>BSYR01000015.1:17500000-20000000 GCA_030270665.1 Hibiscus trionum
AGCTGCAAAATAAGTTTTAATCCAAATTTAGGAGTTCATATAGTTGATTACAAGCTTTTCAATACGATTATATTACAAAAACTCCATTTATGTACTTTTTACTCAGTTAAAATTCTAACAGATCCATTGTTCGGCCCATTTAGAACCGCTCGTCAGAAACCTCTACAAAAAAGACCGCAAAACAAGTTAGAATCAAATTTTAGGAGTTCATATAATTGATTACGAGCCTTTCAACACGATTATATTACAAAAACTTGATTTCTGTACTTTTTACTCAGTTAAAATTCTAACGGGTCTATTGTTCGGCCCATTTAGACCCGCTCGTCCGAAACCTCTACAAAGGGGTTGCAAAATAAGTTTTAATCCAAATTTAGGAGTTCATACAGTTGATTACGAGCTTTTCAACACGATTATATTGCAAAAACTCTATTTTTGTACTTTTTACTTAGTTAAAATTCGAACGGGTCCATTGTTCGGCCCATTTAGACCCGCTTGTCCGAAACATTTACAAAAAAGACCGCAAAATAAGTTACAATCAAATTTTTGGAGTTCATATAATTGATTACGAGCTTTTCAACAAGATTATATTGCAAAAACTCGATTGTAACCCCCTTAACCCGGCCTAGACGGTTGACCCGAATTAAGAGAGTCACACGGGGAAAACCAAAGTCAACCCGAAAGTCAACCTTGATTAACGACCCTTTTTTTTCTTTTTAAACTTGTCTAGATGCCTATTAATCCTTAGATATGATCATACAACAGCATACTCAAAGATCATAAACATCAGAGATCAAACAGGGATCCAATTGAACAAATTACAACTTTAGGGACCAAATTGTTATTTCTGATATATATAAGGACTTAACCCAAATTAAAGTTACCAACTTGAAATTAATCAGGTTTCATGCTTCTCTGTGAAATTTCAGCTCAAAAGGACTTCCCAAACTCATACAATTGCACAAACAAGATTCAGGACCAAAATGCAAACAATTCAAAACATTTAACTGCCAATGTCAGCCCCTAACGGTCACCCGTTCCGAAACAGGCAGAGCCCGTTTCGAAACGCGGGGCCATTCCGCAACGCGTACCGCAACACGGGCTGACAGTAGCCAACCGTTTCGGAACGGTCCCTCCCGTTTCGGACGCCTGGGCTTGTTTAAGGCACCCGTTCCGAAACGGTAGGTACTGTTCCGGAACACCCTGCACAGATTACCCCAAAATGCATACTTAAACATGCAATTAAACATCCAATCATGCTCCAAATGCCACCAAACTTTACCAACATGCAATTCAACATATATGAGACATACTTGCATCAACAATTCATCAAAACATCAACATATGTGAAAAACCCCAAATCTATAGGCATGCTTCCTACACAAGCAACCATTCAAGCATAAACTTCCAATTCAAGCATATAATGGCCAACCACAAAAACCAGCATTCTCAACAACATTCAATATACTTAGGGAGTTCAAAACATCTCCCAAAACATACCCATAGGTCCCCCATTGCCAAATTACCAAAAGCTAAATGTACTTAAGAAAACCTTCCATACTTTGAGCTTTACTTCCACTTGAATGCTTGCCTTCCTTGCTGCCCTCAAAGTACTTTAATGTTCTGCATTATTGATTTGAGAAAACAAAGAGAGAGCGTAAGCAAAAGCTTAGTGAGGAATGCTCAATAAAACCATTCAATAATGCATTTATAAAACACTTTATAAATCATGCCTCAAATCATCATTTACACATGCTCAAAAGCATACTTAAACATGCATCTCATGCTTCATATCATAACATGTCATATTGGCCACAAGTGATAAGTTCCATTTCTTTAAAAACAAGTTCATCAACTTTCACCCCAAGGACTTTTAAACACCTTGGCCCATGGACTTTTAACCACCATGGAAAGGACCACACAAGGACTTTTAACCACCTTTGTGTCCGTATCAAGTTTCACCCCAAGGACTTTTAAACACCTTGGCCCCAAGGACTTTTAAACACCTTGGCCCCATGGACTTTTAAACACCATGGAAAGGACCACACAAGGACTTTTAACCACCTTTGTGTCCGTAGCAAGAATCATCCAAGGACTTTTAACCACCTTGATGTTCTTAAATAAACAAGGCTCACTCAAGGACTTTTAACCACCTTAGTGACCTTAACCTTTGCAAAACATCACTTGCCAATATACATCATTATCATCAATTTATCCACTGTTTTAAAGCATTAAACCAAGCCATATTCATCATGCATTTAAAAGCATCAAACCACATTTAATCAATGCTCAAAAACAAGGAACTCTTACCTTGAGCTTCCTTCAACATATGGCTTACAAAAACAACATTAACCATGCTAAATCATGCTTTCAAAACAGAGTTTAAAACATGCAATAAACCACATTGCACAACAATCAAATCATGGCCACCACTAGAGAGTATTTCCGAAAACTTACACTTGAGCTTAGCAAAGTTGTTTAGACTTAAACTAAGCTCCCAAGACATTGGTTTCAAAGCCGAAAACCCAATTTCACTCACCGATTCCACTTCGCCTCTTGCCGAAGCACCAAATCAAGCCTCCGGATCACCACCACTTGGATCCAAAGATGACTCCCCTGTTTTAACACATCAAAACAGTAGATTAATGCATCATCATGCATTAATATCCTCAATGAAAGCACCTAAACTCGCTGCTCTCATCCCCACTCCATTTTCGGCCACCAAACACAACCGAAAATGCATCCAAACCACTTCTCAACAAAGCCCAGCCATTAACCATCAAAACCTAACATCCTTTAACATCATTTAACATCTAAAAAGAACCTAGTAACATCCTTATACCTCCAGCAACACCAGATCCACAAGATCACCTCAAAAACAATCAAGAATCACAAGCTAAACTTAGGAAACCCAACCTATCCGGGATTGCATCAATCAAAACTCAATTCCTTATAAATTTTGAGTTCAAATAACATCAAAAACACATCTCAAATCACAGATTTAACAGATCAAACGAAAATCATCAAAAATCACCAAATCTTGCATTATAAGCCAAGATCCATTTCACAACTTAAAAGCCTTTAATAAAACATCAATTAAGGATTGAAAACTTAGGAATTTTAGTAAAGAACTGATAGTTTAGAGGAGAAGGACGTTCTTACCTCCAAACTTGAGTTTCTCCTCTTTTTGGAATCAAAAACCTTGATGAATCAAGTAGCAAATGATGAGGTTTTGTAGATATGATGATTAGGAATCAAAAGAGAGTTGAAATGAGAGATTTAGGTGAGAAAATCAGAAACAATTCTCTGGAAAGAAAGTGTTTGGGTTGAGAGAAAATGAGAGAAAAGAAAATAGGAAGTTAGTTATCAAAATGGCCAAAATGGCTTTCCCTCCTCTTTTGATATGTTTTAAAATCAGAATATAGCTTAAAATATCTTAGAAAAATCTGGAGAAACTACTTTTGGAATAATAGCTCCTTAAAGATTCAAAGTTTCAACCCTTTCTAAAACAGTCACAAAACTTTCAAAAATTACATTTTGGTCACTAGCCAAAATGTCACCCTTCCAAAACTCATTTTCCAAAATTGATTTCACAGTTCACTTAATTATATTAAAAGATGATTTTAGAACATTTTTCCATAATTTTAATGCAACCCGAACTAGGCTTTCCTAAATTCACCCTTTTAGATTCGAACAGCACTTTGACCAAACCGGTCAACGCCCAAAACTTCTAAGCCCAAAACCGGGGCGTTACAACTCTCCCCCCCTTAAGAAATTTCGTCCCCGAAATTTACCTGAAGGAAAGAGATAAGGAAACTGCTTCAGCATGTCTTCCTTCCGCTCCCACGTGGCTTCCTCAACACCTCGATGCTTCCACAGCACCTTCACCAACTCAATGGTCTTGCCACGAAGAACCTTGCTATCCGAATCCAGAACCTTCACCGGTTCCTCATCATAGGTCAAATCCGGATTCAAAACCACTTCCTCCACAGGCATCACATGCGAAGGATCAGATCTATACTTCCGGAGCATAGAAACATGGAACACATCATGAATCTTCTCCAACTCCTGAGGTAACCTCAGCCGATACGCAACAGGACCCACACGCTCAACCACCTCATATGGTCCAATGTACCTAGGGCTCAACTTACCCTTCCGGCCAAACCTCATCACCTTTTTCCAAGGCGAAACCTTCAAGAACACATGGTCACCCACCGCATACTCAATCTCCTTACGCTTCAAATCCGCGTAAGACTTTTGCCGATCAGAGGCAGCCTTCAACCGCTCACAAATGAGATTTACCTTCTCTGTGGTCCCTTTCAACAAAGCCGGCATCGAAACCAACTTTTGACCAGTTTCAGCCCAACAAAGAGGAGTCCTACACTTCCTCCCGTACAAAGCCTCATAAGGTGCCATCTGTATACTTGCCTGATAACTATTGTTATAAGCAAACTCAACCAAAGGCAGATGCTTCTCCCAAGAACCCTGAAACTCAATCACGCAGCACCTCAACATATCCTCCAAAATCTGGATAACTCGCTCAGACTGACCATCCGACTGAGGATGATAGGATGTACTGAAATGCAACCTTGTACCCAGAGCTTGATGCAAACACTGCCAGAAACGCGATGTGAACCTCGGATCCCTATCCGACACAATCGACTTAGGCACACCATGCAGCCGCACAATCTCAGCAACGTACAGCTCTGCCAACTTATCCAAAGAAAACGTGGTATGCACAGGCAGGAAATGCGCACACTTCGTTAGGCGATCCACAATCACCCAAACAGAATTCTTCTTCGAGGGAGACAAAGGTAAACCAGATACAAAATCCATGGTAACCCTTTCCCACTTCCATTCAGGGATTTCCAACGGTTGCAACAACCCTGAAGGAACCTGATGCTCAGCCTTAACTCGCTGACACACCAAACACTTGCTCACAAACTCCGCAACATCCTTCTTCAAACCCACCCAATAGTACTCATCACGAAGATCACGATACATCTTGGTACTACCAGGGTGCATAGCAAAAGGACTACTATGACCTTCAGTCAGAATAGCAGGCCTCAACTCAGCATCAGCAGGCACTACTATCCGACTCCCAAAACACAACACACCATCATCATTAAAGCAGAAATCCGAAGGTCTACCCTCCGCGATATCCTGAACATGAGACACCAAGGAATCATCCAGCAACTGCTTATCCTTGATCAACTGAACCAAAGATGGTTTCACTTGCAACTCAGCAACAAGACCACCATCTTGCGATATGCTCAAGCTAGCAAACATAGCCCTCAGCTCAACAGCTACTTTCCTACTCAAGGCATCTGCAACAACATTAGCTTTTCCAGGATGATACTCAATCGTCAGATCATAATCTTTGAGAAACTCTAACCAACGCCACTGCCTAAGATTCAACTCCTTCTGAGACATCAGATACCTCAAACTCTTGTGATATGTGTACACAGTACACTTCTCACCATACAGATAATGTCTCCAGATCTTCAGAGCAAAAACCACTGCAGCCAGCTCAATATCATGCGTAGGGTAATTGCGCTCATGCACTTTCAACTGCCGCGATGCATAAGCCACCACCTTACCCTCCTGCATCAGCACACACCCCAAACCAACATAGGATGCATCACTGTAAACCACAAACTCTTTCCCTGATTCAGGCTGAATCAAGATAGGAGCTTGCGTCAAAGCCGCCTTAAGCTTCTCAAAAGCCTGCTGTCTCGCTTCCGTCCACTCATACTTAACATCCTTTTGCAACAGCTTCGTCAAAGGAGCAGCAATCTTGGAAAAACCGTCCACAAACCTACGGTAGTATCCCGCCAAACCAAGGAAACTACGGACCTCATGAACAGACTTAGGAACTTTCCAATTCATCACCGCCTCAATCTTCTGAGGATCAACACGAATCCCCTCAGCTGAGACCACATGCCCAAGAAACACCACCTCCTTAAGCCAGAACTCACACTTGCTCAGCTTAGCATAGAGCTGATTCTCCAACAAAGCCTGCAGCACAATCCTCAAATGCTCTTCATGCTCCTCCTCAGTACGCGAGTACACGAGGATATCATCAATGAATACCACAACGAACTTGTCCAGGTATTCATGAAACACACGATTCATCATGTCCATGAAAGCAGCAGGAGCATTTGTCAGACCAAACGGCATCACAAGGAACTCATAATGCCCATACCTTGTCCTGAAAGCTGTCTTAGGCACATCCACATCCTTCACCTTCAACTGATAATACCCTGACCTCAAGTCAATCTTAGAGAACACAGCAGCTCCCCGAAATTGATCAAAGAGATCATCAATCCTCGGCAAAGGATACCGATTCTTGATAGTCAACTTGTTCAGCTGACGGTAATCAATGCACATCCTCATAGTGCCATCCTTCTTCTTCACAAACAAGACCGGTGCTCCCCAAGGTGACACACTCGGCCGGATGAAACCACGATCAAGCAACTCTTGCAACTGCGTCTTCAGCTCCTTCAGCTCCTTAGGTGCCATTCTATAGGGAGTAATGGACACAGGAGTTGTATTCTCATACAGCTCAATTCCAAACTCCACCTCGCGGTTAGGAGGTAAACCAGGCAACTCCTCAGGAAACACACCAGGAAACTCCTTCACAACTCTGATATCTTGCACCCTCAACTCTTTAGAGCTAGGATTCATCACAAAAGCTAGATAGGCTTCGCAACCTTGCCTCAGCATCCTGCTCGCCTCCAAGGTAGACACCACATTGGCAAGAAACTTCACATTCTCACCAACCACAACAACTTCATAATCATCCGCAAGCTTAAGCGAAACTCGCTTGTTTTCACAATCCACAACAGCATGATGCTCAGCAAGCCAATCCATACCAAGGATTACATCAAAACCATAAAAGGGAAACTCCATAAGATCAACATGAAAAACATGTTCTTGAACAACCAAGGGACACCTTCTATAAAGCTTTCGAGTCACAACAGTCTCACCAAAAGAACTAGTGACACGGACACCAACATCCAAAGACTCAACATGCAAACCAAGCAATTCAGCATGCTCACGCAAAATGTATGAATGCGTAGATCCAGAATCTATCAAAGAAAGCAATGACAAGGATTGCAAAGTAAAGGTACCTGCAATCACATCCGCATCATTCCTTCCCTCACGCTGAGCATACACCCTCGCTTGGCCTCCACCTTCAGGCTGAATAGCCACAACATGGGCCACTCCACGACCACCTTCCTCTCTCCTCTGGAAATTACCACGGCCGCGCCCACGACCTCTCTGCGGTGCAGCAACAACAGGAGCACGCACTTGATCACCAGCCAACCTAGGACAATCTCGCCTCAAATGGTCTGCAGATCCACAATTCCAACACCCATTACCAGCTGCCGCAACAGGAGCTTGCACCTCTCTCACAGCACGAGGACAGTCACGCTTCATGTGACCACGTGAACCGCAGATCCAACAAGCACTCGGATCAGCTCTAGCATTGCCTCCTCTAGCAGGTGCACCACCACCTCTCTTAGCTGAAGACTGATACTTCTGATCACGTCCCCTCTTGTTCCGTCCACCTCTGGAACTATACTCAGCAGCTCTCTTACCAGAACTTGCTCCAGCACCTTTCGCAGATAAACCCAAGTTCATCTCAATGTCCTTGGCTCGGCCCACCAACACATCAAAATCATCATACTCGGTGGCCAGCACATACATTTTCACATCCGTCACTAAGCCATAACGGAACCTCTTGCACCTTGCCCGCTCATCAGGTACCAGCTCAGGTGCATACTGACTGAGTCGCACAAACTGTACTTCATACTCAGCCACATTCATGCTCCCTTGGGTAAGAGACATGAATTCACGCTTCTTCTCATCAAGGTATCTAACACCAAGATATCTCCGCTTGAACACATTCTGGAAGAATGTCCAAGTCACATCATCTTCAACCATCCCAGCTATGGTGGTCATCCACCACGTATACGCATCGTCCTGCAGCAAGGACACAACACAACCCAGCTTTTGCACATCCGTGCAGCTCATCTGACCCAAGATTCGCTTGGTACTCTCTAGCCAAGCTTCAGAACTCTCAGCAGACATACCCCTGAACTCAGTCCCACCAAGACTGCGTAAGCGCTCCAAAGGTAGTCTAACACCAGCATCTCCCTGATGCCCAGCTCCTTGAGCTCCGGCTACTGCTGCTCGGAAAGCACCCGCAATAGCTTGTACCAACATAGACATATCAGGCATAGCTTGCCCCTGACCAACCTCTGGTCCAGCAGCTCCAGCACCAGCTGCAGCTTCAGCTCTTTCACCCTCAGCACCACCACCAGGTGGAGGAGGAGGTATCACCGCACTACCCGTGTTTTCCTCATTCTCGTTCTCATTAGGAGCCGTAGCTCGCACATTACCTCGTAACTCTCTACGTGGTGCCATACTTTTACCATGCAATCACAATGCAAATAAAACGAAGTCAGACCCAGCAAGGTAAGCAATCCAAGTATTCAAGTTCAATTTCATTCAAAATCAACACCATTTCATTAGCTTTTATTTGGCAATGGGTACCCACAACATGCTACATCACAGCATACATCTCAATTGCATCCAAATCACAAGTCACTAAACATACTTTCGATCAACAAGCATACAAGGCACACATACTTCAATCATGCACACATTCATTCCCAATTACTCGAGAACTCAGCTCTGATACCACCAAATGTAACCCCCTTAACCTGGCCTAGACGGTTGACCCGAATTAAGAGAGTCACACGGGGAAAACCAAAGTCAACCCGAAAGTCAACCTTGATTAACAACCCTTTTTTTTCTTTTTAAACTTGTCTAGATGCATATTAATCCTTAGATATGATCATACAACAGCATACTCAAAGATCATAAACATCAGAGATCAAACAGGGATCCAATTGAACAAATTACAACTTTAGGGACCAAATTGTAATTTCTGATATATATAAGGACTTAACCCAAATTAAAGTTACCAACTTGAAATTAATCAGGTTTCATGCTTCTCTGTGAAATTTCAGCTCAAAAGGACTTCCCAAACTCATGCAATTGCACAAACAAGATTCAGGACCAAAATGCAAACAATTCAAAACATTTAACTGCCAATGTCAGCCCCTAAAGGTCACCCGTTCCGAAACAGGCAGAGCCCGTTTCGAAACGCGGGGCCGTTCCGCAACGCGTACCGCAACACGGGCTGACAGTAGCCAACCGTTTCGGAACGGTCCCTCCCGTTTCGGACGCCTGGGCTTGTTTAAGGCACCCGTTCCGAAACGGTAGGTACTGTTCCGGAACACCCAGCACAGATTACCCCAAAATGCATACTTAAACATGCAATTAAACATCCAATCATGCTCCAAATGCCACCAAACTTTACCAACATGCAATTCAACATATATGAGACATACTTGCATCAACAATTCATCAAAACATCAACATATGTGAAAAACCCCAAATCTATAGGCATGCTTCCTACACAAGCAACCATTCAAGCATAAACTTCCAATTCAAGCATATAATGGCCAACCACAAAAACCAGAATTCTCAACAACATTCAATATACTTAGGGAGTTCAAAACATCTCCCAAAACATACTCATAGGTCCCCCATTGCCAAATTACCAAAAGCTAAATGTACTTAAGAAAACCTTCCATACTTTGAGCTTTACTTCCACTTGAATGCTTGCCTTCCTTGCTGCCCTCAAAGTACTTTAATGTTCTGCATTATTGATTTGAGAAAACAAAGAGAGAGCGTAAGCAAAAGCTTAGTGAGGAATGCTCAATAAAACCATTCAATAATGCATTTATAAAACACTTTATAAATCATGCCTCAAATCATCATTTACACATGCTCAAAAGCATACTTAAACATGCATCTCATGCTTCATATCATAACATGTCATATTGGCCACAAGTGATAAGTTCCATTTCTTTAAAAACAAGTTCATCAACTTTCACCCCAAGGACTTTTAAACACCTTGGCCCCAAGGACTTTTAAACACCTTGGCCCATGGACTTTTAACCACCATGGAAAGGACCACACAAGGACTTTTAACCACCTTTGTGTCCGTATCAAGTTTCACCCCAAGGACTTTTAAACACCTTGGCCCCAAGGACTTTTAAACACCTTGGCCCCATGGACTTTTAAACACCATAGAAAGGACCACACAAGGACTTTTAACCACCTTTGTGTCCGTAGCAAGAATCATCCAAGGACTTTTAACCACCTTGATGTTCTTAAATAAACAAGGCTCACTCAAGGACTTTTAACCACCTTAGTGACCTTAACCTTTGCAAAACATCACTTGCCAATATACATCATTATCATCAATTTATCAATTGTTTTAAAGCATTAAACCAAGCCATATTCATCATGCATTTAAAAGCATCAAACCACATTTAATCAATGCTCAAAAACAAGGAACTCTTACCTTGAGCTTCCTTCAACATATGGCTTACAAAAACAGCATTAACCATGCTAAATCATGCTTTCAAAATAGAGTTTAAAACATGCAATAAACCACATTGCACAACAATCAAATCATGGCCACCACTAGAGAGTATTTCCGAAAACTTACACTTGAGCTTAGCAAAGTTGTTTAGACTTAAACTAAGCTCCCAAGACATTGGTTTCAAAGTCGAAAACCCAATTTCACTCACCGATTCCACTTCGCCTCTTGCCGAAGCACCAAATCAAGCCTCCGGATCACCACCACTTGGATCCAAAGATGACTCCCCTGTTTTAACACATCAAAACAGTAGATTAATGCATCATCATGCATTAATATCCTCAATGAAAGCACCTAAACTCGCTGCTCTCATCCCCACTCCATTTTCGGCCACCAAACACAACCGAAAATGCATCCAAACCACTTCTCAACAAAGCCCAGCCATTAACCATCAAAACCTAACATCCTTTAACATCATTTAACATCTAAAAAGAACCTAGTAACATCCTTATACCTCCAGCAACACCAGATCCACAAGATCACCTCAAAAACAATCAAGAATCACAAGCTAAACTTAGGAAACCCAACCTATCCGGGATTGCATCAATCAAAACTCAATTCCTTATAAATTTTGAGTTCAAATAACATCAAAAACACATCTCAAATCACAGATTTAACAGATCAAACGAAAATCATCAAAAATCACCAAATCTTGCATTATAAGCCAAGATCCATTTCACAACTTAAAAGCCTTTAATAAAACATCAATTAAGGATTGAAAACTTAGGAATTTCAGTAAAGAACTGATAGTTTAGAGGAGAAGGACGTTCTTACCTCCAAACTTGAGTTTCTCCTCTTTTTGGAATCAAAAACCTTGATGAATCAAGTAGCAAATGATGAGGTTTTGTAGATATGATGATTAGGAATCAAAAGAGAGTTGAAAGGAGAGATTTAGGTGAGAAAATCAGAAACAATTCTCTGGAAAGAAAGTGTTTGGGTTGAGAGAAAATGAGAGAAAAGAAAATAGGAAGTTAGTTATCAAAATGGCCAAAATGGCTTTCCCTCCTCTTTTGATATGTTTTAAAATCAGAATATAGCTTAAAATATCTTAGAAAAATCTGGAGAAACTACTTTTGGAATAATAGCTCCTTAAAGATTCAAAGTTTCAACCCTTTCTAAAACAGTCACAAAACTTTCAAAAATTACATTTTGGTCGCTAGCCAAAATGTCACCCTTCCAAAACTCATTTTCCAAAATTGATTTCACAGTTCACTTAATTATATTAAAAGATGATTTTAGAACATTTTTCCATAATTTTAATGCAACCCGAACTAGGCTTTCCTAAATTCACCCTTTTAGATTCGAACAGCACTTTGACCAAACCGGTCAACGCCCAAAACTTCTAAGCCCAAAATCGGGGCGTTACATCGATTACAATACTTTTTACTCAGTTAAAATTCTAACGAGTCCATTGTTCGGCCCATTTAGACCCGCTCGTCCGAAACCTCTACATAGGGGTTGCAAAATAAGTTTTAATCCAAATTTAGGAGTTCATACAATTGATTACGAGCTTTTCAACACGATTATATTGCAAAAACTCGATTTATGTATGTTTTACTTAGTTAAAATTCGAACGGGTCAATTGTTCTACCCCTTTAGACACGGTCGTCCGAAACCTTTACAAAAAAGACCGCAAAATAAGTTGGAATCAAATTTTAGGAGATCATATAATTGATTACGATATTTTCAACACAATTATATTGCAAAAACTAGATTACAGTACTTTTTACTCAGTTAAAATTCTAACGGGTCCATTGTTCGGCCCATTTAGCCCGCTCGTCCGAAACCTCTACAAAAGGGTTGCAAAATAAGTTTTAATCCAAATTTAGGAATTCATACAATTTATTACGAGCTTTTCAACAAGATTATATTGCAAATACTCGATTTCTGTACTTTTTACTCAGTAAAATTCTAACAGGTCCATTATTCGGCCCATTTAGACCTGCTCGTCCGAAACCTCTACAAAAAAAACCGCAAAACAAGTTAGAATCAAATTTTAGGAGTTAATATAATTGAATACGAGCTTTTCAACACGATTATATTGCAAAAACTCGATTTCTGGACTTTTTAATCAGTAAAAATTCTAACGGGTCCATTGTTCGGCATATTTAGACCCGATCTTCCGAAAACTCTACAAAAAAGAGCTACAAAATAAGTTTTAATCCAAATTTAGGAGTTCATATAATTGATTACAAGCTTTTCAATACGATTATATTACAAAAACTCGATTTCTGTACTTTTTACTCAGTTAAAATTCTAACAGGTCCATTGTTCGGCCCATTTAGACCCGCTCGTCCGAAACCTCTACAAAAAAGACCGCAAAACAAGTTAGAATCAAATTTTAGGAGTTCATATAATTGATTACGAGCCTTTCAACACGATTATATTACAAAAACTTGATTTCCGTACTTTTTACTCAGTTAAAATTCTAACGGGTCTATTGTTCGGCCCATTTAGACCCGCTCGTCCGAAACCTCTACAAAGGGGTTGCAAAATAAGTTTTAATCCAAATTTAGGAGTTCATACAGTTGATTGCGAGCTTTTCAACACGATTATATTGCAAAAACTCGATTTCTGTACCTTTTACTTAGTTAAAATTCGAACGGGTCCATTGTTTGGCCCATTTAGACCCGCTCGTCCGAAACATTTACAAAAAAGACCGCAAAATAAGTTAGAATCAAATTTTTGGAGTTCATATAATTGATTACGAGCTTTTCAACACGATTATATTGCAAAAACTCGATTACAATACTTTTTACTTAGTTAAAATTCTAACGAGTCCATTGTTCGGCCCATTTAGACCCGCTCGTCCGAAACCTCGACAAAGGGGTTGTAAAATAAGTTTTAATCCAAATTTAGGAATTCATACAATTGATCACGAGCTTTCCAACACGATTATATTGCAAAAACTCGATTTCTGTATGATTTACTCAGTTAAAATTCGAACGGGTCCATTGTTCTGCCCATTTAGACACGGTCGTCCGAAACCTTTACAAAAAAGACCGCAAAATAAGTTAGAATCAAATTTAGGAGTTTATACAATTGATTACGAGCTTTTAAACACGATTATATTGCAAAAACTCGATTTCTGTACTTTTTACTCAGTTAAAATTCTAACGGGTCCATTGTTCGACCTATTTAGACTCGCTCGTTCGAAACCTCTACAAAAGGGTTGCAAAATAAGTTTTAATCCAAATTTATGAGTTCATACAATTGATTACGAGCTTTTCAATACGATTATATTTCAAAAACTCGATTCTGTACTTTTTACTCAGTTAAAATTCCAACGGGTCCATTGTTCGGCCTATTTAGACCCGCTCGTCCGAAACCATTACAAAAAAGACCACAAAATAAGTTAGAATCAAATTTTAGGAGTTCATATAATTGATTACGAGCTTTTCAACACGATTATATTGCAAAAACACGATTACAGTACTTTTTACTCAGTTAAAATTCTAACGGGTCCATTGTTCGGCATATTTAGACCCGATCGTCAGAAACCTCTACAAAAAAAAAGATGCAAAATAAGTTTTAATCCAAATTTAGGAGTTCATATAATTGATTACAAGCTTTTCAACACGATTATATTGCAAAAACTCGATTTCTATGCTTTTTACTCAGTTAAAATTCTAACGGGTCCATTGTTCGGCCCATTTAGACCCGCTCGTCCGAAACCTATACAAAAAGACCGCAAAATAAGTTAGAATCAAATTTTAGGACTTCATATAATTGATTACGATCTTTCCAACATGATTATATTGAGAAAATTCGATTACAGTACTTTTTACTCAGTTAAAATTCTAACGGCTCCATTGTTCGGCCCATTTAGACCCGCTCATCCGAAACCTCGACAAAAGGGTTGCAAAATAAGTTTTAATCCAAATTTAGGAGTTCATACAATTGATTACGAGCTTTTCAACACTATTATATTGCAAAAACTCGATTTCTGTATTTTTACACAGTTAAAATTCTAACGGGTCCACTGTTCGGCCTATTTAGACCTGCTCTTCCGAAAACTCTAAAAAGGGTTGCAAAATAAGTTTTAATCCAAATTTAGGAGTTAATACAATTGATTACGAGCTTTTCAACACGATTATATTTCAAAAACTCATTTTTTGTACTTTTTACTCAGTTAAAATTCTAACGGATCCGTAATTCGGCCCATTTAGACCTGCTCATCCGAAACCTTTACAAAAAATACCGCAAAATAAGTTAGAATCAAATTTTAGGAGTTCATATAATTGATTACGAGCTTTTCAACATGATTATATTGCAAAAACTCGAATATAGTAGTTTTTAATCAGTTAAAATTCTAACGAGTCCATTGTTCGGCCCATTTAGACCCGCTCGTTCGAAACCTCTACAAAAGGGTTGCAAAAAAAGTTTTAATCGAAATTTAGGAGTTCATACAATTGATTAAGAGCTTTTCAACACGATTATATTGCAAAAACTCAATTTCTGTACTTTTTAATCCGTTAAAATTCTAAGGGTCCATTGTTCGGCCCATTTAGACCCGATCGTCCGAAACCTCTACAAAAAGGGCTGCAAAATAAGTTTTAATCCAAACTGAGGAGTTCATATAATTGATTACGAGCTTTTCAACATGATTATATTGCAAAAACTCGATTTCTGTACTTTTTACTCAGTTAAAATTCTAACATGTCCACTGCTCGGCCCATTTAGACCCGCTCGCCCGAAACCTCTACAAAAGGGTTGCGAAATAAGTTTTAACCCAAATTTAGGAGTTCATACAATTGATTACGAGCTTTTCAACACGATTATATTTCAAAAACACGATTTCTGTACTTTTTACTCAGTTAAAATTCTAACGGGTCCATTGTTAGACCCATTTAGATCCGCTCGTCTGAAAACTTTACAAAAAAGACCGCAAAATAAGTTAGAATCAAATTTTTGGAGTTCATATAGTTGATTACGAGCTTTTCAACAAGATTATATTGCAAAAACTCGATTACAGTACTTTTTACTCAGTCAAAATTCTAACGGGTCCATTGTTCGGCTCATTTAGACCCGCTCGTTCGAAACCTTTACAAAAAAGACCGCAAAACAAGTTAGAATCAAATTTTAGGAGTTCATATAATTGCTTACAAGCTTTTCAACACGATTATATTGCAAAAACTTGATTTTTGTACTTTTTACTTAGTTAAAATTCTAACGGGTCCATTGTTCGGCCCATTTAGACTCGCTCGTCTGAAACCTCGACAAAAGGGTTGCAAAATACGTTTTAAACCAAATTTAGGAGTTCATAAATTTGATTACGAGCTTTTCAACACGATTATATTGCAAAAACTCGATTTCTGTACTTTTTACTCAGTTAAAATTCTAACATGTCCATTGTTCGGCCCATTTAGACCCGCTCGTCCTAAACCTCTACAAAAAAGACCGCAAAACAAGTTAGAATCAAATTTTAGGAGTTCATATAATTGATTACGAGCTTTTCAACACGATTATATTACAAAAACTTGATTTCTGTACTTTTTACTCATTTAAAATTCTAACGGGTCTATTGTTCGGCCCATTTAGACACGCTCGTCCAAAACCTCTACAAAGGGGTTGCAAAATAAGTTTTAATCCAAATTTAGGAGTTCATACAATTGATTACGAGCTTTTCAACTTGATTATATTGCAAAAACTCGATTTATGTACTTTTTAATTAGTTAAAATTCGAACGGGTCCATTGTTCGGCCCATTTAGACCCGCTCGTCCGAAACCTTTACGAAAAGACCGCAAACCAAGTTAGAATCAAATTTTAGGAGTTCATATAATTTCTTACAAGCTTTTCAACGCGATTATATTGCAAAAACTTGATTTTTGTACTTTTTACTCAGTTAAAATTCTAACGGGTCCATTGTTCGGCCCATTTAGACTCACTCGTCCGAAACCTCGACAAAAGGGTTGCAAAATAAGTTTTAATCCAAATGTAGGAGTTCATAAATTTAATTATGAGCTTTTCAACACGATTATATTGCAAAAACTCAATTTCTGTACTTTTTACACAGTTAAAATTCTAACAGGTCCATTGTTCGGCCCATTTAGACCCGCTCGTCCGAAACCTCTAAAAAAGGCCGCAAAACAAGTTAGAATCAAATTTTAGGATATCATATAATTGATTACGAGCTTTTCAACACGATTATATTGCGAAAACTCGATTTTTGTGCTTTTTACTAAGTTAAAATTCTAACGGGTCTATTGTTCGGCCCATTTAGACCCGCTCGTCCGAAACCTCTACAAAGGGGCTGCAAAATAAGTTTTAATCCAAATTTAGGAGTTCATACAATTGATTACGAGCTTTTCAACACGATTATATTGCAAAAACTCGATTTCTGTACTTTTTACTCCGATCAAATTCTAACGGGTCCATTGTTCGGCCCATTTAGACCCGATCGTCAGAATCCTCTACAAAAAGGGCTGCAAAATAAGTTTTAATCCAAATTTTTTAGTTCATATAATTGATTACGACCTTTTCAACACGATTATATTGCAAAAACTCGATTACATTACTTTTTACTAAGTTAAAATTCTAACGGGTCCATTGTCCGGCTCATTTAGACCCGCTCATCCGAAACCTTTACAAAAAAGACTGCAAAACAAGTTAGAATCAAATTTTAGGAGTTCATATAATTGCTTACAAGCTTTTCAACACGATTATATTGCAAAAAATTTATTTTTGTACTTTTTACTCAATTAAAATTCTAACGGGTCCATTGTCTGGCTCATTTAGACCCGCTCATCCGAAACCTTTACAAAAAAGACTGCAAAACAAGTTAGAATCAAATTTTAGGAGTTCATATAATTGCTTACAAGCTTTTCAACACGATTATATTGCAAAAAATTGATTTTTGTACTTTTTACTCAATTAAAATTCTAACGGGTCCATTGTTCGGCTCATTTAGACTCGCTCGTCCGAAACCTCGACAAAAGGGTTGCAAAATAAGTTTTAATCCAAATTTAGGAGTTCATAAATTTGATTACGAGCTTTTCAACACGATTATATTGCAAAAACTTGATTTCTGTAGTTTTTACTCAGTTAAATTCTAACTGGTCCATTGTTCGGCCCATTTAGACCATCTCGTCCGAAACGTCTACAAAAAAGACCGCAAAACAAGTTAGAATCAAATTTTAGAAGTTCATATTATTGATTACGAGCTTTTCAACACCATTATATTGCCAAAACTTGATTTATGTACATTTTACTCAGTTAAAATTCTAACGGGTCCATTGTTCGGCCCATTTAGACCCCCTCGTCTGAAACCTCTACAAAGAGGTTGCAAAATAAATTTAAATCCAAATTTAGGAGTTCATACAATTGATTACGAGATTTTCAACACAAATATATTGCAAAAACTCGATTTTTATGCTTTTTACTCAGTTAAAATTCTAACGGGTCCATTGTTCGGCCCATTTAGACCCGCTCGTCCAAAACCTCTACAAAAGGGTTTCAAAATAAGTTTTAATCCAAATTTCGGAGTTTATACAATTGATTATGAGCTTTTCAACACGATTATATTTCAAAAACTCGATTTCTGTACTTTTTACTTAGTTAAAATTCTAACGGGTCCATTGTTCGACCCATTTAGACACGCTCATCCGAAACCTCTACAAAAGTGATGCAAAATAAGTTTTAATCGAAATTTAGGAGTTCATACAATTGACTACGAGCTTTTCAACACGATTATATATCAAAAACTCGATTTCTGTACTTTTTACTCAGTTAAAATTCTAACGGGTCCATTGTTCGGCCCATTTAGACCCGCTAGTCCGAAACTTTTACAAAAAAGACCACAAAATAAGTTAGAATCAAATTTTAGGAGTTTATATAATTGATTACGAGCTTTTCAACACGATTATATTGCAAGAACACGATTTCTGTACTTTTTACTCCGTTAAAATTCTAACGGGTCCATTTTTCGTCCCATTTAGACTCGTTCGTCCGAAACCTCTACAAAAGGGTTGCAAAATAAGTTTTAATCAAAATTTAGGAGTTCATACAATTGGTTATGAGCTTTTCAACACGATTATAATGCAAAAACACGATTTCTGTACTTTTTACTCCGTTAAAATTCTAACGGGTCCATTGTTCGGCCCATTTAGACCCGATCGTCCGAAACCTCTACAAAAAGGGCTGCAAAATAAGTTTTAATCCAAATTGAGGAGTTCATATAATTGATTACGAGTTTTTCAACATGATTATATTGCAAAAACTCGATTTCTGTAATTTTTACTCAGTTAAAATTCTAACGGGTCCACTGTTCGGCCCATTTAGACCCGCTCTTCCGAAACCTCTACAAAAGGGTTGCAAAATAAGTTTTAATCCAAATTTAGGAGTTCATACAATTTATTACGAGCTTTTCAACACGATTATATTTCAAAAACTCGATTTCTGTACTTTTTACTTAGTTAAAATTCTAACGGGTCCATTGTTCGACCCATTTAGACCTGCTCGTCCGAAACTTTTACAAAAAAGACCGCAAAATAAGTTAGAATCAAATTTTTGGAGTACATATAATTGATTACGAGCTTTTCAATAGGATTCTATTGCAAAAACTCGATTACAGTACTTTTTACTCAGTTAAAATTCTAACGGGTCCATTGTTCGGCCCATTTAGACCCGCTCGTCCGAAACCTCTAGAAAGAGGTTACAAAATAAGTTTAAATCCAAATTTAGGAGTTCATACAATTGATTATGAGCTTTTCTACACAATTATATTGCAAAAACTCAATTTTTATGCTTTTTACTCAGTTAAAATTCTAACGTGTCCATTGTTCGACCCATTTAGACCCGCTCGTCCAAAATCTCTACAAAAGAGTTTCAAAATAATTTTTAATCCAAATTTAGGAGTTCATACAATTGATTACGAGCTTTTCAACACGATTATACTGCAAAAACTCGATTTCTGTACTTTTTACTCCGTTAATATTCTAACGGGTCCATTGTTCGGCATATTTAGACCCGATCGTCCGAAACCTCTACAAAAAAGAGCTGCAAAATAAGTTTTAATCCAAATTTAGGAGTTCATATAATTGATTACAAGCTTTTCAATACGATTATATTACAAAAACTCCATTTCTGTACTTGTTACTCAGTTAAAATTCTAACAGGTCCATTGTTCGGCCCATTTAGACCTGCTCGTCAGAAACCTCTACAAAAAAGACCGCAAAACAAGTTAGAATCAAATTTTAGGAGTTCATATAATTGATTACGAGCTTTTCAACACGATTATATTGCAAAAACTTGATTTCTGTACTTTTTACTTAGTTAAAATTCTAACGGGTCTATTGTTCGGCCTATTTAGACCCGCTCGTCCGAAACCTCTACAAAGGGGTTGCAAAATAAGTTTTAATCCAAATTTAGGAGTTCATACAATTGATTACGAGCTTTTCAACACCATTATATTGCAAAAACTCGATTTTTGTACTTTTTACTCAGTTAAAATTCGAACGGGTCCATTGTTCGGCCCATTTAGACCCGCTCGTCCGAAACATTTACAAAAAAGACCGCAAAATAAGTTAGAATCAAATTTTTGGAGTTCATATAATTGATTACGAGCTTTTCAACAAGATTATATTGCAAGAACTCGATTACAATTTTTTTTACTCAGTTAAAATTCTAACGAGTCTATTGTTCGGCCCATTTAGACCCGCTCGTCCGAAACCTCGACAAAGGGGTTGCAAAATAAGTTTTAATCCAAATTTAGGAGTTCGTATATTTGATTACGAGCTTTTCAGCACGATTATATTGCAAAAACTCGATTTCTGTACGTTTTACTCACTTAAAATTTCAACGGGTCTATTGTTCGGCCCATTTAGACTCGGTCGTCCGAAACCTTTACAAAAAAGACCGCAAAATAAGTTAGAATCATATTTTAGAAGATCATATAATTGATTACGAGCTTTTCAACACGATTATATTGCAAAAACTCGATTATAGTACTTTTTACTTAGTTAAAATTCTAACGGGTCCATTGTTCGGCCCATTTAGACCCGCTCGTCCGAAACCTCTACAAAAGGGTTGCAAAATAAGTTTTAATCCAAATTTAGGAATTCATACAATTGATTACGAGCTTTTCAACACGATTTTATTGCAAAAAATCGATTTCTGTACTTTTTACTCCGTTAAAATTTTAACGGGTCCATTGTTCTGCCCATTTAGACCAGATCGTCTGAAACCTCTACAAAAATGGCTACAAAATAAGTTTAAATCCAAATTTAGGAGTTCATATAATTGGTTACGAGCTTTTCAACCCTATTACATTGTGAAAACTCGATTTTTGTGCTCTTTACTCAGCTAAAATTCTAACGGGTCTATTGTTCGGCCCATTTAGACCCGCTCGTCCGAAACCTCTACAAAGGGGCTGCAAAATAAGTTTTAATCTAAATTTAGGAGTTCATATAATTGATTACGAGCTTTCCAACACGATTATATTGCAAAAACTCGATTTCTACACTTTTTACTCAGTTAAAATTCGAACGGGTCTATTGTTCGGCCCATTTAGACCCGCTCGTCCGAAACCTATAAAAAAAGACCGCAAAAAAAGTTAGTATTAAATTTTAGGAGTTCATATAATTGATTACGAGCTTTTCAACACGATTATATTGCAAAAACACGATTACAGTACTTTTTACTTAGTTAAAATTCTAACGGGTCCATTGTTCGGCCCATTTAGACCCTCTCGTCCGAAACCTCGACAAAAGGGTTGCAAAATAAGTTTTAATCCGAATTTAGGAGTTCATACAATTGATTACAAGCTTTTAAACACGATTATATTACAAAAACTCGATTTCTGTATTTTTTACTCAGTTAAAATTCGAACGGGTCCATTGTTCGGCCCATTTAGACCCGTTCGTCCGAAACATTTACAAAAAAGACCGCAAAAATAAGTTAGAATCAAATTTTAGGAGTTCATTTAATTGATTACGAGCTTTTCAACAGGATTATATTGCAAAAACTCGATTATAGTAGTTTTTAATCAGTTAAAATTCTTACGGGTCCATTTTTCGGCTCATTTAGACTCGCTCGTCCGAAACCTCTACAAAATGGTTGCAAAATAAGTTTTAATCGAAATTTAAGAGTTCATACAATTGATTTCGAGCTTTACAACACGATTATATTTTAAAAACTCGTTTTCTGTACTTTTTACTCATTTAAAATTCGAACGGGTCCATTGTTCGGCCCATTTAGACCCGCTCGTCCGAAACCTTTACAAAAAAAGACCGCAAAAAAAGTTAGAATCAAATTTTAGGAGTTCATATAATTGATTACGAGCTTTTCAATAGGATTATATTGCAAAAACTCGATTACAGTAGTTTTAAATCAGTTAAAATTCTAACGGGTCCATTGTTCGGCCCATTTAGACCCGCTCGTCCGAAACCTCTAGAAAAGGGTTGCAAAATAAGTTTTAATCGAAATTTAGGAGTTCATACAATTGATTACGAGATTTTCAACATGATTATATTGCAAAAACTCGATTTATGTACTTTTTACTCAGTTAAAATTCTAACAGGTCCATTGTTCGGCCCATTTAGACCCACTCGTCCAAAACCTCTACAAAAGGGTTTCAAAACAAGTTTTAATCCAAATTTAGAGTTTATAAAATTGATTACGAGCTTTTCAACACGATTATATTTCAAAAAACTCGATTTCTGTACTTTTTACTCAGTTAAAATTCTAACGGGTCTATTGTTCGACCCATTTAGACTCGCTCGTCCGAAACCTTTACAAAAGGGTTGCAAAATAAGTTTTAATCCAAATTTAGGAGTTCATATATTTGATTACGAGCTTTTCAACACGATTATATTTCAAAAACTCGATTTCTGTACTTTTTACTCAGTTAAAATTCTAACGGGACCATTGTTCGGCCCATTTAGACCCGCTCGTCCGAAATCTTTACAAAAAAGACCGCAAAATAAGTTAGAATCAAATTTTAGGAGTTCATATAATTGATTACGAGCTTTTCAAAACGATTATATTGCAAAAACACGATTACAGTACTTTTTACTCAGTTAAAATTCTAACGGGTCCATTGTTCGGCTCATTTAGACCCGCTCGTCCGAAACCTTTACAAAAAGACCGCAAAACAAGTTAGAATCAAATTTTAGGAGTTCATATAATTGCTTACAAGCTTTTCAACACGATTATATTGCAAAAACTTGATTTTTGTACTTTTTACTCAGTTAAAATTCTAACGGGTCCATTGTTCGGCCCATTTAGACTCGCTCGTCCGAAACATCGACAAAAGGGTTGCAAAATAAGTTTTAATCCAAATTTAGGAGTTCATAAAATTGATTACGAGCTTTTCAACACGATTATATTGCAAAAACACGATTTCTGTACTTTTTACTCCGTTAAAATTCTAACGGTTCCATTGTTCGGCCAATTTAGACCCGATCGTCCGTAACCTCTACAAAAAGGGCTGCAAAATAAGTTTTTATCCAAATTGAGGAGTTCATATAATTGATTACGAGCTTTTCAACATGATTATATTGCAAAAACTCGATTTCTGTACTTTTTACATAGTTAAAATTCTAACAGGTCCACTGTTCGGCCCATTTAGACCCGCTCGTCCGAAACCTCTACAAAGGGTTGCAAAATAAGTTTTAATCTAAATTTAGGAGTTCATACAATTGATTACGAGCTTTTCAACACGATTATATTGCAAAAACTCTATTTCTGTACTTTTTACTCCGTTAAAATTCTAACGGTTCCATTGTTCGGCCCATTAGACCCGATCGTCCGTAACCCCTACAAAAAGGGCTGCAAAATAAGTTTTTATCCAAATTGAGGAGTTCATATAATTGATTACGAGCTTTTCAACATGATTATATTGCAAAAACTCGATTTCTGTACTTTTTACATAGTTAAAATTCTAACAAGTCCACTGTTCGGCCCATTTAGACCCGCTCGTCCGAAACCTCTACAAAAGGGTTGCAAAATAAGTTTTAATCTAAATTTAGGAGTTCATACAATTGATTACGAGCTTTTCAACACGATTATATTGCAAAAACTCGATTTCTGTACTTTTCACCTAGTTAAAATTCGAACGGGTCTATTGTTCGGCCCATTTAAACCCGCTCGTCCAAAACATTTACAAAAAAGACCGCAAAGTAAGTTAGAATGAAATTTTTGGAGTTCATATAATTGATTACGAGCTTTTCAACACGATTATATTGAGAAAACTCGGTTACAATACTTTTTACTAAGTTAAAATTCTAACGAGTCCATTGTTCGGCCCATTTATACCCGCTCGTCCGAAACCTTGACAAAGGGGTTGCAAAATAAGTTTTAATCCAAATTTAGGAGTTCATACAATTGATTACGAGTTTTTCAACACGATTATATTGCAAAAACTCGATTTCTGTACGTTTTACTCAGTTAAAATTCGAACGGGTCCATTGTTCGGCCCATTTAGACCCGGTCGTCCGAAACCATTAAAAAAAAGACCGCAAAATAAGTTAGAATGAAATTTTAGGAGATCATATAATTGATTACGAGGTTTTCAACACGATTATATTGCAAAAACTCGATTACAGTAATTTTTACAAAAGGGTTACAAAATAAGTTTTAATCCAAATTTAGGAATTCATACAATTTATTACGAGCTTTTCAACACGATTATATTGCAAAAACTCGATTTCTGTACTTTTTACTCCGTTAAAATTCTAACGGGTCCATTGTTCGGCATATTTAGACCCGATCGTCTGAAAACCTCTACAAAAAATAGCTGCAAAATAAGTTTAATTCCAAATTTAGGAGTTCATATAATTGATTACAAGCTTTTCAATACGATTATATTGCAAAAACTCGATTTTTGTACTTTTTACTAAGTTAAAATTCTAACAGGTCCATTGTTCGGCCCATTTAGCCCCGCTCGTCCGAAACCTTTACAAAAAAGACCGCAAAATAAGTTAGAGTCAAATTTTAGGAGTTAATATAATTGATTTCGAGCTTTTCAACATGATTATATTGCAAAAACTCGATTTTTGTACTTTTTAATCAGTTAAAATTCTAAAGGGTCCATTGTTCGGCATAATTAGACCCGATCGTCCGAAAAATCTACAAAATAGAGCTGCAAAATAAGTTTTTATCCAAATTTAGGAGTTCATATAATTGATTACAAGCTTTTCAATACGATTATATTGCAAAAACTGGATTTTTGTACTTTTTACTCAGTTAAAATTCTAACAGGTCCATTGTTTGGCCCATTTAGACCCGCTCGTCCGAAACCTTTACAAAAAAGACCGCAAATTAAGTTAGAATCAAATTTTAGGAGTTAATATAATTGAATACGAGCTTTTCAACACGGTTATATTGCAAAAACTCGATTTCTGTACTTTTTAATCAGTTAAAATTCTAACGGGTCCATTGTTCGGCATATTTAGACCCGATCGTCCGAAAACTCTACAAAAAAGAGCTGCAAAATAAGTTTTAATCCAAATTTAGGAGTTCATATAGTTGATTACAAGCTTTTCAATACGATTATATTACAAAAACTCCATTTCTGTACTTTTTACTCAGTTAAAATTCTAACAGATCCATTGTTCGGCCCATTTAGACCCGCTCGTAAAAAACCTCTACAAAAAAGACCGCAAAACAAGTTAGAATCAAATTTTAGGAGTTCATATAATTGATTACGAGCCTTTCAACACGATTATATTACAAAAACTTGATTTCTGTACTTTTTACTCAGTTAAAATTCTAACGGGTCTATTGTTTGGCCCATTTAGATCCGCTCGTCCGAAACCTCTACAAAGGGGTTGCAAAATAAGTTTTAATCCAAATTTAGGAGTTCATACAGTTGATTACAAGCTTTTCAACACGATTATATTGCAAAAACTTGATTTCTGTACTTTTTACTTAGTTAAAATTCGAACGAGTCCATTGTTCGGCCCATTTAGACCCGCTCGTCCGAAACCTCTACAAAGGGGTTGCAAAATAAGTTTTAATCCAAATTTAGGAGTTCATACAATTGATTACGAGCTTTTCAACACGATTATATTGCAAAAACTCGATTTCTGTATGTTTTACTTAGTTAAAATTCGAACGGGTCAATTGTTCTGTCCCTTTAGACACAGTCGTCCGAAACCTTTACAAAAAAGACCGCAAAATAAGTTAGAATCAAATTTTAGGAGATCATATAATTGATTACGATCTTTTCAACACGATTATATTGCAAAATCTAGATTACAGTACTTTTTACTCAGTTAAAATTCTAACGGGTCCATTGTTCGGCCCATGTAGCCCCGCTCGTCCGAAACCTCTACAAAAGGGTTGCAAAATAAGTTTTAATCCAAATTTAGGAATTCATACAATTGATTACGAGCTTTTCAACACGATTATATTGCAAATACTCGATTTTTGTACTTTTTACTCAGTAAAATTCTAACAGGTCCATTGTTCGGCCCATTTAGACCTGCTCGTCCGAAACCTCTACAAAAAAGACAGCAAAACAAGTTAGAATCAAATTTTAGGAGTTAATATAATTGAATACGAGCTTTTCAACACGATTATATTGCAAAAACTCGATTTCTGTACTTTTTAATCAGTAAAAATTCTAACGGGTCCATTGTTCGGCATATTTAGACCCGATCGTCCGAAAACTCTACAAAAAACAGCTGCAAAATAAGTTTTAATCCAAATTTAGGAGTTCATATAATTGATTACAAGCTTTTCAATACGATTATATTACAAAAACTCGATTTCTGTACTTTTTACTCAGTTAAAATTCTAACGGGTCCATTGTTCGGCCCATTTAGACCCGCTCGTCCGAAACCTCTACAAAAAAGACCGCAAAACAAGTTAGAATCAAATTTTAGGAGTTCATATAATTGATTACGAGCCTTTCAACACGATTATATTACAAAAACTTGATTTCTGTACTTTTTACTCAGTTAAAATTCTAACGTATCTATTGTTCGACCCATTTAGACCCGCTCGTCCGAAACCTCTACAAAGGGGTTGAAAAATAAGTTTTAATCCAAATTTAGGAGTTCATACAGTTGATTGCGAGCTTTTCAACACGATTATATTGCAAAAACTCGATTTCTGTACCGTTTACTTAGTTAAAATTCGAACGTGTCCATTGTTCGGCCCATTTAGACCCGCTCGTCCGAATCATTTACAAAAAAGACCGCAAAATAAGTTAGAATCAAATTTTTGGAGTTCATATAATTGATTACGAGCTTTTCAACACGATTATATTGCGAAAACTCGATTATAATACTTTTTACTCAGTTAAAATTCTAACGAGTCCATTGTTCGGCCCATTTAGACCCGCTCGTCCGAAACCTCGACATAGGGGTTGTAAAATAAGTTTTAATCCAAATTTAGGAGTTCATACAATTGATTACGAGCTTTTCAACACGATTATATTGCAAAAACTCGATTTCTGTATGTTTTACTCAGTTAAAATTCGAACGGGTCCATTGTTTTGCCCATTTAGACACGGTCGTCCGAAACCTTTACAAAAAAGACCGCAAAATAAGTTAGAATCAAATTTAGGAGTTTATACAATTGATTACGAGCTTTTCAACACGATTATATTGAAAAACTCGATTTCTGTACTTTTTTCTCAGTTAAAATTCTAAAGGGTCCATTGTTCGACCCATTTAGACTCGCACGTTCGAAACCTCTACAAAAGGGTTGCAAAATAAGTTTTAATCCAAATTTAGGAGTTTATACAATTGATTACGAGCTTTTCAATACGATTATATTTCAAAAACTCGATTCTGTACTTTTTACTCAGTTAAAATTCCAACGGGTGCATTGTTCGGCCTATTTAGACCCGCTCGTCCGAAACCATTACAAAAAAGACCGCAAAATAAGTTAGAATCAAATTTTACGAGTTCATATAATTGATTACGAGCTTTTCAACACGATTATATTGCAAAAACACGATTACAGTACTTTTTACTCAGTTAAAATTCTAACGGGTCCATTGTTCGGCATATTTAGACCCGATCGTCTGAAACCTCTACAAAAAAAAGATGCAAAATAAGTTTTAATCCAAATTTAGGAGTTCATATAATTGATTACAAGCTTTTCAACACGATTATATTGCAAAAACTCGATTTCTGTGCTTTTTACACAGTTAAAATTCTAACGGGTCCATTGTTCGGCCCATTTAGACCCGCTCGTCCGAAACCTATACAAAAAGACCGCAAAATAAGTTAGAATCAAATTTTAGGACTTCATATAATTGATTACGATCTTTTCAACACGATTATATTGAGAAAACTCGATTACAGTACTTTTTACTCAGTTTAAATTCTAACGGCTCCATTGTTCGGCCCATTTAGACCCGCTCGTCCGAAACCTCGACAAAAGGGTTGCAAAATAAGTTTTAATCCAAATTTAGGAGTTCATACAATTGATTACGAGCTTTTCAACACGATTATATTGCAAAAACTCGATTTCTGTATTTTTACTCAGTTAAAATTCTAACGGGTCCACTGTTCGGCCCATTTAGACCTGCTCTTCTGAAAACTCTAAAAAGGGTTGCAAAATAAGTTTTAATCCAAATTTAGGAGTTAATACAATTGATTACGAGCTTTTCAACACGATTATATTTCAAAAACTCGTTTTCTGTACTTTTTACTCAGTTAAAATTCTAACGCATCCATAATTCGGCCCATTTAGACCCGCTCGTCCGAAACCTTTAGAAAAAAGACCGCAAAATAAGTTAGAATCAAATTTTAGGAGTTCATATAATTGACTTCGAGCTTTTCAACATGATTATATTGCAAAAACTCGATATAGTAGTTTTTAATCAGTTAAAATTCTAACAGGTCCATTGTTCGGCCCATTTAGACCCGCTCGTCCGAAACCTCTACAAAAGGGTTGCAAAAAAGTTTTAATCGAAATTTAGGAGTTCAAACAATTGATTAAGAGCTTTTCAACACGATTATATTGCAAAAATTCAATTTCTGTACTTTTTAATCCGTTAAAATTCTAAGGGTCCATTGTTCGGCCCATTTAGACCTGATCGTCCGAAACCTCTACAAAAAGGACTGCAAAATAAGTTTTAATCCAAACTGAGGAGTTCATATAATTGATTAAGAGCTTTTTAACACGATTATATTGCAAAAACTCGATTTATGTACTTTTTACTCAGTTAAAATTCTAACGTGTCCATTGTTCGGCCCATTTAGACTCGCTCGTCTGAAACCTCGACAAAAGGGTTGCAAAATAAGTTTTAAACCAAATTTAGGAGTTCATAAATTTGATTACGAGCTTTTCAACACGATTATATTGCAAAAACTCAATTTCTGTACTTTTTACTCAGTTAAAATTCTAACAGGTCCATTGTTCGGCCCATTTAGACCCGCTCGTCCGAAACCTCTACAAAAAAGACCGCAAAACAAGTTAGAATCAAATTTTAGGAGTTCATATAATTGATTACGAGCTTTTCAACACGATTATATTACAAAAACTTGATTTTTGTACTTTTTACTCAGTTAAAATTCTAACGGGTCCATTGTTCGGCCCATTTAGACACGCTCGTCTGAAACCTCGACAAAAGGGTTGCAAAATAAGTTTTAAACCAAATTTAGGAGTTCATAAATTTGATTACAAGCTTTTCAACACGATTATATTGCAAAAACTCGATTTCTGTACTTTTTAGTCAGTTAAAATTCTAACAGGTCCATTGTTCGGCCCATTTAGACCCGCTCGTCCGAAACCTCTACAAAAAAGACCGCAAAACAAGTTAGAATCAAATTTTAGGAGTTCATATAATTGATTACGAGCTTTTCAACACGATTATATTACAAAAACTTGATTTTTGTACTTTTTACTCAGTTAAAATTCTAACGGGTCTATTGTTCGGCCCATTTAGACACGCTCATCCAAAACCTCTACAAAGGGGTTGCAAAATAAGTTTTAATCCAAATTTAGGAGTTCATACAATTGATTACGAGCTTTTCAACACGATTATATTGCAAAAACTCGTTTTCAGTACTTTTTAATTAGTTAAAATTCGAACGGGTCCATTGTTCGGCCCATTTAGACCCGCTCGTCCGAAACATTTACAAAAAAGACCACAAAATAAGTTAGAATCAAATTTTTGGAGTTCATATAATTGATTATGAGCTTTTCAACACGATTATATTGCAAAAACTCGATTACAATACTTTTTACTCAGTTAAAATTCTAAGGAGTCCATTGTTCGGCCCATTTAGAACCGCTCGTCCGAAACCTCGACAAAGGGGTTGTAAAATAAGTTTTAATCCAAATTTAGGAGTTCATACAATTGATCACGAGCTTTTCAACAAGATTATATTGCAAAAACTCGATTTCTGTATGTTTTACTCAGTTAAAATTCGAACGGGTCCATTGTTCTGCCCCTTTAGAAACGGTCGTCCGAAACCTTTACAAAAAGACCGCAAAATAAGTTAGAATCAAATTTAGGAGTTTATACAATTGATTACGAGCTTTTCAACATGATTATATTGCAAAAACTCGATTTCTGTACTTTTTACTCATTTAAAATTCTAATGGGTCCATTGTTCGACCCATTTAGACTCGCTCGTTCGAAACCTCTACAAAAGGGTTGCAAAATAAGTTTTAATCCAAATTTAGGAGTTCATACAATTGATTACAAGCTTTTCAATACGATTATATTTCAAAAACTCGATTCTGTACTTTTTACTCAGTTAAAATTCCAACGGGTCCATTGCTCTGCCCATTTAGACCCGCTCGTCCGAAACCACTACAAAAGGGTTGCAAAATAAGTTTTAATCCAAATTTAGGAGTTCATACAATTGATTACGAGCTTTTCAACACGATTATATTTCAAAAACTCGATTTCTGTACATTTTACTCAGTTAAAATTCTAACGGGTCCATTGTTAGACCCATTTAGATCCGCTCGTCTGAAAACTTTACAAAAAAGACCGCAAAATAAGTTAGAATCAAATTTTTGGAGTTCATATAATTGATTACGAGCTTTTCAAAAAGATTATATTGCAAAAACTCGATTACAGTACTTTTTACTCAGTTAAAATTCTAACGGGTCCATTGTTCGGCTCATTTAGACCCGCTCGTCCGAAACTTTTACAAAAAAGACCGCAAAACAAGTTAGAATCAAATTTTAGGAGTTCATATAATTGCTTACAAGCTTTTCAACACGATTATATTGCAAAAACTTGATTTTTGTACTTTTTACTTAGTTAAAATTCTAACGGGTCCATTGTTCGGCCCATTTAGACTCGCTCGTCTGAAACCTCGACAAAATGGTTGCAAAATAAGTTTTAAACCAAATTTAGGAGTTCATAAATTTGATTACGAGCTTTTCAACACGATTATATTGCAAAAACTCGATTTCTGTACTTTTTACTCAGTTAAAATTCTAACAGGTCCATTGTTCGGCCCATTTAGACCCGCTCGTCCGAAACCTCTACAAAAAAGACCGCAAAACAAGTTAGAATCAAATTTTAGGAGTTCATACAATTGATCACGAGCTTTTCAACACGATTATATTGCAAAAACTCGATTTTTGTATGTTTTACTCAGTTAAAATTCTAACGGGTCCATTGTTAGACCCATTTAGATCCGCTCGTCTGAAAACTTTACAAAAAAGACCGCAAAATAAGTTAGAATCAAATTTTTGGAGTTCATATAATTGATTACGAGCTTTTCAAAAAGATTATATTGCAAATACTCGATTACAGTACTTTTTACTCAGTTAAAATTCCAACGGGTCCATTGTTCGGCCAATTTAGACCCGCTCGTCCAAAACCATTACAATAAAGACCGCAAAATAAGTTAGAATCAAATTTTAGGAGTTCATATAATTGATTACGAGCTTTTCAACACGATTATATTGCAAAAACTCAATTTCTGTACTTTTTAATCCGTTAAAATTCTAAGGGTCCATTGTTCGGCCCATTTAGACCCGATCGTCCGAAACCTCTACAAAAAGGGCTGCAAAATAAGTTTTAATCCAAACTGAGGAGTTCATATAATTGATTACGAGCTTCTCAACACGATTATATTGCAAAAACTCGATTTCTGTACTTTTTACTCAGTTAAAATTCTAACGTGTCCACTGCTCGGCCCATTTAGACCCGCTCGTCCGAAACCTCTACAAAAGGGTTGCAAAATAAGTTTTAATCCAAATTTAGGAGTTCATACAATTGATTACGAGCTTTTCAACACGATTATATTTCAAAAACTCGATTTCTGTACTTTTTACTCAGTTAAAATTCTAACGAGTCCATTGTTAGACCCATTTAGATCCGCTCGTCTGAAAACTTTACAAAAAAGACCGCAAAATAAGTTAGAATCAAATTTTTGGAGTTCATATAATTGATTACGAGCTTTTCAACAAGATTATATTGCAAAAACTCGATTACAGTACTTTTTACTCAGTTAAAATTCTAACGGGTCCATTGTTCGGCTCATTTAGACCCGCTCGTCCGAAACCTTTACAAAAAAGACCGCAAAACAAGTTAGAGTCAAATTTTAGGAGTTCATATAATTGCTAACAAGCTTTTCAACACGATTATATTGCAAAAACTTGATTTTTGTACTTTTTACTTAGTTAAAATTCTAACGGGTCCATTGTTCGGCCCATTTAGACTCGCTCGTCTGAAACCTAGAGAAAAGGGTTGCAAAATAAGTTTTAAACCAAATTTAGGGGTTCATAAATTTGATTACGAGCTTTTCAACACGATTATATTGCAAAAACTCGATTTCTGTACTTTTTACTCAGTTAAAATTCTAACGGGTCCATTGTTAGACCCATTTAGATCCGCTCGTCTGAAAACTTTACAAAAAAGACCGCAAAATAAGTTAGAATCAAATTTTTGGAGTTCATATAATTGATTACGAGCTTTTCAACAAGATTATATTGCAAAAACTCGATTACAGTACTTTTTACTCAGTTAAAATTCTAACGGGTCCATTGTTCGGCTCATTTAGACCCGCTCGTCCGAAACCTTTACAAAAAAGACCGCAAAACAAGTTAGAATCAAATTTTAGGAGTTCATATAATTGCTAACAAGCTTTTCAACACGATTATATTGCAAAAACTTGATTTTTGTACTTTTTACTTAGTTAAAATTCTAACGGGTCCATTGTTCGGCCCATTTAGACTCGCTCGTCTGAGACCTCGACAAAAGGGTTGCAAAATAAGTTTTAAACCAAATTTAGGGGTTCATAAATTTGATTACGAGCTTTTCAACACGATTATATTGCAAAAACTCGATTTCTGTACTTTTTACTCAGTTAAAATTCTAACAGGTCCATTGTTCGGCCCATTTAGACCCGCTCGTCCGAAACCTCTACCAAAAAGACCGCAAAACAAGTTAGAATCAAATTTTAGGAGTTCATATAATTGATTACGAGCTTTTCAACACGATTATATTACAAAAACTTGATTTCTGTACTTTTTACTCAGTTAAAATTCTAACGGGTCTATTGTTCGGCCCATTTAGACACGCTCATCCAAAACCTCTACAAAGGGGTTGCAAAATAAGTTTTAATCCAAATTTAGGAGTTCATACAGTTGATTACGAGCTTTTCAACACGATTATATTGCAAAAACTCGATTTATGTACCTTTTACTTAGTTAAAATTCAAACGGGTCCATTGTTCGGCCCATTTAGACCCGCTCATCCGAAACATTTACAAAAAAGACCGCAAAATAAGTTAGAATAAAATTTTTGGAGTTCATATAATTGATTACGAGCTTTTCAACACGATTATATTGCAAAAACTCGATTACAATACTTTTTACTCAGTTAAAATTCTAACGAGTCCATTGTTCGGCCCATTTAGACCCGCTCGTCCGAAACCTCAACAAAGGGGTTGTAAAATAAATTTTAATCCAAATTTAGGAGTTCATACAATTGATCACGAGCTTTTCAACACGATTATATTGCAAAAACTCGATTTCTGTATGTTTTACTCAGTTAAAATTCGAACGGGTCCATTGTTCTGCCCCTTTAGACACGGTCGTCCGAAACCTTTACAAAAAGACCGCAAAATAAGTTAGAATCAAATTTAGAAGTTTATACGATTGATTACGAGCTTTGCAACACGATTATATTGCAAAAACTCGATTTCTGTACTTTTTACTCAGTTAAAATTCTAACGGGTCCATTGTTCGACCCATTTAGACTCGCTCGTTCGAAACCTCTACAAAAGGGTTGCAAAATAAGTTTTAATCCAAATTTAAGAGTTCATACAATTGATTACGAGCTTTTCAATACGATTATATTTCAAAAACTTGATTATGTACTTTTTACTCAGTTAAAATTCCAACGGGTCCATTGTTCGGCCTATTTAGACCCGCTCGTCCGAAACCATTACAACAAAGACCGCAAAATAAGTTAGAATCAAAATTTAGGAGTTCATATAATTGATTACGAGCTTTTCAACACGATTATATTGCAAAAACACGATTACAGTACTTTTTACTTAGTTAAAATTCTAACGGGTCCATTGTTCGGCATATTTAGACCCTATCGTCCGAAACCTCTACAAAAAAAAGATGCAAAATAAGTTTTAATCCAAATTTAGGAGTTCATATAATTGATTACAAGCTTTTCAACACGATTATATTGCAAAAAATCGATTTCTGTGCTTTTTACTCAGTTAAAATTCTAACGGGTCCATTGTTCGGCCATTTAGACCCGCTCGTCCGAAACCTATACAAAAAGACCGCAAAATAAGTTAGAATCAAATTTTAGGACTTCATATAATTGATTACGATCTTTCCAACACGATTATATTGAGAAAACTCGATTACAATACTTTTTACTTAGTTAAAATTCTAACGGCTCCATTGTTCGGCCCATTTAGACCCGCTCGTCCGAAACCTCGACAAAAAGGTTGCAAAATAAGTTTTAATCCAAATTTAGGAGTTCATACAATTGATTACGAGCTTTTCAACACGATTATATTGCAAAAAATCGATTTCTGTATTTTTACTCAGTTAAAATTCTAACGGGTCCACTGTTCGGCCTATTTAGACCTGCTCTTCCGAAAACTCTAAAAAGGGTTGCAAAAGAAGTTTTAAACCAAATTTAGGAGTTAATACAATTGATTACGAGCTTTTCAACACGATTATATTTCAAAAACTCGTTTTCTGTACTTTTTACTCAGTTAAAATTCGAACGGATCCATAATTCGGCCCATTTAGACCCGCTCGTCCGAAACCTTTACAAAAAAGACCGCAAAATAAGTTAGAATCAAATTTTAGGAGTTCATATAATTGATTCCGAGCTTTTCAACATGATTATATTGCAAAAACTCGATTATAGTAGTTTTTAATCATATAAAATTCTAACGGGTCCATTGTTCGGCCCATTTAGACTCGCTCGTCCGAAACCTCTACAAAAGGGTTGCAAAAAAAGTTTTAATCGAAATTTAGGAGTTCATACAATTGATTAAGAACTTTTCAACACGATTATATTGCAAAAACTCAATTTCTGTACTTTTTAATTCGTTAAAATTCTAAGGGTCCATTGTTCGGCCCATTTAGACCCGATCGTCCGAAACCTCTACAAAAAGGGCTGCAAAATAAGTTTTAATCCAAACTGAGGAGTTCATATAATTGATTACGAGCTTTTCAACACGATTATATTGCAAAAAAATCGATTTATGTACTTTTTACTCAGTTAAAATTCTAACGGGTCCATTGTTCGGCCCATTTAGACTCAGTCGTCCGAAACCTCGACAAAAGGGTTGCAAAATAAGTTTTAATCCAAATGTAGGAGTTCATAAATTTGATTATGAGCTTTTCAACACGATTATATTGCAAAAACTCAATTTCTGTACTTTTTACATAGTTAAAATTCTAATAGGTCCATTGTTCGGCCCATTTAGACCCGCTCGTCTGAAACATTTACAAAAAAGGCCGCAAAATAAGTTAGAATCAAAATTTTGGAGTTCATATAATTGGTTACGAGCTTTTCAACACGATTATATTGCAAAAACTCGATTACAATACTTTTTACTCAGTTAAAATTCTAACGAGTCCATTGTTCGGCCCATTTAGACCCGCTCGTCCGAAACCTCGACAAAGGGGTTGCAAAATAAGTTTTAATCCAAATTTAGGAGTTCATACAATTGATTACGAGCTTTTCAACACGATTTTATTGCAAAAACTCAATTTCTGTAGGTTTTACTCAGTTAAAATTCGAACGGGTCCATTGTTCGGCCCATTTAGACCCGGTCATCCGAAACCTTTACAAAAAAGACCGCGAAATAAGTTAGAATCAAATTTTAGGAGATCATATAATTGATTACGAGCTTTTCAACACGATTATATTGCAAAAACTCGATTACAGTACTTTTTACTAAGTTAAAATTCTAACGGGTCCAATGTTCGGCCCATTTAGACCCGCTCGTCCGAAAGCTCTACAAAAGGATTGCAAAATAAGTTTTAATCCAAATTTAGGAATTCATACAATTGATTACGACCTTTTCAACACGATTATATTGCAAAAACTCGATTTCTGTACTTTTTACTCCGTTAAAATTCTAACGGGTCTATTGTTCGGCCCATTTAGGCCCGGTCGTCCGAAACCTCTACAAAAATGGCTACAAAATAAGTTTCAATCCAAATTTAGGAGTTCATATAATTGATTACGAGCTTTTCAACCAAATTATATTGCTAAAACTGGATTTTTGTGCTTTTTACTCAATTAAAATTCTAACGGGTCTATAGTTCGGCCCATTCAAACCCGCTCCTCCGAAACCTCTACAAAAGGGTTTCAAAATAAGTTTTAATCCAAATTAAGGAGTTCATATAATTGATTACGAGCTTTTCAACACGATTATATTGTAAAAACTCGATTACAGTACTTTTTACTCAGTTAAAATTCAAACGAGTCCATTGTTCGGCCCATTTAGACCCACTCGTCCGAAACCATTACAAAAGGGTTGCAAAATAAGTTTTAATCCAAATTTAGGAATTCATACAATTGATTACGAGCTTTTCAACACGATTATATTGCAAAAACTTGATTTATGTACTTTTTACCCTGTTAAAATTCTAACGGGTCCATTGTTCGGCCTATTTAGACCCGATCGTCTGAAACCTCTACAAAAATGGCTACAAAATAAGTTTAAATCCAAATTTAGGAGTTCATATAATTGATTACGAGCTTTTCAACCCAATTATATTGCGAAAACTCGATATTTATGCTTTTTACTTAGTTAAAATTCTAACGGGTCTATTGTTCGGCCCATTTAGACCCGCTCGTCCTAAACCTCTACAAAGGGGCTGCAAAAGAAGTTTTAATCCAAATTTAGGAGTTTATACAATTGATTACGAGCTTTTCAACACGATTATATTGCAAAAACTCTATTTCTGTACATTTTAACACAGTTAAAATTAGAACGGGTCCATTGTTCGGCCCAATTAGACCCGCTCGTCCGAAACCTATTAAAAAAAGACTGCAAAATAAGTTAGAATCAAATTTTAGGAGTTCATATAATTGATTACGAGCTTTTCAACACGATTATATTGCAAAAACTCGATTATATTACTTTTTACTCAGTTAAAATTCTAACGGGTCCATTGTTCGGCTGATTTAGACCCGCTCGTCCGAAACCTTTACAAAAAAGACCGCAAAACAAGTTAGAATCAAATTTTAGGAGTTCATATAATTGCTTACAAGCTTTTCAACACGATTATATTGCAAAAAATTGATTTTTGTACTTTTTACTCAGTTAAAATTCTAACGGGTCCATTGTTTGGCCCATTTAGACTCGCTCGTCCGAAACCTCGACAAAAGGGTTGCGAAATAAGTTTTAATCCAAATTTAGGAGTTCATAAATTTGATTATGAGCTTTTCAACACGATTATAATTCAAAAACTCGATTTTTGTACTTTTTACTAAGTTAAATTCTAACAGGTCCATTGTTCGGCCCATTTAGACTTGCTCGTCCGAAACCTCTATAAAAAAGTCGCAAAACAAGTTAGAATCAAATTTTAGGAGTTCATCTAATTGATTACGAGCTTTTCAACACGATTATATTGCAAAAACTTGATTTCTGTACTTTTTACTCAGTTAAAATTCTAACGGGTCTATTGTTCTGCCCATTTAGACCCGCTCGTCCGAAACCTTTACAAAGAGGTTGCAAAATAAGTTTAAATCCAAATTTAGGAGTTCATACAATTGATTACGAGATTTTCAACACAATTATATTGCAAAAACTCGATTTTTATGCTTTTTACTCAGTTAAAAATCTAACGGGTCCATTGTTCGGCCCATTTAGACCCGCTCGTCCAAAACCTCTACAAAAGGGTTTCAAAATAAGTTTTAATCCAAATTTAGGAGTTTATACAATTGATTACGAGCTTTTCAACACGATTATATTTCAAAAACTCAATTTCTGTACTTTTTCCTCAGTTAAATTCTAACGGGTGCATTGTTCGACCCATTTAGACTCGCTCGTCCGAAACCTCTACAAAAGGGTTGCAAAATAAGTTTTAATCCAAATTTAGGAGTTCATACAATTGATTACGAGCTTTTCAACACGATTATATTGCAAAAACACGATTTCTGTACTTTTTACTCCGTTAAAATTCTAACGGGTCCATTGTTCGGCCCATTTAGACCCCCTTGTTCGAAACCTCTACAAAAGGGTTGCAAAATAAGTTTTAATCCAAATTTAGGAGTTCATACAATTGATTACGAGCTTTTCAACACGATTATATTGAAAAAACATGATTACAGTACTTTTTACTCAGTTAAAATTCTAACGGGTCCATTGTTCGGCCCATTTAGACCCCTTCGTCCGAAACCTCTACAAAAGGGTTGCAAAATAAGTTTTAATCCAAATATAGGAGTTCATACTATTGATTACGAGCTTTTCAACACGATTATATTGCAAAAACACGATTTCTATACTTTTTACTCCGTTAAAATTCTAACGGGTCCATTGTTCGGCCCATTTAGACCCCCTTGTTCGAAACCTCTACAAAAGGGTTGCAAAATAAGTTTTAATCCAAATTTAGGAGTTCATACAATTGATTACGAGCTTTTCAACACGATTATATTGCAAAAACTCGATTACAGTACTTTTTACTCAGTTAAAATTCTAACGGGTCCATTGTTCGGCCCATTTAGACTCGCTCGTCCGAAACCTATACAAAAGACCGTAAAATAAGTTAGAATCAAATTTTAGGACTTCTTATAATTGATTACGATCTTTTCAACACGATTATATTGTAAAAACTCGACTACAGTACTTTTTACTCAGTTAAAATTCTAACGGGTCCATTGTTCGGCCCATTTAGACCCGCTCGTCCGAAACCTCGACAAAAGGGTTGCAAAATAAGTTTTAATCCAAATTTAGGAGCTCATACAATTGATTACGAGCTTTTCAAAACGATTATATTGCAAAAACTCGATTTTTGTATTTTTTACTTAGTTAAAATTCTAACGGGTCCACTTTTCGCCCCATTTAGACCCGCTCGTCCGAAACCTCTACAAAAGGGTTGCAAAATAAGTTTTAATCCAAATTTAGGAGTTCATACAATTGATTACGAGCTTTTCAACACGATTATATTTCAAAAACTCGATTTCTGTACTTTTTACTCAGTTAAAATTCTAACGGGTCCATTGTTCGGTCCATTTAGACCCGCTCGTCCGAAGCCTCTACCAAAAGGGTTCAAAATAAGTTTTAGTCCAAACTTAAGAGTTCATACAATTGATTACGAGCTTTTCAACATGATTATATTGCAAAAACTCAAGTACAATACTTTTTACTCAGTTAAAATTCTAACGGGTCCATTGTTCGGCCCATTTAGACCCGCTCGTCCGAAACCTCTACAAAAGGGTTGCAAAATAAGTTTTAATCCAAATTAAGAAGTTCATACAATTGATTACGAACTTTTCAAAATGATTATATTGCAAAAACTCGATTTTTGTACTTTGTACTCCGTTAAAATTCTAACGGGTCCATTGTTCGGCCCATTTAGACCCGCTCGTCCGAAACCTATACAAAAGACCGCAAAATAAGTTAGAATCAAATTTAGGACTTCATATAATTGATTACGAGCTTTTCAACACGATTATATTGCAAAAACTCGATTACAGTACTTTTTACTCAGTTAAAATTCTAACCGGTCCATTGTTCGGCCCATTTAGACCCGCTCGTCCGAAACCTCGACAAAAGGGTTGCAAAATAAGTTTTAATCCAAATTTAGGAGCTCATACAATTGATTACGAGCTTTTCAACACGATTATATTGCAAAAACTCAATTTTTGTATTTTTTACTCAGTTAAAATTCAAACGGGTCTATTGTTCGGCCCATTTAGACCCGCTCATCCGAAACCTCTACAAAAGGGTTGCAAAATAAGTTTTAATCCAAATTTAGGAGTTCATAATATTGAATACGAGCTTTTCAACACGATTTTATTTCAAAAACTCGATTTCTGTACTTTTTACTCAGTTAAAATTCTAACGGGTCCATTGCTCGGCCTATTTAGACCCGCTCGTCCGAAGCCTCTACCAAAAGGGTTCAAAATAAGTTTTTGTCCAAATTTAAGAGTTCATACAATTGATTACGAGCTTTTCAACAGGATTATATTGCAAAACTCATTTACAGTACTTTTTACTCAGTTAAAATTCTAACGGGTCCATTGTTCGGCCCCTTTAGACCCGCTCGTCCGAAACCTCTACAAAAGGGTTGCAAAATAAGTTTTAATCCAAATTTAGGAGTTCATACAATTGATTACGAGCTTTTCAAAACAATTGTATTGCAAAAACTCACTTTTTGTACTTTGTACTCCGTTAAAATTCTAACGGGTCCATTGTTCGACACATTTAGACCCGATCGTCCGAAACCTCTACAAAAAGGGCTGCAAAATAAGTTTTAATCCAAATTGAGGAGTTCATATAATTGATTACGAGGTTTTCAACATGATTATTTTGTAAAAACTCAATTTCTGTACTTTTTACTCAGTTAAAATTCTAACGGGTCCACTGTTCGGCCCATTTAGACCCGCTCGTCCGAAACCTCTAAAAAAGGGTTGCAAAATAAGTTTTAATCCAAATTTAGGAGTTCATACAATTGATTACGAGCTTTTCAACACGATTATATTTCGAAAACTCGATTTCTGTACTTTTTACTCAGTTAAAATTCTAACGGGTCCATTGTTCGACCCATTTAGACCCGCTCGTCCGAAACCTTTACAAAAAAGACCGAAAAATAAGATAGAATCAAATTTTTGTAGTTCATATAATTGATTACGAGATTTTCAACACGATTATAATGCAAAAACTCGATTACAGTACTTTTTACTCAATTAAAATTCTAACGGGTCCATTGTTCTGCCCATTTAGACCCGCTCGTCCTAAACCTCTACAAATGGGTTGCAAAATAAGTTTTAATCCAAATTTAGGAGTTCATACAATTGATTACGAGCTTTTCAACACGATTATATTTCAAAAACTCGATTTCTGTACTTTTTACTCAGTTAAAATTCTAACGAGTCCATTGTTCGACCCATTTAGACTCGCCCGTCCGAAACCTTTACAAAAAAGACCGCAAAATAAGTTAGAATCACATTTTTGGAGTTCATATAATTGATTACGAGCTTTTCAACAACATTATATTGCAAAAACTCGATTACATTACTTTTTACTCAGTTAAAATTCTAACAGGTCCATTGTTCGGCCCATTTAGACCCGCTCGTCCGAAACCTCTACAAAAGGGTTGCAAAATAAGTTTTAATCCAAATTTAGGAGTTCATACAATTGATTACGATCTTTTCCACACGATTATTTTGCAAAAACTCGATTTCTGTACTTTTAACTCCGTTAAAATTCTAACGGGTCCATTGTTCAGCCCATTTAAACCTGATCGTCCGAAACCTCTACAAAAAAGAGCTGCAAAATAAGTTTTAATCCAAATTTAGGAGTTCATATAATTTATTACGAGCTTTTCAACACGATTATATTGCAAAAACACGATTTTTGTACTTTTTACTTAGTTAAAATTCTAACGGGACTATTGTTCGGCCCATTTAGACCCGCTCATCTGAAACCACTACAAAAGGGTTGCAAAATAAGTTTTAATCCAAATTTAGGAGTTCATACAATTGATTACGAGCTTTTCAACACGATTATATTGCAAAAACTCGATTTCTGTACTTTTTACTCAGTTAAAATTCTAACAGGTTCATTGTTCGGCCCATTTAGACCCGCTCGTCCGAAACCTCTACAATAGGTTTGCAAAATAAGTTTTAATCCAAATTTAGGAGTTCATTGAAATTGATTACGAGCTGTTCAACACGATTATATTGCAAAAACACGATTTCTGTAATTTTTACTCAGTTAAAATTATTACGGGTCCATTGTTCGGCCCATTTAGACCCGCTCGTCCGAAACCTCGACAAAAGGGTTGCAAAATAAGTTTTAATCCAAATTTAGGAGCTAATACAATTGATTACGAGCTTTTCAACACGATTATATTGCAAAAACTAGATTTTTGTATTTTTTACTCAGTTAAAATTCTAACGGGTCCACTGTTCGTCCGAAACCTCTAAAAAAGGGTTGCAAAATAAGTTTTAATCCAAATTTAAGAGTTCATACAATTGATAACGAGCTTTTCAACACGATTATATTTCAGAAACTCGATTTCTGTACTTTTTACTCAGTTAAAATTCTAACGGGTCCATTGTTCGGCCCATTTAGACCCTCTCGTCCGAAGCCCCTACCAAAAGGGTTCAAAATAAGTTTTAGTCCAAATTTAAGAGTTCATACAATTGATTACGAGCTTTTCAATAGGATTATATTGCAACACTCAATTACAGTACTTTTTACTCAGTTAAAATTCTGACGGGTCCATTGTTCGGCCCATTTAGACCCGCTCGTCCGAAACCTCTACAAAAGGGTTGCAAAATAAATTTTAATCCAAATTTAGGAGTTCATACAATTGATTACGAGCTTTTCAAAATGATTATATTGCAAAAAAATTATTTTTGTACTTTGTACTCCGTTAAAATTCTAACGGGTCCATTATTAGACCCATTTAGACCCGATCGTCCGAAACCTCTACAAAAAGGGCTGCAAAATAAGTTTTAATCCAAATTGAGGAGTTCATATAATTGATTACAAGCTTTTCAACACGATTATATTGTAAAAACTCGATTTCTGTACTTTTTACTCAGTTAAAATTCTAACTGGTCCACTGTTCGGCCCATTTAGACCCGATCGTCCGAAACCTCTACAAAAGGGTTGCAAAATAAGTTTTAATCGAAATTTAGGAGTTCATACAATTGATTACGAGCTTTTCAACATGATTATATTTCAAAAACTCAATTTCTGTACTTTTTACTCAGTTAAAATTCTAACCAGTCCATTGTTCGACCCATTTAGACCCGCTCGTCCGAAACCTTTAAAAAAAAGACCGAAAAATAAGATAGAATCAAATTTTTTGAGTTCATATAATTGATTACGAGCTTTTCAACACGATTATAATGCAAAAACTCGATTACAGTACTTTTTACTCAGTTAAAATTCTAACAGGTTCATTGTTCGGCCCATTTAGACCCGCTCGTCCGAAACCTCTACAATAGGTTTGCAAAATAAGTTTTAATCCAAATTTAGGAGTTCATAGAAATTGATTACGAGCTGTTCAACACGATTATATTGCAAAAACACGATTTCTGTACTTTTTACTCAATTAAAATTGTAACGGGTTCATTTTTCGGCCCATTTAGACCTGTCGTCCGAAATCTCTACAAAAGGGTTGCAAAATAAGTTTTATCTGAATTTATGAGTTCATACAATTGATTACGAGTTTTTCAATACGATTATATTGCAAAAACTCGATTTCTGTACTTTTTACTCAGTTAAAATTCTAAGGGGTCCATTGTTCGGCCCATTTAGACCCGCTCGTCCGAAACCTCTACAAAAGGGTTGCAAAATAAGTTTTAATCCAAATTTAGGAGTTCATATAATTGATTACGAGCTTTTCAAAACGATTATATTGCAAAAACTCGATTTCTGTACTTTGTACTCCGTTAAAATTCTAACGGGTCCATTGTTCGGCCCATTTAGACCCGATCGTCCGAAACCTCTACAAAAGGGCTGCAAAATAAGTTTTAATCCAAATTGAGGAGTTCATATAATTGATTACGAGCTTTTCAACACGATTATATTGTAAAAACTCGATTTCTGTACTTTTTACTCAGTTAAAATTCTAACGGGTCCATTGTTCTGCCCATTTAGACCCGCTCGTCCGAAACCTTTACAAAAGGGTTGCAAAATAAGTTTTAATCCAAATTTAGTAGTTCATACAATTGATTACGAGCTTTTCAACACGATTATATTTCAAAAACTCGATTTCTGTACTTTTTACTCTGTTAAAATTCTAACGGGTCCATTGTTCGATAGATTTAGACCCGCTCGTCCGAAACCTTTACAAAAAAGACCGAAAAATAAGATAGAATTAAATTTTTGGAGTTTATATAATTGATTACGAGCTTTTCAATACGATTATAATGCAAAAACTCGATTACAGTACTTTTTACTCAGTTAAAATTCTAACGGGTCCATTGTTCTGCCCATTTAGACCCGCTCGTCCTAAACCTCTACAAAAGGGTTGAAAAATAAGTTTTAATCCAAATTTAGGAGCTCATACAATTGATTACGAGCTTTTCAACACGATTATATTGCAAAAACTCAATTTTTGTATTTTTTACTCAGTTAAAATTCTAACGGGTCCATTGTTCGGACCATTTAGACCCGCTCGTCCGAAACCTCTACAAAGGGTTGCAAAATAAGTTTTAATCCAAATTTAGGAGTTCATACAATTGATTACGAGCTTTTCAACACGATTATATTTCAAAAACTCGATTTCTGTACTTTTTACTCAGTTAAAATTCTAACTGGTCCACTGTTCGGCCCATTTAGACCCATTCGTCCGAAACCTCTACAAAAGGGTTGCAAAATAAGTTTTAATCGAAATTTAGGAGTTCATACAATTGATTACGAGCTTTTCAACATGATTATATTTCAAAAACTCAATTTCTGTACTTTTTACTCAGTTAAAATTCTAACCGGTCCATTGTTCGACCCATTTAGACCCGCTCGTCCGAAACCTTTAAAAAAGAGACCGAAAAATAAGATAGAATCAAATTTTTTGAGTTCATATAATTGATTACGAGCTTTTCAACACGATTATAATGCAAAAACTCGATTACAGTACTTTTTACTCAGTTAAAATTCTAACAGGTTCATTGTTCGGCCCATTTAGACCCGCTCGTCCGAAACCTCTACAATAGGTTTGCAAAATAAGTTTTAATCCAAATTTAGGAGATCATTGAAATTGATTACGAGCTGTTCAACACGATTATATTGCAAAAACACGATTTCTGTACTTTTTACTCAATTAAAATTGTAACGGGTTCATTTTTCGGCCCATTTAGACTTGTCGTCCGAAATCTCTACAAAAGGGTTGCAAAATAAGTTTTATCTGAATTTATGAGTTCATACAATTGATTACGAGTTTTTCAATACGATTATATTGCAAAAACTCGATTTCTGTACTTTTTACTCAGTTAAAATTCTAACGGGTCCACTGTTCTGCCCATTTAGACCCGCTCGTCCGAAACCTCTACAAAAGGGTTGCAAAATAAGTTTTAATCGAAATTTAGGAGTTCATACAATTGATTACGAGCTTTTCAACATGATTATATTTCAAAAACTCGATTTCTGTACTTTTTACTCAGTTAAAATTCTAACCGGTCCATTGTTCGACCCATTTAGACCCGCTCGTCCGAAACCTTTAAAAAAAAGACCGAAAAATAAGATAGAATCAAATTTTTTGAGTTCATATAATTGATTACGAGCTTTTCAACACGATTATAATGCAAAAACTCGATTACAGTACTTTTTACTCAGTTAAAATTCTAACAGGTTCATTGTTCGGCCCATTTAGACCCGCTCGTCCGAAACCTCTACAATAGGTTTGCAAAATAAGTTTTAATCCAAATTTAGGAGATCATTGAAATTGATTACGAGCTGTTCAACACGATTATATTGCAAAAACACGATTTCTGTACTTTTTACTCAATTAAAATTGTAACGGGTTCATTTTTTGGCCCATTTAGACCTGTCGTCCGAAATCTCTACAAAAGGGTTGCAAAATAAGTTTTATCTGAATTTATGAGTTCATACAATTGATTACGAGTTTTTCAATACGATTATATTGCAAAAACTCGATTTCTGTACTTTTTACTCAGTTAAAATTCTAACGGGTCCACTGTTCTGCCCATTTAGACCCGCTCGTCCGAAACCTTTACAAAAGGGTTGCAAAATAAGTTTTAATCCAAATTTAGTAGTTCATACAATTGATTACGAGCTTTTCAACACGATTATATTTCAAAAACTCGATTTATGTACTTTTTACTCAGTTAAAATTCTAACGGGTCCATTGTTCGACACATTTAGACCCGCTCGTCCGAAACCTTTACAAAAAAGACCGAAAAATAAGATAGAATTAAATTTTTGGAGTTCATATAATTGATTACGAGCTTTTCAATACGATTATAATGCAAAAACTCGATTACAGTACTTTTTACTCAGTTAAAATTCTAACGGGTCCATTGTTCTGCCCATTTAGACCCGCTCGTCCGAAACCTCTACAAAAGGGTTGCAAAATAAGTTTTAATCCAAATTTAGGAGCTCATACAATTGATTACGAGCTTTTCAACACGATTATATTGCAAAAACTCAATTTTTGTATTTTTTACTCAGTTAAAATTCTAACGGGTCCATTGTTTGGCCCATTTAGACCCGCTCGTCCGAAACCTCTACAAAGGGTTGCAAAATAAGTTTTAATCCAAATTTAGGAGTTCATACAATTGATTACGAGCTTTTCAACATGATTATATTTCAAAAACTCGATTTCTGTACTTTTTACTCAGTTAAAATTCTAACGGGTCCATTGTTCGGCCCATTTAGACCCGCTCGTCCGAAGCCTCTACCAAAAGGGTTCAAAATAAGTTTTAGTCCAAATTTAAGAGTTCATACAATTGATTACGAGCTTTTCAACAGGATTATATTGCAAAACTCAATTACAGTACTTTTTACTCAGTTAAAATTCTAACGGGTCCATTGTTCGGCCCCTTTAGACCCGCTCGTCCGAAACCTCTACCAAAGGGTTGCAAAATAAGTTTTAATCCAAATTTAGGAGTTCATACAATTGATTACGAGCTTTTCAAAACGATTGTATTGCAAAAACTATCTTTTTTTACTTTGTACTCCGTTAAAATTCTAACGGGTCCATTGTTCGACACATTTAAACCCGATCATCCGAAACCTCTACAAAAAGGGCTGCAAAATAAGTTTTAATCCAAATTGAGGAGTTCATATAATTGGTTACGAGCTTTTCAACATGAATATATTGTAAAAACTCAATTTCTGTACTTTTTACTCAGTTAAAATTCTAACGGGTCCATTGTTCGGCCCATTTAGACCCGCTCGTCCGAAACCTCTACAAAAGGGTTGCAAAATAAGTTTTAATCCAAATTTAGGAGTTCATACAATTGATTACGAGCTTTTCAACACGATTATATTTCAAAAACTCGATTTTTGTACTTTTTACTCAGTTAAAATTCTAACGGGTCCATTGTTCGACCCATTTAGACCCGCTCGTCCGAAACCTTTACAAAAAAGACCGAAAAATAAGATAGAATCAAAATTTTGTAGTTCATATAATTGATTACGAGCTTTTCAACATGATTATAATGCAAAAACTTGATTACAGTACTTTTTACTCAGTTAAAATTCTAACGGGTCAATTGTTCTGCCCATTTAGACCCGCTCGTCCTAAACCTCTACAAATGGGTTGCAAAATAAGTTTTAATCCAAATTTAGGAGTTCATACAATTTATTACGAGCTTCTCAACACGATTATATTTCAAAAACTCGATTTCTGTACTTTTTACTCAGTTAAAATTCTAACGGGTCCATTGTTCGACCCATTTAGACTCGCCCGTCCGAAACCTTTACAAAAAAGACCGCAAAATAAGTTAGAATCACATTTTTGGAGTTCATATAATTGATTACGAGCTTTTCAACAAGATTATATTGCAAAAACTCGATTACAGTACTTTTTACTCAGTTAAAATTCTAACAGGTCCATTGTTCGGCCCATTTAGACCCGCTCGTCCGAAACCTCTACAAAAGGGTTGCAAAATAAGTTTTAATCCAAATTTAGGAATTCATACAATTGATTACGATCTTTTCAACATGATTATTTTGCAAAAACTCAATTTCTGTACTTTTAGCTCCGTTAAAATTCTAACGGGTCCATTGTTCGGCCCATTTAGACCTGATCATCAGAAACCTCTACAAAAAGGGCTGCAAAATAAGTTTTAATCCAAATTTAGGAGTTCATATAATTGATTACGAGCTTTTCAACACGATTATATTGCAAAAACACGATTTCTGTACTTTTTACTCAGTTAAAATTCTAACGGGTCCATTGTTCGGCCCATTTAGACCCGCTCAGCCGAAACCTCTACAAAAGGGTTGCAAAATAAGTTTTAATCCAAATTTAGGAGCTCATACAATTGATTACGAGCTTTTTAACACGATTATATTTCAAAATCGTGATTTTTGTACTTTTTACTTTGTTAAAATTCTAACGGGTCCATTGTTCGACCCATTTAGACCCGCTCGTCCGAAACCTTTACAAAAAAGACCGCAAAATAAGTTAGAATCATATTTTAGGAGTTTATATAATTGATTACGAGCTTTTCAATAGGATTACATTGTAAAAACTCGATTAAAGTACTATTTACTCAGTTAAAATTCTAACGGGTCCATTGTTTGGCCCATTTAGACCAGCTCGTCCGAAATCTTTACAAAAGGGTTGCAAAATAAGTTTTAATCCAAATTTAGGAGTTCATACAATTGATTACGAGCTTTTCAACACGATTATATCGCAAAAACTCGATTTCTGTACTTTTTACTCCGTTAAAATTCTAACGGGTCCATTATTTGGCCCATTTAGACCCGATCGTCCGAAACCTCTACAAAATGGGCTGCAAAATAAGTTTTAATCCAAATTTAGGAGTTCATATAATTGATTACGAGGTTTTCAACACGATTATATGGAAAAAAAACTCGATTTCTATACTTTTTACTTAGTTGAAATTCTAACGGGTCCATTGTTCGATCCATTTAGACCCGCTCGTCTGAAACCTTTACAAAAGGGTTGCAAAATAAGTTTTAATCCAAATTTAGGAGTTCATACATTTGATTACGAGCCTTTCAACACGATGATATTTCAAAAACTCAATTTCTGTACTTTTTACTCAGTTAAAATTCTAACGAGTCCATTGTTCGGCATATTTAGACCCGCTCGTCCGAAACATTTACAAAAAAGACCGCAAAATAAGTTAGAATCAAATTTTAGGAGTTCATATAATTGATTACGAGCTTTTCAACACAATTATATTGCAAAAACTCGATTTTTGTGCTTTTTACTCAGTTAAAATTCTAACGGGTCCATTGTTCGACCCATTTAGACCCGCTCGTTCGAAACCTCTACAAAAGGGTTGCAAAATAAGTTTTAATCCAAATTTAGGAGTTCATATAATTGATTACGAGCTTTTCAACACGATTATATTGAAAAAACTCGATTTCTGTACTTTTTACTTAGTTAAAATTCTAACGGGTCCACTGTTCGGCCCATTTAGACCCGCTCGTCCGAAACCTCTACAAAAGGGTTGCAAAATAAGTTTTAATCCAAATTTAGGAGCTCATACAATTGATTACGAGCTTTTCAACACGATTATATTTCAAAATCGCGATTTCTGTACTTTTTACTCATTTCAAATTCCAACGGGTCCATTGTTCGGCCCATTTAGACCCGCTCGTCCGAAACCCTTAAAATAAAGACCGCAAAACAAGTTAGAATCAAATTTTAGGAGTTCATATAATTGATTACGAGCTTTTCAACACGATTATATTGGAAAAACTCGATTACAGTACTTTTTACTCAGTTAAAATTCTAACGGGTCCATTGTTCGGCCCATTTAGACCCGCTCGTCCGAAACTTCTACAAAAGGGTTGCAAAATAAGTTTTAATCCAAATTTAGGAATTCATACAATTGATTACGAGCTTTTCAACACGATACTATTGCCAAAATTCGATTTCTGTACTTTTTACTCCGTTAAAATTCTAACGGGTTCTATGTTCGGCCCATTTAGACCCGCTAGTCCGAAACCCTTACAAAAAAGACCGCAAAATAAGTTAGAATCAAATTTTAGGAGTTCATATATTTGATTACGAGCTTTTCAATACGATTACATTGCAAAAACTCGATTTCAGTGCTTTTTACTAAGTTAAAATACTAACGGGTCCACTGTTCGGCCCATTTAGACCCTCTCGTCAGAAACCTCTACAAAAAGGGCTGCAAAATAAGTTTTAATCCAAATTTAGGGGTTCATATAATTGATTACGAGCTTTTCAACACGATTATATTGCAAAAACTCGATTTCTGTACTTTTTACTCAGTTAAAATTCTAACTGGTCTATTGTTCGGCCCATTTAGACCCGCTCATCCGAAACCACTACAAAAGGGTTGCAAAATAAGTTTTAATCCAAATTTAGGAGTTCATACAATTGATTACGATCTTTTCAACACGATTATATTTCAAAAACTCGATTTCTGTACTTTTTACTCAGTTAAAATTCTAACGAGTCCATTGTTCGACCCATTTAGACCCGCTCGTCCGAAACATTTACAAAAAAGACCGCAAAATAAGTTAGAATCAAATTTTAGGAGTTCATATAATTGATTACGAGCTTTTCAACAGGATTGTATTGTAAAAACTCGATTAAAGTACTTTTTACTCGGTTAAAATTCTAACGGGTCCATTGTTTGGCCCATTTAGACTCGCTCGTCCGAAACCTCGACAAAAGGGTTGCAAAATAAGTTTTAATCCAAATTTAGGAGTTCATAAAATTGATTACGAGCTTTTCATCACGATTATATTGCAAAAACTCGATTTCTGTACTTTTTACTCAGTTAAAATTCTAACGGGTCCATTGTTCGGCCCATTTAGACCCGCTCGTCTAAAACCTCTACAGAAAAAACCGCAAAACAAGTTTTAATCAAATTTTAGGAGTTCATATAATTGATTAGGAGCTTTTCAACACGATTATATTGCAAAAACTCGATTTCTGCACTTTTTACTCAGTTAAAATTCTAACGGGTCTATTGTTCGGCCCATTTAGACTCACTCGTCCGAAACCTCTACAAAAGGGTTGCAAAATAAGTTTTAATCCAAATTTAGGAGTTCTTACAATTGAATACGAGCTTTTCAACACGATTATATTGCAAAAACTCGATTTCAGTACTTTTTACTCCGTTAAAATTCTAACGGGTCCATTGTTCGGCCCATTTAGACCCGCTCGTCCGAAACCTCTACAAAAGGGTTGCAAAGTAAGTTTTAATCAACATTTAGGAGTTCATACAATTGATTACGAGCTTTTCAAAACGATTATATTGCAAAAACTTGATTACTGTACTTTTTACTCAGTTAAAATTCTAATGGGTCCATGTTCGGTCCATTTAGACTCGCTCGTCCGAAACCTCTACAAAAGGGTTGCAAAATAAGTTTTAATCCAAATTTAGGAGTTCATATAATTGATTACGAGCTTTTCAACACAATTATATTGCAAAAATTCGATTTTTGTCCTTTTTACTCAGTTAAAATTCTAATGGGTCCATTGTTCAGCCGTTTAGACCCGCCTGTCCGAAACCTCTACAAAATTGTTGCAAAATAAGTTTTAATCCAAATTTAGGAGTTCTTACAATTGAATACGAGCTTTTCAACACGATTATATTGCAAAAACTTGATTTCTGTACTTTTTACTCCGTTAAAATTCTAACGGGTCCATTGTTCGGCCCATTTAGGCCCACTCGTCCGAAACCTCTACCAAAAGGGTTCAAAATAAGTTTTAGTCCAAATTTAAGAGTTCAAACAATTGATTACGAGCTTTTCAACACGATTATATTGCAAAAACTCGATTTCTGTATTTTTTACCCAGTTCAAATTCGAATGTTTCCATTATTCGGCCCATTTAGACCCGCTCGTCCGAAACCTTTACCAAAAAGACCGCAAAATAAGTTAGAATCAAATTTTAGGAGTTCATACAAATGATTACGAGCTTTTCAACAAAATTATAATGCAAAAACTCGATTTTTGTGCTTTTTACTCATTTAAAATTCAAACGGGTCCATTGTTCGGCCCATTTAGACCCGCTCGTCCGAAACCTCTACAAAAGTGTTGCAAAATAAGTTTTAATCCAAATTTAGGAGTTCTTACAATTGAATATGAGCTTTTCAACACGATTATATTGCAAAAACTCGATTTCTGTACTTTTTACTCCGTTAAAATTCTAACGGGTCCATTGTTCGGCCCATTTAGACCCGCTCCTCTGAAACCTCTACAAAAGGGTTGCAAAATAAGTTTTAATCCAAATTTAAGAGTTCTTACAATTGAATACGAGCTTTTCAACAAAATTATATTGCAAAAACTCGATTTTTGTGCTTTTTACTCAGTTAAAATTCTAACGGGTCCATTGTTCGGCCCATTTAGACCCGCTCATTCGAAACCTCTACAAAAGTGTTGCAAAATAAGTTTTAATCAAAATTTAGGAGTTCTTACAATTGAACACGAGCTTTTCAACACAATTATATTGCAAAAACTCGATTTCAGTACTTTTTACTCCGTTAAAATTCTAACGGGTCCATTGTTCGGCCCATTTAGACCCGCTCCTCCGAAACCTCTACAAAAGGGTTGCAAAATAAGTTTTATTCCAAATTTAGGACTTCATATAATTGATTACAGGCTTTTCAACACGATTATATTGCAAAAACTCGATTTCTGTACTTTTTACTCAGTTAAAATTCTAACGGGTCCATTGTTCGGCCCATTTACACCCGCTCGTCCGAAACCTCTACAAAAGGGTTCAAAATAAGTTTTAATCCAAATTTAAGAGTTCATACAATTGATTACGAGCTTTTCAACATGATTATATTGCAAAAACTCGATTTCTGTAGTTTTTACCCAGTTCAAATTCGAACGGTTCCATTGTTCAGCCCATTTAGACTCGCTCATCCGAAACCTTTACAAAAAAGACCGCAAAATAAGTTAGAATCAAATTTTAGGAGTTCCTATAATTGATTACGAGCTTTTCAACATGATTATATTGCAAAAACTCGATTACATTACTTTTTACTCAGTTAAAATTCTAACGGGTCCATTGTTCGGCTCATTTTGACCCGCTCGTCCGAAACCTCTACAAAAAAGACCGCAAAACAAGTTAGAATCAAATTTTAGGAGTTCATATAATTTCTTACAAGCATTTCAACACTATTATATTGCAAAAACTTGATTTTTGTACTTTTTACTCAGTTAAAATTCTAACGGGTCCATTGTTTGGCCCATTTAGACTCGCTCGTCCGAAACCTCGACAAAAGGGTTGCAAAATAAGTTTTAATCCAAATTTAGGAGTTCATAAAATTGATTACGAGCTTTTCATCACGATTATATTGCAAAAACTCGATTTCTGTACTTTTTACTCAGTTGAAATGTTAAACGGGTCCATTGTTCGGCCCATTTAGACCCACTCGTCTGAAACCTCTACAGAAAACACCGCAAAACAAGTTTTAATCAAATTTTAGGAGTTCATATAATTCATTACGAGCTTTTCAACATGATTATATTGCAAAAACTTGATTTCTGTACTTTTTACTAAGTTAAAATTCTAACGGGTCTATTGTTCGGCCCATTTAGACCTGTTCGTCCGAAACCTCTACAAAAGGGTTGCAAAATAAGTTTTAATCCAAATTTAGGAGTTCATACTATTGATTACGAGCTTTTCAACACGTATATAATGCAAAAACTCGATTTCTGTACTTTTTACTCCGTTAAAATTCTAACGGGTCCATTGTTCTGCCCATTTAGACTCGCTCATCCAAAACCATTACAAAAAAGATCGCAAAATAAGTTAGAATCAAATTTTAGGAGTTCATATAATTGATTAAGAGCTTTTCAACATGATTATATTGCAAAAACCCGATTTTTGTACTTTTTACTCAGTTAAAATTCTAACGGGTCCATTGTTCGGCCCATTTAGACCCGCTCGTCCGAAACCTCTACAAAATGGTTGCAAAATAAGTTTTAATCCAAATTTAGGAGTTCGTAAAATTGATTAGAGCTTTTCAACACAATTATATTGCGAAAACTCGATTTTTGTGCTTTTTGTTCAGATAAAATTCTAATGGGTTCATTGTTCGGCCCATTTAGACCCGATCGTCCGAAACCTCTAAAAAGGGCTGCAAAATAAGTTTTAATCCAAATTTAGGAGTTCATACAATTGATTACTAGCGTTTCAATAAGTTTATATTGCAAAAACTTGATTTCTGTACTTTTTACTCAGTTAAAATTCTAACGAGTCCATTGTTCGGCCCATTTAGACCCGCTCGTCCGAAACCTTTACAAAAGGGTTGCAAAATAAGTTTTAATCCAAATTTAGGAGTTCATACAATTGATTACGAGCTTTTCAACACGATTATATTGTAAAAACTCGATTACTGTACTTTTTACTCAATTAAAATTTTAACGGGTCCATGTTCGGCCCATTTAGACTCGCTCGTCCGAAACCTCTACAAAAGGGTTGCAAAATAAGTTTTAATCCAAAATTTAGGAGTTCATACAATTGATTACGAGCTTTTCAACACAATTATATTGCAAAAACTCAATTTTTGTGCTTTTTACCAAGTTAAAATTCTAACGGGTCCATTGTTCGGCCCATTTAGACCCGTTCGTCCGAAACCTCTACAAAATGGTTGCAAAATAAGTTTTAATCCAAATTTAGGAGTTCGTAAAATTGATTACGAGCTTTTCAACACAATTATATTGCGAAAACTCGATTTTTGTGCTTTTTACTCAGTTAAAATTCTAACGGGTTCATTGTTCGGCCCATTTAGAACCGATCGTCCGAAACCTCTAAAAAAGGGCTGCAAAATAAGTTTTAATCCAAATTTAGGAGTTCATACAATTGATTACGAGCTTTTCAACACGATTACATTTCAAAAACTCAATTTCCTTAGTTTTTACCCAGTTCAAATTCGAACGGTTCCATTGTTCGGCCCATTTAGACCCGCTCGTCCGAAACCTTTACAAAAAAGACCACAAAATAAGTTAGAATCAAATTTTAGGAGTTCCTATAATTGATTACGAGCTTTTCAACACGATTATATTGCAAAAACTTGATTACATTACTTTTTACTCAGTTGAAATTCTAACGGGTCCGTTGTTCGGCTCATTTTGACCCGCTCGTCCGAAACCTCTACAAAAAAGACCGCAAAACTTGATTTTTGTACTTTTTACTCAGTTAAAACTCTAACGGGTCCGCCGATGACGGAGGTTGTCAAGATTAATGTGGACGGTGCCTTTCTCCATGGGTCAGGTTCTGCGGCCATCGGAGTTGTCGCTCGTGATGCTCAGGGTACTATTCTTGGAGGATGTGCGGTTCATGAGGCCGGCTTTCGGAATGCAACCATGGTTGAGCTCCACACCATCGTTGCTGGTATCATGATGGTCAGAGACAGGGGCTGGGGTGAGGTGCCCATGGAATCAGACTCAGCCATCGTTGTCAATAAGCTCTCTCGGCCCACTATTGATGCTTCCTTATTGGGCCCGCAGATCGCAGAAGCTAAGGCTTTGCTTGCGTCTTCTCCTTTGATTAGTTTATCTTTTGAACCTAGATCAACCAATTTTGTGGCTCATAACTTAGCCTCTTGGGCTTTACATTCTGCATCCTTTATTTTTTTTGACTCTATTATTCCTGATTGTATTCAATCTTATGTATTGGCTGATACTCAGTCTTTTCGTTCTAATATATTTCAGGGCACTCTTTTCCCCTTAGGTTCACCTTGCACCTCGGCACAGGGTGGTTAGAGGGGTTTTTAATGAGGCCCATTTTCTTCAAAATTCTAACGGGTCCATTGTTCGGCCCATTTAGACTCACTCGTCCAAAACCTTTACAAAAAAGACCGCAAAATAAGTTAGAATCAAATTTTAGGAGTTCATACAAATGATTACGAGCTTTTCAACAAAATTATATTGCAAAAACTCGATTTTTGTGCTTTTTACTCAGTTAAAATTCTAACGGGTCCATTGTTCGGCCCATTTAGACCCGCTCGTCCGAAACCTCTACAAAAGTGTTGCAGAATAAGTTTTAATCCAAATTTAGGAGTTCATGTAATTGATTACGAGCTTTTCAACACGATTATATTGCAAAAACTCGATTTCTGTACTTTTTACTCAGTTAAAATTCTTACGGGTCCATTGTTCGGCCCATTTAGACCCGCTCGTCCGAAACCTCTACAAAAGGGTTCAAAATAAGTTTTAATCCAAATTTAAGAGCTCATACAATTGATTACGAGCTTTTCAATACGATTATATTGCAAAAACTTGATTTCTGTAGTTTTTACCTAGTTCAAATTCGAACGGTTCCATTGTTCGGCCCATTTAGTCCCGCTCGTCCGAAACCTTTACAAAAAAGACCGCAAAATAAGTTAGAATCAAATTTTAGAAGTTCCTATAATTGATTACGAGCTTTTCAACACGATTATATTGCAAAAACTCGATTACATTACTTTTTACTCAGTTAAAATTCTAACGGGTAATATTAGGAGTATAATTCTAACGGGGGGATGGCTCTCAATTCTCTCTCAATTCTTCCGGGGGTCTCTTTTGGTTTTTGGCTTGTTCTTTCTTTTTTTTCCATTTTTTCCGGTGGAAATTTCATTTTCTTTTCCACCAATCCCCTTCCCCCACACGGCGTTTCCCTCTCTCTGCCGCGTTTGCAAGCCAATTGAGAACAATTCAATGTATTTTCTCTTGAAACTCGGGACGAGAAGACAGAGAGTCATCCCACTCTCCCACCATTTACCAGCAACGATTTGTATTTCTCATTTTTCATTTCATTTTTTTCTCTGTATTCTAATCACACTTCTTCTCCGATTTTGTTTTCCCAAGCAGTATATTGTTTCACGCAATATACTGTTTTCTCTGGCTAAATCGCTTATTTTGTTTTCTCTATATTTTATTTCTATCGCCTTTTCATCTGTTGTCTCTGGTTTTTTCTTTGGATCTTTTTTTGTTTCGTGTTTCATATCTCTCCGGCGTCTCTCGGATCTCTGGCATCTTTCGGAACTAGAGGACTGGGCGCACCAGATAAGTTCCTACTTTTTTAATCCCAGATCCATTTTTTCTCCCTCTTTATCTTTGTCTTTTTTAATCTTTTTATATCTTTTCTGCAGATCCATTCATCCCTTGGCTGTGATTTCAAGATCTGGGCAATCCAAGGGTTGTCTATTAACCGGATTTTGGGCTGTTTTCAGACCTCCCCCTAACCTTTTTCTCACCCAAATCATTATCCTTATTTTTTATTTTTCTTGCATGTTTTCTCTGGATCTATCTAATTTCATCTTTTTCATCATTTTATTTTTCAGATCAATTATGGAGTGGGTTAGAATCTCCCGACGTTTGTTGGCGGCGGTTGTTCCTCTCCCTCTCCAACTTTTATATAAACACAGATCGGAGTTTGTGGTGGTTTTTCTCCCCTCTGACGTTTGGTCCAACCCTTCTATAAGGTCGTTTACGGCGGCGGCTCACCACGGCCGCTATAAGGGTCCCCTCAAATCGCGAAGTTATTTAGGGATTTTTTCCCCTTTACTCCCATCCTTTTTCTATCTTTTTTTCATTGTTTTTTCCAGATCTAATCTTGTCTTTTGTCAATATATCATAGGTATCTCAGAAGCTCTACTTCTGCCATTTCCGATGTCGTATCTCCATCTGTTCTGGTGGCGGTTCTCAGCGGCGTCCCAACGATGGCTAGGGTTTTCTCCCCCCTTCAATTTTATTTTATTTAAATTTTATAATATACTGTTAATCCATTCTCTTTTTCCCTTTTCTCAGATATGCCTAATCTTCCATCTCAGAAGGAATGCTTTTACTGCTAACATCTGGCAGATCTCACCGTACGCTTCCTTTCTGTTCCTTGATTTGTTATGTTCCTATTCCTTCATTAATAATGATTTATTCCATTTTTTGTATTTTATTTCAAGATCATGCTGCTTACATATATTAGGGTTTACTTCACCTTTTCTTTTCTACTGGACCTTATATTTTGATTTGCTATTATACATTATCTGTGCACATCTTGTGTTGAATCCAAACACTTTCTTGCCCTTAACATGGATATATTCTCTGGTAATTATTTCGTTATGTAATTATTCTGTTAACTCATCTCTATATCAAGCCCTTCCAGGGAATCAACCACAAGCCCAACTTCTGGGATCATCCAATTTCAACTATTTTTGCAATATATTATATTCTCTATTCATCTCTCTGCTCTTTCCTTTACATGTTTATCAATGTTTGGAACGGAAATCTTCAGGTTACAATATTGTCACACGGTCCTGTAATTATCATAATCCCCTCATCTTTAATAAACACAAAACCCATACTTTTCTGTACTATTTGCTACATTTCATATACACTTTGTTTTATTGCCTTGGGTGTATAACTATTAAATTTTGTCTAGTTAAACCCTTCTTTCTAATGTACTTGTATTCACCACTATCTATGATGCATGCTGAAACTTTACATTTTAAGAATATCTCTATAGGCTTTATCACATTGTTTCTACATACTTTTCAGTATGCAATTATGCATACATATACTAAGCTTTTTCATGCATTCAATCCTATATTAATTAACTTTTTGAGTATTAGGAGTAGTGCACAACTATACACGTTTCTTATCATTTTGTCCAAGCTCTACTCAACTTTGTTATCAACCCCCTCTTTCAAGTTTCAACTTCACTTGCTGATCTTAAATTCTAAACTTATCAGTATGTTCTATGCCTACCATATTGCCATCAAAACTATCTTATTGCAACAAATCATTCTCAATCCCTTCTCTCCTTTATATACTTCGATTGTCAATGTTACTTTCATGAATATTCTGTTCCTCTTGTGCTGCCTGTACACTAATATTATTTATACCATGCAACTCTGCAGAGACCACAACAACCCTTGGTGGCCCTTTCAATGTTTATGTAATTATTTAATTTATTTTTGTTTAATTTATTTTCCCCCTTTCATTTTTTGCTCATTTGGTCTGTAATTATTTTCTTTGCCCCGCTTCTTTCTTTCCCCTGGTTTGTAATTTTGTTATCCTGCTTTCCTCTTGCTCTCTCTTTCTCTATGGCTTTTATCTGGTTGATTTCTATTATTAGATGTATGTCTTTAGGGTTACTTTATGATCCTAGATGTATGCCTCTAGGTCTGCTCTCTGTTATTAGATGTATGATTATAGGTTACTACCATGCTTTATACGATTCTTTCTATGCATACAAGCTTCATGTATGTTACTTTATGCATTTCAACTCATGTCCTATCGATATCATATACTGCTTTCTCCACTACACCTTTTTAGGTGATCTTTCTCTAGCCCTATCAAGGGATTTTATATCTACCCTACCTCCAAGGGACATCTCCTTTTCTTCCACCTCTACAAAATTCAAAATAGTAATCATTATATTCTCCCCATCCTTCTGTCAATTTTATTGGCAACATACAATCCTAAAATCAAAAGTTTTTATTCCCTGGATTTCACCAAAACTAATAGTCAAAACTTTATCACTTAACCAATTCTTTTCAATCCCTATAATTAATCACACTTTTCAAATATCTCCCCTCATAACGATTTTAATTATTACTATTAATTATACTTTCATTCCGGTTTTATCCTGGTATTTGAATTACTACTACTTTAAATTTGACTATTTATATAAAGTCTATTTAATACAATTTATTTCTATTCAAAAAGCCTATCCCATAATCTTTGCCTTTTCTCCTGTAACATCTATGCTATTAAATTTTTCATTCCTTTGTATAACTATATACTATTTTCCTTTATTAATCCTTCCTCAATCTAATTTCTATAATTATTACTTGTATTTTAATTCACCTCATTTTAATATCAAAGAAGCTCCAGCTGTCATATATAAATCCCTAATTTCTAGCTTTCCAATCCTTTATTACTCTTTATATTTACTTTTCAATATTAAATTTATACTATATTATTATATAAGGCAAAATTCCTACATTCATGCCCATATTATACCATCTCTAATTAACTATAATAGTTTTCTTTCCCTTAATAAATCGACTAGATCAATTAAAGAAAGTTATTTTGATACTTTCCTTTATGTTATTAAAAGTTTCTCCTTCTTCCATTATTCAATTACTTTTAAGAAATCTTTTCAATTTACTTCCCTTATTTCATATCCCTTAACGTTCTTCCTTATATATGCCCATCACTTTTATCCCATCTCACAAAACACACCTTATCATCCTACTGCCCCAATCCTACCAACCCTCGAGATGGCTTCCTCCTCCTCAATCCCACAACTCAACTCTATCAACCTTACCAACGAAGAAGCGGAACTACTCTACACTCCTGACTTCGGTTGGGACATTATCAAGGAAGATCCCAAGCTTATTGTTATCAGACGATTCATATCGTCTAAAGTGTTAGACATATATGCTGTTATCAACGCATTTGTAGGAATCTGGAAGCCTAAAGATGTAGTATCCATATCAGTCATACAAGATAACTTTCTCAAAATCAAGTTTAAGGAAATCAAGAATTGCTACGAGGTCATCAACAGCGGTCCTTGGCTTTACAAGGATGAATGGCTAGCAGTTACTGAATATGATCCAGCCAAAGCTTTAAGTGATTACAACTTCAGCACTATGCGAATTTGGATCCGAATATTCTCCCTCCCTGCATCACTTTATGAGGATGTTGATCGATCCCATCTGGTGGGACATGCTCTAGGATCAATGGTTGGCAATGCCTTCCGGACGGATACCCGAGAAGTTGAGGGGAATATGAAGGATTTCCTTCGAGTTGAAATTCTGCTTAATATCACAAGGCCTGTCACCCGCTTCGTCTTTATTGGATCGGGCGAAAACAAAATCATGTGCCGAATTCAGTATGAAAGACTCCCAACCCTCTGCCCTGGCTGTGGTATTATCAGTCACACATTAGAGAACTGTCCTATCCGCTCTTCACTCGATCAAAACAAATTGCAATACGGAGAATGGCTCCGTTACCTTCCTCCTAGACGTCGCCCAGTCGGTATTCGTGGGCGTATCCGCAATGTGGAACCGAATCTGTTTCCAAATACCCCTCCAGTGAATGGTAACTTTATATTAACATTTACAATTACATCTTTTTTCACTTGTTTTCCCACTCCAATTTTTCTATCAAAATATTTACCTTCTGTTTTTATCGTAGTGGCCCCAGCGAATATCCCAGCAACTCCGGCCAATCCTACAGCTCCTCCTAACGAACAGAACAATATGGGTAAATTATTTTACTCCCTCCTCATCCTTTATACAGATAGTTATAAGTATCTAATCACAATCATTCTCCAATACATAGGCTCTCTAAATGAAGGCGATGTTGCCTCATTTACGGAACAAGCAACTGAGGAAGCCCAAAATGTCGACATGACCATGGATGATGACCCCAATTCTATCAAAGATCCCCCTGCAGCTGATTTGAAGCAAAAAGCTCCTCTTGAGGCCCAACCCCTGAACACCATCTATCCCATTCCGGAAGATGGCTCTGAAGATGATTGGGGCACTACGGATGATTATGGTGTCCCCAGCCCTTCTGCCGAGCAGATTAAAAAGTTTGACTCTGAATCGAGTAAGCCTTCTAAACCCACTGATACAATATTCAATGACTTTAATCAGTGGTTACTCAAAACTTACCCGAATGATGCAGCCCCTGCACCTGTTCCTGTACTTGCACCTGCACCTGCACCTGCACCAACCCAAACAATCCGAGGCATGAAACGCCGCTCTCCAATACAAGTATCGCTCCCGCCGAAAAAATCCAAACAGTCAGGATCTACTCCAAAAGCTGGGATGAGCAGCTCTAAAAACTCTCCGGCGGCGGCTGACTCACAGCCCCGCCGAGCAAAATGAGGATCCTATGCTGGAACTGTCAGGGCCTTGGACAAGCTCCGACGGTTCAACATTTCCGGTCCTATGTCCAACGCACCAACCCCGATATCATTTTCCTATGTGAAACTAAAATAAATAATGCGGAATGTAACCGCTTATGTCTTTCATTAGGCATGTTAGACATTATTTCTATTTCCCCTACGGAAGGGTGTTCCGGTATTTCCTTATTTGCTGCAAACAACATTAATATAAGCTTAATTTCCTATTCGTCGCGTTACATTCACACTCGAATTACAAAGAATAACTCCACAATGTTTTTCACTGGAATGCACGGTTTTCTGGAAACTAGCCAAAAATATAAAACATGGGAGCTTATAGATTCACTATACCCTTCTACTAAAAATAACCCTTGGCTTCTCGGCGGAGATTTCAATGAAATATTAACGGATTCAGAAAAACAAGGAGGTCCCCGTAGAGCTAGATCTCAAATCAAAAATTTTTGCAATTGTCTAACTCGAAACAACCTTTTTGATTGTAAGCCAACTTCGGGTTGGTTCACATGGACTAAAGTAGGACCCTTAACCCCGGTAATACATGAAAGACTAGATCGTTTTCTTGCTAATTCAGTATGGCAAGATATCCATCCTTCACATCGAATCACCACAGAATATGTTGCCAAATCTGACCATTGTTTCCTTCTTCTCGAATTAGATACATTGGCCTCTACACCCAAAACACAACCTTCCAAAAATTTCCGATTCGAAAGATGCTAAGCTAATAACATAGATAATATCCAAACAATTAAAAAGGCCTGGGCCGACACTCCCGGAACAGCTATAAACAAAATTGAAGCGGTAGGTACATACCTAGAAGAATGTCAAAACCAACAACGCTTTAAATCAACCGGAAGAATTAAGTTTCTCACTAAAAAATAAATAAATTATTATACCGTCCCTTAACAGCCACAAATGAACAAGTTTACTTAAATTTTAGAACTGAATTAAATAAACTCTTAACAGAACAAGAAATTTATTGGGCTCAAAGATCTCGCACTCTTTGGCTTTCCCAAGGGGACAAAAATACCAAATTCTTCCATGCCCGAGCTTCTAATAGGAACAAGAAAAATTTGATCACAGGCCTTTATGATGCCAATTCCAATTGGTGCACTTCTGAATCAGACCTTATGAATATCGCTTCTGCTTATTTCCAAAACTTGTTCACAACATCTAACCCCCATATCTCGAACATCATTCTTGACAAAATTCACCCTTCCATCAATTCTTCAATGAACGAAAACATACTAAAGGCGTTCACTAAAGAGGAAATTCTTCATGCTTTTAAAGATATTGACCCTAGGAAAGCTCCTGGATACGATGGCCTACCCAGTAGCTTCTTTAGACAACACTGGGATACAGTGGGAGACGATGTTATTAATCTTTGTATTAACCTTTTAAATGGCAACGCCGATATGGCCTCAGTTAATAAAACTATACTGGTACTAATTCCCAAAGTTCAGGACCCAACCTCCATGAAACAACTTAGACCAATTAGCCTATGCACTGTCTTCTATAAAATAGTTGCCAAAACTATAGTCAACAGAATGAAACAGGCTATACCTCTATGCATTGGTCCTAACCAAGCAGCCTTTGTATAGGGACGTAACATATCAGACAACATCCTTGTTGCTCATGAAATTATTCACAATATTAACTCAGGAGTTACTAAATCCTCCCAAGGAGCTGCTCTCAAGCTAGATATGGAGAAAGCCTTCGATAGAGTAGAATGGTCATTTCTCGCAAATGTTATGGAACGCATGGGCTTTGCATCTAAATGGATCGAGCTTATAATGCGTTGTATTACTACATTCTCCTTCTCAGTTAAAATTAATAATTCTTTCTCCCCTCCCTTTCAACCTCAACGTGGTCTTCGTCAGGGGGATCCCCTATCCCCTTTCCTCTTTCTCTTCTGTACTCAAGGCCTCTCGGCTTACTTAGCTGCTGCTCAACAAACTAAAATACTTCCAGGACTAGGTGCATGTAAATATGGGCCTAAAGTCAACCACCTGCTTTTTTCCGATTATTGTATGGTATTTATTAATACCAATTGTTCTGAAGCGTCCCTTCTGAAAAATGCTCTTCAAACGTATGCTAATGCATCCGGTCAAGCGGTCAATTTTGAAAAATCAACAATTTTCTATAACCCGCGTACACCACCTGCAACAAGAAATGCAATTAACAGCCTTTTACGAGTACGTGAGGTTACTAATCCTGGAGTATATCTAGGTATCCCACTTCTAATTGGGAAAAACAAAACTGAATCACTAGGATTTGTGCGTGATAAAGTACATGATCGTCTCTCTAGTTGGGACAAACATCTACTATCCTTTAGTGGCCGTGAGATATTCATCAAAGCTGTCATACAATCTCTCCCACAATATGTTATGTCTTGCTATCTTCTACCACAAAATATCATTGATGACATGACTACATCAATCTGTCAATACTGGTGGACTGGCAAATCCAACAAAAAAGGTTGGCATATGTTACCTTGGAATCGTATATGCTTACCTAAATCTGCTGGTGGTATGGGTTTTAAGGACTTACACGACTTCAATATTGCTCTCTTGGGCAAGAAAATTTGGAAACTCATCTGTGAACCGGATTCTTTATTAGGACAAATATACATGTCTAAATACTTTCCTTCCGGCAACATTCTGGATGCACCAAAACCCAACAGGGGCTCTTTCGCTTGGCAAGGCATATATAACGCTCTTCAACGTCTATTCCCTGGCTTTCTTCACCGTCCTGGCATAAATAGTAACATTAGAATACACAAAGATATATGGGGAGGGTCTTCCCCGATAGTGCTTACTGGAGATTACGAAATCTCTGATGAATTTTACATTCGATGTCGTGATTTTATGATCCGTAACCAAACCGCCTGGGATACGGTTAAGGTAAACAATTATTTCAATCCAATTGACGCCGATGCCATTCTCCGTATCCCCATCATAAATGATCAACGTGACTCAATACTCTGGTCTCCCAACGACTCGGGTATTTACTCAGTCTGTTCTGGATATATTTTCTTACAACGTTCAATAACCCCACCTTCGTCACCAACTCGATTTTGGAAGTTTTTATCCAAAATCAAAGCTTTACCCAAAGTTAAAACTTTTGGTTGGCGTATGGCATCTGATGCTCTACCAGTAGGATCTAAAATGCAAGCCTTTTCCCCTAACTCGGGCCCTTGTTCTATCTGTGGTAGCCACTCGGAATCGATACTTCATGCGCTTTGTGACTGCCCTGGGGCATCTGAAGCCCTCCAAATTAGTGGTATCCCTATCACTCTCTATAAGAGTCTAGCTCCTACGCCCCTGCAATGGCTAGAGGAAGCAGCCACTACAATTTCTCCTGATAAATTTGGCCTCTTCCTTACTGTTTTATGGAACATATGGAACAGACGAAATGACTGGGTTCATAACCACCATCTACAACCGCCATGGCTAATTGCTGTTAATTCCATTAGCTTACATGATGAATTCTGTAAATCTTTAAGTTCGATTGACTCAGCTCCATCTACCTTTTCTAAACCCTCCCGACCACTTCCTCCACCTCCTCATATCAAAATAAATGTGGACGAAGCCTTTAATCCATCAACTCGTGCAGCAGCCGTCGGCGTTGTTGCTCGTGACTCTGCAGGAACAGTGGTGGGTGGTCTTCCTTTCCCTCTTGGTAGCTGTCAGGACGCTATCAATAGTGAAGGGGAAAGTATCCTAGCTGGTCTCACTTTTGCCCGATCTCAAGGCTGGAATCGACTCTTGATCGAAACTGACTGCGCTTCTCTCGCGAATAGGATCAACAATCCTGCTCAGGACCTCTCTACTGCGGGACCAATTATTCGTCAGATACAAGCTGCTCTTCATGATTTTGACTTTATTTCTATTTCTTTTGTACGCCGTGAGGCAAATATTATAGCCCATCCTTTGGCTACTTATTCGCTGAATTCTATGACTTCTATGTCATTTAATTCGGATATCCCTCCTTGTATACAACAATTTGTAACAAATCATTATTGATTAATAATATTTGGGCACTCTTTTCCCCTTTTTAGGGTCCTCTAGCTTTGCTTGAAGGACAGTAGTAGGGGTTTTTAATCAGGCCTTTTCTTCAAAAAAAAAAAATTCTAACGGGTCCGTTGTTCGGTTCATTTTGACCCGCTCGTCCGAAACCTCTACAAAAAAGATAGCAAAACAAGTTAGAATCAAATTTTAGGAGTTCATATAATTTCTTACAAGCTTTTCAACACGATTATATTCAAAAACTTGATTTTTGTACTTTTTACTCAGTTAAAATTCTAACGGGTCCGTCGATGACGAAGGTTGTCAAGATTAATGTGGACGGTGCCTTTCACCATGGGTCAGGTTCTGCGGCCATCGGCGTTGTCGCTCGTGATGCTCAGCGTACTATTCTTGGAGGATGTACCGTTCATGAGGCTGACTTTCGGAATGCAACCATGGTTTTGCTCCACGCCATCGTTGCTGGTATCATGATGGTCAGAGACACGGGCTGGGGTGAGGTGTTCATCGAATCAGACTCAGCCATCGTTGTCAATAAGCTCTCTCGGCCCACTACTGATGCTTCCTTATTGGGCCCGCAGATCGCAGAAGCTAAGGCTTTGCTGGCGGCTTCTCCTTTGATTAGTTTATCTTTTGTACCTAGATCAGCCAATTTTGTGGCTCATAACTTAGCCTCTTGGGCTTTACATTCTGCATCCTCTATTTTTTTTGACTCTATTATTCCTGTTTGTATTCAATCTGATGTACTAGCTCATACTCAGTCTTTTCGTTCTAATATATTTCAGGGCACTCTTTTCCCCTTAGGTTCACCTTGCGCCTCGGCACAGGGTGGTTAGAGGGGTTTTTAATGAGGCCCATTTTCTTCAAAATTCTAACGGGTCCATTGTTCGGCCCATTTAGACTCGCTCATCCGAAACCTTTACAAAAAAGACCGCAAAATAAGTTATAATCAAATTTTAGGAGTTCATACAAATGATTACGAGCTTTTCAACAAAATTATATTGCAAAAACTCGATTTTTGTGATTTTTACTTAGTTAAAATTCTAACGGGTCCATTGTGCGGCCCATTTAGACCCGCTCGTCCGAAACCTTTACAAAAGTGTTGCAAAATAAGTTTTAATCCGAATTTAGGAGTTCTTACAATTGAATACGAGCTTTTCAACACGATTATATTGCAAAAACTCGATTTTTGTACTTTTTACTCCGTTAAAATTCTAACAGGTCCATTGTTCGGCCCATTTAGACCCGCTCCTCTGAAACCACTACAAAAGGGTTGCAAAATAAGTTTTAATCCAAATTTAGGAGTTCATATAATTGATTACGAGCTTTTCAACACGATTATATTGCAAAAACACGAATTCTGTACTTTTTACTCAGTTAAAATTCTAACGGGTCCATTGTTCGGCCCATTTAGACCCACTCATCCGAAACCTCTACAAAAGGGTTCAAAATAAGTTTTAATCCAAATTTAAGAGTTCATACAATTGATTACGAGCTTTTCAACACGATTATATTGCAAAAACTCGATTTCTTTAGTTTTACCCAGTTCAAATTCGAACGGTTCCATTGTTCGGCCCATTTAGACCCGCTCGTCCGAAACCTTTACAAAAAAGACCGCAAAATAAGTTAGAATCAAATTTTAGGAGTTCCTATAATTGATTACGAGCTTTTCAACATGATTATATTGCAAAAACTCGATTACATTACTTTTTACTCAGTTAAAATTCAAACGGGTCCGTTGTTCGGCTCATTTTGACCCGCACGTCCGAAACCTCTACAAAAAAGATAGCAAAACAAGTTCGAATCAAATTGTAGGAGTTCATATAATTTCTTACAAGCTTTTCAACACGATTATATTGCAAAAACTTGATTTTTGTACTTTTTACTCAGTTAAAATTCTAACGGGTCCGCCGATGACGAAGGTTGTCAAGATTAATGTGGACGGTGCCTTTCACCATGGGTCAGGTTCTGCGGCCATCAGCGTTGTCGCTCGTGTTGCTCAGGGTACTATTCTTGGAGGATGTGCCGTTCATGAGGCTTACTTAAGGAATGCAACCATGGTTGAGCTCCACGCCATCGTTGCTGGTATCATGATGGTCAGAGACAGGGGCTGGGGTGAGGTGTTCATCGAATCAGACTCAGCCATCATTGTCAATAAGCTCTCTCGGCCCACTACTGATGCTTCCTTATTGGGCCCGCAGATCGCAGAAGCTAAGGCTTTGATGGCGACTTCTCCTTTGATTAGTTTATCTTTTGTACCTAGATCAGCCAATTTTGTGGCTCATAACTTAGCCTCTTGGGCTTTACATTCTGCATCCTCTATTTTTTTTGACTCTATTATGCCTGATTGTATTCAATCTTATGTACTGGCTGATACTCAGTCTTTTCGTTCTAATATATTTCAGGGCACTCTTTTCCCCTTAGGTTCACCTTGCGCCTCGGCACAGGGTGGTTAGAGGGGTTTTTAATGAGGCCCATTTTCTTCAAAATTCTAACGGGTCCATTGTTCGGCCCATTTAGACTCGCTCGTCCGAAACCTTTACAAAAAGACCGCAAAATAAGTTAGAAACAAATTTTAGGAGTTCATACAAATGATTACGAGCTTTTCAACAAAATTATATTGCAAAAACTCGATTTTTGTGCTTTTTACTCAGTTAAAATTCTAACGGGTCCATTGTTCGGCCCATTTAGACCCCCTCGTCCGAAACCTCTACAAAAGGGTTCAAAATAAGTTTTAATCCAAATTTAAGAGTTCATACAATTGATTACGAGCTTTTCAACATGATTATATTGCAAAAACTTGATTTCTTTAGTTTTTACCCAGTTCAAATTTGAACGGTTCCATTGTTCGGCCCATTTAGACCCGCTCGTCCGAAACCTTTACAAAAAAGACCGCAAAATAAGTTAGAATCAAATTTTAGGAGTTCCTATAATTGATTACGAGCTTTTCAACACGATTATATTGCAAAAACTCGATTTCTGTAGTTTTTACCTAGTTCAAATTCGAACGGTTCCATTGTTCGGCCCATTTAGACCCGCTCGTCCGAAACCTTTACAAAAAAGACCGCAAAATAAGTTAGAATCAAATTTTAGGAGTTCCTATAATTGATTACGAGCTTTTCAACACGATTATATTGCAAAAACTCGATTACATTACTTTTTACTCAGTTAAAATTCTAACGGGTTCGTTGTTCGGCTCATTTTGACCCGCTCGTCCGAAACCTCTACAAAAAAGATAGCAAAACAAGTTAGAATCAAATTCTAGGAGTTCATATAATTTCTTACAAGCTTTTCAACACGATTATATTGCAAAAACTTGATTTTTGTACTTTTTACTCAGTTAAAATTCTAACGGGTCCGCCGATGACGAAGGTTGTCAAGATTAATGTGGACGGTGCCTTTCACAATGGGTCAGGTTCTGCAGCCATCGGCGTTGTCGCTCGTGTTGCTCAGGGTACTATTCTTGGAGGATGTGCCGTTCATGAGGCTGACTTATGGAATGCAACCATGGTTGAGCTCCACGCCATCGTTGCTGGTATCATGATGGTCAGAGACAGGGGCTGGGGTGAGGTGTTCATCAAATCAGACTCAGCCATCGTTGTCAATAAGCTCTCTCGGCCCACTACTGATGCTTCCTTATTGGGCCCGCAGATCGCATAAGCTAAGGCTTTGATGGCGGCTTCTCCTTTGATTAGTTTATCTTTTGTACCTAGATCAGCCAATTCTGTGGCTCATAACTTAGCCTCTTGGGCTCTACATTCTGCATCCTTTATTTTTTTTTTGACTCTATTATTCTTGTTTTTATTCAATCTGATGTACTAGCTCATACTAAGTCTTTTCGTTCTAATATATTTTAGGGCACTCTTTTCCCCTTAGGTTCACCTTGCGCCTCGGCACAGGGTGGTTAGAGGGGTTTTTAATGAGGCCCATTTTCTTCAAAATTCTAACGGGTCCATTGTTCGGCCCATTTAGACTCGCTCGTCCGGAACCTTTACAAAAAAGACCGCAAAATAAGTTAGAATCAAATTTTAGGAGTTCATACAAATGATTACGAGCTTTTCAACAAAATTATATTGCAAAAACTCGATTTTTGTGCTCTTTACTCAGTTAAAATTCTAACGGGTCCATTGTTCGGCCCATTTAGACCCGCTCGTTCGAAACCTCTACAAAAGGGTTGCAAAATAAGTTTTAATCCAAATTTAAGAGTTCATATAATTGATTACGAGCTTTTCAACAGAATTATATTGCAAAAACTCAATTACTGTACTTTTACTCAGCTAAAATTCTAACGGGTCTATTATTCGGCCCATTTAGACTCGCTCGTCCAAAACCTCTACAAAAGGGTTGCAAAATAAGTTTTAATCCAAATTTAGGAGTTCATACAATTAATTACGAGCTTTTCAACACAATTATATGCAAAAACTCGATTTTTGTGCTTTTTACAAAGTTAAAATTTTAACGGGTCCATTGTTCAGCCCATTTAGACCCGCTCGTCCAAAATCTCTACAAAAGGGTTACAAAATAAGTTTTAATCCAAATTTAGGAGTTCATACAATTGATTACTAGCGTTTCAACACGATTATATTGCAAAAACTTGATTTCTGTACTTTTTACTCAGTTAAAATTCTAACTGGTCCATTGTTCGGCCCATTTAGACCCGCTCGTCTGAAACCTCTACAAAAAGGTTGCAAAATAAGTTTAAATCCAAATTAAGGAGTTCATACAATTGATTACGAGCTTTTCAACACAATTATATTGCAAAAACTCGATTTTTGTGCTTTTTATTCAGTTAAAATTCTAACGGGTCCATTGTTAGGCCCATTTAGACCCGCTCGTCTGAAACCTCTACAAAAAGGTTGCAAAATAAGTTTAAATCCAAATTAAAGAGTTCATACAATTGATTACGAGCTTTTCAATAAAATTATATTGCAAAAACTTGATTTCTATACTTTTTCCTCTGTTAAAATTCTAACGGGTCCATTGTTCGGCCCATTTAGACCCGCTCGTCCGAAACCTCTACAAAAGGGTTGAAAAATAAGTTTTAATCCAAATTTATTTGTTCATACAATTGATTACTAGCATTTCAACACGATTATATTGCAAAAACTTGATTTCTATACTTTTTCCACAGTTAAAATTCTAACGGGTCCATTGTTCGGCCCATTTAGACCCGCTCGTTCGAAACCTCTACAAAAGGGTTGCAAAATAAGTTTTAATCCAAATTTAAGAGTTCATATAATTGATTACGAGCTTTTCAACAGAATTATATTGCAAAAACTCAATTACTGTACTTTTACTCAGCTAAAATTCTAACGGGTCTATTATTCGGCCCATTTAGACTCGCTCGTCCAAAACCTCTACAAAAGGGTTGCAAAATAAGTTTTAATCCAAATTTAGGAGTTCATACAATTAATTACGAGCTTTTCAACACAATTATATGCAAAAACTCGATTTTTGTGCTTTTTACAAAGTTAAAATTTTAACGGGTCCATTGTTCAGCCCATTTAGACCCGCTCGTCCAAAATCTCTACAAAAGGGTTACAAAATAAGTTTTAATCCAAATTTAGGAGTTCATACAATTGATTACTAGCGTTTCAACACGATTATATTGCAAAAACTTGATTTCTGTACTTTTTACTCAGTTAAAATTCTAACTGGTCCATTGTTCGGCCCATTTAGACCCGCTCGTCTGAAACCTCTACAAAAAGGTTGCAAAATAAGTTTAAATCCAAATTAAGGAGTTCATACAATTGATTACGAGCTTTTCAACACAATTATATTGCAAAAACTCGATTTTTGTGCTTTTTATTCAGTTAAAATTCTAACGGGTCCATTGTTAGGCCCATTTAGACCCGCTCGTCTGAAACCTCTACAAAAAGGTTGCAAAATAAGTTTAAATCCAAATTAAAGAGTTCATACAATTGATTACGAGCTTTTCAATAAAATTATATTGCAAAAACTTGACTTCTATACTTTTTCCTCTGTTAAAATTCTAACGGGTCCATTGTTCGGCCCATTTAGACCCGCTCGTCCGAAACCTCTACAAAAGGGTTGAAAAATAAGTTTTAATCCAAATTTATTTGTTCATACAATTGATTACTAGCATTTCAACACGATTATATTGCAAAAACTTGATTTCTATACTTTTTCCACAGTTAAAATTCTAACGGGTCCATTGTTCGGCCCATTTAGACTCGCTCGTCCGAAACCTCAACAAAAGGGTTGCAAAATAAGTTTTAATCCAATTTTAGGAGTTCATAAAATTGATTACGAGCTTTTCAACACGATTATATTGCAAAAACTTGATTTATGTACTTTTTACTCAGTTAAAATTCTAACGGGTCCATTGTTCGGCCCATTTAGACCGGCTCGTTCGTAACCTCTAAAAAAAGACCGCAAAACAAGTTTTAATCAAATTTTAGGAGTTCATATAATTTATTACGAGCTTTTCAACACGATTATATTGCAAAAACTCGATTTTTGTACTTTTTAATCAGTTAAAATTCTAATGGGTCCATTGTTCGGCCTATTTAGACCCGCTCGTCCGAAACCTTTACAAAAAAGACCGCAAAATAAGTTAGAATCAAATTTTAGGAGTTCCTATAATTGATTACGAGCTTTTCAACACGATTATATTGCAAAAACTCGATTACATTACTTTTTACTCAGTTAAAATTCTAACGGGTCCGTTGTTCGGCTCATTTTGACCCGCACGTCCGAAACCTCTACAAAAAAGATAGCAAAAAAAGTTCGAATCAAATTGTAGGAGTTCATATAATTTCTTACAAGCTTTTCAACACGATTATATTGCAAAAACTTGATTTTTGTACTTTTTACTCAGTTAAAATTCTAACGGGTCCGCCGATGACGAAGGTTGTCAAGATTAATGTGGACGGTGCCTTTCACCATGGGTCAGGTTCTGCGGCCATCAGCGTTGTCGCTCGTGTTGCTCAGGGTACTATTCTTGGAGGATGTGCCGTTCATGAGGCTTACTTAAGGAATGCAACCATGGTTGAGCTCCACGCCATCGTTGCTGGTATCATGATGGTCAGAGACAGGGGCTGGGGTGAGGTGTTCATCGAATCAGACTCAGCCATCGTTGTCAATAAGCTCTCTCGGCCCACTACTGATGCTTCCTTATTGGGCCCGCAGATCGCAGAAGCTAAGGCTTTGATGGCGACTTCTCCTTTGATTAGTTTATCTTTTGTACCTAGATCAGCCAATTTTGTGGCTCATAACTTAGCCTCTTGGGCTTTACATTCTGCATCCTCTATTTTTTTTGACTCTATTATTCCTGATTGTATTCAATCTTATGTACTGGCTGATACTCAGTCTTTTCGTTCTAATATATTTCAGTGCACTCTTTTCCCCTTAGGTTCACCTTGCGCCTCGGCACAGGGTGGTTAGAGGGGTTTTTAATGAGGCCCATTTTCTTCAAAATTCTAACGGGTCCATTGTTCAGGCCCATTTAGACTCGCTCGTCCGAAACCTTTACAAAAAAGACCGCAAAATAAGTTAGAATCAAATTTTAGGAGTTCATACAAATGATTACGAGCTTTTCAACAAAATTATATTGCAAAAACTCGATTTTTGTGCTTTTTACTCAGTTAAAATTCTAACGGGTCCATTGTTCGGCCCATTTAGACCCCCTCGTCCGAAACCTCTACAAAAGGGTTCAAAATAAGTTTTAATCCAAATTTAAGAGTTCATACAATTGATTACGAGCTTTTCAACACGATTATATTGCAAAAACTCGATTTCTTTAGTTTTTACCCAATTCAAATTTGAACGGTTCCATTGTTCGGCCCATTTAGACCCGCTCGTCCGAAACCTTTACAAAAAAGACCGCAAAATAAGTTAGAATCAAATTTTAGGAGTTCCTATAATTGATTACGAGCTTTTCAACACGATTATATTGCAAATACTCGATTTCTGTAGTTTTTACCTAGTTCAAATTCGAACGGTTCCATTGTTCGGCCCATTTAGACCCGCTCGTCCGAAACCTTTACAAAAAAGACCGCAAAATAAGTTAGAATCAAATTTTAGGAGTTCCTATAATTGATTACGAGCTTTTCAACACGATTATATTGCAAAAACTCGATTACATTACTTTTTACTCAGTTAAAATTCTAACGGGTTCGTTGTTCGGCTCATTTTGACCCGCTCGTCCGAAACCTCTACAAAAAAGATAGCAAAACAAGTTAGAATCAAATTCTAGGAGTTCATATAATTTCTTACAAGCTTTTCAACACGATTATATTGCAAAAACTTGATTTTTGTACTTTTTACTCAGTTAAAATTCTAACGGGTCCGCCGATGACGAAGGTTGTCAAGATTAATGTGGACGGTGCCTTTCACAATGGGTCAGGTTCTGCAGCCATCGGCGTTGTCGCTCGTGTTGCTCAGGGTACTATTCTTGGAGGATGTGCCGTTCATGAGGCTGACTTAAGGAATGCAACCATGGTTGAGCTCCACGCCATCGTTGCTGGTATCATGATGGTCAGAGACAGGGGCTGGGGTGAGGTGTTCATCAAATCAGACTCAGCCATCGTTGTCAATAAGCTCTCTCGGCCCACTACTAATGCTTCCTTATTGGGCCCGCAGATCGCAGAAGCTAAGGCTTTGATGGCGGCTTCACCTTTGATTAGTTTATCTTTTGTACCTAGATCAGCCAATTTTGTGGCTCATAACTTAGCCTCTTGGGCTTTACATTCTGCATCCTCTATTTTTTTTTGACTCTATTATTCTTGTTTTTATTCAATCTGATGTACTAGCTCATACTAAGTCTTTTCGTTCTAATATATTTCAGGGCACTCTTTTCCCCTTAGGTTCACCATGCGCCTCGGCACAGGGTGGTTAGAGGGGTTTTTAATGAGGCCCATTTTCTTCAAAATTCTAACGGGTCCATTGTTCGGCCCATTTAGACTCGCTCGTCCGGAACCTTTACAAAAAAGACCGCAAAATAAGTTAGAATCAAATTTTAGGAGTTCATACAAATGATTACGAGCTTTTCAACAAAATTATATTGCAAAAACTCGATTTTTGTGCTTTTTACTCAGTTAAAATTCTAACGGGTCCATTGTTCGGCCCATTTAGACCCGCTCGTCCGAAACCTCTACAAAAGTGTTGCAAAATAAGTTTTAATCCAAATTTAAGAGTTCATATAATTGATTACGAGCTTTTCAACAGAATTATATTGCAAAAACTCAATTACTGTACTTTTACTCAGCTAAAATTCTAACGGGTCTATTATTCGGCCCATTTAGACTCGCTCGTCCAAAACCTCTACAAAAGGGTTGCAAAATAAGTTTTAATCCAAATTTAGGAGTTCATACAATTGATTACGAGCTTTTCAACACAATTATATGCAAAAACTCGATTTTTGTGCTTTTTACAAAGTTAAAATTTTAACGGGTCCATTGTTCAGCCCATTTAGACCCGCTCGTCCAAAATCTCTACAAAAGGGTTACAAAATAAGTTTTAATCCAAATTTAGGAGTTCATACAATTGATTACTAGCGTTTCAACACGATTATATTGCAAAAACTTGATTTCTGTACTTTTTACTCAGTTAAAATTCTAACTGGTCCATTGTTCGGCCCATTTAGACCCGCTCGTCTGAAACCTCTACAAAAAGGTTGCAAAATAAATTTAAATCCAAATTAAGGAGTTCATACAATTGATTACGAGCTTTTCAACACAATTATATTGCAAAAACTCGATTTTTGTGCTTTTTATTCAGTTAAAATTCTAACGGGTCCATTGTTAGGCCCATTTAGACCCGCTCGTCTGAAACCTCTACAAAAAGGTTGCAAAATAAGTTTAAATCCAAATTAAAGAGTTCATACAATTGATTACGAGCTTTTCAATAAAATTATATTGCAAAAACTTGATTTCTATACTTTTTCCTCTGTTAAAATTCTAACGGGTCCATTGTTCGGCCCATTTAGACCCGCTCGTCCGAAACCACTACAAAAGGGTTGAAAAATAAGTTTTAATCCAAATTTATTTGTTCATACAATTGATTACTAGCATTTCAACACGATTATATTGCAAAAACTTGATTTCTATACTTTTTCCTCAGTTAAAATTCTAACGGGTCCATTGTTCGGCCCATCTAGACTCGCTCGTCCGAAACCTCAACAAAAGGGTTGCAAAATAAGTTTTAATCCAATTTTAGGAGTTCATAAAATTGATTACGAGCTTTTCAACACGATTATATTGCAAAAACTTGATTTATGTACTTTTTACTCAGTTAAAATTCATACGGGTCCATTGTTCGGCCCATTTAGACCGGCTCGTCCGTAACCTCTAAAAAAAGACCGCAAAACAAGTTTTAATCAAATTTTAGGAGTTCATATAATTTATTACGAGCTTTTCAACACGATTATATTGCAAAAACTCGATTTCTGTACTTTTTAATCAGTTAAAATTCTAATAGGTCCATTGTTTGGCCTATTTAGACCCGCTCGTCCGAAACCTATACAAAAAGGGCTGCAAAATAAGTTTTAATCAAAATTTAGGATTTCATATAATTGATTACGAGCTTTTCAACACGATTATATTGCAAAGCCTCGATTTCTGTACTTTTTACTCAGTTAAAATTCTAACGGGTCCATTGTTCGGCCCATATAGACTCGCTCGTCCAAAACCTCTACAAAAGGGCTGCAAAATAAGTTTGAATCAAAATTTAGGATTTCATATAATTAATTACGAGCTTTTCAACACGATTATATTGCAAAATCACGATTTCTGTGCTTTTTACTCAGTTACAATTCTAACGGGTCCATTGTTCAGCCCATTTAGACCCGCTCGTCCGAAACCTCTACAAAAAAGACCGCAAAACAAGTTAGAATCAAATTTTAGGAGTTCATATAATTGATTAAGAGCTTTTAAACACGATTAAATTGCAAAAACTCTATTATTGTACTTTTTACTCAGTTAAAATTCTAACGGGTCCATTGTTCGGCCCATTTAGACTCGCTCGTCTGAAACCTCTACAAAAGGGTTGCAAAATAAGTTTTAATCCAAATTTAGGAGTTCATACAATTTATTACGAGCTTTTCAACACAATTATATTGCAAAAACTCGATTTTTGTGCATTTTACTCAGTTAAAATTTTAACGGGTCCATTGTTCGGCCCATATAGACCCGCTCGTCCGAAACCTCTACAAAAGGGTTGCAAAATAAGTTTTAATCCAAATTTAGGAGTTTATACAATTGATTACTAGTGTTTCAACACGATTATATTGCAAAAACTTGATTTCTAAACTTTTTCCTCAATTAAAATTACAACGGGTCCATTGTTCGGCCCATTTAGACCCGCTCGTTCGAAACATCTACAAAAAGTTTGCAAAATAAGTTTAAATCCAAATTAAGGAGTTCATACTATTGATTACGAGCTTTTCAACACAATTATATTGCAAAAACTCATTTTTTGTGGTTTTTACTCAGTTAAAATTCTAACAAGTCCATTGTTCAGCCCATTTATACCCGCTCATCCGAAACCTCTACAAAAGGGTTGCAAAATAAGTTTTAATCCAAATTTAGGAGTTCATACAATTTATTACGAGCTTTTCCACATGATTATATTGCAAAAACTCGATTTCTGTACTTTTTACTCCGTTAAAATTCTAACGGGTCCATTGTTCGGCCTATTTAGACTTAATAGTAAGAAACCTCTACAAAAAGGGCTGCAAAATAAGTTTTAATCCAAATTTAGGAGTTCATATAATTGATTACGAGCTTTTCAACACGATTATATTGCAAAAGCTCGATTTCTGTACTTTTTACTAAGTTCAAATTCTAACGGGTCCATTGTTCGGCCCATTTAGACCCCCTCGTCTGAAACCTCTACAAAAGGGTTGCAAAATAAGTTTTAATCCAAATTTAGGAATTCATACAATTGATTACGAGCTTTTCAACACGATTATATTGTAAAAACTTGAATTTTTTACTTTTTACTCAGTTAAAATTCTAACGGGTGAGCATGCGATGATGGCCTAGTGGTCAGAGCACGCTCACCTGCTACACTCCCTTCCCCTTAGGTCCCGGGTTCATGACCCCTCAGGAGCATTGCCTTCACCTAGATTTCCCCCCTCCCCCTCTAGGTAGAAGTAGAATAGGATTTTCAAAAAAAAAAATTCTAACGGGTCCATTGTTCGACCCATTTAGACCTCCTCGTCCGAAACCTCTACAAAAGGTTTGCAAAATAAGTTTTAATCCAAATTTAAGAGTTCATATAATTGATTACGAGCTTTTCAACAGAATTATATTGCAAAATCTCGATTTCTGTACTTTTTACTCAGTTAAAATTCTAACGGGTCCATTGTTCGACCCATTTAGACCTTCTCGTCTGAAAAGTCTACAACAAAAGACCGTAAAACAAGTTTTAATCAAATTTTAGGAGTTCATATAATTGATTACGATCTTTTCAACACGATTATATTGCAAAAACTCAATTACTGTACTTTTACTCAGCTAAAATTCTAACGGGTACATTATTCGGCCCATTTAGACTCACTCGTCCAAAACCTCTACAAAAGGGTTGCAAAATAAGTTTTAATCCAAAATTAGGAGTTCATACAATTGATTATGAGGTTTTCAACATAATTATATGCAAAAAATCGATTTTTGTGCTTTTTACACAGTTAAAATTTTATCGGGTCCATTGTTCGGCCCATTTAGACCCGCTCGTCCAAAATCTCTACAAAAGAGTTACAAAATAAGTTTTAATCCAAATTTAGGAGTTCATACAATTGATTACTAGCGTTTCAACACGATTATATTGCAAAAACTTGATTTATGTACTTTTTACTCAGTTAAAATTCTAACTGGTCCATTGTTCGGCCCATTTAGACCCGCTCGTCTGAAACCTCTATAAAAAGGTTGCAAAATAAGTTTAAATCCAAATTAAGGAGTTCAAACAATTGATTACGAGCTTTTCAACACAATTATATTGCAAAAACTCGATTTTTGTGCTTTTTATTCAGTTAAAATTCTAACGAGTCCATTGTTCGGCCCATTTAGACCCGCTCGTCTGAAACATCAACAAAAAGGTTGCAAAATAAATTTAAATCCAAATTAAGGAGTTCATACAATTGATTACGAGCTTTTCAACAAAATTATATTGCAAAAACTTGATTTCTATACTTTTTCCTCAGTTAAAATTCTAACGAATCCATTGTTCGGCCCATTTAGACCCGCTCGTCCAAAACCTCTACAAAAGGGTTGCAAAATAAGTTTTAATCAAAATTTAGGAGTTCATACAATTGATTACTAGCGTTTCAACACGATTATATTGCAAAAACTTGATTTCTATACTTTTTCCTCAGTTAAAATTCTAACGGGTCCATTGTTCGGCCCATTTAGACCTGCTCGTCCGTAACCTCTACAAAAAGACCGCAAAACAAGTTTTAATCAAATTTTAGGAGTTCATAAAATTGATTACGAGCTTTTCAACACGATTATATTGCAAAAACTCGATTTATGTACTTTTTTTACTCAGTTAAAATTCTAACGGGTCCATTGTTCGGCCCATTTAGACCCGCTCGTCCGTAACCTCTAAAAAAAGACCGCAAAACAAGTTTTAATCAAATTTTAGGAGTTCATATAATTGATTACGAGCTTTTCAACACTATTATATTACAAAAACTCGATTTCTGTACCTTTTACTCAATTAAAATCTAACGGGTCCATTGTTCGGCCCATTTAGACCCGCTCGTCTGAAACCTATACAAAAGGGCTGAAAAATAAGTTTTAATCAAAATTTAGGATTTCATATAATTGATTAAGATCTTTTCAACACGATTATATTGCAAAAACTCGATTATTGTACTTTTTACTTAGTTAAAATTCTAACTGGTCCATTGTTCGGCCTATTTAGACTCGCTCGTTCGAAACCCCTACAAAAGGGTTGCAAAATAAGTTTTAATCCAAATTTAGGAGTTCATACAATTGATTATGAGCTTTTAAAAACAATTATATTGCAAAAACTCAATTTTTGTGCATTTTACTCAGTTAAAGTTTTAACGGGACCATTGTTCGGCCCATATAGACTCGGTCGTCCGAAACCTCTACAAAAGGGTTGCAAAATAAGTTTTAATCCAAATTTAGGAGTTCATTAAATTGATTACTAGCCTTTCAACACGATTATATTGCAAAAACTTGATTTCTATACTTTTTCCTCAATTAAAATTCTAACGAGTCCATTGTTCGGCCCATTTAGACCCGCTCGTCCGAAACCACTACAAAAAGGTTGCAAAATAAGTTTAAATCCAAATTAAGGAGTTCATACAATTGATTACGAGCTTTTCAACACAATTATATTGCAAAAACTCGATTTTTGTGCATTTTACTTAGTTAAAATTCAAACGGGTCCATTGTTCGGCCCATATAGACCCGCTCATCCGAAACCTCTACAAAAGGGTTGCAAAATAAGTTTTAATCCAAATTTAGGAGTTCATACAATTGATTACTAGCATTTCAACACGATTATATTGCAAAAACTTAATTTCTATACTTTTTCCTCAGTTAAAATTCTAACGGGTCCATTGTTCGGCCCATTTAGAGTCGCTCGTCCGAAACCTCGACAAAAGGGTTGCAAAATAAGTTTTAATCCAATTTTAGGAATTCATAAAATTGATTACGAGCTTTTCAACACGATTATATTGGAAAAACTCGATTTATGTACTTTTTACTTAGTTAAAATTCTAACGGGTCCATTTTTCGGCCCATTTAGACCCGCTCGTCCGTAACTTCTACAAAAGGACCGCAAAACAAGTTTTAATCAAATTTTAGGAGTTCATATAATTGATTACAAGCTTTTCAACACGATTATATTGCAAAAACTCAATTTTTGTACTTTTTACTCAGTTAAAATTCTAACGAGTCCATTGTTCTGCCCGTTTAGACCCACTCGTCTCAAACATATACAAAAAGGGCTGCAAAATAAGTTTTAATCAAAATTTAGTATTTCATATAATTGATTACGAGCTTTTCAACACGATTATATTGCAAAAACTCGATTTATGTACTTTTTACTCAGTTAAAATTCTAATGGGTCCATTGTTCGGCCCATTTAGACCTACTCGTCCGTAACCTCTACAAAAAGACCGAAAACAAGTTTTAATCAAATTTTAGGAGTTCATATAATTGATTACGAGCGTTTCAACACGATAATATTTCAAAAACTAGATTTTTGTACTTTTTACCCAGTTAAAATTTTAACGGGTCCATTGTTCGGCCTATTTAGACCCGCTCGCCCGAAACCTCTACAAAAGGGGTGCAAAATAAGTTTTAATCAAAATTTAGGATTTCATATAATTGATTACGAGCTTTTCAACACGATTATATTGCAAAATCTTGATTTCTGTACATTTTACTCAGTTAAAATTCTAACGGGTCCATTGTTCGGCCCATTTAGACCCGCTCTTCCGAAACCTCTACAAAAAATACCGCAAAACAAGTTAGAATCAAATTTTAGGAGTTCATATAATTTATTAAGATCTTTTCAACACGATTATATAGCAAAAAGTCGATTACTGTACTTTTTACTCAGTTAAAATTCTAACGGGTCCATTGTTCGGCCCATATAGACTCGCTCGTCCGAAACCTCTACAAAAGGGTTGCAAAATAAGTTTTAATCCAAATTTAGGAGTTCATACAATTGATTACGAGATTTTCAACACAATTATATTGCAAAAACTCAGTTTTTGTGCATTTTATTCAGTTAAAATTTTAACGGGTCCATTGTTCGGCCCATATAGACCCGCTCGTGCGAAACCTCTACGAAAGGGTTGCAAAATAAGTTTTAATCCAAATTTACGATTTCATAAAATTGATTACGAGCTTTTCAACACAATTATATTGCAAAAACTCGATTTTTGTGCTTTTTACTCAGTTAAAATTCTAATAGGTCCATTGTTCGGCCTATTTAGACTCGATCGTCCGAAACCTCTACAAAAGGGTTGCAAAATAAGTTTTAATCCAAATTTAGGAGTTCATATAATTGATTACGAGTTTTTCAACACGATTATATTGCAAAAACTCGATTTCTGTACATTTTACTCCGTTAAAATTCTAACGGGTCCATTATTCGGCCTATTTAGACTCGATCTTCGAAACCTCTAAAAAAAGGGCGGCAAAATAAGTTTTAATCCAAATTTAGGAGTTCATATAACTGATTACGAGCTTTTCAACACGATTATAATGCAAAAACTCGATTTTTGTACTTTTTACTCCGTTAAAATTCTAACGGGTCCATTGTTCAGCCCATTTAGACCCGATCGTCCGAAACCTCTACAAAAAGGGCTGCAAAATAAGTTTTAATCCAAATTGAGGATTTCATATAATTGATTACGAGCTTTTCAACACGATCATATTGCAAAAACTCGATTTATGTATTTTTTACTCAGTTAAAATTCTAACGGGTTCACTGTTCGACCCATTTAGACCCGCTCGTCCGAAACCTCTACAAAAGTGTTCCAAAATAAGTTTTAATCCAAATTTAGGTTTTCATACAATTATTTACGAGCGTTTTGACACGATTATATTGCAAAACTTTATATCTATAATTTTTACTCCGATAAAATTCTAACAGGTCCATTAATCGGCCCATTTAGACCCGCTCGTCCGAAACCTCTACAAAGGGTTGCAAAATAAGTTTTAATCCAAATTTAGGAGTTCATAAAATTGATTACGAGCTTTTCAACACGATTATATTGCAAAAACTCGTTTTTTTTTTGCATTTTACTCAGTTAAAATTTTAACGGGTCCATTGTTCGGCCCATATAGACCCGCTCGTCCGAAACCTCTACAAAGGGTTGCAAAATAAGTTTTAATCCAAATTTAGGAGTTCATAAAATTGATTACTAGCGTTTCAACACGATTATATTGCAAAAACTTGATTTCTATACTTTTTCCTTAGTTAAAGTTCTAACGGGTCCATTGTTCGGCCCATTTATACCCGCTCGTCCGAAACCTCTACAAAAAGGTTGCAAAATAAGTTTAAATCCAAAGTAATGAGTTCATACAATTGATTACGAGCTTTTCAACACAAATATATTGCAAAAACTCGATTTTTGTGCTTTTTACTCAGTTAAAATTCTAGCAAGTCCATTGTTCGGCCCATTTAGACCCGCTCATCCGAAACCTCTACAAAAGGGTTGCAAAATAAGTTTTAATCCAAATTTAGGAGTTCATACAATTGATTACGAGCTTTTCCACACGATTATATTGCAAAAACTCGATTTTTGTGCTTTTTACTCAGGTAAAATTCTAACGGGTCCATTGTTCGGCCCATATAGACCCGCTCGTCCGAAACCTCTATAAAAGGGTTTCACAATAAGTTTTAATCCAAATTTAGGAGTTCATACACTTGATTACTAGCGTTTCAACATGATTATATTGCAAAAACTTTATTTCTATACTTTTTCCTCAGTTAAAATTCTAACGGGTCCATTTAGACTCGCTCGTCTAAAACCTCGACAAAAGGGTTGCAAAATAAGTTTTAATCCAATTTTAGGCGTTCATAAAATTGATTACGAGCTTTTCAACACGATTATATTGCAAAAACTCGATTTATGTACTTTTTACTCAATTAAAATTATAACGGGTCCATTGTTCGGCCCATTTAGACCCGCTCGTCCGTAACCTCTACCAAAAAGACTGCAAAACAAGTTTTAATCAAATTTTAGGAGTTCATATAATTGATTACGAGCTTTTCAACATGATTATATTGCAAAAACTCGATTTCTGTACTTTTTACTTAGTTAAAATTCTAACGGGTCCATTGTTCGGCCCATTTAGACCCGCTCGTCCAAAACCTATACAAAAAGGGATGCAAAATAAGTTTTAATCAAAATTTAGAATTTCGTATAATTCATTACGAGCTTTTCAACACGATTATATTACAAAGCCTCGATTTCTGTAATTTTTACTCAGTTAAAATTCTAACGGATCCATTGTTCGGCCCATTTAGACCCGCTCGTCCGAAACCTCTACAAAAGGGCTGCAAAATAAGTTTTAATCAAAATTTAGGATTTCATATAATTGATTACGAGCTTTTCAACACGATTATATTGCAAAATCTCGATTTCTGTACTTTTTACTCAGTTAAAATTCTAACGGGTCCATCGTTCGGCCCATTTAGACCCGCTCGTCCGAAACCTCTACAAAAAAGACCGCAAAACAAGTTATAATCAAATTTTAAGAGTTCATATAATTGATTAAGAGCTTTTCAACACGATTATATTGCAAAAACTCGATTTATGTACTTTTTACTCTGTTAAAATTCTAACGGGTCCATTGTTCGGCCCATTTAGACTCGCTCGTCCGAAACCTCTACAAAAGGGTTGCAAATTAAGTTTTAATCCAAAATTAGGAGTTCATACAATTGATTATGAGCTTTTCATCACAATTATATTGCAAAAACTCGATTTTTGTTCATTTTACTCAGTTAAAATTTTAACGGGACCATTGTTCGGCCCATATAGACCCCCTCGTCCGAAACCTCTACAAAAGGGTTGCAAAATAAGTTTTAATCCAAATTTAGGAGTTCATACACTTGATTACTAGCGTTTCAACATGATTATATTGCAAAAACTTTATTTCTATACTTTTTCCTCAGTTAAAATTCTAACGGGTCCATTTTTCGGCCCATTTAGACCCGCTCGTCCAAAACCTCTACAAAAAGGTTGCAAAATAAGTTTAAATCCAAATTAAGGAGTTCATACAATTGATTACGAGCTTTTCAACACAATTATATTGCAAAAACTCGATTTTTGTGCTTTTTACTCAGTTAAAATTCTAACGAGTCCATTGTTCGGCTCATTTAGACTCGCTCATCCGAAACCTCTACAATAGGGTTGCAAAATAAGTTTTAATCCGAATCTAGGAGTTCATACAATTGATTACGAGCTTTTCCACACAATTATATTGCAAAAACTCGATTTCTGTACTTTTTGCTCCGTTAAAATTCTAACGGGTCCATTGTTCGGCCCATTTAGACCCGCTCGTCCGAAACCTCTACAAAAATTGCTGCAAAATAAGTTTAAATTCAAATTTAGGAGTTCATATAATTGATTATGAACTTTTCAACACGATTCTATTGCAAAAACTCGATTTCTGTACTTTTTACTAAGTTAAAATTCTGACGGGACCATTGTTCGGCCCATTCAGACCCCCTCGTCGGAAACCTCTACAAAAGGGTTGCAAAATAAGTTTTAATCCAAATTTAGGAGTTCATACAATTGATTACGAGCTTTTCAACACGATTATATTGCAAAAACTCGATTTCTGTACTTTTTACTCTGTTAAAATTCTAACGGGTCCATTGTTCGGCCCATTTAGACCCGCTCGTCCGAAACCTATACAAAAAGGGATGCAAAATAAGTTTTAATCCAAATTTAAGAGTTCATACAATTGATTATTAGCTTTTCAACACGATAATATTGCAAAGTCTCGATTTCTGTACTTTTTACTCCGTTAAAATTCTAACGGGTCCATTGTTCGGCCCATTTAGACCCGCTCGTCCGAAACCTCTACAAAGGGCTGCAAAATAAGTTTAAATCCAAATTAAGGATTTCATATAATTGATTACGAGCTTTTCAACATGATTATATTGCAAAATCTCGATTTCTGTACTTTTTACTCTGTTAAAATTCTAACGGGTCCATTCTTCGGCCCATTTAGACCCGCTCGTCCGAAACCTCTACAAAAAAGATCGCAAAACAAGTTATAATCAAATTTTAAGAGTTCATATAATTGATTAAGAGCTTTTCAACACGATTAAATTGCAAAAACTCGATTATTGTACTTTTTACTCAGTTAAAATTCTAACGGGTCCATTGTTCGACCCTTTTAGACTCGCTCGTCCAAAACCTCTACAAAAGGGTTGGAAAATAAGTTTTTATCCAAATTTAGGAGTTCATACAATTGATTACAAGCTTTTCAACACAATTTTATTGCAAAAACTCGATTTTTGTGCATTTTACTCAGTTAAAATTTTAACGGGTCCATTGTTCGGCCCATTTAGACCCGCTCGTCCGAAACCTCTACAAAAGGGTTGCAAAATATGTTTTAATCCAAATTTATGAGTTCATACACTTGATTACTAGCGTTTCAACATAATTATATTGCAAAAACTTGATTTCTATACTTTTTCCTCAGTTAAAATTCTAACGGGTCCATTGTTCGGCCCATTTAGACCCGCTCGTCCGAAACCTCTACAAAAAGGTTGCAAAATAAGTTTAAATCCAAATTAAGGAGTTCACATAATTGATTACGAGCTTTTCAACACAATTATATTGCAAAAACTCGATTTTTGTGCTTTTTACTCAGTTAAAATTCTAAAGAGTCCATTGTTCGGCCCATTTAGACCCGCTCATCCGAAACCTCTACAAAAGGGTTGCAAAATAAGTTTTAATCCGAATCTAGGAGTTCATACAATTGATTACGAGCTTTTCCACACGATTATATTGCAAAAACTCGATTTCTGTACTTTTTACTCCGTTAAAATTCTGACGGGACCATTGTTCGGCCCATTCAGACCCTCTCGTCCGAAACCTCTACAAAAGGGTTGCAAAATAAGTTTTAATCCAAATTTAGGAGTTCATACAATTGATGACCAGATTTTCAACACGATTATATTGCAAAAACTCGATTTTTGCAATTTTTACTCCGCTAAAATTCTAACGGGTCCATTGTTCGGCCCATTTAGACCCGATCGTCCAAAACCTATACAAAAAGGGCTACAAAATAAGTTTTAATTCAAATTTAGGAGTTCATAAAATTGATTACGAGCTTTTCAACAAGATTATATGTCAAAAAATCGATTTCTGTACTTTTTACTCAGTTAAAATTCTAACGGGTCCATTGTTCGGCCCATTTAGACCCGCTCGTCTGAAACCTCTACAAAAAGGGTTCAAAATAAGTTTTAATCCAAATTTAAGAGTTCATACAATTGATTACGAGCTTTTCAACACGATTATATTGCAAAAACTCGATTTCTATAGTTTTTACTCAGTTCAAATTCGAACGGTTCCATTGTTCGACTCATTTAGACCCGCTCATACGAAACCTTTACAAACAAGACCGCAAAATAAGTTAGAATCAAATTTTAGGAGTTCATACAAATGATTACGAGATTTTCAACAAAATTTTATTGCAAAATCTCCATTTTTGTGCTTTTTACTCAATTAAAATTCTAACGGGTCCATTGTTTGGCTTATTTTGACCCGGTCCTCCGAAACCATAGAAAAAAGACCGCAAAACAAGTTTTAATCCAAATTTAGGAGTTCATACAATTGATTACGAGCTTTTCAACATGATTATATTGCAAAAACTCTATTTCTGTACTTTTTACTCCGTTAAAAGTCTAGCGGGTCCATTGTTCGGCCCATTTAGACCCACTCGTCCGAAACCTCCACAAAAGGGTTGCAAAATAAGTTTTAATCCAAATTTAGGAGTTCATACAATTGATTACGACCTTTTCAACACGATTATATTGCAAAAACTCTATTTTTGTACTTTTTACTCTGTTAAAATTCTAACGGGTCCATTGTTCGGCCTATTTAGACTCGATCGTCCGAAACCTCTACAAAAAGGGCGGCAAAATAGGTTTTAATCCAAATTTAAGAGTTCATACAATTGATTACGAGCTTTTCAACACGATTATATTGCAAAAACTCGATTTCTATAGTTTTTACTCAGTTCAAATTCGAACAGGTCCATTGTTCGGAACATTTAGACCTGATCGTCCGAAACCTCTACAAAAAGGGCTGCAAAATAAGTTTTAATCCAAATTTAGGAGTTCATATAATTGATTACAAGCTTTTCAACACGATTATATTGCAAAAACTCGATTTTTTTACTTTTTACTCGTTAAAATTCTAACGTGTCCATTGTTCGGCCTATTTAGACTCGATCGTCTGAAACCTTTACAAAAGGGTTGCAAAATAAGTTGTAATCCAAATTTAGGAGTTCATACAATTGATTACGAGCTTTTCAACACTATTATATTACAAAAACTCGATTTCTGTACTTTTTACTCAGTTAGAATTCTAACGGGTCCATTGTTCGGCCCATTTAGACCCGCTCGTCCGAAACCTTTACAAAAAAGAACGCAAAATAAGTTAGAATCAAATTTTAAGAGTTCATAAAATTGATTACGAGCTTTTCAACAGGATTATATTGCAAAAACTCGATTACGATACTTTTTACTCAGTTAAAATTCTAACGGGTCCATTGTTCGGCCCATTTAGACCCGCTCGTCCGAAACCTCTAAAAAAGAGTTGCAAAATAAGTTTTAATCCAAATTTAGGAGTTCATACAAATGATTACGAGCTTTTCAACACGATTATATTGCAAAAACTTGATTTTTGTAATTTTTACTCAGTTAAAATTCTAACGGGTCTCTTTTCCCCTCTTAGGACCCTTGCTGGGCCAGCCCAGTAAGGATTAGTGGGGTTTTAAATGAGGCCCTTTCCTCAAAAAAAATTCTAACGGGTCCATTGTTCGGCCCATTTAGACCCGCTTGTCCGAAACCTCTACAAAAGGGTTCAAAATAAGTTTTAATCCAAATTTAAGAGATCACAAAATTGATTACGAGCTTTTCAACACGATTATATTGCAAAAACTCGATTTCTATAGTTTTTACTCAGTTCAAATTCGAACAGGTCCATTGTTCGGAACATTTAGACCTGATCGTCCGAAACCTCTACAAAAAGGGCTGCAAAATAAGTTTTAATCCAAATTTAGGAGTTCATATAATTGATTACGAGCTTTTCAACACGATTATATTGCAAAAACTCGATTTTTTTACTTTTTACTCGTTAAAATTCTAACGTGTCCATTGTTCGGCCTATTTAGACTCGATCGTCTGAAACCTTTACAAAAGGGTTGCAAAATAAGTTGTAATCCAAATTTAGGAGTTCATACAATTGATTACGAGCTTTTCAACACTATTATATTACAAAAACTCAATTTCTGTACTTTTTACTCAGTTAAAATTCTAACGGGTCCATTGTATGAACTCCTTAATTTGGATTTAAACTTATTTTGCAACCTTTTTGTAGAGGTTTCAGACGAGCGGGTCTAAATGGGCCGAACAATGGACCAGTTAGAATTTTAACTGAGTAAAAAGTACAGAAATCAAGTTTTTGCAATATAATCGTGTTGAAACGCTAGTAATAAATTGTATGAACTCCTAAATTTGGATTAAAACTTATTTTGTAACCCTTTTGTAGAGATTTTGGACGAGCGGGTCTAAATGGGCTGAACAATGGACCCGTTAAAATTTTAACTGTGTAAAAAGCTCAAAAATCGAGTTTTTGCATATAATTGTGTTGAAAAGCTCGTAATCAATTGTATGAACTCCTAAATTTGGATTAAAACTTAGTTTGCAACCCTTTTGTAGAGGTTTTGGACGAGCGAGTTTAAATGGGCCGAATAATGGACCCGTTAGAATTTTAGCTGAGTAAAAGTACAGTAATTGAGTTTTTGCAATATAATTCTGTTGAAAAGCGCGTAATCAATTATATGAACTCTTAAATTTGGATTAAAACTTATTTTGCAACCCTTTTGTAGAGGTTTCGGACGAGCGGGTCTAAATGGGCCGAACAATGGACCAGTTAGAATTTTAACTGAATAAAACGCACAAAAATCGAGTTTTTGCAATATAATTTTGTTGAAAAGCTCGTAATCATTTGTATGAACTCCTAAAATTTGATTCTAACTTATTTTGCGGTCTTTTTTGTAAAGGTTTCGGACGAGCGAGTCTAAATGGGCCGAACAATGGACCCGTTAGAATTTTGAAGAAAATGAGCCTCATTAAAAACCCCTCTAACCACCCTGTGCCGAGGCGCAAGGTGAACCTTAGGGGAAAAGAGTGCCCTGAAATATATTAGAACGAAAAGACTTAGTATGAGCTAGTACATCAGATTGAATACAAACAAGAATAATAGAGTCAAAAAAAATAGAGGATGCAGAAAGTAAAGCCCAAGAGGCTAAGTTATGAGCCACAAAATTGGCTGATCTAGGTACAAAAGATAAACTAATCAAAGGAGAAGCCGCCATCAATGCCTTAGCTTCTGCGATCTGCGGGCCCAATAAGGAAGCATCAGTAGTGGGCCGAGAGAGCTTATTGACAACGATGGCTTAGTCTGATTCGATGAACACCTCACCCCTGCCCCTGTCTCTGACCATCATGATACCAGCAACGATGGCGTGGAGCTCAACCATGGTTGCATTCCTTAAGTCAGCCTCATGAACGGCACATCCTCCAAGAATAGTACCATGAGCAACACGAGCGACAACGTCGATGGCCGCAGAACCTGACCCATGGTGAAAGGCACCGTCCACATTAATCTTGACAACCTTCGTCATCGGCGGACCCGTTAGAATTTTTACTGAATAAAAAGTACAAAAATCAAGTTTTTGCAATATAATCGTGTTGAAAAGCTTGTAAGAAATTATATGAACTCCTAAAATTTGATTCTAACTTGTTTTGCTATCTTTTTTGTAGAGGTTTCGGACGAGCGGATCAAAATGAGCCGAACAACGGACCCGTTAGAATTTTAACTGAGTAAAAAGTAATGTAATCGAGTTTTTGCAATATAATCGTGTTGAAAAGCTCGTAATCAATTATAGGAACTCCTAAAATTTGATTCTAACTTATTTTGCGGTCTTTTTTGTAAAGGTTTCGGACAAGCGGGTCTAAATGGGCCGAACAATGGAACCGTTCGAATTTGAACTGGGTAAAAACTACAGAAATCGAGTTTTTGTAATATAATCGTGTTGAAAAGCTCGTAATCAATTGTATGAACTCTTAAATTTGGATTAAAACTTATTTTGAACCCTTTTGTAGAGGTTTCGGATGAGCGGGTCTAAATGGGCCGAACAATGGACCCGTTAGAATTTTAACTGAGTAAAATGTACAGAAATCGAGTTTTTGCAATATAATCGTGTTGAAAAGCTCGTAATCAATTATATGAACTCCTAAATTTGGATTAAAACTTATTTTGCAACCCTTTTGTAGAGGTTTCAGAGGAGCGGGTCTTAATGGGCCGAACAATGGACCCGTTAGAATTTTAACGGAGTAAAAAGTACAGAAATCGAGTTTTTGCAATAAAATCGTGTTGAAAAGCTCGTACTCAATTATATGAACTCCTAAAATTTGATTCTAACTTGTTTTGCGGTCTTTTTTGTAGAGGTTTCGGACGAGCGGGTCAAAATGAGCCGAACAACGGACCCGTTAGAATTTTAACTGAGTAAAAAGTAATGTAATCGAGTTTTTGCAATATAATCGTGTTGAAAAGCTCGTAATCAATTATAGGAACTCCTAAAATTTGATTCTAACTTATTTTGCGGTCTTTTTTGTAAAGGTTTCGGACGAGCGGGTCTAAATGGGCCGAACAATGGAACCGTTCAAATTTGAACTCGGTAAAAACTAAAGAAATCGAGTTTTTGCAATATAATCGTGTTGAAAAGCTCGTAATCAATTGTATGAACTCTTAAATTTGGATTAAAACTTATTTTGAACACTTTTGTAGAGGTTTCGGACGAGCGGGTCTAAATAGGTCGAACAATGGACCCGTTAGAATTTTAACTGAGTAAAAAGTACAGAAATCGAGTTTTTGCAATATAATCGTGTTGAAAAGCTCGTAATCAATTACATGAACTCCTAAATTTGGATTAAAACTTATTTTGCAACACTTTTGTAGAGGTTTCGGACGAGCGGGTCTAAATGGGCCGAACAATGGACCCGTTAGAATTTTAATTGAGTAAAAAGCACAAAAATCGAGTTTTTGCAATATAATTTTGTTGAAAAGCTCGTAATCATTTGTATGAACTCCTAAAATTTGATTCTAACTTATTTTGCGGTCTTTTTTGTAAAGGTTTCGGACGAGCGAGTCTAAATGAGCCGAACAATGGACCCGTTAGAATTTTGAAGAAAATGGGCCTCATTAAAAACCCCTCTAACCACCCTGTGCCGAGGCGCAAGGTGAACCTAAGGGGAAAAGAGTGCCCTGAAATATATTAGAACGAAAAGACTTAGTATCAGCCAGTACATAAGATTGAATACAATCAGGAATAATAGAGTCAAAAAAAATAGAGGATGCAGAATGTAAAGCCCAAGAGGCTAAGTTATGAGCCACAAAATTGGCTGATCTAGGTACAAAAGATAAACTAATCAAAGGAGAAGCCGCCATCAAAGCCTTAGCTTCTGCGATCTGCGGGCCCAATAAGGAAGCATCAGTAGTGGGCCGAGAGAGCTTATTGACAACGATGGCTGAGTCTGATTCGATGAACACCTCACCCCAGCCCCTGTCTCTGACTATCATGATACCAGCAACGATGGCGTGGAGCTCAACCATGGTTGCATTCCTTAAGTAAGCCTCATGAACGACATATCCTCCAAGAATAGTACCCTGAGCAACACAAGCGACAACGCCGATGGCCGCAGAACCTGACCCATGGTGAAAGGCACCATCCACATTAATCTTGACAACCTTCGTCATCGTCGGACCCGTTAGAATTTTAACTGAGTAAAAAGTACAAAAATCAAGTTTTTGCAATATAATCGTGTTGAAAAGCTTGTAAGAAATTATATGAACTCCTAAAATTTGATTCTAACTTGTTTTGCTATCTTTTTTGTAGAGGTTTCGGACGAGCGGGTCAAAATGAGCCGAACAACGGACCCGTTAGAATTTTAACTGAGTAAAAAGTAATGTAATCGAGTTTTTGCAATATAATCGTGTTGAAAAGCTCGTAATCAATTATAGGAACTCCTAAAATTTGATTCTAACTTATTTTGCGGTCTTTTTGTAAAGGTTTCGGACGAGCGGGTCTAAATGGGCCGAACAATGGAACCGTTCGAATTTGAACTGGGTAAAAACTAAAGAAATCGAGTTTTTGCAATATAATCGTGTTGAAAAGCTCGTAATCAATTGTATGAACTCTTAAATTTAGATTAAAACTTATTTTGAACCCTTTTGTAGAGGTTTCGGATGAGTGGGTCTAAATGGGCCGAACAATGGACCCGTTAGAATTTTAACTGAGTAAAAAGTACAAAATTCGTGTTTTTGCAATATAATCGTGTTGAAAAGCTCGTAATCAATTATATGAACTCCTAAATTTGGATTAAAACTTATTTTGCAACCCTTTTATAGAGGTTTCGGAGGAGCGGGTCTAAATGGGCCGAACAATGGACCTGTTAGAATTTTAACGGAGTAAAAAGTACAGAAATCGAGTTTTTGCAATATAACCGTGTTGAAAAGCTCGTCTTCAATTGTAAGAACTCCTAAATTCGGATTAAAACTTATTTTGCAACACTTTTGTAGAGGTTTCGGACGAGCGGGTCTAAATGTGCCGAACAATGGACCCGTTAGAATTTTAACTGAGTAAAAAGCACAAAAATCGAGTTTTTGCAAAATAATTTTGTTGAAAAGCTCGTAATCATTTGTATGAACTCCTAAAATTTGATTCTAACTTATTTTGCGGTCTTTTTTGTAAAGGTTTCGGACGAGCGAGTCTAAATGGGCCGAACAATGGACCCGTTAGAATTTTGAAGAAAATGGGCCTCATTAAAAACCCCTCTAACCACCCTGTGCCGAGGCGCAAGGTGAACCTAAGGGGAAAAGAGTGCCCTGAAATATATTAGAACGAAAAGACTGAGTATGAGCTAGTACATCAGATTGAATACAAACAGGAATAATAGAGTCAAAAAAAATAGAGGATGCAGAATGTAAAGCCCAAGAGGCTAAGTTATGAGCCACAAAATTGGCTGATCTAGGTACAAAAGATAAACTAATCAAAGGAGAAGCCGCCAGCAAAGCCTTAGCTTCTGCGATCTACGGGCCCAATAAGGAAGCATCAGTAGTGGGCCGAGAGAGCTTATTGACAACGATGGCTGAGTCTGATTCGATGAACACCTCACCCCAACCCGTGTCTCTGACCATCATGATACCAGCAACGATGGCGTGGAGCTTAACCATGGTTGCATTCCGAAAGTCAGCCTCATGAACGGCACATCCTCCAAGAATAGTACGTTGAGCATCACGAGCGACAACGCCGATGGCCGCAGAACCTGACCCATGGTGAAAGGCACCGTCCACATTAATCTTGACAACCTTTGTCATCGGCGAACCCGTTACAATTTTAACTGAGTAAAAAGTACAAAAATCAAGTTTTTGCAATATAATCGTGTTGAAAAGCTTGTATGAAATTATATGAACTCCTAAAATTTGATTCTAACTTGTTTTGCTATCTTTTTTGTAGAGGTTTCGGACGAGCGGGTCAAAATGAGCCGAACAACGGACCCGTTAGAATTTTTTTTTTGAAAGAAAGGCCTCGTTAAAAACCCCTACTACTGTCCTTCAAGCAGAGCTAGAGGACCCTAAAAAGGGGAAAAGAGTGCCTATATTTTATATCATGAAAGAGTTGTTACAAGATGTTTGATACAATGAGGAATATCAGAAGTAAAATATAAGGCAGACATATTGCCAAGCGAAAAGGTCGCCAAAGAATGCGCTACATGATTTGCCTCACGGCGTACAAAGGAAACAGAAGCTGATACAAAGTCATGAAGAGATTCTCGGATTTGATGAAGAAGAGGCCCCAACGTGGAGAGGTCTAGACCTGGATTGTTGATTTTGTTTGCAATGGAAGCACAATCAGTTTCCAGCAAAATCCGAGTCCATCCTTGAGAGCGAGCGAAGGTGACTCCGGCAAGAAGGCTTTCACCTTCACAAGTGACTGCATCCGGACGGCTGCCTAGCGGGAAGGCAAGGCCCCCCACCACTGTACCTGTAGCATCACGTGCCACAGCGCCAACCGCCGCAGCACGAGTAGAAGGATTGAAAGCCCCATCTACATTAATTTTGATATGGTTAGACAGAGGAGGACTCCAGTTTGTGGAGGAAAGAAAAGTAGGCGCTGGAATGGTAGACGCAGTTGCACTGTAAAAGTCATTATGAAGACTAATAGAGTTGACGGTAGTAAGCCAGGATGGTTGCAAATGGCGATTATGAATCCAATCGTTACGCCTGTTCCAAATGTTCCAAATAGTCGTGAGAAAAAGTCCAAATTTATCGGAGGATAAAAGGTGGGCGGCGTCTTCCAGCCATTGCAGAGTAGAAGGAACCGAACTTTTGTAAAGGCGAATGGGAATACCAAAAAGCTGAAGGGCTTCGGTGGCCCCTGAGCAGTCTCGAAGGGCATGGAGGATAGTCTCTGAATGATGACCACAAATGGGACAGGATCCCGATTCTGGTGCAAAGACTTGCAATTTAGAACCAACTGGTAAAGCACCAGACGCCATGCGCCATCCAAAAGTTTTGACTTTAGGTAAAGCTTTAATTTTTGACAGGAATTTCCAAAAACGATTAGGTGGCGTTTGTGGGAGCATTGGGCGTTGTAAGAAAAGATAACCAGAGCGAACCGAGTAAATGCCTGAATCGTTAGAAGACCAGAGAATAGAGTCAAGCTGATCATTTATAATCGGTATACCAAGTACGATGGAAGCGTCTGTTGGAGTAAAATATCGATGTACTTTGACAGGATCCCAGGCAGTTTGGTTACGGATCATGAAATCTCGGCATCGGATATGGACTTCATCCGAAATTTCATAATTCCCCGTAAGGGTAATAGGGGAGTGACCTCCCCAGATGTCTTTATGAACTCTTATATTACTATTAATTCCTGGGCGATATAGGAATCCTGGGAGAAGGCGTTGTATAGCATTGTACATGCCTTGCCAAGAGAAAGAGCCACGAGTAGGCCTGGAGGAATCAAGGATATTCCCAGAGGGGAAATATTTAGCTCGATAAATTTGGCCTAGTAGAGAATTTGGTTCACAAATTAGTCTCCATATTTGTTTACCCAAAAGAGCAATGTTGAAGTCATGTAGATCCTTAAATCCCATTCCTCCAGCAGCCTTAGGTAGACAGACATTGTTCCATGGTAGCATATGCCATCCTTTTTTGTTGGACTTACCTGACCACCAATATTGTCTAATAGCTGTGGTCATATCTTCGATGATGTTTTGTGGAAGGAGATAACAGGACATAACATAATGAGGTAGGGATTGGAGGACTGCTTTAATGAAGATCTCTCGGCCACTAAAGGACAAAAGATGTTTATCCCAACTAGAAAGACGGTCGTGGACTTTGTCACGCACAAATCCTAGGGATTCAGTTTTGTTCTTTCCTATGAGTAATGGAATACCTAAATAAACCCCAGGGTTGGACACCTCGCGTACGTGCAGGAGATTATTTATCTCAGATCTTATAGAAGATGGGGTACGTGGATTATAGAAGATTGTAGATTTTTCAAAGTTTACTGCTTGACCGGAGGCATCAGCGTAAGTTTGCAGAGCACGTTTAAGATGGGCTGTTTCAGTTGTAGAATTATTAATGAAAACCATGCAATCATCAGCAAAAAGAAGGTGATTGACTTTGGGTCCATATTTTCATGCACCAAGTCCCGGAAGAATGTTCGTTTGTTGGGCAGCAGATAGGTAGGCAGAGAGCCCTTGCGTGCAGAATAGGAAGAGGAAGGGGAGAGAGGATCTCCCTGTCGTAATCCACGCTGAGGTTGAAAAAAAGGGGATAAAGAGTTATTAATTTTAACTGAAAAAGAGACTGTGGTGATACAACGCATTATAAGGGAATCCAGTTAGGTGTAAAGCCCATGCGTTCCATAACATTTGCTAAGAAGGACCATTCCACTCGGTCAAAAGCTTTTTCCATATCGAGTTTGAGAGCAGCCCCTTGAGATGATTTGGTTGCCCCTGAGTTAATATTGTGAATAATTTCATGGGCGACAAGAATATTATCAGAGATGTTTCGCCCCTGGACAAAAGCTGCTTGATTAGGGCTGATACAAATGGGGATTGTTTGCTTCATTCTGTTAACAATGGTTTTAGCAACTATTTTGTATAGAACAGTGCAAAGACTAATCGGTCTAAGGTGTCTCATGGTAGTCGGGTCATTTATTTTGGGAATTAGAACCAAAATAGTTTTATTGACCAAAGACATGTCAATAGTTCCTTGTAATAAATTGAGACAGAGATTGGTAACGTCTTCTCCAACAGTATCCCAATGCTGTCGGAAGAAACTACTGGGTAGTCCATCAATACCAGGAGCTTTCCTAGGGTCAATGTCCCGGAAAGCATGGAGTATTTCTTCCTTAGTGAAAGGGCGTTGTAAGTTGTCATTCATAGACTGGGTAATGGACGTGGTGATTTTATTAAGGATGTTATCGGATATGTGGGGGTTGGAAGATGTAAAGAGATTTTTGGAAATAGTTAGAAGCGATAGACATAATGTCTGATTCAGCTGTACACCAGTTAGAATTGGAATCAAATAAACCATTAATCGAGTTCTTTTTCCTCCTATTGTTTGCTCGAGCATGAAAGAATTTCGTATTTTTATCACCTTGAGAAAGCCAAAGTGTACGAGATCTTTGAGCCCAATAAGTTTCTTGTTCCATTAATAGTTTATTTAGTTCGGTTCGGTATATTAAGTAATTATTTTCAGTTGCAGCGGTTAAAGGCCGACATAGGAATTTGTTTATTTTTTCATTAAAAATTTAATACGCCCAGATGACTTGAGTCTCTGTTGATTCTGCCAATCCTCTAGTCTTGTTCCCACGGCATTTATTTTATTAATAGCCGTACCAGGGGTATTTATCCAAGTACTTTGAATAGTTGATATATTGTCCTTATGATTGGCCCAGCAGTTCTCAAAACGGAATGAACTGGCTGAGCGGTAAGGACGGTTGGACGTAGGGGATGTGTCAAGTGACAAGAAGCAGTGGTAAGATTTGGCTACATATTCCGTTATGATGTGAAATGAAGGAAATAGGTTTTGCCAAGCTGGGTTAGCAACGAATCGGTCTAGTCTTTCGTGAATAATTGGAGTTAGGGGCCCAACTTTCGTCCAAGTAAACCAGCCCGATGATGGCTTACAATAAAAAAGGTTGTTGCGTGAGAGGCATTGACGAAAATTTGATATTTGTGATCTAGCTCTACGAATCCCACCTTGTTTTTCAAAGTCGGATAGGATTTCGTTGAAATCTCCACCTAAAATCCAAGGGGTATTGCTATTATTTGTGTTTAAGGAGTCAATAATTTCCCAAGTTTTATATTTTTGGCTTGTTTCAGAGTGGCCATGTATACCACTGAATAACATATTGCAATTGTCTAATGTAATTTGAGAATGTATGAAACGCTGGGAGTAAGAAATTAAACTGATATTGATATTGTTTGTTGCGAATAAAGCGATTCCGGAACACCCCTCCGAAGGGGGAATAGAAATAACGTTTAAATAACCTAAAGAAGTGCATAGTTGGCTACAAGCCATATTATTGAGTTTAGTTTCACATAGGAAAATAACGTCGGGGATGGATTGCCGGACATAATCACGAAGATGTTGAACCACCGGGGCTTGTCCTAGACCCTGGCAGTTCCAGCATAGGATCTTCATTTTGCTCGGCGGGGCTGGGAATCAGCCGCCGCCGGAGAGTTTGTAGAGCTGCTCATCCCAGCTTTTGGAGTGGAACCGGACGGTTTGGATTTTTTTGGCGGGAGCGACACTTGAATGGGGGAGCGGCGTTTCATGCCGCGATTCGGTGGGGCTGGAGCAGGTGCCGGAGCTGCATCATTTGGATAATTTTTCTGTAACCAGTGGTTAAAATCATTGAAAATGGTATCGGTAGAAATAGGGGGCTTACGCAGTTCAGCTTCTACTTTCTTAATTTGCTGGGCAGTTGGACTTGGTACACCATCATCAGTTGTATCCCATTCCCCATCAGAATCATCCTCGGGAATCGGGTAGATGGTGTTCAAAGGTTGGGGCTCAAGAGGGGCTTTCTGCTTGGAGTCTGTGGTTGGTGTTTCATTTACGGGGGGGGCATCCCCCATGACAGTATCAGTATTGGGAGCATCTTCGGTGGGTTGTTCCGAAAACGATGCGGCATCGCCCTCATTAAGAGAGCCTGCAGTTGAGTTAAAACATAGTAATTTAGTAAAGGAGAATTTTTTGAAAGGAAAGTTATTGTTAGTGGGGAGATTAGAAATTATACCCATAGCAGTAGGTTCATTGATTGGAATAGGATTAGTGTTTGCAGCAGCAACTGGAGCAGGATTAACTGGGCAAGATAAGAATAATAACGTAAATAGATAAAACAGTAGAGTTAAAGTAAATTTATAACGAAAAATGAAGAGAGGATAAAAAATTTGAACAAAAGTATGGGAATGTGCCATTTGGTAGAGGATTGTTCTGGTTGAGTTCGGGTTCGACATATCGAAGACGCCCCCTTGTACCAGCTAGGCGGCGTCTCGGAGGGAGATAACGGAGCCATTCTCCGTATTGCAGTTTGTTCAGGTCAAGAGAAGCTCGATTGGGGCATTTTTCAACCGTATGACTAATGATTCCGCAGCCAGGACAAAGGATGGGAAGGCGTTCATATTGGATACGACACATAGTTTTGTTTGTACCCGATCCTATGAAAACGAAACGGGTAACTGGTTTGGTAATGTTCAGGAATATCTCCACACGCAGGAAATCTTTCATGTTTCCATCAGCTTCTCGTGTATCAGTTCGGATAACATTCCCAACCATCATCCCGAGGGCATGTCCCACAAGGTGCGAACGGTCAAAGTCCTCATAGAGTGAGGCTGGAAGAGAGAAGAATCGTATCCAAATCCTCATAGAGTTGAAGGAATATTCCCCAAGCGGTTTAGCAGGGTCGTACTCAGTAATGGCAAGCCATCCGTCCTTATATAGCCAGGGACCCCGATTAAGGACCTCATAACAGGACTTGACATCCTTGAACTTGATCTTTAAGTAGTTGTCTTGAATGACAGAGATGGAGACAACATTATTTGGCTTCCAGATGCCTTCGAATGCGTTAATGACAGCATAGATGTCAACAGTTTTGGAGGATATGAAACATCCTAAAAGGCATGCCTTGGGGTCTTCCTCGACAAAATCCCAGCCAAAGTCTGGGGTATATAAGAGTTCTGTTTCCTCAGATGTGAGGTTGAGAGAGCTTAGCTGTGGGATAGATGAAGATGCCATAGCAGAAGGAAGTTGGAAGAGCAGAGGCTTGGAATAAGCGAAGGCTTGTGAGAATATGCTTATTTGATGGATGTTTAAATAGAAGTGGTTGACTATAATAGTACTTTGGTAAGTATCAAAAAGAGGAAGGGAATAAAATTTTAGAATGGAAAGATTTATATTCCATGAATCATGGGTTAAGGAGGGTTTAGGAGGGAAAGATTGAAAAGTAATTGAATAATATGGGAATTTAAAGTAGGAGGAAATCAGTTTTGAAAATTTTGAATTTAATACATAGGAAACAGTAGGTAATTCAGGGAGAGTAATAAATTCAATATAATAAAAGGAATAATTATAAAAGATTTGAACAATTTTGGTAATATAACAGTTATTTTGGTTAAAGGAAATTCTATTAGCAATAAATAGAAAAATATAAAGGGAGATTTTTGTACTATTCATGAATGCTAGTGAAGATAAGGCAAGAATTGAGGGATTGATTTCTTGACTCGGGTGGAATTGTGTCAGAGAATTTGACAAAAAATAAAGAGAGTAATTAAAGAAAGAATTACTCGAATTACTTGAAAAAAAGGAGAAATCTGAGAAACTTTTCATTTTTGAAGGCAGAATTAAAAGGTAACTGAATAGCCTAGTAATAAATTTGTTTTTTAATATTGGAAGGTTGAGAACAAAGGTAATAAAGGAAAGAAAAAAATAGTTGATTAAAAAAATTTGGAATATTATTGTTTTAAAAAAGCCGGGAAAAGATGTAATACATTTATAAGGAGAAAGGTTCAGAGTAAATAGAGGTAGGCCATTTAATATGGTATTTGAAAATACGAGAGAAATTGTCGAAAGTATGAAAATTTGATTATTAGATAAAGAAAAAATACCCTAAAAGATAGGGGTTTGAGAGAATCCCAAAATTGGGCTAGTAGAGAGTCACCTAAAGAGGCGTAGTAGGAACAAAATTCCTTAGTGATAATCGAATGGAGAGATAAATCTATATGGAAGCATTCATGTGAGGCATAGTGGAAAGCATACATAGCAGAGTAAAAGCATGTAGACATACATCTAAGGATAAAATGAAAGCGAAAGAAAAGCAGAGCAAAAAGGAAAGCAGGAAAAAAGCAACCATAAAAAGATACATACCCAGGGAAAGAAGGAAGCGGGGATAAGAAATTTAATACAGACCAAATGAGCAAATAGGGGGAAAAGAAATATAATTAAATACTAAGAAAAAATTACAGAACCAGAAAAGATAGGGGGACATCCCGTAATATTGCCCGATTGTATTAACTAAAGAGTGCGTAATCTGCATAAAAAAGAGCAGCATGAAGAGATTAGTGAGCTTTATGCAAAAATGTTCAGAATAAAACGATAAATATTATAGAGTAAATGATAGATGAAGCTGTCAGTTAGAAGATGGTAATATGTTGGAGGGTTAGCTAGTGTAAGAGGAAGCCAGTTAAAATAATAAGTAATGATGAAGAGTCTATTTAGTAAAATACTACACATAATAGAATGAGGATATGTAGATAGCGTACACCAATAAAGCATATAAGCAATAGCTAACATCCATTTAGAAAGAGAGCATATAATAAGGTTAAAGGGAAGGAACACTATCAGGTATTCATATAAAATTTTGTGTCTTGCAAACAATGATTTAGAGTAGATAGTCCACATATAATTTGGAATATAGAGTAAATTTGTTTTTACACATGTAGGCAAGAGAGCAGTATTTGGTAGATTACATGAGAAAGTTGGACAGTCTGTGAAAGAGACAGATATTTGCAGATGAGCCATTTCACAATTTTGATTAAAAGGGTGCAGCATTATAAAAGTTAACATGGAGAATAACTGCAGAAAGTAAATATAAATCACAAATGTAAAGGGTGTGAGAAGATTAACCCCCAACACATGCCCTGTAAAAAACAAGACAGCGATGGAACTTTGTGACAGCCACATTGGAGAAAGTATTATAAAGACAAGCAAGTATGAGTAGTATATATGAGCTTTGTAGCAAATTACCATAGAAGTTGTTGGAGTGAACTCCTGAGGTTGAGCAGAGAGGATTCTATTTTGACTTGCTTGCGAATGATGAGGCATGGAAATATGAACTAAAAGGGAGAGTTGAGAGCGATTGTAATATGTAATAAAAGAGAATCCCAAGAAATGGGCTGGTGTAAAATTCCCTTGAAGGGCTCGATATATATATGAAGCAATAATAGATTTTAGTGGTATAACAGAGAAATTATCTAAGAGGTTTGGAAGTAAATATGAAATAATCATTGGCATAATATAAGTGAAGTCAAAGAGATATTTAGATAAAGAAAGAACACAGAGATGCTTCAGATGCATAAAGGATATGTATCTAGCTTAAAGGATATATTTTCGTGGTACAGTAAAAGAGGATGTGGGATGGCAGGATAGCATTTTGTGATAATATATGAAGTAAAATCATAAAAATTAAGGGGGTTATGGAAACAGTAATAGTAAACAAAGGGGAAGAATAAGAAAAGCAGGGTGAAGATTATAGCCAAGCACCAAATTAAACCAGAGACATATACACTCAGAGATAGCTTGAGAAGGAAATGGTATCGAAAGTACAAATCAAACCAGTATACATGAATGAAGAGATATATATCACAGAGAGAAAGCATAAAGGGGAAAACTGTGGAAGACGCAAGGGATTATACCTCCAAAAGATAGCTCTTCTAACCCCAGGGCAGATGGTAGTAAGACCATGGTTATTGGGTCTGAAAGAAGCTCGAGTCTGGGGAGAAAATACAGGAGTTAGAAATATTAAACAAAGAGATATATGAAAAGTAAGAAAAATAAGAAAGAAAATGGAAGGGAACCCTAGCCGGACCGTCGGCTTAGAAAAAAATTGAAAACCCAGTTGGAAAGATGCTGCCGAAAGCCAAAATCTCCACCTATCCCCAGCAAGAAGGGATGTGAGATTTTCCTCCGGTGTTGATCTGAAACAGAAGAGAAGGCAGAAAACCGTGAGTTGGGAAAAAACAATACTAAAAGAAAGAAAATAGAACAGCAAAAAGGTTTTAAAGAGATGAGAGGAGGGAAAGAAAGGCAACGTTCTCCAGGGGAAAAGAGATTTATCCCAAATCTGGAGAAAGGAGACGAAATAGTTTGTTCAAGAAATCTGCAATCAAAAAAGAAAACCATTAGTGAAGGGATCTGAAGAAGAGGGGAAAAAGTAAATGACAAAAATGTGGGGAACCCTAGTCGGTTCGACTGTCTGGGAAAAATCAATAGGGGCCCAAAAACCCTAGATGGCAGAGAGGGTAGGACAGCCGCCGCAATCATCCGTCGGGAGATTCTTACCCACTCCATTAACGATCTAAAAAAGAAACGGATAAAGAAATGAAAATTAGAAGGATTAAGAAAAGACAGGCAAAGATAACAAAATAATGAAACAATAAAAGGGAAGGAGAGACGGTTGTGGAGAGGACTAAAATCAATCCAAAAACTGATAAAAAGAAAACCCTTGGATTGCCCAGAACTGGAAAGCACAAGCAAGGGAAAATTAGATCTGCAGAAAAAATAAAGGGAAATTAAAAAGAAAAATGATATATTAGAAAAAACCATAAGCAGATTAATACGAGAAACAGAATTTTTAAAACTTATCTGGAACGCCCATTGAGTTTCTTGGTTAGAGATGAATGGCCAAGACAGGGACTTAGACCAAACGTCCAGATCCGAGAATAGCCGGAGATCCGAGGAACGCCAGAGAGATCTCAAGGGGGACAACCAGATCAGGAAAGAAAAAGCGATAAAGGAGTAAAAAAAAGACCCAGTAACAAAAGATATAGAAACGATATGATGAAAAAACATATAACACGAATAAAATGATTTTGCCTGAGTGATCTGAATATTGCATGATGCAATATTCGGCTGGAAAAAACAAGAGAGGAGAAACGAGATGATTAGAAAACAAAGAGAAAAATAAAGTAAGATAACAATAACACAAACCGTAAGAGATAAATGATGGGTGAGTGGGATGACTCTCTGACTTCTCATCCTGATTTCCAAGGAGATCAAAATGGTTCGGTTCTCGATTGGCTTGCAAAAGCGGCAGAGAAGGAGAAGCGCCATGTGGGGGAAGGGGATTGGTGGAAAAAAAATTGAAATTTCCACCGGAAAAAATGGAAAAAAGAGGAAGAACAAGCCAAAACACAAAAGAGACTCCCGAAAAATTTGACAGAGAATTGAGAGCCATCCCCACCCACCCGTTACCCCCGTTAGAATTTTAACTGAGTAAAAAGTAATGTAATCGAGTTTTTGCAATATAATCGTGTTGAAAAGCTCGTAATCAATTATAGGAACTTCTAAAATTTGATTCTAACTTATTTTGCGGTCTTTTTTGTAAAGGTTTCGGACGAGCGGGTCTAAATGGGCCGAACAATGGAACCGTTCGAATTTGAACTAGGTAAAAACTACAGAAATCAAGTTTTTGCAATATAATCGTGTTGAAAAGCTCGTAATCAATTGTATGAACTCTTAAATTTGGATTAAAACTTATTTTGAACCCTTTTGTAGAGGTTTCGGACGAGCGGGTTTAAATGGGCCGAACAATGGACCCGTTAGAATTTTAACTGAGTAAAAACTACAGAAATCGAGTTTTTGCAATATAATCGTGTTGAAAAGCTCGTAATCAATTATATGAACTCCTAAATTTGGATTAAAACTTATTTTGCAACCCTTTTGTAGAGCTTTCGGTGGAGCGGGTCTAAATGGGCCGAACAATGGACCCGTTAGAATTTTAACGGAGTAAAAAGTACAGAAATCGAGTTTTTGCAATAAAATCGTGTTGAAAAGCTCGTACTCAATTATATGAACTCCTAAAATTTGATTCTAACTTGTTTTGCGGTCTTTTTTGTAGAGGTTTCGGACGAGCGGGTCAAAATGAGCCGAACAACGGACCCGTTAGAATTTCAACTAAGTAAAAAGTAATGTAATAGAGTTTTTTGCAATATAATCGTGTTGAAAAGCTCGTAATCAATTATAGGAACTCCTAAATTTTGATTCTAACTTATTTTGCGGTCTTTTTTGTAAGGGTTTCGGACGAGCGGGTCTAAATGGGCCGAACAATGGAACCGTTCGAATTTGAACTGGGTAAAAACTAAAGAAATCGAGTTTTTGCAATATAATCGTGTTGAAAAGCTCGTAATCAATTGTATGAACTCTTAAATTTGGATTAAAACTTATTTTGAACCCTTTTGTAGAGGTTTCGGACGAGCGGGTCTAAATGGGCCGAACAATGGACCCGTTAGAATTTTAACTGAGTAAAAAGTACAAAAATCGAGTTTTTGCAATATAATCGTGTTGAAAAGCTCGTAATCAATTACATGAACTCCTAAATTTGGATTAAAACTTATTTTGCAACACTTTTGTAGAGGTTTCGGACGAGCGGGTCTAAATGGGCCGAATAATGGACCCGTTAGAATTTTAACTGAGTAAAAAGCACAAAAATCGAGTTTTTGCAATATAATTTTGTTGAAAAGCTCGTAATCATTTGTATGAACTCCAAAAATTTGATTCTAACTTATTTTGCGGTCTTTTTTGTAAAGGTTTCGGACGAGTGAGTCTAAATGGGCCGAACAATGGACCCGTTAGAATTTTGAAGAAAATGGGCCTCCTTAAAAACCCCTCTAACCACCCTGTGCCGAGGTGCAAGGTGAACCTAAGGGGAAAAAAGTGTCCTGAAATATATTAGAATGAAAAGACTGAGTATCAGCCAATACATAAGATTGAATACAATAAGGAATAATAGAGTCAAATAAATAGAGGATGCAGAATGTAAAGCCTAAGAGGCTAAGTTATGAGCCACAAAATTGGCTGATCTAGGTACAAAAGATAAACTAATCAAAGGAGAAGCCACAAGCAAAGCCTTAGCTTCTGCGATCTGCGGGCCCAATAAGGAAGCATCAATAGTGGGCCGAGAGAGCTTATTGACAACGATGGCTGAATCTGATTCCATGGGCACCTCACCCCAGCCCCTGTCTCTGACCATCATGATACCAGCAACGATAGCGTGGAGCTCAACCATGGTGGCATTCCGAAAGCCGGCCTCATGAACGGCACATCCTTTAAGAATAGTACCCTGAGCATCACGAGCGACAACTCTGATGGCCGCAGAACCTGACCCATGGAGAAAGGCACCGTCCACATTAATCTTAACAACCTCCGTCATCGGCGGACCCGTTAGAATTTTAACTGAGTAAAAAGTACAAAAATCAAGTTTTGCGGTCTTTTTTGTGGAGGTTTCGAACGAGCGGGTCAAAATGAGCCGAACAACGGACCCGTTAGAATTTCAACTGAGTAAAAAGTAATGTAATCGAGTTTTTGCAATATAATCGTGTTGAAAAGCTCGTAATCAATTATAGGAACTCCTAAAATTTGATTCTAACTTATTTTGCGGTCTTTTTTGTAAAGGTTTCGGACGAGCGGGTCTAAATGGGCCGAACAATGGAACCGTTCGAATTTGAACTGGGTAAAAACTAAAGAAATCGAGTTTTTAAAATATAATCGTGTTGAAAAGCTCGTAATAAATTGTATGAACTCCTAAATTTGGATTAAAACTTATTTTGCACCCCTTTTGTAAAGGTTTCGAACGAGCGGGTCTAAATGGGCCGAACAATAGACCCGTTAGAATCTTAATTGAGTAAAAAGTACAGAAATCGAGTTTTTGCATTATATACGTGTTGAAAAGCTCGTAATCAATAGTATGAACTCCTAAATTTGGATTAAAACTTATTTTGCAACCCTTTTGTAGAGGTTTCGGACGAGCGGGTCTAAATGGGCCGAACAATAGACCCGTTAGAATTTTAACTGAGTAAAAAGTACGGAAATCGAGTTTTTGCAATATAATCGTGTTGAAAAGCTCGTAATCAATTATATGAACTCCTAAAATTTGATTAAAACTTGTTTTGCGGTTTTTTCGTAGAGGTTTCAGACGAGCGGGTCTAAATGGGCCGAACAATGGACCCGTTAGAATTTTAACTTAGTAAAAAGTACAGAAATCGAGTTTTTGCAATATAATCGTGATGAAAAGCTCATAATCAATTTTATGAACTTCTAAATTTGGATTAAAACTTATTTTGCAACCCTTTTGTCGAGGTTTCGGACGAGCGAGTCTAAATGGGCTAAATAATGGACCCGTTAGAATTTTAACTGAGTAAAAGGTACAAAAATCAAGTTTTTGCAATATAATAGTGTTGAAAAGCTTGTAAGAAATTATATGAACTCCTAAAATTTGATTCTAACTTGTTTTGCGGTCTTTTTTGTAGAGGTTTCGGACGAGCGGGTCAAAATGAGCCGAACAATGGACCCGTTAGAATTTTAACTGTGTAAAAAGTAATGTAATCGAGTTTTTGCAATATAATCATGTTGAAAAGCTCGTAATCAATTATAGGAACTCCTAAAATTTGATTCTAACTTATTTTGCGGTCTTTTTTGTAAAGGTTTCGGACGAGCGGGTCTAAATGGGCTGAACAATGGAACCGTTCGAATTTGAACTGGGTAAAAACTACAGAAATCGAGTTTTTGCAATATAATCGTGTTGAAAAGCTCGTAATCAATTGTATGAACTCCTAAATTTGGATTAAAACTTATTTTGAACCCTTTTGTAGAGGTTTCGGACGAGTGGGTCTAAATGGGCCGAACAATGGACCCGTTAGAATTTTAACTGAGTAAAAAGTACAGAAATCGAGTTTTTGAAATATAATCGTGTTGAAAAGCTGGTAATCAATTATATGAACTCCTAAATTTGGATTAAAACTTATTTTGCAACCCTTTTGTAGAGGTTTCGGAGGAGCGGGTCTAAATGGGTCGGACAATGGAACCGTTCGAATTTGAACTGGGTAAAAACTACAGAAATCGAGTTTTTGCATTATAATCGTGTTGAAAAGCTCGTAATCAATTGTATGAACTCTTAAATTTGGATTAAAACTTATTTTAAACCCTTTTTTTGAGGTTTCGGACGAGCGGGGCTAAATGGGCCGAACAATGGACCCGTTAGAATTTTAACTGAGTAAAAAGCTCAAAAATCGAGTTTTTGCAATATAATTTTGTTGAAAAGCCCGTATTCAATTGTAAGAACTCTTGAATTTGGATTAAAACTTATTTTGCAACCCTTTGTAGAGGTTTCGGAGGAGCGGGTCTAAATGGGCCGAACAATGGACCCGTTAGAATTTTAACGGAGTAAAAAGTACAGAAATCGAGTTTTTGCAATATAATCATGTTGAAAAGCTCGTATTCAATTGTAAGAACTCCTAAATTTGGATTAAAACTTATTTTGCAACACTTTTGTAGAGGTTTCGGACGAGCGGGTCTAAATGGGCCGAACAATGGACCCGTTTGAATTTTAAATGAGTAAAAAGCACAAAAATCGAGTTTTTGCATTATAATTTTGTTGAAAAGCTCGTAATCATTTGTATGAACTCCTAAAATTTGATTCTAACTTATTTTGCGGTCTTTTTGGTAAAGGTTTCGGACGAGCGAGTCTAAATGGGCCGAACAATGGAAACGTTCGAATTTGAACTGGGTAAAAACTACTGAAATCGAGTTTTTGCAATATAATCGTGTTGAAAAGCTCGTAATCAATTGTATGAACTCTTAAATTTGGACTAAAACTTATTTTGAACCCTTTTGGAAGAGGTTTCGGACGAGCGGGTCTAAATGGGCCGAACAATGGACCCGTTAGAATTTTAACTGAGTTAAAAGTACAGAAATCGAGTTTTTGCAATATAATCGTGTTGAAAAGCGCGTAATCAATTATATGAACTCCTAAATTTGGATTAAAACTTATTTTACAACCCTTTTGTAGAGGTTTCGGAGGAGCAGATCTAAATGGGCCGAACAATGGACCCGTTAGAATTTTAACGAAGTAAAAAGTACAGAAATCAAGTTTTTGCAATATAATCGTGTTGAAAAGCTCGTATTCAATTGTAAGTACTCCTAAATTTGGAATAAAACTTATTTTGCAACCCTTTTGTAGAGGTTTCGGACGAGCGAGTCTAAATGGACCGAACATGGACCCATTAGAATTTTAACTGAGTAAAAAGTACAGTAATCAAGTTTTTGCAATATAATCGTGTTGAAAAGCTCGTAATCAATTGTATGAACTCCTAAATTTTGATTAAAACTTATTTTGCAACCCTTTTGTAGAGGTTTCGGACGAGCGGGTCTAAATGGGCCGAACAATGGACCCGTTAGAATTTTAACGGAGTAAAAAGTACTGAAATCGAGTTTTTGCAATATAATCGTGTTGAAAAGCTCGTATTCAATTGTAAGAACTCCTAAATTTGGAATAAAACTTATTTTCCAACCCTTTTGTAGAGGTTTCGGACGAGCGGGTCTAAATGGGCCGAACAATAGACCCGTTAGAATTTTAACTGAGTAAAAAGTACAGAAATCGAGTTTTTGCAATATAATCGTGTTGAAAAGCTCGTAATCAATTATATGAACTCCTAAAATTTGATTAAAACTTGTTTTGCGGTTTTTTCTGTACCGGTTTCAGACGAGCGGGTCTAAATGGGCCGAACAATGGACCCGTTAGAATTTTAACTCAGTAAAAAGTACAGAAATCGAGTTTTTGCAATATAATCGTGATGAAAAGCTCGTAATCAATTTTATGAACTCCTAAATTTGGATTAAAACTAATTTTCAACCCTTTTGTCGAGGTTTCGGACGAGCGAGTCTAAATGGGCCAAACAATGGACTCGAAAGAATTTTAACTGAGTAAAAAGTACAAAAATCAAGTTTTTGCAATATAATCGTGTTGAAAAGCTCGTAAGAAATTATATGAACTCCTAAAATATGATTTTAACTTGTTTTGCAGTCTTTTTTGTAGAGGTTTCGGACGAGCGGGTCAAAATAAGCCGAACAATGGACCCGTTAGAATTTTAACTGAGTAAAAAGTAATGTAATCGAGTTTTTGCAATATAATCATGTTGAAAAGCTCGTAATCAATTATAGGAACTCCTAAAATTTGATTCTAACTTATTTTGCGGTCTTTTTTGTAAAGGTTTCGGACGAGCGGGTCTAAATGGGCCGAACAATGGAACCGTTCGAATTTGAACTGGGTAAAAACTAAAGAAATCGAGTTTTTGCAATATAATCGTGTTGAAAAGCTCGTAATCAATTGTATGAACTCTTAAATTTGGATTAAAACTTATTTTGAACCCTTTTGTAGAGGTTTCGGACGAGCGGGTCTAAATGGGCCGAACAATGGACCCGTTAGAATTTTAACTGAGTAAAAAGTACAGAAATCGAGTTTTTGCAATATAATCGTGTTGAAAAGCTCGTAATCAATTACATGAACTCCTAAATCTGGATTAAAACTTATTTTGCAACACTTTTGTAGAGGTTTCGGACGAGCGGGTCTAAATGGGCCGAACAATGGACCCGTTAGAATTTTAACTGAGTAAAAAGCACAAAAATCGAGTTTTTGCAATATAATTTTGTTTAAAAGCTCGTAATCATTTGTATGAACTCCTAAAAGTTGATTCTAACTTATTTTGCGGTCTTTTTTGTAAAGGTTTCGGACGAGTGAGTCTTAATAGGCCGAACAATGGACCCGTTAGAATTTTGAAGAAAATGGGCCTCATTAAAAACCCCTCTAACCACCCTATGCCGAGGTGCAAGGTGAACCTAAGGGGAAAAGAGTGCCCTGAAATATATTAGAACGAAAAGACTGAGTATCAGCCAATACATAAGATTGAATACAATCAGGACTAATAGAGTCAAAAAAATAGAGGATGCAGAATGTAAAGCCCAAGAGGCTAAGTTATGAGCCACAAAATTGGCTGATCTAGGTACAAAAGATAAACTAATCAAAGGAGAAGCCGCAAGCAAAGCCTTAGCTTCTGCGATCTGCGGGCCCAATAAGGAAGCATCAATAGTGGGCCGAGAGAGCTTATTGACAACGATGGCTGAGTCTGATTCCATGGGCACCTCACCCCAGCCCCTGTCTCTGACCATCATGATACCAGCAACGATGGCGTGGAGCTCAACCATGGTTGCATTCCGAAAGCCGGCCTCATGAACGGCACATCCTCCAAGAATAGTACCCTGAGCATCACGAGCGACAACTCCGATGGCCGCAGAACCTGACCCATGGAGAAAGGCACCGTCCCCATTAATCTTGACAACCTCCGTCATCGGCGGACCCGTTAGAATTTTAACTGAGTAAAAAGTACAAAAATCAAGTTTTGCGATCTTTTTTGTAGAGATTTCAGACGAGCGGGTCAAAATGAGCCGAACAACGGACCCGTTAGAATTTCAACTGAGTAAAAAGTAATGTAATCGAGTTTTTGCAATATAATCGTGTTGAAAAGCTCGTAATCAATTATAGGAACTCCTAAAATTTGATTATAACTTATTTTGCGGTCTTTTTTTTAAAGGTTTCGGACGAGCGGGTCTAAATGGGCCGAACAATGGAACCGTTCGAATTTGAACTGGGTAAAAACTAAAGAAATCGAGTTTTTGAAATATAATTGTGTTGAAAAGCTCGTAATCAATTGTATGAACTCCTAAATTTGGATTAAAACTTATTTTTGCAGCCCTTTTTTAGAGGTTTCGGACGATCGGTTCTAAATGGGCCGAACAATGAACCCGTTAGAATTTTAACTGAGTAAAAAGCACAAAAATCGAGTTTTCGCAATATAATTGTGTTGAAAAGCTTGTAATCAATTTTACGAACTCCTAACTTTGGATTAAAACTTATTTTGCAACCATTTTGTAGAGGTTTCGGACGAGCGGGTCTAAATGGGCCGAACAATGGACCCGTTAGAATTTTAACTTAGTAAAAAGCACAAAAATTGAGTTTTTGCAATATAATTGTGTTGAAAAGCTCGTAATCAATTGTATGAACTCCTAAATTTTGGATTAAAACTTATTTTGCAACCCTTTTGTAGAGGTTTCGGACGAGCGAGTCTAAATGGGCCAAACATGGACCCGTTAAAAATTTTATTGAGTAAAAAGTACAGTAATCGAGTTTTTACAATATAATCGTGTTGAAAAGCTCGTAATCAATTGTATGAACTCCTAAATTTGGATTAAAACTTATTTTGTAACCATTTTGTAAAGGTTTCGGACGAGCGGGTCTAAATGGGCCGAACAATGAACCCGTTAGAATTTTATCTGAGTAAAAAGCACAAAAATCGAGTTTTCGCAATATAATTTTGTTGAAAAGCTCGTAATCAATTTTACGAACTCCTAAATTTGGATTAAAACTTATTTTGCAACCATTTTGTAGAGGTTTCGGACGAGCGGGTCTAAATGGGCCGAACTATGGACCCGTTAGAATTTTAACTGAGTAAAAAGTACAAAAATAAAGTTTTCGCAATATAATCATGTTCAAAAGATCGTAATCAATTATATGAACTCCTAAAATTTTATTCAAACTTGTTTTGCTGTCTTTTTTGTAGAGGTTTCGGACGAGCGGGTCTAAATGGGCCGAACAATGGACCCGTTAGAATTTTAACTGAGTAAAAAGTACAGTAATCGGGTTTTTGCAATATAATCATGTTGAAAAGCTCTTAATCAATTATATGAACTCCTAAAATTTGATTCTAACTTATTTTGCGATCTTTTTTGTAATGGTTTTGGATGAGCGAGTCTAAATGGGCCGAACAATGGACCCGTTAGAATTTTAACGGAGTAAAAAGTTAAGAAATCGAGTTTTTGCATTATATACGTGTTGAAAAGCTCGTAATCAATAGTATGAACTCCTAAATTTGGAATAAAACTTATTTTGCAACCCTTTTGTAGAGGTTTCAGACGAGCGGGTCTAAATGGGCCGAACAATAGACCTGTTAGAATTTTAACTGAGTAAAAAGTACATAAATTGAGTTTTGGCAATATAATCGTGTTGAAAAGCTCGTAATCAATTATATGAACTCCTAAAATTTGATTAAAACTTATTTTGCAATATAATCGTGTTGAAAAGATCGTATTCAATTGTAAGAACTCCTAAATTTGGATTAAAACTTATTTTGCAACACTTTTGTAGATGTTTCGAACGAGCGGGTCTAAATGGGCCGAACAATGGACCCGTTAGAATTTTAACTGAGTAAAAAGCACAGAAATCGAGTTTTTGCATTATAATTTTGTTGGAAAGCTCGTATTCAATTGTAAGAACTCTTAAATTTGGATTAAAACTTATTTTGCAACCCTTTTGTAGAGGTTTCGGAGGAGCGGGTCTAAATGGGCCGAACAATGGACCTGTTAGAATTTTAACGGAGTAAAAAGTACAGAAATCGTGTTTTTGCAATATAATCGTGTTGAAAAGCTCGTATTCAATTGTAAGAACTCCTAAATTTGTATTAAAACTTATTTTGCAACACTTTTGTAGAGGTTTCGGACGAGCGGGTCTAAATGGGTCGAACAATGGACCCGTTTGAATTTTAAATGAGTAAAAAGCACAAAAATCGAGTTTTTGCATTATAATTTTGTTGAAAAGCTCGTAAGCATTTGTATGAACTCCTAAAATTTGATTCTAACTTATTTTGCGGTCTTTTTGGTAAAGGTTTCAGACGAGCGGGTCTAAATGAGCCGAACAATGGAACCGTTCGAATTTGACCTGGGTAAAAACTACAGAAATCGAGTTTTTGCAATATAATCGTGTTGAAAAGCTCGTAATCAATTGTATGAACTCTTAAATTTGGACTAAAACTTATTTTGAACCCTTTTGGTAGAGGTTTCGGACGAGCGGGTCTAAATGGGCCGAACAATGGACCCATTAGAATTTTAACTGAGTTAAAAGTACAGAAATCGAGTTTTTGCAATATAATCGTGTTGAAAAGCGCGTAATCAATTATATGAACTCCTAAATTTGGATTAAAACTTATTTTGCAACCCTTTTGTAGAGGTTTCGGAGGAGCAGGTCTAAATGGGCCGAACAATGGACCCGTTAGAATTTTAAGGGCGTAAAAAGTACAGAAATCAAGTTTTTGCAATATAATCGTGTTGAAAAGCTCGTATTCAATTGTAAGAACTCCTAAATTTGGATTAAAACTTATTTTGCAACACTTTTGTAGAGGTTTCGGACGAGCGGGTCTAAATGGGCCGAACAATGGAGCCATTAGAATTTTAACTGAGTTAAAAGCACAAAAATCGAATTATTGCAATATAATTGTGTTGAAAAGCTCGTAATCAATTGTATGAACTCCTAAATTTGGATTAAAACTTATTTTGCAACCCTTTTGTAGAGGTTTCGGACGAGCGAGTCTAAATGGACCGAACATGGACCCATTAGAATTTTAACTAAGTAAAAAGTACAGTAATCAAGTTTTTGCAATATAATCGTGTTGAAAAGCTCGTAATCAATTGTATGAACTCCTAAATTTTGATTAAAACTTATTTTGCAACCCTTTTGTAGAGGTTTCGGACGAGCGGGTCTAAATGGGCCGAACAATGGACCCGTTAGAATTTTAACTGAGTAAAAAGCACAAAAATCGAGTTTTCGCAATATAATTGTGTTGAAAAGCTGGTAATCAATTATATAAACTCCTAAATTTGGATTAAAACTTATTTTGCATCCTTTTTTGTAGATGTTTCGGAAGATCGGGTCTAAATGGGCCGAACAATGGACACGTTAGAATTTTAACGGAGTAAAAAGAACAGAAATGGAGTTTTTGCAATATAATCGTGTTGAAAAGCTCTTAATCAATTGTATGAACTTCTAAATTTGGATTAAAATTTATTTTGCAACCCTTTTGTAGAGGTTTCGGACGAGCAGGTCTAAATGGGCCGAACAATGGACCCGTTAGAATTTTAACTAAGTAAAAAAGCACAAAATCGAGTTTTTGAAATATAATCGTGTTGAAAAGCTCGTAATCAATTGTATAGATTCCTAAATTTTGATTAAATCTTATTTTGCGGTCTTTTTTCTATGGTTTCGGACGAGCGGGTCTAAATGGGCCGAACAATGGACCTGTTAGAATTTTAACTGAGTAAAAAGTACAGAAATCGAGTTTTTGCAATATAATCGTGTTGAAAAGTTCGTAATCAATTATATGATCTCCTAAATTTGGATTAAAACTTATTTTGCAACCCTTTTGTAGAGGTTTCGGACGAGCGAGTCTAAATGGACAGAACATGGACCCATTAGAATTTTAACTAAGTAAAAAGTACAGTAATCAAGTTTTTGCAATATAATCGTGTTGAAAAGCTCGTAATCAATTGTATGAACTCCTAAATTTTGATTAAAACTTATTTTGCAACCCTTTTGTAGAGGTTTCGGACGAGCGGGTCTAAATGGGCCGAACAATGGACCCGTTAGAATTTTAACTGAGTAAAAAGCACAAAAATCGAGTTTTCGCAATATAATTGTGTTGAAAAGCTCGTAATCAATTATATGAACTCCTAAATTTGGATTAAAACTTATTTTGCATCCTTTTTTGTAGATGTTTCGGAAGATCGGGTCTAAATGGGTCGAACAATGGACACGTTAGAATTTTAACGGAGTAAAAAGAACAGAAATGGAGTTTTTGCAATATAATCGTGTTGAAAAGCTCTTAATCAATTGTATGAACTTCTAAATTTGGATTAAAATTTATTTTGCAACCCTTTTGTAGAGGTTTCGGACGAGCAGGTCTAAATGGGCCGAACAATGGACCCGTTAGAATTTTAACTAAGTAAAAAAGCACAAAATCGAGTTTTTGAAATATAATCGTGTTGAAAAGCTCGTAATCAATTGTATGGATTCCTAAATTTTGATTAAATCTTATTTTGCGGGCTTTTTTCTATGGTTTCGGACGAGCGGGTCTAAATGGGCCGAACAATGGACCTGTTAGAATTTTAACTGAGTAAAAAGTACAGAAATCGAGTTTTTGCAATATAATCGTGTTGAAACGCTCGTAATCAATTGTATGAACTCCTAAATTTGGATTAAAACTTTTTTTTGCAACCCTTTTGTAGAGGTTTCGGACGAGCGGGTCTAAATAGGCCGAACAATGGACCCGTTAGAATTTTAACTGAGTAAAAAGCACAAAATTCGAGTTTTTGCAGTATAATTTTGTTGAAAAGCTCGTAATCAATTATATGAACTCCTAAATTTGGATTAAAACTTATTTTGCAGCCCTTTTTGTAGAGGTTTCGGACGATCGGGTCTAAATGGGCCGAACAATGGACCCGTTAGAATTTTAACTGAGTAGAAAGTACAGTAATCGAGTTTTTGCAATATACTCGTGTTGGAAAGCTCGTAATCAATTGTATGAACTCCTAAATTTGGAATAAAACTTATTTTGCAACACTTTTGTAGAGGTTTCGGACGAGCGGGTCTAAATGGGCCAAACAATGGACCCGTTAGAATTTTAACTGAGTAAAAAGCACAAAAATCGAGTTTTTGTAATATAATTGTGTTGAAAAGCTCGTAATCAATTGTATGAACTCCTAAATTTGGATTAAAACTTATTCTGCAACCCTTTTGTAGAGGTTTCGGACGAGCGAGTCTAAATGGGTCGAACAATGGACCCGTTAGAATTTTAACTGAGTAAAAAGTACAATAATTGAGTTTTTTCAATATAATCATGTTGAAAAGCTCTTAATCAATTATATGAACTCCTAAAATTTGATTCTAACTTATTTTGCGGTCTTTTTTGTAGAGTTCTCGGACGAGCGGATCTAAATGGGCCGAACAATGGACCCGTTAGAATTTTAACTAAGTAAAAAGTATTGTAATCGAGTTTTTGCAATATAATCGTGTTGAAAAGCTCGTAATCAATTATATGAACTCCTAAAATTTGATTCTAACTTATTTTGCGGTCTTTTTTGTAAAGGTTTCGGACGGGCGGGTCTAAATGGGCCGAACAATGGACCCGTTAGAATTTTAACTGAGTAAAAAGTACAAAAATTGAGTTTTTGCAATATAATCGTGTTGAAAAGCTCGTAATCGATTGTATGAACTTTTAAATTTGGATTAAAACTTATTTTGTAACCATTTTTGTAGAGGTTTCGGACGATCGAGTCTAAATGGGCCGAACAATGGACCCGTTAGATATTTAACTGAGTAAAAAGTACAGTAATCGAGTTTTTGCAATATAATCGTGTTGAAAAGTTCTTAATCAATTATATGAACTCCTAAAATTTGATTCTAACTTATTTTGTGGTCTTTTTTGTAGAGGTTTGCGACGAGCGGGTCTAAAAGGGCCGAACAATGGACCCGTTAGAATTTTAACTGAGTAAAAAGTATAGGAACCGAGTTTTTACGATATAATCGTGTTCAAACGCTCGTAATATATTGTATGAACTCTTGAATTTGGATTAAAACTTATTTTGCAACTCTTTTGTAGGGGTTTCGGACGAGCGGGTCTAAATGGGCCGAACAGTGGACCCGTTAGAATTTTAACTGAGTAAAAAGTAAAAAAAATCGAGTTTTTGCAATATAATCGTGTTGAAAATATCGTAATCAAATATATGAACTCCTAAATTTGGATTAAAATTTATTTTGCAGCCCTTTTTGTAGAGGTTTCAGACGATCAGGTCTAAATGGGCCGAACAATGGACCCGTTAGAATTCTAACAGAGTAAAAAGTACATAAATCTAGTTTTTGCAATATAATCGTGTTGAAAAGCTCGTAATCAATTTTATGAACTCCTAAAATTTGATTAAAACTTGTTTTGCGGTCTTTTTGTAGAGGTTACGGACGAGCAGGTCTAAATGGGCCGAACAACGGACCCGTTAGAATTTTAACTGAGGAAAAAGTATAGAAATCAAGTTTTTGCAATATAATCATGTTGAAACGCTAGTAATCAATTGTATGAACTCCTAAATTTGGATTAAAACTTATTTTGCAACCCTTTTGTAGAGGTTTCGGACGAGCGGGTCTAAATGTGCCAAACAACGGACCCGTTAGAATTTTAACTGAGTAAAAAGTACCGTAATCGAGTTTTTGCAAAATAATCGTGTTGAAAATCCCGTCATCAATTATATGAACTCCTAAATTTGGATTAAAACTTATTTTGCAGCCTTTTTTGTAGAGGTTTCGAACGATCGGGTCTAAATGAGTCGAATAATGGACCCGTTAGAATTTTAACTGAGTAAAAAGTACAGAAATCTAGTTTTTGTAATATAATCGTATTGAAAAGCTCGTAATCAATTGTATGAACTCCTAAATTTGGATTAAAACTTATTTTGCAACCCTTTTGTAGAGGTTTCGGACGAGCGAGTCTAAATGGGCCAAACAATGGACCCGTTAGAATTTTAACTGAGTAAGAAGTACTTTAATATAGTTTTTGCAATATAATCCTGTTGAAAAGCTCGTAATCAATTATATGAACTCCTAAAATTTGATTCTAACTTATTTTGCGGTCTTTTTTGTAAATGTTTCGGACGAGCGGGTCTAAATGGGTCGAACAATGGACTCGTTAGAATTTTAACTGAGTAAAAAGTACAGAAATCAAGTTTTTGAAATATAATAGTGTTGAAAAGATCGTAATCAATTGTATGAACTCCTAAATTTGGATTAAAACTTATTTTGCAACCCTTTTGTATAGGTTTCGGACGAGCGGGTCTAAATGGGCCGAATAGTGGACCCGTTAGAATTTTAACTGAGTAAAAAGTACAGAAATCGAGTTTTTGCAATATAATCGTGTTGAAAAGCTCGTAATCAATTATATGAACCCCTAAATTTGGATTAAAACTTATTTTGCAGCCCTTTTTGCAGTGGTTTCTGACGAGAGGGTCTAAATGGGCCGAACAGTGGACCCGTTAGAATTTTAACTTAGTAAAAAGCACTGAAATCGAGTTTTTGCAATATAATCTTATTGAAAAGCTCATAATCAATTATATGAACTCCTAAAATTTGATTCTAACTTATTTTGCGGTCTTTTTTGTAAGGGTTTCGGACTAGCGGGTCTAAATGGGCCGAACATAGAACCCGTTAGAATTTTAACGGAGTAAAAAGTACAGAAATCAAATTTTGGCAATATAATCGTGTTGAAAAGCTCGTAATCAATTGTATGAATTCCTAAATTTGGATTAAAACTTATTTTGCAACCCTTTTGTAGAAGTTTCGGACGAGCGAGTCTAAATGGGCCGAACAATGGACCCGTTAGAATTTTAACCGAGTAAAAAGTACTGTAATCGAGTTTTTCCAATATAATCGTTTTGAAAAGCTCGTAATCAATTATATGAACTCCTAAAATTTTATTCTAACTTGTTTTGCGGTCTATTTTGTAAGGGTTTCGGACGAGCGGGTCTAAATGGGCCGAACAATGGACCCGTTAGAATTTTAAATGAGTAAAAAGTATAGAAATCACGATTTTGAAATATAATCGTGTTGAAAAGCTCGTAATCAATTGTATGAGCTCCTAAATTTGGATTAAAACTTATTTTGCAACCCTTTTGTAGAGGTTTCGGACGAGCGGGTCTAAATGGGCCGAATAGTGGACCCGTTAGAATTTTAACTAAGTAAAAAGTACAGAAATAGAGTTTTTTCAATATAATCGTGTTGAAAAGCTCGTAATCAATTATATGAACTCCTAAATTTGGATTAAAACTTATTTTGCAGCCCTTTTTGTAGAGGTTTCTGATGATCGGGTCTAAATGGGCCGAACAATGGACCCGTTAAAATTTTAACGGAGTAAAAAGTAATGAAATCGAATTTTTGCAATAGAATTGTGTTTAAAAGCTCGTAATCAATTGTATGAACTCCTAAATTTGGATTAAAACTTATTTTGCAACCCTTTTGTAGAGGTTTCGGACGAGAGGGTCTAAATGGGCCGACCAATGGACCCGTTAGAATTTTAACGGAGTAAAAAGTACAGAATTCGAATTTTGGCAATATAATCGTGTTGAAAAGCTCGTAATCAATTGTATGAATTCCTAAATTTGGATTAAAACTTATTTTGCAACCCTTTTGTAGAGGTTTCGTACGAGCGGGTCTAAATGGGCCGAACAATGGACCCGTTAGAATTTTAACTGAGTAAAAAGCACAAAAATCGAGTTTTTGTAATATAATTGTGTTGAAAAGCTCGTAATCAATTGTATGAACTCCTAAATTTGGATTAAAACTTATTTTGCAACCCTTTTGTAGAGGTTTCGGACGAGAGGGTCTAAATGGGCTGACCAATGGACCCGTTAGAATTTTAACGGAGTAAAAAGTACAGAATTCGAATTTTGGCAATATAATCGTGTTGAAAAGCTCGTAATCAATTGTATGAATTCCTAAATTTGGATTAAAACTTATTTTGCAACCCTTTTGTAGAGGTTTCGTACGAGCGGGTCTAAATGGGCCGAACAATGGACCCGTTAGAATTTTAACTGAGTAAAAAGCACAAAAATCGAGTTTTTGTAATATAATTGTGTTGAAAAGCTCGTAATCAATTGTATGAACTCCTAAATTTGGATTAAAACTTATTCTGCAACCCTTTTGTAGAGGTTTCGGACAAGCGAGTCTAAATGGGTCGAACAATGAACCCGTTAGAATTTTAACTGAGTAAAAAGTACAATAATTGAGTTTTTGCAATATAATCGTGTTGAAAAGCTCTTAATCAATTATATGAACTCCTAAAATTTGATTCTAACTTATTTTGCGGTCTTTTTTGTAGAGTTTTCGGACGAGCAGATCTAAATGGGCCGAACAATGGACCCGTTAGAATTTTAACTGAGTAAAAGGTACTGTAATCGAGTTTTTACAATATAATCGTGTTGAAAATCTCGTAATCAATTATATGAAATCCTAAAATTTGATTCTAACTTATTTTGCGGTCTTTTTTGTAAAGGTTTCGGACGGGCGGGTCTAAATGGGCCGAACAATGGACCCGTTAGAATTTTAACTGAGTAAAAAGTACAAAAATTGAGTTTTTGCAATATAATCGTGTTGAAAAGCTCGTAATCGATTGTATGAACTTTTAAATTTGGATTAAAACTTATTTTGTAACCCTTTTTGTAGAGGTTTCAGACGATCGAGTCTAAATGGGCCGAACAATGGACCCGTTAGATATTTAACTAAGTAAAAAGTACAGTAATCGAGTTTTTGCAATATAATCGTGTTGAAAAGCTCTTAATCAATTATATGAACTCCTAAAATTTGATTCTAACTTATTTTGCGGTCTTTTTTGTAGAGGTTTGCGACGAGCGGGTCTAAATGGGCCGAACAATGGACCCGTTAGAATTTTAACTGAGTAAAAAGTATAGAAACCGAGTTTTTACGATATAATCTTGTTGAAACGCTCGTAATATATTGTATGCACTCTTGAATTTGGATTAAAACTTATTTTGCAACTCTTTTGTAGAGGTTTCGGACGAGCGGGTCTAAATGGGCCGAACAGTGGACCCGTTAGAAATTTAACTGAGTAAAAAGTACAAAAATCGAGTTTTTGCAATATAATCGTGTTGAAAATATCGTAATCAAATATATGAACTCCTAAATTTGGATTAAAACTTATTTTGCAGCCCTTTTTGTAGAGGTTTCAGACGATCATGTCTAAATGGGCCGAACAATGGACCCGTTAGAATTTTAACGGAGTAAAAAGTACTGAAATCTAGTTTTTGCAATATAATCGTGTTGAAAAGCTCGTAATCAATTGTATGAACTCCTAAATTTGGATTAAAACTTATTTTGCAACCCTTTTGTAGAGGTTTCGGACGAGCGGGTCTAAATATGCTGAACAACGGACCCATTAGAATTTTAACTGAGTACAAACTACTGTAATCGAGTTTTTGCAATATAATCGTGTTGAAAATCCCGTCATCAATTATATGAACTCCTAAATTTGGATTAAAACTTATTTTGCAGCCTTTTTTTAGAGGTTTCGAACGATCGGGTCTAAATGAGTCGAATAATGGACCCGTTAGAATTTTAACTGAGTAAAAAGTACAGAAATCTAGTTTTTGTAATATAATCGTATTGAAAAGCTCGTAATCAATTGTATGAACTCCTAAATTTGGATTAAAACTTATTTTGCAACCCTTTTGTAGAGGTTTCGGACGAGCGAGTCTAATGGGCCATACAATGGACCCGTTAGACTTTTAACTGAGTAAAAAGTACTTTAATCGAGTTTTTGCAATATAATCCTGTTGAAAAGCTCGTAATCAATTACATGAACTCCTAAAATTTGATTCTAACTTATTTTGCGATCTTTTTTGTAAATGTTTCGGACGAGCGGGTCTAAATGGGTCGAACAATGGACTCGTTAGAATTTTAACTCAGTAAAAAGTACAAAAATCGAGTTTTTGAAATATAATCGTGTTGAAAAGATCGTAATCAATTGTATGAACACCTAAATTTGGATTAAAACTTATTTTGCAACCCTTTTGTAGAGGTTTCGGACGAGCGGGTCTAAATGGGCCGAATAGTGGACCCGTTAGAATTTTAACTGAGTAAAAAGTACAAAAATCGAGTTTTTGTAATATAATTGTGTTGAAAAGCTCATAATCAATTGTATGAACTCCTAAATTTGGATTAAAACTTATTCTGCAATCCTTTTGTAGAGGTTTCGGACGAGCGAGTCTAAATGGGTGGAACAATGGACCCGTTAGAATTTTAACTGAGTAAAAAGTACAAAAATTGAGTTTTTGCAATATAATCGTGTTGAAAAGCTCGTAATCGATTGTATGAACTTTTAAATTTGGATTAAAACTTATTTTGTAACCCTTTTTGTAGAGGTTTCAGACGATCGAGTCTAAATGGGCCGAACAATGGACCCGTTAGATATTTAACTAAGTAAAAAGTACAGTAATCGAGTTTTTGCAATATAATCGTGTTGAAAAGCTCTTAATCAATTATATGAACTCCTAAAATTTGATTCTAACTTATTTTGCGGTCTTTTTTGAAGAGGTTTGCGACGAGCGGGTCTAAATGGGCCGAACAATGGACCCGTTAGAATTTTAACTAAGTAAAAAGTATAGAAACCGAGTTTTTACGATTAAATCAAGTTGAAACGCTCGTAATATATTGTATGCACTCTAGAATTTGGATTAAAACTTATTTTGCAACTCTTTTGTAGAGGTTTCGGACGAGCGGGTCTAAAGGGGCCGAACAATGGACCCGTTAGGATTTTAACTCAGTAAAAAGTACTGTAATTGAGTTTTGCAATATAATCGTGTTGAAAATATCGTAATCAAATATATGAACTCCTAAATTTGGATTAAAACTTATTTTGCAGCCCTTTTTGTAGAGGTTTCAGACGATCAGGTCTAAATGGGCCGAACAATGGACCCGTTAGAATTTTAACGGAGTAAAAAGTACTGAAATCTAGTTTTTGCAATATAATCGTGTTGAAAAGCTCGTAATCAATTGTATGAACTCCTAAATTTGGATTAAAATTTATTTTACAACCCTTTTGTAGAGGTTTCGGACGAGCGGGTCTAAATATGCTGAACAACGGACCCGTTAGAATTTTAACTGAGTAAAAAGTACTGTAATCGAGTTTTTGCAATATAATCGTGTTGAAAATCCCATCATCAATTATATGAACTCCTAAATTTGGATTAAAACTTATTTTGCAGCCTTTTTTTAGAGGTTTCGAAGGATTGGGTCTAAATGAGTCGAATAATGGACCCGTTAGAATTTTAACTGAGTAAAAAGTACAGAAATTTAGTTTTTGTAATATAATCGTATTGTAAAGCTCGTAATCAATTGTATGAACTCCTAAATTTGGATTAAAACTTATTTTGCAACCCATTTGTAGAGGTTTCGGACGAGCGAGTCTAAATGGGCCATACAATGGACCCGTTAGAATTTTAACTGAGTAAAAAGTACTTTAATCGAGTTTTTGCAATATAATCCTGTTGAAAAGCTCGTAATCAATTACATGAACTCCTAAAATTTGATTATAACTTATTTTGCGGTCTTTTTTGTAAATGTTTCGGACGAGCGGGTCTAAATGGGTCGAACAATGGACTCGTTAGAATTTTAACTGAGTAAAAAGTACAAAAATCGAGTTTTTGAAATATAATCGTGTTGAAAAGATCGTAATCAATTGTATGAACACCTAAATTTGGATTAAAACTTATTTTGCAACCCTTTTGTAGAGGTTTCGGACGAGCGGGTCTAAATGGGCCGAATAGTGGACCCGTTAGAATTTTAACTGAGTAAAAAGTACAAAAATCGAGTTTTTGTAATATAATTGTGTTGAAAAGCTCATAATCAATTGTATGAACTCCTAAATTTGGATTAAAACTTATTCTGCAACCCTTTTGTAGAGGTTTCGGACGAGCGAGTCTAAATGGGTTGAACAATGGACCCGTTAGAATTTTAACTGAGTAAAAAGTACAAAAATTGAGTTTTTGCAATATAATCGTGTTGAAAAGCTCGTAATCGATTGTATGAACTTTTAAATTTGGATTAAAACTTATTTTGTAACCCTTTTTGTAGAGGTTTCAGACGATCGAGTCTAAATGGGCCGAACAATGGACCCGTTAGATATTTAATTAAGTAAAAAGTACAGTAATCGAGTTTTTGCAATATAATCGTGTTGAAAAGCTCTTAATCAATTATATGAACTCCTAAAATTTGATTCTAACTTATTTTGCGGTCTTTTTTGAAGAGGTTTGCGATGAGCGGGTCTAAATGGGCCGAACAATGGACCAGTTAGAATTTTAACTAAGTAAAAAGTATAGAAACTGAGTTTTTACGATTAAATCAAGTTGAAACGCTCGTAATATATTGTATGCACTCTAGAATTTGGATTAAAACTTATTTTGCAGCTCTTTTGTAGAGGTTTCGGACGAGCGGGTCTAAAGGGGCCGAACAATGGACTCGTTAGGATTTTAACTCAGTAAAAAGTACTGTAATTGAGTTTTGCAATATAATCGTGTTGAAAATATCGTAATCAAATATATGAACTCCTAAATTTGGATTAAAACTTATTTTGCAGCCCTTTTTGTAGAGGTTTCAGACGATCAGGTCTAAATGGGCCGAACAATGGACCCATTAGAATTTTAACGGAGTAAAAAGTACCGAAATCTAGTTTTTGCAATATAATCGTGTTGAAAAGCTCGTAATCAATTGTATGAACTCCTAAATTTGGATTAAAATTTATTTTGCAACCCTTTTGTAGAGGTTTCGGACGAGCGGGTCTAAATATGCTGAACAACGGACCCGTTAGAATTTTAACTGAGTAAAAAGTACTGTAATCGAGTTTTTGCAATATAATCGTGTTGAAAATCCCGTCATCAATTATATGAACTCCTAAATTTGGATTAAAACTTATTTTGCAGCCCTTTTTGTAGAGGTTTCTGATGATCGGGTCTAAATGGGCCGAACAGTGGACCCGTTAGAATTTTAACGGTGTAAAAAGTAAAGAAATCGAGTTTTTGCAATATAATTGTGTTTAAAAGCTCGTAATCAATTGTATGAACTTCTAAATTTGGATTAAAATTTATTTTGCAACCCTTTTGTAGAGGTTTCGGACGAGAGGGTCTAAATGGGCCAACAAATGGACCAGTTAGAATTTTAACTGAGTAAAAAGTACTGTAATCGATTTTTTGCAATATAATCTTGTTGAAAAGCTCGTAATCAATTATATTAACTCCAAAAATTTGATTCTAACTTATTTTGCGGTCTTTTTTGTAAAGGTTTCGGACGAGCGAGTCTAAATGGGTCGAACAATGGACCCGTTAGAATTTTAACTGAGTAAAAAGTACATAACTCTAGTTTTTGAAATATAATCGTGTTGAAAAGCATGTAATCAATTGTATGAACTCCTAAATTTGGATTAAAACTTAATTTGCAACCCTTTTGTAGAGGTTTCGGACGAGCGGGTCTAAATGGGCAGAACAATGGACCCGTTAGAATTTTAACTGAGTAAAAAGTACCGTAATCGAGTTTTTGCATTATAATCGTGTTGAAAAGCTCGTAATCAATTATATGAACTCCAAAAATTTGTTTCTATCTTATTTTTTGGTCTTTTTTGTAAAGGTCTCGGACGAGCGGGTCTAAATGGGTCGAACAATGGACCCGTTAGAATTTTAACTGAGTAAAAAGTACAGAAATCGAGTTTTTGAAATATAATCGTGTCGAAAAGCTCGTAATCAATTCTATGAACTCCTCAATTTGGATTAAAACTTATTTTGCAGCCCTTTTGTAGAGGTTTCGGACGAGCGGGTCTAAATGTGTCGAACAATGGACCCGTTAGAATTTTAACGGAGTACAAAGTACAAAAAGTGAGTTTTTGCAATACAATCGATTTGAAAAGCTCGTAATCAATTGTATGAACTCCTAAATTTGGATTAAAACTTATTTTGCAACCTTTTTGTAGAGGTTTCGGACGAGCGGGTCTAAAGGGGCCGAACAATGAACCCCGTTAGAATTTTAACTGAGTAAAAAGTACTGTAATTGAGTTTTGCAATATAATCCTGTTGAAAAGCTCGTAATCAATTGTATGAACTCTTAAATTTGGACTAAAACTTAGTTTGAACCCTTTTGGTAGAGGCTTCGGACGAGCGGGTCTAAATGGGCCGAACAATGGACCCGTTAGAATTTTAACTAAGTAAAAAGTACAAAAATCGAGTTTTTGTAATATAATTGTGTTGAAAAGCTCATAATCAATTGTATGAACTCCTAAATTTGGATTAAAACCTATTTTGCAACCCTTTTGTAGAGGTTTCGGACGAGCGAGTCTAAATGGGTCGAACAATGGACCCGTTAGAATTTTAACTGAGTAAAAAGTACAAAAATTGAGTTTTTGCAATATAATCGTGTTGAAAAGCTCGTAATCGATTGTATGAACTTTTAAATTTGGATTAAAACTTATTTTGTAACCCTTTTTGTAGAGGTTTCAGACGATCGAGTCTAAATGGGCCGAACAATGGACCCGTTAGATATTTAACTAAGTAAAAAGTACAGTAATCGAGTTTTTGCAATATAATCGTGTTGAAAAGCTCTTAATCAATTATATGAACTCCTAAAATTTAATTCTAACTTATTTTGCGGTCTTTTTTGAAGAGGTTTGCGACGAGCGGGTCTAAATGGGCCGAACAATGGACCCGTTAGAATTTTAACTGAGTAAAAAGTATAGAAACCGAGTTTTTACGATTAAATCAAGTTGAAACGCTCGTAATATATTGTATGCACTCTAGAATTTGGATTAAAACTTATTTTGCAACTCTTTTGTAGAGGTTTCGGACGAGCGGGTCTAAAGGGGCCGAACAATGGACCCGTTAGAATTTTAACTCAGTAAAAAGTACTGTAATTGAGTTTTGCAATATAATCGTGTTGAAAATATCGTAATCAAATATATGAACTCCTAAATTTGGATTAAAACTTATTTTGCAGCCCTTTTTGTAGAGGTTTCAGACGATCAGGTCTAAATGGGCCGAACAATGGACCCGTTAGAATTTTAACGGAGTAAAAAGTACCGAAATCTAGTTTTTGCAATATAATCGTGTTGAAAAGCTCGTAATCAATTGTATGAACTCCTAAATTTGGATTAAAACTTATTTTGCAACCCTTTTGTAGAGGTTTCGGACGAGCGGGTCTAAATATGCTGAACAACGGACCCGTTAGAATTTTAACTGAGTAAAAAGTACTGTAATCGAGTTTTTGCAATATAATCGTGTTGAAAATCCCGTCATCAATTATATAAACTCCTAAATTTGGATTAAAACTTATTTTGTAGCCTTTTTTTTAGAAGTTTCGAACGATTGGGTCTAAATGAGTCGAATAATGGACCCGTTAGAATTTTATCTGAGTAAAAAGTACAGAAATCTAGTTTTTGTAATATAATCGTATTGAAAAGCTCGTAATCAATTGTATGAACTCCTAAATTTGGATTAAAACTTATTTTGCAACCCTTTTGTAGAGGTTTCGGACGAGCGAGTCTAAATGGGCCATACAATGGACCCGTTAGAATTTTAACTGAGTAAAAAGTACTTTGATCGAGTTTTTGCAAAATAATCCTGTTGAAAAGCTCGTAATCAATTATATGAACTCCTAAAATTTGATTCTAACTTATTTTGCGGTCTTTTTTGTAAATGTTTCGGGCGAGCGGGTCTAAATGGGTCGAACAATGGACTCGTTAGAATTTTAACTGAGTAAAAAGTACAGAAATCGAGTTTTTGAAATATAATCGTGTTGAAAAGATCGTAATCAATTGTATGAACACCTAAATTTGGATTAAAACTTATTTTGCAACCCTTTTGTAGAGGTTTCAGACGAGCGGGTCTAAATGGGCCGAATAGTGGACCCGTTAGAATTTTAACTGAGTAAAAAGTACAGAAATCGAGTTTTTCCAATATAATCGTGTTGAAAAGCTCGTAATCAATTATATGAACTCCTAACATTTGATTCTAACTTGTTTTGCGGTCTTTTTTGTAAGGGTTTCGGACGAGCGGGTCTAAATGGGCCGAACAATTGACCCGTTAGAATTTGAAATGAGTAAAATGTACAGAAATCGCGATTTTGAAATATAACCGTGTTGAAAAGCTCGTAATCAATTGTATGAGCTCCTAAATTTGGATTAAAACTTATTTTGCAACCCTTTTGTAGAGGTTTCGGACGAGCGGGTCTAAATGGGCCGAACAGTGGACCCGTTAGAATTTTAACTAAGTAAAAAGTACAGAAATCGAGTTTTTTCAATATAATCGTGTTGAAAAGCTCGTAATCAATTATATGAACTCCTAAATTTGATTAAAACTTATTTTGCAGCCCTTTTTGTAGAGGTTTCTGACGATCGGGTCTAAATGGGCCGAACAATGGACCCGTTAGAATTTTAACGGAGTAAAAAGTAAAGAAATCGAGTTTTTGCAATATAATTGTGTTTAAAAGGTCGTAATCAATTGTATGAACTCCTAAATTTGGATTAAAACTTATTTTGCAATCCTTTTGTAGAGGTTTCGGACGATAGGGTCTAAATGGGCCGACCAATGGACCCATTAGAATTTTAACGGAGTAAAAAGTACAGAAATCGAATTTTGGCAATATAATCGTGTTGAAAAGCTCGTAATCAATTGTATGAATTCCTAAATTTGGATTAAAACTTATTTTGCAACCCTTTTGTAGAGGTTTCGGACGAGCGGGTCTAAATGGGCCGAACAATGGACCCGTTAGAATTTTAACTGAGTAAAAAGTACTGTAATCGAGTTTTTCCAATATAATCATGTTGAAAAGCTCGTAATAAATTATATGAACTCCTAAAATTTGATTCTAACTTGTTTTGCGGATTTTTTTGTAAGTGTTTCGGACGAGCGGGTCTAAGTGGGCCGAACAATGGACCCGTTAGAATTTTATATGAGTAAAAAGTACAGAAATCGCGATTTTGAAATATAATCGTGTAGAAAAGCTCGTAATCAATTGTATGAGCTCCTAAATTTGGATTAAAACTTATTTTGCAACCCTTTTGTAGAGGTTTCGGACGAGCGGGTCCAAATGGGCCGAACAGTGGATCCGTTAGAATTTTAACTAAGTAAAAAGTACAGAAATCGAGTTTTTTCAATATAATCGTGTTGAAAAGCTCGTAATCAATTATATGAACTCCTAAATTTGGATTAAAACTTATTTTGCAGCCCTTTTTGTAGAGGTTTCTGATGATCGGGTCTAAATGGGCCGAACAGTGGACCCGTTAGAATTTTAACGGTGTAAAAAGTAAAGAAATTGAGTTTTTGCAATATAATTGTGTTTAAAAGCTCGTAATCAATTGTATGAACTTCTAAATTTGGATTAAAACTTATTTTGCAACCCTTTTGTAGAGGTTTCGGACGAGAGGGTCTAAATGGGCCAACAAATGGACCCGTTAGAATTTTAACTGAGTAAAAAGTACTGTAATCGATTTTTTACAATATAATCCTGTTGAAAAGCTCGTAATCAATTATATTAACTCCAAAAATTTGATTCTAACTTATTTTGCGGTCTTTTTTGTAAAGGTTTCGGACGAGCGAGTCTAAATGGGTCGAACAATGGACCCGTTAGAATTTTAACTGAGTAAAAAGTACATAACTCTAGTTTTTGAAATATAATCGTGTTGAAAAGCATGTAATCAATTGTATGAACTCCTAAATTTGGATTAAAACTTAATTTGCAACCCTTTTGTAGAGGTTTCGGACGAGCGGGTCTAAATGGGCAGAACAATGGACCCGTTAGAATTTTAACTGAGTAAAAAGTACCGTAATCGAGTTTTTGCATTATAATCGTGTTGAAAAGCTCGTAATCAATTATATGAACTCCAAAAATTTGTTTCTATCTTATTTTTCGGTCTTTTTTGTAAAGGTCTCGGACGAGCGGGTCTAAATGGGTCGAACAATGGACCCGTTAGAATTTTAACTGAGTAAAAAGTACAGAAATCGAGTTTTTGAAATATAATCGTGTCGAAAAGCTCGTAATCAATTATATGAACTCCTCAATTTGGATTAAAACTTATTTTGCAGCCCTTTTTATAGAGGTTTCGGACGAGCGGGTCTAAATGTGTCGAACAATGGACCCGTTAGAATTTTTACGGAGTACAAAATACGAAAAGTGAGTTTTTGCAATACAATCGATTTGAAAAGCTCGTAATCAATTGTATGAACTCCTAAATTTGGATTAAAACTTATTTTGCAACCTTTTTGTAGAGGTTTCGGACGAGCGGGTCTAAAGGGGCCGAACAATGAACCCGTTAGAATTTTAACTGAGTAAAAAGTACTGTAATTGAGTTTTGCAATATAATCCTGTTGAAAAGCTCGTAATCAATTGTATGAACTCTTTTGGTAGAGGCTTCGGACGAGCGGGTCTAAATGGGCCGAACAATGGACCCGTTAGAATTTTAACTGAGTAAAAAGTATAGAAATCAAGTTTTTGAAATATAATCGTGTTGAAAAGCTCGTAATCAATTGTATGAACTCCTAAATTTGGATTAAAACTTATTTTGCAACCCTTTTGTAGAGGTTTCGGACGAGCGGGTCTAAATGGGCCGAACAGTGGACCCGTTAGAATTTTAACTGAGTAAAAAATACAAAAATTGAGTTTTTGGAATATAATCGTGTTGAAAAGCTCGTAATCAATTGTATGAGCTCCTAAATTTGGATTAAAACTTATTTTGCAACCCTTTTGTCGAGGTTTCGGACGAGCGGGTCTAAATGGGCCGAACAATGGACCCGTTAGAATTTTAACTGAGTAAAAAGTACTGTAATCGAGTTTTTGCAATATAATCGTGTTGAAAAGCTCGTAATCAATTATATGAAGTCCTAAAATTTGATTCTAACTTATTTTGCGGTCTTTTGTATAGGTTTCGGACGAGCGGGTCTAAATGGGCCGAACAATGGACCCGTTCGAATTTTAACTGAGTAAAAAGTACAGAAATCGAGTTTTTGCAATATAATCGTGTTGAAAAGCTCGTAATCAATTATATGAACTCCGAAATTTGATTAAAACTTATTTTGCAGCCCTTTTTGTAGAGGTTTCTGACGATCAGGTCTAAATGGGCCGAACAATGGACCCGTTAGAATTTTAACGGAGTAAAAAGTAAAGAAATCGAGTTTTTGCAATATAATTGTGTTTAAAAGCTCGTAATCAATTGTATGAACTCCTAAATTTCGATTAAAACTTATTTTGCAATCCTTTTGTAGAGGTTTCGGACGATAGGGTCTAAATGGGCCGACCAATGGACCCATTAGAATTTTAACGGAGTAAAAAGTACAGAAATCGAATTTTGGCAATATAATCGTGTTGAAAAGCTCGTAATCAATTGTATGAATTCCTAAATTTGGATTGAAATTTATTTTGCAACCCTTTTGTAGAGGTTTCGGACGAGCGGGTCTAAATGGGCCGAACAATGGACCCGTTAGAATTTTAACTGAGTAAAAAGTACTGCAATCGAGTTTTTCCAATATAATCATGTTGAAAAGCTCGTAATAAATTATATGAACTCCTAAAATTTGATTCTAACTTGTTTTGCGGATTTTTTTGTAAGTGTTTCGGACGAGCGGGTCTAAGTGGGCCGAACAATGGACCCGTTAGAATTTTAAATGAGTAAAAAGTACAGAAATCGCGATTTTGAAATATAATTGTGTAGAAAAGCTCGTAATCAATTGTATGAGCTCCTAAATTTGGATTAAAACTTATTTTGCAACCCTTTTGTAGAGGTTTCGGACGAGCGGGTCCAAATGGGCCGAACATTGGATCCGTTAGAATTTGAACTGGGTAAAAACTAAAGAAATCGAGTTTTTGCAATATAATCATGTTGAAAAGCTCGTAATCAATTGTATGAACTCTTAAATTTGGATTAAAACTTATTTTGCAGCCCTTTTTGTAGAGGTTTCTGATGATCGGGTCTAATGGGCCGAACAATGGACCCGTTAGAATTTTAACGGTGTAAAAAGTAAAGAAATCGAGTTTTTGCAATATAATTGTGTTTAAAAGCTCGTAATCAATTGTATGAACTTCTAAATTTGGATTAAAACTTATTTTGCAACCCTTTTGTATAGGTTTCGGACGAGAGGGTCTAAATGGGCCAACAAATGGACCCGTTAGAATTTTAACTGAGTAAAAAGTACTGTAATCGATTTTTTGCAATATAATCCTGTTGAAAAGCTCGTAATCAATTATATTAACTCCAAAAATTTGATTCTAACTTATTTTGCGGTCTTTTTTGTAAAGGTTTCGGACGAGCGAGTCTAAATGGGTCGAACAATGGACCCGTTAGAATTTTAACTGAGTAAAAAGTACATAACTCTAGTTTTTGAAATATAATCATGTTGAAAAGCATGTAATCAATTGTATGAACTCCTAAATTTGGATTAAAACTTAATTTGCAACCCTTTTGTAGAGGTTTCGGACGAGCGGGTCTAAATGGGCAGAACAATGGACCCGTTAGAATTTTAACTGAGTAAAAAGTACCGTAATCGAGTTTTTGCATTATAATCGTGTTGAAAAGCTCGTAATCAATTATATGAACTCCAATAATTTGTTTCTATCTTATTTTTCGGTCTTTTTTGTAAAGGTCTCGGACGAGCGGGTCTAAATGGGTCGAACAATGGACCCGTTAGAATTTTAACTGAGTAAAAAGTACAGAAATCGAGTTTTTGAAATATAATCGTGTCGAAAAGCTCGTAATCAATTATATGAACTCCTCAATTTGGATTAAAACTTATTTTTCAGCCCTTTTTGTAGAGGTTTCGGACGAGCGGGTCTAAATGTGTCGAACAATGGACCCGTTAGAATTTTAACGGAGTACAAAGTACAAAAAGTGAGTTTTTGCAATACAATCGATTTGAAAAGCTCGTAATCAATTGTATGAACTCCTAAATTTGGATTAAAACTTATTTTGCAACCTTTTTGTAGAGGTTTTGGACGAGCGGGTCTAAAGGGGCCGAACAATGAACCCGTTAGAATTTTAACTGAGTAAAATGTACTGTAATTGAGTTTTGCAATATAATCCTGTTGAAAAGCTCGTAATCAATTGTATGAACTCTTAAATTTGGACTAAAACTTATTTTGAACCCTTTTGGTAGAGGCTTCGGACGAGCGGGTCTAAATGGGCCGAACAATGGACCCGTTAGAATTTTAACTGAGCAAAAAGTACAGAAATCGAGTTTTTGAAATATAATCGTGTTGAAAAGCTCGTAATCAATTGTATGAACTCCTAAATTTGGATTAAAACTTATTTTGCAACCCTTTTGTAGAGGTTTCGGACGAGCGGGTCTAAATGGGCCGAACAGTGGACCCGTTAGAATTTTAACTAAGTAAAAAATACAAAATTGAGTTTTTGCAATATAATCGTGTTGAAAAGCTCGTAATCAATTGTATGAGCTCCTAAATTTGGATTAAAACTTATTTTGCAACTCTTTTGTAGAGGTTTCGGACGAGCGGGTCTAAATGGGCCGAACAGTGGACCCGTTAGAATTTTAACTGAGTAAAAAGTACAAAAATCGAGTTTTTGCAATATAATCGTGTTGAAAATATCGTAATCAAATATATGAACTCCTAAATTTGGATTAAAACTTATTTTGCAGCCCTTTTTGTAGAGGTTTCAGACGATCAGGTCTAAATGGGCCGAACAATGGACCCGTTAGAATTTTAACGGAGTAAAAAGTACCAAAATCTAGTTTTTGCAATATAATCGTGTTGAAAAGCTCGTAATCAATTGTATGAACTCCTAAATTTGGATTAAAACTTATTTTGCAACCCTTTTGTAGAGGTTTCGGACGAGCGGGTCTAAATATGCTGAACAACGGACCCGTTAGAATTTTAACTGAGTAAAAAGTACTGTAATCGAGTTTTTGCAATATAATCGTGTTGAAAATCCCGTCATCAATTATATGAACTCCTAAATTTGGATTAAAACTTATTTTGCAGCCTTTTTTTAGAGGTTTCGAACGATCGGGTCTAAATGAGTCGAATAATGGACCCGTTAGAATTTTAACTGAGTAAAAAGTACAAAAATCTAGTTTTTGTAATATAATCGTATTGAAAAGCTCGTAATCAATTTTATGAACTCCTAAATTTGGATTAAAACTTATTTTGCAACCCTTTTGTAGAGGTTTCGGACGAGCGAGTCTAAATGGGCCATACAATGGACCCGTTAGAATTTTAACTGAGTAAAAAGTACTTTAATCGAGTTTTTGCAATATAATCCTGTTAAAAAGCTCGTAATCAATTATATGAACTCCTAAAATTTGATTCTAACTTATTTTGCGGTCTTTTTTGTAAATGTTTCGGACGAGCGGGTCTAAATGGGTCGAACAATGGACTCGTAAGAATTTTAACTGAGTAAAAAGTACAGAAATCGAGTTTTTGAAATATAATCGTGTTGAAAAGATCGTAATCAATTGTATGAACACCTAAATTTAGATTAAAACTTATTTTGCAACCCTTTTGTAGAGGTTTCGGACGAGCGGGTCTAAATGGGCCGAATAGTGGACCCGTTAGAATTTTAACTGAGTAAAAAGTACAGAAATCGAGTTTTTCCAATATAATCGTGTTGAAAAGCTCGTAATCAATTATATGAACTCCTAAAATTTGATTCTAACTTGTTTTGCGGTCTTTTTTGTAAGGGTTTCGGACGATCGGGTCTAAATGGGCCGAACAATGGACCCGTTAGAATTTGAAATGAGTAAAATGTACAGAAATCGCGATTTTGAAATATAATCGTGTTGAAAAGCTCGTAATCAATTGTATGAGCTCCTAAATTTGGATTAAAACATATTTTGCAACCCTTTTGTAGAGGTTTCGGACGAGCGGGTCTAAATGGGCCGAACAGTGGACCCGTTAAAATTTTAACTAAGTAAAAAGTACAGAAATCAAGTTTTTTCAATATAATCGTGTTGAAAAGCTCGTAATCAATTATATGAACTCCTAAATTTGATTAAAACTTATTTTGCAACCCTTTTTGTAGAGGTTTCTAACGATCGGGTCTAAATGGCCCGAACAATGGACCCGTTAGAATTTTAACGGAGTAAAAAGTAAAGAAATCGAGTTTTTGCAATATAATTGTGTTTAAAAGCTCGTAATCAATTGTATGAACTCCTAAATTTGGATTAAAACTTATTTTGCAATCCTCTTGTAGAGGTTTCGGACGATAGGGTCTAAATGGGCCGACCAATGGACCCATTAGAATTTTAACGGAGTAAAAAGTACAGAAATCGAATTTTGGCAATATAATCGTGTTGAAAAGCTCGTAATCAATTGTATGAATTCCTAAATTTGGATTAAAACCTATTTTGCAACCCTTTTGTAGAGGTTTCGGACGAGCGGGTCTAAATGGGCCGAACAATGGACCCGTTAGAATTTTAAATGAGTAAAAAGTACTGTAATCGAGTTTTTCCAATATAATCGTGTTGAAAAGCTCGTAATAAATTATATGAACTCCTAAAATTTGATTCTAACTTGTTTTGCGGTCTTTTTTGTAAGGGTTTCGGACGAGCGGGTCTAAATGGGCCGAACAATGGACCCGTTAGAATTTTAAATGAGTAAAAAGTACAGAAATCGCGATTTTGAAATATAATCGTGTAGAAAAGCTCGTAATCAATTGTATGAGCTCCTAAATTTGGATTAAAACTTATTTTGCAACCCTTTTGTAGAGGTTTCGGACGAGCGGGTCCAAATGGGTCGAACAGTGGATCCGTTAGAATTTTAACTAAGTAAAAAGTACAGAAATCGAGTTTTTTCAATATAATCGTGTTGAAAAGCTCGTAATCAATTATATGAACTCCTAAATTTGGATTAAAACTTATTTTGCAGCCCTTTTTGTAGAGGTTTCTGATGATCGGGTCTAAATGGGCCGAACAGTGGACCCGTTAGAATTTTAACGGTGTAAAAAGTAAAGAAATCGAGTGTAGAACCAAGGTTTTGATATAGTATTTGAAAAATGTTTTGGACTAAATTGAAAAGAATTTAATATATGTTTTTAGTCAAAAACAATTTGAAAATATGTTTAAGGGTTTTTAAAGGCTTTGGAATGGTTTTAAAATACATTTAAAGTAGTCAAAACCATAATTTTCAAGTGACCGTACCGATACGGTATTGGACCGTACCGATACGCCTTAGGGTTTTCAAACTACCAAAATTCCAGTAGCCAAAACCCGTACCGATACGCCTAGCCGTATCGATACGGTGTGTTTTGAAATAGCCCAACGGCCATAAATGGTACTATTCCCAACGGCCATAAATGGTACTAGTTCCAACGGTCATAAATGATACTATTCCCAACGGCCATAAATGGTACTATTCCCAACGGCCATAAATGGCACTATTCCCAACGGCCATAAATGGCACTATTCTAACGGCTATAAACGGCTCTATTCCCAACGGCTATAAACGGCAATATTCCCAACGGCTATAAACGGCTACAAACTCATTTGGGATTATAAATTGAAGGCTGGAACACTTGAAGAAAGCAAGAGACAACATCCAAGCTTAATGTTCAAGAGAAATCGAGTTTAAGTCTTTATTTTCTTCATTTCTCTTGTAAATATTTGTAGAGAGTGATTTTATTGTTTTTATCCTTCACTCTTTCTTGTGAGCTTAAATTCTTGTAAACACCCACCTTGTGAGGTTTATTTGTTTACACAAATCCCTTGTAAAAGGAGAGATTCTAGTTTAGCCTTGAGAGAAAAACTAGAGTTGGTTATATCTTAGCCAAGTCCAAAAGATAGGGTTGTAACGGTTTCCTCCTGAGCCGGGAAAAGGGGACGAATTCATTGTTGAGTGAATTGGGAAATCCTTAGTGGTGTGCTAAGGTAGTGGATGTAGACTCGGTTGAGTAGTCGAACCACTCTAAAATCCTCGTGCAAATTGTCTACCTTTATTTCAGTTTTAGCCAATTCAACCACCAAACATTTACAACCCTCCTTGACGGTTTCGGTGATCGATTCGAGCGTGCAAAAAACCCAACAATTGGTATCAGAGCCTCGTCTCCATCGAAGGACTAACATCCGGGAGTAAAGATCATTTGCTCGAAGTCCACCGTTCAAGAAAATGGCAAGATTTGAAGAAGGCCGCTCTATCTCGTGTCCTCCGCTCTTCAAAGGAGAAGCATACTTCCAATGGGCAAATATCATGAAATTCTTCATCAAGTCTCAAGACTATGAGGTTTGGGACATCGTTGAAGATGGGTATTTGGAAGCTCCAAAGAAGAAGAAAAAGCAAAGGAGTGCCAACGACACGAAGGCAAAGCTAAACACCAAGGCGATGCACATTCTCTATTGTGGCCTCAATGAAGACGTTTCCAAGAAAGTCTCCACATGCAAAAGTGCCAAAGATATATGGGAGAAACTTGAGAAGCTTTATGGCAACAAGAAGGGAGAAAAGAAAGATGATGATCAATCATGTGCAAACCCTCTCTCCAATCCAAAGGTGGATGGTGTTTTGGCTCTCGAGGAGCCTAAGGTATCTTCTAACTCAAGTGAGCTTTATTCTTACTCTTTCGATGAGTTGCAAGATGCTTTCGATGAATTATTTTTGGAATTTGAGACCATGAATTCCAAATTTAAGAAAATGATTTCAAAACTCGAAATTGAAAACGATTTTCTTTTAAAAACAAAAGTGGATTTTGAAAACCAAAATGAAATTTTGAAAAACGATTTAGAGTTTTCAAAAACAAGTAAAGATGTTTTAGAAAAAGAAAATTTTGATTTAAAAGTTAAGCTTGAAAGCTTAACAAAAGAAAAAGAAATTATTTTCAATAATTCATCTTGTCACATAATGGCAAAATGCTCACATTGCCATTATCATGGTCATTCCTTACATACTTGTCCTATAAAGAAGAGACAATCTTATAGGATTAGACAAGTATGGGTTCCTAAAGGAACTAAAGACATTGTGACTAACGTAAATGGATCCAAAGTAATTTGGATACCAAAAATCAAGTGAATGTCTTTTGTAGGTGTGTTGGAGCAATGGCAAGCAAAGCAAAATCAAAGAATGCTCAAATCACACATGAGAAGAAGATTAGGTAATCTCTAAGCTTAATTACTTCATTTTATACATTTGGTTATCTAATTTTTGTTTAAAGTCTTGGATTATCTGTTAAGCCTAATATGATGCAATGAGTAAGGGGGAGCCAATTTTTTAAAACCAAAATTTTAAGTGTGTCAATTTTTTTTGCCTCCTATGTTATCTTGAACTTAAATGTCATTTTAAATTCTTTTTGATATAACAAAAAGGGGGAGAAATGGTTTGAAAATTTTAATTTTCAAATGAATAAGGGGGAGCTTTATTTGATTTCATATCTTAATCTCTTATTCACAATTTTAAAGTTAAAGGGGGAGAATCCCAAACAATTTTTCAAGTTGGTTTTATTATATCAAAAAGGGGGAGATTGTAGAACCAAGGTTTTGATATAATATTTGAAAAATGTTTTGGACTAAATTGAAAAGAATTTAAAATATGTTTTTAGTCAAAAACAACTTGAAAATATGTTTAAGGGTTTTTAAAGGCTTTGGAATGGTTTTAAAATACATTTAAAGTAGTCAAAACCATAATTTTCAAGTGACCGTACCGATACGGTATTGGACCGTACCGATACGCCTTAGGGTTTTCAAACTACCAAAATTCCAGTAGCCAAAACCCATACCGATAGGCCTAGCCGTATCGATACGGTGTGTTTTGAAATAGCCCAACGGCCATAAATGGTACTATTCCCAACGGCCATAAATGGTACTATTTCCAACGGTCATAAATGGTACTATTCCCAACGGCCATAAATGGTACTATTCCCAACGGCCATAAATGGCACTATTCCAACGGCTATAAACGGCTCTATTCCCAACGGCTATAAACGGCAATATTCCCAACGGCTATAAACGGCTACAAACTCATTTGGGACTATAAATTGAAGGCTGGAACACTTGAAGAAAGCAAGAGACAACATCCAAGCTTAATGTTCAAGAGAAATCGAGTTTAAGTCTTTATTTTCTTCATTTCTCTTGTAAATATTTGTAGAGAGTGATTTTATTGTTTTTATCCTTCACTCTTTCTTGTGAGCTTAAATTCTTGTAAACACCCACCTTGTGAGGTTTATTTGTTTACACAAATCCCTTGTAAAAGGAGAGGTTCTAGTTTAGCCTTGAGAGAAAAACTAGAGTTGGTTCTATCTTAGCCAAGTCCAAAAGATAGGGTTGTAACGGTTTCCTCCTGAGCCGGGAAAAGGGGACGAATTCATTGTTGAGTGAATTGGGAAATCCTTAGTGGTGTGCTAAGGTAGTGGATGTAGACTCGGTTGAGTAGTCGAACCACTCTAAAATCCTCGTGCAAATTGTCTACCTTTATTTCGGTTTTAGCCAATTCAACCACTAAACATTTACAACCCTCCTTGACGGTTATGGTGATCGATTCGAGCGTGCAAAAAAACCCAACATCGAGTTTTTGCAATATAATTGTGTTTAAAAGCTCGTAATCAATTGTATGAACTTCTAAATTTGGATTAAAACTTATTTTGCAACCCTTTTGTAGAGGTTTCGGACGAGAGGGTCTAAATGGGCCAACAAATGGACCCGTTAGAATTTTAACTGAGTAAAAAGTACTGTAATCGATAAATTGCAATATAATCCTGTTGAAAAGCTCGTAATCAATTATATTAACTCCAAAAATTTGATTCTAACTTATTTTGCGGTCTTTTTTGTAAAGGTTTCGGACGAGCGAGTCTAAATGGGTCGAACAATGGACCCGTTAGAATTTTAACTGAGTAAAAAGTACATAAGTCTAGTTTTTGAAATATAATCATGTTGAAAAGCACGTAATCAATTGTATGAACTCCTAAATTTGGATTAAAACTTAATTTGCAACCCTTTTGTAGAGGTTTCGGACGAGCGGGTCTAAATGGGCAGAACAATGGACCCGTTAGAATTTTAACTGAGTAAAAAGTACTGTAATCGAGTTTTTGCATTATAATCGTGTTGAAAAGCTCGTAATCAATTATATGAACTCCAAAAATTTGATTCTATCTTATTTTTCGGTCTTTTTTGTAAAGGTCTCGGACGAGCGGGTCTAAATGGGTCGAACAATGGACCCGTTAGAATTTTAACTGAGTAAAAAGTACAGAAATCGAGTTTTTGAAATATAATCGTGTCGAAAAGCTCGTAATCAATTATATGAACTCCTCAATTTGGATTAAAACTTATTTTGCAGCCCTTTTTGTAGAGGTTTCGGACGAGCGGGTCTAAATGTGTCGAACAATGGACCCGTTAGAATTTTAACGGAGTACAAAGTACAAAAAGTGAGTTTTTGCAATACAATCATTTTGAAAAGCTAGTAATCAATTGTATGAACTCCTAAATTTGGATTAAAACTTATTTTGCAACCCTTTTGTAGAGGTTTCGGATGAGCGGGTCTAAAGGGGCCGAACAATGGACCCGTTAGAATTTTAACTCAGTAAAAAGTACTGTAATTGAGTTTTGCAATATAATCCTGTTGAAAAGCTCGTAATCAATTGTATGAACTCTTAAATTTGGACTAAAACTTATTTTGAACCCTTTTGGTAGAGGCTTCGGACGAGCGGGTCTAAATGGGCCGAACAATGGACCCGTTAGAATTTTAACTGAGTAAAAAGTACAGAAATCGAGTTTTTGAAATATAATCGTGTTGAAAAGCTCGTAATCAATTGTATGAACTCCTAAATTTGGATTAAAACTTATTTTGCAACCCTTTTGTAGAGGTTTCGGACGAGCGGGTCTAAATGGGCCGAACAGTGGACCCGTTAGAATTTTAACTGAGAAAAAAATACAAAAATTGAGTTTTTGCAATATAATCGTGTTGAAAAGCTCGTAATCAATTGTATGAGCTCCTAAATTTGGATTAAAACTTATTTTGCAACCCTTTTGTCGAGGTTTCGGACGAGCGGGTCTAAATGGGCCGAACAATGGACCCGTTAGAATTTTAACAGAGTAAAAAGTACTGTAATCGAGTTTTTGCAATATAATCGTGTTGAAAAGCTCGTAATCAATTATATGAAGTCCTAAAATTTGATTCTAACTTATTTTGCGGTCTTTTGTATAGGTTTCGGACGAGCGGGTCTAAATGGGCCGAACAATGGACCCGTTCGAATTTTAACTGAGTAAAAAGTACAGAAATCGAGTTTTTGCAATATAATCGTGTTGAAAAGCTCGTAATCAATTGTATAAACTCCTAAATTTGGATTAAAACTTATTTTGCAGCCCCTTTGTAGAGGTTTCGGACGAGCGGGTCTAAATGGGCCGAACAATAGACCCGTTAGAATTTTAACTAAGTAAAAAGCATAAATATCGAGTTTTCGCAATATAACTGGGTTGAAAAGCTCGTAATCAATTATATGAACTCCTAAATTTGGATTTAAACTTATTTTGTAGCCATTTTTGTAGAGGTTTTAGACGATCGGGTCTAAATGGGCCGAACAATGGACCCGTTAGAATTTTAACGGGGTAAAAATTACAAAAATCAAGTTTTTGCAATATAATCGTGTTGAAAAGCTCGTAATCAATTGTATGAATTCCTAAATTTGGATTAAAACTTATTTTGCAACCCTTTTGTAATGGTTTCGGACGAGTGGGTCTAAATGGGCCGAACAATGGACCCGTTTGAATTTTAACTGAGTAAAAAGTACTGTAATCGAGTTTTTGCAATATAATCGTGTTGAAAAGGTCGTAATCAATTATATGAACTCCTAAATTTGGATTAAAACTTATTTTGAAACCCTTTTGTAGAGGTTTCGGACGAGCGGGTCTGAATGGGCCGAACAATAGACCCGTTAGAATTTTAACCGAGTAAAAAGCACAAAAATCCAGTTTTAGCAATATAATTGGGTTGAAAAGCTCGTAATCAATTATATGAACTCCTAAATTTGGATTTAAACTTATTTTGTAGCCATTTTTGTAGAGGTTTCGGACGACCATGCCTAAATGGGCCGAACAATAGACCCGTTAGAATTTTAACGGAGTAAAAAAGTACAGAAATCAAGTTTTTGCAATATAATCGTGTTGAAAAGGTCGTAATCAATTGTATGAATTCCTAAATTTGGATTAAAACTTATTTTGCAATCCTTTTGTAGAGCTTTCGGACGAGCAGGTCTAAATGGGCCGAACATTGGACCCGTTAGAATTTTAACTTAGTAAAAAGTACTATAATCGAGTTTTTGCAATATAATCGTGTTGAAAAGCTCGTAATCAATTATATGATATCCTAAAATTTGATTCTAACTTATTTCACGGTCTTTTTTGTAAAGGTTTCGGATGACCGGGTCTAAATGGGCCGAACAATGGACCCGTTCGAATTTTAACTGAGTAAAAAGTACAGAAATCGAGTTTTTGCAATATAATCGTGTTGAAAAGCTCGTAATCAATTGTATGAACTCCTAAATTTGGATTAAAACTTATTTTGCAACCCCTTTGTAGAGGTTTTGGACGAGCGGGTCTAAATGGGCCGAACAATAGACCCGTTAGAATTTTAACTAAGTAAAAAGTACAGAAATCAAGTTTTTGTAATATAATCGTGTTGAAAAGCTCGTAATCATTTATATGAACTCCTAAAATTTGATTCTAACTTGTTTTGTGGTCTTTTTTGTATAGGTTTCGGACGAGCGGGTCTAAATGGGCCGAACAATGGACCTGTTAGAATTTTAACTGAGTAAAAAGTACAGAAATCGAGTTTTTGCAATATAATCGTGTTGAAAAGCTCGTAATCAAATTTCTGAACTCCTAAATTTGGATTAAAACTTATTTTGCAACCCTTTTGTCGAGGTTTCAGACGTGCGAGTCTAAATGGGCCGAACAATGGACCCGTTAGAATTTTAACTAAGTAAAAAGTACAAAAATCAAGTTTTTGCAATATAATCGTGTTGAAAAGCTTGTAAGCAATTATATGAACTCCTAAAATTTGATTCTAACTTGTTTTGCGGTTTTTTTTGTAAAGGTTTCGGACGAGCGAGTCTAAATGAGCCGAACAATGGACCCATTAGAATTTTAACTGAGTAAAAAGTACTGTAATCGAGTTTTTACAATATAATCTTGTTGAAAAGCTCGTAATCAATTATATGAACTCCAAAAATTTGATTCTAACTTATTTTGCGGTCTTTTTTGTAAAGTTTTCAGACGAGCGGATCTAAATGGGTCTAACAATGGACCCGTTAGAATTTTAACTGAGTAAAAAGTACAGAAATCGAGTTTTTGAAATATAATCGTGTTGAAAAGCTCGTAATCAATTGTATGAACTCCTAAATTTGGATTAAAACTTATTTTGCAACCCATTTGTAGAGGTTTCGGACGAGCGGGTCTAAATGGGCCGAACAGTGGACACGTTAGAATTTTAACTGAGTAAAAAGTACAGAAATCGAGTTTTTGCAATATAATCGTGTTGAAAAGCTCGTAATCAATTATATGAACTCCTCAGTTTGGATTAAAACGTATTTTGCAGCCCTTTTTGTAGAGGTTTCGGACGATCGGGTCTAAATGGGCCGAACAATGGACCCTTAGAATTTTAACGGATTAAAAAGTACAGAAATTGAGTTTTTGCAATATAATCGTGTTGAAAAGCTCTTAATCAATTGTATGAACTCCTAAATTTCGATTAAAACTTTTTTTGCAACCCTTTTGTAGAGGTTTCGGACGAGCGGGTCTAAATGGGCCGAACAATGGACCCGTTAGAATTTTAACTGATTAAAAACTACTATAATCGAGTTTTTGCAATATAATCATGTTGAAAAGCTCGTAATCAATTATATGAACTGCTAAAATTTGATTCTAACTTATTTTGCGGGTTTTTTTAAAGGTTTTGGACGAGCGGGTCTAAATGGGCCGAATTATGGACCCGTTCGAATTTTAACTGAGTAAAAAGTACATAAAACGAATTTTTGAAATATAATCGTGTTGAAAAGCTCGTAATCAATTGTATTAACTCCTAAATTTGGATTAAAACTTATATTGCAACCCTTTTTAGAGTTTTCGGAAGAGCAGGTCTAAATGGGCCGAACAGTGGACCCGTTAGAATTTTAACTGACTAAAAATACAGAAATCGAGTTTTTGCAATATAATCATGTTGAAAAGCTCGTAATCAATTGTATGAATTCCTAAATTTGGATTAAAACTTATTTTGCAACCCTTTTGTCGAGGTTTCGGACGAGCGGATCTAAATGGGCCGAACAATGGAGCCGTTAGAATTTTAACTGAGTAAAAAGTACTGTAATCGAGTTTTCTCAATATAATCGTGTTGAAAAGATCGTAATCAATTATATGAAGTCTTAAAATTTGATTCTAACTTATTTTGCGGTCTTTTTGTATAGGTTTTGGACGAGCGAGTCTAAATGGGCCGAACAATGGACCCGTTAGAATTTTAACTGAGTAAAAACACAGAAATCGAGTTTTTGCAATATAATCGTGTTGAGAAGCTTGTAATCAATTATATGAACTCCTAAATTTGGATTAAAACTTATTTTGCATCTTTTTTTTGTAGAGGTTTCGGACGATCGGGTCTAAATATGCCGAACAATGGACCCGTTAGAATTTTAACTGAGTAAAAAGTATTGTAATCGTGTTTTTGCAATATAATCGTGTTGAAAAGCTCGTAATCAATTATATGAACTCCAAAAATTTGATTCTAACTTATTTTGCGGTCTTTTTTGTAAATGTTTCGGACGAGCGGGTCTAAATGGGCCGAACAATGGACCCGTTCGAATTTTAACTAAGTAAAAAGTACAGAAATCGAGTTTTTGCAATATAATCGTGTTGAAAAGCTCGTAATCAACTGTATGAACTCCTAAATTTGGATTAAAACTTATTTTGCAACCCCTTTGTAGAGGTTTCGGACGAGCGGGTCTAAATGGGCCGAACAATAGACCCGTTAGAATTTTAACTGAGTAAAAAGTAAAGAAATCAAGTTTTTGTAATATAATCGTGTTGAAAGGCTCGTAATCAATTATATGAACTCCAAAAATTTCATTCTAACTTATTTTGCGGTCTTTTTTGTAAATGTTTCGGACGAGCGGGTCTAAATGGGCCGAACAATGGACACGTTCGAATTTTAACTAAGTAAAAAGTACAGAAATTGAGTTTTTGCAATATAATCATGTTGAAAAGCTCGTAATCAATTGTATGAACTCCTAAATTTAGATTAAAACTTATTTTGCAACCCTTTTGTAGAGGTTTCGGACGAGCGGGTCTAATTGGGCCGAACAGTGGACCCGTTAGAATTTTAACTATGTAAAAAGTACAGAAATCAAGTTTTTGCAATATAATCATGTTGAAAAGCTCGTAATCAATTATATGAACTCCTCAATTTGGATTAAAACTTATTTTGCAGCCCTTTTTGTAGAGGTTACGGACGATCGGGTCTCAATGGGCCGAACAATGGAACCGTTAGAATTTTAACGGAGTAAAAAGTACAGAAATCGTGTTTTTGCAATATAATCGTGTTGAAAAGCTCGTAATCAATTTTATGAACTCCTAAATTTGGATTAAAACTTATTTTGCAACCCTTTTGTCGATGTTTCGGACGAGCGAGTCTAAATGGGCCGAACAATGGACCCGTTAGAATTTTAACTGAGTAAAAAGTACAAAAATCAAGTTTTTGCAATATAATCGTGTTGAAAAGCTTATAAGCAATTATATGAACTCCTAAAATTTGATTCTAACTTGTTTTGCAGTCTTTTTGTAAAGGTTTCGGACGAGCGGGTCTAAATGAGCCGAACAATGGACCCGTTAGAATTTTAACTGAGTAAAAAGTACTGTAATCGTGTTTTTGCAATATAATCGTGTTGAAAAGCTCTTAATCAATTATATGAACTCCTAAAATTTGATTCTAACTTATTTTGCGGTCTTTTTTGTAAAGATTTCGGACGAGAGGGTCTAAATGGGCCGAACAATGGTCCCGTTAGAATTTTAACTGAGTAAAAAGTACAGAAATAGAGTTTTTGAAATATAGTCGTGTTGAAAAGCTCGTAATCAAATATATGAACTCCTAAATTTGGATTAAAACTTATTTTGCAACCCTTTTGTAGAGGTTTCGGACGAGTGAGTCTAAATGGGTCGAACAATGGACCCGTTAGAATTTTAACTGAGTAAAACGTACAGAAATCGAGTTTTTGAAATATAATCGTGTTGAAAAGCTCGTAATCAATTTTATAAACTCTAAATTTTGATTAAAACTTATTTTGAAACCCTTTTGTAGAGGTTTTGGACGAGTGGGTCTAAATGGGCCGAACAATGGACCTGTTAGAATTTTAACTGAGTAAAAAGTACAAAAATCGAGTTTTTGCAATATAATCATGTTGAAAATCTCGTAATCAATTGTATGAACTCCTAAATTTCGATTAAAACTTATTTTGCAACCCTTTTGTAGAGGTTTCGGACGAGCGGGTCTAAATGGGCCGAACAATGGACCCGTTAGAATTTTAACTGATTTAAAACTACTGTAATCGAGTTTTTGCAATATAATCCTATTGAAAAGCTCGTAATCAATTATATGAACTCCTAAAATTTGATTCTAACTTTTTTGCGGTCTTTTTTTGTAAAGGTTTCGGACGAGCGGGTCTAAATGGGCCGAACAATGGACCCGTTCGAATTTTAACTGAGTAAAAAGTACAGAAAACGAGTTTTTAAAATATAATCGTGTTGTAAAGCTCGTAATCAATTGTATGAACTCTTAAATTTCGATTAAAACTTATTTTGCAACCCTTTTGTAGAGGTTTCGGACGAGCGAGTCTAAATGAGCCGAACAATGGACCCGTAAGAATTTTAACTGATTAAAAACTACTGTAATCGAGTTTTTGCAATATAATCATGTTGAAAAGCTCGTAATCAATTAAATGAACTCCCAAAATTTGATTCTAACTTATTTTGCGGTCTTTTTTGTAATGGTTTCGGACGAACGGGTCTAAATGGGCCGAATAATAGACCCGTTCGAATTTTAACTGAGTAAAAAATACATAAATCGAGTTTTTGTAATATAATAGTGTTTAAAAGCTTGTAATCAATTGTATGAACTCCTAAATTCGGATTAAAACTTATTTTGCAACCCTTTTGTCGAGGTTTCGGACGAGAGGGTCTAAATGGGCCGAACAATGGACCCGTTAGAATTTTAACTATGTAAAAAGTACTGTAATCGTGTTTTTGCAATATAATCGTGTCGAAAAGCTCGTAATCAATTATATGAACTCCTAAAATTTGATTCTAACTTATTTTGCGGTCTTTTTTGTAATGGTTTCGGAGGAACGGGTCTAAATGGGCCGAATAATGGACCCGTTCGAATTTTAACTGAGTAAAAAATACATAAATCGAGTTTTTGTAATATAATAGTGTTTAAAAGCTTGTAATCAATTGTATGAACTCCTAAATTCGGATTAAAACTTATTTTGCAACCCTTTTGTCGAGGTTTCGGACGAGAGGGTCTAAATGGGCCGAACAATGGACCCGTTAGAATTTTAACTATGTAAAAAGTACTGTAATCGTGTTTTTGCAATATAATCGTGTCGAAAAGCTCGTAATCAATTATATGAACTCCTAAAATTTGATTCTAACTTATTTTGCGGTCTTTTTTTATAGGTTTCGGATGAGCGAGTCTAAATGGGCCGAACAATGGACCCGTTAGAATTTTAACTGAGTAAAAAGTATTGTAATCGAGTTTTTGCAATATAATCGTGTTGAAAAGCTCGTAATCAATTATATGAACTCCAAAAATTTGATTCTAACTTATTTTTGCGGTCTTTTTTGTAAAGGTTTCGGACGAGCAGGTCTAAATGGGCCGAACAGTGGACCCGTTAGAATTTTAACTGAGTAAAAAATACAGAAATCGAGTTTTTGAAATATAATCGTGTTGAAAAGCTCGTAATCAATTGTATGAACTCCTAAATTTGGATTAAAACTTATTTTGCAACCCTTTTGTAGAGGTTTCGGACGAGCGGGTCTAATTGGGCCGAACAGTGGACCCGTTAGAATTTTAACTATGTAAAAAGTACAGAAATCAAGTTTTTGCAATATAATCATGTTGAAAAGCTCGTAATCAATTATATGAACTCCTCAATTTGGATTAAAACTTATTTTGCAGCCCTTTTTGTAGAGGTTACGGACGATCGGGTCTCAATGGGCCGAACAATGGAACCGTTAGAATTTTAACGGAGTAAAAAGTACAGAAATCGTGTTTTTGCAATATAATCGTGTTGAAAAGCTCGTAATCAATTTTATGAACTCCTAAATTTGGATTAAAACTTATTTTGCAACCCTTTTGTCGATGTTTCGGACGAGCGAGTCTAAATGGGCCGAACAATGGACCCGTTAGAATTTTAACTGAGTAAAAAGTACAAAAATCAAGTTTTTGCAATATAATCGTGTTGAAAAGCTTATAAGCAATTATATGAACTCCTAAAATTTGATTCTAACTTGTTTTGCAGTCTTTTTGTAAAGGTTTCGGACGAGCGGGTCTAAATGAGCCGAACAATGGACCCGTTAGAATTTTAACTGAGTAAAAAGTACTGTAATCGTGTTTTTGCAATATAATCGTGTTGAAAAGCTCTTAATCAATTATATGAACTCCTAAAATTTGATTCTAACTTATTTTGCGGTCTTTTTTGTAAAGATTTCGGACGAGAGGGTCTAAATGGGCCGAACAATGGTCCCGTTAGAATTTTAACTGAGTAAAAAGTACAGAAATAGAGTTTTTGAAATATAATCGTGTTGAAAAGCTCGTAATCAAATATATGAACTCCTAAATTTGGATTAAAACTTATTTTGCAACCCTTTTGTAGAGGTTTCGGACGAGTGAGTCTAAATGGGTCGAACAATGGACCCGTTAGAATTTTAACTGAGTAAAACGTACAGAAATCGAGTTTTTGAAATATAATCGTGTTGAAAAGCTCGTAATCAATTTTATAAACTCTAAATTTTGATTAAAACTTATTTTGAAACCCTTTTGTAGAGGTTTTGGACGAGTGGGTCTAAATGGGCCGAACAATGGACCTGTTAGAATTTTAACTGAGTAAAAAGTACAAAAATCGAGTTTTTGCAATATAATCATGTTGAAAATCTCGTAATCAATTGTATGAACTCCTAAATTTCGATTAAAACTTATTTTGCAACCCTTTTGTAGAGGTTTCGGACGAGCGGGTCTAAATGGGCCGAACAATGGACCCGTTAGAATTTTAACTGATTTAAAACTACTGTAATCGAGTTTTTGCAATATAATCCTATTGAAAAGCTCGTAATCAATTATATGAACTCCTAAAATTTGATTCTAACTTTTTTGCGGTCTTTTTTTGTAAAGGTTTCGGACGAGCGGGTCTAAATGGGCCGAACAATGGACCCGTTCGAATTTTAACTGAGTAAAAAGTACAGAAAACGAGTTTTTAAAATATAATCGTGTTGTAAAGCTCGTAATCAATTGTATGAACTCTTAAATTTCGATTAAAACTTATTTTGCAACCCTTTTGTAGAGGTTTCGGACGAGCGAGTCTAAATGAGCCGAACAATGGACCCGTAAGAATTTTAACTGATTAAAAACTACTGTAATCGAGTTTTTGCAATATAATCATGTTGAAAAGCTCGTAATCAATTAAATGAACTCCCAAAATTTGATTCTAACTTATTTTGCGGTCTTTTTTGTAATGGTTTCGGACGAACGGGTCTAAATGGGCCGAATAATAAACCCGTTCGAATTTTAACTGAGTAAAAAATACATAAATCGAGTTTTTGTAATATAATAGTGTTTAAAAGCTTGTAATCAATTGTATGAACTCCTAAATTCGGATTAAAACTTATTTTGCAACCCTTTTGTCGAGGTTTCGGACGAGAGGGTCTAAATGGGCCGAACAATGGACCCGTTAGAATTTTAACTATGTAAAAAGTACTGTAATCGTGTTTTTGCAATATAATCGTGTCAAAAAGCTCGTAATCAATTATATGAACTCCTAAAATTTGATTCTAACTTATTTTGCGGTCTTTTTTGTAATGGTTTCGGAGGAACGGGTCTAAATGGGCCGAATAATGGACCCGTTCGAATTTTAACTGAGTAAAAAATACATAAATCGAGTTTTTGTAATATAATAGTGTTTAAAAGCTTGTAATCAATTGTATGAACTCCTAAATTCGGATTAAAACTTATTTTGCAACCCTTTTGTCGAGGTTTCGGACGAGAGGGTCTAAATGGGCCGAACAATGGACCCGTTAGAATTTTAACTATGTAAAAAGTACTGTAATCGTGTTTTTGCAATATAATCGTGTCGAAAAGCTCGTAATCAATTATATGAACTCCTAAAATTTGATTCTAACTTATTTTGCGGTCTTTTTTTATAGGTTTCGGATGAGCGAGTCTAAATGGGCCGAACAATGGACCCGTTAGAATTTTAACTGAGTAAAAAGTATTGTAATCGAGTTTTTGCAATATAATCGTGTTGAAAAGCTCGTAATCAATTATATGAACTCCAAAAATTTGATTCTAACTTATTTTTGCGGTCTTTTTTGTAAAGGTTTCGGACGAGCAGGTCTAAATGGGCCGAACAGTGGACCCGTTAGAATTTTAACTGAGTAAAAAATACAGAAATCGAGTTTTTGAAATATAATCGTGTTGAAAAGCTCGTAATCAATTGTATGAACTCCTAAATTTGGATTAAAACCTATTTTGCAACCCTTTTGTAGAGGTTTCAGACGAGTGGGTCTAAATGGGCCGAACAATGGACCCGTTAGATATTTAACTGAGTAAAAAATACAGTAATCGAGTTTTTGCAATATAATCGTGTTGAAAAGCTTGTAAGAAATTATATGAACTCCTAAAATTTGATTCTAACTTGTTTTGCGGTATTTTTGTAAAGGTTTCGGACGAGCGGGTCAAAAGGGCCGAACAATGGACCCGTTAGAATTTTAACTGAGTAAAGAGCACAAAAATCGAGTTTTCACAATATAATAGGGTTGAAAAGCTCGTAACCAATTATATGAACTCCTAAATTTGGATTTAAACTTATTTTGTAGCCATTTTTGTAGAGGTTTTAGACGATCGGGTCTAAATGGGCCGAACAGTGGACCTGTTAAAATTTTAACGGAGTAAAAAGTACAGAAATCGATTTTTTGCAATATAATCGTGTTAAAAAGCTCGTAATCAATTGTATGAATTCCTAAATTTGGATTAAAACTTGTTTTGCAACCCTTTTGTAGAGGTTTCGGACGAGCGGGTCTAAATGGGCCGAACAATGGACCCGTTAGAATTTTAACTGAGTAAAAAGTACTATAATCAAGTTTTTGCAATATAATCGTGTTGAAAAGCTCGTAATCAATTATATGATCTCCTAAAATATGATTGCGGACTTTTTTGTAAGGGTTTCGGACGACCGAGTCTAAATGGGCCGAACAATAGACCCGTTGAAATTTTAACTGAGTAAAACGTACAGAAATCGAGTTTTTGCAATATAATCGTGCTGAAAAGCTCGTAATCAAATATATGAACTCATAAATTTGGATTAAAACTTATTTTGCAACCCCTTTGTCAAGGTTTCGGACGAGCGGGTCTAAATGGGCCGAACAATGGACTCGTTAGAATTTTAACTGAGTAAAAAAAATTGTAATCGAGTTTTTGCAATATAATCTTGTTGAAAAGCTCGTAATCAATTATATGAACTCCAAAAATTTGATTCTAACTTGTTTTACGATCTTTTTTGTAAATGTTTCGGATGAGCGGGTCTAAATGGGCCGAACAATGGACCCGTTCGAATTTTAACTGAGTAAAAAGTACAAAAATCGAGTTTTTGCAATATAATCGTGTTGAAAAGCTCGTAATCAATTGTATGAACTCCTAAATTTGGATTAAAACTTATTTTGAAACCCCTTTCTAGTGGTTTCGGACGAGCGGGTCTAAATGGGCCGAACAATAGACCCGTTAAAATTTTGACTAAGTAAAAAGTACAGAAATCAAGTTTTTGCAATATAATCGTGTTGAAAAGCTCGTAATCAATTATATGAACTCCTAAAATTTGATTCTAACTTGTTTTGCGGTCTTTTTTGTAGAGGTTTCTGACGAGCGGGTGTAAATGGGCCGAACAATGGACCTATTAGAATTTTAACTGAGTAAAAAGTACATAAATGGAGTTTTTGTAATATAATCGTATTGAAAAGCTTGTAATCAATTACATGAACTCCTAAATTTGGATTAAAACTTATTTTGCAGCTCTTTTTTGTAGAGGTTTCGGACGATCGAATCTAAATATGCCGAACAATGGACCCGTTAGAATATTAACGGAGTAAAAAGTACAGAAATCGAGTTTTTGCAGTATAATCGTGTTGAAAAGCTCGTAATCAATTGTATGAACTCCTAAATTTGGATTAAAAATTATTTTGAAACTCTTTTGTAGAGATTTTGGACGAGCGGGTCTAAATGGGTCGAACAATGGACACGTTAGAATTTTAACTGAGTAAAAAGCATAAAAATTGAGTTTTTGAAATAAAATTGTGTAGAAAAGCTCGTAATCAATTGTATGAACTCCTAAATTTGGATTTAAACTTATTTTGCAACCTCTTTCAAGAGGTTTCGGACGAGCGGGTCTAAATGGGCCGAACAATGGACACGTTAGAATTTTAAGTGAGTAAAAAGTACTGTAATCGAGTTTTTGCAATATAATTCTGTTGAAAAGCTCGTAATCAATTATATGTACTCCAAAAATTTGATTCTAACTTATTTTGCGGTCTTTTTTGTAAAAGTTTCGGACGAGCAGGTCTAAATGGGTCGAACAATGGACCTGTCAGAATTTTAACTAAGTAAAAAGTACAGAAATCGAGTTTTTGAAATATAATCGTGTTGAAAAGCTCGTAATAAATTGTATGAACTCCTAAATTTGGATTAAAACTTATTTTGCAACCCTTTTATAGAGGTTTCGGACGAGCGGGTCTAAATGGGCCGAACAGTGGACCCGTTAGAATTTTAACTGAGTAAAAAGTACAGAAATCGAGTTTTTGCAATATAATCATGTTGAAAAGCTCGTAATCAATTATATGAACTCCTCAATTTGGATTAAAACTTATTTTGCAGCCCTTTTTGTAGAGGTTTCGGACGATCGGGTCTAAATGGGCCAAACAATGGACCCGTTAGAATTTTAACGGAGTAAAAAGTACAGAAATCGTGTTTTTGCATTATAATCGTGTTGAAAAGCTCATAACCAATTGTATGAACTCCTAAATTTCGATTAAAACTTATTTTGCAACCCTTTTGTAGAGGTTTCAGACGAACGGGTCTAAATGGGTCGAACAATGGACCCGTTGGAATTTTAACTGAGTAAAAAGTACTGTAATCGTGTTTTTGCAATATAATCGTGTTGAAAAGCTCGTAATCAATTATATGAACTCCTAAAATTTGATTCTAACTTATTTTGAAACCCTTTTGTAGAGGTTTTGGATGAGCGGGTCTAAATGGGCCGAACAATGGACCCGTTAGAATTTTAACTGAGTAAAAAGCATAAAAATCGAGTTTTTGCAATATAATTGTGTTGAAAAGCTCGTAATCAATTGTATGAACTCCTAAATTTGGATTTAAATTTATTTTGCAACCTCTTTGTAGAGGTTTCGGACGAGCGGGTCTAAATGGGCCGAACAATGGACCCGTTAGAATTTTAACGGAGTAAAATGTACATAAATCGAGTTTTTGCAATATAATGGTGTTGAAAAGCTCGTAATCAATTATATGAACTTCTAAAATTTGATTCTAACTTATTTTGCGGTCTTTTTTGTAGACGTTTCGGACGAGAAGGTCTAAATGGGCCGAACAATGGACCAGTTAGAATTTAACTGAGTAAAAACTACAGAAATCAAGTTTTTGCAATATAATCATGTTGAAAAGCTCGTAATCAAATTTATGAACTCCTAAATTTTGATTAAAACTTATTTTGCAACCCTTTTGTCGAGGTTTCGGACGAGCGAGTGTAAATGAGCCGAACAATGGACCCGTTAGAATTTTAATTGAGTAAAAATTACAAAAATCAATTTTTTGCAATATAATCGTGTTGACAAGCTTTTAAACAATTATAGGAACTCGTAAAATTTGATTCTAACTTGTTTTGCAGTCTTTTTTGTAAAGGTTTCGGATGAGCGGGTCTAAATGAGCCGGACAATGGACCCGTTAGAATTTTAACTTAGTAAAAAGTAATGTAATCGAGTTTTTGCAATATAATCGTGTTGAAAAGGTCGTAATCAATTATATGAACTCCAAAATTTGGATTAAAACTTATTTTGCAGCCCTTTTGTAGAGGATTCTGAATATCGGGTCTAAATGGGCCGAACAATGGTCCCGTTAGAATTTTAACGGAGTAAAAAGTACAGAAATCGAGTTTGTGCAATATAATCGTGTTGAAAAGCTCGTAATCAATTGTATGAATACCTAAATTTGGATTAAAAATTATTTTGCAACCCTTTTGTAGAGGTTTCGGACGAGCGGGTCTAAATGGGCCGAACAATGGACCCATTAGAATTTTAACTGAGTAAAAAGTACTGTAATCGAGTTTTTGCAATACAATCGTGTTGAAAAGCTTGTAATCAATTATATGATCTCCTAAAATTTGATTCTAAATTATTTTGCGGTCTTTTTTGTAATGGTTTCGGACGACCGGGTCTAAATGGGCCGAAAAATGGACCCGTTCAAATTTTAACTGAGTAAAACGTACATAAATCAAGTTTTTGCAATATAATCGCGTTGAAAAGCTCGTAATCAATTGTATGAACTCCTAAATTTGGATTAAAACTTATTTTGCCACCCCTTTGAAGAGGTTTTGGACGAGCGGGTCTAAATGGGCCGAACAATAGACCCGTTAGAATTTTAAGTGAGTAAAAAGTACAGAAATCAAGATTTTGCAATATAATCGTGTTGAAAAGCTCGTAATCAATTATATGAACTCCTAAAATTTGATTATAACTTGTTTTGCGGCCTTTTTTGTAGAGGTTTCGGACGAGCGGGTCTAAATGGGCCGAACAATGGACCTGTTAGAATTTTAACTGTGTAAAAAGTACAGAAATTGAGATTTTGCAATATAATCGTGTTGAAAAGCTCGTAATTAAATTTATGAACTCCTACATTGGGATTAAAACTTATTTTGCAACCCTTTTGTCGAGGTTTCGGACGAGTGAGTCTAAATGGGCCGAACAATGGACCCTTTAGAATTTTAACTGAGTAAAAAGTACAAAAATCAAGTTTTTGCAATATAATCGCGTTGAAAAGCTTGTAAGCAATTATATGAACTCCTAAAATTTGATTCTAACTTGGTTTGCGGTCTTTTCGTAAAGGTTTCGGACAAGCGGGTCTAAATGAGCCGAACAATGGACCCGTTAGAATTTTAACTGAGTAAAAAGTACTGTAATCGAATTTTTGCAATATAATGCTGTTGAAAAGCTCGTAATCAATTATATGAACTTCCAAAATTTGATTCTAACTTATTTTGCGGTCTTTTTTGTAAAGGTTTCGGACGAGCGGGTCTAAATGGGTCGAACAATGGACCCGTTAGAATTTTATCTGAGTAAAAAGTACAGAAATCAAGTTTTTGAAATATAATCGTGTTGAAAAACTCGTAATCAATTGTATGAACTCCTAAATTTAGATTAAAACTTATTTTGCAACCCTTTTGTAGAGGTTTCGGACGAGCGGGTCTAAATGGGCCGAACAGTGGACCCGTTAGAATTTTAACTTAGTAAAAAGTACAGAAATCGAGTTTTTGCAATATAATCATTTTGAAAAGCTCATAATCAATTATATGAACTCCTCAATTTGGATTAAAACTTATTTTGCAGACCTTTTTGTAGAGCTTTCGGACGATCGGGTCTAAATGGGCCGAACAATAGACCCGTTAGAATTTTAACGGAGTAAAAAGTACAAAAATCGTGTTGAAAAGCTTGTAATCAATTGTATGAACTCCTAAATTTGGATTAAAACTTATTTTGCAACCGTTTTGTAGAGGTTTCGGACGAACGGGTCTAAATGGGCCGAACAATGGACCCGTTAGAATTTTAAATGAGTAAAAAGTACTGTAATCGTATTTTTGCAATATAATCGTGTTGAAAAGCTCGTAATCAATTATATTAACTCCTAAAATTTTATTCTAACTTATTTTGTTGTCTTTTTTGTAAAGGTTTCGGACGAGCGGGTCTAAATTGGCCGAACAATGGACCCGTTAGAATTTTAACTGAGTAAAAAGTACAGAAATTGAGTTTTTGAAATATAATCGTGTTGAAAGGCTCGTAATCAATTGTATGAACTCCTAAATTTGGATTAAAACTTATTTTGAAACCCTTTTCTAGAGGTTTCGGACGAGCGGGTCTAAATGGGCCGAACAATAGACCCGTTAAAATTTTAACTAAGTAAAAAGTACAGAAATCAAGTTTTTTAAATATAATCATGTTGAAAAGCTCATAATCAATTGTATAAACTCCGAAATTTGGATTAAAACTTATTTTGAAACCCTTTTGTAGAGGTTTTGGACGAGCGGGTCTAAATGGGCCGAACAATGGACCCGTTAGATATTTAACTAAGTAAAAAGTACAGTAATCGAGTTTTTGCAATATAATCGTGTTGAAAAGCTCTTAATCAATTATATGAACTCCTAAAATTTGATTCTAACTTATTTTGCGATCTTTTTTGTAGAAGTTTGCGACGAGCGGGTCTAAATGGGCCGAACAATGGACCCGTTAGAATTTTAACTGAGTAAAAAGTATAGAAATCAAGTTTTTGCAATATAATCGTGTTGAAAAGCTCGTAATCAATTATATGAACTCCTAAAATTTGATTCTAACTTGTTTTGCGGTCTTTTTTGTAGAGGTTTCGGACGAGTAGGTCTAAATGGGCCGAACAATGGACCTGTTAGAATTTAACTGAGTAAAAAGTACAGAAATCGAGTTTTTGCAATATAATCGTGTTGAAATGCTCGTAATCAAATTTATGAACTCCTAAATTTGGATTAAAACTTATTTTGCAACCCTTTTGTCTTGGTTTCGGACGAGCGAGTCTAAATGAGCCGAACAATGGACCCGTTAGAATTTTAACTGAGTAAAAAGTACAAAAATCAATTTTTTTGCAATATAATCGTGTTGAAAAGCTTGTAAGCAATTATATGAACTCCTAAAATTTGATTCTAACTTATTTTGGGGTCTTTTTGTAAAGGTTTCGGACGAGCGGGTCTTAATGAGCCGGACAATGGACCCGTTAGAATTTTAACTGAGTAAAAACTAATGTAATCGAGTTTTTGCAATATAATTGTGTTGAAAAGCTCGTAATCAATTATATGAACTCCTAAAATTTTATTCTAACTTATTTTGCGGTCTATTTTTATAGGTTTCGGACGAGTGGGTCTAAATGGGCCGAACAATGGACCCGTTCGAATTTTAAATGAGTAAAAAGTACAGAAATCGAGTTTTGCAATATAATCATGTTGAAAAGCTCGTAATCAATTGTATGAACTCCTAATATTTGATTCTAACTTATTTTGCGGTCTTTTTTATAAAGGTTTCGGACGAGCGGGTCTAAATGGGCCGAACAATGGACCCGTTAGAATTTTTACTGAGTAAAAAGTACAGAAAAACAAGTTTTTGAAATATAATCGTGTTGAAAAGCTCGTAATCAATTGTATGAACTCCTAAATTTGGATTAAAACTTGTTTTGCAACCCTTTTGTAGAGGTTTCGGACGAGCAGGTCTAATTGGGCCGAACAGTGGACCCGTTAGAATTTTTACTGTGTAAAAAATACAGAAATCTAGTATTTGCAATATAATCGTGTTTAAAAGCTCGTAATCAATTGTATGAACTCCTAAATTTGGATTAAAACTTATTTTGCAACCCTTTTGTCGAGGTTTCGGACAAGCGGGTCTAAATGGGTCGAACAATGGACCCATTAGAATTTTAACTGAGTAAAAAGTACCGTAATCGAGTTTTTGCAATATAATCGTGTTGAAAAGCTCGTAATCAATTATATGAACTCCTATTATTTGATTCTAACTTGTTTTGCGGTATTTTTTGTAGAGGTTTCGGACGAACGGGTCTAAAATGAGCCGAACAACGGACCCGTTAGAATTTTTACTCAGTAAAAAGTAATGTAATCGAGTTTTTGCAATATAATCGTGTTGAAAACCTCGTAATTAATTATATGAACTCCTAAAATTTGATTATAACTTATTTTAAGGTCTTTTTTGTATAGGTTTCGGACGAGCGGGTCTAAATGGGCCGAACAATGGACCCATTCGAATTTTAACTGAGTAAAAAGTACATAAATCGAGTTTTTGCAATATAATTGTGTTGAAAAGCTCGTAATCAATTGTATGAACTCCTAAATTTGGATTAAAACTTATTTTGCAACCATTTTGTAGAGGTTTCAGACGAGCGGGTCTAAATGGGCCGAACAATAGACTCGTTAGAATTTTAACTGAGTAAAAAGTACAGAAATCGAGTTTTTGAGATATAATCGTGTTGAAAAGCTCGTAATCAATTATATGAACTCCTAAATTTGGATTAAAACTTATTTTGCAGCTCTTTTTTTTGTAGAGGTTTCGGACGATCGGGTCTAAATATGCCGAACAATGGACCCATTAGAATTTTAACGGAGTAAAAAGTACAGAAATCGTGTTTTTGCAATATAATCGTGTTTAAAAGCTCATAATCAATTGAATGAACTCCTAAATTTGGATTAAAACTTATTTTGCAGCTCTTTTTTGTAGAGGTTTCAGACGATCGGGTCTAAATATGCAGAATAATGGACCCGTTAGAATTTTAACGGAGTAAAAAGTACATAAATCGAGTTTTTGCAATATAATCATTTTGAAAAGCTCGTAATCAATTGTATGAACTCCTAAATTTGGATTAAAACATATTTTGAAACCCTTTTGTAGAGGTTTTGGACGAGCGAGTCTAAATAGGCCGAACAATGGACCCGTTAGAATTTTAACTGAGTAAAAAGCATAAAAAACGAGTTTTTGCAATACAATTGTGTTGAAAAGCTTGTCATCAATTGTATGAACTACTATATTTGGATTTAAAATTATTTTCCAACCTCTTTGTAGAGGTTTCGGACGAGCGGGTCTAAATGGGCTGAACAATGGACCCGTTAGAATTTTAACTGAGTAAAAGTACTGAAATCAAGTTTTTGCAATATAATCGTGTTTAAAAGCTTGTAATCAATTATATGAACTCATAAAATTTGATTCTAACTTGTTTTGCGGTCTTTTTTGTAGAGGTTTTTGGACGAGGGGGTCTGAATGGGCCGAACAATAGACCTGTTAGAATTTTAACTGAGTAAAAAGTACAGAAATCGAGTTTTTGCAATATAATCGTGTTGAAAAGCTCGTAATCAATTTTATGAACTCCTAAATTTGGATTAAAACTTATTTTTAAACCCTTTTGTCGATGTTTCGGACGAGCGAGTCTAAATGGGTCGAACAATGGACCCGTTAGAATTTTAATTGAGAAAAAGTACAAAAATAATTTTTTTGCAATATAATCGTGTTGAAAAGCTTGTAAGCAATTATATGAACTCCTAAAATTTGATTCTAACTTGTTTTGCGGTCTTTTTTGTAAAGGTTTCGGACGAGCGGGTCGAAATGAGCCTAACAATGGACCCGTTAGAATTTTAACTGAGTAAAAAGTAATGTAATCGAGTTTTTGCAATATAATCATGTTGAAAAGCTCGTAATCAATTACATGAACTCCTAAAATTTGATTCCAACTTATTTTGCGGTCTTTTTTTATAGGTTTCGGACGAGCGGGTCTAAATGGGCCGAACAATGGACCCGTTAGAATTTTAACTAAGTAAAAAGTATAGAAATCGAGTTTTTGCAATATAATCGTGTTAAAAAGCTCGTAATCAATTATATGAACTCCTAAATGTGGATTAAAACTTATTTTGCAGCCCTTTTATAAAGGTTTCGGACGATCGGGTCTAAATAGGAAGAACAATGGACCCTTTAGAATTTTAACGCAGTAAAAAGTACAAAAATCGAGTTTTTGCAATATAATCGTGTTGAAAAGGTCGAGATCATTTGTATGAACTCCTAAATTTGGATTAAAACTTATTTTGAAAACCTTTTGTAGAGGTTTCGGATGAGCGGGTCTAAATGGGCCGAACAATGGACCCGTTAGAATTTTAACTGAGTAAAAAGTACAGAAATCGCTATTTTGAAATATAATCGTGTTGAAAAGCTCGTAATCAATTATATGAACTCCTAAATTTGGATTAAAACTTATTTTGCAACCCTTTTGTAGAGGTTTCGGACGAGCGGGTCTAAATGGGCCGAACAGTGGACCCGTTAAATTTTAACTAAGTAAAAAGTACAAAAATCGAGTTTTTTCAATATAATCGTGTTGAAAAGCTCGTAATCAATTATATGAACTCCAAAATTTGGATTAAAACTTATTTTGCAGCCCTTTTTGTAGAAGTTTCTGACGAGAGGGTCTAAATGGGCCGAACAATGGACCCGTTAGAATTTTAACGTCGTAAAAAGTACAAAAATCAAGTTTTTGCAATATAATCGTGTTGAAAAGCTCGTAATCAATTGTATGAACTCCTAAATTTGGATTAAAACTTATTTTGCAACCCTTTTGTAGAGGTTTCGGACGAGAGGGTCTAAATGGGCCGAACAATGGACCCGTTAGAATTTTAACTGAGTAAAAAGTACTGTAGTCGAGTTTTTGCAATATAATTCTGTTGAAAAGTTCGTAATCAATTATATGAACTCCAAAAATTTGATTCTAACATATTTTGCGATCTTTTTGTAAAGGTTTCGGACGAGCGGGTCTAAATGGGTCGAACAATGGACCCGTTAGAATTTTAATTGAGTAAAAAGTACAGAAATCGAGTTTTTGAAATATAATAATGTTGAAATGCTCGTAATCAATTGTATGAACTCCTAAATTTGGATTAAAACTTATTTTGCCACCCTTTTGTAGAGGTTTCGGACGAGCGGGTCTAAATGGGCCGAACAGTGGACCCGATAGAATTTTAACTAAGTAAAAAGTATAGAAATCGAGTTTTTGCAATATAATTGTGTTGAAAAGCTTGTAATCAATTATATGAACTCCTAAATTTGGATTAAAACTTATTTTGCAGCTCTTTTTTGTAGAGGTTTCGGACGATCGGATCTAAATATGCCGAACAATGGACCCGTTAGAATATTAACGGAGTAAAAAGTACAGAAATCGAGTTTTTGCAGTATAATCGTGTTGAAAAGCTCGTAACCAATTGTATGAACTCCTAAATTTCGATTAAAACTTATTTTGCAACCCTTTTGTAGAGGTTTCGGACGAACGGGTCTAAATGGGCCGAACAATGGACCCGTTAGAATTTTAACTGAGTAAAAAGTACTGTAATCGTGTTTTTGCAATATAATTGTGTTGAAAAGCTCGTAATCAATTATATGAACTCCTTAAATTTGATTCTAACTTATTTTGTGGTCTTTTTTGTAAAAGTTTCGGACGAGCGGGTCTAAATGGGCCGAACAATGGACCCGTTAGAATCTTAACTACGTAAAAAGTACAGAAATCGAGTTTTTGAAATATAATCGTGTTGAAAAGCTTGTAATCAATTACATGAACTCCTAAAATTTGATTCTAACTTATTTTGCGGTCTTTTTTTATAGGTTCGGACGAGCGGGTCTAAATGGGCCGAGCAATGGACTCGTTCGAATTTTAACTAAGTAAAAAGTACAGAAATCGAGTTTTTGCAATATAACCATGTTGAAAAGCTCGTAATCAATTGTATGAACTCCTAAATTTGGAATAAAACTTATTTTGCAACCCTTTTGTAGAGGTTTCGGACGAGCGGGTCTAAATGGGCCGAACAATAGACCCATTAGAATTTTAACTAAGTAAAAAGTACAGAAATCGAGTTTTTGCAATATAATCGTGTTGAAAAGCTCGTAATCAATTATATGAACTCATAAATGTGGATTAAAACTTATTTTGCAGCCCTTTTGTAGAGGTTTCGGACGATCAGGTCTAAATAGGCAGAACAATGGACCCTTTAGAATTTTAACGCAGTAAAAAGTACAGAAATCGAGTTTTTGCAATATAATCGTGTTGAAAAGCTCGTAATCATTTGTATGAACTCCTAAATTTGGATTAAAACTTATTTTGCAGCCCTTTTGTAGAGGTTTCGGACGATCGGGTCTAAATGGGCCGAACAATGGACCCGTTAGAATATTAACGGAGTATCCTAAAATTTGATTCTAACTTGTTTTGCAGTCTTTTTGTAAAGGTTTCGGACGAGCGGGTCTAAATGAGCCGAACAATGGACCCGTTAGAATTTTAACTGAGTAAAAAGTACTGTAATCGTGTTTTTGCAATATAATCGTGTTGAAAAGCTCTTAATCAATTATATGAACTCCTAAAATTTGATTCTAACTTATTTTGCGGTCTTTTTTGTAAAGATTTCGGACGAGAGGGTCTAAATGGGCCGAACAATGGTCCCGTTAGAATTTTAACTGAGTAAAAAGTACAGAAATAGAGTTTTTGAAATATAATCGTGTTGAAAAGCTCGTAATCAAATATATGAACTCCTAAATTTGGATTAAAACTTATTTTGCAACCCTTTTGTAGAGGTTTCGGACGAGTGAGTCTAAATGGGTCGAACAATGGACCCGTTAGAATTTTAACTGAGTAAAAAGTACATAAATCGAGTTTTTGAAATATAATCGTGTTGAAAAGCTCGTAATCAATTTTATAAACTCTAAATTTTGATTAAAACTTATTTTGAAACCCTTTTGTAGAGGTTTTGGACGAGTGGGTCTAAATGGGCCGAACAATGGACCTGTTAGAATTTTAACTGAGTAAAAAGTACAAAAATCGAGTTTTTGCAATATAGTCATGTTGAAAATCTCGTAATCAATTGTATGAACTCCTAAATTTGATTAAAACTTATTTTGCAACCCTTTTGTAGAGGTTTCGGACGAGCGGGTCTAAATGGGCCGAACAATGGACCCGTTAGAATTTTAACTGATTTAAAACTACTGTAATCGAGTTTTTGCAATATAATCCTATTGAAAAGCTCGTAATCAATTATATGAACTCCTAAAATTTGATTCTAACTTTTTTGCGGTCTTTTTTTGTAAAGGTTTCGGACGAGCGGGTCTAAATGGGCCGAACAATGGACCTGTTCGAATTTTAACTGAGTAAAAAGTACAGAAAACGAGTTTTTAAAATATAATCGTGTTGTAAAGCTCGTAATCAATTGTATGAACTCTTAAATTTCGATTAAAACTTATTTTGCAACCCTTTTGTAGAGGTTTCGGACGAGCGAGTCTAAATGAGCCGAACAATGGACCCGTAAGAATTTTAACTGATTAAAAACTACTGTAATCGAGTTTTTGCAATATAATCATGTTGAAAAGCTCGTAATCAATTAAATGAACTCCCAAAATTTGATTCTAACTTATTTTGCGGTCTTTTTTGTAATGGTTTCGGACGAACGGGTCTAAATGGGCCGAATAATAGACCCGTTCGAATTTTAACTGAGTAAAAAATACATAAATCGAGTTTTTGTAATATAATAGTGTTTAAAAGCTTGTAATCAATTGTATGAACTCCTAAATTCGGATTAAAACTTATTTTGCAACCCTTTTGTCGAGGTTTCGGACGAGAGGGTCTAAATGGGCCGAACAATGGACCCGTTAGAATTTTAACTATGTAAAAAGTACTGTAATCGTGTTTTTGCAATATAATCGTGTCGAAAAGCTCGTAATCAATTATATGAACTCCTAAAATTTGATTCTAACTTATTTTGCGGTCTTTTTTGTAATGGTTTCGGAGGAACGGGTCTAAATGGGCCGAATAATGGACCCGTTCGAATTTTAACTGAGTAAAAAATACATAAATCGAGTTTTTGTAATATAATAGTGTTTAAAAGCTTGTAATCAATTGTATGAACTCCTAAATTCGGATTAAAACTTATTTTGCAACCCTTTTGTCGAGGTTTCGGACGAGAGGGTCTAAATGGGCCGAACAATGGACCCGTTAGAATTTTAACTATGTAAAAAGTACTGTAATCGTGTTTTTGCAATATAATCGTGTCGAAAAGCTCGTAATCAATTATATGAACTCCTAAAATTTGATTCTAACTTATTTTGCGGTCTTTTTTTATAGGTTTCGGATGAGCGAGTCTAAATGGGCCGAACAATGGACGGGTTAGAATTTTAACTGAGTAAAAAGTATTGTAATCGAGTTTTTGCAATATAATCGTGTTGAAAAGCTCGTAATCAATTATATGAACTCCAAAAATTTGATTCTAACTTATTTTTGCGGTCTTTTTTGTAAAGGTTTCGGACGAGCAGGTCTAAATGGGCCGAACAGTGGACCCGTTAGAATTTTAACTGAGTAAAAAATACAGAAATCGAGTTTTTGAAATATAATCGTGTTGAAAAGCTCGTAATCAATTGTATGAACTCCTAAATTTGGATTAAAACCTATTTTGCAACCCTTTTGTAGAGGTTTCAGACGAGTGGGTCTAAATGGGCCGAACAATGGACCCGTTAGATATTTAACTGAGTAAAAAATACAGTAATCGAGTTTTTGCAATATAATCGTGTTGAAAAGCTTGTAAGAAATTATATGAACTCCTAAAATTTGATTCTAACTTGTTTTGCGGTATTTTTGTAAAGGTTTCGGACGAGCGGGTCAAAAGGGCCGAACAATGGACCCGTTAGAATTTTAACTGAGTAAAGAGCACAAAAATCGAGTTTTCACAATATAATAGGGTTGAAAAGCTCGTAACCAATTATATGAACTCCTAAATTTGGATTTAAACTTATTTTGTAGCCATTTTTGTAGAGGTTTTAGACGATCGGGTCTAAATGGGCCGAACAGTGGACCTGTTAAAATTTTAACGGAGTAAAAAGTACAGAAATCGATTTTTTGCAATATAATCGTGTTAAAAAGCTCGTAATCAATTGTATGAATTCCTAAATTTGGATTAAAACTTGTTTTGCAACCCTTTTGTAGAGGTTTCGGACGAGCGGGTCTAAATGGGCCGAACAATGGACCCGTTAGAATTTTAACTGAGTAAAAAGTACTATAATCAAGTTTTTGCAATATAATCGTGTTGAAAAGCTCGTAATCAATTATATGATCTCCTAAAATATGATTGCGGACTTTTTTGTAAGGGTTTCGGACGACCGAGTCTAAATGGGCCGAACAATAGACCCGTTGAAATTTTAACTGAGTAAAACGTACAGAAATCGAGTTTTTGCAATATAATCGTGCTGAAAAGCTCGTAATCAAATATATGAACTCATAAATTTGGATTAAAACTTATTTTGCAACCCCTTTGTCAAGGTTTCGGACGAGCGGGTCTAAATGGGCCGAACAATGGACTCGTTAGAATTTTAACTGAGTAAAAAAAATTGTAATCGAGTTTTTGCAATATAATCTTGTTGAAAAGCTCGTAATCAATTATATGAACTCCAAAAATTTGATTCTAACTTGTTTTACGGTCTTTTTTGTAAATGTTTCGGATGAGCGGGTCTAAATGGGCCGAACAATGGACCCGTTCGAATTTTAACTGAGTAAAAAGTACAAAAATCGAGTTTTTGCAATATAATCGTGTTGAAAAGCTCGTAATCAATTGTATGAACTCCTAAATTTGGATTAAAACTTATTTTGAAACCCCTTTCTAGTGGTTTCGGACGAGCGGGTCTAAATGGGCCGAACAATAGACCCGTTAAAATTTTGACTAAGTAAAAAGTACAGAAATCAAGTTTTTGCAATATAATTGTGTTGAAAAGCTCGTAATCAATTATATGAACTCCTAAAATTTGATTCTAACTTGTTTTGCGGTCTTTTTTGTAGAGGTTTCTGACGAGCGGGTGTAAATGGGCCGAACAATGGACCTATTAGAATTTTAACTGAGTAAAAAGTACATAAATGGAGTTTTTGTAATATAATCGTATTGAAAAGCTTGTAATCAATTACATGAACTCCTAAATTTGGATTAAAACTTATTTTGCAGCTCTTTTTTGTAGAGGTTTCGGACGATCGAATCTAAATATGCCGAACAATGGACCCGTTAGAATATTAACGGAGTAAAAAGTACAGAAATCGAGTTTTTGCAGTATAATCGTGTTGAAAAGCTCGTAATCAATTGTATGAACTCCTAAATTTGGATTAAAAATTATTTTGAAACTCTTTTGTAGAGATTTTGGACGAGCGGGTCTAAATGGGTCGAACAATGGACACGTTAGAATTTTAACTGAGTAAAAAGCATAAAAATTGAGTTTTTGAAATAAAATTGTGTAGAAAAGCTCGTAATCAATTGTATGAACTCCTAAATTTGGATTTAAACTTATTTTGCAACCTCTTTCAAGAGGTTTCGGACGAGCGGGTCTAAATGGGCCGAACAATGGACACGTTAGAATTTTAAGTGAGTAAAAAGTACTGTAATCGAGTTTTTGCAATATAATTCTGTTGAAAAGCTCGTAATCAATTATATGTACTCCAAAAATTTGATTCTAACTTATTTTGCGGTCTTTTTTGTAAAAGTTTCGGACGAGCAGGTCTAAATGGGTCGAACAATGGACCTGTCAGAATTTTAACTAAGTAAAAAGTACAGAAATCGAGTTTTTGAAATATAATCGTGTTGAAAAGCTCGTAATAAATTGTATGAACTCCTAAATTTGGATTAAAACTTATTTTGCAACCCTTTTATAGAGGCTTCGGACGAGCGGGTCTAAATGGGCCGAACAGTGGACCCGTTAGAATTTTAACTGAGTAAAAAGTACAGAAATCGAGTTTTTGCAATATAATCATGTTGAAAAGCTCGTAATCAATTATATGAACTCCTCAATTTGGATTAAAACTTATTTTGCAGCCCTTTTTGTAGAGGTTTCGGACGATCGGGTCTAAATGGGCCAAACAATGGACCCGTTAGAATTTTAACGGAGTAAAAAGTACAGAAATCGTGTTTTTGCATTATAATCGTGTTGAAAAGCTCATAACCAATTGTATGAACTCCTAAATTTCGATTAAAACTTATTTTGCAACCCTTTTGTAGAGGTTTCGGACGAACGGGTCTAAATGGGTCGAACAATGGACCCGTTGGAATTTTAACTGAGTAAAAAGTACTGTAATCGTGTTTTTGCAATATAATCGTGTTGAAAAGCTCGTAATCAATTATATGAACTCCTAAAATTTGATTCTAACTTATTTTGAAACCCTTTTGTAGAGGTTTTGGATGAGCGGGTCTAAATGGGCCGAACAATGGACCCGTTAGAATTTTAACTGAGTAAAAAGCATAAAAATCGAGTTTTTGCAATATAATTGTGTTGAAAAGCTCGTAATCAATTGTATGAACTCCTAAATTTGGATTTAAATTTATTTTGCAACCTCTTTGTAGAGGTTTCGGACGAGCGGGTCTAAATGGGCCGAACAATGGACCCGTTAGAATTTTAACGGAGTAAAATGTACATAAATCGAGTTTTTGCAATATAATGGTGTTGAAAAGCTCGTAATCAATTATAGGAACTCGTAAAATTTGATTCTAACTTGTTTTGCAGTCTTTTTTGTAGACGTTTCGGACGAGAAGGTCTAAATGGGCCGAACAATGGACCAGTTAGAATTTTAACTTAGTAAAAAGTAATGTAATCGAGTTTTTGCAATATAATCGTGTTGAAAAGGTCGTAATCAATTATATGAACTCCAAAATTTGGATTAAAACTTATTTTGCAGCCCTTTTGTAGAGGATTCTGAATATCGGGTCTAAATGGGCCGAACAATGGTCCCGTTAGAATTTTAACGGAGTAAAAAGTACAGAAATCGAGTTTGTGCAATATAATCGTGTTGAAAAGCTCGTAATCAATTGTATGAATACCTAAATTTGGATTAAAAATTATTTTGCAACCCTTTTGTAGAGGTTTCGGACGAGCGGGTCTAAATGGGCCGAACAATGGACCCATTAGAATTTTAACTGAGTAAAAAGTACTGTAATCGAGTTTTTGCAATACAATCGTGTTGAAAAGCTTGTAATCAATTATATGATCTCCTAAAATTTGATTCTAAATTATTTTGCGGTCTTTTTTGTAATGGTTTCGGACGACCGGGTCTAAATGGGCCGAAAAATGGACCCGTTCAAATTTTAACTGAGTAAAACGTACATAAATCAAGTTTTTGCAATATAATCGCGTTGAAAAGCTCGTAATCAATTGTATGAACTCCTAAATTTGGATTAAAACTTATTTTGCCACCCCTTTGAAGAGGTTTTGGACGAGCGGGTCTAAATGGGCCGAACAATAGACCCGTTAGAATTTTAAGTGAGTAAAAAGTACAGAAATCAAGATTTTGCAATATAATCGTGTTGAAAAGCTCGTAATCAATTATATGAACTCCTAAAATTTGATTATAACTTGTTTTGCGGCCTTTTTTGTAGAGGTTTCGGACGAGCGGGTCTAAATGGGCCGAACAATGGACCTGTTAGAATTTTAACTGTGTAAAAAGTACAGAAATTGAGTTTTTGCAATATAATCGTGTTGAAAAGCTCGTAATTAAATTTATGAACTCCTACATTGGGATTAAAACTTATTTTGCAACCCTTTTGTCGAGGTTTCGGACGAGTGAGTCTAAATGGGCCGAACAATGGACCCTTTAGAATTTTAACTGAGTAAAAAGTACAAAAATCAAGTTTTTGCAATATAATCGCGTTGAAAAGCTTGTAAGCAATTATATGAACTCCTAAAATTTGATTCTAACTTGGTTTGCGGTCTTTTCGTAAAGGTTTCGGACAAGCGGGTCTAAATGAGCCGAACAATGGACCCGTTAGAATTTTAACTGAGTAAAAAGTACTGTAATCGAATTTTTGCAATATAATGCTGTTGAAAAGCTCGTAATCAATTATATGAACTTCCAAAATTTGATTCTAACTTATTTTGCGGTCTTTTTTGTAAAGGTTTCGGACGAGCGGGTCTAAATGGGTCGAACAATGGACCCGTTAGAATTTTATCTGAGTAAAAAGTACAGAAATCAAGTTTTTGAAATATAATCGTGTTGAAAAACTCGTAATCAATTGTATGAACTCCTAAATTTAGATTAAAACTTATTTTGCAACCCTTTTGTAGAGGTTTCGGACGAGCGGGTCTAAATGGGCCGAACAGTGGACCCGTTAGAATTTTAACTTAGTAAAAAGTACAGAAATCGAGTTTTTGCAATATAATCATTTTGAAAAGCTCATAATCAATTATATGAACTCCTCAATTTGGATTAAAACTTATTTTGCAGACCTTTTTGTAGAGCTTTCGGACGATCGGGTCTAAATGGGCCGAACAATAGACCCGTTAGAATTTTAACGGAGTAAAAAGTACAAAAATCGTGTTGAAAAGCTTGTAATCAATTGTATGAACTCCTAAATTTGGATTAAAACTTATTTTGCAACCGTTTTGTAGAGGTTTCGGACGAACGGGTCTAAATGGGCCGAACAATGGACCCGTTAGAATTTTAAATGAGTAAAAAGTACTGTAATCGTATTTTTTGCAATATAATCGTGTTGAAAAGCTCGTAATCAATTATATTAACTCCTAAAATTTTATTCTAACTTATTTTGTTGTCTTTTTTGTAAAGGTTTCGGACGAGCGGGTCTAAATTGGCCGAACAATGGACCCGTTAGAATTTTAACTGAGTAAAAAGTACAGAAATTGAGTTTTTGAAATATAATCGTGTTGAAAGGCTCGTAATCAATTGTATGAACTCCTAAATTTGGATTAAAACTTATTTTGAAACCCCTTTCTAGAGGTTTCGGACGAGCGGGTCTAAATGGGCCGAACAATAGACCCGTTAAAATTTTAACTAAGTAAAAAGTACAGAAATCAAGTTTTTTAAATATAATCATGTTGAAAAGCTCATAATCAATTGTATAAACTCCGAAATTTGGATTAAAACTTATTTTGAAACCCTTTTGTAGAGGTTTTGGACGAGCGGGTCTAAATGGGCCGAACAATGGACCCGTTAGATATTTAACTAAGTAAAAAGTACAGTAATCGAGTTTTTGCAATATAATCGTGTTGAAAAGCTCTTAATCAATTATATGAACTCCTAAAATTTGATTCTAACTTATTTTGCGATCTTTTTTGTAGAAGTTTGCGACGAGCGGGTCTAAATGGGCCGAACAATGGACCCGTTAGAATTTTAACTGAGTAAAAAGTATAGAAATCAAGTTTTTGCAATATAATCGTGTTGAAAAGCTCGTAATCAATTATATGAACTCCTAAAATTTGATTCTAACTTGTTTTGCGGTCTTTTTTGTAGAGGTTTCGGACGAGTAGGTCTAAATGGGCCGAACAATGGACCTATTAGAATTTAACTGAGTAAAAAGTACAGAAATCGAGTTTTTGCAATATAATCGTGTTGAAATGCTCGTAATCAAATTTATGAACTCCTAAATTTGGATTAAAACTTATTTTGCAACCCTTTTGTCTTGGTTTCGGACGAGCGAGTCTAAATGAGCCGAACAATGGACCCGTTAGAATTTTAACTGAGTAAAAAGTACAAAAATCAATTTTTTTGCAATATAATCGTGTTGAAAAGCTTGTAAGCAATTATATGAACTCCTAAAATTTGATTCTAACTTATTTTGGGGTCTTTTTGTAAAGGTTTCGGACGAGCGGGTCTTAATGAGCCGGACAATGGACCCGTTAGAATTTTAACTGAGTAAAAACTAATGTAATCGAGTTTTTGCAATATAATTGTGTTGAAAAGCTCGTAATCAATTATATGAACTCCTAAAATTTTATTCTAACTTATTTTGCGGTCTATTTTTATAGGTTTCGGACGAGTGGGTCTAAATGGGCCGAACAATGGACCCGTTCGAATTTTAAATGAGTAAAAAGTACAGAAATCGAGTTTTGCAATATAATCATGTTGAAAAGCTCGTAATCAATTGTATGAACTCCTAATATTTGATTCTAACTTATTTTGCGGTCTTTTTTGTAAAGGTTTCGGACGAGCGGGTCTAAATGGGCCGAACAATGGACCCGTTAGAATTTTTACTGAGTAAAAAGTACAGAAAAACAAGTTTTTGAAATATAATCATGTTGAAAAGCTCGTAATCAATTGTATGAACTCCTAAATTTGGATTAAAACTTGTTTTGCAACCCTTTTGTAGAGGTTTCGGACGAGCAGGTCTAATTGGGCCGAACAGTGGACCCGTTAGAATTTTTACTGTGTAAAAAATACAGAAATCTAGTATTTGCAATATAATCGTGTTTAAAAGCTCGTAATCAATTGTATGAACTCCTAAATTTGGATTAAAACTTATTTTGCAACCCTTTTGTCGAGGTTTCGGACGAGCGGGTCTAAATGGGTCGAACAATGGACCCATTAGAATTTTAACTGAGTAAAAAGTACCGTAATCGAGTTTTTGCAATATAATCGTGTTGAAAAGCTCGTAATCAATTATATGAACTCCTATTATTTGATTCTAACTTGTTTTGCGGTATTTTTTGTAGAGGTTTCGGACGAACGGGTCTAAAATGAGCCGAACAACGGACCCGTTAGAATTTTTACTCAGTAAAAAGTAATGTAATCGAGTTTTTGCAATATAATCGTGTTGAAAACCTCGTAATTAATTATATGAACTCCTAAAATTTGATTATAACTTATTTTAAGGTCTTTTTTGTATAGGTTTCGGACGAGCGGGTCTAAATGGGCCGAACAATGGACCCATTCGAATTTTAACTGAGTAAAAAGTACATAAATCGAGTTTTTGCAATATAATTGTGTTGAAAAGCTCGTAATCAATTGTATGAACTCCTAAATTTGGATTAAAACTTATTTTGCAACCATTTTGTAGAGGTTTCAGACGAGCGGGTCTAAATGGGCCGAACAATAGACTCGTTAGAATTTTAACTGAGTAAAAAGTACAGAAATCGAGTTTTTGAGATATAATCGTGTTGAAAAGCTCGTAATCAATTATATGAACTCCTAAATTTGGATTAAAACTTATTTTGCAGCTCTTTTTTTTGTAGAGGTTTCGGACGATCGGGTCTAAATATGCCGAACAATGGACCCATTAGAATTTTAACGGAGTAAAAAGTACAGAAATCGTGTTTTTGCAATATAATCGTGTTGAAAAGCTCATAATCAATTGAATGAACTCCTAAATTTGGATTAAAACTTATTTTGCAGCTCTTTTTTGTAGAGGTTTCAGACGATCGGGTCTAAATATGCAGAATAATGGACCCGTTAGAATTTTAACGGAGTAAAAAGTACATAAATCGAGTTTTTGCAATATAATCATTTTGAAAAGCTCGTAATCAATTGTATGAACTCCTAAATTTGGATTAAAACATATTTTGAAACCCTTTTGTAGAGGTTTTGGACGAGCGAGTCTAAATAGGCCGAACAATGGACCCGTTAGAATTTTAACTGAGTAAAAAGCATAAAAACGAGTTTTTGCAATACAATTGTGTTGAAAAGCTTGTCATCAATTGTATGAACTACTATATTTGGATTTAAAATTATTTTCCAACCTCTTTGTAGAGGTTTCGGACGAGCGGGTCTAAATGGGCCGAACAATGGACCCGTTAGAATTTTAACTGAGTAAAAGTACTGAAATCAAGTTTTTGCAATATAATCGTGTTTAAAAGCTTGTAATCAATTATATGAACTCATAAAATTTGATTCTAACTTGTTTTGCGGTCTTTTTTGTAGAGGTTTTTGGACGAGGGGGTCTGAATGGGCCGAACAATAGACCTGTTAGAATTTTAACTGAGTAAAAAGTACAGAAATCGAGTTTTTGCAATATAATCGTGTTGAAAAGCTCGTAATCAATTTTATGAACTCCTAAATTTGGATTAAAACTTATTTTTAAACCCTTTTGTCGATGTTTCGGACGAGCGAGTCTAAATGGGTCGAACAATGGACCCGTTATAATTTTAATTGAGAAAAAAGTACAAAAATAATTTTATTGCAATATAATCGTGTTGAAAAGCTTGTAAGCAATTATATGAACTCCTAAAATTTGATTCTAACTTGTTTTGCGGTCTTTTTTGTAAAGGTTTCGGACGAGCGGGTCGAAATGAGCCTAACAATGGACCCGTTAGAATTTTAACTGAGTAAAAAGTAATGTAATCGAGTTTTTGCAATATAATCATGTTGAAAAGCTCGTAATCAATTACATGAACTCCTAAAATTTGATTCCAACTTATTTTGCGGTCTTTTTTTATAGGTTTCGGACGAGCGGGTCTAAATGGGCCGAACAATGGACCCGTTAGAATTTTAACTAAGTAAAAAGTATAGAAATCGAGTTTTTGCAATATAATCGTGTTAAAAAGCTCGTAATCAATTATATGAACTCCTAAATGTGGATTAAAACTTATTTTGCAGCCCTTTTATAAAGGTTTCAGACGATCGGGTCTAAATAGGAAGAACAGTGGACCCTTTAGAATTTTAACGCAGTAAAAAGTACAAAAATCGAGTTTTTGCAATATAATCGTGTTGAAAAGGTCGAGATCATTTGTATGAACTCCTAAATTTGGATTAAAACTTATTTTGAAAACCTTTTGTAGAGGTTTCGGATGAGCGGGTCTAAATGGGCCGAACAATGGACCCGTTAGAATTTTAACTGAGTAAAAAGTACAGAAATCGCTATTTTGAAATATAATCGTGTTGAAAAGCTCGTAATCAATTATATGAACTCCTAAATTTGGATTAAAACTTATTTTGCAACCCTTTTGTAGAGGTTTCGGACGAGCGGGTCTAAATGGGCCGAACAGTGGACCCGTTAAATTTTAACTAAGTAAAAAGTACAAAAATCGAGTTTTTTCAATATAATCGTGTTGAAAAGCTCGTAATCAATTATATGAACTCCAAAATTTGGATTAAAACTTATTTTGCAGCCCTTTTTGTAGAAGTTTCTGACGAGAGGGTCTAAATGGGCCGAACAATGGACCCGTTAGAATTTTAACGTCGTAAAAAGTACAAAAATCAAGTTTTTGCAATATAATCGTGTTGAAAAGCTCGTAATCAATTGTATGAACTCCTAAATTTGGATTAAAACTTATTTTGCAACCCTTTTGTAGAGGTTTCGGACGAGAGGGTCTAAATGGGCCGAACAATGGACCCGTTAGAATTTTAACTGAGTAAAAAGTACTGTAGTCGAGTTTTTGCAATATAATTCTGTTGAAAAGTTCGTAATCAATTATATGAACTCCAAAAATTTGATTCTAACATATTTTGCGATCTTTTTGTAAAGGTTTCGGACGAGCGGGTCTAAATGGGTTGAACAATGGACCCGTTAGAATTTTAATTGAGTAAAAAGTACAGAAATCGAGTTTTTGAAATATAATAATGTTGAAATGCTCGTAATCAATTGTATGAACTCCTAAATTTGGATTAAAACTTATTTTGCCACCCTTTTGTAGAGGTTTCGGACGAGCGGGTCTAAATGGGCCGAACAGTGGACCCGATAGAATTTTAACTAAGTAAAAAGTATAGAAATCGAGTTTTTGCAATATAATTGTGTTGAAAAGCTTGTAATCAATTATATGAACTCCTAAATTTGGATTAAAACTTATTTTGCAGCTCTTTTTTGTAGAGGTTTCGGACGATCGGATCTAAATATGCCGAACAATGGACCCGTTAGAATATTAACGGAGTAAAAAGTACAGAAATCGAGTTTTTGCAGTATAATCGTGTTGAAAAGCTCGTAATCAATTTTATGAACTCCTAAATTTGGATTAAAACTTATTTTGAAACTCTTTTGTAGAGATTTTGGACGAGCGGGTCTAAATGGGTCGAACAATGGACACGTTAGAATTTTAACTGAGTAAAAAGCATAAAAATTGAGTTTTTGCAATATAATTGTGTAGAAAAGCTGGTAATCAATTGTATGAACTCCTAAATTTGGATTAAAACTTATTTTGCCACCCTTTTGTAGAGGTTTCGGACGAGTGGGTCTAAATGGGCCGAACAGTGGACCCGTTAGAATTTTAACTGAGTAAAAAGTACAGAAATCAAGTTTTTGCAATATAATCATGTTGAAAAGCTCGTATTCAATTATATGAACTCCTCAATTTGGATTAAAACTTATTTTGCAGCCCTTTTGTAGAGGTTTCGGACGATCGGGTCTAAATGGGCCGAACAATGGACCCGTTAGAATATTAACGGAGTAAAAAGTACAGAAATCGTGTTTTTGCAATATAATCGTGTTGAAAAGCTCATAACCAATTGTATGAACTCCTAAATTTCGATTAAAACTTATTTTGCAACCCTTTTGTAGAGGTTTCGGACGAACGGGTCTAAATGGGCCGAACAATGGACCCGTTAGAATTTTAACTGAGTAAAAAGTACTGTAATCGTGTTTTTGCAATATAATTGTGTTGAAAAGCTCGTAATCAATTATATGAACTCCTTAAATTTGATTCTAACTTATTTTGTGGTCTTTTTTGTAAAAGTTTCGGACGAGCGGGTCTAAATGGGCCGAACAATGGACCCGTTAGAATTTTAACTACGTAAAAAGTACAGAAATCGAGTTTTTGAAATATAATCGTGTTGAAAAGCTTGTAATCAATTACATGAACTCCTAAAATTTGATTCTAACTTATTTTGCGGTCTTTTTTATAGGTTTCGGACGAGCGGGTCTAAATGGGCCGAGCAATGGACTCGTTCGAATTTTAACTAAGTAAAAAGTACAGAAATCGAGTTTTTGCAATATAACCATGTTGAAAAGCTCGTAATCAATTGTATGAACTCCTAAATTTGGAATAAAACTTATTTTGCAACCCTTTTGTAGAGGTTTCGGACGAGCGGGTCTAAATGGGCCGAACAATAGACCCATTAGAATTTTAACTAAGTAAAAAGTACAGAAATCGAGTTTTTGCAATATAATCGTGTTGAAAAGCTCGTAATCAATTATATGAACTCATAAATGTGGATTAAAACTTATTTTGCAGCCCTTTTGTAGAGGTTTCGGACGATCGGGTCTAAATAGGCAGAACAATGGACCCTTTAGAATTTTAACGCAGTAAAAAGTACAGAAATCGAGTTTTTGCAATATAATCGTGTTGAAAAGCTCGTAATCATTTGTATGAACTCCTAAATTTGGATTAAAACTTATTTTGCAGCCCTTTTGTAGAGGTTTCGGACGATCGGGTCTAAATGGGCCGAACAATGGACCCGTTAGAATATTAACGGAGTAAAAAGTACAGAAATTGTGTTTTTGCAATATAATCGTGTTGAAAAGCTCATAACCAATTGTATGAACTCCTAAATTTCGATTAAAACTTATTTTGCAACCCTTTTGTAGAGGTTTCGGACGAGCGGGTCTAAATGGGCCGAACAATGGACCCGTTAGAATTTTAACTGAGTAAAAAGTACTGTAATCGTGTTTTTGCAATATAATTGTGTTGAAAAGCTCGTAATCAATTATATGAACTCCTTAAATTTGATTCTAACTTATTTTGTGGTCTTTTTTGTAAAAGTTTCGGACGAGCGGGTCTAAATGGGCCGAACAATGGACCCGTTAGAATTTTAACTGCGTAAAAAGTACAGAAATCGAGTTTATGAAATATAATCGTGTTGAAAAGCTTGTAATCAATTACATGAACTCCTAAAATTTGATTCTAACTTATTTTGCGGTCTTTTTTTATAGGTTTCGGACGAGCGGGTCTAAATGGGCCGAGCAATGGACTCGTTCGAATTTTAACTAAGTAAAAAGTACAGAAATCGAGTTTTTGCAATATAACCATGTTGAAAAGCTCGTAATCAATTGTATGAACTCCTAAATTTGGAATAAAACTTATTTTGCAACCCTTTTGTAAAGGTTTCGGACGAGCGGGTCTAAATGGGCCGAACAATAGACCCATTAGAATTTTAACTAAGTAAAAAGTACAGAAATCGAGTTTTTGCAATATAATCGTGTTGAAAAGCTCGTAATCAATTATATGAACTCATAAATGTGGATTAAAACTTATTTTGCAGCCCTTTTGTAGAGGTTTCGGACGATCGGGTCTAAATAGGCAGAACAATGGACCCTTTAGAATTTTAACGCAGTAAAAAGTACAGAAATCGAGTTTTTGCAATATAATCGTGTTGAAAAGCTCGTAATCATTTGTATGAACTCCTAAATTTGGATTAAAACTTATTTTGAAAACCTTTTGTAGAGGTTTCGGATGAGCGGGTCTAAATGGGCCGAACAATGGACCCGTTAGAATTTTAACTGAGTAAAAAGTACAGAAATCCCTATTTTGAAATATAATCTTGTTGAAAAGCTCGTAATCAATTATATGAACTCCTAAATTTTGATTAAAACTTATTTTGCAACCCTTTTGTAGAGGTTTCGGACCAGCGGGTCTAAATGGGCCGAACAGTGGACCCGTTAAATTTTAACTAAGTAAAAAGTACATAAATCGAGTTTTTCAATATAATCGTGTTGAAAAACTCGTAATCAATTATATGAACTCCAAAATTTGGATTAAAACTTAGTTTTTCAATACGATCGGGTCTAAATAGGCAGAACAATGGACCCGTTAGATTTTAAAGTCGTAAAAAGTACAGAAATCGAGTTGTTGCAATATAATTGTGTTGAAAAGCTCGTAATCAATTGTATGAACTCCTAAATTTGGATTAAAACTTATTTTGCAAACCTTTTGTAGAGGTTTCGGACGAGAGGCTCTAAATGGGCCGAACAATGGACCCGTTAGAATTTCAACTGAGTAAAAAGTACTGTAATCTAGTTTTTGCAATATAATTCTGTTGAAAAGCTCGTAATCAATTATATGAACTCCAAAAATTTGATTCTAACTTATTTTGCGGTCTTTTTGTAAAGGTTTTGGACGAGCGGGTCTAAATGGGTCGAACAATGGACCCGTTAGAATTTTAATTGAGTAAAAAGTACAGAAATCGAGTTTTTGAAATATAATCATGTTGAAATGCTCGTAGTCAATTGTATGAACTCCTAAATTTGGACTAAAACTTATTTTGCCACCCTTTTGTAGAGGTTTCGGACGAGCGGGTCTAAATGGGCCGAACAGTGGACCCGTTAGAATTTTAATTGAGTAAAAAATATAGAAATCGAGTTTTTGCAATAAAATCGTGTTGAAAAGCTTGTAATCAATTATATGAACTCCTAAATTTGGATTAAAACTTATTTTGCAGCTCTTTTTTGTAGAGGTTTCGGACGATCGAGTCTAAATATGCCGAACAATGGACCCGTTAGATATTAACGGAGTAAAGAGTACAGAAATTGAGTTTTTGCAGTATAATCGTGTTGAAAAGCTCGTAATCAATTGTATGAACTCCTAAATTTTGATTAAAACTTATATTTCGGTCTTTTTTGTAAAGGTTTCGGATGAGCGGGTCTAAATCGGCCGAACAATGGACCCGTTAGAATTTTGACTGAGTAAAAAGTACAGAAATCGAGTTTTTGCAGTATAATCGTGTTGAAAAGCTCGTAATCAATTGTATGAACTCCTAAATTTGGATTAAAACTTATTTTGAAACTCTTTTGTAGAGATTTTGGACGAGCGGGTCTAAATGGGTCGAACAATGGACACGTTAGAATTTTAACTGAGTAAAAAGCATAAAAATTGAGTTTTTGCAATATAATTGTGTAGAAAAGCTCGTAATCAATTGTATGAACTCCTAAATTTGGATTAAAACTTATTTTGCCACCCTTCTGTAGAGGTTTCGGACGAGCGGGTCTAAATGGGCCGAACAGTGGACCTGTTAGAATTTTAACTGAGTAAAAAGTACAGAAATCGAGTTTTTGCAACATAATCATGTTGAAAAGCTCGTAATCAATTATATGAACTCCTCAATTTGGATTAAAACTTATTTTGCAGCCCTTTTTGTAGAGGTTTCGGACGATCGGGTCTAAATGGGCCGAACAATGGACCCGTTAGAATATTAACGGAGTAAAAAGTACAGAAATCGTGTTTTTGCAATATAATCGTATTGAAAAGCTCATAACCAATTGTATGAACTCCTAAATTTCGATTAAAACTTATTTTGCAACCCTTTTGTAGAGGTTTCGGACGAACTGGTCTAAATGTGCCGAACAATGGACCCGTTAGAATTTTAACTGAGTAAAAAGTACAAAAAACAAGATTTTTCAATATAATCGTGTTGAAAAGCTCGTAATCGATTATATGAACTCCTAAAATTTGATTCTAACTTGTTTTGCTGTCTTTTTTGTAAAGGTTTCGGACGAGCGGGTCTAAATGGGCCGAACAATGGACCTGTTAGAATTTTAACTGAGTAAAAAGTACAGAAAATGGGTTTTTGCAATATAATCATGTTGAAAAGCTCGTAATCAAATTTATGAACTCCTAAATTTGGATTAAAACTTATTTTGCAACCCTTTTGTCGAGGTTTCGGACGAGCGAGTCTAAATGGGCCGAACAATGGACCCGTTAGAATTTTAACTGAGTAAAAAGTACAAAAATCAAGTTTTTGCAATATAATCGTGTTGAAAAGCTTGTAAGCAATTATATGAACTCCTAAAATTTGATTCTAACTTGTTTTGCGGTCTTTTTGTAAAGGTTTCGGACGAGCGGGTCTAAATGAGCCGAACAATGGACCCGTTAGAATTTTAACTGAGTAAAAAGTACTGTAATCGAGTTTTTGCAATATAATCATGTTGAAAAGCTCGTAATCAATTATATAAACTTCCAAAATTTGATTCTAACTTATTTTGCGGTCTTTTTGTAAAGGTTTCGGACGAGCGGGTCTAAATGGGTCGAACAATGGACCCGTTAGAATTTTAGCTGAGTAAAAAGTACAGAAATCGAGTTTTTGAAATATAATCGTGTTGAAAAGCTCGTAATCAATTGTATGAACTCCTAAATTTAGATTAAAACTTATTTTGCAACCCTTTTGTAGAGGTTTCGGACGAGCGGGTCTAAATGGGCCGAACAGTGGACCCGTTAGAATTTTAACTGAGTAAAAAGTACAGAAATCGAGTTTTTGCAATATAATCATTTTGAAAAGCTCGTAATCAATTATATGAACTCCTCAATTTGGATTAAAACTTATTTTGCAGCCCTTTTTGTAGAGGTTTCGGACGATCGGGTCTAAATGGGCCGTACAATGGACTCGTTAGAATTTTAACGGAGTAAAAAGTACAGAAATCGTGTTTAAAAGCTCGTAATCAATTGTATGAACTCCTAAATTTGGATTAAAACTTATTTTGCAACCCTTTTGTAGAGGTTTCGGACGAACGAGTCTAAATGGGCCGAACAATGGACCCGTTAGAATTTTAACTGAGTAAAAATTATTGTAATCGTGTTTTTGCAATATAATCGTGTTGAAAAAGCTCGTAATCAATTAGATGAACTGCTAAAATTTGATTCTAACTTATTTTGTGGTCTTTTTTGTAAAAGTTTCGGACGAGCGGGTCTAAATGGGCCGAACAATGGACCCGTTAGAATTTTAACAGAGTAAAAAGTACAGAAATCGAGTTTTTGCAATATAATCGTGTTGATAAGCTTGTAATCAATTATATGAACTCCTAAATTTGGATTAAAACTTATTTTGCATCACTTTTGTAGAGGTTTCGGACGAGCGAGTCTAAATGGGTCGAACAATAGACCCGTTAGAATTTTAACTGAGTAAAATGTACATAAATCAAGTTTTTGCAATATAATGGTGTTGAAAAGCTCGTAATCAATTATATGAACTCCTAAAATTTGATTCTAACTTGTTTTGCGGTCTTTTTTGTAGAGGTTACGGACGAGCATGTCTAAATAGGCCGAACAATGGACCAGTTAGAATTTAACTGAGTAAAAACTACATAAATCAAGTTTTTGCAATATAATCATGTTGAAAAGCTCGTAATCAAATTTATGAACTCCTAAATTTGGATTAAAACTTATTTTGCAACCCTTTTGTCGAGTTTTCGGAAGAGCGAGTCTAAATGAGCCGAACAATGGACCTGTTAGAATTTTAATTGAGTAAAAAGTAAAAAAATAAATTTTTTGCAATATAATCGTGTTGAAAAGCTTGTAAGCAATTATATGAACTCCTAAAATTTGATTCTAGCTTGTTTTGCAGTCTTTTTTGTAAAGGTTTCGGATTAGCGGGTCTATATGAGCCGGACAATGGACCCGTTAGAATTTTAACTTATTAAAAAGTAATGTAATCGAGTCTTTGCAATATAATCATGTTGAAAAGGTCGTAATCAATTATATGAACTCCAAAATTTGGATTAAAACTTATTTTGCAGCCCTTTTTGTAGAGGATTCTGACGATCGGGTCTAAATGGGACGAACAATGGACCCGTTAGAATTTTAACGGAGTAAAAGGTACAGAAATCGAGTTTTTTCAATATAATCCTGTTGAAAAGCTCGTTATCAATTGTATGAACTCCTAAATTTGGATTAAAACTTATTTTGCAGACCCTTTGTAGAGGTTTCGGACGAGCGGGTCTAAATGGGCCGAACAATAGACCCGTTAGAATTTTAACTAAGTAAAAAGCACAAAAATCGAGTTTTCGCAATATAATTGGGTTGAAAAGCTCGTAATCAATTATATGAACTCCTAAATTTGGATTTAAACTTATTTTGTAGCCATTTTTGTAGAGGTTTCGGACGATCGAGTCTAAATGGGCCGAACAATGGTCCCGTTAGAATTTTAACGAATTAAAAAGTATACAAATCGAGTTTGTGCAATATCATCGTGTTGAAAAGCTCGTAATCAATTGTATGAATACCTAAATTTGGATTAAAACTTATTTTGCAACCCTTTTGTAGAGGTTTCGGACGAGCGGGTCTAAATGGGCCGAACAATGGACCCGTTAGAATTTTAACTGAGTAAAAAGTACTGTAATCGAGTTTTTGCAATATAATCGTGTTGAAAAGCTCGTAATCAATTATATGATCTCCTAAAATTTGATTCTAAATTATTTTGCGGTCTTTTTTGTAATGGTTTCGGACGACCGGGTCTAAATGGGCCAAACAATGGACCCGTTCGAATTTTAACTGAGTAAAACGTACAGAAATCGAGTTTTTGCAATATAATCGTGTTGAAAAGCTCGTAATCAATTGTATGAACTCCTAAATTTGGATTAAAACTTATTTTGCCACCCCTTTGTAGAGGTTTCGGACGAGCGGGTCTAAATGGGCCGAACAATAGACCCGTTAGAATTTTAACTGAGTAAAAATTACAGAAATCAAGATTTTGCAATATAATCGTGTTGAAAAGCTCGTAATCAATTATATGAACTCCTAAAATTTGATTCTAACTTGTTTTGCGGTCTTTTTTGTAGAGGTTTCGGACGAGCGGGTCTAAATGGGCCGAACAATGGACCTGTTAGAATTTTAACTGAGTAAAAAGTATAGAAAATGAGTTTTTGCAATATAATCATGATGAAAAGCTCATAATCAAATTTATGAACTCCTAAATTTTGATGAAAACTTATTTTGCAACCCTTTTGTCGAGGTTTCGGACGAGCGAGTCTAAATGGGTCGAACAATGGACCAGTTAGAATTTTAACTGAGTAAAAAGTACAAAAATCAAGTTTTTGCAATATAATCGTGTTGAAAAGCTTGTAAGCAATTATATGAACTCCTAAAATTTGATTCTAACTTGTTTTGCGGTCTTTTTGTAAAGGTTTCGGACGAGCGGGTCTAAATGAGCCGAACAATGGACCCGTTAGAATTTTAAATGAGTAAAAAGTACTGTAATCTAGTTTTTGCAATAAAATCCTGTTGAAAAGCTCGTAATCAATTATATGAACTTCCAAAATTTGATTCTAACTTATTTTGCGGTCTTTTTTGTAAAGGTTTCGGAAGAGCGGGTCTAAATGGGTCGAACAATGGACCCGTTAGAATTTTAACTGAGTAAAAAGTACACAAATCGAGTTTTTGAAATATAATCGTGTTGAAAAGCTCGTAATCAATTGTATGAACTCCTAAATTTAGATTAAAACTTATTTTGCAACCCTTTTGTAGATGTTTCGGACGAGCGGGTCTAAATGGGCCGAACAGTGGACCCGTTAGAATATTAACTGAGTAAAAAGTACAGAAATCGAGTTTTTGCAATATAATCATTTTGAAAAGCTCGTAATCAATTATATGAACTCCTCAATTTGGATTAAAACTTATTTTGCAGCCCTTTTTGTAGAGGTTTCGGACGATCGGGTCTAAATGGGCCGAACAATGGACCCGTTAGAATTTTTACGGAGTAAAAAGTACAGAAATCGTGTTGAAAAGCTCGTAATCAATTGTATGAACTCCTAAATCTGGATTAAAACTTATTTTGCAACCCTTTTGTAGAGGTTTCGGACGAACGGGTTTAAATGAGCGGAACAATGGACCTGTTAGAATTTTAACTGAGTAAAAAGTATTGTAATCGTGTTTTTGTAATATAATCGTGTTGAAAAGCTCGTAATCAATTATAAGAACTCCTAAAATTTGATTCTAACTTATTTTGCGGTCTTTTTTGTAAAGGTTTCGGACGAGCGGGTTTAAATGGGCCGAACAATATACCCGTTAGAATTTTAACAGAGTAAAAAGTACAAAAATCGAGTTTTTGAAATATAATCATGTTCGAAAGCTCGTAATCAATTGTATGAACTCATAAATTTGGATTAAAACTTATTTTGCAACCCTTTTGTATAGGCTTCGGACGAGCGACTCTAAATGGGTCGAACAATGGACCCGTTAGAATTTTAACTGAGTAAAAAGTACATAAATCGAGTTTTTGAAATATAATCGTGTTGAAAAGCTCATAATCAATTGTATAAACTCTAAATTTTGATTAAAACTTATTTTGAAACCCTTTTGTAAAGGTTTTGGACGAGCGGGTCTAAATGGGCCGAACAATGGAACTGTTAGAATTTTAACTGAGTAAAAAGTACAGAAATTGAGTTTTTGCAATATAATCGTATTGAAAAGCTCGTAATCAATTGTATGAACTCCTAAATTTCGATTAAAACTTATTTTGCAACCCTTTTGTAGTGGTATCGGACGAGCCGGTCTAAATGGGCCGAACAATGGACCCGTTAGAATTTTAACTGATTAAAAACTACTGTAATCAAGTTTTTGCAATATAATCCTATTGAAAAGCTCGTAATCAATTATATGAACTCCTAAAATTTGATTTTAACTTATTTTGCGGTCTTTTTTGTAAAGGTTTCGGACGAGCGGGTCTAAATGGTCCGAACAATGGACCCGTTCGAATTTTAAATGAGTAAAAAGTACAGAAATCGAGTTTTGCAATATAATCGTGTTGAAAAGCTCGTAATCAATTGTATTAACTCCTAAATTTGGATTAAAACTTATTTTGTATCCCCTTTGTAGAGGTTTCAGACGAGCGGGTCTAAATGGGCCGAACAATAGACCCGTTAGAATTTTAACTGAGTAAAGATGTAACCCTCTAGACCCGCCTATGCGCTACAACGGATCCTAGGAAGTCACATTAGGGTCACTAGAGCGACCCACGATAAGATTTCAAATAAACATATAGTTAAACCTTTAAAATCATAAATCAAATATATGATTTAAAATACAATTTCAGAAATCATTCAAAATGATAAAACAATTATGATACAAGTTGCAAAAATAAGTTTCATACTCATTTGTATAATACAAACACGACACACATGCCCCCTAGTTACACAGATACCATACTCCCTGACGAGCCGAAGAAACTCCCATACCGACGTTGATAGGTGCAACTTGTCTGATCTTTTATCCTGAGATGGTAAAAACAACATGAGCTTGGGAAAGCTCAGTAATACAGAACTACCAAAAGATGCTATAAGCTCATGCAGACATATGGTAAGCATAACATTTTCATGATGATCCAAGAAGTGACAGTTCTCTTTTCCCTTTCCGTTATTTCAGGGTAACATTATACTTGAGAATAATGGCACTTGTTCTTTATTCACTCATCGAGTAACAGACGAGAATGTTACAGGCTGATAGATTGCGAAGATGGAAACAACAAGTTTAATGTCTAGTGTGTTCCAATAGGTGCATATCAAACAGGGATAAATGCATACCAATCATATCATGAGAACACAATACAAAATCCATGCAAATGTACAAGTGCATGCAAGGGTTCACTAGTAACTACCCTCCAACCTTACACCAATATGCAGTCCCCTAGAACTGCATCCATAAGGACTTACCCTAGGCCCAATGGGCATAGGTGCCACCTAAGGGGCTGCCTTAGGTCCATAAGGACTTACCCTAGGCCCGATGGGCATAGGTGCCACTCAAGGGGAGACCTTGAGTCCATAAGGACTTACCCTAGGCCCGATGGGCATAGGTGCCACTCAAGGGAAGACCTTGAGTCCATAAGGATTTACCAGCTTGATCAGGGCTGTACCGACAGAGACTTCATAACATAACCCAACAATATACCCCGGATGACAATTTGTATTCAGATTTCAGACATGAGTAACAGAATACATATGACATACGTATTATATCAAGAGTGTCAGAAACAGAAGTTCATGCTTTTGACAGATAAATGAGCATACTATTGAGTAGAGCAGATATTTTCAGCATTCATCATGCAAACATATTTTACCATCATAGGTCAAACTAACAGATCATGCTAACAAATTCATCAAACAGTCAGATAATACCATCACAGATCAAACAATCACATACCAAGTATACAGATTGAGCATACATATATCAGGTAGGCAGAGAATGTCATCATATATCAAGTTCATCAAACATAATATTATTCACGATTAAATAATTATACAATCCATTCAACAGAATATATCACACCTGGAACACACTAGGTGGGACAAATCTTTTCTTGGAGATACTTGGCATTTACGGAATGGGATATATTAAACTTTTGACGATTTGGAACGGATTTCTGAAACGTGACCCCTGTTAGAAGGGGTTCATACTAACGGCTTAACCCATATATTCAGGAGGTGATACATCAAGAGGTCTTGAGAGTTTAAACGCATATCATGAGTGATTTACTCATTTAAGCCTACAAGGTCATTATGGTCATTTTATCACATATGGACATTTTGGTAATTTATACCAACATGGCGTAAACAGTGGCTCAGAAATTCTATTTGCTCATCAAGTTTCCAACCAGGCATTTAGAGATCTCTACGTCAAGATTTTTCACGATATCAGATACATTTGGGGCTATTTAGATTACTTGGGCCAACGATGGCATTTTGGTCATTTAACTATCAGGGGTGATTTTATAATTTAGCCCAATATTTGTAAAATGAAGATTTACAATATTTAAGATTTCCAGAAGTTTATCGAGCCTCCAAAACCATTCAAACTAACATATCCCAACCTTGCATTACTAACCAACCCTTCTAATGTATCCGGCTGCATCGTATATCTGAACGGTTGTTTTCATATTTCACCACCAGACTTGCTGCGGAGTAGTCAAACTTATATTCTGTGCAGAAAAACTTCCAACCTTATTTTAATATCAGGAGTGATTATCATACATGAGTGTGCTTCCTAACACTTAGGGGCGCTTTAGCCCTTAAGGTCTTATTAGAAATCTCAGAATTTCATCAAATGCATAATTGCATATTTGACTCAAGAGGGCTTTTCAGTCATTTTGGAAAATTGGGATAAATCCACCATTTCTTTCTGAATTACCATTTGGTACCTCCATCATTCACGTACTCAAACGAGATTAAGTCGTCATAACACTCCGCCCCTTTACAGACGATTCATTCATTACAAAACTTGAAGGTATAACGTCATTCAAATTAATCAGACATTTCGGTGCTCGAGGGCATTACCGTCTTTTTGGTCATTACGATCATTCTTATTTAATTCACGCATTACTATCATAGGGATCGACTTAGGATTTCAACAATATTTCCAGAGAATTCTCATTCATGTGTTATACAGAGTTTGAGGGGAAAAATCCAAGTTATATAACACACGTATTGTATAATGATGTCGGAGTCTTTCCAATAAAACATACATCTTAGGTAGAGTAATATAGACCATCAGGTCGAATGCAGGTTTCAGGTCATTTTCTTTACCAGAGGGGGTAGTTTAGTCATTTTTATAACCTAAGGGCATTTTCGTAATTTCATATCCAACATCTCATACTCCGCATTCTGAACATTGGTTCTTAGACACCATTGATAAAGTCTCAGATTTAACTGTATCATTATTATTATTAGCACTTTCGACACTCCTGGTCTATCAATATTCTTATCCGAGTATTTTGATCTTACTGACTCTCATACTTATTTTTCGTATCGAATTCGGCTTAAGCAGAGTTCACAAAACACTTCATCATAAGCATGCATGCGTTAACCGGATATCGACATGTACATAAAGCATACAAGAGGTAGTAGTGTATTACCTTAACTCCGAGCTACATCAGTCGATTCATGATACGACATTCGAATACCCTCGAACCCGAATTTGACATTCCTCAGCATCGAGCATCCAAGGAATCGAGAATACATTCAATTACACAAATTCCAAGATCAGACCTTACTCACAAGCTCTTAACCAATAATTAAGAACATAACCAAGTTCGGGCTCAAGGTCAGATTCGGAGGCTTTCATATCAGAATTTTGCAAAACGGGCTTCAAAAACGGACTCAGGACGTCGAAAAACATAAAATATGAGTTTTTCGGAAGAATTGACTTTTTGGTCAACGGTCAAAGTCAACGCTGACGTCAGCAAGTCAACGCTGACGTCAGCAGGTCAACAGTCAACGGGGTCAGAGTCAACTGGTCAAAGTCAATGCTGACATCAGCATGACGTCAGCAATCAACTGAGTTGACTCGGGCTGACTCGGACGAGTTGACTCGGCTGACTCGGACGAGTGGACTCGGGTTGACAGGTCGGGTCGGACGGGTCGGGTCGGACCGAGTTGACCGGTTCAACCGGTCCAGCCGGTTCAGACCGGGTTAGACCGGTTTGGACACGTTTCACTCACCCATATTTCAGACGGTCGCCGGAGTGGTCGCCGGAGGTCCCCGAAGTGCTCGATTCTAAATAGACCCACGACGGCCGGAAAAACGCGTAGCTCCGATGATGGCTTTTCCGGTGTCGGTTGGGCGCGGAAGGATAGGGGTTTTGCAGATCCGGACGCAAGGATCTCGGTCGTGCCCACGGTAAGCCAAGAACGGCGGTGGATCGGCCGGAAACGACGGAGAAAGGTTGCCACAACGTCGAACTTTAGACGTTCATACACGGCGGATGACGGCGCGAAACCGCGCGTGCTTGGCGGCTGGAGGTTCAGGGAGGGACGGCACACTCGCCGGCGGTGGCGGTGTCATGCACGGAATGGCGGTGAGGGCGGACTGGGTTGCGTGTAGAGATTTTCGGGGGGGAGAGTGAGAGTCTGAGTTTGGGGATTAGATTCGAATGGCCAAGAATTATTTTTGGTAGGTGAAAGGTTGGATCAAGTTTTAATTATTTTAGGTACACTACTAGAAAGGTTCAAAAGAAAATAAGGGAAGCTTAGACACTAAGAGCTATCTAGCTCAATTGGCTGGGTCACCAGCTAAACAACCTTGAGGTCGTGGTTTCGAAACCCACGGCTAGCGACCTCTCCCTTTTTTTTCCTTTTTCTTTTTTTTTTCTTTTTTTTTGACTATTACAAGAGCACAAAAATCGAGTTTTCGCAATATAATTGGGTTGAAAAGCTCGTAATCAATTATACGAACTCCTAAATTTGGATTTAAACTTATTTTGTAGCCATTTTTGTAAAGGTTTCGGACGATCGGGTCTAAATGGGCCGAACAATGGTCCCGTTAGAATTTTAACAGAGTAAAAAGTACAGAAATCGAGTTTTTGCAATATAATCGTGTTGAAAAGCTCGTAATCAATTGTATGAATTCCTAAATTTGGATTAAAACTTATTTTGCAACCCTTTTGTAGAGGTTTCGGACGAGCGGATCTAAATGGGCCGAACAATGGACCCGTTAGAATTTTAACTGAGTAAAAAGTACTGTAATCGAGTTTTTGCAATATAATCATGTTGAAAAGCTCGTAATCAATTATATGATCTCCAAAAATTTGATTCTAACTTATTTTGCGGTCTTTTTTATAATTGTTTCGGACGATCGGGTCTAAATGGGCCGAACAATGGACCCGTTTGAATTTTAACTGAGTAAAACGTGCAGAAATCGAGTTTTTGCAATATAATCGTGTTGAAAAGCTCGTAATCAATTGTATGAACTCCTAAATTTTGATTAAAACTTATTTTGCAACCCTTTTGTAGAGGTTTCGGACGAGCGGGTCTAAATGGGCCGAACAATAGACCCGTTAGAATTTTAACTGAGTAAAAAGTACAGAAATCAAGATTTTGCAATATAATCGTGTTGAAAAGCTCGTAATCAATTATATGAACTCCTAAAATTTGATTCTAACTTGTTTTGCGGTCTTTTTTGTAGAGGTTTCGGACGAGCGGGTCTAAATGGGCCGAACAATGGACCTGTTAGAATTTTAACTGAGTAAAAAGTACAGAAAATGAGTTTTTGCAATATAATCATGTTGAAAAGCTCGTAATCAAATTTATGAACTCCTAAATTTGGATTAAAACTTATTTTGCAACCCTTTTGTCGAGGTTTCGGACGAGGGAGTCTAAATGGGCCGAACAATGGACCCGTTAGAATTTTAACTGAGTAAAAAGTACCAAAATCAAGCTTTTGCAATATAATCGTGTTGAAAAGCTTGTAAGCAATTATATGAACTCCTAAAATTTGATTCTAACTTGTTTTGCGTTCTTTTTGTAAAGGTTTCGGACGAGCGGGTCTAAATGAGCCGAACAATGGACCCGTTAGAATTTTAACTGAGTAAAAAGTACTGTAATCGAGTTTTTGCAATATAATCCTGTTGAAAAGCTCGTAATCAATTATATGAACTTCTAAAATTTGATTCTAACTTATTTTGCAGTCTTTTTTGTAAAGGTTTCGGAAGAGCGGGTCTAAATGGGTCGAACAATGGACCCGTTAGAATTTTAACTGAGTAAAAAGTACACAAATCGAGTTTTTGAAATATAATCGTGTTGAAAAGCTCGTAATCAATTGTATGAACTCCTAAATTTAGATTAAAACTTATTTTGCAACCCTTTTGTAGAGGTTTCGGACGAGCGGGTCTAAATGGGCCGAACAGTGGACCCGTTAGAATTTTAACTGAGTAAAAAGTACAGAAATCGAGTTTTTGCAATATAATCATTTTGAAAAGCTCGTAATCAATTATATGAACTCCTCAATTTGGATTAAAACTTATTTTGCAGCCCTTTTTGTAGAGGTTTCGGACGATCGGGTCTAAATGGGCCGAACAATGGACCCGTTAGAATTTTAACGGAGTAAAAAGTACAGAAATCGTGTTTAAAAGCTCGTAATCAATTGTATGAACTCCTAAATTTGGATTAAAACTTATTTTGCAACCCTTTTGTAGAGGTTTCGGACGAACGGGTCTAAATGGGCCGAACAATGGACCCGTTAGAATTTTAACATAGTAAAAAGTATTGTAATCGTGTTTTGCAATATAACCGTGTTGAAAAGCTCGTAATCAATTATATGAACTCCTAAAATTTGATTCTAACTTATTTTGCGGTCTTTTTGTAAAGGTTTCGGACGAGCGGGTCTAAATGAGCCAAACAATGAACCCGTTAGAATTTTAACTGAGTAAAAAGTACTGTAATCGAGTTTTTGCAATATAATCCTGTCGAAAAGCTCGTAATCAATAATATGAACTTCCAAAATTTGATTCTAACTTATTTTGCAACCCTTTTTTAGAGGTTTCGGACGAGCGAGTCTAAATGGGTCGAACAATGGCCCCGTTAGAATTTTAACTGAGTAAAAAGTACAGAAATCGAGTTTTTGAAATATAATCGTGTTGAAAAGCTCATAATCAATTGTATAAACTCTAAATTTTGATTAAAACTTATTTTGAAACCCTTTTGTACAGGTTTTGGACGAGCGGGTCTAAATGGGCCGAACAATGGACCTGTTAGAATTTTAACTGAGTAAAAAGTACAGAAATCGAGTTTCTGCAATATAATCGTGTTGAAAAGCTCATAATCAACTGTATGAACTCCTAAATTTCGATTAAAACTTATTTTGCAACCCTTTTGTAGAGGTATCGGACGAGCGGGTCTAAATGAGCCGAACAATGGACCCGTTAGAATTTTAACTGATTAAAAACTACTGTAATCAAGTTTTTGCAATATAATCCTATTGAAAAGCTAGTAATCAATTATATGAACTCCTAAAATTTGATTCTAACTTATTTTGCAGTCTTTTTTGTAAAGGTTTCGGACGAGCGGGTCTAAATGGGCCGAACAATGGACCCGTTCGAATTTTAAATGAGTAAAAAGTACAGAAATCGAGTTTTTGCAATATAATCGTGTTGAAAAGTTCGTAATCAATTGTATGAACTCCTAAATTTGGATTAAAACTTATTTTGCAACCCCTTTGTATAGGTTTCAGACGAGCGAGTCTAAATGGGCCTAACAATAAACCCGTTAGAATTTTAACTGAGTAAAGAGCACAAAAATTGAGTTTTCGCAATATAATTGGGTTGAAAGCTCGTAATCAAATATATGAACACCTAAATTTGGATTTAAACTTATTTTGTAGCCATTTTTGTAGAGGTTTCGGACGATCGAGTCTAAATGGGCCGAACAATGGACCCGTTAGAATTTTAACGGAGTAAAAAGTACAGAAATCGAGTTTTTGCAATATAATCGTGTTGAAAAGCTCGTAATCAATTGTATGAATTCCTAAATTTGGATTAAAACTTATTTTGCAACACTTTTGTAGAGGTTTCAGACGAGCGGGTCTAAATGGGCCGAACAATGGACCCGTTAGAATTTTAACTGAGTAAAAAGTACTGTAATCGAGTTTTTGCAATATAATCGTGTTGGAAATCTCGTAATCAATTATATGATCTCCTAAAATATGATTCTAACATATTTTGCGGTCTTTTTTGTAAAGGTTTCGGACGACCGGGTCTAAATGGACCGAACAATGGACCCGTTCAAATTTTAACTAAGTAAAACGTACAGAAATCGAGTTTTTGCAATATAATCGTGTTGAAAAGCTCGTAATCAATTGTATGAACTCCTAAATTTGGATTAAAACTTATTTTGCAACCCCTTTGTCGAGGTTTCGGACGAACGGGTCTAAATGGGCCGAACAATGGACTCGTTAGAATTTTAACTGAGTAAAAAGTATTGTAATCGAGTTTTTGAAAAATAATCGTGTTAAAAAGCTCGTAATCAATTATATGAACTCCAAAAATTTGATTCTAACTTATTTTGCGGTCTTTTTTTGTAAATGATTCGGACGAGCGGGTCTAAATGGGCCGAACAATGGACCCGTTCGAATTTTATCTGAATAAAAAGTACAAAAATCGAGTTTTTGCAATATAATCGTGTTGAAAAGCTCGTAATCAATTGTATGAACTCCTAAATTTGGATTAAAACTTATTTTGCAACCCCTTTGTAGAGGTTTCGGACGAGCGGGTCTAAATGGGCCGAACAATAGACCCGTTAGAATTTTAACTGAGTAAAAAGTACAAAAATCAATTTTTTGCAATATAATCGTGTTGAAAAGCTTGTAAGCAATTATATGAACTCCTAAAATTTGATTCTAACTTGTTTTACGGTCTTTTTTGTAGAGGTTTCGGATGAGCGGGTCTAAATGGGCCGAACAATGGACCTGTTAGAATTTTAACTGAGTAAAAAGTACAGAAATTGAGTTTTTGCAACATAATCGTATTGAAAAGATCGTAATCAAAATTATGAACTCCTAAATTTGGATTAAAACTTATTTTGCAACCCTTTTGTCGAGGTTTCGGACGAGCGAGTCTAAAAGGGCCGAACAATGGACCCGTTAGAATTTTAACTAAGTAAAAAGTACAAAAATAAAGTTTTTGCAATATAATCGTGTTGAAAATCTTGTAAGAAATTATATGAACTCCTAAAATTTGATTCTAACTTGTTTTGCTGTATTTTTTGAAAAGGTTTCGGACGAGCGGGTCTAAATGAGCCGAACAATGGACCCGTTAGAATTTTAACTGAGTAAAAAGTAATGTAATCGTGTTTTTGCAATATAATCGTGTTGAAAAGCTAGTAATCAATTATATGAACTCCTAACATTTGATTCTAACTTATTTTGCGGTCTTTTTTTATAGGTTTTGGATGAGCGGGTCTAAATGGGCCGAACAATGTACCCGTTCGAATTTTAACTAAGTAAAAAGTATAGAAATCAAGTTTTTGCAATATAATCGTGTTGAAAAGCTCGTAATTAATTGTATGAACTCCTAAATTTGGATTAAAACTTATTTTGCAACCCCTTTGTAGAGTTTTCGGACGAGCGGGTGTAAATGGGCCAAACAATAGACCCGCTAGAATTTTAACTGAGTAAAAAGTACAGAAATCGCTATTTTGAAATATGATCGTGTTGAAAAGCTCGTAATCAATTATATGATCTCCTAAATTTGGATTAAAACTTATTTTGCAACCCTTTTGTAGAGGTTTCGGACGAGCGGGTCTAAATGGGCCGAACAGTGGACCCGTTAGAATTTTAACTAAGTAAAAAGTGCAGAAATTGAGTTTTTTCAATATAATCGTGTTGAAAAGCTCGTGATCAATTATATGAACTCCAAAATTTGGATTAAAACTTATTTTGCAGCCCTTTTTGTAGAGGTTTCTGACGATTGGGTCTAAATGGGCCGAACAATGGACCCTTTAGAATTTTAACGGAGTAAAAAGTACAGAAATCGAGTTTTTGCAATATAATCGTGTTGAAAAGCTCGTAATCAATTGTATGAACTCCTAAATTTGGATTAAAACTTATTTTGCAACCCTTTTGTAGAGGTTTCGGACGAGAGGGTCTAAATGGGCCGAACAATGGACTCGTTAGAATTTTAACTGAGTAAAAAGTACTGTAATCGAGTTTTTGCAATATAATCCTGTTGAAAAGGTCGTAATCAAATATATGAACTCCAAAATTTTGATTTAACTTATTTTGCGGTCTTTTTTATAAAGGTTTCTTACGAGCGGGTCTAAATGGGTCGAACAATGGACCCGTTAGAATTTTAACTGAGTAAAAAGTACAGAAATCGTGTTTTTAAAATATAATCATGTTGAAAAGCTAGTAATCAAATGTATGAACTCCTAAATTTGGATTAAAACTTATTTTGCCACCCTTTTGTAGAGGTTTCGGATGAGCGGGTCTAAATGGGCCGAACAGTGGATCCATTAGAATTTTAACTGAGTAAAAATTACAGAAATCGAGTTTTTGCAATATAATCGTGTTGAAAAGCTCGTAATCAATTATATGAACTCCTCAATTTGGATTAAAACTTATTTTGCAGCCATTTTTGTAGAGGTTTCGGACGATCGGGTCTAAATGGGCCGAACAATGGACCCGTTAGAATTTTAACGGAGTAAAAAGTACAGAAATCGAGTTTTTGGAATATAATCGTTTTGAAAAGCTCATAATCAATTGTATGAACTCCTAAATTTCTATTAAAACTTATTTTGTAACCCTTTTGTAGAGGTTTCGGACGAGCGGGTCTACATGGGCCGAACAATGGACTTGTTAGAATTTTAACTGAGTAAAAAGTATTGTAATCGAGTTTTTGCAATATAATCATGTTGAAAAGCTCGTAATCAATTATATGAACTCCTAAAATTTGATTCTAACTTATTTTGCGGTCTTTTTTGTAAAGGTTTCAGACGAGCGGATCTAAATGGGCCGAACAATGGACCCGTTAGAATTTTAACTGAGTAAAAAGTACAGAAAAACAAGTTTTTGAAATATAATCGTGTTGAAAAGCTCGTAATCAATTGTATGAACTCCTAAATTTGTATTAAAACTTGTTTTGCAACCCTTTTGTAGAGGTTTCGGACAAGCAGGTCTAAATGGGCCGAACAGTGGACCCGTTAGAATTTTAACTGTGTAAAAAATAAAGAAATCTAGTTTTTGCAATATAATCGTGTTTAAAAGCTCGTAATCAATTGTATGAACTCCTAAATTTAGATTAAAACTTATTTTGCAACCCTTTTGTCAAGGTTTCGGACGAGCGGGTCTAAATGGGCCGAACAATGGACCCATTAGAATTTTAACTGAGTAAAAATTACCGTAGTCGAGTTTTTGCAATATAATTGTGTTGAAAAGCTCGTAATCAATTATATGAACTCCTAATATTTGATTCTAACTTGTTTTGTGGTCTTTTTGTAGAGGTTTCGGACGAGCGGGTCTAAATGAGTCGAACAATGGACCCGTTAGAATTTTAACTCTGTAAAAAGTAATGTAATCGAGTTTTTGCAATATAATCATGTTGAAGACCTCGTAATCAATTATAGGAACTCCTAAAATTTGATTATAACTTATTTTGAGGTCTTTTTTGTATAGGTTTCGGACGAGCGGGTCTAAATGGGCCGAATAATGGACCCATTCGAATTTTAACTGAGTAAAAAGTACAGAAATCGAGTTTTTGCAATATAATCGTGTTGAAAAGCTCGTAATCAATTGTATGAACTCCTAAATTTGGATTAAAACTTATTTTGCAACCATTTTGTAGAGGTTTCAGACGAGCGGGTCTAAATGGGCCGAACAATAGACCCGTTAGAATTTTAACTGAGTAAAAAGTATAGAAATCGAGTTTTTGCAATATAATCGTGTTGAAAAGCTCGTAATCAATTATATGAACTCCTAAATTTGGATTAAAACTTATTTTGCAGCTCTTTTTTTGTAGAGGTTTCGGACGATCGGGTCTAAATATGTCGAACAATGGACCCGTTAGAATTTTAACTGAGTAAAAAGTATAAAAATCGAGTTTTTGCAATATAATTGTGTTGAAAAGCTTGTCATCAATTGTATGAACTACTATATTTGGATTTAAACTTATTTTGCAACCTCTTTGTAGAGGTTTCGGACGAGCTGGTCTAAATGGGCCGAACAATGGACCCGTTAGAATTTTAACTGAGTAAAAGTACAGAAATCTAGTTTTTGCAATATAATCGTGTTTAAAAGCTCGTAATCAATTATATGAACTCCTAAAATTTGATTCTAACTTGTTTTGCGGTTATTTTTATAGAGGTTTTTGGACGAGGGTGTCTGAATGGGCCGAACAATGGACCTGTTAGAATTTTTACTGAGTAAAAAGTACAGAAATCGAGTTTTTGCAATATAACCATGTTGAAAAGCTTGTAATCAATTGTATGAACTCCTAAATTTGGAGTAAAACTTATTTTGCAACCCTTTTGTAGAGGTTTCGGACGAGCGGGTCTACATGGGCCGAACAATGGACCTTTTAGAATTTTAACTGAGTAAAAAGTACTGTAATCGAGTTTTTGCAATATAATCGTGTTGAAAAGCTCGTAATCAATTATATGAACTCCTAAAATTTGATTCTAACTTATTTTGCGATCTTTTTTGTAAAGGTTTCGGACGAGGGGGTCTAAATGGGTCGAACAATGGACCAGTTAGAATTTTAATTGAGTAAAAAGTACAGAAATCGAGTTTTTGAAATATAATCATGTTGAAAAGCTCGTAATCAATTGTATGAACTCCTAAATTTGGATTAAAACTTATTTTGCAGCCCTTTTTTGTAGAAGTTTCTGACGAGAGGGTCTAAATGGGCCGAACAATGGACCCGTTAGAATTTTAACGTCGTAAAAAGTACAGAAATCGAGTTTTTGAAATATAATCGTGTTGAAAAGCTCGTAATCAATTGTATGAACTCCTAAATTTGGATTAAAACTTATTTTTCAACCCTTTTGTAGAGGTTTCGGACGAGCAGGTCTAATTGGGCCGAACAGTGGACCCGTTAGAATTTTAACTGTGTAAAAAATACATAAATCTAGTTTTTGCAATATAATCGCGTTGAAAAGCTCGTAATGAATTGTATGAACTCCTAAATTTGGATTAAAACTTATTATGCAACCCTTTTGTCGAGGTTTCGGACGAGCGGGTCTAAATGGGCCGAACAGTGGACCCGTTAAATTTTAACTAAGTAAAAAGTACAGAAATCGAGTTTTTTCAATATAATCGTGTTGAAAAGCTCCTAATCAATTATATGAACTCCAAAATTTGGATTAAAACTTATTTTGCAGCCCTTTTTGTAGAAGTTTCTGAATAGAGGGTCTAAATGGGCCGAACAATGGACCCGTTAGAATTTTAACGTCGTAAAAAGTACAGAAATCGAGTTTTTGCAATATAATTGCGTTGAAAAGCTCGTAATCATTTGTATTAAGTCCTAAATTTGGATTAAAACTTATTTTGCAACCCTTTTGTAGAGGTTTCGGACGAGAGGGTCTAAATGGGCCGAACAATGGACCCGTTAGAATTTTAACTGAGTAAAAAGTACTGTAATCGAGTTTTTGCAATATAATTCTGTTGAAAAGCTCGTAATCAATTATATGAACTCCAAAAATTTGATTCTAACTTATTTTGCGGTCTTTTTTGTAAAGGTTTCGGACGAGCGGGTCTAAATGGGTCGAACAATGGACCCGTTAGAATTTTAATTGAGTAAAAAGTACATAAATCAGGTTTTTGAAATATAATCATGTTTAAATGCTCGTAATCAATTTTATGAACTCCTAAATTTGGATTAAAACTTATTTTGCCACCCTTTTGTAGAGGTTTCGGACGAGCGGGTCTAAATGGGCCGAACAGTGGACCCGTTAGAATTTTAACTGAGTAAAAAGTACAGAAATCGAGTTTTTGCAATATAATCGTGTTGAAAAGATCGTAATCAATTAAATGAACTCCTCAATTTGGATTAAAACTTATTTTGCAGCCCTTTTTGTAGAGGTTTCGGACGATCGGGCCTAACTGACCGAACAATGGACCCGTTAGAATTTTAACGGAGTAAAAGGTACAGAAATCGAGTTTTTGCAATATAATCGTTTTGAAAAGCTCGTAATCAATTGTATGAACTCCTAAATTTCTATTAAAACTTATTTTGCAACCCTTTTGTAGAGGTTTCGGACGAGCGGGTCTACATGGGCCGAACAATGGACCTTTTAGAATTTTAACTGAGTAAAAAGTACTGTAATCGAGTTTTTGCAATATAATCATGTTGAAAAGCTCGTAATCAATTATATGAACTCCTAAAATTTGATTCTAACTTATTTTGCGGTCTTTTTTGTAAAGGTTTCGGACGAGCGGGTCTAAATGGGTCGAACAATGGACCCGTTAGAATTTTAATTGAGTAAAAAGTATAGAAATCAAGTTTTTGAAATATAATCATGTTGAAAAGCTCGTAATCAATTGTATGAACTCCTAAATTTGGATTAAAACTTATTTTGCAGCCCTTTTTGTAGAAGTTTCTGACGAGAGGGTCTAAATGGGCCGAACAATGGACCCGTTAGAATTTTAACTTCGTAAAAAGTACAGAAATCGAGTTTTTGAAATATAATCGTGTTGAAAAGCTCGTAATCAATTGTATGAACTCCTAAATTTGGATTAAAACTTATTTTCAACCCTTTTGTAGAGGTTTTGGACGAGCAGGTCTAAATGGGCCGAACAGTGGACCCGTTAGAATTTTAACTGTGTAAAAAATACAGAAATCTAGTTTTTGCAATATAATCGCGTTGAAAAGCTCGTAATCAATTGTATGAACTCCTAAATTTGGATTAAAACTTATTATGCAACCCTTTTGTCGAGGTTTCAGACGAGCGGGTCTAAATGGGCCGAACAATGGACCCGTTAGAATTTTAACTGAGTAAAAAGTACCGTAATTGAGTTTTTGCAATATAATCGTGTTGAAAAGCTCGTAATCAATTATATGAACTCCTAAAATTTGATTCTAACTTTTTTTGCGTTCTTTTCGTAAAGGTTTCGGACGAGCGGGTCTAAATGAGACGAACAATGGACCCGTTAGAATTTTAACTTAGTAAAAAGTACTGTAATCGAGTTTTTTCAATATAATCCTTTTGAAAAGCTCGTAATCAATTATATGAACTTCCAAAATTTGATTCTAACTTATTTTGCGGTCTTTTTTGTAAAGGTTTCGGACGAGCGGGTCTAAATGGGTCGAACAATGGACCCGTTAGAATTTTAACTGAGTAAAAAGTACAGAAATTGAGTTTTTGAAATATAATCATGTTGAAAAGCTCGTAATCAATTGTATGAACTCCTAAATTTGGATTAAAACTTATTTTGCCACCGTTTTGTAGAGTTTCGGACGAGCGGGTCTAAATGGGCCGAACAGTGGATCCGTTAGAATTTTAACTGAGTAAAAAGTACAGAAATCGAGTTTTTGCAATATAATCGTGTTGAAAAGCTCGTAGTCAATTATATGAACTCCTCAATTTGGATTAAAACTTATTTTGCAGCCATTTTTGTAGAGGTTTCGGACGATCGGGTCTAAATGGACCGAACAATGGACCCGTTAGAATTTTAACGGAGTAAAAAGTACAAAAATCGAGTTTTTGCAATATAATCGTTTTGAAAAGCTCGTAATCAATTGTATGAACTCCTAAATTTCTATTAAAACTTATTTTGCAACCCTTTTGTAGAGGTTTCGGACGAGCAGGTCTACATGGGTCGAACAATGGACTTGTTAGAATTTTAACTGAGTAAAAAGTACTGTAATCGAGTTTTTGCAATATAATCATGTTGAAAAGCTCGTAATCAATTATATGAACTCCTAAAATTTGATTCTAACTTATTTTGCGGTCTTTTTTGTAAAGGTTTCGGACGAGCGGGTCTAAATGGGCCGAACAATGGACCCGTTAGAATTTTAACTGAGTAAAAAGTACAGAAAAACGAGTTTTTGAAATATAATCGTGTTGAAAAGCTCGTAATCAATTGTATGAACTCCTAAATTTGGATTAAAACTTGTTTTGCAACCCTTTTGTAGAGGTTTCGGACGAGCAGGTCTAAATGGGCCGAATAGTGGACCCGTTAGAATTTTTTTTGAAGAAAAGGCCTCATTAAAAACCCCTACTAATGTCCTTCAAGCAGAGCTAGAGGACCCTAAAAAGGGGAAAAGAGTGCCTAAGTTTTATTATATCATAGAGAAATTTGTTACAAGATGATTGATACATGTAGGAATGTTAGAATTAAAAGACATGGAAGACATAGAACTCAGCGAATAAGTAGCCAAAGTATGGGCCACATGATTTGCCTCACGGCGTACAAAAGAAACAGAAGCTGAATCAAAATCATAAAGAGACTCTCGAATCTGGTGAAGAAGAGGTCCCAAAGTAGAAAGGTCCAGCCCTGGATTGTTGATCCTATTTGCGAGAGAAGCACAGTCAGTTTCAAGCAAGATCCGATTCCATCCTTGAGATCGGGCGAAGGTGATTCCTGCTAGAAGGCTTTCACCTTCACAAGTAACTGCATCCAAACAGCTACCAAGCGGAAATGCGAGGCCGCCCACAACTGCACCCGTAGAATCACGTGCCACGACGCCAACAGCCGCTGCACGAGTTGAGGGATTAAAAGCCCCATCCACATTTATTTTTATATGGTTAGGTGGAGGAGGGTTCCAGCATGGAGGAGAAAGGATAGAGGGCGTTGGGGTGGAAGAAGAAGAGGCATTACAGAAGTCGTCATGTAAGCTAATGGATTTAACGACAATAAGCCATGGTTGTTGTAGATGATGATTATGAACCTAGACGTTACGTCTATTCCAGACGTTCCAAATAGTTGTGAGGAAGAGGCCAAACTTGTCAGAGGATAGGAGATGGGCAGCTTCCTCCAACCATTGTAGTGGGGTAATAGCCAAACTCCTAGAAAGAGTTATGGGAATACCAGATAGCTGATGGGCTTCAGAAGCCCCAGCACAATCACGAAGAGCATGGAGAATGGACTCTGAGTGGGCTCCACAGATAGAACAAGGACCCGAATTTGGTGAAAAAAATTGCATTTTGGAGCCAACTGGTAGAGCATCAGACGCCATACGCCATCCAAAAGTTTTGACCTTAGGTAAGGCCTTGATTTTGGACAGAAATTTCCAAAAGCGTGTAGATGACGTATGTGGGTACGTAGAACATTGTAAAAAAAGATAACCAGAGCAGACCGAGTAAATACCCGAATCATTAGGAGACCAAAGAATAGAATCACGGTGATCATTTATGATTGGTATACGGAGAATGGAAGTGGCATCAGTTGGGTTGAAATAACGTCGGACCTTTTCAGGGTCCCAAGCAGTCTGATTACGAAGCATAAAATCGCGGCATCAAATATGGACTTCATCCGATATTTTGTAATCCCCAGTAAGGGTAATAGGGGAAGGACCGCCCCAGATGTCTTTGTGCACTCTGATATTACTGTTAATACCTGAACGATATAGGAAGCCTGGAAAGAGACGTTGTAGAGCATTATACATACCTTGCCATGCAAAGGAACCTCGGTTGGGTCTGGAGGCATCGAGGATATTCCTAGAAGGAAAGTATTTAGCACGATATATTTGGCCCAATAAAGAATCTGGTTCGCAAATGAGTCTCCATAATTGCTTACCCAAGAGAGCAATATTGAAGTCATGTAAATCCTTAAACCCCATACCTCCGGCGGCCTTAGGTAAACAAACATGATTCCATGGAAGCATATGCCAACCTTTTTTATTGGATTTGCCAGTCCACCAATATTGCCGGATTGCTGAAGACATATCGTCAATAATGTTTTGTGGAAGAAGATAACAAGACATAACATATTGGGGTAGAGATTGTAGGACTGCTTTAATGAAAATCTCCCGTCCACTAAAAGAAAGGAGATGTTTATCCCAGCTAGAAAGACGGTCATGAACTTTATCACGCACAAAACCTAATGACCCAGTTTTGTTCTTCCCAATGAGAAGTGGGACACCTAGGTATACGCTAGGGTTAGATACCTCACGTACATGCAATATACTATTGATCGCGGTTCTTGTTGAAAATGGGGTTCGTGGATTATAAAAAAATTGTCGATTTCTCAAAATTAACCGCTTGACCAGAAGCAGCAACATATGTTTGCAGGGCTCTTTTAAGATGAGTAGCTTCAGTTGGAGTATTGTTAATGAAGACCATACAGTCATCAGCAAAGAGTAGATGGTTGACTCTGGGGCCATATTTGCAGGCACCAAGCCCCGGTAGGATGTTTGTTTGTTGGGCAGCAGATAGGTAAGCAGAGAGCCCTTATGTACAAAATAGGAAAAGGAAATGTGATAAAGGGTCACCTTGACGTAAACCACGTTGAGGTTGAAAAAAGGGGGAGAAGGAGTTACTAATTTTGAATGAAAAGGAAACTGTGGTAATGCATCGCATTATGAGGGAGATCTAATCAGATGCGAAGCCCATGCGTTCCATAACATTTGCTAAAAAAGACCATTCAACTCTATCAAAAGCTTTTTCCATATCTAGTTTTAGAGCAGCTCCTTGGGAGGATTTAGTTGCCCCTGAATTGATATTGTGAATAATTTCATGGGCAACAAGGATATTATCAGAAATGTTACGTCCCTGAACGAAGGCTGCTTGATTAGGGCTAATACAAAGGGCAATTGTTTGTTTCATCCTATTGACAATGGTTTTAGCAACTATTTTATAAAGAACAGTGCATAGACTAATAGGTCTTAGTTGTTTCATGGAAGTTGGGTCCTGGATTTTAGGGATTAGCACCAGAATAGTTTTATTGACTAAGGACATATCAGCAGTGCTGTTTAGTAAGTGAAGGCATAGATTAATAACATCTTCGCCAACGGTGTCCCAGTGTTGACGAAAAAAACTACTTGGTAGTCCATCAATACTAGGTGCTTTCCTAGGATCAATGTCCCGGAAGGCATGAAGTATTTCTTCTTTTGTGAAAGACCTTAAGAGAGTATCATTCATAGATTGAGTGATAGAAGGCATAATTTTATCAAGTATATTATCGGAAATTTGGGGGTTGGAGGACGTGAAGAGATTTTGGAAATAGCTAGAAGCAATAGACATTAGATCTGAATCAACCGTACACCAATTCGAATTAGAATCAAAAAGACCTGTGATCGAGTTTTTTTCATTCTATTGTTTGCCCGGGCATGGAAGAACCTCGTATTTTTATCCCCTTGAGAGAGCCAAAGTGTTCGAGATCTTTAAGCCCAATAAATTTCTTGTTCCATTAGAAGTTTATTAAGTTCAGTTCCGTGTTTTATATAAATTTCTTCAGCTGTGGCATTTAAGGGGCGGCATAAAAATTTGTTTATTTTTTTGGTAAGGAAATTAATACGACCGGTAGACTTTAGTCTTTGTTGATTCTGCCATTCCTCCAGGCATATACCAACAACTTTTATTTTTTCAATAGCTGTTCCAGACGTATTGACCCAAGTGCGTTTAATAGTAGATATGTTATTCTCATTATTCGCCCAACAGTTTTCGAAGCGAAACGTGTTGGATGGTCGCTGAAGGGGAGTAACAGCCGCGGGGGATGTATCAAGAAGCAGGAAGCAGTGGTCAGACTTAGCCACATAGTCTGTTGTGATACGATATGAAGGGAAAAGATTCTGCTAGGCGAGTTAGCAATAAACCGGTCTAATCTTTCATGTATAGTTGGAGTTAAAGGCCCAACTTTTGTCCAAGTAAACCACCCAGATGTTGGTTTACAATCAAAGAGATTATTGCGTGAAAGACAATGACGGAAATTATTTATTTGTGATCTAGCCCTTCGGTTACCACCTTGTTTTTCAGAGTCGGATAAAATTTCATTAAAATCCCCTCCTAGAAGCCAGGGGATGTTATTATTATTAGTATTTAAGGAATCGATAATTTCCCATGTTTTGTATTTTTGACTGGTTTCGGAATAGTCGTGCATTCCAGTAAAAAATAAAGTGCGATCATTCAAAATGATTTGAGTATGTATATAACGTGACGAATATGAAATTAAAGTAATATTAATATTGTTCGAGATAAAAAGCGCAATACCGGAACACCCATCCGTTGGGGGGAATAGCAATGACTTCTATCATACCTAAAGAAAGACAAAGACGGCTACATGTCGCATTATTAATTTTAGTTTCGCGTAAGAAGATAACATCCGGGTTGGATTGTTGGACATAGTCACGAAAATGTTGAACTACCGGGCCTTGTCCTAGACCCTGGCAGTTCCAGCAAAGGATCCTCATTTTGTTCGGTGGGGTTGGGAGTCAGCCGCCGCCGGAGAGTTTTTTGAGCTGCTCATCCCAGCCTTAGGAGTGGATCCGGAGGGTTTGGATTTCTTTGGTGGGAGCGAAACTTGGATGGGAGAACGACGTTTTGTGCCACGGTTCGGTGGGGCTGGAGCAGGGGCAGGAGTTGCATCATTTGGGTAAGTTTTTAATAGCCATTGGTTAAATTCATTGAAATTTGAATCGGTAGAAACATGGGGCTTAATCAATTCAACTTCAATCTTCTTAATTTGATGAGCAGTTGGGCTGGGAACACCATCATCCGTGGCATCCCAATCATCATCTGATACATCTTCAGGGATAGGATAGATGGTATTTAGGGGTTGAGGCTCGAGAGGGGCTTTCTGTTTCGATTCTGAAGTAGATGGATCTTTGGAAGGGGGGACATCACCCATTTCCGTATCAGTGTTGGGTGCTTCCTCAGTGGGTTGTTCCGAGAAGGACGCGGCATCGCCCTCGTTTAGAGAGCATGTGGATAGTTTGTAGCAAGAAACCAGTTTAGATATTGAAAGCTTATTAAAAAAGGGGTTAATGATAAGAGAGGGAAAGGGAGATATACCCATAACATTCGGGTCATTGGTGGGAACATTAGTATTAGCAGAAGCAGCTGGAACAGGAGGAACTATGAAGAAGGAAAATAATAAATATAGAATCAGAAATAAAGATAGCAAAAAAGATAAAGTAAGTTTAGATCTAAACCGTAAAGAAAATGAAATATTGGAGATAGAAGAAGAAAGAGTACCAGTCGGTAGAGGGTTGTCTTGGTTAAGATTAGGCTCAACATAGCGGATACGCCCACGGGTACCAATTGGGCGACGTCTTGGAGGGAGGTAGCGGAGTCACTCCCCGTATTGCAGCTTGTTTAGATCTAGAGAAGAGCGAATGGGGCAATTTTCAATTGTGTGGCTAATTATTCCACAGCCAGGACATAAAGTAGGAAGGCGTTCGTATTGAAGACGACACATGGTTTTGTTGGCCCCGGATCCAATGAAGACGAAACGGGTGACCGGTCTGGTGATATCCAGTAAAATTTCTACCCGCAGGAAGTCTTTCATATTTCCTTCTTGTTCTCGAGTATTAGTTCGTATGACGTTGCCTACCATAGACCCAAGAGCATGTCCCACAAGGTGCGATCGATCAATGTCCTCAAAGAGTGAGGAAGGAAGGGCGAAAATGCGGATCCAGATCCTCATAACGTTGAAGGAATATTCTCCAATAGATTTAGCAGGGTCGTACTCAGTAAGGGCTAACCATTCGTCCTTATACAGCCAAGGACCGCGGTCAAGGACTTCATAACAGGACTTGACCTCCTTGAATTTGATCTTGAGAAAGTTGTCTCGGATGACAGAAATATACACCACATTGTTAGGCTTCCAGATGCCTTCAAAAGCGCTAATGACGGCATATATATCAATAGGTTTGGACGAGATAAAGCATCCTAAAAGGAATAGCTTGGGATCCTCCTTGACAAAATCCCAGCCGAAATCTGGGGTGTAAAGGAGTTCTGCTTCCTCATTAGTGAGGTCGATGGAACTGAGTTGGGGGATAGAGGAGGATGCCATAGATGATGTGTAGAGATTAAGGAGAATAGAAGGATTGGGAGAGGTTTGTGGCTTAGTGCGAGTATGTTGTTCATATAAAGAAGATGCGATTGAGTAAGCTATTCTATGGTAAGTAGTAAGAAAAGGAAATTGATGAAGAATTAGAGGCCTTAAAATTTGGGTTATTTTAATGACATAAAGGAAAATTTGAAAAAAACTTTCCCTATTAAATCTAATTAGATAGGTAAAAGAAGAAATTTCGTTAAATAGATTAAATAATGTCAAATTTAAAACAAAATTTAAGGAAGTATTCCTTAAATGCAGAAACAATTGTAAAGAAAGGTGTAACAGAAAATAAAGTAAGTATTTGCGGATGTATTTACTTATATTTAGGGATAGATAAGGAAAGGCTGAATTACTATTGGCAATTATAGCTGGCATTTTAATAAAGGAGAAAATAAATCGGGAATTTAAAATATAATTAAGGTTGAACGATTGATAAAAGGAGGAGAGATATGACAGATAAGATAAAAAATATATGGGTAATTAATTGGAAAGATTTTAATAATTAATTTCATTAAAAGGCTTGGAGTAAGTGTGTAGGGGAACGGAAAGATTAATTTCGGGATTAATTTCGGCCAGACGTTTTGAATAATAACTGAAGAAAAGAAAAGGAATTTTGAAAAATTGTATGTATGATTAGAATTTAGCGGAAAGAGATCCCTACTTGGTAGGGTTTTGATAAGATCCCTCAAATGGGCTTGTGAAAGTTCACCTAAGAAGGCATAGTAGGAATAGAATTCCTTTGTGTTTATCGAATAGGAGCATATATATTCGTAATAACATACATCATAGAAATTGTAAGTAGCATGCAATGCAATATTGTGGCATGAAGGCATACATCTAATGGCATAATAAAAGCAAATAAAAAGCAGAGAAAAAAGAAAACAGCCATAAGAAATTACAAACCCAGGGAAAGGAGGAAGCGGGGTAAAGAAAATTATTACAGACCAAATGAGCAAATAAAAATGGGGGGAAATGCAATTAAAAATAACTACTAGCAAATAGATACAGAACCGAAGAGGAGAGGGTAAGTAAGAAATACACAGTTTCCTGCAACGCTGCATGATAATGTTGGCAGAATGTTCCATTGTCTGCAAATCGTTCATAACAAACTGAAAGGAAAAAAAGAAAGAAATGTTACATAAATTCTTAATTACAGGACATATAGTCAAAAATAAATGCTTATGAATGTTGGGAGTATCTACTGGGAAAGTGATAGTTGTAATGGACCATTTAGGAAAGTTATTGAGATGGAATAAGGCAGAGAGTGAAAATGTAGCTTAGCTGGAGACATAGTATAATAGTATGCAATTAAGTATAGAGAAATACCCACAAGGAGGGTTGTTGTTAAATTCCAAAAGAGGGATTGAGATGTGCCAATGTAAGGTAAACAAACATTAGGATTAAAGGATTGTGTCGGATTGGGGAAGTACGATAGCTGATAAACAATATTTTGGATGAAAGGGTAGATAGAAGTTTTACCTTTTCGAGTAGGGTCCAAATAAATTCTGTGCATCTGAGTGCTAAAGTACAAGTACTTCATGGAGTATAATTTGCCGCATTTTGCTTGCATCCAATAATCCATAAACATAAAAGTAAGTAGGATAAGAATCAAGGAAAGCAGAATGTATGAAGAATTAATATAGTTACTTAAATAAGAAAGAAGGTGAACAATGTATAAAAATCCCAGAAAGTGGGCTGGTAGATGGTTCCCTAGACAGGCTTGATAATAGTTTGAGAAATTTGTACAAATATTTTGAACATCAAAGAAATCAGTATGAAACAAACAAAACCAGATAGATATGAAAATAAAGGAACATGTGATAATGATGATTATATAAAAAACAAGATTAAGTGGTAGGAGATACAAAAGGCAATCGAAATAGGTTTTAATGAGTAAACTATTAACACAACAATGGAGAAAACGTAGAATGGGCAGATATTTGATTGGTAGTTGACTCACAGCACTAAAGGGATACATCAGATAAAAAAGGTTGGTTTTAGTAAAAGAAAAAATCATAGCCAGGTTTAAAATGCAAACAATAAGAAAGACAGAAGAAGACCAGAAATCGTATAATAGAAATTTAGATTTCATAATCACGTTTAATAAACTAAGAAAGACAGTGTTCGCAGGGGAAAAATGAAGAAACATATAAGGGAGAAAGTACCTTCGAATTGGTGGACTTCCAGATCTTCTGTTACGAAAGGAAAAAGAAAAACACATAAACTGAAAAAGGAAGATCAGAGAAAAATTAAAGAAGAAGATCAGTATTAAAAAATGAAATAAATTAAAGGAGAAAATGAAAAGGCAATACAACCCTAGCTGGAACAACGGCCGGGTAGAAACCAAGGATGGATCCGTTGAACAGAGAAGAGATATAGCCATTGTGGTAATCCAAAACAAAAAGATTTTGGGAATCCATAACTTCTGAGGCGATCTGGTAAAATTCCAGTCCTCCAATCTGGAGAAATCCCAGGCGAGCCTAGATCTGAAATGGGAAAAACAGAAGATAAAAAATTAGAATAAATAGTAAAATCGAAAATTGAGAGAAAAATAAGAAACCACAAATAAGAGGAAAACGATCCAAATGCCGAAGAGAAATCAGTTTGAAGAATTGGGGGTTTGCATGTAACCCTAGATGATAAAGCAATCGGAGAAAATTCTGATCTCCTAATTTGGGGAAAATCCAGACCAACCCAGTTCTGTGATTCGGTTTGCAGATCTGAGGCAATCGAAAGAAAAAAACCCTCGATTGAGAGAATCTGCAGCGGAAAAGCATCAACATAAGGAAATGAAAAGATAACGTGAATACATGAAATAAAAGGAAAAAGGGAGAAAAACTTATCCTTGTAGAGGGCGAGTTTCTCCGATGAAAAAACTTGATGGGGAACTCCGTCTCAGCCCAAGTCGGGTGACAAACGATGCAGGCAATGAAAATTTGGGATAACATAAAACACATATTAGTAAGTAAAAGGCAGAGAAAAAAAAGGATAGACTAGAAACAAAAAAATGTGAAAAAAGATAGCAAAACAAAGGAAATGGGTGGGATGACCCTTGACTTACTCATGCCCGTATCTCTTTGATCCACTGACTGTTGAGCGGTTTGATGAAAAAACCAAAAATTCGGCCGAGAGAGTGCCGTGTGGGGGAGGGGAAACGTGAGGGGAGAGAGAGAGATGAGAAAAACCGGATAAAGGGGAAGGTGGAAAATGGAGAGGCAAAAGGCAAAGTCAGAGAATTTCGGAGAGGGGGAGAGAGAATCGAGAGCCATCACCCACCCACGCGTTGGAATTTTACCCGTTACCCGTTATAATTTTAACTATGTAAAAAATACAGAAATCTAGTTTTTGCAATATAATCATGTTGAAAAGCTTGTAATCAATTGTATGAACTCCTAAATTTGGATTAAAACTTATTTTGCAACCCTTTTGTCGAGGTTTCAGATGAGCGGGTCTAAATGGGCCGAACAATGGACCCGTTAGAATTTTAACTGAGTAAAAAGTACCGTAATCGAGTTTTTGCAATATAATCATGTTGAAAAGCTCGTAATCAATTATATGAACTCCTAATATTTGATTCTAACTTGTTTTGCGGTCTTTTTTGTAGAGGTTTCGGACGAGGTGGTCTAAATGAGCCGAACAATGGACCCGTTAGAATTTTAACTCAGTAAAAAGTAATGTAATCGAGTTTTTGCAATATAATCGTGTTGAAAACCTCGTAATCAATTATATTATATTGCAAAAACTCGATTTTTGTACTTTTTACTCCGTTAAAATTCTAACGGGTCCATTGTTCGGCCCATTTAGACCCGATCATCTGAAACCTCTACAAAAAGGGCTGCAAAATAAGTTTTAATCCAAATTTAGGAGTTCATATAATTGATTACGAGCTTTTCAACACGCTTATATTGCAAAAACTCGATTTATGTACTTTTTACTCCTTTAAAATTCTAACAGGTCCTTTGTTCGGCCCATCTAGACCCGCTCGTCCGAAACCTCTGCAAAAATGGCTGCAAAAGAATTTTTAATCCAAATTTAGGAGTTCATACAATTGGTTACGAGCTTTTCAACACGATTATATTGCAAAAACTCGATTTCTATACCTTTTACTCCTATAAAATTCTAACGGGTCCATTGTTTGGCCCATTTAGACCCGCTCGTCCGAAACCTCTACAAAAGGGTTGCAAAATAAGTTTTAATCCAAATATAGGAGTTCATACAATTGATTACGAGCTTTTCAACACGATTATATTTCAAAAATTCGATTTTTATACTTTTGACTAAGTTAAAATTCTTACGGGTCTATTGTTCGGCCCATTTAGACCCGCTCGTCCGAAACCTCTACAAATAAGACCGCAAAATAAGTTAGAATCAAATTTTAGGAGTTTATATAATTGATTACGAGCTTTGCAACATGATTATATTACAAAAACTCGATTACTGTACTTTTTACTCAGTTAAAATTCTAACGAGTACTCAGTTAAAATTCCAACGGGTAAAAAATTCCAACGGGTAATGGGTATGGGGTCTCTCGGTTTTCTCTCAATTTTCGTTGTTCTCTCAAGGGTTTCAGCAGGGATTTGGCTCTCCACCTTTTTCACGTTTTTTCCCTTCACTTTCTTCAGCCGCCTCCTCCCTCTCATCCCTTCATTTTCTTTCCTCCTCACCACGCCGCCCGCCTCCAATTCCCCACAACCAGCCGGCGTTCCCTCTGCGTCCAAGGACCATGAGCTTTATCTCAGAGAAAACTTGAGAGCCCCAAGCCCCGATCTGCCAGGTAAATTTTTCCACATCTATTTTCATTTTTTTCTTTTCTTTTTCGTTTTTGCCAACATACTAAACCTTTTCATCTTTCTTTGTTTTTCAAATACACCCCCACCCGATACTTTTCAATCTTCGGCGTCAGAGACGTTGACCGGGCTAAGTTCCGGCGGGAAAGCTTTTGATTCTGAACAAACAGACCATAGCCTTTTCTGCTGTTGCCGTTCTTCATCTTATCTCCGGGCGAGATTCATTTCATCTCCATTTAATTTTTCTGGATTTCATTATTTTTCCTTTTCTTTTATCGTTCCTGATGTGTTCTTTAATTTATGGTACTTCTTCATGTTCTTGCAGTTTTTTTATGGATCGTGCAGATCCGGGTTTCTCCCTTTTCTGATCGATGGCCGGCCCCCTTACTGATCGTTTCCGGTCTATTTTCAGACGATCGCTATCATTCCTCAGCCCCGACAGTACCCTTCTTTCGCCGGCCAAAGCATTCATTCCTTCATCTCTTTATTTTTATTATTATTTTCATTTTTTATAAATTTTATTACCTTCTGTTTCTATTTATTTTTTATCTTGGTCTCCACAGATTATTGAATTTTCAACCTCTGCTCACTGGGGTCTTCTCGCATTGCAAAGGTAAATCCTTTTCGTCTTCTCAGTTTTTTCATTGGTCCATTGTTTTTCAGATTTCGTCATATTTTTGCTTGAATGTATCATTGTTTCCTTATTGCAATTTCTGAATTATGAATAGAATACTGTATATTCCTTCAGATTCGAGTGATTTTCTTTGTGCTACCAGCCATTGTTTTGCACATTATTTACTCATGGAATTGCTTATCGATCTCCTTTACTTCTTGTCAACCATCCTCCTTTTGAGGAATTCTCGATCCCGCCATAGGGAATCTTTAACGAACCACTTTGTGGTCACTTTTTTTATATCTATACTTATTCTAACTCTTCGTTCTATGCACAATTTTCTCTTTTCATCCCATTGCTATATCAAAAATTATTCTTTTACTTTTTATCTCTTTTTTCTGTTTATTCATAATATCCACTGCTTCTCTTGGTTGAATTGCATCTTTCTTTTCTGCTTTTTCACATTTCGGCCAGCTCTTCTGTTCCTTTCTTTCTATACCTTAATTGCCTTTTTCTTTTTCTATATCATGCTCTATGGTTTCTTTATTTCTATGATGTTCATATTGTTAATTATCTATTATATGCTTACCTTTAATCTCTCGCGGTTACCTTTTTGCTTCTTGATTTATGCTCTAGTTTTTGTCTCTTCTAGGCCTTTGGTTCCTTCTTATTATTATATCTTGCTAACCTTCTTCTTTTCTGCTTTGCATGCATTCTCACTCACACGTTCCAACGTCTTTCGTCGAGCTTCCCCTCAACGTTCCGATTGCAGGCCCTTCAGCTTTCATGGCCTCCCTATCCTTTTGTTCTTCCCTATTCTTTATTGTATTTTATTGTTCTTAATATTTGTATTCTCTTGCTCTTGGTCTGTAATTATTTTCTACTCTCTTTTTCTATCCTTGTTCTGTGTTTTTTATTTTTTTCGATACCTTTTTCTTATTTACTTCTATGCCTCTGTCTGCTATCCTGCTAGTTCATGGTTTCATTCCTTCTCTAATGCTGGTTGTTGTTTTTTTCTTATAGTTGATGCTATGTATAATTTTTTACTTTGTTTTTTATTAGTTTATCTATGCTTCTCTCCCTTCTCCTTTTTAATTGCGTTGGTTGGTCTTTTCTCTTCTTTGTTTTTTTATTATGTTCTCGTTGTCTTTATCTCCTTTTGCTTTTTTGCCTATTTTTTTACTCCGCTATTTTCTGTCTTTTTCTACACCCTCTACGGTGCAAACTATCGAACCCTTATGAGGGGAATTTATACGATCACCTTCATGGTGAATACCTCTATCCAAATACAAGTCTATTTGGGAAAAGTAATAATTAATTTAACTATATTCTCATTCAAATACAATACTATTTGCCTCTACCTATTATTAATTTTTTTATTGATATCTATGCAAACTCCTACTTCCTTTCTAACTTCTATCCACTACTATCAAAATTTTACTATGTATTTTATCACTTCTCTGCTCTTTTACATGCCTTCTGTCATAAATCTACTTAATTATTTCTTCAAACTATTAATTTCCCTTTCTTTACATCAACTAACAATTTTTCAACTAATGGATATAATCCTCAGACTATTTTTCAAATCTCTTATCGTTAATTTTTTCCACCACTACTACTATATTCTAATCAGTCACCTTACAATATTTCATTCAAAAGTTTCCAAATTTGCTACTTTTTTCGCCTCTCAGTGTCAAGATATTACCAAATTTATTAACTTTTTCGCTAATTAATTTTCGCTTTTATTCACAATATCTTTGTTTATTACCATATTTGTCTTACAATGTCTACTTATTTCTTTTCCATAATCAACGCTCTTTCTTTCTTTTTTACACTCTACATTATACTAATTTTATTCTTTATTTAATTTATGTTGTCAACTACTTTCTATTTTCCACGTTAATGTTATATGTTATGATATACCTTTTACATTTCCTGCCTTTTATTGTAAATTTATTACTATATCATTCCATTCCATCTTTTACTCTCTCTATTCAATTGTGTTACCATAGTCACAGTACTTTCTTTCCTTTTTACTATAGACATTACTTTTACTATAATATTATAACTATAACCCTTCCAACGTTATATTATATTCATTCTAAATTATCCCTATTAATTTCGCTTCACTTGCCTTCTAGTATCAATTTATTATCATATTATCTCTTCCATTTTCAATCTTTCATAAACTAGCGATATCAACCTAACATTACTCTTCCCTTATTTTCAATTATAAAATGGTTTACACGTCATTCCTTAATTTCATATATTACCATATTTACTTACTATTTATTGCCATTCAATGAAAATTTATTTCTAAATTACTTCTCTCCTCTATTTATTCTTTCCATCCAATTCAGTTACCATACTCAACGTTCTTTCTTTCCTTTTCTCAACCCATTCCAATCTAAATTTATTCCACTTTTATACTATACGGTCATCTATATTATATTTTCTCCATTAATCCCATATATTTCCATATCACCTTTCCACTCCATGCCTTTAATAATAACTTATCTCTTTCCTTTAATTACTCCCTCCATTCAATTTAGCTACCATTACCAAAGTATTCCTTTCCTTTTTACATCCAACTTTACCTTAAACATTACATATTTCTAAGATTTTATTTAAATTTGCTTCCATATTTCTCACTTTCTAAATTTACCCCACGTATCCCACTTCCAATCTTTAGGAATATTTTCATTCTACATTCCTTTTCTAACTCTTTCTATTATTTGGTTTCCATTCTTAATTCTACTTATATCAATTCTATTATATATAAGATTAACACCCACTATGATTCCACCTCTCCCACTTTCATTTTTTCATCCTGTTCTTTTCGGAATTACCACATTTATCACCTAATGGCATCCTCTTCTTCTCTTCCCCAATTCACTGATTTTGACCTAACAAACGAGGAAGCCAATGCCATTTACACCCCTGACTTCGACTTCTTTGAAGAAGATCCAAAAACTATCCTGATTGGAAAGTTCATATCATCAAAGCCAATAGACGACTGGACCATCCTCTCCGTTTTTGAAGGCATATGGAAGAAAAATAACCTGAAATCAATCTCTATCATTAGAGACTACTTCTTCCGGATCGAGTTTGCCACTATAAGCGACAAATTTGATGTGTTTGAGAGAGGGCCTTGGCTTCACAAAGACGAATGGATGGCCCTAGCCGAATATACACCTGGCAAAAGTATGGACGAGTACTCTTTTAATCCCATGAGGATATGGTTTCGCATTCACTCCTTACCCAAACCTTTTCTAGAGGATCACGACAGAGCTCACCTTGTTGGACAGTCACTTGGAGCCATGGTCGGCACCGTACTACGTACTGATACTCGCAAAGAACGAGGGAACATGACTGAATTTCTTCGAGTGGAAATACTCCTGGACATATCCAAACCGATCCGACGATTTCTCCTCATAGGGAAAGGTCCACGAACCACTACTTGCCGTCTACAATATGAACGTCTCCCCCTTCTCTGTTAGGGATGTGGCATCATTAGCCACACATTTGACCACTGCCCTTCTAAGGCTACAATTGATCCAGCAAAACTTCAATACGGTGATTGGCTCCGATGGCTTCCCCCGCGTCGCCGTGACCAGGGACCACGTGGTCGTATTCGCATTGTCGAGCAATCCACTTCTAATGAATGCAAACCACCGCTAGGTATCTTACATTTTATTAAATACAACTATTTAACTTCCTGCCTCTTCTCTTTTTTATATCATAAACTGTTATTTTGTACAGCTCCCTTGGATAAGGGCAAAACTGTCGAATCCCCTGCTAATGCTGAACCAAACCCACCGCTAGGTATTATAAAATTTTTTTCTTGGCTACTACTTATTTATCACTCCCCCCTACGTTGGTTTAATGATTCCCTTTCCTTATCAGATCCTATGGACAAAGGGAAAGCTCCTGTCACTTCTGCTCAAGATTCAGGTCTAAATTCCGTCAAAATCCATTATGTTTCTTTCTCCAATAATTACATACATTTAAAGATTATTTCCTCTTTTACTAACCTTTTAGGGAACCTCAATGAAGGGGATGTTGCGTCCTTTGCAGATCTCCCTGTCGAGGAAGTCAATAACAACGATGAGGTGGTGGGGGAGGAATCTTCGGAGTTGCCTCCCACAAATGCCGATCCCAAGCTGTCCCAAAAAGTACCTTTGCATTCAAGAGTCATTTCACCTCAACCCCTGAACACAATCTACCATGTTCAAATTGATCTGGACGGTCAAGATGATGGAAAGCCAAACTCTACTGCTCAGCAAGTTAGGAAACTGGATGAACAACTCAGTAAGCCATTCCTCTAAACCGGTATATCATTTTTTGATGATTTTGATTCGTGGCTACTCAAGCATTACCCAAATATTGCAGCTTCTGCTCCGGCCCCTATTCCCATTCCTCCGAACCGAGGCACTAAGAGGCGATCCCCAATCCATGTGGTCCTGCAGCCCAAAAAGTCTAGACCTACACCATCGCCTACCTCGAAAGCTGGGATGAGCAGCGGAAAAAACTCTCCGGCGGCGGCTGATGCACAGCCCCGCCGAGGGAAATGATAATTTTATGCTGGAACTGCCAGGGCTTAGGTAAGGTCCAGGCAGTTCAACGCCTCCAGTATTATGTTCAGCTTCATAAACCTGATTTATTGTTTTTATGTGAAACTAAACTAAGAAATACGGCTTATAGCCGTCTTGGTGATTTGCTAGGGATGGCCCTAGCTTTTTCGGTTGATTTTTCTAATAATTGCTCTGGACTTGCTTTATTTGCTATGAATAATAGTAATATTGATTTGCTTTCTTACTCGGATTGCTTTATTCACACGTATATTACATGCAACTCTTCTTCGTTCTATTTTACTGGAATTCATGGCTTTTCCGAAACATGTAACAAATCCAAAACTTGGGAACTAATTGACTCTCTCAACATTAACGATGATCACCCTTGGCTTATCGGGGGTGACTTTAACGAAATCTTATCTGATAATGAAAAACAAGGTGGTTGTCAACGGCCTAGATCTCAAATTAATAATTTCCGCAATTGTCTTTCTCGTAATAATCTTTTTGATTGCAAACCTACAACAGGGTGGTTCACATGGTCTAAAACAGGGCCCAAAACCCCTTCGTTATTTGAGCGTTTAGACCGTTTTGTTGGGAACATGGCATGGAAAGCCTCCTTTCCTAATTATAACATCAGTTCAGACTTTGATGCGAAATCAGATCACTGTTTTCTACTATTAAATACGGAACCTCTTCCTCCAACAAATCCCCGCCCCCCACCAACCATGTTCAGATTCGAAAATTGTTGGGCTTCCAATGATGAAGGTATTAATGTGGTAAAACAAACTTGGTCATCCACCAAAGGCAATACTTTAGATAAAATTAAAGTTGTTGGCTCCTGCCTAGGAGACTGGCAATCCCAACAAAGATTTAAGACCAATGGCCGCATTAACTTTCTCACTAAGAAAATTAATAAACTATTACAACGGCCTCTTTCAGCTTCTGCTGAAAAAAGATATATCTCCGCCAAAACTGAACTCCATAAACTTCTCGAGGTGCAAGAAGCATATTGGGCACAATGTTCTCGTAATCTATGGCTTTCCCAAGGGGACAAAAATACCCGCTTCTTTCATGCCCGAGCTTCCAATAGAAAGAAAAAGAACACTATCACAGGTCTCTTAGACTCCAACAATGTCTGGCGCACGAATGATTCTGACCTTATGGAAATTGCTTCCTCATATTTCCATAACCTTTTTTCTTCCTCAAACCCTCACTTTTCTGACCAAATTCTTTCAAAAATCACTCCTACTATTTCGAATACAATGAATGAGTCCCTTACCAAAGAATTCACTCCAGAAGAAATTTTCACCACTTTTCGAGACATCGATCCTAGGAAATCCCCGAGAATTGATGGCCTCCCAAGTGGATTTTTTCGTCAACATTGGGATACTGTAGGACCTGATATTACTACCCTTTGCCTCAATCTTCTTAAAGGGTCAGCTGATATAGCCTCAGTCAACCAAACTATATTGGTTCTCATACCTAAGATTAAGGATCCCACTACTATGAGACATCTTCGGCCCATCAGTCTCTGTACGGTAATCTACAAAATCATTGCTAAAGTTTTGGTTAATCGAATGAAACATACCATTCCTTTCTGTATCAGTTCAAATCAAGCTGCTTTTGTTCAGGGACGTAATATTACAGATAATATCCTTATTGCCCACGAAATTATTCATTCAATTAATACTGGTACCTCAAAATCTTCTCGTGGAGCTGCTCTTAAACTTGACATGGAAAAGGCCTTTGACAGAGTCGAATGGTCATTCCTCGAAAATTTTATGACCCGTATGGGGTTTGCCTCATCCTGGGTCTCTCTCATAATGAGATGCATCTCATCAGTTTCTTTTACGGTTAAGGTAAACAATTCTTTCTCCCCTTTGTTTCGACCTCAAAGGGGCCTCCGCCAAGGTGACCCTTTATCTCCTTTTCTTTTTCTATTTTGTACCCAAGGGCTCTCAGCCTTCTTGGCTGATGCTAAACAACAAGGCCTACTTCCAGGTTTAGGAGCTTGTAGGCATGGCCCCAAGGTTAACCACCTTTTGTTTGCGGATGATTGCATAGTTTTCCTTAACTCAAATCCTGATGAAGCTGCACACCTTAAGTTGGTCCTCCAAACTTATGCCTCTGCCTCTGGGCAAGCAGTCAACTTCGATAAATCTACTATCTTTTACAATCCTCGCACTCCTACTTCCACTCGTCAAACTATTAATTCCTATCTTCAAGTTCGTGAGGTCTCCAATCCTGGGGTCTATCTGGGGGTACCTCTTCTTATTGGTAAAAATAAGACCCTTGCTTTAGGGTTTATACGTGATAAAGTTCACGATAGATTATCCAACTGGGATAAACAGCTTCTTTCCTTCAGTGGCAGGGAAATTTTTATTAAAGCCGTTTTACAATCTTTACCTCAATACGTTATGTCCTGTTATTTATTACCTCAAAATATTATTGATGATATGACATCTTCCATTCGTCGATATTGGTGGTCTGGGAGATCAAACAAGAAAGGTTGGCATATGCTCCCATGGGACCAGGTATGCCTGCCTAAATCTGTTGGTGGTATGGGTTTCCGGGACCTCAATAATTTTAATATAGCTCTTCTTGGCAAACAACTCTGGCGTCTCATTTGCGAACCTGACTCCCTCTTGGGACAAATCTATAAATTTAAGTACTTTCCGACAGGTAATATCCTTAATGCCTCTCGGCCTTCGCGAGGTTCTTTTTCCTGGAAAGGTCTCTATAACGCTATGCAACACCTATTTGGTGGTTTCCTCTATCGTCCGGGTATCAACAGTAACATACGCATCCATCATGATAATTGGGGAGGCTCCTCGATTGTTCACCTCTATGGGGACTATGAACTTTCAGAGGAAGTCCACATTCGTTGTAGAGATTTTATGTTACGTAACCAAGCGGCCTGGGACCCTGTCAAAGTTCGTGCTTACTTTACTGTGGATGATGCCAATTCCATTCTTTCAGTTCCCATTATTAATGATACTCGTGATACCATCCTCTGGAAACCCAATGATTCTGGCATCTATTCCGTCAGATCTGGCTATCTTTTCCTGCAACGACCCCCTGAGCCTAGACTTCGTCCCCCCCCCCCCCCCGTTTCTGGAAATTTCTTGCCAAGCTCAAAGTTTTGCCTAAAGTTAAAACTTTCGGCTGGCGCCTGGGGGCAGGAGCCCTGCCTGTTGGGGCTCGCCTTCAGACTTTTGCTCCAGATTCTGGTCCATGCCCCATTTGTAATTCGGGTATTGAGTCGATTCTCCATGCTCTCCGAGACTGCTCTGGTGCCTCGGAAACTCTTAAATTGATTGGTCTTCCATCCTCTTTTATCAACAGTTCCGCATCCACGGGCCTTCATTGGCTTGAGGAAGGAGCTTCCCTTCTCTCTCCTGATCTTTTTGGCCTCTTCTTGACTACCCTTTGGAATATCTGGAACAGACGTAACGACTGGGTCCATAATAAACATCTTCAACCCCCTTGGCTAATTGCTATCAACTCTATTAGTCTCCATAAGGATTACTCTAATGCTATATCTTCCTCTACATCATCCGTCCCTTCGTCTCTTCCTTCTCGTTGGAGGCCTCCACCTCGTGGGTTTATTAAAGTTAATGTGGATGGAGATTTTGACCCTTCCACTCGTGCAGCGGCGGTTGGTGTTGTCGCTCGGGATGACACTGGGATGGTTGTCGGTGGCCTGGCTTTTTCGCTGGGCAGTTGTGCTGATGCTATTTTATCCGAAGGGAAAGGTCTTCTTGCCGGCATTACTTTTGCCCGATCTCAAGGTTGGAGCCATCTGATTTTCGAGACGGACTGTGCATCCCTAGCAAACAGAATCAACTCTCTTGGGCCAGATCTTTCTCCTTTGGGGCCGATGATTCTGGAGGCTCACACTGCTTTGGAGGATTTCTCTGAGGCACATATTCAGTTTATTCGCCGTGAGGCTAATTTTGTAGCTCATACGTTGGCTACCCATGCCCTTAGATCCATGTCTTCTGTATCTTTTGGATCTATTTACCCTGATTGTATAAAAAACATTGTACATTGCAAGGTTTAACCTCGGTTAATAATATATCTTGGGTACTCTTTTCCCCTTTTAGGTTTCTCCAAGTCTTGAGCTTGGGGATTTTAGTAGGGGTTTTTAATGAGGCCCGTTTTCTTCAAAAAAAAAATTCTAACGAGTCAATTGTTCGGCCCATTTAGACCCGCTCGTCCGAAACCTCTACAAAAGGGTTGCAAAATAAGTTTTAATCAAAATTTAGGAGTTCATACAATTGATTTCGAGCTTTTCAACACGATTATATTGCGAAAACTCGATTTATGTACTTTTTACTCTTTTAAAATTCTAACAGGTCCTTTGTTCGGCCCATCTAGACCCGCTCGTCCGAAACCTCTACAAAAATGGCTGCAAAATAAGTTTTAATCCAAATTTAGGAGTTTATACAATTGGTTACGAGCTTTTCAACACGATTATATTGCAAAAACTCGATTTCTATACCTTTTACTCCTATAAAATTCTAACGGGTCCATTGTTTGGCCCATTTAGCCCCGTTCGTCCGAAACCTCTACAAAAGGGTTGCAAAATAAGTTTTAATCCATATATAGGAGTTCATACAATTGATTACGAGCTTTTCAACACGATTATATTTCAAAAATTCGATTTTTGTACTTTTTACTGAGTTAAAATTCTTACGGGTCCATTGTTCCCCCATTTAGACCCGCTCGTCCGAAACCTCTACAAATAAGACCGCAAAATAAGTTAGAATCAAATTTTAGGAGTTCATATAATTGATTACGAGCTTTTCAACATGATTATATTACAAAAACTCGATTATTGTACTTTTTACTAAGTTAAAATTCTAACCAGTTTAAGACCCGCTCGTTCGAATCCTCTACAAAAGGGTTGCAAAATAAGTTTTAATCCAAATTTAGGAGTTCATATAGTTTATTACGAGCTTTTCAACACAATTATATTGTAAAAACACGATTTTTTTTTCTTTTGACTCATTTAAAATTCTAACAGGTCCATTGTTCGGCCCATTTAGACCCACTCGTCCGAAACCTCTACAAAAGGTTTGCAAAATAAGTTTTAATCAAAATTTAGGAGTTCATACAATTGATTACGAGCTTTTCAACACAATTATATTGCGAAAACTCGATTTATGTACTTTTTACTCAGTTAAAATTCTAACGGGTCCATCGTTCGGCCCATTTAGACCCGCTCGTCCGAAACCTTTACAAAAAAGATCGCAAAATAAGTTTTAATCCAAATTTAGTTTTCATACAATTGTTTACGAGCTTTTTAACACGATTTTATTGCAAAAACTCGATTTCTGTACTTTTTACTAAGTTAAAATTCTAACGGGTCCATTCTTCGGCCCATTTAGACCCGCTCGTCCGAAACTTTTACAAACAAGATCGCAAAATAAGTTAGAATCAAATTTTATGAGTTCATACAAATGATTACGAGCTTTTCAACACAATTATATTGCAAAAACTCGATTTCTGTAATTAGTACTCAGTTAAAATTCGAACAATGGACCCGTTTGAATTTTAACTGAGTAAAAACCACAGAAATCGAGTTTTTGCAATATAATCGTGTTGAAAAGCTGGTAATCAATTATATTAACTCCTAAAATTTGATTCTAACTTGTTTTGCGATCTTTTTTGTAGAGGTTTCGGACGAGCGGGTCTAAATGGGCCGAAAAATGGACCCGTTAGAATTTTAACTGAGTAAAAAGTACAACAATCAAGTTTTTTCAATATAATCGTGTTGAAAAGCTCGTAATCAATTATATGAACTCCTAAAAAGCACAAAAATCGAGTTTTTGCAATATAATCGTGTTGACAAGCACGTAATCAATTGTATGAACTCCTAAATTTGGATTAAAACTTATTTTGCAACCCTTTTGTAGAGGATTCGGACAAGCGGGTCTTAATCTGCCGAACAATGGACCCGTTAGAAATTTAACTAAGTAAAAAGTATAGAAATCAAGTTTTTGCAATATAATCGTGTTTAAAAGCTCGTAATCAATTGTATGAACTCCTAAAATTTGATTAAAACTTATTTTGCAACCTTTTTGTAAAGGTTTCGGACGAGCGGGTCTAAATGAGCCAACCAGTGGACCCGTTCGAATTTTAACTTAGTAAAAACTACAGAAATCGAGTTTTTGCAATATAATCGTGTTGAAAAGCTAGTAATCAATTGTATGAACTCTTAAATTTGGATTAAAACTTATTTTGCAACCCTTTTGTAGGGGTTTCGGACGAGCGGGTCTAAATGGGCCGAACAATGGACCTGTTAGAATTTTAACTGAGTAAAAAGTACAGAAATCGAGTTTTTGCAATATAATCGTGTTGAAAAGCTCGTAATCAACTATTTGAACTCCTAAATTTGGATTAAAACTTATTTTGCAACCCTTTTGTAGAGGTTTCGGACGAGCGGGTCTAAATGGGCCGAACAATGGACCCGTTAGAATTTTAACTGAGTAAAAAGTACAAAAATAGAGTTTTTGCATTATAACAATGTTGAAAAGCTCGTAATCAATTGTATGAACTCCTAAATTTGGATTAAAACTTATTTTGAAACCTTTTTGTAGAGGTTTCGGACGAGCGGGTCTAAATGGGCCGAACAATGGACCCGTTAGAATTTTAACTGAGTAAAAAGCACAAATATGGAGTTTTTGCAATATAATTGTGTTGAAAAACTCGTAATCATTTTATGAACTCCTAAATATGGATTAAAACTTATTTTGCAACCCTTTTGTAGAGGTTTCGGACGAGTGGGTCTAAATGGGCCGAACAATGGGCCCGTTAGAATTTTAACTGAGTAAAAAGTACAGAAATCAAGTTTTTGCAATATAATCATGTTGAAAAGCTCGTAATCAATTATATGAACTCCTAAATTTGGATTAAAACTTATTTTGCAGCCCTTTTTTAGAGGTTTCGAACGATCGGGTCTAAATGGGCTGAACAATGGACCCATTAGAATTTTAACAGAGTAAAAAGTAAAGAAATCGAGTTTTTGCAATATAATCGTGTTGAAACGCTCGTAATCTATTGTATGAACTCCTAAATTTGGATTAAAACTTATTTTGCAACCCTTTTGTAGAGGTTTCGGACGAGCGGGTCTAAATGAGCCGAACAATGGACCCGTTAGAATTTTAACTGAGTAAAAAGCACAAAAATCGAGTTTTTGCAATATAATTGTGTTGAAAAGCTCGTAATCATTTGTATGAACTCATAAAATTTGATTCTAACTTATTTTGCGGTCTTTTTTGTAAGGGTTTCGGACGAGCGGGTCTAAATGTGCAGAACAATGGGCTGAACAATGTGCAGAACAATGGGCCGAACAATGGACCCGAACAATGGGCCGAACAATGGACGAGCGGGTCTTTTTTGTAAGGGTTTCGGACGAGCGGGTCTAAAAGTACAGAAATTGAGTTTTTGAAATATAATCGTGTTGAAAAGCTCGTAATCAATTGTATGAACTCCTAAATTTGGATTAAAACTTATTTTGCAACCCTTTTGTAGAGGTTTCGGACGAGCGAGTCTAAATGGGCCGAACAATGGACCCGTTAGAATTTTAATTGAGTAAAAAGTATAGTAATCGAGTTTTTGCAATATAATCGTGTTGAAAAGCTATTAATCAATTATATGAACTCCTAAAATTTTATTCTAACTTATTTTGCGGTCTTTTTTGTAGAGTTTTCGGACGAGCGGGTCAAAATGGGCCAACAATGGACCCGTTAGAATTTTAACTGAGTAAAAAGTACAGAAATCGAGTTTTTGCAATATAAACATGTTGAAACGCTCGTAATCAATTTTATGAACTCCTAAATATGGATTAAAACTTATTTTGCAACCCTTTTGTAGAGGTTTCGGACGAGCGGGTCTAAATGGGCCAAACAATGGACCCAATAGAATTTTAACTGAGTAAAAAAGCCCAAAAATCGAGTTTTCGCAATATAATTGTGTTGAAAAGCTCGTAATCAATTATATGAACTCCTAAATTTGGATTAAAACTTATTTTGCAGCCCTTTTTGTAGAGGTTTCGGACGATCGGGTCTAAATGGGCTGAACAATGGACCCGTTAGAATTTTAACTGAGTAAAAAGTAAAGAAATCGAATTTTTGCAAAATAATCGTGTTGAAAAGCTCGTAATCTATTGTATGAACTCCTAAATTTGGATTAAAACTTATTTTGCAACCCTTTTGTAGAGGTTTCGAACGAGCGGGTCTAAATGGGTCGAACAATGGACCCGTTAGAATTTTAACTGAGTAAAAAGCACAAAAATCGAGTTTTTGCAATATAATTGTGTTGAAAAGCTCGTAATCAATTATATGAACTCCTAAAATTTGATTCTAACTTATTTTGCGGTCTTTTTTGTAAATGTTTCGGACGAGCGGGTCTAAATATGCCGAACAATGGACCCGTTAGAATTTTAACTGAGTAAAAAGTACAGAAATTGAGTTTTTGAAATATCATCGTGTTGAAAAGCTCGTAATAAAATGTATGAACTCCTAAATTTGGATTAAAACTTATTTTGCAACCCTTTTGTAAAGGTTTCAGACGAGCGGGTCTAAATGGATCGAACAATGGACCCGTTAGAATTTCAACTAAGTAAAAAGTATAGAAATCGAGTTTTTTTCCATATAATCGTGTTGTAAAGCTCGTAATCAATTATATGAACTCCTAAATTTGGATTAAAACTTATTTTGCAGCCCATTTTGTAGATGTTTAGGACGATCGGGTCTAAATGGGCCAAATAATGGACCCGTTAGAATTTTAACGGAGTAAAAAGTACAGAAATCGAGTTTTTGCGATATAATCGTATTGTAAAGCTCGTAATCAATTGTATGAACTCCTAAATTTGGATTAAAACTTATTGTGCAACCCTTTTGTAAAGATTTCGGACGAGCTGGTCTAAATGGGCCAAACAATGGACCCGTTAGAATTTTAACTGAGTAAATAGTACTTTAATCGAGTTTTTACAATGTAATCCTATTGAAAAGCTCGTAATCAATTATATGAACTCCTAAAATATGATTCTAACTTATTTTGCGGTCTTTTTTGTAAAGGTTTCGGACGAGCGGGTCTAAATGGGTCGAACAGTGGACCCGTTAGAATTTTAACTAAGTAAAAAGTACAAAAATCGAGTTTTTGAAATATAATCGTGTTGAAAAGCTCGTAATCAATTGTATGAACTCCTAAATTTGGATTAAAACTTATTTTGCAACCCTTTTGTAGAGGTTTCGGACGAGCGGGTCTAAATGGGCTGAACATTGGACCCGTTAGAATTTTAACTGAGTAAAAAGCACAAAAATCGAGTTTTCGCAATATAATTGTGTTGAAAAGCTCGTAATCAATTACATGAACTCCTAAATTTGGATGAAAACATATTTTTAGCCCTTTTTGTAGAGGTTCCGGACGATCGGGTCTAAATAGGCCAAACAATGGAACCGTTAGAATTTTAACGGAGTAAAAAGTACAGAAATCGAGTTTTTGCAATATAATCGTTTTGAAAAGCTCGTAATCAATTATATGTACTCCTAATATTTGATTCTAATTTGTTTTGCGGTCTTTTTTGTAGAGGTTTCGTACGAGCGGGTCTAAATGGGCCGAACAATGGACCCGTTAGAATTTTTACTAAGTAAAAAGTACAGTAATCGAGTTTTTGCAATATAATCGTGTTGAAAAGCTTGTAATCAATTATATGAACTCCTAAAATTTGATTAAAACTTATTTTGCGGTGTTTTTTGTAGAGGTTTCGGACGAGTGGGTCTAAATGGGACGAACAATGGACCCGTTAGAATTTTAACAGAGTAAAAAGTACAGAAATCGTGTTTTTGCAATATAATCGTGTTGAAATGCTCGTAATCAATTTCATGAACTCATAAATTTGGATTAAAACTTATTTTGCAACCTTTTTTGTAGAGGTTTCGGGCGTTCGAGTCTAAATGGGCCGAACAATGGACCCGTTAGAATTTTAACTGAGTAAAAAGTACAAAAATAGAGTTTTTGCATTATAACAATGTTGAAAAGCTCGTAATCAATTGTATGAACTCCTAAATTTGGATTAAAACTTATTTTGAAACCTTTTTGTAGAGGTTTCGGACGAGCGGGTCTAAATGGGCCGAACAATGGACCCGTTAGAATTTTAACTGAGTAAAAAGCACAAATATGGAGTTTTTGCAATATAATTGTGTTGAAAAACTCGTAATCATTTTATGAACTCCTAAATTTGGATTAAAACTTATTTTGCAACCCTTTTGTAGAGGTTTCGGACGAGTGGGTCTAAATGGGCCGAACAATGGGCCCGTTAGAATTTTAACTGAGTAAAAAGTACAGAAATCAAGTTTTTGCAATATAATCATGTTGAAAAGCTCGTAATCAATTATATGAACTCCTAAATTTGGATTAAAACTTATTTTGCAACCCTTTTGTAGAGGTTTCGGAGGAGCGGGTCTAAATGGGCTGAACAATGGACCCGTTAGAATTTTATCTGAGTAAAAAGTACTGAAATCGAGTTTTTGCAATATAATCACTTTGAAAAGCTCGTAATCAATTATATGAAATCCTAAAATTTGATTCAAACTTGTTTTGCGGTCTTTTTTGTAGTAGTTTCGGACGAGCGAGTCTAAATGGGCCGAACAATGGACCCGTTAGAATTTTAACTGGGTAAAAAGGACAAAAATCGAGTTTTTGCAATATAATTGTGTTGAAAAGCTCATAATCAATTGTCTGAACTCCTAAATTCTGATTAAAACTTATTTTGCAACCCTTTTGTAAAGGTTTCGGACGAGTGAGTCTAAATTGGCCGAACAATGGACCCGTTAGAATTTTAACTAAGTAAAAAGTACAGTAATCGAGTTTTTGCAATATATACGTGTTGAAAAGCTCTTAATCAATTATATGAACTTCTAAAATTTGATTCTAACTTCTTTTGCAATCTTTTTTGTAAAGGTTTTGGACGAGCGGGTCTAAATGGGCGGAACATAGGACCCGTTAGAATTTTTTTTTTTTGAGAAAAAGGCCTCATTAAAAACCCCACTAATCCTAACTGGGCCCAGCCCAGAGGGGGTCCTAAAGGGGAAAAGAGTGCCCAAATATATATATATAATCAAGGGGGTTGAAAACCAACCGGTACAATAGAGCGTAAGACATCGGGCAAGCCCGGCCCAAAAAACAAGGAGGACCTAGAGTGCAAGGCCCAATTGGCAATAGTATGAGCTAGAAAATTAGCAAATCACGGTACATAAAGAAAATTTAAATCTGGAATAGATACAAAGAGAGGGCGAGCCGCATCAATATGTGGCCGTAAAGGAGAGGCGTCCGAGCCGAGGCAACGTATTTTGTTGATGACCAAAGCAGCGTCGGACTCGATAATGATGCTGCACCAGCCGGCATCCCTACCAAGTGTAGCCCCCGTGACAATGGCACGAAGCTCCGCAGTGGAGGCGTCAAGGCATCCTGCGCAGTGAACAGCACAACCACGGAGAATAGCGCCGCTAGCATCACGAGCCACAACACCAAAACCTGCTTCGCCTGTAGCGGGGTTGAAAGCACCATCCACATTGATTTTAACCTTCCTTTCCGGTGGCGGCCTCCATGTTGGTTGAGAAAGGGCTGGCTCCGTCCGTAGATGCGTCGAGGCGTGAAGAGAGTTGGCCGAGTCGTAGTCCTGTAACAATTCCTTAGAGTTCATAAGAGTAAGCCATGGCGGCTGTAAACGCTTGGAGTGAACCCAGTCATTCCTTCGGTTCCAAATGTTCCAAAGGATAGTGAGGAACAAACTAAATTCAGAGCGAGAAAGTAACGAGGCCCCTTGTTCCAACCATAAGTGAGTAGGGAAGAGCGTGCTAGTACGTAAAGGGAGGGGAAACCCAGCTAGTTGTAGAACCTCAGATGCTCCAAAACAATCTCGGAGAGCATGGAGTGGGGTTTCTACTATAGTCGGACAAAAAGGGCACATGCCAGTGCCTAACCCCACAGGTGCAAGACGGTCTCCTGTGGGTAGAGCATCTCGTCCTGCTCTCCAGCTAAAGGACCGAATCTTCGGAAGGGTGTTCGCTTTGGAGATAACTCGCCAAAGGGGAGAAGGACGACTGATAGGTCTAATTGGACGTCGTAAGAATAGATATCCGGAACGCACCGAATACATCCCCGTGTCATGATATCCCCAAAGTAATGCATCACGCAGCTCATTGGAGATTGGCACACGCAGTATGGCATCAGCATCATCCCAGTCAAAATGCTGGCGGACTTTGGGTTCATCCCAAGACGCTTGATTGCCGATCATGAAGTCACGACATCGTAAGGGGAGTTCCTCCTCGTCTTGATAATTTCCAAAGAAGGATAAACTAGAGGTACCACCCCAAGGGTCGCGGTGGATACGGATCTGACTCTGAATTCCGGGTCGCCAAAAGAACCCTGGTTGCAATCGTTGCATGGCCTGCCAAAGACCTCGCCATGCGAAGGACGCGCGTCGATCGAGCTTAGCATCCAACAATTTCCCAGAAGGAAAGTAACGTGAACGTAGGACACGCGTAAGGAGGGATTCCGGCGAATGGATCAGCCTCCATAATTGTTTACCTAAGAGAGCAATGTTAAAATCGTGTAGATTCCTAAAGCCTATTCCCCCTGCTGCCTTGGGATCACAAATAGACTCCCAAGATAGCAGAGGCCAACCTCGCTTGTTACTGCGGCCAGACCACTAATAACGATGGATCGAGCTAGTCATATCATCTATGATGTTCTGCGGAAGTAGGTAACAAGACATAACATACTGAGGTATGGCTTGTGCGACCGACTTGATCAGTGTTTCGCGTCCACTAAATGAGAGTAAGTTGGTGTCCCATTTAGTTATTCGAGAACTGACTTTGTCACGGACAAAACCTAAGCATTCCGTTCGGTTCCGCCCTATCATGAAGGGAACTCCGAGATAGGTACCCGGGTCCTCGACAATGCGTACTCCGAGAGTCAATCGAACTGCCTGAATGAAGGTCTCATAACAGCGTGAACTGCAGTAAGCTGTGGACTTATCGAAATTAACAGTTTGTCCTGAAGAGGATTCATATAGGCGTAGAATTTCTTTCAACCTTTCAACCTCATCTGGGCAATTACGAAGGAAAACAATGCTATCATTGGCAAATAGCAGATGTGTAATTCTAGGTCCATGTCGATTGGCCTGTAGACCGAGAAGGCGCCCTTCCCGTTGCTCGGATTCAAGGGCCGCTGATAACCCTTGGGAACAAATCAGAAAGAGGAAGGGGGAGAGGGGATCGCCCTACCGGATGCCTCGAGCAGGCACAAACTCGTCGGATAGGGTCCCGTTAAGTCTAACAGAAAAAGAGACTGAGGAGACACAACAAAGTATGAGGTGCACCCATTCAGGTGCAAAGCCCATACGTGACATCACATCCTGAAGGAATGACCATTCGACTTTGTCGAACGCCTTCTCCATATCTAGTTTCAACGCCGCCCCTTGGTAAATGGCAGCGCTATTCGAGTGGAGGGTATGCACTAGCTCATGGGCGATTAAAATGTTGTCGGTTATGTTCCTTCCACGAACAAAGGCTGCTTGTGCATCGCTGATACAATCAGGTAGAACAGGCTTAAGACGGTTAACAAGAACCTTAGCAACTGTTTTGTATATGACCGTGCATAAGCTAATTGGTCGAAACTGGCGCATATTGGTGGGGTCCGCAACCTTCGGGATAAGCACGATGACTGTTTTATTAACAGTCAACATGTCGGCTTCCCCACGCAATAGACGGAGACAGAGCTGGATAAATTCAGGCCCAATGACGTTCCAGTGTTGCCGGAAAAAACCACTAGGAAAACCATCGATGCCTGGAGCTTTCTTAGGACTAATATCCTGAAAGGCGGCAAGCACTTCACCCTCTGTGAATGGTCTCAATAGAGAGGCATTCATTGATGGGGTGACGACCGGAGAAATTTTCTCCAACAGACGTGGCGAAGAACTAGGGTTCGACGATGTAAACAGCGTCCGAAAATAATCCGAGGCTATTTGAAGGAGCCTTGGCGTAGCTGTATGCCATACATGGTTACCATCGTGAAGGCCACGAATAGTATTCTTTTTCCTGCGCTTAGAGGCTCTAGCGTGGAAAAAAGACGTGTTTTTGTCCCCTTGGGACAACCATGTGACCCTCGATTGTTGTGCCCAGTAGGCTTCACGGACGTCTAGAAGACGTCGAAGCTCTAGTTTTGCGTCGCGCAGGTCATTTAGCATCGCATGCGATAGATGACGACGTCGCATATATGAATTGATTTTGCGTTGTAATTCTGCAATACGGTTGTGTGACTGGTATCGGCGATGCGATTGCCAATCGCGCAGCTGGTTACCGACCATACGTAATTTTTCAGGCAAGCTACCCGATGCATTCGCCCATGCCTGTTGGACGGTCGTGATGCATGATGGATCATTTGCCCAACAAGATTCAAAACGGAAATGGTCAAAGGTCTCACGAGGAGTAGTGTTGCGGAAATGCCTGTTAGAATTTTAACTGAGTAAAAAGTACAGAAATCAAGTTTTTGCAATATAATCATGTTGAAAAGCTCGTAATCAATTGTATGAACTCCTAAATTTAGATTAAAACTTATTTTTCAGCCCTTTTGTAGAGATTTCGGACGAACGAGTCTAAATGGGCCGAACAAAGGACCTGTTAGAATTTTAAAGGAGTAAAAAGTACATAAATCGAGTTTTTGCAATATAATCATGTTGAAAAGCTACTAATTAAATTGTATGAACTCCTAAATTTAGATTAAAACTTATTTTGCAACCCTTTTGTAGAGGTTTCGGACGAGCGTGTCTAAATGGGCCGAACAATGATCCCGTTAGAATTTAACTGAGTAAAAAGTACAGTGATCGGGTTTTTGCAATATAATCGTGTTGAAATGCTCTTAATCAATTATATGAACTCCTAAAATTTTATTCTAACTTATTTTGTTATCTTTTTTGTAAAGGTTTCGAACGAGCAGGTCTAAATGGACCGAACAATGGACCCGTTAGAATTTTAACTGAGTAAGAAGTACATAAATCGAGTTTTTGCAATATAATCGTGTTGAATAGCTCGTAATCAATTGTATGAACTCCTAAATTTTGATTAAAACTTATTTTGCAACCCTTTTGTAGAGGTTTCGGAAGAGCGGGTCCAAATGGGCCGAACAATTGACCCGTTAGAAATTTAACTGAGTAAAAAGCACAAAAATCAAGTTTTTGCATTATAATCGTGTTAAAAAGTTCGTAATCAATTGTATGAACTCCTAAATTTGTATTAAAATTTATTTTGCAACCCTTTTGTAGAGGTTTCGGACGAGCGAGTCTAAATGGGCCGAACAATGGGCCCGTTAGAATTTTAACTGAATAAAAAGTACAGAAATCGAGTTTTTGCAATATAATCGTGTTGAAAAGCTCGTAATCAATTATATGAACTCCTAAAATTTGATTCTAACTTGTTTTGTGGCCCTTTTGTAGAGATTTCGGACGAACGGGTCTAAATGGGCCGAACAAAGGACCTGTTAGAATTTTAAAGGAGTAAAAAGTACATAAATCGAGTTTTTGCAATATAATCGTGTTGAAAAGCTACTAATTAAATTGTATGAACTCCTAAATTTGGATTAAAACTTATTTTGCAACCCTTTTGTAGAGGTTTCGGACGAGCGTGTCTAAATGGGCCGAACAATGATCCCGTTAGAATTTAACTGAGTAAAAAGTACAGTGATCGAGTTTTTGCAATATAATCGTGTTGAAAAGCTCTTAATCAATTATATGAACTCCTAAAATTGTTGAGTTGATCAAACAATTGCAAATGGCCAAAAGGGGGGTGAATTGGCAATTAAAAATTTTTGTGAAGAGAATATTGAAAATAAAATGACACAAGGGGTTATAGTGGTTCAAGTTCAACAACCGAACTCTACATCCACTACCTTAGCTCCCACTAAGGATTTTCCAAAACAATTCACTACTTGAATTCGTCCCCTTTTCTTGGATGAGGAGGAAACCTTACAATATCGATTAAGCTTTTCAACCCCAAGCTTAATCCACTCAAATACAAAGAATATTTTTGGTAAACTCAAGTATTTCCTCTCAAAGGATGATTGTCTACCCACTTACAATTACAGCAACCCAAAACTCTCAATAATATGACAAAATGAAATACAAAGAGTTGGGTACAAGAATATAGCTTTGAATAGCTCTAGGATTTGGATTTTTGCTTTGATGATGCTTGAATGTGTATTGTTAATCTTCCTGGTGAAATGAAGCTTGTATTTATACCCTTCAATCAGTTTCTAGCCGTTTGGATCATTTGACTTATTGAAGGAGCCGTTGGGAACATTTTTCCAGCTATTAAGGCAGCTCCCCAGCACCGCGTATCGATACACGACAAGGCTGTATCGATACGCTAGTTTAAATTCAAACTAGCCGTTGTGCGTAAAAACAGAGTGTATCGATACACTAGGCGTATCGATACGGTCCAAACTTTCTGTTAAGTTTGATGCATCAAAGCGTATCGATACGGGGGTCGTATCGATACGGTCCAAACTCTCTGTAAAACCATTTAATTTGTTGCATCAATGTGTATCGATACTGTGACCAAGAGTATCGATACGTCATAACGGTCAAAACAAATTTTCAAATAATTATGCTTGGCGTATCGATACGGTTATTAAGCGTATCGGTACGGTTGCCCAGATGAACACTGTATCGATACGTATGAAGGGAGTATCGATACGCTATGTTCATTCAGAATTACAGTAAGTTTCATGTGTATCGATACGGTGAGTGTATCGATACGCAGGGCCATTTTTGCATAATTTGGTTTTGAAAAACATGAAAAAGGTTTGAGAAACTTAATGTTTTGAGATCCAATCTTCAAACAATATTTTATACAAAACATTTTGTTAATATTTGAACCTTTAAAGAGTTCTTAAAAATTTATTTGTTTTGCAATTTGGTCCTTAAATTTTTATGTTATATCAAAATCAATTTTAGTTTTACAATCTCCCCCTTTTTGATATAACAAAACCATAATAAATTTTTAAGTTTTTGAAAACTTTGAAAAAGGCTTTTCTCCCCCTTGCTTTAAGATAAATGTTTCAAAACAAATTTGTTTCTCCCCCTTACTTAAAGATAGAGAATTTTGAAAAATTTTGACCTTTACACAATGAATCCTTCTCCCCCTTTTTGTTAGATCAAAAAGAAACACAAGGATTAGAATAATCAAGCATAGGAATATCAATCATAAACATAAAGCTCCAAATTCATAAACCAAGCAAGCATAGCAAGCATAATAATCCAAACCTTTTAAAAATCCTAAAACATAGAAAATAGGCATAATTCAAGTTCTAATAAAAATGCAATGAAATCCTAAAATGTCCTAATATGAGATGCATCTACGCGTCTCCACCATCATCATGGTCATCCTCATCATCTTCTTCCTCGTCTTCGTCTTCTCGAGGTGTTTGGTTCCTTTGGTTTTGGTTGATCCAAGCACCATGGAAAGTTGTAAGAGAAAGATCCATAGAGTCTTGGCGAGCACTCAAGGTATCTATTTTCTTGTCCATGCCTTGGAGTCTTTCTCCCATCGCTGTAAACTGAGTTTCCATAGCATTGAAGCGACCGTCCATAGCATTGAACTTCTCATTGAGGAAAGTCATGAGATTTGCCATGGAGGAGGAGTCATAAGAAGCACGGCTAGAGGATGCGCGAGAGGCATTGACCGGGGCAGCGGGAGGATCAGCTTGAGGGTTGCGAACCCATTCATTACCGACAAAAGAGAAACCAGAACGAGAAAGGGAATGCTCATCAATGGGTTGGCCAAGGTTTTCGGGAAGGTCATGTGTGCAGTCAACACCAAGGGAATGAAATAGACAACTCAAGGCCGTAGTGTAGTAAAAGGATTGAACAAGTTTGGTGTAACGGTTTTGAACCAAAAACACAAGATCGGCAAACATAATTTGACAAAGATTTGGTCGTTTACCCTCCCTAAAGCATGTAAGCCAAAAATCATCAATTTGACGAATGGTAGAATATCTACCACCCGAGGGACGAATAAACCAAGAGATAATAAGATGAAGAATACGATCATGAGCATCTAAAACTTTTGCCGGACCTATGTAACCCGAACCTAAAGAGTGTTCATCATCAATCCCGACATCCTCAAAACCAAAAACAGTGCATAAGACTTTTTGATCAATTCGAATAGGAGTTCCCATAACCGAGGATTCAATGGCAATAACATGCTCATTGGCGTCATCATTGACACAATAAGCATTTGAAAAGAAGACAATGACAAGATTCCTATATAAAATAGGAGGAATGTTTAAAAAGGTTAAAAGTTTCCATTGCCTAATTAAAGGAAGATATTTAAATTTGAATTTAGCAGAGTTTAAAAACGGAATACACACGATTCGTTCTTCCCTAAGATTGATTCCCATACAAAGCTTATAGGTTTCTCTAGCTAGGGATGTGGGAAAACTAGTTTGGATAATATGAGGAAGGTTAGGAGTAGGATTACCCTCATCCTCATTAGAAACGGAAGCGGTGCGATGTCTCTTATTCCCCTTTTTAGGTGCCATAATCCTGAAAATGCATCAAAAAGATTCGAATATGTATGCAATTAACATCCAATTTAATTCAATAGATTCTAATAATTCAAGGTAATTTGTTTAAAAAAAATTGTTTTTTTTTTTAAAAAAATATTTACAACAAATCTTAGTTTTTAAAAAAAAAATTTTATCGAATATAAAATATATTCGAACCAAAAAAAAATTTATTTTTGAAAAATTTTATGAACAACATGAAACCCATAGTAAGTTAATCATAATGTATATAAAAATCAGTTGAAATAATAATTAAAAATTGACGAAAATTCAAAAAATTGAAAAAGAGAAAAAATATACCTTGATTTCTTAGAGTGGATGAAAGAGGGTGTGTTAGTGCACAAGATTGATGCCCAAGGATAGCCTTGATGTATGAAGTAAAATCCCTCAAGAAATTTTGAAGATTTGTGTAAAACTTTGAAGAATTTAGAGGGTTTTTATAGTGGTTTTCGGTTAGGGTTTTTGAAGAAAAGATGAGGAGTTTTAAAATTTTGGGATTTTGATTAAAACAGCCCTAAATAGGCTCTCCGTCCGTCGAGTATCGATACGCTATGCATGCGTATCGATACGCTATAACCTAATTTATCTTTGTCGTTTTATGTGTATCGATACAGTTGACCGTATCGATACGCACCGGTGTTGACTTTTTCCCTTGACTCTTACCGTATCGATACACTATGTTGTATCGATACGCATTCATCTGCAAAAATCCCAGATTTTGAACACCGTATCGATACGCTGATATGCAGTATCGATACACCCTTGCCTGTTTCTGCAATTTTGGTATTTTTATGTGCAAAAATCCAATTTGAACGCCCCTAAATGCATGTATGTGTTATATGAACAAGTTTTAATGACTTAACATGATACATACTTCCCTTAGCAATATGTGTAGAAGCAAAAAGAACAAAATTAACATAAACATGAATCACAAACAATCTCAAGCAAATTTTTGTCATTTTAGGACCAAAAAAAATTAAGAAAGACAAGTTAAACCTAACTCTCTTCTAAGTGTCCAAAAGCGCTCTTTATCTAAAGGTTTAGTAAATATGTCCGCTAATTGGTTCAAGGTGTCAACAAATTCTATAACAACATCATTTTTCGAAACATGATCTCTAATAAAATGATGTCTAATTTCTATGTGTTTAGTTCGAGAGTGTTGAATGGGATTCTTAGTGAGACAAATGGCACTAGTGTTGTCACACCTAAGGGGTATGGTTTCCATTTTAACACCATAGTCTAAGAGTTGTTGCTTCATCCAAAGGACTTGAGCACAACAACTCCCTAAGGATATATACTCCGCTTCGGTGGTAGATAAGGCTACGCTATTTTGTTTCTTAGAGAACCAAGATACGAGCATACTACCTAAGAATTGACATGTACCGGAAGTACTTTTCCTATCTATCTTACATCCCCCATAATCCGCATCCGAAAAAGCATGAAGGCTAAAAGTTGAATCCTTAGGATACCAAAGACCTAAGGTCGGTGTGTCTATTAGGTATCTAAAAATTCTTTTAATGGCAACAAGGTGTGATTCTTTAGGACTAGCTTGAAACCTAGCACACAAGCAAACACTAAACATAATATCCGGTCTACTTGCGGTAAGATAAAGCAAAGAACCTATCATGGATCTATAAAGCTTAGAATCAACACATTTACCTCCTTCATCTTTGTCAAGCTTTATGGAAGAACTCATAGGTGTGGCTTGAGGTTTTGCATTCTCTAAGCCAAACTTCTTGAGCATATCACTTACGTATTTAGCTTGATTTATGAAGGTGCCATCACTCATTTGTGTGATTTGGAGTCCCAAAAAGAATGAGAGCTCCCCCATCATGCTCATCTCGAACTCACCTTGCATTAGCTTAGAAAAATCCTTACAATAACACTCATTAGTAGAACCAAAAATAATATCATCAACATAAATTTGAACTACTAAGATGTCATTGTTATATCTTTTTATGAAGAGTGTTGTATCCACCTTTCCTTTTTCAAAACCCTTTTCAATTAAGAAAGTTGAAAGTCTCTCATACCAAGCTCTTGGAGCTTGTTTTAAACCATAGAGAGCTTTTGTAAGTTTAAACACATGGTTTGGAAATTTTGAATCCTCAAAACCTGGTGGTTGTTCAACATATACCTCTTCATTTATAAAACCATTTAAAAAGGCACTTTTCACATCCATTTGAAAAAGCTTGAAATCATGATAACATGAAAATGCAAGTAACATTCTAATAGCTTCCATTCTTGCTACGGGTGCATAAGTCTCATCAAAATCAATTCCCTCTTCTTGAGTATAGCCTTGAGCAACAAGCCTAGCCTTGTTTCTCACTATATTACCGTTTTCATCTAATTTATTCCTAAAAACCCATTTTGTACCTATAGTAGATTGATTATTAGGCCTTTCTACTAATGTCCAAACTTTACTTCTCTCAAATTGGTTTAATTCCTCTTGCATGGCCAAAATCCAAAAATCATCTTTTAAAGCTTCTTTAATGTTTTTAGGCTCAATGCATGAAAGAAACGCAACATGATTCATTAATTTGAGAGAGGATCTAGTGGTTACCCCCTTGGATGGATCACCCAAGATTTCACCATCTTTGACATAGTTTAACTCCCTTGGGTAAGATACCTCTTTTTCTTCATGAGCTAAGTCTTTTAAGTCTTCAAGAGGAGGTTCTTGTGAGTCTTCTTCTTTAGTTGGAATCTTATCCTCTTTTGATGTTTGTCCTCCATCAATAGTATCAATGATTCCTACATCATCATCATCACAAGATTCCTTTCTCGAAAGGAGGTTATCATCGAAAACAACATGTATTGACTCTTCAACAACTAGAGTTCTTTTATTAAATACACGGTAGGCTTTAGAGTTTGAAGAATACCCTAAGAAAATGGCTTCATCACTTTTAGCATCAAATTTACCTAAGTTTTCTTTACCATTATTTAAAACAAAACACTTACATCCAAAAGGATGAAAATAGCTAATGTTAGGCTTTTTGGACTTTAAAATCTCATAAGATGTCTTCTTTAAGATTGGCCTAATCATTACTCGATTTATTATATAGCAAGCGGTATTTGTAGCTTCTGCCCAAAAATATTTAGGTAAATTATTTTCGCAAAGCATGGTTCTAGCCATTTCTTCTAAAGTTCGATTTTCCTCTCAACTACCCCATTTTGTTGAGGAGTGCGAGGTGCAGAAAAATTATGGCTAATCCCATTTTCATTTAAAAACTCATCAAAACCCAAATTTTGAAATTCAGTTCCATGATCACTTCTAATATGAGAAATTTTAAGTTCAAGATCATTTTGAGTTATTTTAGAAAATGTGATGAATTTTTCTAAAGCCTCATCTTTTGTACTTAAGAATAGAACCCAAGTATATCTAGAATAGTCATCTACAAGCACAAATGCATATGATTTTCCACCCAAGCTCATTGTCCTAATTGGCCCAAAAAGATCCATATGAATCAATTGTAAACATCTACTAGTAGAGACATCATTTATGGATTTAAAAGAACTCCTATGTTGTTTACCCTTTGAACATGCATCACAAATTTTATCATTTGAAAAATTAAGTTTGGGTAAACCTCTAACTAGATTAAGGGAATTTAATTTTTCTAGAACACTCATGCTTGCATGTCCTAACTTTCTATGCCATAGCCATGAGTCATGTTCATCATGTGCAACTAAACATGCATGGGATGAATGGATGTCATCTAAATGCACCATGTAAATATTGCCTATTCTATGTCCTATGAGCATTGTTTGATTTGTTTTAATGTTTACAATTTTACAACCACTTTTATCAAATAAAACATTAAAACCTTTATCACATAACTGACTAATGCTCAACAAATTATGTTTAAGACCGTTGACATACAAAACATCTTTAATGTAGATAGAAGAGTGATTACCAATAGAGCCTATTCCTTCAATGAGTCCTTTTGAGTTATCACCGAAGGTTACTACTCCACCACTCTTAGGCTTTATTTCCACAAATCTACTTTTGTCACCGGTCATATGTCTTGAGCATCCACTATCAAGGTACCAAGAATTTTTGCTTGAAGCTTTAGCCTTGAAGCAATGCTCCCCCTACAAACAAAGAATTTAGGCCTTGGTTTTTGGTACCCAAATCATCTTGGGTCCATGAGTGTTAGCCTTTAACAATTTGGTTCCCTTGGGAATCCAAGAAGCAATAGCATTTAAGTTATTAGAAGTGATAAGTTCTTTAGGAACCCAAACATTTCTAATTTTATGACTTTTAGTTTGCTTATAAAAATTTCTTTGTTTAGGTATAAAATATTTTCTTTTTGTATATTGGGGTTTAAAATGATTTTCTTTCTCAAAATTCTTTTTCCCAATATCAAAAGATGTTTTAAGATTATCCACTTCCTTTGTGTGATAATCTTGAAAATCGGAAAGAAGTTTTTCAAGTTCAAGATTTTTAGTTTTAAGATCATTTGAAAAATTAACTAAAGATAAAACTTTCTTTTCCAATTCGGAGTTATTTTTTAAAATTGTCTCATTTTGAATTTTTAAATCAGAAATTATTTTCTTGTTTTTCAAAATGGACTCCTTGTATTTTTCTACTAACTCATCATACACTTCTTGAAGTTCATCATAAGCATCTTGAAGTTCTTCAATAGAAAAATCTAAATTGTATGAATTAGAGGTTACCTTTGATTCATCATCGATGGCCATGAGACATAGGTTGGCCACTTCTTCCTCTTCCTCGGAAGACTCATCATCACTCCAAGTTGCAATTTGTGCTTTGAGCTTGTTCTTCCTCCCAAAGCTTTTCTTTTTCAATTGAGGACACTCGGAACGAATGTGACCCGGTTTGTTGCATTCATAGCAAGTAATTTGGTCTATCTCCTCTTCCTTGTTTTTACTCTTGAAGTCCCTTCTTCTCATGAATTTTCTTCCACGATTTGACTTCATAAACTGAGTAAATCGTTTGGCCAACATAGCCATTTCCTCTTCTTCATCCTCACTAGAATCGTTTTCTAATTGTGAAGCTTTTAATGCGATTCCAACTTTCTTTTTCTCAGCTTCCTTCTTTTCTACTATCTTCTTCTCTTGTTCTCTTCCCTTTCTCATAATCTCATGTGTGAGTAGAGATCCAACAAGAGCATCTAATTTAAGAGTCTTCAAATCTTTGGCTTCAATTATGGCCGTTCTCTTGCTATCCCATGATTCCGGAAGAGAGTATAACAACTTTCTCACTAGCTTGTCTTCGGGAATGATTTCTCCGAAACCCTTTAAACCGTTGACAATGACCGAGAATCGATCAAACATTTGGGAAACACTTTCATCGGGATCCATCTTGAAGTTCTCATAGTTTAGATTGAGTAGTCCAATCTTTGTCTCCTTTACATCGCTAGTCCCTTCATATGTTGTCTCGAGAGTGTCCCAAACCTCCTTGTCATTTTCGATTGAAGACACCTTAGAGTAGATATCCAGACCAAGTGCACAAAATATTACATGAAGAGCTTTGTCGTTCACTTGCATCCTTCTTCTTTCATCATCGGTCATTTCGGCTTTGATTTTTGGAATAAGCCTTTCTCCATCTCTCCTCATGGGAATGTATGGACCTTCTTCAACTACATCCCACACCATAAAGTCGGTAGACTTAATGAAGAGCCTCATCCTATTCTTCCAATAAAGATAGTTATCCCCATTGAAGAATGGTGGCTTGGTGGTGGATTGAGATTCATAGTTGGAGGTGGATGCCATTGCTTGACTTGTTGTTGATCAAACTTTCAACTTTCCAAGGATCGACTCAAGAGGGTTGTAATCCTTCCAATGAGTGTAGCTTTGATGCCAATTGTTGAGTTGATCAAACAATTGCAAATGGCCAAGAGGGGGGTGAATTGGCAATTAAAAATTTTTGTGAAGAGAATATTGAAAATAAAATGACACAAGGGGTTATAGTGGTTCAAGTTCAACAACTGAACTCTACATCCACTACCTTAGCTCCCACTAAGGATTTTCCAAAACAATTCACTACTTGAATTCGTCCCCTTTTCTTGGATGAGGAGGAAACATTACAATATCGATTAAGCTTTTCAACCCCAAGCTTAATCCACTCAAATACAAAGAATATTTTTGGTAAACTCAAGTATTTCCTCTCAAAGGATGATTGTCTACCCACTTACAATTACAGCAACCCAAAACTCTCAATAATATGACAAAATGAAATACAAAGAGTTGGGTACAAGAATATAGCTTTGAATAGCTCTAGGATTTGGATTTTTGCTTTGATGATGCTTGAATGTGTATTGTTAATCTTCCTGGTGAAATGAAGCTTGTATTTATACCCTTCAATCAGTTTCTAGCCGTTTGGATCATTTGACTTATTGAAGGAGCCGTTGGGAACATTTTTCCAGCTATTAAGGCAGCTCCCCAGCACCGCGTATCGATACACGACAAGGCTGTATCGATACGCTAGTTTAAATTCAAACTAGCCGTTGTGCGTAAAAACAGAGTGTATCGATACACTAGGCGTATCGATACGGTCCAAACTTTCTGTTAAGTTTGATGCATCAAAGCGTATCGATACGGGGGTCGTATCGATACGGTCCAAACTCTCTGTAAAACCATTTAATTTGTTGCATCAATGTGTATCGATACTGTGACCAAGAGTATCGATACGTCATAACGGTCAAAACAAATTTTCAAATAATTATGCTTGGCGTATCGATACGGTTATTAAGTGTATCGGTACGGTTGCCCAGATGAACACTGTATCGATACGTATGAAGGGAGTATCGATACGCTATGTTCATTCAGAATTACAGTAAGTTTCATGTGTATCGATACGGTGAGTGTATCGATACGCAGGGCCATTTTTGCATAATTTGGTTTTGAAAAACATGAAAAAGGTTTGAGAAACTTAATGTTTTGAGATCCAATCTTCAAACAATATTTTATACAAAACATTTTGTTAATATTTGAACCTTTAAAGAGTTCTTAAAAATTTATTTGTTTTGCAATTTGGTCCTTAAATTTTTATGTTATATCAAAATCAATTTTAGTTTTACAAAAATTTTATTCTAACTTATTTTGTTATCTTTTTTGTAAAGGTTTCGGACGAGCGGGTCTAAATGGACCGAACAATGGACCCGTTAGAATTTTAACTGAGTAAGAAGAACATAAATCGAGTTTTTGCAATATAATCGTGTTGAATAGCTCGTAATCAATTGTATGAACTCCTAAATTTTGATTAAAACTTATTTTGCAACCCTTTTGTAGAGGTTTCGGACGAGCGGGTCCAAATGGGCCGAACAATTGACCCGTTAGAAATTTAACTGAGTAAAAAGCACAAAAATCAAGTTTTTGCATTATAATTGTGTTAAAAAGTTCGTAATCAATTGTATGAACTCCTAAATTTGTATTAAAATTTATTTTGCAACCCTTTTTGTAGAGGTTTCGGACGAGCGAGTCTAAATGGGCCGAACAATGGGCCCGTTAGAATTTTAACTGAATAAAAAATACATAAATCGAGTTTTTGCAATATAATCGTGTTGAAAAGCTCGTAATCAATTATATGAACTCCTAAAATTTGATTCTAACTTGTTTTGCGGTCTTTTTGGTAGAGGTTTCGACGAGCGAGTCTAAATGGGCCGAACAATGGACCCGTTAGAATTTTAACTGAGTAAAAAGGACAAAAATCGAGTTTTTGCAATATAATTGTGTTGAAAAGCTCGTAATCAATTGTATGAACTTCTGAATTTGGATTAAAACTTATTTTGCAACCCTTTTGTAAAGGTTTCGGACGAGTGAGTCTAAATTGGCCGAACAATGGACACGTTAGAATTTTAACTAAGAAAAAGTACAGTAATTGAGTTTTTGCAATATATTCATTTTGAAAAGCTCTTAATCAATTATATGAACTTCTAAAATTTGATTCTAACATATTTTGCAATCTTTTTTGTAAAGGTTTCGGACGAGCGGGTCTAAATGGGCGGAATATAGGACCCTTAGAATTTTAACTGAGTAAAAAGTATAGAAATCGAGTTTTTCTAATATAATCGTGTTGAAAAGCTCGTAATCAATTGTATGAACTCCTAAATTTAGATTAAAACTTATTTTAAAGCCCTTTTTGTAGAGGTTTCGGACGAACGGGTCTAAATGGGCCGAACAAAGGACCTGTTAGAATTTTAAAGGAGTAAAAAGTACAGAAATCAAGTTTTTGCAATATAATCGTGTTGAAAAGCTCGTAATCAAATTGTATGAACTCCTAAATTTGGATTAAAACTTATTTTGCAACCTTTTTGTAGAGGTTTCAGACGAGCGAATCTAAATGGGCTGAACAATGGGCCCGTTAGAATTTTAACTGAATAAAAAGTACATAAATCGAGTTTTGTAATATAATCATGTTGAAAAACTCGTAATCAATTATATGAACTCCTAAAATTTGATTCTAACTTGTTTTGCGGTCTTTTTGGTAGAGGTTTCGGACGAGCGAGTCTAAATGGGCCGAACAATGGACTCGTTAGATTTTTAACTGAGTAAAAAGGACAAAAATCGAGTTTTTGCAATATAATTGTGTTGAAAAGCTCGTAATCAATTGTATGAACTCCTGAATTTGGATTAAAACTTATTTTGCAACCCTTTTGTAAAGGTTTCGGACGAGTGAGTCTAAATTGGCCGAACAATGGACCAGTTAGAATTTTAACTAAGTAAAAAGTACAGTAATCGAGTTTTTGCAATATATTCGTTTTGAAAAGCTCTTAATCAATTATATGAACTTCTAAAATTTGATTCTAACATATTTTGTAATCTTTTTTGTAAAGGTTTCGGACGAGCGGGTCTAAATGGACCGAACAATGGACCCGTTAGAATTTTAACTGAGTAAGAAGTACATAAATCGAGTTTTTGCAATATAATCGTGTTGAATAGTCCGTAATCAATTGTATGAACTCCTAATTTTTGATTAAAACTTATTTTGCAACCCTTTTGTAGAGGTTTCGGACGAGCGGGTCCAAATGGGCCGAACAATTGACCCGTTAGAAATTTAACTGAGTAAAAAGCACAAAAATCAAGTTTTTGCATTATAATTGTGTTAAAAAGTTCGTAATCAATTGTATGAACTCCTAAATTTGTATTAAAATTTATTTTGCAACCCTTTTGTAGAGGTTTCGGACGAGCGAGTCTAAATGGGCCGAACAATGGGCCCGTTAGAATTTTAACTGAATAAAAAATACATAAATCGAGTTTTTGCAATATAATCGTGTTGAAAAGCTCGTAATCAATTATATGAACTCCTAAAATTTGATTCTAACTTGTTTTGCGGTCTTTTTGGTAGAGGTTTCGGACGAGCGATTCTAAATGGGCCGAACAATGGACCCGTTAGAATTTTAACTGAGTAAAAAGGACAAAAATCGAGTTTTTGCAATATAATTGTGTTGAAAAGCTCGTAATCAATTGTATGAACTCCTGAATTTGTATTAAAACTTATTTTGCAACCCTTTTGTAAAGGTTTCGGACGAGTGAGTCTAAATTGGCCGAACAATGGACACGTTAGAATTTTAACTAAGTAAAAAGTACAGTAATTGAGTTTTTGCAATATATTCATTTTGAAAAGCTCTTAATCAATTATATGAACTTCTAAAATTTGATTCTAACAGATTTTGTAATCTTTTTTGTAAAGGTTTCGGACGAGCGGGTCTAAATGGGGGGAATATAGGACCCTTAGAATTTTAACTGAGTAAAAAGTATAGAAATCGAGTTTTTCCAATATAATCGTGTTGAAAAGCTCGTAATCAATTGTATGAACTCCTAAATTTAGATTAAAACTTATTTTAAAGCCCTTTTTGTAGAGGTTTCGGACGAACGGGTCTAAATGGGCCGAACAAAGGACCTGTTAGAATTTTAAAGGAGTAAAAAGTAGAGAAATCAAGTTTTTGCAATATAATCGTGTTGAAAAGCTCGTAATCAAATTGTATGAACTCCTAAATTTGGATTAAAACTTATTTTGCAACCCTTTTGTAGAGGTTTCAGACGAGCGAATCTAAATGGGCCGAACAATGGGCCCGTTAGAATTTTAACTGAATAAAAAGTACATAAATCGAGTTTTTGCAATATAATCGTGTTGAAAAGCTCGTAATCAATTATAGGAACTCCTAAAATTTGATTCTAACTTGTTTTGCAGTCTTTTTTGTAGAGGTTTCGGACGAGCAGGTCTAAATGGGCCGAACAATGGACCCGTTAGAATTTTATCCAAGTAAAAAGTATAGAAATCAAGTTTTTGCAATATAATCGTGTTGAAACGCTCGTAATCAATTGTATGAACTCCTAAATTGGGATTAAAACTTTTTTTGGCGACCCTTTTGTAGAGGTTTCGGACGAGCTGGTCTAAATGGGCCGAACAATGGATCCGTTAGAATTTTATTTGAGTAAAAAGTACATAAATCGAATTTTTGTAATATAATCGTGCTGAAAAGCTTGTAATTAAAGGTTTCGGACGAGCGGGTCTAAATGGGCGGAATATAGGACCCTTAGAATTTTAACTGAGTAAAAAGTATAGAAATCGAGTTTTTCCAATATAATCGTGTTGAAAAGCTCGTAATCAATTGTATGAACTCCTAAATTTAGATTAAAACTTATTTTAAAGCCCTTTTTGTAGAGGTTTCGGACGAACGGGTCTAAATGGGCCGAACAAAGGACCTGTTAGAATTTTAAAGGAGTAAAAAGTACAGAAATCAAGTTTTTGCAATATAATCGTGTTGAAAAGCTCGTAATCAAATTGTATGAACTCCTAAATTTGGATTAAAACTTATTTTGCAACCCTTTTGTAGAGGTTTCAGACGAGCGAATCTAAATGGGCCGAACAATGGGCCCGTTAGAATTTTAACTGAATAAAAAGTACATAAATCGAGTTTTTGCAATATAATCGTGTTGAAAAGCTCGTAATCAATTATAGGAACTCCTAAAATTTGATTCTAACTTGTTTTGCAGTCTTTTTTGTAGAGGTTTCGGACGAGCAGGTCTAAATGGGCCGAACAATGGACCCGTTAGAATTTTATCCAAGTAAAAAGTATAGAAATCAAGTTTTTGCAATATAATCGTGTTGAAACGCTCGTAATCAATTGTATGAACTCCTAAATTGGGATTAAAACTTTTTTTGGCGACCCTTTTGTAGAGGTTTCGGACGAGCTGGTCTAAATGGGCCGAACAATGGATCCGTTAGAATTTTATTTGAGTAAAAAGTACATAAATCGAATTTTTGTAATATAATCGTGCTGAAAAGCTTGTAATTAAAGGTTTCGGACGAGCGGGTCTAAATGGGCGGAATATAGGACCCTTAGAATTTTAACTGAGTAAAAAGTATAGAAATCGAGTTTTTCCAATATAATCGTGTTGAAAAGCTCGTAATCAATTGTATGAACTCCTAAATTTAGATTAAAACTTATTTTAAAGCCCTTTTTGTAGAGGTTTCAGACGAACGGGTCTGAATGGGCTGAACAAAGGACCTGTTAGAATTTTAAAGGAGTAAAAAGTACAGAAATCAAGTTTTTGCAATATAATCGTGTTGAAAAGCTCGTAATTAAATTGTATGAACTCCTAAATTTGGATTAAAACTTATTTTGCAACCCTTTTGTAGAGGTTTCAGACGAGCGAATCTAAATGGGCCGAACAATGGGCCCGTTAGAATTTTAACTGAATAAAAAGTACATAAATCGAGTTTTGTAATATAATCGTGTTGAAAAGCTCATAATCAATTATATGAACTCCTAAAATTTGATTCTAACTTGTTTTGCGGTCTTTTTGGTAGAGGTTTCGGACGAGCGAGTCTAAATGTGCCGAACAATGGACCCGTTAGAATTTTAACTGAGTAAAAAGGACAAAAATCGAGTTTTTGCAATATAATTGTGTTGAAAAGCTCGTAATCAATTGTATGAACTCCTGAATTTGGATTAAAACTTATTTTGCAACCCTTTTGTAAAGGTTTCGGACGAGTGAGTCTAAATTGGCCGAACAATGGACCCGTTAGTATTTTAACTAAGTAAAAAGTACAGTAATCGAGTTTTTGCAATATATTCGTTTTGAAAAGCTCTTAATCAATTATATGAACTTCTAAAATTTCATTCTAACATATGTTGCAATCTTTTTTGTAAAGGTTTCAGACGAGCGGGTCTAAATGGGCTGAACATAGGACCCTTAGAATTTTAATTAAGTAAAAAGTATAGAAATCGAGTTTTTCCAATATAATCGTGTTGAAAAGCTCGTAAGCAATTGTATGAACTCCTAAATTTGGATTAAAACTTATTTTACTTCCCTTTTGTAGAGGTTTCGGACGAGCAGGTCTAAATGGGCCGAACAATGGACCCGTTAGAATTTTTTTTTAAGAAACCCGTTAGAATTTTAACAGAGTAAAAAGTACAGTAATCGAGTTTTTGCAATATAATCGTTCTTAAAAGCTCTTAATCAATTATATGAACTACTAAAATTTGATTCTAACTTATTTTGCGGTATTTTTTGTTGAGGTTTCGGACGAGCGAGTTTAAATGGGCCGAACAATGGACCTGTTATAATTTTAACTGAGTAAAAAGTACAGTAATCGAGTTTTTGCAATATATTCGTTTTGAAAAGCTCTTAATCAATTATATGAACTTCTAAAATTTCATTCTAACATATGTTGCAATCTTTTTTGTAAAGGTTTCGGACGAGCGGGTCTAAATGGGCTGAACATAGGACCCTTAGAATTTTAATTAAGTAAAAAGTATAGAAATCGAGCTTTTCCAATATAATCGTGTTGAAAAGCTCGTAATCAATTGTATGAACTCCTAAATTTGGATTAAAACTTATTTTACTTCCCTTTTGTAGAGGTTTCGGACGAGCAGGTCTAAATGGGCCGAACAATGGACCCGTTAGAATTTTTTTTTTAAGAAACCCGTTAGAATTTTAACAGAGTAAAAAGTACAGTAATCGAGTTTTTGCAATATAATCGTTCTTAAAAGCTCTTAATCAATTATATGAACTACTAAAATTTGATTCTAACTTATTTTGCGGTCTTTTTTGTTGAGGTTTCGGACGAGCGAGTTTAAATGGGCCGAACAATGGACCCGTTAGAATTTTAACTGAGTAAAAAGTACAGATATCGAGTTTTTGCAATATAATCGTGTTGAAAAGCTCGTAATCAATTATATGAAATCCTAAAATTTTATTCTAACTTGTTTTGCGGTCTTTTTTGTAGAGGTTTCGGACGAGCGGGTCTAAATGGGCCTAACAATGGACCCGTTAGAATTTTAACGGACAAAACGTACAAAAATCGAGTTTTTGCAATATAATCGTGTTGACAAGCTCGTAATCTATTGTATGAACTCCTAAATTTGGATTAAAACTTAATTTGCAACCCTTTGTAGAGGTTTCGGACGAGCGGTTCTAAACCGGCCGAACAATGGACCCATTAGAATTTTAACTGAGTAAAAAGTACTGAAATCGAGTTTTTGCAATATAATCGTGTTGAAAAGCTTGTAATCAATTGTATGAACTCCTAAATTTTGATTAAAACTTATATTTCGGTCTTTTTTGTAAAGGTTTCGGATGAGCGGGTCTAAATCGGCCGAACAATGGACCCGTTAGAATTTTGACTGAGTAAAAAGTACAGAAATTGAGTTTTTGCAATATAATCGTGTTGAAAAGCTCGTAATCAATTGTATGAACTCCTAAATTTGGATTAAAACTTATTTTGCAACCCTTTTGTAGAAGTTTCGGACGAGCTGGTCTAAATGGATCGAACAGTGGACCTGTTAGAATTTTAACTGAGTAAAAAGTACATAAATCGAGTTTTTGCAATATAATCGTGTTGAAAAGCTCGTAATCAATTGTATGAGCTCCTAAATTTGGACTAAAACTTATTTTGCAACCCTTTTGTAGAGGTTTCGGACGAGCGGGTCTAAATGGGCCGAACATTGGACCCGTTAGAATTTTAACTGAGTAAAAAGTACAGAAATCAAGTTAGAATCAAATTTTAGGAGTTCATATAATTGATTAAGAGCTTTTCAACACGATTATATTGCAAAAACTCGATTTCTGTACTTTTTACTCAGTTAAAGTTCTAACGGGTCCATTGTTCGGCCCATTTAGACCCGCTCGTCCGAAATCTCTACAAAAGGGTTGCCAAATAAGTTTTAATCCAAATTTAGGAGTTCATACAATTATTTACGAGCTTTTCAATACGATTATATTGCAAAAACTCGATTTCTGTACTTTTTACTCCGTTAAAATTCTAACGGGTCCATTGTTCGGCCCATTTAGACCCGCTAATCCGAAACCTCTACAAAAGGGTTGCAAAATAAGTTTTAATCCAAATTAGGAGTTCATACAATTGATTACGAGCTTTTCAACACGATTATATTGCAAAAACTCGATTTTTGTTAATTTTTACTTCGTTAAAGTTCTAACAAGACCATTGTTCGGCCCATTTAGACCCGCTCATCCGAAACCTCTACAAAAGGGTTGTAAAATAAGTTTTAATCCAAATTCAGGAGTTCATACAATTGATTACGAGCTTTTCAACACAATTATATTGCAAAAACTCGATTACTATACTTTTTACTCAGTTAAGATTCTAACGGGTCTATTGTTCGGCCCATTTAGACCCGCTCGTTCGAAACCTTTACAAAAGGGTTGCAAAATAAGTTTTAATCCAAATTTAGGAGTTCATACAGTTGATTACGAGCTTTTCAACACAATTTTATTGCAAAAACTCGATTTCTGTACTTTTTACTCGGTTAAAATTCTAACGGGTCCATTGTTCGGCCCATTTAGACCCGCTCGTCCAAAACCTTTACAAAAAAGACCGCAAAATAAGTTAGAATCAAATTTTAGGAGTTCATATAATTGATTACGAGCTTTTAAACATGATTATATTGCAAAAACTCGATTACAGTACTTTTTACTCTGTTAAAATTCTAACGGGTCCATTGTTCGGCCCATTTAGCCCTGCTCGTCTGAAACCTCTACAAAAGGGTTGCAAAATAAGTTTTAATCCAAATTTAGTTGTTCATACAATTGATTACAAACTTTTCAACACGATTATATTGCAAAAACTCGATTCTGTACTTTTTGCTCAGTTAAAATTCTAACGGGTACATTGTTCGGCCCATTTAGCCCCGCTCGTCCAATACCTTTACAAAAAATATCGCAAAATAAGTTAGAATCAAATTTGAGGAGTTCATATAGTTGATTAAGAGCTTTTCAACAGGATTATATTGCAAAAAGTGGATTATTGTAATTTTTACTTAGTAAAAATTCTAACGGGTCCATTGTTCGGCCCATAAAGACCCGCTTGTCCGAAACCTCTACAAAAGGGTTGCAAAATAAGTTTTAATCCAAATTTAGGAGTTCATACAATTGTTTACAAGCTTTTCAACATGATTATATTGCAAAAACACGATTTCTGTACTTTTTACTAAGTTAAAATTTTAACGGGTCCATTGTTCGGCCCATTTAGACCCGCTCGTCCGAAACATCTACAAAAAAGACCGTAAACAAGTTAGAATCAAATTTTAGGTGTTTATATAATTGATTACGAGCTTTTCAACACGATTACATTGCAAAAACTCGATTTCTGTACTTTTTACTCAATTGAAATTCTAACGGGTCCATTGTTAGGCACATTTAGACTCGCTTGTCCGAAACCTCCGCGAAAGGGTTGCAAAATAAGTTTTAATCCAAATTTTGGAGTTCATACAATTGATTACGAGCTTTTCAACACAATTATATTGCAAAAACTAGATTTTTGTACTTTTTACTCAGTTAAAATTCTAACGGGTCCATTGTTCGGCCCATTTAGACTCGCTCGTCCGAAACCTCAACAAAAAAGACCGCAAAATAAGTTAGAATCAAATTTTAGTAGTTCATATAATTGATTAAGAGCTTTTAAGAACGATTATATTGCAAAAACTCGATTACTGTACTTTTTACTCAGTTAAAATTCTAACGGGTCCATTGTTCGGCCCATTTAGACCTGCTCGTCCGAAACCTCTACAAAAGGGAAGCAAAATAAGTTTTAATCCAAATTTAGGAGTTCATACAATTGATTACGAGCTTTTAAACACGATTATATTGCAAAAACTCGATTTCTGTACTTTTTACACAGTTAAAATTCTAACGGGTCCATTGTTCGGCCCATTTAGACCCGCTCGTCTGAATCCTCTACAAAAAAGACCGCGAAACAAGTTAAAATCAAATTTTAGGAGTTCATATAATTGATTACGAACTTTTCAACACGATTATATTGCAAAAATTCAATTTTTGTACTTTTTAATCAGTTAAAATTCTAACGGGCTTTCTTCAAAAAAAATTATAACAGGTCCATTGTTCGGCCCATTTAGACCCGTTCGTCCGAAACCTCTACAAAAAGGGCTGCAAAATAAGTTTTAATCCAAATTTAGGAATTCATATAATTGATTACGAGCTTTTCAACACGATTATATTGCAAAAACTCAATTTATGTACTTTTTACTCGGTTAAAATTCTAACGGTCCATTGTTATGCCCATTTAGACTCGCTCGTCCGAAACCTTACAAAAAGGACCGCATAATAAGTTTTAATCAAAATTTAGGAGTTCATATAATTGAATACGAGCTTTTTAACACGATTATATTGCAAAAACTCGATTTCTGTACTTTTTATTCAGCTAAAATTCTAACGAGTCCATTGTTCGGCCCATTTAGACCCGCTCGTCCGAAACCTCTACAAAAAAGACCGCAAAACCAGTTTTAATCAAATTTTAGGGGTTCATATAATTGTTTACGAGCTTTCCAACACAGTTATATTGCAAAAACTTAATTTCTGAACTTTTGACTTAGTTAAAATTCAAATGGGTCCATTGTTCATCCCATTTAGACCCGCTCGTCCGAAACCTCTACATAAAAGACCGCAAAATAAGTTGTAATCAAATTTTAGGAGTTTATAGAATTATTTACGAGCTTTTCAACATGATTATATTGCAAAAACACAATTTATGTTCTTTTTACTAAGTTAAAATTCTAACGATTGCATTGTTCAGCCTATTTAGACCCGCTCGTTCAAAACCTTACAAAAAGGACCGCAAAATAAGTTTTAATCAAAATTTAGGAGTTCATATAATTGATTACGAGCTTTTAAACAAGATTATATTGCAAAAACTCAATTTCTGTACTTTTACTCTGTTAAAATTGTAATGGGTCTATTGTTCGATCCATTTAGACCCGCTCGTCCGAAGCCCCTACAAAAAGGGCTACAAAACAAGTTTTAATCCAAATTTAGGAGTTCATATAATTGATTACGGGCTTTTTAACACGATTATATTGCAAAAACTCGACTTCTGTACTTTTTACTAAGATAAAATTCTAACGGGTCCATTGTTCGGCCAATTTAGACTCACTCGTCCGAAACCTTTACAAAAAAGACCGCAAAAAGGGATGCAAAGTAAGTTTTAATCCAATTTTAGGAGTTCATATAATTGATTACGAGCTTTTCAACACGATAATATTTCAAAAACTCGATTTCAGTACTTTTTACTCAGTTAAAATTCTAACGGGTCCATAGTCCGGCCCATTTAGACTCGCTCGTCCGAAACCTCTACAAAAGGATTGCAAAATAAGTTTTAATCAAAATTTAAGAGTTCATACAATTGATTACGAGCTTTTCAACACGATTATATTGCAAAAACTCGATTTCTGTACTTTTTACTACGTTAGAATTCTAACGGGTCCATTGTTCGGCCCATTTAGACCTGATCGTCCGAAACCTCTACAAAAAGGGCTGTAAAATAAGTTTTAATCCAAATTTAAGAGTTCATATAATTGATTACGAGCTTTTCAACACGATTATATTGCAAAAACTTGATTTCTATACTTTTTACTCCTTTAAAATTCTAACGGGTCCATTGTTCGGCCCATTTCGACCTGATCGTCCGAAACCTCTACAAAAAGGGCTGCAAAATAGGTTTTAATCCAAATTTAGTAGTTCATAGTTCATATAAATGATTACGAGCTTTTCAACACGATTATATTGCAAAAACTCGATTTCTGTACTTTTTACTCAATTAAATTCTAACGGGTCCACTGTTCGGCCCATTTAGACCCGCTCGTCCGAAACCTCTACAAAAGGGTTGCAAAATAAGTTTTAATCTAAATTTAGGAGTTCAAACAATTGATTACGAGTTTTTCAACACAATTATATTGCAAAAACTCGATTTTTGTTCTTTTTACTCAGTTAAAATTCTAACGAGTCCATTGTTCGACCTATTTAGACCCGCTCATCCGAAACCTCTACAAAAGGGTTGCAAAATTCGATTATATTGCAAAAATTAGATTTCTGTACTTTTTACTGAGTTAAAATTCTAACGGGTCCATTGTTCGGCCCATTTAGACCCGCTCGTCCGAAACCTTTACAAAAAAGACCGCAAAATAAGTTAGAATCAAATTTTAAGAGTTCATAAAATTGATTACGAGCTTTTCAACAAGATTATATTGCAAAAACACGATTACAGTACTTTTTACTCCGTTAAAATTCTAGCGGGTCCACTCTTCGGCCTATTTAGACCCGCTCATCCGAAACTTCTACAAAAGGGTTGCAAAATAAGTTTTAATCCAAATTTAGGAGTTCATACAATTGATTACGAGCTTTTCAACACGATTATATTGCAAAAACTCGATTTTTGTACTTTTTACTCAGTTAAAATTCTAACGGGTCCATTGTTCGGCCCGTTTAGACCCCCTCGTCTGAAACCTCTACAAAAGGGTTGCAAAATAAGTTTTAATCCAAATTTAAGAGTTCATACAATTGATTACGAGCTTTTCAACACGATTATATTGCAAAAACTCGACTTCTATAGTTTTTACTCCGTTTAAATTCGAACGGGTCCATTGTTCGGCCCATTTAGACTCGCTCGTCTGAAACCTCCACAAAAAAGTTGCAAAATAATTTTAAATCCAAATTAAGGAGTTCATACAATTGATTACTAGCTTTTCAACACAATTATATTGCAAAAACTCGATTTTTGTTCTTTTTACTCAGTTAAAATTCTAACGAGTCCATTGTTCGGCCCATTTAGACCCGCTCATCCGAAACCTCTACAAAAGGGTTGCAAAATAAGTTTTAATCCAAATTTAGGAGTTCATACAATTGATTACGAGATATTCAACACGATTATTTTGCAAAAACTTGATATCTATACTTTTAACTCAGTTAAAATTCTAGCGGGTCCATTGTTCGGCCCATTTAGACCCGATCGTCCGAAACCTCTACAAAAAGAGCTGCAAAATAAGTTTTAATCCAAATTTAGGAGTTCATATAATTGATTATGAGCTTTTCAACAAGATTATATTGAAAAAAACTCGATTTCTGTATCATTTACTTAGTTAAAATTCTAACGGGTCCACTGTTCGGCCCATTTAGACCCGCTCACTAGAAACCTCTACAAAAGGGTTGAAAAATAAGTTTTAATCCAAATTTAGGAGTTCATACAATTGATTACGAGCTTTTCAACACGATTATATTTCAAAAACTCGATTTCTGTACTTTTTACTTAATTAAAATTCTAACGGGTCTATTGTTCGGCCCATTTAGACCCGCTCGTCCGAAACCAATACAAAAAAGATAGCAAAATAAGTTAGAATCAAATTTTAGGAGTTCATATAAATTATTACGAGCTTTTCAACACGATTATATTGCAAAAATTCGATTTCTGTACTTTTAATTCAGTTAAAATTCTAACAGGTCCATTGTTCGGCCCATTTAGACCCGCTCGTCCGAAACCTACACAAAAAAGACCGCAAAATAAGTTAGAATCAAATTTTAGGAGTTCATATAATTGATTACGAGCTTTTCAACACGATTATATTGCAAAATCTCGATTACATTACTTTTTACATAGGTAAAATTCTAACGGGTCCATTGTTCGGCCCATTTAGACTCGTTTGTCCGAAACCTCGACAAAAAGCTTGCAAAATAAGTTTTAATCCAAATTTAGGAGTTCATAAAATTGATTACGAGCTTTTCAACACGATTATATTTCAAAAACGCGATTTCTGTACTTTTTACTCAGTTAAAATTCTAACGGGTCCATTGTTCGGCCCATTTAGACACATTCGTCCGAAGCCTATACAAAAAAGACCGCAAAATAAGTTAGAATCAAATTTTAGGAGTTCATATAATTGATTACAATCTTTTCAACACGATTATATTGCAAAAATTCGATTTCTGTACTTTTTACTCAGTTAAAATTCTAACGGGTCCATTGTTCAGCCCATTTAGACCCGCTTGTCCGAAACCTACACAAAAAAGAACGCAAAATAAGTTAGAATCAAATTTTATGAGTTCATATAATTGATTACGAGCTTTTCAACACGATTATATTGCAAAAACTCGATTACATTACTTTTTACTCAGTTAAAATTCTAACGAGTCTATTGTTCGGCTCATTTAGACCCGCTCTTCCGAAACATCTACAAAAAGGCCGCAAAATAAGTTAGAATCAAATTTTAGGAGTTCATATAATTGCTTAGAAGCTTTTCAACATGATTATATTACAAAAACTCGATTTTTGTACTTTTTACTCAGTTAAAATTCTAACGGGTCCATTGTTCGACCCATTTAGACCCGCTCGTCTGAAACCTCTACAAAAAGGTTGCAAAATAAGTTTAAATCCAAATTAAGGAGTTCATACAATTGATTACAAGCTTTTCAACACAATTATATTGCAAAAACTCTATTTTTGTGCTTTTTACTTTGTTAAAATTCTAACGGGTCCATTGTTCGGCCCATTTAGGTCGGCTCGTCCGAAACCTCTACAAAAGGGTTGCAAAATAAGTTTTAATCCAAATTTAGGAGTTCATACAATTGATTACGAGCTTTTCAACACGATTATTTAGCAAAAACTCGATTTTTGTACTTTTTACTCCGTTAAAATTCTAACGGGTCCATTGTTCGGCCTATTTAGACTCGATCGTCCGAAACCTCTACAAAAGAGCGGCAAAATAAGTTTTAATCCAAATTCAGGAGTTCATATAATTGATTAAGAGCTTTTCAACACGATTATATTGCAAAAACTCGATTTTTTTTACTTTTTACTCAGTTAAAATTCTAACGGGTCCATTGTTCGGCCCATTTAGACCCCCTCGTCCGAAACCTCTACAAAAGGGTTGCAAAATAAGTTTTAATCAAAATTTAAGAGTTCATACAATTGATTACGAGCTTTTCAACACGGTTATATTGCAAAAACTCGATTTCTGTACTTTTTACTCCGTTAAAATTCTAACGAGTCTATTGTTCGGCTCATTTAGACCCGCTCGTCCGAAACATCTACAAAAAAGGCCGCAAAACAAGTTAGAATCAAATTTTAGGAGTTCATATAATTGCTTACAAGCTTTTCAACACGATTATATTACAAAAACTCGATTTTTGTACTTTTTACTCAGTTAAAATTCTAACAGGTCCATTGTTCGGCCCATTTAGACTCGCTCGTCCGAAACCTTTAAAAAAGAGTTGCAAAATAAGTTTTAATCCAAATTTAGGAGTTCATACAATTGATTACGAGCTTTTCAACACGATTATATTGCAAAAACTTGATTTTTGTACTTTTTACTTAGTTAAAATTCTAACGGGTCTCTTTTCCCTTCTTAGGACACTTGCTGGGCCAGCCTAGTAAGGATTAGTGGGGTTTTTAATGAGGACCTTTCCTCAAAAAAAAATTCTAAGGGGTCAATTGTTCGGCCCATTTAGACCCGCTCGTCCGAAACCCCTACAAAAGGGTTCAAAATAAGTTTTAATCCAAATTTAAGAGTTCACACAATTGATTACGAGCTTTTCAACACGATTATATTGCAAAAACTCGATTTCTATAGTTTTTACTCAATTCAAATTCGAACGGTTCCATTGTTCGGCCCATTTAGACCTGCCCGTCCGAAACCTTTACAAAAAAGATCGCAAAATAAGTTAGAATCAAATTTTAGGAGTTCATACAAATTATTACGAGATTTTCAACAAAATTATATTGCAAAAACTAGATTTTTGTTCGGCCCATTTAGACCCTCTCGTCCGAAACCATAGAAAAAAGTCCGCAAAACAAGTTTTAATCCAAATTTAGGAGTTGATACAATTGATTACGAGCTTTTCAACACGATTATATTGCAAAAACTCGATTTCTGTACTTTTTACTCCGTTAAAAGTCTAACGGGTCCATTGTTCGGCCCATTTAGACCCGCTCGTCAGAAACCTCTACAAAAAGGGTTGCAAAATAAGTTTTAATCCAAATTTAGGAGTTCATACATTTGATTACGAGCTTTTCAACACAATTATAATGCAAAAACTCGATTTTTGTGCTTTTTACTCAGTTAAAATTCTAACGGGTCTATTGTTCGGCCCATTTAGACCCGCTCGTCTGAAAACTCAACAAAAAGGTTGCAAAATAAGTTTAAATCCAAATTAAGGAGTTCATACAATTGATTACGAGCTTTTCAACACAATTATATTGCAAAAACTCTAATTTTGTGCTGTTTACTTAGTAAAAATTCTAACAGGTCCATTGTTCGGCCCATTTAGACCCGCTCGACCGAAACCTCTACAAAAGGGTTGCAAAATAAGTTTTAATCCAAATTTAGCAGTTCATACAATTGATTACGAACTTTTAAACACGATTATATTGCAAAAACTCGATTTTTGTTCTTTTTACTCCGTTAAAATTCTAACGGGTCAATTGTTCGGCCTATTTAGACTCGATCCTCCGAAACGTCTACAAAAAGGGTGGCAAAATAATTTTTAATCCAAATTTAGGAGTTCATATAATTAATTACGAGATTTTCAACACGATTATATTGCAAAAACTCGATTTTTGTATTTTTACTCAGTTAAAATTCTAACGGGTCCATTGTTCGGCCCATTTTAACCCCCCTCGTCCGAAACCTCTACAAAAGGGTTGCAAAATAAGTTTTAATCCAAACTTAATAGTTCATACAATTGATTACGAGCTTTTCAACACGATTATATTGCAAAAACTTGATTTCTGTACTTTTTACTCCGTTAAAATTCTAACGGGTCCATTGTTCGGCCCATTTAGACCTGATCGTCCGAAACCTCTACAAAAAGGGCTGCAAAATAGGTTTTAATCCAAATTTAGTAGTTCATATAAATGATTACGAGCTTTTCAACACGATTATATTGCAAAAACTCGATTTCTGTACTTTTTACTCAATTAAATTCTAACGGGTCCACTGTTCGGCCCATTTAGACCCGCTCGTCCGAAACCTCTACAAAAGGGTTGCAAAATATGTTTTAATCCAAATTTAGGAGTTCATACAATTGATTACAAGCTTTTCAACACGATTACATTGCAAAAACTCGATTTCTATACTTTTTACTCTGTTAAAATTCTAACGGGTCCATTGTTCGGCCCATTTAGACCCACTCGTCCGAAACCTCCACAAAAAGTTTGCAAAAAAAGTTTAAATCCAAATTAAGGAGTTAAAACAATTGATTACGAGCTTTTCAACACAATTATATTGCAAAAACTCGATTTTTGTTCTTTTTACGCAGTAAAAATTCTAACGAGTCCATTGTTCGGCCCATTTAGACCCGCTCATCCGAAACCTCTACAAAAGGATTGCCAAATTCGATTATATTGCAAAAATTCGATTTCTGTACTTTTTACTCAGTTAAAATTCTAACGGGTCCATTGTTCGGCCCATTTAGACCCGCTCGACCGAAACCTCTACAAAAAGGGCTGCAAAATAAGTTTTAATCCAAATTTAGGAGTTCATATAATTGATTACGAGATTTTCAACACGATTATATTGCAAAAATTCGATTTATGTACTTTTTACTAAGTTAAAATTCTAACGGGTCCACTGTTCGACCCATTTAGACCCGCTCGTCCGAAACCTCTACAAAAGGGTTGCAAAATAAGTTTTAATCCAAATTTAGGAGTTCATACAATTGATTACGAGATATCCAACACGATTATATTGCAAAAACTTGATATCTATACTTTTTACTCCGTTAAAATTCTAACGGGTCCATTGTTCGGCCCATTTAGACCCGATCGTCCGAAACCTCTACAAAAAGAGCTGCAAAATAAGTTTTAATCCAAATTTAGGAGTTCATATAATTGATTATGAGCTTTTCAACACGATTATATTGAAAAAACTCGATTTCTATATCATTTACTTAGTTAAAATTCTAACGGGTCCACTGTTCGGCCCATTTAGACCCGCTCGCCAGAAACCTCTACAAAAGGGTTGAAAAATAAGTTTTAATCCAAATTTAGGAGTTCATACAATTGATTACGAGCTTTTCAACACGATTATATTTCAAAAACTCGATTTCTGTACTTTTTACTTATTTAAAATTCTAACGGGTCTATTGTTCGGCCCATTTAGACCCGCTCGTCCGAAACCTACACAAAAAAGACCACAAAATAAGTTAGAATCAAATTTTAGGAGTTCATAATTGATTACGAGCTTTTCAACACGATTATATTGCAAAATCTCGATTACATTACTTTTTACTTAGTTTAAATTCTAACGGGTCCATTGTTCGGCCCATTTAGACTCGTTCGTCCGAAACCTCGACAAAAAGGTTGCAAAATAAATTTTAATCCAAATTTAGGAGTTCATAAAATTGATTACGAGCTTTTCAACACGATTATATTTCAAAAACGCGATTTTTGTACTTTTTACTCAGTTAAAATTCTAACGGGTCCATTGTTCGGCCCATTTAGACCCATTCGTCCGAAACCTATACAAAAAAAATCGCAAAATAAGTTAGAATCAAATTTTAGGAGTTCATATAATTGATTACGATCTTTTCAACACGGTTATATTGCAAAAATTCGATTTCTGTACTTTTTACTCAGTTAAAATTCTAACGGGTCCATTGTTCGGCCCATTTAGACCCGCTCGTCCGAAACCTACACAAAAAAGAACGTAAAATAAGTTAGAATCAAATTTTATGAGTTCATATAATTGATTGTGAGCTTTTCAACACGATTATATTGCAAAAACTCGATTACATTACTTTTTACTTAGTTAGAATTCTAACGAGTCTATTGTTCGGCTCATTTAGACCCGCTCGTCCGAAACATCTACAAAAAAGGCCGCAAAACAAGTTAGAATCAAATTTTAGGAGTTCATATAATTGCTTACAAGCTTTTAACCACGAATATATTACAAAAACTCGATTTTTGTACTTTTTACTCAGTTAAAATTCTAACGGGTCCATTGTTCGACCCATTTAGACCCGCTCGTCTGAAACCTCTACAAAAAGGTTGCAAAATAAGTTTAAATCCAAATTAAGGAGTTCATACAATTGATTACAAGCTTTTCAACACAATTATATTCCAAAAACTCTATTTTTGTGCTTTTTACTTTGTTAAAATTCTAACGGGTCCATTGTTCGGCACATTTAGGCCGGCTCGTCCGAAACCTCTACAAAAGGGTTGCAAAATAAGTTTTAATCCAAATTTAGGAGTTCATACAATTGATTACGAGCTTTTCAACACGATTATTTTGCAAAAACTCGATTTTTGTACTTTTTACTCCGTTAAAATTCTAACGGGTCCCTTGTTCGGCCTATTTAGACTCGATCGTCCGAAACCTCTACAAAAGAGCGGAAAAATAAGTTTTAATCCAAATTTAGGAGTTCATATAATTGATTACGAGCTTTTCAACACGATTATATTGCAAAAACTCGATTTTTATACTTTTTACCTAGATAAATTTAGACCCCCTCTTCCGAAGCCTCTACAAAAGGGTTGCAAAATAAGCTTTAATCCAAATTTAAGAGTTCATACAATTGATTACGAGCTATTCAACACGATTATATTGCAAAAACTCGATTTCTGTACTTTTTACTCTGTTAAAATTCTAACGAGTCCATTGTTCGGCCCATTTAGACCTGATCGTCCGAAACCTCTACAAAAAGGGCTGCAAAATAAGTTTTAATCCAAATTTAGGAGTTCATATAATTGATTACGAGCTTTTCAACACGATTATATTGCAAAAACTCGATTTCTGTACTTTTTACTCAGTTAAAATTCTAACGGGTCCACTGTTCGGCCCATTTAGACCCGCTCGTCCGAATACTCTACAAAATTGTTGCAAAATAAGTTTTAATCCAAATGTAGGAGTTCATACAATTGATTACGAGCTTTTCAACATGATTATATTACAAAAACTCGATATCTGTACTTTTTACTCCGTTAAAATTCTAACGGGTCCATTGTTCGGCACATTTAGACCCGCTCGTCCGAAACCTTTACAAAAAAGACCGCAAAATAAGTTAGAATCAAATTTTAAGAGTTCATAAAATTAATTACGAGATTTTCAACATGATTATATTGCAAAAACTCGATTAGAGTACTTTTTACTCAATTAAAATTCTAACAGGTCAATTGTTTGGCCCATTTAGACCCGCTCGTCCGAAACCTCTACAAAAGGGTTGCAAAATAAGTTTTAATCCAAATTTAGGAGTTCATACAATTAATTACGAGATTTTCAACACGAGCATATTGCAAAAACTCGATATCTGTACTTTTTACTCCGTTAAAATTCTAACGGGTCCATTGTTCGGCACATTTAGACCCGATCATCCGAAACCTCTACAAAAAGAACTGCAAAATAAGTTTTAATCCAAATTTAGGAGTTCATATAATTGATTACGAGCTTTTCAACAAGATTATATTTCAAAAACTCGATTTTGTACTTTTTAATTATTTAAAATTCTAACGGGTCCATTGTTCGGCCCATTTAGACCCGCTCGTCCGAATCCTATACAAAAAAGACCGCAAAATAAGTTAGAATCAAATTTTAGGAGTTCCTATAATTGATTACGAGCTTTTCAACACGATTATATTGCAAAAATTCGATTTCTGTACTTTTTACTCAGTTAAAATTCTAACGGGTCCATTGTTCGGCCCATTTAGACCCGCTCGTTCGAAACCTATACAGAAAAGACTGCAAAATAAGTTAGAATCAAATTTTAGGAGTTCATATAATTGATTACGAGCTTTTCAACACGATTATATTGCAAAAACTCGATTACATTACTTTTTACTCAGTTAAAATTCTAACGGGTCCATTGTTCGGCCCATTTAGACCCGCTCGTTCGAAACCTATACAGAAAAGACTGCAAAATAAGTTAGAATCAAATTTTAGGAGTTCATATAATTGATTACGAGCTTTTCAACACGATTATATTGAGAAAAAAAAACTCGATTTATGTACTTTTTACTCAGTTAAAATTCTAACGGGTCCACTGTTCGGCCCATTTAGACCCGCTCGTCCGAAGACTCTACAAAATTGTTGCAAAATAAGTTTTAATCCAAATTTAAGAGTTCATACAATTGCTTACGAGCTTTTCAACACGATTATTTTGCAAAAACTCGATTTTTGTACTTTTTACTCCGTTAAAATTCTAACGGGTCCATTGTTCGGCCTATTTAGACTCGATCGTCCGAAACCTCTACAAAAGAGCGGCAAAATAAGTTTTAATCCAAATTTAGGAGTTCATATAATTGATTACAAGCTTTTCAACACGATTATATTTGAAAAACTCGATTTTTGTACTTTTTAATCAGTTAAAATTCTAACGGGTCCATTGTTCGGCCCATTTAGACCCGCTCGTCCGAAACCTATACAAAAAAGACCGCAAAATAAGTTAGAATCAAATTTTAGGAGTTCATATAGTTGATTACGAGCTTTTCAACACGATTATATTGCAAAAATTCGATTTCTGTACTTTTTACTCAGTTAAAATTCTAACGGGTCCATTGTTCTGCCCATTTAGACCCGCTCGTTCGAAGCCTATACAAAAAAGACCGCAAAATAAGTTAGAATCAAATTTTAGGAGTTCATATAATTGATTACGAGCTTTTCAACACGATTATATTGCAAAAACTCGATTACATTACTTTTTACTCCGTTAAAATTCTAACGGGTCCATTGTTCGGCTCATTTAGACCCGCTCGTCCGAAACCTCTACAAAAAAGGCCGTAAAACAAGTTAGAATAAAATTTTAGGAGTTCATATAATTGCTTACAAACTTTTCAACACGATTATATTGCAAAATCTTGATTTTTGTACTTTTTACACAGTTAAAATTCTAACGGGTCCATTGTTCGGCCCATTTAGACTCGCTCGTCCGAAACCTCGACAAAAGGGTTGCAAAATAAGTTTTAATCCAATTTTAGGAGTTCATATAATTGATTACGAGCTTTTCAACACGTTTATATTGCAAAAACTCGATTACATTACTTTTTACTCAGTTAAAATTCTAACGGGTCCATTGTTCGGCCCATTTAGACCCGCTCGTTCGAAACCTATACAAAAAAGACCGCAATATAAGTTAGAATCAAATTTTAGGAGTTCATATAATTGATTACGAGCTTTTCAACACGATTATTTTGCAAAAACTCGATTTTTGTACTTTTTACTCCGTTAATATTCTAACGGGCCCATTGTTCGGCCTATTTAGACTCGATTGTCCGAAACCTCTACAAAAGAGCGGTAAAATAAGTTTTAATCCAAATCTAGGAGTTCATATAATTGATTACGAGCTTTACAACAGGATTATATTGCAAAAACACGATTTTTGTACTTTTTACTCAGTTAAAATTCTAACGGGTCCATTGTTCGGCCCATTTAGACCCCCTCGTCCGAAGCCTCTACAAAAGGGTTGCAAAATAAGTTTTAATCCAAATTTAAGAGTTCATACAATTGATTACGAGCTTTTCAACACGATTATATTGCAAAAACTCGACTTCTGTACTTTTTACTCCGTTAAAATTCTAACGGGTCCATTGTTCGGCCCATTTAGTCCTGATCGTCCGAAACCTCTACAAAAAGGGCTGCATAATAAGTTTTAATCAAAATTTAGGAGTTCATATAATTGATTACGAGCTTTTAACCACGATTATATTGCAAAAACTCGATTTCTGTACTTTTTACCTAGTTAAAATTCTAACGGGTCCACTGTTCGGCCCATTTAGACCCGCTCGTCCGAAACCTCTACAAAATTGTTGCAAAATAAGTTTTAATCCAAATTTAAGAGTTCATACAATTGATTACGAGCTTTTCAACACGATTATATTACAAAAACTCGATTTCTGTACTTTTTACATAGTTAAAATTCTAACGGGTCCATTGTTCGGCCCATTTAGACCCGCTCGTTCGAAACCTCTACAAAAGAGCGGCAAAATAAGTTTTAATCCAAATTTAGGAGTTCATATAATTGATTACGAGCTTTACAACACGATTATATTGCAAAAACTCGATTTTTGTACTTTTTACTCAGTTAAAATTCTAACGGATCCATTGTTCGGCCCAATTAGACCCCCTCGTCCGAAGCCTCTACAAAAGGGTTGCAAAATAAGTTTTAATCCAAATTTAAGAGTTCATACAATTGATTACGAGCTTTTCAACACGATTATATTGCAAAAACTCGATTTCTGTACTTTTTACTCCGTTAAAATTCTAACGGGTCCATTGTTCGGCCCATTTAGACCTGATCGTCCGAAACCTCTACAAAAAGGGCTGCAAAATAAGTTTTAATCCAAATTTAGGAGTTCATATAATTGATTACGAGCTTTTAACCACGATTATATTGCAAAAACTCGATTTCTGTACTTTTTACTCAGTTAAAATTCTAACGGGTCCACTGTTCGGCCATTTTAGACCCGCTCGTCCAAACCTCTACAAAATTGTTGCGAAATAAGTTTTAATCCAAATTTAAGAGTTCCTACAATTGATTTCGAGCTTTTCAACACGATTATATTACAAAAACTCGATTTCTGTACTTTTTACTCAGTTAAAATTCTAACGGGTCCATTGTTCGGCCAATTTAGACCCGCTCGTTCGAAACCTATACAAAAAAGACCGCAAAATAAGTTAGTATCAAATTTTAGGAGTTCGTATAATTGATTACGAGCTTTTCAACACGATTATTTTGCAAAAACTCGATTTTTGTACTTTTTACTCCGTTAAAATTCTAACGGGTCCATTGTTCGGCCTATTTAGACTCGATCGTCCGAAACCTCTACAAAAGAGCGGCAAAATAAGTTTTAATCCAAATTTAGGAGTTCATATAATTGATTACGAGCTTTACAACACGATTATATTGCAAAAACTCGATTTTTGTACTTTTTACTCAGTTAAAATTCTAACGGATCCATTGTTCGGCCCATTTAGACCCCCTCGTCCGAAGCCTCTACAAAACGGTTGCAAAATAAGTTTTAATACAAATTTAAGAGTTCATACAATTGATTACGAGCTTTTCAACACGATTATATTGCAAAAACTCGATTTCTGTACTTTTTACTCCGTTAAAATTCTAACGGGTCCATTGTTCGGCCCATTTAGACCTGATCGTCCGAAACCTCTACAAAAAGGGTTGCAAAATAAGTTTTAATCCAAATTTAGGAGTTCATATAATTGATTACGAGCTTTTAACCACGATTATATTGCAAAAACTCAATTTATGTACTTTTTACTCTGTTAAAATTCTAACGGGTCCACTGTTCGGCCATTTTAGACCCGCTCGTCCGAAACCTCTACAAAGAGGTTGCAAAATAAGTTTTAATCCAAATTTAAGAGTTCATACAATTGATTTCGTGCTTTTCAACACGATTATATTACAAAAACTCGATTTCTGTACTTTTTACTCAGTTAAAATTCTAACGGGTCCATTGTTAGGCCCATTTAGACCCGCTCGTTCGAAACCTATACCAAAAAGACCGCAAAATAAGTTAGTATCAAATTTTAGGAGTTCGTATAATTGATTACGAGCTTTTCAACACGATTATTTTGCAAAAACTCGATTTTTGTACTTTTTACTCCGTTAAAATTCTAACGGGTCCATTGTTCGGCCTATTTAGACTCGATCGTCCGAAACCTCTACAAAAGAGCGGCAAAATAAGTTTTAATCCAAATTTAGGAGTTCATATAATTGATTACGAGCATTTCAACATGATTATATTGAAAAAACTCGATTTTTGTACTTTTTACTCAGTTAAAATTTTAACGGGTCCATTGTTCGGCCTATTTAGACCCCCTCTTCCGAAGCCTCTACAAAAGGGTTGCAAAATAAGCTTTAATCCAAATTTAAGAGTTCATACAATTGATTACGAGCTTTTCAACACGATTATATTGCAAAAACTCGATTTCTGTACTTTTTACTCCGTTAAAATTGTAACGGGTCCATTGTTCGTCTCATTTAGACCTGATCGTCCGAAACCTCTACAAAAAAGGCTGCAAAATAAGTTTTAATCCAAATTTAGGAGTTCATATAATTGATTACGAGCTTTTATACACGATTATATTGCAAAAACTCGATTTTCGTACTTTTAACTCAGTTAAAATTCTAACGGGTCCACTATTTGGCCCGTTTAGACCCGCTCGTCCGAAACCTCCTCAAAATTGTTGCAAAATAAGTTTTAATCCAAATTTAGGAGTTCATAAAATTGATTACGAGCTTTTCAACACGATTATATTACAAAAACTCGATTTCTGTACTTTTTACTCAGTTAAAATTCTAACGGGTCCATTGTTCGGCCCATTTAGACCCGTTCGTCCGAAACCTTTACAAAAACGACCGCAATATAAGTTAGAATCAAATTTTAAGAGTTCATAAAATTAATTACGAGATTTTCAACATGATTATATTGCAAAAACTCGATTACAGTACTTTTTACTCAATTAAAATTCTAACAGGTCAATTGTTCGGCCCATTTAGACCCGCTCGTCTGAAACCTCTACAAAAGGGTTGCAAAATAAGTTTTAATCCAAATTTAGGAGTTCATACAATTAATTACGAGATTTTCAACACGAGTATATTGCAAAAACTCGTTATCTGTACTTTTTACTCCGTTAAAATTCTAACGGGTCCATTGTTCGGCCCATTTAGACCCGATCGTCCGAAACCTCTACAAAAAGGACTGCAAAATAAGTTTTAATCCAAATTTAGGAGTTCATATAATTGATTACGAGCTTATCAACACGATTATATTTAAAAAACTCGATTTCTGTACTTTTTACTTAGTTAAAATTCTAACGGGTCCACTGTTCAACCCATTTAGACCCGCTCGTCCGAAACCTCTACAAAAGGGTTACAAAATAAGTATTAATCCAAATTTAGGAGTTCATACAATTTATTACGAGCTTTTCAACACAATTATATTTCAAAAACTAGATTTTTGTACTTTTTACTTAGTTAAAATTCTAACGGGTACATTGTTCGGCCCATTTAGACCCGCTCGTCCGAAACCTATACAAAAAACACCGCAAAATAAGTTAGAATCAAATTTTTGGAGTTCATATAATTGATTACGAGCTTTTCAACACGATTATATTGCAAAAATTCGATTTCTGTACTTTTTACTCAGTTAAAATTCTAACGGGTCCATTGTTCGGCCCATTTAGACCCGCTCGTTCGAAACCTATACAAAAAAGACCGCAAAATAAGTTAGAATCAAATTATAGGAGTTCATATAATTGATTACGAGCTTTTCAACACGATTATATTGCAAAAACTCGATTACATTACTTTTTACTCAGTTAAAATTCTAACGGGTCCATTGTTCGGCTCATTTAGACCCGCTCGTCCGAAACCTCTACAAAAAAGGCCGCAAAACAAGTTAGAATAAAATTTTAGGAGTTCATATAATTGCTTACAAGCTTTTCAACAAGATTATATTGCAAAATCTTGATTTTTGTACTTTTTACTCAGTTAAAATTCTAACGGGTCCATTGTTCGGCCCATTTAGACTCGCTCGTCCGAAACCTCGACAAAAGGGTTGCAAATAAGTTTTAATCCAAATTTAGGAGTTCATAAAATTGATTATGAGCTTTCCAACACGATTATATTTCAAAAAATCGATTTTTTTACTTTTTAATTAGTTAAAATTCTAACGGGTCCATTGTTCGGCCCATTTAGACCCGCTCGTCCGAAACCTGTACAAAAAAGACCACAAAATAAGTTAGAATCAAATTTTAGGAGTTCATATAATTGATTACGAGCTTTTCAACACGATTATATTGCAAAAATTCGATTTCTGTACTTTTTACTCAGTTGAAATTCTAACGGGTCCATTGTTCGGCCCATTTAGAACCGCTCGTTCGAAACCTATACAAAAAAGACTGCAAAATAAGTTAGAATCAAATTTTAGGAGTTCATATAATTGATTACGAGCTTTCAACACGATTATATTGCAAAAACTCGATTACATTACTTTTTACTCAGTTAAAATTCTAACGGCTCCATTGTTCGGCTCATTTAGACCCGCTCGTCCGAAACCTCTACAAAAAAGGCCGCAAAACAAGTTAGAATCCAATTTTAGTAGTTCGTATAATTGCTTACAAGCTTTTCAACACGATTATATTGCAAAAACTTGATTTTTGTACTTATTACTCAGTTAAAATTCTAACGGGTCATTTGTTCGGCCCATTTAGACTCGCTCGTCCGAAACCTCGACAAAAGAGTTGCAAAATAAGTTTTAATCCAAATTTAGGAGTTCATAAAATTGATTACGAGCTTTTCAACACGGTTATATTTCAAAAACTCGATTTCTGTACTTTTTACTCAGTTAAAATTCTAACGGGTCCATTGTTCGGCCCATTTATACCCGCTCATCCGAAACCTATACAAAAAAGACCGCAAAATAAGTTAGAATCAAATTTTAGGAGTTCATATAATTGATTACGAGCTTTTCAACACGATTATATTGCAAAAATTCAATTTCTGTACTTTTTACTCAGTTAAAATTCTAATGGTTCCATTGTTCGGCCCATTTAGACCCGCTCGTCCGAAACCTATACAAAAAAGACCGCAAAATAAGTTAGAATCAAATTTTAGGAGTTCATATAATTGATTACGAGCTTTTCAACACGATTATATTGCAAAAACTCGATTACAGTAGTTTTTACTTAGTTAAAATTCTAACGGGTCCATTGTTCGGCCCATTTAGACCCGCTCGTCCGAAACCTCTACAAAAGGGTTCCAAAATAAGTATTAATCCAAATTTAGGAGTTCATACAATTGATTACGAGATTTTCAACACGATTATATTGCAAAAACTTGATTTCTGTACTTTTTACTCCGTTAAAATTCTAACGGGTCCATTGTTCGGCCCATTTAGACCCGATCGTCCGAAACCTCTACAAAAGGGCTGCAAAATAAGTTTTAATCCAAATTTAGGAGTTCCTATAATTGATTACGAGCTTTTCAACACAATTATTTTGAAAAAACTTGATTTCTTTACCTTTTACTCAGTTAAAATTCTAACGGGTCCATTGTTCGCCCATTAAGACCCGCTCGTCCGAAACCTCTACAAAAGGATTGCAAAATATGTTTTAATCCAAATTTAGGAGTTCATACAATTGATTACGAGCTTTTCAACACAATTATATTTCAAAAACTCAATTTTTGTGCTTTTTACTCAGTTAAAATTTTAACGGGTCCATTGTTCGGCTCATTTAGACCCGCTCGTCCGAAACCTCTACAAAAAAGGCCGCAAAACAAGTTAGAATAAAATTTTAGGAGTTCATATAATTGCTTACAAGCTTTTCAACACGATTATATTGCAAAATCTTGATTTTTGTACTTTTTACTCAGTTAAAATTCTAACGGGTCCATTGTTCGGCCCATTTAGACTCGCTCGTCCGAAACCTCGACAAAAGGGTTGCAAAATAAGTTTTAATCCAAATTTAGGAATTCATAAAATTGATTACGAGATTTTCAACACGATTATATTTCAAAAACTCGATTTTTGTACTTTTTAATCAGTTAAAATTCTAACGGGTCCATTGTTCGGCCCATTTAGACCCGCTCGTCCGAAACCTATACAAAAAAGACCGCAAAATAAGTTAGAATCAAATTTTAGGAGTTCATATAATTGATTACGAGCTTTTAAACACGATTATATTGCAAAAACTCGATTACAGTAGTTTTTACTCAGTTAAAATTGTAACGGGTCCATTGTTCGGCCCATTTAGACCCGCTCGTCCGAAACCTCTACAAAAGGGTTGCAAAATAAGTTTTAATCCAAATTTAGGAGTTCATACAATTGATTACGAGAATTTTCAACACGATTATATTGCAAAAACTCGATTTCTGTACTTTTTACTCCGTTAAAATTCTAACGGGTCCATTGTTCGGCCCATTTAGACCTGATCGTCCGAAACCTCTACAAAAAGGGCTTCATAATAAGTTTTAATCCAAATTTAGGAGTTCATATAATTGATTACGAGCTTTTAACCACGATTATATGGCAAAAACTCGATTTCTGTACTTTTTACCCAGTTAAAATTCTAACGGGTCCACTGTTCGGCCCATTTAGACCCGCTCGTCCGAAACCTCTACAAAATTGTTGCAAAATAAGTTTTAATCCAAATTTAAGAGTTCATACAATTGATTACGAGCTTTTCAACACGATTATATTACAAAAACTCGATTTCTGTACTTTTTACTCAGTTAAAATTCTAACGGGTCCATTGTTCGGCCCATTTAGACCCGCTCGTTCGAAACCTATACAAAAAAGACCACAAAATAAGTTAGAATCAAATTTTAGGAGTTCATATAATTGATTACGAGCTTTTCAACACGATTATTTTGCAAAAACTCGATTTTTGTACTTTTTACTCCGTTAAAATTCTAACGGGTCCATTGTTCGGCCTATTTAGACTCGATCGTCCGAAACCTCTACAAAAGAGCGGCAAAATAAGTTTTAATCAAAATTTAGGAGTTCATATAATTGATTACGAGCTTTACAACACAATTATATTGCAAAAACTCGATTTTTGTACTTTTTACTCAGTTAAAATTCTAACGGGTCCATTGTTCGGCCCATTTAGACCCCCTCGTCCGAAGCCTCTACAAAAGGGTTGCAAAATAAATTTAATCCAAATTTAAGAGTTCATACAATTGATTACGAGCTTTTCAACACGATTATATTGCAAAAACTCGATTTATGTACTTTTTACTCCGTTAAAATTCTAACGGGTCCATTGTTCGGCCCATTTAGACCTGATCGTCCGAAACCTCTACAAAAAGGGCTACAAAATAAGTTTTAATCCAAATTTAGGAGTTCATATAATTGATTACGAGCTTTTAACCACGATTATATTGCAAAAACTCGATTTCTGTACATTTTACTCAGTTAAAATTCTAACGGGTCCACTGTTCGGCCCATTTAGACCCGCTCGTCCGAAACCTCTACAAAATTGTTGCGAAATAAGTTTTAATCCAAATTTAAGAGTTCATAAAATTGATTACGAGCTTTTCAACACGATTATATTTCAAAAACTCGATTTCTGTACTTTTTACTCAGTTAAAATTCTAACGGGTCCATTGTTCGGCCCATTTAGACCCGCTCGTCCGAAACCTATACAAAAAAGACCGCAAAATAAGTTAGAATCAAATTTTAGGAGTTCATATAATTGATTACGAGCTTTTCAACACGATTATATTGCAAAAATTCAATTTATGTACTTTTTACTCCGTTAAAATTCTAATGGTTCCATTGTTCGGCCCATTTAGACCCGCTCGTCCGAAACCTATACAAAAAAGACCGCAAAATAAGTTAGAATCAAATTTTAGGAGTTCATATAATTGATTACGAGCTTTTCAACACGATTATATTGCAAAAACTCGATTACAATAGTTTTTACTCAGTTAAAATTCTAATGGGTCCATTGTTCAGCCCATTTAGACCCGCTCGTCCGAAACCTCTACAAAAGGGTGGCAAAAAAAGTTTTAATCCAAATTTACGAGTTCATACAATTGATTACGAGCATTTCAACATGATTATATTTCAAAAATCCGATTTCTGTACTTTCTACTCAATTAAAATTCTAACGGGTCCATTGTTCGACCCATTTAGACCCGCTCGTCCGAAACCTTTACAAAAAGACCGCAAAATAAGTTAGAATCAAATTTTTGGAGTTCATATAATTGATTATGAGCTTTTCAACAGAATTATATTGCAAAAACTCGATTACAGTACTTTTTACTCAGTTAAAATTCTAACGGGTCCATTGTTCGGCCCATTTAGACCCTCTCGTCCAAAACCTCTAAAAAAGGGTTGCAAAATAAGTTTTAATCCAAATTTAGGAGTTCATACAATTGATTACGAGCTTTTCAACACGATTATATTGCAAAAACTCGATTTCTGTACTTTTTACGACGTTAAAATTCTAACGGGTCCATTGTTCAGCCCATTTAGACCCTCTCGTCAGAAACTTCTACAAAAAGGGCTGCAAAATAAGTTTTAATCCAAATTTTGGAGTTCATATAATTGATTACGTGCTTTTCAACACGATTAGATTGAAAAAACTCGATTTCTGTCATTTTTACTTAGTTAAAATTTAACGGGTCCACTGTTCGGCCCATTTAGACCCGCTCGTCCGAAATCTCTACAAAAGGGTTGCAAAATAAGTTTTAATCCAAATTTAGGAGTTCATATAATTGATTACGAGCTTTTCAACACGATTATATTTCAAAATAGCGATTTTTGTACTTTTTATTCAGTTAAAATTCTAACGTGTCCATTGTTCGGCCCATTTGGACCCGCTCATCCGAAACCTCTACAAAAGGTTTTCAAAATAAGTTTTAATCCAAATTTAGGAGTTCATACAAATGATCACTAGCTTTTCAACACGATTATATTGCAAAAACTCGATTTCTGTACTTTTTACTACGTTAAAATTCTAAAGGGTCCATGGTTCTGCCTATTTAGACCCGATCGTCCGAAACCTCTAGAAAAGGGCTGCAAAATAAGTTTTAATCCACATTTAGGAGTTCATATAATTGATTACGAGCTTTTCAACACGATTATATTGCAAAAACTCGATTTCTGTACTTTTTACTTAGTTAAAATTCTAATGGGTCTATTGTTCGGCCTATTTAGACCCGCTCGTCCGAAACCTCTACAAAAGGGTTGCAAAATAAGTTTTATTCCAAATTTAGGAGTTCATACAATTGATTACGAGCTTTTCAACATGGTTATATTGCAAAAACTCGATTTCTGTACTTTTCACTTAGTTAAAATTCGAACGGGTCCATTGTTCGGCCCATTTAGACCCGCTCGTCCGAAACCTATAAAAAAAGACCGCAAAATAAGTTAGAATCAAATTTTAGGAGTTCATGTAATTGATTACGAGCTTTTCAACATGATTATATTGCAAAAACTCGATTACTGTACTTTTTACTACGTTAAAATTCTAAAGGGTCCATGGTTCTGCCTATTTAGACCCGATCGTCCGAAACCTCTACAAAAGGGCTGCAAAATAAGTTTTAATCCACATTTAGGAGTTTATATAATTGATTACGAGCTTTTCAACACGATTATATTGCAAAAACTCGATTTCTGTATTTTTTACTTAGTTAAAATTCTAATGGGTCTATTGTTCGGCCTATTTAGACCCGCTCGTCCGAAACCTCTACAAAAGGGTTGCAAAATAAGTTTTATTCCAAATTTAGGAGTTCATACAATTGATTACGAGCTTTTCAACATGGTTATATTGCAAAAACTCGATTTCTGTACTTTTCACTTAGTTAAAATTCGAACGGGTCCATTGTTCGGCCCATTTAGACCCGCTCGTCCGAAACCTATAAAAAAGACCGCAAAATAATTTAGAATCAAATTTTAGGAGTTCATGTAATTGATTACGAGCTTTTCAACATGATTATATTGCAAAAACTCGATTACATTACTTTTTACTCAGTTAAAATTCTAACGGGTCCATTGTTAGGCTCATTTCGACCCGCTCGTCCGAAACCTTTACAAAAAAGACCGCAAAACAAGTTAGAATCAAATTTTAAGAGTTCATATAATTGCTTACAAGCTTTTCAACACGATTATATTGCAAAAACTTTATTTTTGTACTTTTTTCTCAATTAAAATTCTAACGGGTCCATTGTTCGACCCATTTAGACTCGCTCGTCCGAAACATCGACAAAAGGGTTTCAAAATAAGTTTTAATCCAAATTTAGGAGTTCATAAAATTGATTACGAGCTTTTCAATACGATTATATTGCAAAAACTCGATTTCTGTACTTTTTACTCAGTTAAAATTCTAACAGGTCTATTGTTCGGCCTATTCAGACCCCCTCGTCCAAAAACTTGATTATATTGCAAAAACTTGATTTCTGTACTTTTACTCAGTTAAAATTCTAACGGGTCCATTGTTCGGCCCATTTAGACCCGCTCGTCCGAAACCTTTACAAAGAGGTTGCAAAATAAGTTTAAATCCAAATATAGTAGTTCATACAATTTATGACAAGCTTTTCAACACAATTATATTGCAAAAACTCGATTTTTATGCTTTTTACTCAGTTAAAATTCTAACGGGTCCATTGTTCGGCCCATTTAGACTCGTTCGTCCAAAACCTCTACAAAAGGGTTTCAAAATATGTTTTAATCCAAATTTAGGAGTTCATACAATTGATTACGAGCTTTTTAAAACGATTATATTGCAAAAACTCGATTTATGTACTTTTTACTCCGTTAAAATTCTAACGGGTCCATTGTTCGGCATATTTAGACCCGATCGTCCGAAACCTCTACAAAAAAGAGCTGCAAAATAAGTTTTAATCCAAATTTAGGAGTTCATGCAATTGATTACGAGCTTTTCAACACGATTAAATTGCCAAAACTCGATTTCTGTACTTTTTACTCCGTTAAAATTCTAACGGGTCCATTGTTCGGCATATTTAGACCCGATCGTCCGAAACCTCTACAAAAAAAGAGCTGCAAAATAAGTTTTAATCCAAATTTAGGAGTTCATATAATTGATTACGAGCTTTTCAACACGATTATATTGCAAAAACTCGATTTCTATACTTTTTACTCAGTTAAAATTCTAACGGGTCTATTGTTCAGCCCATTTAGACCCGCTCGTCTGAAACCTCTACAAAATGGTTGCAAAATAAGTTTTAATCCAGATTTAGGAGTTCATACAATTGATTACGAGCTTTTTAACACGATTATATTGTAAAAACTCGATTACTGTACTTTTTACTCAGTTAAAATTCGAATGGGTCCATTTTTCGGCCCATTTAGACCCGCTCGTCCGAAACCTATACAAAAAAGACCTCAAAATAAGTTATAATCAAATTTTAGGAGTTCATATAATTAATTACGAGGTTTTCAACCCGATTATATTGCAAAAACTCGATTACATTACTTTTTACTGAGTTAAAATTCTAACGGGTCCATTGTTCGGCTCATTTAGACCCGCTCGTCCGAAACCTCTACAAAAAAGACCGCAAAACAAGTTATAATCAAATATTAGGAGTTCATATAATTGATTACGAGCTTTTCAACACGATTATATTGCAAAAACTCGATTATGGTACTTTTTACTCAGTTAAAATTCTAATGGGTCCATTGTTCGACCCATTTAGACCCGCTCGTCCGAAACCTCGACAAAAGGGTTGCAAAATAAGTTTTAATCCAAATTTAGGAGTTCATACAATTGATTACGAGCTTTTAAACACGATTATATTGCAAAAACTAGATTTCTGTATTTTTTACACAGTAAAAATTCTAACGAGTCCACTGTTCGGCCCATTTAGACCTGCTCGTCCGAAACCTCTACAAAAGGGTTGCAAAACAAGTTTTAATCCAAATTTAGGAGTTCATACAATTGATTACGAGCTTTTCAACATGATTATATTTCAAAAACTCGTTTTTCTGTACTTTTTACTCAGTTAAAATTCTAACGGGACCATTGTTCGGCCCATTTAGACCCGCTCGTCCGAAACCTTTACAAAAAAGACCGCAAAATAAGTTAGAATCAAATTTTAGGAGTTCATATAATTGATTACGAGCTTTTCAACACGATTATATTGCAAAAACTCGATTACAGTACTTTTTACTCAGTTAAAATTCTAACAAGTCCATTGTTCGGCCCATGTAGACCCGCTCGTCCGAAACCTCTACAAAAGGGTTGCAAAATAAGTTTTAATAGAAATTTAGGAGTTCATACATTTGATTACGAGCTTTTCAAAACTATTTTATTGCAAAAACTCGATTTCTGTACTTTTTACTCTGTTAAAATTCTAACGGGTCCATTGTTCGGCCCATTTAGACCCGCTCGTCCGAAACCTCTATAAAAAAAACCGCAAAACAAGTTAGAATCAAATATTAGGAGTTCATATAATTGATTACGAGCTTTTCAACACGATTATATTGCAAAAACTCGATTACGGTACTTTTTACTCAGTTAAAATTCTAATGGGTCTATTGTTCGACCCATTTAGACTCGCTCGTCCAAAACCTCGACAAAAGGGTTGCAAAATAAGTTTTAATCCAAATTTAGGAGTTCATACAATTGATTACGAGCTTTTAAAAACGATTATATTGCAAAAACTAGTTTTCTGTATTTTTTACACAGTAAAAATTCTAACGGGTCCACTGTTCGGCCCATTTAGACCTGCTCGTCCGAAACCTCTACAAAAGGGTTGCAAAACAAGTTTTAATCCAAATTTAGGAGTTCATACAATTGATTAGGAGCTTTTCAACACGATTATATTTCGAAAACTCGTTTTTCTGTACTTTTTACTCAGTTAAAATTCTAACGGGTCCATTGTTCGGCCCATTTAGACCCGCTCGTCCGAAACCTTTACAAAAAAGACCGCAAAATAAGTTAGAATCATATTTTAGGAGTTCATATAATTGATTACGAGCTTTACAATACGATTATATTGCAAAAATTCAATTACAGTACTTTTTACTCAGTTAAAATTCTAACAAGTCCATTGTTCGGCCCATGTAGACCCGCTCGTCCGAAACCTCTACAAAAGGGTTGCAAAATAAGTTTTAATAGAAATTTAGGAGTTCATACAATTGATTACGATCTTTTCAAAACGATTCTATTGCAAAAACTCGATTTCTGTACTTTTTACTATGTTAAAATTCTAACGGGTCCATTGTTCGGCCCATTTAGACTCGATCGTCCGAAACCACTATAAAAATGGCTGCAAAATAAGTTTTAATTCAAATTGAGGAGTTCATATAATTGATTACGAGCTTTTCAACACGATTATATTGCAAAAACTCGATTTCTGTACTTTTTACTCAATTAAAATTCTAACGGATCCACTGTTCGGCCCATTTAGACTCGCTCGTCCGAAACATCTACAAATGGTGGCAAAATAAGTTTTAATCCAAATTTAGGTGTTCATACAATTGATTACGAGCTTTTCAACATGATTATATTTCAAAACCTCGATTTCTTTACTTTTTACTCAGTTAAAATTCTAACGGGTCCATTGTTCGACCCATTTAGACCCGCTCGTCCGAAACCTTTATAAAAAAGACCGCAAAATAAGTTAAATCAAATTTTTGGAGTTCATATATTTCATTACGAGCTTTTCAATAGGATTATATTGCAAAAGATCGATTACAGTACTTTTTACTCAGTTAAAATTCTAACGGGTCCATTGTTCGGCCCATTTAGAACCTCTCGTCCGAAACCTCCACAAAAGGGTTGCAAAATAAGTTTTAATCCAAATTTTTGAGTTCATACAATTGATTACGAGCTTTTCAACACGATTATATTGCAAAAACTCGATTTCTGTACTTTTTACTCCGTTAAAATTCTAAATGGTCCATTGTTCGGCCCATTTAGACCCGATCGTCAGAAACCTCTACAAAAAGGGCTGCAAAATAAGTTTTAATCCAAATTTTGGAGTTCATATAATTGATTACGAGCTTTTCAACACGATTATATTGAAAAAACTCAATTTCTGTACTTTTCACTTAGTTAAAATTCTAACGGGTCCACTGTTCGACCCATTTAGACCCGCTCGTCCGAAACCTCTACAAAAGGGTTGCAAAATAAGTTTTAATCCAAGTTTAGGAGTTCAGATAATTGATTACGAGCTTTTCAACACGATTATATTTCAAAATAGCGATTTCTGTACTTTTTACTCAGTTAAAATTCTAACGGGTCTATTGTTCGGCCCATTTACACCCGCTCGTCTGAAACCTCTACAAAGGGGTTGCAAAATAAGTTGTAATCCAAATTTAGGAGTTCATACAATTGATTACGAGCTTTTCAACACGATTATATTGCACAAACTTGATTTCTGTACTTTTTACTCAGTTAAAATTCAAACGGGTCCATTGTTCGGCCTATTTAAACCCGCTCATCCAAAACCTACAAAAAAAGACCGCAAAATAAGTTAGAATCAAATTTTAGGAGTTCATATAATTGATTACTAGCTTTTCAACATGATTATATTGCTAAAACTCGATTACATTACTTTTTACTCAGTTAAAATTCTAACGGGTCCATTGTTCGGCTCATTTAGACCCGCTCGTCCGAAACCTTTACAAAAAAGGCCGCAAAACAAGTTTGAATCAAATTTTAGGAGTTCATATAATTGATTACAAGCTTTTCAACACGATTATATTGCAAAAAATTGATTCCTATACTTTTTACTCAGTTAAAATTCTAACGGGTCCACTGTTCGGCCCATTTAGACCCGCTCGTCCGAAACCTCTACAAAAGGGTGGCAAAAAAAGTTTTAATCCAAATTTAGGAGTTCATACAATTGATTACGAGCATTTCAACATGATTATATTTCAAAAATCCGATTTCTGTACTTTTTACTCAATTAAAATTCTAACGGGTCCATTGTTCGACCCATTTAGACCCGCTCGTCCGAAACCTTTACAAAAAGACCGCAAAATAAGTTAGAATCAAATATTAGGAGTTCATATAATTGATTACGAGCTTTTCAACACGATTATATTGCAAAAACTCGATTACGGTACTTTTTACTCAGTTAAAATTCTAACGGGTCCATTGTTCGGCCCATTTAGCCCCGCTCGTCCGAAACCTCTACAAAAGGGTTGCAAAATAAGTTTTAATCCAAATTTAGGAATTCATACAATTGATTACGAGCTTTTCAACACGATTATATTGCAAAAAATCGATTTCTGTACTTTTTACTCAGTAAAATTCTAACAGTTCCATTGTTCGGCCCATTTAGACCTGCTCGTCCGAAACCTCTACAAAAAAGACTTCAAAACAAGTTAGAATCAAATTTTAGGAGTTCATATAATTGATTACGAGCTTTTCAACACGACTATATTGCAAAAACTTGATTTCTGTACTTTTTACTCAGTTAAAATTCTAACAGGTCCATTGTTCAGCCTATTTAGACCCGCTCGTCCGAAACCTCTACAAAGAGGTTGCAAAATAAATTTAAATCCAAATTTAGGAGTTCATACAATTAATTACGAGCTTTTCAACACAATTACATTGCAAAAACTCGATTTTTATGCTTTTTACTCAGTTAAAATTCTAACGGGTCCATTGTTCGGCCTATTTAGACCCGCTCGTCCAAAACCTCTACAAAAGGGTTTCAAAATAAGTTTTAATCCAAATTTTGGAGTTTATACAATTGATTACGAGCTTTTCAAAACGATTATATTTCAAAAACTCGATTTCTGTACTTTTTACTCATTTAAAATTCTAACGGGTCCATTGTTCGACCCATTTAGACTCGCTCGTCCGAAACCTCTACAAAAGGGTTGCAAAATAAGTTTTAATCCAAATTTAGGAGTTCATACAATTGATTACGAGCTTTTCAATACAATTATATTTCAAAAACTCAATTCTGTACTTTTTACTCAGTTAAAGTTCCAACGGGTCCATTGTTCGACCTATTTAGACCCACTCGTCCGAAACCATTACAAAAAAGACCGCAAAATAAGTTAGAATCAAATTTTAGGAGTTCATATAATTGATTACGAGCTTTTCAACACGATTATATTGCAAAAACACGTTTATAGTACTTTTTACTCAGTTAAAATTCTAACGGGTCCATTGTTCGGCATATTTAGACCCGATCGTCCGAAACCTCTACAAAAAAAAGATGCAAAATAAGTTTTAATCCAAATTTAGGAGTTCATATAATTGATTACATGCTTTCAACACGATTATATTGCAAAAACTCAATTTCTGTACTTTTTGCTCAGTTAAAATTCTAACGGGTCCATTGTTCGGCCCATTTAAACCCGCTCGTCCGAAACCTATACAAAAAGACCGCAAAATAAGTTAGAATCAAATTTTAGGACTTCATATAATTGATTACGATCTTTTCAACACGATTATATTGCAAAAACTCGATTACAGTACTTTTTACTTAGTTAAAATACTAACGGCTCCATTGTTCGGCCCATTTAGACCCGCTCGTCCGAAACCTCGACAAAAGGGTTGCAAAATAAGTTTTAATCCAAATTTAGGAGTTCATACAATCGATTACGAGCTTTTCAACACGATGATATTGCAAAAACTCAATTTTTGTACTTTTTACTCAGTTAAAATTCTAACAGGTCCATTGTTCGGCCCATTTAGACCCGCCCGTCTGAAACCTATACAAAAAAGACCGCAAAATAAGTTAGAATCAAATTTTAGGAGTTCATATAATTGATTACGAGCTTTTCAACACGATTATATTGCAAAAACTCGATTACAGTACTTTTTACTCAGTTAAAATTCTAACGGGTCCATTGTTCGGCCCATTTAGATCCGCTCGTCCGAAAACTCTACAAAAAGACCGCAAAATAAGTTAGAATCAAATTTTAGTAGTTCTTATAATTGATTAAGAGCTTTTCAACACGATTATATTGCAAAAACTCAATTATTGTACTTTTTACTCAGTTAAAATTCTAACGGGTCCATTGTTCGACCCATTTAGACTCGCTCGTCCGAAACCTGTACAAAAGGGTTGCAGAATAAGTTTTAATCCAAATTTAGGAGTTCATACAATTGATTAACGAGCTTTTCAACACAATTTTATTACAAAAACTCGATTTTTGTGCTTTTTTACTCAGTTAAAATTCTAACGGGTCCATTGTTCGGCCCATTTAGACCCGCTCGTCCGAAACCTCTACAAAAGGGTTGCAAAATAAGTTTTAATCCAAATTTAGGAATTCATACAATTGATTACGAGCTTTTCAACACGATTATATTGCCAAAATTCGATTTCTGTACTTTTTACTCCGTTAAAATTCTAACGGGTCCATTGGTCGGCCCATTTAGACCCTCTCGTCCGAAACCTCTACAAAAGGGTTGCAAAATAAGTTTTAATACAAATGTTGGAGTTCATACAATTGATTACGAGCTTTTAAACACAATTATATTGCAAAAACTCGATTTCTTTACTTTTTACTCCGTTAAAATTCTAATGTGTCCATTGTTCGGCCCATTTAGACCCGATCATCAGAAACCTCTACAAAAAGGGCTGCAAAATAAGTTTTAATCCAAATTTAGGAGTTCATATAATTGATTACGAGCTTTTCAACACGATTATATTGAAAAATCTCGATTTCTGTACTTTTTACTTAGTTAAAATTCTAACGGGTCCACTGTTCGGCCCATTTAGACCCGCTCGTCCGAAACCTCTACAAAAAGGTTGCAAAATAAGTTTTAATCAAAATTTAGGAGCTCATACAATTGATTACGAGCTTTTCAACACGATTATATTTCAAAATTGCGATTTCTGTACTTTTTACTCATTTAAAATTCTAACGGGTCCATTGTTCGGTCCATTTAGACCCGCTCGTCCGAAACCCTTACAAAAAAGACCGCAAAACAAGTTAGAATCAAATTTTAGGAGTTCATATAATTGATTACGAGCTTTTCAACACGATTATATTGGAAAAACTCGATTACAGTACTTTTTACTCAGTTAAAATTCTAACGGGTCCATGGTTCGGCCCATTTAGACCCGCTCGTCCGAAACTTCTACAAAAGCGTTGCAAAATAAGTTTCAATCCAAATTTAGGAATTCATACAATTGATTACGAGCTTTTCAACACGATTATATTGCCAAAATTCGATTTCTGTACTTTTTACACCGTTAAAATTCTAACGGGTTCTATGTTCGGCCCATTTAGACCCGCTAGTCTGAAACTCTTACAAAAAAGACCGCAAAATAAGTTAGAATCAAATTTTAGGAGTTCATATAATTGATTACGAGCTTTTCAATACGATTATATTGCAAAAACTTGATTTCAGTGCTTTTTACTAAGTTAAAATTCTAACGGGTCCACTGTTCGGCCCATTTAGACCCTCTCGTCAGAAACCTCTACAAAAAGGGCTGCAAAATAAGTTTTAATCCAAATTTAGGGGTTCATATAATTGATTACGAGCTTTTCAACAAGATTATATTGTAAAAACTCGATTTCTGTACTTTTTACTCAGTTAAAATTCTAACGGGTCCACTATTCGGCCCATTTAGACCCGCTCGTCCGAAACATTTACAAAAAAGACCGCAAAATAAGTTAGAATCAAATTTTAGGAGTTCATATAATTGATTACGAGCTTTTCAACAGGATTATAATTCAAAAACTCGATTAAAGTACTTTTTACTCAGTTAAAATTCTAACGGGTCCATTGTTTGGCCCATTTAGACTCGCTCGTCCGAAACCTCTACAAAAGGGTTGCAAAATAAGTTTTAATCCAAATTTAGAAGTTCATACAATTGATTACGAGCTTTTCAATACGATTATATTACAAAAACTAGATTTCTGTACTTTTTACTCAGTTAAAATTCTAACGGGTCCATTATTCAACTCATTTAGACCTGAACGTTCGAAACCTCTACAAAAAAGGCTGCAAAATAAGTTTTAATCCAAATTTAGGAGTTCATATAATTGATGACGGGATTTTCAACACGATTATATTGCAAAAACTCGATTACAGTACTTTTTACTCAGTTAAAATTCTAACGGGTCCGTTGTTCGGCACATTTAGACCCGCTCGTCCGAAACCTCTACAAAAGGGTTGCAAAATAAGTTTTAATCCAAATTTAGGAGTTCATACAATTGATTACGAGCTTTACAACACGATTATATTGCAAAAACTAGATTTCTGTACTTTTTACTCCGTTAAAATTCTAACGGGTCCATTGTTCGGCCCATTTAGATCTGATCGTCTGAAACCTCTACAAAAAGGGCGGCTAAATAAGTTTTAATCCAAATTTAGGAGTTCATATATCTGATTACGATATTTTCAACACGATTATATTGCAAAAACTCGATTTTTGTACTTTTTACTCTGTTAAAATTCTAACGGGTCTACTGTTCGGCCCATTTAGACCCGCTCGTCCGAAACCTCTACAAAAGAGTTGCAAAATAAGTTTTAATCCAAATTCAAGAGTTCATACAATATATTACGAGCGTTTCAACACGATTATATCGTAAAAAATCGGTTTCTATACTTTTTACTCAATTAAAATTCTAACGCGTCCATTGTTCAACCCATTTAGACCCGCTCGTCGCAAACATCTTCAAAAAGACCGCAAAATAAGTTAGAATCAAATTTTAGGAGTTCATATAATTGATTAAGAGCTTTTCAACACGATTATATTGCAAAAACTCGATTAACGTACTTTTTACTCAGTTAAATATCTAACGGGTCCATTGTTCGGCCCATTTAGACTCGATCGTCTAAAACCTCTACAAAAAGGGTTACAAAATAAGTTTTAATCCAAATTTAAAAGTTCTTACAATCGATTACGAGCTTTTCAACACGATTATATTGCAAAAACTCAATTTTTGTACTTTTTACTCAGTTAAAATTCTAACGGGTCCATTGTTCGGCCCATTTAGACCCGCCCGTCCGAAATCTTTACAAAAAAGACCGCAAAATAAGTTAGAATCAAATTTTAGAAGTTTATATAATTGATTACGAGCTTTTCAACACGATTATATTGCAAAAACTCGATTACAGTACTTTTTAGTCAGTTCAAATTCTAACGGGTCCATTGTTCGACCCATTTAGACTCGCTCGTCCGAAACCTCTACAAAAGGGTTGCAGAATAAGTTTTAATCCAAATTTAGGAGTTCATACAATTGATTACGAGCTTTTCAACATAATTATATTACAAAAACTCGATTTTTGTGCTTTTTACTCAGTTAAAATTCTAACGGGTCCATTGTTTGGCCCATTTAGACCCGCTCGTCCGAAACCTCTACAAAAGTGTTGCAAAATAATTTTTAATCCAAATTTAGGAGTTCATACAATTGATTACGAGCTTTTCAACACGAGTATATTGCAAAAACTCGATTTCTGTACTTTTTACTCTGTTAAAATTCTAACGGGTCCATTGTTTGGCTCATTTAGACCCGCTCCTCCGAAACCTCTACAAAAGGGTTGCAAAATAAGTTTTAATCCAAATTTAGGAGTTCATATAATTGATTACGAGCTTTTAAACACGATTATATTGCAAAAACTCGATTTCTGTACTTTTTTACTTAGTTAAAATTCTAACGGGTCCATTGTTCGGCCCACTTAGACCCGCTCGTCCGAAACATCTACAAAAGGGTTGCAAAATAAGTTTTAATCCAAATTTAAGAGTTCATACTATTGATTACGACCTTTTCAACACGATTATATTGCAAAAACTCAATTTCTGTAGTTTTTACTCAGTTAAAATTCGAACGGTTCCATTGTTCGGCCCATTTAGATCCGCTCGTCCGAAACCTTTACAAAAAAGACCGCAAAATAAGTTAGAATCAAATTTTAGGAGTTCATACAAATGATTACGATCTTTTAAACTAAATTATATTGCAAAAACTCGATTTTTGTGCTTTTTACTCAGTTAAAATTCTAATGGGTCCATTGTTCGGCCCATTTAGACCCGCTCGTCCGAAACCTCTACAAAATGGTTGCAAAATAAGTTTTAATCCAAATTTAGGAGTTCATACAATAGATTACGAGTGTTTCATCACGATTATATTGCAAAAACTCGATTTCTGTACTTTCTACTCAGTTAAAATTCTAACGGGTCTATTGTTAGACCCATTTAGACCCACTCGTCGCAAACCTCTACTAAAAAGAACGCAAAATAAGTTAGAATCAAATTTTAGGAGTTCATATAATTGATTAAGAGCTTTTCAACACGATTATATTGCAAAAACTCGATTACTGTACTTTCTACTCAGTTTAGGAGTTGATCGTCCGAAACCTCTACAAAAAGGGCTGCAAAATAAGTTTTAATCCAAATTTAGGAGTTCATATAATTGATTACGAGCTTTTCAACACAATTATATTGCAAAAGTTCGAATTTTGTGCTTTTTACTCAGTTAAAATTCTAACGGGTCCATTGTTCGACCTATTTAGACCCGCTCGTCCGAAACCTCTACAAAAGGGTTGCAAAAAAAAGTTTTAATCCAAATTTAGGAGTTCATCCAATTGATTACGAGCGTTTCAACACGATTATATTGCAAAACTCGATTTCTGTACTATTTACTCAGTTAAAATTCTAACAGGTCCATTGTTCGGCCCATTTAGACCCGCTCGTCCGAAACCATAGAAAAAAGACCGCAAAATAAGATTTAATCAAAATTTAGCAATCCATACAATTGATTACGAGCTTTTCAGCACGATTATATTTCAAAAACTGGATTTTGTGCTTTTTTACTTAGTTAAAATTCTAACGGGTAGCCCCGCCGAGGGAAATGATCATTTTATGTTGGAACTGCCAGGGTCTCGGGAAGGTCCAGGCAGTTCAACATCTCCAGCAATACATTCAAATTCATAATCCAGATTTACTTTTTTTATGCGAAACTAAACTTAAAAATACGGCTTATAGTCGTCTTGCTACTTTGTTAGGAATGAACCTAGTTTTTTCGGTTGATTTTTCGGACGCATGTTCTGGACTCGCTTTATTTTCTTTAAAAACTAATAAGATTGATTTGCTTGCTTATTCGGATCGCTTTATCCATACTTATGTTAGTTGTAATTCATCTTCATTTTACTTCACCGGTATTCATGGTTTCTCGGAAACATGTAACAAACCTAAAACTTGGGAATTAATTAATTCACTCAATAATAATGATGGTCAACCTTGGCTTCTTGGCGGCGACTTTAACGAAATCCTAGCTGATAATGAAAAACAAGGTGGCTGCCGTCGGCCTAGATCTCAAATTAATAACTTTCGCCATTGTCTTTCACGAAATTACCTTTTTGATTGCAAACCTACAACGGGTTGGTTTACTTGGACCAAAACGGGGCCTAAAACTCCAACTTTATTTGAGAGATTAGATCGCTTCGTAGGGAATATGGCATGGAAAACCACCTATCCCAATTATAGCATCACTTCCGACTTTGACGCTAAATCAGATCACTGTTTTCTTCTCTTGAATACGGAACCTCCTTCTCTAACAAATCATCGCCCCCCATCATCCAAGTTCAGATTTGAAAATTGTTGGGCTTCCAATGAAGAAGGTATTTCTGTCGTAAAACAAACTTGGTCATCCACCAAGGGTAACACTTTGGATAAAATTAAAGCCATTGGATCCTGTCTAGGAGACTGACAATCACAACAAAGATTTAAGACCAATGGTCGCATCAACTTTCTTACCACAAAAATTAATAAACTTCTACAACGACCTCTTTCAAATTCGGCTGAAAAAAGATATATCTCTGCCAAATCTGAACTTTACAAACTTCTTGAGGTACAAGAAGCATATTGGGCACAGCGTTCTCGCAATCTATGGCTCTCCCAAGGAGATAAAAACACTCGGTTTTTTCATGCCCGAGCTTCTAACAGAAAGAAGAAGAACACAATCTCTGGTCTTTTCGACTCCAATAATGTTTGGTGTACTAACGACACCGATCTAATGGAAATAGCTTCTTCATACTTCCACAACCTCTTTACTTCCTCCAACCCATGCTTTTCTGAACAAATCCTATCAAAGATCACTCCTACTATTACGACTGCTATGAATGAGTCCCTTTCTAAGGAATTCACTTCAGAAGAAATCATCACCGCTTTTCGAGACATCGATCCTAGGAAAGCCCCGGGTATCGATGGTCTACCAAGTGGATTCTTTCGTCAACATTGGGATACTGTAGGACCAAACATCATATCACTCTACCTCAATCTACTTAAAGGGTCAGCTGATATGGCTTCAGTTAACCAAACTATTTTGGTACTCATACCTAAAATCAAAGACCCCACTACTATGAGGCATCTCCGGCCTATCAGTCTCTGTACTGTAATTTATAAAATCATTGCTAAAGTTTTAGTTAATCGAATGAAACATACTATTCCCTTCTGTATCAGTTCCAATCAAGCTGCCTTTGTTCAGGGACGTAACATCACAGATAATATTCTTATTGCTCACGAAATAATTCACTCAATTAATACTGGTACCTCTAAATCCTCTCATGGAGCTGCCCTTAAACTTGATATGGAAAAGGCCTTTGACAGGGTCGAGTGGTCATTCCTTGAAAATGTTATGAAGCTTATGGGTTTCGCCTCATCATGGGTTTCTCTTATCATGAGATGTATTTCTTCAGTTTCCTTTACGGTTAAGGTCAACAATTCCTTTTCCCCATTATTTCGACCTCAAAGGGGTCTCCGCCAAGGAGACCCTTTATCTCCTTTCCTCTTCCTATTTTGTACCCAAGGGCTTTCAGCTTTTTTGGCCGATGCTAAACATCAAGGCCTACTCCCAGGCCTAGGGGCATGTAAGCATGGTCCCAAGGTCAACCATCTTTTGTTTGCGGATGATTGCATAGTTTTCATTAATTCAAAATCCGATGAAGCTAAACACCTTAAGTTAGCCCTCCTGACTTATGCCTCTGCCTCTGGGCAAGCAGTCAACTTTGATAAATCTACTATCTTTTACAATCCCCGTACTCCTACTTCTACTCGTCAAACTATTAACTCCTATCTTCAAGTACGTGAAGTCTCCAACCCCGGAGTCTATCTTGGAGTACCTCTCCTTATTGGTAAAAATAAGACACTCGCCTTAGGTTTTATACGCGATAAAGTTCATGACAGATTATCCACATGGGACAAACAACTTCTTTCCTTCAGTGGTAGGGAAATTTTTATTAAAGCCGTTTTACAATCTCTACCCCAATACGTTATGTCCTGTTACTTATTACCCCAAAATATTATTGATGATATGACATCTGCCATTCGCCGATATTGGTGGTCTGGGAAAACCAATAAGAAAGGATGGCATATGCTCCCATGGGACCAGGTGTGCTTGCCTAAATCTGTTGGAGGATTGGGTTTCCGGGACCTCAACAACTTTAACATTGCACTTCTCGGTAAACAATTATGGCGCCTTATTTGTGAACCTGACTCCCTCTTGGGACAAATCTATAAATTCAAATACTTTCCCTCAGGAAACATCATTAATGCCTCCCGACCCTCTCGAGGATCGTTTGCTTGGCAAGGTCTTTATAATGCTATGCAACACCTTCTTGGTGGTTTCCTCTATCGGCCTGGTATTAATAGTAACATACGTATCCATCATGATAACTGGGGAGGCTATTCATCTATTCATCTCTACGGAGACTATGAGCTATCTGAGGAAGTCCACGTTCGTTGTCGTGACTTTATGGTGCGAAACAAAGCATCTTGGGATCCTATCAAAGTTCGTGCATACTTTACTACGGCTGATGCCGATTCCATTCTTTCTGTTCCTATCATCAATGACACTCGGGACTCCATCCTTTGGAGGCCTAATGATTCTGGTATTTATTCTGTCAGATCTGGTTACCTTTTCCTGCAACGCCCCCCCCGAGCCAAGACTTCGTCCCCCACGTATATGGAAATTTCTTTCCAAGCTTAAGGTTTTACCTAAGGTCAAAACTTTTGGTTGGCGTCTGGGGTCTGAGGCCCTACCTGTTGGGACTCGTCTTCAGACTTTTGCTCCAGACTCCGGTCCCTGCCCTGTTTGTAATTCTGGTACAGAGTCGATTCTCCATGCTCTCCGTGATTGCTCTGGTGCTTCGGAGTCCCTTAAATTGATTGGTCTACCCTCTTCTCTTATTAATAGCTCTGCCTCCACTGGCCTCCAATGGCTTGAGGAAGGTGCTTCCCTTCTTTCTCCTGATCTATTTGGGCTTTTCTTGACTACCCTTTGGAACATCTGGAACATGCGTAACGACTGGATCCATAATAAACATCTTCAACCCCCTTGGCTAATTGCCGTCAACTCTATTAGTCTTCATCGTGAATACTCTAACTCTATATCCTCACCTACATCTTCCATCCCCTTATCATCGACTCCTCCTTCTCGCTGAAGGCATCCCCCTCGTGGCTTTATTAAAGTTAATGTGGATGGGGCTTTTGACCCTTCCACTCGTGCAGCGGCGGTTGGAGTTGTCGCTCGTGATGACACAGGGACGGTTGTTGGTGGCCTGGCTTTTCCGCTAGGCAGTTGCTCCGATGCTATTTCATCTGAAGGAAGAGGTCTTCTTGCCGGTATAACTTTTGCCCTATCCAAGGGTTGGAGCCATTTGATCTTAGAGACAGACTGTGCATCTCTAGCGAACAGGATCAACTCTCTTGGGCCAGATCTTTCTACTATGGGTCCGACGATTTTGCAGGCTCATACTGCTTTGGAGGATTTTTCTGTAGCACATGTAAAGTACGTTTGCCGTGAGGCTAATTTCGTAGCTCATACATTGGCTACCCATGCCCTTAGATCCATGTCTTCTATGTCTTTTGGATCTATGTATCCTGACTGTATTAAAAACGCTGTACTTAGCGAGGTTTAACCTCATCTTAATAATATATTATGGGTACTCTTTTCCCCTTTTAGGTTTCTCCAAGCCTTGTGCTTGGGGATTTTAGTAGGGGTTTTTAACGAGGCCCGCTTTCTTCAAAAAAAAAATTCTAACGGGTCCATTGTTCGGCCCATTTAGACCTACTCGTCCGAAACCTCTACAAAAGGGTTTCAAAATAAATTTTAATCCAAATTTAGAAGTTCATACAATTGATTACGAGCTTTTCAACACGATTATATTGCAAAAACTCGATTTCTGTTCTTTTTACTCAGTTAAAATTCTAACGTGTCCATTTTTCGGCCCATTTAGACCCGATCTTCCGAAACATCTACAAAAAGGGCTGCAAAATAAGTTTTAATCCAAATTTAGGAGTTCATATAATTGATTACGAGCTTTTCAACACAATTATATTGCGAAAACTCGATTTTTGTGCTTTTTACTAAGTTAAAATTCTAACGGGTCCATTGTTCGGCCCATTTAGACCCGCTTGTCCGAAACCTCTACAAAAGGGTTGCAAAATAAGTTTGAATCAAAATTTAGGAGTTCATACAATTGATTACGAGCTTTTCAACACGATTATATTGCAAAAACTTGATTACTGTACTTTTTACTTAGTTAAAATTCTAATGGGTCCATGTTCGGTCCATTTAGACTCGCTCGTCCGAAACCTCTACAAAAGGGTTGCAAAATAAGTTTTAATCCAAATTTAGGAGTTCATACAATTGATTACGAGCTTTTCAACACAATTATATTGCAAAAATTCGATTTTTGTGCTTTTTACTCAGTTAAAATTCTAATGGGTCCATTGTTCGGCCCATTTAGACTCGCTCGTCCGAAACCTCTACAAAAGTGTTGCAAAATAAGTTTTAATCCAAATTTAGAAGTTCATACAATTGATTACGAGCTTTTCAACACAATTATATTGCAAAAACTCGATTTCTGTACTTTTTACTCAGTTAAAATTCTAACGGGTCCATTGTTCGGCCCATTTAGACTCGCTCGTCCGAAACCTCTACCAAAAGGGTTCAAAATAAGTTTTAGCCAAATTTAAGAGTTCATACAATTGATTACGAGCTTTTCAACGCCATTATATTGCAAAAACTCGATTTCTGTATTTTTTACCCAGTTCAAATTCGAATGGTTCCATTGTTCGGCCCATTTAGACTCGCTCGTCCGAAACCTTTACCAAAAAGACCACAAAATAAGTTAGAATCAAATTTTAGGAGTTCATACAAATGCTTACGAGCTTTTCAACAAAATTATAATGCAAAAACATGATTTTTGTGCTTTTTACTCATTTAAAATTCAAACGGGTCCATTGTTCGGCCCATTTAGACCCTCTCGTCCGAAACCTCTACAAAAGTGTTGCAAAATAAGTTTTAATCCAAATTTAGGAGTTCTTACAATTGAATACGAGCTTTTCAACACGATTATATTGCAAAAACACGATTTCTGTACTTTTTACTCCGTTAAAATTCTAACGGGTCCATTGTTCGGCCCATTTAGACCCGCTCCTCCGAAACCTCTACAAAAGGGTTGCAAAATAAGTTTTAATCCAAATTTAAGAGTTCTTACAATTGAATACGAGCTTTCCAACAAAATTATATTGCAAAAACTCGATTTCTGTGCTTTTTACACAGTCAAAATTCTAACGGGTCCATTGTTCGGCCCATTTAGACCCGCTCGTTCGAAACCTCTACAAAAGTGTTGCAAAATAAGTTTAAATCCAAATTTAGGAGTTCTTACAATTGAATACGAGCTTTTCAACACGATTATATTGCAAAAACTCGATTTCAGTACTTTTTACTCCGTTAAAATTCCAACGGGTCCATTGTTCGGCCCATTTAGACCCGCTCGTCCGAAACCTCTACAAAAGGGTTGCAAAATAAGTTTTAATTAAAATTTAGGAGTTCATACGATTGATTATGAGCTTTTCAACACGATTATATTGCAAAAACTTGATTATTGTACTTTTTACTCAGTTAAAATTCTAATGGGTCCATGTTCGGTCCATTTAGACTCGCTCGTCCGAAACCTCTACAAAAGGGTTGCAAAATAAGTTTTAATCCAAATTTAGGAGTTCATACAATTGATTACGAGCTTTTCAACACAATTATATTGCAAAAATTCGATTTTTGTGCTTTTTACTCAGTTAAAATTCTAATGGGTCCATTGTTCGGCCATTTAGACCCGCTCGTCCGAAACCTCTACAAAATTGTTGCAAAATAAGTTTTAATCCAAATTTAGGAGTTCTTACAATTGAATACGAGCTTTTCAACACGATTATATTGCAAAAACTTGATTTCTGTACTTTTTACTCCGTTAAAATTCTAACGGGTCCATTGTTCGGCCCATTTAGATCTGCTCCTCCGAAACCTCTACAAAAGGGTTGCAAAATAAGATTTAATCCAAATTTAGTAGTTCATATAATTGATTACGCACTTTTCAACACGATTATATTGCAAAAACTCGATTTCTGTACTTTTTACTCAGTTAAAATTCTAACGGGTCCATTATTCGGCCCATTTAGACCCGCTCGTCCGAAACCTCTACCAAAAGGGTTCAAAATAAGTTTTAGTCCAAATTTAAGAGTTCATACAATTGATTATGAGCTTTTCAACACGATTATATTGCAAAAACTCGATTTCTGTAGTTTTTACCCAGTTCAAATTCGAACGTTTCCATTGTTCGGCCCATTTAGACCTGCTAGTCCGAAACCTTTACCAAAAGACCGCAAAATAAGTTAGAATCAAATTTTAGGAGTTCATACAAATGATTACGAACTTTTCAACAAAATTATAATGCAAAAACTCGATTTTTGTGCTTTTTACTCCTTTAAAATTCAAACGGGTCCATTGTTCGGCCCATTTAGACCCGCTCGTCCGAAACCTCTACAAAAGTGTTGCAAAATAAGTTTTAATCCAAATTTAGGAGTTCTTACAATTGAATACGAGCTTTTCAACACGATTATATTGCAAAAACTCGATTTCTGTACTTTTTACTCCGTTAAAATTCTAACCGGTCCATTATTCGGCCCATTTAGACCCGCTCCTCCGAAACCTCTACAAAAGGGTTGCAAAATAAGTTTTAATCCAAATTTAAGATTTCTTACAATTGAATACGAGCTTTCCAACAAAATTATATTGCAAAAACTCGATTTTTGTGCTTTTTACTCAGTTAAAATTCTAACGGGTCCATTGTTCGGCCCATTTAGACCCGCTCGTTCGAAACCTCTACAAAAGTATTGCAAAATAAGTTTTAATCCAAATTTAGGAGTTCTTACAATTGAATACGAGCTTTTCAACACAATTATATTGCAAAAACTCGATTTCAGTACTTTTTACTCCGTTAAACTTCTAACGGGTCCATTGTTCGGCACATTTAGACCCGCTCCTCCGAAACCTCTACAAAAGGGTTGCAAAATAAGTTTTAATCCAAATTTAGGAGTTCATATAATTGATTACGAGCTTTTCAACACGATTATATTGCAAAAACTCAATTTCTGTACTTTTTACTCTATTAAAATTCTAACGGGTCCATTGTTCGGCCCATTTAGACCCGCTCGTCCGAAACCTCTACAAAAGGGTTCAAAATAAGTTTTAATCCAAATTTAAGAGTTCATACTATTGATTACGAGCTTTTCAACACGATTATATTGCAAAAACTCGATTTCTGTAGTTTTTACCCAGTTCAAATTCGAACGGTTCCATTGTTCAGCCTATTTAGACTCGCTCGTCTGAAACCTTTACAAAAAAGACCGCAAAATAAGTTAGAATCAAATTTTAGGAGTTCCTATAATTGATTACGAGCTTTTCAACATGATTATATTGCAAAAACTCGATTACATTACTTTTTACTCAGTTAAAATTCTAACGGCTCCATTGTTCGGCTCATTTTGACCCGCTCGTCCGAAACCTCTACAAAAAAGCCCGCAAAACAAGTTAGAATCAAATTTTAGGAGTTCATATAATTTCTTACAAGCTTTTCAACACTATTATATTGCAAAAACTTGATTTTTGTACTTTTTACTCAGTTAAAATTCTAACGGGTCCATTATTTGGCCCATTTAGACTCGCTCGTCCGAAACCTCGACAAAAGGGTTGCAAAATAAGTTTTAATCCAAATTTAGGAGTTCATAAAATTGATTACGAGCTTTTCATCACGATTATATTGCAAAAACTCGATTTCTGTACTTTTTACTCAGTTAAAATTCTAACGGGTCCATTGTTCGGCCCATTTAGACCCGCTTGTCTGAAACCTCTACAGAAAAAATCGCAAAACAAGTTTTAATCAAATTTTAGGAGTTCATATAATTGATTACGAGCTTTTCAACACCATTATATTGCAAAAACTCGATTTCTGTACTTTTTACTCAGTTAAAATTCTAACGGGTCTATTGTTCGGCCCATTTAGACCCGTTCGTCCTAAACCTCTACAAAAGGGTTGCAAAATAAGTTTTAATCCAAATTTAGGAGTTCATACTATTGATTACGAGCTTTTCAAAACGTATATAATGCAAAAACTCGATTTCTGTACTTTTTACTCCGTTAAAATTCTAACGGGTCCATTGTTCGGCCCATTTAGACCCGCTCATCCAAAACCATTACAAAAAAGATCGCAAAATAAGTTAGAATCAAATTTTAGGATTTCATATAATTGATTAAGAGCTTTTCAACATGATTATATTGCAAAAACCCGATTACTGTACTTTTTACTCAGTTAAAATTCTAACGGGTCCATTGTTCGGCCCATTTAGACCCGCTCGTCCGAAACCTCTACAAAAAAGACAGCAAAACAAGTTTGAATCAAATTTTAGGAGTTCATATAATTGATTACGAGCTTTTCAACATGATTATATTGCGAAAACTTTATTTTTGTACTTTTTACTCATTTAAAATTCTAACGGGTCCATTGTTCGGCCCATTTAGACCCGCTCCTCCGAAACCTCTACAAAATGGTTGCAAAATAAGTTTTAATCCAAATTTAGGAGTTCGTAAAATTGATTAGAGCTTTTCAACACAATTATATTGCGAAAACTCGATTTTTGTGCTTTTTACTCAGATAAAATTCTAACGGGTCCATTGTTCAGCCCATTTAGACCCGATCGTCCGAAACCTCTAAAAAAGGGCTGCAAAATAGGTTTTAATCCAAATTTAGGAGTTCATACAATTGATTACTAGCGTTTCAATACGTTTATATTGCAACAACTTGATTTCTGTACTTTTTACTCAGTTAAAATTCTAACGAGTCCATTGTTCGGCCCATTTAGAACCGCTCGTCCGAAACCTTTACAAAAGGGTTGCAAAATAAGTTTTAATCCAAATTTAGGAGTTCATACAATTGATTACGAGCTTTTCTACACGATTATATTGTAAAAACTCGATTACTTTACTTTTTACTCAATTAAAATTTTAACGGGTCCATGTTCGGCCTATTTAAACTCGCTCGTCCGAAACCTCTACAAAAGGGTTGCAAAATAAGTTTTAATCCAAAATTTAGGAGTTCATACAATTGATTACGAGCTTTTCAACACAATTATATTGCAAAAACTCAATTTTTGTGCTTTTTACCAAGTTAAAATTCTAACGGGTCCATTGTTCGGCCCATTTAGACCCGCTCGTCCGAAACCTCTACAAAATGTTTACAAAATAAGTTTTAATCCAAATTTAGGAGTTCGTAAAATTGATTACGTGCTTTTCAACACAATTATATTGCGAAAACTCGATTTTTGTGTTTTTTACTCAGTTAAAATTCTAACGGGTTCATTGTTCGGCCCATTTAGAACCGATCGTCCGAAACCTCTAAAAAAGGGCTGCAAAATAAGTTTTAATCCAAATTTAGGAGTCCATACAATTGATTACGAGCTTTTCAACACGATTATATTTCAAAAACTCGATTTCTTTAGTTTTTACCCAGTTCAAATTCGAACGGTTCCATTGTTCGGCCCATTTAGACCCGCTCGTCCGAAACCATTACAAAAAAGACCGCAAAATAAGTTAGAATCAAATTTTAGGAGTTCCTATAATTGATTACGAGCTTTTCAACACGATTGTATTGCAAAAACTCGATTACATTACTTTTTACTCAGTTGAAATTCTAACGGGTCCGTTGTTCGGCTCATTTTGACCCGCTCGTCCGAAACCTCTACAAAAAAGACCGAAAAACTTGATTTTTGTACTTTTTACTCAGTCAAAATTCTAACGGGTGTACTTTTTACTTAGTTAAAATTCTAACTGGTAGGATGGGGTCTCTCGAAATTCTCTCAATTTTTTCAGTTCTCCTTTGGGGTTTTGCTTGTTCTTTTGTTCTTCCCCTTCTTTTTTTTCCTTACACCGCCGCTCTTCCCTCCCCCTTTCCTTTGTTTCAACCTAGTTTTTCCTCTTTCTTGTTTCTCTCTGTCGTCGCCAGCATCTACTCTACGCCGTCCGCCTCCGCCTTCTTCCCCTCACCAGCCGGCGATCACCCCCACCAAGAGATCCGTGTGCACATCGGTAAATTTTTGTTGAGACCCCATCCTAGCCCCACGCTTAGATCTTCTCTTTACTGTCATGTTTTTCATTTTTTTGTGATTTTCGATTCTTTTTTACTCATTAGTAAATTCTTGTTCTTCCTTTTTGTTACCATGCAAATTTCTCCACTGGATTTGTGCAAGTCCGTGTTCTCGTCTCCTGGTGGCACGATTTGCAGCCCTTATCTCAATTTTTCATCGGCAAATTTCTCCTGGTGTTTTCGTCTCCACTGGATTTTATTATTTTTTTCGATTCTTTTCTTATTTTCTTATTTTCTTTTACCTTCACCCGATCTAATGTTTTTTTCTTTAAATGATTTGTTTAGGCTTCGGTCTCTACAGATCCTAGCCCAGGTTTGTTTGCTTTCTCATTCATTCTCAACCAAGCTTACGGTAATTCCAGTTTCGTTATGGGTATCTTTTCCCCCATTTTGTAATCTGATCTGCCCCTATCCGGTGGAAATCCGACGGATCTGTGTTTTGTCTGAGCACTCGGTGATTCCAGTATTGCAATGGGTAAGGTTTTTTGTTTTAATTTTCCTTATGTTAGGCTTTTCTAATCTGATTGTTATGCTCTCATCTGTTTCGGTTTTCTTTTTCCATCTATGTAATCTGGTCCGCTTTACTCCGGGAGGTCTCCGACGGATCCGCTCTTCTTTGGAGTCCACCGGTAAGGCTTCCCCCTTGGTAAACCTTAGTTATTCTAACCATTTACGGTTGTTTATTGGGCTAGATTCTTGCTGGTTTCATCTCTCTAGCTTGATTTATTTTTTTATTCTATTAAGGGTGCATCGTCTATTTATGGCTATAATCTACGGGTATATTTTAGAGATCTTGTTTTTTTCTCATTTATTAATGCTGCTGTATCGTATTAATCTTCCTCCTTTTTATTTATTTCCAGTGATTTTGCGCGTTTTTGTGATATTAAGCCGACATGCTGGTTATAGTCCTTTCCATTATCTTAGTTTTTTATGGGATTGTAATTATTATTATTTTTTTATCTCCTATTTTTGTTCTATTTTAGTTTGTATCTATTTATTTATCTTTTTTATCGCCCTTTTCTTTACTGACTCCCATCTTTATCTTATGTTTATTTCCTTATCTTTTGTTTGGTTTTATCTCTGGATTCGGTCTCGAAAGACCATGGATTTTCTTTTCCATGTTGGATGTATTTCGTGTTTTTCTATCTTTTTTCTATTATCGCTGATTTTTTATATCCTCAACTTCTTTGATTATATTTGTATCTTATATGTCTCCTTTGCTCATATCCCTATAGCTAACTTTATTCACATGTTCTTTAACTTTATTCCAGCTCATATCCCTATAGCTAACTTTTCCATAACCATCTTTATTGGTATCCTTTTAATATATTATCTTATGCTTCCCACTATGCATACATTTATTCTTCTTTTTCATGTGTTTCGTTGGTTATTATATTCCACTCCTATTATATTCATAATTTACATTGCTTTTCCTCTTCCTTTGTCTTTAGCTTATGGAGTTTTTTTTATGTTTTTCTTTTTATTCTATAATTGCTTCTTCCTATTCTATTTTTTTCGATTGTTCTCTAATGTATATCTTTTTGCCTTGTATGGTGCAATCTTTCGAACCCTTTTTAGGGGAATTTATACGATCACCAACACCTTCTTAGGTGGTTCTCTACTATCCCCCTTTGGGGAAATTACCACTATCACCTTCATGGTGAAATTAAATGTTCAAGGACAACTATCCGCAAAATTTCATTTTACTCTAAATTACAATTGTTATACGCAAATTATTAAAAACCATATTATTACCTACATAAATCTGTTTTATATAACTTCAAATGATTCACAATTTCAAGTCAATAACTTATTTATTTTCTCTAACACTAAAGCTACCTTCATAAGTTTATTTTATTACATCGTAAATTTTACGATATTTCCCATGTTAAGGATTTTCATACCTTTTCAGTTATTAAACAATTTTCCCTACTCCCTTAAATCTCTCCATGCAGATTATACTTATCCTACTATGAAACTTTATAATATTCTGAAAGTCCTAAATAACTCAATTAACCTCACTATTACTATAATTTCAACAAACTCACTATTCTATTACACTAACCCTGCCACCTTGCTTAATAATTGTTTTCCACTTTTTACTGTTTTCTTTTTGCTGGAGACAAAACTTTCCAGCTATAATATTCAATTATTGCCACATTTACCAACTCCCACCCACCTCCTTTTTACTGTTTTCTTTTTGCGGAAGACAAAACTTCCCAGCTATAATATACAATTATTTCCACATTTATCTACTCCCAGTCACATCCTTATCTTATTTCTTGTCTTACTATCCTATTCTAAATATAAATTAAGCATTAATCTTGTCATTATAATATTTTATTATATCCTTTTTTGGATCCTTTTAATATTTTTTAATCTTCTTTTATTTCTTTTATGGTTCTATTCTTACTTGCATATACCTACTCTAACTTTTGTATTTTTTTTCTCTTTGCATATCAATTATTCTAGTGAGGCCCACGTGCACTCATGTTTCCCATTTCAAGGAAATTATTGTCCTAATCGTTACTTTCACTTTGTCTTTACCTTTTCCTTTAATCTTTTTAGCTATTTTTTTACATGTATCTTTTTCTATTATTATTATTATTTTGCAATTGTCTTATCTCTAGCTATTACTTTTTCTTTTCCTTTTATTATAATCTTTCATATTATTTTATGTCTATGTAACTCTTTCCATCCTATTTCAATCACCAACACCTTCTTAGGTGGTTCTCTACTATCCCCCTTTGGGGAAATTACCACGATCACTTTCATGGTGAAATTAAATGTTCAAGGACATCCGTCCGAAAAATTTTATTCTATTCTAAACCACAATCCTTATCCGCAAATAATCAACAATCCAATTATTACCTACATAAATCTGTTTTATATAATTTTAAATTATTCACAATTTCAAGTCTTTAATTTAATTATTTTTTCAAGTAACACCAATGTTACCTCCACTCGTTTATTTTATTACATCGTCAATTTTATGGTATTTTCTATGTCAAGGATTTTCATACCTTTTCAGTTATTAAACAATTTTTCATACACCCTTAAATCTCTCCACGCAACCTATTCCTATTCTACTATGAAACTTTATAATTTTCTAAAAGCCCTAAAAATCTCAACTAACCTCAATATTATTATAATTTCAACAAACACACTATTTTATTACACTAATTCTGCCACTTTGCTTAATAATTGTTTTCCACATTTCACTCTTCTCTATTTGCTAGAGACAAAACTTTCCAGCTACATTATACAATTATTGCTATTTTTACCAACTCCCAGTCACGTCCTTTTCTTATTTCTGTCTCTACTATCCTATTTTAAAAATAAATTAAGTATTAATCTTGACCCAACTAATTTGAAAGCTGGGATGAGCAGCGGAAAAAACTCTCCGGCGACGGCTGATGTGCAGCCCCGCCGAGGGAAATGATCATTTTATGTTGGAACTGCCAGGGTCTCGGGAAGGTCCAGGCAGTTCAACATCTCCAGCAATACATTCAACTTCATAATCCAGATTTACTTTTTTTATGCGAAACTAAACTTAAAAATACGGCTTATAGCCGTCTTGCTACTTTGTTAGGAATGAACCTAGTTTTTTCGGTTGATTTTTCGGACGCATGTTCTGGACTCGCTTTATTTTCTTTAAAAACTAATAAGATCGATTTGCTTGCTTATTCGGATCGCTTTATCCATACTTATGTTAGTTGTAATTCATCTTCATTTTACTTCACCGGTATTCATGGTTTCTCGGAAACATGTAACAAACCTAAAACTTGGGAATTAATTAATTCACTCAATAATAATGATGGTCAACCTTGGCTTCTTGGCGGCGACTTTAACGAAATCCTAGCTGATAATGAAAAACAAGGTGGCTGTCGTCGGCCTAGATCTCAAATTAATAACTTTCGCCATTGTCTTTCACGAAATTACCTTTTTGATTGCAAACCTACAACGGGTTGGTTTACTTGGACCAAAACGGGGCCTAAAACTCCAACTTTATTTGAGAGATTAGATCGCTTCATAGGGAATATGGCATGGAAAACCACCTATCCCAATTATAGCATCACTTCCGACTTTGACGCTAAATCAGATCATTGTTTTCTTCTCTTGAATACGGAACCTCCTTCTCTAACAAATCATCATCCCCCATCATCCAAGTTCAGATTTGAAAATTGCTGGGCTTCCAATGAAGAAGGTATTTCTGTCGTAAAACAAACTTGGTCATCCACCAAGGGTAACACTTTGGATAAAATTAAAGCCATTGGATCCTGCCTAGGAGACTGACAATCACAACAAAGATTTAAGACCAATGGTCGTATCAACTTTCTTACCACAAAAATTAATAAACTTCTACAACGACCTCTTTCAAATTCGGCTGAAAAAAGATATATCTCTGCCAAATCTGAACTTCACAAACTTCTTGAGGTACAAGAAGCATATTGGGCACAGCGTTCTCGCAATCTATGGCTCTCCCAAGGAGATAAAAACACTCGGTTCTTTCATGCCCGAGCTTCTAGCAGAAAGAAGAAGAACACAATCTCTGGTCTTTTCGACTCCAATAATGTTTGGTGTACTAACGACACCGATCTAATGGAAATAGCTTCTTCATACTTCCACAACCTTTTTACTTCCTCCAACCCATGCTTTTCTGAACAAATCCTATCAAAGATCACTCCTACTATTACGATTGCTATGAATGAGTCCCTTTCTAAGGAATTCACTTCAGAAGAAATCATCACCGCTTTTCGAGACATCGATCCTAGGAAAGCCCCGGGTATCGATGGTTTACCAAGCGGATTCTTTCGTCAACATTGGGATACTGTAGGATCAGACATCATATCACTCTGCCTCAATCTACTTAAAGGGTCAGCTGATATGGCTTCAGTTAACCAAACTATCTTGGTACTCATACCTAAAATCAAAGACCCCACTACTATGAGGCATCTCCGGCCCATCAGTCTCTGCACTGTAATTTATAAAATCATTGCTAAAGTTTTAGTTAATCGAATGAAACATACTATTCCCTTCTGTATCAGTTCCAATCAAGCTGCCTTTGTTCAGGGACGTAACATCACAGATAATATTCTTATTGCTCACGAAATAATTCACTCAATTAATACTGGTACCTCTAAATCCTCTCATGGAGCTGCCCTTAAACTTGATATGGAAAAGGCCTTTGACAGGGTCGAGTGGTCATTCCTTGAAAATGTTATGAACCGTATGGGTTTCGCCTCATCATGGGTTTCTCTTATCATGAGATGTATTTCCTCAGTTTCCTTTACGGTTAAGGTTAACAATTCCTTTTCCCCATTATTTCGACCTCAAAGGGGTCTCCGCCAAGGAGACCCTTTATCTCCTTTCCTCTTCCTATTTTGTACCCAAGGGCTTTCAGCTTTTTTGTCCGATGCTAAACATCAAGGCCTACTCCCAGGTCTAGGTGCAAGTAAGCATGGTCCCAAGGTCAACCATCTTTTGTTTGCGGATGATTGCATAGTTTTCATTAATTCAAAATCCGATGAAGCTAAACACCTTAAGTTAGCCCTCCTGACTTATGCCTCTGCCTCTGGGCAAGCAGTCAACTTTGATAAGTCTACTATCTTTTACAATCCCCGTACTCCTACTTCTACTCGTCAAACTATTAACTCCTATCTTCAAGTACGTGAAGTCTCCAACCCCGGAGTCTATCTTGGAGTACCTCTCCTTATTGGTAAAAATAAGACCCTAGCCTTAGGTTTTATACGCGATAAAATACATGAAAGATTATCCACATGGGACAAACAACTTCTTTCCTTCAGTGGTAGGGAAATTTTTATTAAAGCCGTTTTACAATCTCTACCCCAATACGTTATGTCCTGTTACTTATTACCCCAAAATATTATTGATGATATGACATCTGCCATTCGTCGATATTGGTGGTCTGGGAAAACCAATAAGAAAGGATGGCATATGCTCCCATGGGACCAAGTGTGCTTGCCTAAATCTGTTGGAGGATTGGGTTTCCGGGACCTTAACAACTTTAACATTGCACTTCTCGGTAAACAATTATGGCGCCTTATTTGTGAACCTGACTCCCTCTTGGGACAAATCTATAAATTCAAATACTTTCCCTCAGGAAACATTATTAATGCCTCTCGACCCTCTCGAGGATCTTTTGCTTGGCAAGGTCTTTATAATGCTATGCAACATCTTTTTGGTGGTTTCCTCTATCGGCCTGGTATTAATAGTAACATACGTATCCATCATGATAACTGGGGAGGCTCTTCGTCTATTCATCTCTACGGAGACTATGAGCTATCTGAGGAAGTCCACGTTCGTTGTCGTGACTTTATGGTGCGAAACCAACCATCTTGGGATCCTATCAAAGTTCGTGCATACTTTACTACGGATGATGCCGATTCCATTCTTTCTGTTCCTATCATCAATGACACTCGGGACTCCATCCTCTGGAGGCCTAACGATTCTGGTGTTTATTCTGTCAGATCTGGTTACCTTTTCCTGCAACGCCCCCCTGAACCAAGACTTCGTCCCCCACGTATATGGAAATTTCTTTCCAAGCTTAAGGTTTTACCTAAGGTAAAAACTTTTGGTTGGCGTCTGGGGTCTGAGGCCCTACCTGTTGGGACTCGTCTTCAGACTTTTGATCCAGACTCCGGTCCCTGCCCTATTTGTAATTCTGGTACAGAGTCGATTCTCCATGCTCTCCGTGATTGCTCTGGTGCTTCGGAGTCCCTTAAATTGATTGGTCTACCCTCTTCTCTTATTAATAGCTCTGCCTCCACTGGCCTCCAATGGCTTGAGGACGGTGCTTCCCTCCTTTCTCCTGATCTATTTGGGCTTTTCTTGACTACCCTTTGGAACATCTGGAACAGGCGTAATGACTGGATCCATAATAAACATCTTCAACCCCCATGGCTAATTGCCGTCAACTCTATTAGTCTTCATCGAGAATACTCTAACTCTATATCCTCACCTACATCTTCCATCCCCTTATCATCGACTCCTCCTTCCCGCTGGAGGCATCCCCCTCGTGGATTTATTAAAGTTAATGTGGATGGGGCTTTTGACCTCTCCACTCGTGCAGCGGCGGTTGGAGTTGTCGCTCGTAATGACACAGGGACGGTTGTTGGTGGCTTGGCTTTTCCGCTAGGCAGTTGCTCTGATGCTATTTCATCTGAAGGAAGAGGTCTTCTTGCCGGTATAACTTTTGCCCTATCCAAGGGTTGGAGCCATTTGATCTTCGAGACAGACTGTGCATCTCTAGCGAACAGGATCAACTCTCTTGGGCCAGATCTTTCTACTATGGGTCCGATGATTTTGCAGGCTCATACTGCTTTGGAGGATTTTACTGTAGCACATGTACAGTATGTTTGCCGGGAGGCTAATTTCGTAGCTCATACGTTAGCTACCCATGCCCTTAGATCCATGTCTTCTATGTCTTTTGGATCTATGTATCCTGACTGTATTAAAAACGTTGTACTTAGTGAGGTTTAACCTCATCTTAATAATATATTATGGGTACTCTTTTCCCCTTTTAGGTTTCTCCAAGCCTTGTGCTTGGGGATTTTAGTAGGGGTTTTTAACGAGGCCCACTTTCTTCAAAAAAAAATTCTAACGGGTCTGCCGATGACGGAGGTTGTCAAGATTAATGTGGACGGTGCCTTTCTCCATGGGTCAGGTTCTGCGGCCATCGGAGTTGTCGCTGGTGATGCTCAGGGTACTATTCTTGGAGGATGTGCCGTTCATGAGGCCGACTTTCGGAATGCAACCATGGTTGAGCTCCACGCCATCATTGCTGGTATCATGATGGTCAGAGACAGGGGCTGGGGTGAGGTGCCCATCGAATCAGACTCAGCCATCGTTGTCAATAAGCTCTCTCGGCCCACTATTGATGCTTCCTTATTGGGCCCGTAGATCGTAGAAGCTAAGGCTTTGCTTGCGGCTTCTCCTTTGATTATTTTATCTTTTGTACCTAGATCAGCCAATTTTGTGGCTCATAACTTAGCCTCTTGGGCTTTACATTCTGCATCCTCTATTTTTTTTTACTCTATTATTCCTGATTGTATTCAATCTTATGTATTGGCTGATACTCAGTCTTTTCGTTCTAATATATTTTAGGGCACTCTTTTCCCCTTAGGTTCACCTTGCACCTCGGCACAGGGTGGTTAGAGGGGTTTTTAATGAGGCCCATTTTCTTCAAAATTCTAACGGGTCCATTGTTCGGCCCATTTAGACTCACTCATCCGAAACCTTTACAAAAAAGACCGCAAAATAAGTTAGAATCAAATTTTAGGAGTTCATACAAATGATTACGAGCTTTTCAACAAAATTATATTGCAAAAACTCGATTTTTGTGCTTTTTACTCAGTTAAAATTCTAACGGGTCCATTGTTCGGCCCATTTAGACCCGCTCCTCTGAAACCTCTACAAAAGGGTTGCAAAATAAGTTTTAATCCAAATTTAGGAGTTCATATAATTGATTACGAGCTTTTCAACACGATTATATTGCAAAAACTCGATCTCTGTAGTTTTTACTCAGTTAAAATTCTAACGGGTCCATTGTTCGGCCCATTTAGACCCGCTCGTCCGAAACCACTACAAAAGGGTTCAAAATAAGTTTTAATCCAAATTTAAGAGTTAATACAATTGATTACGAGCTTTTTAACATGATTATAATGCAAAAACTCGATTTCTGTAGTTTTTACCCAGTTCAAATTCGAACGGTTCCATTGTTCGGCCCATTTAGACCTGCTCGTCCGAAACCTTTACAAAAAAGACCGCAAAATAAGTTAGAATTAAATTTTAGGAGTTCCTATAATTGATTACGAGCTTTTCAACACGATTATATAGCAAAAACTCGATTACATTACTTTTTACTTAGTTAAAATTCTAACGGGTCCGTTGTTCGGCTCATTTTGACCCGCTCGTCCGAAACCTCTACAAAAAAGATAGCAAAACAAGTTAGAATCAAATTTTAGGAGTTCATATAATTTCGTACAAGCTTTTCAACACGATTATATTGCAAATACTTGATTTTTGTACTTTTTACTCAGTTAAAATTCTAACGGGTCCGCCGATGACGAAGGTTGTCAAGATTTATGTGGACGGTGCCTTTCACCATGGGTCGGGTTCTGCGGCCATCGGTGTTTTCGCTCGTGTTGCTCAGGGTACTATTCTTGGAGGATGTGCCGTTCATGAGGCTGACTTAAGGAATGCAACCATGGTTGAGCTCCACGCCATCGTTGCTGGTATCATGATGGTCAGAGACAGGGGCTGGGGTGAGGTGTTCATCGAATCAGACTCAGCCATCGTTGTCAATAAGCTCTCTCGGCCCACTACTGATGCTTCCTTATTGGGCCCGCAGATCGCAGAAGCTAAGGCTTTGATGGCGGCTTCTCCTTTGATTAGTTTATCTTTTGTACCTAGATCAGCCAATTTTGTGGCTCATAACTTAGCCTCTTGGGCTTTACATTATGCATCCTCTATTTTTTTTGACTCAATTATTCCTGATTGTATTCAATCTTATGTACTGGTTGATACTCAGTCTTTTCGTTCTAATATATTTCAGGGCACTCTTTTCCCCTTAGGTTCACCTTGCGCCTCGGCACAGGGTGGTTAGAGGGGTTTTTAATGAGGCCCATTTTCTTCAAAATTCTAACGGGTCCATTGTTCGGCCCATTTAGACTCGCTCGTCCGAAACCTTTACAAAAAAGACCGCAAAATAAGTTAGAATCAAATTTTAGGAGTTCATACAAATTATTACGAGCTTTTCAACAAAATTATATTGCAAAAACTCGATTTTTGTGCTTTTTACTCAGTTAAAATTCTAACGGGTCCATTGTTCGGCCCATTTAGACCTGCTCGTCCGAAACCTCTACAAAAGTGTTGCAAAATAAGTTTTAATCCAAATTTAGGAGTTCATGTAATTGATTACGAGCTTTTCAACACGATTATATTGCAAAAACTCGATTTCTGTACTTTTTACTCAGTTAAAATTCTAACGGGTCCATTGTTAGGCCCATTTAGACCCGCTCGTCCGAAACCTCTACAAAAGGGTTCAAAATAAGTTTTAATCCAAATTTAAGAGTTCATACAATTGATTACGAGCTTTTCAACACGATTATATTGCAAAAACCCGATTTCTTTAGTTTTTACCCAGTTCAAATTTGAACGGTTCCATTGTTCGGCCCATTTAGACCCGCTTGTCCGAAAACTTTACAAAAAAGACCGCAAAATAAGTTAGAATCAAATTTTAGGAGTTCTTATAATTGATTACGAGCTTTTCAACACGATTATATTGCAAAAACTCGATGACATTACTTTTTACTCAGTTGAAATTCTAACGGGTCCGTTGTTCGGCTCATTTTGACCCGCTCGTCCGAAACCTCTACAAAAAAGACCGCAAAACAAGTTAGAATCAAATTTTAGGAGTTCATATAATTGAGTACGAGCTTTTCAACACGATTTTATTGCAAAAACTCGATTTCTGTACTTTTTACTCCGTTAAAATTCTAACGGGTCCATTGTTCGGCCCATTTAGACCCGCTCCTCCGAAACCTCTACAAAAGGGTTGCAAAATAAGTTTTAATCCAAATTTAGGAGTTCGTATAATTGATTACGAGCTTTTCAACACGATTATATTGCAAAAACTCGATCTCTGTACATTTTACTCAGTTAAAATTCTAACGGGTCCATTGTTCGGCCCATTTAGACCCGCTCGTCCGAAACCTCTACAAAAGGGTTAAAAATAAGTTTTAATCCAAATTTAAGAGTTCATACAATTGATTACGAGCTTTTCAACACGATTATATTGCAAAAACTCGATTTCTATAGTTTTTACCCAGTTCAAATTCGAACGGTTCCATTGTTCGACCCATTTAGACCCGCTCATCCGAAACCTTTACAAAAAAGACCGCAAAATAAGTTAGAATCAAATTTTAGGAGTTCGTATAATTGATTACGAGCTTTTCAACACGATTATATTGCAAAAACTCGATTACATTACTTTTTACTTAGTTAAATTTCTAAAGGGTCCGTTGTTCGGCTCATTTTGACCCGCTCGTCCGAAACCTCTACAAAAAAGATAGCAAAATAAGTTAGAATCAAATTTTAGGAGTTCATATAATTTCTTACAAGCTTTTCAACACGATTATATTGCAAAAACTTGATTTTTGTACTTTTTACTCAGTTAAAATTCTAATAGGTCCGCCGATGACGAAGGTTGTCAAGATTTATGTGGACGGTGCCTTTCACCATGGGTCAGGTTCTGCGGCCATCGGCGTTGTCGCTCGTGTTGCTCAGGGTACTATTCTTGGAGGATGTGCCGTTCATGAGGCTGACTTAAGGAATGCAACCATGGTTGAGCTCCACGCCATCGTTGCTGGTATCATGATGGTCAGAGACAGGGGCTGGGGTGAGGTGTTCATCGAATCAGACTCAGCCATCGTTGTCAATAAGCTCTCTCGGCCCACTATTGATGCTTCCTTATTGGGCCCGCAGATCGCAGAAGCTAAGGCTTTGATGGCGGCTTTTCCTTTGATTAGTTTATCTTTTGTACCTAGATCAGCCAATTTTGTGGCTCATAACTTAGCCTCTTGGGCTTTACATTCTGCATCCTCTATTTTTTTGACTCTATTATTCTTGTTTGTATTCAATCTGATGTACTAGCTCATACTAAGTCTTTTCGTTCTAATATATTTCAGGGCACTCTTTTCCCCTTAGGTTCACCTTGCGCCTCGGCATAGGGTGGTTAGAGGGGTTTTTAATGAGGCCCATTTTCTTCAAAATTCTAACGGGTCCATTGTTCGGCCCATTTAGACTCGCTCGTCCGAAACCTTTACAAAAAGACCGCAAAATAAGTTAGAATCAAATTTTAGGAGTTCATATAATTGATTACGAGCTTTTCAACACGATTATATTGCAAAAACTCGATTTCTGTACTTTTTACTCAGTTAAAATTCTAACGGGTCTATTATTCGGCCCATTTAGACCCGCTCGTCCGAAATCTCTTCAAAAGGGTTGCAAAATAAGTTTTAATCCAAATTTAGGAGTTCATACAATTGATTACGAGCTTTTCAACACGATTATAATGCAAAAACTCGATTTATGTACTTTTTACTAAGTTAAAATTCTAACGGGTCCATTGTTCGACCCATTTAGACCCGCTCATCCAAAACCTTTACAAAAAAGATCGCAAAATAAGTTAGAATCAAATTTTAGGAGTTCATATAATTGATTAAGAGCTTTTCAACACGATTATATTGCAAAAACCCGATTACTGTACTTTTTACTCAGTTAAAATTCTAACGGGTCTATTGTTCGGCCCATTTAGACCCGCTCATCCGAAACCTCTACAAAAGGTTGTAAAATAAGTTTAAATCCAAATTAAGGAGTTCGTAAAATTGATTACGAGATTTTCAACAAAATTATATTGCGAAAACTCGATTTTTGTGCTTTTTACTCAGTTAAAATTCTAGCGGGTCCATTGTTTGGCCCATTTAGACCCGATCGTCCGAAACCTCTAAAAAGGGCTGCAAAAATAAGTTTTAATCCAAATTTAGGAGTTCATACAATTGATTACTAGCGTTTCAACACGATTATTTTGCAAAAACTTGATTTCTGTACTTTTTTCTCAGTTAAAATTCTAACGGGTCCATTGTTCGGCCCATTTAGACCCGCTCGTCCGAAACCTCTACAAAAACGTTGAAAAATAAGTTTAAATCATAATTAAGGAGTTCATACAATTGATTACGAGCTTTTCAAAACAACTATATTGCAAAAACTCGATTTTTGTGCTTTTTACTCAGTTAAAATTCTAACGGGTCCATTGTTCGGCCCATTTAGACCCGCTCGTCCGAAACCATAGAAAAAAGACCGCAAAACAAGTTTTAATCCAAATTTAGGAGTTCATACAAAAAAGACCGCAAAATAAGTTAGAATCAAATTATAGGAGTTCATACAAATGATTACGAGCTTTTCAACAAAATTATATTGCAAAAACTCGATTTTTGTGCTTTTTACTCCGTTAAAATTCTAACGGGTCCATTGTTCGGCCCATTTAGACCCGCTCGTCCGAAACCTTTACAAAAGGGTTGCAAAATAAGTTTTAATCCAAATTTAGGAGTTCATACAATTGATTACGAGCTTTTCAACACGATTATATTGCAAAAACTTGATTACTGTACTTTTTACTCAGTTAAAATTCTAACGGGTCAATGTTAGGCCCATTTAGACTCGCTGGTCCGAAACCTCTACAAAAAGGACCGCAAAACAAGTTAGAATCAAATTTTAGGAGTTCATGTAATTTCTTACAAGCTTTTCAACACGATTATATTGCAAAAACTTGATTTTTGTAGTTTTTACTCAGTTAAAATTCTAACGGGTCCGCCGATGACGGAGGTTGTCAAGATTAATGTGGACGGTGCCTTTCACCATGGGTCAGGTTCTGCGGCCATCGGAGTTGTCGCTCGTGATGCTCAGGGTACTATTCTTGGAGGATGTGCCGTTCATGAGGCCGACTTTCGGAATGCAACCATGGTTGAGCTCCACGCCATTGTTGCTGGTATCAGGATGGTCAGAGACAGGGGCTGGGTGAGGTGCTCATCGAATCAGACTCAGCCATCGTTGTCAATAAGCTCTCTCGGCCCACTACTGATGCTTCCTTATTGAGCCCGCAGATCGCAGAAGCTAAGGCTTTGCTTGCGGCTTCTCCTTTGATTAGTTTATCTTTTGTACCTAGATCAGCCAATTCTAACGGGTCCATTGTTCGGCTCATTTAGACCCGCTCGTCTGAAACCATAGAAAATAGACCGCAAAACAAGTTTTAATCCAAATTTAGGAGTTCATACAATTGATTTCGATCTTTTCAACATGATTATATTGCAAAAACTCAATTACTGTACTTTTACTCAGCTAAAATTCTAACGGGTACATTATTCGGCCCATTTAGACTCGCTCGTTCGAAACCTCTACAAAAGGGTTGCAAAATAAGTTTTAATCCAAAATTAGGAGTTCATACAATTGATTACGAGCTTTTCAACACAATTATATGCAAAAAAATCGATTTATGTGCTTTTTACTCAGTTAAAATTCTAACGGGTCCATTGTTCGGCCCATTTAGACCCGCTCGTCCGAAATCTCTACAAAAGAGTTACAAAATAAGTTTTAATCCAATTTAGGAGTTCACACAATCGATTACGAGCTTTTCAACACAATTATATTGCAAAAACTTGATTTCTCTACTTTTTACTCAGTTAAAATTCTAACTGGTCCATTGTTCGGCCCATTTAGACCCGCTCGTCTGAAACCTCTACAAAAGGTTGCAAAATAAGTTTAAATCCAAATTAAGGAGTTCATACAATAGATTACGAGCTTTTCAACACAATTGTATTGCAAAAACTCGATTTTTGTGCTTTTTATTCAGTTAAAATTCTAAGGGGTCCATTGTTCGGCCCATTTATACCCGCTCGTCTGAAACCTCTACAAAAAGGTTGCAAAATAAGTTTAAATCCAAATTAAGGAGTTCATACAATTTATTACGAGCTTTTCAACAAAATTATATTGCAAAAACTTGATTTCTATACTTTTTCCTCAATTAAAATTCTAACGGATCCATTGTTCGGCACATTTAGACCCGCTCGTCCGAAACCTCTACAAAAGGGTTGCAAAATAAGTTTTAATCCAAAATTAGGAGTTCATACAATTGATTACGAGCTTTTCAACACAATTATATGCAAAAAATCGATTTTTGTGCTTTTTACACAGTTAAAATTTTAACGGGTCCATTGTTCGGCCCATTTAGACCCGCTCGTCCAAAATCTCTACAAAAGAGTTACAAAATAAGTTTTAATCCAAATTTATGAGTTCATACAATTGATTACTAGCGTTTCAACACGATTATATTGCAAAAGCTTGATTTCTCTACTTTTTACTAAGTTCAAATTCTAACGGGTCCATTGTTCGGCCCATTTAGACCCCCTCGTCTGAAACCTCTACAAATGGGCTCTAAAATAAGTTTTAATTCAAATTAAGGAGTTCATACAATTGATTACGAGCTTTTCAACAAAATTATATTGCAAAAACTTGATTTCTATACTTTTTCCTCAGTTAAAATTCTAACGGATCCATTGTTCGGCCCATTTAGACCAGCTCGTCCGAAACCTCTACAAAAGGGTTGCAAAATAAGTTTTAATCAAAATTTAGGATTTCATATAATTGATTACGAGCTTTTCAACACGATTATATTGCAAAGCCTCGATTTCTGTACTTTTTACTCTGTTAAAATTCTAACGGGTCCATTTTTCGGCCCATTTGGACCCGCTCGTCCGAAACCTCTACAAAAGGGCTGCAAAATAAGTTTTAATCAAAATTTAGGATTTCATATAATTGATTACGAGCTTTTCAACACAATTATATAGCAAAATCTCGATTTCTGTACTTTTTACTCAGTTAAAATTCTAACGGGTCCATTGTTCGGCCCATTTAGACCCGCTCGTCCGAAACCTCTACAAAAACGTTGAAAAATAAGTTTAAATCATAATTAAGGAGTTCATACAATTGATTACGAGCTTTTCAAAACAACTATATTGCAAAAACTCGATTTTTGTGCTTTTTACTCAGTTAAAATTCTAACGGGTCCATTGTTCGGCCCATTTAGACCCGCTCGTCCGAAACCATAGAAAAAAGACCGCAAAACAAGTTTTAATCTAAATTTAGGAGTTCATACAAAAAAGACCGCAAAATAAGTTAGAATCAAATTATAGGAGTTCATACAAATGATTACGAGCTTTTCAACAAAATTATATTGCAAAAACTCGATTTTTGTGCTTTTTACTCCGTTAAAATTCTAACGGGTCCATTGTTCGGCCCATTTAGACCCACTCGTCCGAAACCTTTACAAAAGGGTTGCAAAATAAGTTTTAATCCAAATTTAGGAGTTCATACAATTGATTACGAGCTTTTCAACACGATTATATTGCAAAAACTTGATTACTGTACTTTTTACTCAGTTAAAATTCTAACGGGTCAATGTTAGGCCCATTTAGACTCGCTGGTCCGAAACCTCTACAAAAAGGACCGCAAAACAAGTTAGAATCAAATTTTAGGAGTTCATATAATTTCTTACAAGCTTTTCAACACGATTATATTGCAAAAACTTGATTTTTGTAGTTTTTACTCAGTTAAAATTCTAACGGGTCCGCCGATGACGGAGGTTGTCAAGATTAATGTGGACGGTGCCTTTCACCATGGGTCAGGTTCTGCGGCCATCGGAGTTGTCGCTCGTGATGCTCAGGGTACTATTCTTGGAGGATGTGCCGTTCATGAGGCCGGCTTTCGGAATGCAACCATGGTTGAGCTCCACGCCATTGTTGCTGGTATCAGGATGGTCAGAGACAGGGGCTGGGGTGAGGTGCTCATCGAATCAGACTCAGCCATCGTTGTCAATAAGCTCTCTCGGCCCACTACTGATGCTTCCTTATTGAGCCCACAGATCGCAGAAGCTAAGGCTTTGCTTGCGGCTTCTTCTTTGATTAGTTTATCTTTTGTACCTAGATCAGCCAATTCTAACGGGTCCATTGTTCGGCCCATTTAGACCCGCTCGTCTGAAACCTCTACAAAAGGTTGCAAAATAAGTTTAAATCCAAATTAAGGAGTTCATACAATTGATTACGAGCTTTTCAACACAATTGTATTGCAAAAACTCGATTTTTGTGCTTTTTATTCAGTTAAAATTCTAAGGGGTCCATTGTTCGGCCCATTTATACCCGCTCGTCTGAAACCTCTACAAAAAGGTTGCAAAATAAGTTTAAATCCAAATTAAGGAGTTCATACAATTGATTACGAGCTTTTCAACAAAATTATATTGCAAAAACTTGATTTCTATACTTTTTCCTCAATTAAAATTCTAACGGATCCATTGTTCGGCACATTTAGACCCGCTCGTCCGAAACCTCTACAAAAGGGTTGCAAAATAAGTTTTAATTCAAAATTAGGAGTTCATACAATTGATTACGAGCTTTTCAACACAATTATATGCAAAAAATCGATTTTTGTGCTTTTTACACAGTTAAAATTTTAACGGGTCCATTGTTCGGCCCATTTAGACCCGCTCGTCCAAAATCTCTACAAAAGAGTTACAAAATAAGTTTTAATCCAAATTTATGAGTTCATACAATTGATTACTAGCGTTTCAACACGATTATATTGCAAAAGCTTGATTTCTCTACTTTTTACTAAGTTCAAATTCTAACGGGTCCATTGTTCGGCCCATTTAGACCCCCTCGTCTGAAACCTCTACAAATGGGCTGCAAAATAAGTTTTAATCCAAATTAAGGAGTTCATACAATTGATTACTAGCGTTTCAACATGATTATATTGCAAAAACTTGATTTCTATACTTTTTCCTCAGTTAAAATTCTAACGGGTCCATTGTTCGGCCCATTTAGACCTGCTCGTCCGTAACCTCTACAAAAAGACCGCAAAACAAGTTTTAATCAAATTTTAGGAGTTCATAAAATTGATTACGAGCTTTTCAACACGATTATATTGCAAAAAGTCGATTTATGTACTATTTTTACTCAGTTAAAATTCTAACGGGTCCATTGTTCGGCCCATTTAGACCCGCTCGTCTGAAACCTATACAAAAGGGCTGCAAAATAAGTATTAATCAAAATTTAGGATTTCATATAATTGATTACGAGCTTTTCAACACGATTATATTGCAAAGCCTCGATTTTTGTACTTTTTACTCTGTTAAAATTCTAACGGGTCCATTTTTCGGCCCATTTGGACCCGCTCGTCCGAAACCTCTACAAAAGGGCTGCAAAATAAGTTTTAATCAAAATTTAGGATTTCATATAATTGATTACGAGCTTTTCAACACAATTATATAGCAAAATCTCGATTTCTGTACTTTTTACTCAGTTAAAATTCTAACGGGTCCATTGTTCGGCCCATTTAGACCCGCTCGTCCGAAACCTCTACAAAAAAGACAGCAAAACAAGTTAGAATAAAATTTTAGGAGTTCATATAATTGATTAAGATCTTTTCAACACGATTATATTGCAAAAACTCGATTATTGTACTTTTTACTTAGTTAAAATTCTAACGGGTCCATTGTTCGGCCTATTTAGACTCAGTTAAAGTTTTAACGGGTCCATTGTTCGGCCCATATAGACTCGGTCGTCCGAAACCTCTACAAAAGGGTTGCAAAATAAGTTTTAATCCAAATTTAATAGTTCATTAAATTGATTACTAGCGTTTCAACATGATTATATTGCAAAAACTTGATTTCTATACTTTTTCTTCAGTTAAAATTCTAACGAGTCCATTGTTCGGCCCATTTAGACCCGCTCGTCCGAAACCACTACAAAAAGGTTGCAAAATAAGTTTAAATCCAAATTAAGGAGTTCATACAATTGATTACGAGCTTTTCAACAAAATTATATTGCAAAAACTGGATTTTTGTTCATTTTACTCAGTTACAATTCAAACGGGTCCATTGTTCGGCCCATATAGACCCGCTCATCCGAAACCTCTACAAAAGGGTTGCAAAATAAGTTTTAATCCAAATTTAGGAGTTCATACAATTGATTACTAGCATTTCAACACGATTATATTGCAAAAACTTGATTTCTATACTTTTTCCTCAGTTAAAATTCTAACGGGTCCATTGTTCGGCCCATTTAGACTCGCTCGTCCGAAACCTCGACAAAAGGGTTGCAAAATAAGTTTTAATCCAATTTTAGGAATTCATAAAATTGATTACGAGCTTTTCAACACGATTATATTGGAAAAACTCTATTTATGTACTTTTTACTCAGTTAAAATTCTAACGGGTCCATTGTTCGGCCCATTTAGACCCGCTCGTCCGTAACCTCTAAAAAAAGACCGCAAAACAAGTTTTAATCAAATTTTAGGAGTTCATATAATTGATTACGAGCTTTTCAACATGATTATATTGCAAAAACTTAATTTCTGTACTTTTTACTTAGTTAAAATTCTAACGAGTCCATTGCTCGGCCCGTTTAGACCCACTCGTCTGAAACCTATACAAAAAGGGCTGCAAAATAAGTTTTAATCAAAATTTAGGATTTCATATAATTGATTACGAGCTTTTCAACACGATTATATTTCAATGTACTTTTTACTCCGTTAAAATTCTAAAGGGTCCATTGTTCTTCCTATTTAGACTCGATCGTCCGAAACCTCTACAAAAGGGCTGCAAAATAAGTTTTAATCCACATTTAGGAGTTCATATAATTGATTACGAGCTTTTCAACACGATTATATTGCAAAAACTCGATTTCTATACTTTTTACTTAGTTAAAATTCTAACGGGTCTATTGTTCGGCCCATTTAGACCCGCTCGTCCGAAACCTCTACAAAAGGGTTGCAAAATAAGTTTTATTCCAAATTTATGAGTTCATACAATTGATTACGAGCTTTTCAACATGGTTATATTGCAAAAACTCGATTTCTGTACTTTTTACTCGGTTAAAATTCGAACGGGTCCATTATTCGGCCCATTTAGACCCGCTCATCCGAAACCTATAAAAAAAGACCGCAAAATAAGTTAGAATCAAATTTTAGGAGTTCATGTAATTGATTACGAGCTTTTCAACATGATTATATTGCAAAAACTCGATTACATTACTTTTTACTCAGTTAAAATTCTAACGGGTCCATTGTTCGACCCATTTAGACTCGCTCGTCCGAAACATCGACAAAAGGGTTTCAAAATAAGTTTTAATCCAAATTTAGGAGTTCATAAAATTGATTACGAGCTTTTCAACACGATTATATTGCAAAAACTCGATTTCTGTACTTTTTACTCAGTTAAAATTCTAACAGGTCCATTGTTCGGCCCATTCAGACCCCCTCGTCCAAAAACCTCTACAAAAAAGACCGCAAAACAAGTTAGAATCAAATTTTAGGAGTTCATATAATTGATTACGAGCTTTTAAACACGATTATTTTGCAAAACCCTGATTTCTGTACTTTAACTCAGTTAAAATTCTAACGGGTCCGTCCATTGTTCGGCCCATTTAGACCTGCTCGTCCGAAACCTCTACAAAGAGGATGCAAAATAAGTTTAAATCCAAATATAGTAGTTCATACAATTGATGACAAGCTTTTCAACACAATTATATTGCAAAAACTCGATTTTTATGCTTTTTACTCAGTTAAAATTCTAACGGGTCCATTGTTCGGCCCATTTAGACTCGCTCGTCCAAAACCTCTACAAAAGGGTTTCAAAATATGTTTTAATCCAAATTTAGGAGTTCATACAACTGATTACGAGATTTTCAAAACGATTATATTGCAAAAACTCGATTTCTGTACTTTTTACTCCGTTAAAATTCTAACGAGTCCATTTTTCAGCATATTTAGACCCGATCGTCCGAAACCTCTACAAAAAAAGAGCTGCAAAATAAGTTTTAATCCAAAATTAGGAGTTCATATAATTGATTACGAGCTTTTCAACACGATTATATTGCAAAAACTCGATTTCTGTACTTTTTACTCATTTAAAATTCTAACGGGTCTATTGTTCGGCCCATTTAGACCCGCTCGTCTGAAACCTCTACAAAATGGTTGCAAAATAAGTTTTAATCCAAATTTAGGAGTCCATACAATTGATTACGAGCTTTTCAACACGATTATATTGCAAAAACTCGATTTCTGTACTTTTTACTCAGTTAAAATTCGAATGGGTCCATTATTCGGCCCATTTAGACCCGCTCGTCCGAAACCTATACAAAAAAGACCTCAAAATAAGTTATAATCAAATTTTAGAAGTTCATATAATTGATTACGAGGTTTTCAACACGATTATATTGCAAAAACTCGATTACAATACTTTTTGCTGAGTTAAAATTCTAACGGGTCCATTGTTCGGCTCATTTAGACCCGCTCGTCCGAAACCTCTACAAAAAAGACTGCAAAACAAGTTAGAATCAAATATTAGGAGTTCATATAATTGATTACGAGCTTTTCAACACGATTATATTGCAAAAACTCGATTACGGTACTTTTTACTCAGTTAATATTCTAATGGGTCCATTGTTCGGCCCATTTAGACCCGCTCGTCCGAAACTCGACAAAAGGGTTGCAAAATAAGTTTTAATCCAAATTTAGGAGTTCATACAATTGATTACGAGCTTTTCAACACGATTATATTGCAAAAACTAGATTTCTGTATTTTTTACACAGTTAAAAATCTAACGGGTCCACTGTTCGGCCCATTTAGACCTATTCGTCCGAAACCTCTACAAAAGGGTTGCAAAACAAGTTTTAATCCAAATTTAGGAGTTCATACAATTGATTACGAGCTTTTCAACACGATTATATTTCAAAAACTCGTTTTTCTGTACTTTTTACTAAGTTAAAATTCTAACGGGTCCATTTTTCGGCCCATTTAGACCCGCTCGTCCGAAACCTTTTCAAAAAAGACCACAAAATAAGTTAGAATCAAATTTTAGGAGTTCATATAATTGATTACGAGCTTTTCAACACGATTATATTGAAAACATGATTACAGTACTTTTTACTCATTTAAAATTCTAACGGGTCCATTGTTCGGCCCATTTAGACCCGTTCGTCCGAAACCTATACAAAAGGATTGCAAAATAAGTTTTAATCCAAATTTTGGAGTTCATACAATTGATTACAAGCTTTTCAACAAGATTTCTGTACTTTTTACTCCGTTAAAATTCTAACGGGTCCATTGTTCGGCCCATTTAGACCCGATCATCCGAAACCTCTTTAAAAAAGGCTGCAAAATAAGTTTTAATCCAAATTGAGGAGTTCATATAATTGATTACGAGCTTTTCAAAATGATTATATTGCAAAAACTCGATTTCTGTACTTTTTACTAAGTTAAAATTCTAACGGGTCCACTGTTCGGCCCATTTAGACCCGCTCGTCCGAAACCTCTACAAAAGGGTTGCAAAATAAGTTTTAATCTAAATTTAGGAGTTCATACAATTGATTACGAGCTTTTCAACACGATTATATTTCAAAAACTCGATTTCTGTACTTTTTACTCAGTTAAAATTTTAACGGGTCCATTTTTCGGCCCATTTAGACCCGCTCGTCCGAAACCTTTTCAAAAAAGACCACAAAATAAGTTAGAATCAAATTTTTGGAGTTCATATAATTGATTACGAGCTTTTCAACACGATTATATTGAAAATACGATTACAATACTTTTTACTCATTTAAAATTCTAACGGGTCCATTGTTCGGCTCATTTAGACCCGTTCGTCCGAAACCTCTACAAAATGGTTGCAAAATAAGTTTTAATCCAAATTTAGGAGTTCATACAATTGATTACGAGCTTTTCAACAAGATTTCTGTACTTTTTACTCCGTTAAAATTCTCACGGGTCCATTGTTAGGCCCATTTAGACCCGATCATCCGAAACCTCTACAAAAAGGGCTGCAAAATAAGTTTTAATCCAAATTGAGGAGTTCATATAATTGATTACGAGCTTTTCAGAACGATTATATTGCAAAAACTCGATTTCTGTACTTTTTACTAAGTTAAAATTCTAACAGGTCCACTGTTTGGCCCATTTAGACCCGCTCGTCCGAAACCTCTACAAAAGGGTTGCAAAATAAGTTTTAATCTAAATTTATAAGTTCATACAATTGATTACGAGCTTTTCAACACGATTATATTTCAAAAACTTGATTTCTGTACTTTTTACTCAGTTAAAATTCTAACGGGTCCATTGTTCGATCCATTTAGACCCGCTCGTCCTAAACCTTTACAAAAAACACCGCAAAATAAGTTAGAATCAAATTTTGGAAGTTCATATAATTGATTACGAGCTTTTCAACAGGATTATATTGCAAACACTCGATTACAGAACTTTTTACTCAGTTAAAATTCTAACGAGTCCATTGTTCGGCCCGTTTAGACCCACTCGTCTGAAACCTATACAAAAAGGGCTGCAAAATAAGTTTTAATCAAAATTTAGGATTTCATATAATTGATTACGAGCTTTTCAACACGATTATATTTCAATGTACTTTTTACTCCGTTAAAATTCTAAAGGGTCCATTGTTCTGCCTATTTAGACCCGATCGTCCGAAACCTCTACAAAAGGGCTGCAAAATAAGTTTTAATCCACATTTAGGAGTTCATATAATTGATTACGAGCTTTTCAACACGATTATATTGCAAAAACTCGATTTCTGTACTTTTTACTTAGTTAAAATTCTAACGGGTCTATTGTTCGGCCCATTTAGACCCGCTCGTCCGTAACCTCTACAAAGGGTTGCAAAATAAGTTTTATTCCAAATTTATGAGTTCATACAATTGATTACGAGCTTTTCAACATGGTTATATTGCAAAAACTCGATTTCTGTACTTTTTACTCGGTTAAAATTCGAACGGGTCCATTGTTCGGCCCATTTAGACCCGCTCATCTGAAACCTATAAAAAAGACCGCAAAATAAGTTAGAATCAAATTTTAGGAGTTCATGTAATTGATTACGAGCTTTTCAACATGATTATATTGCAAAAACTCGATTACATTACTTTTTACTCAGTTAAAATTCTAACGGGTCCATTGTTCGACCCTTTTAGACTCGCTCGTCCGAAACATCGACAAAAGGGTTTCAAAATAAGTTTTAATCCAAATTTAGGAGTTCATAAAATTGATTACGAGCTTTTCAACACGATTATATTGCAAAAACTCGATTTCTGTACTTTTTACTCAGTTAAAATTCTAACAGGTCCATTGTTCGGCCCATTCAGACCCCCTCGTCCAAAAACCTCTACAAAAAAGACCGCAAAACAAGTTAGAATCAAATTTTAGGAGTTCATATAATTGATTACGAGCTTTTAAACACGATTATATTGCAAAACCTCGATTTCTGTACTTTAACTCAGTTAAAATTCTAACGGGTCCGTCCATTGTTCGGCCCATTTAGACCTGCTCGTCCGAAACCTCTACAAAGAGGTTGCAAAATAAGTTTAAATCCAAATATAGTAGTTCATACAATTGATGACAAGCTTTTCAACACAATTATATTGCAAAAACTCGATTTTTATGCTTTTTACTCAGTTAAAATTCTAACGGGTCCATTGTTCGGCCCATTTAGACTCGCTCGTCCAAAACCTCTACAAAAGGGTTTCAAAATATGTTTTAATCCAAATTTAGGAGTTCATACAACTGATTACGAGATTTTCAAAACGATTATATTGCAAAAACTCGATTTCTGTACTTTTTACTCCGTTAAAATTCTAACGAGTACATTGTTCAGCATATTTAGACCCGATCGTCCGAAACCTCTACAAAAAAAGAGCTGCAAAATAAGTTTTAATCCAAAATTAGGAGTTCATATAATTGATTACGAGCTTTTCAACACGATTATATTGCAAAAACTCGATTTCTGTACTTTTTACTCATTTAAAATTCTAACGGGTCTATTGTTCGGCCCATTTAGACCCGCTCGTCTGAAACCTCTACAAAATGGTTGCAAAATAAGTTTTAATCCAAATTTAGGAGTTCATACAATTGATTACGAGCTTTTCAACACGATTATATTGCAAAAACTCGATTTCTGTACTTTTTACTTTGTTAAAATTCGAATGGGTCCATTATTCGGCCCATTTAGACCCGCTCGTCCGAAACCTATACAAAAAAGACCTCAAAATAAGTTATAATCAAATTTTAGAAGTTCATATAATTGATTACGAGGTTTTCAACACGATTATATTGCAAAAACTCGATTACAATACTTTTTACTGAGTTAAAATTCTAACGGGTCCATTGTTCGGCTCATTTAGACCCGCTCGTCCAAAACCTCTACAAAAAAGACCGCAAAACAAGTTAGAATCAAATATTAGGAGTTCATATAATTGATTACGAGCTTTTCAACACGATTATATTGCAAAAACTCGATTACGGTACTTTTTACTCAGTTAATATTCTAATGGGTCCATTGTTCGGCCCATTTAGACCCGCTCGTCCGAAACCTCGACAAAAGGGTTGCAAAATAAGTTTTAATCCAAATTTAGGAGTTCATACAATTGATTACGAGCTTTTCAACACGATTATATTGCAAAAACTAGATTTCTGTATTTTTTACACAGTTAAAATTCTAACGGGTCCACTGTTCGGCCCATTTAGACCTGCTCGTCCGAAACCTCTACAAAAGGGTTGCAAAACAAGTTTTAATCCAAATTTAGGAGTTCATACAATTGATTACGAGCTTTTCAACACGATTATATTTCAAAAACTCGTTTTTCTGTACTTTTTACTAAGTTAAAATTCTAACGGGTCCATTATTCGGCCCATTTAGACCCGCTCGTCTGAAACCTTTTCAAAAAAGACCACAAAATAAGTTAGAATCAAATTTTAGGAGTTCATATAATTGATTACGAGCTTTTCAACACGATTATATTGAAAACACGATTACAGTAATTTTTACTCATTTAAAATTCTAACGGGTCCATTGTTCGGCCCATTTAGACTCGTTCATCCGAAACCTCTACAAAAGGGTTGCAAAATAAGTTTTAATCCAAATTTAGGAGTTCATACAATTGATTACGAGCTTTTCAACAAGATTTCTGTACTTTTTACTCCGTTAAAATTCTAACGGGTCCATTGTTCGGCCCATTTAGACCCGATCATCCGAAACCTCTACAAAAAGGGCTGCAAAATAAGTTTTAATCCAAATTGAGGAGTTCATATAATTGATTACGAGCTTTTCAAAATGATTATATTGCAAAAACTCGATTTCTGTACTTTTTACTAAGTTAAAATTCTAACGGGTCCACTGTTCGGCCCATTTAGACCCGCTCGTCCGAAACCTCTACAAAAGGGTTGCAAAATAAGTTTTAATCTAAATTTAGGAGTTCATACAATTGATTACGAGCTTTTCAACACGATTATATTTCAAAAACTCGATTTCTGTACTTTTTACTCAGTTAAAATTCTAACGGGTCCATTTTTCGGCCCATTTAGACCCGCTCGTCCGAAACCTTTTCAAAAAAGACCACAAAATAAGTTAGAATCAAATTTTTGGAGTTCATATAATTGATTACGAGCTTTTCAACACGATTATATTGAAAATACGATTACAGTACTTTTTACTCATTTAAAATTCTAACGGGTCCATTGTTCGGCCCATTTAGACCCGTTCGTCCGAAACCTCTACAAAAGGGTTGCAAAATAAGTTTTAATCCAAATTTAGGAGTTCATACAATTGATTACGAGCTTTTCAACAAGATTTCTGTACTTTTTACTCCGTTAAAATTCTAACGGGTCCATTGTTCGGCCCATTTAGACTCGATCATCCGAAACCTCTACAAAAAGGGTTGCAAAATAAGTTTTAATCCAAATTGAGGAGTTCATATAATTGATTACGAGCTTTTCAAAACGATTATATTGCAAAAACTCGATTTCTGTACTTTTTACTAAGTTAAAATTCTAACAGGTCCACTGTTTGGCCCATTTAGACCCGCTCGTCCGAAACCTCTACAAAAGGGTTGCAAAATAAGTTTTAATCTAAATTTAGGAGTTCATACAATTGATTACGAGATTTTCAACACGATTATATTTCAAAAACTTGATTTCTGTACTTTTTACTCAGTTAAAATTCTAACGGGTCCATTGTTCGACCCATTTAGACCCGCTCGTCCTAAACCTTTACAAAAAACACCACAAAATAAGTTAGAATCAAATTTTGGAAGTTCATATAATTGATTACGAGCTTTTCAACAGGATTATATTGCAAACACTCGATTACAGAACTTTTTACTCAGTTAAAATTCTAACGGGTCCATTGTTCGGCTCATTTAGACCCGCTCGTCCGAAACCTTTACGAAAAGACCGCAAAACAAGTTAGAATCAAATTTTAGGAGTTCATATAATTGATTACGAGCTTTTCAACACGATTATATTGCAAAAACTCAATTACGGTACTTTTTACTCAGTTAAAATTCTAACGGGTCCATTGTTCGGCCCATTTAGACCCGCTCGTCCGAAACCTCGATAAAAGGGTTGCAAAATAAGTTTTAATCCAAATTTAGGAGTTCATACAATTGATTACGAGCTTTTCAACACGATTATATTGCAAAAACTAGATTTCTGTATTATTTACATAGTTAAAATTCTAACGGCTCCACTGTTCGGCCCATTTAGACCTGCTCATCCGAAACCTCTACAAAAGGGTTGAAAAATAAGTTTTAATCCAAATTTAGGAGTTCATACAATTGATAACGAGCTTTTCAACACGATTATATTTCAAAAACTCGATTTCTGTACTTTTTACGACGTTAAAATTCTAACGAGTCCATTGTTCGGCCCATTTAGACCCTCTCGTCAGAAACTTCAACAAAAAGGGCTGCAAAATAAGTTTTAATCCAAATTTAGGAGTTCATACAATTTATTACGAGCTTTTCAACATGATTATATTTCAAAAACTCGATTTCTGTACTTTTTACTCAATTAAAATTCTAACGGCTCCATTGTTCGACCCATTTAGACCCGCTCGTCCGAAACCTTTACAAAAAAGACCGCAAAATAAGTTAGAATCAAATTTTAGGAGTTCATATAATTGATTACGAGCTTTTCAACACGATCGTCCGAAACCTCTACAAAAAGGGCTACAAAATAAGTTTTAATCCACATTTAGGAGTTCATAGAATTGATTACGAGCTTTTCAACATGATTATATTGCAAAAACTCGATTTCTGTACTTTTTACTCAGTTAAAATTCGAACGGGTCCATTGTTCGGCCCATTTAGACCCGCTCGTCTGAAACCTATAAAAAAAGACCGCAAAATAAGTTAGAATCAAATTTTAGGAGTTCATGTAATTGATTACGAGGTTTTCAACACGATTATATTGCAAAAACTCGATTACATTACTTCTTACTGAGTTAAAATTCTAACGGGTCCATTGTTCGGCTCATTTAGACCCGCTCGTCCGAAACCTCTACAAAAAAGACCGCAAAAGAAGTTAGAATCAAATATTAGGAGTTCATATAATTGATTACGAGCTTTTCAACACGATTATATTGCAAAAACTCGATTACAGTACTTTTTACTCAGTTAAAATTCTAATGGGTCCATTGTTCGGCCCATTTAGACCCGCTCGTCCGAAACCTCGACAAAAGGGTTGCAAAATAAGTTTTAATCCAAATTTAGGAGTTCATACAATTGATTACGAGCTTTTCAACACGATTTTATTGCAAAAACTAGATTTATGTATTTTTTACACAGTTAAAATTCTAACGGGTCCACTGTTCGGCCCATTTAGACCTGCTCGTCTGAAACCTCTACAAAAGGGTTGCAAAACAAGTTTTAATCCAAATTTAGGAGTTCATACAATTGATTACGAGCTTTTCAACACAATTATATTTCAAAAACTCGTTTTTCTGTACTTTTTACTCAGTTAAAATTCTAACGGGTCCATTGTTCGGCCCATTTAGACCCGCTCGTCCGTAACCTTTACAAAAAAGACCGCAAAATAAGTTAGAATTAAATTTTAGGAGTTCATATAATTGATTACGAGCTTTTCAACACGATTATATTGCAAAAACTCGATTACAGTACTTTTTACTCAGTTAAAGTACTAACAAGTCCATTGTTCGGCCCATGTAGACCCGCTCGTCCGAAATCTCTACAAAAGGGTTGCAAAATAAGTTTTAATAGAAATTTAAGAGTTCATACAATTGATTACGAGCTTTTCAAAACGATTATATTGCAAAAACTCGATTTCTGTACTTTTTACTCCATTAAAATTCTAACGGGTCCATTGTTCGGCCCATTTAGACTCGATTGTCCGAAACCTCTAAAAAATGGCTGCAAAATAAGTTTTAATCCAAAATGAGGAGTTCATATAATTGATTACGAGCTTTTCAACACGATTATATTGCAAAAACTTGATTTCTGTACTTTTTACTCAGTTAAAATTCTAACGGGTCCATTGTTCGGCCCATTTAGACCCGCTCGTCCGAAACCTCTACAAAAGGGTGGCAAAATAAGTTTTAATCCAAATTTAGGAGTTCATACAATTGATTACGAGCTTTTCAACATGATTATATTTCAAAAACTCGATTTCTGTACTTTTTACTCAGTTAAAATTCTAACGGGTCCATTGTTCGACCCATTTAGACCCGCTCGTCCGAAACCTTTATAAAAAAGACCGCAAAATAAGTTAAATCAAATTTTTGGAGTTCATATATTTTATTACGAGCTTAGCAACATGATTATATTGCAAAAACTCGATCAAGGTACTTTTTGCTCAGTTAAAATTCTAACGGGTCCATTGTTCGGCCCATTTAGACCCTTTCGTCCGAAACCTCTACAAAAGGGTTGCAAAATAAGTTTTAATCCAAATTTAGGAGTTCATACAATTGATTACGAGCTTTTCAACACGATTATATTGCAAAAACTCGATTTCTGTACTTCTTACTCCGTTAAAATTCTAAAGGGTCCATTGTTCGGCCCATTTAGACCCGATCGTCAGAAACCTCTACAAAAAGGGCTGCAAAATAAGTTTTAATCCAAATTTTGGAGTTCATATAATTGATTATGAGCTTTTCAACACGATTATATTGAAAAAAACTCAATTTCTGTACTTTTTATTTAGTTAAAATTCTAACGGGTCCACTGTTCGGCCCATTTAGACCCGCTCGTCCGAAACCCCTACAAAAGGGTTGCAAAATAAGTTTTAATCCAAATTTAGGATTTCATATAATTGATTACGAGCTTTTCAACACGATTTTATTTCAAAATAGCGATTTTTGTACTTTTTTCTCAGTTAAAATTCTAACGGGTCTAATGTTCGGCCCATTTACACCCGCTCGTCCGAAACCTCTACAAAGGGGTTGCAAAATAAGTTTTAATCCAAATTTAGGAGTTCATACAATTGATTACGAGCTTTTCAACACGATTATATTGAAAAAACTTGATTTCTTTACTTTTTACTCAGTTAAAATTCTAACGGGTCCATTGTTCGGCTCATTTAGACCCGCTCGTCCGAAACCTTTACAAAAAAGACCGCAAAACAAGTTAGAATCAAATTTTAGGAGTTTATAAAATTTCTTACAAGCTTTTCAACACGATTATATTGCAAAAACTTTATTTTTGTACTTTTTACTCAGTTAAAATTCTAACGGGTCCATTGTTCGGCCCATTTAGACTCGCTCGTCCGAAACCTCGACAAAAGGGTTGCAAAATAAGTTTTAATCCAAATTTAGGAGTTCATAAATTTGATTACGATCTTTTCAATATGATTATATTGCAAAAACTCGATTTCTGTACTTTTTACTCAGTTAAAATTCTAACGGATCCACTGTTCGGCCCATTTAGAACCGCTCGTCCGAAACCTCTACAAAAGGGTGGCAAAATAAGTTTTAATCCAAATTTAGGAGTTCATACAATTGATTACGAGCTTTTCAACATGATTATATTTCAAAAACTCGATTTCTGTACTTTTTACTCTGTTAAAATCCTAACGGGTCCATTGTTCGACCCATTTAGACCCGCTCGTCCGAAACCTTTATAAAAAAGACCGCAAAATAAGTTAAATCAAATTTTTGGAGTTCATATATTTTATTACGAGCTTTTCAACAGGATTATATTGCAAAAACTTGATCACAGTACTTTTTATCAGTTAAAATTCTAACGGGTCCATTGTTCGGCCCATTTAGACCCTTTCGTCCGAAACCTCTACAAAATGGAAGCAAAATAAGTTTTAATCCAAATTTAGGAGTTCATACAATTAATTACGAGCTTTTCAACACGATTATATTGCAAAAACTCGATTTCTGTACTTCTTACTCCGTTAAAATTCTAAAGGGTCCATTGTTCGGCCCATTTAGACCCGATCGTCAAAAACCTCTTCAAAAAAGGCTGCAAAATAAGTTTTAATCCAAATTTTGGAGTTCATATAATTGATTACGAGCTTTTCAACACGATTATATTGAAAAAAACTCAATTTATGTACTTTTTACTTAGTTAAAATTCTAACGGGTCCACTGTTCGGCCCATTTAGACCCGCTCGTCCGAAACCTCTACAAAAGGGTTGCAAAATAAGTTTTAATCCAAATTTAGGAGTTCATATAATTGATTACGAGCTTTTCAACACGATTTTATTTCAAAATAGTGATTTCTGTACTTTTTACTCAATTAAAATTCTAACGGGTCTATTGTTCGGCCCATTTACACCCGCTCGTCCGAAACCTCTACAAAGGGGTAGCAAAATAAGTTTTAATCCAAATTTAGGAGTTCTTACAATTGATTACGAGCTTTTCAACACGATTATATTGCAAAAACTTGATTTCTTTACTTTTTAATCAGTTAAAATTCTAACGGGTCCATTGTTCGGCCCATTTAGACCCGCTCATCCAAAACCTATAAAAAAGACCGCAAAATAAGTTGGAATCAAATTTTAGGAGTTCATATAATTGATTACTAGCTTTTAAACACGATTATATTGCAACTACTCGATTACATTACTTTTTACTCAGTTAAAATTCTAATGGGATTGTTCGGCCCATTTAGACCCGCTCGTCCGAAACCTCTACAAAAAAGACTGCAAAACAAGTTAGAATCAAATTTTAGGAGTTCATATAATTGCTTACAAGCTTTTCAACACGATTATATTGCAAAAAATTGATTTCTGTACTTTTTACTCAGTTAAAATTCTAACGGGTCTATTGTTCGGCCCATTTAGACCCGCTCGTCCGAAACCTATACAAAGGGGTTGCAAAATAAGTTTTAATCCAAATTTAGGAGTTCATACAATTGATTACGAGCTTTTCAACACAATTATATTGCAAAAACTCAATTTCTGTACTTTTTATTCAGTTAAAATTCGAACAGGTCTATTGTTCGGCCCATTTAGACCCGCTCGTCCGAAACATTTACAAAAAAGACCGTAAAATTAGTTAGAATCAAATTTTTGGAGTTCATATAATTGATTACGAGCTTTTCAACACGATTATTTTGCAAAAACTCGATTACAATACTTTTTACTCAGTTAAAATTCTAACGAGTCCATTGTTCGGCCCATTAAGACCCGCTCGTCCGAAACCTCGACAAAGGGGTTGCAAAATAAGTTTTAATCCAAATTTAGGAGTTCGTACAATTGATTACGAGCTTTTCAACACGATTATATTGCAAAAACTCGATTTCTGTACCTTTTACTCAGTTAAAATTTGAACGGGTCCATTGTTCGGCCCATTTAGACCCGGTCGTCTGAAACCTTTACAAAAAAGACCGCAAAATAAGTTAGAATCATATTTTAGGAGATCATATAATTGATTACGAGCTTTCCAACACGATTATATTGCAAAAACTCGATTACAGTACTTTTTACTCAGTTAAAATTCTAACGGGTCCATTGTTCGGCCCATTTAGACCCGCTCGTCCGAAACCTCTACAAAAGGGTTGCAAAATAAGTTTTAATCCAAATTTAGGTATTCATACATTTGATTACGAGCTTCTCAACATGATTATATTGAACAAACTCGATTTCTGTACTTTTTACTAAGTTAAAATTCTACCGGGTCCACTGTTCGGCCCATTTAGACCCGCTCGTCTGAAACCTCTACAAAAGGGTTGCAAAATAAGTTTTAATCTAAATTTAGGAGTTCATACAATTGATTACGAGCTTTTCAACACGATTATATTTCAAAAACTTGATTTCTGTACTTTTTACTCAGATAAAATTCTAACGGGTCCATTGTTCGACCCATTTAGACCCGCTCATCCGAAACCTTTACAAAAAGACCGCAAAATAAGTTAGAATCAAATTTTGGAAGTTCATATAATTGATTACGAACTTTTCAACAGGATTATATTGCAAAAACTCGATTAAAGTACTTTTTACTCAGTTAAAATTCTAAAGGGTCCATTGTTCGGCTCATTAAGACCCGCTCGTCCGAAACCTTTACGAAAAGACCGCAAAACAAGTTAGAATCAAATTTTAGGATTTCATATAATTGCTTACAAGCTTTTCAACACGATTATATTGCAAAAACTTGATTTTTGTACTTTTTACTTAGTTAAAATTCTAACGGGTCCATTGTTCGGCCCATTTAGACTCGCTCATCCGAAACCTCGACAAAAGGGTTGCAAAATAAGTTTTAATCCAAATTTAGGAGTTCATAAATTTGATTACGAGCTTTTCAACATGATTATATTGCAAAAACTCGATTTCTGTACTTTTTACTCAGTTAAAATTCTAACAGGTCCATTGTTCAGCCCATTTAGACCCGCTCGTCCGAAACCTCTACAAAGGGGTTGCAAAATAAGTTTTAATCCAAATTTAGGAGTTCATACAATTGATTACGAGCTTTTCAACACGATTATATTGCAAAAACTCGATTTTTGTACATTTTATTCAGTTAAAATTTGAACAGTTCCATTGTTCGGCCTATTTAGATCCGGTCGTCCGAAACCATTACAAAAAAGACCGCAAAATAATTTAGAATAGGAGATCATATTATTGATTACGAGCTTTTCAACACGATTATATTGCAAAAACTCGATTACAATACTTTTTACTTAGTTAAAATTCTAACGGGTCCATTGTTCGGCCCATTTAGACCCGCTCGTCCGAAACCTCTACAAAAGGGTTGCAAAATAAGTTTTAATCCAAATTTAGGTATTCATACAATTGATTACGAGCTTTTCAACACGATTATATTGCACAAACTCGATTTCTGTACTTTTTACTCCTTTATAATTCTAACGGGACAATTGTTCGGCCCATTTAGACCCGATCGTCCGAAACCTCTACAATAATGGATACAAAATAAGTTTAAATCCAAATTTAGGAGTTCATATAATTGATTACGAGCTTTTAAACCCAATTATATTGCGAAAACTCAATTTTTGTGCTTTTTACTTAGTTAAAATTCTAACGGGTCTATTGTTCGGCCCATTTAGACCCGCTCGTCCGAAACCTCTACAAAGGGGCTGCAAAATAAGTTTTAATCCAAATTTAGGAGTTCATACAATTGATTACGAGTTTTTCAACACGATTATATTGCAAAAACTCGATTTCTGTACTTTTTACTCCGTTAAAATTCTAACGGGTCCATTGTTCGGCCCATTTAGACCCGCTCGTCCGAAACCTCTACAAAAAGGACTGCAAATTAAGTTTTAATCCAAATTTTGGAGTTCATATAATTGATTACGAGCTTCTCAACACGATTATATTGCAAAAACTCGTTTACATTACTTTTTACTCAGTTAAAATTCTAACGGGTCCATTGTCCGGCTCATTTAGACCCGCTCATCCGAAACCTTTACAAAAAAGACTGCAAAACAAGTTGGAATCAAATTTTAGGAGTTCATATAATTGCTTACAAGCTTTTCAACACGATTATATTGCAAAAAATTGATTTTTGTACTTTTTACTCAATTAAAATTCTAACGGGTCCATTGTTCGGCTCATTTAGACTAGCTCGTCCGAAACCTCGACAAAAGGGTTGCAAAATAAGTTTTAATCCAAATTTAGGAGTTCATAAATTTGATTACGAGCTTTTCAACAAGATTATATTGCAAAAACTCGAATTCTGTACTTTTTACTCAGTTAAATTCTAACTGGTCCATTGTTCGGCCCATTTAGACCTGCTCTTCCGAAACCTCTACAAAAAAGACCGCAAAACAAGTTAGAATCAAATTTTAGGAGTTCATATAATTGATTACGAGCTTTTCAACATGATTATATTGCAAAAACTTGATTTAAGTACATTTTACTCAGTTAAAATTCTAACGGGTCCATAGTTCTGCCCATTTAGACCCGCTCGTCCGAAACCTCTACAAAGAGGTTGCAAAATAAATTTAAATCCAAATTTATGAGTTCATACAATTGATTACGAGCGTTTCAACACAATTATATTGCAAAAACTCGATTTTTATGCTTTTTACTCAGTTAAAATTCTAACGGGTCCATTGTTTGGCCCATTTAGACCCGCTCGTCCAAAACCTCTACAAAAGGGTTTCAAAATAAGTTTTAATCCAAATTTCGGAGTTTATACAATTGATTATGAGCTTTTCAACATGATTATATTTCAAAAACTCAATTTCTGTACTTTTTACTTAGTTAAAATTCTAACGGGTCCATTGTTCGACTCATTTAGACTCGCTCGTCCGAAACCTCTACAAAAGGGTTGCAAAATAAGTTTTAATCCAAATTTAGGAGATCATACAAATGATTACGAGCTTTTCAACACGATTATATTTCAAAAACTCAATTTCTGTACTTTTTACTCAGTTAAAATTCTAACGGGTCCATTGTTAGGCCTATTTAGACCCGCTCGTCCGAAACCTTTACAAAAAAGACCACAAAATAAGTTAGAATCAAATTTTAGGAGTTCATATAATTGATTACGAGCTTTTCAACACGATTATATTGCAAAAACACGATTACAGTACTTTTTACTCAGTTAAAATTCTAACGGGTCCATTGTTCGGCCCATTTAGACCTGGTCGTCCGAAACCATTACAAAAAAGACCGCAAAATAATTTAGAATAGGAGATCATATTATTGATTACGAGCTTTTCAACACGATTATATTGCAAAAACTCGATTACAGTACTTTTTACTCAGTTAAAATTCTAACGGGTCCATTGTTCGGCCCATTTACACCCGCTCGTCCGAAACCTCTACAAAAGGGTTGCAAAATAAGTTTTAATCCAAATTTAGGTATTCATACAATTGATTACGAGCTTTTCAACACGATTATATTGCGCAAACTCGATTTCTGTACTTTTTACTCCGTTAAAATTCTAACGGGACCATTGTTCGGCCCATTTAGACCCGATCGTCCGAAACCTCTACAAAAATGGATACAAAATAAGTTTAAATCCAAATTTAGGAGTTCATATAATTGATTACGAGCTTTTCAACCCAATTATATTGCGAAAACTCGATTTTTGTGCTTTTTACTTAGTTAAAATTCTAACGGGTCTATTGTTCGGCCCATTTAGACCTGCTCGTCCGAAACCTCTACAAAGGGGCTGCAAAATAAGTTTTAATCCAAATTTAGGAGTTCATACAATTGATTACGAGCTTTTCAACACGATTATATTGCAAAAACTCGATTCATGTACTTTTTACTCCGTTAAAATTCAAATGGGTCCATTGTTCGGCCCATTTAGACCCGATCGTCAGAAACCTCTACAAAAAGGGCTGCAAAATAAGTTTTAATCCAAATTTTGGAGTTCATATAATAGATTACGAGCTTCTCAACACGATTATATTGCAAAAACTCGATTACATTACTTTTTACTCAGTTAAAATTCTAACGGGTCCATTGTCCGGCTCATTTAGACCCGCTCATCCGAAACCTTTACAAAAAAGACTGCAAAACAAGTTGGAATCAAATTTTAGGAGTTCATATAATTGCTTACAAGCTTTTCAACACGATTATATTGCAAAAAATTGATTTTTGTACTTTTTACTCAATTAAAATTCTAACGGGTCCATTGTTGGGCTCATTTAGGCTAGCTCGTCCGAAACCTCGACAAAAGGGTTGCAAAATAAGTTTTAATCCAAATTTAGGAGTTCATAAATTTGATTACGAGCTTTTCAACACGATTATATTGCAAAAACTCGATTTCTGTACTTTTTACTCAGTTAAATTCTAACTAGTCCATTGTTCGGCCCATTTAGACCTGCTCTTCCGAAACCTCTACAAAAAAGACAGCAAAACAAGTTAGAATCAAATTTTAGGAGTTCATATAATTGATTACGAGCTTTTCAACACGATTATATTGCAAAAACTTGATTTATGTACATTTTACTCAGTTAAAATTCTAACGGGTCCATTGTTCGACCCATTTAGACCCGCTCGTCCGAAACCTCTACAAAGAGGTTGCAAAATAAATTTAAATCCAAATTTAGGAGTTCATACAATTGATTACGAGCTTTTCAACACAATTATATTGCAAAAATTCGATTTTTATGCTTTTTACTCAATTAAAATTCTAACGGGTCCATTGTTCGGCCCATTTAGACCCGCTCGTCCAAAACCTCTACAAAAGGGTTTCAAAATAAGTTTTAATCCAAATTTCGGAGTTTATACAATTGATTATGAGCTTTTCAACACGATTATATTTCAAAAACTCGATTTCTGTACTTTTTACTTAGTTAAAATTCTAACGGGTCCATTGTTCGACTCATTTAGACTCGCTCGTCCGAAACCTCTACAAAAGGGTTGCAAAATAAGTTTTAATCCAAATTTAGGAGATCATACAATTGATTACGAGCTTTTCATTATATTTCAAAAACTCGATTTCTGTACTTTTTACTCAGTTAAAATTCTAACGGGTCCATTGTTCGGCCCATTTAGACCCGCTCGTTCGAAACCTTTACAAAAAAGACCACAAAATAAGTTAGAATCAAATTTTAGGAGTTCATATAATTGATTACGAGCTTTTCAACACGATTATATTGCAAAAACACGATTATAGTACTTTTTACTCAGTTAAAATTCTAACGGGTCCATTGTTCGGCCCATTTAGACCCGTTCGTCCAAAACCTCTACAAAAGGGTTGCAAAATAAGTTTTAATCGAAATTTAGGAGTTCATACAATTGGTTATGAGCTTTTCAACACGATTATATTGCAAAAACTCGATTTCTGTACTTTTTACTTAGTTAAAATTCTAACGGGTCCATTGTTCGACCCATTTAGACCTGCTCGTCCGAATCTTTTACAAAAAATACCGCAAAATAAGTTAGAATCAAATTTTTGGAGTTCATATAATTGATTACGAGCTTTTCAACAGGATTATATTGCAAAAACTCGATTATAGTACTTTTTACTTAGTTAAAATTCTAACGGGTCCATTGTTCGGCCCATTTAGACCCGCTCGTCCGAAACCTTTAGAAAGAGGTTGCAAAATAAGTTTAAATCCAAATTTAGGAGTTCATACAATTGATTACGAGCTTTTCAACACAATTATATTGCAAAAACTCAATTTTTATGCTTTTTACTTAGTTAAAATTCTAACGTGTCCATTGTTCGGCCCATTTAGACCCGCTCATCCAAAATCTCTACAAAAGAGTTTCAAAATAAGTTTTAATCCAAATTTAGGAGTTCATACAATTGATTACGAGCTTTTCAAAACGATTATATTGCAAAAACTCGATTTATGTACTTTTTACTCCGTTGAAATTCTAACGGGTTCATTGTTCGGCATATTTAGACCCGATCGTCCGAAAGCTCTACAAAAAAGAGCTGTAAAATAAGTTTTAATCCAAATTTAGGAGTTCATTCAATTGATTACGAGCTTTTCAACACGATTCTATTGCAAAAACTCGATTTCTGTACTTTTTACTCAGTTAAAATTCTAACGGGTCTATTGTTCGGCCCATTTAGACCCGCTCGTCTGAAACCTCTATAAAATGGTTGCAAAATAAGTTTTAATCCAAATTTAGGAGTTCATACAATTGATTACGAGCTTTTCAACACGATTATATTGCAAAAACTCGATTTCTGTACTTTTTACTCAGTTAAAATTCGAATGGGTCCATTGTTCGGCCCATTTAGACCCGCTCGTCCGAAACCTATACAAAAAAGACCTCAAAATAAGTTATAATCAAATTTTAGGAGTTCATATAATTGATTACTAGGTTTTCAACACGATTATATTGCAAAAACTAGATTACATTACTTTTTACTGAGTTAAAATTCTAACGGGTCCATTGTTCGGCTCATTTAGACCCGCTCGTCTGAAACCTCTACAAAAAAGACCGCAAAACAAGTTAGAATCAAATATTAGGAGTTCATATAATTGATTACTAGCTTTTCAACACGATTATATTGCAAAAACTCGATTACGATACTTTTTACTCAGTTAAAATTCTAATGGGTCCATTGTTCGGCCCATTTAGACCCGCTCGTCCGAAACCTCGACAAAAGGGTTGCATAATAAGTTTTAATCCAAATTTAGGAGTTCATACAATTGATTACGAGCTTTTCAACACGATTATATTGCAAAAACTAGATTTCTGTATTTTTTACACAGTTAAAATTCTAACGGGTCCACTGTTCGGCCCATTTAGACCAGCTCATCTGAAACCACTACAAAAGGGTTGCAAAACAAGTTTTATTCAAAATTTAGGAGTTCATACAATTGATTACGAGCTTTTCAACACGATTATATTTCAAAAACTCGTTTTTCTGTACTTTTTACTCAGTTAAAATACTAACGGGTCCATTGTTCGGCCCATTTAGACCCGCTCGTCCGAAACCTTTACAAAAAAGACCGCAAAATAAGTTAGAATTAAATTTTAGGAGTTCATATAATTGATTACGAGCTTTTCAACACGATTATATTGAAAAAACTCGATTACAGTACTTTTTACTCAGTTAAAGTTCTAACAAGTCCATTGTTCGGCCCATGTAGACCCGCTCGTCCGAAACCTCTATAAAAGGGTTGCAAAATAAGTTTTAATAGAAATTTAGGAGTTCATACAATTAATTACGAGCTTTTCAAAACGATTATATTGCAAAAACTCGATTTCTGTACTTTTTACGCCATTAAAATTCTAACGGGTCCATTGTTCGGCCCATTTAGACCCGATCGTCCGAAACCTCTAAAAAAATGGCTGCAAAATAAGTTTTAATCCAAATTGAGGAGTTCATATAATTGATTACGAGCTTTTCAACACGATTATATTGCAAAAACTCGATTTCTGTAATTTTTACTCAGTTAAAATTCTAACGGATCCACTGTTCGGCCCATTTAGACCCGCTCGTCCGAAACCTCTACAAAAGGGTGGCAAAATAAGTTTTAATCCAAATTTAGGAGTTCATACAATTGATTACGAGCTTTTCAACATGATTATATTTCAAAAACTCGATTTCTTTACTTTTTACTCAGTTAAAATTCTAACGGGTCCATTGTTCGACCCATTTAGACCCGCTCGTCCGAAACCTTTATAAAAAAGACCGCAAAATAAGTTAAATCAAATTTTTGGAGTTCATATATTTCATTACGAGCTTTTCAACAGGATTATATTGCAAAAGATCGATTACAATACTCTTTACTCAGTTAAAATTCTAACGGGTCCATTGTTCGGCCCATTTAGACCCTCTCGTCCGAAACCTCCACAAAAGGGTTGCAAAATAAGTTAAATCAAATTTTTGGAGTTCATATATTTGATTACGAGATTTTCAACAGGATTATATTGCAAAAACTCGATTACAGTACTTTTTACTCAGTTAAAATTCTAACGGGTCCATTGTTCGGCCCATTTAGACCCTTTCGTCCGAAACCTCTGCAAAAGGGTTGCAAAATAAGTTTTAATCCAAATTTAGGAGTTCATACAATTGATTACGAGCTTTTCAACACGATTATATTGTAAAAACTCGATTTCTGTACTTTTTACTCCGTTAAAATTCTAAAGGGTCCATTGTTCGGCCCATTTAGACCCGATCGTCAGAAACCTCTGCAAAAAGGGCTGCAAAATAAGTTTTAATCCAAATTTTGGAGTTCATATAATTGATTACGAGCTTTTCAACACGATTATATTGAAAAAAACTCAATTTCTGTACTTTTTACTTAGTTAAAATTCTAACGGGTCCACTGTTCGGCCCATTTACACCCGCTCGTCCGAAACCTCTACAAAGGGGTTGCAAAATAAGTTTTAATCCAAATTTAGGAGTTCATACAATTGATTACGAGCTTTTCAACACGATTATATTGCAAAAACTTGATTTCTTTACTTTTTACTCAGTTAAAATTCTAACAGGTCCATTGTTCGGCCCATTTAGACCCGCTCATCCAAAACCTATAAAAAAAGACCGCAAAATAATTTAGAATCAAATTTTAGGAGTTCATATAATTGATTACTAGCTTTTCAACAGGATTATACTGCAAAAAGTTGATTACATTACTTTTTACTCAATTAAAATTCTAACGGGTCCATTGTTCGGCTCATTTAGACCCGCTCGTCCGAAACCTTTACAAAAAAGACCGCAAAAAAAGTTATAATCAAATTTTAGGAGTTCATATAATTTCTTACAAGCTTTTCAACACGATTATATAGCAAAAACTTTATTTTTGTACTTTTTACTCAGTTAAAATTCTAACGGGTCCATTGTTCGGCCCATTTAGACTCGCTCGTCCGAAACCTCGACAAAAGGGTTGCAAAATAAGTTTTAATCCAAATTTAGGAGTTCATATATTTGATTACGATCTTTTCAATACGATTATATTGCAAAAACTCAATTTCTGTACTTTTTACTCAGTTAAAATTCTAACAGGTCCATTGTTCGGCCCATTTAGACCCGCTCGTCCGAAACCTCTACAAAAAAGACTGCAAAACAAGTTAGAATCAAATTTTAGGAGTTCATATAATTGCTTACAAGCTTTTCAACACGATTATATTGCAAAAAATTGATTTTTGTACTTTTTACTAAGTTAAAATTCTAACGGGTCTATTGTTAGGCCCATTTAGACCCGCTCGTCTGAAACCTCTACAAAGGGGTTGCAAAATAAGTTTTAATCCAAATTTAGGAGTTCATACAATTGATTACGAGCTTTTCAACACGATTATATTGCAAATACTCGATTTCTGTACTTTTTATTCAGTTAAAATTCGAACGGGTCCATTGTTCGGCCCATTTAGACCCGCTCGTCCGAAACATTTACAAAAAAGACCGCAAAATAAGTTAGAATCAAATTTTTGGAGTTCATACAATTGATTACGAGCTTTTCAACACGATTATTTTGCAAAAACTCGATTACAATACTTTTTACTCAGTTAAAATTCTAACGAGTCCATTGTTCGGCCCATTTAGACCCGCTCGTCCGAAAACTCGACAAAGGGGTTGCAAAATAAGTTTTAATCCAAATTTAGGAGTTCATACAATTGATTACGAGCTTTTCAACACGATTATATTGCAAAAACTCTATTTCTGTACGTTTTACTCAGTTAAAATTTGAACGGGTCCATTGTTCGGCCCATTTAGACCCGGTCGTCCGAAACCTTTACAAAAAAGACCGCAAAATAAGTTAGAATCATATTTTAGGAGATCATATAATTGATTACGAGCTTTCCAACACGATTATATTGCAAAAACTCGATTACAATACTTTTTACTCAGTTAAAATTCTAACGGGTCCATTGTTCGGCCCATTTAGACCCGCTCGTCCGAAACCTCTACAAAAGGGTTGCAAAATAAGTTTTAATCCAAATTTAGGTATTCATACAATTGATTACGAGCTTTTCAACACGATTATATTGCACAAACTCGATTTCTGTACTTTTTACTAAGTTAAAATTCTAACGGGTCCACAGTTCCACCCATTTAGACCCGCTCGTCCGAAACCTCTACAAAACGGTTGCAAAATAAGTTTTAATCTAAATTTAGGAGTTCATACAATTGATTACGAGCTTTTCAACAAGTTTATATTTCAAAAACTTGATTTCTGTACTTTTTACTCAGATAAAATTCTAACGGGTCCATTGTTCGACCCATTTAGACCCGCTCATCCGAAACCTTTACAAAAAAGACCGCAAAATAAGTTAGAATCAAATTTTGGAAGTTCATACAATTGATTACGAGCTTTTCAAAAGGATTATATTGCAAAAACTCGATTAAAGTACTTTTTACCCAGTTAAAATTCTAACGGGTCCATTGTTCGGCTCATTTAGACCCGCTCGTCCGAAACCTTTACGAAAAGACCGCAAAACAAGTTAGAATCAAATTTTAGGAGTTCATATAATTGCTTCAAGCTTTTCAACACGATTATATTGCAAAAACTTGATTTTTGTACTTTTTACTCAGTTAAAATTCTAATGGGTCCATTGTTCGGCCCATTTAGACTCGCTCGTCCGAAACCTCGACAAAAGGGTTGCAAAATAAGTTTTAATCCAAATTTAGGAGTTCATAAATTTGATTACGAGCTTTTCAACACGATTATATTGCAAAAACTCGATTTCTGTACTTTTTACTCAGTTAAAATTCTAACAGGTCCATTGTTAGGCCCATTTAGACCCGCTCGTCCGAAACATCTACAAAGGGGTTGCAAAATAAGTTTTAATCAAAATTTAGGAGTTCATACAATTGATTATGAGCATTTCAACACGATTCTATAGCAAAAACTCGATTTCTGTACGTTTTACTCAGTTAAAATTCGAACGGGTCCATTGTTCAGCCCATTTAGACCCGGTCGTCCGAAACTATTACAAAAAAAACCGCAAAATAATTTAGAATAGGAGATCATATAATTGATTACGAGCTTTTCAACACGATTATATTGAAAAAACTCGATTACAGTACTTTTTACCCAGTTAAAATTCTAACGGGTCCATTGTTCGGCCCATTTAGACCCGCTCGTCCGAAACCTCTACAAAAAGGTTGCAAAATAAGTTTTAATCCAAATTTAGGTATTCATACAATTGATTACGAGCTTTTCAACACGATTATATTGCACAAACTCGATTTTTGTACTTTTTACTCCGTTAAAATTCTAACGGGACCATTGTTCGGCCCATTTAGACCCGATCGTCCGAAACCTCTACAAAAATGGCTACAAAATAAGTTTAAATCCAAATTTAGGAGTTCATATAATTGATTACGAGCTTTTCAACCCAATTATATTGTGAAAACTCAATTTTTGTGCTTTTTACTTAGTTAAAATTCTAACGGGTCTATTGTTCGGCCCATTTAGACCCGCTCGTCCGAAACCTCTACAAAGGGGCTGCAAAATAAGTTTTAATCCAAATTTAGGAGTTCATACAATTGATTACGAGCTTTTCAACACGATTATATTGCAAAAACTCGATTTCTGTACTTTTTACTCCGTTAAAATTCTAACGGGTCCATTGTTCGGCCCATTTAGACCCGATCGTCAGAAACTTCGACAAAAGGGTTGCAAAATAAGTTTTAATCCAAATTTAGGAGTTCATAAATTTGATTACGAGCTTTTCAACACTAGTTGGAATCAAATTTTAGGAGTTCATATAATTGCTTACAAGCTTTTCAACACGATTATATTGCAAAAAATTGATTTATGTACTTTTTACTCAATTAAAATTCTAACGGGTCCATTGTTCGGCTCATTTAGACTCGCTCGACCGAAACCTCGACAAAAGGGTTGCAAAATAAGTTTTAATCCAAATTTAGGAGTTCATAAATTTGATTACGAGCTTTTCAACACGATTATATTGCAAAAACTCGATTTCTGTACTTTTTACTCATTTAAATTCTAACTGGTCCATTGTTCGGCCCATTTAGACCCGCTCGTCCGAAACCTCTACAAAGGGGTTGCAAAATAAGTTTTAATCCAAATTTAGGAGTTCATAAATTTGATTACGAGCTTTTCAACACGATTATATTGCAAAAACTCGATTTATGTACTTTTTACTAAGTTAAATTCTAAATGGTCCATTGTTCGGCCCATTTAGACCTGCTCGTCCGAAACCTCTACAAAAAAGACCGCAAAACAAGTTAGAATCAAATTTTAGGAGTTCATATAATTGATTACGAGCTTTTCAACACGATTATATTGCAAAAACTTGATTTATGTACATTTTACTCAGTTAAAATTCTAACGGGTCCATTGTTCGGCCCATATAGACCCGCTCGTCCGAAACCTCTAAAAAGAGGTTGCAAAATAAATTTAAATCCAAATTTAGGAGTTCATACAATTGATTACGAGCTTTTTGAACACAATCATATTGCAAAAACTCGATTTTTATGCTTTTTACTCAGTTAAAATTCTAACGGGTCCATTGTTTGACCCATTTAGACCCGCTCGTCCAAAACCTCTACAAAAGGGTTTCAAAATAAGTTTTAATCCAAATTTCGGAGTTTATACAATTGATTATGAGCTTTTCAACACGATTATATTTCAAAAACTCGATTTCTGTACTTTTTACTTAATTAAAATTCTAACGGGTCCATTGTTCGACTCATTTAGACTCGCTCGTCCGAAACCTCTACAAAGGGTTGCAAAATAAGTTTTAATCCAAATTTAGGAGATCATACAATTGATTACGAGATTTTCAACATGATTATATTTCAAAAACTCAATTTCTGTGCTTTTTACTCAGTTAAAATTCTAACGGGTCCATTGTTTGGCCCATTTAGACCCGCTCGTCCGAAACCTTTACAAAAAAGACCACAAAATAAGTTAGAATCAAATTTTAGGAGTTCATATAATTCATTACGAGCTTTTCAACACGATTATATTGCAAAAACACGATTACAGTACTCTTTACTCAGTTAAAATTCTAACGGGTCCATTGTTCGGCCCATTTAGACCCGTTCGTCCAAAACCTCTACAAAAGGGTTGCAAAATAAGTTTTAATCGAAATTTAGGAGTTCATACAATTGGTTATGAGCTTTTCAACACGATTATATTGCAAAACACGATTTCTGTACTTTTTACTCCGTTAAAATTTTAACGGGTCCATTGTTCGACCCATTTAGACCCGATCGTCCGAAACCTCTACAAAAAGGGCTGCAAAATAAGTTTTAATCCAAATTGAGGAGTTCATATAATTGATTACGAGCTTTTCAACATGATTATATTGCAAAAACTCGATTTCTGTACTTTTTACTCAGTTAAAATTCTAACGGGTCCACTGTTCCGCCCATTTAGACCCGCTCGTCCGAAACCTCTACAAAAGGGTTGCAAAATAAGTTTTAATCCAAATTTAGGAGTTCATACAATTTATTACGAGCTTTTCAACACGATTATATTTCAAAAACTCGATTTATGTACTTTTTACTTAGTTAAAATTCTAACGGGTCCATTGTTCGGCCCATTTAGACCCGCTCATCCAAAATCTCTACAAAAGAGTTTCAAAATAAGTTTTAATCCAAATTTAGGAGTTCATACAATTGATTACGAGCTTTTCAACACGATTATACTGCAAAAACTCGATTTCTGTACTTTTTACTCCGTTAATATTCTAACGGGTCCATTGTTCGGCATATTTAGACCCGATCGTCCGAAACCTCTACAAAAAATAGCTGCAAAATAAGTTTTAATCCAAATTTAGGAGTTCATATAATTGATTACAAGCTTTTCAACACGATTATATTGCAAAAACTCGATTTCTATACTTTTTACTCAGTTAAAATTCTAACAGGTCCATTGTTCGGCCCATTTAGACCCGCTCGTCTGAAACCTCTACAAAAAAGACCGCAAAACAAGTTAGAATCAAATTTTAGGAGTTCATATAATTGATTACGTGCTTTTCAACACGATTATATTGCAAAAACTTGTTTTCTGTACTTTTTACTTAGTTAAAATTCTAACGGGTCTATTGTTCGGCCCATTTAGACCCGCTCGTCCGAAACCTCGACAGAGGGGTTGCAAAATAAGTTTTAATCCAAATTTAGGAGTTCATACAATTGATTACGAGCTTTTCAGCACGATTATATTGCAAAAACTCGATTTCTGTACGTTTTACTCAGTTAAAACTTCAACGGGTCTATTGTTCGTCCCATTTAGACTCGGTCGTCCGAAACCTTTACAAAAAAGACCGCAAAATAAGTTAGAATCATATTTTAGGAGATCATATAATTGATTACGAGCTTTTCAACACGATTATATTGCAAAAACTCGATTATTGTACTTTTTACTCAGTTAAAATTCTAACGGGTTTATTGTTCGGCCCATTTAGACCGGCTCGTCCGAAACCTCTACAAAAGGGTTGCAAAATAAGTTTTAATCCAAATTTAGGAGATCATACAATTGATTACGAGCTTTTCAACACGATTATATTGCAAAAACTCGATTTCTGTACTTTTTACTCAGTTAAATTCTAAAAGGTCCATTGTTCGGCCCATTTAGACCTGCTCGTCCGAAACCTCTACCAAAAAGACCGCAAAACAAGTTAGAATCAAATTTTAGGAGTTCATATAATTGATTACGAGCTTTTCAACACGATTATATTGAAAAAACTTGATTTCTGTACATTTTACTCAGTTAAAATTCTAACGGGTCCATTGTTCGGCCCATTTAGACCCGCTCGTCCGAAACCTCTACAAAGAGGTTGCAAAATAAATTTAATTCCAAATTTAGGAGTTCATACAATTGATTACGAGCTTTTCAACACAATTATATTGCAAAAACTCGATTTTTATGCTTTTTACTCAGTTAAAATTCTAACGGGTCCATTGTTCGACCCATTTAGACCCGCTCGTCCAAAACCTCTACAAAAGGGTTTCAAAATAAGTTTTAATCCAAATTTCAGAGTTTATACAATTGATTATGAGCTTTTCAACACGATTATATTTCAAAAACACGATTTCTGTACTTTTTACTTAGTTAAAATTCTAACGGGTCCATTGTTCGACCCATTTAGACTCGCTCGTCCGAAACCTATACAAAAGGGTTGCAAAATAAGTTTTATTCCAAATTTAGGAGATCATACAATTGATTACGAGCTTTTCAACACGATTATATTTCAAAAACTCGATTTCTGTACTTTTTACTCAGTTAAAATTCTAACGAGTCCATTGTTCGGCCCATTTAGACCCGCTCGTCCGAAACCTTTACAAAAGAGACCACAAAATAAGTTAGAATCAAATTTTAGGAGTTCATATAATTGATTACGAGCTTTTCAACACGATTATATTGCAAAAACACAATTACAATACTTTTTACTCATTTAAAATTCTAACGGGTCCATTGTTCCGCCCATTTAGACCCGTTCGTCCGAAACCTCTACAAAAGGGTTGCAAAATAAGTTTTAATCCAAATTTAGGAGTTCATACAATTGATTACGAGCTTTTCAAAACGATTATATTGCAAAAACTCGATTTCTGTACTTTTTACTCCATTAAAATTATAACGGGTCCATTGTTCGGCCCATTTAGACCCGATCGTCCGAAACCTCTAAAAAAATGGCTGCAAAATAAGTTTTAATCCAAATTGAGGAGTCCATATAATTGATTACGAGCTTTTCAACACGATTATATTGCAAAAACTCGATTTTTGTACTTTTTACTCAGTTAAAATTCTAACGGATCCACTATTCGGCCCATTTAGACTCGCTCGTCCGAAACCTCTACAAAAGGGTGGCATAATAAGTTTTAATCCAAATTTAGGAGTTCATACAATTGATTACGAGCTTTTCAACATGATTATATTTCAAAAACTCGATTTCTGTACTTTTTACTCTGTTAAAATTCTAACGGGTCCATTGTTCGACCCATTTAGACCCGCTCATCCGAAACCTTTATAAAAAACACCGTAAAATAAGTTAAATCAAATTTTTGGAGTTCATATATTTGATTACGAGCTTTTCAACAGGATTATATTGCAAAAACTCGATTACAGTACTTTTTACTCAGTTAAAATTCTAACGGGTCCATTGTTCGGCCCATTTAGACCCGATCGTCCGAAACCTCTAAAAAAATGGCTGCAAAATAAGTTTTAATCCAAATTGAGGAGTCCATATAATTGATTACGAGCTTTTCAACACGATTATATTGCAAAATCTCGATTTCTGTACTTTTTACTCAGTTAAAATTCTAACGGATCCACTATTCGGCCCATTTAGACCCGCTCGTCCGAAACCTCTACAAAAGGGTGGCAAAATAAGTTTTAATCCAAATTTAGGAGTTCATACAATTGATTACGAGCTTTTCAACATGATTATATTTCAAAAACTCGATTTCTGTACTTTTTACTATGTTAAAATTCTAACGGGTCCATTGTTCGACCCATTTAGACCCGCTCATCCGAAACCTTTATAAAAAACACCGCAAAGTAAGTTAAATCAAATTTTTGGAGTTCATATATTTGATTACGAGCTTTTCAACAGGATTATATTGCAAAAACTCGATTACAGTACTTTTTACTCAGTTAAAATTCTAACGGGTCCATTGTTCGGCCCATTTAGACCCTTTCGTCCGAAACCTCTACAAAAGGGTTTCAAAATAAGTTTTAATCCAAATTTAGGAGTTCATACAATTGATTACGAGCTTTTCAACACGATTATATTGCAAAAACTCGATTTCTGTACTTTTTACTCCGTTAAAATTCTAAAGGGTCCATTGTTCGGCCCATTTAGACCCGATCGTCAGAAACCTCTACAAAAAGGGCTGCAAAATAAGTTTTAATCCAAATTTTGGAGTTCATAAAATTGATTACGAGCTTTTTAACACGGTCATATTGAAAAAAACTCAATTTCTGTACTTTTTACTTAGTTATAATTCTAACGGGTCCACTGTTCGGCCCATTTAGACCCGCTCGTCCGAAATCTCTACAAAAGGGTTGCAAAATAAGTTTTAATCCAAATTTAGGAGTTCATATAATTGATTACGAGCTTTTCAACACGATTATATTTCAAAATAGCGATTTCTGTACTTTTTACTCAGTTAAAATTCTAACGGGTCTATTGTTCGGCCCATTTACACCCGCTCGTCCGAAACCTCTAAAAGGGGTTGCAAAATAAGTTTTAATCCAAATTTAGGAGTTCATACAATTGATTACGAGCTTTTCAACACGATTATATTGCAAAAACTTGATTTCTTTACTTTTTACTCAGTTAAAATTCTAACGGGTCCATTGTTCGGCCCATTTAGACCCGCTCATCCAAAACCTATAAAAAAAAAGACCGCAAAATAAGTTAGAATCAAATTTTAGGAGTTCATATAATTGATTACTAGCTTTTCAACACGATTATATTGCAAAAACTCGATTACATTACTTTTTACTCAGTTAAAATTCTAACGGGTCCATTGTTCAGCTCATTTAGACCCGCTCGTCCGAAACCTTTATAAAAAAGACCGCAAAACAAGTTAGAATCAAATTTTAGGAGTTCATATAATTTCTTACAAGCTTTTCAACATGATTATATTGCAAAAACTTTATTTTTGTACTTTTTACTCAGTTAAAATTCTAACGGGTCCATTGTTCGGCCCATTTAGACTCGCTCGTCAGAAACCTCGACAAAAGGGTTGCAAAATAAGTTTTAATCCAAATTTAGGAGTTCATAAATTTGATTACGATCTTTTTAATACGATTATATTGCAAAAACTCAATTTCTGTACTTTTTACTCAGTTAAAATTCTAACAGGTCCATTGTTCGGCCCATTTAGACCCGCTTGTCCGAAACCTCTACAAAAAAAACTACAAAACAAGTTAGAATCAAATTTTAGGAGTTCATATAATTTCTTACAAGCTTTTCAACACGATTATATTGCAAAAAATTGATTTTTGTACTTTTTACTCAGTTAAAATTCTAACGGGTCTATTGTTCGGCCCATTTAGACCCGCTCGTCCGAAACCTCTACAAAGGGGTTGCAAAATAAGTTTTAATCCAAATTTAGGAGTTCATACAATTGATTACGAGCTTTTCAACACGATTATATTGCAAAAATTCGATTTCTGTACTTTTTATTCAGTTAAAATTCAAACGGGTCCATTGTTCGGCCCATTTAGACCCGCTCGTCCGAAACATTTACAAAAAAGACCGCAAAATAAGTTAGAATCAAAATTTTGAGTTCATATAATTGATTACGAGCTTTTCAACACGATTATTTTGCAAAAACTCGATTACAATACTTTTTACTCAGTTAAAATTCTAACGAGTCCATTGTTCGGCCCATTTAGACCCTCTCGTCCGAAACCTCGACAAAGGGGTTGCAAAATAAGTTTTAATCCAAATTTAGGAGTTCATACAATTGATTACGAGCTTTTCAACACGATTATATTGCAAAAACTCGATTTCTGTACGTTTTACTCAGTTAAAATTTGAACGGGTCCATTGTTCGGCCCATTTAGACCCGGTCGTCCGAAACCTTTACAAAAAAGACCGCAAAATAAGTTAGAATCATATTTTAGGAGATCATATAATTGATTACCAGCTTTCCAACACGATTATATTGCAAAAACTCGATTAGAGTACTTTTTACTCAGTTAAAATTCTAACGGGTCCATTGTTCGGCCCATTTAGACCCGCTCGTCCGAAACCTCTACAAAAGGGTTGCAAAATAAGTTTTAATCCAAATTTAGGTATTCATACATTTGATTACGAGCTTTTCAACACGATTATATTGCACAAACTCGATTTCTGTACTTTTTACTAATTTAAAATTCTAACGGGTCCACTGTTCGGCCCATTTAGACCCGCTCGTCCGAAACCTCTACAAAAGGGTTGCAAAATAAGTTTTAATCTGAATTTAGGAGTTTATACAATTGATTACGAGCTTTTCAACAAGATTATATTTCAAAAACTTGATTTCTGTACTTTTTACTCAGATAAAATTCTAACGGGTCCATTGTTCGACCCATTTAAACCCGCTTATCCGAAACCTTTACAAAAAAGACCGCAAAATAAGTTCGAATCAAATTTTGGAAGTTCATATAATTGATTACGAGCTTTTCAACAGGATTATATTGCAAAAATTCGATCAAAGTACTTTTTACTCAGTTAAAGTTCTAACGGGTCCATTGTTCGGCTCATTTAGACCCGCTCGTCCGAAACCTTTACGAACAGACCGCAAAACAAGTTAGAATCAAATTTTAGGAGTTCATATAATTGCTTACAAGCTTTTCAACACGATTATATTGCAAAAACTTGATTTTTGTACTTTTTACTCAATTAAAATTCTAATGGGTCCATTGTTCGGCCCATTTAGACTAGCTCGTCCGAAACCTCGACAAAAGGGTTGCAAAATAAGTTTTAATCCAAATTTAGGAGTTCATAAATTTGATTACGAGCTTTTCAACACGATTATATTGCAAAAACTCGATTTCTGTACTTTTTACTCAGTTAAAATTCTAACAGGTCCATTGTTCGGCCCATTTTGACCCGCTCGTCCGAAACCTCTACAAAGGGGTTGCAAAATAAGTTTTAATCAAGATTTAGGAGTTCATACAATTTATTACGAGCTTTTCAACACGATTATATTGCAAAAACTCGATTACAGTACTTTGTACCCAGTTAAAATTCTAACGGGTCCATTGTTCGGCCCATTTAGACCCGCTCGTCCGAAACCTCTACAAAAGGGTTGCAAAATACGTTTTTATCCAAATTTAGGTATTCATACAATTGATTACGAGCTATTCAACACGATTATATTGCACAAACTCAATTTCTGTACTTTTTACTCCGTTAAAATTCTAACGGGACCATTGTTCGGCGCATTTAGACCCGATCGTCCGAAACCTCTACAAAAATGGCTACAAAATAAGTTTAAATCCAAATTTAGGAGTTCATATAATTGATTACAAGCTTTTCAACCCAATTATATTGCGAAAACTCGATTTTTGTGCTTTTTACTTAGTTAAAATTCTAACGGGTCTATTGTTCGGCCCATTTAGACCCGCTCGTCCGAAACCTCTACAAAGGGGCTGCAAAATAAGTTTTAATCCAAATTTAGGAGTTCATACAATTGATTACGGGCTTTTCAACACGATTATATTGCAAAAACTCGATTTCTGTACTTTTTACTCGTTAAAATTCTAACGGGTCCATTGTTCGGCCCATTTAGACCCGATCGTCAGAAACCTCTACAAAAAGGGCTGCAAAATAAGTTTTAATCCAAATATTGGAGTTCATATAATTGATTACGAGCTTCTCAACACGATTATATTGCAAAAACTCGATTACATTATTTTTACTCAGTTAAAATTCTAACGGGTCCATTGTCCGGCTCATTTAGACCCGCTCATCCGAAACCTTTACAAAAAAGACTGCAAAACAAGTTGGAATCAAATTTTAGGAGTTCATATAATTGCTTACAAGCTTTTCAACACGATTATATTGCAAAAAATTGATTTTTGTACTTTTTACTCAATTAAAATTCTAACGGGTCCATTGTTCGGCTAATTTAGAATCGCTCGACCGAAACCTCGACAAAAGGGTTGCAAAATAAGTTTTAATCCAAATTTAGGAGTTCATAAATTTGATTACGAGCTTTTCAACACGATTATATTGCAAAAACTTGATTTCTGAACTTTTTACTCAGTTAAATTCTAACTGGTCCATTGTTCGGCCCATTTAGACCTGCTCGTCCGAAACCTCTACAAAAAAGACCGCAAAACAAGTTAGAATCAAATTTTAGGAGTTCATATAATTGATTACGAGCTTTTCAACACGATTATATTGCAAAAACTTGATTTATGTACATTTTACTCAGTTAAAATTCTAACGGGTCCATAGTTCGGCCCATTTAGACCCGCTCGTCCGAAACCTCTACAAAGAGGTTGCAAAATAAATTTAAATCCAAATTTATGAGTTCATACAATTGATTACGAGCTTTTCAATACAATTATATTGCAAAAACTCGAATTTTATGCTTTTTACTCAGTTAAAATTCTAACGGGTCCATTGTTCGGCCCATTTAGACCCGCTCGTCCAAAACCTCTACAAAAGGGTTTCAAAATAAGTTTTAATCCAAATTTCGGAGTTCATACAATTGATTACGAGCTTTTCAACACGATTATATTGCAAAAACTCGATTTCTGTACTTTTTACTCAGTTAAAATTCTAACGAGTCCATTGTTCGGCCCATGTAGACACGCTCGTCCGAAACCTCTACAAAAGGGTTGCAAAATAAGTTTTAATCCAAATTTAGGAGTTCATACAATTGATTACGAGCGTTTCAACACGATTACATTGGAAAAACTCGATTTCTGTACTTTTTATTCCGTTAAAATTCTAACGGGTCCATTATTCGGCCCATTTAGCCCCGGTCGTTCGGAACCTCTACAAAAGTGTTGCAAAATAAGTTTTAATCTAAATTTAGGAGTTCATACAATTGATTACGAGCTTTTCAACACGATTATATTGCAAAAACTCGATATCTGTACTTTTTACTCAATTAAAATTCTAACGGGTCCATTGTTCGGCCCATTTAGACCCGCTCGTCCGAAACCTTTACAAAAAGATCGCAAAATAAGTTAGAATCAAATTTTAGGAGTTCATATAATTGATTTAGAGCTTTTAAACATGATTATATTGCAAAAACTCGATTACTGGACTTTTTACTTAGTTAAAATTTTAACAGGTTCATTGTTCGGCCCATTTAGACCCGCTCGTCCGAAACCTCTACAAAAGTGTTGCAAAATAAGTTTTAATCCAAATTTAGGAGTTCATACAATTGATTACGAGCGTTTCAACATGATTACATTGCAAAAACTCGATTACTGTACTTTTTACTCAGTTAAAATTCGAACGTGTCCATTGTTCAGCCCATTTAGACACGCCCATCTGAAACCTCTACAAAAGGGTTGTAAAATAAGTTTTAGTCAAATTTAGGAGTTCATACAATTGATTATGAGCTTTTCAACATGATTATATTGCAAAAACTTGATTTTTCTGTACTTTTTACTTAGTTAAAATTCTAACGGGTCCATTGTTCGACTCATTTAGACTCGCTCGTCCGAAACCTCTACAAAAGGGTTGCAAAATAAGTTTTAATCCAAATTTAGGAGATCATACAATTGATTACGAGCTTTTCAACACGATTATATTTCAAAAACTCAATTTCTATACTTTTTACTCAGTTAAAATTCTAACGGGTCCATTGTTCGGCCCATTTAGACCCGCTCGTCCGAAACCTTTACAAAAAAGACCACAAAATAAGTTAGAATCAAATTTTAGGAGTTCATATAATTGATTACGAGCTTTTCAACACGATTATATTGCAAAAACACGATTACAGTACTTTTTACTCAGTTAAAATTCTAACGGGTCCATTGTTCGGCCCATTTAGACCCGTTCGTCCAAAACCTCTACAAAAGGGTTGCAAAATAAGTTTTAATCGAAATTTAGGAGTTCATACAATTGGTTATGAGCTTTTCAACACGATTATATTGCAAAAACACGATTTCTGTACTTTTTACTCCGTTAAAATTCTAACGGGTCCATTGTTCGACCCATTTAGACCCGATCGTCCGAAACCTCTACAAAAAGGGCTGCAAAATAAGTTTTATTCCAAATTGAGGAGTTCATATAATTGGTTACGAGCTTTTCAACATGATTATATTGCAAAAACTCGATTTCTGTACTTTTTACTCAGTTAAAATTCTAAAGGGTCCACTGTTCCGCCCATTTAGACCCGCTCGTCCGAAACCTCTACAAAAGGGTTGCAAAATAAGTTTTAATCCAAATTTAGGAGTTCATACAATTTATTACGAGCTTTTCAACACGATTATATTTCAAAAACTCGATTTCTGTACTTTTTACTTAGTTAAAATTCTAACGGGTCCATTGTTCGACCCATTTAGACCTGCTCGTCCGAAACTTTTACAAAAAAGACCGCAAAATAAGTTAGAATCAAATTTTTGGAGTTCATATAATTGATTACGAGCTTTTCAACATGATTATATTGCAAAAACTCGATTATAGTACTTTTTACTCTCTTAAAATTCTAACGGGTCCATTGTTCGGCTCATTTAGACCCGCTCGTCCGAAACCTTTACAAAAAGACCGCAAAACAAGTTAGAATCAAATTTTAGGAGTTCATATAATTGATTACGAGCTTTTCAACACGATTATATTGCAAAAACTCAATTACGGTACTTTTTACTCAGTTAAAATTCTAACGGGTCCATTGTTCGGCCCATTTAGACCCGCTCGTCCAAAACCTCGACAAAAGGGTTGCAAAATAAGTTTTAATCCAAATTTAGGAGCTCATACAATTGATTACGAGCTTTTCAACACGATTATATTGCAAAAACTCGATTTCTGTATTTTTTACACAGTTAAAATTCTAACGGGTCCATTGTTCGGCCCATTTAGACCCTCTCGTTAGAAACTTCTACAAAAAGAGCTGCAAAATAAGTTTTAATCCAAATTTAGGAGTTCATACAATTGATTACGAGCTTTTCAACATGATTATATTTCAAAAACTCGATTTCTGTACTTTTTACTCAATTAAAATTCTAACGGGTCCGTTGTTCGACCCATTTATACCCGCTCGTCCGAAACCTTTACAAAAAAGACCGCAAAATAAGTTAGAATCAAATTTTAGGAGTTCATATAATTGATTACGAGCTTTTCAACACAATTATATTGCAAAAACTCGATTACAGTACTTTTTACTCAGTTAAAATTCTAAAAGGTCCATTTTTCGGCCCATGTAGACCCGCTCGTCCGAAACCTCTACAAAAAGGTTGCAAAATAAGTTTTAATAGAAATTTAGGAGTTCATACAATTGATTACGAGCTTTTCAACATGATTATATTGCAAAAACTCGATTTCTGTACTTTTTACTCAGTTAAAATTCTAAAGGGTCCACTGTTCCGCCCATTTAGACCCGCTCGTCCGAAACCTCTACAAAAGGGTTGCAAAATAAGTTTTAATCCAAATTTAGGAGTTCATACAATTTATTACGAGCTTTTCAACATGGTTATATTTCAAAAACTCGATTTCTGTACTTTTTACTTAGTTAAAATTCTAACGGGTCCATTGTTCGACCCATTTATACCCGCTCGTCCGAAACCTATAAAAAAAGACCGCAAAATAAGTTAGAATAAAATTTTAGGAGTTCATGTAATTGATTACGAGCTTTTCAACATGATTATATTGCAAAAACTCGATTACATTACTTTTTACTCAGTTAAAATTCTAACGGGTCCATTGTTAGGCTCATTTCGACCCGCTCGTCCGAAACCTTTACAAAAAAGAGCGCAAAACAAGTTAGAATCAAAATTTAGGAGTTCATATAATTGCTTACAAGCTTTTCAACACGATTATATAGCAAAAACTTTATTTTTGTACTTTTTTCTCAGTTAAAATTATAACGGGTCCATTGTTCGACCCATTTAGACTCGCTCGTCCGAAACATCGACAAAAGGGTTTCAAAATAAGTTTTAATCCAAATTTAGGAGTTCATAAAATTGATTACGAGCTTTTCAACACGATTATATTGTAAAAACTCGATTTCAGTACTTTTTACTCAGTTAAAATTCTAACGGGTCCACTGTTCGGCCCATTTAGACCTGCTCGTCCGAAACCTCTACAAAAGGGTTGCAAAAAAGGTTTTAATCCAAATTTAGGAGTTCATACAATAGATTACGAGCTTTTCAACACGATTATATTGCAAAACCTAGATTTTTGTATTTTTTACACAGTTAAAATTCTAACGGGTCCACTGTTCGGCCCATTTAGACCTACTCGTCCGAAACCTCTACAAAAGGGTTGCAAAACAAGTTTTAATCCAAATTTAGGAGTTCATACAATTGATTACGAGCTTTTCAACACGATTATATTTCAAAAACTCGTTTTTCTGCACTTTTTACTTAGTTAAAATTCTAACGGGTCCATTGTTCGGCCCATTTAGACCTGCTCGTCCGAAACCTTTACAAAAAAGACCGCAAAATAAGTTAGAATTAAATTTTAGGAGTTCATATAATTGATTACGAGCTTTCCAACACGATTATATTGCAAAAACTCGATTACAGTACTTTTTACTCAGTTAAAGTTCTAACAAGTCCATTGTTCGGCCCATGTAGACCCGCTCGTCCGAAACCTCTACAAAAGGGTTGCAAAATAAGTTTTAATAGAAATTTAGGAGTTCATACAATTGATTACGAGCTTTTCAAAACGATTATATTGCAAAAACTCGATTTCTGTACTTTTTACTCCATTAAAATTCTAACGGGTCCATTGTTCGGCCCATTTAGACCCGATCGTCCGAAACCTCTAAAAAAATGGCTGCAAAATAAGTTTTAATCCAAATTGAGGAGTTCATATAATTGATTACGAGCTTTTCAACACGATTATATTGCAAAAACTCGATTTCTGTACTTTTTACTCAGTTAAAATTCTAACGGATCCACTGTTCGGCCCATTTAGACCCGCTCGTCCGAAACCTCTACAAAAGGGTGGCAAAATAAGTTTTAATCCAAATTTAGGAGTTCATACAATTGATTACGAGCTTTTCAACATGATTATATTTCAAAAACTCCATTTCTGTACTTTTTACTCTGTTAAAATTCTAACGGGTCCATTGTTCGACTCATTTAGACCCGCTCGTCCGAAACCTTTATAAAAAAGACCGCAAAATAAGTTAAATCAAATTTTTGGAGTTCATATATTTGATTACGAGCTTTTCAACAGGATTATATTGCAAAAACTCGATTACAGTACTTTTTACCCAGTTAAAATTCTAACGGGTCCATTGTTCGGCCCATTTAGACCCGCTCGTCCGAAACCTCTACATAAGGGTTGCAAAATAAGTTTTAATCCAAATTTAGGTATTCATACAATTGATTACCAGCTTTTCAACACGATTATATTGCACAAACTCGATTTCTGTACTTTTTACTCCGTTAAAATTCTAAAGGGTCCATTGTTCGGCCCATTTAGACCCGATCGTCAGAAACCTCTACAAAAAGGGCTGCAAAATAAGTTTTAATCCAAATTTTGGAGTTCATATAATTGATTACGAGCTTTTCAACACGATTATATTGAAAAAAAACTCAATTTATGTACTTTTTACTTAGTTAAAATTCTAACGGGTCCACTATTCGGCCCATTTAGACCCGCTCGTCCGAAACCTCTACAAAAGGGTTGCAAAATAAGTTTTAATCCAAATTTAGGAGTTCATATAATTGATTACGAGTTTTTCAACACGATTATATTTCAAAATAGCAATTTCTGTACTTTTTACTCAGTTAAAATTCTAACGGGTCTATTGTTCGGCCCATTTACACCCGCTCGTCCGAAACCTCTAAAAGGGGTTGCAAAATAAGTTTTAATCCAAATTTAGGAGTTCATACAATTGATTACGAGCTTTTCAACACGATTTGTAACCCCCTTAACCCATCCTAGACGATTGACCCGAATTAAGAAGTTTACACGGGGAAAACCAAAGTCAACCCGAAAGTCAACCTTGATTAACGACCCTTTTTTTTCTTTTTAATCTTATCTAAATGCACATTAACCCTGGATATGTTCATACAATCGGCATACTCAAAGATCAGCGCATTCGGAAAACATTTAGGGACTTAATTGCACAACATACAAGTTTAGGGACCAAAATGTAAATTCTGGAAATTATAAGGACTTAACCAACTTTTGAGTTACCATTATGAAATTAGTCATGTTTCATGCTTCTCTGCCAAATTTCAACTCAAACGGACATCTCAAACTCATTCAATTGCGTACACAAAGTTCAGGACCAAAACGCAAAGGTTTCAAAACATGTAACCGTCAATTTCAGTGCCCAACGGTCGGGTGTTTCGGAACAGGGATGATCCATTCCGAAACACGGGACCGTTCCGAAACCCGTTGCGCAACATGGCCTGGCAGTGGCAAAACTGTTTCGGAACGGCTCTGCATGTTTCGAAACGCCTAGGCCATTTCAGGCCCTCTGTTCCGAAACGGCAGCACCTGTTCCGAAACAGGCTGCCCAGATTGCAGAATTTTAGCTGGTTTAAAACACAATTGACCCATCAAACATGCTCCAAAGGCAACCAAATTATATCAGCAAGACATTACATGCATAAGGAACATAATGGCATCAACAATTCATAAACATGACATCAAACAAGGAAAGCCCCAATTCTATAGGCATGCATCCTATATTGAAAACCATTCAAACACCAAATCACCAAACAATCCTCTTAAAGGCCATTTACAAGTTCCAACAATATCAAAAGCATAAAACCAACTTAAGGAGTCCAAAACATCTCCCAAAACAACAACATAGGTTCCCCATTGCCAAATGCCAAAAGCTAATAGTGTAAAGAAACTTTCACCATACATGAGCTTAGTTCTTCACTTGGATTCTTGACCCCCTTGCTGCCCTTAAGCACTTCAATGCTCTGCATTATTGGTTTAAGAAAAGAGAGAGCGTAAGCACATAGCTTAGTGAGGAATGCTCATTTAAAACAACACAATAATGCATTTGTAAACACCTTTATAACCTTAGTTCAAAACAACCTTTATCCATGCACAAAAGCATTTAAAACAAGCATACATGCTTCAAATTATTAACATGTCATATTGGCCACAAGTGATAATCATAATCTTTCCATTTCACAATACAATCAACATAAGATTCACACATGGACTTTTAACCACCATTGTGATCTTACAATTCACAAGGACCACACATGGACTTTTAACCACCATTGTGTCCTTAGCACAAGAATCACCCATGGACTTTTAACCACCATGGTGTTCTTACAATACACAAGGTCCACACAAGGACTTTTAACCACCTTGTGACCTTAACACAAGAATCACCCATGGACTTTTAACCACCATGGTGTTCTTAAAATACACAAGGCTCACACAAGGACTTTTAACCACCTTTGTGACCTTAACACAAGAACCAATCATGGACTTTTAACCACCATGTTGTTCTTAACACAAGAACCACCTATGGACTTTTAACCACCATAGTGTTCTTAACCTTTCTCGAAACATCACTTGCCAATATGCATCAATAAACAACAATAATCCACTGTTTTAAAGCATTTAACAAAGCCATTAATCATCATGCATCCTTATGCAACAAAACCACATTTTATCAAATGTTCAAAACAAGGATCTCTTACCTTGAGCATCCTTCAACACATGGCTTATAAAACCAGCAATAAACATGCTAAAGTATGCTTTCAAAACAGAATTTAAAACATGCAAACAATCACATTGCACTCAACCAACTCATGGTTCATCAACAAGAGAGTTTTTCCGAAAACTTACTCTTGAGCTTAGCAAAGTTGTTTAGACTTAAACTAAGCTCCCAAACCTTCAAAACATTGGTTTCAAAGCTGAAAACCAAAATCCACTCACCGATTCCGTTTCACCACTTGCCGAACACCAATCAAGCTTCCGGATCAACACCACAAGGATCCGAAGATGTCTCCCCTGTTTTAAACACATCAAAACAGTAGATTAATGCACCATCATGCATTAATATCCTCAACCAAGACATCTAAACTCGCTGCTCACATCAACACTCACATTTCGGCTACCAAACACAACCGAAATCACATCCAAACATCTCCACAACACTACCCAGCCAAGATCCATCAATTCCAAACATTCATAAACCTCAATTAACATCCAAAATGGATCTCATCACGTCCTTATACCTCCAGCTATAGCAGAACATCAAGATCACTCCAAAAACCACCAAAAACTTAAACAAAACTTAGGAAAATCAACCTATTCGGGATTGCATTGATTAAACCTCAATTTCTCATCAATTATACATCCATTTTACATCAAAAACACATCTCAAAACAATGCCCAATCAGATCATATGAATTTCATCAAAATTAAAGCAAATCTTGCATTTTAAAGCCAAGATCAAGAACTCAATTGCAAAACCTTTAACAAAACATAATTCAAGGATTGAGAACTTGGGAATTTCAGTAAAGAACTGAGAATTTAGAGGAGAAGGACGTTCATACCTCTAAACTTGAGTTTCTCCCTTTTTGGAACCAAGATTCTTGAAAATCCAATAAGCAAATGCTAAGGTTTTGTTGTAGAAATGATTAGAGATCAAAAGGAAGTTGAAATCTCATCTTTGAATGTCAAAATCAGAGGGAAATTTGCTGGAGAAAAGTGTTTGGGTTGAGAGAAAAGTTGAGAGAAAAGAAAAAGAAAAATTTGAGAAAGTTAGTTAAAATGACAAAATATCTTCTTCCCTCCCTTTTTACCTTAATTAAAACCATTAATAAAATTGATTAATATTCAGAAAAATCTGGAGAAACTCTTTTGGGTAAATAGCTCCTTAAAGATTCAAAGTTTCAATCCTTTTTAAAACAGTCACCCAGTTTTCAAAAATTACATTTTGGTCACTAACCCAAAATGTCACTCTTCCAAACCTCATTTTGTAAAATTGATTTCACCTTTCTCTTATATATAATAAAAGAGGATTTTAAGAAATTTTTCCATATTTTTAATGCAACCCGAACTAGGCTTTCCTAAATTCACCCTTTTATATTCGAACCGCAACCCGACCGGTCCGGTCCAAACCCAAAACTTCTAAGCCCAAAATTGGGGTGTTACACGATTATATTGCAAAAACTTGATTTCTTTACTTTTTACTCAGTTAAAATTCTAACGGGTCCATTGTTCGGCCCATTTAGACCCGCTCATCCAAAACCTATAAAAAAAGACCGCAAAATAAGTTAGAATCAAATTTTAGGAGTTCATATAATTGATAACTAGCTTTTCGACACGATTATATTGCAAAAACTCGATTTCTGTACTTTTTACTTAGTTAAAATTCTAACGGGTCCATTGTTCGACCCATTTAGACCTGCTCGTCCGAAACTTTTACAAAAAAGACCGCAAAATAAGTTAGAATCAAATTTTTGGAGTTCATATAATTGATTACGAGCTTTTCAACAGGATTATATTGCAAAAACTCGATTACAATACTTTTTACTCAGTTAAAATTCTAACGGGTCCATTGTTCGGCCCATTTAGACTCGCTCGTACGAAACCTCGACAAAAGGGTTGCAAAATAAGTTTTAATCCAAATTTAGGAGTTCATAAATTTGATTACGATCTTTTCAATACGATTATATTGCAAAAACTCAATTTCTGTACTTTTTACTCAGTTAAAATTCTAACAGGTCCATTGTTCGGCCCATTTAGACCCGCTCGTCCAAAACCTCTACAAAAAAGACTGCAAAACCAGTTAGAATCAAATTTTAGGAGTTCATATAATTGCTTACAAGCTTTTCAACACGATTATATTGCAAAAAATTGATTTTTGTACTTTTTACTCAGTTAAAATTCTAACGGGTCTATTGTTCGGCCCAATTAGACCCGCTCGCCGAAACCTCTACAAAGGGGTTGCAAAATAAGTTTTAATCCAAATTTAGGAGTTCATACAATTGATTACGAGCTTTTCAACACGATTATATTGCAAAAACTTGATTTCTGTACTTTTTATTCAGTTAAAATTCGAACGGGTCCATCGTTCGGCCCATTTAGACCCGCTCGTCCGAAACATTTATAAAAAAGACCGCAAAATAAGTTAGAATCAAATTTTTGGAGTTCATAAAATTGATTACGAGCTTTTCAACAGGATTATATTGCAAAAACTCGATTACAATACTTTCTACTCAGTTAAAATTCTAACGAGTCCATTGTTCGGCCCATTTAGACCCGCTCGTCTGAAACCTCGACAAAGGGGTTGCAAAATAAGTTTTAATCCAAATTTAGGAGTTAATACAATTGATTACGAGCTTTTCAACACGATTATATTGCAAAAACTCGATTTCTGTAAGTTTTACTCAGTTAAAATTTGAACGGGTCCATTGTTCGGCCCATATAGACCCGGTCGTGCGAAACCTTTACAAAAAAGACCGCAAAATAAGTTAGAATCATATTTTAGGAGATCATATAATTGATTACGAGCTTTCCAACACGATTATATTGCAAAAACTCGATTACAATACTTTTTACTTAGTTAAAATTCTAACGGGTCCATTGTTCGGCCCATTTAGACCCGCTCGTCCGAAACCTCTACAAAAGGGTTGCAAAATAAGTTTTAATCCAAATTTAGGTATTCATACAATTGATTACGAGCTTTTCAACACGATTATATTGCACAAACTCGATTTCTGTACTTTTTACTAAGTTAAAATTCTAACGGGTCCACTGTTCGGCCCATTTAGACCCGCTCGTCCGAAACCTCTACAAAAGGGTTGCAAAATAAGTTTTAATCTAAATTTAGGAGTTCATACAATTGATTACGAGCTTTTCAACAAGATTATATTTCAAAAACTTGATTTCTGGTTTTTTTACTCAGATAAAATTCTAACGGGTCCATTGTTCGACCCATTTAGACCCGCTCATCCGAAACCTTTACAAAAAAGACCGCAAAATAAGTTAGAATCAAATTTTGGAAGTTCATATAATTGATTACGAGCTTTTCAACAGGATTATATTGCAAAAACTCGATTAAAGTACTTTTTACTGAGTTAAAATTCTAACGGGTCCATTGTTCGGCTCATTTAGACCCGCTCGTCCGAAACCTTTACGAAAAGACCGCAAAACAAGTTAGAATCAAATTTTAGGAGTTCATATAATTGCTTACAAGCTTTTCAACACGATTATATTGCAAAAACTTGATTTTTGTACTTTTTACTCAGTTAAAATTCTAATGGGTCCATTGTTCGGCCCATTTAGACTCGCTCGTCCGAAACCTCGACAAAAGGGTTGCAAAATAAGTTTTAATCCAAATTTAGGAGTTCATAAATTTGATTATGAACTTTTCAACACGATTATATTGCAAAAACTCGATTTTTGTACTTTTTACTCAGTTAAAATTCTAACAGGTCCATTGTTCGGCCCATTTAGACCCGCTCGTCCGAAACCTCTACAAAGGGGTTGCAAAATAAGTTTTAATCAAAATTTAGGAGTTCATACAATTGATTACGAGCTTTTCAACACGATTATATTGCAAAAACTCGATTTTTGTACGTTTTACTCAGTTAAAATTCGAACGGATCCATTGTTCGGCCCATTTAGACCCGGTCGTCCGAAACCATTACAAAAAAGACCGCAAAATAATTTAGAATAAGAGATCATATAATTGATTACGAGCTTTCCAACACGATTATATTGCAAAAACTCGATTACAGTACTTTTTACCCAGTTAAAATTCTAACGGGTCCATTGTTCGGCCCATTTAGACCCGCTCGTCTGAAACCTCTACAAAAGGGTTGCAAAATAAGTTTTAATCCAAATTTAGGTATTCATACAATTGATTACGAGCTTTTCAACACGATTTTATTGCACAAACTCGATTTCTGTACTTTTTACTAAGTTAAAATTCTAACGGGTCCACTGTTCGGCCCATTTAGACCCGCTCGTCTGAAACCTCTACAAAAGGGTTGCAAAATAAGTTTTAATCTAAATTTAGGAGTTCATACAATTGATTACGAGCTTTTCAACAAGATTATATTTCAAAAACTTGATTTCTGGTTTTTTTACTCAGATAAAATTCTAACGGGTCCATTGTTCGACCCATTTAGACCCGCTCATCCGAAACCTTTACAAAAAAGACCGCAAAATAAGTTAGAATCAAATTTTGGAAGTTCATATAATTGATTACGAGCTTTTCAACAGGATTATATTGCAAAAACTCGATTAAAGTACTTTTTACTCAGTTAAAATTCTAACGGGTCCATTGTTCGGCTCATTTAGACCCGCTCGTCCGAAACCTTTACGAAAAGACCGCAAAACAAGTTAGAATCAAATTTTAGGAGTTCATATAATTGCTTACAAGCTTTCCAACACGAATATATTGCAAAAACTTGATTTTTTTTTACTTTTTACTCAGTTAAAATTCTAATGGGTCCGTTGTTCGGCCCATTTAGACTCGCTCGTCCGAAACCTCGACAAAAAGGTTGCAAAATAAGTTTTAATCCAAATTTAGGAGTTCATAAATTTGATTATGAACTTTTCAACACGATTATATTGCAAAAACTTGATTTTTGTACTTTTTACTCAGTTAAAATTCTAACAGGTCCATTATTCGGCCCATTTAGACCCGCTAGTCCGAAACCTCTACAAAGGGGTTGCAAAATAAGTTTTAATCAAAATTTAGGAGTTCATACAATTGATTACGAGCTTTTCAACATGATTATATTGCAAAAACTCGATTTCTGTACGTTTTACTCAGTTAAAATTCGAACGGGTCTATTGTTCGGCCCATTTAGACCCGGTCGTCCGAAACCATTACAAAAAAGACCGCAAAATAATTTAGAATAGGAGATCATATAATTGATTACGAGCTTTTCAACACGATTATATTGAAAAAACTCGATTACAGTACTTTTTTACCCAGTTAAAATTCTAACGGGTCCATTGTTCGGCCCATTTAGACCCGCTCGTCCGAAACCTCTACAAAAGGGTTGCAAAATAAGTTTTAATCCAAATTTAGGTATTCATACAATTGATTACGAGCTTTTCAATACGATTATATTGCACAAACTCGATTTCTGTACTTTTTACTAAGTTAAAATTCTAACGGGTCCACTGTTCGGCCCATTTAGACCCGCTCGTCCGAAACCTCTACAAAAGGGTTGCAAAATAAGTTTTAATCTAAATTTAGGAGTTCATACAATTGATTACGAGCTTTTCAACAAGATTATATTTCAAAAACTTGATTTCTGGTTTTTTTACTCAGATAAAATTCTAACGGGTCCATTGTTCGACCCATTTAGACCCGCTCATCCGAAACCTTTACAAAAAAGACCGCAAAATAAGTTAGAATCAAATTTTGGAAGTTCATATAATTGATTACGAGCTTTTCAACAGGATTATATTGCAAAAACTCGATTAAAGTAATTTTTACTCAGTTAAAATTCTAACGGGTCCATTGTTCGGCTCATTTAGACCCGCTCGTCCGAAACCTTTACGAAAAGACCGCAAAACAAGTTAGAATCAAATTTTAGGAGTTCATATAATTGCTTACAAGCTTTTCAACACGATTATATTGCAAAAACTTGATTTTTGTACTTTTTACTCAGTTAAAATTCTAATGGGTCCATTGTTTGGCCCTTTTAGACTCGCTCGTCCGAAATCTCGACAAAAGGGTTGCAAAATAAGTTTTAATCCAAATTTAGGAGTTCATAAATTTGATTATGAACTTTTCAACACGATTATATTGCAAAAACTCGATTTTTGTACTTTTTACTCAGTTAAAATTCAAACAGGTCCATTGTTCGGCCCATTTAGACCCGCTCGTCCGAAACCTCTACAAAAGGGTTGCAAAATAAGTTTTAATCCAAATTTAGGTATTCATACAATTGATTACCAGCTTTTCAACACGATTATATTGCACAAACTCGATTTCTGTACTTTTTACTCCGTTAAAATTCTAACGGGACCATTGTTCGGCCCATTTAGACCCGATCTTCCGAAACCTCTACAAAAATGGCTACAAAATTAGTTTAAATCCAAATTTAGGAGTTCATATAATTGATTACGAGCTTTTCAACCCAATTATATTGCGAAAACTCGATTTTTGTGCTTTTTACTTAGTTAAAATTCTAACGGGTCTATTGTTCGGCCCATTTAGACCCGCTCGTCCGAAACCTCTTCAAAGGGGCTGCAAAATAAGTTTTAATCCAAATTTAGGAGTTCATACAATTGATTACGAGCTTTTCAACACGATTATATTGCAAAAACTCGATTTCTGTACTTTTTACTCCGTTAAAATTCTAACGGGTCCATTGTTCGGCCCATTTAGACCCGATCGTCAGAAACCTCTACAGAAAGGGCTGCAAAATAAGTTTTAATCCAAATATTGGAGTTCATATAATTGATTACGAGCTTCTCAACACGATTATATTGCAAAAACTCGATTACATTACTTTTTATTCAGTTAAAATTCTAACGGGTCCATTGTTTGGCTCATTTAGACCCGCTCATCCGAAACCTTTACAAAAAAGACAGCAAAACAAGTTGGAATCAAATTTTAGGAGTTCATATAATTGCTTACAAGCTTTTCAACACGATTATATTGCAAAAAATTGATTTTTGTACTTTTTACTCAATTAAAATTCGAACGGGTCCATTGTTCGGCTCCTTTAGACTCGCTCGACCGAAACCTCGACAAAAGGGTTGCAAAATAAGTTTTAATCCAAATTTAGGAGTTCATAAATTTGATTACGAGCTTTTCAACACGATTATATTACAAAAACTCGATTTCTGTACTTTTTACTCAGTTAAATTCTAACTGGTCCATTGTTCGGCCCATTTAGACCTGCTCGTCCGAAACCTCTACAAAAAAGACCGTAAAACAAGTTAGAATCAAATTTTAGGAGTTCATATAATTGATTACGAGCTTTTCAACACGATTATATTGCAAAAACTTGAGTTATGTACATTTACTCAGTTAAAATTCTAACGGGTCCATTGTTCGGCCCATTTAGACCCGCTCGTCCGAAACCTCTACAAAAGGGTTTCAAAATAAGTTTTAATCTAAATTTCGGAGTTTATACAATTGATTATGAGCTTTTCAACACAATTATATTTCAAAAACTCGATTTATGTACTTTTTACTTAGTTAAAATTCTAACGGGTCCATTGTTCGACTCATTTAGACTCTCTCGTCCGAAACCTCTATAAAAGGGTTGCAAAATAAGTTTTAATCCAAATTTAGGAGATCATACAATTGATTACGAGCTTTTCAACACGATTATATTTCAAAAACTCAATTTCTGTACTTTTTACTCAGTTAAAATTCTAACGGGTCCATTGTTCGGCCCATTTAGACCCGCTAGTCCGAAACCTTTACAAAAAAGACCACAAAATAAGTTAGAATCAAATTTTAGGAGTTCATATAATTGATTACGAGCTTTTCAACACGATTGTATTGCAAAAACACGATTACAGTACTTTTTACTCAGTTAAAATTCTAACGGGTCCATTGTTCGGCCCATTTAGACCCGTTCGTCCAAAACCTCTACAAAAGGGTTGCAAAATAAGTTTTAATTGAAATTTAGGAGTTCATACAATTGGTTATGAGCTTTTCAACATGATTATATTGCAAAAACACGATTTCTGTACTTTTTACTCCGTTAAAATTCTAACGGGTCCATTGTTCGACCCATTTAGACCTGCTCGTCCGAAACTTTTACAAAAAAGACCGCAAAATAAGTTAGAATCAAATTTTAGGAGTTCATATAATTGATAACTAGCTTTTCGACACGATTATATTGCAAAAACTCGATTTCTGTACTTTTTACTTAGTTAAAATTCTAACGGGTCCATTGTTCGACCCATTTAGACCTGCTCGTCCGAAACTTTTACAAAAAAGACCGCAAAATAAGTTAGAATCAAATTTTTGGAGTTCATATAATTGATTACGAGCTTTTCAACAGGATTATATTGCAAAAACTCGATTACAGTACTTTTTACTCAGTTAAAATTCTAACGGGTCCATTGTTCGGCCCATTTAGACCCGCTCGTCCGAAACCTCTAGAAAGAGGTTGCAAATTAAGTTTAAATCCAAATTTAGGAGTTCATACAATTGATTATGAGCTTTTCAACACAATTATATTGCAAAAACTCAATTTTTGCTTTTTACTCAGTTAAAATTCTAACGTGTCCATTGTTCGGCCCATTTAGACCCGCTCATCCAAAATCTCTACAAAAGAGTTTCAAAACAAGTTTTAATCCAAATTTAGGAGTTCATACAATTGATTACGAGCTTTTCAACACGATTATACTGCAAAAACTCGATTTCTGTACTTTTTACTCCGTTAAATTCTAACGGGTCCATTGTTCGCAATATTTAGACCCGATCGTCCGAAACCTCTACAAAAAAGAGCAGCAAAATAAGTTTTAATCCAAATTTAGGAGTTCATATAATTGATTACAAGCTTTTCAACACGATTATATTGCAAAAACTCGATTTCCATACTTTTTACTCGGTTAAAATTCTAACAGGTCCATTGTTCGGCCCATTTAGACCCGCTCGTCCGAAACCTCTACAAAAAAGACCGCAAAACAAGTTAGAATCAAATTTTAGGAGTTCATATAATTGCTTACTAGCTTTTCAACACGATTATATTGCAAAAAATTGATTTTTGTACTTTTTACTCAGTTAAAATTCTAATGGGTCCATTGTTCGGCCCATTTAGACTCGCTCGTCCGAAACCTCGACAAAAGGGTTGCAAAATAAGTTTTAATCCATATTTAGGAGTTCATAAATTTGATAACGAGCTTTTCAACACGATTATATTGCAAAAACTCGATTTTTGTACTTTTTACTTAGTTAAATTCTAACAGGTCTATTGTTCGGCCCATTTAGACCTGCTCGTCCGAAACCCCTACAAAAAAGACCGCAAAACAAGTTAGAATCAAATTTTAGGAGTTCATCCAATTGATTACGAGCTTTTCAACACGATTATATTGCAAAAACTTGATTTCTGTACTTTTTACTCAGTTAAAATTCTAACGGGTCTATTGTTTTGCCCATTTAGACCCGCTCGTCCGAAACCTCTACAAAGAGGTTGCAAAATAAGTTTAAATCCAAATTTAGGAGTTCATACAATTGATTACGAGATTTTCAACACAATTATATTGCAAAAACTCGATTTTTATGCTTTTTACTCAGTTAAAATTCTAACGGCTCCATTGTTCGGCCCATTTAGACCCGCTCGTCCAAAACCTCTACAAAAGGGTTTCAAAATAAGTTTTAATCCAAATTTAGGAGTTTATACAATTGATTACGAGCTTTTCAACACGATTATATTTCAAAAACTCAATTTCTGTAATTTTTACTCAGTTAAATTCTAACGGGTGCATTGTTCTACCCATTTAGACTCGCTCGTCCGAAACCTCTACAAAAGGGTTGCAATATAAGTTTTAATCCAAATTTAGGAGTTCATACAATTGATTACGAGCTTTTCAACACGATTATATTTCAAAAACTCGATTTCTGTACTTTTACTCAGTTAAAATTCTAACGGGTCCCTTTTTTGGCCCATTTAGACCCGCTCGTCCGAAACCTTTACAAAAAAGACCGCAAAATAAGTTAGAATCATATTTTAGGAGTTCATATAATTGATTACGAGCTTTTCAACCCGATTATATTGCAAAAACACGATCACAATACTTTTTACTCAGTTAAAATTCTATCGGGTCCATTGTTCGGCCCATTTAGACCCGTTTGTCCGAAACCTCTACAAAAGGTTTGTAAAATAAGTTTTAATCCAAATTTAGGAGTTCATACAATTGATTACGAGCTTTTCAACACGATTATATTGCAAAAACACGATTTCTGTACTTTTTACTCCGTTAAAATTCTAACGGGTCCATTGTTCGGCCCATTTAGACCCGCTTGTCCGAAACCTCTACCAAAGGGTTGCAAAATAAGTTTTAATCCAAATTTAGGAGTTCATACAATTGATTACGAGCTTTTCAACACGATTATATTTCAAAAAATCGATTTCTGTACTTTTTACTCAGTTAAAATTCTAACGGGTCCATTGTTCGACCCGCTCGTCCGAAACCTTTACAAAAAAGACCGCAAAAATAAGTTAGAATCAAATTTTTGGAGTTCAAATAATTGATTATGAGCTTTTCAACACGATTATAATGCAAAAACTCGATTACAGTACTTTTTACTCAGTTAAAATTCTAACGGGTCCATTGTTCTGCCCATTTAGACCCGCTCGTCCGAAACCTCTACAAAAGGGTTGCAAAATAAGTTTTAATCCAAATTTAGGAGTTCATACAATTGATTACGAGCTTTTCAACACAATTATATTTCAAAAACTCGATTTCTGTACTTTTTACTCAGTTAAAATTCTAACGGGTCCATTGTTCGACCCATTTAGACTCGCTCGTCCGAAACCTTTACAAAAAAGACCGCAAAATAAGTTAGAATCAAATTTTTGGAGTTCATATAATTGATTACGAGCTTTTCAACAGGATTATATTGCAAAAACTCGATTACAGTACTTTTTACTCAGTAAAAATTCTAACGGGTCCATTGTTCGGCCCATTTAGACCCGCTCGTCTGAACCTCTACAAAAGGGTTGCAAAATAAGTTTTAATCCAAATTTAGGAGTTCATACAATTGATTACGATCTCTTCAACACAATTATTTTGCAAAAACTCGATTTTTGTACTTTTAACTCCGTTAAAATTCTAACGGGTCCATTTTTTGGCCCATTTAGACATGATCGTCCGAAACCTCTACAAAAAAGAGCTGCAAAATAAGTTTTAATCCAAATTTAGGAGTTCATATAATTGATTACGAGCTTTTCAACACGATTATATTGCAAAAACACGATTTCTGTACTTTTTACTCAGTTAAAATTCTAACGGGTCTATTGTTCGGCCCATTTAGACCCGCTCATCTGAAACCACTACAAAAGGGTTGCAAAATAAGTTTTAATCCAAATTTAGGAGTTCATACAATTGATTACGAGCTTTGCAATACGATTATATTGCAAAAACTCGATTACATTACTTTTTACTCAGTTAAAATTCTAACGGGTCCATTGTTCGGCCCATTTAGACCCGCTCGTCCGAAACCTCTACAAAAGGGTTGCAAAATAAGTTTTAATCCAAATTTAGGAGTTCATACAATTGATTACATGCTTTTCAAAACGATTGTATTGCAAAAACTCGATTTTTGTACTTTGTACTCCGTTAAAATTCTAACGGGTCCATTGTTCGACCCATTTAGACCCGATCGTCCGAAACCTCTACAAAAAGGGGCTGCAAAATAAGTTTTAATCCAAATTGAGGAGTTCATATAATTGATTACGAGCTTTTCAACACGGTTATATTGTAAAAACTCGATTTCTGTACTTTTTACTCAGTTAAAATTCTAACGGGTCCACTGTTCGGCCCATTTAGATCCGCTCGTCTGAAACCTCTACAAAAGGGTTGCAAAATAAGTTTTAATCCAAATTTAGGAGTTCATACATTTGATTACGAGCTTTTAAACATGATTATATTTCAAAAACTCGATTTTTGTTCTTTTTACACAGTTAAAATTCTAACGGGTCCATTGTTCGACCCATTTAGACTCGCTCGTCCGAAACCTTTACTAAAAAGACCACAAAATAAGTTAGAATCAAATTTTTTGAGTTCATATAATTGATTACGAGCTTTTCAAAAAAAAGACCGAAAAATAAGATAGAATCAAATTTTTGGAGTTCATATAATTGATTACGAGCTTTTCAACACGATTATAATGCAAAAACTCGATTACAGTACTTTTTGCTCAGTTAAAATTCTAACGGGTCCATTGTTCTGCCCATTTAGACCCGCTCGTCCTAAACCTCTACAAAAGGGTTGCAAAATAAGTTTTAATCCAAATTTAGGAGTTCATACAATTGATTACGAGCTTTTCAACACGATTATATTTCAAAAACTCGATTTCTGTTCTTTTTACACAGTTAAAATTCTAACGGGTCCATTGTTCGACCCATTTAGACTCGCTCGTCCGAAACCTTTACAAAAAAGACCACAAAATAAGTTAGAATCAAATTTTTTGAGTTCATATAATTGATTACGAGCTTTTCAAAGGGATTATATTGCAAAAACTCAATTACAGGACTTTTTACTCAGTTAAAGTTCTAACAGGTCCATTGTTCGGCCCATTTACACCTGCTCGTCCGAAACCTCTTCAAAAGGTTTGCAAAATAAGTTTTAATCCAAATTTAGGAGTTCATAGAAATTGATTACGAGCTGTTCAACACTATTATATTGCAAAAACACGATTTCTGTACTTTTTACTCAATTAAAATCGTAACGGGTTCATTTTTTGGCCCATTTAGACCTGTCGTCCGAAATCTCTACAAAAGGGTTGCAAAATAAGTTTTATCTGAATTTATGGGTTCATACAATTGATTACGAGTTTTTCAATACGATTATATTGCAAAAACTCGATTTCTGTACTTTTTACTCAGTTAAAATTCTAACGGGTCCATTATTCTGCCCATTTAGACCCGCTCGTCCGAAACCTCTACAAAAGGGTTGCAAAATAAGTTTTAATCCAAATTTAGGAGTTCATACAATTGATTACAATATTTTCAACACGATTATTTTGCAAAAACTCTATTTCTGTACTTTTAACTCCGTTAAAATTCTAACGGGTCCATTGTTCACACCATTTAGACCTGATCGTCCGAAACCTCTACAAAAAAGAGCTGCAAAATAAGTTTTAATCCAAATTTAGGAGTTCATATAATTGATTACGAGCTGTTCAACACGATTATATTGCAAAAACACGATTTCTGTACTTTTTACTCAATTAAAATTGTAACGGGTTCATTTTTCGGCCCATTTAGACCTGTCGTCCGAAATCTCTACAAAAGGGTTGCAAAATAAGTTTTATCTATATTTATGGGTTCATACAATTGATTACGAGTTTTCAATACGATTATATTGCAAAAACTTGATTTCTGTACTTTTTACTCAGTTAAAATTCTAACGGGTCCATTGTTCTGCCCATTTAGACCCGCTCGTCCGAAACCTCTACAAAAGGGTTGCAAAATAAGTTTTAATCCAAATTTAGGAGTTCATACAATTGATTACGATCTTTTCAACACAGTTATTTTGCAAAAACTCGATTTTTGCACTTTTAACTCCATTAAAATTCTAACGGGTCCATTGTTCAGCCCATTTAGACTTGATCGTCCGAAACCTCTACAAAAAAGAGCTGCAAAATAAGTTTTAATCCAAATTTAGGAGTTCATATAATGGATTACGAGCTTTTCAACACGATTATATTGCAAAAACACGATTTCCGTACTTTTTACTCAGTTAAAATTCTAACGGGTCTATTGTTCGGCCCATTTAGACCCCCTCATCTGAAACCACTACAAAAGGGTTGCAAAATAAGTTTTAATCCAAATTTAGGAGTTCATACTATTGATTGCGAGCTTTTCAACACGATTATATTGCAAAAACTCGATTTCTCTACTTTTTACTCAGTTAAAATTCGAACGGGTCCATTGTTCGGCCCATTTAGACCCTCTCGTCCGAAACCTATACAAAAGACCGCAAAATAAGTTAGAATAAAATTTTAGGACTTCATATAATTGATTACGAGCTTTTCAACACGATTATATTAAAAAAAATTCGATTACAGTACTTTTTACTCAGTTAAAATTATAACGGGTCCATTGTTCAGCCCATTTAGACCCACTCGTCCGAAACCTCGACAAAAGGGTTGCAAAATAAGTTTTAATCCAAATATAGGAGCTCATACAATTGATTACGAGCTTTTCAACACGATTATATTGCAAAAACTCGATTTTTGTATTTTTTACTCAGTTAAAATTCTAACGGGTCCACTGTTCGGCCCATTTAGACACGCTCGTCCGAAACCTCTACAAAAGTGTTGTAAAATAAGTTTTAATCCAAATTTAGGAGTTCATACAATTGATTACGAGCTTTTCAACACGATTATATTTCAAAAACTCTATTTCTGTACTTTTTACTCAGTTAAAATTCTAACGGGTACATTGTTCGGCCCATTTAGACCCGATCGTCCGAAACCTCTACAAGAAGGGCTGTAAAATAAGTTTTAATCCAAATTTAGGGGTTCATATAATTGATTACGAGCTTTTCAACATGATTATATTGCAAAAACTCGATTTCTATACTTTTTACTCAGTTAAAATTCTAACGGGTCCACTGTTCGGCCCATTTAGACCCGCTCGTCCGAAACCTCTACAAAAGGGTTGCAAAATAAGTTTTAATCCAAATTCAGGAGTTCATATAATTGATTACGAGCTTTTCAACACGATTATATTGCAAAAACTTGATTTCTGTACTTTTATTCAGTTAAAATTCTAATGGGTCCATTGTTCGGCCCATTTAGACCCGCTCGTCCGAAACCTCTACAAAAGGGTTGTAAAATAAGTTTTAATCCAAATTTAGGAGTTCATACAACTGATTACTAGCGTTTCAACACGATTATATTGCAAAAACTTGATATCTATACTTTTTCCTCAGTTAAAATTCTAACGGGTCCATTGTTCGGCCCATTTAGACTCGCTCGTCCGAAACCTCGACAAAAGGGTTGCAAAATAAGTTTTAATCCAATCTTAGGAGTTCATAAAATTGATTACGAGCTTTTCAACACGATTATATTGCAAAAAATTGATTTATGTACTTTTTACTCAGTTAAAATTCTAACGGGTCAATTGTACGGCCCATTTAGACCCCGCTCGTCCGAAACCTCTACAAAAAAGACCGCAAAACAAGTTTTGATCAAATTTTAGGAGTTCATATAATTGATTACGAGCTTTTCAACATGATTATATTGCAAAAATTTGATTTCAGTACTTTTTACTCAGTTAAAATTCTAACGGGTACATTGTTCGGCCCATTTAGACCCGCTCGTCCGAAACCTATACAAAAAAGGCTGCAAAATAAGTTTTAATCAAAATTTAGGATTTCATATAATTGATTACGAGCTTTTCAACACGATTATATTGCAAAGCCTCGATTTTTGTTCTTTTTACTCAGTTAAAATTCTAACGGGTCCATTGTTCGGCCCATTTAGACCCGCTCGTCCGAAACCTCTACAAAAGGGCTGCAAAATAAGTTTGAATCAAAATTTAGGATTTCCTAAAATTGATTACGAGCTTTTCAACACGATTATATTGCAAAATCACGATTTCTGTACTTTTTACTCACTTAAAATTCTAACGGGTCCATTGTTCGACCCATTTAGACCCGCTCGTCCGAAACCTCTACAAAAAAGACCGCAAAACAAGTTAGAATCAAATTTTAGGAGTTCATATAATTGATTAAGAGCTTTTAAACACGATTAAATTGCAAAAACTCGATTATTGTACTTTTTACTCAGTTAAAATTCTAACGAGTCCATTGTTCGGCCCATTTAGACTCGCTCGTCCGAAACCTCTACAAAAGGGTTGCAAAATAAGTTTTAATCCAAATTTAGGAGTTCATACAATTGATTACGAGCATTTCCACACGATTATATTGCAAAAACTCGATTTTTGTGCTTTTTACTCAGTTAAAATTCTAATGGGTCCATTGTTCGGCCTATTTAGACTCGATCGTCCGAAACCTCTACGAAAGGGTTGCAAAATAAGTTTTAATCCAAATTTAGGAGTTCATATAATTGATTACGAGCTTTTCAACACGATTATAATGCAAAAGCTCGATTTCTGTACATTTTACTCCGTTAAAATTCTAACGGGTCCATTATTCGGCCTATTTAGACTCGATCTCCGAAACCTCTAAAAAAAGGGCGGGAAAATAAGTTTTAATCCAAATTTATGAGTTCATATAACTGATTACGAGCTTCTCAACACGATTATAATGCAAAAACTCGATTTTTGTACTTTTTACTCCGTTAAAATTCTAACGGGTCCATTGTTCGGCCCATTTAGACCCGATCGTCCGAAACCTTTATAAAAAGGGCTGCAAAATAAGTTTTAGTCCAAATTGAGGAGTTCATATAATTGATTACGAGCTTTTCAACACGATCATATTGCAAAAACTTGATTTCTGTACTTTTTACTCAATTAAAATTCTAACGGGTTCACTGTTCGACCCATTTAGACCCGCTCGTCGGAAACCTCTACAAAAGGGTTCCAAAATAAGTTTTAATCAAAATTTAGGTGTTCATACAATTATTTACGAGCGTTTCGACACGATGATATTGTGAAAATCGATTTCTATAATTTTTACTCCGATAAAATTCTAACGGGTCCATTATTCGGCCCATTTAGACCCGCTCGTCCGAAACCTCTACAAAAGGGTTGCAAAATAAGTTTTAATCCAAATTTAGGAGTTCATACAATTGATTACGAGCTTTTCAACACGATTATATTGCAAAAACTCGATTTTTTTGCATTTTACTCAGTTAAAATTTTAACGGGTCCATTGTTCGGCCTATATAGACCCGCTCGTCCGAAACCTCTACAAAAGGGTTGCAAAATAAGTTTTAATCCAAATTTAGGAGTTCATAAAATTGATTACTAGCGTTTCAACACGATTATATTGCAAAAACTTGATTTCTATACTTTTTCCTTAGTTAAAGTTCTAACGGGTCCATTGTTCGGCCCATTTAGACCCGCTCGTCCGAAACCTCTACAAAAAGGTTGCAAAATAAGTTTAAATCCAAAGTAATGAGTTCATACAATTGATTACGAGCTTTTCAACACAATTATATTGCAAAAACTCGATTTTTGTGCTTTTTACTCAGTTAAAATTCTAGCGAGTCCATTGTTCGGCCCATTTAGACCCGCTCATCCGAAACCTCTACAAAAGGGTTGCAAAATAAGTTTTAATCCAAATTTAGGAGTTCATACAATTGATTACGAGCTTTTCCACACGATTATATTGCAAAAACTCGATTTATGTACTTTTTACTCAATTAAAATTCTAACGGGTCCATTGTTCGGCCCATTTAGACCCGTTCATCCGTAACCTCTACAAAAGAGATCGCAAAACAGGTTTTAATCAAATTTTAGGAACTCATATAATTGATTACGAGCTTTTCAACATGATTATATTGCCAAAACTCGATTTCTGTACTTTTTACTTAGTTAAAATTCTAACGGGTCCATTGTTCGGCCCATTTAGACCCGCTCGTCCGAAACCTATACAAAATGGGATGCAAAATAAGTTTTAATCAAAATTTAGGATTTCATATAATTGATTACGAGCTTTTCAACACGATTATATTGCAAAGCCTCGATTTTTGTACTTTTTACTCAGTTAAAATTCTAACGGGTCCATTTTTCGGCCCATTTAGACCCGCTCGTCCGAAACCTCTACAAAAGGCTGCAAAATAAGTTTTAATCAAAATCTAGGATTTCATATAATTGATTAGGAGCTTTTCAACACGATTATATTTCAAAATCTCGATTTCTGTACTTTTTACTCAATTAAATTCTAACGGGTCCATTGTTCGGCTCATTTAGACCCGCTCGTCCGAAACCTCTACAAAAAGACCGCAAAACAAGTTATAATCAAATTTTAAGAGTTCATATAATTGATTTAGAGCTTTTCAACACGATTATATTGCAAAAACTCGATTATTGTACTTTTTACTCAGTTAAAATTCTAACGGGTCCATTGTTCGGCCCATTTAGACTCGTTCGTCCGAAACCTCTACAATGGGTTGCAAAATAAGTTTTAATCCAAATTTAGGAGTTCATACAATTGATTACGAGCTTTCCAACACATTTATATTGCAAAAACTCGATTTTTGTGTATTTTACTCAGTTAAAATTTTAACGGGTCCATTGTTCGGCCCATATAGACCCGCTCGTCCGAAACCTCTACAAAAGGGTTGCAAAATAAGTTTTAATCCAAATTTAGGAGTTCATACACTTGATTACTAGCGTTTCAACATGATTATATTGCAAAAACTTGATTTCTATACTTTTTCCTCAGTTAAAATTCTAACGGGTCCATTGTTCGGCCCATTTAGACCCGCTCGTCCGAAACCTCTACAAAAAGGTTGCAAAATAAGTTTTAATAGAAATTTCGGAGTTCATACAATTGATGACGAGCTTTTCAAAACGATTATATTGCAAAAACTCGATTTCTGTACCTTTTACTCCGTTAAAATTCTAACGGGTCCATTGTTCGGCCCATTTACACCCGCTCATCCGAAACCTCTACAAAAGGGTTGCAAAATAAGTTTTAATCCGAATCTAGGAGTTCATACAATTGATTACGAGCTTTTCCACACGATTATATTGCAAAAACTCGATTTCTATACTTTTTACTCTGTTAAAATTCTAACGGGTCCATTGTTCGGCCTATTTAGACTTGATCGTCCGAAACCTCTACCAAAAGGGCTGCAAAATAAGTTTTAATTCAAATTTAGGAGTTCATATAATTGATTATGAACTTTTCAACACGATTATATTGCCAAAACTCGATTTCTGTACTTTTTACTAAGTTAAAATTCTGACGGGACCATTGCTCAGCCCATTCAGACCCCCTCGTCCGAAACCTCTACAAAAGGGTTGCAAAATAAGTTTTAATCCAAATTTAGGAGTTCATACAATTGATTACGAGCTTTTCCACACGATTATATTGCAAAAACTTGATTTCTGTACTTTTTACTCCGTTAAAATTCTAACGGGTCCATTGTTCGACATATTTAGACTTGATCGTCCGAAACCTCTACAAAAAGGGCTGCAAAATAAGTTTTAATTCAAATTTAGGAGTTCATATAATTGATTATGAACTTTTCAACACGATTATATTGCAAAAACTCGATTTCTGTACTTTTTACTAAGTTAAAATTCTGACGGGACCATTGTTTGGCCCATTCAGACCCCCTCGTCCGAAACCTCTACAAAAGGGTTGCAAAATAAGTTTTAATCCAAATTTACGAGTTCATACAATTGATTACGAGCTTTTCAACACGATTATATTGTAAAAACTCGATTTTTGTACTTTTTACTCGGTTAAAATTCTAACGGGTCCATTGTTCGGCCCATTTAGACCCGCTCGTCCGAAACCTATACAAAAAGGGATGCAAAATAAGTTTTAATCCAAATTGAAGAGTTCATACAATTGATTATGAGCTTTTAAACACGATTATATTGCAAAGCCTCGATTTCTGTACTTTTTACTCCGTTAAAATTCTAACGGGTCCATTGTTCGGCCCATTTAGACCCACTCGTCCGAAAACTCTACAAAAGGGCTGCAAAATAAGTCTAAATCCAAATTAAGGATTTCATATAATTGATTACGAGCTTTTCAACACGATTATATTGCAAAATCTCGATTTCTGTACTTTTTACTTTGTTAAAATTCTAACGGTTCCATTGTTCGGCCCATTTAGACCCGCTCGTCCGAAACCTCTAAAAAAAAGATCGCAAAACAAGTTATAATCAAATTTTAAGAGTTCATATAATTGATTAAGAGCTTTTCAACACGATTATATTGCAAAAACTCGATTATTGTACTTTTTACTCAGTTAAAATTCTAACAGGTCCATTGTTCGACCCATTTAGACTCGCTCGTCCAAAACCTCTACAAAAGGGTTGCAAAATAAGTTTTAATCCAAATTTAGGAGTTCATACAATTGATTACGAGCTTTTCAACACAATTATATTGCAAAAACTCGATTTTTGTGCATTTTACTTAGTTAAAATTTTAACGGGTCCATTGTTCGGCCCATTTAGACCCGCTCGTCCGAAACCTCTACAAAAGGGTTGCAAAATAAGTTTTAATCCAAATTTAGGAGTTCATACACCTGATTACTAGCGTTTCAACATGATTATATTGCAAAAACTTGATTTCTATACTTTTTCCTCAGTTAAAATTCTAACGGGTCCATTGTTCGGCCCATTTAGACCCGCTCGTCCGAAACCTCTACAAAAAGGTTGCAAAATAAGTTTAAATCCAAATTAAGGAGTTCACACAATTGATTACGAGCTTTTCAACACAATTATATTGCAAAAACTCGATTTTTGTGCTTTTTACTCAGTTAAAATTCTAACGAGTCCATTGTTCGACCCATTTAGACCCGCTCATCCGAAACCTCTACAAAAGGGTTGCAAAATAAGTTTTAATCCTTATCTAGGAGTTCATACAATTGATTACGAGCTTTTCCACACGATTATATTGCAAAAACTCGATTTCTGAACTTTTTACTCCGTTAAAATTCTAACGGGTCCATTATTCGGCCTATTTAGACTTGATCGTCCGAAACCTCTACAAAAAGGGCTGCAAAATAAGTTTTAATTCAAATTTAGGAGTTCATATAATTGATTATGAACTTTTCAACACGATTATATTGCAAAAACACGATTTCTGTACTTTTTACTAAGTTAAAATTCTGACGGGACAATTGTTCGGCCCATTCAGACCCCGTCGTCCGAAACCTCTACAAAAGGGTTGCAAAATAAGTTTTAATCCAAATTTAGGAGTTCATACAATTGATTACGAGCTTTTCAACACGATTATATTGTAAAAACTCGATTTTTGTACTTTTTACTCAGTAAAAATTCTAACGGGTCCATTGTTCGACCAATTTAGACTCCTTCGTCCGAAACCTCTACAAAAGTGTTGCAAAATAAGTTTTAATCCAAATTTAAGAGTTCATACAATTGATTATGAGCTTTTCAACACGATTATATTGCAAAAACTCGAATTCTGTACTTTTTACTCCGTTAAAATTCTAACGGGTCCATTGTTTGGCCCATTTAGACCCGCTCGTGTTAAACCTCTACAAAAAAGTTGCAAAATAAGTTTAAACCCAAATTAAGGAGTTCATACAATTGATTACGAGCTTTTCAACAGAATTATATTGCAAAATCTCGATTTCTGTACTTTTTACTCTGTTAATATTCTAACGGGTCCATTGTTCAGCCCATTTAGACCCGCTCGTCCGAAACTCTACAAAAAAGACCACAAAACAAGTTTTAATAAAATTTTAGGAGTTCATATAATTGATTACGATCTTTTCAACACGATTATATTACAAAAACTCGATTACTGTACTTTTACTCAGTTAAAATTCTAATGGGTCCATTGTTCGGCCCATTTAGACTCGCTCGTCCAAAACCTCTACAAAAGGGTTACAAAATAAGTTTTAATCCAAATTTAGGAGTTCATAAAATTGATTACGAGCTTTTCAACACAATTATATTGCAAAAAATCGATTTTTGTGCTTTTTACTCAGTTAAAATTTTAACGGGTCATTGTTCGGCCCATTTAGACTCGCTCGTCCGAAACCTCTACAAAAGGGTTACAAAATAAGTTTTAATCCAAATTTAGGAGTTCATACAATTGATTACTAGCGTTTCAACACGATTATATTGCAAAAACTTGATTTATGTACTTTTTACTCAGTTAAAATTCTAACTGGTCCATTGTTCGGCCCATTTAGACCCGCTAGTTTGAAACCTCTACAAAAAGGTTGCAAAATAAGTTTAAATCCAAATTAAGGAGTTCACACAATTGATTACGAGCTTTTCAACACAATTATATTGCAAAAACTTGATTTTTGTGCTTTTTACTCAGTTAAAATTCTAACGAGTCCATTGTTCGGCCCATTTAGACCCGCTCATCCGAAACCTCTACAAAAGGGTTAGAAAATAAGTTTTAATCCCAATCTAGGAGTTCATACAATTGATTATGAGCTTTTCCACACGGTTATATTGCAAAAACTCGATTACTGTACTTTTACTCAGTTAAAATTCTATCGGGTCCATTGTTCGGCCCATTTAGACTCGCTCGTCCAAAACCTCTACAAAAGGGTTGCAAAATAAGTTTTAATCCAAATTTAGGAGTTCATACAATTGATTACGAGCTTTTCAACACAATTATATTGAAAAAAATCGATTTTTGTGCTTTTTACTCAGTTAAAATTTTAACGGGTCCATTGTTCGGCCCATTTAGACCCGCTCGTCCGAAACCTCTACAAAAGGGTTACAAAATAAGTTTTAATCTAAATTTAGGAGTTCATACAATTGATTACTAGCGTTTCAACACGATTATATTGCAAAAACTTGATTTCTGTACTTTTTACTCAGTTAAAATTCTAACTGGTCCATTGTTCGGCCCATTTAGACCCGCTCGTTTGAAACCTCTACAAAAAGGTTGCAAAATAAGTTTAAATCCAAATTAAGGAGTTCACACAATTGATTACGAGCTTTTCAACACAATTATATTGCAAAAACTCGATTTTTGTGCTTTTTACTCAGTTAAAATTCTAACGAGTCCATTGTTCGGCCCATTTAGTCCCGCACATCCGAAACCTCTACAAAAGGGTTGCAAAATAAGTTTTAATCTGAATCTAGGAGTTCATACAATTGATTACGAGCTTTTCCACACGATTATATTGCAAAAACTCGATTTCTGTACTTTTTACTCCGTTAAAATTCTAACGGGTCCATTGTTCGGCCTATTTAGACTTGATCGTCCGAAACCTCTACAAAAAGGGCTGCAAAATATGTTTTAATTCAAATTTAGGAGTTCATATAATTGATTATGAACTTTTCAACACGATTATATTGCAAAAACTCGATTTCTGTACTTTTTACTAAGTTAAAATTCTGATGGGACCATTGTTCGGCCCATTCAGACCCGCTCGTCCGAAACCTCTACAATAGGGTTGCAAAACAAGTTTTAATCCAAATTTAGGAGTTCATACAATTGATTACGAGCTTTTTAACACGATTATATTGTAAAAACTCGATTTTTGTACTTTTTACTCAGTTAAAATTCTAACGGGTCCATTGTTCGGCCCATTTAGACTCCTTCGTCCGAAACCTCTACAAAAGGGTTGCAAAATAAGTTTTAATCCAAATTTAAGAGTTCATACAATTGATTATGAGCTTTTCAACACGATTATATTGCAAAAACTCGAATTCTGTACTTTTTACTCCGTTAAAATTCTAACGGGTCCATTGTTCGGCCCATTTAGACCCGCTCGTCTGAAACCTCTACAAAAAAGTTGCAAAATAAGCTTAAATCCAAATTAAGGAGTTCATACAATTGATTACGAGCTTTTCAACAGAATTATATTGCAAAATCTCGATTTTTGTACTTTTTACTCTGTTAAAATTCTAACGGGTCCATTGTTCGTCCCATTTAGACCCGCTCGTCCGAATCTCTACAAAAAAGACCGCAAAACAAGTTTTAATAAAATTTTAGGAGTTCATATAATTGATTACGATCTTTTCAACACGGTTATATTGTAAAAACTCGATTACTGTACTTTTACTCAGTTAAAATTCTAACGGGTCTATTGTTCGGCCCATTTAGACTCGCTCGTCCAAAACCTCTACAAAGGGTTACAAAATAAGTTTTAATCCAAATTTAGGAGTTCATACAATTGATTACTAGCGTTTCAACACGATTATATTACAAAAACTTGATTTCTGTACTTTTTACTCAGTTAAAATTCTAACTGGTCCATTGTTCGGCCCATTTAGACCCGCTCGTTTGAAACCTCTACAAAAAGGTTGCAAAATAAGTTTAAATCCAAATTAAGGAGTTCACACAATTGATTACGAGCTTTTGAACACAATTGAAAAGTATGTAGTTTATAGTGATGCTTCCTATGTAGTCCTAGGTTGTGTTCTCATGCAAGACAAGAGAGTAGTGGCTTATTCCTCAAGACATATGAAGACTCACGAGCGTAACTATCCGACCCACGATATAGAATTAGTTGTAGTTGTGTTTTCTCTGAAGATTTGGATGCATTATTTGTATGGTGAGAAATGCACAGTGTACATAGATCACAAGAGTTTGAAGTATATCATGACTCAGCGAGATTTGAGTCTCAGACAGCGTAGGTGGTTAGAGTTGCTAAAGGACTATGATCTTACGATTGAGTACCATTTGGGTAAGGCCAGTGTAGTGGCCGATGCTTTGAGTAGAAGGGTAGCTGTAGATTTGAGAGCCATGTTTGCTAGATTGAGCTTGTCCGGTGATGGTGGCTTGGTGGTCGAGCTTCAGGTTAGACCTACTCTAGGTCAGTTGATTAGGGAGAAGCAGCTCTTAGATAGATCTTTGGCACCTCACGTGCAAGACATAGCCGAGGGTAGACCTTCAAACTATAGTTTCAGTACCAATGGAGTCTTGTGTTTCAGAAATAGGATAGTTGTGAGAGTAGACAGTGACTTGAGACATACGATCTTGACTGAAGCGCACAGTAGTCCGTTTTCTATGCATCCTGGAAGTACGAAGATGTACCGAGATTTGAAGAATGAGTACTTTTGGGTTGGTTTGAAGAGAGACGTAGCCGACTTCATGAGTAAGTGTATGGTGTGTCAGAGAGTGAAGGCGGAACATCAGGTTCCCTCAGGTCTGTTGCAACCGTTGAGAATTCTGGAATGGAAATGGGAGAATATCACCATGGATTTTGTTTCGGGCTTGCCTTTGACCCCTACGAAGAAGAACTCAGTTTGGGTTATAGTAGACCGTTTCACGAAGTGTGCTCACTTCTTGGCAGTCAATACGACTTATACATTAGATAGATTGGCCGATCTGTACATTGGTGAGATTTTTAGACTGCATGGTGTGCCGAAGTCTATTGTGTCCGATAGAGATCCGAGGTTTACAACTCGATTTTGGGAGTGTCTGCATACAGCTTTGGGTACCCATTTGAATTTCAGCACGTCTTATCATCCTCAGACCGATGGTCAGTCAGAGAGGGTTATACAGATTTTAGAGGATATGTTGCTTTGTTGCATCATTGATTTTCAGGGTACGTGGGAGAAGCACTTGCCTCTAGTTGAGTTTGCTTACAATAACAGTTTTCAGTCGAGCATTCAGATGGCTCCGTATGAGGCCTTGTATGGTAGAAAGTGTAGAACTCCAGTTTGTTGGGCCGAAGTGGGACAAAAGTTGTTGCCTATGCCAGATTTGCTTAAGGGGACAACCGATAAAGTGAAATTAATTTGCGATCGCTTGAAGGCAGCTTCGGATAGACAGAAGTCCTATGCCAACTTGAAGAGGAAGGAAGTTGAGTTTTCAGTGGGTGAGAAGGTATTCTTAAAAGTGTCTCCGTGGAAGAAAGTGATGAGATTTGGCAGAAAGGGGAAGTTGAGTCTGAGGTACATAGGACCGTATGAGATTGTGAAAAGGGTTGGTCCAGTTGCTTATCAGTTGCGTTTGCCATCCGAGCTAGAGAAGATACACAATGTATTTCATGTTTCGATGCTTCGTAAATATAGGTCAGATCCATCGCATGTTATGCCTGTAGAAGAGATTGAATTGAATCCAGATTTGACTTATGACGAAGAACCAGTTGAGATCTTAGCTTCTGACAGCATGGTGTTGCGGGGTAGATCGATTGAGTTAGTAAAAGTGTGGTGGCAACGCCAAGGGGTGGACGAGGCCACTTGGGAGAGGAAGGGGATATGGAAAGGAAGTTTCCTTATCTCTTTCAGTCAGGTAATTTTGGGGACGAAATTCCTTAAGTGGGGAAGAGTTGTAACACCCGTGTTTTGGGGTTAGGAGTTCGGTATGTGTGTTGGGTTCAAGTCGTCAAAACCAGTTTAGTTTAATTAGGCCTTGGTTTTAATTTAAATGAGATTAAAATTTAAGTAATGGCAATTTTGTAAATAAGTGAAAATAAGGAAGACAAGCTTTTTGAAACTAAAAGAAAAAAAAAGGTCTTCTTCTTCATTCCCCATTTCACGTAGAAAAACCCTAAAGCCCTAAATCACTATTCCATCCCTTTTCTCCATCGATTCAAGGGCTCCTTTGAAGGTAATTCCGTTTTTGAACTCTCCTATTCATGCCAAGCATTTCCATGGTTTTAGATTTCAAAACCATCACCATTTTTATTTTTCAAGTTTTTCAAGTTTGATGAAAGTATGAAAATTTAATGGGTTTTCAACTTGTTTTTGGGTTGTTTAGTTAGGTTTTGAGTTAAGCTCACCTTAATACACCTCATATTTTGAAATGGAGGGATTTTGAGAAAAATCCCGAAATGGGTCTTGGGGGTGTTTTTGAAAGTGTCAAAACTTGAATTTTTGGTGTGGTTTTGTGTTGGGTTGAAGGGCTGATGGTATGGGGTTGTTAGGAAGGTGTTTTGAAAGTCTTTAGAGGTCATTTGGGTGTTGGAAATGGTGGATTTCAGCTGGGTATTTGGGGTGCACGAAAATGTGAGTTTTGTGGTTAGTTTGGGTTTGAAACTATGAAGTTTTGGCTTGTGTTTGTGGGTTGAGATTGTGGCTGAGTTTAGCATTGATTTGGTTGAGTAATACTTGTCTTTTGATTGGTTAGAAGCAAGAGGAAACATCGGAGAAGGTTCGGGATCGAATCCGGAAATTGTGGAGGCTTGAGTAGCTTTACTTGGTGTGCTTAAGGAAGGGTGGTGAGTGAAACTTTCAAATTTGTTTAAATTGGTTCAAGTGTGTGTAGATGAGGTTTAGGAATGTGCTTGGTAGGCCATTCCTAGGTAGAAGTTAAATTGGTAGTTTAACTTCTTGTGAGTTACCAAGCTTTAAATGTTTATGCCTAATATGGTCTTGTGAAGCATGATTTGGCTATGTATAAATATACATTGATGTGTGTGATGATGGATGTGTGCTATAAATGATGGTTGTTATGATGTGGTTTAAAAGTATGATTGGCACTAGTTAACTTACCAGGTATAAATGATCGATCATTAGGATTAGTGTGCACACGGTTGAGTCAAATTCGCGCGTGGCCTTGGTGGCGTTAAGTCATCAAGGAGGAGTACGGTGATGTAATATTCCACCGGAAATTGTTTATATTATACGTGATGATGAGTGGAATCCCATCCGTAGGGCATGTGATGATGAGTGGAATCCCATCCATGCAAGGTCCGGTGATGAGTGTAATCCCACCGAGGTAATGTTGTTGTTGAGTGTAATCCGCGTATCCGAGTAAACTAATAGTGGCCAATATACTTGTTCATGTGGTTATGTTGCTTAGATAAATGTTTTATCTTGTTGAGCTTAATATGAAGTAAGATGCCATATTATTGTCTCTTGTGTTGCCAGCTAGTTTGCTAGGTTGATGCTTATGTATGTTTGTGTGTTGTTAAGGATTATATGCTTGAACCCTACATTGTCGTTGTTTTAGTTTTAGAGCATACTCACTAAGCTTCTAGCTTACGCTCTCATTTTCGATAATGCATATCAGTAGCGTGGAGTTAGCAAGGAGCAAGGCGAAGGGGCATTCCAAGCTTTGTAGTTGCTCAAGTATGGTTTAGTAAATAAAGTAGTAGTTTAGCAATGGGGCTGCTATGTGTTTGTATGAGCGTTGTATGACTCATAAATGTTAAATGTTGTTTATGCTATATGATGTTTTTGGATTGGCATGTAAACCTTTTGTGTGAAGACATGTGCCTTTTGGCTTTTAAAGCTTTTGAGTATGCTTGTTATGCAATATCTATCCTTTATGTGAATGCTATGTGTAAATGCCTTGTTGTTCATCTAAATTGTTCTCCATGCTAGTTCTGGGTTGTGTAATGTTGTATGAATGCTTGTATGTGGCTAGGGAAATCTTAAAATGCATTTAGTGTTGAGTCTTGTGTTGTTTTGCTGCCAATAGGTGTCTTGTAGTGCAGGGCGTATCGATACGCCTAAGGGCCGTATCGATACAGTCCTACACTTTGGGACACAGAATTGGCTAGGGGTACCGATACTCGGGGGTGTATCGATACGCCCAAAACTCATTGGAATTCTGAGATTTTCACGAGTCTTTGGCGTTTCGGTACGGGCTCTAGGCGTATCGGTACGGTTTTGTCTCGTTGACCGTGAGATGTTGACAGAGAAGGGCGTATCGATACGGTCCTACACTTTGGGACACAGAATTGGCTAGGGGTACCGATACTCAAGGGTGTATCGATACGCCCAAAACTCACTGGAATTCTGAGATTTTCACGAGTCTTTGGCGTTTCGGTACGGGCTCTAGGCGTATCGGTACGGTTTTGTCTCGTTGACCGTGAGATGTTGACAGAGAAGGGCGTATCGATACGGTCTTCCTGTGTTGACTGAGGGCAATTGACTTGGTCAAGGCGTATCGATACCCTTGACAGGTGTATCGATACGGCCTGCTCTGTAAGTGTAAAATGGGCTGTTTAACATGTTGTTTTGGCTTGGTTGCTTTTACCTCGTGATGTTTTCCGCTGTCGTGATCACTTAGGAAATAATATGCCTTTAGACAAGATTTAATTAAAAGAAATTTTCTAGGGTTGCTAACCGAGGTGGGACCTTAACGGGTTTCACATCAGTTTTCCCCGTGTAGCCTACTCGGACCGGTAAGCCGACCAGACCGGGACGAGGGGGTTACACAATTATATTGCAAAAACTCGATTTCTGTACCTTTTATTCTAAGATTTTCACGAGTCTTTGGCGTTTCGGTACGGGCTCTAGGCGTATCGGTACGGTTTTGTCTCGTTGACCGTGAGATGTTGACAGAGAAGGGCGTATCGATACGGTCTTCCTGTGTTGACTGAGGGCAATTGACTTGGTGAAGGCGTATCGATACCCTTGACAGGTGTATCGATACGGCCTGCTCTGTAAGTGTAAAATGGGCTGTTTAACATGTTGTTTTGGCTTGGTTGCTTTTACCTCGTGATGTTTTCCGCTGTCGTGATCACTTAGGAAATAATATGCCTTTAGACAAGATTTAATTAAAAGAAATTTTCTAGGGTTGCTAACCGAGGTGGGACCTTAATGGGTTTCACATCAGTTTTCCCCGTGTAGCCTACTCGGATCGGTAAGCCGACCAGACCGGGACGAGGGGGTTACACAATTATATTGCAAAAACTCGATTTCTGTACCTTTTATTCTGAGATTTTCACGAGTCTTTGGCGTTTCGGTACGGGCTCTAGGCGTATCGGTACGGTTTTGTCTCGTTGACCGTGAGATGTTGACAGAGAAGGGCGTATCGATACGGTCTTCCTGTGTTGACTGAGGGCAATTGACTTGGTCAAGGCGTATCGATACCCTTGACAGGTGTATCGATACGACCTGCTCTGTAAGTGTAAAGTGGGCTGTTTAACATGTTGTTTTGGCTTGGTTGCTTTTACCTCGTGATGTTTTCCGCTGTCGTGATCACTTAGGAAATAATATGCCTTTAGACAAGATTTAATTAAAAGAAATTTTCTAGGGCTGCTAACCGAGGTGGGACCTTAATGGGTTTCACATCAGTTTTCCCCGTGTAGCCTACTCGGACCGGTAAGCCGACCAGACCGGGACGAGGGGGTTACACAATTATATTGCAAAAACTCGATTTCTGTACCTTTTATTCTGAGATTTTCACGAGTCTTTGGCGTTTCGGTACGGGCTCTAGGCGTATCGGTACGGTTTTGTCTCGTTGACCGTGAGATGTTGACAGAGAAGGGCGTATCGATCGGTCTTCCTGTGTTGACTGAGGGCAATTGACTTGGTCAAGGCGTATCGATACCCTTGACAGGTGTATCGATACGGCCTGCTCTGTAAGTGTAAAATTGGCTGTTTAACATGTTGTTTTGGCTTGGTTGCTTTTACCTCGTGATGTTTTCCGCTGTTGTGATCACTTAGGAAATAATATGCCTTTAGACAAGATTTAATTAAAAGAAATTTTCTAGGGTTGCTAACCGAGGTGGGACCTTAACGGGTTTCACATCAGTTTTCCCCGTGTAGCCTACTCGGACCGGTAAGCCGACCAGACCGGGACGAGGGGGTTACACAATTATATTGCAAAAACTCGATTTCTGTACCTTTTACTCAGTTAAAATTCTAACAGGTCCATTGTTCAGCCCATTTAGACCCGCTCGTCCGAAACCATAGAAAAAAAACCGCAAAACAAGATGTAATCAAAATGTAGGAGTTCATACAATCGATTACGAGCTTTTCAACACGATTATATTGCAAAAACTTGATTTTTGTGCTTTTTTACTGAGTTAAAATTCTAACTGGTCCATTGTTCGGCCCATTTAGACCCGCTCGTCCGAAACCTCTACAAAGGGTTGCAAAATAAGTTTTAATCCAAATTTAGGAGTTCATACAATTGATTACGAGCTTCTCAACACGATTATATTGCAAAAACTCGATTTCTGTACTTTTTACTCCGTTAAAATTCTAACGTGTCCATTGTTTAGCCCATTTAGATCCGATCGTCCGAAACCTCTACAAAAAGGTCTGCAAAATAAGTTTTAATCCAAATTTAGGAGTTCATATAATTGATTACGAGCTTTTCAACACAATTATATTGCGAAAACTCGATTTTTGTGCTTTTTACTCAGTTAAAATTCTAACGAGTCCATTGTTCGGCCCATTTAGATCCGCTCATCCGAAACCTCTTCAAAAGGGTTGCAAAATAAGTTTCAATCCAAATTTAGGAGTTCATACAATTGATTACGAGCGTTTCAACACAATTATATTGCAAAAACTCGATTTCTGTACTTTCTACTCAGTTAAAATTCTAACGGGTCCATTGTTCGGCCCATTTAGACCCCCTCGTACGAAAACTCTACAAAAAAGACCGCAAAATAAGTTAGAATCAAATTTTACGAGTTCATATAATTGATTCAAAGCTTTTCAACACGATTATATTGCAAAAACTCGATTGCTGTACTTTTTACTCAGTTAAAATTCTAATGGGTCTATTGTTCGGCCCATTTAGACTCGCTCGCCCGAAACCTCTACAAAAGGGTTGCAAAATAAGTTTTAATCCAAATTTAGGAGTTCATACAATTGATTACGAGCTTTTCAACACAATTATATTGCAAAAACTCGATTTTTATGCTTTTTACTGAGTTAAAATTCTAACGGGTCCATTGTTCGGCCCATTTGGACCCGCTCGTCCGGAACCTCTACAAAAGTGTTGCAAAAATATTTTTAATCCAATTTTAGGAGTTCATACAATTGATTACGAGCTTTTCAACACGATTATATTGCAAAAACTCGATTTTTGTACTTTTTACTCCGTTAAAATTCTAACGGGTTCATTGTTCAGCCCATTTAGATCCGATCGTCCGAAACCTCTACAAAAAGGGCTGCAAAATAAGTTTTAATCCAAATTTAGGAGTTCATATAATTGATTACGAGCTTTTCAACACAATTATATTGCGAAAACTCGATTTTTGTGCTTTTTACTCAGTTAAAATTCTAACGTGTCCATTGTTCGGCCCATTTAGATCCGCTCGTCCGAAACCTCTTCAAAAGGGTTGCAAAATAAGTTTCAATCCAAATTTAGGAGTTCATTCAATTGATTACGAGCGTTTCAACACAATTATATTGCAAAAACTCGATTTCTATACTTTTTACTCGGTTAAAATTCTAACGGGTCCATTGTTCGGCCCATTTAGCCCCGCTCGTACGAAAACTCTACAAAAAAACCACAAAATAAGTTAGAATCAAATTTTACGAGTTCATATAATTGATTCAGAGCTTTTCAACACGGTTATATTGAAAAACTCGATTACTGTACTTTTTACTCAGTTAAAATTCTAATGGGTCCATTGTTCAGCCCATTTAGACTCGCTCGTCCGAAACCTCTACAAAAGGGTTTCAAAATAAGATTTAATTCAAATTTAGGAGTTCATACAATTGATTACGAGCTTTTCTGTAAAACTAAAATTGATTTTGATATAACATAAAAATTTAAGGACCAAATTGCAAAACAAATAAATTTTTAAGAACTCTTTAAAGGTTCAAATATTAACAAAATGTTTTGTATAAAATATTGTTTGAAGATTGGATCTCAAAACATTAAGTTTCTCAAACCTTTTTCATGTTTTTCAAAACCAAATTATGCAAAAATGGCCCTGCGTATCGATACACTCACCGTATCGATACACTTGAAACTTACTGTAATTCTGAATGAACATAGCGTATCGATACTCACTTCATACATATCGATACAGTGTTCATCTGGGCAACCGTACCGATACGCTTAATAACCGTATCGATACGCCAAGCATAATTGTTTGAAAAATTGTTTTGACCGTTATAACGTATCGGTACTCTTGGTCATAGTATCGATACACGTTGATGCAACAAATTAAATTGTTTTTACAGTGAGTTTGGACCGTATCGATACGACCCCCGTATCGATACGCTTTGATGCATCAAACTTAACAGAAAGTTTGGACCGTATCGATACGCCTAGTGTATCGATACACTCTGTTTTCAGGCACAACGGCTAGTTGAAATTTAAACTAGCGTATCGATACAGCCTTGTCGTGTATCGATACGCAGTGCTGGGGAGCTGCCTTAATAGCTGGAAAAATGTTCCCAACGGCTCCTTCAATAATTCAAATGCTCCAAACGGCTAGAAACTGATTCAAGGGTATAAATACAAGCTTCATTTCACCAGGAAGAACAACAATACACATTCAAGCATCATCAAAGCAAAAATCCAAATCCTAGAGCTATTCAAAGCTATATTCTTGTACCCAACTCTTTGTATTTCAATTTGTCATATTTTTGAGAGTTTTTGGGTTGCTGTAATTGTAAGTGGGTAGACAATCATCCTTTGAGAGGAAATACTTGAGTTTACCAAAAATCTTCTTTGTATTTGAGTGGATTAAGCTTGGGGTTGAAAAGCTTAATCGATATTGTAAGGTTTCCTCCTCATCCAAGAAAAGGGGACGAATTCAAGTAGTGAATTGTTTTGGAAAATCCTTAGTGGGAGCTAAGGTAGTGGATGTAGAGTTCGGTTATTGAACTTGAACCACTATAACCCCTTGTGTCATTTTATTTTTCCAATATTCTCTTCACAAAAATTTTAATTGCCAATTCACCTCCCTCTTGGCCATTTGCAATTGTTTGATCAACTCAACAATTGGCATCAGAGCTACACTCATTGGAAGGATTACAACCCTCTTGAGTCGATCCTTGGAAAGTTGAAAGTTTGATCAACAACAAGTCAAGCAATGGCATCCACCTCCAACTATGAATCTCAATCCACCACCAAGCCACCATTCTTCAATGGGGATAACTATCTTTATTGGAAGAATAGGATGAGGCTCTTCATTAAGTCTACCGACTATATGGTGTGGGATGTAGTTGAAGAAGGTCCATACATTCCCATGAGGAGAGATGGAGAAAGGCTTGTTCCAAAAATCAAAGCCGAAATGACCGATGATGAAAGAAGAAGGATGCAAGTGAACGACAAAGCTCTTCATGTAATATTTTGTGCACTTGGTCCGGATATCTACTCTAAGGTGTCTTCAATCGAAAATGCCAAGGAGGTTTGGGACACTCTCGAGACAACATATGAAGGGACTAGCGATGTAAAGGAGACAAAGATTGGACTACTCAATCTAAACTATGAGAACTTCAAGATGGATCCCGATGAAAGTGTTTCCCAAATGTTTGATCGATTCTCGGTCATTGTCAACGGTTTGAAGGGTTTCGGTGAAATCATTCCCGAAGACAAGCTAGTGAGAAAGTTGTTGTATTCTCTTCCGGAATCATGGGATAGCAAGAGAACGGCCATAATTGAAGCCAAAGATTTGAAGACTCTTAAATTAGATGCTCTTGTTGGATCTCTACTCACACATGAGATTATGAGAAAGGGAAGAGAACAAGAGAAGAAGATAGTAGAAAAGAAGGAAGTTGAGAAAAAGAAAGTTGGAATCGCATTAAAGGCTTCACAATTAGAAAGCGATTCTAGTGAGGATGAAGAAGAGGAGATGGCTATGTTGGCCAAACGATTTACTCAGTTTATGAAGTCAAATCGTGGAAGAAAACTCATTAGAAGAAGGGACTTCAAGAGTAAAAACAAGGAAGAAGAGATAGACCAAATTACTTGCTATGAATGCAACAAATCGGGTCACATTCGTTCCGAGTGTCCTAAGTTGAAAAAGAAAAGCTTTGGGAGGAAGAACAAGCTCAAAGCACAAATTGCAACTTGGAGTGATGATGAGTCTTCCGAGGAAGAGGAAGAAGTGGCCAACCTATGTCTCATGGCCATCGATGATGAATCAAAGGTAACCTCTAATTCATGCAATTTAGATTTTTCTATTGAAGAACTTCAAGATGCTTATGATGAACTTCAAGAAGTGTATGATGAGTTAGTAGAAAAATACAAGGAGTCCATTTTGAAAAATAAGAAAATAATTTCTGATTTAAAGATTCAAAATGAGACATTTTTAAAAAATAACTCCGAATTGGAAAAGAAAGTTTTATCTTTAGTTAATCTTTCAAATGATCTTAAAACTAAAAATCTTGAACTTGAAAAACTTCTTTCCGATTTTCAAGATTATCACACAAAGGAAGTGGATAATCTTAAAACATCTTTTGATATTGGGAAAAAGAATTTTGAGAAAGAAAATCAATTTAAACCCCAATATACAAAAAAAAAATATTTTACACCTAAACAAAGAAATTTTTATAAGCAAACTAAAAGTCATAAAATTAGAAATGTTTGGGTTCCTAAAGAACTTATCACTTCTAATAACTTAAATGCTATTGCTTCTTGGATTCCCAAGGGAACCAAATTGTTAAAGGCTAACACTCATGGACCCAAGATGGTTTGGGTACCAAAAACCAAGGCCTAAATTCTTTGTTTGTAGGGGGAGCATTGCTTCAAGGCTAAAGCTTCAAGCAAAAATTCTTGGTACCTTGATAGTGGATGCTCAAGACACATGACCGGTGACAAAAGTAGATTTGTGGAAATAAAGCCTAAGAGTGGTGGAGTAGTAACCTTCGGTGATAACTCAAAAGGACTCATTGAAGGAATAGGCTCTATTGGTAATCACTCTTCTATCTACATTAAAGACGTTTTGTATGTCAACGGTCTTAAACATAATTTGTTGAGCATTAGTCAGTTATGTGATAAAGGTTTTAATGTTTTATTTGATAAAAGTGGTTGTAAAATTGTAAACATTAAAACAAATCAAATAATGCTCATAGGACATAGAATAGGCAATATTTACATGGTGCATTTAGATGACATCCATTCATCCCATGCATGTTTAGTTGCACATGATGAACATGACTCATGGCTATGGCATAGAAAGTTGGGACATGCAAGCATGAGTGTTCTAGAAAAATTAAATTCCCTTAATCTAGTTAGAGGTTTACCCAAACTTAATTTTTCAAATGATAAAATTTGTGATGCATGTTCAAAGGGTAAACAACATAGGAGTTCTTTTAAATCCATAAATGATGTCTCTACTAGTAGATGTTTACAATTGATTCATATGGATCTTTTTGGGCCAATTAGAACAATGAGCTTGGGTGGAAAATCATATGCATTTGTGCTTGTAGATGACTATTCTAGATATACTTGGGTTCTATTCTTAAGTACAAAAGATGAGGCTTTAGAAAAATTCATCACATTTTCTAAAATAACTCAAAATGATCTTGAACTTAAAATTTCTCATATTAGAAGTGATCATGGAACTGAATTTCAAAATTTGGGTTTTGATGAGTTTTTAAATGAAAATGGGATTAGCCATAATTTTTCTGCACCTCGCACTCCTCAACAAAATGGGGTAGTTGAGAGGAAAAATCGAACTTTAGAAGAAATGGCTAGAACCATGCTTTGTGAAAATAATTTACCTAAATATTTTTGGGCAGAAGCTACAAATACCGCTTGCTATATAATAAATCGAGTAATGATTAGGCCAATCTTAAAGAAGACATCTTATGAGATTTTAAAGTCCAAAAAGCCTAACATTAGCTATTTTCATCCTTTTGGATGTAAGTGTTTCGTTTTAAATAATGGTAAAGAAAACTTAGGAAAATTTGATGCTAAAAGTGATGAAGCCATTTTCTTAGGGTATTCTTTAAACTCTAAAGCCTATCGTATATTTAATAAAAGAACTCTAGTTGTTGAAGAGTCAATACATGTTGTTTTTGATGATAACCTCCTTTCGAGAAAGGAATCTTGTGATGATGATGATGTAGGAATCATTGATACTATTGATGGAGGACAAACATCAAAAGAGGATAAGATTCCAACTAAAGAAGAAGACTCACAAGAACCACCTCTTGAAGGCTTAAAAGACTTAGCTCGTGAAGAAAAAGAGGTATCTTACCCAAGGGAGTTAAACTATGTCAAAGATGGTGAAATCTTGGGTGATCCATCCAAGGGGGTAACCACTAGATCCTCTCTCAAATTAATGAATCATGTTGCGTTTCTTTCATGCATTGAGCCTAAAAATATTAAGGAAGCTTTAAAAGATGATTTTTGGATTTTGGCCATGCAAGAGGAATTAAACCAATTTGAGAGAAGTAAAGTTTGGACATTAGTAGAAAGGCCTAATAATCAATCTACTATAGGTACAAAATGGGTTTTTAGGAATAAATTAGATGAAAACGGTAATATAGTGAGAAACAAGGCTAGGCTTGTTGCTCAAGGCTATACTCAAGAAGAGGGAATTGATTTTGATGAGACTTATGCACCCGTAGCAAGAATGGAAGCTATTAGAATGTTACTTGCATTTGCATGTTATCATGATTTCAAGCTTTTTCAAATGGATGTGAAAAGTGCCTTTTTAAATGGTTTTATAAATGAAGAGGTATATGTTGAACAACCACCAGGTTTTGAGGATTCAAAATTTCCAAACCATGTGTTTAAACTTACAAAAGCTCTCTATGGTTTAAAACAAGCTCCAAGAGCTTGGTATGAGAGACTTTCAACTTTCTTAATTGAAAAGGGTTTTGAAAAAGGAAAGGTGGATACAACACTCTTCATAAAAAGATATTACAATGACATCTTAGTAGTTCAAATTTATGTTGATGATATTATTTTTGGTTCTACTAATGAGTGTTATTGTAAGGATTTTTCTAAGCTAATGCAAGGTGAGTTCGAGATGAGCATGATGGGGGAGCTCTCATTCTTTTTGGGACTCCAAATCAAACAAATGAGTGATGGCACCTTCATAAATCAAGCTAAATACGTAAGTGATATGCTCAAGAAGTTTGGCTTAGAGAATGCAAAACCTCAAGCCACACCTATGAGTTCTTCCATAAAGCTTGACAAAGATGAAGGAGGTAAATGTGTTGATCCTAAGCTTTATAGATCCATGATAGGTTCTTTGCTTTATCTTACCGCAAGTAGACCGGATATTATGTTTAGTGTTTGCTTGTGTGCTAGGTTTCAAGCTAGTCCTAAAGAATCACACCTTGTTGCCATTAAAAGAATTTTTAGATACCTAATAGACACACCGACCTTAGGTCTTTGGTATCCTAAGGATTCAACCTTTAGCCTTCATGCTTTTTCGGATGCGGATTATGGGGGATGTAAGATAGATAGGAAAAGTACTTCCGGTACATGCCAATTCTTAGGTAGTATGCTCGTATCTTGGTTCTCTAAGAAACAAAATAGCGTAGCCTTATCTACCACCGAAGCGGAGTATATATCCTTAGGGAGTTGTTGTGCTCAAGTTCTTTGGATGAAGCAACAACTCTTAGACTATGGTGTTAAAATGGAAACCATACCCCTTAGATGTGACAACACTAGTGCCATTTGTCTCACTAAGAATCCCATTCAACACTCTCGAACTAAACACATAGAAATTAGACATCATTTTATTAGAGATCATGTTTCGAAAAATGATGTTGTTATAGAATTTGTTGACACCTTGAACCAATTAGCGGATATATTTACTAAACCTTTAGATAAAGAGCGCTTTTGGACACTTAGAAGAGAGTTAGGTTTAACTTGTCTTTCTTAATTTTTTTTTGGTCCTAAAATGACAAAAATTTGCTTGAGATTGTTTGTGATTCATGTTTATGTTAATTTTGTTCTTTTTGCCTCTACACATATTGCTAAGGGAAGTATGTATCATGTTAAGTCATTAAAACTTGTTCATATAACACATACATGCATTTAGGGGCGTTTCAAATTGGATTTTTGCACATAAAAATACCAAAATTGCAGAAACAGGCAAGGGGTATCGATACTGCATATCAGCGTATCGATACGGTATTCAAAATCTGGGATTTTTGCAGATGAATGCGTATCGATACAGCATAGTGTATCGATACGGTAAGAGTCAAGGGAAAAAGTCAACACCGGTGCGTATCGATACGGTCAACTGTATCGATACACATAAAACGACAAAGATAAATTAGGTTAAAGCGTATCGATACGCATGTACAGCGTATCGATACTCGACGGACGGAGAGCCTATTTAGGGCTGTTTTAATCAAAATCCCAAAATTTTAAAACTCCTCTTCTCTTCTTCAAAAACCCTAACCGAAAACCCCTATAAAAACCCTCTAAATTCTTCAAAGTTTTACACAAATCTTCAAAATTTCTTGAGGGATTTTACTTCATACATCAAGGCTATCCTTGGGCATCAATCTTGTGCACTAACACCCCCTCTTTCATCCACTCTAAGAAATCAAGGTAAATTTTTCTTTTTCTTTTTTTAATTTTTTGAATTTTCGTCAATTTTCAATTATTATTTCAACTGATTTTTATATACATTATGATTAACTTACTATGGGTTTCATATTGTTCATAAAATTTTTCAAAAATAAATTTTTTTTTGGTTCGAATATATTTTATATTCGATAAATTTTTTTTTATTTTTTCGAAAACTAAGATTTGTTGTAAATATTCTTTAAAACAATTTTTTTTAAAAACAAATTACCTTGAATTATTAGAATCTATTGGATTAAATTGGATGTTAATTGCATACATATTCGAATCCTTTTTTGATGTATTTTCAGGATTATGGCACCTAAAAAGGGAAATAAGAGACATCGCACCGCTTCCGTTTCTAATGAGGATGAGGGTAATCCTACTCCTAACCTTCCTCATATTATCCAAACTAGTTTTCCCACATCCCTAGCTAGAGAAACCTATAAGCTTTGTATGGGAATCAATCTTAGGGAAGAACGAATCGTGTCTATTCCGTTTTTAAACTCTGCTAAATTCAAATTTAAATATCTTCCTTTGATTAGGCAATGGAAATTTTTAACCTTTTTAAACATTCCTCCTATTTTATATAGGAATCTTGTCATTGTCTTCTTTTCAAATGCTTATTGTGTCAATGATGACGCCAATGAGCATGTTATTGCCATTGAATCCTCGGTTATGGGAACTCCTATTCGAATTGATCAAAAAGTCTTATGCACTGTTTTTGGTTTTGAGGATGTTGAGATTGACGATGAACACTCTTTAGGTTCGGGTTACATAGGTCCGGCAAAAGTTTTAGATGCACATGATCGTATCCTTCATCTTATTATCTCTTGGTTTATTCGTCCCTCGGGTGGTAGATATTCTACCATTCGTCAAATTGATGATTTTTGGCTTACATGCTTTAGGGAAGGAAAACGACCAAATCTTTGTCAAATTATGTTTGCCGATCTTGTATTTTTGGTTCAAAATCGTTACACCAAACTTGTTCAATCCTTTTACTACTCTACGGCCTTGAGTTGCCTATTTCATTCCCTTGGTGTTGACTGCACACATGACCTTCCCGAAAACCTTGGCCAACCCATTGATGAGCATTCCCTTTCTCGCTCTGGTTTCTCCTTTGTCGGTAATGAATGGGTTCGCAACCCTCAAGCTGATCCTCCCGCTGCCCCGGTCGATGCCTCTCGCGCATCCTCAAGCCGTGCTTCTCATGACTCCTCCTCCATGGAAAATCTCATGACTTTCCTCAATGAGAAGTTCAATGCTATGGAAAACCAGTTTACAGCGATGGGAGAACGACTCCAAGGCATGGACAAGAAAATAGATACCTTGAGTGCTCGCCAAGACTCTATGGATCTTTCTCTTACAGCTTTCCATGGTGCTTGGATCAACCAAAACCAAAGGAAACAACCACCTCGAGAAGACGAAGACGAGGAAGATGATGATGAGGATGACCATGATGATGGTGGAGACGTTTAGATGATGCATCTCATATTAGGACATTTTAGGATTTCATTGCATTTTTATTAGAACTTGAAGTATGCCTATTTTTCTATGTTTTAGGATTTTTAAAAGGTTTGGATTATTATGCTTGCTATGCTTGCTTGGTTTATGAATTTGGAGCTTTATGATTGATATTCCTATGCTTGATTATTCTAATCCTTGTGTTTCTTTTGATCTAACAAAAAGGGGGAGAAGGATTCATTTTGTAAAGGTCAAAATTTTTCAAAAATTTCTCTATCTTTAAGTAAGGGGGAGAAACAAATTTGTTTTGAAACATTTATCTTAAAGCAAGGGGGAGAAAAGCCTTTTCAAAGTTTTCAAAAACTTAAAAATTTATTATGGTTTTGTTATATCAAAAAGGGGGAGATTGTAAAACTAAAATTGATTTTGATATAACATAAAAATTTAAGGACCAAATTGCAAAACAAATAAATTTTTAAGAACTCTTTAAAGGTTCAAATATTAACAAAATGTTTTGTATAAAATATTGTTTGAAGATTGGATCTCAAAACATTAAGTTTCTCAAACCTTTTTCATGTTTTTCAAAACCAAATTATGCAAAAATGGCCCTGCGTATCGATACACTCACCGTATCGATACACTTGAAACTTACTGTAATTCTGAATGAACATAGCGTATCGATACTCACTTCATAAGTATCGATACAGTGTTCATCTGGGCAACCGTACCGATACACTTAATAACCGTATCGATACGCCAAGCATAATTGTTTGAAAAATTGTTTTGACCGTTATAACGTATCGATACTCTTGGTCATAGTATCGATACACGTTGATGCAACAAATTAAATGGTTTTTACAGTGAGTTTGGACCGTATCGATACGACCCCCGTATCGATACGCTTTGATGCATCAAACTTAACAGAAAGTTTGGACCGTATCGATACGCCTAGTGTATCGATACACTCTGTTTTCAGGCACAACGGCTAGTTGAAATTTAAACTAGCGTATCGATACAGCCTTGTCGTGTATCGATACGCAGTGCTGGGGAGCTGCCTTAATAGCTGGAAAAATGTTCCCAACGGCTCCTTCAATAATTCAAATGCTCCAAACGGCTAGAAACTGATTCAAGGGTATAAATACAAGCTTCATTTCACCAGGAAGAACAACAATACACATTCAAGCATCATCAAAGCAAAAATCCAAATCCTAGAGCTATTCAAAGCTATATTCTTGTACCCCAACTCTTTGTATTTCAATTTGTCATATTTTTGAGAGTTTTTGGGTTGCTGTAATTGTAAGTGGGTAGACAATCATCCTTTGAGAGGAAATACTTGAGTTTACCAAAAATCTTCTTTGTATTTGAGTGGATTAAGCTTGGGGTTGAAAAGCTTAATCGATATTGTAAGGTTTCCTCCTCATCCAAGAAAAGGGGACGAATTCAAGTAGTGAATTATTTTGGAAAATCCTTAGTGGGAGCTAAGGTAGTGGATGTAGAGTTCGGTTGTTGAACTTGAACCACTATAACCCCTTGTGTCATTTTATTTTTCCAATATTCTCTTCACAAAAATTTTAATTGCCAATTCACCCCCCTCTTGGCCATTTGCAATTGTTTGATCAACTCAACATTTTCAACACAATAATATTGCAAAAACTCGATTTTTGTGCTTTTTTACTGAGTTAAAATTCTAACGGGTCCATTGTTCGGCCCATTTAGACCCGCTCGTCCGAAACCTCTACAAAAGTGATGCAAAAATAATTTTAATCCAAATTTAGGAGTTCATACAATTGATTACGAGCTTTTCAACATGATTATATTGCAAAAACTCGATTTCTGTACTTTTTACTCCGTTAAAATTCTAATGGGTCCGTTGTTCGGCCCATTTAGAACCGCTCATCCGAAACCTGTACAAAGGGTTGCAAAATACGTTTTAATCCAAATTTAGGAGTTCATATAATTGATTACAAGCTTTTCAACACGATTATATTGCAAAAACTCGATTTCTGTACTTTTTACTCAGTTAAAATTCTAACGGGTCCAATGTTCTGCCCATTTAGACCCGCTCCTCCGAAACCTTTACAAAAAAGACCGCAAAATGAATTAGAATCAAATTTTAGGAGTTCATACAAATGATTACGAGCTTTTCAACAAAATTATATTGCAAAAGCTCGATTTTTGTGCTTTTTACTCAGTTAAAATTTTAACGGGTCCATTGTTCGGCCCATTTAGACCCGCTCGTCCGAAACCTCTACAAAGGGTTGAAAAATAAGTTTTAATCCAAATTTAGAAGTTCATATAATTGATTACGAGCTTTTCAATACAATTATATTGCGAAAACTCGATTTTTGTGCTTTTTATTTAGTTAAAATTCTAACGGGTCCATTGTTCGGCCCATTTAGACCCGCTCCTCCGAAACCTCTACAAAAAGGATGCAAAATAAGTTTTAATCCAAATTTAAGAATTCATACAATTGATTACGAGCTTTTCAACACGATTATATTGCAAAAACTCGTTTTCTATAGTTTTTACTCAGTTCAAATTCGAACGGTTTCCATTGTTCGGCCCATTTAGACCCGCTCGTTAGAAACCTTTACAAAAAAGACCGCAAAATAAGTTAGAATCAAATTTTAGGAGTTCATACAAATGAATACGAGATTTTCAACAAAATTATATTGCAAAAACTTGATTTTTGTGCTTTTTACTCAGTTAAAATTCTAACGGGTCCATTGTTCGGCCAATTTAGACCCGCTCGTCCGAAACCATAGAAAAAAGACCGCAAAACAAATTTTAAACAAAATTTAGGAGTTCATACAATTGATTACGAGCTTTTCAACACGATTATATTGCAAAAACTCGATTTCTGTACTTTTTACTCCGTTAAAATTCTAACGGGTCCATTGTTCGGCCCATTTAGACTCGCTCGTCCGAAACCTCTACAAAAAGGGTTGCTAAATAAGTTTTAATCCAAATTTAGGAGTTCATACAATTGATTACGAGCTTTTTAACACAATTATATTGCAAAAACAAGATTTTTGTGCTTTTTACTCAGTTAAAATTCTAACGGGTCTATTGTTCGTCCCATTTAGATCCGCTCGTGTGAAACCTCTACAAAAAGGTTGCAAAATAAGTTTAAATCCAAATTAAGGAGTTCATACAATTGATTACGAGCTTTTCAACACAATTATATTGCAAAAACTCTATTTTTGTGCTTTTTACTTAGTTAAAGTTCTAACGGGTCCATTGTTCAGCCCATTTAGACCCGCTCGTCCGAAACCATTACAAAAGGGTTGCAAAATAAGTTTTAATCCAAATTTAGGAGTTCATACATTTGATTACGAGCTTTTCAACACGATTATATTGCAAAAACTCGATTTTTGTACTTTTTACTCCGTTAAAATTCTAACGGGTCCATAGTTCGGCCCATTTAGACCCGCTCGTCCGAAACCTCTACAAAAGGGTTGCAAAATAATTTTAATCAAAATTTAAGAGTTCATACAATTGATTACGAGCTTTTCAGCACGATTATATTGGAAAAACTCGATTTTTGTACTTTTTACTCCGTTAAAATTCTAACGGGTCCATTGTTCGGCTCATTTAGACCTGATCGTCCGAAACCTCTACAAAAAGGGCTGCAAAATAAGTTTTAATCCAAATTTAGGAGTTCATATAATTGATTACGAGCTTTTCAACATGATTATATTGCAAAAACTCGATTTCTGTACTTTTTACTCAGTTAAAATTCTAACGGGTCCACTGTTCGGCCCATTTAGACCCGCTCGTCCGAAACCTTTACAAAAGGGTTGCAAAATAAGTTGTAATCCAAATTTAGGAGTTCATACAATTGATTACGAGCTTTTCAACACGATTATTTTACAAAAACTCGATTTCTGTACTTTTTACTCAGTTAAAATTCTAACGGGTCCATTGTTCGGCCCATTTAGACTCGCTCGTCCAAAACCTTTACAAAAAAGACCGCAAAATAAGTTAGAATCAAAATTTAAGAGTTCATAAAATTGATTACGAGCTTTTCAACATGATTATATTGCAAAAACACGATTACATTATTTTTTACTCAGTTAAAATTCTAACGGGTCAATTGTTCGGCCCATTTAGACCCGCTCGTCCGAAACCTATACAAAAGGGTAGCAAAATAAGTTTTAATCCAAATTTAGGAGTTCATACAATTGATTACGAGATTTTCAACACGCTTATATTGCAAAAACTCGATATATGTACTTTTTACTCCGTTAAAATTCTAACAGGTCCATTGTTCGGCCCATTTAGACCCGATCGTCCGAAACCTCTACAAAAAGGGCTGCAAAATAAGTTTTAATCCAAATTTAGGAGTTCATATAATTGATTACGAGCTTTTCAACACGATTATAATGGAAAAACTCGATTTCCATACTTTTTACTTAGTTAAAATTTTAACGGGTCCACTGTTCGGCCCATTGAGACCCGCTCGTCCGAAACCTCTACAAAAGGGTTGCAAAATAAGTTTTAATCCAAATTTAGGAGTTTATACAATTGATTACGAGCTTTTCAACATGATTATATTTCAAAAACTCGATTTCTGTATTTTTTACTTAGTTAAAATTCTAACGGGTCCATTGTTCGGCCCATTTAGACCTGCTCGTCCGAAACCTATACAAAAAAGGCCGCAAAATAAGTTATAATCATATTTTAGGAGTTCATATATTTGATTACGAGCTTTTCAACACGATTATATTGCAAAAATTCGATTTCTGTACTTTTTACTCAGATAAAATTCTAACGGGTCCATTGTTCGGCCCATTTAGACCCGCTCGTCCGAAACCTATACAAAAAAGACCGCAAAATAAGTTAGAATCAAATTTTAGGAGTTCATATAATTGATTACGAGCTTTTCAACACGATTATATTGCAAAAACTCGATTACATTACTCTTTACTCAGTTAAAATTCTAACGGATCCATTGTTCGGCTCATTTAGACCCGCTCGTCCGAAACCTCTACAAAAAAGGCCGCAAAACAAGTTAGAATCAAAATTTAGGAGTTCATATAATTGCTTACAAGCTTTTCAACACGATTATATTGCAAAAACTCGAATTTTGTACTTTTTACTCAGTTAAAATTCTAACGGGTCCATTGTTCGGCCCATTTAGACTCGTTCGTCCGAAACCTCGACAAAAGGGTTGCAAAATAAGTTTTAATCCAAATTTAGGAGTTCATAAAATTGATTACGAGCTTTTACACACGATTATATTTCAAAAACTCGATTTATGAACTTTTTACTCAGTTAAAATCCTAACGGTTCCATTGTTCGGCCTATTTAGACCCACTCGTCCGAAACCTATACAAAAAAGACAGCAAAATAAGTTTGAATCAAATTTTAGGAGGTCATATAATTGATTACGAGCTTTTCAACAGGATTATATTGCAAAAACTCGATTACATTACTTTTTACTCATTTAAAATTCTAACGGGTCCATTGTTCGGCTCATTTAGACCCGCTCGTCCGAAACCTCTACAAAAAAGGCCGCAAAACAAGTTAGAATCAAATTTTAGGAGTTCATATAATTGCTTACAAGCCTTTCAACACGATTATATTGCAAAAACTTGATTTTTGTACTTTTTACTCAGTTAAAATTCTAACGGGTCCATTGTTCGGCCCATTTAGACTTGCTCGTCCGAAACCTCGACAAAAGGGTTGAAAAATAAGTTTTAATCCAAATTTAGGAGTTCATAAAATTGATTACGAGCTTTTCAACACGATTATATTGCAAAAACTCAATTTCTGTACTTTTTACTCAGTTAAAATTCTAACGGGTCCATTGTTCGGCACATTTAGACCCGCTCGTCCGAAACCTCTACAAAAAGGGTTCAAAATAAGTTTTAATCCAAATTTAGGAGTTCATACAATTGATTACGAGCTTTTCAACACGATTATATTGCAAAAACTCGATTTCTGTACTTTTTACTCCGTTAAAATTCTAACGAGTCCATTGTTCGGCCCATTTAGACCCGCTCATCCGAAACCTGTACAAAAGGGTTGCAAAATAAGTTTTAATCCAAATTTAGGAGTTCATATAATTAATTACAAGCTTTACAACACGATTATATTGCAAAAACTCGATTTATATACTTTTTACTCAGTTAAAATTCTAACGGGTCCAATGTTCTGCCCATTTAGACCCGCTCCTCCGAAACCTTTACAAAAAAGACCGCAAAATAAATTAGAATCAAATTTTAGGAGTTCATACAAATGATTACGAGCTTTTCAACAAAATTATATTGCAAAAACTCAATTTTTGTGCTTTTTATTCAGTTAAAATTCTAACGGGTCCATTGTTCGTCCCATTTAGACCCGCTCGTCCGAAACCTCTACAAAGGGTTGAAAAATAAGTTTTAATCCAAATTTCAGAGTTCATACAATTGATTACGAGCTTTTCAACACGATTATATTGCAAACACTCGATTTCTGTACTTTTCACTCCGTTAAAATTCTAACTGGTCCATTGTTCAGCCCATTCAGACCCGATCGTCCAAAACCTCTACAAAAAGGCTGCAAAATAAGTTTTAAACCAAATTTAGAAGTTCATATAATTGATTACGAGCTTTTCAACACAATTATTTTGCGAAAACTCGATTTTTGTGCTTTTTACTTAGTTAAAATTCTAACGGGTCCATTGTTCGGCCCATTTAGACCCCCTCCTCCGAAACCTCTACAAAAAGGATGCAAAATAAGTTTTAATCCAAATTTAAGAATTCATACAATTGATTACGTGCCTTTCAACATGATTATATTGCAAAAACTCGTTTTCTATAGTTTTTACTCAGTTCAAATTCGAACAGTTCCATTGTTCGGCCCATTTAGACCCGCTCGTTAGAAACCTTTACAAAAAGACCGCAAAATAAGTTAGAATCAAATTTTAGGAGTTCATACAAATGATCACGAGATTTTCATCAAAATTATATTGCAAAAACTCGATTTTTGTGCTTTTTACTCAGTTAAAATTCTAACGGGTCCATTGTTCGGCCCATTTAGACCCGCTCGTCCGAAACCATAGAAAAAAGACCGCAAAACAAATTTTAATCAAAATTTAGGAGTTCATACAATTGATTACGAGCTTTTCAACACGATTATATTGCAAAAACTCGATTTCTGTACTTTTTACTCCGTTAAAATTCTAACGGGTCCATTGTTCGGCCCATTTACACTCGCTCGTCCGAAACCTCTACAAAAAGGGTTACTAAATAAGTTTTAATCCAAATTTAGGAGTTCATACGATTGATTACGAGCTTTTCAACACAATTATATTGCAAAAACTAGATTTTTGTGCTTTTAACTCAGTTAAAATTCTAACGGGTCTATTGTTTGTCCCATTTAGACCCGCTCGTGTGAAACCTCTACAAAAAGGTTGCAAAATAAGTTTAAATCCAAATTTAGGAGTTCATACAATTGATTACGAGCGTTTCAACACAATTATATTGCAAAAACTCGATTTCTGTACTTTTTACTCAGTAAAAATTCTAACGGGTCCATTGTTCGGCCCATTTAGACCCGCTCGTACGAAAACTCTACAAAAAAGACCGCAAAATAAGTTAGAATCAAATTTTTAGAGTTCATATAATTGATTCAGAGCTTTTCAACACGATTATATTGCAAAAACTCGATTGTTGTACTTTTTACTCAGTTAAAATTCTAATGGATCCATTGTTCGGCCCATTTAGATCCGCTCGTCTGAAACCTCTTCAAAAAAGTTGCAAAATAAGTTTCAATCCAAATTTAGGAGTTCGTACAATTGATTACGAGCGTTTCAACACAATTATATTGTAAAAACTAGATTTCTATACTTTTTACTCGGTTAAAATTCTAACGGGTCCATTGTTCGGCCCATTTAGCCCCGCTCGTACGAAAACTCTACAAAAACACCACAAAATAAGTTAGAATCAAATTTTACGAGTTCATATAATTGATTCAGAGCTTTTCAACACGGTTATATTGAAAAACTCGATTACTATACTTTTTACTCAGTTAAAATTCTAATGGGTCCATTGTTCAGCCCATTTAGACTCGCTCGTCCGAAACCTCTACAAAAGGGTTGCAAAATAAGATTTAATTCAAATTTAGGAGTTCATACAATTGATTACGAACTTTTCAACACAATTATATTGCAAAAACTCGATTTTTGTGCTTTTTACTGAGTTAAAATTCTAACGGTTCCATTGTTCGGCCCATTTAGACCCGCTCGTCTGAAACCTCTACAAAAGTGTTGCAAAAATAATTTTAATCCAAATTTAGGAGTTCATACAATTGATTACGAGCTTTTCAACACGATTATATTGCAAACACTCGATTTCTGTACTTTTTACTCCGTTAAAATTCTAACGGGTCCGTTGTTCGGCCCATTTAGACCCGCTCATCCGAAACCTGTACAAAAGGGTTGCAAAATAAGTTTTAATCCAAATCTAGGAGTTCATATAATTGATTACAAGCTTTTCAACACGATTATATTGCAAAAACTCGATTTCTGTACTTTTTACTCCGTTAAAATTCTAACGGGTCCATTGTTCGGCCCATTTAGACTCGCTCGTCCGAAACCTCTACAAAAAGGGTTGCTAAATAAGTTTTAATCCAAATTTAGGAGTTCATACAATTGATTACGAGCTTTTCAACACAATTATATTGCAAAAACTCAATTTTTGTGCTTTTTACTCAGTTAAAATTCTAACGGGTCTATTGTTCATCCCATTTAGACCCGCTCGTGTGAAACCTCTACAAAAAGGTTGCAAAATAAGTTTAAATCCAAATTAAGGTGTTCATACAATTGATTACGAGCTTTTCAACACAATTATATTGAAAAAACTCTATTTTTGTGCTTTTTACTTAGTTAAAATTCTAACGGGTCCATTGTTCAGCCCATTTAGACCCGCTCGTCCGAAACCTTTACAAAAGGGTTGCAAAATAAGTTTTAATCCAAATTTAGGAGTTCATACATTTGATTACGAGCTTTTCAACACGATTATATTGCAAAAACTCGATTTTTGTACTTTTTACTCCGTTAAAATTCTAACGGGTCCATAGTTGGCCCATTTATACCCGCTCGTCCGAAACCTCTACAAAAGGGTTGCAAAATAATTTTAATCAAAATTTAAGAGTTCATACAATTGATTACGAGCTTTTCAGCACGATTATATTGCAAAAACTCGATTTTTGTACTTTTTACTCCGTTAAAATTCTAACGGGTCCATTGTTCGGCCCATTTAGACCTGATCGTCCGAAACCTCTACAAAAAGGGCTGCAAAATAAGTTTTAATCCAAATTTAGGAGTTCATATAATTGATTACGATCTTTTCAACATGATTATATTGCAAAAACTCGATTTCTGTACTTTTTACTCAGTTAAAATTCTAACAGGTCCACTGTTCGGCCCATTTAGACCCGCTCGTCCGAAACCTTTACAAAAGGGTTGCAAAATAAGTTGTAATCCAAATTTAGGAGTTCATACAATTGATTACGAACTTTTCAACACGATTATTTTACAAAAACTCGATTTCTGTACTTTTTACTCAGTTAAAATTCTAACGGGTCCATTGTTCGGCCCATTTAGACTCGCTCGTCCAAAACCTTTACAAAAAAGACCGCAAAATAAGTTAGAATCAAAATTTAAGAGTTCATAAAATTGATTACGAGCTTTTCAACATTATTATATTGCAAAAACACGATTACATTATTTTTTACTCAGTTAAAATTCTAACGGGTCAATTGTTCGGCCCATTTAGACCCGCTCGTCTGAAACCTCTACAAAAGGGTAGCAAAATAAGTTTTATTCCAAATTTAGGAGTTCATACAATTGATTACGAGATTTTCAACACGCTTATATTGCAAAAACTCGATATCTGTACTTTTTACTCCGTTAAAATTCTAACGGGTCCATTGCTCGGCCCATTTAGACCAGATCGTCCGAAACCTCTACAAAAAGGGCTGCAAAATAAGTTTTAATCCAAATATAGGAGTTCATATAATTGATTACGAGCTTTTCAACACGATTATAATGAAAAAACTCGATTTCCGTACTTTTTACTTAGTTAAAATTCTAACGGATCCACTGTTCGGCCCATTTAGACCCGCTCGTCCGAAACCTCTACAAAAGGGTTGCAAAATAAGTTTTAATCCAAATTTAGGAGTTTATACAATTGATTACGAGCTTTTCAACATGATTATATTTCAAAAACTCGATTTCTGTACTTTTTACTTAGTTAAAATTCTAACGGGTCCATTGTTCGGCCCATTTAGACCCGCTAGTCCGAAACCTATACAAAAAGGCTGCAAAATAAGTTATAATCAAATTTTAGGAGTTCATATATTTGATTACGAGCTTTTCAACACAATTATATTGCAAAAATTCGATTTCTGTACTTTTTACTCGGATAAAATTCTAACGGGTCCATTGTTCGGCCCATTTAGACCCGCTCGTCCGAAACATATACAAAAAAGACCGCAAAATAAGTTAGAATCAAATTTTAGGAGTTCATATAATTGATTACGAGCTGTTCAACACGATTATATTGCAAAAACTCGATTACATTACTCTTTACTCAGTTAAAATTCTAACGGGTCCATTGTTCGGCTCATTTAGACCCGCTCGTCCGAAACCTCTACAAAAAAGGCCGCAAATCAAGTTATAATCAAATTTTAGGAGTTCATATAATTGCTTACAAGCTTTTCAACACGATTATATTGCAAAAACTCGAATTTTGCACTTTTTACTCAGTTAAAATTCTAACGGGTCCATTGTTCGGCCCATTTAGACTCGTTCGTCCGAAACCTCGACAAAAGGGTTGCAAAATAAGTTTTAATCCAAATTTAGGAGTTCATAAAATTGATTACGAGCTTTTACACACGATTATATTTCAAAAACTCGATTTATGTACTTTTTACTTAGTTAAAATCCTAACGGTTCCATTGTTCGACCTATTTAGACCCGCTCGTCCGAAACCTATACAAAAAAGACAGCAAAATAAGTTTGAATAAAATTTTAGGAGGTCATATAATTGATTACGAGCTTTTCAACACGATTATATTGCAAAAACTCGATTACATTACTTTTTACTCATTTAAAATTCTAACGGGTCCATTGTTCGGATCATTTAGACCCGCTCGTCCGAAACCTCTACAAAAAAGGCCGCAAAACAAGTTAGAATCAAATTTTAGGAGTTCATATAATTGCTTACAAGCCTTTCAACACGATTATATTGCAAAAACTTGATTTTTGTAATTTTTACTCAGTTAAAATTCTAACGGGTCCATTGTTCGGCCCATTTAGACTTGCTTGTCTGAAACCTCGACAAAAGGGTTGCAAAATAACTTTTAATCCAAATTTAGGAGTTCATAAAATTGATTACGAGCTTTTCAACACGATTCTATTGCAAAAACTCGATTTCTGTACTTTTTACTCAGTTAAAATTCTAACGGGTCCATTGTTCGGCCCATTTAGACCCGCTCGTCCGAAACCTCTACAAAAAGGGTTCAAAATAAGTTTTAATCCAAATTTAGGAGTTCATACAATTGATTACGAGCTTTTCAACACGATTATATTGCAAAAACTCGATTTCTGTACTTTTTACTCCGTTAAAATTCTAACGGGTCCATTGTTCGGCCCATTTAGACCCGCTCATCCGAAACCTGTACAAAACGGTTGCAAAATAAGTTTTAATCCAAATTTAGGAGTTCATATAATTGATTACAAGCTTTTCAACACGATTATATTGCAAAAACTCGATTTCTGTACTTTTTACTCAGTTAAAATTCTAACAGGTCCAATGTTCTGCCCATTTAGACCCGCTCCTCCGAAACCTTTACAAAAAAGACGGCAAAATAAGTTAGAATCAAATTTTAGGAGTTCATACAAATGATTACGAGCTTTTCAACAAAATTATATTGCAAAAACTCAATTTTTGTGGTTTTTATTCAGTTAAAATTCTAACGGGTCCATTGTTCGGCCCATTTAGACCCGCTCGTCCGAAACCTCTACAAAGGGTTGAAAAATAAGTTTTAATCCAAATTTCGGAGTTCATACAATTGATTACGAGCTTTTCAACACGATTATATTGCAAACACTCGATTTCTGTACTTTTCACTCCGTTAAAATTCTAACTGGTCCATTGTTCAGCCCATTTAGACCCGATCGTCCGAAACCTCTACAAAAAGGGCTGCAAAATAAGTTTTAAACCAAATTTAGAAGTTCATATAATTGATTACGAGCTTTTCAACACAATTATATTGTGAAAACTCGATTTTTGTGCTTTTTACTTAGTTAAAATTCTAACGGGTCCATTGTTCGGCCCATTTAGACCCGCTCCTCCGAAACCTCTACAAAAAGGATGCAAAATAAGTTTGAATCCAAATTTAAGAATTCATACAATTGATTACGAGCTTTTCAACACGATTATATTGCAAAAACTCGTTTTCTATAGTTTTTACTCAGTTCAAATTCGAACGGTTCCATTGTTCGACCCATTTAGACCCGCTCGTTAGAAACCTTTACAAAAAAGACCGCAAAATAAGTTAGAATCAAATTTTAGAAGTTCATACAAATGATTACGAGATTTTCAACAAAATTATATTGCAAAAACTCGATTTTTGTGCTTTTTACTCAGTTAAAATTCTAACGGGTCCATTGTTCGGCCCATTTAGACCCGCTCGTCCGAAACCATAGAAAAAAGACCGCAAAACAAATTTTAATCAAAATTTAGGAGTTCATACAATTGATTACGAGCTTTTCAACACGATTATATTGCAAAAACTCGATTTCTGTACTTTTTACTCCGTTAAAATTCTAACGGGTCCATTGTTCGGCCCATTTACACTCGCTCGTCCGAAACCTCTACAAAAAGGGTTGCTAAATAAGTTTTAATCCAAATTTAGGAGTTCATACAATTGATTACGAGCTTTTCAACACAATTATATTGCAAAAACTCGATTTTTGTGCTTTTTACTCAGTTAAAATTCTAACGGGTCTATTGTTCGTCCCATTTAGACCCGCTCGTGTGAAACCTCTATAAAAAGGTTGCAAAATAAGTTTAAATCCAAATTAAGGAGTTCATACAATTGATTACGAGCTTTTCAACACAATTATATTGCAAAAACTCTATTTTGTGCTTTTTACTTAGTTAAAATTCTAACGGGTCCATTGTTCATCCCATTTAGACCCGCTCGTCCGAAACCATAGAAAAAAGACAGCAAAACAAATTTTAATCGAAATTTAGGAGTTCATACAATTGATTACGAGCTTTTCAACACGATTATATTGCAAAAACTCGATTTATGTACTTTTTACTCCGTTAAAATTCTAACGGGTCCATTGTTCGGCCCATTTAGACTCGCTCGTCTGAAACCTCTACAAAAAGGGTTACTAAATAAGTTTTAATCCAAATTTAGGAGTTCATACAATTGATTACGAGCTTTTCAACACAATTATATTGCAAAAACTCTATTTTTGTGCTTTTTACTCAGTTAAAATTCTAACGGGTCTATTGTTCGGCCCATTTAGACCCGCTCGTCTGATACATCTACAAAAAGGTTACAAAATACCTTTAATTCCAAATTAAGGAGTTCATACAATTGATTACTAGCTTTTCAACACAATTATATTGCAAAAACTCTATTTTTGTGCTTTTTACTTAGTTAAAATTCTAACGGGTCCATTGTTCGGCCCATTTAGACCCGCTCGTCCGAAACCATAGAAAAAAGACCGCAAAACAAATTTTAATAAAAATTTAGAAGTTCATACAATTGATTACGAGCTTTTCAACACGATTATATTGCAAAAACTCGATTTCTGTACTTTTTACTCCGTTAAAATTCTAACGGGTCCATTGTTCGGCCCATTTAGATTCGCTCGTCCGAAACCTCTACAAAAAGGGTTGCTAAATAAGTTTTAATCCAAATTTAGGAGTTCATACAATTGATTACGAGCTTTTCAACACAATTATATTGCAAAAACACGATTTTTGTGCTTTTTACTCAGTTAAAATTCTAACGGGTCTATTGTTCGGCCCATTTAGACCCGCTCGTCTGAAACCTCTTCAAAAAGGTTGTAAAATAAGTTTAAATCCAAATTAAGGGGTTCATACAATTGATTACGAGCTTTTCAACACAATTATATTGTAAAAACTCTATTTTTGTGCTTTTTACTTAGTTAAAATTCTAACGAGTCCATTGTTCGGCCCATTTAGACCCGCTCGTCCGAAACCTTTACAAAAGGGTGGCAAAATAAGTTTTAATCCAAATTTAGGAGTTCATACAATTGATTACAAGCTTTTCAACACGATTATATTGCAAAAACTCGATTTTTGTACTTTTTACTCCGTTAAAATTCTAACGGGTCCATAGTTCGGCCCATTTAGACCCGCTCGTCCGAAACCTCTACAAAAGGGTTGCAAAATAATTTTAATCAAAATTTAAGAGTTCATACAATTGATTACGAGCTTTTCAGCATGATTATATTGCAAAAACTCGATTTTTGTACTTTTTACTCCGTTAAAATTCTAACGGGTCTTATTGTTCGGCCCATTTAGACCTGATCGTCCGAAACCTCTACAAAAAGGGCTGCAAAATAAGTTTTAATCCAAATTTAGGAGTTCACATAATTGATTACGAGCTTTTCAACACGATTATATTGCAAAAACTCGATTATTGTACTTTTTACTCAGTTAAAATTCTAACGGGTCCACTGTTCGGCCCATTTAGACCCGCTCGTCCGAAACCTTTACAAAAGGGTTGCAAAATAAGTTGTAATCCAAATTTAGGAGTTCATACAATTGATTACGAGCTTTTCAACACGATTATTTTACAAAAACTCGATTTCTTTACTTTTTACTCAGTTAAAATTCTAACGGATCCATTGTTCGGCCCATTTAGACCCGCTCGTCCGAAACCTATACAAAAGGGTTGCAAAATAAGTTAGAATCAAATTTTAAGAGTTCATAAAATTGATTACGAGCTTTTCAACATGATTATATTGCAAAAACACGATTACATTACTTTTTACTCAGTTAAAATTCTAACGGGTCAATTGTTCGGCCCATTTAGACCCGCTCGTCCGAAACCTCTACAAAAGGGTTGCCAAATAAGTTTTAATCCAAATTTAGGAGTTCATACAATTGATTATGAGCTTTTACACACGATTATATTTCAAAAACTCGAGTTATGTACTTTTTACTCGGCTAAAATCCTAACGGTTCCATTGTTCGGCCCATTTAGACCCGCTCGTCCGAAACCTATACAAAAAAGACAGCAAAATAAGTTTGAATCAAATTTGAGGAGGTCATATAATTGATTACGAGCTTTTCAACACGATTATATTGCAAAAACTCGATTACATTACTTTTTACTCATTTAAAATTCTAACGGGTCCATTGTTCGGCTCATTTAGACCCGCTCGTCCGAAACCTCTTCAAAAAAATACCGCAAAACAAGTTAGACTCAAATTTTAGGAGTTCATATAATTGCTTACAAGCCTTTCAAGACGATTATATTGCAAAAACGTGATTTTTGTACTTTTTACCTAGTTAAAATTCTAACGGGTCCATTGTTCGGCCCATTTAGACTTGCTCGTCCGAAACCTCGACAAATGGGTTGCAAAATAAGTTTTAATCCAAATTTAGGAGTTCATAAAATTGATTACGAGCTTTTCAACACGATTATATTTCAAAAACTCGATTTCTGTACTTTTTACTCAGTTAAAATTCTAACGGGTCCATTGTTCGGCCCATTTAGACCCGCTCGTTCGAAACCTCTACAAAAAGTGTTCAAAATAAGTTTTAATCCAAATTTAAGAGTTCATACAATTGATTACGAGCTTTTCAACACGATTATATTGCAAAAACTCGATTTCTATAGTTTTTACTCAGTTCAAATTCGAACGGTTCCATTGTTTGGCTCATTTAGACACGCTCGTCCGAAACCTTTACAAACAAGACCGCAAAATAAGTTAGAATCAAATTTTTGGAGTTCATATAAACGATTACGAGATTTTCAACAAAATTATATTGCAAAAACATCGATTTTTGTGCTTTTTACTCAGTTAAAATTCTAACGGGTCCATTGTTTGGCCCGTTTAGACCCGCTCCTCCGAAACCATAGAAAAAAGACCGCAAAACAAGTTTTAATCCAAATTTAGAAGTTCATACAAATGATTACGAGCTTTTCAACACGATTATATTGCAAAAACTCGATTTCTGTACTTTTTACTCCGTTAAAAGTCTAGCGGGTCCATTGTTCGGCCCATTTAGACCCGCTCATCCGAAACCTCTACAAAAAGGGTTGCAAAATAAGTTTTAATCCAAATTTAGAGTTCATACATTTGATTACGAGCTTTTCAACACAATTATATTGCAAAAACTCGATTTTTGTGCTTTTTACTCAGTTAAAATTCTAACGAGTCTATTATTTGGCCCATTTAGACCCGCTCGTCTGAAACCTCTACAAAAAGGTTGCAAAATAAGTTTAAATCCAAATTAAGGAGTTCATACAATTGATTACGAGCTTTTCAACACAGTAATATTGCAAAAACTCTATTTTTGTGCTCTTTACTTAGTTAAAATTCTAACGGGTCCATTGCTCGGCCCATTTAGACCCGCTCGACCGAAACCTCTACAAAAGGGTTGCAAAATAAGTTTTAATCCAAATTTAGGAGTTCATACAATTGATTACGAACTTTTCAACACGATTATATTGCAAAAACTCGATTTTTGTACTTTTTACTCCGTTAAAATTCTAACGGGTCCATTGTTCGGCCTATTTAGACCTGATTGTCCGAAACCTCTACAAAAAGGGCTGCAAAATAAGTTTTAATCCAAATTTAGGAGTTCACATAATTGATTACGAGCTTTTCAACACGATTATATTGCAAAAACTCGATTATTGTACTTTTTACTCAGTTAAAATTCTAACGGGTCCACTGTTCGGCCCATTTAGACCCGCTCGTCCGAAACCTTTACAAAAGGGTTGCAAAATAAGTTGTAATCCAAATTTAGGAGTTCATACAATTGATTACGAGCTTTTCAACACGATTATTTTACAAAAACTCGATTTCTTTACTTTTTACTCAGTTAAAATTCTAACGGGTCCATTGTTCGGCCCATTTAGACTCGCTCGTCCGAAACCTTTACAAAAAACACCGCAAAATAAGTTAGAATCAAATTTTAAGAGTTCATAAAATTGATTACGAGCTTTTCAACATGATTATATTGCAAAAACACGATTACATTACTTTTTACTCAGTTAAAATTCTAAAGGGTCAATTGTTCGGCCCATTTAGACCCGCTCGTCCGAAACCTCTACAAAAGGGTTGCCAAATAAGTTTTAATCCAAATTTAGGAGTTCATACAATTGATTACGAGATTTTCAACACGCTTATATTGCAAAAACTCGATATCTGTACTTTTTACTCCGTTAAAATTCTAACGGGACCATTGTTCGGCCCATTTAGACCCGATCGTCCGAAACCTCTACAAAAAGGGCTGCAAAATAAGTTTTAATCCAAATTTAGGAGTTCATATAATTGATTACGAGCTTTTCAACTCGATTATATTGAAAAAACTAGATTTCCGTACTTTTTACTTAGTTAAAATTCTAACGGGTCCACTGTTCGGCCCATTTAGACCCGCTCGTCCGAAACCTCTACAAAAGGGTTGCAAAATAAGTTTTAATCCAAATTTAGGAGTTTATCAATTGAATACGAGCTTTTCAACAAGATTATATTTCAAAAACTCGATTTCTGTACTTTTTACTTAGTTAAAATTCTAACGGGTCCATTGTTCGGCCCATTTAGACCCGCTCGTCCGAAACCTATACAAAAAGGCCGCAAAATAAGTTATAATCAAATTTTAGGAGTTCATATAATTGATTACGAGCTTTTCAACACGATTATATTGCAAAAATTCGATTTCTGTACTTTTTACTCAGATAAAATTCTAACGTGTCCATTGTTCGGCCCATTTAGACCCGCTCGTCCGAAACCTATACAAAAAAGACCGCAAAATAAGTTAGAATCAAATTTTAGGAGTTCATATAATTGATTACGAGCTTTTCAACACGATTATATTGCAAAAACTTGAATTTTGTACTTTTTACTCAGTTAAAATTCTAACGGGTCCATTGTTCGGCCCATTTAGACTCGTTCGTCCGAAACCTCGACAAAAGGGTTGCAAAATAAGTTTTAATCCAAATTTAGGACTTTATAAAATTGATTACGAGCTTTTACACACGATTATATTTCAAAAACTCGAGTTATGTACTTTTTACTCGGCTAAAATCCTAACGGTTCCATTGTTCGGCCCATTTAGACCCGCTCGTCCGAAACCTATACAAAAAAGACAGCAAAATAAGTTTGAATCAAATTTGAGGAGGTCATATAATTGATTACGAGCTTTTCAACACGATTATATTGCAAAAACTCGATTACATTACTTTTTACTCATTTAAAATTCTAACGGGTCCATTGTTCGGCTCATTTAGACCCGCTCGTCCGAAACCTCTACAAAAAATACCGCAAAACAAGTTAGACTCAAATTTTAGGAGTTCATATAATTGCTTACAAGCCTTTCAAGACGATTATATTGCAAAAACGTGATTTTTGTACTTTTTACTCAGTTAAAATTCTAACGGGTCCATTGTTCGGCCCATTTAGACTTGCTCGTCCGAAACCTCGACAAATGGGTTGCAAAATAAGTTTTAATCCAAATTTAGGAGTTCATAAAATTGATTACGAGCTTTTCAACACGATTATATTTCAAAAACTCGATTTCTGTACTTTTTACTCAGTTAAAATTCTAACGGGTCCATTGTTCGGCCCATTTAGACCCGCTCGTTCGAAACCTCTACAAAAAGTGTTCAAAATAAGTTTTAATCCAAATTTAAGAGTTCATACAATTGATTACGAGCTTTTCAACACGATTATATTGCAAAAACTCGATTTCTATAGTTTTTACTCAGTTCAAATTCGAACGGTTCCATTGTTTGGCTCATTTAGACACGCTCGTCCGAAACCTTTACAAACAAGACCGCAAAATAAGTTAGAATCAAATTTTTGGAGTTCATATAAACGATTACGAGATTTTCAACAAAATTATATTGCAAAAACATCGATTTTTGTGCTTTTTACTCAGTTAAAATTCTAACGGGTCTATTGTTTGGCCCGTTTAGACCCGCTCCTCCGAAACCATAGAAAAAAGACCGCAAAACAAGTTTTAATCCAAATTTAGGAGTTCATACAAATGATTACGAGCTTTTCAACACGATTATATTGCAAAAACTCGATTTCTGTACTTTTTACTCCGTTAAAAGTCTAGCGGGTCCATTGTTCGGCCCATTTAGACCCGCTCATCCGAAACCTCTACAAAAAGGGTTGCAAAATAAGTTTTAATCCAAATTTAGAGTTCATACAATTGATTACGAGCTTTTCAACACAATTATATTGCAAAAACTCGATTTTTGTGCTTTTTACTCAGTTAAAATTCTAACGAGTCTATTATTTGGCCCATTTAGACCCGCTCGTCTGAAACCTCTACAAAAAGGTTGCAAAATAAGTTTAAATCCAAATTAAGGAGTTCATACAATTGATTACGAGCTTTTCAACACAGTAATATTGCAAAAACTCTATTTTTGTGCTCTTTACTTAGTTAAAATTCTAACGGGTCCATTGCTCGGCCCATTTAGACCCGCTCGACCGAAACCTCTACAAAAGGGTTGCAAAATAAGTTTTAATCCAAATTTAGGAGTTCATACAATTGATTACGAACTTTTCAACACGATTATATTGCAAAAACTCGATTTTTGTACTTTTTACTCTGTTAAAATTCTAACGGGTCCATTGTTCGGCCTATTTAGACCTGATTGTCCGAAACCTCTACAAAAAGGGCTGCAAAATAAGTTTTAATCCAAATTTAGGAGTTCACATAATTCATTACGAGCTTTTCAACACGATTATATTGCAAAAACTCGATTATTGTACTTTTTACTCAGTTAAAATTCTAACGGGTCCACTGTTCGGCCCATTTAGACCCGCTCGTCCGAAACCTTTACAAAAGGGTTGCAAAATAAGTTGTAATCCAAATTTAGGAGTTCATACAATTGATTACGAGCTTTTCAACACGATTATTTTACAAAAACTCGATTTCTTTACTTTTTACTCAGTTAAAATTCTAACGGGTCCATTGTTCGGCCCATTTAGACTCGCTCGTCCGAAACCTTTACAAAAAACACCGCAAAATAAGTTAGAATCAAATTTTAAGAGTTCATAAAATTGATTACGAGCTTTTCAACATGATTATATTGCAAAAACACGATTACATTACTTTTTACTCAGTTAAAATTCTAACGGGTCAATTGTTCGGCCCATTTAGACCCGCTCGTCCGAAACCTCTACAAAAGGGTTGCCAAATAAGTTTTAATCCAAATTTAGGAGTTCATACAATTGATTACGAGATTTTCAACACGCATATATTGCAAAAACTCGATATCTGTACTTTTTACTCCGTTAAAATTCTAACGGGACCATTGTTCGGCCCATTTAGACCCGATCGTCCGAAACCTCTACAAAAAGGGCTGCAAAATAAGTTTTAATCCAAATTTAGGAGTTCATATAATTGATTACGAGCTTTTCAACACGATTATATTGAAAAAACTAGATTTCCGTACTTTTTACTTAGTTAAAATTCTAACGGGTCCACTGTTCGGCCCATTTAGACCCGCTCGTCCGAAACCTCTACGAAAGGGTTGCAAAATAAGTTTTAATCCAAATTTAGGAGTTTATCAATTGAATACGAGCTTTTCAACAAGATTATATTTCAAAAACTCGATTTCTGTACTTTTTACTTAGTTAAAATTCTAACGGGTCCATTGTTCGGCCCATTTAGACCCGCTCGTCCGAAACCTATACAAAAAGGCCGCAAAATAAGTTATAATCAAATTTTAGGAGTTCATATAATTGATTACGAGCTTTTCAACACGATTATATTGCAAAAATTCGATTTCTGTACTTTTTACTCAGATAAAATTCTAACGTGTCCATTGTTCGGCCCATTTAGACCCGCTCGTCCGAAACCTATACAAAAAAGACCGCAAAATAAGTTAGAATCAAATTTTAGGAGTTCATATAATTGATTACGAGCTTTTCAACACGATTATATTGCAGAAACTTGAATTTTGTACTTTTTACTCAGTTAAAATTCTAACGGGTCCATTGTTCGGCCCATTTAGACTCGTTCGTCCGAAACCTCGACAAAAGTGTTGCAAAATAAGTTTTAATCCAAATTTAGGACTTTATAAAATTGATTACGAGCTTTTACACACGATTATATTTCAAAAACTCGAGTTATGTACTTTTTACTCGGCTAAAATCCTAACGGTTCCATTGTTCGGCCCATTTAGACCCGCTCGTCCGAAACCTATACAAAAAAGACAGCAAAATAAGTTTGAATCAAATTTGAGGAGGTCATATAATTGATTACGAGCTTTTCAACACGATTATATTGCAAAAACTCGATTACATTACTTTTTACTCATTTAAAATTCTAACGGGTCCATTGTTCGGCTCATTTAGACCCGCTCGTCCGAAACCTCTACAAAAAATACCGCAAAACAAGTTAGACTCAAATTTTAGGAGTTCATATAATTGCTTACAAGCCTTTCAAGACGATTATATTGCAAAAACGTGATTTTTGTACTTTTTACTCAGTTAAAATTCTAACGGGTCCATTGTTCGGCCCATTTAGACTTGCTCGTCCGAAACCTCGACAAATGGGTTGCAAAATAAGTTTTAATCCAAATTTAGGAGTTCATAAAATTGATTACGAGCTTTTCAACACGATTATATTTCAAAAACTCGATTTCTGTACTTTTTACTCAGTTAAAATTCTAACGGGTCCATTGTTCGGCCCATTTAGACCCGCTCGTTCGAAACCTCTACAAAAAGTGTTCAAAATAAGTTTTAATCCAAATTTAAGAGTTCATACAATTGATTACGAGCTTTTCAACACGATTATATTGCAAAAACTCGATTTCTATAGTTTTTACTCAGTTCAAATTCGAACGGTTCCATTGTTTGGCTCATTTAGACACGCTCGTCCGAAACCTTTACAAACAAGACCGCAAAATAAGTTAGAATCAAATTTTTGGAGTTCATATAAACGATTACGAGATTTTCAACAAAATTATATTGCAAAAACATCGATTTTTGTGCTTTTTACTCAGTTAAAATTCTAACGGGTCCATTGTTTGGCCCGTTTAGACCCGCTCCTCCGAAACCATAGAAAAAAGACCGCAAAACAAGTTTTAATCCAAATTTAGGAGTTCATACAAATGATTACGAGCTTTTCAACACGATTATATTGCAAAAACTCGATTTCTGTACTTTTTACTCCGTTAAAAGTCTAGCGGGTCCATTGTTCGGCCCATTTAGACCCGCTCATCCGAAACCTCTACAAAAAGGGTTGCAAAATAAGTTTTAATCCAAATTTAGAGTTCATACAATTGATTACGAGCTTTTCAACACAATTATATTGCAAAAACTCGATTTTTGTGCTTTTTACTCAGTTAAAATTCTAACGAGTCTATTATTTGGCCCATTTAGACCCGCTCGTCTGAAACCTCTACAAAAAGGTTGCAAAATAAGTTTAAATCCAAATTAAGGAGTTCATACAATTGATTACGAGCTTTTCAACACAGTAATATTGCAAAAACTCTATTTTTGTGCTCTTTACTTAGTTAAAATTCTAACGGGTCCATTGCTCGGCCCATTTAGACCCGCTCGACCGAAACCTCTACAAAAGGGTTGCAAAATAAGTTTTAATCCAAATTTAGGAGTTCATACAATTGATTACGAACTTTTCAACACGATTATATTGCAAAAACTCGATTTTTGTACTTTTTACTCCGTTAAAATTCTAACGGGTCCATTGTTCGGCCTATTTAGACCTGATTGTCCGAAACCTCTACAAAAAGGGCTGCAAAATAAGTTTTAATCCAAATTTAGGAGTTCACATAATTGATTACGAGCTTTTCAACACGATTATATTGCAGAAACTCGATTATTGTACTTTTTACTCAGTTAAAATTCTAACGGGTCCACTGTTCGGCCCATTTAGACCCGCTCGTCCGAAACCTTTACAAAAGGGTTGCAAAATAAGTTGTAATCCAAATTTAGGAGTTCATACAATTGATTACGAGCTTTTCAACACGATTATTTTACAAAAACTCGATTTCTTTACTTTTTACTCAGTTAAAATTCTAACGGGTCCATTGTTCGGCCCATTTAGACTCGCTCGTCCGAAACCTTTACAAAAAACACCGCAAAATAAGTTAGAATCAAATTTTAAGAGTTCATAAAATTGATTACGAGCTTTTCAACATGATTATATTGCAAAAACACGATTACATTACTTTTTACTCAGTTAAAATTCTAACGGGTCAATTGTTCGGCCCATTTAGACCCGCTCGTCCGAAACCTCTACAAAAGGGTTGCCAAATAAGTTTTAATCCAAATTTAGGAGTTCATACAATTGATTACGAGATTTTCAACACGCATATATTGCAAAAACTCGATATCTGTACTTTTTACTCCGTTAAAATTCTAACGGGACCATTGTTCGGCCCATTTAGACCCGATCGTCCGAAACCTCTACAAAAAGGGCTGCAAAATAAGTTTTAATCCAAATTTAGGAGTTCATATAATTGATTACGAGCTTTTCAACACGATTATATTGAAAAAACTAGATTTCCGTACTTTTTACTTAGTTAAAATTCTAACGGGTCCACTGTTCGGCCCATTTAGACCCGCTCGTCCGAAACCTCTACGAAAGGGTTGCAAAATAAGTTTTAATCCAAATTTAGGAGTTTATCAATTGAATACGAGCTTTTCAACAAGATTATATTTCAAAAACTCGATTTCTGTACTTTTTACTTAGTTAAAATTCTAACGGGTCCATTGTTCGGCCCATTTAGACCCGCTCGTCCGAAACCTATACAAAAAGGCCGCAAAATAAGTTATAATCAAATTTTAGGAGTTCATATAATTGATTACGAGCTTTTCAACACGATTATATTGCAAAAATTCGATTTCTGTACTTTTTACTCAGATAAAATTCTAACGTGTCCATTGTTCGGCCCATTTAGACCCGCTCGTCCGAAACCTATACAAAAAAGACCGCAAAATAAGTTAGAATCAAATTTTAGGAGTTCATATAATTGATTACGAGCTTTTCAACACGATTATATTGCAGAAACTTGAATTTTGTACTTTTTACTCAGTTAAAATTCTAACGGGTCCATTGTTCGGCCCATTTAGACTCGTTCGTCCGAAACCTCGACAAAAGTGTTGCAAAATAAGTTTTAATCCAAATTTAGGACTTTATAAAATTGATTACGAGCTTTTACACACGATTATATTTCAAAAACTCGAGTTATGTACTTTTTACTCGGCTAAAATCCTAACGGTTCCATTGTTCGGCCCATTTAGACCCGCTCGTCCGAAACCTATACAAAAAAGACAGCAAAATAAGTTTGAATCAAATTTGAGGAGGTCATATAATTGATTACGAGCTTTTCAACACGATTATATTGCAAAAACTCGATTACATTACTTTTTACTCATTTAAAATTCTAACGGGTCCATTGTTCGGCTCATTTAGACCCGCTCGTCCGAAACCTCTACAAAAAATACCGCAAAACAAGTTAGACTCAAATTTTAGGAGTTCATATAATTGCTTACAAGCCTTTCAAGACGATTATATTGCAAAAACGTGATTTTTGTACTTTTTACTCAGTTAAAATTCTAACGGGTCCATTGTTCGGCCCATTTAGACTTGCTCGTCCGAAACCTCGACAAATGGGTTGCAAAATAAGTTTTAATCCAAATTTAGGAGTTCATAAAATTGATTACGAGCTTTTCAACACGATTATATTTCAAAAACTCGATTTCTGTACTTTTTACTCAGTTAAAATTCTAACGGGTCCATTGTTCGGCCCATTTAGACCCGCTCGTTCGAAACCTCTACAAAAAGTGTTCAAAATAAGTTTTAATCCAAATTTAAGAGTTCATACAATTGATTACGAGCTTTTCAACACGATTATATTGCAAAAACTCGATTTCTATAGTTTTTACTCAGTTCAAATTCGAACGGTTCCATTGTTTGGCTCATTTAGACACGCTCGTCCGAAACCTTTACAAACAAGACCGCAAAATAAGTTAGAATCAAATTTTTGGAGTTCATATAAACGATTACGAGATTTTCAACAAAATTATATTGCAAAAACATCGATTTTTGTGCTTTTTACTCAGTTAAAATTCTAACGGGTCCATTGTTTGGCCCGTTTAGACCCGCTCCTCCGAAACCATAGAAAAAAGACCGCAAAACAAGTTTTAATCCAAATTTAGGAGTTCATACAAATGATTACGAGCTTTTCAACACGATTATATTGCAAAAACTCGATTTCTGTACTTTTTACTCCGTTAAAAGTCTAGCGGGTCCATTGTTCGGCCCATTTAGACCCGCTCATCCGAAACCTCTACAAAAAGGGTTGCAAAATAAGTTTTAATCCAAATTTAGAGTTCATACAATTGATTACGAGCTTTTCAACACAATTATATTGCAAAAACTCGATTTTTGTGCTTTTTACTCAGTTAAAATTCTAACGAGTCTATTATTTGGCCCATTTAGACCCGCTCGTCTGAAACCTCTACAAAAAGGTTGCAAAATAAGTTTAAATCCAAATTAAGGAGTTCATACAATTGATTACGAGCTTTTCAACACAGTAATATTGCAAAAACTCTATTTTTGTGCTCTTTACTTAGTTAAAATTCTAACGGGTCCATTGCTCGGCCCATTTAGACCCGCTCGACCGAAACCTCTACAAAAGGGTTGCAAAATAAGTTTTAATCCAAATTTAGGAGTTCATACAATTGATTACGAACTTTTCAACACGATTATATTGCAAAAACTCGATTTTTGTACTTTTTACTCCGTTAAAATTCTAACGGGTCCATTGTTCGGCCTATTTAGACCTGATTGTCCGAAACCTCTACAAAAAGGGCTGCAAAATAAGTTTTAATCCAAATTTAGGAGTTCACATAATTGATTACGAGCTTTTCAACACGATTATATTGCAGAAACTCGATTATTGTACTTTTTACTCAGTTAAAATTCTAACGGGTCCACTGTTCGGCCCATTTAGACCCGCTCGTCCGAAACCTTTACAAAAGGGTTGCAAAATAAGTTGTAATCCAAATTTAGGAGTTCATACAATTGATTACGAGCTTTTCAACACGATTATTTTACAAAAACTCGATTTCTTTACTTTTTACTCAGTTAAAATTCTAACGGGTCCATTGTTCGGCCCATTTAGACTCGCTCGTCCGAAACCTTTACAAAAAACACCGCAAAATAAGTTAGAATCAAATTTTAAGAGTTCATAAAATTGATTACGAGCTTTTCAACATGATTATATTGCAAAAACACGATTACATTACTTTTTACTCAGTTAAAATTCTAACGGGTCAATTGTTCGGCCCATTTAGACCCGCTCGTCCGAAACCTCTACAAAAGGGTTGCCAAATAAGTTTTAATCCAAATTTAGGAGTTCATACAATTGATTACGAGATTTTCAACACGCATATATTGCAAAAACTCGATATCTGTACTTTTTACTCCGTTAAAATTCTAACGGGACCATTGTTCGGCCCATTTAGACCCGATCGTCCGAAACCTCTACAAAAAGGGCTGCAAAATAAGTTTTAATCCAAATTTAGGAGTTCATATAATTGATTACGAGCTTTTCAACACGATTATATTGAAAAAACTAGATTTCCGTACTTTTTACTTAGTTAAAATTCTAACGGGTCCACTGTTCGGCCCATTTAGACCCGCTCGTCCGAAACCTCTACGAAAGGGTTGCAAAATAAGTTTTAATCCAAATTTAGGAGTTTATCAATTGAATACGAGCTTTTCAACAAGATTATATTTCAAAAACTCGATTTCTGTACTTTTTACTTAGTTAAAATTCTAACGGGTCCATTGTTCGGCCCATTTAGACCCGCTCGTCCGAAACCTATACAAAAAGGCCGCAAAATAAGTTATAATCAAATTTTAGGAGTTCATATAATTGATTACGAGCTTTTCAACACGATTATATTGCAAAAATTCGATTTCTGTACTTTTTACTCAGATAAAATTCTAACGTGTCCATTGTTCGGCCCATTTAGACCCGCTCGTCCGAAACCTATACAAAAAAGACCGCAAAATAAGTTAGAATCAAATTTTAGGAGTTCATATAATTGATTACGAGCTTTTCAACACGATTATATTGCAGAAACTTGAATTTTGTACTTTTTACTCAGTTAAAATTCTAACGGGTCCATTGTTCGGCCCATTTAGACTCGTTCGTCCGAAACCTCGACAAAAGTGTTGCAAAATAAGTTTTAATCCAAATTTAGGACTTTATAAAATTGATTACGAGCTTTTACACACGATTATATTTCAAAAACTCGAGTTATGTACTTTTTACTCGGCTAAAATCCTAACGGTTCCATTGTTCGGCCCATTTAGACCCGCTCGTCCGAAACCTATACAAAAAAGACAGCAAAATAAGTTTGAATCAAATTTGAGGAGGTCATATAATTGATTACGAGCTTTTCAACACGATTATATTGCAAAAACTCGATTACATTACTTTTTACTCATTTAAAATTCTAACGGGTCCATTGTTCGGCTCATTTAGACCCGCTCGTCCGAAACCTCTACAAAAAATACCGCAAAACAAGTTAGACTCAAATTTTAGGAGTTCATATAATTGCTTACAAGCCTTTCAAGACGATTATATTGCAAAAACGTGATTTTTGTACTTTTTACTTAGTTAAAATTCTAACGGGTCCATTGTTCGGCCCATTTAGACTTGCTCGTCCGAAACCTCGACAAATGGGTTGCAAAATAAGTTTTAATCCAAATTTAGGAGTTCATAAAATTGATTACGAGCTTTTCAACACGATTATATTTCAAAAACTCGATTTCTGTACTTTTTACTCAGTTAAAATTCTAACGGGTCCATTGTTCGGCCCATTTAGACCCGCTCGTTCGAAACCTCTACAAAAAGTGTTCAAAATAAGTTTTAATCCAAATTTAAGAGTTCATACAATTGATTACGAGCTTTTCAACACGATTATATTGCAAAAACTCGATTTCTATAGTTTTTACTCAGTTCAAATTCGAACGGTTCCATTGTTTGGCTCATTTAGACACGCTCGTCCGAAACCTTTACAAACAAGACCGCAAAATAAGTTAGAATCAAATTTTTGGAGTTCATATAAACGATTACGAGATTTTCAACAAAATTATATTGCAAAAACATCGATTTTTGTGCTTTTTACTCAGTTAAAATTCTAACGGGTCCATTGTTTGGCCCGTTTAGACCCGCTCCTCCGAAACCATAGAAAAAAGACCGCAAAACAAGTTTTAATCCAAATTTAGGAGTTCATACAAATGATTACGAGCTTTTCAACACGATTATATTGCAAAAACTCGATTTCTGTACTTTTTACTCCGTTAAAAGTCTAGCGGGTCCATTGTTCGGCCCATTTAGACCCGCTCATCCGAAACCTCTACAAAAAGGGTTGCAAAATAAGTTTTAATCCAAATTTAGAGTTCATACAATTGATTACGAGCTTTTCAACACAATTATATTGCAAAAACTCGATTTTTGTGCTTTTTACTCAGTTAAAATTCTAACGAGTCTATTATTTGGCCCATTTAGACCCGCTCGTCTGAAACCTCTACAAAAAGGTTGCAAAATAAGTTTAAATCCAAATTAAGGAGTTCATACAATTGATTACGAGCTTTTCAACACAGTAATATTGCAAAAACTCTATTTTTGTGCTCTTTACTTAGTTAAAATTCTAACGGGTCCATTGCTCGGCCCATTTAGACCCGCTCGACCGAAACCTCTACAAAAGGGTTGCAAAATAAGTTTTAATCCAAATTTAGGAGTTCATACAATTGATTACGAACTTTTCAACACGATTATATTGCAAAAACTCGATTTTTGTACTTTTTACTCCGTTAAAATTCTAACGGGTCCATTGTTCGGCCTATTTAGACCTGATTGTCCGAAACCTCTACAAAAAGGGCTGCAAAATAAGTTTTAATCCAAATTTAGGAGTTCACATAATTGATTACGAGCTTTTCAACACGATTATATTGCAAAAACTCGATTATTGTACTTTTTACTCAGTTAAAATTCTAACGGGTCCACTGTTCGGCCCATTTAAACCCGCTCGTCCGAAACCTTTACAAAAGGGTTGCAAAATAAGTTGTAATCCAAATTTAGGAGTTCATACAATTGATTACGAGCTTTTCAACACGATTATTTTACAAAAACTCGATTTCTTTACTTTTTACTCAGTTAAAATTCTAACGGGTCCATTGTTCGGCCCATTTAGACTCGCTCGTCCGAAACCTTTACAAAAAACACCGCAAAATAAGTTAGAATCAAATTTTAAGAGTTCATAAAATTGATTACGAGCTTTTCAACATGATTATATTGCAAAAACACGATTACATTACTTTTTACTCAATTAAAATTCTAACGGGTCAATTGTTCGGCCCATTTAGACCCGCTCGTCCGAAACCTCTACAAAAGGGTTGCCAAATAAGTTTTAATCCAAATTTAGGAGTTCATACAATTGATTACGAGATTTTCAACACGCTTATATTGCAAAAACTCGATATCTGTACTTTTTACTCCGTTAAAATTCTAACGGGACCATTGTTCGGCCCATTTAGACCCGATCGTCCGAAACCTCTACAAAAAGGGCTGCAAAATAAGTTTTAATCCAAATTTAGGAGTTCATATAATTGATTACGAGCTTTTCAACACGATTATATTGAAAAAACTAGATTTCCGTACTTTTTACTTAGTTAAAATTCTAACGGGTCCACTGTTTGGCCCATTTAGACCCGCTCGTCCGAAACCTCTACAAAAGGGTTGCAAAATAAGTTTTAATCCAAATTTAGGAGTTTATCAATTGAATACGAGCTTTTCAACAAGATTATATTTCAAAAACTCGATTTCTGTACTTTTTACTTAGGTAAATTCTAACGGGTCCATTGTTCGGCCCATTTAGACCCGCTCGTCCGAAACCTATACAAAAAGGCCGCAAAATAAGTTATAATCAAATTTTAGGAGTTCATATAATTGATTACGAGCTTTTCAACACGATTATATTGCAAAAATTCGATTTCTGTACTTTTTACTCAGATAAAATTCTAACGTGTCCATTGTTCGGCCCATTTAGACCCGCTCGTCCGAATCCTATACAAAAAAGACCGCAAAATAAGTTAGAATCAAATTTTAGGAGTTCATATAATTGATTACGAGCTTTTCAACACGATTATATTGCAAAAACTTGAATTTTGTACTTTTTACTCAGTTAAAATTCTAACGGGTCCATTGTTCGGCCCATTTAGACTCGTTCGTCCGAAACCTCGACAAAAGGGTTGCAAAATAAGTTTTAATCCAAATTTAGGACTTTATAAAATTGATTACGAGCTTTTACACACGATTATATTTCAAAAACTCGAGTTATGTACTTTTTACTCGGCTAAAATCCTAACGGTTCCATTGTTCGGCCCATTTAGACCCGCTCGTCCGAAACCTATACAAAAAAGACAGCAAAATAAGTTTGAATCAAATTTGAGGAGGTCATATAATTGATTACGAGCTTTTCAACACGATTATATTGCAAAAACTCGATTACATTACTTTTTACTCATTTAAAATTCTAACGGGTCCATTGTTCGGCTCATTTAGACCCGCTCGTCCGAAACCTCTACAAAAAATACCGCAAAACAAGTTAGACTCAAATTTTAGGAGTTCATATAATTGCTTACAAGCCTTTCAAGACGATTATATTGCAAAAACGTGATTTTTGTACTTTTTACTCAGTTAAAATTCTAACGGGTCCATTGTTCGGCCCATTTAGACTTGCTCGTCCGAAACCTCGACAAATGGGTTGCAAAATAAGTTTTAATCCAAATTTAGGAGTTCATAAAATTGATTACGAGCTTTTCAACACGATTATATTTCAAAAACTCGATTTCTGTACTTTTTACTCAGTTAAAATTCTAACGGGTCCATTGTTCGGCCCATTTAGACCCGCTCGTTCGAAACCTCTACAAAAAGTGTTCAAAATAAGTTTTAATCCAAATTTAAGAGTTCATACAATTGATTACGAGCTTTTCAACACGATTATATTGCAAAAACTCGATTTCTATAGTTTTTACTCAGTTCAAATTCGAACGGTTCCATTGTTTGGCTCATTTAGACACGCTCGTCCGAAACCTTTACAAACAAGACCGCAAAATAAGTTAGAATCAAATTTTTGGAGTTCATATAAACGATTACGAGATTTTCAACAAAATTATATTGCAAAAACATCGATTTTTGTGCTTTTTACTCAGTTAAAATTCTAACGGGTCCATTGTTTGGCCCGTTTAGACCCGCTCCTCTGAAACCATAGAAAAAAGACCGCAAAACAAGTTTTAATCCAAAATTAGGAGTTCATACAAATGATTACGAGCTTTTCAACACGATTATATTGCAAAAACTCGATTTCTGTACTTTTTACTCCGTTAAAAGTCTAGCGGGTCCATTGTTCGGCCCATTTAGACCCGCTCATCCGAAACCTCTACAAAAAGGGTTGCAAAATAAGTTTTAATCCAAATTTAGAGTTCATACAATTGATTACGAGCTTTTCAACACAATTATATTGCAAAAACTCGATTTTTGTGCTTTTTACTCAGTTAAAATTCTAACGAGTCTATTATTTGGCCCATTTAGACCCGCTCGTCTGAAACCTCTACAAAAAGGTTGCAAAATAAGTTTAAATCCAAATTAAGGAGTTCATACAATTGATTACGAGCTTTTCAACACAGTAATATTGCAAAAACTCTATTTTTGTGCTCTTTACTTAGTTAAAATTCTAACGGGTCCATTGCTCGGCCCATTTAGACCCGCTCGACCGAAACCTCTACAAAAGGGTTGCAAAATAAGTTTTAATCCAAATTTAGGAGTTCATACAATTGATTACGAACTTTTCAACACGATTATATTGCAAAAACTCGATTTTTGTACTTTTTACTCCGTTAAAATTCTAACGGGTCCATTGTTCGGCCTATTTAGACCTGATTGTCCGAAACCTCTACAAAAAGGGCTGCAAAATAAGTTTTAATCCAAATTTAGGAGTTCACATAATTGATTACGAGCTTTTCAACACGATTATATTGCAAAAACTCGATTATTGTACTTTTTACTCAGTTAAAATTCTAACGGGTCCACTGTTCGGCCCATTTAGACCCGCTCGTCCGAAACCTTTACAAAAGGGTTGCAAAATAAGTTGTAATCCAAATTTAGGAGTTCATACAATTGATTACGAGCTTTTCAACATGATTATTTTACAAAAACTCGATTTCTTTACTTTTTACTCAGTTAAAATTCTAACGGGTCCATAGTTCGGCCCATTTAGACTCGCTCGTCCGAAACCTTTACAAAAAACACCGCAAAATAAGTTAGAATCAAATTTTAAGAGTTCATAAAATTGATTACGAGCTTTTCAACATGATTATATTGCAAAAACACGATTACATTACTTTTTACTCAGTTAAAATTCTAACGGGTCAATTGTTCGGCCCATTTAGACCCGCTCGTCCGAAACCTCTACAAAAGGGTTGCCAAATAAGTTTTAATCCAAATTTAGGAGTTCATACAATTGATTACGAGATTTTCAACACGCTTATATTGCAAAAACTCGATATCTGTACTTTTTACTCCGTTAAAATTCTAACGGGATCATTGTTCGGCCCATTTAGACCCGATCGTCCGAAACCTCTACAAAAAGGGCTGCAAAATAAGTTTTAATCCAAATTTAGGAGTTCATATAATTGATTACGAGCTTTTCAACATGATTATATTGAAAAAACTAGATTTCCGTACTTTTTACTTAGTTAAAATTCTAACGGGTCCACTGTTCGGCCCATTTAGACCCGCTCGTCCGAAACCTCTACAAAAGGGTTGCAAATTAAGTTTTAATCCAAATTTAGGAGTTTATCAATTGAATACGAGCTTTTCAACAAGATTATATTTCAAAAACTCGATTTCTGTACTTTTTACTTAGTTAAAATTCTAACGGGTCCATTGTTCGGCCCATTTAGACCCGCTCGTCCGAAACCTATACAAAAAGGCCGCAAAATAAGTTATAATCAAATTTTAGGAGTTCATATAATTGATTACGAGCTTTTCAACACGATTATATTGCAAAAATTCGATTTCTGTACTTTTTACTCAGATAAAATTCTAACGTGTCCATTGTTCGGCCCATTTAGACCCGCTCGTCCGAAACCTATACAAAAAAGACCGCAAAATAAGTTAGAATCAAATTTTAGGAGTTCATATAATTGATTACGAGCTTTTCAACACGATTATATTGCAAAAACTTGAATTTTGTACTTTTTACTCAGTTAAAATTCTAACGGGTCCATTGTTCGGCCCATTTAGACTCGTTCGTCCGAAACCTCGACAAAAGGGTTGCAAAATAAGTTTTAATCCAAATTTAGGACTTTATAAAATTGATTACGAGCTTTTACACACGATTATATTTCAAAAACTCGAGTTATGTACTTTTTACTCGGCTAAAATCCTAACGGTTCCATTGTTCGGCCCATTTAGACCCGCTCGTCCGAAACCTATACAAAAAAGACAGCAAAATAAGTTTGAATCAAATTTGAGGAGGTCATATAATTGATTACGAGCTTTTCAACACGATTATATTGCAAAAACTCGATTACATTACTTTTTACTCATTTAAAATTCTAACGGGTCCATTGTTCGGCTCATTTAGACCCGCTCGTCCGAAACCTCTACAAAAAATGCCGCAAAACAAGTTAGACTCAAATTTTAGGAGTTCATATAATTGCTTACAAGCCTTTCAAGACGATTATATTGCAAAAACGTGATTTTTGTACTTTTTACTCAGTTAAAATTCTAACGGGTCAATTGTTCGGCCCATTTAGACTTGCTCGTCCGAAACCTCGACAAATGGGTTGCAAAATAAGTTTTAATCCAAATTTAGGAGTTCATAAAATTGATTACGAGCTTTTCAACACGATTATATTTCAAAAACTCGATTTCTGTACTTTTTACTCAGTTAAAATTCTAACGGGTCCATTGTTCGGCCCATTTAGACCCGCTCGTTCGAAACCTCTACAAAAAGTGTTCAAAATAAGTTTTAATCCAAATTTAAGAGTTCATACAATTGATTACGAGCTTTTCAACACGATTATATTGCAAAAACTCGATTTCTATAGTTTTTACTCAGTTCAAATTCGAACGGTTCCATTGTTTGGCTCATTTAGACACGCTCGTCCGAAACCTTTACAAACAAGACCGCAAAATAAGTTAGAATCAAATTTTTGGAGTTCATATAAATGATTACGAGATTTTCAACAAAATTATATTGCAAAAACATCGATTCTTGTGCTTTTTACTCAGTTAAAATTCTAACGGGTCCATTGTTTGGCCCGTTTAGACCCGCTCCTCCGAAACCATAGAAAAAAGACCGCAAAACAAGCTTTAATCCAAATTTAGGAGTTCATACAATTGATTACGAGCTTTTCAACACGATTATATTGCAAAAACTCGATTTCTGTACTTTTTACTCCGTTAAAAGTCTAGCGGGTCCATTGTTCGGCCCATTTAGACCCGCTCATCCGAAACCTCTACAAAAAGGGTTGCAAAATAAGTTTTAATCCAAATTTAGAGTTCATACAATTGATTACGAGCTTTTCAACACAATTATATTGCAAAAACTCGATTTTTGTGCTTTTTACTCAGTTAAAATTCTAACGAGTCTATTATTTGGCCCATTTAGACCCGCTCGTCTGAAACCTCTACAAAAAGGTTGCAAAATAAGTTTAAATCCAAATTAAGGAGTTCATACAATTGATTACGAGCTTTTCAACACAGTAATATTGCAAAAACTCTATTTTTGTGCTCTTTACTTAGTTAAAATTCTAACGGGTCCATTGCTCGGCCCATTTAGACCCGCTCGACCGAAACCTCTACAAAAGGGTTGCAAAATAAGTTTTAATCCAAATTTAGGAGTTTATACAATTGATTACGAACTTTTCAACACGATTATATTGCAAAAACTCGATTTTTGTACTTTTTACTCCGTTAAAATTCTAACGGGTCCATTGTTCGGCCCATTTAGACCTTATCGTCCGAAACCACTACAAAAAGGGCTGCAAAATAGGTTTTAATCCAAATTTAGTAGTTCATATAAATGATTACGAGCTTTTCAACACGATTATATTGCAAAAACTCGATTTCTGTACTTTTTACTCAATTAAATTCTAACGGGTCCACTGTTCGGCCCATTTAGACCCGCTCGTCCGAAACCTCTACAAAAGGGTTGCAAAATAAGTTTTAATCCAAATTTAGGAGTTCATACAATTGATTACGAGCTTTTCAACACGATTATATTGCAAAAACTCGATTTCTGTACTTTTTACTCCGTTAAAATTCTAATGGGTCCATTGTTCGACCCATTTACACCCGTTCGTCCGAAACCTCCACAAAAAGGTTGCAAAAAAAGTTTAAATCCAAATTAAGGAGTTCAAACAATTGATTACGAGCTTTTCAACAAAATTATATTGCAAAAAATCGATTTTTGTTCTTTTTACTCAGTTAAAATTCTAACGAGTCCATTGTTCGGCCCATTTAGACCTGCTCATCCGAAACCTCTACAAAAGGGATGCAAAATAAGTTTTAATCCAAATTTAGGAGTTCATATAATTCATTACGAGCTTTTCAACACGATTATATTGCAAAAATTCGATTTCTGTACTTTTTACTCAGTTAAAATTCTAACGGGTCCATTGTTCGGCCCATTTAGACCCGCTCGTCCGAAACCTTTACAAAAAAGACTGTAAAATAAGTTAGAATCAAATTTTTGGAGTTCATAAAATTGATTACGAGATTTTCAACAAGATTATATTGCAAAAACACTATTACTGTACTTTTTACTCAGTTAAAATTCTAGCGGGTCCACTGTCCGTCCTATTTAGACCCGCTCGTCCGAAACCTCTACAAAGGGGTTGCAAAATAAGTTTTAATCCAAATTTAGGAGTTCATACAATTGATTACGAGCTTTTCAACACGATTATATTACAAAAACTCGATTTCTGTACTTTTTACTCAGTTAAAATTCTAACGGGTCCATTGTTCGGCCCTTTTAGACCCGCTCGTCCGAAACCTTTACAAAAAAGACCGCAAAATAAGTTAGAATCAAATTTTAAGAGTTCATAAAATTAATTACGAGATTTTCAACATGATTATATTGCAAAAACTCGATTACAGTACTTTTTAATCAATTAAAATTCTAACAGGTCATTTGTTCGGCCCATTTAGACCCGCTCGTCCGAAACCTCTACAATAGGGTTGCAAAATAAGTTTTAATCCAAATTTAGGAGTTCATACAATTGATTACGAGCTTTTCAACACAATTATATTTCAAAAACTCGATTTTTGTACTTTTTACTTAGTTAAAATTCTAACGGGTCAAATGTTCGGCCCATTTAGACCCGCTCGTCCGAAACCTCTACAAAAGGGTTGCAAAATAAGTTTTAATCCAAATTTAGGAGTTCATACAATTGATTACGAGATTTTCAACACGAGTATATTGCAAAAACTCGATATATGTACTTTTTACTCCGTTAAAATTCTAACGGGTCCATTGTTCGGCCCATTTAGACCCGATTGTCCGAAACCTCTACAAAAAGGACTGCAAAATAAGTTTTAATCCAAATTTAGGAGTTCATATAATTGATTACGAGCTTTTCAACACGATTATATTGAAAAAAACTCGATTTCTGTACTTTTTACTTAGTTAAAATTCTAACGGGTCTTCTGTTCAACCCCTTTAGACCCGCTCGTCCGAAACCTCTGCAAAATTGTTGCGAAATAAGTTTTAATCCAAATTTAGGAGTTCATACAATTGATTACGAGCTTTTCAACACGATTATATTACAAAAACTTGATTTTTGTACTTTTTACTCAGTTAAAATTCTAACGGGTCCATTGTTCGGCCCATTTAGACCCGCTCGTCCGAAACCTTTACAAAAAAGACCGCAAAATAAGTTTTAATCCAAATTTAGGAGTTCATATAATTGATTACGAGCTTTTCAACATGATTATATTGAAAAAAACTTGATTTCTGTACTTTTTACTTAGTTAAAATTCTAACGGGTCCACCGTTCAACCCATTTAGACCCGCTCGTCCGAAACCTCTACAAAAGGGTTGCAAAATAAGTTTTGATCCAAATTTAGGAGTTCATACAATTGATTACGAGCTTTTCAACACAATTATATTTCAAAAACTCGATTTTTGTACTTTTTACTTAGTTAAAATTCTAACGGGTCCATTGTTCGACCCATTTAGACCCGCTCGTCCGAAACCTATACAAAAAAGACCGCAAAATAAGTTAGAATCAAATTTTAGGAGTTCATATAATTGATTACGAGCTTTTCAACACGATTATATTGCAAAAATTCGATTTCTGTACTTTTTACTCAGTTAAAATTCTAACGGGTCCATTGTTCGGCCCATTTAGACCCGCTCGTTCGAAACCTATACAAAAAAGACCGCAAAATAAGTTAGAATCAAATTTTAGGAGTTCATATAATTGATTACGAGCTTTTCAACACGATTATATTGCAAAAACTCGATTACATTACTTTTTAATCAGTTAAAATTCTAACGGGTCCATTGTTCGACTCATTTAGACCCGCTCGTCCGAAACCTCTACAAAAAAGGCCGCAAAACAAGTTAGAATCAAATTTTAGGAGTTCATATAATTGCTTACAAGCTTTTCAACACGATTATATTGCAAAATCTTGTTTTTGTACTTTTTACTCAGTTAAAATTCTAACGGGTCCATTGTTCGGCCCATTTAGACTCGCTCGTCCGAAACCTCGACAAAAGGGTTGCAAAATAAGTTTTAATCCAAATTTAGGAGTTCATAAAATTGATTACGAGCTTTTCAACACGATTATATTTCAAAAACTCGATTTTTGTACTTTTTACTCCTTTAAAATTCTAACGGGTCCATTGTTCGGCCTATTTAGACTCGATCGTCCGAAACCTCTACAAAAGAGCGGCAAAATAAGTTTTAATCCAAATTTAGGAGTTCATATAATTGATTACGAGCTTTTCAACACGATTATATTGCAAAAACTCGATTTTTGTACTTTTTACTCAGTTAAAATTCTAACGGGTCCATTGTTCGGCCCATTTAGACCCCCTCGTCCGAAGCCTCTACAAAAGGGTTGCAAAATAAGTTTTAATCCAAATTTAAGAGTTCATACAATTTATTACGAGCTTTTCAACCCGATTATATGGCAAAAACTCCATTTCTGTACTTTTTACTCCGTTAAAATTCTAACGGGTCCATTGTTCGGCCTATTTAGACTCGATCGTCCGAAACCTCTACAAAAGAGCGGCAAAATAAGTTTTAATCCAAATTTAGGAGTTCATATAATTGATTACGAGCTTTTCAACACGATTATATTGCAAAAACTCGATTTGTATACTTTTTACTCAGTTAAAATTCTAACGGTTCCATTGTTCGGCCCATTTAGACCCGCTCGTCCGAAACCTTTGCAAAAAAGACCGCAAAATAAGTTAGAATCAAATTTTAAGAGTTCATAAAATTAATTCCGAGATTTTCAACATGATTATATTGCAAAAACTCGATTACTATACTTTTTACTCAATTAAAATTCTATCAGGTCAATTGTTCGGCCCATTTAGACCCGCTCGTCCGAAACCTCTACAAAAGGGTTGCAAAATAAGTTTTAATCCAAATTTAGGAGTTCATACAATTGATTACGAGCTTTTCAACACAATTATATTTCAAAAACTCGATTTTTGTACTTTTTACTTAGTTAAAATTCTAACGGGTCAATTGTTCGGCCCATTTAGACCCGCTCGTCCGAAACCTCTACAAAAGGGTTGCAAAATAAGTTTTAATCCAAATTTAGTAGTTCATACAATTGATTACGAGATTTTCAACACGAGTATATTGCAAAAACTCGATATCTGTACTTTTTACTCCGTTAAAATTCTAACGGGTCCATTGTTCGGCCCATTTAGACCCGATTGTCCGAAACCTCTACAAAAAGGACTGCAAAATAAGTTTTAATCCAAATTTAGGAGTTCATATAATTGATTACGAGCTTTTCAACACGATTATATTGAAAAAAACTCGATTTCTGTACTTTTTACTTAGTTAAAATTCTAACGGGTCTTCTGTTCAACCCCTTTAGACCCGCTCGTCCGAAACCTCTGCAAAATTGTTGCGAAATAAGTTTTAATCCAAATTTAGGAGTTCATACAATTGATTACGAGCTTTTCAACACGATTATATTACAAAAACTCGATATCTGTACTTTTTACTCCGTTAAAATTCTAACGGGTCCATTGTTCGGCCCATTTAGACCCGATTGTCCGAAACCTCTAAAAAAAGGACTGCAAAATAAGTTTTAATCCAAATTTAGGAGTTCATATAATTGATTACGAGCTTTTCAACACGATTATATTGAAAAAAACTTGATTTCTGTACTTTTTACTTAGTTAAAATTCTAACGGGTCTTCTGTTCAACCCCTTTAGACCCTCTCGTCCGAAACCTCTGCAAAATTGTTGCGAAATAAGTTTTAATCCAAATTTAGGAGTTCATACAATTGATTACGAGCTTTTCAACACGATTATATTGCAAAAACTCGATTTCTGTAGTTTTTACTCCGTTAAAATTCTAACGGGTCCATTGTTCGGCCGATTTAGACTCGATCGTCCGAAACCTCTACAAAAGAGCGGCAAAATAAGTTTTAATCCAAATTTAGGAGTTCATATAATTGATTACGAGCCTTTCAACACGATTATATTGCAAAAACTCGATTTCTGTAATTTTTACTCAGTTAAAATTCTAACGGGTCCACTGTTCGGCCCATTTAGACCCGCTCATCTGAAACCTCTACAAAATTGTTGCAAAATAAGTTTTAATCCAAATTTAAGAGTTCATACAATTGATTACGAGCTTTTCAACACGATTATATTACAAGAACTCGATTTCTGTACTTTTTACTCAGTTAAAATTCTAACGGTTCCATTGTTCGGCCCATTTAGACCCGCTCGTCCGAAACCTTTGCAAAAAAGACCGCAAAATAAGTTAGAATCAAATTTTAAGAGTTCATAAAATTAATTCCGAGATTTTCAACATGATTATATTGCAAAAACTCGATTACAATACTTTTTACTCAATTAAAATTCTATCAGGTCAATTGTTCGGCCCATTTAGACCCGCTCGTCCGAAACCTCTACAAAAGGATTGCAAAATAAATTTTAATCCAAATTTAGGACTTCATACAATTGATTACGAGCTTTTCAACACAATTATATTTCAAAAACTCGATTTTTGTACTTTTTACTTAGTTAAAATTCTAACGGGTCAATTGTTCGGCCCATTTAGACCCGCTCGTCCGAAACCTCTACAAAAGGGTTGCAAAATAAGTTTTAATCCAAATTTAGGAGTTCATACAATTGATTACGAGATTTTCAACACGAGTATATTGCAAAAACTCGATATCTGTACTTTTTACTCCGTTAAAATTCTAACGGGTCCATTGTTCAGCCCATTTAGACCCGATCGTCTGAAACCTCTACAAAAAGAACTGCAAAATAAGTTTTAATCCAAATTTAGGAGTTCATATAATTGATTACGAGATTTTCAACACGAGTATATTGCAAAAACTCGATATCTGTACTTTTTACTCCGTTAAAACTCTAACGGGTCCATTGTTCAGCCCATTTAGACCCGATCGTCTGAAACCTCTACAAAAGGGTTGCAAAATAAGTTTTAATCCAAATTTAAGAGTTCATACAATTTATTACGAGCTTTTCAACACGATTATATGGAAAAAACTCCATTTCTGTACTTTTTACTCCGTGAAAATTCTAACGGGTCCATTGTTCGGCCTATTTAGACTCGATCGTCCGAAACATCTACAAAAGAGCGGCAAAATAAGTTTTAATCCAAATTTAGGAGTTCATATAATTGATTACGAGCTTTTCAACACGATTATATTGCAAAAACTCGATTTTTATACTTTTTACTCAGTTAAAATTCTAACGGGTCCATTGTTCGGCCCATTTAGACCCCCTCGTCCGAAGCCTCTACAAAAGGGTTGCAAAATAAGTTTTAATCCAAATTTAAGAGTTCATACAATTGATTACGAGCTTTTCAACACGATTATATTGCAAAAACTCGATTTCTGTAGTTTTTACTCCGTTAAAATTCTAACGGGTCCATTGTTCGGCCTATTTAGACTCGATCGTCCGAAACCTCTACAAAAGAGCCGCAAAATAAGTTTTAATCCAAATTTAGGAGTTCATATAATTGATTACGAGCTTTTCAACACGATTATATTGAAAAAAACTTGATTTCTGTACTTTTTACTTAGTTAAAATTCTAACGGGTCCACCGTTCAACCCATTTAGACCCGCTCGTCCGAAACCTCTACAAAAGGGTTGCAAAATAAGTTTTAATCCAAATTTAGGAGTTCATATAATTGATTACGAGCTTTTCAACACGATTATATTGCAAAAATTCGATTTCTGTACTTTTTACTCAGTTAAAATTCTAACGGGTCCATTGTTCGGCCCATTTAGACCCGCTCGTTCGAAACCTATACAAAAAAGACTGCAAAATAAGTTAGAATCAAATTTTAGGAGTTCATATAATTGATTACGAGCTTTTCAACACGATTATATTGCAAAAACTCGATTACATTACTTTTTACTCAGTTAAAATTCTAACGGGTCCATTGTTCGACTCATTTAGACCCGCTCGTCCGAAACCTCTACAAAAAAGGCCACAAAACAAGTTAGAATCAAATTTTAGGAGTTCATATAATTGCTTACAAGCTTTTCAACACGATTATATTGCAAAATCTTGTTTTTGTACTTTTTACTCAGTTAAAATTCTAACGGGTCCATTGTTCGGCCCATTTAGACTCGCTCGTCCGAAACCTCGACCAAAGGGTTGCAAAATAAGTTTTAATCCAAATTTAGGAGTTCATAAAATTGATTACGAGCTTTTCAACACGATTATATTTCAAAAACTCGATTTTTGTACTTTTTACTCCTTTAAAATTCTAACGGGTCCATTGTTCGGCCTATTTAGACTCGCTCGTCCGAAACCTCTACAAAAGGGTTGCAAAATAAGTTTTAATCCAAATTTAGGAGTTCATACAATTGATTACGAGATTTTCAACACGAGTATATTGCAAAAACTCGATATCTGTACTTTTTACTCCGTTAAAATTCTAACGGGTCCATTGTTCGGCCCATTTAGACCCGATTGTCCGAAACCTCTACAAAAAGGACTGCAAAATAAGTTTTAATCCAAATTTAGGAGTTCATATAATTGATTACGAGCTTTTCAACAAGATTATATTGAAAAAAACTCGATTTCTGTACTTTTTACTTAGTTAAAATTCTAACGGGTCTTCTGTTCAACCCATTTTGACCCGCTTGTCCGAAACCTCTACAAAAAGGGCTGCAAAATAAGTTTTAATCCAAATTTAGGAGTTCATATAATTTATTACGAGCTTTTCAACACGATAATTTTGCAAAAACTTGATTTTTGTACTTTTTACTCCGTTAAAATTCTAACGGGTCCATTGTTCGGCCTATTTAGACTCTATCGTCCAAAACCTCTACAAAAGAGCGGAAAAATAAGTTTTAATCCAAATTTAGGAGTTCATATAATTGATTACGAGCTTTTCAACACGATTATATTGCAAAAACTCGATTTTTGTACTTTTTACTCAGTTAAAATTCTAACGGGTCCATTGTTCGGCCCATTTAGACCCCCTCGTCCGAAGCCTCTACAAAAGGGTTGCAAAATAAGTTTTAATCCAAATTTAAGAGTTCATACAATTGATTACGAGCTTTTCAACATGATTATATTGCAAAAACTCGATTTATGTACTTTTTACTCCGTTAAAATTCTAACGGGTCCATTGTTCGGCCCATTTAGACCTGATCGTCCGAAACCTCTACAAAAAGGGCTGCAAAATAAGTTTTAATCCAAATTTAGGAGTTCATATAATTGATTACGAGCTTTTCAACACGATTATATTGCAAAAACTCGATTTCTGTAATTTTTACTCAGTTAAAATTCTAACGGGTCCACTGTTCGGCCCATTTAGACCCGCTCGTCCGAAACTTATACCAAAAAGACCGCAAAATAAGTTAGAATCAAATTTTAGGAGTTCATACAATTGATTACGAGCTTTTCAACACGATTATATTGCAAAAACGCGATTTCTATACTTTTTACTCAGTTAAAATTCTAACGGGTCCATTGTTCGGCCAATTTAGACCCGCTCGTCCGAAACCTTTACAAAAAAGACCGCAAAATAAGTTAGAATCAAATTTTAAGAGTTCATAAAATTAATTACGAGATTTTCAACATGATTATATTGCAAAAACTCGATTACAGTTCTTTTTACTCAATTAAAATTCTAACAGGTCAATTGTTCGGCCCATTTAGACCCGCTCGTCCGAAACCTCTACAAAAGGGTTGCAAAATAAGTTTTAATCCAAATTTAGGAGTTCATACAATTGATTACGAGCTTTTCAACACAATTATATTTCAAAAACTCGATTTTTGTTCTTTTTACTTAGTTAAAATTCTAACGGGTCAATTGTTCGGCCCATTTAGACCCGCTCGTCCGAAACCTCTACAAAAGGGTTGCAAAATAAGTTTTAATCCAACTTTAGGAGTTCATACAATTGATTACGAGATTTTCAACACGAGTATATTGCAAAAACTCGATATATGTACTTTTTACTCCGTTAAAATTCTAACGGGTCCATTGTTCGGCCCATTTAGACCCGATCGTCCGAAACCTCTACAAAAAGGACTGCAAAATAAGTTTTAATCAAAATTTAGGAGTTCATATAACTGATTACGAGCTTTTCAACACGATTATATTGAAAAAAACTCGATTTCTGTACTTTTTTACTTAGTTAAAATTCTAACGGGTCCACTGTTCAACCCATTTAGACCCGCTCGTCCGAAACCTCTACAAAAGGGTTGCAAAATAAGTTTTAATCCAAATTTAGGAGTTCATACAATTGATTACGAGCTTTTCAACACAATTATATTTCAAAAACTCGATTTTTGTAGTTTTTACTTAGTTAAAATTCTAACGGGTCCATTATTCGCTCATTTAGACCCGTTCGTCCGAAACCTATACAAAAAGGACCACAAAATAAGTTAGAATCAAATTTTAGGAGTTCATATAATTGATTACGAGCTTTTCAACACGATTATATTGCAAAAATTCGATTTCTGTACTTTTTACTCAGTTAAAATTCTAACGGGTCCATTGTTCGGCCCATTTAGACCCGCTCGTTCGAAACTTATACCAAAAAGACCGCAAAATAAGTTAGAATCAAATTTTAGGAGTTCATATAATTGATTACGAGCTTTTCAACACGATTATATTGCAAAAACTCGATTACATTACTTTTTACTCAGTTAAAATTCTAACGGGTCCATTGTTCGGCTCATTTAGACCCGCTCGTTCGAAACCTCTACAAAAGAGTGGCAAAATAAGTTTTAATCCAAATTTAGCAGTTCATATAATTGATTACGAGATTTTCAACACGATTATATTGTAAAAAATCGATTTTTGTACTTTTTACTAAGTTAAAATTATAACGGGTCCATTGTTCGGCCCATTTAGACCCCCTCGTTCGAAGCCTCTACAAAAGGGTTGCAAAATAAGCTTTAATCCAAATTTAAGAGTTCATACAATTGATTACGAGCTTTTCAACACGATTATATTGCAAAAACTAGATTTCTGTACTTTTTACTCCGTTAAAATTCTAACGGGTCCATTGTTCGGCCCATTTAGACCTGATCGTCCAAAACCTCTACAAAAAGGGCTGCAAAATAAGTTTTAATCCAAATTTAGGAGTTCATATAATTGATTACGAGCTTTTCAACACGATTATATTGAAAAATTCGATTTCTGTACTTTTTACTCAGTTAAAATTTTAACGGGTCCACTGTGCGGCCCATTTAGACCCTCTCGTCCGAAACCTCTACAAAATTGTTGCAAAATAAGTTTTAATCCAAATTTAGGATTTCATACAATTGATTACGAGCTTTTCAACACGATTATATTACAAAAACTCGATTTCTGTACTTTTTAATCAGTTAAAATTCTAACGGGTCCATTGTTCGGCCCATTTAGAACCGCTCGTCCGAAACCTATACCAAAAAGACCGCAAAATAAGTTAGAATCAAATTTTAAGAGTTCATAAAATTAATTACGATATTTTCAACATGATTATATTGCAAAAACTCGATTATAGTACTTTTTACTCAATTAAAATTCTAACAGGTCAATTGTTCGGCCCATTTAGACCCGCTCGTCCGAAACCTCTACAAAAGGGTTGCAAAATAAGTTTTAATCCAAATGTAGGAGTTCATACAATTAATTACGAGATTTTCAACATGAGTATATTGCAAAAACGCGATATCTGTACTTTTTACTCCGTTAAAATTCTAACGGGTCCATTGTTCGGCCATTTAGACTCGCTCGTCTGAAACCTCGACAAAAGGGTTGCAAAATAAGTTTTAATCCAAATTTAGGAGTTCATAAAATTGATTACGAGCTTTTCAACACGATTATATTTCAAAAACTCGATTTATGTACTTTTTACTCAGTTAAAATTCAAACGGGTTCATTGTTCGGCCCATTTAGACATGCTCGTCCGAAACCTACACAAAAAAGACCGCAAAATAAGTTATAATCAAATTTTAGGAGTTCATATAATTGATTATGAGCTTTTCAACACGATTATATTGCAAAAATTCGATTTCTGTACTTTTTACTCAGTTAAAATTCTAATGGTTCCATTGTTCGGCCCATTTAGACCCGCTCGTCCGAAACCTATACAAAAAAGACCCCAAAATAAGTTAGAATCAAATTTTAGGAGTTCATATAATTGATTACGAGCTTTTCAACACGATTATATTGCAAAAACTCGATTACATTACTTTTTACTCAGTTAAAATTCTAACGGGTCCATTGTTCGGCTCATTTAGATCGGCTCGTCCGAAACCTCTACAAAAAAGGCCGCAAATCAAGTTAGAATAAAATTTTAGGAGTTCATATAATTCCTTACAAGCTTTTCAACACGATTATATTGCAAAATCTTGATTTTTGTACTTTTTACTCAGTTAAAATTCTAACGGGTCCATTGTTCGGCCCATTTAGACTCGCTCGTCCGAAACCTCGACAAAAGGGTTGCAAAATAAGTTTTAATCCAAATTTAGGAGTTCATAAAATTGATTACGAGCTTTTCAACACGATTATATTTCAAAAACTAGATTTCTGTACTTTTTACTCAGTTAAAATTCTAACGGGTCCATTGTTCGGCCCATTTAGACCCGCTCGTCCGAAACCTCTACAAAAAAGACCGTAAAACAAGTTTTAATCAAATTTTAGGAGTTCATATAGTTGATTACGAGCTTTTCAACACGATTATATTGCAAAAACTCGATTTCTGTACTTTTTACTCAGTTAAAATTCTAACGGGTCCATTATTCGGCCAATTTAGACCCGTTCGTCCCAAACCTATACAAAAGAGACCGCAAAATATGTTAGAATCAAATTTTATGAGTTCGTATAATTGATTACGAGCTTTTCAACACGATTATATTGCAAAAATTCGATTTATGTACTTTTTACTCAGTTAAAATTCTAACGGGTCCATTGTTCAGCCCATTTAGACCCGCTCGTCCGAAACCTATACAAAAAAGACCGCAAAATAAGTTTTAATCCAAATTTAGGAGTTCATACAATTGATTACGAGCTTTTCAACACGATTATATTGCAAAAACTCAATTACATTACTTTTTACTCAGTTAAAATTCTAACTGGTCCATTGTTCGGCTCATTTAGACCCGCTCGTCCGAAACCTCTACAAAAAAGGCCGCAAAACAAGTTAGAATCAAATTTTAGAAGTTCATATAATTTCTTACAAGCTTTTCAACACGATTATATTGCAAAAACTTTATTTTTGTACTTTTTACTCAGTTAAAATTCTAACGGGTCCATTGTTCGGCCCATTTAGACTTGCTCGTCCGAAACCTCGACAAAAGGGTTGCAAAATATGTTTTAATGCAAATTTAGGAGTTCATAAAATTGATTACGAGATTCTCAACACTATTATATTTAAAAAACTCGATTTTTGTGCTTTTTACTCAGTTAAAATTCTGACGGGTCCATTGTTCGGCCCATTTAGACCCGCTCGTCCGAAACCTATGCAAAAAAAACCGCAAAATAAGTTAGAATCAAATTTTAGGAGTTCAAATAATTGATTACGAGCTTTTCAACATGATTATATTGCAAAAACTAGATAACATTACTTTTTACTCAGTTAAAATTCTAACGGGTCCATTGTTCGGCCCATTTAGACCCGCTCGTCCGAAACCTCTACAAAAGGGTTGCAATATAAGTTTTAATCCCTATTTAGGAGTTCATACAATTGATTACGAGATTTTCAACATGATTATATTGCAAAAACTCGATTTTTGTAATTTTTACTCCGCTAAAATTCTAACCGGTCCATTGTTCGGCCCATTTAGACCTGATCGTCCGGAACCTCTACAAAAAGGGCTGCAAAATAAGTTTTAATCAAAATTTAGGAGTTCATATAATTGATTACGAGCTTTTCAACACGATTATATTGAAAAAACTCGATTATAATACTTTTTACTCAGTTAAAATTCTAACTGGTCCATTGTTCGGCTTATTTAGACCCGCTCGTCCAAAACCTCTACAAAAAAGGCCGCAAAACAAGTTAGAATCAAATTTTAGGAGTTCATATAATTGCTTACAAGCTTTTCAACACGATTATATTGCAAAAACTTGATTTTTGTACTTTTTACTCAGTTAAAATTCTAACGGGTCCATTGTTCGGCCCATTTAGACTCGCTCGTCCGAAACCTCGACAAAAGGGTTGCAAAATAAGTTTTAATGCAAATTTAGGAGTTCATAAAATTGATTACGAGCTTCTCAACACGATTATAGTTAAAAAACTCGATTTTTGTGCTTTTTACTCAGTTAAAATTCTAACGGGTCCATTGTTCGGCCCATTTAGACCCGCTCGTCCGAAACCTATGCAAAAAAAACCCGCAAAATAAGTTAGAATCAAATTTTAGGAGTTCAAATAATTGATTACGAGCTTTTCAACATGATTATATTGCAAAAACTAGATTACATTACTTTTTACTCAGTTAAAATTCTAACGGGTCCATTGTTCGGCCCATTTAGACCCGCTCGTCCGAAACCTCTACAAAAGGGTTGCAAAATAAGTTTTAATTCATATTTAGGAGTTCATACAATTGATTACGAGATTTTCACCACGATTATATTGCAAAAACTCGATTTTTGTAATTTTTACTCCGCTAAAATTCTAACCGGTCCATTGTTCGGCCCATTTAGACCCGATCGTCCGGAACCTCTACAAAAAGGGCTGCAAAATAAGTTTTAATCCAAATTTAGGAGTTCATATAATTGATTACGAGCTTTTCAACACGATTATATTGAAAAAACTCGATTATATTACTTTTTACTCAGTTAAAATTCTAACTGGTCCATTGTTCGGCTCATTTAGACCCGCTCGTCCGAAACCTCTACAAAAAAGGCCGCAAAACAAGTTAGAATCAAATTTTAGGAGTTCATATAATTGCTTACAAGCTTTTCAACACGATTATATTGCAAAAACATGATTTTTGTACTTTTTACTCAGTTAAAATTCTAACGGGTCCATTGTTCGGCCCATTTAGACTCGCTCGTCCGAAACCTCGACAAAAGGGTTGTAAAATAAGTTTTAATCCAAATTTAGGAGTTCATAAAATTGATTACGAGCTTTTCAACACGATTATATTTCAAAAACTCGATTTTTGTACTTTTTACTTCGCTAAAATTCTAACGGGTCCATTGTTCGGCCCATTTAGACATGCTCGTCCGAAACCTACACAAAAAAGACCAGAAAATAAGTTAGAATCAAATTTTAGGAGTTCGTACAATTTATTACGAGTTTTTCAACACAATTATATTGCAAAAATTTGATTTCTGTACTTTTTACTCAGTTAAAATTCTAGCGGGTCCATTGTTCGGCCCATTTAGACCCGTTCGTCCGAAACCTATACAAAAAAGACCGCAAAATATGTTTTAATCCAAATTTAGGAGTTCATACAATTGATTACGAGCTTTTCAACACGATTATATTGCAAAAACTCGATTATATTACTTTTTACTCAGTTAAAATTCTAACTGGTCCATTGTTCGGCTCATTTAGACCCGCTCGTCCGAAACCTCTACAAAAAAGGCCGCAAAATAAGTTAGAATCAAATTTTAGGAGTTCATATAATTGCTTACAAGCTTTTCAACACGATTATATTGCAAAAACTTGATTTTTGTACTATTTACTCAGTTAAAATTCTAACGGGTCCATTGTTCGGCCCATTTAGACTCGCTCGTCCGAAACCTCGACAAAAGGGTTGCAAAATAAGTTTTAATCCAAATTTAGGAGTTCATAAAATTGATTACGAGCTTTTCAACACGATTATATTTCAAAAACTCGATTATTGTACTTTTTACTTCGCTAAAATTCTAACGGGTCCATTGTTCGGCCCATTTAGACATGCTCGTCCGAAACCTACACAAAAAAGACCGGAAAATAAGTTAGAATCAAATTTTAGGAGTTCGTACAATTTATTACGAGTTTTTCAACACGATTATATTGCAAAAATTTAATTTCTGTACTTTTTACTCAGTTAAAATTCTAACGGGTTCATTGTTCGGCCCATTTAGACATGCTCGTCCGAAACCTACACAAAAAAGACCTCAAAATAAGTTAGAATCAAATTTTAGGAGTTCATATAATTGATTACGAGCTTTTCAACATGATTATATTGCAAAAACTAGATTACATTACTTTTTACTCAGTTAAAATTCTAACAGGTCCATTGTTCTGCCCATTTAGACCCGCTAGTCCGAAACCTGTACAAAAGGGTTGCAAAATAAGTTTTAATCCATATTTAGGAGTTCATACAATTGATTACGAGATTTTCAACACGATTATATTGCAAAAACTCGATTTTTGTAATTTTTACTCCGCTAAAATTCTAACCGGTCCATTGTTCGGCCCATTTAGACCCGATCGTCCGGAACCTCTACAAAAAGGGCTGCAAAATAAGTTTTAATCCAAATTTAGGAGTTCATATAATTGATTACGAGCTTTTCAACACGATTATATTGAAAAAACTCGATTATATTACTTTTTACTCAGTTAAAATTCTAACTGGTCCATTGTTCGGCTCATTTAGACCCGCTCGTCCGAAACCTCTACAAAAAAGGCCGCAAAACAAGTTAGAATCAAATTTTAGGAGTTCATATAATTGCTTACAAGCTTTTCAACACGATTATATTGCAAAAACTTGATTTTTGTACTATTTACTCAGTTAAAATTCTAACGGGTCCATTGTTCGGCCCATTTAGACTCGCTCGTCCGAAACCTCGACAAAAGGGTTGCAAAATAAGTTTTAATCCAAATTTAGGAGTTCATAAAATTGATTACGAGCTTTTCAACACGATTATATTTCAAAAACTCGATTTTTGTACTTTTTACTTCGCTAAAATTCTAACGGGTCCATTGTTCGGCCCATTTAGACATGCTCGTCCGAAACCTACACAAAAAAGACCGGAAAATAAGTTAGAATCAAATTTTAGGAGTTCGTACAATTTATTACGAGTTTTTCAACACGATTATATTGCAAAAATTTAATTTCTGAACTTTTTACTCAGTTAAAATTCTAACGGGTCCATTGTTCGGCCCATTTAGACCCGCTCGTCCGAAACCTATACAAAAAAGACCGCAAAATAAGTTAGAATCAAATTTTAGAAGTTCATATAATTCATTACGAGCTTTTCAACATGATAATATTGCAAAAATTCGATTTCTGTACTTTTTCCTCAGTTAAAATTCTAACGGGTCCATTGTTCGGCTTATTTAGACCCGCTCGTCCGAAACCTCTACAAAATAGGCTGCAAAACAAGTTAGAATCAAATTTTAGGAGTTCATATAATTGCTTACAAGCTTTTCAACACCATTATATTGCAAAAACTTGATTTTTGTACTTTTTACTCAGTTAAAATTCTAACGGGTCCATTGTTCGGCCATTTAGACTCGCTCGTCTGAAACCTCGACAAAAGGGTTGCAAAATAAGTTTTAATCCAAATTTATGAGTTCATAAAATTGATTACGAGCTTTTCAACACGATTATATTTCAAAAAATCAATTTCTGTACTTTTTACTCAGTTAAAATTCAAACGGGTTCATTGTTCGGCCCATTTAGACATGCTCGTCCGAAACCTACACAAAAAAGACCTCAAAATAAGTTAGAATCAAATTTTAGGAGTTCATATAATTGATTACGAGCTTTTCAACACGATTATATTGCAAAAATTCGATTTTTGTACTTTTTACTCAGTTAAAATTCTAATGGTTCCATTGTTCGGCCCATTTAGACTCGCTCGTCCGAAACCTATACAAAAAAGACCTCAAAATAAGTTAGAATCAAATTTTAGGAGTTCGTATAATTGATTACGAGCTTTTCAACACGATTATATTGCAAAAACTCGATTACATTACTTTTTACTCAGTTAAAATTCTAACGGGTCCATTGTTCGGCTCATTTAGACCCGCTCGTCCGAAACCTCTACAAAAATGCCGCAAATCAAGTTAGAATAAAATTTTAGGAGTTCATATAATTGCTTACAAGCTTTTCAACACGATTATATTGCAAAAACTTGATTTTTGTACTTTTTACTCAGTTAAAATTCTAACGGGTCCATTGTTCGGCCTATTTAGACTCGCTCGTCCGAAACCTCGACAAAAGGGTTGCAAAATAAGTTTTAATCCAAATTTAGGAGTTCATAAAATTGATTACGAGCTTTTCAACACGATTATATTTCAAAAACTAGATTTCTGTACTTTTTACTCAGTTAAAATTCTAACGGGTCCATTGTTCGGCCCATTTAGACCCGCTCGTCCGAAACCTCTACAAAAATGACCGTAAAACAAGTTTAATCAAATTTTAGGAGTTCATATAATAGATTACGAGCTTTTCAACACGATTATATTGCAAAAACTCGATTTCTGTACTTTTTACTCAGTTAAAATTCTAACGGGTCCATTATTCGGCCCATTTAGACCCATTCGTCCCAAACCTATACAAAAGAGACCGCAAAATATGTTAGAATCAAATTTTATGAGTTCGTATAATTGATTACGAGCTTTTCAACACGATTATATTGCAAAAATTTGATTTATGTACTTTTTACTCAGTTAAAATTCTAACGGGTCCATTGTTCAGCCCATTTAGACCCGCTCGTCCGAAACCTATACAAAAAAGACCGCAAAATAAGTTTTAATCCAAATTTAGGAGTTCATACAATTGATTACGAGCTTTTCAACACGATTATATTGCAAAAACTCGATTACATTACTTTTTACTCAGTTAAAATTCTAACTGGTCCATTGTTCGGCTCATTTAGTCCCGCTCGTCCGAAACCTCTACAAAAAAGGCCGCAAAACAAGTTAGAATCAAATTTTAGAAGTTCATATAATTTCTTACAAGCTTTTCAACACGATTATATTGCAAAAACTTTATTTTTATACTTTTTACTCAGTTAAAATTCTAACGGGTCCATTGTTCGGCCCATTTAGACTCGCTCGTCCGAAACCTCGACAAAAGGGTTGCAAAATAAGTTTTAATGCAAATTTAGGAGTTCATAAAATTGATTACGAGCTTCTCAACACGATTATATTTAAAAAAACTCGATTTTTGTGCTTTTTACTCAGTTAAACTTCTAACAGGTCCATTGTTCGGCCCATTTAGACCCGCTCGTCCGAAACCTATGCAAAAAAAAACCGCAAAATAAGTTAGAATCAAATTTTAGGAGTTCAAATAATTGATTACGAGCTTTTCAACATGATTATATTGCAAAAACTAGATTACATTACTTTTTACTCAGTTAAAATTCTAACGGGTCCGTTGTTCGGCCCATTTAGACCCGCTCGTCCGAAACCTCTACAAAAGGGTTGCAAAATAAGTTTTAATCCATATTTAGGAGTTCATACAATTGATTACGAGATTTTCAACACGATTATATTGCAAAAACTCGATTTTTGTAATTTTTACTCCGCTAAAATTCTAACCGGTCCATTGTTCGGCCCATTTAGACCCGATCGTCCGGAACCTCTACAAAAAGGGCTGCAAAATAAGTTTTAATCCAAATTTAGGATTTCATATAATTGATTACGAGCTTTTCAACACGATTATATTGAAAAAACTCGATTTCTGTACTTTTTACTTTGTTAAAATTCTAACGGGTCCACTTTTCGGCCCATTTAGACCCGCTCGTCCGAAACCTCTACAAAAGGGTTGCAAAATAAGTTTTAATCCAAATTTAGGAGTTCATACAATTGATTACGAGCTTTTCAACACGATTATATTTCAAAAACTCGATTTTTGTACTTTTTACTCCGCTAAAATTCTAACGGGTCCATTGTTAGGCCCATTTAGACATGCTCGTCCGAAACCTACACAAAAAAGACCGGAAAATAAGTTAGAATCAAATTTTAGGAGTTCGTACATTTTATTACGAATTTTTCAACACGATTATATTGCAAAAACTCGATTTCTGTACTTTTAACTCAGTTAAAATTCTAACGGGTCCATTGTTCGGCCCATTTACACCCGCTCGTCCGAAACCTATACAAAAAAGACCGCAAAATAAGTTAGAATCAAATTTTAGGAGTTCATATAATTGATTACGAGCTTTTCAACACGATTATATTGCAAAAAATCGATATATGTACTTTTTACTCAGTTAAAATTCTAATTGGTCCATTGTTCGGCCCATTTAGACCCGCTCGTCCGAAACCTATAAAAAAAGACCGCAAAATAAGTTAGAATCAAATTTTAGGAGTTCATATAATTGATTACGAGCTTTTCAACATGATTATATTGCAAAAACTCGATTACATTACTTTTTACTCAGTTAAAATTCTAACGGGTCCATTGTTCGGCTCATTTAGACCCGCTCGTCCGAAACCTCTACAAAAAGGCCGCAAAACAAGTTAGAATCAAATTTTAGGAGTTCATATAATTGCTTACAAGCTTTTCAACACGATTAAATTTCAAAAACTTGATTTTTGTACTTTTTACTCAGTTAAAATTCTAACGGGTCCATTGTTCGGCCCATTTAGACTCGCTCGTCTGAAACCTCGACAAAATGGTTGCAAAATAAGTTTTAATCCAAATTTAGGAGTTCATAAAATTGATTACGAGCTTTTCAACACGATTATATTTCAAAAACTTGATTTTTGTACTTTTTACTCAGTTAAAATTCTAACGGGTCCATTGTTCGGCCCATTTAGACCCGCTCGTCCGAAACCTCTACAAAAAAGACCGCAAAACAAGTTTTAATCAAATTTTAGGAGTTCATATAATTGATTACGAGCTTTTCAACACGATTATATTGAAAAAATTAGATTACATTACTTTTTACTCAGTTAAAATTCTAACGGGTCCATTGTTCGGCCCATTTAGACCCGCTCGTCCGAAACCTCTACAAAAGGGTTGCAAAATAAGTTTTAATCCATATTTAGGAGTTCATACAATTGATTACGAGATTTTCAACACGATTATATTGCAAAAACTCAATTTTTGTAATTTTTACTCCGCTAAAATTCTAACCGGTCCATTGTTCGGCCCATTTAGACCCGATCGTCCGGAACCTCTACAAAAAGGGCTGCAAAATAAGTTTTAATCCAAATTTAGGATTTCATATAATTGATTACGAGCTTTTCAACACGATTATATTGAAAAAACTCGATTTCTGTACTTTTTACTTTGTTAAAATTCTAACGGGTCCACTTTTCGGCCCATTTAGACCCGCTCGTCCGAAACCTCTACAAAAGGGTTGCAAAATAAGTTTTAATCCAAATTTAGGAGTTCATACAATTGATTACGAGCTTTTCAACACGATTATATTTCAAAAACTCGATTTTTGTACTTTTTACTCCGCTAAAATTCTAACGGGTCCATTGTTAGGCCCATTTAGACATGCTCGTCCGAAACCTACACAAAAAAGACCGGAAAATAAGTTAGAATCAAATTTTAGGAGTTCGTACATTTTATTACGAATTTTTCAACACGATTATATTGCAAAAACTCGATTTCTGTACTTTTAACTCAGTTAAAATTCTAACGGGTCCATTGTTCGGCCCATTTACACCCGCTCGTCCGAAACCTATACAAAAAAGACCGCAAAATAAGTTAGAATCAAATTTTAGGAGTTCATATAATTGATTACGAGCTTTTCAACACGATTATATTGCAAAAAATCGATATATGTACTTTTTACTCAGTTAAAATTCTAATTGGTCCATTGTTCGGCCCATTTAGACCCGCTCGTCCGAAACCTATAAAAAAAGACCGCAAAATAAGTTAGAATCAAATTTTAGGAGTTCATATAATTGATTACGAGCTTTTCAACATGATTATATTGCAAAAACTCGATTACATTACTTTTTACTCAGTTAAAATTCTAACGGGTCCATTGTTCGGCTCATTTAGACCCGCTCGTCCGAAACCTCTACAAAAAGGCCGCAAAACAAGTTAGAATCAAATTTTAGGAGTTCATATAATTGCTTACAAGCTTTTCAACACGATTAAATTTCAAAAACTTGATTTTTGTACTTTTTACTCAGTTAAAATTCTAACGGGTCCATTGTTCGGCCCATTTAGACTCGCTCGTCTGAAACCTCGACAAAATGGTTGCAAAATAAGTTTTAATCCAAATTTAGGAGTTCATAAAATTGATTACGAGCTTTTCAACACGATTATATTTCAAAAACTTGATTTTTGTACTTTTTACTCAGTTAAAATTCTAACGGGTCCATTGTTCGGCCCATTTAGACCCGCTCGTCCGAAACCTCTACAAAAAAGACCGCAAAACAAGTTTTAATCAAATTTTAGGAGTTCATATAATTGATTACGAGCTTTTCAACACGATTATATTGAAAAAATTAGATTACATTACTTTTTACTCAGTTAAAATTCTAACGGGTCCATTGTTCGGCCCATTTAGACCCGCTCGTCCGAAACCTCTACAAAAGGGTTGCAAAATAAGTTTTAATCCATATTTAGGAGTTCATACAATTGATTACGAGATTTTCAACACGATTATATTGCAAAAACTCGATTTTTGTAATTTTTACTCCGCTAAAATTCTAACCGGTCCATTGTTCGGCCCATTTAGACCCGATCGTCCGGAACCTCTACAAAAAGGGCTGCAAAATAAGTTTTAATCCAAATTTAGGATTTCATATAATTGATTACGAGCTTTTCAACACGATTATATTGAAAAAACTCGATTTCTGTACTTTTTACTTTGTTAAAATTCTAACGGGTCCACTTTTCGGCCCATTTAGACCCGCTCGTCCGAAACCTCTACAAAAGGGTTGCAAAATAAGTTTTAATCCAAATTTAGGAGTTCATACAATTGATTACGAGCTTTTCAACACGATTATATTTCAAAAACTCGATTTTTGTACTTTTTACTCCGCTAAAATTCTAACGGGTCCATTGTTAGGCCCATTTAGACATGCTCGTCCGAAACCTACACAAAAAAGACCGGAAAATAAGTTAGAATCAAATTTTAGGAGTTCGTACATTTTATTACGAATTTTTCAACACGATTATATTGCAAAAACTCGATTTCTGTACTTTTAACTCAGTTAAAATTCTAACGGGTCCATTGTTCGGCCCATTTACACCCGCTCGTCCGAAACCTATACAAAAAAGACCGCAAAATAAGTTAGAATCAAATTTTAGGAGTTCATATAATTGATTACGAGCTTTTCAACACGATTATATTGCAAAAAATCGATATATGTACTTTTTACTCAGTTAAAATTCTAATTGGTCCATTGTTCGGCCCATTTAGACCCGCTCGTCCGAAACCTATAAAAAAAGACCGCAAAATAAGTTAGAATCAAATTTTAGGAGTTCATATAATTGATTACGAGCTTTTCAACATGATTATATTGCAAAAACTCGATTACATTACTTTTTACTCAGTTAAAATTCTAACGGGTCCATTGTTCGGCTCATTTAGACCCGCTCGTCCGAAACCTCTACAAAAAGGCCGCAAAACAAGTTAGAATCAAATTTTAGGAGTTCATATAATTGCTTACAAGCTTTTCAACACGATTAAATTTCAAAAACTTGATTTTTGTACTTTTTACTCAGTTAAAATTCTAACGGGTCCATTGTTCGGCCCATTTAGACTCGCTCGTCTGAAACCTCGACAAAATGGTTGCAAAATAAGTTTTAATCCAAATTTAGGAGTTCATAAAATTGATTACGAGCTTTTCAACACGATTATATTTCAAAAACTTGATTTTTGTACTTTTTACTCAGTTAAAATTCTAACGGGTCCATTGTTCGGCCCATTTAGACCTGCTCGTCCGAAACCTCTACAAAAAAGACCGCAAAACAAGTTTTAATCAAATTTTAGGAGTTCATATAATTGATTACGAGCTTTTCAACACGATTATATTGCAAAAATTAGATTACATTACTTTTTACTCAGTTAAAATTCTAACGGGTCCATTGTTCGGCCCATTTAGACCCGCTCGTCCGAAACCTCTACAAAAGGGTTGCAAAATAAGTTTTAATCCATATTTAGGAGTTCATACAATTGATTACGAGATTTTCAACACGATTATATTGCAAAAACTCGATTTTTGTAATTTTTACTCCGCTAAAATTCTAACCGGTCCATTGTTCGGCCCATTTAGACCCGATCGTCCGGAACCTCTACAAAAAGGGCTGCAAAATAAGTTTTAATCCAAATTTAGGATTTCATATAATTGATTACGAGCTTTTCAACACGATTATATTGAAAAAACTCGATTTCTGTACTTTTTACTTTGTTAAAATTCTAACGGGTCCACTTTTCGGCCCATTTAGACCCGCTCGTCCGAAACCTCTACAAAAGGGTTGCAAAATAAGTTTTAATCCAAATTTAGGAGTTCATACAATTGATTACGAGCTTTTCAACACGATTATATTTCAAAAACTCGATTTTTGTACTTTTTACTCCGCTAAAATTCTAACGGGTCCATTGTTAGGCCGATTTAGACATGCTCGTCCGAAACCTACACAAAAAGACCGGAAAATAAGTTAGAATCAAATTTTAGGAGTTCGTACAATTTATTACGAGTTTTTCAACACGATTATATTGCAAAAACTCGATTTCTGTACTTTTAACTCAGTTAAAATTCTAACGGGTCCATTGTTCGGCCCATTTAGACCCGCTCGTCCGAAACCTATACAAAAAAGACCGCAAAATAAGTTAGAATCAAATTTTAGGAGTTCATATAATTGATTACGAGCTTTTCAACACGATTATATTGCAAAAATTCGATATATGTACTTTTTACTTAGTTAAAATTCTAATTGGTCCATTGTTCGGCCCATTTAGACCCGCTCGTCCGAAACCTATAAAAAAAGACCGCAAAATAAGTTAGAATCAAATTTTAGGAGTTCATATAATTGATTACGAGCTTTTCAACACGATTATATTGCAAAAACTCGATTACATTACTTTTTACTCAGTTAAAATTCTAACGGGTCCATTGTTTGGCTCATTTAGACCCGCTCGTCTGAAACCTCTACAAAAAGGCCGCAAAACAAGTTAGAATCAAATTTTAGGAGTTCATATAATTGCTTACAAGCTTTTCAACACGATTAAATTTCAAAAACTTGATTTTTGTACTTTTTACTCAGTTAAAATTCTAACGCGTAACGGGTGGGATGGCTCTCAATTCTCTCTCAAAAATTTCAGGGGTTTTTTGGTTTTTGCTTGCTCCGATTTATCCGGTGGATTTTCTCTTTCTTCCACCGGTTCCCCTTCCCCTCACGGCGCTTCAGTTTCTGCCGATTACGCAAGCCAACAATCAAATAGATCGTCCCTTGGAATTCGGGAAGAGTTGTCAGGGAGTCATCCCACTCCAACCCATCATTTTTTATGTTTTATCTTTTATATCCTATTTTCATCTATTTCTATTAACTTTCTGGTCCTTTCTTTTTTATGTTAACAGGTTGAGTTTTGCATCTCTCCATATTATCTCCATCCTCTTCATTTTGTTTGATTTTGTTACGGGTAAAACTCAACGGATTTTTCCAGATCCGGATGGTAAGTTTTTTCACTTCTTTCATCCTTTGCTTTTTTCGTCATTTTTCAGTGTTTTTCTAACTCTTTTTTCCCTTTTTTTCATGGGTTTCCTTTCATGGTCGCTTTCGATGGCAAATCTACGTCACCTACACGGCGACGGCAAGGAACGCTCTAAGTTTAGATCTTTTTTTCAGACGGTCCCCTTCACCGGATCCGCCCCCTTTATTTTAGCCTTGCTTATATCAGAAGGGCTCTTCAGTTTCTTCGCAACCATGGATCCTTTTTTGTCTCTTCTCCTTTATCTTATAGATCTAACTTTTTTATCTGATTTAATTTTGAAAACAGTTTACTTTTTGTTTTGCAGAACCATCTTTCTACATGCATCTAGATCGGAGTCCGTTATGAATCTTTTCTCCTCCGACGCTGGGTCTAACCCTCTCTCATCGTCCTTGGAACATGTGTTAAGAACCATATGGTTACTTATGGCGGCCGTTTTCCACCGCCTCTATAAGGGTTTCCTTAGATTGCGAAGCGGTCTAGGTATCTCCCTCCGTGAGGTCTGGTGGTGGTTCTCATCGGTGACCTTTCATCAACGACGGCTAGGGTTATCAATGTTTAATTTACCAATGGACCCTTTATATTTTAATTCATTTTATGGCATAATACTCTTTTAATCCTTTTTTTACTTCCTTTTTTTCAGATAAACATTAATTTCCTCTTCAGAAGGCCTGCTATTGCTGCTACCAATGGACAGAATTCGCCGTACGCTTTCTTTCTGATCCTTGTCTTCATATACTCTTATTTCTTCTTTATTATCATGTTTTTCTATTTCCTGTATATGATTCTAAGATCTTACCATCTACATATGCTAGGGTTTAATTTACCTTTATTAAACTGTTGGTACCTGAATTATGAATTGCTATTATGTATCTTCTGTGCTTCTTATGCCATGGATCCAAACAATTTCACACCTGTTGTTATGTCATATATACTGATAGACATATTGATATTTAAATTTTACATTATCTTACCTCGATATCAAGCCCTTTCAGGGAATCAACTTCAACCCCAACTGCTGGGATCCTCCCTTATATACTACATTTGCTTTATACAATTTTCTCCTTTCATTTTCCTGTACTCTCCTTTATATGACCATCAATGTGTGAATTGGAACTTAACAGTTTATAATGCTGTCACATGGTCATCTACATGTTATACTCTCATCACCTCTAATAATCACTGTATTCATACTATTCTGTATTTGTTCTTACATTTCAAATATATTCCGCATTGTTGCCAAGGGAGTTTTACCATTAACTTTGGCTTAGTTAAACCCCTCACTATCAAAAACTTGCTTTTCCCTCTCTCCATGATGTACGTTGAAACTTTACCTGTTAAAAATATTATTATAAGCTTTATCATTTTGATTTTAAACACCTTTCAGTTCACATTTATGCATACATATACTAAGCTTTTCTCTAATGACAATCCTATATTAATTAACTCTTGGAATAATATGAGAAATGCACAACTAAACAAAGTTCCTTCCATTCTGGTCAAGCTCTATCTACCTCATCCGCTTAGTTTAGCAACATTCACCTTTTTATCAGTCTCATCTTTCAAGCTTCATATTCATATGCTGCATTTACACTCTATGTTTATCAGTCTCATTGTCACTTTCATGTTTACTCTGTTCTCTTTGTACTTCTTGCACACTAAAATCATTGTTTCTTGCATTCTTGCCATCTACCTCATTATTATACCTAACTATCCATCAAATTCAGAAATGTCCTCGTTTATGTTTTTTTTATGTTTATCACTTGCTCATATTGAATCTTAACTCTATTTCCTTGTCTTCTCTTTTCCTTTGTAATTATCGTATTTTCAAATGTTCTCATTTAACTCACTGCATGTGTTCTCTTTTTGCCATTTTATTTGATGCCTCTCTTTATGTACCAACAATGGATGCCATGACACAAGTTACCAAGCAACTGCTCAAGGAATACTGGAACTTCAATACTCCTCCTGGGTTAAGATTCATATTTACTTTATTTAAATTTCATAGCATTCCCCCTATATTTTTTTGCTCTTTTGGTCTGTATTTATTTTCTTATCCCCGCTTCTTCATTCCCCTGGGTCTGTAATTATTTTTTCTTGCTTTTTTTCTTTTCTGCTCTCTTTTTATTTTTATTATGCTCTTATCTGCATTATAGCTTATATTAATACTGCAATGAATGTTCTATATTCCTCACTAGATGTATGTGTTCCTATTAACGAACATTACTCATTGATATGCTCGCTAGACATCCCTTCCCACTACACCTTTTTAGGTGAAATCTCACAAGCCCACTTCTGGGATCCTGATCAAATCCTATTTAATAGGAGTCTTTCTCTTATATCTTATAATTATTCTTCAAACTTTTTAATAATCTTTAGTCCTACCTTTTCCAAAACAAATTCAAAATTCAGCCACATCCTATTTCCTCAGCTTTTTTCAAACTTTATTAGCTATCTTTTAATGTATTCTACTGTTCAAAGCTCTCTAAATTTTTATTTCACTTATACCTTCCACTTAATTCGCTGGTATATAATTATATCCAAAAAACCAGCCTTACTTAAAAGTCAAACCCTATCATTTATATTCAAATTTTCCTCCTTACGTCTTTATGCATATCCAATTCCTCATAAATTTCCCTTTAGTAAAGTTTTAAATACAGTCAACGGTAATTTTATTCTTCCGTTTTTACTCTACTTACTACAATCATCTTTATTACTAAAATTATCCTCATCAAACTATACCTTTTATTCTGCAACATTAATACCTATAACGAAAATAATTTTCAGCAGTTACATAACTTATTTTCCTTTATTTGCGCCTTCAAAATTTATTCTCCGCTTTAAATACTTGATTATTAAAAGATTCCATTATATTACCAAAGCTACTCTGATCTTTCTCTTTTTAACCCTTCTTTACAGCCAATATCTCAATCAAATCTTTTTAATATTACCATTAAAGCTTAACCAAAACTTTTATAGATATTTAAGTTACTTTCCTTTAATAACTCATAGAGTTTCTTCCTTTTCTAGGACTCCTATTTCATTTAAGGAAAGTACCTTAGATAAATTACTTTTTGATATTAGTAGTTCCTATTTTTTACAATCGTTAATTATTCCTCTGAATCTTTCTCATCCCTCTTTCCATATCCCATCCCCCTTAGCTATTTTCGTTTTCTTTATATACTTGCATTACAATTACACCAACCCACTACAACTCCCATCTCATTCGTATTCCTCATACCCTCTATATCTCTCAATGGCTTCATCCTCTTCCATCCCCCAACTCAACTCGATCAATCTCACCAATGAAGAATCAGAACTGCTTTACACACCTGATTTCGACTTCATCAAGGAAGATCCCAAGCTCATTGTAATTGGTCGCTTTATTTCGTCCAAGGCTTTAGACATTTATGCTGTTATCAATGCTTTCGAAGGCATCTGGAAACCTAATGAAGTAGTATCCATCTCAGTGATACAAGATAACTTCCTCAAAATCAAGTTCAAGGAAATCAAGAATTGCTATGAGATTATCAACCGTGGACCTTGGCTATACAAGGATGAATGGCTAGCAGTCACCGAATATGATCCAGCCAAATCCTTAAACGACTACAACTTCAACATCATGAGAATCTGGATCCGTATTTTCTCCCTCCCTGATTCACTTTTTGCTGATGCTGACCGATCCCATCTGGTGGGACATGCTCTAGGATCAATGGTTGGTAATGTCCTCTGAACGGATACCCGCCAAATCGATGGGAATATGAATGAATTCCTTCGAGTTGAAATTCTGCTCAACATTACAAGACCTGTCACCCGATTTGTGTTTATTGGATCTGGTGAAAACAAAATTATGTGCCGACTTCAGTATGAAAGACTCCCGACTCTCTGTCCTGGCTGTGGTATTATCAGCCACACCTTAGAAAACTGTCCTATCCGTTCTTCACTCGATCTCAACAAGTTACAGTATGGAGAATGGCTCCGCTACCTTCCACCTAGACGTCGCCCAGCTGGTATTCGGGGACGTATCCGCAATGTGGAACCGAATCTGAACCCAAACATCCCTCTAGTGAATGATAAATTTATATTAACATTTACAATAACCTATTTTTTTAATTGTCTTCTCACCCCAATTTTTCTATCAAAATACTTAACTACTGTTTTTATCGTAGTGGCTCCAATGAATATCCCAGCAGCTCCGGTCAATCCAATAGCTCCTCCTAACGAACAGAATAATATGGGTAAATTATTTTACTTCCTCCTCATCCTTTATTCAAATAGTTATAAGTTCCTAATCACAATTACTCTCCAATACATAGGCTCTCTAAATGAAGGCGATGCCGCCTCATTTGCGGAACAAGCTACCGAAGAAGGCCAAAACGTCGACATGACCATGGATGATGGCCCCCCTACAGCTGATTTGAAGCAAAAAGCTCCTCTTGAGGCCCAACCCCTGAACACCATCTATCCCATTCCGGAAGATGGTTCTGATGATGATTGGGACACCACGGATGATTATGGTGTCCCTAGCCCTACTGCCGAGCAGATTAAGAAGTTTGACTCTGAATCGAGTAAGCCTTCTAAACCCACTGACACAATATTCAATGACTTTAATCAGTGGTTACTCAAAACTTACCCGAATGATGCAGCCCCTGCACCTGTTCCTGTAATTGCACATGCACATGCACCTGCACCTGCACCAACCCAAACAAACCGAGGCATGAAACGCCGCTCTCCAATACAAGTATCGCTCCCGCCGAAAAAATCCAAACAGTCAGGATCTACTCCAAAAGCTGGGATGAGCAGCTCTAAAAACTCTCCGGCGGCGGCTGATTCCCAGCCCCGCCGAGCAAAATGAGGATCCTATGCTGGAACTGTTAGGGTCTTGGACAAGCCCCGACGGTTCAACATCTCCGGTCCTATGTCCAACGCACCAACCCCGATATCATTTTCTTATGCGAGATTAAAATAAATAATGCGGAATGTAACCGCCTATGTCTTTCATTAGGTATGTTAGACATTATTTCTATTTCCCCTACGGAAGGGTGTTCCGGAATTTCCTTATTTGCTGCAAACAACATTAATATAAGTTTAATTTCCTATTCATCGCGTTACATTCATATTCAAATTATAAAGAATAACTCCACAATGTTTTTCACTGGTATGCACGGTTATCCGGAAACTAGCCAAAAATATAAAACATGGGAGCTAATTGATTCTTTATACCCTTCTACTAAAGATAACCCTTGGCTTCTCGGCGGAGATTTCAATGAAATTTTAACGGATTCGGAAAAACAGGGGGGCCCCGTAGAGCTAGATCCCAAATTAAAAACTTTCGTAATTGTTTAACTCGAAACAACCTCTTTGATTGTAAGCCAACTTCGGGTTGGTTCACATGGACAAAAGTGGGACCCTTAACCCCGGTAATACATGAAAGACTAGATCGATTTATCGCTAATTCCGCATGGCAAGATCTCTACCCTTCTCATCGAATCACCACAGAATACGTTGCTAAATCTGACCATTGTTTCCTTCATCTCGAATTAGATACTTCGACTACTACACTCAAAACACAACCTCCCAAGAATTTCAGATTCGAAAGTTGCTGGGCTAATAATATAGATAATATCCAAACAATCAAAAGGGCATGGGCCGATACTCCCGGAACAGCCATAAACAAAATTGAAGCGGTAGGTACTTACCTAGAAGAATGGCAAAACCAACAACGCTTTAAATCAACCGGAAGAATTAAGTTCCTCACTAAAAAAATAAATAAATTACTATACCGTCCCTTAACAGTCACAAATGAACAAGTCTACTTAAATTATAGAACTGAATTAAATACACTTTTAACAGAACAAGAAGTTTATTGGGCTCAAAGATCCCGAACTCTTTGGCTCTCCCAAGGGGACAAAAACACCAAGTTTTTCCATGCCCGTGCTTCTAATAGGAACAAGAAAAATTCAATCATAGGCCTTTACGATGCCAATTCCAATTGGCGCACTTCTGAATCAGACATTATGAATATCGCTTCTGATTATTTCCAAAACTTGTTCACAACATCTAACCCCCAAATCTCGAACATCATTCTTGACAAAATTCACCCTTCCATCAATTCTTCAATGAATGAAAACCTACTAAAGGCGTTCACTAGAGAGGAAATTCTTCATGCTTTTAAAGATATTGACCCTAGGAAAGCTCCTGGTTCCGATGGTCTACCCAGTAGCTTCTTTAGACAACACTGGGATACAGTGGGAGACGATGTTATTAACCTTTGTATTAACCTATTAAACGGCAACGCTAATATGGCCTCAGTAAACAAAACTATATTAGTACTAATACCCAAGGTACAGAACCCAACCTCCATGAAACAACTTAGACCAATTAGCCTCTGCACTGTACTCTATAAAATAGTTGCCAAAACAATAGTCAACAGAATGAAACATGCCATACCTCTATGCATTAGCCCTAATCAAGCAGCCTTTGTCCAGGGACGCAACATATCTGACAACATCCTTGTTGCTCATGAAATTATTCATAATATTAACTCAGGAGCTACTAAATCCTCTCAAGGAGCTGCTCTCAAGCTAGACATGGAAAAAGCTTTCGATAGAGTAGAATGGTCTTTTCTCGCAAATGTAATGGAACGCATGGGCTTTGCATCCGAATGGATCGAGCTTATAATGCGTTGTATTACTACAGTCTCTTTTTCGGTTAAAATTAATAATTCGTTTTCACCCACCTTTCAACCTCAACGTGGTCTTCGACAGGGGGATCCCCTATCCCCTTTCCTCTTTCTCTTCTGTACTCAAGGCCTCTCGGCTTTCTTAGCAGCTGCTCAACAAACTAAACTACTTCCAGGACTAGGTGCAAGTAAACATGGGCCCAAAGTCAACCACCTTCTCTTTGCTGATGATTGTATGGTATTTATTAATACTAATCGATCTGAAGCGTCCCTTCTGAAAAATGCTCTTCAAACGTATGCCAATGCATCCGGTCAAGCATCAATTTTGAGAAGTCAACAATTTTCTATAACCCGCGTACACCATCTGCAACAAGAAATGCTATTAACAGCCTTTTACAAGTACGTGAGGTTACTAACCCTGGAGTATACCTAGGCATCCCGCTCCTAATTGGGAAAAATAAAACTGAATCATTAGGTTTTGTACGTGATAAAGTACATGATCGTCTCTCTAGTTGGGACAAACATCTACTATCCTTTAGTGGCCGTGAGATTTTCATCAAAGCTGTCTTACAATCTCTCCCACAATATGTTATGTCTTGCTATCTACTACCACAAAATATCATTGACGACATGACTACATCAATCCGTCAATACTGGTGGACGGGTAAATCCAACAAAAAAGGTTGGCATATGTTACCTTGGAATCGTATATGCTTACCTAAATCTGCTGGCGGCATGGGTTTTAAGGATTTACACGACTTTAACATTGCTCTATTGGGCAAGCAAATTTGGAAACTCATCTTTGAACCAGATTCCTTATTAGGACAAATATACCGGTCTAAATACTTTCCTTCAGGCAACATTTTGGATGCAACAAAACCCAACAGGGGCTCCTTTGCTTGGCAAGGTATATATAACGCTCTTCAGCGTCTTTTCCCTGGCTTTCTTCACCGCCCTGGTATAAACAATAATATTAGAATACACAAAGATATATGGGGAGGGTCTTCCCCGATTGAGCTTACTGGGGATTACGAAATCTCCGATGAATTTCACATTCGATGTCGTGATTTTATGATACGTAACCAAACTGCCTGGGATACGGTTAAGATAAACAATTATTTCAATCCAATTGATGCCGATGCCATTCTCCGTATTCCCATCATAAATGATCAACGTGACTCAATACTCTGGTCTCCCAACGACTCGGGTATTTACTCAGTCCGTTCTGGATATATTTTCTTACAACGTTCAATAACCCAACCTTCACCACCAACTCGCTTTTGGAAGTTTTTATCCAAAATCAAAGCTTTACCCAAAGTTAAAACTTTTGGCTGGCGTATGGCTTCTGATGCTCTTCCAGTTGGATCTAAAATGCAAGCCTTTTCCCCCAGCTCGGGGCCTTGCTCTATCTGTGGTAGCCACTCAGAATCAATCCTTCATGCGTTTTGTGACTGCCCTGGGGCATCTGAAGCTCTCCAAATTAGTGGTATCCCTATCTCTCTCTATAAGAGTTTAGCTCCTACGCCCATGCAATGGTTAGAGGAAGCAGCCTCTAAAATTTCCTCTGATAAATTTGGTCTCTTTCTTACTGTTTTATGGAATATATGGAACAGACGAAATGAATGGGTTCACAACCACCATCTACAACCTCCATGGCTAATTGATGTTAATTCAATTAGCTTACATGACGAATTTTGTAAATCTTTAAATTCGATTGACCTAGCTCCATCTACATTTTCTACTCCTTCCCGAACGCCTCCTCCACCTAATCCTATCAAAATAAATGTGGACGGAGCCTTTAACCCATCTACTCGTGCAGCAGCCGTTGGCGTTGTTGCTCGTGATTCTGCAGGAGCAGTCGTGGGTGGTCTTGCTTTCCCTCTCGGTAGCTGTCAGGACGCTATCACCAGTGAAGGGGAAAGCATCCTAGATGGGCTCACCTTTGCCCAATCTCAAGGTTGGACTCGTATCTTGATCGAAACTGACTGCGCTTCTCTCGCGAATAGGATCAACAATCCTGCTCAGGACCTCTCTACTATGGGACCAACTATTCTTCAGATACAAGCTGCTCTTCATGACTTTGACTTTACTTCTATTTCTTTTGTACGCCGTGAGGCAAATATTATAGCCCATACTTTGGCTACCTTTTCGCTGAATTCTATGACTTCTACGTCATTTAATTCGGATATCCCACATTGTATACAACAATTTGTAACAAATCATTTTTGATTAATAATATTTGGGCACTCTTTTCCCCTTTTTAGGGTCCTCTAGCTCTGCTTGAAGGACAGTAGTAGGGGTTTTTAATTAGGCCTTTTCTTCAAAAATTCTAACGGGTCCATTGTTCGGCCCATTTAGACTCGCTCGTCTGAAACCTCGACAAAATGGTTGCAAAATAAGTTTTAATCCAAATTTAGGAGTTCATAAAATTGATTACGAGCTTTTCAACACGATTATATTTCAAAAACTTGATTTCTGTACTTTTTACTCAGTTAAAATTCTAACGGGTCCATTGTTCGGCCCATTTAGACCCGCTCGTCCGAAACCTCTACAAAAAAGACCGCAAAACAAGTTTTAATCAAATTTTAGGAGTTCATATAATTGATTACGAGCTTTTCAACACGATTATATTGCAAAAACTCGATTTCAGTACTTTTTACTTAGTTAAAATTCTAACAGGTCCATTGTTCGGCCCATTTAGATATGCTCGTCCCAAACCTATACAAAAGGGCTGCAAAATAAGTTTTAATCAAAATTTAGGATTTCATATAATTGATTACGAGCTTTTCAACACGATTATATTGCAAAATCTTGATTTCTGTACTTTTTACCCAATTAAAATTCTAACGGATCCATTGTTCGCTCCATTTAGACCCGCTCGTCCGACACCTCTAGAAAAAAGACTGAAAAATAAGTTTTAATCAAATTTTAGGAGTTCATATAATTGATTACGAGCTTTTCAACTCAATTATATTGCAAAAACTCGATTTCTGTACTTTTTACTCCGTTAAAATTCTAACGGGTCCATTATTCCGCCCATTTAGACCCGCTCGTCCGAAACCTCTACAAAAGGGTTGCAAAATAATTTTTAATCCAAATTTAGGAGTTCATATAATTGATTACAAGCTTTTCAACACGATTATATTGTAAAATATCGATTTCTGTACTTTTTACTTAGTTAAAATTCTAACGGGTCCATTGTTCGGCCCATTTAGACCCTCTCGTCCGAAACCTCTACAAAAAAGACTGCAAAACAAGTTAGAATCAAATTTTAGGAGTTCAAATAAACTATTACGAGCTTTTCAACACGATTATAATGAAAAAACTTGATTTCTGTACTTTCTTCTTCAGTTAAAATTCTAACGGGTCCATTGTTCGTCCCATTTAGACCTGCTCGTCCGAAACCTCTACAAAGAGGTTGCAAAATAAGTTTAAATCCAAATTTAGGAGTTCATACAATTGATTACGAGCTTTTCAACACAATTATATTGCAAAAACTCGATTTTTGTGCTTTTTACTCAGTTAATAATCTAACGGGTCCATTGTTCGGCCCATTTAGACCCGCTCGTCCGAAACCTCTACAAAAGGGTTGCAAAATAAGTTTTAATCCAAATTTAGGAGTTCATAAAATTGATTACGAGTTTTTCAACACAATTATATTGCCAAAACTCGATTCTTGTGCTTTTTACTTAGTTAAAATTTTAACGGGTCTATTGTTCGCCCCATTTAGACCCACTCGTCCGAAACCTCTACAAAAGGGTTGCAAAATAAGTTTTAATCCAAATTTAGGAGTTCATACAATTGATTACTAGCGTTTCAACACGATTATATTGCAAAAACTCGATTTCTGTACTTTTTACTCAGTTAAAATTCTAACGGGTCCATTGTTCAGCCCATTTAGACCCGCTCGTCCGAAACCTCTACAAAAAAGACCGCAAAACAAGTTTTAATCAGATTTTAGGAGTTCATATAATTGATTACGAGCTTTTCAACACGATTATATTGCAAAAACTCGATTTCTGTACTTTTTACTCAGTTAAAATTCTAACGGGTCCATTGTTCCGCCCATTTAGACCCGCTCGTCCGAAACCTCGACAAAAGGGTTGCAAAATAAGTTTTAATCCAAATTTAGGAGTTCATAAAATTGATTACGAGCTTTTCCACATGATTATATTTCAAAAACTCGATTTTTGTACTTTTTAATCAGTTAAAATTCTAACGGGTCCATTGTTCGGCCCATTTAGACCCGTTCGTTCGAAACCTATACAAAAAAGATATCAAAATAAGTTAGAATCAAATTTTATGAGTTCATATAATTGATTACGAGCTTTTCAACACGATTATATTGCAAAAACTTGATTTTTGTACTTTTTACTCAATTAAAATTCTAACGGGTCCATTGTTCGGCCCATTTAGAACCCCTCGTCCGAAGCCTCTACAAAAGGGTTGCAAAATACGTTTTAATCCAAATTTAAGAGTTCATACAATTGATTACGAGCTTTTCAACACGATTATATTGCAAAAACTCGATTTCTGTACTTTTTACTCCGTTAAAATTCTAACGGGTCCATTGTTCGGCCCATTTAGACCTGATCGTCCGAAACCTCTACAAAAAGGGCTGCAAAATAAGTTTTAATCCAAATTTAGGAGTTCATATAATTGATTACGAGCTTTTCAACTCAATTATATTGCAAAAACTCGATTTCTGTACTTTTTACTCCGTTAAAATTCTAACGGGTCCATTATTCCGCCCATTTAGACCCGCTCGTCCGAAACCTCTACAAAAGGGTTGCAAAATAATTTTTAATCCAAATTTAGGAGTTCATATAATTGATTACAAGCTTTTCAACATGATTATATTGTAAAATATCGATTTCTGTACTTTTTACTTAGTTAAAATTCTAACGGGTCCATTGTTCGGCCCATTTAGACCCTCTCGTCCGAAACCTCTACAAAAAAGACTGCAAAACAAGTTAGAATCAAATTTTAGGAGTTCAAATAATCTATTACGAGCTTTTCAACACGATTATAATGAAAAAACTTGATTTCTGTACTTTCTTCTTCAGTTAAAAATCTAACGGGTCCATTGTTCGTCTCATTTAGACCTGCTCGTCCGAAACCTCTACAAAGAGGTTGCAAAATAAGTTTAAATCCAAATTTAGGAGTTCATACAATTGATTACGAGCTTTTCAACACAATTATATTGCAAAAACTCGATTTTTGTGCTTTTTACTCAATTAATAATCTAACGGGTCCATTGTTCGGCCCATTTAGACCCGCTCGTCCGAAACCTCTACAAAAGGGTTGCAAAATAAGTTTTAATCCAAATTTAGGAGTTCATAAAATTGATTACGAGTTTTTCAACACAATTATATTGCCAAAACTCGATTCTTGTGGTTTTTACTTAGTTAAAATTTTAACGGGTCCATTGTTCGCCCCATTTAGACCCACTCGTCCGAAACCTCTACAAAAGGGTTGCAAAATAAGTTTTAATCCAAATTTAGGAGTTCATACAATTGATTACTAGCGTTTCAACACGATTATATTGCAAAAACTCGATTTCTGTACTTTTTACTCAGTTAAAATTCTAACGGGTCCATTGTTCAGCCCATTTAGACCCGCTCGTCCGAAACCTCTACAAAAAAGACCGCAAAACAAGTTTTAATCAGATTTTAGGAGTTCATATAATTGATTACGAGCTTTTCAACACGATTATATTGCAAAAACTTGATTTCTGTACTTTTTACTCAGTTAAAATTCTAACGGGTCCATTGTTCCGCCCATTTAGACCCGCTCGTCCGAAACCTCGACAAAAGGGTTGCAAAATAAGTTTTAATCCAAATTTAGGAGTTCATAAAATTGATTACGAGCTTTTCCACACGATTATATTTCAAAAACTCGATTTTTGTACTTTTTAATCAGTTAAAATTCTAACGGGTCCATTGTTCGGCCCATTTAGACCCGTTCGTTCGAAACCTATACAAAAAAGATATCAAAATAAGTTAGAATCAAATTTTATGAGTTCATATAATTGATTACGAGCTTTTCAACACGATTATATTGCAAAAACTTGATTTTTGTACTTTTTACTCAATTAAAATTCTAACGGGTCCATTGTTCGGCCCATTTAGAACCCCTCGTCCGAAGCCTCTACAAAAGGGTTGCAAAATACGTTTTAATCCAAATTTAAGAGTTCATACAATTGATTACGAGCTTTTCAACACGATTATATTGCAAAAACTCGATTTCTGTACTTTTTACTCCGTTAAAATTCTAACGGGTCCATTGTTCGGCCCATTTAGACCTGATCGTCCGAAACCTCTACAAAAAGGGCTGCAAAATAAGTTTTAATCCAAATTTAGGAGTTCATATAATTGATTACGAGCTTTTCAACACGATTTATATTGCAAAAACTCGATTTATGTACTTTTTACTCAGTTAAAATTCTAACGGGTCCACTGTTCGGCCCATTTAGACCCCCTCGTCCGAAACCTCTACAAAATTGTTGCAAAATAAGTTTTAATCCAAATTTAAGAGTTCATACAATTGATTACGAGCTTTTCAACACGATTATATTACAAAAACTCGATTTCTGTACTTTTTACTTAGTTAAAATTCTAACGGGTCCATTGTTCGGCCCATTTAGACCCGCTCGTCCGAAACCTTTACAAAAAAGACCGCAAAATAAGTTAGAATCAAATTTTAAGAGTTCATAAAATTAATTACGAGATTTTCAACATGATTATATTACAAAAACTCGATTACAGTACTTTTTACTCAATTAAAATTCTAACAGGTCAATTGTTCGGCCCATTTAGACCCGCTCGTTCGAAACCTCTACAAAAGGGTTGCAAAATAAGTTTTAATAGAAATTTAGGAGTTCGTACAATTGATTACGAGATTTTCAACACGAGTATATTGCAAAAACTCGATATCTGTACTTTTTACTCCGTTAAAATTCTAACGGGTCCATTGTTCGGCCCATTTAGACCCGATCGTCCGAAACCTCTACAAAAAGGACTGCAAAATAAGTTTTAATCCAAATTTATGAGTTCATATAGATTACGAGCTTTTCAACACGATTATATTGAAAAAAAACTCGATTTCTATACTTTTTACTTAGTTAAAATTCTAACGGGTCCACTGTTCAACCCATTTACACCCGCTCGTCCGAAACCTCTACAAAAGGGTTGCAAAATAAGTTTTAATCCAAATTTAGGAGTTCATACAATTGATTACGAGCTTTTCAACACAATTATATTTCAAAAACTCGATTTTTGTACTTTTTACTTAGTTAAAATTCTAACGGGTCCATTATTCGCCCATTTAGACCCGCTCATCCGAAACCTATACAAAAAGGACCGCAAAATAAGTTAGAATCAAATTTTAGGAGTTCATATAATTGATTACGAGCTTTTCAACACGATTATATTGCAAAAATTCGATTTCTGTACTTTTTACTCAGTTAAAATTCTAACGGGTCCATTGTTCGACCCATTTAGACCCGCTCGTTCGAAACCTATACCAAAAATACCGCAAAATAAGTTAGAATCAAATTTTAGGAGTTCATATAATTGATTACGAGCTTTTCAACACGATTATATTGCAAAAACTCGATTACATTACTTTTTACTCAGTTAAAATTCAAACGGGTCCATTGTTCGGCTCATTTAGACCCGCTCGTCCGAAACCTCTACAAAAAAGGCCGCAAAACAAGTTAGAATCAAATTTTAGGAGTTCATATAATTTCTTACAAGCTTTTCAACATGATTATATTGCAAAATCTTGATTTTTGTACTTTTTAATCAGTTAAAATTCTAACGGGTCCATTGTTCGGCCCATTTAGACTCGCTCGTCCGAAACCTCGACAAAAGGGTAACAAAATAATTTTTAATCCACATTTAGGAGTTCATAAAATTGATTACGAGCTTTTCAACACGATTATATTTCAAAAACTCGATTTTTGTACTTTTTAATTAGTTAAAATTCTAACGGGTCCATTGTTCGGCCCATTTACACCCGCTCGTCCGAAACTTATACAAAAAAACCACAAAATAAGTTATAATCAAATTTTAGGAGTTCATATAATTGATTACGAGCTTTTCAACACGATTATATTGCAAAAATTCGAATTCTGTACTTTTTACTCAGTTAAAATTCTAACGGGTCCATTGTTCGGCCCATTTAGACCCGCTCGTTCGAAACCTATACAAAAAAGACCGCAAAAATAAGTTAGAATCAAATTTTTAGGAGTTCATATAATTGATTACGAGATTTTCAACACGATTATTTTGCAAAAACTCGATTTTTGTACATTTTACTCCGTTAAAATTCTAACGGGTCCATTGTTCGGCCTATTTAGACTCGATCGTCCGAAACCTCTACAAATGAGCGGCAAAATAAGTTTTAATCCAAATTTAGGAGTTCATATAATTGATTACGAGCTTTTCAACACGATTATATTGCAAAAACTCGATTTTTGTACTTTTTACTCAGTTAAAATTCTAACGGGTCCATTGTTCGGCCCATTTAGACCTGATCGTCCAAAACCTCTACAAAAAGGTCTGCAAAATAAGTTTTAATCCAAATTTAGGAGTTCATATAATTGATTACGAGCTTTTCAACACGATTATATTGCAAAAACTCGATTTCTGTACTTTTTACTCAGTTAAAATTCTAACGGGTCCAATGTTCGGCCCATTTAGACCCGCTCATCCGAAACCTTTACAAAAAAGACCGCAAAATAAGTTAGAATCAAATTTTAAGAGTTCATAAAATTATTTACGAGATTTTCAACATGATTATATTGCAAAACTCGAATATAGTACTTTTTACTCAATTAAAATTCTGACAGGTCAATTGTTCGGCCCATTTAGACCTGCTCGTCCGAAACCTCTACAAAAGGGTTGCAAAATAAGTTTTAATCCAAATGTAGGAGTTCATACAATTAATTACGAGATTTTCAACACGAGTATATTGCAAAAATTCGATATCTGTACTTTTTACTCCGTTAAAATTCTAACGGGTCCATTGTTCGGCCCATTTAGACCTGATCGTCCAAAACCTCTACAAAAAGGTCTGCAAAATAAGTTTTAATCCAAATTTAGGAGTTCATATAATTGATTACGAGCTTTTCAACACGATTATATTGCAAAAACTCGATTTTTGTACTTTTTACTCAGTTAAAATTCTAACGGGTTCAATGTTCGGCCCATTTAGACCCGCTCATCCGAAACCTTTACAAAAAAGACCGCAAAATAAGTTAGAATCAAATTTTAAGAGTTCATAAAATTATTTACGAGATTTTCAACATGATTATATTGCAAAACTCGATTACAGTTCTTTTTACTCAATTAAAATTCTGACAGGTCAATTGTTCGGCCCATTTAGACCCGCTCGTCCGAAACCTCTACAAAAGGGTTACAAAATAAGTTTTAATCCAAATGTAGGAGTTCATACAATTAATTACGAGATTTTCAACACGAGTATATTGCAAAAATTCGATATCTGTACTTTTTACTCCGTTAAAATTCTAACGGGTCTATTGTTTGGCCCATTTAGACCCGATCGTTCGAAACCTCTACAAAAAGGACTGCAAAATAAGTTTTAATCCAAATTTAGGAGTTCATATAATTGATTACGAGCTTTTCAACACGATTATATTGAAAAAAAACTCAATTTCTATACTTTTTACTTAGTTAAAATTCTAATGGGTCCACTGTTCAACCCATTTAGACCCGCTCGTCCGAAACCTCTACAAAAGGGTTGCAAAATAAGTTTTAATCCAAATTTAGGAGTTCATACAATTGATTACGAGCTTTTCAACACAATTATATTTCAAAAACTCGATTTTTGTACTTTTTACTTAGTTAAAATTCTAACGGGTCCATTGTTCGCCCATTTAGACCCGCTCGTCCGAAACCTATACAAAAAAGACCGCAAAATAAGTTAGAATCTAATTTTAGGAGTTCATATAATTGATTACGAGCTTTTCAACACGATTATATTGCAAAAATTCGATTTCTTTACTTTTTACTCAGTTAAAATTCTAACGGGTCCATTGTTCGGCCCATTTAGACCCGCTCGTTCGAAACCTATACCAAAAAGACCGCAAAATAAGTTAGAATCAAATTTTAGGAGTTCATATAATTGATTACGAGCTTTTCAACAGGATTATATTGCAAAAACTCGATTACATTACTTTTTACTCAGTTAAAATTCTAACGGGTCCATTGTTTGGCTCATTTAGACCCGCTCGTCCGAAACCTCTACAAAAAAGGCCGCAAAACAAGTTAGAATCAAATTTTAGGAGTTCATATAATTTCTTACAAGCTTTTCAACACGATTATATTGCAAAATCTTGATTTTTGTACTTTTTACTCAGTTAAAATTCTAACGGGTCCATTGTTCGGCCCATTTAGACTCGCTCGTCCGAAACCTCGACAAAAGGGTTGCAAAATAAGTTTTAATCCAAATTTAGGAGTTCATAAAATTGATTATGAGCTTTTCAACACGATTATATTTCAAAAACTCGATTTTTGTACTTTTTACTTAGTTAAAATTCTAACGGGTCCATTGTTCGCCCATTTAGACCCGCTCGTCCGAAACCTATACAAAAAAGACCGCAAAATAAGTTAGAATCAAATTTTAGGAGTTCATATAATTGAATACGAGCTTTTCAACACGATTATATTGCAAAAATTCGATTTCTGAACTTTTTACACAGTTAAAATTCTAACGGGTCCATTGTTCGGCCCATTTAGACCCGCTCGTCCGAAACCTCTACAAAAGGGTTGCAAAATAAGTTTTAATCCATATTTAGGAGTTCATACAATGGATTATGAGATTTTCAACACGATTATATTGCAAAAACTCGATTTTTGTAATTTTTACTCCGCTAAAATTCTAACGGGTCCATTGTTCGGCCCATTTAGACCCGATCGTCCGAAACCTCTACAAAAAGGGCTGCAAAATAAGTTTTAATCCAAATTTAGGAGTTCATATAATTGATTACGAGCTTTTCAACAAGATTATATTGAAAAAACTCGATTTCTATACTTTTTACTTAGTTAAAATTCTAAAGGGTCCACTTTTCGGCCCATTTAGACCCGCTCGTCCGAAACCTCTACAAAAGGGTTGCAAAATAAGTTTTAATCCAAATTTAGGAGTTCATACAATTGATTACGAGCTTTTCAACAAGATTATATTTCAAAAACTCGATTTATTACTTCTTACTCAGTTAAAATTCTAACGGGTCCATTGTTCGGCCCATTTAGACCCGCTCGTCCGAAACCTATAGAAAAAGACCGCAAAATAAGTTAGAATCAAATTTTAGGAGTTCATATAATTGATTACGAGCTTTTCAACACGATTATATTGCAAAAATTCGATATCTATACTTTTTACTCAGTTAAAATTCTAATTGGTCCATTGTTCGGTCCATTTACACCCGCTCGTCCGAAACCTATAAAAAAAGACCGCAAAATAAGTTAGAATCAAATTTTAGGAGTTCATATAATTGATTACGAGCTTTTCAACAGGATTATATTGAAAAAACTCGATTACATTACTTTTTACTCAGTTAAAATTCTAACGGGTCCATTGTTCGGCTCATTTAGACCCGCACGTCCGAAACCTCTACAAAAAGGCCGCAAAACAAGTTAGAATCAAATTTTAGGAGTTCATATAATTGCTTACAAGCTTTTCAACACGATTAAATTTCAAAAAATTGATTTTTGTACTTTTTACTCAGTTAAAATTCTAACGGGTCCATTGTTCGGCCCATTTAGACCTGCTCGTCCCAAACCTATACAAAAGGTCTGCAAAATAAGTTTTAATCAAAATTTAGGATTTCATATAATTGATTACGAGCTTTTTAACACGATTATATTGAAAAAACTTGATTTCTGTAATTTTTACTTAGTTAAAATTCTAACGTGTCCATTGTTCGACCCATTTAGACGCTCGTCCGAAACCTCTATTAATACGTTGCAAAATAACTTTAAATCCAAATTTAGGAGTTCATACAATTGATTACGAGCTTTTCAACACAATTATGTTGCAAAAACTCGATTTTTGTGCTTTTTACTCAGTTAAAATTCTAACGGGTCCATTGTTCTGCCCATTTAGACCCGCTCTTCCGAAACCTCTACAAAAGGGTTTCAAAATATGTTTTAATCCAAATTTAGGAGTTCATACAATTGATTACGAGCTTTTCAACACGATTATATTGCAAAAACTCGATTTCTGTACTTTTTACTCCGTTAAAATTCTAACGGGTCCATTGTTCGGGCTATTTAGACCCGATCGTTCGAAACCTCTACTAAAAGGGCTGCAAAATAAGTTTTAATCAAAATTTAGGAATTCATATAATTGATTATGAGCTTTTCAACACAATTATATTGCAAAAACTTGATTTCTGTTCTTTTTACATAGTTAAAATTCTAACGAGTCTATTGTTCAGCCCATTTAGACCCGCTCGTCCGAAACCTCTACAAAAGGGTTGCAAAGTAAGTTTTAATCCAAATTTAGGAGTTCATACAATTGATTACGACCTTTTCAACACAATTATATTGCAAAAACTCGATTTCTGTACTTTTTACTCAGTTAAAATTCTAATGGGTCCATTGTTTGGCCCATTTAGACCCGCTCGTCCGAACCTATACAAAAAAGACCGCAAAATAAGTTAGAATCAAATTTTAGGAGTTCATATAATTGATTACGAGCTTTTCAACATGATTATATTGCAAAAACTCGATTACATTACTTTTTACTCAGTTAAAATTCTAACGGGTCCATTGTTCGGCTCATTTAAACCCACTCGTCTGAAACCTCTACAAAAAAGACCGCAAAATAAGTTAGAATCAAATTTTAGGAGTTCATATAATTTCTTACAAGCTTTTCAACACGATTATATTGCAAAAACTTGATTTTTGTACTTTTTACTCAGTTAAAATTCTAACGGGTCCATTATTCGGCCCATTTAGACTCGCTCGTCCGAAACCTCGACAAAAGGGTTGCAAAATAAGTTTTAATCGAAATTTAGGAGTTCATAAAATTGATTACGAGCTTTTCAACACGATTATATTACAAAAACTCGATTTCTGTACTTTTTACTCAGTTAAAATTCTAACGGGTCCATTGTTCGGCCCATTTAGACCCGCTCGTCCGAAACTTCTACAAAAAAGACCACAAAACAAGTTTTAATCGAATTTTAGGAGTTCATATAATTGATTACGAGCTTTTCAACACAATTATATTGTAAAAACTCGATTTCTTTACTTTTTACTAGTTAAAATTCTAACGGGTCGATTCTTTTTCCTTTGGTAAAGAATCCGCTATCCCGAGTGCACAAGTTGTGAGATTTTTACCCGTTTTCACCTTCGTGAAAGTAAATTATTACGGCTATGCTCCGATCTGTCTGAGTTTTCTTTTTATTTGGGGGGTCTCTTTCTCCGTTTCTTCATTTCCTTACAAAAAGTGAAAGAGAGACGACATTTGCAGAAACATGTCTGTTGCTGGCGTTCTGCCCGTGCAATATGAAAAGCTTCCCACTTTCTGTCATGGATGTGGGATACTTTCTCATCTTAGAGCTACCTGTGCTGCATTCAAGGACAAGCCTAGTGCAGGTTATCCATATGGGGACTGGCTCCGTGCACCGACCCCAAAGCCAACTCTCAAAACTAATGTGAGAGGTCGGGTCTGATACTTCGAACCGGGCTCGTCTTCCAAACAAAATGAGGCCGTCACAGGTTCTTCTTACATATCATATTGTTTATCCTTCTCGTTCTTTTATCTTTTAATAACTGCCTTTGGGTGTAAGTTTATTATACACACTGTTTTTTCCTTACGACTACATGTGTACTGTATTTCTTCATTTTTAGAAAATAGTGCAAAGGACCGGGCTGCCAATGTAGTTGCAACCCTGGATGTGGTAGCACAACCAGTGAAACCCGCTACTGCAAATGCCACCACATGTGCAGGAGTGGATATGCACCTGGAGGATGATGATTTGCTTGGGGAGGAGGAGCCTGTTCCCACGTCAGAAGCTAAGGAGCCTGTGACGTCCACTGAGCTGCCCCTTACTACTCCGGTTGATGAGGTGACTGGCCACATGGAACCCCTGGACATTGCCCCACTGGATATGATCCCCGTCGATGAAGAATCAGTGGTCAATGGATCTCATGAAGATGAGGAGGATGATGGTACCGCTGTGCAGCCACATGCCTCCGACACGCCGCCAGAAAAAAGGTTTATTCTCATTGATGAAGATGATGTCTTGGTGCCCACTGTTGTTGACACGGTCACACGGGAAAGCACTAACAAATATGGCGTTCCGGTTAACCCGGAATTTGAAGATTGGTTGGCTGCCACCACGGATAAGGGGAAGAGTGTTGCTGGCCCTAAGAAAGCAAAGCGTAGCCCTCCTATTATTACTGGAGGAATTTCTAAACGTCTTCGTACGTCCCCTCTGGTCGCAGGCAAAATTGGAAAGCAACGGGAAAAAAATCCAAAAAATTTGAAAGCTGGGATGAGCAGCAAAAACTCTCCGGCGGTGGTTGACGGTCAACCCCGCCGAGAGAAATGAGAGTGATATGTTGGAACTGTCGAGGCCTTGGTATGCCCTCGGCAGTTCATGAGATACGTTCTATTGTTTTTCGTTTACATCCGGACGTTATTTTTTTTGTTAGAAACTCGTTTAAATTCTGTTAGGTTTGAAAGTCTTAAACTTTTGCTTCATATGGATGGTTTTTTAGCTGTGGATAACAACCCTTCATGTTCAGGCTTAGGCCTGTTTTGGAATAAAAATATTTCACTGGACTTACTCTCGTTCTCCGAGAGATATATTGATGTGCTTTTGAAATACTCTAATAATCACTTTAGATTTACTGGTATATATGGGTACGCTGCAACAAATATGAAATCCCGAACGTGGGACCTTATTGATTCCCTAAAGCCTAATTCACCTCTTCCATGGCTTATCGGAGGTGATCTTAATGACATTCTCGATGACAAGGAAAAGCAAGGTGGGGGTCGTCGACCTCGCTCCCAAATTCATAATTTTCGAGACTATCTTTCTCGTAATAACCTATATGATTGTAAACCCACCAAGGGTTGGTTCACTTGGACCCGGACTGGGCCAAATGTTACCCCGGTCTGCGAGACTCGATCGCTTTGTGGCTTGCTCTAAGTGGTTGCATGACCACCCTCACTTCTCGCACTCCCACTCTTTCTCAGCTGAATCGGATCATAGTGTTATCGTCATGGACACATCTAATATTTGTCATCCGCATACTATCCAAGAGCCTACATCGGATCATTTCCGGTTCGAATCCTATTGGGCCCACGACCCATCATGCATACAGATTTGTCAACAAACATGGGCTTCCTCTTTTGGGCCTCTTTTAGACAAACTTTCCACATTGGGCTACCAACTTCAAGAGTGGCGAAGCACTCGTCGCCAGCAATCCGCAAAAAGAATAGCAGAGTTGCAGCATCGAATTAACGCTCTTCTACGTCGTAGGCACCTTTCCAACAAGGCGTTGACATCGCTTCATAGTGCAAAATCGGAGCTCCGGAGTTTAACGGATGCCAGGGAGGCATATTGGGCACAACGCTCTCGAGTTTCATGGTTATCCAATGGTGACAAAAATACCACATACTTCCACGCTCGAGCATCTCGACGTCGGAAGAAAAACACAACCTCGAATTCTGAAACACTCCGCATTGCCTCATCCTATTTTTAGGACATTTTCATTTCATCCAATCCAGTGTCTTCCCCGGCACTACTTGAGAATGTACGTTCCACCATTACTTCGGACATGAACACATCTCTCTTGCAACCCTTCACTGAGGAGGAAATTTTAGCTGCCTTCCATGATATAAACCCAAAGAAGGCTCCGGGAGTTGATGGATTCCCTAGTAGCTTTTACCGTCAGCACTGGGATCTGATAGGACCTGAATTCCTTACACTTTGCTTGGATCTCCTTCAAGGGAAAGCTGACATGGCATCGGTTAACCGGTCAGTGATTGTACTCATTCCTAAAATACCTAACCCTACTACCATGAAACACTTTAGACCCATTAGCCTATGAACTGTTATCTACAAGACGGTTTCTAAGGTTCTAATCAATCGTCTTAAATCCATTTTACCCTGTTGTATCAGTGCTTCTCAAGCCGCGTTCATTAGCGGCCGTAATATCACTGATAACATCCTCATAGCGCACGAGTTGGTGCACTCGCTTCATTCTAACGGGTCAGTAGCCTCGAAAGGGGCAGCAGTCAAGCTAGATATGGAGAAGGCTTTTGACCGGGTCGAATGGTCCTTCTTGCGTGATATTATGTTTCGAATGGGGTTTGCCAAGGACTGGGTAAATCTTATTCTCCGCTGCGTTTCGTCTGTTTCATTCTCGGTACGGGTCAACAGTTCCCTATCCCATGAGTTCTTCTCCACCCGGGGTATTCGACAAGGTGACCCTCTATCACCCTTCCTTTTCTTGATCTGCTCCCAGGGTCTTCCGACAACCCTCGAGACGGAACAAAGGGAGGGACGGTTGCTGGGCCTCAATGCGAGTCTTCATGGGCCTCGTGTTACCCATCTACTTTTTGCCGAAGATAGTATTATGTTTTTACGTAACCGGTCTGAGGAAGTTGACCGTCTACGTTACATTCTTTCCATGTATGCTTCCTCCTCGGGACAGACGGTCAATTTTGATAAATCCACGGCCTTTTGCAGCCCTAAGTTTTTGACCCATTTCCTCCACAAGATGCGATCAACTCTGGGTGTGCGATTAGTTGACGACCCAGGCATCTATCTGGGTGTGCCACTTTTAATCAAACAGAACAGGACTGCCTCATTAGGATTCATTCGTGACAAAGTGCACTCTCGAATGAGTAAATGGGACAATAATTTTCTTTCCTACAGTGGGAGAGAAATCCTCATCAAATCTGTGGCTCAAGCGATGCCTCAATACGTTATGTCATGCTACTTATTACCACAAAACATAATTGATGACATTACCTCTTCTATTCGCCGCTATTGGTGGTCGGGGCGCAGTAACAAGCGAGGCTGGCCACTCCTGTCATGGGACACCCTCTGCACCCCTAAATCTGCAGGGGGCTTAGGTTTCCGGGATCTAAGTGATTTTAATATTGCCCTTCTTGGGAAACAGATTTGACACCTTATATCAAACCCTGACTCTCTGCTAGCACGGGTTCTTCGTGCAAAGTACTACCCCTCGGGCGACTTGCTGCACGCACAGGCTGATAAGCGTGCATCTTTCGCCTGGAAGGGGATTAGTCAAGCTATACAATCTCTAAGTCCAGGCTATTTTTGGCGCCCAGGGCACAAGAGTACTATACGTATCCTTAGTGACAACTGGGGTAGTGACTCGCCGATTACCCTATTCGAGGAGTATTTGGACAATGACGAGTTGCTTGCCCGTTGTCGTGATTTTATGTCTCGTGACTACACTAGCTGGGACGAAAACAAGCTTCGTCGAGTCTTTGAATGGGATGATGTGGAGCGCATCCTACAGGTTCCAATCATCCGAACCCAAGGAGATACCCTGATTTGGGGCCATCATGACTATGGGACCTACTCCGTTCGATCAGGATACTTCTTTCTGCATAGGCCTCCGCGACCCTTGGGAAGGCCAAACGGGCTTTGGAAGGTTATTGCCAAGGCCCCAACGCTGCCCAAAATTCGCTCCTTTAGCTGGCGTGCAGGACGGGACGCGTTACCCACTGGGGATAGACTACGGATTATTCATCCTACTGCTGGACAATGCCCGTTTTGTCCTACCATTACGGAGACGACAATGCATGCTCTACGTGATTGTCCAGGGGCTAATGAGGTTCTTCGCCTAGTTGGGCTTCCCTCTGGCATCTATGCTAGTCACTCCGCTTCCATGGAATCTTGGTTATCTGAGGGAACCAAGAGACTAGATGATATGGGGTTTGCTCTGCTCTTGACGGCTCTTTGGAATATCTGGAATCGGCGGAATGACTGGATCCACTCTCAACGGCTCCAGCCACCATGGCTCACTGCCATGAACGCACAGGGTCTTTTGCAGGATTATGCCACTGCCAACGCTATCCCCGCCTCCCATCCGCCGACCGCCATGCCTGCCGCCGCCCCGCCACGATGGAGTTCGCCGATGACGGAGGTTGTCAAGATTAATGGGTCAGGTTCTGCGGCCATCGGAGTTGTCGCTCGTGATGCTCATGGTACTATTCTTGGAGGAAGTGCCGTTCATGAGGCCGGCTGTCGGAATGCAACCATGGTTGAGCTCCACGCCATCGTTGCTGGTATCATGATGGTCAGAGACAGGGGCTGGGGTGAGGTGCTCATCGAATCAGACTCAGCCATCATTGTCAATAAGCTCTCTCGGCCCACTACTGATGCTTCCTTATTGGGCCCGCAGATCGCAGAAGATAAGGCTTTGCTTGCGGCTTCTCCTTTGATTAGTTTATCTTTTGTACCTAGATCAGACAATTTTGTGGCTCATAACTTAGCCTCTTGGGCTTTACATTCTGCATCGTCTATTTTTTTGACTCTATTATACATGATTGTATTCAATCTGATGTACTGGCTGTTACTCAGTCTTTTCGTTCTAATATATTTCAGGGCACTCTTTTCCCCTTAGGTTCACCTTGCGCCTCGGCACAGGGTGGTTAGAGGGGTTTTTAATGAGGCCCATTTTCTTCAAAAAAAAATTTTCTAACGGGTCCATTGTTCGGCCCCTTTTAGACCCGCTCATCCCAAACCTATACAAAAGAGCTGCAAAATAAGTTTTAATCAAAATTTGGGATTTCATATAATTGATTACGAGCTTTTCAACACGATTATATTGCAAAATCTCGATTTCTCTACTTTTTACTCAGTTAAAATTCAAACGGGTCCATTGTTCGGCCCATTTAGACCCGCTCGTCCGAAACCTCTACAAAAAAGACCGCAAAACAAGTTAGAATCAAATTTTATGAGTACATATAATTGATTACGAGCTTTTGATCACAATTATATTGCAAAAACTTAATTTCTGTACTTTTTACTAAGTTAAAATTCTAACTGGTCCATTGTCCGGCCCATTTAGACCCGCTCGTCTGAAACCTCTACAAAGAGGTTGCAAAATAAGTTTAAATCCAAATTTAGGAGTTCATACAATTGATTACGAGCTTTTCAACACAAATATATTGCAAAAACTCGATTTTTGTGCTTTTTACTCAGTTAAAATTCTAACTGGTCCATTGTTCCGCCCATTAAGACCCGCTCGTCTGAAACCTCTACAAAAGGGTTTCAAAATATGTTTTAATCCAAATTTGGGAGTTCATACAATTGACTACGAGCTTTTCAACACGATTATATTGCAAAAACTCGATTTCTGTAATTTTTACTCCGTTAAAATTCTAACGGGTCCATTTTTCGGCCCATTTAGACCCGCTCGTCCGAAACCTCTACAAAAAAGACCGCAAAACAAGCTAGAATCAAATTTTAGGAGTTCATATGATTGAATACGAGCTTTTCAACACGATTATATTGAAAAAAACTTGATTTTTGTACTTTTTACTCAGTTAAAATTCTAAAGTGTCCATTGTTCGACCCATTTAGACCCGCTCGTCCGAAACCTCTATAAATAGGTTGCAAAATAACTTTAAATCCAAATTTAGTAGTTCATACAATTGATTACGAGCTTTTCAACACAATTATATTGCAAAAACTCGATTTTTGTTCTTTTTACTTAGTTAAAATTCTAACGGGTCCATTGTTCGGCCCATTTAGAACCGCTCGTCCGAAACCTCTACAAAATGGTTTCAAAATATGTTTTAATCCAAATTTAGGAGTTCATACAATTGATTACGAGCTTTTCAACACGATTATATTACAAAAACTCGATTTCTGTACTTTTTACTCCGTTAAAATTCTAACGGGTCTATTGTTCGGCCTATTTAGACCCGATCGTTCGAAACCTCTACAAAAAGGGCTGCAAAATAAGTTTTAATCCAAATTTAGGAGTTCATATAATTGATTACGAGCTTTTCAACACAATTATATTGCAAAAACTCGATTTTAGTACTTTTTATTTAGTTAAAATTCTAACAGATCTATTGTTCGGACATTTAGACCCGCTCGTCCGAAACCTCTACAAAAGGGTTGCAAAATAAGTTTTAATCCAAATTTAGGAGTTCATTCAATTGATTACGAGATTTTCAACACGATTATATTGCAAAAACTCAATTTTTGTAATTTTTACTCAGTTAAAATTCGAACGGGTCCATTTTTCGGCCCATTTAGACCCGCTCGTCCGAAACCTATACAAAAAAGACCGTAAAATAAGTTAGAGTCAATTTTTTGGAGTTCATATAATTGATTACCAGCTTTTCAACACGATTATATTGCAAAAACTCGATTACATTACTTTTTACTCAGTTAAAATTCTAACGGGTCCATTGTTCGGCTCATTTAGACCCGCTCGTCCGAAACCTCTACAAAAAGACCACAAAACAAGTTAGAATCAAATTTTAGGAGTTCATATAATTGCTTACAAGGTTTTCAACACGATTATTTTGCAAAAACTTGTGTTTTGTACTTTTTACTCCATTGTTCGGCCCATTTAGACTCGCTCGTCCGAAACCTCGACAAAAGGGCTACAAAATAAGTTTTAATCCAAATTTAGGAGTTCATATAATTGATTACGAACTTTTCAACACGATTATATTGCAAAAACTCGATTTCTGTACTTTTTACTCAGTTAAAATTCTAACGGGTCCATTGTTCGGCCCATTTAGACCCTCTCGTCTGAAACCTCTACAAAAGGGTTTCAAAATATGTTTTAATCCGAATTTGGGAGTTCATACAATTGATTACGAGCTTTTCAACACGATTATATTGCAAAAACACGATTTCTGTACTGTTTACTCCGTTAAAATTCTAACGGGTCCATTGTTCGGCCCATTTAGACCCGCTCGTCCGAAACCTCTACAAAAAAGCCGCAAAACAAGTTTTAAACAAATTTTAGGAGTTCATATAATTGATTACGAGCTTTTCAACACGATTATATTGCAAAATCTCAATTTCTCTACTTTTTACTAAGTTAATATTCTAACGGGTCCATTGTTCGGTCCATTTAGACCCGCTCGTCCGAAACCTCTACAAAAGGGTTGCAAAATAAGTTTTAATCCAAATTTAGGAGTTCATACAATTGATTACGAGTTTTTCAATACAATTATATTGCAAAAACTCGATATTTGTGCTTTTACTCAGTTAAAATTCTAACGAGTCCATTGTTCGGCACATTTAGACCCGCTCGTCCGAAACCTCTACAAAAAGGTTTCAAAATATGTTTTAATCCGAATTTGGGAGTTCATACAATTGATTACGAGCTTTTCAACTCGATTACATTGCAAAAACTCGATTTTTGTACTTTTTACTCCATTAAAATTCTAACGGGTCCATTGTTCGGCCCATTTAGACCCGCTCGTCCGAAACCTCTACAAAAAAGGCTGCAAAAAAGTTTTAATCCAAATTTAGGAGTTCATATAATTGATTATGAGCTTTTCAACACAATTATATAGCAAAAACTCGATTTCTGTACTTTTTACTTAGTTAAAATTCTAACGGGTCCATTGTTCAGCCCATTTAGACCCACTCGTCTAAAACCTCTAGAAAAGGGTTTCAAAATATGTTTTAATCCAAATTTGGGAGTTAGTACAATTGATTACGAGCTTTTCAACACGATTATATTGCAAAAAGTCGATTTCTGTACTTTTTACTCCGTTAAAATTCTAACGAGTCCATTGTTCGGCCCATTTAGACCAGCTCATCTGAAACCTCTACAAAAAAAGACCTCAAAACAAGTTAGAATCAAATTTTAGGAGTTCATATGATTGATTACGAGCTTTTCAACACGATTATATTGAAAAACTTGATTTCTGTACTTTTTACTCAGTTAAAATTCTAACGTGTCCATTTTTGGACCCATTTAGACCCGCTCATTCGAAACCTCTATAAATAGGTTGCAAAATAACTTTAAATCCAAATTTAGTAGTTCATACAATTGATTACGAGCTTTTCAATACAATTATATTGAAAAAACTCAATTTTTGTGCTTTTTACTCGGTTAAAATTCTAACGGGTCCATTGTTCTGCCCATTTAGACCCGCTCGTCCGAAACCTCTACAAAAAGGTTGCAAAATAAGTTTTAATCCAAATTTAGGAGTTCATACAATTGATTACGAGCTTTTCAACACAATTATATTGCAAAAACTCAATTTTTGTGCTTTTTACTCAGTTAAAATTTTAACGGGTCCATTGTTCGGCCCATTTAGACCCGCTCGTCCGAAACCTATACAAAGGGCTGCAAAATAAGTTTTAATCAAAATTTAGGATTTCATATTATTGATTACGAGCTTTTCAACACGATTATATTGCAAAATCACGATTTCTCTACTTTTTACTAAGTTAAAATTCTAACGGGTCCATTGTTCGGCCCATTTAGACCCGCTCGTCCGAAACCTCCACAAAAAGGACCGCAAAACAAGTTAGAATCAAATTTTATGAGTTCATATAATTGATTACGAGCTTTTCAACACGATTATATTGAAAAAACTTGATTTGTGTACTTTTTACTCAGTTAAAATTCTAACGGGTCCATTGTTCGGCCCATTTAGACCCCCTCGTCCGAAACCTCAACAAAAAAGACCGCAAAATAAGTTAGAATCAAATTTTAGGAGTTCATATAATTGATTACGAGCTTTGCAATACAATTTTATTGCAAAAACTTGTTTTTTGTGCTTTTTACTCTGTTAAAATTCTAACGGGTACATTGTTCGACCCATTTAGACCCGCTCGTCCAAAACCTCTACAAAAAGGTTTCAAAATATGTTTAATCCAAATTTGGGAATTCATACAATTGATTACGAGCTTTTCAACACGATTGCATTGCAAAAACTCGATTTCTGTACTTTTTACTCCGTTAAAATCCTAACGGGTCCATTGTTCGGCCTATTTAGACCCGATCGTTCGAAACCTCTACAAAAAGGGCTGCAAAATAAGTTTTAATCCAAATTTAGGAGTTCATATAATTGATTACGAGCTTTTCAACAAAATTATATTGCAAAAACTCGATTTCTTTACTTTTTACTCAGTTAAAATTCTAACGGGTCTATTGTTCGGCCCATTTAGACCCGCTCGTCCGAAACCTCTACAAAAAGTTTGCAAAATAAGTTTTAATCCAAATTTAGGAGTTCATACAATTGATTACGAGCTATTCAACATGATTATATTGCAAAAACTCGATTTCTGTACTTTTTACTCAGTTAAAATTCGAACGGGTCCATTTTTTGGCCCATTTAGACCCGCTCGTCCGAAACCTATACAAAAAGACCGCAAAATAAGTTAGAATCAAATTTTAAAAGTTCATATAATTGATTACTAGTTTTCAACACGATTATATTGTAAAAACTCGATTACATTACTTTTTACTCAGTTAAATTTCTAACGGGTCCATTGTTCGGCTCATTTAGACCCGCTCGTCCGAAACCTCTACCAAAAAGACCGCAAAACAAGTTAGAATCAAATTTTAGGAGTTCATATAATTGCTTACAAGCTTTTCAACACGATTATATTGCAAAAACTTGATTTTTGTACTTTTTACTCAGTTAAAATTCTAATGGGTCCATTGTTCGGCCCATTTAGACTCGCTCGTCCAAAACCTCGACAAAAGGGTTGCAAAATAAGTTTTAATCCAAATTTAGGAGTTCATAAAATTTATTACGAGCTTTTCAACACGATTATATTGCAAAAACTCGATTTTGTACTTTTTACTCAGTTCAAATTCTAACGGGTCCATTGTTCGGCCCATTTAGAGCCACTCGTCCGAAATCTCTACAAAAAAGACCGCAAAACAAGTTTTAATCAAATTTTAGGAGTTCATATAATTGATTACGAGATTTTCAACACGATTATATTGCAAAAACTCGATTTCTGTACTTTTTACTCAGTTAAAATTCAAACAGGTCCATTGTTCGGCCCATTTAGACTCGCTCGTCCCAAACCTATACAAAAGGGTTGCCAAATAAGTTTTAATCAAAATTTAGGATTTCATATAATTGATTACGAGCTTTTCAACACGATTATATTGCAAAATCTTGATTTCTATACTTTTTACTTAGTTAAAATTCTAACGGGTCCATTGTTCGGCCCATTTGGACCCGCTCGTCCGAAACCTCTACAAACAAGACCACAAAACAAGTTAGAATCAAATTTTTTTTGGTCATATAATTTATTACGAGCTTTTCAACAAGATTATATTGAAAAAACTTGATTTCTGTACTTTTTACTGAGTTAAAATTCTAACGGGTCCATTGTCCGGCCCATTTAGAACCGCTCGTCCGAAACCTCTACAAAGAGGTTGCAAAATAAGTTTAAATCCAAATTTAGGAGTTCATACAATTGATTACGAGCTTTTCAACACGATTATAATGCAAAAACTCGATTTCTGTACTTTTTACTCCGTTAAAATTCTAACGAGTCCATTGTTCGGCCCATTTAGACCCGCTCATCTGAAACCTCTACAAAAAGACCTCAAAACAAGTTAGAATCAAATTTTAGGAGTTCATATGATTGATTACGAGCTTTTCAACACGATTATATTGAAAAACTTGATTTCTGTACTTTTTACTCAGTTAAAATTCTAACGTGTCCATTGTTGGACCCATTTAGACCCGCTCATCCGAAACCTCTATAAATAGGTTGCAAAATAACTTTAAATCCAAATTTAGTAGTTCATACAATTGATTACGAGCTTTTCAACACAATTATATTGCAAAAACTCGATTTTTGTGCTTTTTACTCAGTTAAAATTCTAACGGGTCCATTGTTCCGCCCATTTAGACTCGCTCGTCTGAAACCTCTACAAAAGGGTTGCAAAATAAGTTTTAATCCAAATGTAGGAGTTCATACAATTGATTACGAGCTTTTCAACACAATTATATCGCAAAAACTCAATTTTTGTGCTTTTTACTCAGTTAAAATTTTAATGGGTCCATTGTTCGGCCCATTTAGACCCGCTCGTCCGAAACCTATACAAAAGGGCTGCAAAATAAGTTTTAATAAAAATTTAGGATTTCATATAATTGATTACGAGCTTTTCAACACGATTATATTGCAAAATCACGATTTCTCTGCTTTTTACTAAGTTAAAATTCTAACGGGTCCATTGTTCGGCCCATTTAGACCCGCTCGTCCGAAACCTCCACAAAAAAGACCGCAAAACAAGTTAGAATCAAATTTTATGAGTTCATATAATTGATTACGAGCTTTTCAACACGATTATATTGAAAAACCTTGATTTCTGTACTTTTTACTCAGTTAAAATTCTAACGGGTCCATTGTTCGGCCCATTTAGACCCCCTCGTCCGAAACCTCAACAAAAAAGATAGCAAAATAAGTTAGAATCAAATTTTAGGAGTTCATATAATTGATTACGAGCTTTGCAATACAATTTTATTGCAAAAACTTGTTTTTTGTGCTTTTTACTCTGTTAAAATTCTAACGGGTCCATTGTTCGGCCCATTTAGACCCGCTCGTCCAAAACCTCTACAAAAAGGTTTCAAAACATGTTTAATCCAAATTTGGGAATTCATACAATTGATTACGAGCTTTTCAACACGATTGCATTGCAAAAACTCGATTTCTGTACTTTTTACTCCGTTAAAATTCTAACGGGTCCATTGTTCGGCCTATTTAGACCCGATCGTTCGAAACCTCTACAAAAAGGGCTGCAAAATAAGTTTTAATCCAAATTTAGGAGTTCATATAATTGATTATGAGCTTTTCAACAAAATTATATTGCAAAAACTCGATTTCTGTACTTTTTACTCAGTTAAAATTCTAACGGGTCTATTGTTCAGCCCATTTAGACCCGCTCGTCCGAAACCTCTACAAAAGGTTTGCAAAATAAGTTTTAATCCAAATTTAGGAGTTCATACAATTGATTACGAGCTATTCAACATGATTATATTGCAAAAACTCGATTTCTGTACTTTTTACTCAGTTAAAATTCGAACGGGTCCATTGTTTGGCCCATTTAGACCCGCTCGTCCGAAACCTATACAAAAAGACCGCAAAATAAGTTAGAATCAAATTTTAAGAGTTCATATAATTGATTACTAGTTTCCAACACGATTATATTGCAAAAACTCGATTACATTACTTTTTACTCAGTTAAATTTCTAACGGGTCCATTGTTCGGCTCATTTAGACCCGCTGGTCTGAAACCTCTACAAAAAAGACCGCAAAACAAGTTAGTATCAAATTTTAGGAGTTCATACAATTGCTTACAAGCTTTTCAACATGATTATATTGCAAAAACTTGATTTTTGTACTTTTTACTCAGTTAAAATTCTAATGGGTCCATTGTTCGGCCCATTTAGACCCGCTCGTCTAAAACCTCTACAAAAAGGTTACAAAATATGTTTTAATCCGAATTTGGGAGTTCATACAATTGATTACGAGCTTTTCAACACGATTATATTGCAAAAACTCGATTTTGTACTTTTTACTCAGTTCAAATTCTAACGGGTCCATTGTTCGGGCCATTTAGACCCACTCGTTCGAAATCTCTACAAAAAAGACAGCAAAACAAGTTTTAATCAAATTTTAGGTGTTCATATAATTGATTACGAGATTTTCAACACGATTATATTGCAAAAACTCGATTTCTGTACTTTTTACTCTGTTAAAATTCTAACAGGTCCATTGTTCGGCCCATTTAGACTCGCTCGTCCCAAACCTATTCAAAAGGGTTGCAAAATAAGTTTTAATCAAAATTTAGGATTTCATATAATTGATTACGAGCTTTTCAACACAATTATATTGCAAAATCTTGATTTCTATACTTTTTACATAGTTAAAATTCTAACGGGTCCATTATTCGGCCCATTTGGACCCGCTCGTCCGAAACCTCTACAAACAAGACCGCAAAACAAGTTAGAATCAAATTTTATTTGTCCATATAATTGATTACGAGCTTTTCAACAAGATTATATTGAAATAACTTTATTTCTGTACTTTTTACTGAGTTAAAATTCTAACGGGTCCATTGTCCGGCCCATTTAGACCCGCTCGTCTGAATCCTCTACAAAGAGGTTGCAAAATAAGTTTAAATCCAAATTTAGGAGTTCATACAATTGATTACGAGCTTTTCAACACAATTATATTGCAAAAACTCGATTTTTGTGCTTTTTACTCAGTTAAAATTCTAACGCGTCCATTGTTCGGCCCATTTAGACCTGCTCGTCCGAAACCTCTACAAAAGGGTTGCAAAATAAGTTTTAATCCAAATTTAGGAGTTCATACAATTGATTACGAGCTTTTCAACACAATTATATTGCAAAAACTCGATTTTTGTGCTTTTTACTCAGTTAAAATTTTAACGGGTCCATTGTTCAGCCCATTTAGACCCGCTCGTCCGAAATCTCTACAAAACGGTTGCAAAATAAGTTTTAATCCAAATTTGGGAGTTCATACAATTGATTACTAGCGTTTCAACATGATTATATTGCAAGAACTTGATTTCTGTACTTTTTACTCAGTTAAATTCTAACGGGTCTATTGTTCGGCCCATTTAGACCCGCTCGTCCGAAACCTCTACAAAAGGGTTGCAAAATAAAATTTAATCCAAATTTAGGAGTTTATATAATTGATTACGAGCTTTTCAACACAATTATATTGCAAAAACTCAATTTATGTTCTTTTTACTGAGTTAAAATTCTAACGGGTCTATTGTTCGGCCAATTTAGATCCGCTTGTCCGAAACCTTTACAAAAGGGTTGCAAAATAAGTTTTAATCTAAATTTAGGAGTTCATACAATTGATTACGATCTTTTCAACACGATTATATTGCAAAAACTCGATTTCTGTACTTTTTTCTCAATTAAAATTCTAACGGGTCCATTGTTCGGCCCATTTAAACCCGCTCGTCCGAAACCCCTACAAAAGGGTTGCAAAATAAGTTTTAATCCAAATTTAGGAGTTCATATAATTAATTACGAGCTTTTCAATACGTTTATATTGCAAAAACTCAATTTCTGTACTTTTTACTCAGTTAAAATTCTAACGGGACCATTGTTCGGCCCATTTACACCCGCTCGTCCGAAACCTCTACAAAGGGTTGCAAAATAAGTTTTAATCTAAATTTAGGAGTTCATACAATTGATTACGAGTTTTTCAACACGATTATATTGCAAAAACTCGATTTCTGTACTTTTTACTCAGTTAAAATTCTAACGGGTCTATTGTTCGGCCCATTTAGACCCGCTCGTCCGAAACCTCTACAGAAAAGACCGCAAAATCAAGTTTTAATAAAAATTTTAGGAGTCATATAATTGATTACGAGCATTCCAACACAATTATATTGCAAAAACTCAATTTCTGAACATTTGACTTAGTTAAAATTCTAATGGGTCCATTGTATAGCCCATTTAGACCCGTTCGTCCGAAACCTCTACAAAAAAGACCGCAAAATAAGTTTTAATACAAATTTAGGAGTTCATATAATTGATTATGAGCTTTTCAACACGATTATATTTTAAAAACTCAATTTCTATTCTTTTTACTCAGTTAAAATTCTAACGGGTCCATTGTCCGGCCCATTTAGACCCGCTCGTCCGAAACCTCTACAAAGAGTTTGTAAAATAAGTTTAAATCTAAATTTAGGACTTCATACAATTGATAACGAGCTTTTCAACACAATTATATTGCAAAAACTCGATTTTTGTGCTTTTTACTCAGTTAAAATTCTAACGGGTCCATTGTTCGGCCCATTTAGACCCGCTCGTCCAAAATCTCTACAAAAGGGTTGCAAAATAAGTTTTAATCCAAATTTAGGAGTTCATACAATTGATTACTAGTGTTTCAACATGATTATATTGCAAGAACTTGATTTCTGTACTTTTTACTCAGTTAAAATTCTAACGGGTCCATTATTCGGCCCATTTAGACCCGCTCATCCGAAACCTCTACTAAAGGGTTGCAAAATAAGTTTTAATTCAAATTTAGGAGTTCATATAATTGATTACGAGCTTTTCAACACGATTATATTGCAAAAACTCAATTTATGTTCTTTTTACTGAGTTAAAATTATAATGGGTCTATTGTTCGGCCCATTTAGATCCGCTCGTCCGAAACCTTTACAAAAGGGTTGCAAAATAAGTTTTAATCTAAATTTAGGAGTTCATACAATTGATTACGATCTTTTCAACACGATTATATTGCAAAAACTCAATTTCTGTACTTTTTTCTCAATTAAAATTCTAACGGGTCCATAGTTCGGCCCATTTAAACCCGCTCGTCCGAAACCCCTACAAAAGGGCTGCAAAATAAGTTTTAATCCAAATTTAGGAGTTCATATAATTGATTACGAGCTTTTCAACACGTTTATACTGCAAAAACTCAATTTGAGTACTTTTTAGTCAGTTAAAATTCTAACGGGACCATTGTTCGGCCCATTTAGACCCGCTCGTCCGAAACCTCTACAAAGGGTTGCAAAATAAGTTTTAATCTAAATTTAGGAGTTCATACAATTGATTAAAAGTTTTTCAACATGATTATATTGCAAAAACTCGATTTCTGTACTTTTTACTCCGTTAAAATTCTAATGGGTCCATTCTTCAGCCCATTTAGACCCGCTCGTCCGAAACCTCTACAAAAAATACAGCAAAATAAGTTTTAATACAAATTTAGGAGTTCATATAATTGATTACGAGCATTTCAACACGATTATATTGCAAAAACTTAATTTCTATTCTTTTTACTCAGTTAAAATTCTAACGGGTCCATTGTTCAGCCCATTTAGACCCGCTCGTCCGAAACCATTAAAAAATGGTTGAAATTAAGTTTTAATCTAAATTTAGGAGTTCATACAATTGATTACGATCTTTTCAATACGATTATATTGCAAAAACTCGATTTTTGTACTTTTTTCTCAATTAAAATTCTAACGGGTCCATTTTTTGGCTCATTTAAACCCGCTCGTTCGAAACCCCTACAAAAGGGCTGCAAAATAAGTTTTAATCCAAATTTAGGAGTTCATATAATTGATTACGAGCTTTTCAACACGTTTATATTGCAAAAACTCAATTTCTGTACTTTTTACTGAGTTAAAATTCTAACGGGACCATTGTTCGGCCCATTTAGACCCGCTCGTCCAAAACCTCTACAAAGGGTTGCAAAATAAGTTTTAATCTAAATTTAGGAGTATATACAATTGATTACGAGTTTTTCAACACGATTATATTGCAGAAACTCGATTTCTGTACTTTTTACTCAGTTAAAATTCTAACGGGTCTATTGTTCGGCCCATTTAGACTCGCTCGTCTGAAACCTCTACAAAAAAGACCGCAAAACAAGTTTTAATCAAATTTTAAGAGTCATATAGTTGATTACGAGCATTCCAACACGATTATATTGCAAAAACTCAATTTCTGAACATTTGACTTAGTTAAAATTGTAATGGGTCCATTGTTCGGCCCATTTAGACCCGCTCGTCCGAAACCTCTACAAAAAAGACCGCAAAATAAGTTTCAATACAAATTTAAGAGTTCATATAATTGATTACAAGCTTTTCAACACGATTATATTGCAAAAACTCATTTTCTATTCTTTTTACTCAGTTCAAATTCTAACGGGTCCATTGTTCGGCCCATTTAGACCCGCTCGTATGAAACCTCTACAAAAGGGTTGCAAAATAAGTTTTAATCTAAATTTAGGAGTTCATACAATTGATTACGATATTTTCAACACGATTATAATGCAAAAACTCGATTTATGTACTTTTTACTCCGTTAAAATTCTAACGGGTCCATTGTTCAGCCTATTTAGACCCGCTCGTCCGAAACCTCTACAAAAAGGGTTGCAAAATAAGTTTTAATCCAAATTTAGGAGTTCATGTAATTGATTACGAGCTTTTCAACACGATTATATTGCAAAAACTCGATTTCTGTACTTTTTACTGAGTTAAAATTCTAATGGGTCTATTGTTCGGCCCATTTAGACTCGCTCGTCTGAAACCTCTTAAAAGGGCTACAAACTAAGTTTTAATCCAAATTTAGGAGTTCGTATAATTGATTACGAACTTTTCAACACGATTATATTGCAAAAACTCGATTTCTGTACTTTTTAATCAGTTAAAATTCTAACGGGTCTATTGTTTGGCCCATTTAGACCCGCTCGTCCGAAACCTCTACAAAAAAGACCGCAAAACTAGTTTTAATCAAATTTCACGAGTTCATATAATTTATTACGAGCTTTCCAACACGATTATATTGCAAAAACTCAATTTCTAAACTTTTGACTTAGTTAAAATTCAAATGGGTCCATTGTTCAGCCCATTTAGACTCGCTTGTTTGAAACCTCTACAAAAAAGACCGCAAAATAAGTTATAATCAAATTTTAGGAGTTTATATAATTGATTACGAGCTTTTCAACATGATTATATTGCAAAAACACAATTTCTGTTCTTTTTACTCTGTTAAAATTCTAACGATTGCATTGTTCAGCCCATTTAGACCCGCTCGTCCGAAACCTCTACAAAAGGGCTGCAGAATAAGTTTTAATCCAAATTTAGGAGTTCATACAAGTGATTACGAGCTTTTCAACACGAAGATATTGTAAAAACTCAATTTATGTACTTTTTACTCAGTTAAAATTCTAACGGGTCATTTTACGGCCCATTTAGACCCGCTCGTCCGAATACTCTGCAAGGAGGACCGCAAAACAAGTTTTAATCAAAATTTAGGAGCTCATATAATTTATTACGAGCTTTTCAACACGATTATATTGCAAAAACTCAATTTCTATACTTTTTAGTTAGTTAAAATTCTAATGGGTCCATTGTTCGGCCCAATTAGACCCGCTCATCTGAAACATCTACAAAAAAGACCGCAAAATTAGTTATAATCAAATTTTAGGAGTTCATATAATTAATTACGAGCTTTTCAACACGATTATATTACAAAAACTCAATTTCTGTACTCTTTCCTATGTTAAATTTCTAACAGGTCCATTGTTTGGCCCATTTAGACCCGCTCATCCGAAAACTTACAAAATGGACCGCAAAATAAGTTTTAATCAAAACTTAGGTGTTCATATAATTTATTACGAGCTTTTCAACACAATTATATTGCAAAAACTCGATTTCTGTACTTTTTACTCAGTTAAAATTCTAACGGGTCCATTGTTCGGCCCATTGTGACCCGCTCGTCTGAAACCTCTACAAAAAAGACCACAAAACAAGTTTTAATCAAATTTTAGGAGTTAATATAATAGATTATGAGCTTTTCAACACGATTATATTGCAAAAACTTGATTTTCGTACTTTTTACTATGTTAAAATTCTAACGGGTCCATTGTTCGGCCCATTTAGACCCGCTCGTCCAAAATCTCTACAAATTTAGGAGTTCATACAATTGATTACGAGCATTTCAACACGGTTGTATTGCAAAAACTCGATTTCTGTACTTTTTAAACATTTAAAATTCTAACGGGTCCATTGTTCGGCCCATTTAGACCCGCTTGTCCGAAACCTCTACAAAAAAGACCGCAAAATAAGTTAGACTCAAATTTTAGGAGTTCATATAATTGATTACGAGCTTTTCAACACGATTATATTGCAAAAACTCAATTATTGTACTTTTTACTCAGTTAAAATTCGAACGGGTCCATTGTTCGGCCCATTTAGACCCGCTCATCTGAAACCTCTACAAAAGGTTGCAAAATAAGTTTTAATCCAAATTTAGGAGTTCGTATAATTGATTACGAGCATTTCAACACGATTATATTTCAAAAACTCGATTTTTGTACTTTTTACACAGTTAAAATTCTAACAGGTCTATTGTTCGGCGCATTTAGACCCGCTCATTCGAAACCTCAACGAAAACGACCGCAAAATAAGTTAGAATAAAATTTTGGAGGTTCGTATAATTGATTACGAGCTTTTAAACGCGATAATATTGCAAAAACTCGATTATTGTACTTTTTACTTAGTTAAAATTCTAACGGGTCCATTGTTCGGCCCATTTAGACTCACTCGTCCGAAACCTCTACAAAAGTGTTACAAAATAAGTTTTAATCCAAATATAGGAGTTCATACATTTGATTACGAGCTTTTCAACACGATTATATTGCAAAACCTCGAATTCAGTACTTTTTACACAGTTAAAATTCTAACGGGTCGTTTGTTCGGCCCATTTAGACCCGCTTATCCGAAACATCTACAAAAAGGGCTGCAAAATAATTTTTAATCCAAATTTAGGAGTTCATATAATTGATTACGAGCTTTTCAACACGATTATATTGCAAGAACTCAATTTTTGTACATTTTACTCGGCTAAAATTCTAACGGGTCCATTGTTCGGCTAATTTAGACTCGCTCCTCCGAGACCTCTACAAAAGGGTTGCAAAATAAGTTTTATCCAAATTTAGGAGTTCATACAATTGATTACGAGCTTTTCAACATGATTATATTGATAAAACTCGATTTCTGTACTTTTTCCACATTTAAAATTCTAACGGGTCCATTGTTCGGCCCATTTAGACCCGCTCGTCCGATACCTCTACAAAAAGGCTGCAAAATAAGTTTTAATCCAAATTTAGGAGTTCATATAATTGATTAAGAGCTTTTCAACACGATTATATTGCAAAAACTCGATTTATGTACTTTTTACTAATTTAAAATTCTAATGGGTCCATTGTTCGGCCCATTTAGACCCGCTCGTCCGAAACCTCTACGAAAGGGTTGCAAAATAAGTTTTAATCCAAATTTAGGAGTTCATACAATTTATTACGAGCTTTTCAACACGATTATATTGCAAAAACTCGATTTCTGTACTTTTTACTTAGTTAAAATTCTAATGGGTCCATTGTTCGGCCCATTTAGACCCGCTCGTCCGATACCTCTACAAAAAGAGCTGTAAAATAAGTTTTAATCCAAATTTAGGAGTTCATACAATTGATTACGAGCTTTTCAACACGATTATATTGCAAAAACTCGATTTATGTACTTTTTACTCAGTCAATATTTTAACGGGTCCATTGTTCAGCCCATTTAGACCCGCTCGTCCGAAATCTCTACAAAACGGTTGCAAAATAAGTTTTAATCCAAATTTAGGAGTTCATACAATTGATTACGAGCTTTTCAACACAATTATATTGCAAAAACTCAATTTTTGTGCTTTTTACTTAGTTAAAATTTTTAACGGGTCCATTGTTCGGCCCATTTAGACCCGCTCGTCCGAAATCTATACAAAAGGGCTGCAAAATAAGTTTTAATCAAAATTTAGGATTTCATATAATTGATTACGAGCTTTTCAACACGATTATATTGCAAAATCACGATTTCTCTAATTTTTACTAAGTTAAAATTCTAACGGGTCCATTGTTCGGCCCATTTAGACCCGCTCGTTCGAAACCTCCACAAAAAAGAACGCAAAACAAGTTAGAATCAAATTATATGAGTTCATATAATTGATTACGAGCTTTTTAACACGATTATATTGAAAAAACTTGATTTCTGTACTTTTTACTCAGTTCAAATTCTAACGGGTCCATTGTTCGGCCCATTTAGACCCCCTCGTCCGAAACCTCAACAAAAAAGACCGCAAAATAAGTTAGAATCAAATTTTAGGAGTTCATATAATTGATTACGAGCTTTGCAATACAATTTTATTGCAAAAACTTGTTTTTTGTGCTTTTTACTCTGTTAAAATTCTAACGGTTCCATTGTTCGGCCCATTTAGATCCGCTCGTCCAAAACCTCTACAAAAAGGTTTCAAAACATGTTTAATCCAAATTTGGGAATTCATACAATTGATTACGAGCTTTTCAACACGATTGCATTGCAAAAACTCGATTTCTGTACTTTTTACTGCGTTAAAATTCTAACGGGTCCATTGTTCGGCCTATTTAGACCCGATCGTTCGAAACCTCTACAAAAGGGCTGCAAAATAAGTTTTAATCCAAATTTAGGAGTTCATATAATTGATTACGAGCTTTTCAACAAAATTATATTGCAAAAACTCGATTTCTGTACTTTTTACTCAGTTAAAATTCTAACGGGTCTATTGTTCGGCCCATTTAGACCCGCTCGTCCGAAACCTCTACAAAAGGTTTGCAAAATAAGTTTTAATCCAAATTTAGGAGTTCATACAATTGATTACGAGCTATTCAACATGATTATATTGCAAAACCTCGATTTCTGTACTTTTTACTCAGTTAAAATTCTAACGGGTCCATTGTTCGGCCCATTTAGACCCGCTCGTCCGAAACCTCTACAAAAAGACCGCAAAATAAGTTAGAATCAAATTTTAAGAGTTCATATAATTGATTACTAGTTTTCAACACGATTATATTGCAAAAACACGATTACATTACTTTTTACTCAGTTAAATTTCTAACGGGTCCATTGTTCGGCTCATTTAGACCCGCTCGTCCGAAACCTCTACAAAAAAGACCGCAAAACAAGTTAGAATCAAATTTTAGGAGTTCATATAATTGCTTACAAGCTTTTCAACACGATTATATTGCAAAAACTTGATTTTTGTACTTTTTACTCAGTTAAAATTCTAATGGATCCATTGTTCGGCCCATTTAGACCCGCTCGTCCAAAACCTCGACAAAAGGGTTGCAAAATAAGTTTTAATCCAAATTTAGGAGTTCATAAAATTTATTACGAGCTTTTCAACACGATTATATTGCAAAAACTCGATTTTGTACTCTTTACTCAGTTCAAATTCTAACGGGTCCATTGTTCGACCCATTTAGACCCACTCGTCCGAAATCTCTACAAAAAAGACCGCAAAACAAGTTTTAATCAAACTTTAGGAGTTCATATAATTGATTACGAGATTTTCAACACGATTATATTGCAAAAACTCGATTTCTGTACTTTTTACTCTGTTAAAATTCTAACAGGTCCATTGTTCGGCCCATTTAGACTCGCTCGTCCCAAACCTATACAAAAGGGTTGCAAAATAAGTTTTAATCAAAATTTAGGATTTAATATAATTGATTACGAGCTTTTCAACACGATTATTTTGCAAAATCTTGATTTCTATACTTTTTACATAGTTAAAATTCTAACGGGTCCATTGTTCGGCCCATTTGGACCCGCTCGTCCGAAACCTCTACAAACAAGACCGCAAAACAAGTTAGAATCAAATTTTATTTGTTCATATAATTGATTACGAGCTTTTCAACAAGATTATATTGAAAAAACTTGATTTCTGTACTTTTTACTGAGTTAAAATTCTAACGGGTCCATTGTCCGGCCCATTTAGACCCGCTCGTCCGAAACCTCTACAAAGAGGTTGCAAAATAAGTTTAAATCCAAATTTAGGAGTTCATACAATTGATTACGAGCTTTTCAACACAATTATATTGCAAAAACTTGATTTTTGTGCTTTTTACTCAGTTAAAATTTTAACAGGTCCATTTTCGGCCCATTTAGACCCGCTCGTCCGAAACCTATACAAAAGGGTTGCAAAATAAGTTTTAATCCAAATTTAGGAGTTTATATAATTGATTACGAGCTTTTCAACACAATTATATTGCAAAAACTCAATTTATGTTCTTTTTACTGAGTTAAAATTCTAACGGGTCTATTGTTCGGCCAATTTAGATCCGCTTGTCCGAAACCTTTACAAAAGGGTTGCAAAATAAGTTTTAATCTAAATTTAGGAGTTCATACAATTGATTACGAGTTTTTCAACACGATTATATTGCAAAAACTCGATTTCTGTACTTTTTACTCAGTTAAAATTCTAACGGGTCTATTGTTCGGCCCATTTAGACCCGCTCGTCCGAAACCTCTACAAAAAAGACCGCAAAATCAAGTTTTAATCAAATTTTAGGAGTCATATAATTGATTACGAGCATTCCAACACGATTATATTGCAAAAACTCAATTTCTGAACATTTGACTTAGTTAAAATTCTAATGGGTCCATTGTACGGCCCATTTAGACTCGCTCGTCCGAAACCTCTACAAAAAAGACCGCAAAATAAGTTTTAATACAAATTTAGGAGTTCATATAATTGATTATGAGCTTTTCAACACGATTATATTTTAAAAACTCAATTTCAATTCTTTTTACTCAGTTAAAATTCTAACGGGTCCATTGTCCGGCCCATTTAGATCCGCTCGTCCGAAACCTCTACAAAGAGTTTGTAAAATAAGTTTAAATCCAAATTTAGGAGTTCATACAATTGATAACGAGCTTTTCAACACAATTATATTGCAAAACACGATTTTTGTGCTTTTTACTCAGTTAAAATTCTAACGGGTCCATTGTTCGGCCCATTTAGACCCGCTCGTCCAAAATCTCTACAAAAGGGTTGCAAAATAAGTTTTAATCCAAATTTAGGAGTTCATACAATTGATTACTAGTGTTTCAACATGATTATATTGCAAGAACTTGATTTCTGTACTTTTTACTCAGTTAAAATTCTAACGGGTCCATTATTCGGCCCATTTAGACCCGCTCGTCCGAAACCTCTACAAAAGGGTTGCAAAATAAGTTTTAATCCATATTTAGGAGTTCATATAATTGATTACGAGCTTTTCAACACGATTATATTGCAAAAACTCAATTTATGTTCTTTTTACTAAGTTAAAATTATAACGGGTCTATTGTTCGGCCCATTTAGATCCGCTCGTCCGAAACCTTTACGAAAGGGTTGCAAAATAAGTTTTAAACTAAATTTAGGAGTTCATACAATTGATTACGATCTTTTCAACATGATTATATTGCAAAAACTCAATTTCTGTACTTTTTTCTCAAGTAAAATTCTAACGGGTACATAGTTCGGCCCATTTAAACCCGCTCTTCCGAAACCCCTACAAAAGGGCTGCAAAATAAGTTTTAATCCAAATTTAGGAGTTCATATAATTGATTACGAGCTTTTCAACACGTTTATACTGCAAAAACTCAATTTCAGTACTTTTTACTCAGTTAAAATTCTAACGAGACCATTATTCGGCTCATTTAGACCCGCTCGTCCGAAACCTCTACAAAGGGTTGCAAAATAAGTTTTAATCTAAATTTAGGAGTTCATACAATTGATTAAAAGTTTTTCAACATGATTATATTGCAAAAACTCGATTTCTGTACTTTTTACTCCGTTAAAATTCTAATGGGTCCATTCTTCGGCCCATTTAGACCCGCTCGTCCGAAACCTCTACAAAAAAGACCGCAAAATAAGTTTTAATGCAAATTTAGGAGTTCATATAATTGATTACGAGCATTTCAACACGATTATATTGCAAAAACTTAATTTCTATTATTTTTACTCAGTTAAAATTCTAACGGGTCCATTGTTCAGCCCATTTAGACCCGCTCGTCCGAAACCATTAAAAAATAGTTGCAAATTAAGTTTTAATCTAAATTTAGGAGTTCATACAATTGATTACGATCTTTTCAATACGATTATATTGCAAAAACTCGATTTTTGTACTTTTTTCTCAATTAAAATTCTAACGGGTCCATTGTTTGGCTCATTTGAACCCGCTCGTCCGAAACCCCTACAAAAGGGCTGCAAAATAAGTTTTAATCCAAATTTAGGAGTTCATATAATTGATTACGAGCTTTTCAACACGTTTATATTGCAAAAACTCAATTTCTGTACTTTTTACTGAGTTAAAATTCTAACGGGACCATTGTTCGGCCCATTTAGACCCGCTCGTCCGAAACCTCTACAAAGGGTTGCAAAATAAGTTTTAATCTAAATTTAGGACTATATACAATTGATTACGAGTTTTTCAACACGATTATATTGCAAAAACTCAATTTCTGTACTTTTTACTCAGTTAAAATTCTAACGGGTCTATTGTTCGGCCCATTTAGACTCGCTCGTCTGAAACCTCTACAAAAAAGACCGCAAAACAAGTTTTAATCAAATTTTAGGAGTCATATAGTTGATTACGAGCATTCCAACACGATTATATTGCAAAAACTCAATTTCTGAACATTTGACTTAGTTAAAATTCTAATGGGTCCATTGTTCGGCCCATTTAGACCCGCTCGTTCGAAACCTCTACAAAAAAGACCGCAAAATAAGTTTCAATACAAATTTAAGAGTTCATATAATTGATTACAAGCTTTTCAACACGATTATATTGCAAAAACTCATTTTCTATTCTTTTTACTCAGTTCAAATTCTAACGGGTCCATTGTTCGGCCCATTTAGACCTGCTCGTCTGAAACCTTTACAAAAGGGTTGCAAAATATGTTTTAATCTAAATTTAGGAGTTCATACAATTGATTACGATATTTTCAACACGATTATAATGCAAAAACTCGATTTATGTACTTTTTACTCCGTTAAAATTCTAACGGGTCCATTGTTCAGCCTATTTAGACCCGCTCGTCCGAAACCTCTACAAAAAGAGTTGCAAAATAACTTTTAATCCAAATTTTGGAGTTCATGTAATTGATTACGAGCTTTTCAACCCGATTATATTGCAAAAACTCGATTTCTGTACTTTTTACTGAGTTAAAATTCTAATGGGTCTATTGTTCGGCCCATTTAGACTCGCTCGTCCGAAACCTCTTAAAAGGGCTACAAACTAAGTTTTAATCCAAATTTAGGAGTTCATATAATTGGTTACGAACTTTTCAACACGATTATATTGCAAAAACTCGATTTCTGTACTTTTTAATCAGTTAAAATTCTAACGAGTCTATTGTTCAGCCCATTTAGACCCGCTCGTCCGAAACCTCTACAAAAAAGACCGCAAAACTAGTTTTAATCAAATTTCACGAGTTCATATAATTTATTACGAGCTTTCCAACACAATTATATTGCAAAAACTCAATTTCTAAACTTTTGACTTAGTTAAAATTCAAATGGGTCCATTGTTCAGCCCATTTAGACTCGCTTGTTTGAAACCTCTACAAAAAAGACCGCAAAATAAGTTATAATCAAATTTTAGGAGTTTATATAATTGATTACGAGCTTTTCAACATGATTATATTGCAAAAACACAATTTCTGTTCTTTTTACTCTGTTAAAATTCTAACGATTGCATTGTTCAGCCCATTTAGACCCGCTCGTCTGAAACCTCTACAAAAGGGCTGCAGAATAAGTTTTAATCCAAATTTAGGAGTTCATACAATTGATTACGAGCTTTTCAACACGAAGATATTGTAAACACTCAATTTCTGTACTTTTTACTTAGTTAAAATTCTAACGGGTCATTTTACGGCCCATTTAGACCCGCTCGTCCGAATACTCTACAAGGAGGATCGCAAAACAAGTTTTAATCAAAATTTAGGTGTTCATATAATTTATTACGAGCTTTTCAACATGATTATATTGCAAAAACTCGATTTCTGTACTTTTTAGTTAGTTAAAATTCTAACGGGTCCATTGTTCGGCCCAATTAGACCCGCTCATCTGAAACCTATACAAAAAAGACCGCAAAATTAGTTATAATAAAATTTTAGGAGTTCATATAATTAATTACGAGCTTTTCAACACGATTATATTACAAAAACTCAATTTCTGTACTTTTTCCTATGTTAAATTTCTAACAGGTCCATTGTTTGGCCCATTTAGACCCGCTCCTCCGAAAACTTACAAAATGGACCGCAAAATAAGTTTTAATCAAAACTTAGGTGTTCATATAATTTATTACGAGCTTTTCAACATAATTATATTGCAAAAACTCGATTTCTGTACTTTTTACTCAGTTAAAATTCTAACAGGTCTTTGTCAAAAAAAATTTCTAACAGGTCCATTGTTCGGCCCATTGTGACCCGCTCGTCCGAAACCTCTACAAAAAGACCACAAAACAAGTTTTAATCAAATTTTAGGAGTTAATATAATAGATTATGAGCTTTTCAACACGATTATATTGCAAAAACTTGATTTTCGTACTTTTTACTATGTTAAAATTCTAACGGGTCCATTGTTCGGCCCATTTAGACCCGCTCGTCCAAAATCTCTACAAATTTAGGAGTTCATACAATTGATTACGAGCTTTTCAACACGGTTGTATTGCAAAAATTCGATTTCTGTACTTTTTAAACAGTTAAAATTCTAACGGGTCCATTGTTCGGCCAATTTAGACCCGCTTGTCCGAAACCTCTACAAAAAAGACCGCCAAAATAAGTTAGACTCAAATTTTAGGAGTTCATATAATTGATTACGAGCTTTTCAACACGATTATATTGCAAAAACTCGATTATTGTACTTTTTACTCAGTTAAAATTCGAACGGGTCCATTGTTCGGCCCATTTAGACCCGCTCATCTGAAACCTCTACAAAAGGTTGCAAAATAAGTTTTAATCCAAATTTAGGAGTTCATATAATTGATTACGAGCTTTTCAACGCGATTATATTTTAAAAACTCGATTTCTGTACTTTTTACACAGTTAAAATTCTAACAGGTCTATTGTTCGGCGCATTTAGACCCGCTCGTTCGAAACCTCAACGAAAACGATCGCAAAATAAGTTAGAATCAAATTTTAGAGGTTCGTATAATTGATTACGAGCTTTTAAACGCGATAATATTGTAAAAACTCGATTATTGTACTTTTTACTTAGTTAAAATTCTAACGAGTCCATTGTTCGGTCCATTTAGACTCACTCGTCCGAATCCTCTACAAAATTGTTACAAAATAAGTTTTAATCCAAATATAGGAGTTCATACATTTGATTACGAGCTTTTCAACACGATTATATTGCAAAAACTCGATTTCAGTACTTTTTACACAGTTAAAATTCTAACGGGTCGTTTGTTCGGCCCATTTAGACCCGCTCATCCGAAATATCTACAAAAAGGGCTGCAAAATAAGTTTTAATCCAAATTTAGGAGTTCATATAATTGATTACGAGCTTTTCAACACGATTATATTGCAAGAACTCAATTTATGTACATTTTACTCGGCTAAAATTCTAACGGGTCCATTGTTCGGCTAATTTAGACCCGCTCCTCCGAAACCTCTACAAAAGGGTTGCAAAATAAGTTTTATCCAAATTTAGGAGTTTATACAATTGATTACGAGCTTTTCAACATGATTATATTGATAAAACTCGATTTCTGTACTTTTTCCACATTTAAAATTCTAACGGGTCCATTGTTCGGCCCATTTAGACCCGCTCGTCCGATACCTCTACAAAAAAGGCTGCAAAATAAGTTTTAATCCAAATTTAGGAGTTCATATAATTGATTAAGAGCTTTTCAACACGATTATATTGCAAAAACTCGATTTATGTACTTTTTACTAATTTAAAATTCTAATGGGTCCATTGTTCGGCCCATTTAGACCCGCTCGTCCGAAACCTCTACGAAAGGGTTGCAAAATAAGTTTTAATCCAAATTTAGGAGTTCATACAATTTATTACGAGCTTTTCAACACGATTATATTGCAAAAACTCGATTTCTGTACTTTTTACTTAGTTAAAATTCTAATGGGTCCATTGTTCTGCCCATTTAGACCCGCTCGTCCGATACCTCTACAAAAAGAGCTGCAAAATAAGTTTTAATCCAAATTTAGGATTTCATACAATTGATTACGAGCTTTTCAACACGATTATATTGCAAAAACTCGATTTCTGTACTTTTTACTCAGTTAAAATTCTAAGGGGTCCATTGTTTGGCCCATTTATAGCCGCTTGTCCGAAACCTTTACTAAAAAGACAACAAAATAAGTTAGAATCAAATTTTAGGAGTTCATATAATTGATTACGAGCTTTTCAACACGATTATATTGCAAAAACTCGATTATTGTACTTTTTACTGAGTTAAAATTCGAACGGGTCCATTGTTCAGCCCATTTAGACCCACTCATCTGAAACCTCTACAAAAGGGTTGCAAAATAAGTTTTAATCCAAATTTAGGAGTTCATACAATTGATTACGAGCTTTTCAACACAATTATATTGCAAAAACTCGATTTTTGTGCTTTTTACTCAGTTAAAATTTTAACGGGTCCATTGTTCGGCCCATTTAGACCCGCTCGTCCGAGATCTCTACAAAAGGTTGCAAAATAAGTTTTAATCCAAATTTAGGAGTTCATACAATTGATTACTAGCGTTTCAACATGATTATATTGCAAGAACTTGATTTCTGTACTTTTTACTCAGTTAAAATTCTAACGGGTCCATTGTTCGGCCCATTTAGACCCGCTCGTCCGAAACCTCTACAAAAGGGTTGCAAAATAAGTTTTAATCCAAATTTAGGAGTTTATATAATTGATTACGAGCTTTTCAACATGATTATATTGCAAAAACTCAATTTATTTTCTTTTTACTGAGTTAAAAATCTAACGGGTCTATTGTTCGGCCCCTTTAGATCTACTCGTCCGAAACCTTTACAAAAGGGTTGCAAAATAAGTTTTAATCTAAATTTAGGAGTTCATACAATTGATTACGATCTTTTCAACACGATTATATTGAAAAAACTCGATTTATGTACTTTTTTCTCAATTAAAATTCTAACGGGTCCATTGTTCGGACCATTTAAACCCGCTCGTCCGAAACCTCTACAAAAAAGACCGCAAAACAAGTTTTAATCAAATTTCAGGAGTTCATATAATTTATTACGAGCTTTCCAACACGATTATATTGCAAAAACTCAATTTCTAAACTTTTGACTTAGTTAAAATTCAAATGGGTTCATTGTTCGGCCCATTTAGACCCGCTCATCTGAAACCTCTACAAAAAAAGACCGCAAAATAAGTTATAATCAAATTTTAGGAGTTTATATAATTGATTACGAGCTTTTCAACATGATTATATTGCAAAAAAATAATTTCTGTTCTTTTTACTCTATTAAAATTCTAATGATTCCATTGTTCAGCCCATTTAGACCCGCTCGTCCGAAACCTCTACAAAACGGCTGCAGAATAAGTTTTAATCCAAATTTACGAGTTCATACAATTGATTACGAGCTTTTCAACACGATTATATTGTAAAAACTCAATTTCTGTACTTTTTACTCAGTTAAAATTCTAACGGGTCCATTTTACGGCCCATTTATACCCGCTCATCCGAAACCTCTACAAAGATGACCGCAAAACAAGTTTTAATCAAAATTTAGGAGTTCATATAATTTATTACGAGCATTTCAACACGATTATATTGCAAAAGCTCGATTTCTGTAATTTTTAGTTAGTTAAAATTCTAACGGGTCCATTGTTCGGCCCAATTAGACCCGCTCATCTGAAACCTCTACAAAAAAGACCGCAAAATTAGTTATAATCAAATTTTAGGAGTTCATATAATTAATTACGAGCTTTTCAACACGATTATATTACAGAAACTCAATTTTTGTTCTTTTTCCTCGGTTAAAATTCTAACAGGTCCATTGTTTGGCCCATTTAGACTCGATCCTCCGAAAACTTACAAAAAGGACCGCAAAATAAGTTTTAATCAAAATTTAGGTGTTCATATAATTTATTACGAGCTTTTCAACACAATTATATTGCAAAAACTCGATTTCTGTACTTTTTACTCAGTTAAAATTCTAACGGGTCCATTGTTCGGCCCATTTAGACCCGCTCGTCCGAAACCTCTAAAAAAAGACCACAAAACAAGTTTTAATCAAATTTTAGGAGTTCATATAATTGATTACGAGCTTTTCAACACGATTATATTGTGTTGAGATGATGGAACACTTGCAAATGGCCAAGAGGGGGTGAATTGGCAATTAAAACTTTGGTGAAGAGAAAGATTGAAAATAAAAATGACACAAGGGGTTATAGTGGTTCAAGTTCTCCAAATGAACTCTACATCCACTACCTTAGCTCCCACTAAGGATTTTTCAAACAATTCACTAATTGAATTCGCCCCCTTTTCTTGGATGAGGAGGAAACCTTACAATTTCGATTAAGCTTTCTACCCAAAGCTTAATCCACTCAAATACAAAGAAAGATTTTGGTAAACTCAAATGTTTCCTCTCAAAGGATGATTGTCTACCAAAATACAATTTAAACAATCCCAAACTCACAATACAAATTGACAATTTGAAAAACATTAGAGTTGGGTACAAGATTTGACTTTTGATAGCTCAAGGGTTTGGATTTTTGCTTTGATGATGCTTGAAGGTTCAATAGTTGTTGCTTGGTCAAATGAAGCTTGTTTTTATACCCTTGCATTGATTTCTAGCCGTTTGGGTAGTTGGGATCATCAAAAGAGCCGTTGTGGACATTTTTCCCGCATTAAATGCAGCTCTGCAGCCTACCGTATCGGTACTCGGGAAGGGCGTATCGATACCTGCATCAAAGAGGAAAGAGCCGTTGTGCCTGAAAGCAGGGCGTATCGATACCCATATAAGGCGTACCGGTACGGTTTTTTTTTAAGGGGCGTATCGATACGAGGGCAGTATCGATACGGTCCAAAGTTACTGGAATCCCAAGTTATGTTTGTATGAAAAGTGTATCGATACGCATACCAAGCGTATCGGTACGGTACAACTACCTTTTGAAAATTGGGAAACCAACCAACGACAAGTAACGGTCAAATAATTAAATGCTCGGATTTTTCAAAGATATGCTTAGCGTATCGATACGGTTACCATGCGTATCGGTACGTGTTCATGAAAACAATTGCCCAGATGCATATCGTATCGATACGGTTTCATGGCGTATCGGTACGGTATGTTCAATAAAATTACAGTGACAAAATAGGGTATCGATACGCTAAGGGTATCGATACTCCTGGGCGTTTTTGCAAATTGGTCCTTAAGATTATGTGTTATATCAAAATCAATTTCGGTTTTACAATCTCCCCCTTTTTGATATAACAAAACCATAAATAAATTTTTAAGTTTTTGAAACTTTGAAAAGCTTTCTCCCCCTTACTTTAAGATAAATTTTCAAAACAAAAATATTTTGACTCTATGATCCTTCTCCCCCTTTTTGTTAGATCAAAATAGAATACAAGGATAATAAGAATATGAAGCAACAATAATTCATTAAACTAAAGGCAAGCAAAGAGTCCAAATTCATAAACTCCAAAATAAGCATAAAGGTTCAAATGCATAAATGTCAAAGCAACCATCATAATCCAAACTCTTAAAATCCTAAAAACATAGATAATAGGCATAAACCTCAAATCCTAAAAACAAAAATGCAATAATAATAATGAAAGACTAAATGGCCTAAGATGAGATGTGCATGATCTACTCGTCCCCTTCGTCATCATGATCATCCTCATCATCTTCTTCTTCATCTTCTTGAGAGGGTTGATTCCTTCGGGTTTGATTGATCCAAGCACCATGGAAGGCGGTAAGAGAGATATCCATGGAGTTTTGGCGAGCGACCATGGTATCTATCTTCTTGTCCATGCCTTGAATGCGATCCTCTAAGGATGTGAAACGAGTATCCATCACGGTGAACTTCTCATTAAGGAAAGTCATGAGAGTATCCATGGAGGAGGAATCAAAGGAAGCACGATGAGAACTCGAAGAAGCACGAGAGGCATCGACCGGAGCAACGGGCGGAGGATCTTGAGGATTGCGAACCCACTCATTATCAACATAAGTGAAACCGGAGCGAGCTAGGGAACGCTCATCAATAGGTAGGCCAAGGGTTTCGGGAAAATCATGTGAACAATCAATGCCAATGGAATGAAATAGAAAACTCAAGGCCGTGGAGTAGTAAAAGGAGGAGACTTGTTTGGTATGGGCGTATTGAACTAAAAAGACAAGGTCGGCAAACATGATTTGACACAAATTTGGACGTTTACCTTCTCTAAAACACTTAAGCCAAAAATCATCCGTTTGACGAACAGTTGAATATTTCCCACCCGATGGACGAAGAAACCAAGAAACAAGAAGGTGAAGGATACGATCATGGGCATCTAAAACTTTTGCGGGACCTAGATAACCCGTACCCAAGGAATGTTCATCATCAATACCAACATCTTCAAAACCAAAGACATTGCATAAAACTTTTTGATCAATTTGAAAACGTTTGCCCATAATGGAAGATTCAATGGCAATAACATGCTCTCTAGTTTCATCATGTATACATACGGCATTAGAAAAGAACACAATGACTAGGTTCCTATATAGGATAGGAGGAATATTCAAAAAGGTCAAGAATTTCCATTGCTTAATCAAAGGTAGGTATTTGAATTTGAAACGGGCAGAACTTAAAAAAGGAATGGACACAACTCGCTCTTCCCTAAGGTTTATTCCTAGAAAAAGTTTATATCGTTCCCTATCAAGAGGTTCGAGAAAACTTGATTGGATGATATAAGGAAGGTTAGGTGTAGGATTACCCTCGACATCCTCGGTAGGATTGGAAGTAGAGCGATGACGCTTAGTCCCCTTTTTCGGTGCCATAATCCTGAAAATACATCAAAAAGGATTTGAATATGTATGCAATTAACATCCTATTTGATCCAATAAACTCTGATAATTCAAGGTAATTTGTTAAAAAGAATTTTTTTTAAAAAAAAAATATTCACAAAACACAAAAAACAGTTTTAAAAATATATCTAATATAAAATATATTCGAAAAAAAATTTAACTTTTGAAAATTTTTTGTGAAAAAGGTGAAACCCACAACAATTAAACAAGGTTTGTACAAAAATTCAGTTGAAACAACAATTAAAAGCAAACGAAAATAATAAAAAAAAGAGAAAAATTTTATACCTTGAATCTTAGAATGGATGAAAGAGGGGATGTGAATGCACAAGATTTGATGCCCAAGGTTTGCCTTGATGTGTAGAGTAAAAACCCTCAAGAAATTTTGAAGATTGATGGTAAAATTTGATGGATTGAGGGGGTTTATATAGGGTTTCGCGGCTAGGGTTTGTGGAGAGAAAAGAGGGGTTTTGAGTTTTAAAGAGTTTTAACAAAAGCAGCCCTAAATAGCCTCTCCGTCGAGGCCGTATCGATACGCTATACACGCGTATCGATACCCATTAACCCTAATTTTATATTCGTCAATACTACCGTATCGATACGCGGGGATGTATCGGTACGCTTGACTTTGACTATTTCCCTTGACTTGTTCCGTATCGATACGAGGGGTCGTATCGATACTTGTTCATCCTCAAGAATTCCCAGAAAGCATACCGTATCGATACGCTTTAGCCGTATCGATACACCTTTGCCCGTTTGTGCAAATTTGACAGATTTAAGTGCAAAAAAAAAACAATTTGAAACGTCCCTAAATGCATGTACATGTCATATGAACAAGTTTTAAAGGCTAAACTGAATATATACTCCCCCTAGCAACATGCATATAAGCAAGAAGGACAAAATTAACACAAGCATGAATCACAAACAATTTCAAGCAAATTTTGACATTTTGGGACCAAAAAGGTGTCAAGAAAGGCTAGTTAAACCCAACCCTCTCCTAAGGGTCCAAAAGCGCTCTTTATCTAAAGGTTTTGTAAATATATCCGCTAATTGGTTCAAGGTGTCAACAAACTCTATAACAACATCATTTTTTAAAACATGATCTCTAATGAAATGATGTCTAATTTGTATGTGTTTAGTTCTAGAGTGTTGGATGGGATTCTTAGTGAGACAAATGGCACTAGTGTTGTCACACCTAAGGGGTATGGTTTCTATTTTAACACCATAATCTAAGAGTTGTTGCTTCATCCAAAGGACTTGAGCACAACAACTCCCTAAGGATATGTACTCCGCTTCGGTGGTAGATAAGGCTACACTATTTTGTTTCTTAGAGAACCAAGATACGAGCATACTACCTAAGAATTGACATGTCCCGGAAGTAATTTTCCTATCTATCTTACAACCCCCATAATCCGCATCCGAAAAAGCATGAAGGCTAAAGGAAGAATCCTTAGGATACCAAAGACCTAAATTAGGTGTGTCTCTAAGGTATCTAAAAATTCTCTTAATGGCAACTAAGTGTGATTCTCTAGGACTAGCTTGAAACCTAGCACACAAGCAAACACTAAACATAATATCCGGTCTACTTGCGGTAAGGTAAAGCAAAGAACCTATCATGGATCTATAAAGCTTAGAATCAACACACTTACCTCCTTCATCTTTGTCAAGCTTTATGGAAGAACTCATAGGAGTGGCTTGAGGTTTTGCATTCTCCAAGCCAAACTTCTTGAGCATATCATTCACGTACTTAGCTTGATTTATGAAGGTGCCGTCCTTCCTTTGCTTGATTTGGAGTCCCAAAAAGAATGAGAGCTCCCCCATCATGCTCATCTCGAACTCACCTTGCATTAGCTTAGAAAATTCCTTACAATAACACTCATTAGTAGAACCAAAAATAATATCATCAACATAAATTTGAACTACTAAGATGTCATTGTTATATCTTTTTATGAAGAGTGTTGTATCCACCTTTCCCTTTTCAAAACCCTTTTCAATTAAGAAATTTGAAAGTCTCTCATACCAAGCTCTAGGAGCTTGTTTTAAACCATAGAGAGCTTTTGTAAGTTTAAACACATGGTTTGGAAATTTTGAATCCTCAAAACCCGGTGGTTGTTCAACATACACCTCTTCATTTATGAAACCATTTAAAAAGGCACTTTTCACATCCATTTGAAAAAGCTTGAAATCATGATAACATGCAAATGCAAGTAACATCCTAATAGCTTCCATCCTAGCTACGGGTGCATAAGTCTCATCAAAATCAATTCCCTCTTCTTGTGTATAGCCTTGAGCAACAAGCCTAGCCTTGTTTCTCACTATATTACCACTTTCATCTAATTTATTCCTAAAAACCCATTTTGTTCCTATAGTAGATTGATCATTAGGCCTTTCAACTAATGTCCAAACTTTACTCCTCTCAAATTGATTTAATTCCTCTTGCATGGCCAAAATCCAAAAATCATCTTTTAAAGCTTCTTTAATATTTTTAGGCTCAATGCATGAAATAAATGCAACATGATTCATTAATTTGAGAGAAGATCTAGTAGTTACCCCCTTGGATGGATCACCCAAGATTTCACCACCTTTGACATAGTTTAACTCCCTTGGGTAAGACACCTCCCTTTCCTCAAGAGCCAAGTCCTTCAAGGCTTCAAGAGGTGAATCTTATGAATCCTCTTCTTTGGTTGGAATCTCATCCACCTTTGACGTTTGTCCTCCATCAATGGCATCAATGATTCCTACATCATCATCATCACAAGATTCCTTCCTCGGAAGGAGGTTATCATCGAAAACAACATGTATAGACTCTTCAACAACTAGAGTTCTTTTATTAAATACACGATAGGCTTTAGAGTTTAAAGAATACCCTAAGAAAATAGCTTCATCACTTTTAGCATCAAATTTACCTAAGTTTTCTTTACTATTATTCAAAACAAAACACTTGCAACCAAAAGGGTGAAAATAGCTAATGTTAGGCTTTTTGGATTTTAAAATCTCATAAGATGTTTTCTTCAAAATTGGCCTAATCATTACTCGATTTATAATATAGCAATCGGTATTTGTGGCTTCCGCCCAAAAATATTTAGGTAAATTATTTTCACAAAGCATGGTTCTAGCCATTTCTTCTAAAGTTCGATTTTTCCTCTCAACTACCCTATTTTGTTGAGGAGTGCGAGGTGCAGAAAAATTGTGGCTAATCCCATTTTCATTTAGGAACTCATCGAAACCTAGATTTTGAAATTCGGTTCCATGATCACTCCTAATGTGAGAAATTTTAAGTTCAAGATCATTTTGAGTTATTTTAGAAAATGTGATGAATTTTTCTAAAGCCTCATCCTTTGTACTTAAGAATAGAACCCAAGTATACCTAGAGAAGTCATCTACAAGTACAAAAGCATATGATTTTCCACCCAAGCTCATTGTTCTAATTGGCCCAAAGAGATCCATATGGATCAATTGTAAACATCTACTCGTAGAGACATCATTTATGGATTTAAAAGAATTTCTATGTTGTTTACCTTTTGAACATGCGTCACAAATTTTATCTTTGGAAAAATTAAGTTTGGGTAAACCTCTAACTAGGTTAAGGGAAATTAATTTCTCTAAGACACTCATGCTAGCATGTCCTAATTTTCTATGCCAAAGCCATGAGTCATGTTCATCATGTGCAACTAAGCATGTATGGGATGATTGAATGTCATCTAAATGCACCATGTAAATATTGCCTATTCTATGTCCTATGAGCATTAGTTGATTTGTTTTAATGTTAACAATTTTGCAACCACTTTTATCAAATAGAACATTAAAACCCTTGTCACACAATTGACTAATACTCAACAAATTATGCTTAAGACCGTTGACATACAAAACATTTTCAATGAAAATAGAAGAGTGATTACCAATGGAGCCTATCCCTTCAATATGGCCTTTGGAGTTGTCACCAAACGTTACCACTCCACCACTTTTAGGCTTTAGTTCCACAAATCGACTCTTGTCACCGGTCATGTGTCTTGAGCATCCACTATCAAGGTACCAAGAATTTTTGCTTGAAGCTTTAGCCTTGTAGCAATGCTCCCCCTACAAACAAAGAAATTAGGCATTGGTTTTTGGTACCCAAATCATTTTGGGTCCACGAGTGTTAGCCTTCAACAATTTGGTTCCCTTAGGAATCCAAGAAGCAATAGTATTCAAATCATTAGAAATAATGAGTTCTTTAGGAACCCAAACACTCCTAACTCTATGACCTCTAGCTTGCTTATTAAAATTTCTTTGTTTAGGTACAAAAGGTTTTCTTTTTACATATTGGGTTTTAACGTGATTTCCTTTTTCAAAATTATTTTTCCCAATAGCAATAGACGTTTTAAGATTATCCACTTCCTTTGTTTGATAATCTTGAAAATCGGAAATAAGTTTTTCAAGTTCAATATTTTTAGTTTTAAGATCATTAGAAAGATTAACTAAAAACAATACCTTCTTTTCCAATTCGGAGTTAGTTTTTGAAAATTTCTCATTTTGATTTTTTAAATCAAAAATTGTTTTCTTGTTTTTCAAAATGGACTCTTTGTATTTTCCTACTAACTCATCATACACTTCTTGCAATTCATCATAAGCATCTTGAAGTTCCTCAATTGTAAAATCGAAATTAGATGAGTGAGAGTTTACCTTAGGTTCATCATCGATGGCCATGAGACATAGATTGGCCACTTCCTCTTCTTCCTCTTCTTCCTCGGAAGACTCATCGACACTCGGAACGGATGTGACCTGGTTTCTTGCATTCATAGCAAGTAAGTTGGTCCTTCTCCTCTTCCTTGCTCTTACTCTTGAAGTCTCCCTTTCTAATGAATTTTCTTCCACGATTTGACTTCATAAACCGAGTAAAACGTTTGGCCAACATAGCCATCTCCTCATCTTCATCCTCACTAGAATCGCTTTCTTGTTGTGAAGCCTTTAGTGCGATTCCAACTTTTTTCTTCTCAACTTCCTTATTCTCCACTATCTTCTTCTCTTGTTCTCTTCCCTTCCTCATAATCTCATGTGTGAGTAGGGATCCAACAAGAGCATCTAGCTTGAGAGTCTTCAAATCTCTAGCTTCAATAATGGTCGTTCTCTTGCCATCCCATGACTCCGGAAGAGAGTACAACAACTTTCTCACTAGCTTGTCTTCGGGAATGATTTCACCGAAACCCTTCAACCCGTTGACAATGACCGAGAACCGATCAAACATCTTAGAGACACTTTCTTCGGGATCCATCTTGAAGTTCTCATAGCTTAGATTGAGTAGCCCAATCTTTGTCTCCTTAACATCACTAGTTCCCTCGTATGTTGTCTCGAGAGTGTCCCAAACCTCCTTGGCATTTTCGATTGAAGACACCTTGGAGTAGATATCCGGACCAAGTGCACAAAATATAACATGAAGAGCTTTGTCATTCACTTGCATCCTTCTTCTTTCATCATCGGTCATTTCGGCTTTGATCTTTGGGATGAGCCTTTCTCCATCTCTCCTCATGGGAATGTATGGACCTTCTTCAACCACATCCCACACCATGTAGTCGGTAGACTTGATGAAGAGCCTCATCCTATTCTTCCAATAAGGATAGTTATCCCCATTGAAGAATGGTGGCTTGGTGGTGGATTGAGACTCATAGCTGGAGGTGGATGTCATTGCTTGACTTGTTGTTGATCAAACTCTCCAAGAATCGACTCAAGAGGGTTGTAATCCTTCCAATGAGTGTAGCTCTGATACCAATTGTTGAGATGATGGAACACTTGCAAATGGCCAAGAGGGGGGAGAATTGGCAATTAAAACTTTGGTGAAGAGAAAGATTGAAAATAAAAATGACACAAGGGGTTATAGTGGTTCAAGTTCTCCAAATGAACTCTACATCCACTACCTTAGCTCCCACTAAGGATTTTTCAAACAATTCACTAATTGAATTCGTCCCCTTTTCTTGGATGAGGAGGAAACCTTACAATTTCGATTAAGCTTTCTACCCAAAGCTTAATCCACTCAAATACAAAGAAAGATTTTGGTAAACTCAAATGTTTCCTCTCAAAGGATGATTGTCTACCCAAATACAATTTAAACAATCCCAAACTCACAATACAAATTGACAATTTGAAAAACACTAGAGTTGGGTACAAGATTTGACTTTTGATAGCTCAAGGGTTTGGATTTTTGCTTTGATGATGCTTGAAGGTTCAATAGTTGTTGCTTGGTCAAATGAAGCTTGTTTTTATACCCTTGCATTGATTTCTAGCCGTTTGGGTAGTTGGGATCATCAATAGAGCCGTTGTGGACATTTTTCCCGCATTAAATGCAGCTCTGCAGTCTACCGTATCGGTACTCGGGAAGGGCGTATCGATACCTGCATCAAAGAGGAAAGAGCCGTTGTGCCTGAAAGCAGGGCGTATCGATACCCATATAAGGCGTACCGGTACGGTTTTTTTAAGGGGCGTATCGATACGAGGGCAGTATCGATACGGTCCAAAGTTACTGGAATCCCAAGTTATGTTTGTATGAAAAGTGTATCGATACGCATACCAAGCGTATCGGTACGGTACAACTACCTTTTGAAAATTGGGAAACCAACCAACGACAAGTAACGGTCAAATAATTAAATGCTCGGATTTTTCAAAGATATGCTTAGCGTATCGATACGGTTACCATGCGTATCGGTACGTGTTCATGAAAACAATTGCCCAGATGCATATCGTATCCATACGGTTTCATGGCGTATCGGTACGGTATGTTCAATAAAATTACAGTGACAAAATAGGGTATCGATACGCTAAGGGTATCGATACTCCTGGGCGTTTTTGCATACTTGTGCTTGGAAAACATAGAAAAGGACTTTGAAAAATATATATGATTTAAGAGCAGGTCTTTAATTATTATTTTGTTTTAAAAACACTTGTCAATTGAGAGACTTTAAAGAGTACTTAAAAATTTATTGTTTTGCAAATTGGTCCTTAAGATTATGTGTTATATCAAAATCAATTTCGGTTTTACATATTGGAAAAACTCGATTAATGTACTTTTTACTCAGTTAAAATTCGAACGGGTCCATTGTTCAGCCCATTTAGACCCGCTCATCTGAAACCTCTACAAAAGGGTTGCAAAATAAGTTTTAATCCAAATTTAGGAGTTCATACAATTGATTACGAGCTTTTCAACAGAATTATATTGCAAAAACTCGATTTTTGTGCTTTTTACTCAGTTAAAATTTTAACGGATCAATTGTTCGGCCCATTTAGACCTGCTCGTCCGAAACCTCTACAAAGGGTTGCAAAATAAGTTTTAATCCAAATTTAGGAGTTCATACAATTGATTACGAGCTTTTCAACACAATTATATTGCAAAAACTCGATTTTTGTGCTTTTTACTTAGTTAAAATTTTAACGGGTCCATTGTTCGGCCCATTTAGACCCGCTCGTCCGAGATCTCTACAAAAGGGTTGCAAAATAAGTTTTAATCCAAATATAGGAGTTCATACAATTGATTACTAGCATTTCAACATGATTATATTGCAAGAACATGATTTCTGTACTTTTTACTCAGTTAAAATTCTAACGGGTCCATTGTTCGGCCCATTTAGACCCGCTCGTCCGAAATCTCTACAAAAGGGTTGCAAAATAAGTTTTAATCCAAATTTAGGAGTTTATATAATTGATTACGAGCTTTTCAACACGATTATATTGCAAAAACTCAATTTATGTTCTTTTTACTGAGTTAAAATTCTAACGGGTCTATTATTCGGCCCATTTAGATCCGCTCGTCCGAAACCTTTACAAAGGGTTGCAAAATAAGTTTTAATCTAAATTTAGGAGTTCATACAATTGATTACGATCTTTTCAACACGATTATATTGCAAAAACTCGATTTCTGTACTTTTTTCTCAATTAAAATTCTAACGGGTCCATTGTTCGGCCCATCTAAACCCGCTCGTCCGAAACCCCTACAAAAGGGCTGCAAAATAAGTTTTAATCCAAATTTAGGAGTTCACATAATTGATTACGAGCTTTTCAACACGTTTATATTGCAAAAACTCAATTTCTGTACTTTTTACTCAGTTAAAATTCTATCGGGACCATTGTTCGGTCCATTTAGACCTGCTCGTCCGAAACCTCTACAAAGGGTTGCAAAATAAGTTTTAATCTAAATTTAGTAGTTCATACAATTGATTACGGGTTTTTCAACACGATTATATTGCAAAAACTCGATTTTTGTACTTTTTACTCAGTTAAAATTCTAACGAGTCTATTGTTCGGCCCATATAGACTCGCTCGTCCGAAACCTCTACAAAAAAAGACCGCAAAACAAGTTTTAATCAAATTTTAGGAGTCATATAATTGATTATGAGCATTCCAACACGATTATATTGCAAAAACTCAATTTCTGAACATTTGACTTAGTTAAAATTCTAATGGGTCCATTGTTTGGCCCATTCAGACCCGCTCGTCCGAAACCTCTACAAAAAAGACCGCAAAATAAGTTTTAATACAAATTTAGGTGTTCATATAATTGATTACGAGCTTTTCAACACGATTATATTGCAAAAACTCAATTTCTATTCTTTTTACTCAGTTAAAATTCTAACGGGTCCATAATTCGGCCCATTTAGACCCGCTCGTCCGAAACCTCTACAAAATGGTTGCAAAATAAGTTTTAATCTAAATTTAGGAGTTCATACAATTGATTACGATCTTTTCAACACGATTATAATGCAAAAACTCGATTTCTGTACTTTTTACTCCGTTAAAATTCTAACGGGTCCATTGTTCGGCCCATTTAGACCCGCTCGTCCGAAACTTCTACAAAAAGGGCTACAAAATAAGTTTTAATCCAAATTTAAGATTTCATATAATTGATTACGAGCTTTTCAACACGATTATATTGCAAAAACTCAATCTCCGTACATTTTACTCAGTTAAAATTCTAACGGGTCCATTTTACGGCCCATTTAGACCCGCTCGTCCGAAACCTCAACAAAGAGGACCGCAAAACAAGTTTTAATCAAAATTTAGGAGTTCATATAATTTATTACGAGCTTTTCAAAACGATTATTTTGCAAAAGCTCAATTTCTATACTTTTTACTCAGTTAAAATTCAAATGGGTCCATTGTTCGGCCCAATTAGATCCGCTCATCCGAAACCTCTACAAAAAAAACCGCAAAATAAGTTATAATCAAATTTTAGGAGTTCATATAATTAATTACGAGCTTTTCAACATGATTATATTGCAAAAACTCGATTTTTATAGTTTTTACTCAGTTAAAATTCTAATGGGTCTATTGTTCAGCCCATTTAGACCCGCTCGTCCGAAACCTCTACAAAAAGGGTTGCAAAATAAGTTTTAATCCAAATTTAGGAGTTCATATAATTGATTACGAGCTTTTCAACATGATTATATTGCAAAAACTTGATTTCTGTACTTTTTACTGAGTTAAAATTCTAATGGGTCTATTGTTCGGCCCATTTAGACTCGCTCGTCCGAAACCTCTATAAAAGGGCTACAAAATAAGTTTTAATCCAAATTTAGGAGTTCATATAATTGATTACGAAATTTTCAACACGATTATATTGCAAAAACTCGATTTTTGTACTTTTTACTCAGTTAAAATTCTAACTGGTCAATTGTTCGGCCCATAGACCCGCTCGTCCAAAACCTCTACAAAAAGACCGCAAAACAAGTTTTAATCAAATTTCAGGAGTTCCTATAATTTATTACGAGCTTTCAAACACGATTATATTGCAAAAACTCAATTTCTAAAATTTTGACTTATTTAAAATTCAAATGGGTCCATTGTTCGGCCCATTTAGACCCGCTCGTCTGAAACATCTACAAAAAGACCGCAAAATAAGTTAGAATCAAATTTTAGGAGTTCATATAATTGATTAAGAGATTTTCAACACGATTATATTGCAAAAACTCGATTATTGACTTTTTACTCAGTTAAAATTCGAACGGGTCCATTGTTCGGCCCATTTAGACCCGCTCATCTGAAACCTCTACAAAGGGTTGCAAAATAAGTTTTAATCCAAATTTATGAGTTCATATAATTGATTACAAGCTTTTCAACACGATTATATTACAAAAACTCGATTTCTGTACTTTTTACACAGTTAAAATTCTAACAAGTCCATTGTTCGGCGCATTTCGACCCGCTCGTCCGAAACCTCAACGAAAAAGACCGCAAAATAAGTTAGAATCAAATTTTAGAGGTTCGTATAATTGATTACGAGCTTTTCAACATGATTATATTGCAAAAACTCGATTACTATACTTTTTACTCAGTTAAAATTCTAACGGGTCCATTGTTCGGCCCATTTAGACCGGCTCGTCCGAAACATCTACAAAAAGGGCTGCAAAATAAGTTTTAATCCAAATTTAGGAGTTCATATAATTGATTACGAGCTTTTCAACACGATTATATTGCAAGAACTCAATTTCTGTACATTTTACTCGGCTAAAATTCTAACGGGTCCATTGTTCGGCCCATTTAGACCCGCTCGTCCGAAACCTCTACAAAAGAGTTGCAAAATAAGTTTTATCCAAATTTAGGAGTTCATACAATTGATTACGATCTTTTCAACATGATTATATTGATAAAACTCGATTTTTGTACTTTTTACACAGTTAAAATTCTAACGGGTCCATTGTTCGGCCCATTTAGACCCGCTCGTCCGATACCTCTACAAAAAAGGCTGCAAAATAAGTTTTAATCCAAATTTAGGAGTTCATATAATTGATTAGGAGCTTTTCAACACGATTATATTGCAAAAACTCGATTTATGTACTTTTTACTAATTTAAAATTCTAATGGGTCCATTGTTCGGCCCATTTAGACCCGCTCGTCCGAAACATCTACAAAAAAGACCAGAAAACATGTTTTAATCAAATTTTAGGAGTTAATATAATTGATTATGAGCTTTTCAACTCGATTATATTGCAAAAACTCAATTCCGTACTTTTTACTCTGTTAAAATTCTAACGGATCCATTGTTTGGCCCATTTAGACCCGCTCGTCCGAAACCTCTACAAAAGGGTTGCAAAATAAGTTTTAATCCAAATTTAGGAGTTCATACAATTGATTACGAGCTTTTCAACACGATTAAATTGCAAAAACTGGATTTCTGTACTTTTTACTTAGTTAAAATTCTAACGGGTCCATTGTTCGGCCCATTTAGACCCGCTCGTCCGATACGTCTACAAAAAGGACTACAATATAAGTTTTAATCCAAATTTAGGAGTTCATACAATTGATTACGAGCTTTTCAACACGATTATATTGCAAAAACCCGATTTCTATACTTTTTACTCAGTTAAAATTCTAACGGGTCCATTGTTTGGCCCATTTAGAGCCGCTTGTCCGAAACCTTTACAAAAAAGACTGCAAAATAAGTTAGAATCAAATTTTAGGAGTTCATATAATGGATTACGAGCTTTTCAACACGATTATATAGCAAAACCTCGATTACTGTACTTTTTACTCAGTTAAAATTCGAACGTGTCCATTGTTTAGCCCATTTAGACCCGCTCATCTGAAACTGCTACAAATGGGTTGCGAAATAAGTTTTAATCCAAATTAAGGAGTTCATACAATTGATTACGAGCTTTTCAACACGGTTATATTGCAAAAACTCGATTTCTGTACTTTTTACACAGTTAAAATTCTAACGGGTCCATTGTTCTGCCTATTTAGATCCCGATCGTTCGAAACCTCTACAAAAAGGGCTGCAAAATAAGTTTTAATCCAAATTTAAGAGTTCATATAATTGTTTACGAGCTTCTCAACACGATTATATTGCAAAAACTCGATTTCTATACTTTTTGCTCAGTTAAAATTCTAACGGGTCAATTGTTCGGCCCATTTAGACCCGCTCGTCCGAAACCTCTACAAAAGGGTTGCAAAATAAGTTTTAATCCAAATTTAGGAGTTCATGCAATTGATTACGAGCTTTTCAACACGATTATATTACAAAAGTTCGATTTCTGTACTTTTTACTCAGTTAAAATTCTAACGGGTCCATTGTTCGGGCCATTTAGACCAGCTCGTCCGAAACCTCTACAAAAGGGTTGCAAAATAAGTTTTATCCAATTTTAGGGGTTCATACAATTGATTACGAGCTTTTCAACAAGATTATATTGCAAAAATTCGATTTATGTACTTTTTGCTCAGTAAAAATTCTAACGGGTCCATTGTTCGGCCCCTTTAAACCCGCTCGTCCGAAACCCCTACAAAAAGGGTTGCAAAATAACTTTTAATCAAAATTTAGGAGTTCATATAATTGATTAAGAGCTTCTCAACATGATTATATTGCAAACACTCGATTTCTATTCTTTTTACTTAGTTAAAATTCTAACGGGTCCATTGTTCGGCCCCTTTAAACCCGCTCATCCGAAACCTCAACAAAAAAGACCGCAGACTAAGTTAGAATCAAATTTTAGGACTTCATATAATTGATTACGAGCTTTTCAACACGATTATATTGCAAAAACTCGATTACTGTACTTTTTACTCAGTTAAAATTCGAACGGGTCCATTGTTCAGCCCATTTAGACCCGCTCATCTGAAACCTCTACAAAAGGGTTGCAAAATAAGTTTTAATCCAAATTTAGGAGTTCATACAATTGACTACGACCTTTTCAACATGATTATATTGCAAAAACTCGATTTCTGTACTTTTTACAGAGTTAAAATTCTAACGGGTCCATTGTTCGGCCCATTTAGACCCGCTCGTCCGAAAACTCTACAAAAGGGTTGCAAAATAAGTTTTAATCCAAATTCAGGAGTTCATACAATTGATTACGAGCTTTTCAACACTATTATATTGCAAAAACTCAATTTTTGTACTTTTTACACAGTTAAAATTCTAACATGTCCATTGTTCAACCCATTTAGACCCGCTCGTCCAATACCTCTACATAAAGGCTGTAGAATAAGTTTTAATCCAAATTTAGGAGTTCATATAATTGATTAAGAGCTTTTCAACAAGATTAAATTGCAAAAACTCGATTTATGTACTTTTTACTAATTTAAAATTCTAATGGGTCCATTGTTCGGCCCATTTAGACCCGCTCGTCCGAAACATCTACAAAAAAGACCAGAAAACAAGTTTTAATCAAATTTTAGGAGTTCATATAATTGATTATGAGCTTTTCAACTCGATTATATTGCAAAAACTCGATTCCGTACTTTTTACTCTGTTAAAATTCTAACGAGTCCATTGTTCGGCCCATTTAGACCCACTCGTCCGAAACCTCAACAAAAGGGTTGCAAAATAAGTTTTAATCCAAATTTAGGAGTTCATACAATTGATTACGATCTTTTCAACACGATTATATGGGAAAAACTCGATTTTTGTACTTTTTTCTCAATTAAAATTCGAACGGGTCCGTTCTTCAGCCCATTTAGACCCGCTCGTCCGATACCTCAACAAAAAGGGCTGCAAATTAAGTTTTCATCCAAATTTAGGAGTTCGTACAATTGATTACGAGCTTTTCAACACGATTATATTGCAAAAACTCGATTTCTGTAATTTTTACACAGTTAAAATTCTAACAGGTCCATTGTTCTGCCCATTTAGACACGCTTGTCCGAAACCTTTACAAAAAAGACCGCAAAATAAGTTAGAATCAAATTTTAGGAGTTCATATAATTGATTACGAGCTTTTCAACACGATTATATTGCAAAAACTCGATTACTGTACTTTTTACTCAGTTAAAATTCGAACGGGTCCATTGTTCTGCCCATTTAGACCTGCTCATCTGCCCATTGTTCGTCCCACTTAGACCCGCTCGTCCGAAACCTCAACAAAAACACCGCGCAATAAGTTAGAATCAAATTTTAGAGGTTCGTATAATTGATTACGAGCTTTTCAACACAATTATATTGCAAAAACTTGATTACTGTACTTTTTACTCAGTTAAAAATCTAACGGGTCCATTGTTCGGCCCATTTAGACCCGCTCGTCCGAAACCTCTACAAAAAAGGTCTGCAAAATAAGATTTAATCCAAATTTAGGAGTTCATAAAATTGATTACGAGCTTTTCAACATGATTATATTGCAAACACTCGATTTCTGTACTTTTTACTCAGTTACAATTCTAACCGGTCCATTGTTCGGCCCATTTAGACCAGCTCGTCCGAAACCTCTACAAAAAGGTTGCAAAATATGTTTTATCCCAATTTAGGAGTTCATACAATTGATTACGAGCTTTTCAACCCGATTATATTGCAAAAACATGATTTCTATACTTTTTACACAGTTAAAATTCTAACGGGTCCATTGTTCGGCCCATTTAGACCCGCTCGTCTGAAACCTCTACAAAAAGGGCTGTAAAATAAGATTTAATCCAAATTTAGGAGTTCATAAAATTGATTACGTGTTTTCCAACATGATTATATTTCAAACACTCGATATCTGTACTTTTTACTCAGTTATAATTCTAACGGGTCCATTGTTCGGCCCATTTAGACCCGCTCGTCCTAAACCTCTACAAAAGGGTTGCAAAATAAGTTTTATCCAAATTTAGGAGTTCATACAATTGATTACGAGCTTTTCAACACGATTATATTGCAAAAACTCGATTTATGTACTTTTTACTAATTTAAAATTCTAATGGGCCCATTGTTCGGCCCATTTAGACCCGCTCGTCCGAAACCTCTACAAAAAAGACCAGAAAACAAGTTTTAATCAAATTTTAGGAGTTAATATAATTGATTATGAGCTTTTCAACTCGATTATATTGCAAAAACTCGATTCCGTACTTTTTACTCTGTTAAAATTCTAACGGGTCCATTGTTCGGCCCATTTAGACCCGCTCGTCCAAAACCTCTACAAAAGGGTTGCAAAATAAGTTTTAATCCAAATTTAGGAGTTCATACAATTGATTACGAGCTTTTCAACACGATTAAATTGCAAAAACTCGATTTCTGTACTTTTTACTTAGTTAAAATTCTAACGGGTCCATTGTTCGGCCCATTTAGACCCGCTCGTCCGATACGTCTACAAAAAGGGCTTTTCAACACGATTATATAGCAAAACCTCGATTACTGTACTTTTTACTCAGTTAAAATTCGAACGTGTCCATTGTTCAGCCCATTTAGACACGCCCATCTGAAACCTCTACAAAAGGGTTGCAAAATAAGTTTTACTCCAAATTTAGGAGTTCATACAATTGATTAAGAGCTTTTAAACATGATTATATTGCAAAAACTTGATTTTTCTGTATTTTTTTGCTACTCAGTTAAAATTCTAACGGGTCCATTGTTCGGCCCATTTAGACCCGCTCGTCCGAAAACTCTACAAAAGGGTTGCAAAATAAGTTTTAATCCAAATTTAGGAGTTCATACAATTGATTACGAACTTTTCAACACGATTATATTTCAAAAACTCGATTTCTGTACTTTTGACTGAGTTAAAATTCTAACGAGTCCATTGTTCGGCCCATTTAGACCCGCTAGTCCGAAACCTTTACAAAAAAGACCCCAAAATAAATTAGAATCAAATTTTAGGAGTTCATATAATTGATTACGAGCTTTTCAACATGATTATATTGCAAAAACTCAATTACTGTACCTTTTACTCAGTTAAAATTCGAACGTATCCATTGTTCAGCCAATTTAGACCCGCTCATCTGAAACCTCTACAAAAGGGTTGCAAAATAAGTTTTAATCCAAATTTAGGAGTTCATACATTTGATTACGAGCTTTTCAACACGATTATATTGCAAAAACTCGATTTCTGTAATTTTTACAGAGTTAAAATTCTAACGGGTCCATTGTTTGACCCATTTAGACCCGCTTGTCCGAAACCTTTACAAAAAAGACCGCAAAATAAGTTAGAATCAAATTTTAGGAGTTCATATAATTGATTACGTGCTTTTCAACACGATTATATTGCAAAAACTCAATTATTATACTTTTTACTCAGTTAAAATTCGAACGTGTCCATTGTTCAGCCCATTTAGACCAGCTCATCTGAAACCTCTACAAAAGGGTTGCAAAATAAGTTTTAATCCAAATTTAGGAGTTCATACAATTGACTACGAGCTTTTCAACACGATTATATTGCAAAAACTCGATTTCTGTACTTTTTACTCTGTTAAAATTCTAACGGGTCCATTGTTCGGCCCATTTAGACCAGCTCATCTGAAACCTCTAAAAAAAGGTTGCAAAATAAGTTTTATCCAAATTTAGGAGTTCATACAATTGATTACGAGATTTTCAACATCATTATATTGCAAAAACTCGATTTCTGTACTTTTTACATAGTTAAAATTCTAACGGGTCCATTGTTGTGCCGATTTAGACCCGCTCGTCCGGTACCTCTACAAAAAGGGCTGCAAAATAAGTTTTAATCCAAATTTATGAGTTCATATAATTGATTACGAGCTTCTCAACTCGATTTCTGTACTGTTTACTAAGTTAAATTTCTAACGGGTCCATTGTTCGGCTCATTTAGACCCTTTCGTCCGAAACCTCTACAAAAAAGACCACAAAACATGTTTTAATCAAATTTTAGGAGTTCATGTAATTGTTTATGAGCTTTTCAAAGCGATTATATTGCAAAAACTCGATTTTCGTACTTTTTACTCTGTTAAAAATCTAACAGGTCCATTGTTCGGCCCATTTCGACTCGCTCATCCGAAACCTCTACAAAAGGGTTGCAAAATAAGTTTTAATCCAAATTTAGGAGTTCATACAATTGATTACGAGCTTTTCAAAACGATTATATAGCAAAAACTAGATATTGTACTTTTTACTCAGTTAAATTCTAACGGGTCCACTGTTCGGCCCATTTAGACCCGCTCGTCCGAAACCTCTACAAAAAAGGCTGTAAAATATGATTTAATCTAAATTTAGGAGTTCATAAAATTGATTACGAGCTTTTCAACACGATAATATTGCAAAAATTTGATTTCTGTACTTTTTACATAGTTAAAATTCTAACGGGTCCACTTTTCGGCCCATTTAGACCCGCTCGTCCGAAACCTCTACAAAAGGGTTGCAAAATAAGTTTTAATCCAAATTTAGGAGTTCATACAAATGATTACGAGCTTTTCAACACGATTATATTGCAAAAACTCGTTTTTTGTACTTTTTACTCAGTTAAAATTCTAACGGGTCCACTGTTCGGCCCATTTAGACCCGCTCGTCCGAAACCTCTACAAAAAGGTTACAAAATAAGTTTTATCCAAATTTAGGAGTTCTTACAATTGATTACGAGCTTTTCAACACGATTATATTGCAAACACTCGATTTCTGTACTTTTTACTAAGTTAAAATTCTAATCAGTCTATTGTTCTGCCCATTTAGACCCGCTCGTCCGAAACCTCTACAAAAAAGACCACAAAACAAGTTTTAATCAAAATTTAGGAGTTCATATAATTGATTATTAGCTTTTCAACGCGATTACATTGCAAAAACTCGATTTCCGTACTTTTTACTCTGTTAAAATTCTAACGGGTCCATTGTTCGGCCCATTTAGACCCGCTCGTCCGAAACCTCTACAAAGGGTTGCAAAATAAGTTTTAATCCAAATTTCGGAGTTCATACAATTGATTACGAGCTTTTTAACACGATTATATTGCAAAAACTCGTTTACTGTACTTTTTACTCTGTTAAAATTCGAACGGGTCCATTGTTCAACCCATTTAGACCCGCTCATCTGAAACCTCTACAAAAGGGTTGTAAAATAAGTTTTAATCCAAATTTAGGAGTTCATACAATTGACTACGAGCTTTTCAACACGATTATACTGCAAAAACTCGATTTCTGTACTTTTTACACAGTTAAAATTCTAATGGGTCCATTGTTCGGCCCATTTAGACCCGCTTGTCCGAAAACTTTACAAAAAAGACTGCAAAATAAGTTAGAATCAAATTTTAGGAGTTCATATAATTGATTACGAGCTTTTCAACATGATTATATTGCAAAAACTCGATTACAGTACTTTTTACACAGTTAAAATTCTAACAGGTCCATTGTTCGGCCCATTTAGACCCGCTCGTCCGAAAACTCTACAAAAGGGTTGCAAAATAAGTTTTAATCCAAATTCAGGAGTTCATACAATTGATTACGAGCTTTTCAACACTATTATATTGCAAAAACTCAATTTTTGTACTTCTTACTCAGTTAAAATTCGAACGTGTCCGTTGTTCAGCCCATTTAGACTCGCTCATCTGAAACCTCTACAAAAGGGTTGCAAAATAAGTTTTAGTCCAAATTTAGGAGTTCATACAATTGATTAAGAGCTTTTAAACATGATTATATTGCAAAAACTTGATTTTTCTGTATTTTTTTGCTACTCAGTTAAAATTCTAACGGGTCCACTGTTCGGCCCATTTAGACTCGCTCGTCCGAAACCTCTACAAAAGGGTTGCAATATAAGTTCTAATCCAAATTTAGGAGTTCATACAATTGATTACGAGCTTTTCAACACGATTATATTTCAAAAACTCGATTTCTGTACTTTTTACTCAGTTAAAATTCTAACGAGTCCATTGTTCGTCCCATTTAGACCCGCTCGTCCGAAACCTTTACAAAAAAGACCGCAAAATAAGTTAGAATCAAATTTTAGGAGTTCATATAATTGATTACGAGCTTTTCAACACGATTATATTGCAAAAACTCAATTACTGTACCTTTTACTCAGTTAAAATTCGAACGTATCCATTGTTCAGCCCATTTAGACCCGCTCATCTGAAACCTCTACAAAAGGGTTGCAAAATAAGTTTTAATCCAAATTTAGGAGTTCATACAATTGATTACGAGCTTTTCAACACGATTATATTGCAAAAACTCGATTTCTGTAATTTTTACACAGTTAAAATTCTAACGGGTCCATTGTTCGACCCATTTAGACCCGCTTGTCCGAAACCTTTACTAAAAAGACCGCAAAATAAGTTAGAATCAAATTTTAGGAGTTCATATAATTGATTACGTGCTTTTCAACATGATTATATTGCAAAAACTCAATTATTATACTTTTTACTTAGTTAAAATTCGAATGTGTCCATTGTTCAGCCCATTTAGACCAGCTCATCTGAAACCTCTACAAAAGGGTTGCAAAATAAGTTTTAATCCAAATTTAGGAGTTCATACAATTGACTACGAGCTTTTCAACACTATTATATTGCAAAAACTCGATTTCTGTACTTTTTACACAGTTAAAATTCTAACGGGTCCATTGTTCGGCCCATTTAGACCCGCTCGTCCGAAACCTCTACAAAAGGGTTGCAAAATAAGTTTTAATCCAAATTTAGAAGTTCATAAAATTGATTACGAGCTTTTCAACATGATTATATTGCAAACACTCGATTTCTGTACTTTTTACTCAGTTACAATTCTAACAGGTCCATTGTTCGGTTCATTTAGACCCGCTCGTCCAAAACCTCTAGAAAAGGGTTGCAAAATAAGTTTTAATCCAAATTTAGGAGTTCATACAATTGACTACGAGCTTTTCAACACGATTATATTGCAAAAACTCGATTTCTGTAATTTTTACACAGTTAAAATTCTAACGGGTCCATTGTTCGACCCATTTAGACCCGCTTGTCCGAAACGTTTACTAAAAAGACCGCAAAATAAGTTAGAATCAAATTTTAGGAGTTCATATAATTGATTACGTGCTTTTCAACACGATTATATTGCAAAAACTCAATTATTATACTTTTTACTCAGTTAAAATTCGAACGTGTCCATTGTTCAGCCCATTTAGACCCGCTCTTCCGAAACCTCTACAAAAAAGACCACAAAACAAGTTTTAATCAAAATTTAGGAGTTCATATAATTGATTATGAGCTTTTCAACGCGATTACAATGCAAAAAATCTATTTTCGTACTTTTTACTCAGTTAAAATTCTAACGGGTCCACTGTTCGGCCCATTTAGACCTGCTCGTCCGAAACCTCTACAAAAGGGTTGCAAAATAAGTTTTAATCCAAATTTAGAAGTTCATAAAATTGATTACGAGCTTTTCAATATGATTTTATTGCAAACACTCGATTTTTGTACTTTTTACTCAGTTACAATTCTAACGGGTCCACTGTTCGGCCCATTTAGACCCGATCTTCCGAAACCTCTACAAAAATGGCTGCAAAATAAGTTTTAATCCAAATTGAGGAGTTCAAAAAATTGATTACGAGCTTTTCAACACGATTATATTGCAAAAACTCGATTTCTGTACTTTTTACTTAGTTTTAATCTAAATTTAGGAGTTCATACAATTGAGTATGAGCTTTTCAACATGATTATATTTCAAAAACTCGGTTTTTGTACTTTTTACACAGTTAAAATTCTAACAGGTCCATTGTTGGGCCGATTTAGACCCGCTCGTCCGGTACCTCTACAAAAAGGGCTGCAAAATAAGTTTTAATCCAAATTTATGAGTTCATATAATTGATTACGAGCTTCTCAACTCAATTTCTGTACTTTTTACTAAGTTAAATTTCTAACGGGTCCATTGTTCGGCCCATTTAGACCCGTTCGTCCGAAACCTCTACAAAAAAGACCACAAAACATGTTTTAATCAAATTTTAGGAGTTCATGTAATTGTTTATGAGCTTTTCAAAGCGATTATATTACAAAAACTCGATTTCCGTACTTTTTACTCTGTTAAAAATTTAACAGGTCCATTGTTGGCCCATTTCGACCCGCTCATCCGAAACCTCTACAAAAGGGTTGCAAAATAAGTTTTAATCCAAATTTAGGAGTTCATACAATTGATTACGAGCTTTTCAACACGATTATATTGCAAAAACTAGATTACTGTACTTTTTACTCAGTTAAATTCTAACGGGTCCACTGTTCGGCCCATTTAGACCCGCTCGTCCGAAACCTCTACAAAAAAGGCTGTAAAATAAGATTTAATCTAAATTTAGGAGTTCATAAAATTGATTACGAGCTTTTCAACATGATAATATTGCAAAAACTTGATTTCTGTAGTTTTTACTCAGTTAAAATTCTAACGAGTCCATTGTTCGGCCCATTTAGACCCGCTCGTCCGAAACCTATACAAAAAGACTGCAAAATAAGTTAAAATCAAATTTTAAGAGTTCATATAATTGATTACGAACTTTTCAACACGATTATATTGCAAAAACTCGATTACAGTACTTTTTACTCAGTTAAAATTCTAACGGGACCATTGTTCGGCCCATTTAGACCCGCTCGTCCGAAACCTCGACAAAAGGGTTGCAAAATAAGTTTTAATCCAAATTTAGGAGTTCATACAATTGATTACGAGTTTTTCCACACGATTATATTGCAAAAACTCGATTTTTCTGTATTTTTTACTCAGTTAAAATTCTAACGGGTCCACTGTTCGGCCCATTTAGACCCGCTCGTCCGAAACCTCTACAAAAGGGTTGCAAAATAAGTTTTAATCCAAATTTAGGAGTTCATACAATTGATTACAAGCTTTTCAACACGATTATATTGCAAAAACTCGTTTTTTGTACTTTTACTCCGTTAAAATTTTAACGGGTCCATTGTTCGGGCCATTTAGACCTGATCGTCCGAAATCTCTACAAAAAGGGCTGCAAATAAGTTTTAATCCAAATTGAGGAGTTCAAATAATTGATTACGAGCTTTTCAACATGATTATATTGCAAAAACTCGATTTCTGTACTTTTTACTTAGTTAAAATTCTAACGGGTCCACTGTTTAGGAGTTCATACAATTGATTACGAGCTTTTCAACACGATTATATTTCAAAAACTCGATTTCTCTACTTTTTACTTAGTTAAAATTCGAACGGGTCCATTGTTAGGCCCATTTAGACCCGCTCGTCCGAAACCTATACAAAAAGACCGCAAAATAAGTTAGAATCAAATTTTAGGAGTTCATATAATTGATTACGAGCTTTCAACACGAATATATTGCAAAAACTCGATTACTGTACTTTTTACTCAGTTAAAATTCTAACGGGTCCATTGTTCGGCCCATTTAGACCCGCTCGTCCGAAACCTCTACAAAATGGGCTGAAAATAAGTTTTAATCCAAATTTAGGAGTTCATGAAATTGATTACAAGCTTTTCAACACGATTATATTGCAAACACTCTATTTCTGTACTTTTTACTCAGTTAAAATTCTAACGGGTCCATTGTTCGGCGCATTTAGACCCGCTCGTTCGAAACCTCAACAAAAGGGTTGCAAAATAAGTTTTAATCCAAATTTAGGAGTTCATACAATTGATTAAGAACTTTTCAACACGATTATATTGCAAAAACTCGATTTCTGTATTTTTTACTCAATTAAAATTCTAACGGCTCCACTGTTCGGCCTATTTAGACCCGCTCGTCCGAAACCTCTACAAAAGGGTTACAAAATAAGTTTTAATCCAAATTTAGGAGTTCATACAATTGATTACGAGCTTTTCAACACGATTATATTTCAAAAACTCGATTTCTGTACTTTTCACTCAGTTAAAATTCTAACGGGTCCATTGTTCGGCCCATTTAGACCCGCTCGTCCGAAACCTTTACAAAAAAGACCGCAAAATAAGTTAGAATCAAATTTTAGGAGTTCATATAATTGATTACGAGCTTTTCAACACGATTATATTGCAAAAACTCGATTACAGTACTTTTTACTCAGTTAAAATTCTAACGGGTCCATTGTTCGGCCCATTTAGACCCCCTCGTCCGAAACCTCTACAAAAAGGGCTGTAAAATAAGATTTAATCCATATTTAGGAGTTCATGAAATTGATTATGAGCTTTTCAACATGATTATATTGCAAACGCTCGATTTCTGTACTTTTTACTTAGTTACAATTCTAACGTGTCCATTGTTCGGCCCATTTAGACCAGCTCGTCCGGAACCTCTACAAAAGGGTTGCAAAATAAGTTTTATCCAAATTTAGTAGTTCATACAATTGATTATAAGCTTTTCAACACGATTATATCGCAAAAACTCGATTTCTGTACTTTTTACTAAATTAAATTTCTAACGGGTCCATGTTCGGCCTATTTACACCCGCTCGTCCGAAACCTCTACAAAAGGGTTGCAAAATAAGTTTTAATCCAAATTGAGGAGTTCATACGATTGATTACGAGCTTTTCAACACAATTCTATTGCAAAAACTCGTTTTTTGTGCTTTTTACTCAGTTAAAATTCTAACGGGTCCATTGTTCGGCCCATTTAGACTCGGTCGTCCGAAACCTCTACAAAGAGGTTGCAAAAAATGTTTTAATCAAAATTTAGGACTTCATACAATTGATTACGAGCTTTTCAACATGATTATATTGCAAAAACTCGATTTCTGTACTTTTTACTCAGTTAAAATTCTAACGGGTCCATTGTTCGGCCCATTTAGACACGCTCGTCCAAAACCTCTACAAAAAGGGCTGAAAATAAGTTTTAATCCAAATTTAGGAGTTCATGAAATTGATTACGAGCTTTTCAACACGATTATATTACAAACACTCGATTTCTGTACTTTTTACTCTGTTAAAATTCTAACGGGTCCATTGTTCGGCCCCTTTAGACCCGCTCGTCCGAAACCTCTACAAAAAGTGCTGCAAAATAAATTTTAATCCAAATTTATGAGTTCATATAATTGATTACGAGCTTTTCAACAGGATTATATTGCAAACACTTGATTTCTGTACATTTTACTCAGTTAAAATTCTAATGGGTCTATTGTTCGGCCCATTTAGACCCGCTCGTCCGAAATCTCTACAAAAAGGGCTGCAAAATAAGTTTTAATCCAAATTTAGGAGTTCATATAATTGATTACGAGCTTTTCAACACGATTATATTGCAAAAACTTAATTTCTGTACTTTTTACTCAGTTAAAATTCTAATGAGTCCATTGTTCGGCCCATTTAGACCCGCTCGTCCGAAACCTCTACCAAAGGGCTGCAAAATAAATTTTTATCCAAATTTAGGAGTTAATATAATTGATTACGAGATTTTCAACACGATTATATTGCAAACACTTCATTTCTGTACTTTTTACTCAGTTAAAATTCTAACGGGTCCATTGTTCGGCCCATTTAGACCCGCTCGTCCGAAACCTATACAAAAAGGGTTGCAAAATAAGTTTTAATCCAAATTTAGGAGTTCATACAATTGATTACGAGTTTTTCAACACGATTATATTGCAAACACTCGATTTCTTTACTTTTTACTAAGTTAAAATTCTAACGAGTCTATTGTTCGGCCCATTTAGACCCGCTCGTCCGAAACCTCTACAAAAAAGACCACAAAACAAGATAGAATCAAATTTTAGGGGTTAATATAATTGATTACGAGGTTTTGAACACGATTATATTACAAAAACTTGATTGTTGTAATTTTTACTCAGTTAAAATTCTAACGGGATTATATTGCAGAAACGCGATTGCTGTACTTTTTACACAGTTAAAATTCTAACAGGTCTATTGTTCGGCCCAATTAGACTCGCTCGTCCGAAACCTCTACAAAAAGGGCTGCAAAATAAGTTTTAATCCAAATTTTGGAGTTCATACAATTAATTACGAGCTTTTCAACACGATTATATTGAAAAAACGCGATTGCTGTACTTTTTACACAGTTAAAATTCTAACGGGTCCATTGTTCGGCCAATTTAGACTCGCTCATCCGAAACCTCTACAGAAAAGGCTGCAAAATATGTTTTAATCCAAATTTAGGAGTTCATATAATTGATTACGAGCTTTTTAACTCGATTATATTGCAAAACTCAATTTTTGTGCTTTTTACTTATTTAAAATTCTAACGTCTCCATTGTTCGACCCATTTAGACTCGCTCGTCCGAAACCTCTACAAAAAAGACGGCAAAACAAGTTAGAATCAAATTTTAGGAGTTCATATAATTGATTACGAGCTTTTCAACGCGATTATATTGCAAAAACTTGATTTATGTACTTTTTACTCAGTTAAAATTCTAATGGGTCCATTGTTCGGCCCATTTAGACCCTCTCGTCCGAAACCTATAGAAAAAAGACCGCAACACAAGTTAGAATCAAATTTTAGGAGTTCATGTAATTGATTACAAGCTTTTCAACACAATTATATTGCAAAAACTCGATTTCTGTACTTTTTACTCAGTTAAAATTCTAACGGGTCCATTGTTCGGCCCATTTAGACCCGCTCGCCCGAAAACTCTACAAAAGGGTTGCAAAATATGTGTTAATCGAAATTTAGGAGTTCATACAATTGATTACGATCATTTCAACACAATTATATTGCAAAAACTCGATTTTTGTACTTTTTACTCAGTTAAAATTCTAATGGGTCCATTGTTCGGCCCATCTAGACCCGCTCGTCTGAAACATCAACAAAAATGTCCACAAAAGCACAATTATATTGCAAAATTTCGATTTTTGTACTTTTTACTCAATTAAAATTCTAACGGGCTTTCTTCAAAATAAAATTCTAACGGGTCCATTGTGCGGCCCATTTAGACTCGCTCGTCCGAAACCTTACAAAAAGGACCACAAAATAAGTTTTAATCCAAATTTAGGAGTTCATACAATTGATTACGAGCTTTTCAACACGATTATATTGCAAAAACTCGATTTCGGTACTTTTTACTCAGTTAAAATTCTAACGGGTCCGTTGTTCTGCCCATTTAGACCCGCTTGTCCGAAACCTCTACTAAAAAGACCGCAAAACAAGTTTTAATCAAATTTTAGGAGTTCATATAATTGATCAAGAGCTTTTCAACACGATTATATTGCAAAAACTCGATTACTCTAATTTTTACTCAGTTAAAATTCTAACGGGTCTATTGTTCGGCCCAATTAGATCCGCTCCTCCGAAACCTCTACAAATGGGTTGCAAATTAAGTTTTAATCCAAATTTTGGAGTACATACAATTGATTACGAGCGTTTCAACATGATTATATTGCAAAAACTCGATTTCTATACTTTTTACTCAGATAAAATTCTAACGGGTCCATTGTTCGGCCCATTTAGACCCGCTCGTCCGAAACCTCTACAAAAGGGTTTCAAAATAAGTTTTAATCCAAATTTAGGAGTTCATACAATTGATTACGAGCTTTTAGACACGATTATATTGCAAAAACTCGATTTCTGTACTTTATACTCAGTTAAAATTCTAACGGGTCCATTATTCTGCCCATTTAGACCCGCTCGTCCGAAACCTCTACTAAAAAGACCGCAAAACGTGTTTTAATCAAATTTTAGGAGTTCATATAATTGACTAAGAGCTTTTCAACACGATTATATTGCAAAAACTCGATTTCTGTACTTTTTACTCAGTTAAAATTCTAACGAGTCCACTGTTCGGCCCATGTAGACACGCTCGTCCGAAACCTCTACAAAAGGGTTGCAAAATAAGTTTTAATCCAAATTTAGGAGTTCATACAATTGATTACGAGCTTTTCAACATGATTATATTGCAAAAACTCAATTTCTGTACTTTTTACTCTGTTAAAATTCTAACGGGTCCATTGTTCAACCCATTTAGACCCGCTCGTTCGGAAACTCTACAAAAGGGTTGCAAAATAAGTTTTAATCTAAATTTAGGAGTTCATACAATTGATTACGAGCTTTTCAACACGATTATATTGCAAAAACTCGATATCTATACTTTTTACTCAATTAAAATTCTAACGGGTCCACTGTTCGGCCCATTTAGACCCGCTCATCCGAAACCTTTTCAAAATGATCGCAAAATAAGTTAGAATCAAATTTTAGGAGTTCATATAATTGATTTAGAGCTTTTAAACACGATTATATTGCAAAAACTCGATTACTGGACTTTTTACTTAGTTAAAATTCTAACAGGTTCATTGTTCGGCCCATTTAGACCCGCTCGTCCGAAACCTCTACAAATGGGTTGCAAAATAAGTTTTAATCCAAATTTAGGAGTTCATACAATTGATTACGAGCTTTTCAACACGATTATATTGCAAAAACTCGATTTCTGTACTTTTTACTCAGTTAAAATTCTAACGAGTCCATTGTTCGGCCCATGTAGACACGCTCGTCCGAAACCTCTACAAAAGGGTTGCAAAATAAGTTTTAATCCAAATTTAGGAGTTCATACAATTGATTACGAGCGTTTCAACACGATTACATTGGAAAAACTCGATTTCTGTACTTTTTATTCCGTTAAAATTCTAACGGGTCCATTATTCGGCCCATTTAGACCCGGTCGTTCGGAACCTCTACAAAAGTGTTGCAAAATAAGTTTTAATCTAAATTTAGGAGTTCATACAATTGATTACGAGCTTTTCAACACGATTATATTGCAAAAACTCGATATCTGTACTTTTTACTCAATTAAAATTCTAACGGGTCCATTGTTCGGCCCATTTAGACCCGCTCGTCCGAAACCTTTACAAAAAGATCGCAAAATAAGTTAGAATCAAATTTTAGGAGTTCATATAATTGATTTAGAGCTTTTAAACATGATTATATTGCAAAAACTCGATTACTGGACTTTTTACTTAGTTAAAATTCTAACAGGTTCATTGTTCGGCCCATTTAGACCCGCTCGTCCGAAACCTCTACAAAAGTGTTGCAAAATAAGTTTTAATCCAAATTTAGGAGTTCATACAATTGATTACGAGCGTTTCAACATGATTACATTGCAAAAACTCGATTACTGTACTTTTTACTCAGTTAAAATTCTAACGGGTCCATTGTTCGGCCCATTTAGACCTGCTCGTCCGAAACCTTTACAAAAAAGATCGCAAAATAAGTTAGAATCAAATTTTAGGAGTTCATAAAATTGATTAAGAGCTTTTCAACACGATTATATTGCTAAAACTCAATTACTGTACTTTATACTAAGTTAAATTCTAACGGGTCCATTGTTCGTCCCATTTAGACATGCTCGTCCAAAACCTCTACAAAAGGGTTGCAAAATAAGTTTTAATCCAAATTTAGGAGTTGATACAATTGATTACGAGCGTTTCAACACGATTATCTTGCAAAAACTTGATTTCTATACTTTTTACTCAGTTAAAATTCTGACGGGTCCATTGTTTGGCCCATTTAGACCCGCTCATCCGAAACCTCTACAGAAGGGTTGTAAAATAAGTTTTAATCAAAAATTAGGAGTTCATACAATTGATTACGAGCTTTTCAAAACAATTATATTGCAAAAACTTGATTTCTATGCTTTTTACTCACTTAAAATTCTAACAGGTCCATTGTTCGGCCAATTTCGACCCGCTCGTCCGAAACCTCTACAAAAGGGTTGCAAAATAAGTTTTAATCAAAATTTAGGAGTTCATACAATTGATTACGAGCTTTTCAAACCCAATTATATTGCAAAAATTCGATTTCTGTACTTTTTACTCAGTTAAAATTCTAACGGGTCCATTGTTCGGCCCATTTAGATCCGCTCGTCCGAAACCTCTACAAAAGGGTTGCAAAATAAGTTTTAATCTAAATTTAGGAGTTCATACAACTGATTACGAGCGTTAACACGATTATATTTCAAAAACTCGATTTATATACTTTTTACTCAGATATAATTCTAACGGGTCCATTGTTCGGCCCATTTAGACCCGCTCGTACGAAACCTCTAGTTAAAATTCGATTATATTGCAAAAAATCGATTTCTGTACTTTTTACTCAGTTAAAATTCTAACGGGTCCATTGTTCGGCCCATTTAGACCTGCTAGTCCGAAAATTCTATAAAAGGGTTGCAAAATAAGTTTTAATCCAAACTTAGGAGTTCATACAATTGATTACGAGGTTTTCAACACGATTATATTGCAAAAACTCGATTTCTGTACTTTTTACTCAGTTAAAATTCTAACGGGTCTATTGTTTTGTCCATTTAGACCCGCTAGTCCGAAACTTCTACAAAAGGGTTGCAAAATAAGTTTTAATCCAAATTTAGGAGTTCATATAATTGATTACGAGCTTTTCAACACGATTATATTGCAAAAACTCGATTTCAGTACTCTTTACTCAGTTAAAATTCTAACGGGTCCAATGTTCGGCCCATTTAGACCTGCTTGTCCGAAATCTCTACAAAAGGGTTGCAAAATAAGTTTTTATATAAATTTAGGAGTTCATACAATTGATTACGAGCTTTTCAACACGATTATATTGCAAAAACTCGTTTCTGTACTTTTTATTCCGTTAAAATTCTAACGGGTCCATTATTCGGCCCATTTAGACCCGATCGTCCGAAACCTCTACAAAAAGGGCTGCAAAATAAGTTTTAATCCAAATTTAGGAGTTAATATAATAGATTACGAGCTTTTCAACACGATTATATTGCAAAAACTCGATTACTGTACTTTTTACTTAGTTAAAATTCAACCGGGTCCATTGTTCGGCCGTTTTAGACCCGCTCGTCCGGAACCTCTACAAAAGGGTTGCAAAATATGTTTTAATCCAAATTTAGGAGTTCATACAATTGATTACGAGCTTTTCAACACTATTATATTGCAAAAACTTGATTTCTATGCTTTTTACTCACTTAAAATTCTAACAGGTCCATTGTTCGGCCAATTTCGACCCGCTCGTCCGAAACCTCTACAAAAGGGTTGCAAAATAAGTTTTAATCAAAATTTAGGAGTTCATACAATTGATTACGAGCTTTTCAAACCCAATTATATTGCAAAAATTCGATTTCTGTACTTTTTACTCAGTTAAAATTCTAACGGGTCCATTGTTCGGCCCATTTAAACCCGCTCGTCCGAAACCTTTACAAAAAAGATCGCAAAATAAGTTAGAATCAAATTTTAGGAGTTCATATAATTGATTTAGAACTTTTCAACACGATTATATTGCAAAAACTCGATTACTGTACTTTTTACTCAGTTAAAATTCTAACGGGTCCATTGTTCGGCCCATTTAGACCCGCTCGTCCTAAATCTCTACAAAAGGGTTGCAAATTAAGTTTTAATCCAAATTTAGGAGTTCATACAACTGATTACGAGCGTTAACACGATTATATTTCAAAAACTCGATTTATATACTTTTTACTCAGATAAAATTCTAAGGGGTCCATTGTTCGGCCCATTTAGACCCGCTCGTCCGGAACCTCTACAAAAAAAACCGTAAAATAAATTAGAATCAAATTTTAGGAGTTCATATAATTGATTACAAGCTTTTCAACACGATTATATTGTAAAAACTTGATTTCTGTACTTTTTACTCATTTAAAATTCTAACGGGTCCATTGTTCAGCCCATTTAGACCCGCTCATCTGAAACCCTACAAAAGGGTTGCAAAATAAGTTTTAATCCAAATTTAGGAGTTCATAAAATTGATTACGAGCATTTCAACACGATTACATAGCAAAAACTCGATTACTGTAATTTTTACTCAGTTAAAATTCTAACGGGTCCATTGTTCGGCCCATTTAGACCCGCTTGTCCAAAACCTTTACAAAAAAGACCGCAAAATAAGTTAGAATCAAATTTTAGGAGTTTATATATTTGATTACGAGCTTTTCAACATGCTTATATTGCAAACACTCGATTTCTGTACTTTTTACTTAGTTAAAATTCTAACGGGGCCATTGTTCAGCCCATTTAGACCCGCTCGTCCGAAACCTCTACAAAAGGGTTGCAAAATAAGTTTTAATCCAAATTTAGGAGTTCATACAATTGATTACGAGCGTTTCAACACGATTACATTGGAAAAACTCGATTTCTGTACTTTTTATTCCGTTAAAATTCTAACGGGTCCATTGTTCGGCCCATTTAGACCCGCGCGTTCGAAACCTCTACAAAAGTGCTGCAAAATAAGTTTTAATCTAAATTTAGGAGTTCATACAATTGATTACGAGCTTTTCAACACGATTATATTGCAAAAACTCGATATCTGTACTTTTTACTCAATTAAAATTCTAACGGGTCCATTGTTCGGCCCATTTAGACCCGCTCGTCCGAAACCTTTACAAAAAGATCGCAAAATAAGTTAGAATCAAATTTTAGGAGTTCATATAATTGATTTAGAGCTTTTAAACACGATTATATTGCAAAAACTCGATTACTGGACTTTTTACTTAGTTAAAATTCTAACAGGTTCATTGTTCGGTCCATTTAGACCCGCTCGTCCGAAACCTCTACAAAAGGGTTGCAAAATAAGTTTTAATCCAAATTTAGGACTTCATACAATTGATTACGAGCGTTTCAACACGATTACATTGCAAAAACTCGATTACTATACTTTTTACTCAGTTAAAATTCTAACGGGTCCATTGTTCGGCCCATTTAGACCTGCTCGTCCGAAACCTTTACAAAAAAAGATCGCAAAATAAGTTAGAATCAAATTTTAGGAGTTCATATAATTGATTAAGAGCTTTTCAACATGATTATATTGCAAAAACTCAATTACTGTACTTTATACTAAGTTAAATTCTAACGGGTCCATTGTTCGTCCCATTTAGACATGCTCGTCCAAAACCTCTACAAAAGGGTTGCAAAATAAGTTTTAATCCAAATTTAGGAGTTGATACAATTGATTACGAGCGTTTCAACACGATTATCTTGCAAAAACACGATTTCTATACTTTTTACTCAGTTAAAATTCTGACGGGTCCATTGTTTGGCCCATTTAGACCCGCTCATCCGAAACCTCTACAGAAGGGTTGTAAAATAAGTTTTAATCAAAATTTAGGAGTTCATACAATTGATTACGAGCTTTTCAACACAATTATAATGCAAAAACTTGATTTCTATGCTTTTTACTCACTTAAAATTCTAACAGGTCCATTGTTCGGCCAATTTCGACCCGCTCGTCCGAAACCTCTACAAAAGGGTTGCAAAATAAGTTTTAATCAAAATTTAGGAGTTCATACAATTGATTACGAGCTTTTCAAACCCAATTATATTGCAAAAATTCGATTTCTGTACTTTTTACTCAGTTAAAATTCTAACGGGTCCATTGTTCGGCCCATTTAAACCAGCTCGTCCGAAACCTTTACAAAAAAGATCGCAAAATAAGTTAGAATCAAATTTTAGGAGTTCATATAATTGATTTAGAGCTTTTCAACACGATTATATTGCAAAAACTCGATTACTGTACTTTTTACTCAATTAAAATTCTAACGGGTCCATTGTTCGGCCCATTTAGACCCGCTCGTCCGAAACCTCTACAAAAGGGTTGCAAAATAAGTTTTAATCCAAATTTAGGAGTTCATACAACTGATTACGAGCGTTAACACGATTATATTTCAAAAACTCGATTTATATACTTTTTACTCAGATAAAATTCTAACGGGTCCATTGTTCGGCCCATTTAGACCCGCTCGTCCGGAACCTCTACAAAAAAAACCGCAAAATAAATTAGAATCAAATTTTAGGAGTTCATATAATTGATTACAAGCTTTTCAACACGATTATATTGTAAAAACTTGATTTCTGTACTTTTTACTCATTTAAAAATCTAACAGGTCCATTGTTCAGCCCATTTAGACCCGCTCATCTGAAACCCTACAAAAGGGTTGCAAAATAAGTTTTAATCCAAATTTAGGAGTTCATAAAATTGATTACGAGCATTTCAACACGATTACATAGCAAAAACTCGATTACTGTAATTTTTACTCAGTTAAAATTCTAACGGGTCCATTGTTCGGCCCATTTAGACCCGCTTGTCCAAAACCTTTACAAAAAAGACCGCAAAATAAGTTAGAATCAAATTTTAGGAGTTTATATATTTGATTACGAGCTTTTCAACATGCTTATATTGCAAACACTCGATTTCTGTACATTTTACTTAGTTAAAATTCTAACGGGGCCATTGTTCAGCCCATTTAGACCCGCTCGTCCGAAACCTCTACAAAAGGGTTGCAAAATAAGTTTTAATCCAAATTTAGGAGTTCATACAATTGATTACGAGCGTTTCAACACGATTACATTGGAAAAACTCGATTTCTGTACTTTTTATTCCGTTAAAATTCTAACGGGTCCATTGTTCGGCCCATTTAGACCCGCGCGTTCGAAACCTCTACAAAAGTGTTGCAAAATAAGTTTTAATCTAAATTTAGGAGTTCATACAATTGATTACGAGCTTTTCAACACGATTATATTGCAAAAACTCGATATCTGTACTTTTTACTCAATTAAAATTCTAACGGGTCCATTGTTCGGCCCATTTAGACCCGCTCGTCCGAAACCTTTACAAAAAGATCGCAAAATAAGTTAGAATCAAATTTTAGGAGTTCATATAATTGATTTAGAGCTTTTAAACACGATTATATTGCAAAAACTCGATTACTGGACTTTTTACTTAGTTAAAATTCTAACAGGTTCATTGTTCGGCCCATTTAGACCCGCTCGTCCGAAACCTCTACAAAAGGGTTGCAAAATAAGTTTTAATCCAAATTTAGGAGTTCATACAATTGATTACGAGCGTTTCAACACGATTACATTGCAAAAACTCGATTACTGTACTTTTTACTCAGTTAAAATTCTAACGGGTCCATTGTTCGGCCCATTTAGACCTGCTCGTCCGAAACCTTTACAAAAAAGATCGCAAAATAAGTTAGAATCAAATTTTAGGAGTTCATATAATTGATTAAGAGCTTTTCAACACGATTATATTGCAAAAACTCAATTACTGTACTTTATAATAAGTTAAATTCTAACGGGTCCATTGTTCGTCCCATTTAGACATGCTCGTCCAAAACCTCTACAAAAGGGTTGCAAAATAAGTTTTAATCCAAATTTAGGAGTTCATACAATTGATTACGAGCGTTTCAACACGATTACATTGCAAAAACTCGATTACTGTACTTTTTACTCAGTTAAAATTCTAACGGGTCCATTGTTCGGCCCATTTAGACCTGCTCGTCCGAAACCTTTACAAAAAAGATCGCAAAATAAGTTAGAATCAAATTTTAGGAGTTCATATAATTGATTAAGAGCTTTTCAACACGATTATATTGCAAAAACTCAATTACTGTACTTTATAATAAGTTAAATTCTAACGGGTCCATTGTTCGTCCCATTTAGACATGCTCGTCCAAAACCTCTACAAAAGGGTTGCAAAATAAGTTTTAATCCAAATTTAGGAGTTGATACAATTGATTACGAGCGTTTCAACACGATTATCTTGCAAAAACTCGATTTCTATACTTTTTACTCAGTTAAAATTCTGACGGGTCCATTGTTTGGCCCATTTAGACCCGCTCATCCGAAACCTCTACAGAAGGGTTGTAAAATAAGTTTTAATCAAAATTTAGGAGTTCATACAATTGATTACGAGCTTTTCAACACAATTATATTGCAAAAACTTGATTTCTATGCTTTTTACTCACTTAAAATTCTAACAGGTCCATTGTTCGGCCAATTTCGACCCGCTCGTCTGAAACCTCTACAAAAGGGTTGCAAAATAAGTTTTAATCAAAATTTAGGAGTTCATACAATTGATTACGAGCTTTTCAAACCCAATTATATTGCAAAAATTCGATTTCTGTACTTTTTACTCAGTTAAAATTCTTACGGGTCCATTGTTCGGCCCATTTAAACCCGCTCGTCCGAAACCTTTACAAAAAAGATCGCAAAATAAGTTAGAATCAAATTTTAGGAGTTCATATAATTGATTTAGAGCTTTTCAACACGATTATATTGCAAAAACTCGATTACTGTACTTTTTACTCAATTAAAATTCTAACGGGTCCATTCTTCGGCCCATTTAGACCCGCTCGTCCGAAACCTCTACAAAAGGGTCGCAAAATAAGTTTTAATCCAAATTTAGGAGTTCATACAACTGATTACGAGCGTTAACACGATTATATTTCAAAAACTCGATTTATATACTTTTTACTCAGATAAAATTCTAACGGGTCCATTGTTCGGCCCATTTAGACCCGCTCGTCCGAAACCTCTACAAAAGGGTCGCAAAATAAGTTTTAATCCAAATTTAGGAGTTCATACAACTGATTACGAGCGTTAACACGATTATATTTCAAAAACTCGATTTATATACTTTTTACTCAGATAAAATTCTAACGGGTCCATTGTTCGGCCCATTTAGACCCGCTCGTCCGGAACCTCTACAAAAAAACCGCAAAATAAATTAGAATCAAATTTTAGGAGTTCATATAATTGATTACAAGCTTTTCAACACGATTATATTGTAAAAACTTGATTTCTGTACTTTTTACTCATTTAAAATTCTAACGGGTCCATTGTTCAGCCCATTTAGAGCCGCTCATCTGAAACCCTACAAAAGGGTTGCAAAATAAGTTTTAATCCAAATTTAGGAGTTCATAAAATTGATTACGAGCATTTCAACACGATTACATAGCAAAAACTCGATTATTGTAATTTTTACTCAGTTAAAATTCTAACAGGTCCATTGTTCGGCCCATTTAGACCCGCTTGTCCAAAACCTTTACAAAAAAGACCGCAAAATAAGTTAGAATCAAATTTTAGGAGTTTATATATTTGATTACGAGCTTTTCAACATGCTTATATTGCAAACACTCGATTTCTGTACTTTTTACTTAGTTAAAATTCTAACGGGGCCATTGTTCAGGCCATTTAGACCCGCTCGTCCGAAACCTCTACAAAAGGGTTGCAAAATATGTTTTAATCCAAATTTAGGAGTTCATACAATTGATTACGAGCGTTTCAACACGATTACATTGGAAAAACTCGATTTCTGTACTTTTTACTCAGTTAAAATTCTAACGGGTCCATTGTTCGGCCCATTTAGACCCGCGCGTTCGAAACCTCTACAAAAGGGTTGCAAAATAAGTTTTAATCCAAATTTAGGAGTTCATACGATTGATTACGAGCTTTTCAACACATTTATAATGCAAAAACTCGATTACTGTACTTTTTACTCTGTTAAAATTCTAACGGGTCCATTGTTCGGCCAATTTAGACTCGCTCGTCCGAAACCTCTACAAAAGGGTTGCAAAATAAGTTGTAATCCAAATTTAGGACTTCATACAGTGGATTACGCGCTTTTCAACTCGATTATATTGTAAAAACTGAATTTTTGTACTTTTTACTCATTTAAAATTCTAGCGGGTCCATTGTTCGGCCCATTTAGACACGCTCGTCCGAAACTTTTACAAAAAAGACCGCAAAATAAGTTAGAATCAAATTTTAGGAGTTCATATAATTGATTAAGAGCTTTTCAACACGATTATATTGCAAAAACTCGATTACTATACTTTTTACTTAGTTAAGATTCTAATGGGTCTATTGTTCGGCCCATTTAGACCCGCTCGTTCGAAACCTCTACAAAAGAGTTGCAAAATAAGTTTTAATCCAAATTTAGGAGTTCATACAATTGATTACGAGCTTTTCAACACGATTATATTGCAAAAACTCGATTTCTGTACTTTGTACTCCGTTAAAATTCTAACGGGTCCATTGTTCGGCCCATTTAGACCCGCTTGTACGAAACCTTTACAAAAAAGATCGCAAAATAAGTTAGAATCAAATTTTAGGAGTTCATATAATTTATTAAGAGCTTTTCAACACTATTATTTTGCAAAAACTCGATTACTGTACTTTTTACTCAGTTAAAATTCTAACGGGTCCATTGTTCGGCCCATTTAGACTCGCTCGTCCGAAACCTCTACAAAAGGGTTGCAAAATAAGTTTTTATCTAAATTTAGGAGTTCATACAATTGATTACGACCTTTCAACACGATTATATTGCAAAAACTCGTTTTTGTACTTTTTATTTCGTTAAAATTCTAACGGGTCCATTATTCGGCCCATTTAGACCCGATCGTCCGAAACCTTTACAAAAAGGGCTGCAAAATAAGTTTTAGTCCAAATTTAGGAGTTCATATAATAGATTACGAGCTTTTCAACATGATTATATTGCAAAAACTCGATTACTGTACTTTTTACTCAGATAAAATTCAATCAGGTCCATTGTTCGGCCCTTTTAGACCCGCTCGTCCGGAACCTCTACAAAAGGGTTGCAAAATATGTTTTAATCCAAATTTAGGAGTTTGTACAGTTGATTACGAGCTTTTCAACACGGTTATATTGAAAAAACTCTATTTTTGTATTTTTACTCAGTTAAAATTCTAACGGGTCCATTGATCGGCCCATTTAGACCCGCTCGTCCGGAACCTCTACAAAAAAGACCGCAAAATGAATTAGAATCAAATTTTAGGACTTCAAATAATTGATTACAAGCTTTTCAACACGATTATATTGTAAAAACTTGATTTCTGTACTTTTTACTCATTTAAAATTCTAACGGGTCCATTGTTCAGCCCATTTAGACCCACTCATCTGAAACCCTACAAAAGGGTTGCAAAATAAGTTTTAATCCAAATTTAGGAGTTTATAAAATTGATTACGAGCATTTCAACACGATTACATAGCAAAATCTCGATTACTGTAATTATTACTCAGTTAAAATTCTAACGGGTCCATTGTTCGGCCCATTTAGACCCGCTTGTCCAAAACCTTTACAAAAAAGACCGCAAAATAAGTTAGAATCAAATTTTAGGAGTTGATATATTTGATTACGAGCTTTTCAACATGATTATATTGCAAACACTCGATTTTTGTACTTTTTACTTAGTTAAAATTCTAACAGGGCCATTGTTCTGTCTATTTAGACCCGTTCGTCCGAAACCTCTACAAAATGGTTGCAAAATAAGTTTTAATCCAAATTTAGGAGTTCATACAATTGATTACAAGCGTTTCAACACGATTACATTGGAAAAACTCGATTTCTGTACTTTTTACTCAGTTAAAATTCTAACGGGTCCATTGTTCGGCCCATTTAGACCCGCGCGTTCGAAACCTCTACAAAAGGTTTGCAAAATAAGTTTTAATCCAAATTTAGGAGTTCATACGATTGATTACGAGCTTTTCAACACATTTATAATGCAAAAACTCGATTACTGTACTTTTTACTCTATTAAAATTCTAACGGGTCCATTGTTCGGCCAATTTAGACTCGCTCGTCCGAAACCTCTACAAAAGGGTTGCAAAATAAGTTGTAATCCAAATTTAGGACTTCATACAGTTGATTACGCGCTTTTCAACTCGATTATATTGTAAAAACTGAATTTTTGTACTTTTTACTCATTTAAAATTCTAACGGGTCCATTGTTCGGCCCATTTAGACACGCTCGTCCGAAACTTTTACAAAAAAGACCGCAAAATAAGTTAGAATCAAATTTTAGGAGTTCATATAATTGATTAAGAGCTTTTCAACACGATTATATTGCAAAAACTAGATTACTGTACTTTTTACTCAGTTAAGATTCTTATAGGTCTATTGTTCTGCCCATTTAGACCCGCTCGTTCGAAACCTCTACAAAAGAGTTGCAAAATAAGTTTTAATCCAAATTTAGGAATTCATACAATTGATTACAAGCTTTTCAACACGATTATATTGCAAAAACTCGATTTCTGTACTTTTTACTCCGTTAAAATTCTAACGGGTCCATTATTCGGCCCATTTAGACCCGCTCGTCCGAAACCTTTACAAAAAAGATCGGAAAATAAGTTAGAATCAAATTTTAGGAGTTTATATAATTTATTAAGAGCTTTTCAACACTATTATATTGCAAAAACTTGATTACTGTACTTTTTACTCAGTTAAAATTCTAACGGGTCCATTGTTCGGCCCATTTAGACTCGCTCGTCCGAAACCTTTACAAAAGGGTTGCAAAATAAGTTTTAATCAAAATTTAGGACATCATACAATTGATTACGAGCTTTTCAACACGATTATGTTGCAAAAACTCGATTTCTGTACTTTTTACTCAATTAAAATTCTTACGGGTCCATTGTTCGGCCCATTTATATTTGCTCGTCCGAAACCTTTACAAAAAAGATCGCAAATTAAGTTAGAATCAAATTTTAGGAGTTCATATAATTAATTAACAGCTTTTCAACACGATTATATTGCAAAAACTCAATTACTATAGTTTATACTCAGTTAAAATTCTAACGGGTCCATTTTTCGTCCCATTTAGACCTGATCGTCCGAAACCTCTACAAAAAGGTTGCAAAATAAGTTTTAATCCAAATTTAGGAGTTTGTATAATTAATTACGAGCTTTTCAACATGATTATATTGCATAAACTTGATTTCTGTACTTTTTACTCAATTAAAATTCTTACGGGTCCATTGTTCGGCCCATTTAGACCCGCTCGTCCGAAACCTCTACAAAAGGGATGCAAAATAAGTTTTAATCCAAATTTAGGAGTTCATAGAATTGATTACAATATTTTCAACACGATTATATTGCAAAAACTCGATTTCTGTACTTTTTACTCAGATAAAATTCTAACAGGTCCATTATACGGCCCATTTAGACCCGCTCATCCAAAACCTCTACAAAAAAGACCACAAAACAAGTTAGAATCAAAATTTAGGAGTCCATATAATTTATTACGAGCTTTTCAACACGATTATATTGCAAAAACTCAATTTCTGTACTTTTTACTCTGTTAAAATTCTAACGGGTCCATTGTTCGGCCCATTTAGACCCGATCGTTCGAAACCTCTACAAAAGGGCGGAAAAATAAGTTTTAATCCAAATTTAGGAGTTCATATAACTGATTACGAGCTTTTCAAAACGATTATATTGCAAAAACTCGATTACTGTACTTTTTACTATGTTAAAAGTTAACCGGGTCCATTGTTCGGCCCATTTAGACCCGCTCGTCGGAAACCTCTACAAAAGGGTTGCAAAATTAGTTTTAATCCAAATTTAGGAGTTCGTACAATTGATTACGAGCTTTTCAACACGATTATACTGCAATAACTCTATTTCTGTACTTTTTACTCAGTTAAAATTCTAACGGGTCCATTGTTCGGCCCATTTAGACCCGCTCGTCCGAAACCTCTACAAAAGGGTTGCAAAATAAGTTTTAATCCAAATTTAGGAATTCATACAATTGATTACGAGCGTTTCAACACGATTACATTGGAAAAACTGGATTTCTGTACTTTTTACTCAGTTAAAATTCTAACAGTTTCATTGTTCGGCCCATTTAGACCCGCACGTTCGAAACCTCTACAAAAGGGTTGCAAAATAAATTTTAATCCAAATTTAGGAGTTCATACGTTTGATTACGAGCTTTTCAACACATTTATATTGCAAAAACTCGTTTTTTGTGCTTTTTACTCAGTTAAAATTGTAACGGGACCATTATTGGACCCATTTAGACTCGCTCGTCCGAAACCTCTACAAAAGGGTTGCAAAATAAGTTTTAATCAAAATTTAGGACATCATACAATTGATTACGAGCTTTTCAACACGATTATATTGCAAAAACTCGATTTATGTACTTTTTACTCAATTAAAATTCTTACGGGTCCATTGTTCGGCCCATTTATATATGCTCGTCCGAAACCTTTACAAAAAAGATCGCAAAATAAGTTAGAATAAAATTTTAGGAGTTCATATAATTGATTAACAACTTTTCAACATGATTATATTGCAAAAACTCAATTATTATACTTTATACTCAGTTAAAATTCTAACGGGTCCATTGTTCGGCCCATTTAGACCCGCTCGTCTGAAACCTCTACAAAAGGGATGCAAAATAAGTTTTAATCCAAATTTAGGAGTTCATACAATTGATTACAAGCTTTTCAACACGATTATATTGCAAAAACTCGATTTCTGTACTTTTTACTCAGATAAAATTCTAACGGGTCCATTATACGGCCCATTTAGACCCACTCGTCCGAAACCTCTACAAAAAAAGACCGCAAAACAAATTAGAATCAAAATTTAGGAGTCCATATAATTGATTACGAGCTTTTCAACACGATTATATTGCAAAAAATCAATTTGTGTACTTTTACTTCTGTTAAAATTCTAACGGGTCCATTGTTCAGCCCATTTAGACCCGATCGTTCGAAACCTCTACAAAAGGGCGGAAAAATAAGTATCAATCCAAATTTAGGAGTTCGTATAACTGATTACGAGCTTTTTAACACGATTATATTGCAAAAACTCGATTACTGTACTTTTTACTATGTTAAAAGTTAACCGGGTCCATTGTTCGGCACATTTAGACCCGCTCGTCGGAAACCTCTACAAAAGGGTTGCAAAATTAGTTTTAATCCAAATTTAGGAGTTCGTACAATTGATTACGAGCTTTTCAACACGATTATATTGCAAAAACTCTATTTCTGTACTTTTTACTCATTTAAAATTCTAACGGGTCCATTGTTGGGCCCATTTAGACCCGCTCGTCCAAAACCTCTACAAAAAAAGACCGCAAAATAAGTTAGAATCAAATTTTAGGAGTTCATAAAATTGATTATGAGTTTTTCAACACGATTATATTGCAAAAACACAATTTCGGTACTTATTACACCGTTAAAATTCTAACGGGTCCATTGTTCGGCCCATTTAGACCCGCTCGTCCTAAACCTCTACAAAAGGGTTGCAAAATAAGTTTTAATCCAAATTTAGGAGTTCATACAATTGATTACGAGCTTTTCATCATGATTATATTGCAAAAACTCGATTACTGTACTTTTTACTCAGTTAAAATTCTAACGGGTCCATTGTTCGGCCCATTTAGACCCGCTCGTCCGAAACCTCTACAAAAGGGTTGCAAAATAGGTTTTAATCCAAATTTAGTTGTTCATACAATTGATTACGAGCTTTTCAACACGATTATATTGCAAAAACTCGCTTTTTGTACTTTTTACTCCGTTAAAATTCTAACAGGTCCTTTGTTCGGCCCATTTAGACTCGCTCGTCAGAAACCTCTACAAAAGGGTTGCAAAATAGGTTTTAATCCAAATTTAGGAGTTCATAAAATTGATTAAGAGCTTTTCAACATGATTATATTGCAAAAACTCAATTTTTGTACTTTTTACTCCGTTAAAATTCTAACAGGTCCTTTGTTCGGCACATTTAGACCCGCTCGTCTGAAACCTCTACAAAAGGGTTGCATAATAAGTTTTAATCGAAATTTAGGAGTTCATACAATTGATTACGAGCTTTTCAACACGATTATATTTCAAAAATTCGATTTATGTACTTTTTACTCAGTTAAAATTCTAACGGGTCCATTGTTCGGCCCATTTAAACCCGCTCATCCGAAACCTCTACAAAAAAGACAGCAATACAAGTTAGAATCAAATTTTAGGAGTTCATATTATTGATTACGAGCTTTTCAACACGATTATATTGCAAAAACTCGATTTCTATACTTTTACATTAGTTAAAACTCTAACGGGTCCATTGTTCGGCTCATTTAGACCCGCTCGTCCAAAACTTCTACAAAAGGGTTGCAAAATATGTTTTAATCCAAATTTAGGAGTTCGTACAATTGATTACGAGCTTTTCAACACAATTATATTGCAAAAACTCGATTTTTGTTCATTTTACTCAGTTAAAATTCTAACGGGTCCATTGTTCGGCCCATTTAGACCCGCTCATCCGAAACCTCTACAAAAGGGTTGCAAAATAAGTTTTAATCAAAATTTAGGAGTTCATACAATTGATTACGAGCATTTCAACACGATTATATTGCGAAAACTCGATTTATGTGCTTTTTACTTAGTTATAATTATAACGGGTCCATCGTTCGGCCCATTTAGACACGCTCGTCCGAAACCTTTACAAAAAAGATCGCAAAATAAGTTAGAATCAAATTTTAGGAGTTCATATAATTGATTAAGAGATTTTCAACACGATTATATTGCAAAAACTCGATTTCTGTAATTTTTACTCCTTTAAAATTCTAACAGGTCCTTTGTTCAGCCCATTTAGACCCGCTCGTCCGAAACCTCTACAAAAATGGCTGCAAAATAAGTTTTAATCCAAATTTAGGAGTTCATACAATTGGTTACGAGCTTTTCAACACGCTTATATTGCAAAAACTCGATTTCTATACGTTTTACTCCTATAAAATTCTAACGGGTCAATTGTTTGGCCCATTTAGACACGCTCGTCCGAAACCTCTACAAAAGTGTTGCAAAATAAGTTTTAATCCAAATATAGGAGTTCATACAATTGGTTACGAGCTTTTCAACACGATTATATTTCGGAAATTTGATTTTTGTACCTTTTACTCAGTTAAAATTCTTACGGGTCCATTGTTCGGCCCATTTAGACCCGCTCGTCCGAAACCTCTACAAATAAGACCGCAAAATAAGTTAGAATCAAATTTTAGGAGTTCATACAATTGATTACGAGCTTTTCAACATTATTATATTACAAAAACTCGATTACTGTACTTTTTACTCATTTAAAATTCTAACGAGTCCATTGTTCGGCCCATGTAGACCCGCTCGTCCGAAACCTCTACAAAAGGGTTGCAAAATAAGTTTTAATCCAAATTTAGGAGTTCATACAATTGATTAGGAGCTTTTCAACACAATTATATTGCAAAAACTCGATTTTTGTTCTTTTTACTTAGTTAAAATTCTAATGGGTCCATTATTCGATCCATTTAGACCCGCTCGTCCGAAACCTCTACAAAAGGGTTGCAAAATAAGTTTTAATCAAAATTTAGGAGTTCATACAATTGATTACGAGCTTTTCAACACGATTATATTGTGAAAACTCGATTTATGTACTTTTTACTCCTTTAAAATTCTAACAGGTCCTTTGTTCGGGTCCGAAACCTCTACAAAAATGGCTGCAAAATAAGTTTTAATCCAAATTTAAGAGTTCATACAATTGGTTACGAGCCTTTCAACACGATTATATTGCAAAAACTCGATTTCTATACCTTTTACTCCTATAAAATTCTAACGGGTCCATTTTTTGGCCCATTTAGACCCGCTCGTCCGAAACCTCTACAAAAGGGTTGCAAAATAAGTTTTAATCCAAATATAGGAGTTCATACAATTGATTACGAGCTTTTCAACATGATTATATTTCAAAAATTCGATTTTTGTACTTTTTACTCAGTTAAAATTCTTACAGGTCCATTGTTCGGCCCATTTAGACCCGCTCGTCCGAAACCTCTACAAATAAGACCGCAAAATAAGTTAGAATCAAATTTTAGAAGTTCATATAATGATTACGAGCTTTTCAACATGATTATATTACAAAAACTCGATTACTATACTTTTTACTCAGTTAAAATTCTAACGAGTAGTTAAAATTCTAACGGGTATAGGGTCTCTCGGTTTTCTCTCAACTTTCTTGGTTCTCTCAAGGGTTTCCGCTGGGCTTTGTTTTCGCGTTTTCTTCCCCCCCCTTTCTTTTTCATCCGCCTCCTTTCCCCCTTCACCTCTCTCTCAAAGGCCTCCGTTTCTTTTGCCAATACCATGACGTCCGCCTCCTCTCTCTCCATTCCAGCCGGCGTTCCCTCCGATGCAAAGATCAACATGCTTCACGACAGAGATTTCTCGAGAGCCACCCCTTTATCCGCGCCGATCGGTATTATCTTTCCCTTATCTCCTATTTTCTTTTTCGGTTTTATTTCAATTTTTGTTCTATTAATGGTTTTCCCTTTTTCTTGTTTTACGAGGAACATCCATTCCTATTGTTCTGCCAATTTGGTTTTCCCTTTTCCATCTCTACAAGCATCGAAGACGGTGGCCAGAACCAGATCTGGCGTTTTGCTTGAGAGCCTTCGATATTTCCTCTTTTTTATCCCTTTTGTTCTTATTTTTCTTTTCTTTTTTATTTTCCTATTAATTATTTTATGGCTGATTTTAATCTATGGTTTACCCAATTTCCTAGATCTTCTGTTCTTCGTTTTTTTATTTGTATTTCTATTATGTTTGGCTCTAATCTTCAGTTTTTTCTGTTTCCCAGATCTTCTGCTTGACATTTCCGACCAGCCCCCCCATTTTTCTGTGTTTGTTAGTGTTTTAAAACCTTTTGATACATTCAGCTTGTGGGTTCCAGATCGGCAATCGTTGAGCTCTACTGTGGTAAGATTGCTCTGCCGGCAATGGTGCCCCTTCCCTATTCGATTTTCTAAATGTATCTTTCTCTCTTCCCCACCTTTGATTCTCGTTTTCTCCCTTAACCAGTTTCTCCCTTGGCTTTCGTATTTTAATTTTTTTCCTTATGAAATCAATTGTTTGTCTTCCCACATTTTTTGGCAAATATTTTCTCTGTTCTTTTATTCACCGATTGTTTGCCTATTTGCTCTATCTGTCTGTACATTATTTTCTTTTTTCTGTAAGCTTTGGTACCCAAATCTTTTTTCTTCTTCTCTTGTTTATCTTTTTATAATGCTAATTCATGGTTTACCTGCTGCTTGCCTTTTAATTTTAATTAATCCTTGGACACGCCTCTATGTTTTTTTTCTTCACATGTCTGTTGCTTGCTTTAATTGTCTGACTTCTTTTGTCGATCCCAGCTTTCTATCTTTCTCTATTTCCATTAACATTTGTATCATGTCTTCCTATATGCCATGCCTATTATTTTTTCGTATGTGTTTGTATGCTTATTTCCCCACCTTAATTGTTTGTTTATTAACCATATTGCACATGTCATATTCCAAATGTTTCTTGCTATCTCATTACTCTCTTTTGTCTATCCCCTTTAAGGGGAATCTTCGATCCCTTCATAGGGAAAAATTTTCGAACCACCAAGTGGGTCCTCTCCTCGACTATTCCCTGCATGTTTTCTGGATCTATATTGATTGTAACACCTATTCTTGGGCTGCTGTTAGTTGCATCTTCTTGACCATGTTTACTACCACCACTGTTACATCTCTTTGCTTCGCCTTCTATTTTTATGTTATGACCATCTATATATATATTTATATTCTTTGTTGTTTCTCTTTATTTTTTTGCCTTTCATTTTGTTGCTTATTTCTCTAACTTTAGCTACATCCTTTGTTCCAATTCTGTTATCTATCTTAATCCTCCCACTTACTTTTTGTCTTACGGTATGACTCTCCTCGACTATTCCCTGCATGTTTTCTGGATCTATATTGATTGTAACACCTATTCTTGGGCTGCTGTTAGTTGCATCTTCTTGACCATGTTTACTACCACCACTGTTACATCTCTTTGCTTCGCCTTCTATTTTTATGTTATGACCATCTATATGTATTTATATTCTTTGTTGTTTCTCTTTATTTTTTTGCCTTTCATTTTGTTGCTTATTTCTCTAACTTTAGCTACATCCTTTGTTCCAATTCTGTTATCTATCTTAATCCTCCCACTTACTTTTTGTCTTACGGTATGACTCTCTCCTAGGCTCTGGTTTTTAATCTCTTTTCCTTTTACGTTTTTTTCTCCCAGCTTCTAACCTTTTTTAATTTGTTTTGCATGATATGTTCTGCCCTTTTCTCGCCGGCCCTTTCTGAGCTTCTCATCACAGGCCTATTTGCGGGTTCCTCAGCTTCCAATGCATTCTTATCCAATTCTACCACCTTTTTATTCTCTTTATTATCTGTTATTATTTTTTTACCCCCCATTTTTTGCTCGTTTGGTCTGTTATAATTTTCTTTGCCCCCTCTTCTATCTATCATTGGTCTGTAATTATTTATTTTTTATGCTCTTTATTTTCTCCTTTTTTTAGTCTTCGCATGCATTTCTACCTCTTTTTTTTAACATCTGTCTCCATCCACATCTTCTATGCTTTTTTTCTGATCGGCTAGATACCAATAGTTGTGCTTGTAAGCCTTTAGCTTATTTTTTCTATGTTGTCGGTATGCTATGTCTCTTTACTTCTATTGCTTTCTTGTTTAACTCTCTTTTCCTTCTTGCTAAATACGCCTTATTTTTCCATTCTTATTTTTGTAATTTTATTGCTTCTCTTACCTTTTTGAATATGTTAGCTATACTCTTTTTCACTTCTTTATACACTTCAATACACATTATTTTGAAGCCATTGCTTCTTTACCATACTCTCTTCAACACCTTTATAGGTGCCCTCTTTCTATCCCCTATTGGGGAAATTACTATGATCACCTTCACGGTGAAATTATATAATCAAATAAAATGCTATTCAAATCGACTGCCTATAAAATCAATTTTACCCATCTCTAAGTATCAATTTGTAAGACTTCAATCTCTTAAGAACGACCTTTTTTTACTATATATAAATAATGAACCAATTATCACTCATATATACTTTTCTCACCAATCCTCTAATTTGTTCCCCAATTCATGGAGCCTAGTATCAACTGATTTATGCTATTTCTATCCACCTCTATTACCTCAATTTAACATTTTCACTATTTTCTCAAATTACATCAATGTTACCCCTAATCGCCTATATTATTACACCTTTAATAAAATTATGGTCCCCAATACAAGGGTATCTAACCCCTTTCCTACTCCAAATTACTCCTCTTATATCCTTATACTTTTTTACCCAGCTTATACATATCTTAAATCGCTATATTATAGCAATATAATCGTCCTAAATTGGTCAACTTATTTTCCTACTACTATTCTTCCCCCAAATTCATTATTCTACTACACCAATCTAGCCATTTTATCCCCTTATTATCATCCACATTTAACTCTCCTCTCTCTTCTGATGATAAAACTTTCCATTCCCTATTTCCAATTCTTACCATCATTAGTAATTACCGGTAATATCTTTTGTATAATCATCCCATTATACATCAAATTTTCTTTCCTTTTCCTCCATCACCTTTTACTATTCCCTTATTACTACTTCTTATCTCCTAGATTCCCTTTCCTTTTTATACCCAGACATATCCTTCCTTTTCTATTCCACAATATCCTCCCTTTTCTTTCCATATTTTCCCATAAGTTCATCTTTCATATTTGGAATCTGTTTTCTAATTTCCCCTTTTCACGCCAAATCTTCCCTTATCCTTTTCCTCTCAATTTCACTTTTACTAAACTTCATATTTGGAATCTGTTTTGTGATTCCATTACTCAATTAATTAATTCCTTTCCCATTAAACCATTTAATTATTACCACCCCTTTCCTTTTTCAATTTCCTGTTATTTACTTACACATATTCTATTAAAAGAACTTCAATCTTTTACTCCCACTCTCTTACTTCCTTTCCTTCCTTTGACTTTTATCTCTGACTTTCAATTCCACTCTCTCCCCAATTTATCTCGCATGGCTTCCTCATCTTCTCTTCCCCATTATTCCAACCTTGATCTTACCAACGAAGAAGCAACTGCCATCTACACACCTGATTTTGATTTCTTTGATGAAAATCCAAACACTATCCTAATTGGGAAATTCATTTCATCTAAACCCATTGATGATTGGGCAGTCCTTCAAGCTTTTGAAGGAATATGAAAAAAAAATAACCTCAAATCTATGTCCATCATTCGTGATTCATTCTTCAGGATCAAGTTTGCTACCCCAAGTGATCGAGACGATGTTTTTGAGAGGGGGCCTTGGTGATACAAAGATGAGTGGCTAGCTCTAGCTGAATACAATCCTGGAAAAAGTATGGAAGAATACTCCTTCAACCCTATGCGAATTTGGTTTCGCATTCTTGCCCTACCCAAACCACTAATGATAACTACGGACGAAGATCCCGACAGAACACACCTTGTGGGCCAATCTCTTGGCGCTATGGTTGGTACAGTTCTTAGGACTGATACTCGGAAAAAAGAAGGGAACATGACAGACTTTTTGAGAGTTGAGATCTTGATGGATATCACCAAACCAATTCACCGATTTATTCTCATAGGTAAAGGTACACGAACCACTTCTTGTCGACTCCAGTATGAACGTTTGCCTCTCTTATGCCACGGTTGTGGTCTCATTAGTCATATTTTTGAGAACTGCCCTAACAAAAGTGCATATGATCCGGCCAAACTACAATATGGCGAGTGGCTCCGTTGGCTACCCCCGCGTCGCCGGGAACAGGGACCACGGGGTCGTATCTGTTCTGTTGAGGCCTCTATTCCTGTTAACCGCCAACCACCGTTAGGTACTTTATCTTTTGTCTTTTGGTTTCAACAAATTCTTTATTATTATTCACCTTGTTCATATATGGGTTCTCCCGTTTACATAAATTCCACGGACAAAGGTAAATCTACTGCAAGCCCTGCTAATGCCAACCAACTCCCACCGAAAGGTATTTCGCGTTTTTTTATCAGGCAGCTTTACATTCCCTATTTTCCTTTATGTCTACTCATTGAATATCCTTCCTTCGCAGACCCAAAGGATAAGGGCAAATCCATCGCTGAGCCCGTGGTCTCTGCGCAAGATTTGGGTCTTACTCTTATTAAACATCACCACTTTCCTTTTATCCAATGCTTCCCACTTCTACAACTCACTTCATTCTTCTCTGAATTTTTGGGGAAACTGAATGAAGGGGATGCTGCCTCTTTTGCTGATCTCCCCACGGAGGACATTAATAACAACGATGAGATGGTAGGGGAGGAATCCTCTGAGCCGCCCGCTGCTAAGACAAATTCCCAGCAACATTCACGAGCTCCACTCCATACTCGGGTTATTTCTCCACAGCCCCTGAACACTATCTACCCAGTCCCTGAGGACTCTGAACAAGGCAATTTGGAAGTCCAAGATGATGGCGTTCCAAGCCCTACAGCTCAACAAGTGCGGAAATTGGATACTCAATTAAGTAAGCCCTTCCTTCAAACCGGTATTTCCCTTATTGATGCATTTGACTCATGGCTACTTAAGTACTATCCCAATGATGCAGCATCGGCTCCTGCTCCTATCCCCATTCCTCCTAACCGTAGTACCAAGAGACGCTCCCCCATCCATGTGGTCCTCCAGCCCAAGAAGTCTAGGCCCTCTCCTTCTCCTACCTTGAAAGCTGGGATGAGCAGCGGAAAAAACTCTCCGGCGGCGGCTGATTCACAGCCCCGCCGAGGGAAATGATCATCTTATGTTGGAACTGTCAGGGTCTCAGGAAGGTCCAGGCAGTTCAACATCTCCAGCAATACGTTCAATTTCATACTCCTGATTTACTTTTTTATGCGAAACTAAACTTAAAAATACGGCTTGTAGCCGTCTTAGTTCTTTGCTAGGTATGGACCTAGTTTTTTCGGTTGATTATTCTGATGAATGCTCTGGACTTGCTTTATTTTCGTTAAAAAATTATAATATTGATATGCTTGCTTACTCGAATCGTTTTATTCATGCTTATATTAGTTGCAATTCCTCTTCGTTTTATTTCACTGGTATTCATGGTTTTTCTGAAACAAGTAATAAAACTAAAACTTGGGATTTAATTGATTCGCTCAACAATAATGATGGTCTACCTTGGCTTCTCGGTGGTGATTTCAACGAAATCCTATCCGATAATGAAAAACAAGGCGGCTGCTGTTGTGCTAGATCTCAAATTAATAATTTTCGACATTGTCTCTCCCGTAACAACCTTTTCGACTGTAAACCTACAACGGGTTGGTTCACTTGGTCTAAAACGGGTCCCAAAACCCCTACTTTATTTGAGAGATTAGACCGCTTCGTAGGGAATATGGCATGGAAAGCAATTAATCCCAATTATAGCATCACTTCCGATTTTGATGCTAAATCTGATCACTGTTTTCTTCTCTTGAATACGGAACCGCCACCTCTAACAAATCACCGTCCCCCGCCTTCCAAGTTCCGATTTGAAAATTGCTGGGCTACAAATGACGAAGGCATCTCTGTTGTCAAACACACTTGGTCTTCTACTAAGGGCAATACATTGGATAAAATTAACGCTATAGGCTCTTGTTTAGGAGACTGGCAATCCCAACAAAGACTTAGGTCCACTGGTCGTATCAACATTCTCACTAAAAAAATCAATAAACTTTTACAACGGCCTCTTTTAGCTACTACTGAAAAAAGATATATCTCTGCCAAATCTGAGCTCCACAAATTACTTGAGGTGCAAGAAGTATACTGGGCACAGTGCTCTCGCAATCTATGGCTATCTCAAGGATATAAAAATACCCGTTTCTTTCACGCCCGAGCTTCTAGTAGGAAGAAGAAGAACACCATCTCTGGCTTTTTTTATTCCAATAACATTTGGTGTACTGACGATACCGACCTTATGACAATTGCTTCCTCATATTTCCACAATCTTTTTACTTCCTCTAATCCACCCTTGTCCGAACAAATTCTTTCAAAAATCACTCTCACTATTACGACTGCTATGAATGCGACCCTCTCTAAGGAATTCACATCAGAAGAAATTATCACCGCTTTCCGCGATATTGATCCTAGAAAAGCCCCTGGTATTGATGGATTGCCTAGCGGTTTCTTTCGTCAACATTGGGATACTGTTGGGTCAGATGTCATCTCACTCTGCCTTGATCTCCTAAATGGGTCAGCTGATATGGCTTCGGTAAACCAAACAATTCTGGTCCTCATACCCAAGATTAAGGACCCCACCACCATGAGGCACCTAAGGCCCATTAGTCTTTGCACAGTTATCTACAAAATTATTGCCAAAGTTTTAGTTAATTGAATGAAACACACCATTCCCTTCTGTATCAGCTCCAATCAAGTTGCTTTCATTCAGGGACGTAACATCACAGATAACATTCTTATTGCCCACGAAATAATTCACTCAATTAATACTGGTACTTCTAAGTCTACTCAAGGTGCTGCCCTTAAGCTTGATATGGAAAAGGCTTTCGACAGGGTTGAATGGTCTTTCCTCGAAAATGTCATGAACCGCATGGGTTTTGCATCATCATGGGTATCTCTTATAATGAGATGTATTTCCTCAGTTTCCTTTACGGTTAAGGTCAACAATTCTTTTTCCCCTTTGTTCCGTCCTCAAAGGGGTCTCCGCCAAGGGGATCATTTATCTCCATTTCTCTTCCATTTTTGTACTCAAGGGCTTTCAGCTTTTTTGTCCGATGCTAAACAACAAGGCCTGCTCCCTGGTCTAGGGGCTAGTAAGCATGGACCCAAGGTTAACCACCTCTTATTTGCCGATGATTGTATAGTTTTCCTTAACTTGAAATCCGAGGAAGCTGCACATCTTAAATTAGCCCTCCAAACTTATGCTTCTGCCTCTGGACAAGCAGTTAACTTTGACAAGTCTACTATCTTTTACAACCCACGTACCCCTACTTCGACTCGCCATGCTATTAATTCCAACCTTTAAGTTCGTGAGGTCTCCAACCCTGGTGTCTATCTGGGGGTACCTCTTCTTATTGGAAAAAATAAGACCCTCGCTCTAGGGTTTATACGTGATAAAGTTCATGATAGATTATCCAACTAGGACAAACAACTTTTTTCCTTCAGTGGCAGGGAAATTTTTATTAAAGCCGTTTTACAATCTCTACCTCAATATGTTATGTCCTGTTATTTATTGCCCCAAAATATTATCGATGATATGACATCTGCCATTCGACGCTATTGGTGGTCTGGCAAAACTAATAAGAAAGGTTGGCATATGCTCCCTTGGGAACAGGTGTGCTTGCCTAAATCAGTTGGCGGTATGGGTTTTAGGGACCTCAACAATTTTAACATTGCACTTCTCGGTAAACAATTATGGCGTCTTATCTGCGAACCTGACTCCCTCCTGGGAAAAATCTATAAATCCAAATACTTTCCGTCAGGCAACATTCTTAATGCCTCTCGGCCTTCCCGAGGTTCTATTGCCTGGCAAGGTCTTTATAATGCTATGCAACACCTTTTTGGAGGTTTCCTCTATCGTCCTGGCATTAATAGTAACATACGTATCCATCATGATAATTGGGGAGGCTCTTCGACTATTCACCTTTACGGGGACTATGAGTTATCGGATGAAGTCCACATTCTTTGTCGCGACTTTATGATTCGGAACCAAGCATCTTGAGACCCTGTTAAAGTCCGTGCGTACTTTACATCGGATGATGCCGACTCCATTCTTTTCGTTCCTATCATCAATGATTCTCGGGACTCCATCCTCTGGAGACCTAACGATTCTGGTATCTATTCTGTCAGATCTTGCTATCTCTTTCTGTAACGCCCCCCTAAGACAAGACTTCGGCCCCCTCGGATCTGGAAAATTCTTTCCAAACTCAAGGTTTTACCTAAAGTTAAAACTTTTGGCTGGCGTCTGGGTTCAGAGGCCCTACCTGTTGGGGTTCGCCTACAGGCTTTTGCACCAGACTCAGGGCCCTGCCCCGTTTGTCATTCTGGTACGGAGTCAATTCTCCATGCTCTACGAGATTGCTCTGGTGCTTCGGAGGCCCTTCGGTTGATTGGTCTTCCCATTTCTCTTATTAATAGCACTGCTTCCACCGGCCTTCAATGGCTTGAGGAAGGCGATGCCCTCCTTTCTCCTGATCTTTTCGGGCTTTTCTTGACTACTCTTTGGAACATTTGGAACAGGCGTAACGACTAGATCCATAATCGACATCTTCAACCCCCATGGCTAATTGCTGTCAACTCCATCGGTCTTCATCGTGACTACTCTAATACTATATCTTCATCTACCTCTTCCATTCCTTTGTCGTCGACTCCTCCATCTCGCTGGAGGCATCCCCCTCGAGGTTATATTAAAGTTAATGTGGATGGGGCTTTTGATCCTTCCACACGTGCAGCGGCGGTTAGCGTTGTAGCCCGTGATGACACAGGGATGGTTGTTGGCGGCCTGGCTTTTCCGTTAGGCAATTGCTTTGATGCTATTACATCTGAAGGGAGAGGTCTTCTTGCCGGTATTACTTTCGCCCAATCCCAAGGATGGAGCCATTTGATTTTCGAGACAGACTATGCTTCTCTTGCGAATAGGATCATCTCCCTAGGGCCAGATCTTTCTCCTATGGGTCCGACGATTCTGCAAGCTCATGCTGCTCTGGAGTATTTTTCTGCTGCGCATGTTCAGTATGTATGCCGTGAGGCTAATATTGTTGCTCATACGTTGGCTACCAATGCCCTTAGGTCTATGACTTCTATATCTTTTGGATCCATGTATCCTGATTGTATTCAAAACGATGTTCTCTGCGAGGTTTCACCTCGTTATTTATAAATATACTCGGGGTACTCTTTTCCCCTTTTAGGTTTCACCAGGCCTTGTGCATGGGGATATTAGTAGGGGTTTTTAACGAGGCCCGCTTTCTTCAAAAAAAAATTCTAACGAGTCCATTGTTCGGCCCATTTAGACCCGCTCGTCCGAAATCTCTACAAAAGGGTTGCAAAATAAGTTTTAATCCAAATTTAGGAGTTCATACAATTTATTACGAGCTTTTCAACACAATTATATTGCAAAAACTCGATTTTTGTTCTTTTTACTCAGTTAAAATTCTAACGGGTCCATTGTTCGGCCCATTTAGACCCGCTCGTCCGAAACCTCTACAAAAGGGTTGCAAAATAAGTTTTAATCAAAATTTAGGAGTTCATACAATTGATTACGAGCTTTTCAACACGATTATATTGTGAAAACTCGATTTATGTACTTTTTACTCCTTTAAAATTCTAACAGGTCCTTTGTTCGGCCTATCTAGACCCGCTCATCCGAAACCTCTACAAAAATGGCTGCAAAATAAGTTTTAATCCAAATTTAGGAGTTCATACAATTGGTTACGAGCTTTTCAACACGATTATATTGCAAAAACTCGATTTCTATACCTTTTACTCCTATAAAATTCTTACGGGTCCATTGTTCGGCCCATTTAGACCCGCTCGTCCGAAACCTCTACAAATAAAACCGCAAAATAAGTTAGAATCAAATTTTAGGAGTTCATATAATTGATTACGAGCTTTTCAACATGATTATATTACAAAAACTTGATTACTGTACTTTTTACTCAGTTATAATTCTAACGGGTCCATCGTTCGACCTATTTAGACCCGCTCGTCTGAAACCTTTACAAAAAAGATCGCAAAATAAGTTAGAATCAAATTTTAGGAGTTCATACAATTGATTACGAGCTTTTCAACACGATTATATTTCAAAAATTCGATTTATGTACTTTTTACTCAGTTAAAATTCTAACGGGTCCATTGTTCGACCCATTTAGACTCGTTCGTCCGAAACCTCTACAAAAGGGTTGCAAAATAAGTTTTAATCCAAAGTTAGGAGTTCATACAATTGATTACGAGCTTTTAAACACGATTATATTGCGAAAACTCGATTTATGTACTTTTTACTTAGTTATAATTCTAAAGGGTCCATCGTTCGACATATTTAGACCCGCTCGTCCGAAACCTCTACAAATAAGATCGCAAAATAAGTTAGAATCAAATTTTAGGAGTTCATATAATTGATTACGAGCTTTTCAACATGATTATATTACAAAAGCTCGATTACTGTACTTTTTACTCAGTTAAAATTCTAACGAGTCCATTGTTCGGCCCATTTTGACCCGCTCGTCCGAAACCTCTACAAAAGGTTTGCAAAATAAGTTTTAATCGAAATTTAGGAGTTCATACAATTGATTACGAGCTTTTCAACACGATTATATTTCAAAAATTCGATTTATGTACTTTTTACTCAGTTAAAATTCTAACGGGTCCATTGTTCGACCCATTTAGACTCGTTCGTCCGAAACCTCTACAAAAGGGTTGCAAAATAAGTTTTAATCCAAAGTTAGGAGTTCATACAATTGATTACGAGCTTTTAAACACGATTATATTGCGATAACTCGATTTATGTACTTTTTACTTAGTTATAATTCTAACGGGTCCATTGTTCGGCCCATTTAGACCCGCTCGTCCGAAACCTCTACAAATAAGATCGCAAAATAAGTTAGAATCAAATTTTAGGAGTTCATATAATTGATTACGAGCTTTTCAATACGATTATATTACAAAAGCTCGATTACTGTACTTTTTACTCAGTTAAAATTCTAACGAGTCCATTGTTCGGCCCATTTAGACCCGCTCGTCCGAAACCTCTACAAAAGTTTTGCAAAATAAGTTTTAATCGAAATTTAGGAGTTCACACAATTGATTACGAGCTTTTCAACACGATTATATTTCAAAAATTCGATTTATGTACTTTTTACTCAGTTAAAATTCTAACGGGTCCATTGTTCGACCCATTTAGACTCGTTCGTCCGAAACCTCTACAAAAGGGTTGCAAAATAAGTTTTAATCCAAAGTTAGGAATTCATACAATTGATTACGAGCTTTTAAACACGATTATATTGCAAAAACTCGATTTTTGTACTTTTGACTCAGTTAAAATTCTAACGGGTCCATTGTTCGACCCATTTAGACTCGTTCGTCCGAAACCTCTACAAAAGGGTTGCAAAATAAGTTTTAATCCAAAGTTAGGAGTTCATACAATTGATTACGAGCTTTTAAACACGATTATATTGCGAAAACTCGATTTATGTACTTTTTACTTAGTTATAATTCTAACGGGTCCATCGTTCGACCTATTTAGACCCGCTCGTCCGAAACCTTTACAAAAAAGATCGCAAAATAAGTTAGAATCAAATTTTAGGAGTTCATATAATTGATTAAGAGATTTTCAACACGATGATATTGCAAACACTCGATTTCTGTAGTTTTTACTCCTTTAAAATTCTAACAGGTCCTTTGTTCGGCCCATTTAGACCCGCTCGTCCGAAACCTCTACAAAAATGGCTGCAAAATAAGTTTTAATCCAAATTTAGGAGTTCATACAAATGGTTACGAGCTTTTCAACACGATTATATTGCAAAAACTCGATTTCTATACCTTTTACTCCTATAAAATTCTAACGGGTCCATTGTTTGGCCCATTTAGACCCGCTCGTCCGAAACCTTTACAAAAGGGTTTTAAAATAAGTTCTAATCCAAATATAGGAGTTCATACAATTGATTACGAGCTTTTCAACTCGATTATATTTCAAAAATTCGATTTTTGTACTTTTTACTCAGTTAAAATTCTTACGGGTCTATTGTTCGGCCCATTTAGACCCGCTCGTCCGAAACCTCTACAAATAAGACCGCAAAATAAGTTAGAATCAAATTTTAGGAGTTCATATAATTGATTACGAGCTTTTCAACATGATTATATTATGAAAACTCGATTACTGTACTTTTTACTCAGTTAAAATTCTAACGAGTCCATTGTTCGGCCCATTTAGATCCGTTCGTCCGAAACCTCTACAAAAGGGTTGCAAAATAAGTTTTAATCCAAATTTAGGAGTTCATACAATTTATTACGAGCTTTTCAACACAATTATATTGCAAAAACTCGATTTTTGTTCTTTTTACTCAGTTAAAATTCTAACGGGTCCATTGTTCGGCCCAGTTAGACCCGCTTGTCCGAAACCTTTACAAAAAAGATCGCAAAATAAGTTAGAATCAAATTTTATGAGTTCATACAAATGATTACGAGCTTTTCAACACAATTATATTGCAAAAACTCGATTTTTGTAATTAGTACTCAGTTAAAATTCGAACGGGTCTATTGTTCAGCCCATTTAGACCTGCTCGTCCGAAACCTCTACAAAAGGGTTGCAAAATAAGTTTTAATCCAAATTTAGGAGTTCATACAATTGATTGCGAGCTTTTCAACACAATTATATTGCAAAAACTCGATTTTTGTGCTTTTTAGTCAGTTAAAATTCTAACGTTTCCATTGTTCGGCCCATTTAGACCCGCTCGTCTGAAACCTCTACAAAAGGATTGCAAAATAAGTTTTAATCAAAATTTAGGAGTTCATAAATTGATTACGAGCTTTTCCACACGATTATATTGTAAAATCTCGGTTTGTGTACTTTCTACTCAGTTAAAATTCTAACGGGTCCATTGTTCGGCCCATTTAGACCCGCTTATCCGAAACCTTTACAAAAAAGATCACAAAATAAGTTAGAATCAAAATTTAGGAGTTCATATAATTGATTAAGAGCTTTTCAACACGATTATATTGCAAAAGCTTGATTACTGTACTTTTTGCTCAGTTAAAATTCTAACGGGTCCATTGTTCGGCCCATTTAGACCTGCTCGTCCGAAACCTCTACAAAAGGGTTGCAAAATAAGTTTTAATCCAAATCTAGGCGTTCATACAATTGATTACGAGGTTTTAAACACAATTATATTGCAAAAACTCGATTTTTGTGCTTTTTACTCGGTTAAAATTCTTACGGGTCCATTTTTCGGCCCATTTAGACCCGCTCGTCCGAAACCTCTACAAATAAAACCGCAAAATAAGTTAGAATCAAATTTTAGGAGTTCATATTATTGATTACGAGCTTTTCAACATGATTATATTACAAAAACTTAATTACTGTACTTTTTTCTCAGTTAAAATTCTAACGAGTCCATTGTTCGGCCCATTTAGACTCGCTCGTCCGAAACCTCTACAAAAGTGTTGCAAAATAAGTTTTAATCCAAATTTAGTAGTTCATACAATTGATTACGAGTTTTCCAGCACAATTATTTTGCAAAAACTGGATTTTTGTTCTTTTTACTCAGTTAAAATTCTAACGGGTCCATTGTTTGCCCATTTAGACCCGCTCGTCCGAAACTTCTACAAAGGGTTGCAAAATAAGTTTTAATCAAAATTTAGGAGTTCATATAATTGATTACGAGCTTTTCAACACGATTATATTGCGAAAACTCGATTTATGTACTTTTTACTCAGTTAAAATTCTAACGGGTCCATCGTTCGGCCCATTTAGACCCGCTCGTCCGAAACTTCTACAAAGGGTTGCAAAATAAGTTAGAATCAAATTTTAGGAGTTCATATAATTGATTACGAGCTTTTCAACATGATTATATTACAAAAACTTGATTACTGTACTTTTTACTCAGTTATAATTCTAACGGGTCCATCGTTCGACCTATTTAGACCCGCTCGTCTGAAACCTTTACAAAAAAGATCGCAAAATAAGTTAGAATCAAATTTTAGGAGTTCATACAATTGATTACGAGCTTTTCAACACGATTATATTTCAAAAATTCGATTTATGTACTTTTTACTCAGTTAAAATTCTAACGGGTCCATTGTTCGACCCATTTAGACTCGTTCGTCCGAAACCTCTACAAAAGGGTTGCAAAATAAGTTTTAATCCAAAGTTAGGAGTTCATACAATTGATTACGAGCTTTTAAACACGATTATATTGCGAAAACTCGATTTATGTACTTTTTACTTAGTTATAATTCTAAAGGGTCCATCGTTCGACATATTTAGACCCGCTCGTCCGAAACCTCTACAAATAAGATCGCAAAATAAGTTAGAATCAAATTTTAGGAGTTCATATAATTGATTACGAGCTTTTCAACATGATTATATTACAAAAGCTCGATTACTGTACTTTTTACTCAGTTAAAATTCTAACGAGTCCATTGTTTGGCCCATTTTGACCCGCTCGTCCGAAACCTCTACAAAAGGTTTGCAAAATAAGTTTTAATCGAAATTTAGGAGTTCATACAATTGATTACGAGCTTTTCAACACGATTATATTTCAAAAATTCGATTTATGTACTTTTTACTCAGTTAAAATTCTAACGGGTCCATTGTTCGACCCATTTAGACTCGTTCGTCCGAAACCTCTACAAAAGGGTTGCAAAATAAGTTTTAATCCAAAGTTAGGAGTTCATACAATTGATTACGAGCTTTTAAACACGATTATATTGCGATAACTCGATTTATGTACTTTTTACTTAGTTATAATTCTAACGGGTCCATTGTTCGGCCCATTTAGACCCGCTCGTCCGAAACCTCTACAAATAAGATCGCAAAATAAGTTAGAATCAAATTTTAGGAGTTCATATAATTGATTACGAGCTTTTCAATACGATTATATTACAAAAGCTCGATTACTGTACTTTTTACTCAGTTAAAATTCTAACGAGTCCATTGTTCGGCCCATTTAGACCCGCTCGTCCGAAACCTCTACAAAAGTTTTGCAAAATAAGTTTTAATCGAAATTTAGGAGTTCACACAATTGATTACGAGCTTTTCAACACGATTATATTTCAAAAATTCGATTTATGTACTTTTTACTCAGTTAAAATTCTAACGGGTCCATTGTTCGACCCATTTAGACTCGTTCGTCCGAAACCTCTACAAAAGGGTTGCAAAATAAGTTTTAATCCAAAGTTAGGAATTCATACAATTGATTACGAGCTTTTAAACACGATTATATTGCAAAAACTCGATTTTTGTACTTTTGACTCAGTTAAAATTCTAACGGGTCCATTGTTCGACCCATTTAGACTCGTTCGTCCGAAACCTCTACAAAAGGGTTGCAAAATAAGTTTTAATCCAAAGTTAGGAGTTCATACAATTGATTACGAGCTTTTAAACACGATTATATTGCGAAAACTCGATTTATGTACTTTTTACTTAGTTATAATTCTAACGGGTCCATCGTTCGACCTATTTAGACCCGCTCGTCCGAAACCTTTACAAAAAAGATCGCAAAATAAGTTAGAATCAAATTTTAGGAGTTCATATAATTGATTAAGAGATTTTCAACACGATGATATTGCAAACACTCGATTTCTGTAGTTTTTACTCCTTTAAAATTCTAACAGGTCCTTTGTTCGGCCCATTTAGACCCGCTCGTCCGAAACCTCTACAAAAATGGCTGCAAAATAAGTTTTAATCCAAATTTAGGAGTTCATACAAATGGTTACGAGCTTTTCAACACGATTATATTGCAAAAACTCGATTTCTATACCTTTTACTCCTATAAAATTCTAACGGGTCCATTGTTTGGCCCATTTAGACCCGCTCGTCCGAAACCTTTACAAAAGGGTTTTAAAATAAGTTCTAATCCAAATATAGGAGTTCATACAATTGATTACGAGCTTTTCAACTCGATTATATTTCAAAAATTCGATTTTTGTACTTTTTACTCAGTTAAAATTCTTACGGGTCTATTGTTCGGCCCATTTAGACCCGCTCGTCCGAAACCTCTACAAATAAGACCGCAAAATAAGTTAGAATCAAATTTTAGGAGTTCATATAATTGATTACGAGCTTTTCAACATGATTATATTATGAAAACTCGATTACTGTACTTTTTACTCAGTTAAAATTCTAACGAGTCCATTGTTCGGCCCATTTAGATCCGTTCGTCCGAAACCTCTACAAAAGGGTTGCAAAATAAGTTTTAATCCAAATTTAGGAGTTCATACAATTTATTACGAGCTTTTCAACACAATTATATTGCAAAAACTCGATTTTTGTTCTTTTTACTCAGTTAAAATTCTAACGGGTCCATTGTTCGGCCCAGTTAGACCCGCTTGTCCGAAACCTTTACAAAAAAGATCGCAAAATAAGTTAGAATCAAATTTTATGAGTTCATACAAATGATTACGAGCTTTTCAACACAATTATATTGCAAAAACTCGATTTTTGTAATTAGTACTCAGTTAAAATTCGAACGGGTCTATTGTTCAGCCCATTTAGACCTGCTCGTCCGAAACCTCTACAAAAGGGTTGCAAAATAAGTTTTAATCCAAATTTAGGAGTTCATACAATTGATTGCGAGCTTTTCAACACAATTATATTGCAAAAACTCGATTTTTGTGCTTTTTAGTCAGTTAAAATTCTAACGTTTCCATTGTTCGGCCCATTTAGACCCGCTCGTCTGAAACCTCTACAAAAGGATTGCAAAATAAGTTTTAATCAAAATTTAGGAGTTCATAAATTGATTACGAGCTTTTCCACACGATTATATTGTAAAATCTCGGTTTGTGTACTTTCTACTCAGTTAAAATTCTAACGGGTCCATTGTTCGGCCCATTTAGACCCGCTTATCCGAAACCTTTACAAAAAAGATCACAAAATAAGTTAGAATCAAAATTTAGGAGTTCATATAATTGATTAAGAGCTTTTCAACACGATTATATTGCAAAAGCTTGATTACTGTACTTTTTGCTCAGTTAAAATTCTAACGGGTCCATTGTTCGGCCCATTTAGACCTGCTCGTCCGAAACCTCTACAAAAGGGTTGCAAAATAAGTTTTAATCCAAATCTAGGCGTTCATACAATTGATTACGAGGTTTTAAACACAATTATATTGCAAAAACTCGATTTTTGTGCTTTTTACTCGGTTAAAATTCTTACGGGTCCATTTTTCGGCCCATTTAGACCCGCTCGTCCGAAACCTCTACAAATAAAACCGCAAAATAAGTTAGAATCAAATTTTAGGAGTTCATATTATTGATTACGAGCTTTTCAACATGATTATATTACAAAAACTTAATTACTGTACTTTTTTCTCAGTTAAAATTCTAACGAGTCCATTGTTCGGCCCATTTAGACTCGCTCGTCCGAAACCTCTACAAAAGTGTTGCAAAATAAGTTTTAATCCAAATTTAGTAGTTCATACAATTGATTACGAGTTTTCCAGCACAATTATTTTGCAAAAACTGGATTTTTGTTCTTTTTACTCAGTTAAAATTCTAACGGGTCCATTGTTTGCCCATTTAGACCCGCTCGTCCGAAACTTCTACAAAGGGTTGCAAAATAAGTTTTAATCAAAATTTAGGAGTTCATATAATTGATTACGAGCTTTTCAACACGATTATATTGCGAAAACTCGATTTATGTACTTTTTACTCAGTTAAAATTCTAACGGGTCCATCGTTCGGCCCATTTAGACCCGCTCGTCCGAAACTTCTACAAAGGGTTGCAAAATAAGTTAGAATCAAATTTTAGGAGTTCATATAATTGATTACGAGCTTTTCAACATGATTATATTACAAAAACTTGATTACTGTACTTTTTACTCAGTTATAATTCTAACGGGTCCATCGTTCGACCTATTTAGACCCGCTCGTCTGAAACCTTTACAAAAAAGATCACAAAATAAGTTAGAATCAAATTTTAGGAGTTCATACAATTGATTACGAGCTTTTCAACACGATTATATTTCAAAAATTCGATTTATGTACTTTTTACTCAGTTAAAATTCTAACGGGTCCATTGTTCGACCCATTTAGACTCGTTCGTCCGAAACCTCTACAAAAGGGTTGCAAAATAAGTTTCAATCCAAAGTTAGGAGTTCATACAATTGATTACGAGCTTTTAAACACGATTATATTGCGAAAACTCGATTTATGTACTTTTTACTTAGTTATAATTCTAAAGGGTCCATCGTTCGACATATTTAGACCCGCTCGTCCGAAACCTCTACAAATAAGATCGCAAAATAAGTTAGAATCAAATTTTAGGAGTTCATATAATTGATTACGAGCTTTTCAACATGATTATATTACAAAAGCTCGATTACTGTACTTTTTACTCAGTTAAAATTCTAACGAGTCCATTGTTCGGCCCATTTTGACCCGCTCGTCCGAAACCTCTACAAAAGGTTTGCAAAATAAGTTTTAATCGAAATTTAGGAGTTCATACAATTGATTACGAGCTTTTCAACACGATTATATTTCAAAAATTCGATTTATGTACTTTTTACTCAGTTAAAATTCTAACGGGTCCATTGTTCGACCCATTTAGACTCGTTCGTCCGAAACCTCTACAAAAGGGTTGCAAAATAAGTTTTAATCCAAAGTTAGGAGTTCATACAATTGATTACGAGCTTTTAAACACGATTATATTGCGATAACTCGATTTATGTACTTTTTACTTAGTTATAATTCTAACGGGTCCATTGTTCGGCCCATTTAGACCCGCTCGTCCGAAACCTCTACAAATAAGATCGCAAAATAAGTTAGAATCAAATTTTAGGAGTTCATATAATTGATTACGAGCTTTTCAATACGATTATATTACAAAAGCTCGATTACTGTACTTTTTACTCAGTTAAAATTCTAACGAGTCCATTGTTCGGCCCATTTAGACCCGCTCGTCCGAAACCTCTACAAAAGTTTTGCAAAATAAGTTTTAATCGAAATTTAGGAGTTCACACAATTGATTACGAGCTTTTCAACACGATTATATTTCAAAAATTCGATTTATGTACTTTTTACTCAGTTAAAATTCTAACGGGTCCATTGTTCGACCCATTTAGACTCGTTCGTCCGAAACCTCTACAAAAGGGTTGCAAAATAAGTTTTAATCCAAAGTTAGGAATTCATACAATTGATTACGAGCTTTTAAACACGATTATATTGCAAAAACTCGATTTTTGTACTTTTGACTCAGTTAAAATTCTAACGGGTCCATTGTTCGACCCATTTAGACTCGTTCGTCCGAAACCTCTACAAAAGGGTTGCAAAATAAGTTTTAATCCAAAGTTAGGAGTTCATACAATTGATTACGAGCTTTTAAACACGATTATATTGCGAAAACTCGATTTATGTACTTTTTACTTAGTTATAATTCTAACGGGTCCATCGTTCGACCTATTTAGACCCGCTCGTCCGAAACCTTTACAAAAAAGATCGCAAAATAAGTTAGAATCAAATTTTAGGAGTTCATATAATTGATTAAGAGATTTTCAACACGATGATATTGCAAACACTCGATTTCTGTAGTTTTTACTCCTTTAAAATTCTAACAGGTCCTTTGTTCGGCCCATTTAGACCCGCTCGTCCGAAACCTCTACAAAAATGGCTGCAAAATAAGTTTTAATCCAAATTTAGGAGTTCATACAAATGGTTACGAGCTTTTCAACACGATTATATTGCAAAAACTCGATTTCTATACCTTTTACTCCTATAAAATTCTAACGGGTCCATTGTTTGGCCCATTTAGACCCGCTCGTCCGAAACCTTTACAAAAGGGTTTTAAAATAAGTTCTAATCCAAATATAGGAGTTCATACAATTGATTACGAGCTTTTCAACTCGATTATATTTCAAAAATTCGATTTTTGTACTTTTTACTCAGTTAAAATTCTTACGGGTCTATTGTTCGGCCCATTTAGACCCGCTCGTCCGAAACCTCTACAAATAAGACCGCAAAATAAGTTAGAATCAAATTTTAGGAGTTCATATAATTGATTACGAGCTTTTCAACATGATTATATTATGAAAACTCGATTACTGTACTTTTTACTCAGTTAAAATTCTAACGAGTCCATTGTTCGGCCCATTTAGATCCGTTCGTCCGAAACCTCTACAAAAGGGTTGCAAAATAAGTTTTAATCCAAATTTAGGAGTTCATACAATTTATTACGAGCTTTTCAACACAATTATATTGCAAAAACTCGATTTTTGTTCTTTTTACTCAGTTAAAATTCTAACGGGTCCATTGTTCGGCCCAGTTAGACCCGCTTGTCCGAAACCTTTACAAAAAAGATCGCAAAATAAGTTAGAATCAAATTTTATGAGTTCATACAAATGATTACGAGCTTTTCAACACAATTATATTGCAAAAACTCGATTTTTGTAATTAGTACTCAGTTAAAATTCGAACGGGTCCATTGTTCAGCCCATTTAGACCTGCTCGTCCGAAACCTCTACAAAAGGGTTGCAAAATAAGTTTTAATCCAAATTTAGGAGTTCATACAATTGATTGCGAGCTTTTCAACACAATTATATTGCAAAAACTCGATTTTTGTGCTTTTTAGTCAGTTAAAATTCTAACGTTTCCATTGTTCGGCCCATTTAGACCCGCTCGTCTGAAACCTCTACAAAAGGATTGCAAAATAAGTTTTAATCAAAATTTAGGAGTTCATAAATTGATTACGAGCTTTTCCACACGATTATATTGTAAAATCTCGGTTTGTGTACTTTCTACTCAGTTAAAATTCTAACGGGTCCATTGTTCGGCCCATTTAGACCCGCTTATCCGAAACCTTTACAAAAAAGATCACAAAATAAGTTAGAATCAAAATTTAGGAGTTCATATAATTGATTAAGAGCTTTTCAACACGATTATATTGCAAAAGCTTGATTACTGTACTTTTTGCTCAGTTAAAATTCTAACGGGTCCATTGTTCGGCCCATTTAGACCTGCTCGTCCGAAACCTCTACAAAAGGGTTGCAAAATAAGTTTTAATCCAAATCTAGGCGTTCATACAATTGATTACGAGGTTTTAAACACAATTATATTGCAAAAACTCGATTTTTGTGCTTTTTACTCGGTTAAAATTCTTACGGGTCCATTTTTCGGCCCATTTAGACCCGCTCGTCCGAAACCTCTACAAATAAAACCGCAAAATAAGTTAGAATCAAATTTTAGGAGTTCATATTATTGATTACGAGCTTTTCAACATGATTATATTACAAAAACTTAATTACTGTACTTTTTTCTCAGTTAAAATTCTAACGAGTCCATTGTTCGGCCCATTAAGACTCGCTCGTCCGAAACCTCTACAAAAGTGTTGCAAAATAAGTTTTAATCCAAATTTAGTAGTTCATACAATTGATTACGAGTTTTCCAGCACAATTATTTTGCAAAAACTGGATTTTTGTTCTTTTTACTCAGTTAAAATTCTAACGGGTCCATTGTTTGCCCATTTAGACCCGCTCGTCCGAAACTTCTACAAAGGGTTGCAAAATAAGTTTTAATCAAAATTTAGGAGTTCATATAATTGATTACGAGCTTTTCAACACGATTATATTGCGAAAACTCGATTTATGTACTTTTTACTCAGTTAAAATTCTAACGGGTACACGAACCAACTTGCCTCAGTGGTTAAGGGAACGGTTGTTGTTTCTAGAGGTCACGGGTTCGAGCACTACATGCTGCAGCAGGTTGATTTAGCGTACATTGTCAAATGGTAGAGAGTATATTTAGAACAAATACAACTTGTAATCACTTTAGATTACATCAAAAAAATTCTAACGGGTTCATTGTTCGGCTCATTTAGACCCGCTCGTCCGAAACCTCTACAAAAGGTTTGCAAAATAAGTTTTAATCCAAATTTAGGAGTTCATACATTTGATTACGAGCTTGTCAATACGATTATATTGCAAAAACTCGATTTTTGTACTTTTGACTCAGTTAAAATTCTAACGGGTCCATTGTTTGGCCCATTTAGACCCGCTCGTCCGAAACATTTACAAAAAAGATCGCAAAATAAGTTAGAATCAAATTTTATGAGTTCATACAAATGATTACGAGCTTTTCAACACAATTATATTGCAAAAACTCGATTTTTGTAATTAGTACTCAGTTAAAATTCGAACGGGTCCATTGTTCAGCCCATTTAGACCTGCTCGTCCGAAACCTCTACAAAAGGGTTGCAAAATAAGTTTTAATCCAAATTTAGGAGTTCATACAATTGATTGCGAGCTTTTCAACACAATTATATTGCAAAAACTCGATTTTTGTGCTTTTTAGTCAGTTAAAATTCTAACGCGTCCATTGTTCGGCCCATTTAGACCCGCTCGTCTGAAACCTCTACAAAAGGATTGCAAAATAAGTTTTAATCAAAATTTAGGAGTTCATAAATTGATTACGAGCTTTTCCACACGATTATATTGTAAAATCTCGGTTTGTGTACTTTCTACTCAGTTAAAATTCTAACGGGTCCATTGTTCGGCCCATTTAGACCCGCTTATCCGAAACCTTTACAAAAAAGATCGCAAAATAAGTTAGAATCAAAATTTAGGAGTTCATATAATTGATTAAGAGCTTTTCAACACGATTATATTGCAAAAGCTTGATTACTGTACTTTTTGCTCAGTTAAAATTCTAACGGGTCCATTGTTCGGCCCATTTAGACCTGCTCGTCCGAAACCTCTACAAAAGGGTTGCAAAATAAGTTTTAATCCAAATCTAGGCGTTCATACAATTGATTACGAGGTTTTAAACACAATTATATTGCAAAAACTCGATTTTTGTGCTTTTTACTCGGTTAAAATTCTTACGGGTCCATTTTTTGGCCCATTTAGACCCGCTCGTCCGAAACCTCTACAAATAAAACCGCAAAATAAGTTAGAATCAAATTTTAGGAGTTCATATTATTGATTACGAGCTTTTCAACATGATTATATTACAAAAACTTAATTACTGTACTTTTTACTCAGTTAAAATTCTAACGAGTCCATTGTTCGGCCCATTTAGACTCGCTCGTCCGAAACCTCTACAAAAGTGTTGCAAAATAAGTTTTAATCCAAATTTATGAGTTCATACAATTGATTACGAGCTTTCCAGCACTATTATTTTGCAAAAACTGGATTTTTGTTCTTTTTACTCAGTTAAAATTCTAACTGGTCCATTGTTCTGCCCATTTAGACCCGCTCGTCCGAAACTTCTACAAAAGGGTTGCAAAATAAGTTTTAATCAAAATTTAGGAGTTCATATAATTGATTACGAGCTTTTCAACACGATTATATTGCGAAAACTCGATTTATGTACTTTTTACTCAGTTAAAATTCTAACGGGTACACGAACCAACTTGCCTCAGTGGTTAAGGGAACGGTTGTTGTTTCTAGAGGTCACGGGTTCGAGCACTACATGCTGCAGCAGGTTGATTTAGCGTACATTGTCAAATGGTAGAGAGTATATTTAGAACAAATACAACTTGTAATCACTTTAGATTACATCAAAAAAATTCTAACGGGTTCATTGTTCGGCTCATTTAGACCCGCTCGTCCGAAACCTCTACAAAAGGTTTGCAAAATAAGTTTTAATCCAAATTTAGGAGTTCATACATTTGATTATGAGCTTGTCAATACGATTATATTGCAAAACTCGATTTTTGTACTTTTGACTCAGTTAAAATTCTAACGGGTCCATTGTTTGGCCCATTTAGACCCGCTCGTCCGAAACCTCTACAAAAGGGTTGCAAAATAAGTTTTAATCCAAATATAGGAGTTCATACAATTGATTACGAGCTTTTCAACACGATTATATTTCAAAAATTTGATTTTTGTACTTTTGACTCAGTTAAAATTCTTACGGGTCCATTGTTCGGTCTATTTAGACTCGCTCGTCCGAAACCTCAACAAATAAGACCGCAAAATAAGTTAGAATCAAATTTTAGGAGTTCATATAATTGATTACGAGCTTTGCAACATGATTATATTACAAAAACTCAATTACTGTACTTTTTACTCAGTTAAAATTCTAACGAGTCCATTGTTCGGCCCATTTAGACCCGCTCGTCCGAAACCTCTACAAAAGGGTTGCAAAATAAGTTTTAATCAAAATTTAGGAGTTCATACAATTGATTTCGAGCTTTTCAACACGATTATATTGCGAAAACTCGATTTATGTACTTTTTACTCCTTTAAAATTCTAACAGGTCCTTTGTTCGGCCCATCTAGCCCCGCTCGTCCGAAACCTCTACAAAAATGGCTGCAAAATAAGTTTTAATCCAAATTTAGGAGTTCATACAATTGGTTACGAGCTTTTCAACACGATTATATTGCAAAAACTTGATTTCTATACCTTTTACTCCTATAAAATTCTAACAGGTCCATTGTTTGGCCCATTTAGCCCCGCTCGTCTGAAACCTCTACAAAAGGGTTGCAAAATAAGTTTTAATCCATATATAGGAGTTCATACAATTGATTACGAGCTTTTCAACACGATTATATTTCAAAAATTCGATTTTTGTACTTTTTACTGAGTTAAAATTCTTACGGGTCTATTGTTCGGCCCATTTAGACCCGCTCATCCGAAACCTCTACAAATAAGACCGCAAAATAAGTTAGAATCAAATTTTAGAGTTCATATAATTGATTACGAGATTTTCAACATGATTATATTACAAAAACTCGATTACTGTACTTTTTACTAAGTTAAAATTCTAACCAGTCCATTGTTCGGCCCATTTAGACCTGCTCGTCCGAAACCTCTACAAAAGGGTTGCAAAATAAGTTTTAATCCAAATTTAGGAGTTCATACAATTGATTACAAGCTTTTCAACACAATTATATTGCAAAAACTCGATTTTTTTTCTTTATACACATTTAAAATTCTAACAGGTCCATTGTTCGGCCCATTTAGACCCGCTCGTCCGAAACCTCTACAAAAGGGTTGCAAAATAAGTTTTAATCCAAATTTAGAAGTTCATACAATTGTTTACAAGCTTTACAACACGATTATATTGCAAAAACTCGATTTCTGTACTTTTTACTAAGTTAAAATTCTAACGGGTCCATTGAGACCCGCTCGTCCGAAACCAGTACAAAACAGACCGTAAACAAGTTAGAATCAAATTTTAGGAGTTTATATAATTGATTACGAGCTTTTCAACACGATTACATTGCAAAAACTCGATTTATGTACTTTTTACTCAGTTAAAATTCTAACGGGTCCATTGTTAGGCCCATTTAGACTCGCTTGTCCGAAACCTCTACGAAAGGGTTGCAAAATAAGTTTTAATCCAAATTTAGGAGTTCATACAATTGATTACGAGGTTTTCAACACAATTATATTGCAAAAACTCGATTTTTGTACTTTTTACTAAGTTAAAATTCTAACTGGTCCATTGTTCGGCCCATTTAGACCCGCTCGTCAGAAACCTCAACAAAAAAGACCGCAAAATAAGTTAGAATCAAATTTTAGTAGTTCATATAATTGATTAAGAGCTTTTCAGCACGATTATATTGCAAAAACTCGATTACTGTACTTTTTACTCAGTTAAAATTATAACGGGTCCATTGTTCGGCCCATTTAGACCCACTATTCCGAAACCTCTACAAAAAAGACCGCAAAACAAGTTTTAATCAAATTTTAGGAGTTCATATAATTGTTTACGAGCTTTGCAACACGGTTATATTGCAAAAACTCAATTTCTTAACTTTTGACTTAGTTAAAATTCAAATGGGTCCATTGTTCAGCCCATTTAGACCCGGTCGTCCGAAGCCTCTACAAAAAAGACCGCAAAATAAGTTATAATCAAATTTTAGGAGTTTATATAATTGATTACGAGCTTTTCAACATGATTATATTGCAAAAACACATTTTTTGTTCTTTTTACTCAGTTAAAGTTCTAACGATTGCATTGTTCAGCCCATTTAGACCCGCTCGTCCGAAACCTTACAAAAAGGACCGCAAAATAAGTTTTAATCAAAATTTAGGAGTTCATATAATTGATTAGGAGCTTTTAAACATGATTATATTGCTAAAACTCGATTTCTGTACTTTTACTCAGTTAAAATTCTAATGGTCTATTGTTTGATCCATTTAGACTCGCTCGTCCGAAACCCCTACAAAAAGGGCTACAAAATAAGTTTTAATCCAAATTTAGGAGTTCATATAATTGATTACGAGCTTTTCAACACGATTATATTGCAAAAACTCGATTTCTGTACTTTTTACTCAGTTAAAATTCTAATGAGTCTATTGTTCGGCCCATTTAGACCCGCCCGTCCGAAACCTCTACAAAAAGTGCTGCAAAATAAGTTTTAATCTAAATTTAGGAGTTCATATAATTGATTACGAGCTTTTTTAACACGATTATGTTGCAGAAACTTGATTTCTATACTTTTTAATTAGTTAAAATTCTAACGAGTCCATTGTTCGGCCCATTTAGACCCGCTCGTCCGAAACCTCTACAAAAGGGCTACAAAATAAGTTTTAATCCAAATTTAGGAGTTCGTATATTTGATTACGAGCTTTTCAACACGATTATATTGCAAAAACTCGATTTCTGTACTTTTTACTCAGTTAAAATTCTAATGGGTCTATTGTTCGGCCCATTTAGACCCGCTCGTCCGAAAACTCTACAAAAAGTGCTGCAAAATAAGTTTTAATCCAAATTTAGGAGTTCATACAATTGATTACGAGCTTTTCAACACGATTATATTGCAAAACCTCGATTTTTGTACTCTTTACTCCGTTAAAATTCTAACGGGTCCATTGTTCGGCCCATTTAGACCCGCTCGTCCGAAACCTTTACAAAATAAGTTAGAATCAAATTTTAGGAGTTCATATAAGTGATTAAGAGCTTTTCAACACAATTATATTGCAAAAACTTGCTTTCTATACTTTTTACTCCGTTAAAATTTTAACGGGTCCATTGTTCGGCCCATTTAGACCCGCTCGTCCAAAACTTCTACAACAGGGTTGCAAAATAAGTTTTAATCCAAATTTAGGAGTTCATATAATTGATTAAGAGATTTTCAACACGATGATATTGCAAACACTCAATTTCTGTAATTTTTACTCCTTTAAAATTCTAACCGGTCCTTTGTTCGGCCCATTTAGACCCGCTCGTCCGAAACCTCTACAAAAATGGCTGCAAAATAAGTTTTAATCCAAATTTAGGAGTTCATACAATTGGTTACGAGCTTTTCAACACGATTATATTGCAAAAACTCGATTTCTATACCTTTTACTCCTATAAAATTCTAACGGGTCCATTGTTTGGCCCATTTAGACCCGCTCGTCCGAAACCTTTACAAAAGGGTTGCAAAATAAGTTTTAATCCAAATATAGGAGTTCATACAATTGATTACGAGCTTTTCAACTCGATTATATTTCAAAAATTCGATTTTTGTACTTTTTACTGAGTTAAAATTCTTACGGGTCTATTGTTCGGCCCATTTAGACTCGCTCGTCCGAAACCTCTACAAATAAGACCGCAAAATAAGTTAGAATCAAATTTTAGGAGTTCATATAATTGATTACGAGCTTTTCAACATGATTATATTACAAAAACTCGATTACTGTACTTTTTACTCAGTTAAAATTCTAACGAGTCCATTGTTCGGCCGTTTTAGATCCGCTCGTCCGAAACCTCTACAAAAGGGTTGCAAAATAAGTTTTAATCCAAATTTAGGAGTTCATACAATTTATTACGAGCTTTTCAACACAATTATATTGCAAAAACTCGATTTTTGTTCTTTTTACTCAGTTAAAATTCTAACGGGTCCATTGTTCGGCCCATTTAGACCCGCTCGTCAGAAACCTCTACAAAAGGGTTGCAAAATAAGTTTTAATCGAAATTTAGGAGTTCATACAATTGATTACGAGCTTTTCAACATGATTATATTGTGAAAACTCGATTTATGTACTTTTTACTCCTTTAAAATTCTAACAGGTCCTTTGTTCGGCCCATCTAGACCCGCTCGTCCGAAACCTCTACAAAAATGGTTGCAAAAGAAGTTTTAATCCAAATTTAGGAGTTCATACAATTGGTTACGAGCTTTTCAACACGATTATATTGCAAAAACTCGATTTCTATACCTTTTACTCCTATAAAATTCTAACGGGTCCATTGTTTGGCCCATTTAGACCCGCTCGTCCGAAACCTCTACAAAAGGGTTGTAAAATAAGTTTTAATCCAAATATAGGAGTTCATACAATTGATTACAAGCTTTTCAACACGATTATATTTCAAAAATTCGATTTTTGTACTTTTGACTCAGTTAAAATTCTTACGGTTCCATTGTTCGGCCCATTTAGACCCGCTCGTCCGAAACCTCTACAAATAAGACCGCAAAATAAGTTAGAATCAAATTTTAGGAGTTCATATAATTGATTACGAGCTTTGCAACATGATTATATTACAAAAACTCGATTACTGTACTTTTTACTTAGTTAAAATTCTAACGAGTCCATTGTTCGACCCATTTAGACCCGCTCGTCCGAAACCTCTACAAAAGGGTTGCAAAATAAGTTTTAATCAAAATTTAGGAGTTCATACAATTGATTACGAGCTTTTCAACACGATTATATTGCGAAAACTCGATTTATGTACTTTTTACTCCTTTAAAATTCTAACAGGTCCTTTGTTCGGCCCATCTAGACCCGCTCGCCCGAAACCTCTACAAAAAAGGCTGCAAAATAAGTTTTAATCCAAATTTAGGAGTTCATACAACTGGTTACGAGATTTTCAACACGATTAAATTGCAAAAACTCGATTTCTATAACTTTTACTCCTATAAAATTCTAACGAGTCCATTGTTTGGCCCATTTAGCCCCGCTCGTCTGAACCCTCTACAAAAGGGTTGCAAAATAAGTTTTAATCCATATATAGGAGTTCATACAATTGATTACGAGCTTTTCAACACGATTATATTTCAAAAATTCAATTTTTGTACTTTTTACTGAGTTAAAATTCTTACGGGTCCATTGTTCGGCTCATTTAGACCCGCTCGTCCGAAACCTCTACAAATAAGACCGCAAAATAAGTTAGAATCAAATTTTAGGAGTTCATATAATTGATTACGAGCTTTTCAACATGATTATATTACAAAAACTCGATTACTGTACTTTTTACTCAGTTAAAATTCTAACGAGTCCATTGTTCGGCCCATTTAGACCTGCTCGTCTGAAACCTCTACAAAAGGGTTGCAAAATAAGTTTTAATCCAAATTTAGGAGTTCATACAATTGATTACGACCTTTTAAACACAATTATATTGCAAAAACTCGATTTTTGTGCTTTTTAGTCAGTTAAAATTCTAAGGCGTCCATTGTTCGTCCCATTTAGACCCGCTCGTCTGAAACCTCTACAAAAGGGTTGCAAAATAAATTTTAATCAAAATTTAGGAGTTCATACAATTGATTACGAGCTTTTCAACCCGATTATATTGCAAAATCTCGATTTGTGTACTTTTTACTCAGTTAAAATTCTAACGGGTCCATTGTTCGGCCCAGTTAGACCCGCTTGTCCGAAACCTTTACAAAAAAGATCGCAAAATAAGTTAGAATCAAATTTTATGAGTTCATACAAATGATTACGAGGTTTTCAACACAATTATATTGCAAAAACTCGATTTCTGTAATTTGTACCCAGTTAAAATTCGAACGGGTCCATTGTTCAGCCCATTTAGACCTGCTCGTCCGAAACCTCAACAAAAAACACCGCAAAATAAGTTAGAATTAAATTTTAGTAGTTCATATAATTGATTAAGAGCTTTTCAGCACGATTATATTGCAAAAACTCGATTACTGTACTTTTTACTCAGTTAAAATTATAACGGGTCCATTGTTCGGCCCATTTAGACCCGCTCGTCCGAAACCTCTACAAAAGGGAAGCAAAATAAGTTTTAATCCAAATTTAGGAGTTCATACAATTGATTACGAGCTTTTCAACACAATTATATTGCAAAAACTCGATTTTTTTTTCTTTTTACTCAGTTAAAATTCTAACAGGTCCGTTGTTCGGCCCATTTAGACCCGCTCGTCCGAAACCTCTACAAAAGGTTTGCAAAATAAGTTTTAATCAAAATTTAGGAGTTCATACAATTGATTACGAGCTTTTCAACACAATTATATTGCGAAAACTCGATTTATGTACTTTTTACTCAGTTAAAATTCTAACGGGTCCATCGTTCGGCCCATTTAGACCCGCTCGTCCGAAACCTTTACAAAAAAGATCGCATAATAAGTTTTAATCCAAATTTAGAAGTTCATACAATTGTTTACGAGCTTTTCAACACGATTTTATTGCAAAAACTCGATTTCTGTACTTTTTACTAAGTTAAAATTCTAACGGGTCCATTCTTCGGCCCATTTAGACCCGCTCGTCCGAAACCTTTACAAACAAGATCGCAAAATAAGTTAGAATCAAATTTTATGAGTTCATACAAATGATTACGAGCTTTTCAACACAATTATATTGCAAAAACTCGATTTCTGTAATTAGTACTCAGTTAAAATTCGAACGCGTCCATTGTTCAGCCCATTTAGACCTGCTCGTCCGAAACCTCTACAAAATGGTTGCAAAATAAGTTTTAATCCAAATTTAGGAGTTCATACAATTGATTACGAGCTTTTTAACACAATTATATTGCAAAAACTCAATTTTTGTGCTTTTTAGTCAGTTAAAATTCTAACGCGTCCATTGTTCGGCCCATTTAGACCCACTCGTCTGAAACCTCTACAAAAGGGTTGCAAAATAAATTTTAATCAAAATTTAGGAGTTCATACAATTGATTACGAGCTTTTCAACACGATTATATTGCAAAATCTCGATTTGTGTACTTTTTACTCAGTTAAAATTCTAACGGGTCCATTGTTCGGCCCAGTTAGACCCGCTTGTCCGAAACCTTTACAAAAAAGATCGCAAAATAAGTTAGAATCAAATTTTATGAGTTTATACAAATGATTACGAGGTTTTCAACACAATTATATTGCAAAAACTCGATTTCTGTAATTTGTACTCAGTTAAAATTCGAACGGGTCCTTTGTTTAGCCCATTTAGACCTTCTCGTCCGAAACCTCAACAAAACAGACCGCAAAATAAGTTAGAATTAAATTTTAGTAGTTCATATAATTGATTAAGAGCTTTTCAGCACGATTATATTGCAAAAACTTGATTACTGTACTTTTTACTCAGTTAAAATTATAACGGGTCCATTGTTCGGCCCATTTAGACCCGCTCGTCTGAAACCTCTACAAAAGGGAAGCAAAATAAGTTTTAATCCAAATTTAGGAGTTCATACAATTAATTACGAGCTTTTCAACACAATTATATTGCAAAAACTCGATTTTTTTCTTTTTACTCAGTTAAAATTCTAACAGGTCCATTGTTCGGCCCATTTAGACCCGCTCGTCCGAAACCTCTACAAAAGGTTTGCAAAATAAGTTTTAATCAAAATTTAGGAGTTCATACAATTGATTACGAGCTTTTCAACACAATTACATTGCAAAAACTCGATTTTTTCTCTTTTTACTCAGTTAAAATTCTAACAGGTCTATTGTTCGGCCCATTTAGACCCGCTCGTCCGAAACCTCTACAAAAGGTTTGCAAAATAAGTTTTAATCAAAATTTAGGAGTTCATACAATTGATTACGAGCTTTTCAACACAATTATATTGCGAAAACTCGATTTATGTACTTTTTACTCAGTTAAAATTCTAACGGGTCCATCGTTCGGCCCATTTAGACCCGCTCGTCTGAAACCTTTACAAAAAAGATCACAAAATAAGTTTTAATCCAAATTTAGAAGTTCATACAATTGTTTACGAGCTTTTCAACACAATTATATTCCAAAAACTCGATTTCTGTACTTTTTACTAAGTTAAAATTCAAACGGGTCCATTGTTCGGCCCATTTAGACCGGCTCGTCCGAAACCTTTACAAAAAAGATCGCAAAATAAGTTAGATTCAAATTTTATGAGTTCATACAAATGATTACGAGCTTTTCAACACCATTATATTGCAAAAACTCGATTTCTGTAATTTGTACTCAGTTAAAATTCGAACGGGTCCATTGTTCAGCCCATTTAGACCTGCTCGTCCGAAACCTCTACAAAAGGGTTGCAAAATAAGTTTTAATCCAAATTTAGGAGTTCATACAATTGATTACGAGCTTTTCAACACAATTATATTGCAAAAACTCGATTTTTGTGCTTTTTAGTCAGTTAAAATTCTAACGGGTCCATTGTTCGGCCCATTTAGACCCGCTCGTCTCAAACCTCTACAAAAGGGTTGCAAAATAAGTTTTAATCAAAATTTATGAGTTCATACAATTGATTACGAGCTTTTCCACAAGATTATATTGCAAAATCTCGGTTTGTGTACTTTTTACTCAGTTAAAATTCTAACGGGTCCATTGTTCGGCCCATTTAGACCCGCTTGTCCGAAACCTTTACAAAAAAGATCACAAAATAAGTTAGAATCAAATTTTAGGAGTTCATATAATTGATTAAGAGCTTTTCAACACGATTATATTGCAAAAGCTCGATTACTGTACTTTTTGCTCAGTTAAAATTCTAACGGGTCCATTGTTCGGCCCATTTAGACCTGCTCGTCCGAAACCTCTACAAAAGGGTTGCAAAATAAGTTTTAATCCAAATCTAGGCTTTCATACAATTGATTACGAGGTTTTCAACACAATTATATTGCAAAAACTCGATTTTTGTGCTTTTTACTCAATTAAAATTCTTACGGGTCCATTGTTCGGCCTATTTAGACCCGCTCGTCCGAAACCTCTACAAATAAAACCGCAAAATAAGTTAGAATCAAATTTTAGGAGTTCATATTATTGATTACGAGCTTTTCAACATGATTATATTACAAAAACTTGATTACTGTACTTTTTACTCAGTTAAAATTCTAACGAGTCCATTGTTCGGCCCATTTAGACACGCTCGTCCGAAACCTCTACAAAAGTGTTGCCAAATAAGTTTTAATCCAAATTTAGGAGTTCATACAATTGATTACGAGCTTTCCAGCACAATTATATTGCAAAAACTCGATTTTTGTTCTTTTTACTCAGTTAAATTTCTAACGGGTCCATTGTTCGGCCCATTTAGACCCGCTCGTCCGAAACTTCTACAAAAGGGTTGCAAAATAAGTTTTAATCAAAATTTAGGAGTTCATACAATTGATTACGAGCTTTTCAACACGATTATATTTCAAAAACTCGATTTATGTACTTTTTACTCAGTTAAAATTCTAACGGGTACACGAACCAACTTGCCTCAGTGGTTAAGGGAACGGTTGTTGTTTCTAGAGGTCACGGGTTTGAGCACTAGATGCTGCAGTAGGTTGATTAAGCGTTCATTGTCAAATGGTAGAGAGTATATTTAGAACAGATACTACTTGTAATCACTTTAGATTACATCAAAAAAATTCTAACGGGTTCATTGTTCGGCCCATTTAGACTCGCTCGTCCGAAACCTCTACAACAGGTTTGCAAAATAAGTTTTAATCCAAATTTAGGAGTTCATACATTTGATTACGAGCTTGTCAGTACGATTATATTGCAAAAACTCGATTTTTGTACTTTTTACTCCGTTAAAATTCCAACGGGTCCATTGTTCGGCCCATTTAGACCCGATCATCGGAAACCTCTACAAAAAGGGCTGCAAAATAAGTTTTAATCCAAATTTAGGAGTTCATATAATTTATTACGAGCTTTTCAACACGCTTATATTGCAAAAACTCGATTTATGTACTTTTTACTCCTTTAAAATTCTAACAGGTCCTTTGTTCGGCCCATCTAGACCCGCTCGTCCGAAACCTCTGCAAAAATGGCTGCAAAAGAATTTTTAATCCAAATTTAGGAGTTCATACAATTGGTTACGAGCTTTTCAACACGATTATATTGCAAAAACTCGATTTCTATACCTTTTACTCCTATAAAATTCTAACGGGTCCATTGTTTGGCCCATTTAGACCCGCTCGTCCGAAACCTCTACAAAAGGGTTGCAAAATAAGTTTTAATCCAAATATAGGAGTTCATACAATTGATTACGAGCTTTTCAACACGATTATATTTCAAAAATTCGATTTTTGTACTTTTGACTCAGTTAAAATTCTTACGGGTCTATTGTTCGGCCCATTTAGACCCGCTCGTCCGAAACCTCTACAAATAAGACCGCAAAATAAGTTAGAATCAAATTTTAGGAGTTTATATAATTGATTACGAGCTTTGCAACATGATTATATTACAAAAACTCGATTACTGTACTTTTTACTCAGTTAAAATTCTAACGAGTACTCAGTTAAAATTCCAACGGGTAAAAAATTCCAACGGGTAATGGGTATGGGGTCTCTCGGTTTTCTCTCAATTTTCGGTGTTCTCTCAAGGGTTTCAGCAGGGATTTGGCTTTCCACCTTTTTCACGTTTTTTCCCTTCACTTTCTTCAGCCGCCTCCTCCCTCTCATCCCTTCATTTTCTTTCCTCCTCACCACGCCGCCCGCCTCCAATTCCCCACAACCAGCCGGCGTTCCCTCTGCGTCCAAGGACCATGAGCTTTATCTTAGAGAAAACTTGAGAGCCCCAAGCCCCGATCTGCCAGGTAAATTTTTCCACATCTATTTTCAATTTTTTCTTTTCTTTTTCGTTTTTGCCAACATACTAAACCTTTTCATCTTTCTTTGTTTTTCAAATACACCCCCACCCGATACTTTTCAATCTTCGGCGTCGGAGACGTTGACCGGGCTAAGTTCCGGCGGGAAAGCTTTTGATTCTGAACAAACAGACCATAGCCTTTTTTGCTGTTGCCGTTCTTCATCTTATCTCCAGGCGAGATTCATTTCATCTCCATTTAATTTTTCTGGATTTCATTATTTTTCCTTTTCTTTTATCGTTCCTGATGTGTTCTTTAATTTATGGTACTTCTTCATGTTCTTGCAGTTTTTTTATGGATCGTGCAGATCCAGGTTTCTCCCTTTTCTGATCGATGGCCGGCCCCCTTACTGATCGTTTCCGGTCTATTTTCAGACGATCGCTATCATTCCCCAGCCCCGGCAGTACCCTTCTTTCGCCGGCCAAAGCGTTCATTCCTTCATCTCTTTATTTTTATTATTATTTTCATTTTTTATAAATTTTATTACCTTCTGTTTCTATTTATTTTTTATCTTGGTCTCCACAGATTATTGAATTTTCAACCTCTGCTCACTGGGGTCTTCTCGCATTGCAAAGGTAAATCCTTTTCGTCTTCTCAGTTTTTTCATTGGTCCATTGTTTTTCAGATTTCGTCATATTTTTGCTTGAATGTATCATTGTTTCCTTATTGCGATTTCCGAATTATGAATAGAATACTGTATATTCCTTCAGATTCGAGTGATTTTCTTTGTGCTACCAGCCATTGTTTTGCACATTATTTACTCATGGAATTGCTTATCGATCTCCTTTACTTCTTGTCAACCATCCTCCTTTTGAGGAATTCTCGATCCCGCCATAGGGAATCTTTAACGAACCACTTTGTGGTCACTTTTTTTATATCTATACTTATTCTAACTCTTCGTTCTATGCACAATTTTCTCTTTTCATCCCATTGCTATATCAAAAATTATGCTTTTACTTTTTATCTCTTTTTTCTGTTTATTCATAATATCCACTGCTTCTCTTGGTTGAATTGCATCTTTCTTTTCTGCTTTTTCACATTTCGGCCAGCTCCTCTGTTCCTTTCTTTCTATACCTTAATTGCCTTTTTCTTTTTCTATATCATGCTCTATGGTTTCTTTATTTCTATGATGTTCATATTGTTAATTATCTATTATATGCTTACCTTTAATCTCTCGCGGTTACCTTTTTGCTTCTTGATTTATTCTCTAGTTTTTGTCTCTTCTAGGCCTTTGGTTCCTTCTTATTATTATATCTTGCTAACATTCTTCTTTTCTGCTTTGCATGCATTCTCACTCACACGTTCCAACGTCTTTCGTCGAGCTTCCCCTCAACGTTCCGATTGCAGGCCCTTCAGCTTTCATGGCCTCCCTATCCTTTTGTTCTTCCCTATTCTTTATTGTATTTTATTGTTCTTATTATTTGTATTCTCTTGCTCTTGGTCTGTAATTATTTTCTACTCTCTTTTTCTATCCTTGTTCTGTGTTTTTTATTTTTTTCGATACCTTTTTCTTATTTACTTCTATGCCTCTGTCTGTTATCCTGCTAGTTCATGGTTTCATTCCTTCTCTAATGCTGGTTGTTGTTTTTTTCTTATAGTTGATGTTATGTATAATTTTTTACTTTGTTTTTTATTAGTTTATCTATGCTTCTCTCCCTTCTCCTTTTTAATTGCGTTGGTTGGTCTTTTCTCTTCTTTGTTTTTTTATTCTGTTCTCGTTGTCTTTATCTCCTTTTGCTTTTTTGCCTATTTTTTGACTCTGCTATTTTCTGTCTTTTTCTACACCCTCTACGGTGCAAACTATCGAACCCTTATGAGGGGAATTTATACGATCACCTTCATGGTGAATACCTCTATCCAAATACAAGTCTATTTGGGAAAAGTAATAATTAATTTAACTATATTCTCATTCAAATACAATACTATTTGCCTCTACCTATTATTAATTTTTTTATTGATATCTATGCAAACTCCTACTCCCTTTCTAACTTCTATCCACTACTATCAAAATTTTACTATGTATTTTATCACTTCTCTGCTCTTTTACATGCCTTCTGTCATAAATCTACTTAATTATTTCTTCAAACTATTAATTTCCCTTTCTTTACATCAACTAACAATTTTTCAACTAATGGATATAATCCTCAGACTATTTTTCAAATCTCTTATCGTTAATTTTTTCCACCACTACTACTATATTCTAATCAGTCACCTTACAATATTTCATTCAAATTTTCCAAATTTGCTACTTTTTTCGCCTCTCAGTGTCAAGATATTACCAAATTTATTAACTTTTTCGCTAATTAATTTTCGCTTTTATTCACAATATCTTTGTTTATTACCCTATTTGTCTTACAATGTCTACTTATTTCTTTTCCATAATCAACGCTCTTTCTTTCCTTTTTACACTCTACATTATACTAATTTTATTCTTTATTTAATTTCTATTGTCAACTGCTTTCTATTTTCCACGTTAATATATGTTATTATATACCTTTTACATTTCCTGCCTTTTATTGTAAATTTATTACTATATCATTCCATTCCATCTTTTACTCTCTCTATTCAATTGTGTTACCATAGTCACAGTACTTTCTTTCCTTTTTACTATAGACATTACTTTTACTATAATATTATAACTATAACCCTTCCAACGTTATATTATATTAATTCTAAATTATCCCTATTAATTTCGCTTCACTTGCCTTCTAGTATCAATTTATTATCATATTATCTCTTCCATTTTCAATCTTTCATAAACTACCGATATCAACCTAACATTACTCTTCCCTTATTTTCAATTATAAAATGGTTTACACATCATTCCTTAATTTCATATATTACCATATTTACTTACTATTTATTGCCATTCAATGAAAATTTATTTCTAAATTACTTCTCTCCTCTATTTATTCTTTCCATCCAATTCAGTTACCATACTCAACGTTCTTTCTTTCCTTTTCCCAACCCATTCCAATCTAAATTTATTCCACTTTTATACTATACGGTCATCTATATTATATTTTCTCCATTAATCCCATATATTTCCATATCACCTTTCCACTCCCTGCCTTTAATAATAACTTATCTCTTTCCTTTAATTACTCCCTCCATTCAATTTAGCTACCATTACCAAAGTATTCCCTTTCCTTTTTACATCCAACTTTACCTTAAACATTACATATTTCTAAGATTTTATTTAAATTTGCTTCCATATTTCTCACTTTCTAAATTTACCCCACGTATCCCACTTCCAATCTTTAGGAATATTTTCATTCTACATTCCTTTTCTAACTCTTTCTATTATTTGGTTTCCATTCTTAATTCTACTTATATCAATTCTATTATATATAAGATTACAGCCCACTTTGATTCCACCTCTCCCACTTTCATTTTTTCATCTTGTTCTTTTCGGAATTACCACATTTATCACCTAATGGCATCCTCTTCTTCTCTTCCCCAATTCACTGATTTTGACCTAACAAACGAGGAAGCCAATGCCATTTACACCCCTGACTTCGACTTCTTTGAAGAAGATCCAAAAACTATCCTGATTGGAAAGTTCATATCATCAAAGCCAATAGACGACTGGACCATCCTCTCCGTTTTTGAAGGCATATGGAAGAAAAATAACCTGAAATCAATCTCTATCATTAGAGACTACTTCTTCCGGATCGAGTTTGCCACTATAAGCGACAAATTTGATGTGTTTGAGAGAGGGCCTTGGCTTCACAAAGACGAATGGATGGCCCTAGCCGAATATACACCTGGCAAAAGTATGGACGAGTACTCTTTTAATCCCATGAGGATATGGTTTCGCATTCACTCCTTACCCAAACCTTTTCTAGAGGATCACGACAGAGCTCACCTTGTTGGACAGTCACTTGGAGCCATGGTCGGCACCGTACTACGTACTGATACTCGCAAAGAACGAGGGAACATGACTGAATTTCTTCGAGTGGAAATACTCCTGGACATATCCAAACCGATCCGACGATTTCTCCTCATAGGGAAAGGTCCACGAACCACTACTTGTCGTCTACAATATGAACGTCTCCCCCTTCTCTCTCAGGGATGTGGCATCATTAGCCACACATTTGACCACTGCCCTTCTAAGGCTACAATTGATCCAGCAAAACTTCAATACGGTGATTGGCTCCGATGGCTTCCCCCGCGTCGCCGTGACCAGGGACCACGTGGTCGTATTCGCATTGTCGAGCAATCCACTTCTAATGAATGCAAACCACCGCTAGGTATCTTACATTTTATTAAATACAACTATTTAACTTCCTGCCTCTTCTCTTTTTTATATCATAAACTGTTATTTTGTACAGCTCCCTTGGATAAGGGCAAAACTGTCGAATCCCCTGCTAATGCTGAACCAAACCCACCGCTAGGTATTATAAATTTTTTTTCTTGGCTACTACTTATTTATCACTCCCCCCTACGCTGGTTTAATGATTCCCTTTCCTTATCAGATCCTATGGACAAAGGGAAAGCTCCTGTCACTTCTGTTCAAGATTCAGGTCTAAATTCTGTCAAAATCCATTATGTTTCTTTCTCCAATAATTACATACATTTAAAGATTATTTCCTCTTTTACTAATCTTTTAGGGAACCTCAATGAAGGGGATGCTGCGTCCTTTGCAGATCTCCCTGTCGAGGAAGTCAATAACAACGATGAGGTGGTGGGGGAGGAATCTTCGGAGTTGCCTCCCACAAATGCCGATCCCAAGTTGTCCCAAAAAGTACCTTTGCATTCAAGAGTCATTTCACCTCAACCCCTGAACACAATCTACCCTGTTCAAATTGATCTGGACGGTCAAGATGATGGAAAGCCAAACTCTACTGCTCAGCAAGTTAGGAAACTGGATGAACAACTCAGTAAGCCATTCCTCCAAACAGGTATATCATTTTTTGATGATTTTGATTCGTGGCTACTCAAGCATTACCCAAATATTGCAGCTTCTGCTCCGGCCCCTATTCCCATTCCTCCGAACCGAGGCACTAAGAGGCGATCCCCAATCCATGTGGTCCTGCAGCCCAAAAAGTCTAGACCTACACCATCGCCTACCTCGAAAGCTGGGATGAGCAGCGGAAAAAACTCTCCGGCGGCGGCTGATGCACAGCCCCGCCGAGGGAAATGATAATTTTATGCTGGAACTGCCAGGGCTTAGGTAAGGTCTAGGCAGTTCAACACCTCCAGTATTATGTTCAGCTTCATAAACCTGATTTATTGTTTTTATGTGAAACTAAACTAAAAAATACGGCTTATAGCCGTCTTGGTGATTTGCTAGGGATGGCCCTAGCTTTTTCGGTTGATTTTTCTAATAATTGCTCTGGACTTGCTTTATTTGCTATGAATAATAATAATATTGATTTGCTTTCTTACTCGGATCGCTTTATTCACACGTATATTACATGCATCTCTTCTTCGTTCTATTTTACTGGAATTCATGGCTTTTCCGAAACATGTAACAAATCCAAAACTTGGGAACTAATTGACTCTCTCAACATTAACGATGATCACCCTTGGCTTATCGGGGGTAACTTTAACGAAATCTTATCTGATAATGAAAAACAAGGTGGTTGTCGACGGCCTAGATCTCAAATTAATAATTTCCGCAATTGTCTTTCTCGTAATAATCTTTTTTATTGCAAACCTACAACAGGGTGGTTCACATGGTCTAAAACAGGGCCCAAAACCCCTTCGTTATTTGAGCGTTTAGACCGTTTTGTTGGGAACATGGCATGGAAAGCCTCCTTTCCTAATTATAACATCAGTTCAGACTTTGATGCGAAATCAGATCACTATTTTCTACTATTAAATACGGAACCTCTTCCTCCAACAAATCCCCGCCCCCCACCAACCATGTTCAGATTCGAAAATTGTTGGGCTTCCAATGATGAAGGTATTAATGTGGTAAAACAAACTTGGTCATCCACCAAAGGCAATACTTTAGATAAAATTAAAGCTGTTGGCTCCTTCCTAGGAGACTGGCAATCCCAACAAAGATTTAAGACCAATGGCCGCATTAACTTTCTCACTAAGAAAATTAATAAACTATTACAACGACCTCTTTCAGCTTCTGCTGAAAAAAGATATATCTCCGCCAAAACTGAACTCCATAAACTTCTCGAGGTGCAAGAAGCATATTGGGCACAACGTTCTCGTAATCTATGGCTTTCCCAAGGGGACAAAAATACCCGCTTCTTTCATGCCCGAGCTTCCAATAGAAAGAAAAAGAACACTATCACAGGTCTCTTAGACTCCAACAATGTCTGGCGCACGAATGATTCTGACCTTATGGAAATTGCTTCCTCATATTTCCATAACCTTTTTTCTTCCTCAAACACTCACTTTTCTGACCAAATTCTTTCAAAAATCACTCCTACTATTTCGAATACAATGAATGAGTCCCTTACCAAAGAATTCACTCCAGAAGAAATTTTCACCGCTTTTCGAGACATCGATCCTAGGAAAGCCCCGGGAATTGATGGCCTCCCAAGTGGATTTTTTCGTCAACATTGGGATACTGTAGGACCTGATATTACTACCCTTTGCCTCAATCTTCTTAAAGGGTCAGCTGATATAGCCTCAGTCAACCAAACTATATTGGTTCTCATACCTAAGATTAAGGATCCCACTACTATGAGACATCTTCGGCCCATCAGTCTCTGTACGGTAATCTACAAAATCATTGCTAAAGTTTTGGTTAATCGAATGAAACATACCATTCCTTTCTGTATCAGTTCAAATCAAGCTGCTTTTGTTCAGGGACGTAATATTACAGATAATATCCTTATTGCCCACGAAATTATTCATTCAATTAATACTGGTACCTCAAAATCTTCTCGTGGAGCTGCTCTTAAACTTGACATGGAAAAGGCCTTTAACAGAGTCGAATGGTCATTCCTCGAAAATGTTATGACCCGTATGGGGTTTGCCTCATCCTGGGTCTCTCTCATAATGCGATGCATCTCATCAGTTTCTTTTACGGTTAAGGTAAACAATTCTTTCTCCCCTTTGTTTCGACCTCAAAGGGGCCTCCGCCAAGGTGACCCTTTATCTCCTTTTCTTTTTCTATTTTGTACCCAAGGGCTCTCAGCCTTCTTGGCTGATGCTAAACAACAAGGCCTACTTCCAGGTTTAGGAGCTTGTAGGCATGGCCCCAAGGTTAACCACCTTTTGTTTGCGGATGATTGCATAGTTTTCCTTAACTCAAATCCTGAGGAAGCTGCACACCTTAAGTTGGTCCTCCAAACTTATGCCTCTGCCTCTGGGCAAGCAGTCAACTTCGATAAATCTACTATCTTTTACAATCCTCGCACTCCTACTTCCACTCGTCAAACTATTAATTCCTATCTTCAAGTTCGTGAGGTCTCCAATCCTGGGGTCTATCTGGGGGTACCTCTTCTTATTGGTAAAAATAAGACCCTTGCTTTAGGGTTTATACGTGATAAAGTTTACGATAGATTATCCAACTAGGATAAACAACTTCTTTCCTTTAGTGGCAGGGAAATTTTTATCAAAGCCGTTTTACAATCTTTACCTCAATACGTTATGTCCTGTTATTTATTACCTCAAAATATTATTAATGATATGACATCTGCCATTCGTCGATATTGGTGGTCTGGGAGATCAAACAAGAAAGGTTGGCATATGCTCTCATGGGACCAGGTATGCCTGCCTAAATCTGTTGGTGGTATGGGTTTCTGGGACCTCAATAATTTTAATATAGCTCTTCTTGGCAAACAACTCTGGCGTCTCATTTGCGAACCTGACTCCCTCTTGGGACAAATCTATAAATTTAAGTACTTTCCGACAGGTAATATCCTTAATGCCTCTCGGCCTTCGCGAGGTTCTTTTGCCTGGCAAGGTCTCTATAACGCTATGCAACACCTATTTGGTGGTTTCCTCTATCGTCCGGGTATCAACAGTAACATACGCATCCATCATGATAATTGGGGAGGCTCCTCGATTGTTCACCTCTATGGGGACTATGAACTTTCGGAGGAAGTCCACATTCGTTGTAGAGATTTTATGTTACGTAACCAAGCGGCCTGGGACCCTGTCAAAGTTCGTGCTTACTTTACCGTGGATGATGCCAATTCCATTCTTTCAGTTCCCATTATTAATGATACTCGTGATACCATCCTCTGGAAACCCAATGATTCTGGCATCTATTCCGTCAGATCTGGCTATCTTTTCCTGCAACGACCCCCTGAGCCTAGACTTCGTCCCCCCCGTTTCTGGAAATTTCTTGCCAAGCTCAAAGTTTTGCCTAAAGTTAAAACTTTCGGCTGGCGCCTGGGGGTAGGAGCCCTGCCTGTTGGGGCTCGCCTTCAGACTTTTGCTCCAGATTCTGGTCCATGCCCCATTTGTAATTCGGGTATTGAGTCGATTCTCCATGCTCTCCGAGACTGCTCTGGTGCCTCGGAAACTCTTAAATTGATTGGTCTTCCATCCTCTTTTATCAACAGTTCCGCATCCACGGGCCTTCATTGGCTTGAGGAAGGAGCTTCCCTTCTCTCTCCTGATCTTTTTGGCCTCTTCTTGACTACCCTTTGGAATATCTGGAACAGACGTAACGACTGGGTCCATAATAAACATCTTCAACCCCCTTGGCTAATTGTTGTCAACTCTATTAGTCTCCATAAGGATTACTCTAATGCTATATCTTCCTCTACATCATCAGTCCCTTCGTCTCTTCCTCCTCGTTGGAGGCCTCCACCTCGTGGGTTTATTAAAGTTAATGTGGATGGAGCTTTTGACCCTTCCACTCGTGCAGCGGCGGTTGGTGTTGTCGCTCGGGATGACACTGGGACGGTTGTCGGTGGCCTGGCTTTTCCGCTGGGCAGTTGTGCTGATGCTATTTCATCCGAAGGGAAAGGTCTTCTTGCCGGCATTACTTTTGCCCGATCTCAAGGTTGGAGCCATCTGATTTTCGAGACAGACTGTGCATCCCTAGCAAACAGAATCAACTCTCTTGGGCCAGATCTTTCTCCTTTGGGGCCGATGATTCTGGAGGCTCACACTGCTTTGGAGGATTTCTCTGAGGCACATATTCAGTTTATTCGCCGTGAGGCTAATTTTGTAGCTCATACGTTGGCTACCCATGCCCTTAGATCCATGTTTTCTGTATCTTTTGGATCTATTTACCCTGATTGTATCAAAAACATTGTACTTTGCGAGGTTTAACCTCGGTTAATAATATATCTTGGGTACTCTTTTCCCCTTTTAGGTTTCTCCAAGTCTTGAGCTTGGGGATTTTAGTAGGGGTTTTTAATGAGGCCCGTTTTCTTCACAAAAAAAATTCTAACGAGTCCATTGTTCGGCCCATTTACACCTGCTCGTCCGAAACCTCTACAAAAGGGTTGCAAAATAAGTTTTAATCAAAATTTAGGAGTTCATACAATTGATTTCGAGCTTTTCAACACTATTATATTGCGAAAACTCGATTTATGTACTTTTTACTCTTTTAAAATTCTAACAGGTCCTTTGTTCGGCCCATCTAGACCCGCTCGTCCGAAACCTCTACAAAAATGGCTGCAAAATAAGTTTTAATCCAAATTTAGGAGTTCATACAATTGGTTACGAGCTTTTCAACACGATTATATTGCAAAAACTCGATTTCTATACCTTTTACTCCTATAAAATTCTAATGGGTCCATTGTTTGGCCCATTTAGCCCCGCTCGTCCGAAACCTCTACAAAAGGGTTGCAAAATAAGTTTTAATCCATATATAGGAGTTCATACAATTGATTACGAGCTTTTCAACACGATTATATTTCAAAAATTCAATTTTTGTACTTTTTACTGAGTTAAAATTCTTACGGGTCCATTGTTCCCCCATTTAGACCCGCTCGTCCGAAACCTCTACAAATAAGACCGCAAAATAAGTTAGAATCAAATTTTAGGAGTTCATATAATTGATTACGAGCTTTTCAACATGATTATATTACAAAAACTCGATTATTGTACTTTTTACTAAGTTAAAATTCTAACCAGTTTAAGACCCGCTCGTCCGAATCCTCTACAAAAGGGTTGCAAAATAAGTTTTAATCCAAATTTACGAGTTCATATAGTTTATTACGAGCTTTTCAACACAATTATATTGTAAAAACACGATTTTTTTTCTTTTTACTCATTTAAAATTCTAACAGGTCCATTGTTCGGCCCATTTAGACCCGCTCGTCCGAAACCTCTACAAAAGGTTTGCAAAATAAGTTTTAATCAAAATTTAGGAGTTCATACAATTGATTACGAGCTTTTCAACACAATTATATTGCGAAAACTCGATTTATGTACTTTTTACTCAGTTAAAATTCTAACGGGTCCATCGTTCGGCCCATTTAGACCCGCTCGTCCGAAACCTTTACAAAAAAGATCGCAAAATAAGTTTTAATCCAAATTTAGTTTTCATACAATTGTTTACGAGCTTTTTAACACGATTTTATTGCAAAAACTCGATTTCTGTACTTTTTACTAAGTTAAAATTCTAACGGGTCCATTCTTCGGCCCATTTAGACCCGCTCGTCCGAAACTTTTACAAACAAGATCGCAAAATAAGTTAGAATCAAATTTTATGAGTTCATACAAATGATTACGAGCTTTTCAACACAATTATATTGCAAAAACTCGATTTCTGTAATTAGTACTCAGTTAAAATTCGAACAATGGACTCGTTTGAATTTTAACTGAGTAAAAACCACAGAAATCGAGTTTTTGCAATATAATCGTGTTGAAAAGCTCGTAATCAATTATATTAACTCCTAAAATTTGATTCTAACTTGTTTTGCGGTCTTTTTTGTAGAGGTTTCGAACGAGCGGGTCTAAATGGGCCGAAAAATGGACCCGTTAGAATTTTAACTAAGTAAAAAGTACAACAATCAAGTTTTTCAATATAATCGTGTTGAAAATCTCGTAATCAATTATATGAACTCCTAAAAAGCACAAAAATCGAGTTTTTGCAATATAATCGTGTTGACAAGCACGTAATCAATTGTATGAACTCCTAAATTTGGATTAAAACTTATTTTGCAACCCTTTTGTAGAGGATTCGGACGAGCGGGTCTTAATCTGCCGAACAATAGACCCGTTAGAAATTTAACTGAGTAAAAAGTATAGAAATCAAGTTTTTGCAAAATAATCGTGTTTAAAAGCTCGTAATCAATTGTATGAACTCCTAAAATTTGATTAAAACTTATTTTGCAACCTTTTTGTAAAGGTTTCGGACGAGCGGGTCTAAATGAGCCAACCAATGGACCCGTTTGAATTTTAACTTAGTAAAAACTACAGAAATCGAGTTTTTGCAATATAATCGTGTTGAAAAGCTCGTAATCAATTGTATGAACTCTTAAATTTGGATTAAAACTTATTTTGCAACCCTTTTGTAGGGGTTTCGGACGAGCGGGTCTAAATGGGCCGAACAATGGACCTGTTAGAATTTTAACTGAGTAAAAAGTACAGAAATCGAGTTTTTGCAATATAATCGTGTTGAAAAGCTCGTAATCAACTATATGAACTCCTAAATTTGGATTAAAATTTATTTTGCAACCCTTTTGTAGAGGTTTCGGACGAGCGGGTCTAAATGGGCCGAACAATGGACCCGTTAGAATTTTTTTTTGTTGAAGAAAGGGCCTCATTAAAAACCCCACTAAACCTTACTGGGCTGACCCAGCAGGCCCTAGGAGGGGAAAAGAGTGCCCAAAATATATTATAAATTAAGGTGGTTGATTAACAACCGGTACAAAAGTTCTCAGAGCATCGGGCAAGCCCGGCCCAAAATACATAGATGAATGAAAATGCAAAGCCCAATTGGCTACAGAATGAGCTAAAATATTAGCTCCACGCGGTACATAGAGTAGGCTAAGACCTGGTACAGTAGTAATGAAAGATCTCATGTCCTGCACCTGTCGCTGAAGAGGGGAGGCATCCTCGCTTGCTTTGCACAACCGGTTGATCAACAGGGCTGCATCTGATTCAAGAATAAACCCAGTCCATCCCGCCTCCACACCTAAATGGACACCATCCGAGATCGCCCGTAGTTCAGCTGCTGTAGAATCTGCAATAGTGTCCAGGTAAATAGCCCGCCCCATCAGGATAGCTCCAGAAGCGTCACGGGCCACGATGCCAATACCAGCCGATCCCATAGTGGGGTGGAAAGCACCATCAACATTGATTTTGATTGATCCAGCTGGCGGCGGCTTCCAAACAGGTGGGGAAAGTGCTGTCGTCGTCGGCTGTCTCGTCGTGGGAATGTCTGCGTTGGCTGCTAGGTAGTCTCGAAGTAGGTCCTGTGAGTTCATCACAGTGAACCACGGGGGCTGCAGACGCTGAGAATGGACCCATTCATTCCTCCTATTCCAAAGATTCCACAGAATAGTTAGAAGGAGGTCAAAATGTGCGCAAGATAGGAGCCTAGCTCCTCGTTCCAACCAAAGTGACATCGATGTGTCGTTGCTATTACGAAGCGCGTTTGGAAAACCGGCGAGGCGGAGAGTCTCAGCCGCGCCTGGACAGTCTTTGAAAGCATGGAGTGCAGATTCTAGCGTCGAAGTGCAGAACGGACACATGCCAGAGCCTAATCCTATAGTCGCAAGGCGAGCCCCTGTTGGTAGCGCATCCCGTCCTACCCGCCATCCAAAGGTGCGGATTTTCGGGAGTGTGTTGGATTTAGTAATGATCTTCCATAGAGGGTTCGGACGCTCAAGAGGACGTGGGGGCCTACGTAAGAATAGGTACCCAGAGCGCACGGAATATATGTTTGTATCATGAAAGCCCCATAGCAGAGTATCGCGTTGGGCATCAGAGATTGGTACGTTCAATATTTTGTCCGCATCGTCGTCGTCGAAATATTGACGTACTTTATGTGCATCCCATGCATTATGATGACGAAGCATAAAATCTCCGCATCGCAAGGGAATTTCCTCATTATCTTGGTAACTACCAAAGAAAGATAGCCCATTGGACCCACCCCAATTATCACGAAGGATGCGCAGACGGCTATCAATTCCAGGTCTCCAAAAGAAACCGGAACGTAATTGTTGCAACGCCTGCCATATACCTCGCCAAGCATAGGAAGCTCGGTGGTCAGCTTTTGCCTCTAAAATATTCCCGGAGGGATAATAACGTGATTTGAGTACTCGAGCGAGTAAGGATTCGGGTGAGTGGATTAGCCGCCATATTTGTTTTCCAAGTAGGGCAACATTGAAATCCCGTAGGTCTCGGAAACCCATGCCCCCTGCAGCTTTGGGGGCGCACATGGTATCCCAGGAAAGCATTGGCCATCCTTTTTTGTTACTTCTGCCCGTCCACCAGTAACGGCGGATTGATCGTGTTGCGTCCTCCACAATGTTCTGTGGAAGCAAGTAACAGGACATGACATATTGAGGCAACGCTTGCGCCACAGATTTTATAAGAATCTCACGCCCGCTGTATGAGAGTAGGTTAGTATCCCATTTAGTCATACGAGAATTGACCTTGTCTCGAATGAAACCAAGACTGGTCGTTCGATTCCTCCCGATGAGCAAAGGGACACCGAGATAGGTTCCTGGGTCGTCAACCAAGCGTATGCCAATGGTATGTTGTAGCGCATGAGTGAAGTCCCTTGAACAGAGGGGGCTACAAAAGGCAGTCGACTTCGAAAAGTTGACTGACTGACCGGAGGATGCCTCGTACAGCCGGAGAATCTCTTTTAATTGGTCAATTTCCCCTGGGCAGTTACGGACAAAGACAATGCTATCATCCGCAAAGAGCAGGTGGTTAATTCTTGGGCCACGTCTATTGGCTTGTAATCCAATTAGACGTCCCGAATGTTGTTCAGCCTCGAGGGCCGCGGAGAGCCCTTGAGAGCATATTAAAAAGAGAAAGGGTGATAGAGGGTCCCCTTGCCGGATTCCTCGAGTCGGAAAGAATTCATTAGATAGGGTGCCATTAAGGCGAACCGAAAAGGACACGGTGGAGACGCATCGGAGTATTAATTGTACCCAGTCCGATGCAAATCCCATACGCAGCATTACGTCTTTAAGGAAAGACCATTCAACCTTATCAAAAGCTTTTTCCATATCGAGTTTCAAAGCAGCCCCCTGATATATCGAGGCGGTGTTGGTATGGAGGGTATGCACGAGTTCATGCGCAATTAAAATATTATCAGTAATATTCCGACCACTAACAAAAGCAGCTTGCGCATCACTGATACAATATGGTAATATAGGTTTGAGTCTATTCACAAGAACCTTAGATACGGTCTTATAAATGACAGTACATAAGCTGATCGGTCGGTATTGCCGCATGTTTGATGCGTCGGACACTTTTGGAATTAGGACAATGATAGCTTTGTTTACAGTTGCCATGTCTTCCTCTCCTCGTAACAGGCGTAAACAAAGTCGTATAAACTCAGGCCCTATAACGTCCCAATATTGTCTATAGAAACTACTAGGGAAGCCGTCAGAGCCGGGAGCTTTCCTAGGGCCTATATCCCTGAAAGCTGCGGTTACCTCTTCTTCGGTGAAGGGTCGTAGCAACGATGAATTCATTTCATCGCGAACCACTGGTGAAATATGTTCCAAGAGCACCGGAGATGGGTCTGGATTAGACGATGTGAACAAATTCTGAAAATATTCGGATGCAATCCGGAGAAGCTCAGGTTTCTCCGTATGCCAAGTTTGGTCCACATCGAAAAGTCCACGTATGGTGTTCTTCTTCCGTCATTTAGAAGCACGAGCGTGGAAGAAGGCAGTGTTCTTATCACCTTGTGAAAGCCAGGTAACACGAGATCGTTGTGCCCAGTAGGCCTCCTTGGCATCTAGAAGGCGTTTAAGCTCCAATTTTGCATCACGGAGACTGAGTAGCATGTGTTGCGTAAGTCTTTTCCTACGCATATAGGAGTTGATCGTACGCTGAATTTCAGCTATTCGATCGTTAGAGTTGGAGCGTTTAGCCGCTTGCCAATCGTGTAATTGGTTCCCTACAGCGGTCAACTTGTCGAGTAGGGTGCCCGACGCGTTGGACCACGCTTGGTGGACCGTGGAGATACAAGACGGGTCCTTAGCCCAGCATGCCTCGAAACGGAAACAGTCACCATTATGCTCATCATAGTGGCCCCGATGCGCATAAGGGGTGTTATGTGAAGTGTCCATAAGAATAATGTAGTGATCCGAATTTGGGGAAAATATATTCCGACATTGGAATGATGAGTGGGCAGTGAGCCATGCATCGCATGCAAGATAGCGATCGAGACGTTCACAAACAGGTGTAACGTTTGGTCCTGTGCGTGACCAAGTGAACCAACCCGAAGATGGTTTGCAATCAAATATCCCATTACGGACAAGGCATTCACGGAAGTTGGTGATTTGTGATTGCGGTCGACGACCTCCGCCTTGTTTTTCAGAGTCTGATAGAATATCATTTAGGTCCCCTCCAATTAACCAAGGTAGAGGTGAATTCGTACGAAGGGAATCGATGAGATCCCACGTTTTATATTTCAAAGTAGTTTCGGCAAACCCATAGATTCCGGTAAAACGAAAGCAATCATCAGAAGATGTAACAATGGAATCTAAATGATGATCAGAATACGATAAAAGATCAACATTCAACTTATTATTCCAGAATAATATTAAACCCGAGCAACTTGGGCTGCTTTTCACATGGAAGCAGCCCTTCATATCAAGAGAGAGTTTTAATCGTTCAAAATCAAAATTACATAATCTAGTTTCCGATAAAAAAATAAGCAAAGGTTCTAATTTGCGGACCGTTGAAATAAGCCCTCGAACTGCCTCTGGTGAACCAAGCCCACGGCAGTTCCAGCACATGAGTCTCATTTCTCTCGGCGGGGTTGAATATCAACCGCCGCCGAAGAGACTTTGCTGCTCATCCCAGCTTTAGAGTGTTTAGTTTTTTCTGTAGGTGCTGTTCCGTGCTTTGCCGGTCGTAAAGGAACCTTTGGAGAGGTACGTGGACGTTTAGCCATCGTAGGAGCAGTCAAGGGAGGGCTGCGTTTTGCCCTTCGTGGTTCAACAGCATTCTTTGGTGGGCTCGAGGAAGTAGCGAGCCAATCCTCAAAGTCTGGGTTGACGAATGCATTGCTTCCGTGTCCAGCGGTAGTAGACTTAGCCGGCACTACAGTGGGCACCGGGAAGCCGTCATTATCGATCAAGACAAACCTCTTGTTCGGTGGAGTGGAGGAGACATCCTCAGCCATCGTGGCTGTCTTAGCAGCATCGGGGGCTCCCGTATTTGCTGATTCTGCATCGGCTAGGATGACAGCAATGGGGGCAACATCAAGAGGTTCAACCGAGAGCTGACTTGTGGCCTCCCCATCCGTATCTGCCATTAGCACCTCAGGGGCAGCAGCAGGCGCGATTGGAGGTGGCTGCTCCTGCAATGTTTCCGCACCCGGGGGTGCTGGGCCATCAGCTACCCTAGCAGCTATTTGTTCTGCACCCAGGGGTGCTGCAGCTTCATTGTTTGTTGCAGCAGCAGCGGCTGCCTGCACTGGAATGCGGTCTCTCCTCGAAGCCGAGGTTGCCGCTTCTGTATTTTTCGTGGCTGGGACAGCATCAGCTACTGCCACTGATTTTCCTTTACTTTCTAGTCCTGGGGAGTAGAAGCGACAGCGAAAAATATAAAAATAGGGATAAACATAAGTAGTAGGAGATGATCCTACTAAGTAGAAAAAAATTGTAACAGAAGCAGGATAATATGAAACCTGCATTGGTACTTTTTCCCTTGGATGCTCCTTTACCTGCAATGAGGTAAAAAGATGATGTAAATCATCGTAAAATGGGCAGGAACAATAATAGTACGTAGTCATATAGGGAAGAAAACAAATACCATTGTTAGGCATTGCAGGCTTAGTAGATTCAAAGTAGCTAACCCTTCCCCGGGTTGTTATTTTTGCTTTCTTCTTTGGTGCCGGGGCACGCAACCAGTCTCCATACTGTTGGGGCATGTTTTCGTCATCCTTAAAGTCCACACAAGTGGCTTTGAGATGTCACAAGATACCACATCCATGACAGAAAGATGGTAAGTTTTCATATTGGATAGGTAGCATTTGGGGATCTTCATCCTCCTCAAGTTGAACAAATACAAACTGCCGTAGCGGCTGGTGTACATCAATAACAACTAGGACACGGAGGAATTCAGTCATGTTCCCCTCCTCCGATTGACGGGAGTCAGTCCCTAGTACTGCTCCGATTCCTCCACCAATAGTTCGGCCAGTGGCATTTGCTACCACCACGCTAGTCATCATAGCGATCGGTACTCTATGTATCCTTACCCAGATGCGCATCTGGTCATATCGGTATCCCTTGATTGTGAGCTTTGGCTGCACAGGTAGGATTGCAAGCCAATCCTTCTTGAACGTCCAGGGCCCTCCTTTCAGGACATCGTCCCTGCAAGCTTTAGTTGCAAATTTAAACAAAAAATGTCCAGAGCCAAGAGATGTTACCGATGAGAGCTTGTATTCTCTCCAAATAGCAGTGAAGAGTCGCATCACAACATTCTCTTCATAGTCTTTCGTGTTGAACAGTTTCCCGATGAGTGACGATTTGTAGTCGTCAAGAGGAATGGCTTTTGTTGAGGCAGGAGCACAGATTACATGTTTCTCTTCATTTGTAAACTGAAGTTTATCAAAGTGAGAAAGAAAGGAATCAGTAGAGGCCATGAGCGATTGTTCGAATTCGAAGATGGAAGCGGGTTTCACACAGTTGGAGTGTATCGCAGAAAGTGTGAGAAAAAGCCTAGCAAGTGATATACTTAGGCAATGATTCGGTTGGGATAGTGGTAAGAGAGAATCGAAATACCAAAGTTTAAAAATGAGTTTGAATTTAAGTAATATCCAAATAATCCTAAGATTAAAAAATAGAATTAACTTAAACTCATATAGATTATCCAAAAGAGAATAATAAAAGGAATATGTATAATATCCTATTCGTTTGAATGTAAAGGAGGGATAAAGAAATTTGAATTTAGATAATCTCTCGATAATCCTTAGATTCAGAGAGGATATTAAAATAAATTCAAATTTATTATTAGGATAATGGTCAAGATATTTGAATTTATTGATTATCCTAGTAATCGTAATATTAAAGGATAATAGGAATTGTATTTCAAATAAATGACTAGGCTTATAAGATATTATTAACATCCAACCACTTTGAATCTTATCCAAGACTACAAGTAAATTGAATTTATATAATATCATAACCAACTTGTGGATATCAGATAATGTAAACAATAATTTGACTTTAGGTAGAGTTATTATAATCCTGGGATTATAATAGGAGTTAAGTTTTAATAATATCTTTTTATTCCTTAGATTTAAAGATAAAGTTATTTTAAACTCAAATAGAGTCCCATGGAGGATGGAATTGTCTAGATAATAAAAATAAAAATTCATTTTTATTTCAATATCTAGAATTTGTAATTTAAGCCTCAGTTTAAATTTATTATTCAAAGTATTTGAATCATAATAAAATAGCAAATCCCATTGAATTAGGAGTAAGTTAAAAAAAGATAGATTTAGGTGGGATTTCACCGATTTGCATGCATTGCATGGCAAGGGTCCACGTGCATGGGCCAAAGTCTCCCATGCAGACATATGACGTGGCATTTCACTATCCCAAGGACTAAGCGAATCCAAACTGCAGCTCCAGTAAATGTGGAGTAAAAAGATTGCTTCCGTTCGTCCGCTTGTAGTCATCCTTTCACCGGCCGGCCGGTGTGGTTTGTGGTACTCCTGCACCGGTGGAGACCGTACAATCCACATCTTTGCAGATATGATGATAAAACAGACAAAATGCATTATATTAACATTTTGTTGTAGTAATAAAATTATATAATCAAATGAATGAACCCTCTGCACTAGCAGTCGTTGACAGATAATTTCATTCAAAAATAATAAGTTCCCTAGCACTATGTTGCTGTTGAGGAGTTGGATACAAGGTCGTTTGGACCAGGAAAATTCCTGTACTCGAAAGGAGTCAGGGTCGATGAAGGGAATCAATGGTGATGTCCCAGCATGTGTGTGATGTACATGAGCTACATCAGTTGCTTTTACCGCGAATAGTGGCCATTGCCAAGGCCAAAATTTCACCAAAGGAGGGTATATAATAGAGAGATGCACCAGTAATGGGCAGATAAAATTCCTTCGGGCGAGATGAGTGGTGATTACTTTTATCATGTTTGTGCTAAGCAAGCACCATGATGACAGTAGAAGGGAAGGGTGGAGGCATGGATGACGGCGGAGATCAGGGCGGAAGAGGGTTGCTAAAAGGAGGAGGAAGAGGCGGAGAGGAGTGAAAAGAAGGCGGAGAGGGAGAAAGGATAGGAGAGAGATTGAGAGAAAAATTGAGAGAGAATTTGAGAGGATTTTCATCACACACACACCCGTTACCCGTTAGAATTTTAACTGAGTAAAAAGTACAGAAATCTAGTTTTTACAATAAAATCGTGTTGAAAAGCTCGTAATCAATTGTATGAACTCCTAAAGTTGGATTAAAACTTATTTTTCAACACTTTTGTATAGGTTTTGGACGAGCGGGTCTAAATGGGCCGAACAATGGACCCGTTAGAATTTTAACTGAGTAAGAAGCACAAAATCGAGTTTTTGCAATATAATTGTGTTGAAAAGCTCGTAATCAATTGTATGAACTCCTAAATATGGATTAAAACTTATTTTGCAACCCTTTTGTAGAGGTTTCGGACGAGCGGGTCTAAATGGGCCGAACAATGGACTCATTAGAATTTTAAGTGAGTAAAAAGCACAAAAATCGAGTTTTTGCAATATAATTGTGTTGAAAAGCTCGTAATCAATTATATGAAATCCTAAATTTTGATTAAAACTTATTTTGCAGCCCTTTTGTATAGATTTCGGACGAGCGGGTCTAAATGGGCCGAACAATGGACCCGTTAAAAATTTTAACTAAGTAAAAAGCACAAAAATTGAGTTTTTGCAATATAATTGTGTTGAAAAGCTCGTAATCAATTGTATGAACTCCTAAATTTGGATTAAAACTTATTTTGCAACCGTTTTGTAGAGATTTCGGACGAGCGGGTCTAAATGGGCTGAACAATGGACCCGTTAAAATATTGACTGAGTAAAAAGTACATAAATCGAGTTTTTGCAATATAATCGTGTTGAAAAGCTCGTAATCAATTGTATGAACTCCTAAATTTGGATTAAAACTTATTTTACAGCTCTTTTTGTAGAGGTATCGGACGAGCGGGTCTAAATGGGCCGAACAATGGACCCATTAGAATTTTAACTAAGTAAAAAGTACAGAAATCGAGTTTTTGCAATATAATCGTGTTGAAAAGCTCGTAATAAATTGTATGAACTCCTAAATTTGGATTAAAACTTATTTTGCAACCCTTTCGTAGAGGTTTCGGACGAGCGGGTCTAAATGGGCCGAACAATGGACCCATTAGAATTTTAAATTAGTAAAAAGTACATAAATCGAGTTTTTGCAATATAATCGTGTTGAAAAGCTCTTAATCAATTATATGAACTCCTAAATTTGGATTAAAACTTATTTTGCAGCCCTTTTTTAGAGGTTTCGAACGATCGGGTCTAAATGGGCTGAACAATGGACCCATTAGAATTTTAACAGAGTAAAAAGTAAAGAAATCGAGTTTTTGCAATATAATCGTGTTGAAACGCTCGTAATCTATTGTATGAACTCCTAAATTTGGATTAAAACTTATTTTGCAACCCTTTTGTAGAGGTTTCGGACGAGCGGGTCTAAATGAGCCGAACAATGGACCCGTTAGAATTTTAACTGAGTAAAAAGCACAAAAATCGAGTTTTTGCAATATAATTGTGTTAAAAAGCTCGTAATCATTTGTATGAACTCATAAAATTTGATTCTAACTTATTTTGCGGTCTTTTTTGTAAGGGTTTCGGACGAGCGGGTCTAAATGTGCCGAACAATGGACCCGTTAGAATTTTAACTGAGAAAAAAGTACAGAAATTGAGTTTTTGAAATATAATCGTGTTGAAAAGCTCGTAATCAATTGTATGAACTCCTAAATTTGGATTAAAACTTATTTTGCAACCCTTTTGTAGAGGTTTCGGACGAGCGAGTCTAAATGGGCCGAACAATGGACCCGTTAGAATTTTAATTGAGTAAAAAGTATAGTAATCGAGTTTTTGCTATATAATCGTGTTGAAAAGCTATTAATCAATTATATGAACTCCTAAAATTTTATTCTAACTTATTTTGCGGTCTTTTTTGTAGAGTTTTCGGACGAGCGGGTCAAAATGGGCCGAACAATGGACCCGTTAGAATTTTAACTGAGTAAAAAGTACAGAAATCAAGTTTTTGCAATATAAACATGTTGAAACGCTCGTAATCAATTTTATGAACTCCTAAATATGGATTAAAACTTATTTTGCAACCCTTTTGTAGAGGTTTCAGACGAGCGGGTCTAAATGGGCCGAACAATGGACCCAATAGAATTTTAACTGAGTAAAAAAGCCCAAAAATCGAGTTTTCGCAATATAATTGTGTTGAAAAGCTCGTAATCAATTATATGAACTCCTAAATTTGGATTAAAACTTATTTTGCAGCCCTTTTTGTAGAGGTTTCGGACGATCGGGTCTAAATGGGCTGAACAATGGACCCGTTAGAATTTTAACTGAGTAAAAAGTAAAGAAATCGAGTTTTTGCAATATAATCGTGTTGAAAAGCTCGTAATCTATTGTATAAACTCCTAAATTTGGATTAAAACTTATTTTGCAACCCTTTTGTAGAGGTTTCGAACGAGCGGGTCTAAATGGGTCGAACAATGGACCCGTTAGAATTTTAACTGAGTAAAAAGCACAAAAATCGAGTTTTTGCAATATAATTGTGTTGAAAAGCTCGTAATCAATTATATGAACTCCTAAAATTTGATTCTAACTTATTTTGCGGTCTTTTTTGTAAATGTTTCGGACGAGCGGGTCTAAATATGCCGAACAATGGACTCGTTAGAATTTTAACTGAGTAAAAAGTACAGAAATTGAGTTTTTGAAATATCATCGTGTTGAAAGGCTCGTAATCAAATGTATGAACTCCTAAATTTGGATTAAAACTTATTTTGCAACCCTTTTGTAAAGGTTTCAGACGAGCGGGTCTAAATGGATCGAACAATGGACCCGTTAGAATTTCAACTAAGTAAAAAGTATAGAAATCGAGTTTTTTTTCATATAATCGTGTTGAAAAGCTCGTAATCAATTATATGAACTCCTAAATTTGGATTAAAACTTATTTTGCAGCCCATTTTGTAGAGGTTTCGGACGATCGGGTCTAAATGGGCCAAATAATGGACCCGTTAGAATTTTAACGGAGTAAAAAGTACAGAAATCGAGTTTTTGCGATATAATCGTGTTGAAAAGCTCGTAATCAATTGTATGAACTCCTAAATTTGGATTAAAACTTATTTTGCAACCCTTTTGTAAAGATTTCGGACGAGCTGGTCTAAATGGGCCAAACAATGGACCCGTTAGAATTTTAACTGAGTAAATAGTACTTTAATCGAGTTTTTACAATGTAATCCTATTGAAAAGCTCGTAATCAATTATATAAACTCCTAAAATATGATTCTAACTTATTTTGCGGTCTTTTTTGTAAAGGTTTCGGACGAGCGGGTCTAAAAGGGTCGAACAATGGACCCGTTAGAATTTTAACAAAGTAAAAAGTACAAAAATCAAGTTTTTGAAATATAATCGTGTTGAAAAGCTCGTAATCAATTGTATGAACTCCTAAATTTGGATTAAAACTTATTTTGCAACCCTTTTGTAGAGGTTTCGGACGAGCGGGTCTAAATGGGCCGAACAATGGACCCGTTAGAATTTTAACAGAGTAAAAAGTACAGAATTCGTGTTTTTGCAATATAATCGTGTTGAAATGCTCGTAATCAATTTCGTGAACTCATAAATTTGGATTAAAACTTATTTTGCAACCTTTTTTGTAGAGGTTTCGGGCGATCGAGTCTAAATGGGCCGAACAATGGACCCGTTAGAATTTTAACTGAGTAAAAAGTACAAAAATAGAGTTTTTGCATTATAACAATGTTGAAAAGCTCGTAATCAATTGTATTAACTCCTAAATTTTGATTAAAACTTATTTTGAAACCTTTTGTAGAGGTTTCGGACGAGCGGGTCTAAATGGGCCGAACAATGGACCCGTTAGAATTTGAACTGAGTAAAAAGCACAAATATCGAGTTTTTGCAATATAATTGTGTTGAAAAACTCGTAATCATTTTATGAACTCCTAAATTTGGATTAAAACTTATTTTGCAACCCTTTTGTAGAGGTTTCGGACGAGTGGGTCTAAATGGGCCGAACAATGGGCCCGTTAGAATTTTAACTGAGTAAAAAGTACAGAAATCAAGTTTTTGCAATATAATCATGTTGAAAAGCTCGTAATCAATTATATAAACTCCTAAATTTTGATTAAAACTTATTTTGCAACCCTTTTGTAGAGGTTTCAGAGGAGCGGGTCTAAATGGGCTGAACAATGGACCCGTTAGAATTTTATCTGAGTAAAAAGTACTGAAATCGAGTTTTTGCAATATAATCGCTTTGAAAAGCTCGTAATCAATTATATGAAATCCTAAAATTGGATTCAAACTTGGTTTGCGGTCTTTTTTGTAGTAGTTTCGGACGAGCGAGTCTAAATGGGCCGAACAATGGACCCGTTAGAATTTTAACTGGGTAAAAAGGACAAAAATCGAGTTTTTGCAATATAATGGTGTTGAAAAGCTCGTAATCAATTGTATGAACTCCTAAATTCTGATTAAAACTTATTTTGCAACCCTTTTGTAAAGGTTTCGGACGAGTGAGTCTAAATTGGCCGAACAATGGACCCGTTAGAATTTTAACTAAGTAAAAAGTACAGTAATCTAGTTTTTGCAATATATACGTGTTGAAAAGCTCTTAATCAATTATATGAACTTCTAAAATTTGATTCTAACTTCTTTTGCAATCTTTTTTGTAAAGGTTTTGGACGAGCGGATCTAAATGGGCGGAACATAGGACCCGTTAGAATTTTAACTGAGTAAAAAGTACAGAAATCGAGTTTTTGCAATATAATCGTGTTGAAAAGCTCGTAATCAATTGTATGAACTCCTAAATTTAGATTAAAACTTATTTTGCAGCCCTTTTGTAGAGATTTCGGACGAACGGGTCTAAATGGGCCGAACAAAGGACCTGTTGGAATTTTAAAGGAGTAAAAAGTACATAAATCGAGTTTTTGCAATATAATCGTGTTGAAAAGCTACTAATTAAATTGTATGAACTCCTAAATTTGGATTAAAACTTATTTTGCAACCCTTTTGTAGAGGTTTCGGACGAGCGTGTCTAAATGGGCCGAACAATGATCCCGTTAGAATTTAACTGAGTAAAAAGTACAGTGATCGAGTTTTTGCAATATAATCGTGTTGAAAAGCTCTTAATCAAATATATGAACTCCTAAAATTTTATTCTAACTTATTTTGTTATCTTTTTTGTAAAGGTTTCGGACGAGCGGGTCTAAATGGACCGAACAATGGACCCGTTAGAATTTTAACTGAGTAAGAAGTACATAAATCGAGTTTTTGCAATATAATCGTGTTGAATAGCTCGTAATCAATTGTATGAACTCCTAAATTTTGATTAAAACTTATTTTGCAACCCTTTTGTAGAGGTTTCGGACGAGCGGGTCCAAATGGGCCGAACAATTGACCCGTTAGAAATTTAACTGAGTAAAAAGAACAAAAATCAAGTTTTTGCATTATAATTGTGTTAAAAAGTTCGTAATCAATTGTATGAACTCCTAAATTTGTATTAAAATTTATTTTGTAACCCTTTTGTAGAGGTTTCGGACGAGCGAGTCTAAATGGGCCGAACAATGGGCCCGTTAGAATTTTAACTGAATAAAAAATACATAAATCGAGTTTTTGCAATATAATCGTGTTGAAAAGCTCGTAATCAATTATATGAACTCCTAAAATTTGATTCTAACTTGTTTTGCGGTCTTTTTGGTAGAGGTTTCGGACGAGCGAGTCTAAATGGGCCGAACAATGGACCCGTTAGAATTTTAACAGAGTAAAAAGGACAAAAATCAAGTTTTTGCAATATAATTGTGTTGAAAAGCTCGTAATCAATTGTATGAACTCATGAATTTGGATTAAAACTTATTTTGCAACCCTTTTGTAAAGGTTTCGGACGAGTGAGTCTAAATTGGCCGAACAATGGACACGTTAGAATTTTAACTAAGTAAAAAGTACAGTAATTGAGTTTTTGCAATATATTCATTTTGAAAAGCTCTTAATCAATTATATGAACTTCTAAAATTTGATTCTAACATATTTTGCAATCTTCTTTGTAAATGTTTCGGACGAGCGGGTCTAAATGGGCGGAATATAGGACCCTTAGAATTTTAACTGAGTAAAAAGTATAGAAATCGAGTTTTTCCAATATAATCGTGTTGAAAAGCTCGTAATCAATTGTATGAACTCCTAAATTTAGATTAAAACTTATTTTAAAGCCCTTTTTGTAGAGGTTTCGGACGAACGGGTCTAAATGGGCCGAACAAAGGACCTGTTAGAATTTTAAAGGAGTAAAAAGTACATAAATCAAGTTTTTGCAATATAATCGTGTTGAAAAGCTCGTAATCAAATTGTATGAACTCCTAAATTTGGATTAAAACTTATTTTGCAACCCTTTTGTAGAGGTTTCAGACGAGCGAATCTAAATGGGCCGAACAATGGGCCCGTTAGAATTTTAACTGAATAAAAAGTACAGAAATCGAGTTTTTGCAATATAATCGTGTTGAAAAGCTCGTAATCAATTATATGAACTCCTAAAATTTGATTCTAACTTGTTTTGCGGCCCTTTTGTAGAGATTTCGGACGAACGGGTCTAAATGGGCCGAACAAAGGACCTGTTAGAATTTTAAAGGATTAAAAAGTACATAAATCGAGTTTTTGCAATATAATCGTGTTGAAAAGCTACTAATTAAATTGTATGAACTCCTAAATTTGGATTAAAACTTATTTTGCAACCCTTTTGTAGAGATTTCGGACGAGCGTGTCTAAATGGGCCGAACAATGATCCCGTTAGAATTTAACTGAGTAAAAAGTACAGTGATCGAGTTTTTGCAATATAATCGTGTTGAAAAGCTCTTAATCAATTATATGAACTCCTAAAATTTTATTCTAACTTATTTTGTTATCTTTTTTGTAAAGGTTTCGGACGAGCGGGTCTAAATGGACCGAACAATGGACCCGTTAGAATTTTAACTGAGTAAGAAGTACATAAATCGAGTTTTTGCAATATAATCGTGTTGAATAGCTCGTAATCAATTGTATGAACTCCTAAATTTTGATTAAAACTTATTTTGCAACCCTTTTGTAGAGGTTTCGGACGAGCGGGTCCAAATGGGCCGAACAATTGACCCGTTAGAAATTTAACTGAGTAAAAAGCACAAAAATCAAGTTTTTGCATTATAATTGTGTTAAAAAGTTCGTAATCAATTGTATGAACTCCTAAATTTGTATTAAAATTTATTTTGCAACCCTTTTGTAGAGGTTTCGGACGAGCGAGTCTAAATGGGCCGAACAATGGGCCCGTTAGAATTTTAACTGAATAAAAAATACATAAATCGAGTTTTTGCAATATAATCGTGTTGAAAAGCTCGTAATCAATTATATGAACTCCTAAAATTTGATTCTAACTTGTTTTGCGGTCTTTTTGGTAGAGGTTTCGGACGAGCGAGTCTAAATGGGCCGAACAATGGACCCGTTAGAATTTTAACTGAGTAAAAAGGACAAAAATCGAGTTTTTGCAATATAATTGTGTTGAAAAGCTCGTAATCAATTGTATGAACTCCTGAATTTGGATTAAAACTTATTTTGCAACCCTTTTGTAAAGGTTTCAGACGAGTGAGTCTAAATTGGCCGAACAATGGACACGTTAGAATTTTAACTAAGTAAAAAGTACAGTAATTGAGTTTTTGCAATATATTCATTTTGAAAAGCTCTTAATCAATTATATGAACTTCTAAAATTTGATTCTAACATATTTTGCAATCTTTTTTGTAAAGGTTTCGGACGAGCGGGTCTAAATGGGCGGAATATAGGACCCTTAGAATTTTAACTGAGTAAAAAGTATAGAAATCGAGTTTTTCCAATATAATCGTGTTGAAAAGCTCGTAATCAATTGTATGAACTCCTAAATTTAGATTAAAACTTATTTTAAAGCCCTTTTTGTAGAGGTTTCGGACGAACGAGTCTAAATGGGCCGAACAAAGGACCTGTTAGAATTTTAAAGGAGTAAAAAGTACAGAAATCAAGTTTTTGCAATATAATCGTGTTGAAAAGCTCGTAATCAAATTGTATGAACTCCTAAATTTGGATTAAAACTTATTTTGCAACCCTTTTGTAGTGGTTTCAGACGAGCGAATCTAAATGGGCTAAACAATGGGCCCGTTAGAATTTTAACTGAATAAAAAGTACATAAATCGAGTTTTGTAATATAATCATGTTGAAAAACTCGTAATCAATTATATGAACTCCTAAAATTTGATTCTAACTTTTTTTGCGGTCTTTTTGGTAGAGGTTTCGGACGAGCGAGTCTAAATGGGCCGAACAATGGACCCGTTAGAATTTTAACTGAGTAAAAAGGACAAAAATCGAGTTTTTGCAATATAATTGTGTTGAAAAGCTCGTAATCAATTGTATGAACTCCTGAATTTGGATTAAAACTTATTTTGCAACCCTTTTGTAAAGGTTTCGGACGAGTGAGTCTAAATTGGCCGAACAATGGACCCGTTAGAATTTTAACTAAGTAAAAAGTACAGTAATCGAGTTTTTGCAAAATATTCATTTTGAAAAGCTCTTAATCAATTATATGAACTTCTAAAATTTGATTCTAACATATTTTGTAATCTTTTTTGTAAAGGTTTCGAACGAGCGGGTCTAAATGGACCGAACAATGGACCCGTTAGAATTTTAACTGAGTAAGAAGTACATAAATCGAGTTTTTGCAATATAATCGTGTTGAATAGTCCGTAATCAATTGTATGAACTCCTAAATTTTGATTAAAACTTATTTTGCAACCCTTTTGTAGAGGTTTCGGACGAGCGGGTCCAAATGGGCCGAACAATTGACCCGTTAGAAATTTAACTGAGTAAAAAGCACAAAAATCAAGTATTTGCATTATAATTGTGTTAAAAAGTTCGTAATCAATTGTATGAACTCCTAAATTTGTATTAAAATTTATTTTGCAACCCTTTTGAAGAGGTTTCGGACGAGCGAGTCTAAATGGGCCGAACAATGGGCCCGTTAGAATTTTAACTGAATAAAAAATACATAAATCGAGTTTTTGCAATATAATCGTGTTGAAAAGCTCGTAATCAATTATATGAACTCCTAAAATTTGATTCTAACTTGTTTTGCGGTCTTTTTGGTAGAGGTTTCGGACGAGCGAGTCTAAATGGGCCGAACAATGGACCCGTTAGAATTTTAACTGAGTAAAAAGGACAAAAATCGAGTTTTTGCAATATAATTGTGTTGAAAAGCTCGTAATCAATTGTATGAACTCCTGAATTTGGATTAAAACTTATTTTGCAACCCTTTTGTAAAGGTTTCGGACGAGTGAGTCTAAATTGGCCGAACAATGGACACGTTAGAATTTTAACTAAGTAAAAAGTACAGTAATTGAGTTTTTGCAATATATTCATTTTGAAAAGCTCTTAATCAATTATATGAACTTCTAAAATTTGATTCTAACATATTTTGCAATCTTTTTTGTAAAGGTTTCGGACGAGCGGGTCTAAATGGGCGGAACATAGGACCCTTAGAATTTTAACTGAGTAAAAAGTATAGAAATCGAGTTTTTCCAATATAATCGTGTTGAAAAGCTCGTAATCAATTGTATGACCTCCTAAATTTAGATTAAAACTTATTTTAAAGCCCTTTTTGTAGAGGTTTCGGACGAACGGGTCTAAATGGGCCGAACAAAGGACCTGTTAGAATTTTAAAGGAGTAAAAAGTACAGAAATCAAGTTTTTGCAATATAATCGTGTTGAAAAGCTCGTAATCAAATTCTATGAACTCCTAAATTTGGATTAAAACTTATTTTGCAACCCTTTTGTAGAGGTTTCAGACGAGCGAATCTAAATGGGCTAAACAATGGGCCCGTTAGAATTTTAACTGAATAAAAAGTACATAAATCGAGTTTTGTAATATAATCATGTTGAAAAACTCGTAATCAATTATATGAACTCCTAAAATTTGATTCTAACTTTTTTTGCGGTCTTTTTGGTAGAGGTTTCGGACGAGCGAGTCTAAATGGGCCGAACAATGGACCCGCTAGAATTTTAACTGAGTAAAAAGGACAAAAATCGAGTTTTTGCAATATAATTGTGTTGAAAAGCTCGTAATCAATTGTATGAACTCCTGAATTTGGATTAAAACTTATTTTGCAACCCTTTTGTAAAGGTTTCGGACGAGTGAGTCTAAATTGGCCGAACAATGGACCCGTTAGAATTTTAACTAAGTAAAAAGTACAGTAATCGAGTTTTTGCAATATATTCATTTTGAAAAGCTCTTAATCAATTATATGAACTTCTAAAATTTGATTCTAACATATTTTGTAATCTTTTTTGTAAAGGTTTCGAACGAGCGGGTCTAAATGGACCGAACAATGGACCCGTTAGAATTTTAACTGAGTAAGAAGTACATAAATCGAGTTTTTGCAATATAATCGTGTTGAATAGTCCGTAATCAATTGTATGAACTCCTAAATTTTGATTAAAACTTATTTTGCAACCCTTTTGTAGAGGTTTCGGACGAGCGGGTCCAAATGGGCCGAACAATTGACCCGTTAGAAATTTAACTGAGTAAAAAGCACAAAAATCAAGTTTTTGCATTATAATTGTGTTAAAAAGTTCGTAATCAATTGTATGAACTCCTAAATTTGTATTAAAATTTATTTTGCAACCCTTTTGTAGAGGTTTCGGACGAGCGAGTCTAAATGGGCCGAACAATGGGCCCGTTAGAATTTTAACTGAATAAAAAATACATAAATCGAGTTTTTGCAATATAATCGTGTTGAAAAGCTCGTAATCAATTATATGAACTCCTAAAATTTGATTCTAACTTGTTTTGCGGTCTTTTTAGTAGAGGTTTCGGACGAGCGAGTCTAAATAGGCCGAACAATGGACCCGTTAGAATTTTAACTGAGTAAAAAGGACAAAAATCGAGTTTTTGCAATATAATTGTGTTGAAAAACTCGTAATCAATTGTATGAACTCCTGAATTTGTATTAAAACTTATTTTGCAACCCTTTTGTAAAGGTTTCGGACGAGTGAGTCTAAATTGGCCGAACAATGGACACGTTAGAATTTTAACTAAGTAAAAAGTACAGTAATTGAGTTTTTGCAATATATTCATTTTGAAAAGCTCTTAATCAATTATATGAACTTCTAAAATTTGATTCTAACATATTTTGCAATCTTCTTTGTAAAGGTTTCGGACGAGCGGGTCTAAATGGGCGGAATATAGGACCCTTAGAATTTTAACTGAGTAAAAAGTATAGAAATCGAGTTTTTCCAATATAATCGTGTTGAAAAGCTCGTAATCAATTGTATGAACTCCTAAATTTAGATTAAAACTTATTTTAAAGCCCTTTTTGTAGAGGTTTCGGACGAACGGGTCTAAATGGGCCGAACAAAGGACCTGTTAGAATTTTAAAGGAGTAAAAAGTACAGAAATCAAGTTTTTGCAATATAATCGTGTCGAAAAGCTCGTAATCAAATTGTATGAACTCCTAAATTTGGATTAAAACTTATTTTGCAACCCTTTTGTAGAGGTTTCAGACGAGCGAATCTAAATGGGCCGAACAATGGGCCCGTTAGAATTTTAACTGAATAAAAAGTACAGAAATCGAGTTTTTGCAATATAATCGTTTTGAAAAGCTCGTAATCAATTATATGAACTCCTAAAATTTGATTCTAACTTGTTTTGCGGCCCTTTTGTAGAGATTTCGGACGAACGGGTCTAAATGGGCCGAACAAAGGACCTGTTAGAATTTTAAAGGAGTAAAAAGTACATAAATCGAGTTTTTGCAATATATTCGTGTTGAAAAGCTACTAATTAAATTGTATGAACTCCTAAATTTGGATTAAAACTTATTTTGCAACCCTTTTGTAGAGGTTTCGGACGAGCGTGTCTAAATGGGCCGAACAATGATCCCGTTAGAATTTAACTGAGTAAAAAGTACAGTGATCGAGTTTTTGCAATATAATCGTGTTGAAAAGCTCTTAATCAATTATATGAACTCCTAAAATTTTATTCTAACTTATTTTGTTATCTTTTTTGTAAAGGTTTCGGACGAGCGGGTCTAAATGGACCGAACAATGGACCCGTTAGAATTTTAACTGAGTAAGAAGTACATAAATCGAGTTTTTGCAATATAATCGTGTTGAATAGCTCGTAATCAATTGTATGAACTCCTAAGTTTTGATTAAAACTTATTTTGCAACCCTTTTGTAGAGGTTTCGGACGAGCGGGTCCAAATGGGCCGAACAATTGACCCGTTAGAAATTTAACTGAGTAAAAAGCACAAAAATCAAGTTTTTGCATTATAATTGTGTTAAAAAGTTCGTAATCAATTGTATGAACTCCTAAATTTGTATTAAAACTTATTTTGCAACCCTTTTGTAGAGGTTTCGGACGAGCGAGTCTAAATGGGCCGAACAATGGGCCCGTTAGAATTTTAACTGAATAAAAAATACATAAATCGAGTTTTTGCAATATAATCGTGTTGAAAAGCTCGTAATCAATTATATGAACTCCTAAAATTTGATTCTAACTTGTTTTGCGGTCTTTTTGGTAGAGGTTTCGGACGAGCGAGTCTAAATGGGCCGAACAATGGACCCGTTAGAATTTTAACAGAGTAAAAAGGACAAAAATCAAGTTTTTGCAATATAATTGTGTTGAAAAGCTCGTAATCAATTGTATGAACTCATGAATTTGGATTAAAACTTATTTTGCAACCCTTTTGTAAAGGTTTCGGACGAGTGAGTCTAAATTGGCCGAACAATGGACCCGTTAGAATTTTAACTAAGTAAAAAGTACAGTAATTGAGTTTTTGCAATATATTCATTTTGAAAAGCTCTTAATCAATTATATGAACTTCTAAAATTTGATTCTAACATATTTTGCAATCTTCTTTGTAAATGTTTCGGACGAGCGGGTCTAAATGGGCGGAATATAGGACCCTTAGAATTTTAACTGAGTAAAAAGTATAGAAATCGAGTTTTTCCAATATAATCGTGTTGAAAAGCTCGTAATCAATTGTATGAACTCCTAAATTTAGATTAAAACTTATTTTAAAGCCCTTTTTGTAGAGGTTTCAGACGAACGGGTCTAAATGGGCCGAACAAAGGACCTGTTAGAATTTTAAAGGAGTAAAAAGTACATAAATCAAGTTTTTGCAATATAATCGTGTTGAAAAGCTCGTAATCAAATTGTATGAACTCCTAAATTTGGATTAAAACTTATTTTGCAACCCTTTTGTAGAGGTTTCAGACGAGCGAATCTAAATGGGCCGAACAATGGGCCCGTTAGAATTTTAACTGAATAAAAAGTACAGAAATCGAGTTTTTGCAATATAATCGTGTTGAAAAGCTCGTAATCAATTATATGAACTCCTAAAATTTGATTCTAACTTGTTTTGCGGCCCTTTTGTAGAGATTTCGGACGAACGGGTCTAAATGGGCCGAACAAAGGACCTGTTAGAATTTTAAAGGATTAAAAAGTACATAAATCGAGTTTTTGCAATATAATCGTGTTGAAAAGCTACTAATTAAATTGTATGAACTCCTAAATTTGGATTAAAACTTATTTTGCAACCCTTTTGTAGAGATTTCGGACGAGCGTGTCTAAATGGGCCGAACAATGATCCCGTTAGAATTTAACTGAGTAAAAAGTACAGTGATCGAGTTTTTGCAATATAATCGTGTTGAAAAGCTCTTAATCAATTATATGAACTCCTAAAATTTTATTCTAACTTATTTTGTTATCTTTTTTGTAAAGGTTTCGGACGAGCGGGTCTAAATGGACCGAACAATGGACCCGTTAGAATTTTAACTGAGTAAGAAGTACATAAATCGAGTTTTTGCAATATAATCGTGTTGAATAGCTCGTAATCAATTGTATGAACTCCTAAATTTTGATTAAAACTTATTTTGCAACCCTTTTGTAGAGGTTTCGGACGAGCGGGTCCAAATGGGCCGAACAATTGACCCGTTAGAAATTTAACTGAGTAAAAAGCACAAAAATCAAGTTTTTGCATTATAATTGTGTTAAAAAGTTCGTAATCAATTGTATGAACTCCTAAATTTGTATTAAAATTTATTTTGCAACCCTTTTGTAGAGGTTTCGGACGAGCGAGTCTAAATGGGCCGAACAATGGGCCCGTTAGAATTTTAACTGAATAAAAAATACATAAATCGAGTTTTTGCAATATAATCGTGTTGAAAAGCTCGTAATCAATTATATGAACTCCTAAAATTTGATTCTAACTTGTTTTGCGGTCTTTTTGGTAGAGGTTTCGGACGAGCGAGTCTAAATGGGCCGAACAATGGACCCGTTAGAATTTTAACTGAGTAAAAAGGACAAAAATCGAGTTTTTGCAATATAATTGTGTTGAAAAGCTCGTAATCAATTGTATGAACTCCTGAATTTGGATTAAAACTTATTTTGCAACCCTTTTGTAAAGGTTTCAGACGAGTGAGTCTAAATTGGCCGAACAATGGACACGTTAGAATTTTAACTAAGTAAAAAGTACAGTAATTGAGTTTTTGCAATATATTCATTTTGAAAAGCTCTTAATCAATTATATGAACTTCTAAAATTTGATTCTAACATATTTTGCAATCTTTTTTGTAAAGGTTTCGGACGAGCGGGTCTAAATGGGCGGAATATAGGACCCTTAGAATTTTAACTGAGTAAAAAGTATAGAAATCGAGTTTTTCCAATATAATCGTGTTGAAAAGCTCGTAATCAATTGTATGAACTCCTAAATTTAGATTAAAACTTATTTTAAAGCCCTTTTTGTAGAGGTTTCGGACGAACGAGTCTAAATGGGCCGAACAAAGGACCTGTTAGAATTTTAAAGGAGTAAAAAGTACAGAAATCAAGTTTTTGCAATATAATCGTGTTGAAAAGCTCGTAATCAAATTGTATGAACTCCTAAATTTGGATTAAAACTTATTTTGCAACCCTTTTGTAGAGGTTTCAGACGAGCGAATCTAAATGGGCTAAACAATGGGCCCGTTAGAATTTTAACTGAATAAAAAGTACATAAATCGAGTTTTGTAATATAATCATGTTGAAAAACTCGTAATCAATTATATGAACTCCTAAAATTTGATTCTAACTTTTTTTGCGGTCTTTTTGGTAGAGGTTTCGGACGAGCGAGTCTAAATGGGCCGAACAATGGACCCGTTAGAATTTTAACTGAGTAAAAAGGACAAAAATCGAGTTTTTGCAATATAATTGTGTTGAAAAGCTCGTAATCAATTGTATGAACTCCTGAATTTGGATTAAAACTTATTTTGCAACCCTTTTGTAAAGGTTTCGGACGAGTGAGTCTAAATTGGCCGAACAATGGACCCGTTAGAATTTTAACTAAGTAAAAAGTACAGTAATCGAGTTTTTGCAAAATATTCATTTTGAAAAGCTCTTAATCAATTATATGAACTTCTAAAATTTGATTCTAACATATTTTGTAATCTTTTTTGTAAAGGTTTCGAACGAGCGGGTCTAAATGGACCGAACAATGGACCCGTTAGAATTTTAACTGAGTAAGAAGTACATAAATCGAGTTTTTGCAATATAATCGTGTTGAATAGTCCGTAATCAATTGTATGAACTCCTAAATTTTGATTAAAACTTATTTTGCAACCCTTTTGTAGAGGTTTCGGACGAACGGGTCCAAATGGGCCGAACAATTGACCCGTTAGAAATTTAACTGAGTAAAAAGCACAAAAATCAAGTATTTGCATTATAATTGTGTTAAAAAGTTCGTAATCAATTGTATGAACTCCTAAATTTGTATTAAAATTTATTTTGCAACCCTTTTGAAGAGGTTTCGGACGAGCGAGTCTAAATGGGCCGAACAATGGGCCCGTTAGAATTTTAACTGAATAAAAAATACATAAATCGAGTTTTTGCAATATAATCGTGTTGAAAAGCTCGTAATCAATTATATGAACTCCTAAAATTTGATTCTAACTTGTTTTGCGGTCTTTTTGGTAGAGGTTTCGGACGAGCGAGTCTAAATGGGCCGAACAATGGACCCGTTAGAATTTTAACTGAGTAAAAAGGACAAAAATCGAGTTTTTGCAATATAATTGTGTTGAAAAGCTCGTAATCAATTGTATGAACTCCTGAATTTGGATTAAAACTTATTTTGCAACCCTTTTGTAAAGGTTTCGGACGAGTGAGTCTAAATTGGCCGAACAATGGACACGTTAGAATTTTAACTAAGTAAAAAGTACAGTAATTGAGTTTTTGCAATATATTCATTTTGAAAAGCTCTTAATCAATTATATGAACTTCTAAAATTTGATTCTAACATATTTTGCAATCTTTTTTGTAGAGGTTTCGGACGAACGGGTCTAAATGGGCCGAACAAAGGACCTGTTAGAATTTTAAAGGAGTAAAAAGTACAGAAATCAAGTTTTTGCAATATAATCGTGTTGAAAAGCTCGTAATCAAATTCTATGAACTCCTAAATTTGGATTAAAACTTATTTTGCAACCCTTTTGTAGAGGTTTCAGACGAGCGAATCTAAATGGGCTAAACAATGGGCCCGTTAGAATTTTAACTGAATAAAAAGTACATAAATCGAGTTTTGTAATATAATCATGTTGAAAAACTCGTAATCAATTATATGAACTCCTAAAATTTGATTCTAACTTTTTTTGCGGTCTTTTTGGTAGAGGTTTCGGACGAGCGAGTCTAAATGGGCCGAACAATGGACCCGTTAGAATTTTAACTGAGTAAAAAGGACAAAAATCGAGTTTTTGCAATATAATTGTGTTGAAAAGCTCGTAATCAATTGTATGAACTCCTGAATTTGGATTAAAACTTATTTTGCAACCCTTTTGTAAAGGTTTCGGACGAGTGAGTCTAAATTGGCCGAACAATGGACCCGTTAGAATTTTAACTAAGTAAAAAGTACAGTAATCGAGTTTTTGCAATATATTCATTTTGAAAAGCTCTTAATCAATTATATGAACTTCTAAAATTTGATTCTAACATATTTTGTAATCTTTTTTGTAAAGGTTTCGAACGAGCGGGTCTAAATGGACCGAACAATGGACCCGTTAGAATTTTAACTGAGTAAGAAGTACATAAATCGAGTTTTTGCAATATAATCGTGTTGAATAGTCCGTAATCAATTGTATGAACTCCTAAATTTTGATTAAAACTTATTTTGCAACCCTTTTGTAGAGGTTTCGGACGAGCGGGTCCAAATGGGCCGAACAATTGACCCGTTAGAAATTTAACTGAGTAAAAAGCACAAAAATCAAGTTTTTGCATTATAATTGTGTTAAAAAGTTCGTAATCAATTGTATGAACTCCTAAATTTGTATTAAAATTTATTTTGCAACCCTTTTGTAGAGGTTTCGGACGAGCGAGTCTAAATGGGCCGAACAATGGGCCCGTTAGAATTTTAACTGAATAAAAAATACATAAATCGAGTTTTTGCAATATAATCGTGTTGAAAAGCTCGTAATCAATTATATGAACTCCTAAAATTTGATTCTAACTTGTTTTGCGGTCTTTTTAGTAGAGGTTTCGGACGAGCGAGTCTAAATAGGCCGAACAATGGACCCGTTAGAATTTTAACTGAGTAAAAAGGACAAAAATCGAGTTTTTGCAATATAATTGTGTTGAAAAGCTCGTAATCAATTGTATGAACTCCTGAATTTGTATTAAAACTTATTTTGCAACCCTTTTGTAAAGGTTTCGGACGAGTGAGTCTAAATTGGCCGAACAATGGACACGTTAGAATTTTAACTAAGTAAAAAGTACAGTAATTGAGTTTTTGCAATATATTCATTTTGAAAAGCTCTTAATCAATTATATGAACTTCTAAAATTTGATTCTAACATATTTTGCAATCTTCTTTGTAAAGGTTTCGGACGAGCGGGTCTAAATGGGCGGAATATAGGACCCTTAGAATTTTAACTGAGTAAAAAGTATAGAAATCGAGTTTTTCCAATATAATCGTGTTGAAAAGCTCGTAATCAATTGTATGAACTCCTAAATTTAGATTAAAACTTATTTTAAAGCCCTTTTTGTAGAGGTTTCGGACGAACGGGTCTAAATGGGCCGAACAAAGGACCTGTTAGAATTTTAAAGGAGTAAAAAGTACAGAAATCAAGTTTTTGCAATATAATCGTGTCGAAAAGCTCGTAATCAAATTGTATGAACTCCTAAATTTGGATTAAAACTTATTTTGCAACCCTTTTGTAGAGGTTTCAGACGAGCGAATCTAAATGGGCCGAACAATGGGCCCGTTAGAATTTTAACTGAATAAAAAGTACAGAAATCGAGTTTTTGCAATATAATCGTGTTGAAAAGCTCGTAATCAATTATATGAACTCCTAAAATTTGATTCTAACTTGTTTTGCGGCCCTTTTGTAGAGATTTCGGACGAACGGGTCTAAATGGGCCGAACAAAGGACCTGTTAGAATTTTAAAGGAGTAAAAAGTACATAAATCGAGTTTTTGCAATATATTCGTGTTGAAAAGCTACTAATTAAATTGTATGAACTCCTAAATTTGGATTAAAACTTATTTTGCAACCCTTTTGTAGAGGTTTCGGACGAGCGTGTCTAAATGGGCCGAACAATGATCCCGTTAGAATTTAACTGAGTAAAAAGTACAGTGATCGAGTTTTTGCAATATAATCGTGTTGAAAAGCTCTTAATCAATTATATGAACTCCTAAAATTTTATTCTAACTTATTTTGTTATCTTTTTTGTAAAGGTTTCGGACGAGCGGGTCTAAATGGACCGAACAATGGACCCGTTAGAATTTTAACTGAGTAAGAAGTACATAAATCGAGTTTTTGCAATATAATCGTGTTGAATAGCTCGTAATCAATTGTATGAACTCCTAAGTTTTGATTAAAACTTATTTTGCAACCCTTTTGTAGAGGTTTCGGACGAGCGGGTCCAAATGGGCCGAACAATTGACCCGTTAGAAATTTAACTGAGTAAAAAGCACAAAAATCAAGTTTTTGCATTATAATTGTGTTAAAAAGTTCGTAATCAATTGTATGAACTCCTAAATTTGTATTAAAACTTATTTTGCAACCCTTTTGTAGAGGTTTCGGACGAGCGAGTCTAAATGGGCCGAACAATGGGCCCGTTAGAATTTTAACTGAATAAAAAATACATAAATCGAGTTTTTGCAATATAATCGTGTTGAAAAGCTCGTAATCAATTATATGAACTCCTAAAATTTGATTCTAACTTGTTTTGCGGTCTTTTTGGTAGAGGTTTCGGACGAGCGAGTCTAAATGGGCCGAACAATGGACCCGTTAGAATTTTAACAGAGTAAAAAGGACAAAAATCAAGTTTTTGCAATATAATTGTGTTGAAAAGCTCGTAATCAATTGTATGAACTCATGAATTTGGATTAAAACTTATTTTGCAACCCTTTTGTAAAGGTTTCGGACGAGTGAGTCTAAATTGGCCGAACAATGGACCCGTTAGAATTTTAACTAAGTAAAAAGTACAGTAATTGAGTTTTTGCAATATATTCATTTTGAAAAGCTCTTAATCAATTATATGAACTTCTAAAATTTGATTCTAACATATTTTGCAATCTTCTTTGTAAATGTTTCGGACGAGCGGGTCTAAATGGGCGGAATATAGGACCCTTAGAATTTTAACTGAGTAAAAAGTATAGAAATCGAGTTTTTCCAATATAATCGTGTTGAAAAGCTCGTAATCAATTGTATGAACTCCTAAATTTAGATTAAAACTTATTTTAAAGCCCTTTTTGTAGAGGTTTCAGACGAACGGGTCTAAATGGGCCGAACAAAGGACCTGTTAGAATTTTAAAGGAGTAAAAAGTACATAAATCAAGTTTGTGCAATATAATCGTGTTGAAAAGCTCGTAATCAAATTGTATGAACTCCTAAATTTGGATTAAAACTTATTTTGCAACCCTTTTGTAGAGGTTTCAGACGAGCGAATCTAAATGGGCCGAACAATGGGCCCGTTAGAATTTTAACTGAATAAAAAGTACAGAAATCGAGTTTTTGCAATATAATCGTGTTGAAAAGCTCGTAATCAATTATATGAACTCCTAAAATTTGATTCTAACTTGTTTTGCGGCCCTTTTGTAGAGATTTCGGACGAACGGGTCTAAATGGGCCGAACAAAGGACCTGTTAGAATTTTAAAGGATTAAAAAGTACATAAATCGAGTTTTTGCAATATAATCGTGTTGAAAAGCTACTAATTAAATTGTATGAACTCCTAAATTTGGATTAAAACTTATTTTGCAACCCTTTTGTAGAGATTTCGGACGAGCGTGTCTAAATGGGCCGAACAATGATCCCGTTAGAATTTAACTGAGTAAAAAGTACAGTGATCGAGTTTTTGCAATATAATCGTGTTGAAAAGCTCTTAATCAATTATATGAACTCCTAAAATTTTATTCTAACTTATTTTGTTATCTTTTTTGTAAAGGTTTCGGACGAGCGGGTCTAAATGGACCGAACAATGGACCCGTTAGAATTTTAACTGAGTAAGAAGTACATAAATCGAGTTTTTGCAATATAATCGTGTTGAATAGCTCGTAATCAATTGTATGAACTCCTAAATTTTGATTAAAACTTATTTTGCAACCCTTTTGTAGAGGTTTCGGACGAGCGGGTCCAAATGGGCCGAACAATTGACCCGTTAGAAATTTAACTGAGTAAAAAGCACAAAAATCAAGTTTTTGCATTATAATTGTGTTAAAAAGTTCGTAATCAATTGTATGAACTCCTAAATTTGTATTAAAATTTATTTTGCAACCCTTTTGTAGAGGTTTCGGACGAGCGAGTCTAAATGGGCCGAACAATGGGCCCGTTAGAATTTTAACTGAATAAAAAATACATAAATCGAGTTTTTGCAATATAATCGTGTTGAAAAGCTCGTAATCAATTATATGAACTCCTAAAATTTGATTCTAACTTGTTTTGCGGTCTTTTTGGTAGAGGTTTCGGACGAGCGAGTCTAAATGGGCCGAACAATGGACCCGTTAGAATTTTAACTGAGTAAAAAGGACAAAAATCGAGTTTTTGCAATATAATTGTGTTGAAAAGCTCGTAATCAATTGTATGAACTCCTGAATTTGGATTAAAACTTATTTTGCAACCCTTTTGTAAAGGTTTCAGACGAGTGAGTCTAAATTGGCCGAACAATGGACACGTTAGAATTTTAACTAAGTAAAAAGTACAGTAATTGAGTTTTTGCAATATATTCATTTTGAAAAGCTCTTAATCAATTATATGAACTTCTAAAATTTGATTCTAACATATTTTGCAATCTTTTTTGTAAAGGTTTCGGACGAGCGGGTCTAAATGGGCGGAATATAGGACCCTTAGAATTTTAACTGAGTAAAAAGTATAGAAATCGAGTTTTTCCAATATAATCGTGTTGAAAAGCTCGTAATCAATTGTATGAACTCCTAAATTTAGATTAAAACTTATTTTAAAGCCCTTTTTGTAGAGGTTTCGGACGAACGAGTCTAAATGGGCCGAACAAAGGACCTGTTAGAATTTTAAAGGAGTAAAAAGTACAGAAATCAAGTTTTTGCAATATAATCGTGTTGAAAAGCTCGTAATCAAATTGTATGAACTCCTAAATTTGGATTAAAACTTATTTTGCAACCCTTTTGTAGAGGTTTCAGACGAGCGAATCTAAATGGGCTAAACAATGGGCCCGTTAGAATTTTAACTGAATAAAAAGTACATAAATCGAGTTTTGTAATATAATCATGTTGAAAAACTCGTAATCAATTATATGAACTCCTAAAATTTGATTCTAACTTTTTTTGCGGTCTTTTTGGTAGAGGTTTCGGACGAGCGAGTCTAAATGGGCCGAACAATGGACCCGTTAGAATTTTAACTGAGTAAAAAGGACAAAAATCGAGTTTTTGCAATATAATTGTGTTGAAAAGCTCGTAATCAATTGTATGAACTCCTGAATTTGGATTAAAACTTATTTTGCAACCCTTTTGTAAATGTTTCGGACGAGTGAGTCTAAATTGGCCGAACAATGGACCCGTTAGAATTTTAACTAAGTAAAAAGTACAGTAATCGAGTTTTTGCAAAATATTCATTTTGAAAAGCTCTTAATCAATTATATGAACTTCTAAAATTTGATTCTAACATATTTTGTAATCTTTTTTGTAAAGGTTTCGAACGAGCGGGTCTAAATGGACCGAACAATGGACCCGTTAGAATTTTAACTGAGTAAGAAGTACATAAATCGAGTTTTTGCAATATAATCGTGTTGAATAGTCCGTAATCAATTGTATGAACTCCTAAATTTTGATTAAAACTTATTTTGCAACCCTTTTGTAGAGGTTTCGGACGAGCGGGTCCAAATGGGCCGAACAATTGACCCGTTAGAAATTTAACTGAGTAAAAAGCACAAAAATCAAGTATTTGCATTATAATTGTGTTAAAAAGTTCGTAATCAATTGTATGAACTCCTAAATTTGTATTAAAATTTATTTTGCAACCCTTTTGAAGAGGTTTCGGACGAGCGAGTCTAAATGGGCCGAACAATGGGCCCGTTAGAATTTTAACTGAATAAAAAATACATAAATCGAGTTTTTGCAATATAATCGTGTTGAAAAGCTCGTAATCAATTATATGAACTCCTAAAATTTGATTCTAACTTGTTTTGCGGTCTTTTTGGTAGAGGTTTCGGACGAGCGAGTCTAAATGGGCCGAACAATGGACCCGTTAGAATTTTAACTGAGTAAAAAGGACAAAAATCGAGTTTTTGCAATATAATTGTGTTGAAAAGCTCGTAATCAATTGTATGAACTCCTGAATTTGGATTAAAACTTATTTTGCAACCCTTTTGTAAAGGTTTCGGACGAGTGAGTCTAAATTGGCCGAACAATGGACACGTTAGAATTTTAACTAAGTAAAAAGTACAGTAATTGAGTTTTTGCAATATATTCATTTTGAAAAGCTCTTAATCAATTATATGAACTTCTAAAATTTGATTCTAACATATTTTGCAATCTTTTTTGTAAAGGTTTCGGACGAGCGGGTCTAAATGGGCGGAACATAGGACCCTTAGAATTTTAACTGAGTAAAAAGTATAGAAATCGAGTTTTTCCAATATAATCGTGTTGAAAAGCTCGTAATCAATTGTATGAACTCCTAAATTTAGATTAAAACTTATTTTAAAGCCCTTTTTGTAGAGGTTTCGGACGAACGGGTCTAAATGGGCCGAACAAAGGACCTGTTAGAATTTTAAAGGAGTAAAAAGTACAGAAATCAAGTTTTTGCAATATAATCGTGTTGAAAAGCTCGTAATCAAATTCTATGAACTCCTAAATTTGGATTAAAACTTATTTTGCAACCCTTTTGTAGAGGTTTCAGACGAGCGAATCTAAATGGGCTAAACAATGGGCCCGTTAGAATTTTAACTGAATAAAAAGTACATAAATCGAGTTTTGTAATATAATCATGTTGAAAAACTCGTAATCAATTATATGAACTCGTAAAATTTGATTCTAACTTTTTTTGCGGTCTTTTTGGTAGAGGTTTCGGACGAGCGAGTCTAAATGGGCCGAACAATGGACCCGTTAGAATTTTAACTGAGTAAAAAGGACAAAAATCGAGTTTTTGCAATATAATTGTGTTGAAAAGCTCGTAATCAATTGTATGAACTCCTGAATTTGGATTAAAACTTATTTTGCAACCCTTTTGTAAAGGTTTCGGACGAGTGAGTCTAAATTGGCCGAACAATGGACCCGTTAGAATTTTAACTAAGTAAAAAGTACAGTAATCGAGTTTTTGCAATATATTCATTTTGAAAAGCTCTTAATCAATTATATGAACTTCTAAAATTTGATTCTAACATATTTTGTAATCTTTTTTGTAAAGGTTTCGAACGAGCGGGTCTAAATGGACCGAACAATGGACCCGTTAGAATTTTAACTGAGTAAGAAGTACATAAATCGAGTTTTTGCAATATAATCGTGTTGAATAGTCCATAATCAATTGTATGAACTCCTAAATTTTGATTAAAACTTATTTTGCAACCCTTTTGTAGAGGTTTCGGACGAGCGGGTCCAAATGGGCCGAACAATTGACCCGTTAGAAATTTAACTGAGTAAAAAGCACAAAAATCAAGTTTTTGCATTATAATTGTGTTAAAAAGTTCGTAATCAATTGTATGAACTCCTAAATTTGTATTAAAATTTATTTTGCAACCCTTTTGTAGAGGTTTCGGACGAGCGAGTCTAAATGGGCCGAACAATGGGCCCGTTAGAATTTTAACTGAATAAAAAATACATAAATCGAGTTTTTGCAATATAATCGTGTTGAAAAGCTCGTAATCAATTATATGAACTCCTAAAATTTGATTCTAACTTGTTTTGCGGTCTTTTTAGTAGAGGTTTCGGACGAGCGAGTCTAAATAGGCCGAACAATGGACCCGTTAGAATTTTAACTGAGTAAAAAGGACAAAAATCGAGTTTTTGCAATATAATTGTGTTGAAAAGCTCGTAATCAATTGTATGAACTCCTGAATTTGTATTAAAACTTATTTTGCAACCCTTTTGTAAAGGTTTCGGACGAGTGAGTCTAAATTGGCCGAACAATGGACACGTTAGAATTTTAACTAAGTAAAAAGTACAGTAATTGAGTTTTTGCAATATATTCATTTTGAAAAGCTCTTAATCAATTATATGAACTTCTAAAATTTGATTCTAACATATTTTGCAATCTTTTTTGTAAAGGTTTCGGACGAGCGGGTCTAAATGGGCGGAACATAGGACCCTTAGAATTTTAACTGAGTAAAAAGTATAGAAATCGAGTTTTTCCAATATAATCGTGTTGAAAAGCTCGTAATCAATTGTATGAACTCCTAAATTTAGATTAAAACTTATTTTAAAGCCCTTTTTGTAGAGGTTTCGGACGAACGGGTCTAAATGGGCTGAACAAAGGACCTGTTAGAATTTTAAAGGAGTAAAAAGTACAGAAATCAAGTTTTTGCAATATAATCGTGTTGAAAAGCTCGTAATCAAATTCTATGAACTCCTAAATTTGGATTAAAACTTATTTTGCAACCCTTTTGTAGAGGTTTCAGACGAGCGAATCTAAATGGGCTAAACAATGGGCCCGTTAGAATTTTAACTGAATAAAAAGTACATAAATCGAGTTTTGTAATATAATCATGTTGAAAAACTCGTAATCAATTATATGAACTCCTAAAATTTGATTCTAACTTTTTTTGCGGTCTTTTTTGGTAGAGGTTTCGGACGAGCGAGTCTAAATGGGCCGAACAATGGACCCGTTAGAATTTTAACTGAATAAAAAATACATAAATCGAGTTTTTGCAATATAATCGTGTTGAAAAGCTCGTAATCAATTATATGAACTCCTAAAATTTGATTCTAACTTGTTTTGCGGTCTTTTTGGTAGAGGTTTCGGACGAGCGAGTCTAAATAGGCCGAACAATGGACCCGTTAGAATTTTAACTGAGTAAAAAGGACAAAAATCGAGTTTTTGCAATATAATTGTGTTGAAAAGCTCGTAATCAATTGTATGAACTCCTGAATTTGTATTAAAACTTATTTTGCAACCCTTTTGTAAAGGTTTCGGACGAGTGAGTCTAAATTGGCCGAACAATGGACACGTTAGAATTTTAACTAAGTAAAAAGTACAGTAATTGAGTTTTTGCAATATATTCATTTTGAAAAGCTCTTAATCAATTATATGAACTTCTAAAATTTGATTCTAACATATTTTGCAATCTTTTTTGTAAAGGTTTCGGACGAGCGGGTCTAAATGGGCGGAACATAGGACCCTTAGAATTTTAACTGAGTAAAAAGTATAGAAATCGAGTTTTTCCAATATAATCGTGTTGAAAAGCTCGTAATCAATTGTATGAACTCCTAAATTTAGATTAAAACTTATTTTAAAGCCCTTTTTGTAGAGGTTTCGGACGAACGGGTCTAAATGGGCTGAACAAAGGACCTGTTAGAATTTTAAAAGGAGTAAAAAGTACAGAAATCAAGTTTTTGCAATATAATCGTGTTGAAAAGCTCGTAATCAAATTCTATGAACTCCTAAATTTGGATTAAAACTTATTTTGCAACCCTTTTGTAGAGGTTTCAGACGAGCGAATCTAAATGGGCTAAACAATGGGCCCGTTAGAATTTTAACTGAATAAAAAGTACATAAATCGAGTTTTGTAATATAATCATGTTGAAAAACTCGTAATCAATTATATGAACTCCTAAAATTTGATTCTAACTTTTTTTGCGGTCTTTTTTGGTAGAGGTTTCGGACGAGCGAGTCTAAATGGGCCGAACAATGGACCCGTTAGAATTTTAACTGAGTAAAAAGGACAAAAATCGAGTTTTTGCAATATAATTGTGTTGAAAAGCTCGTAATCAATTGTATGAACTCCTGAATTTGGATTAAAACTTATTTTGCAACCCTTTTATAAAGGTTTCGGACGAGTGAGTCTAAATTGGCCGAACAATGGTCCCGTTAGAATTTTAACTAAGTAAAAAGTACAGTAATCGAGTTTTTGCAATATATTCATTTTGAAAAGCTCTTAATCAATTATATGAACTTCTAAAATTTGATTCTAACATATTTTGTAATCTTTTTTGTAAAGGTTTCGAACGAGCGGGTCTAAATGGACCGAACAATGGACCCGTTAGAATTTTTTTTTTTTGAAGAAAGTGGGCCTCGTTAAAAACCCCTACTAAAATCCCCAAGCACAAGGCTTGGAGAAACCTAAAAGGGGAAAAGAGTACCCATAATATATTATTAAGATGAGGTTAAACCTCGCTAAGTACAACGTTTTTAATACAGTCAGGATACATAGATCCAAAAGACATAGAAGACATGGATCTAAGGGCATGGGTAGCTAACGTATGAGCTACGGAATTAGCCTCACGGCAAACATATTGTACATGTGCTACAGTAAAATCCTCCAAAGCAGTATGAGCCTGCAAAATCGTCGGACCCATAGTAGAAAGATCTGGCCCAAGAGAGTTGATCCTGTTCGCTAGAGATGCACAGTCTGTCTCGAAGATCAAATGGCTCCAACCCTTGGATAGGGCAAAAGTTATACCGGCAAGAAGACCTTTTCCTTCAGATGAAATAGCATCAGAGCAACTGCCTAGCGGAAAAGCCAAGCCACCAGCAACCGTCCCTGTGTCATCACGAGCGACAACTCCAACCGCCGCTGCACGAGTGGAGAGGTCAAAAGCCCCATCCACATTAACTTTAATAAATCCACGAGGGGGGTGCCTCCAGCGGGAAGGAGGAGTCGATGATAAGGGGATGGAAGATGTAGGTGAAGATATAGAGTTAGAGTATTCTCGATGAAGACTAATAGAGTTGACGACAATTAGCCATGGGGGTTGAAGATGTTTATTATGGATCCAGTCATTACGCCTGTTCCAGATGTTCCAAAGGGTAGTCAAGAAAAGCCCAAATAGATCAGGAGAAAGGAGGGAAGCACCTTCCTCAAGCCATTGGAGGCCAGTGGAGGCAGAGCTATTAATAAGAGAAGAGGGTAGACCAATCAGTTTAAGGGACTCCGAAGCACCAGAGCAATCACGGAGAGCATGGAGAATCGACTCTGTACCAGAATTACAAATAGGGCAGGGACCGGAGTCTGGAACAAAAGTCTGAAGACGAGTCCCAACAGGTAGGGCCTCAGACCCCAGACGCCAACCAAAAGTTTTTACCTTAGGTAAAACCTTAAGCTTGGAAAGAAATTTCCATATACGTGGGGGACGAAGTCTTGGTTCAGGGGGGCGTTGCAGGAAAAGGTAACCAGATCTGACAGAATAAACACTAGAATCGTTAGGCCTCCAGAGGATGGAGTCCCGAGTGTCATTGATGATAGGAACAGAAATGATGGAATCGGCATCATCCGTAGTAAAGTATGCACGAACTTTGATAGGATCCCAAGATGGTTGGTTTCTCACCATAAAGTCACGACAACGAACGTGGACTTCCTCAGATAGCTCATAGTCTCCGTAGAGATGAATAGACGAAGAGCCTCCCCAATTATCATGATGGATACGTATGTTACTATTAATACCAGGCCGATAGAGGAAACCACCAAAAAGGTGTTGCATAGCATTATAAAGACCTTGCCAAGCAAAAGATCCTCGAGAGGGTCTAGAGGCATTAATAATGCTTCCTGAGGGAAAGTATTTGAATTTATAGATTTGTCCCAAGAGAGAGTCAGGTTCACAAATAAGGCGCCATAATTGTTTACCGAGAAGTGCAATGTTAAAGTTGTTAAGGTCCCGGAAACCCAATCCTCCAACAGATTTAGGCAAGCACACTTGGTCCCATGGGAGCATATGCCATCCTTTCTTATTGGTTTTCCCAGACCACCAATATCGACGAATGGCAGATGTCATATCATCAATAATATTTTGGGGTAATAAGTAACAGGACATAACGTATTGGGGTAGAGATTGTAAAACGGCTTTAATAAAAATTTCCCTACCACTGAAGGAAAGAAGTTGTTTGTCCCATGTGGATAATCTTTCATGTACTTTATCGCGTATAAAACCTAAGGCTAGGGTCTTATTTTTACCAATAAGGAGAGGTACTCCAAGATAGACTCCAGGGTTGGAGACTTCACGTACTTGAAGATAGGAGTTAATAGTTTGACGAGTAGAAGTAGGAGTACGGGGATTGTAAAAGATAGTAGACTTATCAAAGTTGACTGCTTGCCCAGAGGCAGAGGCATAAGTCAGGAGGGCTAACTTAAGGTGTTTAGCTTCATCGGAATTTGAATTAATGAAAACTATGCAATCATCCGCAAACAAAAGATGGTTGACCTTAGGACCATGCTTACATGCACCTAGACCTGGGAGTAGGCCTTGATGTTTAGCATCGGACAAAAAAGCTGAAAGCCCTTGGGTACAAAATAGGAAGAGGAAAGGAGATAAAGGGTCTCCTTGGCGACCCGTTAGAATTTTAACTGAGTAAGAAGTACATAAATCGAGTTTTTGCAATATAATCGTGTTGAATAGTCCGTAATCAATTGTATGAACTCCTAAATTTTGATTAAAACTTATTTTGCAACCCTTTTGTAGAGGTTTCGGACGAGCGGGTCCAAATGGGCCGAACAATTGACCCGTTAGAAATTTAACTGAGTAAAAAGCACAAAAATCAAGTTTTTGCATTATAATTGTGTTAAAAAGTTCGTAATCAATTGTATGAACTCCTAAATTTGTATTAAAATTTATTTTGCAACCCTTTTGTAGAGGTTTCGGACGAGCGAGTCTAAATGGGCCGAACAATGGGCCCGTTAGAATTTTAACTGAATAAAAAATACATAAATCGAGTTTTTGCAATATAATCGTGTTGAAAAGCTCGTAATCAATTATATGAACTCCTAAAATTTGATTCTAACTTGTTTTGCGGTCTTTTTGGTAGAGGTTTCGGACGAGCGAGTCTAAATGGGCCGAACAATGGACCCGTTAGAATTTTAACTGAGTAAAAAGGACAAAAATCGAGTTTTTGCAATATAATTGTGTTGAAAAGCTCGTAATCAATTGTATGAACTCCTGAATTTGGATTAAAACTTATTTTGCAACCCTTTTGTAAAGGTTTCGGACGAGTGAGTCTAAATTGGCCGAACAATGGACACGTTAGAATTTTAACTAAGTAAAAAGTACAGTAATTGAGTTTTTGCAATATATTCATTTTGAAAAGCTCTTAATCAATTATATGAACTTCTAAAATTTGATTCTAACATATTTTGCAATCTTTTTTGTAAAGGTTTCGGACGAGCGGGTCTAAATGGGCGGAACATAGGACCCTTAGAATTTTAACTGAGTAAAAAGTATAGAAATCGAGTTTTTCCAATATAATCGTGTTGAAAAGCTCGTAATCAATTGTATGAACTCCTAAATTTAGATTAAAACTTATTTTAAAGCCCTTTTTGTAGAGGTTTCGGACGAACGGGTCTAAATGGGCCGAACAAAGGACCTGTTAGAATTTTAAAGGAGTAAAAAGTACAGAAATCAAGTTTTTGCAATATAATCGTGTTGAAAAGCTCGTAATCAAATTCTATGAACTCCTAAATTTGGATTAAAACTTATTTTGCAACCCTTTTGTAGAGGTTTCAGACGAGCGAATCTAAATGGGCTAAACAATGGGCCCGTTAGAATTTTAACTGAATAAAAAGTACATAAATCGAGTTTTGTAATATAATCATGTTGAAAAACTCGTAATCAATTATATGAACTCCTAAAATTTGATTCTAATTTTTTTTGCGGTCTTTTTGGTAGAGGTTTCGGACGAGCGAGTCTAAATGGGCCGAACAATGGACCCGTTAGAATTTTAACTGAGTAAAAAGGACAAAAATCGAGTTTTTGCAATATAATTGTGTTGAAAAGCTCGTAATCAATTGTATGAACTCCTGAATTTGGATTAAAACTTATTTTGCAACCCTTTTGTAAAGGTTTCGGACGAGTGAGTCTAAATTGGCCGAACAATGGACCCGTTAGAATTTTAACTAAGTAAAAAGTACAGTAATCGAGTTTTTGCAATATATTCATTTTGAAAAGCTCTTAATCAATTATATGAACTTCTAAAATTTGATTCTAACATATTTTGTAATCTTTTTTGTAAAGGTTTCGAACGAGCGGGTCTAAATGGACCGAACAATGGACCCGTTAGAATTTTAACTGAGTAAGAAGTACATAAATCGAGTTTTTGCAATATAATCGTGTTGAATAGTCCGTAATCAATTGTATGAACTCCTAAATTTTGATTAAAACTTATTTTGCAACCCTTTTGTAGAGGTTTCGGACGAGCGGGTCCAAATGGGCCGAACAATTGACCCGTTAGAAATTTAACTGAGTAAAAAGCACAAAAATCAAGTTTTTGCCTTATAATTGTGTTAAAAAGTTCGTAATCAATTGTATGAACTCCTAAATTTGTATTAAAATTTATTTTGCAACCCTTTTGTAGAGGTTTCGGACGAGCGAGTCTAAATGGGCCGAACAATGGGCCCGTTAGAATTTTAACTGAATAAAAAATACATAAATCGAGTTTTTGCAATATAATCGTGTTGAAAAGCTCGTAATCAATTATATGAACTCCTAAAATTTGATTCTAACTTGTTTTGCGGTCTTTTTGGTAGAGGTTTCGGACGAGCGAGTCTAAATGGGCCGAACAATGGACCCGTTAGAATTTTAACTGAGTAAAAAGGACAAAAATCGAGTTTTTGCAATATAATTGTGTTGAAAAGCTCGTAATCAATTGTGTGAACTCCTGAATTTGTATTAAAACTTATTTTGCAACCCTTTTGTAAAGGTTTCGGACGAGTGAGTCTAAATTGGCCGAACATTGGACACGTTAGAATTTTAACTGAGTAAAAAGTACATAAATCAAGTGTTTGCAATATAATCGTGTTGAAAAGCTCGTAATCAATTATAGGAACTCCTAAAATTTGATTCTAACTTGTTTTGCAGTCTTTTTTGTAGAGGTTTCGGACGAGCGGGTCTAAATGGGCCGAACAATGGACCCGTTAGAATTTTATCCGAGTAAAAAGTATAGAAATCAAGTTTTTGCAATATAATCGTGTTGAAATGCTCGTAATCAATTGTATGAACTCCTAAATTGGGATTAAAACTTTTTTTGGCGACCCTTTTGTAGAGGTTTCGGACGAGCTGGTCTAAATGGGCCGAACAATGGATCCGTTAGAATTTTATTTGAGTAAAAAGTACAGAAATCGAATTTTTGTAATATAATCATGCTGAAAAGCTCGTAATTAATTATATGAACTCCTAAAATCTGATTCTAACTTATTTTGCGGTCTTTTTTGTTGAGGTTTCGGAGGAGCGGATCCAAATGGGCCGAACAATGGACCCGTTAGAATTTTAACTGAGTAAAACGTACAAAAATCAAAACTTTTCAATATAATTGTGTTGAAAAGCTCGTAATCAATTGTATGAACTCCTAAATTTGGATTAAAACTTATTTTGCAACCCTTTTGTAGAGGTTTCGGACGAGCGGGTCTAAATGGGCCGAACACTGGACCCGATAGAATTTTGTCTAAGTAAAAAGCAAAAAAATCGAGTTTTTTTAATATAATTGTGTTGAAAAGCTCGTAATAAATTTTATGAACTTCTAAATTTGGATTAAAACTTATTTTGCAACCCTTTTGTAGAGGTTTCGGACGAGTGGGTCTAAATGGGCCGAACAATGGACCCGTTAGAATTTTAACTGAGTAAAAAGTACAGAAATCAAGTTTTTGCAATATAATCGTGTTGAAAAGCTCGTAATCAATTATAGGAACTCCTAAAATTTGATTCTAACTTGTTTTGCAGTCTTTTTTGTAGAGGTTTCGGACGAGCGGGTCTAAATGGGCCGAACAATGGACCCGTTAGAATTTTATCCGAGTAAAAAGTATAGAAATTAAGTTTTTGCAATATAATCATGTTGAAATGCTCGTAATCAATTGTATGAACTCCTAAATTGGGATTAAAACTTTTTTTGGCGACCCTTTTGTAGAGGTTTCGGACGAGCTGGTCTAAATGGGCCGAACAATGGATCCGTTAGAATTTTATTTGAGTAAAAAGTACAGAAATCGAATTTTTGTAATATAATCGTGCTGAAAAGCTCGTAATTAATTATATGAACTCCTAAAATCTGATTCTAACTTATTTTGCGGTCTTTTTTGTTGAGGTTTCGGAGGAGCGGATCCAAATGGGCCGAACAATGGACCCGTTAGAATTTTAACTGAGTAAAACGTACAAAAATCAAAACTTTTCAATATAATTGTGTTGAAAAGCTCGTAATCAATTGTATGAACTCCTAAATTTGGATTAAAACTTATTTTGCAACCCTTTTGTAGAGGTTTCGGACGAGCGGGTCTAAATGGGCCGAACACTGGACCCGATAGAATTTTGTCTAAGTAAAAAGCAAAAAAATCGAGTTTTTTTAATATAATTGTGTTGAAAAGCTCGTAATAAATTTTATGAACTTCTAAATTTGGATTAAAACTTATTTTGCAACCCTTTTGTAGAGGTTTCGGACGAGCGGGTCTAAATGGGCCGAACAATGGACCCGTTAGAATTTTAACTGAGTAAAAAGTACAGAAATCAAGTTTTTGCAATATAATCGTGTTGAAAAGCTCGTAATCAATTATAGGAACTCCTAAAATTTGATTCTAACTTGTTTTGAAGTCTTTTTTGTAGAGGTTTCGGACGAGCGGGTCTAAATGGGCCGAACAATGGACCCGTTAGAATTTTATCCGAGTAAAAAGTATAGAAATTAAGTTTTTGCAATATAATCATGTTGAAACGCTCGTAATCATTTGTATGAACTCCTAAATTGGGATTAAAACTTTTTTTGGCGACCCTTTTGTAGAGGTTTCGGACGAGCTGGTCTAAATGGGCCGAACAATGGATCCGTTAGAATTTTATTTGAGTAAAAAGTACAGAAATTGAATTTTTGTAATATAATCGTGCTGAAAAGCTCGTAATTAATTATATGAACTCCTAAAATCTGATTCTAACTTATTTTGCGGTCTTTTTTGTTGAGGTTTCGGAGGAGCGGATCCAAATGGGCCGAACAATGGACCCGTTAGAATTTTAACTGAGTAAAACGTACAAAAATCAAAACTTTTCAATATAATTGTGTTGAAAAGCTCGTAATCAATTGTATGAACTCCTAAATTTGGATTAAAACTTATTTTGCAACCCTTTTGTAGAGGTTTCGGACGAGCGGGTCTAAATAGGCCGAACAATGGACCCGTTAGAATTTTAACTGAGTAAAAAGTACAGAAATCGAGTTTTTGCAATATAATCGTGTTGAAAATCTCGTAATCAATTATATGAACTCCTAATGTTTGATTCTAACTTGTTTTGCGGTCTTTTTTGTAGAGGTTTCGGACGAGCGGGTCTAAATGGGCCGAACAATGGACCCGTTAAAATTTTAACTGAGTAAAATTACAGAAATCGAGTTTTTGCAATATAATCGTGTTGAAATGCTCGTAATCAATTCTATGAACTCTTGAATTTGGATTAAAACTTATTTTGCAACCCTTTTGTAGAGGTTTCGGACGAGCGGGTCTAAATGGGCCAACAATGGAGCTGTTAGAATTTTTTTGAGGAAAGGGCCTCATTAAAAACCCCACTAATCCTTACTGGGCTGGCCCAGCAAAGGTCCTAAGAGGGGAAAAGAGTGCCCAAAATATATTATAAATCATGGTGGTTGGTGAACAACCGGTACAAATGTTCGTAGAGCATCGGGCAAGCCCGACCCGAAATACAAAGAGGATTTAAATTGAAGGGCCCAATTGGCTACATAGTGAGCTATAACATTAGCTGGGCGCGGTACATAAAGTAAACTAAAACCAGGTACAATATCAAGGAAAGATCTAGTGGTCTGAATCTGCCGCTGAAGGGTGGAGGCATCCTCGCCGGCGTGACGTAGCCGATTGACCAGCAGGGCCACATCCGACTCAAGAAGAAACCCTTGCCATCCAGCATCTGCACCGAGTTTGACACCATCGGTGATAACGTGAAGTTCCGCTAATGTAGAATCTGCGGTAGCGTCCAAGTAAATAGCCCGTCCGAGCAAGATAGCACCAGTGGCGTCACGAGCCACTATGCCAATGCCAGCGGATCCTGTAGTTGGGTTGAATGCGCCATTGATACATGCTTGGGAGGGCTAAAGCAATGCATATTGGACAAGAAGTTGAATATGTTTGTGAAGTCTGGAAAGTCAGCCAACTTGAGACGACATTTCGGATGGGATCCTGGCATTTCTAGGAAGAGTTGTCTTCTAACATTTTGACCGAAATTCAGTTACCTTTCCAACGCATCTTGAAACGCATCAATCGGACATCGGGAACTCAAGATACGTCTATTTTACCGAAGACTGCGCATGCAGAAAACTGGATACGGGATTATTACGGGAATTTGTAAAATTCAGCCCAAAAGCTATTATATAAGGCTTTTGGACGAATTAGACTTAGCCCAACTTAATTATTAACATTTAAATTATGTTTTTAGGGTTTTATATACTTTAGGAACCAGCCACCCTTCTCCCAAACAACTCTTATCAACTTATCACATGCACTTATCAGCTTATCACTTGCAGCCCAAGCACAAGGAGTTTAAAGGCTGTTTTTCTTTTATTTTTTTAATTAAATTAGAGTTTCCTTGTTTTAGTAGAAGTTAGATTACTTTGGCTATCCTTCACCTATAAAAGGATGAAGCCTCCACCATTGTAATTTAGATTATTGAGATTTTCTTGGATTAATAAAATATTTAGTGAGTTTATTTTTGCAAGTGTTGATTACTTGTGCCTTCGAAGTCTTCTTCAACATAAGTCCGACGAGTTCTTGTGAGGGAGATCATCTTCACACTCCTGCTTGCCTAGGTAATCGCGTCTAGGAGGGTGGGTTAGAGCCGCTTGAGGTTACTTGCTTAGGTAATTGCGTCTAAGAGGGTGTCGAGGACAAAACCATCACAAATCCATCAAGCCATCTCCATCTTCAACTTCATGCCATCTCCATAGCCATAAACAAAGCTGAATTTTCAGACTTCACAAACATATTCAACTTCTTGTCCAATATGCATTGCTTTAGCCCTCCCATGCATGTATCAGCCATCGACATTGATTTTGATCGTTCCAGCCGGTGGCGGTCTCCATACAGGTTGGGAAAGTGTTGTCTCCGTCTGCTGCCGCGTCGTGGTATTGTCTGAGTTGGCCGAGAAGTAGTCGCGAAGTAGGTCCTGGGAGTTCATCAGAGTAAGCCAAGGGGGCTGTAATCGCTGAGAATGGACCCAATCATTCCTCCTGTTCCAAAGATTCCACAAGGTAGTCAGGAGGAGATCAAATTGTGCGCGAGATAGAAGCATAGCTCCCTGTTCTAGCCAGAGGGGAACCGAGGTGGATGTGCTGTTGCGAAATGCACCGGGGAAGCCGGCAAGGCCGAGCACCTCGGCAGCGCCCGGACAGTCCCGGAATGTGTGAGTCGCAGTTTCAAGAATCGATGGACAGAACGGGCACATGCCAGTGCCCAGTCCAATAGCCGCAAGCCGGTCACCAGTGGGTAATGCACCCCGTCCTACCCGCCATCCAAAGGTGCGAACCTTCGGAAGTGTATTAGACTTAGCAATGACTCGGACGCTCAAGGGGCCGAGGGGGCCTACGTAAGAATAGCTGTTAGAATTTTAACTGAGTAAAAAGTACAGTAATCAAGTTTTTGCAATACAATAGTGTTGAAAAGCTTGTAATCAATTATATGAACTCCTAAAACTTAATTCTAACTTATTTTGAGATCTTTTTTGTAAAGGTTTCGGACGAGCGGGTCTAAATGGGCCGAACAATAGACCAGTTAGAATTTTAACTAAGTAAAAAGCACAAAAATCGAGCTTTTGCAATATAACCGTTTTGAAAAGCTCGTAATCAATTGTATGAACTCCTAAATTTGGATTAAAACTTATTTTGCAACCCTTTTGTAAGGTTTTGGACGAGCGGGTCTAAATGGGCCGAACAATGGGAGTTCATACAATTGATTACGAGCTTTTCAACATGATTATATTGCAAAAATTCGATTTCTGTACTTTTTACTCAGTTTAAATTCTAACGGGTCTATTGTTCGGCCCATTTAAACCCGCTCGTCCGAAACCTTTACAAAAAAAGATCGCAAAATAAGTTAGAATCAAATTTTAGGAGTTCATATAATTGATTTAGAGCTTTTCAACACGATTATATTGCAAAAACTCGATTACTATACTTTTTACTCAGTTAAAATTTTAACGGGTCCATTGTTTGGCCCATTTAGACTCGGTCGTCTGAAACCTCTACAAAGGGTTGCAAAATAAGTTTTAATCCAAATTTAGGAGTTCATACAATTGATTACGAGCGTTTCAACATGATTACATTGCAAAAGCTCGATTACTGTACTTTTTACTAAGTTAAAATTCTAACGGGTCCATTGTTCGGCCCCTTTAGACCCGCGCATCCGAAACCTCTACAAAAGGGTTGGAAAATAAGTTTTAATCCAAATTTAGGAGTTCATACGATTAATTACGAGCTTTTCAACACAATTATATTACAAAAACTCTTTTTTGTGCTTTTTACTCAGTTAAAATTCTAACGGGTCCATTGTTCGGCCCATTTAGACTCGCTCGTCCGAAACCTCTACAAAAGGGTTGCAAAATAAGTTTTAATCAAAATTTAGGACTTCATAGAATTGATTACGAGCTTTTCAACATGATTATATTGCAAAAACTCGATTTCTGTACTTTTTACTCAGTTAAAATTCTAACGGGTCCATTGTTCGGCCCATTTAGATCCGCTGTTCCGAAACCTTTACAAAAAAATTGCAAAATAAGTTATAATCAAATTTTAGGTGTTCATATAATTGATTAAGAGCTTTTCAACACGATTATATTGCAAAAACTCAATTACTATACTTTATACTCAGTTAAAATTCTAACGGGTCCATTGTTCGTCCCATTTAGACATGCTCGTCCGAAATCTCTACAAAAGGGTTGCAAAATAAGTTTTAATCCAAATTTAGGAGTTGATACAATTGATTACGAGCGTTTCTGATACATGCATGGGAGGGCTAAAGCAATGCATATTGGACAAGAAGTTGAATATGTTTGTGAAGTCTGGAAAGTCAGCCAACTTGAGACGACATTTCGGATGGGATCCTGGCATTTCTAGGAAGAGTTGTCTTCTAACATTTTGACCGAAATTCAGTTACCTTTCCAACGCATCTTGAAACGCATCAATCGGACATCGGGAACTCAAGATACGTCTATTTTACCGAAGACTGCGCATGCAGAAAACTGGATACGGGATTATTACGGGAATTTGTAAAATTCAGCCCAAAAGCTATTATATAAGGCTTTTGGACGAATTAGACTTAGCCCAACTTAATTATTAACATTTAAATTATGTTTTTAGGGTTTTATATACTTTAGGAACCAGCCACCCTTCTCCCAAACAACTCTTATCAACTTATCACATGCACTTATCAGCTTATCACTTGCAGCCCAAGCACAAGGAGTTTAAAGGCTGTTTTTCTTTTATTTTTTTAATTAAATTAGAGTTTCCTTGTTTTAGTAGAAGTTAGATTACTTTGGCTATCCTTCACCTATAAAAGGATGAAGCCTCCACCATTGAACAAGGAAACTCTAATTGAATTCAGATTCAAGGCTGGAAAATCAAAGAAACAAAGATAAGAAGGAAGATTAGGGGATGAATAATAAGAATTAAAACAAAAAGATTGAAAAAGATTGAAGAAGAGGTAGATAAAACAAATCTGAAAATTCAGCTTTGTTTATGGCTATGGAGATGGCATGAAGTTGAAGATGGAGATGGCTTGATGGATTTGTGATGGTTTTGTCCTCGGCACCCTCTTAGACGCAATTACCTAAGCAAGTAACCTCAAGCGGCTCTAACCCACCCTCCTAGACGCGATTACCTAGTCAAGCAGGAGTGTGAAGATGATCTCTCTCACAAGAACTCGTCGGACTTATGTTGAAGAAGACTTCGAAGGCACAAGTAATCAGCACTTGCAAAAATAAACTCACTAAATATTTTATTAATCCAAGAAAATCTCAAATAATCTAAATTACAATGGTGGAGGCTTCATCCTTTTATAGGTGAAGGATAGCCAAAGTAATCTAACTTCTACTAAAACAAGGAAACTCTAATTTAATTAAAAAAATAAAAGAAAAACAGCCTTTAAACTCCTTGTGCTTGGGCTGCAAGTGATAAGCTGATAAGTGCATGTGATAAGTTGATAAGAGTTGTTTGGGAGAAGGGTGGCTGGTTCCTAAAGTATATAAAACCCTAAAAATATAATTTAAATGTTAATAATTAAGTTGGGCTAAGTCTAATTCGTCCAAAAGCCTTATATAATAGCTTTTGGGCTGAATTTTACAAATTCCCGTAATAATCCCGTATCCAGTTTTCTGCATGCGCAGTCTTCGGTAAAATAGACGTATCTTGAGTTCCCGATGTCCGATTGATGCGTTTCAAGATGCGTTGGAAAGGTAACTGAATTTCGGTCAAAATGTTAGAAGACAACTCTTCCTAGAAATGCCAGGATCCCATCCGAAATGTCGTCTCAAGTTGGCTGACTTTCCAGACTTCACAAACATATTCAACTTCTTGTCCAATATGCATTGCTTTAGCCCTCCCATGCATGTATCATTCCCCCTCTCCTCAAAAGGATTCGTCCTCGAATCAAAAACAGTAAAAGAAGGACGTTTAACAATGGCAATCGAAACAGAATCTTTGTCACAGGTGGAGTGATCCAATTGAGCTCGTCTTAATGGTTCAACAAAATCCTGAAAAAAGAACTCAAAGCCACTCGAAACAATGATGTTATGGTTAGGTCGAAAAAACTCTCTCATTATCTTTTTCTCGCCTTTTTCATTTGGACATTGTTCGACTTTTACCTCATGTTTCTTTTCACTCACCAAAATTGGGCCATTAATTTGACTTTTATTGCTCTCGGCCTCTTTACTCTCGGTCTTTTTCAAATAAGATAACTCACATACCCAATTCCTCTCACAAAAAATATCATCGAAATACAATTTCTGTAGAGGATGAAGTGTTTCTAACAGAATGATAGGACGAGAATTAAATAAAGGGTTAGAATCACGCTTACTTTCTTGGGAGGTTGTTGATGAATCAAGAGAACTCATTACTAAGCATGAAAGATTGTCTTGATTTATGGGTTCAAATCTTTCTTCTTCCGAAACGTCATCTTCTGAAAGTATTTGCTCATTATTGGGGTATGGTTAAACTCTCCGTAGTGACATCTTCCCCATGTTCTCGAGGATAACAAATTTCTTCGACATCTTGCTTTCCTTGGTCTTCTTCGACATGACTCACCGATGGTTGTTCATTATCCTTTTGGAATAGCGATGATTCTTCTTCCTTCGGCGCCATACTACTAGAGTCGAATAGTGCATTAGTAGGGTTGTGAAAAGATGAAGGTTGAGATGTACCTTTATCAAAAGAGGAGTATTTCTTATGACAAGTCTTGGATTCTTGTAGTTGGTAATGTTTGGGAACGAATCGCTCTCTCATGACCTTTTTAAGTTCAGCCCATGTTCTTATTTTGGCTTCACCATTGAGACGCTTATCTCGTTGTAATAAACGCCACCATAGTACTGCATATTCCTCGAACTTTAGGGCCACTAATGAAGCTTGATCTTCCTCGGGATATCCGTAACAACCAAATAGGAAATCAACCCTATTTTCCCAATCACAATAACCATCAGGATCATACCTTCCTTGAAAAGAAGGTATTCTGAATTTTGGGATGGCCAAAGTGTGTGCAGTTTGCCTTGGTTTAGTTCGCCTTTCTTCACAAAAATTGAACGAATGCCTCGGTTTGGTCAAGGAAGGCTTTCCTCGATAAGTAGAACCCAAAGTATCATGTTGTTTTGCACGAGGCTTGTCTCTGTGAAACATCCTGGAACACTCAAATTTACAAAGGTGAAAAACAAAAGAAAGAAAACTAGGAATCTCACTAAACACTCCAAGAAAGAAATACTTAGCGAGGCAAGTAAGCCGATCTTGTACTCTTTAAAGACCTTCCTGCCACAAGTCAACAAGTTATAATCGGAGTTTAATCCTAACAATGAGTCCTATTTGTACTAGGAGTCCAATGAAAGGTATGACACCAATTGAATTCTAGTTGCAAGGAGAAAGAAAGGTATGCAACTTTTAATTTCCTACTAACACAAGAAGCAAGAAAGTGTTAGATAATATATAGAAGACAATAAAAAGGTAAAACAAATGAAAACAGGTAGCTGAGAATGAAAGAAGATCAGAAAACCCGAAAAAACCCTGAAATTTGCAGCAACTTGATCCACTTTGTTCGAGATGTTCCCAAAGTCCAAAAATTCTGAAATTTTTTGTGGTGACTCCTACAATAGTGTAGATCTGATCTGGAAAGTTTCGGCTCAAAATTCGTTCGTTTGAATTTTGCGAATTTTCCCCTTTAGTTCGAATTTTTCAGCCAAAACGCCAAATTCTTGCCAAGAATCGTCCCAGCTCTGATACCAAATGATAGAGTAGCGCAATTGTGGACTTGGAAGCCTTCAATCAAGTTGTTGCAAGAACTAGGGGCTCTAGACTCAATCAAGAATATTAGGAGCAGATCTGAAAATTCAAGAGAAAAGAGAAGGGCTTTTCTTGAAAAATTCAGATTCAAGGCTGGAAAATCAAAGAAACAAAGATAAGAAGGAAGATTAGGGGATGAATAATAAGAATTAAAACAAAAAGATTGAAAAAGATTGAAGAAGAGGTAGATAAAACAAATCTGAAAATTCAGCTTTGTTTATGGCTATGGAGATGGCATGAAGTTGAAGATGGAGATGGCTTGATGGATTTGTGATGGTTTTGTCCTCGGCACCCTCTTAGACGCAATTACCTAAGCAAGTAACCTCAAGCGGCTCTAACCCACCCTCCTAGACGCGATTACCTAGGCAAGCAAGAGTGTGAAGATGATCTCCCTCACAAGAACTCGTCGGACTTATGTTGAAGAAGACTTCGAAGGCACAAGTAATCAGCACTTGCAAAAATAAACTCACTAAATATTTTATTAATCCAAGAAAATCTCAAATAATCTAAATTACAATGGTGGATGCATATTGGACAAGAAGTTGAATATGTTTGTGAAGTCTGGAAAGTCAGCCAACTTGAGACGACATTTCGGATGGGATCCTGGCATTTCTAGGAAGAGTTGTCTTCTAACATTTTGACCAAAATTCAGTTACCTTTCCAACGCATCTTGAAACGCATCAATCGGACATCGGGAACTCAAGATACGTCTATTTTACCGAAGACTGCGCATGCAGAAAACTGGATACGGGATTATTACGGGAATTTGTAAAAATCAGCCCAAAAGCTATTATATAAGGCTTTTGGACGAATTAGACTTAGCCCAACTTAATTATTAACATTTAAATTATGTTTTTAGGGTTTTATATACTTTAGGAACCAGCCACCCTTCTCCCAAACAACTCTTATCAACTTATCACATGCACTTATCAGCTTATCACTTGCAGCCCAAGCACAAGGAGTTTAAAGGCTGTTTTTCTTTTATTTTTTTAATTAAATTAGAGTTTCCTTGTTTTAGTAGAAGTTAGATTACTTTGGCTATCCTTCACCTATAAAAGGATGAAGCCTCCACCATTGTAATTTAGATTATTTGAGATTTTCTTGGATTAATAAAATATTTAGTGAGTTTATTTTTGCAAGTGCTGATTACTTGTGCCTTCGAAGTCTTCTTCAACATAAGTCCGACGAGTTCTTGTGAGGGAGATCATCTTCACACTCCTGCTTGCCTAGGTAATCGCGTCTAGGAGGGTGGGTTAGAGCCGCTTGAGGTTACTTGCTTAGGTAATTGCGTCTAAGAGGGTGCCGAGGACAAAACCATCACAAATCCATCAAGCCATCTCCATCTTCAACTTCATGCCATCTCCATAGCCATAAACAAAGCTGAATTTTCAGATTTGTTTTATCTACCTCTTCTTCAATCTTTTTCAATCTTTTTGTTTTAATTCTTATTATTCATCCCCTAATCTTCCTTCTTATCTTTGTTTCTTTGATTTTCCAGCCTTGAATCTGAATTTTTCAAGAAAAGCCCTTCTCTTTTCTCTTGAATTTTCAGATCTGCTCCTAATATTCTTGATTGAGTCTAGAGCCCCTAGTTCTTGCAACAACTTGATTGAAGGCTTCCAAGTCCACAATTGCGCTACTCTATCAGTTTCAACACGATTATATTGCAAAAACTCGATTTATGTACTTTTTACTCCATTAAAATTCTAACGGGTCCATTGTTCGGCCCATTTAGACTAGATCGTCCGAAACCTCTACAAAAAGGGCTGCAAAATAAGTTTTAATCCAAATTTAGGAGTTCATATAATTGATTACGAGCTTTTCAACACGATTATATTGCAAAAACTCGATTACTGTACTTTTTACTCAGTTACAATTCTAACGGGTCCATTGTTCGGCCTATTTAGACCCGCTAGTCCGAAACTTCTACAAAAGGGTTGCAAAATAAGTTTTAATCCAAATTTAGGAGTTCATACAATTGATTACGAGCTTTTCAACACGATTATATTGCAAAAACTCGATTTCTGTACTTTTTACTCAGTTAAAATTCTAATGGGTCTATTGTTCGGTCCATTTAGACCCGCTAGTCCGAAACTTCTACAAAAGGGTTGCAAAATAAGTTTTAATCCAATTTAAGGAGTTCATACAATTGATTACGAGCTTTCCAACACGGTTATATTGCAAAAACTGGATTTCTGTACTTTTTACTCAGTTAAAATTCTAACGAGTCCATTTTTCGGTCAATTTAGACCCGCTCGTCCGAAACCTTTACAAAAAAGACCGCAAAATAAGTTAGAATCAAATTTTAGTAGTTCATATAATTAATTACGAGCTTTTCAACACGATTATATTGCAAAAACTCAATTTCAGTCCTTTTTACTCAGTTAAAATTCTAACGGGTCTATTATTCGGCCCATTTAGACTCGCTCGTCCGAAACCTCTACAATAGGGTTGCAAAATAAGTTTTTATCCAAATTTAGGAGTTCATACAATTGATTACGAGCTTTTCAACACGATTATATTGCAAAAACTCGTTTATGTACTTTTTATTCCGTTAAAATTCTAACGGGTCCATTATTCGGCCCATTTAGACTCGATCGTCCGAAACCTTTACAAAAAGGGCTGTAAAATAAGTGTTAATCCAAATTTAAGAGTTCATATAATTGATTACGAGCTTTTCAACACGATTATATTGTAAAAACTTGATTTCTGTACTTTTTACTCAGTTAAAATTCAACCAGGTCCATTGTTCGGCCCTTTTAGATCCGCTCGTCCGCAACCTCTACCAAAGGGTTGCAAAATATGTTTTAATCCAAATTTAGGAGTTTCTACAATTGATTACGAGCTTTTCAACACGGTTATATTGAAAAACTCTATTTTTGTTCTTTTTACTCAGTTAAAATTCTAACGGGTCCATTGATCGGCTCATTTAGACCCGCTCATCTGGAACGTCTACAAAAAACACCGCAAAATAAATTAGAATCAAATTTTAGGAGTTCATATAATTGATTACAAGCTTTTCAACACGATTATATTGTAAAAACTTGATTTCTGTACTTTTTACTCAGTTAAAATTCTAATAGGTCCATTGTTCAGCCCATTTAGACCCGCTCATCTGAAACCTCTACAAAAGGGTTGCAAAATAATTTTTAATCCAAATTTAAGAGTTCATAAAATTGATTATGAGCGTTTCAACACGATTACATTGCAAAAACTCGATTACTGTACTTTTTACTCAGTTAAAATTCTAGCGGGTCCATTTTTCGGCCCATTTAGACCCGCTCGTCCGAAACCTCTACAGAAGGGTTGCAAAATAAGTTTTAATCCAAATTTAGGAGTTCATACAATTGATTACGAGCTTTTCAACACGATTATATTGCAAAAACTTGATTTCTGTGCTTTTTACTCAGTTAAAATTTTAACAGGTCCATTGTTCAGCCCATTTCGACCCGCTCGTCCGAAACCTCTACAAAATGGTTGCAAAATAAGTTTTAATCAAAATTTAGGAGTTCATACAATTGATTACGAGCTTTTCAACACGATTATATTGCAAAAATTCGTTATCTGTACTTTTTATTTAGTTTAAATTCTAACGGGTCCATTGTTCGGCCCATTTAAACCCGCTCGTCCGAAACCTTTACAAAAAGATCGCAAAATAAGTTAGTATCAAATTTTAGGAGTTCATATATTTGATTTAGAGCTTTTCAACACGATTATATTGCAAAAACTCGATTACTGTACTTTTTACTCAGTTAAAATTCTAACGGGTCTAACATCCTCATAGCGCACGAGTTGGTGCACTCGCTTCATTCTAACGGGTCAGTAGCCTCGCAAGGGGCAGCAGTCAAGCTAGATATGGAGAAGGCTTTTGACCGGGTCGAATGGTCCTTCTTGCGTTATATTATGTTGCGAATGGGGTTTGCCAAGGACTGGGTAAATCTTATTCTCCGCTGCGTTTCGTCTGTTTCATTCTCGGTACGGGTCAACGGTTCCCTATCCCAGGAGTTCTTCCCCACCCGGGGTATTCGACAAGGTGACCCTCTATCACCCTTCCTTTTCTTGATTTGCTCCCAGGGTCTTTCGGCAGCCCTCGAGATGGAACAAAGGGAGGGACGGTTGCTGGGCCTCAATGCGAGTCGTCATGGGCCTCGTGTTACCAATCTACTTTTTGCCGACGATAGTATTGTGTTTTTACGTAACCGATCTGAGGAAGTTGACCGTCTACGTTACATTCTTTCCTTGTATGCTTCCTCCTCGGGACAGACGGTCAATTTTGATAAATCCACGGCCTTTTGCAGCCCTAAGTGTTCGACCCATTTCCTCCACAAGATGTGATCAACTCTGGGTGTGTGATTAGTTGACGACCCAGGCATCTATATGGGTGTGCCACTTTTAATCAAACAGAACAGGACTGCCTCATTAGGGTTCGTTCGTGACAAAGTGCACTCTCGGATGAGTAAATGGGACAATAATTTTCTTTCCTACAGTGGGAGAGAAATCCTCATCAAATCTGTGGCTCAAGCGATGCCTCAATACGTTATGTCATGCTACTTATTACCACAAAACATAATTGATGACATTACCTCTTCTATTCGCCGCTATTGGTGGTCGGGGCGCAGTAACAAGCGAGGCTGGCCACTCCTGTCATGAGACACCCTCTGCACCCCTAAATCTGCAGGGGGCTTAGGTTTCCGGGATCTAAGTGATTTTAATATTGCCCTTCTTAGGAAACAGATTTGGCACCTTATATCGAACCCTGACTCTCTGCTAGCGCGGGTTCTTTGTGCAAAGTACTACCCCTCGGGCGACTTGCTGCACGCACATGCTGATAAGCGTGCATCTTTCGCCTGGAAGGGGATTAGTCAAGCTATACAGTCTCTAGGTCCAGGCTATTTTTGGCACCCAGGGCACAAGAGTACTATATGTATCCTTAGTGACAACTGGGGTGGTGACTCGCCGATTACCCTGTTCGGGGAGTATTTGGACAATGACGAGTTGCCTGCCCGTTGTCGTGATTTTATGTCTCGTGACTACACTAGCTGGGACGAAAACAAGCTTCGTCGAGTCTTTGACTGGGATGATGTGGAGCGCATCCTACAGGTTCCAATCATCCGAACCCAAGGAGATACCCTGATTTGGGGCCATCATGACTCTGGGACCTACTCCGTTCAATCAGGATACTTCTTTCTGCATAGGCCTCCGCGACCCTTGGGAAGGCCAAACGGACTTTGGAAGGTTATTTCCAAGGCCCCAACGCTGCCCAAAATTTGCTCCTTTAGCTGGCGTGCAGGACGGGACGCGTTTCCCACTTGGGATAGACTACGAATTATTCATCCTACTTGATATAAGGATGTTGTTGAAGAAAACAATGTTCCTCGTTCATTCACGGATCTAGGATGATAGCAAGTGATTCTCTGCAGTAGAAACAAACATTGTTTTGTTTTTAGATGTTTAAATTAAGGAAAAAAGAAAGAAAAATCAGAAATGAGAAAAGAAGAAGTTGCCGAAATTAATTTAGGGACTAGGTGGAAGGTTGAAGATGATGTCTTCAAGCTTTCAACAATGGCAGCAACATTCTTGGTCTTGACACGATGAACTCGAAAGAACTTGCATAATCTGTTATGCAAACCCGAATCGAAGCCGTTCTTCGTAGTCGAAAAATGAACAAACTCCAAGGAAGAACTCGAACAATCTGTTGAACGAACCCGAACCTTATCTTGAATTTGCTCGAATAAGCACTTGGACCCTTCAATTATCTAACAATTGAGAACCCGAAGTATCAAGGAGATAGTTCTAAAAAGAACTGAGTTTGAGAGAAATCTCACAATTATATTTGATTGCATAAAAAGGTCTAACCTTGTACAAAGGGAATTTGGCTTACATTTATAGTGTAGGAGGGTGGTTGGACGAAATGGAATGAGTGGTACAAATTAAAAAAAAAAAGTTTAAATTTTGAACAAAAACTACCCAAGTTGGCAGAAATGAATATGAGCCTTGCGTTTGAATTTTGGGAGCCAAAATCCTTTTAGGCACATGTTAATTGTGCTTTGAATTTGAATTTCAAAGGCACAACCAACCTTGTGCTTATCCACACAAGAGAAAGGGCTGCACACTTGGCTGGGCACGCTGGGCTGCATGGGGTGCGCACACAAGGCCACCTGCTGGGCTGTTGCTGCGCACACAAGGGCTGGGCACGCTGGGCTGCATGGGGTGCACACACAAGGCCACCTGCTGGGCTGCTGCTGCGCACACAAGGGCTGGGCACGCTGGGCTGCATGGGGTGCGCACACAAGGCCACCTGCTGGGCTGCTGCTGCGCACACAAGGGATGGGCACACTGCACTAGGGCCTTGCTAGGCCAAATCATGCATGGCATTGTGCATGGGCCATGCACACACGTCCCTTGCTGCCACACACACTTGTAGGACACTCTCCCACATGTAGGGTATCATTCAGCTGGTTCTGGACTTGTCAGCTAGAGTTGAGCTGGTGGAGCTGGAGTTGAGCTGAACGGAGCTGACATGAGCTGAAACGAGCTAGCTCACAGTGTGATGAGCTGAGTTGAGCTAAGATACACTCTTCTGAGCTGAATAGGAGCTGCATACGCTAGCTTGAGCTTCAACCGAGCTGAGTACACGTCCTTAAGCTATTGTTTTCCATGGTCCCTAATGCACAACACAGCAAACATACTTAGGCAGCAACTTATTCATACAATAAGATAAATAAACACACTAAAACATATGTTAAACACACCAAACTAATATATATACCTATTAATATACCTAATAAGTACATATACCTAAACATGTCACATATCTGAATGCAACACGTTATAAACCTATGTTCTAAGGCATGAACATGATCAAAGGAATCAGGAATGTTAGCACAAGTAAAGAAAAGGGCTTCCCTGAACTTCTTAGCCTTAGAGCGGGTGATAGGTCCTGTTGGTAAGACTTCCGGATCCGTTGGAGAGTTCTGAATGGATGTGCTCACATCATCCCCCCCTTCTTGAAAAGGATTTGACCTCAAATCTGCAGAGTCATCAAAAGGGGTTAAGTCACAAACATTAAAAGTGGCACTTACATTATAATCTCCCGGTAGGTCTATCTTGTAGGCATTGTCGTTTACTTTCTCCAACACCTGGAAAGGACCATCTCCTCGCGGTAATAGCTTTGACCGCCGTTGCGCTGGAAAACGTTCTTTTCGGAAATGCACCCAAACCCAATCAACAACCTCGAAGGTGACTCGCTTTCTTCCTTTGTTTGCTTGCTTTTCATACTGCTGAGTCCTTCGTTCTAAGTTCTCCTTAACCTGCTGATGTAAACACTTAACATAATCTGCTCTCGCTTTACCATCCTTGCTAATCACCTGTTCCTGTGGCAAAGGCAACAAATCTAGAGGCGTAATAGGATTAAAACCATAAACAACCTCAAATGGTGACATTTTCGTAGCAGAATGAATAGCATGATTATAAGCGAATTCAACATGTGGCAAACAATCTTCCCAAGTCTTAATATTCTTTTTGATGACGGAACGAAGTAAAGTAGATAGTACCTATTAACAACTTCAGTTTGTCCATCAGTTTGGGGATGGCAAGTAGTAGAAAACATGAGTTTCGTACCTATTTTGCTCCAAAGAGTCCTCCAGAAGTGACTCAAAAACTTTACATCCCTGTCAGAAACAATAGACCTAGGAATACCATGTAATCGCACAATTTCTCTGAAAAATAAGTTAGCCACATTAACAGCATCATCAGTCTTATGGCATGCAATGAAATGTGCCATCTTAGAGAACCTATCAACCACAACAAATACGCTATCTCTACCAGTCCTAGTTCGAGGCAATCCCAAAACAAAATCCATAGAAATGTCAGTCCAAGGGGATTCAGGAATAGGTAAAGGTAAGTACATACCGTGTGGTGAAACCTTCGATTTTGCTTTCTTACATGTCACACAACGTTCACAGTACCTTTCAACGTCCCTGCGCATCTTTGGCCAAAACAGATGCTCATTCAATGTGTGCAACGTCTTAGTGACACCAAAATGACCCATCAATCCACCTTCATGAGCCTCACGAATCAGAATATCACGTATGGAACCCTGTGGAATGCATATCATGTTTTCTTTGAAAAGAAAGTCATCATGCCTGTAAAACTTTCCATCTGCACCTTTCGAACAAGCATTAAACTTATCTCTAAAATCAGGATCATCAGGGTATAAATCACGAATATATGCAAAACCAATCAGATGTGAATCAAGATAACTCAAAAGTGCATACCTACGTGACAATGCATCAGCAACGACATTTTCTTTCCCTTTCTTGTAACGAATGACATAAGGAAAAGACTCTAAGAATTCAACCCACTTAGCATGTCGTTTATTCAATTTATGCTGACCTGTGATGTAACGTAAAGCCTCGTGGTCGGTGTGGATCACAAACTCCTTAGGCAACAAATAATGCTGCCATGTCTCCAATGCCCGAATCAGTGCATACATCTCTTTATCATAAACTGGATAGTTCAATGTAGCACCACTCAATTTCTCGCTAAAGTAAGCAACGGGCCTCTTTTCCTGCATCAAAACAGCACCAATACCAATTCCGGAAGCATCACATTCAATCTCAAACATTTTATCAAAATCAGGTAATGCTAAAATAGGTGCTTGAGTTAAAGAGTCTTTAATTCTCAAAAAGGCATCTTCTTGTTCCTTACCCCAAAAGAAGCTAGAATTCTTCTTAATAATACCAGTTAAGGGGGCGGTAATGGAACTAAAGTTAGGAACAAACCGTCGATAAAAACTCGCTAAACCATGAAACGATCTAACCTCAGTAATCGATGTCGGTCGTGGCCATTCCTGAATTGCCTTTATCTTCTCAGGATCAACTTCAACTCCCTGAGAACTAACAATGTAACCAAGAAATGTGAGTTTATCAATACAAAATACACACTTCTCCATGTTACCAAATAATCTCTCTTCTCGCAAAACCTGCAAAACAGCTCGCAAATGTTCCACATGATCCTGTAAAGACTTGCTATAAATCAAGATATCATCAAAGTATACAACACAGAATCTTCCAATGAAAGGTCGCAGAACATGATTCATCAAACGCATAAAAGTACTAGGTGCATTAGTTAAACCAAAAGGCATTACTAACCATTCGTACAAACCTAGCTTTGTCTTGAAGGCTGTTTTCCACTCATCGCCTTCTCGCATGCGAATCTGATGGTAGCCGATGACGGCTCCGCAAAGCTCGTCCAGCATGTCATCAAGTCTCGGAATGGGATGACGATACTTAATTGTAATCTGATTCACAGCTCTACAATCTACGCACATCCTCCAAGATCCATCTTTCTTCGGCACCAATAGCACCGGAACAGCACACAGACTCAAGCTCTCTCGAATGTAACCCTTGTCCATCAACTCAGTAACTTGGCGTTGAAGCTCTTTTGTCTCTTCAGGGTTGGTTCGATAAGCTGGCCGGTTCGGAATAGTAGCACATGGAATGAAATCAATCTGGTGCTCAATGCCACGAAGAGGTGGTAATCCCTTCGGTGTTTCAGCTGGAAACACGTCCTCAAACTCCTGCAAAAGTGTCAAAATTGGTGACGGTAGATCAGTAGGAAAATCTGTCAATAAACAATAATCTTTAAACATCAAAATAAGAACAGATTGTTGAGAGGAAAGACATTTCCTGATTTCGCTACTGCTCGCATACACGGACATCTTCTTCTTCTCTTTTGCAGTCTCTTTACTCTTTTTCAAGCTTGTCTGATCTTCAAACACTTGACTCGGTGTCAAAGGAGCCAAAGTGATCTTCTTACCTGCATGCATAAAAGAGTAACGATTTGTATAACAATCATGTATTACCTTCTTGTCATACTGCCAAGGGCGTCCCAAAAGAAGGTGAGTAGCATCCATCGTCACAACATCACAAAGGACCTCGTCCTTGTAGTTTCCAATTGAAAATGGTACAATAGCCTGTCTGGTCACTTTAAGCTCGCCACCATCATTCAACCATTGTAACTTATATGGATGAGGATGCTTTGTCGTTTTCAGACCTAACCTGTCAACCATCACTGAACTGGCAACATTAGTACAACTACCGCTATCAATAATCACAACACATACCTTGTCTTGCACCTTGCATCGTGTGTGAAAGATATTCTCACGCTGTAGATCATCCGGTACCTGTTGCACATTCAGACTTCTTTTAATAACCAAAAGTTCCATTACCTTACCAGATTCAGGAACCTCTAGGTCAGTCTCATCTTCCTCTTCAGTAGGGACATCATGCACTTCCTCCTCGGAATCTGACTCAATCTCACCATCATCTCGCATCAACATAACCCTCCGGTTAGGACATTGACTAGCAACATGTCCTCTTCCAAGGCACTTGAAACACTGGATATCTCGTGCTCGCTCTTGCGTCACCACTTGCTGTTTGCCACGCCCATTTTCAGCAACGGGGGTCTTTGGCTTGCTGGGTTCGCCTTGCTCATGAATCCGAAGTGGTTGTTGTGGTGCTTGCTTCCTGGAAGCATTAGGAGTATACAAAGGGTTAGAGAAAGACTTAAATGGAGTAGTACCTCGGTTTGAAGACTTTCTTCGCTGTTGTCGCTCTATCTTTATCGCCATATGCACCATGTCATCCAACTCGACATAATGCTGCAATTCAACGACATTAGCAATTTCAAAGTTCAAACCTGCAAGGAATCGTGCCATGGTCGCTTCTCTATCTTCAACGATGTTGGCTCGCATCATGGCCATCTCCATTTCCTTGTAGTAGTCTTCCACGCTCCGAGTTCCCTGTTTCAAAGTTTGCAATTTTTGAAACAAATCACGATGATAATGGGAAGGAACAAACCTCCTACGCATGATACGCTTCATTTCGTTCCATGAAGCCACTGGACCTTCGCCGGCACGTCTCTGACTAATCAACAACTGGTCCCACCATATCAATGCATAATCGACAAACTCCATGGCTGCTAGAAGAACCTTCTTCTGTTCAGAATAATTGTAACACTCGAACACATGTTCAACCTTGCTTTCCCAAGCAAGATATGAATCCGGATCTGTTCGTCCCTGAAAAGAAGGTATAACAACTTTGATGTTAGTCATATTATCATCCATTTGCTGATCACGTCTAAGGTTAATCCTCGGGGACTGGTTGACTTCATTTTCGTTGACTTCATCATGGGCAGAATTGGAACCTCCATCAATTCTGTCCATTCGGGACTGCAATGGTTCTAAGGCATTAGTCACTATCCTTTGCATCATTCTTTCCAAGGCTTGCATTTGCAAGTCCGGTGGTGGTGTATCATCAGAACCTGTCATCTTTCACAACAAAGAACACAAACAAACAAAAACAAACAAACTGATTAAGGTTAGTAGAAAAAAAAGTAGTCCTCACCAATCACACAGCAAGATCCTCACTAGTCACTCAAAAGAATATGCACTCAAGAAAAGAGGAATCACTCAGCACTCGTGTTTCACTCGGGAGAATACTTGAATGGCTCTTTTTGTCTCCCTTTCTGTTCTCACACGCTCTGTTTGCCTTTTCCCTCAAACTCTCGTACTTAGTTCTTTAAAGGAACTGATTCCGATGTTCAGATTCTGCAAATGTTGTCAAATTGAAAGAAAACAACAAGTGACGGGTGAAATGTTATTAGAAAAAGATAAGGGTTAGGAGAAAAAAGAAAAAAGTTGAAAGTTGAGAATTTGGGGCTGAAAAGATGATAAACAAAAAGAAATGAAAGAAAGGATGCTAAAAGGACAAGAAATTAGCAACTTACGCAGTAGAAATGCTTACAACCATCCTATCTCCGGAATAAACAAGAAAGTTGATTTCGGGTGATTTCAAGGCATTTCAAGGTAAGATAAGCACATTTCTCATCATTTCATGTCCAAACAGCATATAAAAACACAAAATACCCCAAATATTCGACACTGAATTTTTTTGTATTTTTTCCGAATTTTTTTTTTGACTTTTGACTTTCTGGTCAAACTTTGACTTTTTTTTCTTTTCAGAATTTCGAATTTTCTTTTTTTTGACTTTGTATATTTTGACTTCTTGTAAATGCAGAAAACGCTATAACCCGACCTAAGCTCTGATTACCATATGATACAAGGATGTTGTTGAAGAAAACAATGTTCCTCGTTCATTCACGGATCTAGGATGATAGCAAGTGATTCTCTGCAATAGAAACAAACATTGTTTTGTTTTTAGATGTTTAAATTAAGGAAAAAAGAAAGAAAAATCAGAAATGAGAAAAGAAGAAGTTGCCGAAATTAATTTAGGGACTAGGTGGAAGGTTGAAGATGATGTCTTCAAGCTTTCAACAATGGCAGCAACATTCTTGGTCTTGACACGATGAACTCGAAAGAACTTGCATAATCTGTTATGCAAACCCGAATCGAAGCCGTTCTTCGTAGTCGAAAAATGAACAAACTCCAAGGAAGAACTCGAACAATCTGTTGAACGAACCCGAACCTTATCTTGAATTTGCTCGAATAAGCACTTGGACCCTTCAATTATCTAACAATTGAGAACCCAAAGTATCAAGGAGATAGTTCTAAAAAGAACTGAGTTTGAGAGAAATCTCACAATTATATTTGATTGCATAAAAAGGTCTAACCTTGTACAAAAGGGAATTTGGCTTACATTTATAGTGTAGGAGGGTGGTTGGGCGAAATGGAATGAGTGGTACAAATTAAAAAAAATAAAAAAAAATAAAGTTTAAATTTTGAACAAAAACTACCCAAGTTGGCAGAAATGAATCTGAGCCTTGCGTTTGAATTTTGGGAGCCAAAATCCTTTTAGGCACATGTTAATTGTGCTTTGAATTTGAATTTCAAAGGCACAACCAACCTTGTGCTTATCCACACAAGAGAAAGGGCTGCACACTTGGCTGGGCACGCTGGGCTGCATGGGGTGCGCACACAAGGCCACCTGCTGGGCTGTTGCTGCGCACACAAGGGCTGGGCACGCTGGACTGCATGGGGTGCGTACACAAGGCCACCTGCTGGGCTGCTGCTGCGCACACAAGGGCTGGGCACGCTGGGCTGCATGGGGTGCGCACACAAGGCCACCTGCTGGGCTGCTGCTGCGCACACAAGGGCTGGGCACGCTGCACTAGGGCCTTGCTAGGCCAAATCATGCATGGCATTGTGCATGGGCCATGCACACACGTCCCTTGCTGCCACACACACTTGTAGGACACTCTCCCACATGTAGGTTATCATTCAGCTGGTTCTGGACTTGTCAGCTAGAGTTGAGCTGGTGGAGCTGGAGTTGAGCTGAACGGAGCTGACATGAGCTGAAACGAGCTAGCTCACAGTGTGATGAGCTGAGTTGAGCTAAGATACACTCTTCTGAGCTGAATAGGAGCTGCATACGCTAGCTTGAGCTTCAACCGAGCTGAGTACACGTCCTTAAGCTATTGTTTTCCATGGTCCCTAATGCACAACACAGCAAACATACTTAGGCAGCAACTTATTCATACAATAAGATAAATAAACACACTAAAACATATGTTAAACACACCAAACTAATATATATATACCTATTAATATACCTAATAAGTACATATACCTAAACATGTCACATATCTGAATGCAACACGTTATACAACCTATGTTCTAAGGCATGAACATGATCAAAGGAATCAGGAATGTTAGCACAAGTAAAGAAAAGGGCTTCCCTGAACTTCTTAGCCTTAGAGTGGGTGATAGGTCCTGTTGGTAAGACTTCCGGATCCGTTGGAGAGTTCTGAATGGATGTGCTCACATCACTACTGCTGGACAATGCCCGTTTTGTCCTACCATTACGGAGACGACAGTGCATGCTCTACGTGATTGTCCAGGGGCTAATGAGGTTCTTCGCCTAGTTGGGCTTCCCTCTGGCATCTATGCTAGTCACTCCGCTTCCATGGCATCTTGGTTATCTGAGGGAACCAAGAGACTGGATGATATGGGGTTTGCTCTGCTCTTGACGGCTCTTTGGAATATCTGGAATCGGCGGAATGACTGGATCCACTCTCAACGGCTCCAGCCACCATGGCTCACTGCCATGAACGCACAGGGTCTTTTGCAGGATTATGCCACTGCCAACACTATCCCCGCCTCCCATCCACCGACCGCCATGCCCGCCGCCGCCCCGCCACGATGGAGTCCGCCGATGACGGAGGTTGTCAAGATTAATGTGGACGGTGCCTTTCACAATGGGTCAGGTTCTGCGGCCATCGGAGTTGTCGCTCGTGATGCTCAGGGTACTATTCTTAGATAATGTGCGGTTCATGAGGCCGGCTGTCAGAATGCAACCATGGTTGAACTCCACGCCATCATTGCTGGTATCATGATGGTCAGAGACAAGGGCTGGGGTGAGGTGCTCATCGAATCAGACTCAGCCATCGTTGTCAATAAGCTCTCTCGGCCCACTACTTATGCTTCCTTATTGGGCCCGCAGATCGCAGAAGCTAAGGCTTTGCTTGCGGCTTCTCCTTTGATTAGTTTATCTTTTGTACCTAGATCAGCCAATTTTGTGGCTCATAACTTAGCCTCTTGGACTTTACATTCTGCATCCTCTATTTTTTTGACTCTATTATTCCTGATTGTATTCAATCTGATGTACTGGCTGATACTCAGTCTTTTCGTTCTAATATATTTCAGGGCACTCTTTTTCCCTTAGGTTCACCTTGCGCCTAGGCACAGGGTGGTTAGAGGGGTTTTTAATGAGGCCCATTTTCTTCAAAAAAAAATTCTAACGGGTTCATTGTTCGGCCCATTTAGACCCGCTCGTCTGAAACCTCTACAAAAGGGTTGCAAAATAAGTTTTAATCCAAATTTAGGAGTTCATACAATTGATTACGAGCGTTTCAACACGATTACATTGCAAAAACTCGATTACTGTACTTTTTACTCAGTTAAAATTCTAACGGGTCCATTGTTCGGCCCATTTAGACCCGCGCGTCCAAAACCTCTACAAAAGGGTTGCAAAATAAGTTTTAATCCAAATTTAGGAGTTCATACGATTGATTACGAGCTTTTCAACACAATTATATTGCAAAAACTCGTTTTTTGTGCTTTTTACTCAGTTAAAATTCTAACGGGTCCATTGTTCGGCCCATTTAGACTCGCTCGTCCGAAACCTCTACAAAAGGGTTGCAAAATAAGTTTTAATCAAAATTTAGGACTTCATACAATTGATTACGAGCTTTTCAACACGATTATATTGCAAAAACTCGATTTCTATACTTTTTACTCAGTTAAAATTCTAACGGGTCCATTGTTCGGCCCATTTAGATCCGCTCATCCGAAACCTTTACAAAAAAGATTGCAAAATAAGTTAGAATCAAAATTTAGGAGTTCATATAATTGAATAAGAGATTTTCAACACGATTATATTGCAAAAACTCAATTACTATACTTTATACTCAGTTAAAATTCTAACGGGTCCATTGTTCGTCCCATTTAGACATGCTCGTCCGAAACCTCTACAAAAGGGTTGCAAAATAAGTTTTAATCCAAATTTAGGAGTTGATACAATTGATTACGAGCGTTTCAACACGATTATATTGCAAAAACTCGATTTATGTACTTTTTACTTCATTAAAATTCTAACGGGTCCATTGTTCGGCCCATTTAGACTAGATCGTCCGAAACCTCTACAAAAAGGGCTGTAAAATAAGTTTTAATCCAAATTTAGGAGTTCATATAATTGATTACGAGCTTTTCAACACGGTTATATTGCAAAAACTCGATTTATGTACTTTTTACTCAATTAAAATTCTAACGGGTCCATTGTTCGGGCCATTTAGACCCGCTAGTCCGAAACTTCTACAAAAGGGTTGCCAAATTAATTTTAATCCAAATTTAAGAGTTCATACAATTGAATACGAGCTTTTCAACACGATTATATTGCAAAAACTCGATTTCTGTACTTTTTACTCAGTTAAAATTCTAACGGGTCTATTGTTCGGTCCATTTAGACCCGTTGGTCCGAAACTTCTAACAAGGGTTGCAAAATAAGTTTTAATCCAAATTTAGGAGTTCATACAATTGATTACGAGCTTTTCAACACGATTATATTGCAAAAACTCGATTTCCGTACTTTTTACTCAGTTAAAATTCTAATAGGTGCACGACCCAACTTACCTCAATGGTTAAGGGAACATTTGTTCTTACTAGAGGTTACGGGTTCGAGCACCAGCAGCTGCAGCAGGGTGATTGAACATATATTGTCAAATAATTAATAATATATTTAGAACATATACTACTTGTAATCACCTTAGCTTTCAAAAAAAATCTAACGGGTCCATTTTTGGTCAATTTAGACCCGCTCGTCCCAAACCTTTACAAAAAAGATCGCAAAATAAGTTAGAATCAAATTTTAGTAGTTCATATAATTGATTACGAGCTTTTCAACACGATTATATTGCAAAAACTCGATTTCAGTCCTTTTTACTCAGTTAAAATTCTAACGGGTCCATTATTCGGCCCATTTAGACTCGCTCGTCTAAAACCTCTACAAAAGGGTGCAAAATAAATTTTTATCCAAATTTAGGAGTTCATACAATTGATTACGAGCTTTTCAACACGATTATATTGCAAAAACTCGTTTATGTACTTTTTATTCCGTTAAAATTCTAACAATGTCCATTATTCGGCCCATTTAGACCCGATCGTCCGAAACCTTTTCAAAAAGGGCTGCAAAATAAGTTTTAATCCAAATTTAGGAGTACATATAATTGATTACAAGCTTTTCAACACGATTATATTGCAAAAACTCGATTACTGTACTTTTTACTCAGTTAAAATTCAAACAGGTTCATTGTTCGGCCCTTTTAGACCCGCTCGTCCGGAACCTCTACAAAAGGGTTGCAAAATATGTTTTAATCCAAATTTAAGAGTTTGTACAATTGATTACGAGCTTTTCAACATGGTTATATTGAAAAAACTCTATTTTTGTACTTTTTACTCAGTTAAAATTCTAACGGGTCCATTGATCGGCCCATTTAGACCTGCTCGTCCGGAAACTCTACAAAAAAGACCGCAAAATAAATTAGAATCAAATTTTAGGAGTTCATATAATTGATTACAAGCTTTTCAACACGATTATATTGTAAAAACTTGATTTCTGTACTTTTTACTCAGTTAAAATTCTAACGGATCCATTGTTCAGCCCATTTAGACCCGCTCATCTGAAACCTCTACAAAAGGGTTGCAAAATAAGTTTTAATCCAAATATAAGAGTTCATAAAATTGATTACGAGCGTTTCAACACTATTATATTGCAAACACTCGATTTCTGTACTTTTTACTTAGTTAAAATTCTAACGGGTCCATTGTTCAGCCCATTTAGACCCGCTAAGCCGAAACTTCTACAAAAGGGTTGCAAAATAAGTTTTAATCCAAATTTAGGAGTTCATACAATTGATTACGAGCTTTTCAACACGATTATATTGCAAAAACTCGATTTATGTACTTTTTACTCAGTTAAAATTCTAACGGGTCCATTGTTCGGCCCATTTAGTCCCGCTAGTCCGAAACTTCTACAAAAGGGTTGCAAAATAAGTTTTTATCCAAACTTAGGAGTTCATACAATTTATTACGAGCTTTTCAACACGATTATATTGCAAAAACTCGATTTATGTACTTTTTACTCAGTTAAAATTCTAACGGGTCTATTGTTCGGTCCATTTAGACCCGCTAGTCCGAAACTTCTACAAAAGGGTTGCAAAATAAGTTTTAATCCAAATTTAGGAGTTCATACAATTGATTACGAGCTTTTCAACACGATTATATTGCAAAAACTCGATTTCTGTACTTTTTACTTAGTTAAAATTCTAACGGGTCTATTGTTCGGTCCATTTAGACCCGTTAGTCCGAAACTTCTACAAAAGGGTTGCAAAATAAGTTTTAATCCAAACTTAGGAGTTCGTACAATTGATTACGAGCTTTTCGACACGATTATATTGCAAAAACTAGATTTTTGTAATTTTTACTCCTTTAAAATTCTAAGAGGTCCTTTGTTCGGCCCATTTAGACCCGCTCGTCCGAAACCTCTTCAAAAGGGTTGCAAAATAAGTTTTAATCCAAATTTAGGAGTTCATACAATTGATTATGAGCTTTCAACAAGATTATATTGCAAAAACTCGATTTTTGTAATTTTTACTCCTTTAAAATTCTAACAGGTCCTTTGTTCGACCCATTTAGACCTGCTCGTCCATAACCTCTACAAAAATGGCAGCAAAATAAATTTTAATCCAAATTTAGGATTTCATACAATTGGGTCGAGCTTTTCAACATGATTATATTGCAAAAACTCGACTTCAGTACTTTTTACTCAGTTAAAATTCTAACGGGTCCATTGTTCGGCCCATTTCAACACGCTCGTTCGAAACCTCGACAAAAGGGTTGCGAAATAAGTTGTAATCTAAATTTAGGAGGTCATATAATTGATTACGAGCTTTTCAACACGATTATATTTCAAAAACTCGATTTTTGTACTTTTTACTCCGTTAAAATTCTAACAGGTCCTTTGTTCGGCCCATTTAGACCCGCTCGTCCGAAACCTATGCAAAAGGGTTGCAAAAATAAGTTTTAATCCAAATTTAGGAGTTCATACAATTGATTACGAGCTTTTCAACAAAATTATATTGCAAAAACTCGATTTTTGTACTTTTTACTTAGTTAAAATTCTAACGGGTCCATTGTTCGGCCCATTTAGACCCGCTCGTCCGAAACCTCAACAAAAAAGACCGCAAAATAAGTTATAAATCAAGTTTTAGGAGCTCATATAATTGATTATGAGCTTTTCAACACGATTATATTGCAAAAATTCGATTTCTATACTTTTTTCTCAGTTAAAATTCTAACGGGCTTTCTTCAAAAAAATTCTAACGGGTCCATTGTTCGGCCCATTTAGATCCGTTCGTCCGAAACCTTTACAAAAAGGGCTGCAAAATAAGTTTTAATCCAAATCTAGGCGTTCATATAATTGATTACGAGTTTTTCAATTCGATTATATTGCAAAAACTCAATTTCTGTAATTTTTACTAGGTTAAAATTCTAACGGGTCCATTATTCTGCCCATTTAGACTCGCTAGTCCGAAACCTTACAAAAAGGACCGCAAAATAAGTTTTAATCAAAATTTAGGAGTTCATATAATTGATTACGATCTTTTCAACACGATTATATTGCAAAAATTCGATTTCTGTACTTTTTACTCAGTTAAAATTCTAACGGGTCCATTGTTCGGCCCATTTAGACCCGCTCATCCGAAACCTCTACAAAAGGGTTGCAAAATAAGTTTTAATCAAAATTTAGGAATTCATACAATTGATTACGAGCTTTTCAACACGATTATATATGGAAAAACTCGATTTTTGTACTTCTACTCAGTTAAAATTCTAACGAGACCATTGTTCGGCCCATTTAGACCCGCTCATCCGAAACCTATACAAAAAAGATCGCAAAATAAGTTAGAATCAAAATTTAGGAGTTCATATAATTGATTAAGAGCTTTTCAACACGATTATATTGCAAAAACTCGATTTCTGTACTTTTTACTTAGTTAAAATTCTAACGGGTATTTCTCTCTCAATTTTTTCCAGGGTCTTTGTTGGGTTTTGGCTTGTTCTTCTTTTTTCCCCCTTTTTCCGGTGGATTTCTCACCTTTCTTTCCACTAATCCCCTTCCCCCACACGGCGCCTCTCCACTTTCTGCCGTTTTTGCAAGCTTATCAACAAATGAACCGATTCTCTTTGATTTCCTTGGAAATCGGGATGAGAATATCGAGGGTCATCCCACCCCACCACTTTCTTTCTTTTACGGTTTTTGCTGTTTTTTTCATCTTTTATTTTTCTCTCTGTTTACTAACCATTTTGTTTTTTCTCTCCTGTGTTTTCTGGCCGTATATTGCTTTATGCAATATCCTTTTTGACTCTGTGTTTTTTGCTAAAGGGTCATTCTTTCCCTCCCTTCTCACCTTTTTTCTACCGTTCTGGCTGTTTCTGATGAGATCTCCCCGGCGATATCCAGATCTGGACGGTGAGTTTCGCCTTTTTCTTTTTCTATATTTTTTTTCTCTTCATTTGTTATATTTTAATCCGCTTTGTTTTTTTCCTTTGGGCTCTTCCCTTTTGGGCGATCTTGTTTAAAATCATCCGATGTTTGTCAACTCCTTATGACGACGGCGAGGGCTGTAACGTAATCAGGATTTTGATGTTTTCCCTGGAAATCGGTAAAGGAATGCAGAAGGCCATTCCTCCTCATCCCCTATTCTCTTTTTCTATCTGCTGTTTTTTCTCGTTTAATTTCTTTTCCCTTTGTTTTTTAAATCTTTATTTGTTTTTTCTCTACGAGAGTCGGTCGGCTCTTGGTTTTCTCAAAACCATCACCAGATCTGATTTCTCAGATCTTGGGTCTATTTGGGTGTTCTTGTCGAGATCTAACCGGCAATCTCCAGATCTGAACGGTTTGCTTCTATGTTCATCCTTTTATTTTTTCCTCTCGTTTTTTTGCTACCTTTTTTATATTTCTATTAATCTCTTTGTTTTTTTCTCATATTTGGGCGTTGCCCCTTCTCTTCTGCTTTCGTGGAGGGCATCAAGAATCTCCCGATATCTGAGGGCTCTTCTACCGGCGGCGTCACACGGTGGTTGTAAAATTTTCAACCGTTCGGTTTTATACTTCCTATCCTCCTTATCGTTGCTCTGCTGCTTATTATCTTTTCATTTCGCTGCTATTTTGATTTCCCCCAATTTTCATCTCATTCTTGGGTTTTTCATCCCCTTGTTTTTTAAGCATTTTCGTCTGACTTGTGTTCTTTTTTTTACAGATTCTGGGTTTTCCAGTCCTTGATGAACAATCATCTTCACCTCTTAATAGTCCGTTAACTCCTTATCTTTCGTTACTGATATGTACTAAGGTTGTTTCTTTTAAATTTCTTTTTCATTTTTTAATTCCAATTTGTGTTTTTTGTTTCTCCAGACTCAGATTGCTTCTATCTGCCTGGGGATTAGAAGATATGTCTCTCAGAGGTATAAACCCTTTTGGTTTTCAAAGGTTTCTCTTTTCTCTATTCTTTCCATGTTATGCATCTCTTCATTTTTGTTTTCTGGGTTGAATTGCTTCTCTGTTATCTCTATATTCTTATTCAAGCTTTCTCTGATTGTCTACTTCTCTGCTATAATTTGGGATTTGTCTATGGATTCCGCAATGCTATTCTTAATTCACCCCTTTGATTACATTGCTTGTTTTCAATTTTCCTTTAAATGTTATGCATTTATCTCCTATATCATTTCAGATTACCATCCCTTCATCCCACATTCTCTATCATATTACCACAAAAACATATCTGTTTTGCTATTGACATCTGTTATGCCATTGAAACATCTCTTTGGTTTACCTTTTCCTCTCAATCTCTATGGTAACACATCTGTTATGCCGTTGACAACTATTATTGTGTCAAATATACATCGAGCCCTTCAAGGGAATTTTACACCAGCCCATTACTTGGGATTCTTAATTACTACATATTACCATCTCTTTCTGTATCTCATATATGGTTATATCTCATCACTAACTCCTCACAATTTTACTTTGTTTTTTGGATTTCCCGTGACTCATTGCTTGCAAGCAATTCATAGAAGACTCCTCTCTGCTCAACTCCATGAATCTACAACAACAATTATAATGGTCTATTTGGACAAAGCTAATAGATGCCATTCATGGTTTCATGATTTTATAACCCTCTTCCTCACTTGGCTGTCACAGAGGTTCATCTTTACCTTTATATATACTGATTACGTGTTGGGGTTTACTCTTATTACATTTCTTATTATTAGGGTTTATATGCCATCCACTATAATGTTACTCTCCTTTAAACATAAATGTGATATGCTTCATCTTCAACCGATTGTTCCTTTAACAGATTGTTCAACCTACTCATGTAATTCTTTAAATATGTATGCTACCTTACCAAATACTGCTCTTTTGCCACCCTGTGAAAAAATTAATCTATCCAAAATTCTAGGAATTTATAATTGGACTATTAGCTCAAAATCCTCGTTTGCAGGACACAAAATATTGTATGACTACTTGATTAGGTTTTTTCCCTTTAGCTTTATTATATGCTCTCATACTAAATGGATCATCACTATTGCATATATGCTCTGCTGGTGGAAGCTTTTTAAACATCCTTATAAGTTTATTATGTGTAATACTCTCTTAAATATGCTCTACATCTTTATCTCTTATATTAATTGGTACCCTTTTCCATCTGTTAAATTTCCTCAGTATTACCATATTTTCCCTGGCATAGTAATTTCTTATTTAGTCTATAATTTTTATCATCTTATTATATGTCTTTTTGACCTTTGCATGAAGCACACTAATCTTTCTATGTTTTACATCTCTATGCAGATTATGCACACTTCTGCTAATATAATCGGGCAACATTGCGGGACTCCCTTCTCATTCCTTCTTTGGTTTTGTAATTTTTTCTTAGTATCTAATTTTATTTATTTATCCCCCTATTTGCTCATTTGGTCTGTATTAACTTTCTTTACCCCGCTTCCTCCTTCCCCTGGGTTTGTATTTCTTTATGGCTGCTTTTTTCCTGCTTTTCTTTTTGCTTCGTTTTTCATTTGCTTTCTTTATATCTTTAGATGTATGTCTTCATGCCATTTTTCTGCTCTGCATGTTTACTGCTATTCACTCCATGTATGTTACTATATACATATATATCTCTGTTCGATTAACACTAAGGAATTTTGTTCCTACCACGCCTCTTTAGGTGACTCCCTATTAGCCCAATTAAGGGATTTTCTCAAAACCCTATTATATAGGGACCTTTTTTCTTTACACATTAATCAAATTTTCAAACTCTCGAATTTTTCTCTCTCACATTCAATTATTATTTTATACGACCTACCATTCTTTATTCCGAACTTTTCTTCTCATATATTTAATACATCTTTTTCAGGTCTTTTTATAACATTAATATTTCAAATTTTTCTAATTAATTACTCTTTCCTTTTTCTTCTTAACTGCCGTCCTCTTACCTTCGCTATCAACCTTCCAGCATTAAATTATAAATTGATGAATAGACTAATCCGTTGTCCTTTAATTTTGCCTTCAAAAATTATTAACAACTACTCAGACTTTCCCTTTTTATCCCATAATACGAGTAATTACATCTTCAATTATATCCTTTATTTCCTTTCAAACTCTCTGGTACAATTCCTTCCGTTTCAAAAAATCAATTCCTCAAATTTTGCCTTAATTTTACCAGTATTCATACCTTGTAATAAAATCCTTTTTTATTTCTACCTATTTCATGTTAATAGTGTATCCTTTACTCAAAATTCCCGTTATATTACCAAAATTAATCAAACTTTTATTAATTACTTTTCTTACTACTTTAAATTTATTACTTTCCCTGATTTTACTAAAGTTCCTTACTTATTAAAATTAAAATTTTCAAAGCTGATTTCTTCATTAAACACTAAATTTCCATACCATTATGCCGCTTTTCAACCTTTCCCTCCTAAACTCTTCTTAACCCATGATTCATGGGATCTAAATCTTTCCATACTAAATTTTTATTTCCTTCCTTTTTTCAACACTTACCATCGTACTATCATCATAAACCACTTCTTTTTATACGTCCAACAATTAAGCACATTCCAACAAGCTTTCTTTTATTCCCCGTCTCTATTCTTTCAACACCCCTCTGCTATGGCGTCATCATCTATCCCTCAAATTAGCTCTCTCAACCTCACCAATGAGGAAACAGAACTCTTGTATACCCTAGACTTTGGCTGGGACTTTGTCGAGGAGGACCCTAAGGCTTGTCTCTTAGGATGTTTTATCTCCTCCAAAATTGTTGATATTTACGCTGTCATCAACGCATTTGAAGGCATCTGGAAGCCAAACAACGTAGTGTCCATCTCTGTTATTCAAGACAACTTTATGAAGATCAAGTTCAAGGACGTCAAGTCATGTTATGAAGTCCTTAATCGCGGCCCTTAGCTGTATAAGGATGAATGGCTAGCCATTACTGAGTATGACCCTGCTAAGCCGCTTGGGGAGTATTCCTTCAACTCTATGAGGATATGGATTCGCTTCTTCTCTCTCCCATCCTCACTCTATGAGGATTTTGACCGCTCGCACCTTGTGGGACATGCCCTTGGGTCTATGGTAGGCAATGTCATCCAAACTGATACTCGAGAAGCTGATGGAAACATGAAAGAATTTTTACGTGTAGAGATCTTCCTGAATATTATCAAACCAGTCACCCGTTTTGTTTTCATAGGATCGGGTACAAACAAAACTATGTGTCGTATCCAATACGAACGCCTTCCCACCTTATGTCCTGGCTGCGGAATTATTCGTCATACGATTGAAAACTGCCCTACTCGATCATCCCTTGATCTGAACAAACTGCAATACGGGGAATGGCTCCGCTACCTCCCTCCAAGACGCCGCCCAGCTGGTACACGGGGGCGCCTTCGCTATGTCGAACCTGAACTCAACCAGAACAATCCTTTACCGAATGGTACCTTCCTTTACTTTATTTCAAATTTTTCATCCCTTTTACAGCTTCGATATAAAATTATTTTAACTTTTCTGTTCTTTCTATTTACGTTCTCGTACTTATTATTCACAGCTAATCCTACTCCAGTTGCTGCTGCCAACACTAATCCTGTTCCAAACAATGAACCGAATGTTATGGGTATATCTCTTAATCTTCCCATCAACATTAACCTCCCTTCCAAAAAACTTTCATTTACTACACTATTTTGTCTCAATCTCTCTACAGACTCTCTTAACGAGGGCGATGCTGCATCCTTCTCGGAACAACCCACTGAGGATGCTCCCAATATAGATACTGCCATGGGGGATGCCCCCTGCCAATGATCCACCAGCTACAGATTCAAAGCAGAAAGCCCCTCTCGAGCCCCAACCTTTAAACACCATCTACCCGATTCCTGAAGATGATTCTGATGGGGAATGGGATACCACAGATGATGGTGTTCCAAGTCCAACAGCCCAGCAAATTAAGAAAATAGAAGCTGAATTACGTAAGCCCCCTATTTCTACCGATACCATTTTCAATGATTTTAACCAATGGCTATTGAAAACTTACCCAAATGATGCAGCTCCGGCCCCTGCTCCAGCCCCACCGAATCGTGGCATGAAACTCCGCTCCCCCATTCAAGTGTCGCTCCCGCCAAAGAAATCCAAACCGTCCGGTTCCACTCCAAAAGCTGGGATGAGCAGCTCAAAAAACTCTCCGGCGGTGGCTGATTCCCAGCCCCGCCGAGCAAAATGAAGCTCCTATGCTGGAACTGCCAGGGTTTAGGACAAGCCCCGGTGGTTCAACATCTTCGCGACTATGTCCGGCAATCAGTCCCTGATGTTATTTTCCTATGCGAAACAAAACTTAATAATGTGGCTTGTAGCCAACTTTGCATTTCTTTAGGTTTTATAAACATTATTTCTATTCCCCCTACGGAGGAGTGTTCTGGAATTGCTCTATTTGCTACCAAAAATATTAATATTAATTTACTTTCGTACTCTCAGCGTTACATACATACTCAAATTACATCAAACAATTGCAATATTTTTTTCACGGGTATACATGGCCATTCTGAAACAAGCCAAAAATACAAAACTTGGGAAATTATTGACTCCTTAAATACAAATAATAATAATGTTCCTTGGATTCTAGGAGGAAATTTTAATGAAATTTTATCCGACTCTGAAAAGCAAGGTGGAAGTCGTAGGGCTAGATCTCAAATAACCAACTTTCGTCAATGTCTCTCACGCAACAATCTTTTTGACTGTAAGCCAACATCGGGATGGTTTACTTGGACGAAAGTTGGACCTCTAACCCCAACTATTCATGAAAGATTAGACCGGTTTGTTGCTAACTCGGCTTGGCAGAATCTTTTTCCTTCATTTCGCATCACAACGGAATATGTGGCCAAGTCTGACCACTGCTTCCTGTCTCTTGACACATCCCCTGCGATCACCCCTCTTCATCGCTCACCCAATACTTTCCGTTTTGAGAACTGCTGGGCTAATAATGAGGACAATATCTCAACCATTAAACGTACCTGGACTAATACCCCTGGAACGGTTATTGATAAAATACATGTTGTTGGTACAAGCTTAGAGGAATGGCAGAATCAACAGAGACTTAAATCCTCTGGGCGTATTAATTTCCTGACCAAGAAAATTAACAAATTCCTATGTCGCCCCTTAACCCCTGCAACTGAAGACACCTATTTAAAATACCGAACTGAACTTAACAAACTGCTAATGGAACAAGAAACTTATTGGGCTCAAAGATCTCGTACGCTTTGGCTTTCTCAAGGTGATAAAAATACGAGATTTTTTCATGCTCGGGCAAACAATAGAAGGAAAAAAAACTCGATTAATGGCTTATTTGACTCCAACTCGAACTGGTGTACGGCTGAATCAGACCTCATGTCTATTGCTTCTAGCTACTTCCAAAATCTCTTTACATCTTCCAACCCCCAAATCTCCGATAACATTCTTGATAAAATTTACTCCTTCCATTACTCAGTCTATGAATGATAATTTACAACGTTCTTTCACTAAGGAAGAAATACTCCACGCTTTCCGGGACATTGATCCCAGGAAAGCTCCTGGTATTGATGGACTACCTAGTAGTTTTTTCCGTCAGCACTGGGACACTGTTGGAGAAGACGTTATTAATCTTTACCTTAACTTACTAAATGGCACTACTGATATGTCTTTGGTCAATAAAACTATTTTGGTTATAATTCCTAAAATCAATGACCCAACTACCATGAAACATCTTAGACCAATCAGTCTTTGCACTGTTCTTTACAAAATAGTTGCTAAAACCATTGTCAACAGAATGAAGCAAATAATTCCCTTTTGTATCAGCTCTAATCAAGCAGCTTTCGTCCAGGGGCGCAACATCTCTGATAATATTCTTGTTGCTCATGAAATCATCCACAATATCAACTCAGGGGCTACCAAATCATCTCAAGGAGCTGCTCTTAAACTAGATATGGAAAAAGCTTTTGATCGAGTTGAATGGTCCTTTTTAGCAAACGTTATGGAACACATGGGTTTTGCATCTGACTGGATTTCCCTCATAATGCGTTGTATAACCACTGTTTCTTTTTCAGTCAAAATTAATAATTCTTTTTCCCCTTTTTTCAACCTCAACGTGGTTTATCCCAAGGTGATCCTGTTTCTTATACCGTCCAGGAATTAACAGTAACATAAGAGTACATAAAGACATCTGGGGCGGTCCTTCCCCTATTACACTTACTGGGGATTATGAAATCTCGGATGAAGTTCATATTCGATGCCGTGATTTCATGATCCGTAACCAAACCGCTTGGGATCCTGTCAAAGTACATCGTTATTTTAATACAACGGACGCGTCCACCATTCTTAGCATACCAATTATAAATGATCACCGTGACTCTATTCTCTGGTCTCCTAACGACTTGGGCATTTACTCGGTCCGTTCTGGTTATCTTTTCTTACAACGTTTTGTGCTTCCACAAGCACCACCCAATCATTTTTGGAAATTTTTATCCAAAGTCAGGGTCTTGCCTAAAGTCAAAACTTTTGGTTGGCGTATGGCGTCTGGAGCCTTACCAGTTGGTTCTAAAATGCAAGTCTTCTCACCAGACTCGGGGCCTTGTCCCATTTATGGTGGTCACTCAAAGACTATTCTCCATGCTCTTCGTGATTGTATAGGGGCTACTGAAGCTCTACAGCTCTCAGGTATTCCCATTGGCCTTTACAGGAGTTCGGCTTCTACACCTTTGCAATGGCTGGAGGAAGCCGCCCATCTCCTCCCCTCTGATAAATTTGGTCTTTTCCTTACTACTATCTGGAATGTTTGGAATAGGTGTAATGACTGGATTCATAATCACCATTTGCAACCATCTTGGCTTATTGTCGTCAATTCCATTAGCATGCATAACGACTTTTACAATGCATCTGCGTCTACCATTCCAGCGCCTTCAATTCTTTCTCCTACAAATTGGAATCCTCCTCCATCTAACCACATAAAAATTAATGTAGATGGGGCTTTCAATCCCTCTACTCGTGCCGCGGCTGTTGGCGCTGTTGCACGCGATTCTACAGGAGTAGTTGTGGGGGGGGGGATTGCTTTTCCGCTAGAAAGTCGCCCGGATGCAGTCACTTGTGAAGGTGAAAGCCTTCTTGCTGGAGTCACCTTCGCTCGCTCTCAAGGTTGGACTCCGATTCTGCTTGAAACTGATTGCGCTTCCATTGCAAATAGAATCAACAATCCAGGTTTAGACCTTTCTACATTGGGGCCACTTCTTCATCAGATTCGAGAGTCTCTTCATGACTTTGTATCAGCTTCTGTTTCCTTTGTACGCCGTGAGGCAAATCATGTAGCACATTCTTTGGCTACTTTTTCGCTTGGCAATATGTCTGCCTTATCCTTTGATTCTGTTATTCCTCCTTGTATCAATCATCTTGTAACAAATCCTTCTTGATATAATAAAACATAGGCACTCTTTTCCCCTTTTTAGGGTCCTCTAGCTCTGCTTGAAGGACAGTAGTAGGGGTTTTTAATGAGGCCTTTATTTCAAAAAAAAAATTCTAACGGGTCCATTGTTCCGCCCATTTAGACCCGCTCGTCCGAAACCTCTACAAAAGGGTTGCAAAATAAATTTTAATCCAAATATAGGAGTTCATAGAGTTGATTACGAGCTTTCCAACATGATTATATTGCAAAAACTCGATTTCTTTAATTTGTACTCCTTTAAAATCCTAACAGGTCCTTTGTTCGACCCATTTAGACACACTCGTCCGAAACCGTGGAGGTATAGGTGAAGGATAGCCAAAGTAATTTAACTTCTACTAAAACAAGGAAACCCTAATTTAATTAAAAAAATTAAAGAAAAACAACCTTTAAACTCCTTGTGCTTGGGCTGCAAGTGATAAGCTGATAAGAGTTGCTTGGGAGAAGGGTGGCTGGTTCCTAAAGTATATAAAACCCTAAAAACATAATTTAAATGGTAATAATTAAGTTGGGCTAAGTCTAATTCGTCCAAAAGCTTTATATAATAGCTTTTGGGCTGAATTTTACAAAATCCCGTAATAATCCCGTATCCAGTTTTCTGCATGCACAATCTTTAGTAAAATGAACGTATCTTGTGTTCCCGATGTCCGGTTGATGCGTTGGAAAGGTAACTGAATGTTGGTTAATTTTCTAGAAGACAAGTCTGCCCAGAAATGCCCGGATCCCATCCGAAAAGTCGTCGCAAGTTGGCTGACTTTCCAGACTTCACAAACAGATTCAGCTTCTTGTCCAATATGCAATACTTTAGCCCTTCCATGCATGTATCAGCATGAAAGTACTAGGTGCATTAGTTAAACCAAAAGGCATTACTAACCATTCGTACAAACCTAGCTTTGTTTTGAAGGTTGTTTTCCACTCATCGCCTTCTCGCATGTGAATCTGGTGATATCCACTCTTCAGGTCAATTTTGGAGAAGATGACAACTCCACAAAGCTCGTCCAACATATCATCAAGTCTTGGAATGGGATGATGATACTTAATTGTAATCTGGTTCACAGCTCTACAATCTACGCATACCCTCCCAGATCCATCTTTCTTCGGCACTAACAGCACCGGAATAGCACACGAACTCAAACTCTCTTGAATGTAACCCTTGTCCATCAACTCTGTAACTTGCCCGTGAAGCTCTTTCGTTTTTTCAGGGTTAGTTCGATAAGCTGGTCGATTTGGAAAGTAGCACCTGGAATGAAATCAATCTGGTCTTCAATGCCACGAAGAGGTGGCAATCCCTTCGGTGTTTCATCTGGAAACACGTCCTCAAATTCCAGCAAAAGAGATGAAATAGAAGCAGGCAGATCACAAGGAATCTCAGACAATAAACATTGATCTTTAAACAACAAAATAAACAAAAATTGCTGAGAGGAAAGACATTTCCTAATTTCCTTGCTACTGGCATACACATTCATCTTCTTTTTCCCACGAACTTCCTCAGCATTCTTTTGCAATCTTGCTTGATCTTCTTGCACTTGACTTGTCGTCAATGGTGCCAAGGTTATCTTCTTTCCTGCATGCATAAAAGAATACCTATTCGTAAAGCCGTCATGTGTCGTCTTCTTGTCAAACTGCCAAGGATGGCCCAATAGCAAATGGCTTGCATCCATTGCAGCAACATCGCAAAGTACTTCATCCTCGTACTTTCCAATGGAAAACGACACTAAAACTTGTTTCATCACTCCTATCTCTCCACCGTCATTCACCCACTGTAATTTGTAAGGTTTGAGATGCTTTGTCGTCTTCAAACCTAATTATCAACCATCACAGAACTAGCAACATTAGTGCAACTACCACCATCAATAATCACAACACATACCTTATTATTCACGAGACATCTGGTGTGAAAGATGTTCTCTCGTTGATGTTCATCCTGAATCAGTTGAGTATTCAAACTCCTTTTGACAACAAGTGCTTCACATGTGGCAAACGACTGCACATTGTCATCATCTTCTTTTGCGTCCACTTTAGGGGGTCCTGCTCGTCTTCCTTAGACTCAGACTCGATCTCACCACTTTCTAACATCAACATGGTCTTCCGATTGGGGCACTGACTGTCGATATGTCCTCGTCCTAGACATGAAACACATAATGTCTCTCGAACGTTCATGTGTCACCACCTGCTTGTCACGCCTATTCTCAGTAATAGGAGTCTTCGGCTTGCTTGATTTTACCTTTTCGTGAATCTGTAGTGGTGCTTGTGGTGCAGACTTCCTGAAATTGTTAGGGGCATTCAAAGAATTAGAAAATGACTTAAACGGAGTATTACCTCGATTTGAAGACTTCCGGCGTTGTTGTCGCTCAACTTTGATTAACATATGCACCATGTCATCCAACTCGACAAAATGCTACAATTCAACAACATTAGCAATTTCGGAATTCAAACCTGCAAGGAAATGTGCCATAGTCGCCTCTCGATCTTCCACAACGTTTGCACGCATCATGACCATCTCCATCTCCTTGAAGTAGTCTTCAACACTTCTACTCCCATGTTTCAAAGTTTGCAATTTCTAGAATAAATCACGATGATAGTGAGAGGGAACAAACCTCTTACGCATGATCTGTTTCATTTCTGTCCATGTTCACACTGGACCCTCTTCGGTGCATCTCCGACTGATTAGCAATTGACCCCACAATATCAATGCATAATCTGTGAATTCCATCGCAACCAAGCGAGCCTTCTTTTGCTCTGAGCACTTGTAACACTCGAACACATGCTCAACCTTGCTTTCCCAAGCAAGATATGCATCAGGATCTGTCTGTCCCTGAAATGATGGAATAGCAACTTTAATGTTAGATAAATTATCATCAATATGCGCACGACCTCGTTGATTCTGTCGCAGAGACTGGTCGACTTCATTCTCGTCGTTAATCTCATCATGGACAAAATGGGATCCACCCCCATGAATTCTATCCATTTGAGATTGCAAAGGCTCCAATTCTTGTCTTAAAAGATGTTGAATTTCACGTGTAATGGCCTGCATTTGCAAATTTGGTGGTTGTCCACCCGGATTACTATCATTAGAACTTGCCATTTAAAACACTAAAACAAACAAAAGAAGATGTTATATGTTAGTATAATAAAGAAAAAGGACCTCACTATATCACGCTCAAGAAAGTTCTCACGGATCACTCCAAAGAATGGTGCACTCAGAAAATAACACTCAGTGCTCGTGTTTCACTGGGAGAATGCTTGAATGGCCTTTATTGTCTCCCCTGATGTTCTCACCACGCTCAATGCCTTTTCCACTCGATCCCTCGCAAACAGTTCTTTAGGGAACTAACTTGATCCTCCAAACTCGTTAATTGTGTCAAACTTACAAGATAACGTAATGGTGGAAGAAACCAAAGTTAAAGATATAGGGCTGTTAGGATGAAATAAAAGAAAAGGCTGGAAAAAGAAAAAAAATATATGTATAAGGCTGGAAAGAAAAAATGAAGGAATAGAAACAACTTACTGCAAAGAAATGCTTACAACGATCCTATCACTGAACAAACAAGACCGAGTTGTTTCGGGTGATTTCGAAGCATTTCATGGCATAATTGAGCATTCTTCTTCATTTCGATGCATTACAACAACAAACAACACTTTATATATGTAAAATACATCAAATATTCGAATCTGATTTTTTTTCTCAAAATTTTCAGATGGCTTTGACTTTTTGGTCAAACATTGACATTGATTTTTTTTCCAGAATTTTGAATTTTGAATTTCTTTTTTCTTTGTTTTTATTTTTTTGTTTTGTAGTGCAGAACGTGCTAAAATCCAACCTGGCCCTGATACCATATGATAAAGGGGTACGTTGCTTCAAAAACAACGTTCCTCGTTTGTAAATGGATTTAGGATTGTAGCAAGCATTTCTCTGCAGTAAAAACACAAGGGTGGCGTTTTTAGGCTTTAAAATAACAAAGAAAAACGAAAGAAAATGAAAAGAGATAAAGAATAAGGGTGTCGGAATTTCTAGACAGATTTGGACTCGAATGAAGATGAAGGCTTCAACGGGCTTTCAAGGCTGCATTTGAACGTCCAAAATGTGGCAGAAACGTCGCTGAAAAAATCAGCGGTTGATTCCCGACGACGAACTCGAAAGAACTCGAACAATATGTTGAACGAACCCGAATGGAATATGTTCTTCGTCAAATGGACTTGGACCCACTAGATAGCGATCTAGGAACTCGAATTATCAAGGAAGATGACACAATCAAACAGAGCCTGAAAATGCCAAGTAGTTCTTCAAAGAACTAAATTTGAGAGTAAAACTCACAAAGTATAATTTCATACAATTGTCTAACCTTTATTACATTGTTTGAACACACACACACACACACACACACACACACACACATATATATATATAGGGTACAAAGAGGGAAAACCAAAATTACATGTGTGGCTAATATTAAAAGAGTTTTAAAAATTAAATTTGAGTGAAATAACTTCTTTTGGGCGCAATGCAAAGTGGACCAAGTGTTTGAATGCATAATTCATATTTAACATGTGTTTAATTGCTTGAAATTCAAACCAAGACCACTTGATCTTATCCCTTTAAAGTGCCGCGCATTAGAGAGAGAGGGATGTTTGATACGCTCCAACTCTCCAAATGACTTTGTTGAGAGAAGCTTTGATTGCCCGGACCTTTGAATGCAAGCAAGCCTTGTATCACGAACGTCTTTTTGAAGAAATGTTGATGGGATGGATGCAGAAGTATGGTGATAATGGAAGAATGAAGGCTGGAATTTTGGTGAAGTGTTTAAGGGTGTTTAAGTGATGGAAATGGAAGGAAAATGATGACAATGGATAGTATTCAATGAATTCAAGAAGGAAACTATACAAAAGTATAATCACGTTTCTTAAAGAATAAACCTTGAGGGTGGTAGATAAACTTAGACCAAATGGTTAAATAACCAAGTAATCTGAAGTATAGATGAAAAGGAAAGGGAGACGCCACAAATCAATAAAGATTTGATAAGTCAAGAAGTTCTAAAAAGAACAAGCATGAGAGAAAACCTCACAAAGTATATTATATATTCTGAAAATTGTGTTTACAAAGGATGAAATGATCTCCTATTTATAGTTTCTAAGGGGTGTGGCCGAAAAGGCTTGTTACAAGGGTTGGAATGGTTCGACTAGCATGTGCCTTCTCTTTATGGCCGAAATGGCATGATAAGTTGATGAAAGATGATGATAAGGGCATGGAAATGATTCAAAAAGTTGTAACTTCTCATAGGGAATTTTCCTGCCTGTACACCCTTTGGTAATCTGAAGATATTTCGAGCTCCCAATATCGGATTGACGTGTTTCAATATGTTCTGGAAAGATAAGAGATAGGGAACAAGTTTGATGACGACTTCTTTTCTCAATTATGCACGGATCCTGCCTAAAAATTGCCAACAATCTGACAAATGGTTTTTTGGTGATGAATATGCCCATGAAGAGTGATGCCCCTTTGTTTTGGCGTCAAACTCAGATTTACCTCCAAGGAGTGGCGCCCAAACATGTTTCCCTCCATGGCTGGTCGGTTGTGTCCCTTAGGGATGGAACATGTCCTTCCATGGTTGAGCTGAAGGTTGTATGGTGAGCTGAGATGAGCTGATTGAGCTGAGAGTGAGCTGACTTGAGCTGGGCTAGCTAGCTGACTTAGCTAGCTGAAGGTGAGCTGTTTATTTGAGCTATTCCAAGCTGTTTTTAGCTAAGTGTGCTAGTCTTGAAGTGTCCTTGAGTTGTCCTCTAGCTACTATAGTGTTTTGGAGCTGAAACGAATCCTCCTTTGCTCATAAATCACTCTTTTTCTATTTGAGCACTTTGAAGCTGCTTTGAGTTGAATGAGCTGATCCTTTAGTGTCCTTGAGCTCTCTTAAGACTTCATGAGTGTCCTTGAATCATTTGGCATCTTGTAGAGTCTTGAAACGGCGAAACAATGTTTTGAGCTGATTCTGACACTTTGAGTTGGAACTGAGCTATAGCACACTCCCTTGAGCTGTGTTAATATAACCTATGAAAAACAAATGATTTATATAAGTAATACTTCATTTAAATAGTATAAGGACTATAATGCATAAATTGAATGTAATGCTTTTAATGATGCAAACTTGTAATTTAAAGATGCAAAATATATGCTAAGTAAAGATGTGGATTATGTATTGCATGAATATCATATGATATACAAATGAATGATAACATATGATAATCCAAGCATATTATATAATGCATAAATAAGTAAATAGATAATGAAGTAAGGAAGAACTCCATCTTCTTTCATGCTTGATAAACAAGATGAAAGCATAGTGGATGTGAGTAGAAACGTGCACACATCACTGTTCAAATTAGGCCACACGCTTGCATGGTTTCACACATGCACGCACATGCACATCACCTCACACACGTGCACTCGGGGTTGCTACACACTTGTAGGACACTCTCCCACATGTAGGATAACTTTCAGCTGGTTCTGGACTCATCAGCTGCAGTTTAGCTAGTGGAGCTGAAGTTGAGCTTACTAGAGCTAGAATGAGCTGAATTCAGCTAGCTGGAAGTGAAGTGAGCTGAGTTGAGCTTCTTACACTCCTTTGAGATGAAGGTGAGCTGCGTACACTCTCGTGAGCTTCAACCGAGCTAGTATGAAGCCTTTGAGCTGCTGCCCAATAGTGTACCTTCACTAAAACACAACAAACATGTATATACAGTCTTGTAACCTTATTTAAAACTTGTAAACACACTATAAGCATAATGTAAACACACTTAACATATTATAAACACACTATAATCATAATGCAATCATACTCAGCATAGTATATACATACTTAACATTCCTAATACGTAGTATAACCTAAATATGTCACATATCAACATGCAACACATTATAAACATTATGTTTTAAGGCATGAATCAGGAATTGTAGCACAAGTAAGGAAAAGGGCTATGATACAAGGGTGTTGATGGTGAAAACAACATTCCTCGTTCATTCACGGATCTAGGATAATAGCAAGTATTTCTCTGCAACAAAAACAAACATGGATTTGTATTTATATGTCAAAAATAAAGAAAAGAAGAAAAAAATGAAAGAAAATCAGAAATGGGAAAGAAGAAAGTTGCCGAAATAATTTAAGGACTAGGTGAAAGGATGAAGATGATATCTTCAAGCATTCAACAATGGCAGCAACGTTCTTGGACTTGACACGAAGAACTCGAAAGAACTTCCATAATCTGTTATGCAAACTCGGATCGAATCTGTTCTACAATGTCGAAAGATGAACAAACTCCAAGGAAGAACTCGAACAATCTATTGAACGAACCCGAACCTTATCTTGAATTTGTTCGAACAAAGCACTTGGACCCTTCAATTATCTAACAATTGAGAACCCGAAGTATCAAGGAAAAGTTCTAAAAAGAACTAACTTTGAGAGAAAATTCTCACAATATATTTGATTCATAAAAAGGTCTAACCAAATTACATTGTTTAAACACATATATATAGGTACAAGGGCTGCCAAATTCGTTTAAGTTGTGTGGCTGATATTAAAAGGAGTTTAAAAATTGAATTTGAGTGGAAATAACTCCTTTTGGGCGGACTCAATTGGCAGCCACAAGTTTAGGCGCCCAAAACACATGAAAATCACATTTAACATGTGATTTTTATGTTTGAAATTCAAACATAACCACTCGGGCTTATCCTTTCTTGCAAATGGCGCATAGTGAAGGAGAAAACAGGCTGATTCGGCTGCAGATTCACACTCATGTGTCAAGCTGCCACGTGGGTGCTGGAGATGACCGGATGCCACCTAGGCTACCACATGTGCACTAGCACACTCCCCGATATGCAAGACGCTTTTCAGCTACTTCTGGACTTGTCAGCTGAAGTTGAGCTAGTGGAGCTAAAGTTGAGCTAAAATGAGCTAACTGAAAGTGTCAGGAGCTGAACTGAGCTGCCTTGAGTTGGAGATGAGCTGGTTACACTCTTCTGAACTGAAGATGAGCTGCATACACTCTAGTGAGCTGGAGTTGAGCTGCCTACACTCACTTGAGCTAGAGTTGAGCTAGCTACACACTCCTGAGCTAATGTCCTCCTAAGTACTTACATGAAAACAAAGCAAACACACATAAACAAATATAAACACACCATAAGTTATATCAAACTTATTCAAAACACACCAAACATACTATATACATAGTAAACATAGTAATATAAATAATATAAGTATAAGAAATGTTACACATCAGTATGTAACAAAATAAAAAGCAAACTCCCAGAAAGTTTGAAGTTGCATCGTTGGGTGGCATAAACGTGCTCACATCAGGCTTCCCTAAATTTCTTTGCCTTAGAATGGGTAATAGGTCATAATGGTAAGACCTCCGGATCAACTTGCTTGTCTTGAAATGTTGTGCTCACATCAAAATGATTGGGGAATATCTTTTGACACGTCCTATGATCACAACTGATTTTTCTAACCCCAAGAAAGCAAAAATGGTATCTTTGTCATTGCAGGAATGTAAGAAGATCTTAGGGGCAAGTGCGCACCACAATTGCATCATTCTCATAGCCGGAAAGGATTCAGACACAAGGATGTTCGATTTGAGGACAAATCGCTCAAAAGGAGGGGATGATATGTGCAGGTTCATACTCAAGTTTAACTCACTTCCATGTTGTGTTTCACGTAACAAAGACCAGGGGGTTTTCTTTACTTCTCTTTTGTTGCTTAGTACAATTGCTACACTCATTTCTAGTTATCTAGATAATTGCCATCATATCATACTATACATATATTTTGCATACTTTATTCTAATGATCATAGCATAGATAATACATGAACAAGTTATTAAAACCACATCTCTACTTATCATTTATGCATTGCATCACTTATGCATTTTATTATATGTTTGCATCTTATGCCTTTATGCCTTTTTAGTCTTTCTACTATTTATATGAAATATTACTTATACAATTGGTGTTTTTTCTTTGTAGGATATGATAAACACAGCTCAAGGGACTAGTGGCCAGCTCATTTTCAGCTCAAAGGCTTCCTATGAGCTCAAATCAGCTCATTGATGATTCAAGGCCTTACAAGCTTTGTTTCAGCTCCAGGACACTCTTATAGTTTAAGGGCAGCTCAAGGGCACCAATGGACCAGCTCACTTAGCTAGAGGAAGCTTAGTTTAGCTCAAATCATCACTCAACTTCAGTTAGCTCAATCAGCTAGCTAGCTCAGCTCGAACCAACTCAACCTTAGCTCAATCAGCTCATCTTAGCTCACCCTACAACTATCAGCTCAAGTGTGTGGACACCCCAAGGGACACTTACCAGTCGAACCATCAAGGAAGCTTCCAAAGGAGACCTCTCGGCCAAGGGAGGGAATGTTTGACGCCATCCCAAGCTTGGCGCCACCATGGAAGGGCACCTTAGGACCGAATCATTGTCGAGCGCTTATCAGCCACTCTTCATGGCTTATCAAGCCATTTCGGCCACCATGAAGGGTCACAAGCCTTGTCGAATCATCCTACCCCTTTGTAACATGCCCATTTGGCGACCCCCTTTCATTTACTATAAATATGCAAGCCATTTCGGCATTTGAACACACCATTTTTCTGAATACAAATTATATTTGTGAGTTTTCTCTCGAACTTGTTCTTTTAAGAACTTCTTGACTTATCAAATCTTTCAACAGATTTGTGGCGTCTTCTATCTCCATTTTTGATACTTTAGATTGTTGGTTCTGATGTGAGCACATCAATTCAGAACAAACAAGCTGATCCGGAGGTCTTACCAACAGGACCCATCACTCGTTCTAAGGCAAAGAAATTCAGGGAAGCCCTTTTCCTTACTTGTGCTAACATTCCAGAATCATTTGATATTGTTCATGCCTTAGAATATAGAGTTTATAATGTGTTACATACTGATATGTGACATACTTAGTATATATATACTTATAGTTGTGTTTACATATGTATATATATTGTTCAGTACGTTTACATTATGTTTTAAGTATGCTTGTGTGTTTAAATAAGACTACAAGGCTTTTTATGTGTGTTTGCCTTGTTTTGACATAGGTACTTAGGAGAACACTAGCTCATGGGAGCATACTCAGCTTATCTCTAGCTCAAGTGAGCTTATGCAGCTCAACTCCAGCTCAAGTGAGCCTATGCAGCTCAACTCCAGCTCATGATAGTGCATCCAGCTTAACACCAGCTCAAGAGAGTGTTAGTAGCTTGGTTCCAGCTCAAACAAGTGTTGATAGCTTGATTCCAGCTCGGGAGTATGAGATCACTTCATCCTCAGCTCAAGTCCGCTCACCTACAACTATCAAGCTCAACCCAAGCTCACCGAGTGTTTTTCCATGATGTGGCAGCAAGTGTGGCAACTGAACACTTGTGTGCATGCATGACCAGCAACCTATGCATGTGCCATGCATATTTTTGGCTATGGATGCAAGATGGCCGAATACATGCTTCCTCCAATGCACATGTGTGTAGCTTTTGAAGATAAGCACAAAAAAATGGGTGCCTTGTTTGAAATTTAAACAAAATTCGGCCAACTTCCTTTTTCCCAACTTGTGGCCGAAATTCTTTGCATTTGGACATCAAACCACACATTTAACATGTGTTAAATATGCCCATTAAGGATAGCCATTCATTTGAAATTCTTCCAACTTCTTTCTTCATCTTGTGGATGAAATTCAATGGCTAATTAACTTCTCATTAACTTCTTTTCTTCATCCATTCATCACATGGCCGAAATGTGGTCATCTTCTCCTATATATGTTTGTAATCAACTTTGCAAAAAGGTTAGACAATTTTATGAAACAAAATTATTGTGAGTTTTTCTCTCAATTTCGGTTCTTCATTGAACTTCTTTGGCATTTTCAGACTTTGTTTGATTGTGTCATCCTCCTTGATACTTCGGGTTCCTAGATCGCTATCTAGAGGATCCAAGTCCGTTGGCGAAGAACGTATTCGATTCGGGTCCGCTCAGTATATTGTTCGGGTTCTTTCGAGTTCAACGTCTTGTTAATTTCCAGCAACTTCAACACCATTTTCTGCCATTTTAGACGTTCATTTGCTGCCATGAAAGCCCTTTGAAGCATTCATCAACATTTGAATTCCGAAACTGCCAGAAAATTCATTCTTCTCATTTCTTTCTTTCTTTTCGTTTTTTTTCCCTTTGTTCTTGTTGTTTTAACATCATTCTAACATCCATAACATTGTGTTTATTGCAGAAACATGCTTGCTACAATCCTAGATCCGTTACAAACAAAGGACCGTTGTTTTTTAAGCAACATACCCTTTATCATATGGTAATCAAAGCTTTGGTCGGATTATAGCACTTTCTGCACTACAAGAAATCAAAAAAAATACAAAAGTAAAAAAAATTCGAAATTCTGAAAAAAAAGTCAAAGTTAAAGTTTGACCAGAAAAGTCAAAGTAAAAAAAATTGAAAAAAATTTCAAAAAAATCGAAAAAAATCAGATTCGACAAATTAGTGTTGTTTACATCTTATACTGTTGTTTGGATCAAAAAATGATGAAAAATGTCTTTGTTTACCGTGGAATGCTTCAAAATCACCCGAAACAACCTGTTCTTGTTTGTTCGGTGATAGGGTTGTGGTAAGCATTTCTGATAATGCATGAGAGGGGTGAAACTAATCATCTTGGAAAAGAAGTTAAAACTGTTTTGAAAGTCAGAAACGCCAGTCAACTTGAGACTCCTTTTTGGATGGGATCCAGGCATTTATGGGTCGACATGTCTTCTTAAAACTTGTCCAACTATCAATTATCTTTCCAACGGATCTTGAAACGCCTCAATCGGACATCTGGATCTCAAGATATGTCTATTTTAGGAAAGACAGTGCATGCAGAAATTCCTATACGAGATTAATACGAGATTTTTGGATAATTACGAATTTTCAAGATTTTATTTGATTATTTGTAATTTAAATCAATATAGGATTATTCAATATCTATTAGGATCAGATTTATTTAATTAGGATTTTATTTTCAATATTTATTTATTATTAGAAGTTACTTATGTAATTAGGAGATTAGATTTCAACATTTATTTATTGTATTTAATTCCTAAGTTTACTAGGATTAGAACTTCTCCAAGGCTTATAAAAAGAGGCTTCAACCACATTGTAATTAAGATTTGAATGATTAAAAAAGTTCTCTTTTGAGTTCAGACTTGCAAGAAGTATAACTTGTGTTCTTTATTTTAGAAGCGATTCTTCAAGTTCGTCGGAATTTGTTGTTGATCTTCACACTCCTGCTTGCCTAGGTAACTGCGTCTAGGAGGGTGGGTTAGAGCCGTTTGAGGTTGCTTGCTTGGTTAATTGCGATCAAGAGGGTGCCGAGGACAATTTATCCATTTATCTTCCATCTACATCGTCATCGCCCATCTTCAGCCATCTTTTCACCGATCCAACATTCACGCCAACATCCTTATCCGCTTCCGCAAGTTCAACGTTCCCGTATACGGGGCCGTGTCCGTATCATTTGGTATCAGATTCAGATCGTTCTTGAGGATGTCATTGAGCAACGTATTGAATTTTACTCTTTTGGGGACTCGATGTCATTATTGTTGTCGACTAGATCATTCCGGGTATGATTGTCCAGATAAGTCTTATTTTCAAGAAATTTTTTTTGAGAGATATGTTGTCTGAAATCATGTCTTCTAATGATGTTGAAATCTATGATTCGGAACATGATAAAGAAATTTGTTCTCCTAAAGAACATGAAGAAGGCGGTACCATCGAGAGTTTAACCTTGCCTATTGATGACGAAGAAATTCTATGTAGTGTGTTTGGTTCTAATGACAAACCTACTATTTTGATTCAAGATGATCATCAAACGACAAACACCGACGAAGGTACGCTAAAATCAAAAGGTACCATTGATTGTTTTCAAATTTCTATTTATGTTTATTCCTATTCTAGCATTAATAACAATTTTGAAGATGAGAATGAGTCACTTTGCAACCAAAAGAACAATAGTGATGATCTCAATGAGAAGGAACTTGTAAATTACATTGCAAAAAAAGACTATGCACGAGGATCCTTCAAGACATCTTCTCTTTCCTGGTACTTTGATGAACCTCCTCCATTTACCGGTTAAGATTCGAGGGAGAATCTTTTTGAGGAGTGGGGGAATGATACATGCATGAGAGGGGAGAAACTAATCATCTTGGAAAAGAAGTTAAAACTGTTTTGCAAGTCAGAAACGTCAGTCAACTTGAGACTCCTTTTTGGATGGGATCCAGGCATTTATGGGTCAACATGTCTTCTTGAAACTTGTCCAAATATCAATTATCTTTCCAACGGATCTTAAAACGCCTCAATCGGACATCTGGAACTCAAGATACGTCTATTTTAGCAAAGACAGCGCATGCAGAAATTCCTATACGGGATTAATACGAGATTTTTGGATAATTACGAATTTTCAAGATTTTATTTGATTATTTGTAATTTAAATCAATATAGGATTCTGCAATATCTATTAAGATCAGATTTATTTAATTAGGATTTTATTTTCAATATTTATTTATTATTAGAAGTTACTTATGTAATTAGGAGATTAGATTTCAACATTTATTTATTGTATTTAATTCCTAAGTTTACTAGGATTAGAACTTCTCCAAGGCTTATATAAGGAGGCTTCAACCACATTGTAATTAAGATTTGAATGATTAAAAAAGTTCTCTTTTGAGTTCAGACTTGCAAGAAGTATAACTTGTGTTCTTTATTTTAGAAGCGATTCTTCAAGTTCGTCAGAATTTGTTGTTGATCTTCACACTCCTGCTTGCCTAGGTAACTACGTCTAGGAGGGTGGGTTAGAGCCGTTTGAGGTTGTTTGCTTGGTTAATTGCGATCAAGAGGGTGCCGAGGACAATTTATCCATTTATTTTCCATCTCCATCGTCATCGCCTATCTTCAGCCATCTTTTCACCGATCCAGCATTCACGCCAACATCCTTATCCGCTTCCGCAAGTTCAACGTTCCCGTATACGGGGCCGTGTCCGTATCAATTTCTTTTGCAGGAAGTACTTTGTTTTTCTTTTCTTTCACTTCATTTTAAGCTTTAATTCCAGCCATGTTCTTATTTTGTTTCCAGCCTTTGTTTTTGTTCAATTAAACAGCCCCTAAACTCCGTTTAACCTTTGTTCTATCAGTTGTGCATTTATATCTTGGAGTTGACACAGATAACAAGTTTGAAGGGTCAGATTAGTTTCTTAAAGAACTGTTTGCGAGAGAACGATTGGAAAAGGCATTTGAGCGTTGTGAGAACAGAAGGGGAGACAAAAAAGCCATTCAAGAGCATTCTCCCGAGTGAAACACGAGCGCTGAGTGTTATCTTTTGAGTGCACTGTTCTTTTTGAGTGATCCGTGAGAATTTGATTGTGTGTGCAGTGAGGGACTTTAATTTTCGTTTTTACTAACCTATTGTTTTATTTTCTTGTGTTTTGTGTTATAATGACAAGAAGTAATGATCGTAGTCCCGGTGGAGGTAATCCACCAGATTTGCAAATGCAGGCTCTTACTAGAACTTTGCAACAATTGTTAGATCGAGCATTGGAGCCTATTCAGTCTCGTTTGGATAGAATAGATGGGGGTGGTTCCCAATCTGTCCAAAATGAGAATAATGATGAGAATGACGTCGAACATTCACCTAGAGTGAACCATCGTACAGGACAAGTTATTGATGACAATTTGACTAACATTAAGGTTGCTATCCCTTCTTTTCAGGGACGGACAGATCTGGATGCATATCTTGCTTGGGAAAGCAAGGTTGAACATGTGTTTGAGTGTTACAATTATTCCGAACAAAAGAAGGTCCATTTGGCTGCGATGGAATTCACTGATTATGCCTTGATATGGTGGGATCAGTTGCTGATCAGTCGGAGATGTGCCGATGAGGGTCTCGTGGCTTCATGGACTGAAATGAAGCGTATCATGCGTAAGAGGTTTGTTCCTTCCCATTATCATCGTGATTTGTTTCAAAAATTGCAAACTTTGAAACAGGGGAATCGGAGTGTTGAAGATTACTACAAGGAGATGGAGATGGCCATGATGCGAGCCAACATTGTTGAGGATCGTGAGGCGACGATGGCACGTTTCCTTGCAGGTTTGAATTCTGAAATTTCTAACGTTGTTGAATTACGCATTATGTTGAGTTGGATGACATGGTGCACATGGCAATAAAGTTGAAAGACAACAACGAAGGAAGTCTTCAAACCGAGGTAATACTCCTTTTAAGTCATTTTCAAATAATTTAAATGCCCCTAACAATTTCAGGAAACAAGCACCACCACCACCACCACCACCACCACTTCAAAGTCGAGATAAAGCCGAATCTAGCAAACCGAAGGCACCTACTACTAAGGGTAGGCGTGAAAAGCAGGTGGTGTCATAGGAGCCTTCGAGAGACATCATGTGCTTCAAGTGTTTAGGACGAGGACACATTGCCAGTCAGTGCCCCAACCGGAGGACCATGTTGATGTTAGAGAATGGCGAGATCGAGTCCGAGTCTGTGGAAGACACCCAGGACCCCCCCTATGGAGGTTGCAGATGATGATGACGAGGAGGTGCAGTTGTTTGCCACCGGAGAAGCACTTGTTGTCATGAGAAGTCTGCAGACACAACCGATCCAGAACGAGCAACAACGAGAGAACATCTTTCACACGAGATGTCTTGTGAATAATAAGGTATGTGTTGTAATTATCGATGGTGGTTGTTGCACTAATGTTGCTAGTACTGTGATGGTTGAAAAGCTAGGTTTACCGATGACGAAGCATCCCAATCCTTACAAGCTTCAGTGGCTGAATGACGGTGGAAAGATTCGAGTGACCAAGCAGGTTTTGGTGCCATTTTCCATTGGGAAGTACAAGGACGAAGTACTTTGTGACGTAGTTGCAATGGATGCGAGTCATTTGTTGTTGGGTCGTCTGTGGCAGTTTGATAAAAAGACGACTCATGATGGTTTCAGGAACATGTATTCTTTTATGCATGCAGGTAAAAAGATAACTTTGGCTCCTTTGACACCGAGTCAAGTTCAGGAGGATCAAGCGAGATTGCGAAAGAATGCTGAAGAAGTTCGTGGGAAAAAGAAGATGAACATGTATGCAAGCAGCAAAGAAATCAGGAAATGTCTTTCCTCTCAGTAGTTTGTTTATATTTTATTGTTTAAGGATTATTGTTTACTGTCCGAGTTTCCGAGTGATTTGCCTGCTTCTGTGTCATCTCTTTTGTAGGAATTTAAGGATGTGTTTCCGGATGAAACATCGAAAGGATTGCCACCCCTTTGTGGCATTGAGCACCAGATTGATTTCATTCCAGGTGCTACTATTCCGAACCGACCAGCTTATCAAACCAACCCCGAAGAGACGAAAGAACTTCAAAGACAGATTACAGAGTTGATGGAAAAGGGTTACATTCGAGAGAGCTTAAGTCCGTGTGCTGTTCCGGTACTGTTGGTGCCGAAGAAAGATGGTTCTTGGAGGATGTGCGTAGATTGTCGAGCTGTGAATCAGATCACAATTAAGTATCGGCATCCCATTCCAAGACTTGATGATATGTTGGACGAGCTTTGTAGAGCCGTCATCTTCTCCAAAATTGACCTAAAGAGCGGTTATCATCAGATTCGCATGCGAGAAGGCGATGAGTGGAAGACAGCCTTCAAAACGAAGCTAGGTTTGTACGAATGGTTAGTAATGTCTTTTGGGTTAACTAATGCACCTAGTACTTTCATGCGTTTGATGAATCATGTTCTACGACCTTTCATTGGTAGGTTTTGTGTTGTTTACTTCGATGACATTTTGATTTACAGTAAAACTTTACCAGATCATGCAGATAATTTGAAAGCTGTTTTGAAGGTTTTACGAGAAGAACGTTTGTTTGGTAACCTAGAGAAGTGTGTGTTTTGCACTAACAAACTTACATTTCTTGGTTACATTGTTAGTGAACAGGGTGTGGAAGTCGATCCTGAGAAAATCCGAGCAATTCAGGAATGGCCACGACCGACATCAATTACTCAGGTCAGATCTTTTCATGGTTTAGCGAGTTTTTACCGTCGGTTTGTCCCTAACTTCAGTTCTATTACCGCCCCCTTAACCGGGATCATTAAGAAGAATTTGAGCTTCTTGTGGGGTAAAGAACAGGAAGATGCATTTCTGAAAATTAAGGATTGTTTGACTAGAGCACCAGTGTTAGCCTTGCCTAATTTTGATAAAACTTTTGAGATTGAATGTGATGCATCTGGCATAGGTATAGGCGCTGTTTTAATGCAGGAAAAGAGACCTATAGCATACTTTAGTGAGAAACTAAGTGGAGCTACATTGAATTATCCTATTTATGACAAAGAGATGTATGCATTGATTAGGTCTTTAGAGACTTGGCAGCATTACTTGTTGCCTAAGGAATTTGTCATTCACACCGATCATGAGGCTTTGAGATACATAACGAGTCAGCATAAATTGAACAAAAGACATGCAAAATGGATTGAATTTTTAGAGTCTTTTCCTTATGTCATTCGTTACAAGAAAGGGAAAGAAAATGTTGTTGCTGATGCGTTATCACGTAGGTATGCCATGTTGAGTTATTTAGATTCACATCTGATTGGGTTTGCATATATTAGAGAGTTGTATTCTGATGATCCTGATTTTCGTGATAAGTATGTTGCTTGTGAAAAAGGTGCAGATGGAAAATTTTACAGGCATGATGGTTATCTTTTCAAAGAAAATAGGATATGCATTCCACAGGGTTCGATGCGTGACATTCTGATATGCGAGGCACATGAAGGTGGTTTGATGGGTCACTTTGGAGTCACCAAGACATTACATACCTTGAAGGAGCATTTGTTTTGGCCCAATATGCGTCGCGATGTTGAAAGGTACTGTGATCGTTGTGTGACTTGCAAGAAAGCAAAGTCGAAGGTTTCACCACACGGTATGTACTTACCTTTACCTATTCCTGAATCCCATTGGACTGACATTTCTATGGATTTTGTTTTGGGATTGCCTCGAACTAGGACCGGTAGAGATAGTGTGTTTGTTGTGGTTGATAGATTCTCTAAGATGGCACATTTCATTGCATGCCATAAGACTGATGATGCTGTTAATGTGGCTAACTTGTTCTTTAGAGAGATTGTTCGTTTACATGGTATTCCTAGGTCGATTGTTTCTGACAGGGATGTAAAGTTTTTGAGTCACTTCTGGAGGACTCTTTGGAGCAAACTAGGTACGAAAATTATGTTTTCTACTACTTGCCATCCCCAAATTGATGGACAAACTGAGGTTGTTAATCGTGTTTTATCTACTTTACTTCGTTCCATCATTAAAAAGAACATTAGAACTTGGGAGGATTGTTTGCCACATGTTGAATTTGCATATAATCATGCCATTCATTCTGCTACTAAGATGTCACCATTTGAGGTTGTTTATGGTTTTAACCCCATTACGCCTCTAGATTTGTTACCTCTGCCACAGGAACAGGTGACGAACAGGGACGGTCAAGCAAAAGCAGAATATGTCAAGAGGTTGCATCAGCAAGTGAAGGAGAATCTTGAGGGAAGGACTCAGCAATATGAAAAGCAAGCAAACAAGGAAAGAAAGCGAGTCACCTTCGAAGTTGGAGACTGGGTTTGGGTTCATTTCCGAAAGGAAAGATTTCCAGCCCAAAGGTGGTCCAAGCTGTTACCGCGCGGAGATGGTCCTTTCCAGGTGTTGGCAAAAGTGAACGACAATGCCTACAAGATAGACTTACCGGGAGATTATAATGTGAGTGCCACTTTTAATGTTTGTGACTTAACCCCTTTTGATGACTCTACAGATTTGAGGTCAAATCCTTTTCAAGAAGGGGGATGATGTGAGCACATCAATTCAGAACAAACAAGCTGATCCGGAGGTCTTACCAACAGGACCCATCACTCGTTCTAAGGCAAAGAAATTCAGGGAAGCCCTTTTCCTTACTTGTGCTAACATTCCAGAATCATTTGATACTGTTCATACCTTAGAATATAGAGTTTATAATGTGTTACATACTGATATGTGACATACTTAGTATATATATACTTATAGTTGTGTTTACATATGTATATATATATTGTTTAGTACGTTTACATTATGTTTTAAGTATGCTTGTGTGTTTAAATAAGACTACAAGGCTTTTATGTGTGTGTGTCTTGTTTTGACATAGGTACTTAGGAGAACACTAGCTCAAGGGAGCATACTCAGCTTATCTCGCTTATGCAGCTCAACTCCAGCTCAAGTGAGCCTATGCAGCTCAACTCCAGCTCATGTTAGTGCATCCAGCTCAACACCAGCTCAGGAGAGTGTTAGTAGCTTGGTTCCAGCTCAAACAAGTGTTGATAGCTTGATTCCAGCTCGGGAGTATGAGATCACTTCATCCTCAGCTCAAGTCCGCTCACCTACAACTATCAAGCTCAACCCAAGCTCACCGAGTGTTTTTCCATGATGTGGCAGCAAGTGTGGCGACTGAACACTTGTGTGCATGCATGACCAGCAACCTATGCATGTGCCATGCATATTTTTGGCTATGGATGCAAGATGGCCGAATACATGCGTCCTCCAATGCACATGTGTGTAGCTTTTGAAGATAAGCACAAAAAAAATGGGCGCCTTGTTTGAAATTCAAACAAAATTCGGCCAACTTCCTTTTTCCCAACTTGTGGCCAAAATTCTTTGCATTTGGACATCAAACCACACATTTAACATGTGTTAAATATGCCCATTAAGGATAGCCATTCATTTGAAATTCTGCCAACTTCTTTCTTCATCTTGTGGTTGAAATTCAATGGCTAATTAACTTCTCATTAACTTCTTTTCTTCATCCATTCATCACATGGCCGAAATGTGGTCATCTTCTCCTATATATGTTTGTAATCAACTTTATAAAAAGGTTAGACAATTTTATGAAACAAAATTATTGTGAGTTTTTCTCTCAATTTCGGTTCTTCGTTGAACTTCTTTGGCATTTTCAGACTTTGTTTGATTGTGTCATCCTCCTTGATACTTCGGGTTCCTAGATCGCTATCTAGAGGGTCCAAGTCCGTTGGCGAAGAACGTATTCGATTCGGGTCCGCTCAGTATATTGTTCGGGTTCTTTCGAGTTCAACGTCTTGTTAATTTCCAGCAACTTCAACACCATTTTCTGCCATTTTAGACGTTCATTTGCTGCCATGAAAGCCCTTTGAAGCATTCACCAACATTTGAATTCTGAAACTGCCAGAAAATCCCTTCTTCTCATTTCTTTCTTTATTTTCGTTTTTCCCTTTGTTCTTGTTGTTTTAACATCATTCTAACATCCATAACATTGTGTTTATTGCAGAAACATGCTTGCTACAATCCTAGATCCGTTACAAACAAAGGACCGTTGTTTCTGAAGCAACGTACCCTTTATCAGGTTCTTTAACCAATCGGTCTAAGTCCTATTCTACCACCTTCAAAGACAACTTCAAGAACGAGTTTATACTTGTTAGTATAAGTTCCTACTTTTGGTTACTTTGAATACTATTTCACCACCATCCTTTCACTTCTTTCCCTTCCATTTCCTTCACTATCCGAACACCATATATCCTTCACCTAAACCTTCCATTTTCTTCCCTTTTCTCTTCCAGCACAACCTTATACCTCCGCAGCCATACTCTTTCATTCTCTTTCCCCATCTTTCATCATATTTCCACAAGAGGACGTTCGTGAAGACAAGGCTTGCTTGCACTCTAGATCGGGACAATCAAAGCTTCTCTCTACAATACCAATTGGAGAGTTGGAGCGTATCAACAAGTCCAGTAGCACCTGAACAAGTAACCTACAAGTGTATGGCAGCCAGTACAACAAGTGAGAGCCGAATTGATAGTGACATGTGTTCATGTGAGCGTGTACCGTGCGTAACCATGCAAAACGACTTAATGCAAAAATAAGCAGCCAAATATATTTTTGGGTTCATTTCCTCCCAAAGCGCGACAAATGGAGTTCAAAGCAACCGAGTGACATTTGTTGGACGTTTTCACCATGTGCGGCAAGTGAATGGAATTTCAACACAAAGGCAGCACATGTGAGCGGCAGAAAAGGATAAGTACAAGTGGTTTTTCATTTGAAATTCCACGAGCACAATTCACATGTGCAGATTTCTTGAAATTCAAATGGGACGCACATTAAACATGTGCTCAATTATGTGCCGCCTAACACAACTCAAATGCACGGCCAGTAGTGAGTGCCGCCACTTTGGGAAGTTCTCTTTTTTTTCATTTGAATTTAATATTCAAATGGCTTCAAATAACAGCCACATGTTTGTAAACCGGCCAACTTCCATTACATTATATATATTGGCCGAATTTAACTTATAAAGGGTGGATCATTTTATGAATAAAATTCTTGTGAGATTATTCTCTCAATTTCGGTTTTTTTGAATTCAAAACAAAGAGCATGTACTCTTATCCAATGCATAAATGACCATGATTATAAAGAAGAATTCAATCTTCTCGTGGGGTAATGAACATGAAAAAGCCTTTCTGAACATTAAACATTGTTTGACAAAAGCACCAGTGTTAGCCTTACCTAACTTTGATAAAACTTTCGAGATTAAGTGTGATGCTTCAAGTGTAGGTATAGGCGCTATTTTGAAGCAGGAAAAGAGGCCCATTACATATTTCAGTGAGAAACTGAGTGGAGCAACATTGAACTATCATGTCTACGACAAGGAGATGTATGCACTGATTCGGGCATTGGAGACTTGGCAGCATTATTTGTTGGCTAAGGAGTTTGTGTGTGAATCACACTGATCATGATCAGCATAAATTGAATAAATGACATGCTAAATGGGTTGAATTTCTTGAGTCTTTTCCTTATGTCATTCATTACAAAAGTGTAAAGACAATGTCGTTGTTGATGCTTTATCACACAGATATGCACTTTTAAATTTCCTTGATTCTCATTTGATTGGATTTGCATATATTCGTGAGTTATACACTGATGATCCTAATTTTAGAGATAAGTTTAATGCTTGTGAAAAAGGTGCAGGTGGAAAGTTTTACAGGCATGATGGTTATCTTTTCAAAGAAAACAGGATATGCATTCCACAATGATCTATGCGTGATATTCTGATACGTGAAGCACATGAAGATGGACTAATGGGTCACTTTGGAGTCACCAAGACGTTGCAGACATTGAAGGAGCATATATTTTGGCCTAAGATGCGCAGAGATGTTGAAAGGCACTGTGAACGTTGTGTGACTTGTAGGAAAGCAAAATCGAAGGTTTCCCCACATGGTGTGTACTTACCTTTACCTATTTATGATCCCCTTGGAATGATATTTCGATGGATTTTGTTTTGCGACTACCTAGAACTAGGACATGTAGAGATAGTATATATTTTTTTGTTGATAGGTTCTCGAAGATGACACATTTTATTGCAAGCCATAAGACTGATGATGCTGTGAATGTGGCTAACTTGTTCTTTAGAGATGTTGTCCGTTTGCATGGTCTTCCAAGGTCAATTGTTTTCGACGGGGATGTAAAGTTTTTGAGCCACCTCTGGAGGACTCTTTGGAGCAAACTAGGTACGAAACTTATGTTTTCTTCTACTTGTCATCCCCATATTGATGGACAAACTAAGGTTGTTAACAGAGTTTTATCTACTTTACTTCGTTCCATCATTAAAAAGAACATTAAAACTTGGGAAGATTGTTTGCCACATGTTGAATTTGCATATAATCATGATGTACATTCTACTACTAAGATGTCACCATTTGAGGTTGTTTATGGATTTAATCCTATCACTCCTCTAGATATGTCACCTTTGCCATAGAAACAGGTGATGAACAAGGATGGTCAAAGCAAAGCAGAATATGTGAAGATGTTGCATCAACTGGTTAAGGAGAACCTAGAATGAAGGACTCAATAGTATGAAAAGAAAGCAAACAAAGGAAGGAAGTGAGTCACCTTCGATGTTGGTGATTGGGTGTGGGTTCATTTCCAAAAGGAACAATTTCCATCTCGAAGATGGTCTAAGCTGTTACCACGAGGAGATGGTCCTTTTCAGGTGTTGGCGAAAGTGAATGACAACGCCTACAAGTTGGATTTACCGAGTGAATACAATGTAAGTGCCGCATTTAATGTTTCTGATTTAATCCCTTATGACGATTCTGCAGATTTGAGGACAAATCCTTTTTAAGAAGGGGGGATGATGTGAGCACATCCATGCCAGCAAAGGAGATTGATCCGGAGGTCTTGCAAATAGGACCAATCACTCGTTTTAAGGATAAGAAATTTAGGGAAGTTCTTTCCTTCACTTGTGCTAACATTTCTGAATCTTTTGATAATGTTTGTGCCTTAGATAATAAGCTTTATAATGTGTTGCATGCTGATATGTGACACACTTATACTATACTACTTATATATGTGTGTTTGCAATGTATATATTACGTTAAGTGTTTTTTAGATAAGTTTGCCAGCTTATAATATTGTATGTCAAGCTATGTCAGCTTGTTGTGTGTTATTACAATAAGGTTGCATTGTTTTATAGCTTATGATAGAGTAGCGCAAGCTTGGATTTGGAAGCCTTCAATCAAGTTGTTGCAAGAACTAGGGACTCTAGACTCAATCAAGAAGATTAGGAGCAGATCTGAAAATTCAAGAGAAAAGAGAAGGGCTTTTCTTGAAAATTTCAGATTCAATACTGGAAAATCAAAGAAACGAAGGTAAGAAAGAAGATTAGGGGATAAATAATAAGAATTAAAATAAAAATATTAAAAAAGATTAATAGAGAGGTAGATTAAACAAATCTGAAAATTCAGCTTTGTTTATGGCTATGGAGATGGCATGAAGTTGAAGATGGAGATGGCTTGATGGATTTGTGATGGTTTTGTCCTCGACACCCTCTTAGATGCAATTACCTAAGCAAGCAACCTCAAGCGGCTCTAACCCACCCTCCTAGACGCGATTACCTACAGGAGTGTGAAGATGATCTCCCTCACAAGAACTCGTCGAACTTATGTTGAAGAAGACTTCTAAGGCACAAGTAATCAGCACTTGCAAAATAAACTCACTAAATATTTCATTAATCAAAGAAAATCTGAATAATCTTCCTTTCAATGGAGGCTTCATCCTTTTATAGGTGAAGGATAGCCAAAGTAATTTAACTTCTACTAAAACTAGAAAACCCTAATTTAATTAAAAAATAAAATAAAAACAACCTGCAAACTCCTTGTACTTGGGCAGCAAGGAATAAGGTGATAAGGCAAGTGATAAGCTGATATGTGCTGATTTCTTGGGCTGCAAGTAGGCTTGGTTGCTTGGGAGGCAAGTAATATGTTGTTAGGTCTTCTTTTTGGACGAAATTTGAAGGGATTTTGGCTTATTTGGCTGGCAAGTACTTTGGTTTTGGGTAGGGAAGGATGTATGGGTTGTTTTAATGTAAACTAGGCCTAAATAACACTTGTAAATCCTAACTTGGGCTAAAAATAAAAGTCTAACCCAATCCTTTCATAATAAGAAGTATTGGGTCTAAATACAATAAAAGGGCTAATTAATGGACATCTAAAGGCTCATGGATATTTATCTCCAAAGGTGCAGCAAGTTGGGTTTTTGTGATCCAATTATGCTCAAAGGATTTTAAGTGTGGGCTTCCTTCAAGAAATTCTTCTTTCTTCATGGCAGCTTGCAATCCTTTGCTCACAAATCCTTGAACGATTGAATTTAGCATGCTCTTGATCATCTTGGAATTGGATCGAGTTATTGGGCCAAGTGGAAAAGTAAGTCCATCTCGTCCTTGGAATTGTCTTGTGGTACATGTATCATTCCCTCCCTCCTCAAAAGGATTCGTCCACGAATCTGAAATGTCAAAGGGAGAAAGATCAACAACATTAAAAGTTGTACTCACATTATACTCAACGGGTAGATCAATTCGGTATGCATTGTTATTGATTCTTTCAAGGACTTGGAATGGTCCATCTCCTCTTGGATCTAACTTGGATTTCTATGGTTTGGAAAACTCTCTTTATGCATGTGCAACCAAACCCAATCTCCTGGTTCAAAGACAACTTGGCGTCGGCCTTTGTTGACTTTAGCAGCAATATTTTCATATGTTTTCTCCATTCTTTTCTTTGTCTTAGTGTGTATGGATTTAACCAATTCTGCTTTCTTTGCACCATCTAAGCTGCAAATATTATCAATAGGCAAAGGGACAAGGTCTAAAGCAGTTAAGGGGTTAAAACCATAAACTACTTCAAATGGGGAATAACCGGTGGAGGAATGAATAGAACGGTTGTAGGCAAACTCTACGAAAGGTAAATATTCTTCCCAAGTCTTAGTGTTCTTTCCGACAACAGTTCTGAGTAACACACCTAATATCTGGTTTATTACCTCGGTTTGTCCATCCGTCTGTGGGTGACAAGTTGTAGAATAGAGTAGTTTGGTACCTATTTTCCCCACAAAACCTTCCAAAAATGGCTTATGAACTTGACATCTCTATCGGAAAACAATGGTGCGTAGAATTCCATGAAGTCGTACTACTTCTCTAAAGAAGAGATCAGCGACATGTGTTGCACTATTCATTTTATGGCAAGGTATAAAGTGAGCCATCTTTGAAAACATGTCGAACACAATAAAAATACTATCTCGGCCCCTCTTGGTACGAGGTAATCCAAGAATAAAGTCCATAGATAAATCGACCCAAGGAAGAGAAGGAATAAGAAGGGAGGTATATAAACCATTAAAACTAACCTTGGATTTGGCTTGTTTACATACTATGCAAGATGCACATACTTTCTCCATTATTTTCCTCATATGTGGCCAAAAGAAGTGCTCCATTACCATGTCCAAAGTTTTGGAGATGCCAAAGTGTCCCATTAAGCCTCCGGAGTGTGATTCATGGACTAGAAGTTCTCTAATGGATCCTTATGGTATACACAACTTGTTCATTCAAAAAAGAAACCCATCTACAAGATAAAACTTGTTAAAAGCACCTTTTAAACAATGAGTATAAATTTCCTTAAAATTTGTGATAGAGTAGCGCAAACTTGGATTTGGAAGCCTTCAATCAAGTTGTTGCAAGAACTAGGGGCTCTAGACTCAATCAAGAAGATTAGGAGCAAATCTGAAAATTTAAGAGAAAAGAGGACTTTTCTTGAAAAATTCAGATTCAAGGTTTGTTTATGGCTATGGAGATGGCATGAAGTTGAAGATGGAGATGGCTTGATGGATTTGTGATGGTTTTGTCCTCGGTACCCTCTTAGACGCAATTACCTAAGCAAGTAACCTCAAGCGGCTCTAACCCACCCTCCTAGACGCGATTACCTAGGCAAGCAGGAGTGTGAAGATGATCTCCCTCACAAGAACTCGTCGGACTTATGTTGAAGAAGACTTCGAAGGCACAAGTAATCAGCACTTGCAAAAATAAACTCACTAAATATTTTATTAATCCAAGAAAATCTCAATAATCTCCATTACAATGGTGGAGGCTTCATCCTTTTATAGGTGAAGGATAGCCAAAGTAATCTAACTTCTACTAAAACTAGGAAACCCTAATTTAATTAAAAAAATAAAAGAAAAACAACCTTTAAACTCCTTGTGCTTGGGCTGCAAGTGATAAGCTGATAAGTGCAGGTGATAAGTTGATAAGAGTTGCTTGGGAGAAGGGTGGCTGGTTCCTAAAGTATATAAAACCCTAAAAACATAATTTAAATGTTAATAATTAAGTTGGGCTAAGTCTAATTCGTCCAAAAGCCTTATATAATAGCTTTGGGGCTGAATTTTTCAAATTCCCGTAATAATCCTGTATCCAGTTTTCTGCATGCACAGTCTTCAGTAAAATGGACGTATCTTGAGTTCCCGATGTCCGATTGATGTGTTTCAAGATGCGTTGGAAAGGTAACTGAATGCCGGTCAATTTGTTAGAAGACAACTATGCCCAGAAATACCAGGATCCCATCCGAAATGTCGTCTCAAGTTGGCTGACTTTCCAGACTTCACAAACATATTCAACTTCTTGTCCAATATGCATTGCTTTAGCCCTCCCATGCATGTATCATTCCCCCTCTCCTCAAAAGGATTCGTCCTCGAATCAAAAACAGTAAAAGAAGGACGTTTAACAATGGCAATCGAAACAAAATCTTTGTCACAGGTGGAGTGATCCAATTGAGCTCGTCTTAATGGTTCAACAAAATCCTGAAAAAAGAACTCAAAGCCACTCGAAACAATGATGTTATGGTTAGGTCGAAAAAACTCTCTCATTATCTTTTTCTCGCCTTTTTCATTTGGACATTGTTCGACTTTTACCTCATGTTTCTTTTCACTCACCAAAATTGGGCCATTAATTTGACTTTTATTGCTCTCGGCCTCTTTACTCTCGGTCTTTTTCAAATAAGATAACTCACATACCCAATTCCTCTCACAAAAAATATCATCGAAATACAATTTCTGTAGAGGATGAAGTGTTTCTAACAGAATGATAGGACGAGAATTAAATAAAGGGTTAGAATCACGCTTACTTTCTTGGGAGGTTGTTGATGAATCAAGAGAACTCATTACTAAGCATGAAAGATTGTCTTGATTTATGGGTTCAAATCTTTCTTCTTCCGAAACGTCATCTTCTGAAAGTATTTGCTCATTATTGGGTATGGTTAAACTCTCCGTAGTGACATCTTCCCCATGTTCTCGAGGATAACAAATTTCTTCGACATCTTGCTTTCCTTGGTCTTCTTCGACATGACTCATCGATGGTTGTTCATTATCCTTTTGGAATAGCGATGATTCTTCTTCCTTTGGCGCCGTACTACTAGAGTCAAATAGTGCATTAGTAGGGTTGTGAAAAGATGAAGGTTGAGATGTACCTTTATCAAAAGAGGAGTATTTCTTATGACAAGTCTTGGATTCTTGTCGTTTGTAATGTTTGGGAACGAATCGCTCTCTCATGACCTTTTTAAGTTCAGCCCATGTTCTTATTTTGGCTTCACCATTGAGACGTCTATCTCGTTGTAATAAATGCCACCATAGTACTGCATATTCCTCGAACTTTAGGGCCACTAATGAAGCTTGATCTTCCTCGGGATATCCGTAACAATTAAACAGGAAATCAACCCTATTTTCCCAATCACAATAACCATCAGGATCATACCTTCCTTGAAAAGAAGGTATTCTGAATTTCGGGATGGCCAAAGTGTGTGCGGTTCGCCTTGGTTCAGTTCGCCTTTCTTCACAAAAATTGAACGAATGCCTCGATTTGGTCAATGAAGGCTTTCCTCGATAAGTAGAACCCAAAGTATCATGTTGTTTTGCACGAGTCTTGTCTCTGTGAAACATCCTGGAACACTCAAATTTACAAAGGTGAAAAACAAAAGAAAGAAAACTAGAAATCTCACTAAATACTCCAAGAAAGAAATACTTAGCGAGGCAAGTAAGCCGATCTTGTACTCTTTAAAGACCTTCCTGCCACAAGTTAACAAGTTATAATAGGAGTTTAATCTTAACAATGAGTCCTATTTGTAATAGGAGTCCAATGAAAGGTGTGACACCAATTGAATTCTAGTTGCAAGGAGAAAGAAAGGTATGCAACTTTTAATTTCCTTGAAATATGCAGCAACTTGATCCACTTTGTTCGAAGTGTTCCCGAAGTCAAAAAATTCTGAATTTTTTTGTGGTGACTCCTACAATAGTGTAGATCTGATCTGGAAATTTTCAGCTCAAAATTCGTTCATTTGATTTTTGCAAATTTTCGCCTTTTGTTCGAATTTTTCACCCAAAACGCCAAAATTCTTGCCAAGAATCGACCCAAATCTGATACCAAATGATAGAGTAGCGCAAACTTGGATTTGGAAGCCTTCAATCAAGTTGTTGCAAGAACTAGGGGCTCTAGACTCAATCAAGAAGATTAGGAGCAAATCTGAAAATTTAAGAGAAAAGAGGACTTTTCTTGAAAAATTCAGATTCAAGGTTTGTTTATGGCTATGGAGATGGCATGAAGTTGAAGATGGAGATGGCTTGATGGATTTGTGATGGTTTTGTCCTCGGTACCCTCTTAGACGCAATTACCTAAGCAAGTAACCTCAAGCGGCTCTAACCCACCCTCCTAGACGCGATTACCTAGGCAAGCAGGAGTGTGAAGATGATCTCCCTCACAAGAACTCGTCGGACTTATGTTGAAGAAGACTTCGAAGGCACAAGTAATCAGCACTTGCAAAAATAAACTCACTAAATATTTTATTAATCCAAGAAAATCTCAATAATCTCCATTACAATGGTGGAGGCTTCATCCTTTTATAGGTGAAGGATAGCCAAAGTAATCTAACTTCTACTAAAACTAGGAAACCCTAATTTAATTAAAAAAATAAAAGAAAAACAACCTTTAAACTCCTTGTGCTTGGGCTGCAAGTGATAAGCTGATAAGTGCAGGTGATAAGTTGATAAGAGTTGCTTGGGAGAAGGGTGGCTGGTTCCTAAAGTATATAAAACCCTAAAAACATAATTTAAATGTTAATAATTAAGTTGGGCTAAGTCTAATTCGTCCAAAAGCCTTATATAATAGCTTTGGGGCTGAATTTTTCAAATTCCCGTAATAATCCTGTATCCAGTTTTCTGCATGCACAGTCTTCAGTAAAATGGACGTATCTTGAGTTCCCGATGTCCGATTGATGTGTTTCAAGATGCGTTGGAAAGGTAACTGAATGCCGGTCAATTTGTTAGAAGACAACTATGCCCAGAAATACCAGGATCCCATCCGAAATGTCGTCTCAAGTTGGCTGACTTTCCAGACTTCACAAACATATTCAACTTCTTGTCCAATATGCATTGCTTTAGCCCTCCCATGCATGTATCAATTTGGGTCATTAGGATATAATTCCTTTATATGCTCAAATCCCAATATAGTAGCATGCATTTGAGTAATTAGGGTATACCTTCGAGATAGTGCATCCGCTACTACATTATCCTTACCTTTCTTGTATTTGATTATATCAGGGAATGTTTCAATGAATTCCACCCAACGAGCATGTCTCTTGCTCAAGTTACCTTGGCCATTGAGCCACTTCAAGGATTCATGGTCAGTGTGTATGACAAACTCCTTTGGAAGAAGGTAGTGTTGCTAAACTTCAAATGCACGAACTAATGCAAGGAGCTCTTTATCATATGTTGAGTAGTTCAAATGTGCTCCTTTTAACTTCTCACTAAAGTAAGTGATTGGTTGTTTTTCCAGCAAAAGAACTGCACCTATGCCTATACCGGAGGCATCACATTCTAACTCAAAAGTGTTAGAGAAATCGGGAAGGCGAAGAATTGGGGCAGTACAAAGTTTACCTCTTAGGGTGATACGGACACAGCCCTGTATACGTGAACGTTGAGCTTGCGAAAGTGGATAAGGATGTTGGTGCAAATGTTGGATCGGTGAAAAGATGGTTGAAGATAGGCGATGATGTGAGCACGTTCAGGCCACCCAACGATGCGACTTTAAATTTTCAGGGAAGTTTGTTTTTTTTTCATTTTTTGTTACATACTGATGTGTAACATTTTTCTATGTTATTTATTATTATTATGTTTACTATGCATATAATATGTTTTGGTGTGTTTTGAATAAGTTTGATATGCCTTATAATGTTTTTATATTTGTTTAAGTTTTATTATTTATTACGAATGTTTAAATAATATATATATATTATGTTAACAGTGTTTTGTGTTAGTATAATATAACTTATAATGTATTTTATTTAATATGTTTATTTTTATGTGTAGTGATGGTGCAGCCAATTAAGTGGAAATCCACTTGAATTGCCGGCAACTTGCTGGTACCAGCATTTGCCGCCCATTTTGCTGCTCCACTAGCCAACCCATGCTGCCATGCTCCACTAGCCAACATGCCCCTCAAATTGCAGAATCAAAGTGCACTTACACGGCAAAATCAAAGTGCAGCAAAATGGAATCAATTGCAGCCTTTTTTTTAAGTGTTTGTGCGGCAGAATTGAAGTAAAAATAATTGGTTTTCTTCTCCACTTTGAATTATATAAAGGCAGCATTACACAGCTATCCGATTGCAACCCATGCGTCTAATTGCCACACGTGAAAACACAAGACAATGCTGCCCACTTATCATTGCTGCCCACTTACCCACTTGGAGAATTGAATTTTATAATCCAAATGACAGCACATTGTGCATTTTTTGGTTATAAAATTGAAACCCACTCAAGCTGAAATGCTGCCAGCAAGAATCTCCACTTGCAGAATTAAAAGTGCTGCCACCTCAAAAGTGCCGCCCATACCTCCACTTTCCAACCGCCCATGCATTGTATGTTTCCATTATTATAATTGCTGCCACAAAGTAAACTACACAGCTGGAAATGGGGAGAAATGGATTCGTCCATGCTGCCTTGTGCCACTCACTTGCCATTAAATAATTGAAGTTTAAGGTGCTGTCCATTGAAGCTCAATTTGTGCCATGCTGAATTTTAAATTGCTTCCCCCCCCCAAAGTGCAAGATACACGGCTGGAGAGAAATGATGGAATGTGAAATGGAGTTTTGTTTGTTTTATTTATTTTTATATTTTCATTCACTATAAATATGTAATGCATTTTCATTTGTAAGAACACCGATTCAGAATATAAAGACTTCTTTGTGAGAGTTTCTCTCAATTATGGTTCATTTTAGAACTATTTTCTTTGATACTTCGGGTTCCCAATTGTTAGATAATTGACGGGTCCAAGTACTTATTCGGATAAATTCAAGATAAGGTTCGGGTTCGTTCAACAGATTGTTCGAGTTCTTCCTTGGAGTTTATTCATCTATCGACTACGAAGAACAGATTCGATTCGGGTTTGCATAACAGATTATGCAGGTTCTTTCGAGTTCGTCGTGTCAAGACCAAGAACGTTGCTGCTATTGTTGAATGTTTGAAGATATCATCTTCATCTTTAAATTATTTCAGCAATTTTCTTCTTTTTCTCATTTCTAATTTATTTTCTTATTTTCTTTATTTTTGACACCTATATAAAAATCTAGGTTTGTTTCTATTGCAGAGAAAATACGTGCTATTATCCTAGATCCGTGAATGAACGAGGAAAGTTGATTTCACCAACAACCACCCTTGTATCAGGCGATGACGATGGAGATGGAAGATAAATGGATAAATTGTCCTCGACACCCTCTTGATCACAATTAACCAAGCAAGCAACCTCAAATGGCTCTAACCCACCCTCCTAGACACAGTTACCTAGGCAAGCAGGAGTGTGAAGATCAACAACAAATTCTTACGAACTTGAAGAATCGCTTCCAACGAAAGCAACTTCAAACTTTCAGGGAAGTTTGCTTTTTCACTTGTTACATACTAATGTGTAACATTTTTATGCTATATTATTTATATTGGTGTGTTTACTATATATATATTATGTTTGGTGTGTTTTGAATAAGTTTGATATGCCTTATAATGTTTTTATATTTGTTTAAGTGTTTTGAATAAGTTTAATATGCCTTATAATTTTTTTATATATTTTTTAAGTGTTATTGAATAAGTTTACAAAACTCTGATAGGTGTTTCATTGTTTTGTGATAGGTACATAAGAGGACACTAGCTCAAGTGAGCATATGCAGCTCAACTCCAGCTCAAGTGAGTGCATGCAGCTCATCTCTAACTCACCAGAGTGTATGCTGCTCGGTTCAGCTTAGGAGAGTGTAACCAGCTCACTTTCAGCGAGTTCGATTCAGCTCAATCATTCACAGTCAGCTCAGCTTTAGCTCAACTAGCTCAATTACAACTGACAAGTCTAGAAGCAGCTGAACAAGTGTCCTACAAGTGTGAGTCGAATTGACAGTGTCCTGTGTTCGTGCGAGCATGTACCGTGCGAAAATAGGAGAACGTTGCATGTTCCATGCAAATCGGCTAAGAGAGCAGCAAGCATGCATTGCGACAAATGGAATTTAAAATTCAAAGAAACAAATATGTGTAGCCGAGTGTCCCTTGTCCTTTTTCACCCATGTGCTGCAAATGGGGTTTGAAATTCCTTTACACAAAGTGCGGCACAAAGATAAGAATAATTGGTGCAGTTGAAATTACTTTGTTCTCTTTTGCATGGGCGGATAAGATCAAAGTCACACATCCCACATGTGCTGATTTGTTTCAATTTCAGACAAAAGCAAATTTTGCATGTGCTTTATTCAAGTGTCGCCCAACATTAGGAAATACATGGCTGATTTCTTAAAGCCGCCCAAAGGAAGTTTAACTTTTGAATTTTAATATTCAAATGATAAAATTTCAGCCACTCAATGTAAACCGGCCAACCACCTTATTGTATTATATATTGGCCGAAATATGCTTGTGAAGAGGTTAGACATTTTGGAAATAAAATTTGTTTGAGAGAGTTTCTCTTGCTCAGTAGATTGTGCAGGTTCTTTCGAGCTTTCCGTCTTTGACGTTAGACAGATTCGATTCGGGTTCGTTCAGCAGATTGTTCGAGTTCTTTCGAGTTTAATGTTGCCAAACTTTCGCTGATTTTCTAGAAACGTTTCTGCCACAATTTGGTCACTGAATCACCCTTGAAAGCCCGTTGAAGTCTTCATCTTTGTTCGAGTCCAAATTCGTCCAGAAATTCTTACACCCTTTTCTTTGTTTCTTTTTATTTTTTTCTTGTTATTTTAACTACCTAAAACATCCATACTTGTGTTTTATTGCAGAGAAATGTTTGCTACGATCCTAGATCCGTTTACGAACAAGGAGCGTTGTTTCTAAAGCAACATACCCCTTTATCATATGGTAATCAGAGCTTTGGTCGGATTATAGCACTTTCTGCACTACAAGAAATAAAAAAAATACAAAAGTAAAAAAAAATCGAAATTCTGGGGAAAAAAGTCAAAGTCAAAGTCAACAAAAAATTTCAAAAATTCAAAAAAAATTTCAAAAATTCAGATTCGAATATTTGGTGTATTTTTACGTTCATATGTGCTGTTGGTTCGTGAAAATGATGAAGGATGATCAAATTTGCCATGGAATGCTTCGAAATCACCCGAAACAACTTCTTCTTGTTTGTTCGGTGATAGGGTCGCTGCAAGCATTCCTATTGCAGTAAGTTCTTTGTTTTTCGTTCCTTCATTTCACTTTTCAGCCTTGTTCTTCGTTTCATCGCCAAATTTCTAGCCACCTTTCTTTTATTTTCTAATCTTCTATTTTTATTCTAACAACCCCTAAACCATTCTTAACCTTTGTTTTTCTTCACCTTTTTTTAAGTTTTCTTGAAAGTTTGACACAGTTAAGAAGTTTGAAGGATCGAGTTAGTTCTTTAAAGAACTGTGATATGTGCACGTTTGGCCCTAAATAACCAACCTTCAATTTGAGGACAAATCGCTCAAAAGAAGGAGGGGATGATGTGTGCACGCTCACCAGCAAGTTTTGCACGCTTTCATGTTGTGTTTCACACATGAAAGACCCGGAAGTTTTCTTTACTTCTCTCATATTACTTACTTTTTCTACACCCACTTCTGGTTATTTAGATTCATGTTATCTTATCATACTTTGTATATGTTTTGCATAATTTATTTTTATGATCTTTGCATGCTATATGTGATACACATACTTAGGCTTTAAAAACCACATCTTTACTTAGCATATATTCTGCATCTTTAAATTACAAGTTTGCATCATTAAAGCATTACATTCAATTTATGCATTATAGTCCTTATACTCTTTAAATGAAGTATTACTTATATAAATCATTTGTTTTCTTCATAGGTTATATTAACACAGCTCAAGGGAGTGTGCTACAGCTCAGTTCCAGCTCAAAGTGTCAGAATCAGCTCAAAACATTGTTTGGCCGTTTCAAGACTCTACAAGCTGCCAAATGGTTCGAGGACACTTATGAAGTCTTAAAAGAGCTCAAGGGTACTAAAGGACCAGCTCACTAAGCTCAAAACAGCTTCAAAGAGCTCAAATAGCAAAAGAGTGATTTCTGAGCAAATGAGGATTCGTTTCAGCTCCAAAACACTCTAGTAGCTAGAGGACAACTTAAAAGCACTTCAAGACTAGCTCACTCAGCAAAGGGAAGCTCGGATCAGCTCAAATCAGCTACTCACCTTTAGCTAGCTAGCTCAGCTCAAGTCAGCTGAAGCCTAGCTCGTCCAGCTCATCCTCAGCTCCTTCAGTGGACCAGCTAGTGACACTAGCTACCTAGCTAAGTGATGGAAGGGCACCTACCTAGCCGAATAGCAAAGGAGGGAACCTAGGCACCTCTACACACCTTGGCGCCAATTTGGAAAGGTGCAAGGCTGCCGAATAGTGCTTGATAGGTTATCAACACCTATTCAAGCCCTTATCACACCAATTCGGCCAAAGGAGGGAGACACCAAGGCTGCCGAATCATTCCCTCTCCCCTACACACCATTTTGGCCACCCCCTTTCATTTACTATAAATATGTAATGCATTTTCATTTGTAAACTCGCAATTCAGATTATAAAAATTACTTTGTGAGGTTTTCTCTCATCCTTGTTCTTTTTAGAACTTCTTGACTTATCAAATCTTTATTGATTTGTGGCGTCTCCCTTTTCTTTCCATCTTGATACTTTAGATTGTTAAACATCCATTGTTTCTCAGTCTAAGTCCTTTTACCACCCTCAAGGCCTCATCCAAGTTAGGGTATATGCTCCTTAGCATATGTTCATCTTTTTGAGCCTTTGAATACTACCAACATCCTTTCTCTTCACCATCTTCCATACACCATCTGAAACCATCTTCCTACTTATCTATCTTCCTTTCCTTACACCCTTTTGACATACAAACACTACCATCCTTCTGCAACCTATCTCCTTTCATCCATTTCAACATATTTTCACAAGAAAACATTTGTGATACAAGGCTTGCTTGCATTCAAAGGTCCGGGCAATCAAAGCTTCTCTCTACAACATCAATTGGAGATTTGGAGCGTATCATGTGGTATCGGAGCAACAAGGAAGAATCAAGTAAGCCCTATATCTTCTTATTTCAATTCTGATATAAAAAAAAAGAAAAAGAAAGAAAATTCAGATTGTTCCAAATACAAGGAATCTGAATTAGATAAAAAAATCAGAATTTCAAAAGGGTGAAGATTGAAGTACAAACGTCCAAGCAACCAACTCCGAGAAGTTCCTCAAGTTTGATTGCTCACGACTAGTTTGTAAGTCAAGTTTTGTGGTAACGTTCTGTTTTCTTCATTTCTTTCATTTGTATCCTTATTTTTACATTTTCTTACATTTCAGTCCCTAAACTTTTTCCTTGTTCTTTTAAATCCTTTCTTTCTATTTCCAACCCTAACCCTTATTTTGCAGCCCAAACACCATATTATCAATAAAAGTTTTGACATTTTCGAGTTAGTTCTCTTAAGAACTCCTTTTGAGAGAATTTGAGTGGAAAAAGGCAAAGAGAGTGTGTGAGAGCAGAAGAGGACAAGTAAAAGCCAAAAATAAGTCCTAGAGTGCAAACACGAGTGATTGAGTGGAGTTTCATCTTATTTTCTTGGAATAAACATGAGGCTTTGTGAGTGAATTTTGGTGAGGACCATTTTTTTCTAACCATGTTGCATGAACAACAAAGGGAATATGCATTTCATACTAGATGCCATGTCAATGGTAAAATATGCCATGTGATCGTTGATAGTGGGAGTAGCACCAATCTTGCAAGTACACTCATGGTGCACAAATTGGGTCTAAAGATGACGCAACATTCAAATCCATACAAAATACAATGGCTTAATGATGATAAGATTGCCATTACTTAGCAAGTGTTAGTTCCATTTTCCATTGGCAAGTATGAAGATGAGGTTCTTTGTGATGTAATCCCTATAAGCACAACTCATTTACTTCTTGGAAGACCATGGCAATTCGACAAAAGGGCCACCCATGATGGGTTCTTAAACCATTATTCATTTATCCATGGGAGAAGAAAAGTTACGTTAACACCATTGCCATCACACCAAGTGCTTCAAGATCAACAACACTTAAAGAAGAGCTTTGAAGCTATGCAAGATGAACATTGTGTGAAAACATCAGCATTTGGAGTTGAAAAAGAAATGGATGTTAGAATTGTGGGAGTTGAAAACAAGAGAATGATTGATAAAAACGACGGGGTTGAAAATGAGAAAATCGAAAATGAAAAAGAAGTCAGAGTTGAAAATGAGATCGGAAAAGAACAGGAAATAAGGCAGATTTTATCTAATCCTACTCTTTCTTCCATTTCTTCTTTTGTTTTGCAGGATGACACAAGAGACACGTCTTTTCAAAGAGGTTATTCAAGAAGCATGACTTTTGGAGGACCAACAAATATGTTCCTTGACGAATTGAAAGTTATGTCCCTTAAAGATCCAAGGGACGTGTCTCTTAAAGATGACTATTACGAGGAGGTGTCTCTTGAAGATCCAATAGGCGTGACTTCTTCAAAGGTTGTGACACTTGAACTTCCAAGAGATATGAGCATTAACATTCCATGTGCATTGTCAATCTTGAGGAGAATTCAGCAACCAACGCCCATTAAACATCCACCATGGTTTGCAATTTCTTTCCATCTTATTATAAGTTTCTCTTCATCTAACCATGGTTTGTTTTGCAGCCAATTGATTCAAATACATGGAGTTATTTTATCAACCAATGGTGACAAGTTAATTTTTTATTTTGAGGTTGATTAGTGCGCTAGAATCAATGCGAAACTACAAACAACCATTCTGCCCAAGATTACCCGTTTCAAGGGTGTGAAGCAAGCATCTTCCATCCACTCAAAGATTATCATTCGAAGCGGTACAAGGATAAAGGTGGAACTATTCATGGAAGGATTAGTTGATCCAGGAGGTTGGATGTAGAAAAGAAGTGTTGAAACTTTGATGAAAGATCATGTCATTTCCAAAAGTTATGATGTTTCCAACCATTACAGAAGAGAACCCCAAGGGACATGTGCCTATTCATAAGAACCGATAAGAATAATCATTCCATTTGGGAAGAGCAGTGAGGATTCATCCACCCCTACAATAAAAGATTATCCGTTGAGAAACAACTTCGATTTGAGGACAAATCGCCTCAAAGAAGGGGAGGATGATATGTGCACGTTTGGCCCTAAATCAGCAACCTTCGATTTGAGGACAAATCGCTCAAAAGAAGGAGGGGATGATGTGTGCACGCTCACCAGCAAGTTTTACACACTTTCATGTTGTGTTTCACACATGAAAGACCCGTTAGTTTTCTTTACTCCTCTCATATTACTTATTTTTTCTACACTCACTTCTGGTTATTTAGATTAATGTTATCATATCATACTTTGTATATGTTTTGCATACTTTATTTTTATGATCTTAGCATGCTATATGTGATACACATACTTAGGCTTTAAAAACCACATCTTTACTTAGCATATATTTTGCATCTTTAAATTACAAGTTTGCATCATTAAAGCATTACATTCTAATTTATGCATTATAGTCCTTATACTATTTAAATGAAGTATTACTTATATAAATCATTTGTTTTCTTCATAGGTTATATTAACACAGCTCAAGGGAGTGTGCTACAGCTCGGTTCCAGCTCAAAGTGTCAGAATCAGCTCAAAACGTTGTTTGGCCGTTTTAATACTCTACAAGCTGCCAAATGGTTCGAGGACACTTATGAAGTCTTAAAAGAGCTCAAGGATACTAAAGGACTAGCTCACTCAGCTCAAAACAGCTTCAAAGAGCTCAAATAGCAAAAGGGTGATTTCTGAGCAAAGGAGGATTCGTTTCAGCTCCAAAACACTCCAGTAGCTAGAGGACAACTTAAAGGCACTTCAAGACTAGCTCACTCAGCTAAAGGAAGCTCGGATCAGCTCAAATCAGCTACTCACCTTTAGCTAGCTAAGTCAGCTACCTAGCTCAACTCAAGCCTAGCTCGTCCAGCTCATCTCCAACTCCTCTGACTACTACCAGCTCCTTCAGTGGACCAACTAGTGACACTAGCTACCTAGCTAAGTGATGGAAGGGCACCTACCTAGCCGAATAGAAAAGAAGGGAACCTAGGCACCTCTACACACCTTGGCGCTAATTTGGAAAGGTGCAAGGCTGCCGAATAGTGCTTGATAAGTTATCAACACCTATTCAAGCCCTTATTACACCAATTCGGCCAAAGGAGGGAGACTCCAAGGCTGCCGAATCATTCCCTCTCCCCTACACACCATTTCGACCACCCCCTTTCATTTACTATAAATATGTAATGCATTTTCATTTGTAAACACACAATTTAGATTATAAAAATTACTTTGTGAGGTTTTCTCTCATCCTTGTTCTTTTTAGAACTTCTTGACTTATCAAATCTTTATTGATTTATGGTGTCTCCCTTTTCTTTCCATCTTGATACTTTAGATTGTTAAACATCCATTGTTTCTCAGTCTAAGTCCTTTTACCACCCTCAAGGCCTCATCCAAGTTAGGGTATATGCTCCTTAGCATATGTTCATCTTTTTGAGCCTTTGAATACTACCAACATCCTTTCTCTTCACCATCTTCCATACACCATCCGAAACCATCTTCCTACTTATCTATCTTTCTTTCCTTACACATTTTTGACATACAAACACTACCATCCTTCCGCAACCTATCTCCTTTCATCCATTTCAACATATTTTCACAAGAAAACATTCGTGATACAAGGCTTGCTTGCATTCAAAGGTCCGGGCAATCAAAGCTTCTCTCTACAACATCAATTGGAGAGTTGGAGCGTATCAAACGCCCTTATCATGAACACATCATTCAAGAGCACAATGCTTCTGTTCCTTCATGTGAAGTAGTAAGTTCCCTTGTTACATTCTCATCACCTCCCCACAAAGAAAGTAAGTGTGTTGATAAGGGCGTTGCTTGTCGAAACAACGTTCCTTGAGTGATACGGATCTAGGATTGAAGCAAGCATTTCTCTGCAAGTGAAACAAAACGAGAAGGCTGATTTAGACTCTGAAACTACATGAAATGAAGAAAAGAAACAAAAAGAAATAAGGAAATAAATGGTTGTAATTTCTGGACATATTTGAAGAAGGTTGAAGATGGATGCTTTAAGTTGCATCCATTGCTGCCTTGAACGTTCAAAAATGGCAGAAACGACGCTGGAAATTCGCTGGAAATTTGAACAGCGATGAACTCGAAAGAACTCGCACAATCTACTATACAAAACCAAATCGAATACGTTCAACGTCAAGCGGACTTGGACCCTCTAGATAGCAATCTAGGAATCCGAAGTATCAAGTAAAATTGACACAACAAACTAAGCCTGATATGTCAAGAAAGTTCTAAAAAGAACCGAATTTGAGAGAACTCACAAATAAATTTTTCATTCAAAAAGTCTAACCTTTGTTTATTAAAAAGTCACAAATATAGAAGAACATGGAAGAGAATGACGCCTAGATATGTGGCTAATATTGAGGTACATTGTGAGTTTAAAAATTAAATTCAAATATGCCAAAAAACTATATCAAGTTGCCGCCCATGTGCCAATTTACTTGGCTGAAATTTGTTGAAAATTAAACACATGTGTGTTTAAAATTCAAACAAAAAAAACATGTGCTCTTATCCTTCCAAATCCGCCCAAATACTTCATCCACATGCTTGGCTTGTTTGGAGCATGTCAAGGCTGCCCAAGCATGCCGTGCACATGTGTGGAGGGTTGCACTTGCTTGTCACATGCCTAGGACACCGTCCCTTCGTGTAGGTTAGGTTTCAGGTGCTGTAGGTCACTTGAGCTGGAGTTGAGCTAGTTAAGCTGAAGTTGAGCTAGCTGGACTTGAGGTGAGCTGAAACGAGTTAGCTGAGAGTGTTAGGAGCTGAATTGAGCTGGGAGCTAAGCCATTGAGCTGCCCTAAGCTAAGGTGAGCTGCGTACACTCCTTTGAGCTTCATCCGAACTAAGATTAAGCCCTTAAGATGCTGCCCTTTTATTGTACCTATATGAAAACACATGAAACACATTCAGAGCATTGTAAACTTATTGAAAACATTCAAGTAAGCTATAAAACAATGCAACCTTATTGTAATAACACCCAACAAGCTAACATAGCTTGACATATAATATTATAAGCTGACAAACTTATCTAAAACACACTTAACATAATATATACATAGCAAACACATACATATAAGTAGTATAGTATAAGATTGTCACATATCAGCATGCAACACATTATAAAGCTTACTGTCTAAGGCACAAACATTATTAAAAAGATTTAGAAATGTTAGCACAGGTGTGAGCACGTGATAAAGGGTGCGTTGCTTGAGAAACAACGTTCCTTGCTTATTAACAGATCTAGGATTGAAGCAATCATAACTCTGCAATAAAACACAAGGAAGAAACGTTTTTAGGCTTAAAAATAACAAAGAAAATGAAAGAAAACAAAGAAAAATGGTGTAGGAATTTATGGACAGATTTGGACTCGAATGAAGATGTAGGCTTCAACGGGCTTTCAAGGCTGCATTTGAACGTCCAAAATGGCAGAAACATTGCTGGAAAATCAGTGGATAATTCAACGACGTTGGACTCGAAAGAACTTGAACAATATGCTGAACGAACCCGAATCGAATATGTTCTTCGTCAACGGACTTGGACCCACTAGATAGCGATCTAGGAACCCGAAGTATCAAGTAAAATTTGACACAACAAAACTCAGTTTGAAATGTCAAAAGATAGTTCTAAAAAGAACCGAACAAGAGAAATTCTCTCAAATAATTTTATTTCCAAAATGTCTAACCTTCTTACATTGTTTTAAGCACATATATATAGGAAAATAAAGGTGGTGGCCGAATTACTTGTGTGGCTGAAATTAAAGGAGTTTAAAAATTAAATTTGAATGGAAATAACTCATTTTGGGTGGAATTAATTTGCAGCCACAAGTTTGAAAGGTGTAGGGCGCCTAAAACCATGAAAATCACATTTAACATGTGATTTATATGTTTGAATTTCAAACACAAACTTCCTTTGTTCTTATCTTCAAGTTTGCCGCACATTTGAGAGAGGAATGGGCTGATTTTTGGCCAAACTTGCACACATATGTGTTAAGGCTTCCACATGTGCAAGTTACATACTCGGATGCCACCTAGGCTTTTCATATACTTTTGGACTTGTCAGCTGAAGTTGAGCTGACGAGAATCAAGCTGAGCTGAAATGAGCTAGCTAAGAGTGTTAGGAGCTGAACTGATCTGGGAGCTAAGCCTCTGAGCTGACTTGAGCTGAGGATGAGCTGATCACACTCTTCTGAGCTGAAAGTGAGCTGGTTACACTCTCCTGAGCTGGGGCCGAGCTGCATACAGTCTGGTGAGCTGAAGATGAGCTGCATACACTCACTTAAGCTGGAGATAAGCTGCATATGCTCACTTGAGCTAGTGTCCTCCTACGTACCTATGTCAAAAGGCAACAAACTTCCATCAAAGTAGTGTAAACTTAATGGAAACACTAATACAAGTTGTAAACACTTGCAACCTTATAACTCACAAACAAATATAGACACACCATAAGTTATATCAAACTAAGTTAAAACACACATAGCATATTATATACATACCCGAACACACTAATAAGTAGTATAGGTATAAGAAATGTTACACATCAGTATGTAACAAGTGAAAAAGCAAACTTCCCTGAAAGTTTGAAGTTGCATTGTTGGGTGGCATAATCGTGCTCGCATCAGCACGTTTATGCCACCCAACGAATGCAACTTCAAACTTTCAGGGAAGTTTGCTCCTTCACTTGTTACATATTGATGTGTAACATTTCCTTACTTATATTACGAGTTTTATAAGTGTTTGCATTGTATATACTACGTATTGTGTGTTTTGGGTTTGGTTTGCAAGTATATGTTGTTTATAAATAAGTTTGCACAAGCTTTGTTGCCCGTTTGATATGTTTTCAATAACTTATCTAGTTTATAAATAGGTTTACTAAGTTATGCCAGCTTGTTGTGTAATTTAGAATAAGCTTGGATTGTTATTTCAGCTTATTATAAGTTTACATTAAGTTTGCAAAGATTTTTATGTGTTTGAATTGTTTCCTTGTAGGTACATTGAAGGACAACATCTTAAAGACTTAATTTTAGCTCGGTTGGAGCTCAAAAGAGTGTATGCAACTCATCTCAGCTCACTACACTCTCAGTTAGCTGGATTTAGCTCACTTCAGCTCCGTTCAGCTCAACTTCAGCTCCACTAGCTCAACTCCAACTGACGAGTCCAGAAGTAGCTGAAACATGTCCTACGTGTGGGAGAGTTTCCGAGAGGCATGTGCCTTGCATATGGGCGTCCTACCCTTCCTCCATGCATGTGAATGGCATGTGGCAGCCTTAGCATGTGTATGTGCATGTACGAGCAGATTTGAGCATGTGTGCACAGAGCACATGTGCGGGAAGTTTTTGGCTGATTTCATTTGAAATTCGAACGAAATTAATACATTAAACATGTGTTTAATTCGTTCAAATATCAGCCATGCATATGGGCACCATTTGGGGGGTAGTTTTTGGCAGATTTGTTTTGAATTTTAAACACACATTAAGTTTAAATTTCAGCCACACATTTGGGCACCATCCCTCTTCATTTCTCTCTATATATGTACTTTAAACAATGTAAAAAGGTTAGACATTGAATGAAAATTTTATTTTGTGAGATATTATCTCTCAATTTCGGTTTTTCACCGAATTTTCTTTGGCATTTCAGACTTTGTTTGTTGTATCAAATTTTACTTGATACTTCAGGTTCCTAGATCGCTATCTAGAGGGTCCAAGTCCTCCGACGTGAAGCATATTCTATTCGGGTTTGCATAGGATATTATGCAAGTTCTTTTGAGCTTTCCGTCTCCAACAACTTGTTCTTGTCTGTTCGTTGATAGGATCGTTGTAAGCATTTCTTTGCAGTAAGTTGTTGTCTTTCTTTTCCTTCATTTTTCAGCCTTATTTTCTTATTTTATTGTCCATTTCCAGCCTTGTTTTTGTTTTTCAGCCTTTTATTTCATTTAACAGCCCTATTTTGACATTTAACCATTTGTTTCTTTACCTATTATATTATCTTGTAAGTTTGACACAATTAACAAGTTTGAAGGATCAAGTTAGTTCCTTAAAGAACTATTTGCGAGAGATCAAGTGGAAAAGGCAATTGAGCGTGTGAGAACAGAAGGGGAGACAAAAAAGATCCATTCAAGTATTCTCCCGAGTGAAACACGAGCATTGAGAGCAATTGTAGAGCGATCTTTCCTTGGAGTGATCCGTGAGAATTTAGTTGAGTGTGTTGTTGTGAGGTCCTTTTTATTTAGTTTACTAACATATATATATATATATATGTTAGTAAACTAAATAAAAAGGACCTCACAACAACACATTCAACATATATATATATATGTTGTTTTTGTCGTTTAAAATGGCAGGTTCTGATGATAATTCGGGTGAACAACAACCACCGAATCTCCAGATGCAAGCCTTGGAGTGCATGATGCAACTAGTTGTTGCTAATGCATTGGAGCCTATACATTCTCGAATGGATAGACTTGATGGGAGTGGTTCCCATTCTGTCCATGAAGAGATAAATGATGACAATGTGCAGACATTTGCTACCAGTGAAGCACTTGTTGTCACGAGAAGTCTGAATGTTCAGCCAGCACAAGATGAACCACAACGAAACAATCTCTTCCATACGAGATGCCACGTGAACGATAAGGTATGTATTGTGATTATTGATAGTGGTAGTTGTACTAACGTTGATTTCAGCAGATCAGTATGGCTTTCCCTGGTCTCCTCTAGAAAGTCCTCCCGAGATTGCTGTCTGATCACAATGCAGTGCTACTTTCTTCCGAACAGTCTAATTGGGGCCCGAAACCCTTCAAATGCTTCAATTATTGGCTGGAGATGGAGGGTTTTGAAGCCAAGGTTATGAAAACAATTGAGGACCAGAGGAATAAAAGCACAACATCCGGAATAGGAGGCATTCTGAAAGGCACCAAACTGGCAGTCAAGGCATAGTCCGGGAATTTCCTAAGAAACAAAGGTAGGAACTCGGTGGACATTGCCAAGGAAATAGACTTGTTGGAAGCACAATTACAACAAGGTTTTTCTATTTCTGGTTCATATGATACTCTTAGGAACCTGAGATCTCAATTGTGGGCGGCCTATCGAAAGGAGGAGAGCGAGTGGTTACAAAAGTTGCGTCTACGTTGATTCTCGGAGGGAGACCGAAACACCCGTTTCTTTCATCTAACAGCCACAGAAAGAAGAAGGGTCAACCAGCTAAAATATCTGAAAAGAGACGGGGTAGAAATCAACAATCCTATGTTGGTGAAAAGGATGGTCAGAGAACATTTCTTTGAATCTTACAATACCATCACTGCATTAGAGGTGGAGGATCTTAATTTGGGTTTTTGCAAATTGAACGAAGTTCAATCTTCCGCCCTCCAAGATAGGTTTAGAGAGGAAGAAGTCTGGGCTGTCTTGTTCTCTTCAGATAGTAATCGTGCCCCCGGGCCTGATGGCTTTAACCTGGGATTATTCAAAAAAATTTGGAACAGTCTAAATATAATGTGGTTCTTCGATGATTTTTACTGTGGTCGCCCTTGGGATGATGGCATAAACCATTCCTTTATCACTCTAATTCCCAAGGTAGAAAACCCCACTTCACTTGACGATTTCAGACCGATAAGCCTTGTAGGAGGAATGTACAAACTTCTGTCAAAGGTTCTAGCAAAACGTCTAAGTGCGGTTTTGGGTTCCATCATTGGCGAGCAACAATTTGCTTTCATCCCTGGACGTCAAATCCTTGATTGTTCATTAATTGCAAACGAGGTTATTGATTACATGTCTAAATCGGGTAGCAAGGGTATCGCTTTCAAGATTGACTTCCAAAAAGCGTACGACACGGTGAGCTGGGCTTTCTTGATCCGAGTTATGAAGGAATGTAATTTTGGTGATAGATGGTGTGACTGGATCACTAGGTGCATTTCCTCAGCCTCAATCTCAGTCCTGGTCAATGGCTCGCCTACAGAAGTGTTCAATATCTCGCGTGGCCTTAGACAAGGCTGTTCTCTCTCCCCCTCCTTTTCAATCTCATTGGAGAAGCCCTCAATCTGTTATTTAGGAAGGCTGTTCGTTTAAACTTATTCTCAGGGTGTAAAGTTGGGAGGGGTAGCTCTCTTATAGAAATATCTCACCTACAGTTTGCGGATGATCTTCTGATATTCTGTGAGGGTGAAGAAAACCAAATTCGGAGTGTTAAACGAGTCTTGCGTATCTTCGAACTAGCATCGGGGCTGAAACTTAATCTAAAAAAGAGCCTGGTCTTTGGGATCAATATTGGCGATGACACGGTCAAGAACTGGGCTTTGGACATAGGGTGCTCCTTCGGCAAACTCCCAACAGAATATTTGGGTCTCCCTCTTGGGTCTAGTCGGAACTCTGTTGCGCTCTGGGATCCGATCTTTAGCAAAGTCGCGGCTAAGCTGAACAGTTGGAAATCCAAATCTTTATCAATAGATGGTCGTCTCATTCTTTTGAAATTAATCCTGAGCAGTCTTCCCACATACTTCTTATCCCTATTCCGTATGCCGACTCAAGTTAGCAATCGGCTCAATAGTCTAATGGCCCGTTTTCTCTGGGGGAAATGACGATAAATCATGCATTCATTGGGTCAATTGGGCTTAGATTTGCAAACCAAGATTGGCAGGTGGTTTGGGGGTTACCAACTTGGATTTGCTAAACTGAGGGTTGTTGTGCAAGTGGATTATCAGATTCGGTAACGAACCAGGGAGTCTCTGGAGGCGAGTGATCATTGCAAAAACTCCGAACCCGTCTACTCCTCTCCTTCCACCTCTTCCGAAGCCCAGACAAGCTTCCTGGATTTGGAGAGGGATAGCGAATTCCTCCTTGGGGAATGATCTGACAGGTTCCTTAATTAAGCAGAATATTTCGTTACAAGTTGGTGATGGTAGGTCCATTTTATTTTGGTCCGATCGTTGGCTTGGGGACTTTACCCTAAAGGATAAATTTCCCCGTGTCTTCGCGTTGTCAATTCAGAAATCTGGCCCCATCTCAGAGTTTGGTGTCAAAACTGAATCTGGATGGGTTTGGTTCATCCCCCTTAAACGCCCTTGTCTTGATTGGGAAGCACACATCTGGGATATATTCTTGAATTGCCTTAGGAAGTTTAAATCTTCCCCCCTGACAGAGACTGGGTTTGTTGGAGGGGTTCGAGCGATGGTTCTTTCTCCACTAAGTCCTTTCGGGATATCATGGCGCCTTGCGACCTCGCTAACCCAATTTGGAAAAAAACAAGTTTGGCTTGGCTTCACCCCCCAAAAGTAGAGATTTTCGTCTGGAGGCTCTTATGGGGCCGTATCCCGGTGAAAACTGAACTTGTAAAACGGGGTGTGAGAATCTTGGATAGCATACTCTGCCCTCTCTGTAAGGTTTTCCCAGAATCTTGCGCACATCTATTTTTTTCTTGTGCAGGGGTATGGCGTATCTGGATGAGTTTCTGTAAAATGGCCGGAATTTTGGCTGTGTTTCCTTGCGATACATCCAGTTTCTTTGAAGCGTGGGAAGGCATTATGAGGGACGGTACCTCGCCTGGTTAAAGCTGGTACCTTTTGCCGTGGTGTGGTCCGTTTGGTTATTCCGGAATGAAATAGTGTTCAGAAAAAAAGAGATGGATTGGATACAGTTGGATTTCTTGGTCAAATTTCGGCTCGCCTCATGGTTCAAGGCAAAGTATCCAGAATGTGCGTCATCTCTAGTCGACCTTATGACGGATTTCTCTTTGGTGGCATCGTCCTTTGCCCGGAACCTTCCTCCCTCCCCCTTCTGAGTTTCTGAAACTAAACACGGACGCCGCTGTCCTGTCTAGTGAGGCAGGTGGAATCGGTGGTCTGCTTAGGAACAATAAAGGTGAGATCTTATTCGAGTTTTCGGAAGCTACTAATTGTGCTCCACCAGTTGTTTTAGAATTTGAAGCGATGGATAGGGGTATTAGCAAATTCCTTACTTCACCTTGGGCCAATAACCATAGACTCATTGTCGAATCTGATTGCCAAGTAGCCGTAGATTGGTGCCTTGAGAAGGCGGCCACCCCTTCCCTATCCGGGATAGAATTTTGTACCTTGCGGCGCTAGCTCGGACAAGAGGGATGTGCTTTCGCTAGATTCCAAGATCGTGCAATATTGAGGCAGATAAGTGAGCCAAACAAGGAATTGGTTAATATTTTAGCTGGTTTCTCGATTGTTGTCGGGCCTGAGTCAAGGTTTGTGGTATATATTTTATTTTTATTTTTATGATCACCCGTTTGTTCAGTAGTTGTTTGCAGGTTTGCAGCTTTTCTGTGGTTCATGCAGCGGCCTTTCCGGCTTCTGTGGGATTGTGTCCCGAATGGGAGATTTCACTATCGCCCAGCAACTCTCTTTGTGGATTGGATGGGGTCTTGGTCTAGCTTGGGTGTGCACTAAAACTGTATTGTTTGACTTTGTGTTAGGGGCAAGGGACCTTTGTAGCCCAAGATGTTGTTTTGCTGGGCAGGATGGAATTTTTCTTTGGATTGTTATTGTTTTGTTGTACGCCTCTAGCCAGATATGATGCACTCTTTTTCCTCCAACTAGGTTTAGGGAGGTTTTTTTATGAGGCTCATATATGTGCTTTATGTATGATCGATATTAATTATTCATACAAATTACCTTTCAAAAAAAATATATATTGTTAGAGTTCTTTCGAGTTCGACGTCTTGAATTAACTGCTGATTTTCCAGTAACGTTTCTGCCACAATTTGGTTACCGAATCAGCCTTGAAAGCCCGTTGAAGCCTTCATCTTTGTTCGAGTCCAAATTCGTCCAGAAATTCCTACACCTTTATTATGTCGTTCTTTTTGTTTTCTTTTTATTGTAGAGAAATGTTTGCTACGATCCTAGATCCGTTTACGAACAAGGAGCGTTGTTTCTGAAGCAACGTACCCCTTTATCACTTTCCAAAAATGGTTGTTCAGATCATGAATGTGAAATGAGGGCTATCCACCCACTCAAAGGAAATCATTTGGAGGAGTACAAAGACAAAAGAAGATGGCGCGCCACAAGAGTTTGTAATTCTGAAAAGGATTGAACGAAATAAGCACAACACCAACCAATACCTCAAGGAATTCATTTTGGCTTCAAATAAGCAACATGGAAGGAATGAGCACAAAGGAGATGGTCTTGATTCAGGAGATTGGAATTGGAATCAAATGCAAGAAAAGAAGTTAACTGCCCAAAGGAAATCAAAGTTGTTCCCTTTTGTACCAAGCGTCGATTTGAGGACAAATCGCTCAAAAGAAGGAGGGGATGATGTGTGCACGCTCACCAACAAGTTTTGCACACTTTCATGTTGTGTTTCACACATGAAAGACCCGGGAGTTTTCCTTCTCTCATATTACTTACTTTTTCTACACTCATTTCTGGTTATTTAGATTCATGTTATCATATCATACTATGTATATGTTTTGCATACTTTATGATCTTAGCATGCTATATGTGATACACATATTTAGGCTTTAAAACCACATCTTTACTTAGCATATATTTTGCATCTTTAAATTACAAGTTTGCATCATTAAAAGCATTACATTCAATTTATGCATTATAGTCCTTATACTATTTAAATGAAGTAATACTTATATAAATCATTTGTTTTCTTCATAGGTTATATTAACACAGCTCAAGGGAGTGTGTTACAGCTCAGTTCCAGCTCAAAGTGTCAGAATCAGCTCAAAACATTGTTTTGCCGTTTCAAGACTTTACAAGCTGCCAAATGATTCAAGGACACTCATGAAGTCTTAAGGAATCTCAAGGACACTAAAGGACCAGCTCATTCAGCTCAAAACAGCTTCAAAGTTGTCAAATAGCAAAAGGGTGATTTCTAAGCAAAGGAGGATTCGTTTCAGCACCAAAACACTCCAGTAGTTAGAGGACAACTCAAGAACACTTCAAGACTAGCTCACTCAGCTAAAAGCAGCTTGGAATAGCTCAAATCAACTGCTCACCTTCAGCTAGCTAAGTCAGCTAGCTAGCTCAGCTCAAGTCAGCTAGCTAGCTCAGCTCAAGTCAGCTCACGCCCAGCTCATCCAGCTCAACTCCAGCTCCCCTAACTACTACCAGCTCCTTTAGTTGACCAGCTAGTGACACTAGCTACCTACCTAAGTGGTGGAAGGGCACCTACCTAGCCGAATAGCATTGGAGGGAACCAAGGAACCCCTACACACACTGATACGCTCCAACTCTCCAATTGATGTTGTAGAGAGAAGCTTTGATTGCCCGGACCTTTGGATGCAAGCAAGCCTTGTATCACGAATGTTTTCTTGTGAAAATATGTTGAAATGGATGAAAGGAGATAGGTTGCGGAAGGATGGTAGTGTTTGAATGTCAAAAGGGTGTAATGAAAGGAAGATAGATAAGTAGGAAGATGGTTTCGGATAGTGTATGGAAGATGGTGAAGAGAAAGGATGTTGGTAGTAGTCAAAGGCTAAAAAAGATGAACATATGCTAAGGAGCATATACCCTAACTTGGATGAGGCCTTGAGGGTGGTAAAAGGACTTAGACTAAGAAACAATGGATGTTTAACAATCTAAAGTATCAAGATGGAAAGAAAAGGGAGACACCACAAATCAATAAAGATTTGATAAGTCAAGAAGTTCTAAAAAGAACAAGGATGAGAGAAAACCTCACAAAGTAATTTTTATAATCTGAATTGTCTGTTACAAAGGATGAAATTATCTCCTATTTATAGGATTACATGGGGCTGCCGAAAGGCATAAGAGATAGGGCATGTGGCTATTCGGCTTGGCTTGTGTCTCCCTCCAATTTGGCTGAAAAGTTGTAATTTCTCGTATGAACTTTTTCCAGCCTGCACTCCCTTCAGTAATCTAGACATATCTTGAGCTCCCGACATCAGATTGATGCGATTCAATACGCGTTGGAAAAATAAGAGATAGGGGAATAAGTTTTATGAAGACTTCAGAACCCAGTTATGCCCGGATCATGCTTGAAAATGGAAAACAATCTAATGGACGGGTTTGGTGATGAATCTGGCCAATGAAGAATGATGTCCCTTGAATTGGCGCCAAAATCAGATTTCCCTCCAAGTAAGTGGCGCCAAGGCTGGTTCCCTCCTTTGCTGATCGGTTGTGTCCCTTGAGGAGGGACATGACCATTCACATAGTGAGCTGGGAGTGATAGCTTGAGCTGAGATGAGCTGACCGAGCTAGTGGTGAGCTAAAATGAGCTTAGCTACTAGCTGAATGAGCTAGCTAAAGGTTAAGAGCTGATTTGAGCTGATTGGAGCTGCCTTTAGCTAGATGAGATGGACCTTAAGTGTCCTTGAGTTGTCCTCTAGATACTGGAGTGTTTTGGATCTGAAACGAATCCTCCTTTGCTCAAAAATCACCCTTTTGCTATTTGAGCACTTTGAAGCTGTTTTGAGCTGAATGAGCTGGTCTTTTAGTGTCCTTGAGCTCCCTTAAGACTTCATGAGTGTCCTTGAATCATTTGGCAGCTTGTAGAGTCTTGAAACGGCAAACCAATGTTTTAAGCTGATTCTGACACTTTAAGCTGGAACTGAGCTGTAGCACACTTCCTTGAGCTGTGTTAATACAACCTATGAAAAACAAATAATTTATATAAGTAATACTTCATTTAAATAGTATAAGGACTATAATGCATAAATTGAATGTAATGCTTTTAATGATGCAAAATATATGCTAAGTAAAGATGTGGATTATGTAATGCATGAATATCATATGATATACAAATGAATGATAACATATGATAATCTAAGCATGTTATATAATGCATAAATAAGTAAATAGATAATGAAGTAAGGAAACTCCCTCTTCTTTCATGCTTGATAAACAAGATGAAAGCATAGTGGATGTGAGTAGAAACGTGCTTATTTCGATTAATCCTTTTCAGAATTAAAAACTCATGTGCTACGCCATCTTCCTTTGTCTTTGTACTCCTCCGAATGATTTCCTTTGAGTGGGTGGATAGCCTTCGTTTCACATCCTTGATATGAACAACCATTTTTGGAATGGAAACTAGTAGTCTGATTTAGATGAAACTTATCTCAAAATTGAAATATAATGCATCATCGCAATCAGATATGATGACTCCATGTAGTCGAATCATTCTGCAAAAAAAATAGATCAAGGTTAGAACTAGAGAACATTATAACAAAATTAATGGAAATATCAAACCAAGGTGGATGTTTAATGGGCGTTGGTTGCTGAATTTTCTTCAAGAATTTCCATGCACTTGGAATGTCAACGATCACATCTCTTGGAGCTTCAAGTGTCACAACCTTTGGAACATCAAGGGACTTGTCTTGTGGATCACCAAAAGTCATGCCTATTGGTTCTTCAAAAGACACGTTTCTTGATTCATCAACTTGGAAAGATATGTCATTTGGAGTATTCTGCAAGACAAAAGAAAGAATAGGAGAAAAAGCAGGGTTAGATAAAATGTGTTTTACTTTCTTCTCTTCATCTCCAAACTCATTCTTCTCAACTCTCTCAACTCCAATGTTTCTTTCATTCATTCTCTCAATTTTATTTTCAACTCCAACATTCTTTTCATCTCCAATTGTTTTTGTCTCCTCACAATGTTCTTTAATTGCACTCTCTTTGATTTGCGCGCCGTCAATGCTTTTCCTCAAGTGAGTTTGATCTTCATGGACTTGGCTGGGAGAAAGGGGTGCCAAAGTGATCTTCTTCTTGTTGTGGAGGAAAGAATATCGGTTGTTGAAGCCATCATATATTGCTCTCTTGTCAAATTGCCACGGTCTCCCCAATAGCAAATGACTCGTGCTTATAGGTGCAACATCACAAATGACTTCATCTTGGTATCTTCCAATGGAGAATGGGATAGTCACTTGTTTTTTAATCTTTAAGTTATTCCCATCGTGTAGCCATTGCAATTCATAGGGACTTGGATGCTCGGTTGCATTTAGCCCCAATTTCTCTACCATGTAAGTGCTGGCAATGTTTGTACAACTTCCACTGTCGATGATAATGGAGCATACTTTGCCTTGGATATAACATCGTGTCTGAAAAATGTTTGAACGTTGTAGATCATCCGGCACATCTTGGATTTTATTTTCTCCTCCTCCTGAGGTTGATGGAAAGTTGAAAGAATCCTGTGACATGGTTAGTGAAAAAAAATTGAAATAGTCCTCACCAACACACACAAAAGCCTCACGATTCACTCCAAGGAAAGGAAAGATGTCACTCAATTCACTCGTGTTTGCACTCTAGGACTGATTTTTGGCTTTTACTTGTCCTCTTCTGCTCTCACACACTCTCTTTGCCTTTTTTCCACTCAAAGGCAGCACATGTGAGCGGCAGAAAAGGATAAGTACAAGTGGTTTTTAATTTAAAATTCCACGAGCACAATTCACATGTGCAGATTTCTTGAAATTCAAATGTGACACACATTAAACATGTGCTCAATTATGTGCCGCCTAACACAACTCAAATGCACGGCCAGTAGTGAGTGCCGCCACTTTGGGAAGTTCTCTCCTTTTCATTTGAATTTAATATTCAAATGTCTTCAAATAACAGCCACATGTTTGTAAACTGGCCAACTTCCATTATATTATATATATTGGACGAATTTAACTTATAAAGGGTGGATCATTTTATGAATAAAATTCTTGTGAGATTATTCTCTCAATTTCGGTTTTTTTGAATTCAAAACAAAGAGCATGTACTCTTATCCAATGCATAACCGACCATGATTATAAAGAAGAATTCAATCTTCTCGTGCGGTAATGAACAGGAAAAAGCCTTTCTGAACATTAAACATTGTTTGACAAAAGCACCAGTGTTAGCCTTACCTAACTTTGATAAAACTTTCGAGATTAAGTGTGATGCTTCAAGTGTAGGTATAGGCGCTGTTTTGAAGCAGGAAAAAAGGCCCATTACATATTTCAGTGAGAAACCGAGTGGAGCAACATTGAACTATCATGTCTACGACAAGGAGATGTATGCACTGATTCGGGCATTGGAGACTTGGCAGCATTATTTGTTGGCTAAGGAGTTTGTGAATCACACTGATCATGATCAGCATAAATTGAATAAATGACATGCTAAATGGGTTGAATTTCTTGAGTCTTTTCCTTATGTCATTCGTTACAAAAGTGTAAAGACAATTTCGTTGTTGATGTTTTATCACAAAGATATGCACTTTTAAATTGCCTTGATTCTCATTTGATTGGATTTGCATATATTCGTGAGTTATACACTGATGATCCTGATTTTAGAGATAAGTTTAATGCTTGTGAAAAAGATGCAGGTGGAAAGTTTTACAGGCATGATGGTTATCTTTTCAAAGAAAACAGGATATGCATTCCACAAGGATCTATGCATGATATTCTGATACGTGAAGCACATGAAGATGGACTAATGGGTCACTTTGGAGTCACCAAGACGTTGCAGACATTGAAGGGGCATCTATTTTTGCCTAAGATGCGCAGGGATGTTGAAAGGCACTGTGAACGTTGTGTGACTTGTAGGAAAGCAAAATCGAAGGTTTCCCCACATGGTATGTACTTACCTTTACCTATTTATGATCCCCTTGGAATGATATTTCGATGGATTTTGTTTTGGGACTACCTAGAACTAGGACATGTAGAGATAGTATATATTTTTTTGTTGATAGGTTCTCGAAGATGGAACATTTTATTGCAAGCCATAAGACTAATGATGCTGTGAATGTGGCTAACTTGTTCTTTAGAGATGTTGTCCGTTTGCATGGTCTTCCTAGGTCAATTGTTTTCGACAGGGATGTAAAGTTTTTGAGCCACTTCTGGAGGACTCTTTGGAGCAAACTAGGTACGAAACTTATGTTTTCTTCTACTTGTCATCCCCAGATTGATGGACAAACTGAGGTTGTTAACAGAGTTTTATCTACTTTACTTCATTCCATCATTAAAAAGAACATTAAAACTTGGGAAGATTGTTTGCCACATGTTGAATTTGCATATAATCATGATGTACATTCTACTTACTAAGATGTCACCATTTGAGGTTGTTTATGGATTTAATCCTATCACTCCTCTAGACATGTCATCTTTGCCATAGAAACAGGCGATGAACAAGGATGGTCAAAGCAAAGCAGAATATGTGAAGAAGTTGCATCAACTGGTTAAGGAGAACCTAGAATGAAGGACTCAACAATATGAAAAGAAAGCAAACAAAGGAAGGAAGTGAGTCACCTTTGATGTTGGTGATTGGGTGTGGGTTCATTTCCAAAGGGAACAATTTCCATCCCGAAGATGGTCTAAGCTGTTACCACGAGGAGATGGTCCTTTTCAGGTGTTGGTGAAAGTGAATGATAATGCCTACAAGTTGGATTTACCAGGTGAATACAATGTAAGTGCCACATTTAATGTTTCTGATTTAATCCCTTATGACGATTCTGCAGATTTGAGGACAAATCCTTTTTAAGAAGGGGGGATGATGTGAGGACATCCATTCCAGCAAAGGAGATTGATTCGGAGGTCTTGCCAATAGGACCAATCACTCGTTTTAAGACAAAGAAATTTAGGGAAGTTCTTTCCTTCACTTGTGCTAACATTTCTGAATCTTTTGATAATGTTTGTGCCTTAGACAATAAGCTTTATAATGTGTTGCATGCTGATATGTGACACACTTATACTATACTACTTATATATAGGTGTTTGTTATGTATATATTATGTTAAGTGTTTTTTAGATAAGTTTGCCAGCTTATAATATTGTATGTCAAGCTATGTCAGCTTGTTGTGTGTTATTACAATAAGGTTGCATTGTTTTATAGCTTATGATAGAGTAGCGCAAGCTTGTATTTGGAAGCCTTCAATCAAGTTTTTGCAAGAACTATGGGACTCTAGACTTAATTAAGAAGATTAGGAGCAAATCTGAAAATTCAAGAGAAAAGAGAAGGGCTTTTCTTGAAAATTTCAGATTCAATGCTGGAAAATCAAAGAAACGAAGATAAGAAAGAAGATTAGGGGATAAATAATAAGAATTAAAATAAAAAGATTAAAAAAGATTAATAGAGAGGTAGATAAAACAAATCTGAAAATTCAGCTTTGTTTATGGCTATGGAGATGGCATGAAGTTGAAGATGGACATGGCTTGATGGATTTTTGATGGTTTTATCCTCGACACCCTCTTAGATGCAATTACCTAAGCAAGCAACCTCAAGCGGCTCTAACCCACCCTCCTAGACGCGATTACCTACATGAGTGTGAAGATGATCTCCCTCACAAGAACTCGTCGAACTTATGTTGAAGAAGACATCTGAGGCACAAGTAATCAGCACTTGCAAAATAAACTCACTAAATATTTCATTAATCAAAGAAAATCCGAATAATCTTCCTTTCAATGGAGGCTTCATCCTTTTATAGGTGAAGGATAGCCAAAGTAATTTAACTTCTACTAAAACTAGAAAACCCTAATTTAATTAAAAAAATAAAATAAAAACAACCTGCAAACTCCTTGTACTTGGGCAGCAAGGAATAAGGTGATAAGGCAAGTGATAAGTTGATATGTGCTGATTTCTTGGGCTGCATGTAGGCTTGGTTGCTTGGGAGGCAAGTAATCGGTTGTTAGGGCTTCTTTTTGGACGAAATTTGAAGGGATTTGGGCTTATTTGACTGGAAAGTACTTTGGTTTTGGGTAGGAAATGATGTATGGGTTGTTTTAATGTAAGCTAGGCCTAAATAACACTTGTAAATCCTAACTTGGGCTAAAAATAAAAGTCTAACCCAATCCTTTCATAATAAGAAGTATTGGGTCTAAATACAATAAAAGGGCTAATTAATGGACATCTAAAGGCTCATGGATATTTATCTCCAAAGGTGCAGCAAGTTGGGTTTTTGTGATCCAATTATGCTCAAAGGATTTTAAGTGTGGGCTTCCTTCAAGAAATTCTTCTTTCTTCATGGCAGCTTGCAATCCTTTGCTCACAAATCCTTGAACGATTGAATTTAGCTTGCTCTTGATCATCTTGGACTTGGATCGAGTTATTGGGCCAAGTGGAAAAGTAAGTCCATCTCTTCCTTGGAATTGTCTTGTGGTACATGTATCATCCCCTCCCTCCTCAAAAGGATTCGTCCACGAATCTGAAATGTCAAAGGGAGAAAGATCAGCAACATTAAAAGTTGTACTCACATTATACTCACTGGGTAGATCAATTGGGTTTGCATTATTATTGATTCTTTCAAGGACTTGTAATGGTCCATCTCCTCTTGGATCCAACTTGGATTTCCTATGGTTTGGAAATCTCTCTTTACGCATGTGCAACCAAACCCAATCTCCTGGTTCAAAGACAACTTGGCGTCGACCTTTGTTGACTTTAGCAGCAATATTTTCATATGTTTTCTCCATTCTTTTCTTTACCTTAGCGTGTATGGATTTAACCAATTCTGCTTTCTTTGCACCATCTAAGCTGCAAATATTATCAATAGGCAAAGGGACGAGGTCTAAAGCAGTTAAGGGGTTAAAACCATAAAGTACTTCAAATGGGGAATAACCGGTGGAGGAATGAATAGAACGGTTGTAGGCAAACTCTACGAAAGGTAAATATTCTTCCCAAGTATTAGTGTTCTTTCCGACAACGGTTCTGAGTAACACACCTAATATCCGGTTTATTACCTCAGTTTGTCCGTCCGTCTATGGGGGACAAGTTGTAGAATAGAGTAGTTTGGTACCTATTTTCCCCCACAAAACCTTCCAAAAATGGCTTATGAACTTGACATCTCTATCGGAAACAATGGTGCGTAGAATTCCATGAAGTCGTACTACTTCACTAAAGAAGAGATCAGCGACATGTGTTGCACTGTTCGTTTTGTGGCAAGGTATAAAGTGAGCCATCTTTGAAAACCTGTCGAACACAACAAAAAATACTATCTTGGCCCCTCTTGGTACGAGGTAATCCAAGAATAAAGTCCATAGATAAATCGACCCAAGGGAGAGAAGGAATAAGAAGGGAGGTATATAAACCATTAAAACTAACCTTGGATTTGGCTTGTTTACATACTATGCAAGATGCACATACTTTCTCCACAATTTTCCTCATATGTGGCCAAAAGAAGTGCTCCATTACCATGTCCAAAGTTTTGGAGATGCCAAAGTGTCCCATTAAGCCTCTGGAGTGTGATTCATGGACTAGAAGTTCTCTAATGGATCCTTATGGTATACACAACCTGTTCATTCAGAAAAGAAACCCATCTACAAGATAAAACTTGTTAAAAGCACCTTTTAAACAATGAGTATAAATTTCCTTAAAATTTGGGTCATTAGGATATAATTCCTTTATATGCTCAAATCCCAATATAGTAGCATGCATTTGAGTAATTAGGGTATACCTTCGAGATAGTGCATCCACTACTACATTATCCTTACCTTTCTTGTATTTGATGATATAAGGGAATGTTTCAATGAATTCCACCCAACGAGCATGTCTCTTGCTCAAGTTACCTTGGCCGTTGAGCCACTTCAAGGATTCATGGTCAGTGTGTATGACAAACTCCTTTGGAAGAAGGTAGTGTTGCCAAACTTCAAATGCACGAACTAATGCAAGGAGCTCTTTATCATATGTTGAGTAGTTCAAATGTGCTCCTTTTAACTTCTCACTAAAGTAAGTGATTGGTTGTTTTTCCAGCAAAAGAACCGCACATATGCCTATACCGGAGGCATCACATTCTAACTCAAAAGTGTTAGAGAAATCGGGAAGGCGAAGAATTGGGGCAGTACAAAGTTTACCTTTTAGGGTGATACAGACACAGCCCTGTATACGTGAACGTTGAGCTTGCGAAAGTGGATAAGGATGTTGGCTCAAATGTTGGATCAGTGAAAAGATGGTTGAAGATAGGCGATGACGATGGAAGATAAATAGATAAATTGTCCTCGGCACCCTCTTGATCGCAATTAATCAAGCAAGCAACCTCAAACGGCTCTAACCCACCCTCCTAGACACAATTACCTAGGCAAGCAGGAGTGTGAAGATCAACAACAAATTCTTACAAACTTGAAGAATCGCTTCCAACGAAAGCAACTTCAAACTTTCAGGGAAGTTTGCTTTTTCACTTGTTACATACTAATGTGTAACATTTTTTATGCTATATTATTTATATTGGTGTGTTTACTATATACGTAGTATGTTTGGTGTGTTTTGAATAAGTTTGATATGCCTTATAATGTTTTTATATTTGTTTAAGTGTTTTGAATAAGTTTAATATGCCTTATAATTTTTTTATATATTTTTAAAGTGTTATTGAATAAGTTTACAAAACTCTGATAGATGTTTCATTGTTTTGTGATAGGTACATAAGAGGACACTAGCTCAAGTGAGCATATGCAGCTCAACTCCAGCTCAAGTGAGTGCATGCAGCTCATCTCCAGCTCACCAGAGTGTATGCAGCTCGGTTCAGCTTAGGAGAGTGTAACCAGCTCACTTTCAGAGAGTTCGATTCAGCTCAATCATTCCCAATCAGCTCAGCTTTAGCTCCACTAGCTCAATTACAGCTGACTAGTCTAGAAGCAGCTGAACAAGTGTCCTACAAGTTTGAGTCGAATTGACAGTGTCCTGTGTTCATGCGAGCATGTATCGTGTGAAAATAGGAGAACGTTGCATGTTCCATGCAAATCGGCTAAGAGAGCAGCAAGCATGCATTGCGACAAATGGAATTTAAAATTCAAAGAAACAAATATGTGCAGCCGAGTGTCCCTTGTCCTTTTTCACCCATGTGCTGCAAATGGGGTTTGAAATTCCTTTACACAAAGTGCGGCACAAAGATAAGAATAATTGGTGCAGTTGAAACTACTTTGTTCTCTTTTGCATGGGCGGATAAGACCAAAGTCACACATCCCACATGTGTTGATTTGTTTGAATTTCAAACAAAAGCACATTTTGCATGTGCTTTATTCAAGTGCCGCCCAACATTAGTAAATACATGGCTGATTTCTTAAAGTCGCCCAAAGGAAATTTAACTTTTGAATTTTAATATTCAAATGATAAAATTTCAGCCACTCAATGTAAACCGGCCAACCACCTTATTGTATTATATATTGGCCGAAATATTCTTGTAAAGATGTTAGACATTTTGGAAATAAAATTTGTTTGAGAGAGTTTCTCTTGTTCGGTTCTTTTTAGAACTATCTTTTGACATTTCAGACTTTGTTTTGATTTGTCAAATTTACTTGATACGTCGAGTTCCTAGATCGCTATCTACTGGGTCCAAGTCCTCTGACGTGAAGCATATTCGATTCGGGTTTGCTCAGTAGATTGTGCAGGTTCTTTCGAGCTTTCCGTCTTTAACGTTAGACAAATTCGATTCGGGTTCGTTCAACAGATTGTTCGAGTTCTTTCGAGTTTAACGTTGCCAAACTTTCGCTGATTTTCTAGCAACGTTTCTGTCACAATTTGGTCACCGAATCAGCCTTGAAAGCCCGTTGAAGCCTTCATCTTTGTTCGAGTCCAAATTCGTCCAGAAATTCTTACACCCTTTTCTTTGCTTCTTTTTATTTTTTTTCTTGTTATTTTAACTACCTAAAACGTCCATACTTGTGTTTTATTGCAGAGAAATGTTTGCTACGATCCTAGATCCGTTTACGAACAAGGAGCGTTGTTTCTGAAGCAATGTACCCCTTTATCATATGGTAATCAGAGCTTTGGTCGGATTATAGCACTTTCTGCACTACAAGAAATAAAAAAAATACAAAAGTAAAAAAAATCGAAATTCTGGGGGGAAAAAGTCAAAGTCAACAAAAAATTCAAAAATTAAGATTAGAATATTTGGTCTATTTTTACGTTCATATGTGCTGTTGGTTCGTGAAAATGATGAAGGATGATCAAATTTGCCATGGAATACTTCGAAATCACCCGAAACAACTTCTTCTTGTTTGTTCGGTGATAGGGTCTCTGCAAGCATTCCTATTGCAGTAAGTTCTTTGTTTTTCGTTCCTTCATTTCACTTTTCAGCCTTGTTCTTCGTTTCATCACCAAATTTCCAGCCACCTTTATTTTATTTTCTAATCTTTTATTTTTATTCTAACAACCCCTAAACCATTCTTAACCTTTGTTTTTCTTCACCTTTTTTAAGTTTTCTTGAAAGTTTGACACAGTTAACAAGTTTGAAGAATCGAGTTAGTTCTTTAAAGAACTGTGATATGTGCACGTTTGGCCCTAAATCAGCAACCTTCAATTTGAGGACAAATCACTCAAAAGAAGGAGGGGATGATGTGTGCACGCTCACCAGCAAGTTTTGCACACTTTCATGTTGTGTTTCACACATGAAAGACCCGGGAGTTTTCCTTACTTCTCTCATATTACTTACTTTTTCTACACCCACTTCTGGTTATTTAGATTCATGTTATCATATCATACTTTGTATATGTTATGCATACTTTATTTTTATGATCTTAGCATGCTATATGTGATACACATACTTAAGCTTTAAAAACCACATCTTTACTTAGCATATATTCTGCATAAGAGAATTTGAGTGGAAAAAGGCAAAGAGAGTGTGTGAGAGCATAAGAGGACAAGTAAAAGCCGAAAATAAGTCCTAGAGTGCAAACACGAGTGATTGAGTGGAGTTTCATCTTATTTTCTTGGAATAAACGTGAGGCTTTGTGAGTGAATTTTGGTGAGGTCCATTTTTTTCTAACCATGTTGCAGGAACAACAAAGGGAATATGCATTTCATACTAGATGCCATGTCAATGGTAAAATATGCCATGTGATCGTTGATAGTGGGAGTAGCACCAATCTTGCAAGTACACTCATGGTGCACAAATTGGGTCTAAAGATGATGCAACATTCAAATCCATATAAAATACAATGGCTTAATGATGATAAGATTGCCATTACTCAGCAAGTGTTAGTTCCATTTTCCATTGACAAGTATGAAGATGAGGTTCTTTGTGATGTAATCCCTATGAGCACAACTCATTTACTTCTTGGAAGACCATGACAATTCGACAAAAGGGCCACCCATGATGAGTTCTTAAACCATTATTCATTTATCCATGGGAGAAGAAAAGTTACGTTAACACCATTGTCATCACACCAAGTGCTTCAAGATCAACAACACTTAAAGAAGAGCTTTGAAGCTATGCAAGAACATTGTGTGAAAACAACAGCATTTAGAGTTGAAAAAGAAATGGATGTTAGAATTGTGGGAGTTGAAAACAAGAGAATGGTTGATAAAAATGATGGGGTTGAAAATGAGAAAATCGAAAAAGAAAAAGAAGTCAGAGTTGAAAATGAGATCAGAAAAGAAGAGGAAATAAGGCAGATTTTATCTAATCCTACTTTTTCTTCCATTTCTTCTTTTGTTTTGCAGGATGACCTAAGAGACACGTCTTTTCAAAGAGGTTATTCAAGAAGCATGGCTTTTGGAGGACCAACAAATGTGTTCCTTGACGAATTGAAAGTTATGTCCCTTAAAGATCCAAGGGACGTGTCTCTTAAAGATGACTATTACGAGGAGGTGTCTCTTGAAGAACCAATAGCCGTGACTTCTTCAAAGGTTGTGACCCTTGAACTTCCAAGAGATATGAGCATTAACATTCCATGTGCATTGTCAATCTTGAGGAGAATTCAACAACAACGCCCATTAAACATCCACCATGGTTTGCAATTTCTTTCCATCTTATTATAAGTTTTTCTTCATCTAACCATGGTTTGTTTTGCAGCCAATTGATTCAAATACATGGAGTTATTTTATCAACCAATGGTGACAAGTTCCTTTGTTATTTTGAGGATGATTGGTGTGCTAGAATCAATGCGAAACTACAAACAACCATTCTGCCCAAGATTACCCGTTTCAAGGGTAGGAAGCAAGCATCTTCCATCCACTCAAAGATTATCATTCGAAGGGGTACAAGGATAAAGGTGGAACTATTCATGAAAGGATTAGTTGATCCAGGAGGTTGGAGGCAGAAACGAAGTGTTGAAACTTTGATGAAAGATCATGTCATTTCCAAAAGTTATGATGTTTCAAACCATTACAGAAGAGAACCCCAAGGGACATGTGCCTATTCAGAAGAACCGAGAAGAATAATCATTCCATTTGGGAAGAGCAGTGAGGATTCATCCAACCCTACAATAAAAGATTATCCATTGAGAAACAACTTCGATTTGAGGACAAATCGCCTCAAAGAAGGGGAGGATGATATGTGCACGTTTGGCCCTAAATCAACAACCTTCAATTTGAGGTCAAATAGCTCAAAAGAAGGAGGGGATGATGTGTGCACGCTCACCAGCAAGTTTTGCACACTTTCATGTTGTGTTTCACACATGAAAGACCCGGGAGTTTTCCTTACTTCTCTCATATTACTTACTTTTTCTACACTTACTTCTGGTTATTTAGATTCATGTTATCATATCATACTTTGTATATGTTTTGCATACTTTATTTTTATGATCTTAGCATGCTATACGTGATACACATACTTAGGCTTTAAAAACCACATCTTTACTTAGCATATATTCTGCATCTTTAAATTACAAGTTTGCATCATTAAAGCATTACATTCAATTTATGCATTATAGTCCTTACACTCTTTAAATGAAGTATTACTTATATAAATCATTTGTTTTCTTCATAGATTATATTAACACAGCTCAAGGGAGTGTGCTACAGCTCAGTTCCAGCTCAAAGTGTCAGAATCAGCTAAAAACGGTGTTTGACCGTTTCAAGACTCTACAAGCTGGCAAAAAGTTCGAGGACACTTATGAAGTCTTATGATACATGCATGAGAGAGGTGAAATTAATAATCTTGGAAAAAAAGTTAAAACTGTTTTGCAAGTCAGAAACGTCAGTCAACTTGCGACTCCTTTTTGGATGGGATCCAGGCATTTATGGGTCGACATGTCTTCTTAAAACTTGTCCGGCTGTCAATTATCTTTCCAACGGATCTTGAAACGCCTCAATCGGACATCTAGAACTCAAGATACGTCTATTTTAGTGAAGACAACGCATGCAGAAATTCCTATACGGGATTAATACGAGATTTTTGGATAATTACGAATTTTCATGATTTTATTTGATTATTTGTAATTTAAATCAATATAGGATTCTGCAATATCTATTAGGATCAGATTTATTTAATTAGGATTTTATTTTTAATATTTATTTATTATTAGAAGTTACTTATGTAATTAGGAGATTAGATTTCAGCATTTATTTATTGTATTTAATTTCCTAAGTTTACTAGGATTAGAACTTCTCCAAGGCTTATATAAGGAGGCTTCAACCATATTGTAATGAAGATTTGAATGATTAAATAAAGTTCTCTTTTGAGTTCAGACTTGCAAGAAGTATAACTTGTGTTCTTTATTTTAGGAGCGATTCTTCAAGTTCGTCAGAATTTGTTGTTGATCTTCACACTCCTGCTTGCCTAGGTAACTGCGTCTAGGAGGGTGGGTTAGAGCCGCTTGAGGTTGCTTGCTTGGTTAATTGCAATCAAGAGGGTGCCGAGGACAATTTATCCATTTATCTTCCATCTCCATCGTCATCGCCTATCTTCAACCATCTTTTCACCGATCCAACATTCGCGTCAATATCCTTATCCGCTTCCGCAAGCTCAACGTTCGCGTATACGGGGCCGTGTCCGTATCATTTGGTATCAGATTCAGATCGTACTTGAGGATGTCATTGAGCAACGTATTGAATTTTACTCTTTTGGGGACTCTATGTCATTATTGTTGTCGACTAGATCATTCTGGGTATGATTGTCCAGATATGTCTTATTTTCAAGAAAAAATTTTGAGAGATATGTTGTCTGAAATCATGCCTTCTAATGATATTGAAATATGTGATTCGGAACATTATAAAGAAATTTGTTCTCCTAAAGAACTTGAAGAAGGCGATACCATCGAGAGTTTAACCTTGCCTATTGATGAGGAAGAAATTCTATGTAGTGTGTTTGGTTCCAGTGACAAACCAACTATTTTGATTCAAGATGATCATCAAACAACAAAAACCGACGAAGGTACACTACAATCAAAAGGTACCATTGATTGTTTTCAAATTTCTGTTTATGCTTATTCCTCTTCTAGCATTAGTAACAATTTTGAAGATGAAAATGAGTCACTTTGCAACCAAAAGAACAATAGTGATGATCTCAATGAGAAGGAACTTGTAAATTACATTGCAAAAAGAGACTATGCACAAGGATCCTTCAAGACATCTTCTCTTTCCTAGTACTTTGATGAACTTCCTACATTTACAGGTTTAGATTCGAGGGCGAATCTTTTTGAGGAGTTGGAGAATGATACATGCATGAGAGAGGTGAAATTAATAATCTTGGAAAAAAGTTAAAAATGTTTTGCAAGTCAGAAACGTCAGTCAACTTGCGACTCCTTTTTGGATGGGGTCCAGGCATTTATGGGTCGACATGTCTTCTTAAAACTTGTCCGGCTGTCAATTATCTTTCCAACGGATCTTGAAACGCCTCAATCGAACATCTAGAACTCAAGATACGTCTATTTTAGTGAAGACAGCGCATGCAGAAATTCTTATACGGGATTAATACGAGATTTTTGGATAATTACGAATTTTCATGATTTTATTTGATTATTTGTAATTTAAATCAATATAGGATTCTGCAATATCTATAGGATCAGATTTATTTAATTAGGATTTTATTTTTAATATTTATTTATTATTAGAAGTTACTTATGTAATTAGGAGATTAGTTTTCAGCATTTATTTATTGTATTTAATTTCCTAAGTTTACTAGGATTAGAACTTCTCCAAGGCTTATATAAGGAGGCTTCAACCATATTGTAATGAAGATTTGAATGATTAAATAAAGTTCTCTTTTGAGTTCAGACTTGCAAGAAATATAACTTGTGTTCTTTATTTTAGGAGCGATTCTTCAAGTTCGTCAGAATTTGTTGTTGATCTTCACACTCCTGCTTGCCTAGGTAACTGCGTCTAGGAGGGTGGGTTAGAGCCGCTTGAGGTTGCTTGCTTGGTTAATTACGATCAAGAGGGTGCCGAGGACAATTTATCCATTTATCTTCCATCTCCATCGTCATCGCCTATCTTCAACCATCTTTTCACCGATCCAACATTCGCGTCAATATCCTTATCCGCTTCCGCAAGCTCAACGTTCGCGTATACGGGGCCGTGTCCATATCATTTGGTATCAGATTCAGATTGTACTTGAGGATGTCATTGAGCAACGTATTGAATTTTACTCTTTTGGGGACTCGATGTCATTATTGTTGTCGACTAGATCATTCCGGGTATGATTGTCCAGATAAGTCTTATTTTCAAGAAAAAATTTTGAGAGATATGTTGTCTGAAATCATGCCTTCTAATGATATTGAAATATGTTCTCCTAAAGAACTTGAAGAAGGCGATACCATCGAGAGTTTAACCTTGCCTATTGATGAGGAAGAAATTCTATGTAGTGTGTTTGGTTCCAGTGACAAACCAACTATTTTGATTCAAGATGATCATCAAACGACAAAAACCGACGAAGGTACACTACAATCAAAAGGTACCATTGATTGTTTTCAAATTTCTGTTTATGCTTATTCCTCTTCTAGCATTAGTAACAATTTTGAAGATGAGAATGAGTCACTTTGCAACCAAAAGAACAATAGTGATGATCTCAATGAGAAGGAACTTGTAAATTACATTGCAAAAAGAGACTATGCACAAGGATTCTTCAAGACATCTTCTCTTTCCTGGTACTTTGATGAACTTCCTACATTTACAGGTTTAGATTCGAGGGCGAATCTTTTTGAGGAGTGGGGGAATGATACATGCATGAGAGAGGTGAAATTAATAATCTTGGAAAAAAAGTTAAAACTGTTTTGCAAGTCAGAAACGTCAGTCAACTTGCGACTCCTTTTTGGATGGGGTCCAGGCATTTATGGGTCGACATGTCTTCTTAAAACTTGTCCGGCTGTCAATTATCTTTCCAACGGATCTTGAAACGCCTCAATCGGACATCTAGAACTCAAGATACGTCTATTTCAGTGAAGACAGCGCATGCAAAAATTCCTATACGGGATTAATACGAGATTTTTGGATAATTACGAATTTTCATGATTTTATTTGATTATTTGTAATTTAAATCAATATAGGATTCTGCAATATCTATTAGGATCAGATTTATTTAATTAGGATTTTATTTTTAATATTTATTTATTATTAGAAGTTACTTATGTAATTAGGAGATTAGATTTCAGCATTTATTTATTGTATTTAATTTCCTAAGTTTACTAGGATTAGAACTTCTCCAAGTCTTATATAAGGAGGCTTCAACCATATTGTAATGAAGATTTGAATGATTAAATAAAGTTCTCTTTTGAGTTTAGACTTGCAAGAAGTATAACTTGTGTTCTTTATTTTAGAAGCGATTCTTCAAGTTCGTCAGAATTTGTTGTTGATCTTCACACTCCTGCTTGCCTAGGTAACTGCATCTAGGAGGGTGGGTTAGAGCCGCTTGAGGTTGCTTGCTTGGTTAATTGCGATCAAGAGGGTGCCGAGGACAATTTATCCATTTATCTTCCATCTCCATCGTCAACACCTATCTTCAGCCATCTTTTCACCGATCCAACATTCGCGTCAATATCCTTATCCGCTTCCGCAATCTCAACGTTCGCGTATACGGGGCTGTGTCCGTATCATCTTAAAAGAGCTCAAGAGTACTAAAAGACCAGCTCACTCAGCTTCAAAGAGCTCAAATAGCAAAAGGGTGATTTCTGAGCAGAGGATTCGTTTCAGCTCCAAAACACTCCAGTAGCTAGTGGAAAACTTAAAGGCACTTCAAGACTAGCTCACTCAGCTAAAGAAAGCTCGGATCAGCTCAAATCAGCTACTCACCTTTAGCTAGCTAAGTCAGCTAGCTAGCTCAGCTCAAGTCAGCTCAAGCCTAGCTCGTCCAGCTCATCCTCAGCTCCTCTGACTACTACCAGCTCTTTTAGTGGACCAGCTAGTGACACTAGCTACCTAGCTAAGTGATGGAAGGGCACCTATCTAGCCGAATAGCAAAGGAGGGAACCTAGGCACCTCTACACACCTTGGCGCCAATTTGGAAAGGTGCAAGGCTGCCGAATAGTGCTTGATAGGTTATCAACACCTATTCAAGCCCTTATCACACCAATTCAGCCAAAGGAGGGAGACACCAAGGCTGCCGAATCATTCCCTCTCCCCTACACACCATTTCGGCCACCCTCTTTCATATACTATAAATATGTAATGCATTTTCATTTGTAAACACACAATTCAGATTATAAAATTACTTTGTGAGGTTTTCTCTCATCCTTGTTCTTTTTAGAACTTCTTGACTTATCAAATCTTTATTGATTTGTGCCGTCTCCTTTTTCTTTCCATCTTGATACTTTAGATTGCTAAACATTCATTGTTTCTCAGTCTAAGTCCTTTTACCACCCTCAAGGCCTCATCCAAGTTAGGGTATATGCTCCTTAGCATATGCTCATCTTTTTTAGCCTTTGAATACTACCAACATCCTTTCTCTTCCCCATCTTCCATACACCATTTGAAACCATCTTCCTACTTATCTATCTTCCTTTCCTTACACCCTTTTGACATACAAACACTACCATCCTTCCGCAACCTATCTCCTTTCATCCATTTCAACATATTTTCACAAGAAAACATTCGTGATACAAGGCTTGCTTGCATTCAAAGGTCTGGGCAATCAAAGCTTCTCTCTACAACATCGATTGGAGAGTTGGAGCGTATCAAACTGTTTGCGATAGAACGAGTGGAAAAGGCATTTGAGCGTGTGAGAACGGCAGGGGAGATAAAAAAGCCATTCAAGCATTCTCCTGAGTGAAACACGAGCGCTGAGTGTTATTTTCTGAGTGCACTGTTCTTTGGAGTGATCCGTGAGACTTTGTTGAGCGTGTTATTATAAGGTCCTTTTTCTTTAGTTTACTAACATATAACATCTTTTCTTTTGTTTGTTTTAGTGTTTGAAAATGGCAGGTTCTGATGATAATTCGGGTGAACAACAACCACTAAATCTCAATATGCAAGCCTTAGAGCGGATGATGCAACGAGTGATTGCTAATGCATTGAAACATATACATTCTCAATTGGATAGATTAGATGGGGTGGTTCCCATTCTGTCCATGAAGAGATAAATGATGACAATGTGCAGACATTGGCTACCGGTGAAGCACTTGTTGACAAGAGAAGTCTGAATGATCAACCATCACAGGATGAACCGCCAAGAAACAACCTCTTCCATACGAGATGCAACGTGAACGACAAGGTATGTATTGTGATTATTGATAGTGATGTGTGCACGTTCACCAGCAAGTTTTGCACACTTTCATGTTGTGTTTTAAACATGAAAGACATAGGAGTTTTCTTTACTTCTCTCATATTACTTACTTTTTCTACACTCATTTCTGGTTATTTAGATTCATGTTATCACATCATACTCTGTATATGTTTTGCATACTTTATTTTCATGACCTTAGCATATTATATGTGATACCCATACTTAAGCTTAAAACCACATCTTTACTTTTATGCACTTATTAAGTCATTTAAGTCCTAAATTGTAATAAGCATAGAACTAATGTTTCTTTCATTATGTTTTATTCATAGGTTATATTAACACAGCTCAAGGGAGTGTGCTACAGCTCGGTTCCAGCTCAAAGTGTCAGAATCAGCTCAAAATGTTGTTTGGCCATTTTAAGACTCTACAAGCTGCCAAACGGTTCGAGAACACTTATGAAGTCTTAAAAGAGCTCAAGGATACTAAAGAACCAGCTCACTCAGCCCAAGACAGCTTCAAAGAGCTCAAATAGCAAAAGGGTGATTTCTGAGCAAAGGAGGATTCGTTTCAGCTCCAAAACACTCCAGTAGCTAGAGGACAACTTAAAGGCACTTCAAGACTAGCTCACTCAGCTAATGGAAGCTCGGATCAGCTCAAATCAACTACTCACCTTTAGCTAGCTAAGTCAGCTAGCTAGCTCAGCTCAAGCCTAGCTCGTCCAGCTCCTTCAGTGAACCAGCTAGTGACACTAGCTACCTAGCTAAGTGATGGAAGGGCACCTACCTAGCCGAATAGAAAAGGAGGGAACCTAGGCACCTCTACACACCTTGGCGCCAATTTGGAAAGGTGCAAGGCTGCCGAATAGTGCTTGATAGGTTATCAACACCTATTCAAGCCCTTATCACACCAATTCAGCCAAAGGAGGGAGACACCAAGGCTGCCGAATCATTCCCTCTCCCCTACACACCATTTCGGCCACCCCCTTTCATATACTATAAATATGTAATGCATTTTCATTTGTAAACACACAATTCAGATTATAAAAATTACTTTGTGAGGTTTTCTCTCATCCTTGTTCTTTTTAGAACTTCTTGACTTATCAAATCTTTATTGATTTGTGCCGTCTCTCTTTTCTTTCCATCTTGATACTTTAGATTGTTAAACATTCATTGTTTCTCAGTCTAAGTCCTTTTACCACCCTCAAGGCCTCATCCAAGTTAGGGTATATGCTCCTTAGCATATGCTCATCTTTTTGAGCCTTTGAATACTACCAACATCCTTTCTCTTCCCCATCTTCCATACACCATTTGAAACCATCTTCCTACTTATCTATCTTCCTTTCCTTACACCCTTTTGACATACAAACACTACCATCCTTCCGCAACCTATCTCCTTTCATCCATTTCAACATATTTTCACAAGAAAACATTCGTGATACAAGGCTTGCTTGCATTCAAAGGTCTGGGCAATCAAAGCTTCTCTCTACAACATCGATTGGAGAGTTGGAGCGTATCAAACTGTTTGCGATAGAACGAGTGGAAAAGGCATTTGAGCGTGTGAGAACGGCAGGGGAGATAAAAAAGCCATTCAAGCATTCTCCTGAGTGAAACACGAGCGCTGAGTGTTATTTTCTGAGTGCACTGTTCTTTGGAGTGATCCGTGAGACTTTGTTGAGCGTGTTATTATAAGGTCCTTTTTTCTTTAGTTTACTAACATATAACATCTTTTCTTTTGTTTGTTTTAGTGTTTGAAAATGGCAGGTTCTGATGATAATTCGGGTGAACAACAACCACTAAATCTCAATATGCAAGCCTTAGAGCGGATGATGCAACGAGTGATTGCTAATGCATTGAAACATATACATTCTCAATTGGATAGATTAGATGGGGTGGTTCCCATTCTGTCCATGAAGAGATAAATGATGACAATGTGCAGACATTGGCTACCGGTGAAGCACTTGTTGACAAGAGAAGTCTGAATGATCAACCATCACAGGATGAACCGCCAAGAAACAACCTCTTCCATACGAGATGCAACGTGAACGACAAAGTATGTATTGTGATTATTGATAGTGATGTGTGCACGTTCACCAGCAAGTTTTGCACACTTTCATGTTGTGTTTTAAACATGAAAGACATAGGAGTTTTCTTTACTTCTCTCATATTACTTACTTTTTCTACACTCATTTCTGGTTATTTAGATTCATGTTATCACATCATACTCTGTATATGTTTTGCATACTTTATTTTCATGATCTTAGCATATTATATGTGATACCCATACTTAAGCTTAAAACCACATCTTTACTTTTATGCACTTATTAAGTCATTTAAGTCCTAAATTGTAATAAGCATAGAACTAATGTTTCTTTCATTATGTTTTATTCATAGGTTATATTAACACAGCTCAAGGGAGTGTGCTACAGCTCGGTTCCAGCTCAAAGTGTCAGAATCAGCTCAAAATGTTGTTTGGCCATTTCAAGACTCTACAAGCTGCCAAACGGTTCGAGAACACTTATGAATTCTTAAAAGAGCTCAAGGATACTAAAGAACCAGCTCACTCAGCCCAAGACAGCTTCAAAGAGCTCAAATAGCAAAAGGGTGATTTCTGAGCAAAGGAGGATTCGTTTCAGCTCCAAAATACTCCAGTAGCTAGAGGACAACTTAAAGGCACTTCAAGACTAGCTCACTCAGCTAATGGAAGCTCGGATCAGCTCAAATCAACTACTCACCTTTAGCTAGCTAAGTCAGCTAGCTAGCTCAGCTCAAGCCTAGCTCGTCCAGCTCCTTCAGTGGACCAGCTAGTGACACTAGCTACCTAGCTAAGTGATGGAAGGGCACCTACCTGGCCGAATAGAAAAGGAGGGAACCTAGGCACCTCTACACACCTTGGCGCCAATTTGGAAAGGTGCAAGGCTGCCGAATAGTGCTTGATAGGTTATCAACACCTATTCAAGCCCTTATCACACCAATTCAGCCAAAGGAGGGAGACACCAAGGCTGCCGAATCATTCCCTCTCCCCTACACACCATTTCGGCAACCCCTTTTCATATACTATAAATATGTAATGCATTTTCATTTGTAAACACACAATTCAGATTATAAAAATTACTTTGTGAGGTTTTCTCTCATCCTTGTTCTTTTTAGAACTTCTTGACTTATCAAATCTTTATTGATTTGTGCCGTCTCCCTTTTCTTTCCATCTTGATACTTTAGATTGTTAAACATTCATTGTTTCTCAGTCTAAGTCCTTTTACCACCCTCAAGGCCTCATCCAAGTTAGGGTATATGCTCCTTAGCATATGCTCATCTTTTTGAGCCTTTGAATACTACCAACATCCTTTCTCTTCCCCATCTTCCATACACCATTTGAAACCATCTTCCTACTTATCTATCTTCCTTTCCTTACACCCTTTTGACATACAAACACTACCATCCTTCCGCAACCTATCTCTTTTCATCCATTTCAACATATTTTCACAAGAAAACATTCGTGATACAAGGCTTGCTTGCATTCAAAGGTCTGGGCAATCAAAGCTTCTCTCTACAACATCGATTGGAGAGTTGGAGCGTATCAAACTGTTTGCGATAGAACGAGTGGAAAAGGCATTTGAGCGTGTGAGAACGGCAGGGGAGACAAAAAAGCCATTCAAGCATTCTCCTGAGTGAAACACGAGCGCTGGGTGTTATTTTCTGAGTGCACTGTTCTTTGGAGTGATCCGTGAGACTTTGTTGAGCGTGTTATTATAAGGTCCTTTTTCTTTAGTTTACTAACATATAACATCTTTTCTTTTGTTTGTTTTAGTGTTTGAAAATGGCAGGTTCTGATGATAATTCGGGTGAACAACAACCACTAAATCTCAATATGCAAGCCTTAGAGCGGATGATGCAACGAGTGATTGCTAATGCATTGAAACATATACATTCTCAATTGGATAGATTAGATGGGGTGGTTCCCATTCTGTCCATGAAGAGATAAATGATGACAATGTGCAGACATTGGCTACCGGTGAAGCACTTGTTGACAAGAGAAGTCTGAATGATCAACCATCACAGGATGAACCGCCAAGAAACAACCTCTTCCATACGAGATGCAACGTGAACGACAAGGTATGTATTGTGATTATTGATAGTGATGTGTGCACGTTCACCAGCAAGTTTTGCACACTTTCATGTTGTGTTTTAAACATGAAAGACATAGGAGTTTTCTTTACTTCTCTCATATTACTTACTTTTTCTACACTCATTTCTGGTTATTTAGATTCATGTTATCACATCATACTCTGTATATGTTTTGCATACTTTATTTTCATGACCTTAGCATATTATATGTGATACCCATACTTAAGCTTAAAACCACATCTTTACTTTTATGCACTTATTAAGTCATTTAAGTCCTAAATTGTAATAAGCATAGAACTAATGTTTCTTTCATTATGTTTTATTCATAGGTTATATTAACACAGCTCAAGGGAGTGTGCTACAGCTCGGTTCCAGCTCAAAGTGTCAGAATCAGCTCAAAATGTTGTTTGGCCATTTCAAGACTCTACAAGCTGCCAAACGGTTCGAGAACACTTATGAAGTCTTAAAAGAGCTCAAGGATACTAAAGAACCAGCTCACTCAGCCCAAGACAGCTTCAAAGAGCTCAAATAGCAAAAGGGTGATTTCTGAGCAAAGGAGGATTCGTTTCAGCTCCAAAACACTCCAGTAGCTAGAGGACAACTTAAAGGCACTTCAAGACTAGCTCACTCAGCTAATGGAAGCTCGGATCAGCTCAAATCAACTACTCACCTTTAGCTAGCTAAGTCAGCTAGCTAGCTCAGCTCAAGCCTAGCTCGTCCAGCTCCTTCAGTGGACCAGCTAGTGACACTAGCTACCTAGCTAAGTGATGGAAGGGCACCTACCTAGCCGAATAGAAAAGGAGGGAACCTAGGCACCTCTACACACCTTGGCGCCAATTTGGAATGGTGCAAGGCTGTCGAATAGTGCTTGATAGGTTATCAACACCTATTCAAGCCCTTATCACACCAATTCGGCCAAAGGAGGGAGACACCAAGGCTGGATGATGTGTGCACGTTCACCAGCAAGTTTTGCACACTTTCATGTTGTGTTTTAAACATGAAAGACACATGAGTTTTCTTTACTTCTCTCATATTACTTACTTTTTCTACACTCATTTCTGGTTATTTAGATTCATGTTATCACATCATACTCTGTATATGTTTTGCATACTTTATTTTCATGACCTTAGCATATTATATGTGATACCCATACTTAAGCTTAAAACCACATCTTTACTTTTATGCTCTTATTAAGTCATTTAAGAGATTGAGTCATATTTTGAGGAAGATGTACAAGAAACCCCTACTGCAGATGATGAAGAGAATGATCTAGAAGTTGCCAAAACTGGTCAGGTAATGGAAATCATGGTTGTAAAACGTAGTTTGAATGTGCAACAGGTTCAGGACGAGCAACAACGTGAGAATATCTTTCACACACGATGTAAGGTTCAAGACAAGGTATGTGTTGTGATTATTGATTGTGGTAGTTGTACTAATGTTGCTAGTTCAGTGATGGTTGACAAGCTAGGTCTAAAGATGACAAAGCATCCAAATCCGTACAAATTGCAGTTGATACAAGGTTGTTGATGGTGAAAACAGCATTCCTCGTTCTGTCACTGATCTAGGATAATAACAAGTATTTCTCTGCAACAGAAACAAACATGGTTTTGTATTTAGATGTCAAAAATAAATAAAAGAAGAAGAAAGAGAAAAAATGAAAGAAAAAAATCAGAAATGGGAAAAGAAGAAAGTTGCCGAAATAATTGAAGGACTAGGTGAAAGGTTGAAGACGATATCTTCAAGCATTCAACAATGGCAGCAACGTTCTTGGACTTGACACGAAGAACTCGAAAGAACTTGCATAATATGTTATGCAAACCCGGATCGAATCTGTTCTACAATGTCAAAAGATGAACAAACTCCAAGGAAGAACTCGAACAATCTATTGAACGAACTCGAACCTTATCTTGAATTTGTTCGAACAAAGCACTTGGACCCTTCAATTATCTAACAATTGAGAACCCGAAGTATCAAGGAAAAAGTTCTAAAAAGAACTAACTTTGAGAGAAAATTCTCACAATATATTTGATTCATAAAAAGGTCTAACCAAATTACATTGTTTAAACACATATATATAGGTACAAGGGCTGCCAAATTTGTTTAAGTTGTGTGGCTGATATTAAAAGGAGTTTAAAAATTGAATTTGAGTGAAAATAACTCCTTTTGGTTGGACTCAATTGGCAGCCACAAGTTTAGGCGCCCAAAACACATGAAAATCACATTTAACATATGATTTTTACGTTTGAAATTCAAACATAACCACTCGGGCTTATCCTTTCTTGCAAAGACGCATAATGAAGGAGAAAACGGGTTGATTCGGCTGCACATTCACATACATGTGTCAAGCTGCCACGTGGGTGCTGGAGATGAGCTGGTTACACTCTCCTGAACTGAAGATGAGCTGCATACACTCTGGTGAGCTGGAGTTGAGCTGTCTACACTCACTTGAGCTGGAATTGATGATAAAAGGGTACGTTTCTTCAGAAACAACGCTCCTTGTTCGTAAACGGATCGAGGATTGTAGCAAACATTTCTCTACAATAAAACACAAGAATGGACGTTTTTAGATAGTTAAAATAAAAAAAAAACAGAATAAAGGTGTAGGAATTTCTGGACATATTTGGACTCGAACAAGATGAAGGCTTCAACGGGATTTCATGGCTGTTACGGAGACCAAAATATGGCAGAAACGTTGCTGGAAAAATCAGCGAAAGTTTGGCAACGTTAAACTCGAAAGAACTCGAACAATCTGCTGAACGAACCCGAATTGAATCTGTCTAACCTCAAAGACGGAAAGCTCAAAAGAACCTGCACAATCTACTGAGCAAACCCGAATCGAATATGCTTCACGTCGGAGGACTTGGGCCCACTAGATAGCGATCTAGGAACCCGAAGTATCAAGTAAATTTGACAAATCAAAACAAAGTCTGAAATGTCAAAAGATAGTTCTAAAAAGAACCGAACAAGAGAATCTCTCTCAAAAAATTTTATTTCCAAAATGTATAACCTTTTACATATGAAATTCGGCCTATATATAATACAAAGGAGGAAGTTGGTCGAATACAAATGTGTGGCTATTGTTCAGCCGTTTGAATTTAAAAAAATAAAAACAAATAACCAACCCAAATGGCGGCATTGTTTCCTAACCATACAATTCTAATTTGTGCGTCATCTCCAAAATAGCACATGTTAAATGTGCTTTGGTGTTTGAATATTAAATTCAAAGGAAAACTTCCTCAAGTGGGCGGCAGAATTACTCCAATCGAAATTGGGAGTTGGACGTTGTTGCCTTTGAATTTCAAAAGAAATTAGCACATGTTAATTGTGCTTTATTTTTATTTTTTTGAAATTTCAAACCCATTTGTTCCAGTCGCACATGTGTTGAGAGTGCTGCGCATAAGAATCAGCACATGCTGAAATTCAAATGTTACTCCAAATGCCGCATATATGTGAAGAGTCAGTTGCATGGTTTTGTTTTGGAAATGTCAATTTTCACGTGTTGCTTGGTGAAAATAAAGACAAAGGCTGGTTGCTCCTTGCGGCAATAAGAATCAGAATTTGGTGAAAGGTTGATCGTACATGACACATGCACATACATACTCGAGACAACGTCAATTCGGGCCACACTTGTTGTACTGGCTGCCACACACTTGTAGGACACTTGTTCAGCTGCTACGGGACTTGTCAGCTGTAGTTGAGCTAGTGGAGCTAAAGTTGAGCTGACTGGAAATGAGTTTAGCTGAAGATGAACTGCATACACTCACTTGAGCTGGAGTTGAGCTGCATATGCTCACTTGAGCTAGTGTCCTCCTACGTACATACGTCAAAAGGTAAAAAACTTCGATGAAAGCATTATAAACACAATGGAAACAATAATACAAGTCGTAAACACACCATAAGTAATATCAAACTAAGTTAAAACATACCAAACACCCTATATGCATAGTAAACACCTAATATAAATAATATAGCATATAAAAAATGTTACACATCAGTATGTAACAAATGAAAAAGCAATCTTCCCTGAAAGTTTGAAGTTGCATTCGTTGGGTGGCATAAACTTGCTCACATCAATTGAGCTGCCTACACTCACTTGAGCTAGAGTTGAGCTAGCTACACACTCCTGAGCTAATGTCCTCCTAAGTACCCACATAAAAACAAAGCAAACACACAAACAAATATAAACACACCATAAGTTATGTCAAATTAAGTCAAAACACACCAAACATACTATATACATAGTTAAACACACTAATAAGTAGTATAAGTATAAGAAATGTTACACATCAGTATGTAACCAATGAAAAAGCAAACTTCCCTGAAAGTTTGAAGTTGTATCGTTGGGTGGCATAATCATGCTCACATCATTCCCCCTTCTTTAATGCGATTTGTCCCCAAATCGACCCTCATTACAAAAGGAAACAATTTTGACTTTCTCTTGGCAAGGAACTTCCTCAGTCGTTTTGCTCGGCACATATGCCATCCTCTCGAACCAAGTTCTTTTGCAGAGAACATAAATGGAAATGCCTTCTTTTTTGTACCTTTCCGAATAATGCACAACATAAAGTCAGACAATGCTCGTTGCACATTTGTAATCCCGGAAACAATGACATACAAAGGCAACTCCAAACAACAACAAGAATCTCGACGATCATCCAGAATCACAACACAAGGTTGTTCACAATCCAATGTACATCCAAAGAAATCATCTTATAAAAATGAAAAATCAATAGTACAATGGAAAGGAACACCAAACCGTGGTACAGAAGGTTGCTGAATTTTTGAAAAGGACATAGATGCACTAGACATACCAACAGTAGCAACCTTGGGAACTTCACATGGCATCACCTTATTAACCTGCAAGTTAGAAGAAGAAATAGAAGAAAATGTCGAATCAGATAATACATGTGAATTTTCTTTCTTCTTTTCGCATTCATTCTTCTCTTTGTTGGCCTTCCAAGCTGCAGTACTCATTTTCCAACGAACTTCGTCTTCATATACTTCACTTGGAGTCATAGGTGCCAAAGTTACCTTTTTGCCCTCGTGAGTAAAAGAGTATCGATTGGTGTAACAATCGTGCAAAACTCTCTTATCATACTACCACGGACTTCCTAACAACAAATGACAAGTATCCATAGAACAAACATCACAAGTTACCTCATCCTTGTATTTACCAATGAAAAATGGTATAACAACTTGTTCTGTAACTTTGATTTCAACACCATCATTCAACCATTGTAACTTGTACGGATTGGGATGCTTGGTCGTCGTCAATCCTAACTTGTCAACCATGAGAGTACTAGCAACGTTAGCACAACTTCTACTATCAATAATCATAATACATACCTTGCCGTTCACGTTGCATCTCGTATGGAAGAAATTGTTTCATTGCGGTTCATCCTGTGATGGTTGATCATTCAGACTTCTCATGTCAACAAGTGCTTCACCGGTAGCCAATGTCTGCACATTGTCATCATTTATCTCTTCATGGACAGAATGAGAACCACCCCCATCTAATCTATCCAATTGAGAATGTATAGGTTTCAATGCATTAACAATCACTCGTTGCATCATCTGCTCTAAGGCTTGCATCTGGAGATTCAGTGGTTGTTGTTCACCCGAATTATCATCAGAACCTGCCATGTTTAAAAAACCAAAACAACAAACAAAAACACACAATATATATATATATATATATATATATATATATATGTGTGTGTGTGTGTGTGTGTGTGTGTGAAATAAATAATAAAAAATGGATCTCACTGCACACTCAACAAAAATCTCACAGATCGCTCCAAGGACAGAACGCTCAACAATTGCACTCAAACGCTCGTGTTTCACTCGGGAGAATACTTGAATGGCTCTTTTTTTGTCTCCCCTTATGTTCTCACACGCTCAATTGCCTTTTCCCTCAATCTCTCATACTTAGTTCTTTAAAGGAACTAATTCCGACGTTTTAGATTCTGCAAGTGTTGTCAAATTGCAAGGAAAACAACGGGTGACGGGAAAATATTTTTAGAACAAAGATAAGAGTTAGGAATTAAAGAAACAACAATGAAAGTTTGAGAAATTGGGGCTGAAAAGAAAACAAAGAACAAGAATTTAGCAACTTACGCAGTAGAAATGCTTACCACCATCCTATCTCCGGAATAAACAAGAAAAGAGTATTTCAGGTGATTTTAAGGTATTTCAAGGTAAGATAAGCATATCCTTCATCATTTCACGTCCAAACAGCACATATTAACACAAAATACCCCAAATATTCGAAACTGTTTTTTTTTAATTTTTTTTTTCAATTTTTCCGATTTTTTTACTTTGACTTTTGGTCAAACTTTTAATTTTGACTCTCTTTTTTTAATTTTGAACTGTTTTTTTTTACTTCTTAAAATGCAGAAAATGCTAAAATCCAACCTAGGCTCTGATTACCATATGATACAATGATGTTGATGGTGAAAACAACATTCCTTGTTCATTCACGGATCTAAGATAATAGCAAGTATTTCTCTGCAACAGAAACAAACATGGGTTCGTTCAGTCTATTGTTCGAGTTCTTCCTCGGAGTTTTTGTTCGAATTTTCTTCTTCAAGTTGCTGCCATTGATGAATGCTTAAGCTGCTGCCATTGTTGAACATTTGAAGCACACATCTTCAACCTCTTCAAATTTCCGGAATTTCCAGCAACTTTCCCCCTTATTTTTTTAGTTTTCTTTTCTTCTTTTCATGTCATTTCATAGCCTTAATCAGCCTTTTTGTTTTGTTTCACTTGCAGGGAAATGCTTGCTTCAATCCTAGATTTGTTTCACTCAAGGAACGTTGTTTCGACAAGCAACGCTGATATGTGCACGTTTGACCCTAAATCAGCAACCTTCGATTTGAGGACAAATCGCTCAAAAGAAGGAGGGGATGATGTATGCACGCTCACCAGCAAGTTTTGCACACTTTCATGTTGTGTTTCACACATGAAAGACCCGAGAGTTTTCTTTACTTCTCTCATATTACTTACTTTTTCTACACACACTTCTGGTTATTTAGATTCATGTTATCATATCATACTTTGTATATGTTTTACATACTTTATTTTTATGATCTTAGCATGTTATATGTGATACGCATACTTAGGCTTTAAAAACCACATCTTTACTTAGCATATATTTTGCATCTTTAAATTACAAGTTTGCATCATTAAAGCATTACATTCTATTTAAGCATTATAGTCCTTATACTATTTAAATGAAGTATTACTTATATAAATCATTTGTTTTCTTCATAGGTTATATTAACACAACTCAAGGAAGTGTGCTACAAATGGTTCGAAGTGTCAGAATCAGCTCAAAACATTGTTTGGCCGTTTCAAGACTCTTCAAGCTGCCAAATGGTTCGAAGACACTTATGAAGTCTTAAAAGAGCTCAAGGATACTAAAGGACTAGCTCACCCAGCTCAAAACAGCTTCAAAGAGCTCAAATAGCAAAAGGGTGATTTCTGAGCAAAGAAGGATTCATTTCAGCTCCAAAACACTCCAATAGCTAAAGGACAACTTAAAGGCACTTCAAGACTAGCTCACTCAGCTAAAGAAAGCTCGGATCAGCTCAAATCAGCTACTCACCTTTAGCTAGCTAAGTCAGCTAGCTAGCTCAGCTCAAGCCTAGCTCATCCAACTCATCTCCAACTCCTATGACTACTACCAACTCCTTCAGTGGACCAGCTAAGTGATGAAAGGGCACCTACCTAGCCGAATAGTAAAGGAGGGAACCTAGGCACCTCTACACACCTTGGCGCCAATTTGGAAAGGTGCAAGGCTGCCGAATAGTGCTTGATAGGTTATCAACACCTATTCAAGCCCTTATCACACCAATTCGGCCAAAGGAGGGAGACACCAAGGCTGCCGAATCATTCCCTCTCCCCTACACACCATTTCGGCCACCCCCTTTCATTTACTATAAATATGTAATGCATTTTCATTTGTAAACACACAATTCAGATTATAAAAATTACTTTGTGAGGTTTTCTCTCATCCTTGTTCTTTTTAGAACTTCTTGACTTATCAAATCTTTATTGATTTGTGGTGTCTCCCTTTTCTTTCCATCTTGATAATTTAGATTGTTAAACATCCATTGTTTCTTAGTCTAAGTCTTTTTACCACCCTTAAGGCCTCATCCAAGTTAGGGTATATGCTCCTTAGCATAATGTCACAGACCAACTTCCCACGACCGAGCCAGCCGCACCCATAGGTGCTGACCTTAGCGCACCACGTCCTTCACCCAACCGAGGGACCAGAGTAGTTGCCAACGCCACACACCAAGGGGCCATGCACAACGCCCTTTGTGGTGTCTGCATCATAGAGAACCGAGCTGGGCCACTTCCAGTGCACCATGGGGCCTTGCCAAGCACCCCATGTGCTGCCCACGAGACTTGAACCCGAGGGGGCCTTGCCAAGCACCCTCCATGCCGCCCAAGCCATGGAGCCCGAGCCCGCACCCGACGTGTACGCCAAGGAGGCCGAGTCTGCACCCGATGTGCACACCGAGGGGCCTAGGTGAAGGCCATCCGAGATGCCCACACCCCTAGGGCCCGATTTAGCACCTAGCATGCTAAAGAGGGGGTTTTGGACACAAGAACCGGGCCATGTCAAGCCCAATCCGCCCAAGCATCCAAAACCCAAGCCATGTTGTCATCTTTTGACCAACACACATGGAAAGACATCATCCATGGGGCCTATTCGAGGAAAGAATTCCATGACAACAATTATGTGATGTCATATCTTTGTATTTGGGGCAACTTTGTTTATATTAGAGTGTTGCCATGTTTAGGAGGGAGGTTTCATCCATAGCCATTGGATTGAATCACTCATAGCCGTTAGATCGAGAGGGCCAAGGCTATAAATAGAGCCCTTCCCTCACCATTGTAAGCATTCCACGCATTCCACATTTCATTCTTCCTTGTTTTCTTTGAGTATCAATAAGAGAAGGCATCGAGTACTCTTTTCTCCCCGTCTAGGCTTAGGGAGAGTTTTTAACGAGGCTCTTTGCTTAGAAAATCCATTGTCTCTCTTATCTTGTCTTGCTTAGCCATCACCATCATTTTCCCAAAGCTTCCGCAACATCAAGTTCTAAGCGCTCCAGCTTAGATATTCGAAGGTTGACTTAGTCCTCGACTTAAGATCAACGACTAAGGCCGCACGGGTTGGCGAGTCAAAACCTAGCCCCGTGACAAGTGGTATCAGAGCGAGTTCCGCTCCATATGAGTCGAGATGGCAGGCGACGGATCTGATCATGAGCACAGTGAGCGCGAGAGCCGACGTGTGACACGACAAACCGAGAATGCTAAGAGGGCTAGTTCCAAGGACCGAATCACAATACTTGAGGACAAGGTCACCCGCCTTGAGAATGCGCAATCGACGCCAAGCATAGGCTCGATGGGTTTGATGTCCAAACATGGGAGTTGGGCCAGCAGGGTGACAAACTCAAGGAGGAGTTCCAAGGAATAATCAACGAGGTAAATGAACGCGTCGATCTACAAGACGGGTCCCTCAAAGACGATGTGAATGCACTCAAGAAGATCATGGAAGATCTTGCTAAACAAGCCGAGGTAGCTGTGCTTAGAAAGGAGATCGAGGATCTCAAGAGTGAGGTGCTTGTTTACAAAGCTGCTGTGAGAAATGGCGTGGTGGCTAGCCCATCGAGGGTGCTAGTCGATGTCCCGAAGCCGAAGCACTTCGAGGGGATGAGATCAGCCCAACAAGTGGAGAATTTCTTGTGGGGGCTCGAGCAGTACTTCAAAGCATCGTGCATCATCGAGGATGCCGACAAGGTAAGTATCGCATCAATATATTTAAGTAATAACGCTCTACTTTGGTTGAGACGCAGGTGCTCCGACGAGAAACGTGGAGGCACTAGTGTTCAAACGTGGGACGAGTTTCAAACAGAGCTCAAAAACCAATTTTGTCCCGGAGATGCCGAGAGAGAGGCGCGATCCAAGCTTAGACATCTCAAGCAAGAGGGATCAATCCGAGACTACGTTCGGGAGTTTAGCGAGCTACAACTCCAAATTTCTGATCTTAGTGAGAAAGATGCCCTATTCCATTTCATGGACGGGCTAAAACCGTGGGTAAACACCGAGTTAGAAAGGAGGGACGTGAAAGAACTCTCCAAAGCTATTGCCATTGCCGAGTCATTAAAGGATCGTAGTGTTGATCGAAACAACTCGCCCAAATCCAAGCCACGATCGAATGAAAGCGAGGAGTCATCGAATGGTAGTGGTAAGCCATTGAATGACAAGTCCTATCGATTCACAAGGCCTTGGGAGAGAAAGGACCGAGGTCCATTGGAGTGCCATCATTGCGGTGGACCACATTTCATTCGGGATTGCCCGAAAAAGACGAGCCTTTCCGCCATCCAAGGAAGAGATGGAGAAGAGGACGAGCTTGCCCAACTTGGTTCTATAGTAAGTTCGCTTCAAGCCAAGAGTGGCCGAAAGAAGAAGGGACTTATGTTCGTGGACGTGGTAGTTGCCGGCAAAAAGCTAAGCGCGCTTGTGGACAGTGGAGCATCGGAGTTGTTCGTGTCCGAGCAAGCGGCCAAGCGATTAAACCTTCGAGTTGAGAAGGTAAGTGGATGGATCAAGACCGTCAATTCCGAAGAAGAGCCAATTGTGGGAGTTGCAAATGGCGTGGATCTTCAAGTCGGAGATTGGCACGGTAAAGCTTCCATCAAGGTAATCCCTTTAGACGATTGCGATTTCATTTTGGGCTTATCTTTTCTTGAACGGGTTGATGCACTTGTCTTACCCAAGAGGGATGTTTTGTGTATTTTAGATCCCTGCCAACAATGTGTTGTGCCAGTGAAGCGAGTTGTGGACAAGGACACCAAGTCGTTAGCAACAATCCGTTTCGTCAAAAGAGTGCCCAAGACGAGAGCCAATGATGACGAGACCATGGAAGAGTCCATGGAAGTCCCCGAGGCAATGGGACAAGTCCTTGATGAGTTCGAGGACGTGGAGGCATTCGAAGTCCATACCTTCGCAAGTGCCGACACCATCGAGAGAGTCGAGTGCTCAACAAGTCCGAGAAGAGGTACTCGGATCGTGAGAAGGAGCTTATCGCAGCCGTGCATTTCTTGCACACTTGGAGAAAATGTTTACTTGGGTCGAGGTTTGATGTCTATTCAGAGAATATATTAAATAATTATTTTCTAACCCAAGAAAAATTGTCTCGTAAGCAGGATCGTTGGAAGAGAATCCTTGCAAAATTCGACTTCACTTGGAAGTGCAATCCAAGGTTGTCGAATGACGTAGCCAATGCCTTAAGCCGAGGATACAAGGTGGGGCATGCTAGTCGTCCGCCAATGAGTAAGGTGGACAATGAGATCGAGGACAAGAAGCCTTTGGAGTTGCCAAAGACATCGCCACCAAAGTGTGAGATGGCTCGTGAGTTCGAGTTACCATTCGAGTTTGGAAAAGTGGATCGAGCCAAAGAAGCCGAGACAACGATGCCACAAGATTACTCCATACCGTGGTTGGCCAACGATGGGGGACGAACCCTTCTCATGGAGCAATACCAAGCCACGTTAGAGAGATGGTCGCAGCCCATGGACGAGTTTGTTGAACCCATGGCGCCCAAGCCAAGTACCAAGGTGGATGGACCAAGCCAAGAGTCTCCAACCCACCAAGCCGAGGGAGAAGTGCTAGAGAGCACCAAAGGGGACCTATACCACGACCCCGCCACCATCACTTGCCTTGAGTATCGACAAGGCATAGTGAAGCCAACCGACAAGAACCTTGAGTCCGAGGTAAGTGATCCAATTTTTCAAAATTTGGGTCTAACTTGCTGTGGTTCTGTCCAGAGGTTGCCTGCGAGGCCGAGCGAGGAATCAGATGATAAGGTGGTTGGAGCAAGTCGAAAGCCTCCAACATTCATCCAAGCCGAGAGTCAAGTGCTAGAGAGCACTGAAGTGGGGCCGTTCCACGACCCCGCCGTCATCACTTGCCTTGAGTATCGACAAGGCGTAGTGAAGCCACACAATGAGGACATTGTGTCCGGGGTAAGTAAGCCGAATTCTTACGAAAATTCGAGTCTAACTTGCTCTGTTTCTTTCAACAGGTTGCTTGGGAGATCAAACAAGGAGCCGAGTCGAGCCATGGAGCAAGTAGGCGAGAAGGCCTACGAGATGGAGTTGCCATCGAGAGAGCGAACAAGCCTTGCCATCATCCCTAAGCCGATGGACAAGGATGCCGATGGCCAAAAATGGAGCTGTCTGAGCCAAGCACAAAGCAAGGCGAGCGTCTCCTATGAGAAGGAGGCACCTACCATCGAGACGGGCCAAGCGTCAAGGTACAAAGGCCTTGTACTTTGGATGGATCATCCCAAAGCCGAGGGTGATCATAAACTTGCCAAGGAGTGGCAACCGTTCGAGGACGAGACGGATCGAGAACCAAGGCATGAAAGCCTTGAACTTTGCGCGAGAGTTCCCTTATCCAAACGGGAACAAGACGAGGAGCCGAGGCCGTTCGAAGACGAGACGATCGAGACTCATCATTGCCTATTGACGAGGGCGTCGATAGATTCAGTAGGGGAGAATGTCACAGACCAACTTCCCACGACCGAGCCAGACGCAGCCATAGGTGCTGACCTTAGCGCACCACGTCCTTCACCCAACTGAGGGACCCGAGTAGTTGCCAACGCCACGCACCAAGGGGCCATGAAAAATGCCCTTTGTGGTGTCCGCTTCATAGAGAACTGAGCTGGGCCACATCCAGCGCACCATGGGGCCTTGCCAAGCACCCCATGTGCTGCCCACGAGACTTGGACCCGAGGGAGCCCATCACACGCACCCGAGGGGGCCTTGCCAAGTACCCTCCATGCCGCCCAAGCCATGGAGCCCGAGCTCGCACCCGACGTGCACGCCAAGGAGGCCGAGTCTGCACCCGATGTGCACACCGAGGGGCCTAGGGGAAGCCCATCCGAGTTGCCCACACCTCTAGGGCCCGATTTAGCACCTAGCATGCTAAAGAGGGGGTTTTGGACACAAGAACCGGGCCATGCCAAGCCCAATCCGCCCAAGCATCCAAGACCCAAGCCAAGTTGTCATCTTTTGACCAACACACATGGAAAGACATCATCCATGGGTGCCTATTCGAAGAAAGTATTCCATGACAACAATTATGTGATGTCATATCTTTGTATTTGGGGCAACTTTGTTTATATTAGAGTGTTGCCATGTTTAGGAGGGAGGATTCATCCATAGCCATTGGATTGAATCACTCACAGCCGTTAGATCGAGAGGGCCAATGCTATAAATAGAGCCCTTCCCTCACCATTGTAAGCATTCCACGCATTCCACATTTCATTCTTCCTTGTTTTCTCTGAGTATCAATAAGAGAAGGCATCGAGTACTCTTTTCTCCCCGTCTAGGATTAGAGGGAGTTTTTAACGAAGCTCTTTGCTTAGAAAATCCCTCGTCTCTCTTATCTTGTCTTGCCTAGCCATCGCCATCATTTTCCCAAAGCTTCCGCAACATCAAGTTCTAAGCGCTCCAGCTTAGATATTCAAAGGCTGACTTAGTCCTCGACTTAAGATCAATGACTAAGGCCGCACGGGTTGGCGAGTCAAAACCTAGCCCCGTGACAATATGTTCATCTTTTTGAGCCTTTGAATACTACCAACATTCTTTCTCTTCACCATCTTCTATACACCATCCGAAACCATCTTCCTACTTATCTATCTTCCTTTCCTTACACCCTTTTGACATACAAACACTACCATCCTTCCGCAACCTATCTCCTTTCATCCATTTCAACGTATTTTCACAAGAAAATATTTGTGATACAAGGCTTACTTGCATTCAAAGGTCCGGGCAATCAAAGCTTCTCTCTACAACATCAATTGGAGAGTTGGAGCGTATCATGTGGTAATCAGAGCAACAAGGAAGAATCAAGTAAGCCATATATCTTCTTATTTCAATTCTGATATAAAAAAGAAAAAGAAAATTCAGATTGTTCCAAATACAAGGAATCTGAATTAGATAAAAAAATCAGAATTTCAAAAGGGTGAAGATTGAAGTACAAACGTCCAAGCAACCAACTCCGAGAAGTTCCTCAAGTTTGATTGCTCACGACCACTTTGTAAGTCAAGTTTTGTGGTAACGTTTCTGTTTTCTTCATTTCTTTCATTTCTATCCTTTATTTTTTTCTTACATTTCAGTCCCTAAACTTTTTCCTTTTCATTTTAAACTCTTTCTTTCTTTCTATTTCCAACCCTAACCATTGTTTTGCAGCCCAAACGCCATATTATCAATAAAAGTTTTGACAGGTTCGAGTTAGTTATCTTAAGAACTCGTTTTGAGAGAATTTGAGTGAAAAAAAGGCACAAAGAGTTTGTGAGAGCAGAAGAGGACAAGTAAAAGCCAAATAAGTCCTAGAGTGTAAACACGAGTGAATTGAGCGACATCTTACTTTCCTTGAAGTGAACGTGAGGCTTTGTGAGTGAATTTTGGTGAGGTCCATTTTTTTTCTAACCATGTTGTAGGAACAACAAAGGGAATATGCATTTCATGCTAGATGCCATGTCAATGGTAAAATATGCCATGTGATCGTTGATAGTGGGAGTAGCACCAATCTTGCAAGTACACTCATGGTGCACAAATTGGGTCTAAAGATGATGCAACATTTAATTCCATACGAAATACAATGGCTTAATGATGATAAGATTGCCATTACTCAGCAAGTGTTAGTTCCATTTTCCATTGGCAAGTATGAAGACGAGGTTCTTTGTGATGTAATCCCTATGAGCACAACTCATTTACTTCGTGGAAGACCATGGCAATTTGACAAAAGGGCCACCCATGATGGGTTCTTAAACCATTATTCATTTATCCATGGGAGAAGAAAAGTTACGTTAACACCATTGCCATCACACCAAGTGCTTCAAGATCAACAACACTTAAAGAAGAGCTTTGAAGCTATGCAAGATGAACATTGTGTGAAAACAGCAGCATTTGGAGTTAAAAAAAGAAATGGATGTTAGAATTGTGGGAGTTGAAAACAAGAGAATGATTGATAAAAATGACGGGGTTGAAAATGAGAAAATCGAAAAAGAAAAAGAAGTCAAAGTTGAAAATGAGATCGGAAAAGAAGAGGAAATAAGGTAGATTTTATCTAATCCTACTCTTTCTTCCATTTCTTCTTTTGTTTTGCAGGATGACCCAAGAGACACGTCTTTTCAAAGAGGTTATTCAAGAAGCATAACTTTTGGAGGACCAACAAATGTGTTCCTTGACGAATTGAAAGTTATGTCCCTTAAAGATCCAAGGGACGTGTCTCTTAAAGATGACTATTACGAGGAGGTGTCTCTTGAAGAACCAATAGGCGTGACTTCTTCAAAGGTTGTGACACTTGAACTTCCAAGAGATATGAGCATTAACATTCCATGTGCATTGTCAATCTTGAGGAGAATTCAGCAACCAACACCCATTAAACATCCACCATGGTTTGCAATATCTTTCCATCTTATTATAAGTTTCTCTTCATCTAACCATGGTTTGTTTTGCAGCCAATTGATTCAAATACATGGAGTTATTTTATCAACCAATGGTGACAAGTTCCTTTGTTATTTTGAGGTTGATTAGTGCGCTAGAATCAATGCGAAACTACAAACAACCATTCTGCCCAAGATTACCCGTTTCAAGGGTATGAAGCAAGCATCTTCCATCCACTCAAAGATTATCATTCGAAGTGGTACAAGGATAAAGGTGGAACTATTCATGGAAGGATTAGTTGATCCAGGAGGTTGGAGGCAGAAACGAAGTGTTGAAACTTTGATGAAAGATCATGTCATTTCCAAAAGTTATGATGTTTCCAACCATTACAGAAGAGAACCCCAAGGGACATGTGCCTATTCATAAGAACCGATAAGAATAATCATTCCATTTGGGAAGAGCATTAAGGATTCATCCACCCCTACAATAAAAGATTATCCGTTGAGAAACAACTTCGATTTGAGGACAAATTGCCTCAAAGAAGGGGATGATGATATGTGCACGTTTGGCCCTAAATCTAAAACACATTCAGAGCATTGTAAACTTATTGAAAACATTCAAGTAAGCTATAAAACAATGTAACCTTATTGTAATAACACACAACAACCTAACATAGCTTGACATATAATATTATAAGCTGGCAAACTAATCTAAAACACACTTAACATAATATATACATAGCAAACACATACATATAAGTAGTATAGTATAAGTATGTCACATATCAGCATGCAACACATTATAAAGCTTATTGTCTAAGGCACAAACATTATTAAAAAGATTCAGAAATGTTAGCACAGGTGTGAGCACGTGATAAAGGGTGTGTTGCTTGAGAAACAACGTTCCTTGTTTGTTAACGGATCTAGGATTGAAGCAATCATAACTCTGCAATAAAACACAAGGAAGAAACGTTTTTAGGCTTAAAAATAACAAAGAAAATGAAAGAAAACAAAGAAAAAGGGTGTAGGAATTTCTGGACAGATTTGGACTCGAATGAAGATGAAGGCTTCAACGGGCTTTCAAGGCTGCATTTGAACGTCCAAAATGGCAGAAACATTGCTGGAAAATCAGTGGATAATTCAACGACGTTGAACTCGAAAGAACTTGAACAATATGCTGAACGAACCCGAATCGAATATGTTCTTCGTCAACGGACTTGGACCCACTAGATAGCGATCTAGGAACCCGAAGTATCAAGTAAAATTTGACACAACAAAACTCAGTTTGAAAATGTCAAAAGATAGTTCTAAAAAGACCCGAACAAGAGAAATTCTCTCAAATAATTTTATTTCCAAAATGTCTAACCTTCTTACATTGTTTTAAGCACATATATATAGGAAAATAAAGGTGGTGGCCGAATTACTTGTGTGGCTGAAATTAAAGGAGTTTAAAAATTAAATTTGAATGGAAATAACTCCTTTTGGGTGGAATTAATTTGCAGCCACAAGTTTAAAAGGTGTAGGGCGCCTAAAACAATGAAAATCACATTTAACATGTGATTTATATGTTTGAATTTCAAACGCAAACTTCCTTTGTTCTTATCTTCAAGTTTTCCGCACATTTGAGAGAGGAATGGGCTGATTTTTGGCCAAACTTGCACACAGATGTGTTAAGGCTTCCACATGTGCAAGTTACATGCTCGGATGCCACCTAGGCTGCCATGCGTGCATTGGTATACTCGGATGCCACCTAGGCTTTTCAGATACTTTTGGACTTGTCAGCTGAAGTTGAGCTGACGAGAATCAAGCTGAGCTGAAATGAGCTAACTAAGAGTGTTAGGAGCTGAACTGATCTGGGAGCTAAGCCTCTGAGCTGACTTGAGCTGAGGATGAGCTGATCACACTCTTCTGAGCTGAAAGTGAGCTGGTTACACTCTCTGATACATGCATGGGAGGGCTAAAGCAATGCATATTGGACAAGAAGTTGAATCTGTTTGTGAAGTCTGGAAAGTCAGCCAACTTGAGATGACATTTCGGATAGGATCCTGGCATTTCTGGGAAGAGTTGTCTTCTAACAATTTGACCGGAATTCAGTTATCTTTCCAACGCATCTTGAAACGCGTCAATCGAACATCGGGAACTCAAGATACGTTCATTTTACTGAAGACTGCGCATGCAGAAAACTGGATACGGGATTATTACGGGAATTTGTAAAATTCAGCCCAAAAGCTATTATATAAGGCTTTTGGACGAATTAGACTTAGCCCAACTTAATTATTAACATTTAAATTATGTTTTTAGGGTTTTATATACTTTAGGAACCAGCCACCCTTCTCCCAAACAACTCTTATCAACTTATCACATGCACTTATCAGCTTATCACTTGCAGCCCAAGCACAAGGAGTTTAAAGGCTGTTTTTCTTTTATTTTTTAATTAAATTAGGGTTTCCTTGTTTTAGTAGAAGTTAGATTACTTTGGCTATCCTTCACCTATAAAAGGATGAAGCCTCCACCATTGTAATTCAGATTATTGAGATTTTCTTTGATTAATAAAATATTTAGTGAGTTTGTTTTTGCAAGTGCTGATTACTTGTGTCTTCGAAGTCTTCTTCAACATAAGTCCGACGAGTTCTTGTGAGGGAGATCATCTTCACACTCCTGCTTGCCTAGGTAATCACGTCTAGGAGGGTGGGTTAGAGCCGCTTGAGGTTGCTTGCTTAGGTAATTGCGTCTAAGAGGGTGCCGAGGACAAAACCATCACAAATCCATCAAGTCATCTCCATCTTCAACTTCATGCCATCTCCATAGCCATAAACAAAGCTGAATTTTCAGATTTGTTTTATCTACTTCTCTTTCAATCTTTTTCAATCTTTTTGTTTTAATTCTTATTATTTAATCCTTAATCTTCTTTCTTATCTTCATTTCTTTAATTTTCCAGCCTTGAATCTGAATTTTTCAAGAAAAGCCCTTCTCTTTTCTATTGAATTTTCAGATCTGCCCATAGCTTTCTTGATTGAGTCTAGAGCTCTTAGTTCTTGCAACAACTTGATTGAAGGCTTCCAAACCCAAGTTTGCGCTACTCTATCACTCTCATGAGCTGGGGCCGAGCTGCATATGCTCACTTGAGCTAGTTTCCTCCTACGTACCTATGTAAAAAGGCAACAAACTTCCATCAAAGTAGTGTAAACTTAATGGAAACACTAATACAAGTTGTAAACACTTGCAACCTTATAACTCACAAACAAATATAGACACACCATAAGTTATATCAAACTAAGTTAAAACACACATAGCATATTATATACATACTCGAACACACTAATAAGTAGTATAAGTATAAGAAATGTTACACATCAGTATGTAACAAGTGAAAAAGCAAACTTCCCTGAAAGTTTGAAGTTGCATCGTTGGGTGGCATAATCGTGCTCGCATCAGCACGTTTATGCCACCCAACGAATGCAACTTCAAACTTTCAGGGAAGTTTGCTCCTTCACTTGTTACATATTGATGTGTAACATTTCTTTACTTATATTACGAGTTTTATAAGTGTTTGCATTGTATATACTACGTATTGTGTGTTTTGGGTTTGGTTTGCAAGTATATGTTGTTTATAAATAAGTTTGCACAAGCTTTGTTGCCCGTTTGATATGTTTTCAATAACTTATCTAGTTTATAAATAGGTTTACTAAGTTATGCCAGCTTGTTGTGTAATTTAGAATAAGCTTGGATTGTTATTTCAGCTTATTATAAGTTTACATTAAGTTTGCAAAGCTTTTTATGTGTTTGAATTGTTTCCTTGTAGGTACATTGAAGGACAACAGCTTAAAGACTTAATTTTAGCTAGGTTGGAGCTCAGAAGAGTGTATGCAACTCATCTCAGCTCACTACACTCTCAGTTAGCTGAATTTAGCTCACTTCAGCTCCGTTCAGCTCAACTTCAGCTCCACTAGCTCAACTCCAACTGACGAGTCCAGAAGTAGCTGAAACCTGTCCTATGTGTGGGAGAGTTTCCGAGAGGCATGTGCCTTGCATATGGGCGTCCTACCCTTCCTCCATGCATGTGAATGGCATGTGGCAGCCTTAGCATGTGTATGTGCATGTACGAGCAGATTTGAGCATGTGTGCACAGAGCACATGTGCGGGAAGTTTTTGGCTGATTTCATTTGAAATTCGAACAAAATTAATACATTAAACATGTGTTTAATTCGTTCAAATATCAGCCATGCATATGGGCGCCATTTGGGGGGTAGTTTTTGGCAGATTTGTTTTGAATTTTAAACACACATTAAGTTTAAATTTCAGCCACACATTTGGGCGCCCTTCCCTCTTCATTTCTCTCTATATATGTACTTTAAACAATGTAAAAAGGTTAGACATTGAATGAAAATTTTATTTTGTGAGACATTATCTCTCAATTTCGGTTTTTCACCGAACTTTCTTTGGCATTTCAGACTTTGTTTGTTGTATCAAATTTTACTTGATACTTCAGGTTCCTAGATCGCTATCTAGAGGGTCCAAGTCCTCCGACGTGAAGCATATTCGATTCGGGTTTGCATAGGATATTGTGCAGGTTCTTTTGAGCTTTCCGTCTCCAACAACTTGTTCTTGTATGTTCGTTGATAGGATCGTTGTAAGCATTTCTTTGCAGTAAGTTGTTGTCTTTCTTTTCCTTCATTTTTTCAGCCTTATTTTCTTATTTTATTGTCCATTTCCAGCCTTGTTTTTGTTTTTGTTTTTCAGCCTTGTTTTCTTATTTTAAGTTGTTGTCTTTCCGTCTTTCTTTATCACTCTAATTCCCAAGGTAAAAAACCCCACTTCACTTGACGATTTCAGACCGATAAACCTTGTAGGAGGAATGTACAAACTTCTGTCAAAGGTTCTAGCAAAACGTCTAAGTGCGGTTTTGGGTTCCATCATTGGCGATCAACAATTTGCTTTCATCCCTGGACGTCAAATCCTTGACTGTTTAATATCTCGCGTGGCCTCACTAGGTGAGCAAGGGTATCGCTTTCAAGATTGACTTCCAAAAAGCGTACGACACGGTGAGCTGGGCTTTCTTGATCCGAGTTATGAAGGAATGTAATTTCGGTGATAGATGGTGTGACTGGATCACTAGGTGCATTTCCTCAGCCTCAATCTCAGTCCTGGTCAATGGCTCGCCTACAGAAGTGTTTAATATCTCGCGTGGCCTCAGACAAGGCTGTTCTCTCTCCCCCCTTCTTTTCAATCTCATTGGAGAAGCCCTCAATCTGTTATTTAGGAAGGCTGTTCGTTTAAACTTATTCTCAGGGTGTAAAGTTGGGAGGGGTAGCTCTCTTATAGAAATATCTCACCTACAGTTTGCGGATGATCTTCTGATATTCTGTGAGGGTGAAAAAACCCAAATTCGGAGTGTTAAACGAGTCTTGCGTATCTTCGAACTAGCATCGGGGCTGAAACTTAATCTAAAAAAGAGCCGGGTCTTTGGGATCAATATTGGCGATGACACGGTCAAGAACTGGGCTTTGGACATAGGGTGCTCCTTCGGAAAACTCCCAACAGAATATTTGGGTCTCCCTCTTGGGTCTAGTCGGAACTCTGCTACGCTCTGGGATCTGATCTTTAGCAAAGTCGCGGCTAAGCTGAACAGTTGGAAATCCAAATCTTTATCAATAGATGGTCGTCTCATTCTTTTGAAATCAATCCTGAGCAGTCTTCCCACATACTTCTTATCCCTATTCCGTATGCCGACTCAAGTTAGCAATCGGCTCAATAGTCTAATGGCCCGTTTTCTCTGGGGGAAATGACGATAAATCATGCATTCATTGGGTCAATTGGGCTTAGATTTGCAAACCAAGATTGGCAGGTGGTTTGGGGGTTACCAACTTGGATTTGCTAAACAGAGGGTTGTTGTGCAAGTGGATTATCAGATTTGGTAACGAACCAGGGAGTCTCTAGAGGAGAGTGATCATTGCAAAAACTCCGAACCCGTCTACTCCTCTCCTTCCACCTCTTCCGAAGCCCAGACAAGCTTCCTGGATTTGGAGAGGGATAGCGAATTCCTCCCTGGGGAATGATCCGACAGGTTCCTTAATTAAGCAGAATATTTCGTTACAAGTTGGTGATGGTAGGTCCATTTTATTCTGGTCCGATCGTTGGCTTGGGGACTTTACCCTAAAGGATAAATTTCCCCGTGTCTTCGCGTTGTCAATTCAGAAATCTGGCCCCATCTCAGAGTTTGGTGTCAAAACTGAATCTGGATGGGTTTGGTCCATCCCCCTTAGACGCCCTTGTCTCGATTGGGAAGCACCCATCTGAGATATATTCTTGAATTGCCTTAGGAACTTTAAATCCTCCCCCTTGACAAAGACTGGGTTTGTTGGAGGGGTTCGAGCGATGGTTCTTTCTCCACTAAGTCCTTTCGGGATATCCTGGCGCCTTGCGACCTCGCTAACCCAATTTGGAAAAAACAAGTCTGGCTTGGCTTCGCCCCCCCAAAAGTAGAGATTTTTGTCTGGAGGCTCTTATGGGGCCGTATCCCGGTGAAAACTGAACTTGTAAAACAGGGTGTGAGAATCTTGGATAGCATACTCTGCCCTCTCTGTAAGGTTTTCCCAGAATCTTGCGCACATCTATTTTTTTCTTGTGCAGGGGTATGGCGTATCTGGATGAGTTTCTGTAAAATGGCCGGAATTTTGGCTGTGTTTCCTTGTGATACATCCAGTTTCTTTGAAGCGTGGGAAGGCATTATAAGGGACGGTAACCTCGCCTGGTTAAAGCTGGTACCTTTTGCCGTGGTGTGGTCCGTTTGGTTATTCCGGAATGAAATAGTGTTCAGAAAAAAAGAGATGGATTGGATACAGTTGGATTTCTTGGTCAAATTTCGACTCGCCTCATGGTTCAAGGCAAAGTATCCGGAATGTGCGTCATCTCTAGTCGACCTTATGACAGATTTCTCTTTGGTGGCATCGTCCTTTTCCCGGAACCTTCCTCCCGCCCCCTGCCCGTTGGTGCCCCCCCCCCCTTCTGGGTTTCTGAAACTAAACACGGACGCTGCTGTCCTGTCTAGTGAGGCAGGTGGAATCGATGGTCTGCTTAGGAACAATAAAGGTGAGATCTTATTCGAGTTTTCAGAAGCTACTAATTGTGCTCCACCAGTTGTTTTAGAATTTGAAGCGATGGATAGGGGTATTAGAAAATTCCTTACTTCACCTTGGACCAATAACCATAGACTCATTGTCGAATCTGATTGCCAAGTAGCCGTAGATTGGTGCCTTGAGAAGGCGGCCCCCCTTCCCTATCCGGGATAGAATTTTGAACCTTGCGGCGCTAGCTCGGACAAGAGGGATGTGCTTTCGCTGGATTCCAAGATCGTGCAATATTGAGGCAGATAAGCGAGCCAAACAAGGAATTGGTTAATATTTTAGCTGGTTTCTCGACTGTTGTCGGGCCTGAGTCAAGGTTTGTGGTATATGTTTTATTTTTATTTTTATGATCACCCGTTTGTTCAATAGTTGTTTGCAGGTTTGAAGCTTTTCTGTGGTTCATGCAGCGGCCTTTCCGGCTTCTGTGGGATTGTGTCCCGAATGGGAGATTTCACTATCGCCCAACAACTCTCTTTGTGGATTGGATGGGGTCTTGGTCTAGCTTAGGTGTGCACTAAAACTGTATTGTTTGACTTTGTGTTAGGGGCAAGGGACCTTTGTAGCCCAAGATGTTGTTTTGCTGGGCATGATGGAATTTTTCTTTGGATTGTTATTGTTTTGTTGTACGCCTCTAGCCAGATATGATGCACTCTTTTTCCTCCAACTAGGTTTAGGGAGGTTTTTTAATGAGGCTCATATATGTGCTTTATGTATGATCGATATTAATTAATCATACAAATTACCTTTCAAAAAAATATATATATTGTTAGAGTTCTTTCGTGTTCGACGTCTTGAATTAACTGCTGATTTTCCAGTAACGTTTCTGCCACAATTTGGTCACCGAATCAGCCTTGAAAGCCCGTTGAAGCCTTCATCTTTGTTCGAGTCCAAATTCGTCCAGAAATTCCTACACCTTTATTATGTCGTTCCTTTTGTTTTCTTTTTATTGCAGAGAAATGTTTGTTACGATCCTAGATCCGTTTACGAACAAGGAGCGTTGTTTCTGAAGTAACGTACCCCTTTATCACTTTCCAAAAATGGTTGTTCAGATAAAGGATGAGAAACGAGGGCTATCCACCCACTCAAAGGAAATCATTTGGAGGAGTACAAAGACAAAAGAAGATGGCGCGCCACAAGAGTTTGTAATTCTGAAAAGGATTGAACGAAATAAGCACAACACCAACCAATACCTCAAGGAATTCATTTCGGCTTCAAATAAGCAACATGGAAGGAATGAGCACAAAGGAGAGGATCTTGATTCAGGAGATTGGAATTGGAATCAAATGCAAGAAAAGAAGTTCCCTGCCCAAAAGAAATCAAAGCAGTTCCCTTTTGTACCAAGCGTCGATTTGAGGACAAATCGCTCAAAAGAAGGAGGGGATGATGTGTGCACGCTCACCAACAAGTTTTGCACACTTTCATGTTGTGTTTCACACATGAAAGACCTAAGAGTTTTCCTTACTTCTCTCATATTACTTACTTTTTCTACACTCATTTCTAGTTATTTAGATTCATGTTATCATATCATACTATGTATATGTTTTGCATACTTTATGATCTTAGCATGCTATATGTGATACACATATTTAGGCTTTAAAACCACATCTTTACTTAGCATATATTTTGCATCTTTAAATTACAAGTTTGCATCATTAAAAGCATTATATTCAATTTATGCATTATAGTCCTTATACTATTTAAATGAAGCAATACTTATATAAATCATTTGTTTTCTTCATAGGTTATATTAACACAGCTCAAGGGAGTGTGCTACAGCTCAGTTCCAGCTCAAAGTGTCAGAATCAGCTCAAAACATTGTTTTGTCGTTTCAAGACTTTACAAGCTGCCAAATGATTCAAGAACACTCATGAAGTCTTAAGGAATCTCAAGGACACTAAAGGACCAGCTCATTCAGCTCAAAACAGCTTCAAAGTACTCAAATAGCAAAAGGGTGATTTCTAAGCAAAGGAGGATTCGTTTCAGCACCAAAACACTCCAGTAGTTAGAGGACAACTCAAGAACACTTCAAGACTAGCTCACTCAGCTAAAAGCAGCTTGGAATAGCTCAAATCAACTGCTCACCTTCAGCTAGCTAGCTCAGCTCAAGTCAGCTCACGCCCAGCTCATCCAGCTCAACTCCAACTCCCCTAACTACTACCAGCTCCTTCAGTTGACCAGCTAGTGACACTAGCTACCTACCTAACTGGTGGAAGGGCACCTACCTAGCCGAATAGCATTGGAGGGAACCAAGGAACCCCTATACACACTGATACACTCCAACTCTCCAATTGATGTTGTAGAGAGAAGCTTTGATTGCCCGGACCTTTGGATGCAAGCAAGCCTTCTATCACGAATGTTTTCTTGTGAAAATATGCTGAAATGGATGAAAGGAGATAGGTTGCGGAAGGATGGTAGTGTTTGTATGTCAAAAGGGTGTAAGGAAAGGAAGATAGATAAGTAGAAAGATGGTTTCGGATAGTGTACGGAAGATGGTGAAGAGAAAGGATGTTGGTAGTATTCAAAGGCTCAAAAAGATGAACATATGCTAAGGAGCATATACCCTAACTTGGATGAGGCCTTGAGGGTGGTAAAAGGACTTAGACTGAGAAACAATGGATGTTTAACAATCTAAAGTATCAAGATGGAAAGAAAAGGGAGACACCACAAATCAATAAAGATTGATAAGTCAAGAAGTTCTAAAAAGAACAAGGATGAGAGAAAACCTCACAAAGTAATTTTTATAATCTGAATTGTCTGTTACAAAGGATGAAATGATCTCCTATTTATAGGATTACATGGGGCTGCCGAAAGGCATAAGAGATAGGGCATGTGGCTATTCGGCTTGGCTTGTGTCTCCCTCCAATTTGGCTGAAAAGTTATAATTTCTCGTATGAACTTTTTCCAGCCTGCACTCCCTTCAGTAATCTAGACATATCTTGAGCTCCCGACATCAGATTGATGCGATTCAATACGCGTTGGAAAGATAAGAGATAGGGGAATAAGTTTTATGAAGACTTCAGAACCCAGTTATGCCCGGGTCATGCTTGAAAATGGCAAACAATCTAATGGACGGGTTTGGTGATGAATCTGGCCAATAAAGAATGATGTCCCTTGAATTGGCGCCAAAATCAGATTTCCCTCCAAGTAAGTGGCGCCAAGGCTGTTTCCCTCCTTTGCTGATCGGTTATGTCCCTTGAGGAGGGACATGACCCTTCACATAGTGAGCTGGGAGTGATAGCTTGAGCTGAGATGAGCTGACCGAACTAGTGGTGAGCTAAAATGAGCTTAGCTACTAGCTGAATGAGCTAGCTAAAGGTTAAGAGCTGATTTGAGATGATTGGAGCTGCTTTTAGCTAGGTGAGATGGACCTTAAGTGTCCTTGAGTTGTCCTCTAGATACTGGAGTGTTTTGGAGCTGAAACGAATCCTCCTTTGCTCAGAAATCACCCTTTTGCTATTTGAGCACTTTGAAGCTGTTTTGAGCTGAATGTGCTGGTCTTTTAGTGTCCTTGAGCTCCCTTAAGACTTCATGAGTGTCCTTGAATCATTTGGCAGCTTGTAGAGTCTTGAAACGGCAAACCAATGTTTTGAGCTGATTATGACACTTTAAGCTGGAACTGAGCTGTAGCACACTTCCTTGAGCTGTGTTAATACAACCTATGAAAAACAAATGATTTATATAAGTAATACTTCATTTAAATAGTATAAGGACTATAATGCATAAATTGAATGTAATGCTTTTAATGATGCAAAATTTATGCTAAGTAAAGATGTGGATTATGTAATGCATGAATATCATATGATATACAAATGAATGATAACATATGATAAACTAAGCATGTTATATAATGCATAAATAAGTAAATAGATAATGAAGTAAGGAAACTCCCTCTTCTTTCATGCTTGATAAACAAGATGAAAGCATAGTGGATGTGAGTAGAAACGTGCACACATCATCCCCTCCTTCTTTTGAGTGATTTGTCCCCAAATCGACGCTTGGTACAAAAGGGAACAACTTTGATTTCCTTTGGGCAGGGAACTTCTTTTCTTGCATTTGCTTCCAATTCCAATCTCTTGAATCAAGATCCTCTCTTTTGTGCTCATTTCTTCCATGTTGCTTATTTGAAGTCGAAATGAATTCCTTGAGGTATTGGTTGGTGTTGTGCTTATTTCTATTAATCCTTTTCAGAATTAAAAACTCATGTGCTACGCCATCTTCCTTTGTCTTTGTACTCCTCCGAATGATTTCCTTTGAGTGGGTGGATAGCCCTAGTTTCACATCCTTGATATGAACAACCATTTTTGGAATGGAAACTAGTAGTCTGATTTCGATGAAACTTATCTCAAAATTGCAATATAATGCATCATCGCAATCAGATATGATAACTCCATGTAGTCGAATCATTCTGCAAAAAAATAGATCAAGGTTAGAACTAGAGAACATTATAACAAAATTAATGGAAATATCAAACCAAGGTGGATGTTTAATGGGCGTTGGTTGCTGAATTTTCTTCAAGAATTTCCATGCACTTGGAATGTCAACGATCACATCTCTTGGAGCTTCAAGTGTCACAACCTTTGGAACATCAAGGGACTTGTCTTGTGGATCATCAAAAGTCATGCCTATTGGTTCTTCAAAAGACACGTTTCTTGATTCATCAACTTGGAAAGATATGTCATTTGGAGTATTCTGCAAGACAAAAGAAAGAATAGGAGAAAAAGCAGGGTTAGATAAAATGTGTTTTACTTTCTCCTCTTCATCTCCAAACTCATTCTTCTCAACTCTCTCAACTCCAATGTTTCTTTCATTCATTCTCTCAATTTTATTTTCAACTCCAACATTCCTTTCATCTCCAATTGTTTTTGTCTCCTCAAAATGTTCTTTAATTGCACTCTCTTTGATTTGTGTGCCGTCAATGCTTTTCCTCAAGTGAGTTTGATCTTCATGGACTTGGCTGGGAGAAAGGGGTGCCAAAGTGATATTCTTCTTGTTGTGGAGGAAAGAATATCAGTTGTTGAAGCCATCATATATTGCTCTCTTGTCAAATTGCCACGGTCTCCCCAATAGCAAATGACTCGTGGTTATAGGTGCAACATCACAAATGACTTCATCTTGGTATCTTCCAATGGAGAATGGGATAGTCACTTGTTTTGTAATCTTTAAGTTATTCCCATCGTGTAGCCATTGCAATTCATAGGGACTTGGATGCTCGGTTGCATTTAGCCCCAATTTCTCTACCATGTAAGTGCTGGCAATGTTTGTACAACTTCCACTGTCGATGATAATGGAGCATACTTTGCCTTGGATATAACATCGTGTCTGAAAAATGTTTGAACGTTGTAGATCATCCGGCACATCTTGGATTTTATTTTCTCGTCCTCCTGAGGTTGATGGAAAGTTGAAAGAATCCTGTGACATGGTTAGTGAAAAAAAATTGAAATAGTCCTCACCAACACACACAAAAGCCTCACGATTCACTCCAAGGAAAGGAAAGATGTCACTCAATTCACTCGTGTTTGCACTCTAGGACTAATTTTTGGCTTTTACTTGTCCTCTTCTGCTCTCACACACTCTCTTTGCCTTTTTCCACTCAAATTCTCTCAAAACGAGTTCTTAAGAGAACTAACTCGAACCTGTCAAAACTTTAATTGATAATATGGCGTTTGGGCTGCAAAACAAGGGTTAGAGTTGGAAATAGAAAGAAAGAAAGGATTTAAGAGAACAAGGAAAAGTTTAAGGACTGAAATCTAAGAAAAGGTAAAAATAAGGATACAAATGAAAGAAATGAAGAAAACATAACGTTACCACAAAACATGACTTACAAACTGGTCGTGAGCAATCAATCTTGAGGAACTTCTCGGAGTTGGTTGCTTGGACGTTTGTACTTCAATCTTCACCCTTTTGAAATTCTGATTTTCTTTTTTTTCTTTTTTTGATCTAAATCAAATTCCTTGTATTTGGAACAATCTAAATTTTCTTTCTTTTTTTTATATCAGAATTGAAATAAGAAGATATAGGGCTTACTTGATTCTTCCTTGTTGCTCTGATACCACATGATACGCTCCAACTCTCCAATTGATGATGTACAGAGAAGCTTTGATTGCCCGGACCTTTGAATGCAAGCAAGCCTTGTATCACGAATGTTTTCTTGTGAAAATATGTTGAAATGGATGAAAGGAGATAGGTTGCGGAAGGATGGTAGTGTTTGTATGTCAAAAGGGTGTAAGGAAAGGAAGATAGATAAATAGGAAGATGGTTTCGGATGGTGTATGGAAGATGGTGAAGAGAAAGGATGTTGGTAGTATTCAAAGGCTCAAAAAGATGAACATATGCTAAGGAGCATATACCCTAACTTGGATGAGGCCTTAAGGGTGGTAAAAGGACTTAGACTGAGAAAACAATGGATGTTTAACAATCTAAAGTATCAAGATGGAAAGAAAAGGGAGACGCCACAAATCAATAAAGATTTGATAAGTCAAGAAGTTCTAAAAAGAACAAGGATGAGAGAAAACCTTACAAAGTAATTTTTATAATCTGAATTGTCTGTTACAAAGGATGAAATGATCTCCTATTTATAGGATTACATGGGGCTGCCGAAAGACATAAGTGATAGGGCATGTGGCTATTCGGCTTGGCTTGTGTCTCCCTCCAATTTGGCTGAAAAGTTATAATTTCTCGTATGAACTTTTTCCAGCCTGCACTCCCTTCAGTAATCTAGACATATCTTGAGCTCCCGACATCAGATTGATGCGATTCAATACGCGTTGGAAAGATAAGAGATAGGGGAATAAGTTTTATGAAGACTTTAGAACCCAGTTATGCCCGGGTCATGCTTGAAAATGGAAAACAATCTAATGGACGGGTTTGGTGATGAATCTGGCCAATAAAGAATGATGTCCCTTGAATTGGCGCCAAAATCAGATTTCCCTACAAGTAAGTGGCGCCAAGGCTGGTTCCCTCCTTTGCTGATCGGTTGTGTCCCTTGAGGAGGGACATGACCCTTCACATAGTGAGCTGGGAGTGATAGCTTGAGCTGAGATGAGCTGACCGAGCTAGTGGTGAGCTAAAATGAGCTTAGCTACTAGCTGAATGAGCTAGCTAAAGGTTAAGAGCTGATTTGAGCTGATTGGAGCTGCCTTTAGCTAGATGAGCTGGACCTTAAGTGTCCTTGAGTTGTCCTCTAGATACTGGAGTGTTTTGGAGCTGAAACAAATCCTCCTTTGCTCAGAAATCACCTTTTTGCTATTTGAGCACTTTGAAGCTGTTTTGAGCTGAATGAGCTGGTCTTTTAGTGTCCTTGAGCTTCCTTAAGACTTCATGAGCGTCTTTGAATCATTTGGCAGCTTGTAGAGTCTTGAAACGACAAACCAATGTTTTGAGCTGATTCTGACACTTTGAGCTGGAACTGAGCTGTAACACACTCCCTTGAGCTGTGTTAATATAACCTATGAAAAACAAATGATTTATATAAGTAATACTTCATTTAAATAGTATAAGGACTATAATGCATAAATTGAATGTAATGCTTTTAATGATGCAAGATATATGCTAAGTAAAGATGTGGATTATGTAATGCATGAATATCATATGATATACAAATGAATGATAACATATGATAATCTAAGCATGTTATATAATGCATAAATAAGTAAATAGATAATGAAGTAAGGAAGAACTCCCTCTTCTTTCATGCTTGATAAACAAGATGAAAGCATAGTGGATGTGAGTAGAAACGTGCACACATCACACACATTCGCGCCAACTTGGAAAGGTTCAAGGCTGCCGAATGATGATTGATAGGATATCAGCACCTATTCAAGCTCCTATCACACCAATTCGGCCAAGGGAGGGAGACACCAAGGCTGCCGAATAATTTTGATGTGTGGACGCTCACCAGCAAGTTTTGCACATTTTCATGTTGTGTTTCACACATGAAAGACCCGTGAGTTTTCCTTACTTCTCTCATATTACTTACTTTTTCTACACTCACATCTGGTTATTTAGATTCATGTTATCATATCATACTTTGTATATGTTTTGCATACTTTATTTTTATGATCTTAGCATGATATATGTGATACACATACTAGGCTTTAAAAACCACATCTTTACTTAGCATATATTCTGCATCTTTAAATTAAAAGTTTGCATCATTAAAGCATTACATTCAATTTATGCATTATAGTCCTTATACTCTTTAAATGAAGTATTACTTATATAAATCATTTGTTTTCTTCATAGGTTATATTAACACAACTCAAGGGAGTGTGCTACAGCTCAGTTCCAGCTCAAAGTGTCAGAATCAGCTCAAAACGTTGTTTGGCCGTTTCAAGACTCTACAAGCTACCAAATGGTTCGAGGACACTTATGAAGTCTTAAAAGAGCTCAAGGGTACTAAAGGACTAGCTCACTCAGCTCAAAACAGCTTCAAAGAGCTCAAATAGCAAAAGAGTGATTTCTGAGCAAAGGAGGATTCGTTTCAGCTCCAAAACACTCCAGTAGCTAGAGGACAACTTAAAGGCACTTCAAGACTAGCTCACTCAGCTAAAGGAAGCTCGGATCAGCTCAAATTAGCTACTCACCTTTAGCTAGCTCAGCTCAAGTCAGCTCAAGCCTAGCTCGTCCAGCTCATCTCCAGCTCCTCTGACTACTACCAGCTCCTTCAGTGGGCCAGCTAGTGACACTAGCTACCTAGCTAAGTGATGGAAGGGCACCTACCTAGCCGAATAGCAAAGGAGGGAACCCAGGCACCTCTACACACCTTGGCGCCAATTTGGAAAGGTGCAAGGCTGCCGAATAGTGCTTGATAGGTTATCAACACCTATTCAAGCGAGGGAGACACCAAGGCTGCCGAATCATTCCCTCTCACCTACACACCATTTCGGCCACCCCCTTTCATTTACTATAAATATGTAATGCATTTTCATTTGTAAACACACAATTTAGATTATAAAAATTACTTTGTGAGGTTTTCTCTCATTCTCTTTCTTTTTAGAACTTCATGACTTATCAAATCTTTATTGATTTATGGCGTCTCCCTTTTCTTTCCATCTTGATACTTTAGATTGTTAAACATACATTGTTTCTCAGTGTAAGTCCTTTTACCACCCTCAAGGCCTCATCCAAGTTAGGGTATATGCTCCTTAGCATATGTTCATCTTTTTGAGCCTTTGAATACTACCAACATCCTTTCTCTTCACCATCTTCCATACACCATCCGAAACCATCTTCCTATTTATCTATCTTCCTTTCCTTACACCCTTTTGACATACAAACACTACCATCCTTCCGCAACCTATCTCCTTTCATCCATTTCAACATATTTTCACAAGAAAACATTCGTGATACAAGGCTTGCTTGCATTCAAAGGTCCGGGCAATCAAAGCTTCTCTCTACAACATCAATTGGAGAGTTGGAGCGTATCAAATTCCCTCTTCCCTACACACCATTTCGGCCACACCCTTTGATTTACTATAAATATGTAACTCATTTGCATTTGTAAACACACAATTTTCAGAATATATAATATACTTTGTGAGGTTTTCTCTCATGCTTGTTCTTTTTAGAACTTCTTGACTTATCAAATCTTTATTGATTTGTGGCGTCTCCCTTTCCTTTCCATCTATACTTCAGATTACTTGGTTATTTAACCATTTGGGTCTAAGTTTATCTACCACCCTCAAGGTTTATTCTTTAAGAAATGATATTATACTTTTGTATAGTTTCCTTCTTGAATTCCTTGAATACTATCCATTTTCATCCTTTTCCTCCCATTTCCATCAATTAAACACCCTTAAACACTTCACCAAAATTACAGCCTTCATTCTTCCATTATCACCATACTTTCACATCCTTTCCATCATCATTTCTTCAAGAAGGCGTTCATGATACAAGGCTTGCTTGCATTCAAAGGTCCAGGCAATCAAAGCATCTCTCAACAAAGTCATTTTGAGAGTTGGAGCGTATCAACACATTTGTAGGTCCTCCAAAAGTCATGCTTCTTGAATAATCTCTTTGAAAAGACGTGTCTCTTAGATTATCTTGCAAAAAAAAAGAAGAAATGGAAGAAATAGTAGGATTAGATAAAATCTGCTTTATTTCTTCCGAAACGCCATCTTCTGAAAGTATTTGCTCATTATTGGGTAAGGTGAAACTCTCAGTAGTTATATCTTCCGCATGTTCTCGAGGATAACAAATTTCTTCGTCATCTTGTTTTCCTTGGTCTTCTTCGACATGACTCACCGATGGTTGTTCCTTATCCTATTGGACTAGTAATGATTCTTCTTCCTTCGGTGCCATACTACTAGAGTCGAATAGTACATTAGTAGGGCTGTAAAAAGATGAAGGTTGAGATGTACCTTTATCAAAAGAGGGGTATTTCTTATGACAACTCTTGGATTCTTGTCGTTGGTAATGTTTGGGAACGAATCGCTCTCTCATGACCTTTTTAAGTTCAGCACATGTTCTTATTTTGGCTTCACCATTGAGACGCCTATCTCGTTGTAATAAACGCCACCATAGTACTGCATATTCCTCGAACTTTAGGGCCACTAGTGAAGCTTGATCTTCCTTGGGATATCCGTAACAACCAAACAAGAAATCAACCCTATTTTCCCAAATCACAATAACCACCAGGATCATACCTTCCTTGAAAAGAAGGTATTCTGAATTTTGGGATGGCCAAAGTGTGTGCGGTTTGCCTTTCTTCACAAAAATTGAACGAATGCCTCGGTTTGGTCAAGGAAGGCTTTCCTCAATAAGTAGAACCCAAAGTATCATGTTGTTTTGCACGATGCTTGTCTCTGTGAAACATCCTGGAACACTCAAAATTACAAAGGTGAAAAATAAAAGAAAACTAGGAATCTCACTAAACACTCCAAGAAAGAAATACTTAGTGAGGCAAGTAAGTTGATCTTGTGCTCTTTAAAGACCTTCCTGCCACAAGTTCAAAAAAATTATATTCGAAGTTCAATCCTAACAATGAATCCTAAAGGCTTTAAGAATCTAAAGAAAAGTTTGACACCAATTGAATTAGTTGCAAGGAGAAATAAAAGTATGCAACTTTTAATTTCCTACTAACACAAGAAGCAAGAAAGTGTTAGATAATGTACAGAAGACAATAAAAGGGTAAAACAAATGAAAAAACAAGTTGTTAAGAATGAAAGAAGATAAGAAAACCCGAAAAAAAACCCTGAAATTTGCAGCAACTTAATCCACTTTGTTCGAGGTGTTTACGATGTCAAAAAATTCTGAAATATTATGTGGCGACTCCTCCAATGGTGTAGATCTGATCTGGAAATTTTCAGCTCAAAATTCGTTCGTTTGATTTTTGCAAATTTCCCCTTTTATTCGAATTTTTCACCCAAAACGCCAAAATTCTTGCCAAGAATCGTCCCAAATCTGATACCAAATGATAGATTAGCGCAATTTTGGATTTGGAAGCCTTCAATCAAGTTATTGCAAGAACTAAGAGCTCTAGACTCAATCAAGAAAGTTGGGGGCAGATCTGAAAATTCAATAGAAAAGAGGAGTTTTCTTGAAAATTTCAGATTCAAGTCTGGAAATTTAAAGAAAAGAAAAATAAGAAAGATTAGAAGATGAATAATAAGAATATAACGAAAAAGATTAAAAAAGATGCAGAGAAAGATAGGTAAAACAAATCTGAAATTTCCAGCTTTGTTTATGGAATTATGGGAGATGGCGTGAAGATTTAAGATGAAGATGGCTTGTGATTTGTTGTTGTTTTTTTTTCCTCGGCACCCTCTTAGATGCAATTATCTAAGCAAGCAACCTCAAGCGACTCTAACCCACCCTCCTAGACGCAATTACCTAGGCAAGCAAGAGTGTGAAGATGATCTCCCTCACAAGAACTTGTCGAACTAATGTTGAAGAAGACTTCTAAGGCACAAGTAATCAGCACTTGCAAAAACAAACTCACTAAATATTTCATTAGTCAAAGAAAATCAGAATAATCTAAATTACAATGGTGGAGGCTTCATCCTTTTATAGGTGAAGGATAGCCAAAGTAATTTAACTTCTACTAAAACAACGAAACCCTAATTTAATTAAAAAAATAAAAGAAAAACTGCCTTTAAACTCTTTGTGCTTGGGCTACAAGTGATAAGCTGAAAAGTGCAAGTAATAAGCTTATAAGATCTGCTTGGGAGAAGGGTGGCTGGTTCCTAAAGTATATAAAACCCTAAAAACATAATTTAAATGTTAATAATTAAGTTGGGCTAACTCTAATTCGTCCAAAAGCTTTATATAATAGCTTTTGGGCTGAATTTTACAAAATCCAGTAATAATCATGTATCCAGTTTTCTGCATGCGCAGTCTTCAGTAAAATGAATGTATCTTGAGTTCCCGATGTTCGATTGATGCGTTTCAAGATGCGTTGGAAAGGTAACTGAATATCGGTTAATTTGCTAGAAGACAACTTTGCCCAGAAATGCCGGCATCCCATCCGGAAAGTCGTCGCAAGTTGGCTGACTTTCCAGACTTCACAAACAGATTCAGCTCCTTGTCCAATATGCATTGCTTTAGCTCTCCCATGCATGTATCATTCCCCCTCTCCTCAAAACGATTTGTCCTCGAATCAGAAACAACAGAAGAAGGACATTTAACAATGGCAATAAAAAAGGAATCTTTGTCATAGGTGGAGAGATCCAATTGAGCTCCTCTCAACGGTTCAACAAAATCCTGACAAAAGAACTCAAAGCCACTCGTAACAATGATGTTATGGTTAGGTAAAAAAGAATCTCTCTTTATTTTTTTATCTCCTTTTTCATTTGGACATTGTTCCACTTTTACCTCATGTTTCTTTTCACTCACCAAAATTGGGTCATTAATTTGACTTTTATTGCTCTCGGCCTCTTGATTCTCGGTCTTTTTCAAATAAGATAACTCACATACCCAATTCCTCTCACAAATAATATCATTGAAATACAATTTCTGTAGAGGATGGAGTGTTTCTAACATAATGATAGAACGAGAATCAAATAAAGGGTTAGAATCACACTTACATTCTTGTGAGGTTGTTCATGAATCAAGAGAACTCACTACTAAGCATGAAAGATTGTCTTGATTTATGGGTTCAAGTGTTTCTTCTTCAGAAACGTCATCTTCTAAAAGTATTTGCTCATTATTGGGTAAGGTGAAACTCTCAGTAGTGATATCTTCCGCATGTTCTCGAGGATAACAAATTTCTTCGTCATCTTGTTTTCCTTGGTCTTCTTCGACATGACTCATCGATGATTGTTCATTATCCTATTGACTAGCAATGATTCTTCTTCCTTCGGTGCCATACTACTAGAGTCGAATAGTGCATTAGTGGGGCTGTGCAAAGATGAAGGTTGAGATGTATCTTTATCAAAAGAGGGGTATTTCTTATGACAAGTCTTGGATTCTTGTCGTTGGTAATGTTTGGGAACGAATCGCTCTCTCATGAGCTTTTTAAGTTCAGCCCATGTTCTTATTTTTGCTTCACAATTGAGACGCCTATCTCGTTGTAATTAATGCCACCATAGTACTGTATATTCCTCGAACTTTAGGGCCACTAATTGATAGAGTAGCGCAAAATTGGATTTGGAAGCCTTCAATCAAGTTGTTCCAAGAACTAGGGGCTCTAGACTCAATCAAGAAGATTAGGAGCAGATCTAAAAATTCAAGTGAAAAGAGAAGGGTTTTTCTTGAAAATTTCAGATTCAAGGCTGGAAAATCAAAGAAACAAAGATAAGAAAGAAGATTAGGCGATAAATAATAAGAATTAAAACAAAAACATTGAAAAAGATTGATGGAGAGGTAGATAAAAAAATCTGAAAATTCAGCTTTGTTTATGGCTATGGAGATGGCATGAAGTTGAAAATGGAGATGGCTTGATGTATTTGTGATGGTTTTGTCCTCGGCACCCTCTTAGACGCAATTACCTAAGCAAGCAACCTCAAGCGGCTCTAACCCACCCTCCTAGACGCAATTACCTAGGCAAGCAAGAGTGTGAAGATGATCTCCCTCACAAGAACTCGTCGAACTTATGTTGAAGAAGACTTCTAAGGCACAAGTAATCAGCACTTGCAAAAACAAACTCACTAAATATTTCATTAGTCAAAGAAAATCTGAATAATCTAAATTACAATGGTGGAGGCTTCATCCTTTTATAGGTGAAGGATAGCCAAAGTAATTTAACTTCTACTAAAACAACGAAACTCTAATTTAATTAAAAAAAATAAAAGAAAAACAGCCTTTAAACTCCTTGTGCTTGGGCTGCAAGTGATAAGCTGAAAAGTGCAAGTAATAAGCTGATAAGAGCTGCTTGGGAGAAGGGTGGCTGGTTCCTAAAGTATATAAAACCCTAAAAACATAATTTAAAAGTTAATAATTAAGTTGGGGTAAGTCTAATTCGTCCAAAAGCTTTATATAATAGCTTTTGGGCTGAATTTTAATAAATCCAGTAATAATCCTGTATCCAGTTTTCTGCATGCGCAGTCTTCAGTAAAATGAACGTATCTTGAGTTCCTGATGTTCGATTGATGCGTTTCAAGATGCGTTGGAAAGGTAACTGAATATAGGTTAATTTTCCCGAAGACAACTTTTCCCATAAATGCCGACATCCCATCCGGAAAGTCGTCGCAAGTTGGCTGACTTTCCAGACTTCACAAACAGATTCAGCTCCTTGTCCAATATGCATTGCTTTAGCTCTCCCATGCATGTATCATTCCCACTCTCCTCAAAACGATTCATCCTCGAATCAGAAACAACAGAAGAAGGACATTTAACAATGATAATAAAAAAAGGAATCTTTGTCATAGGTGGAGAGATCCAATTGAGCTCCTCTCAACGGTTCAACAAAATCCTGACAAAAGAACTCAAAGCCACTCGAAACAATGATGTTATGGTTAGGTAAAAAAGAATCTCTCTTTATCTTTTTATCTCCTTTTTCATTTGGACATTGTTCCACTTTTACCTCATGTTTCTTTTCACTCACCAAAATTGGGCCATTAATTTGACTTTTATTGCTCTCGGCCTCTTGATTCTCGGTCTTTTTCAAATAAGATAACTCACATACCCAATTCCTCTCACAAATAATATCATCGAAATACAATTTCTGTAGAGGATGGAGTGTTTCTAACATAATGATAGGACGAGAATCAAATAAAGGGTTATATTCACACTTACTTTCTTGGGAGGTTGTTGATGAATCAAGAGAACTCACTACTAAGCATGAAAGATTGTCTTGATTTATGGGTTCAAGTGTTTCTTCTTCAGAAATGTCATCTTTTGAAAGTATTTGCTCATTATTGGGTAAGGTGAAACTCTCAGTAGTGATATCTTCCGCATGTTCTCGAGGATAACAAATTTCTTCGCCATCTTGCTTTCCTTGGTCTTCTTCGACATGACTCACCGATGGTTGTTCATTATCCTATTGACTAGCAATGATTCTTCTTCCTTCGGTGCCATACTACTAGAGTCGAATAGTGCATTAGTAGGGCTGTGAAAAGATGAAGGTTGAGATGTATCTTTATCAAAAGAGGGGTATTTCTTATGACAAGTCTTGGATTCTTGTCGTTGGTAATGTTTGGGAACGAATCGCTCTCTCATGACCTTTTTAAGTTCAGCCCATGTTCTTAATTTTGCTTCACCATTGAGACGCCTATCTTGTTGTAATAAACGCCACCATAGTACTGTATATTCCTCGAACTTTAGGGCCACTAATTGATAGAGTAGCGCAAAATTGGATTTGGAAGCCTTCAATCAAGTTGTTCCAAGAACTAGGGGCTCTGGACTCAATCAAGAAGATTAGGAGCAGATCTAAAAGTTCAAGTGAAAAGAGAAGGGTTTTTCTTGAAAATTTAGATTCAAGGTTGGAAAATCAAAGAAACAAAGATAAGAAAGAAGATTAGGGGATAAATAATAAGAATTAAAACAAAAAGATTGAAAAAGATTGATGGAGAGGTAGATAAAAAAATCTGAAAATTCAGCTTTGTTTATGGCTATGGAGATGGCATGAAGTTGAAAATGGAGATGGCTTGATGTATTTGTGATGGTTTTGTCCTCGGCACCCTCTTAGACGCAATTACCTAAGCAAGCAACCTCAAGCGGCTCTAACCCACCCTCCTAGACGCAATTACCTAGGCAAGCAAGAGTGTGAAGATGATCTCCCTCACAAGAACTCGTCGAACTTATGTTGAAGAAGACTTCTAAGGCACAAGTAATCAGCACTTGCAAAAACAAACTCACTAAATATTTCATTAGTCAAAGAAAATCTGAATAATCTAAATTACAATGGTGGAGGCTTCATCCTTTTATAGGTGAAGGATAGCCAAAGTAATTTAACTTCTACTAAAACAACGAAACCCTAATTTAATTAAAAAAAATAAAAGAAAAACAGCCTTTAAACTCCTTGTGCTTGGGCTGCAAGTGATAAGCTGAAAAGTGCAAGTAATAAGCTGATAAGAGCTGCTTGGGAGAAGGATGGCTGGTTCCTAAAGTATATAAAACCCTAAAAACATAATTTAAATGTTAATAATTAAGTTGGGCTAAGTCTAATTCGTCCAAAAGCTCTATATAATAGCTTTTGGGCTGAATTTTACAAAATCCAGTAATAATCCTGTATCCAGTTTTCTGCATGCGCAGTCTTTAGTAAAATGAATGTATCTTGAGTTCCTGATGTTCGATTGATGCGTTGGAAAGGTAACTGAATATCGGTTAATTTGCTAGAAGACAACTTTGCCCAGAAATGCCGGCATCCAATCCGGAAAGTCGTCGCAAGTTGGCTGACTTTCCAGACTTCACAAACAGATTCAGCTCCTTGTCCAATATGCATTGCTTTAGCTCTCCCATGCATGTATCATTCCCCCTCTCCTCAAAACGATTCGTCTTCGAATCAGAAACAACATAAGAAGGACATTTAACAGTGGCAATAAAAAAGGAATCTTTGTCATAGGTGGAGAGATCCAATTGAGCTCCTCTCAACGGTTCAACAAAATCCTGACAAAAGAACTCAAAGCCACTCGAAACAATGATGTTATGGTTAGGTAAAAAAGAATCTCTCTTTATCTTTTTATCTCCTTTTTCATTTGGACATTGTTCCACTTTTACCTCACGTTTCTTTTCACTCACCAAAATTGGGCCATTAATTTGACTTTTATTGCTCTCGGCCTCTTGATTCTCGGTCTTTTTCAAATAAGATAACTCACATACCCAATTCCTCTCACAAATAATATCATCGAAATACAATTTCTGTAGAGGATGGAGTTTTTCTAACATAATGATAGGACAGGAATCAAATAAAGGGTTAGAATCACACTTACTTTCTTGGGAGGTTGTTGATGAATCAAGAGAACTCACTACTAAGCATGAAAGATTGTCTTGATTTATGGGTTCAAGTGTTTCTTCTTCAGAAATGTCATCTTCTGAAAGTATTTGCTCATTATTGGGTAAGGTGAAACTCTCAGTAGTGATATCTTCCGCATGTTCTCGAGGATAACAAATTTCTTCGCCATCTTGCTTTCCTTGGTTTTCTTCGACATGACTCACCGATGGTTGTTCATTATCCTATTAACTAGCAATGATTCTTCTTCCTTCGGTGTCATACTACTAGAGTCGAATAGTGCATTAGTAGGGCTGTGAAAAGATGAAGGTTGAGATGTATCTTTATCAAAAGAGGGGTATTTCTTATGACAAGTCTTGGATTCTTGTCGTTGGTAATGTTTGGGAACGAATCGCTCTCTCATGACCTTTTTAAGTTCAGCCCATGTTCTTATTTTTGCTTCACCATTGAGACGCCTATCTCATTGTAATAAACGCCACCATAGTACTGTATATTCCTCGAACTTTAGGGCCACTAATTGATAGAGTAGCGCAAAATTGGATTTGGAAGCCTTCAATCAAGTTGTTCCAAGAACTAGGGGCTCTAGACTCAATCAAGAAGATTAGGAGCATATCTAAAAATTCAAGTGAAAAGAGAAGGGTTTTTCTTGAAAATTTCAGATTCAAGGCTGGAAAATCAAAGAAACAAAGATAAGAAAGAAGATTAGGGGATAAATAATAAGAATTAAAACAAAAAGATTGAAAAAGATTGATGGAGAGGTAGATAAAAAAAACTGAAAATTCAGCTTTGTTTATGGCTATGGAGATGGCATGAAGTTGAAAATGGAGATGGCTTGATGTATTTGTGATGATTTTGTCCTCGGCACCCTCTTAGACGGAATTACCTAAGCAAGCAACCTCAAGCGGCTCTAACCCACCCTCCTAGACGCAATTACCTGGGCAAGCAAGAGTGTGAATATGATCTCCCTCACAAGAACTCGTCGAACTTATGTTGAAGAAGACTTCTATAAGGCACAAGTAATCAGCACTTGCAAAAACAAACTCACTAAATATTTCATTAGTCAAAGAAAATCTGAATAATCTAAATTACAATGGTGGAGGCTTCATCCTTTTATAGGTGAAGGATAGCCAAAGTAATTAAACTTCTACTAAAACAACGAAACCCTAATTTAATTAAAAAAATAAAAGAAAAACAGCCTTTAAACTCCTTGTGCTTGGGCTGCAAGTGATAAGCTGAAAAGTGCAAGTAATAAGCTGATAAGAGCTGCTTGGGAGAAGAGTGGCTGGTTCCTAAAGTATATAAAACCCTAAAAACATAATTTAAATGTTAATAATTAAGTTGGGCTAAGTCTAATTCGTCCAAAAGCCTTATATAATAGCTTGTGGGCTGAATTTTACAAAATCCAGTAATAATCCTGTATCCAGTTTTCTGCATGCGCAGTCTTCAATAAGATGAACGTATCTTGAGTTCCCGATGTTAGATTGATACGTTTCAAGATGCGTTGGAAAGGTAACTAAATAGCGGTTAATTTGCTAGACGACAACTTTGCCCAGAAATGCCGGCATCCCATCCGGAAAGTCGTCGCAAGTTGGCTGACTTTCCAGACTTCACAAACAGATTCAGCTCCTTGTCCAATATGCATTGCTTTAGCTCTCCCATGCATGTATCATTCCCCCTCTCCTCAAAACGATTCGTCCTCGAATCAGAAACAACAGAAGAAGGACATTTAACAATGTCAATAAAAAAGGAATCTTTGTCATAGGTGGAGAGATCCAATTGAGCTCCTCTCAACGGTTCAACAAAATCCTGACAAAAGAATTCAAAGCCACTCGAAACAATGATGTTATGGTTAGGTAAAAAAGAATCTCTCTTTATTTTTTTATCTCCTTTTTCATTTGGACATTGTTCCACTTTTACCTCATGTTTCTTTTCACTCACCAAAATTGGGCCATTAATTTGACTTTTATTACTCTCGCCCTCTTGATTCTCGGTCCTTTTCAAATAAGATAACTCACATACCCAATTCCTCTCACAAATAATATCATCGAAATACAATTTTTGTAGAGGATGGAGTGTTTCTAACATAATGATAGGACGAGAATCAAATAAAGGGTTAGAATCAAACTTACTTTCTTGGGAGGTTGTTGATGAATCAAGAGAACTCACTACTAAGCATGAAAGATTGTCTTGATTTATGGGTTCAAGTGTTTCTTCTTCAGAAACGTCATCTTCTGAAAGTATTTGCTCATTATTGGGTAAGGTGAAACTCTCAGTAGTGATATCTTCCGCATGTTCTCGAGGATAATAAATTTCTTCGTCATCTTGTTTTCCTTGGTCTTCTTCGACATGACTCACCGATGGTTGTTCATTATCCTATTGACTAGCAATGATTCTTCTTCCTTCGGTGCCATACTACTAGAGTCGAATAGTGCATTAGTAGGGCTGTGAAAAGATGAAGGTTGAGATGTATCTTTATCAAAAGAGGGGTATTTCTTATGACAAGTCTTGGATTCTTGTCGTTGGTAATGTTTGAGAACGAATCGCTCTCTCATGACCTTTTTAAGTTCAGCTCATGTTCTTATTGTTGCTTCACCATTGAGACGCCTATCTCGTTGTAATAAACGCCACCATAGTACTGTATATTCCTCGAACTTTAGGGCCACTAATTGATAGAGTAGCGCAAAATTGGATTTGGAAGCCTTCAATCAAGTTGTTCCAAGAACTAGGGGCTCTAGACTCAATCAAGAAGATTAGGAGCATATCTAAAAATTCAAGTGAAAAGAGAAGGGTTTTTCTTGAAAATTTCAGATTCAAGGCTGGAAAATCAAAGAAACAAAGATAAGAAAGAAGATTAGGGGATAAATAATAAGAATTAAAACAAAAAGATTGAAAAAGATTGATGGAGAGGTAGATAAAAAAATCTGAAAATTCAGCTTTGTTTATGGCTATGGAGATGGCATGAAGTTGAAAATGGATATGGCTTGATGTTTTTTGTGATGGTTTTGTCCTCGGCACCCTCTTAGACGCAATTACCTAAGCAAGTAACCTCAAGTGGCTTTGACCCACCCTCCTAGACGCGATTACCTTGGCAAGCAGGAGTGTGAAGATGATCTCCCTCACAAGAACTTATCGAACTTATGTTGAAGAAGACTTCTAAGGCACAAGTAATCAACACTTGCAAAAACAAACTCGCTAAATATTTCAATAATCAAAGAAAATCTCAATAATCTGAATTACAAAGGTGGAGGCTTCAACCTTTTATAGGTGAAGGATAGCCAAAGTAATTTAACTTCTACTAAAACAAGGAAACCCTAATTTAATTAAAAAATAAAAGAAAAACAGCCTTTAAACACCTTGTGCTTGGGAGAAGGGTGGCTGATTCCTAAAGTATATAAAAACCTAAAAACATAATTTAAATGTTAATAATTAAGTTGGGCTAAGTCTAATTCGTCCAAAAGCTTTATATAATAGCTTTTGGGCTGAATTTTACAAAATCCCGTAATAATTCCGTATCTAATTTTCTGCATGCACAGTCTTCAATAAAATGGGTGTATCTTGAGTTCCTGATAACCGATAGATGCGTTTCAAGATGCGTTGGAAAGGTAACTTAATGACGGTCAATTTGCTAGAAGGTAACTCGGCCCAGAAATGCTCGGATCCCATCCGAAATGTCGTAGCAATTTGGATGACTTTCTAGACTTCACAAACAGATTCAACTTCTTGTCCAATATGCATTGCTATAGCCCTCCCATGCATGTATCATTCCCCCTCTCCTAAAAAGGATTCGTCCTCGAATCAGAAACAGCAAAAGAAGGACGTTTAACAATGGCAATCAAATAGGAATCTTTGTCATAGGTGGAGTGATCCAATTGAGCTCCTCTCAATGGTTCAACAAAATCTTGAAAAAAGAACTCAAAGCCACTCAAAACAATGATGTTATGGTTAGGTCGAAAATAATCTCTCATTATCTTTTTCTTCCCTTTTTCATTTGGACATTGTTCGACTTTTACTTCATGTTTCTTTTCACTCACCAAAATTGGGCCATTAATTTGACTTTTATTGCTCTCGGCCTCTTGACACTCGGTCTTTTTCAAATAAGATAACTCACATACCCAATTCCTCTCACAAATAATATCATCGAAATACAAATTCTTTAGAGGATGAAGTGTTTCTAACATATTGATAGGACGAGAATCAAATAAAGGGTTAGAATCACACTTACTTTCTTGGGAGGTTGTTGATGAATTAAGAGAACTCACTACTAAGCATGAAAGATTGTCTTGATTTATGGGTTCAAGTGTTTCTTCTTCCGAAACGTCATGATGTGTGCACGTTCACCAGCAAGTTTTGCACACTTTCATGTTGTGTTTTAAACATGAAAGACACAGAAGTTTTCTTTACTTCTCTTATATTACTTACTTTTTCTACAATCATTTCTGGTTATTTAGATTCATGTTATCACATCATACTCTGTATATGTTTTGCATACTTTATTTTCATGACCTTAGCGTGTTATATGTGATACCCATACTTAAGCTTAAAACCACATCTTTACTTAGCAAACGTTTGCATCTTTAGATTATAGTTTGCATCATTTAAAACTTTACTTTATACTTATAAATTATAGTCCCTATACTATTTAAATGAGACATTACTTATATAATTCATTGTTTTCTTCATAGGTTATATTAACACAACTCAAGGGAGTGTGCTACAGCTCGGTTCCAGCTCAAAGTGTCAGAATCAGCTCAAAATGTTGTTTGGCCGTTTCAAGACTCTACAAGTTGCCAAATGGTTCGAGGACACTTATGAAGTCTTAAAAGAGCTCAAGGGCACTAAAGGACCAGCTCACTCAGCTCAAAACAGCTTCAAAGAGCTCAAATAGCAAAAGGGTATGATAAAGGGGTACGTTGCTTCAGAAACAATGGTCCTTTGTTTGTAACGGATCTAGGATTGTAGCAAGCATGTTTCTGCAATAACACAATGTTATGGATGTTAGAATGATGTTAAAACAACAAGAACAAAAAAAACGAAAATAAAGAAGGAAATGAGAAGAAGGAATTTTCTGGCAGTTTCGGAATTCAAATGTTGATGAATGCTTCAAAGGGCTTTCATGGCAGCAAATGAACGACTAAAATGGCAGAAAATTGGTGTTGAAGTTGCTGGAAATTAACAAGACGTTGAACTCGAAAGAACCCGAACAATATACTGAGCGGACCCGAATCGAATACATTCTTCGCCAACGAACTTGGACCCTCTAGATAGCGATCTAGGAACCCAAAGTATCAAGGAGGATGACACAATCAAGCAAAGTCTGAAAATGCCAAAGAAGTTCAATGAAGAACTGAAATTGAGAGAAAAACTCACAATAATTTTGTTTCATAAAAATTGTCTAACCTTGTTCATACAAATTTAACAAATATATATAGGGAAAAACAAGGGAGAGGGCGCCCAAATTAGTGGCTGAGTTTGAATTGAAAATAAACACATGTTAAATGTGTTTAAAAATGCAAAAGAAATCTGCCAATAACCTCCCCCAAATTGCAGCACATGTGATGATAATTTGTGGCTGAGTTTGAACGAAATTAGCACATGTTAAATGTGTTCAAATTTCAAAAAAAAAAGGTGGCTGATAACTTCTCTTCAAAATGGCGCCCAAATTGCTTCAAATCTGCCACATGCTTGCACACACATGCACATTCTGTCCACACATGCCGTGCACATGCTTGAAGAGATGTAGGACGCCCCACATGCTGCTCACATGCTTGTAGGACACTCTCCCATATGTAGGACACCTTTGAGCTGCTTCTGGACTTGTTAGCTGGAGTTGAGCTAGTGGAGCTAAAGTTGAGCTGACTGGAGCTGAAACGAGCTGAATTCAGCTAGTTGGGAGTGAAGTTAGCTGAGTTGAGCTGCCTATACTCCTTTGAGCTGAAGATGAGCTACGTACACTCCCGTGAGCTTCATCCGAGCTAAGTTTAAGCCTTTGAGCTGCTGCCCTTTTATTGTAACTATATGAAAACAAAAGAAACACACTCAGAACATTGTAAACTTATTGAAAACATTCAAGCAAGCTACAAAACAATGCACCCTTATTGTTTTAACACATAACAAGCTAACATAGCTTAACATAAAATATTATAAGCTGGCAAACTTATCTAAAACACACTTAACATAATATATACATAGCAAACACACTTATATAAGTAGTATAGTATATGTATGTCACATATCAGCATGCAACACATTATAAACCTATGTTCTAAGGCATGAACATGCTCGAATGAATCAGGAATTGTAGCACAAGTAAGAAAAAGGGCTTCCCTGAATTTCTTTGCCTTAGAACGAGTGATGGGTCCTATTGGTAAGACCTCTAGATCAGCTTGTTTGTTCTGAACTGATGTGCTCACATCAGGGTAATTTCTGAGCAAAGGAGGATTCGTTTCAGCTCCAAAACACTCCAGTAGCTAGAGGACAACTTAAAGGCACTTCAAGACTAGCTCACACAGCTAAAGGAAGTGATACATGCATGAGAGAGGTGAAACTAATAATCTTGGAAAAGAAGTTAAACTGTTTTGCAAGTCAGAAACGTCAGTCAACTTGCGACTCCTTTTTGGATGGGATCCAGGAATTTATGCGTCAACATGTCTTCTTAAAACTTGTGCGACTGTCAACTATCTTTCCAACGGATCTTGAAACGCCTCAATCGGACATCTAGAACTCAAGATACGTCTATTTTAGTGAAGACAGCGCATGCAAAAATTCCTATACGGGATTAATACGAGATTTTTGGATAATTACGAATTTTCATGATTTTATTTGATTATTTGTAATTTAAATCAATATAGGATTCTGCAATATCTATTAGGATCAAATTTATTTAATTAATATTTTATTTTTAATATTTATTTATTATTAGAAGTTACTTATGTAATTAGGAGATTAGATTTCAGCATTTATTTATTGTATTTAATTTCCTAAGTTTACTAGGATTAGAACTTCTCCAAGGCTTATATAAGGATGCTTCAACCATATTGTAATGAAGATTTGAATGATTAAAAAAAAGTTCTCTTTTGAGTTTAAACTTGCAAGAAGTATAACTTACGTTCTTTATTTTAGAAGCGATTCTTCAAGTTCGTAAGAATTTGTTGTTGATCTTCACACTCCTGCTTGCCTAGGTAACTGCGTCTAGGAGGGTGGGTTAGAGCCGTTTGAGGTTGCTTGCTTGATTAATTGCAATCAAGAGGGTGCCGAGGACAATTTATCCATTTATCTTCCATCTCCATCGTCATCGCCTATCTTCAACCATCCTTTCACCGATCCAACATTCGCCGCAATATCCTTATCCGCTTCCGCAAGCTCAACGTTTGCGGATACGAGGCCGTGTCTGTATCAGGAAGCTTGGATCAGCTCAAATCATCTACTCACCTTTAGCTAGCTAAGTCAGCTAGCTAGTTCAGCTCAAGCCAGCTCAAGCCTAGCTCGTCCAGCTCATCCCCAGCTCCTCTAACTACTACCAGCTCCTTCAGTGGACCAACTAGTGACACTAGCTACCTAGCTAAGTGATGGAAGGGCACCTACCTAGCCGAATAGCAAAGGAGGGAACCTAGGCACCTCTACACACCTTGGCGCCAATTTGGAAAGGTGCAAGGCTGCCGAATAGTGCTTGATAGGTTGTCAACACCTATTCAAGCCCTTATCACACCAATTCGGCTAAAGGAGGGAGACACCAAGGCTGCCGAATCATTCCCTCTCCCCTACACACCATTTCAGCCACCCCCTTTCATTTACTATAAATATGTAATGCATTTTCATTTGTAAACACACAATTCAGATTATAAAAATTACCATGTGAGGTTTTCTCTCATCCTTGTTCTTTTTAGAACTTCTTGACTTATCAAATCTTTATTGATTTGTGGCGTCTCCCTTTTCTTTCCATCTTGATACTTTAGATTGTTAAACATCCATTATTTCTCAGTCTAAGTCCTTTTACCACCCTCAAGGCCTCATCCAAGTTAGGGTATATGCTCCTTAGCATATGTTCATCTTTTTGAGCCTTTGAATACTACCAACATCCTTTCTCTTCACCATCTTCCATACACCATCCGAAACCATCTTCCTACTTATCTATCTTCCTTTCCTTACACCCTTTTGACATACAAACACTACCATCCTTCCGCAACCTATCTCCTTTCATCCATTTCAACATATTTTCACAAGAAAACATTCGTGATACAAGGCTTGCTTGCATTCAAAGGTCCGACAATCAAAGCTTTTCTCTACAACATCAATTGGAGAGTTGGAGCGTATCATGTGGTAATCAGAGCAACAAGGAAGAATCAAGTAAGCCCTATATCTTCTTATTTCAATTCTGATATAAAAAAAGAAAGAAAATTCAGATTGTTCCAAATACAAGGAATCTGAATTAGATAAAAAAAAGAAAATCAGAATTTCAAAAGGGTGAAGATTGAAGTACAAACGTCCAAGCAACCAACTCCGAGAAGTTCCTCAAGTTTGATTGCTCACGACCAGTTTGTAAGTCAAGTTTTGTGGTAACGTTTCTGTTTTCTTCATTTCTATCCTTTATTTGTTTCTTACATTTCAGTCCCTAAACTTTTTCCTTTTCATTTTAAACTCTTTCTTTCATTCTATTTCCAACCCTAACCATTGTTTTGCAGCCCAAACGCCATATTATCAATAAAAGTTTTGACAGGTTCGAGTTAGTTCTCTTAAGAACTCGTTTTGAGAGAATTTGAGTGGAAAAAGGCACAGAGAGTTTGTGAGAGCAGAAGAGGACAAGTAAAAGCCAAATAAGTCCTAGAGTGCAAACACGAGTGAATTGAGCGACATCTTACTTTCCTTGGAGTGAGCGTGAGGATTTTGTGTGTATAAACTGGTGAGGTTCTAAATTCCTATCATATTTTCAATTTAAAATGTCTCAGCATGCAGGTGACAATGAAGAAGAACGCTCTACTCAAAACCTCCAGACTCAAGCACTAATTCAGGAGATGAGAAGGCTTCTACGTGCAGAATTAGAGCCTATTCATGAGAGGATGGATCGGCTTGAAGGTTCCCAAGGAGATAACCGAAGCAATAGGGGACATGAGAGGCAAAATCGGCCTAGAAACATCTTTCAGCATGAGATTGTTGAAGAAAGTGATGCAGAGGATGTCGTATCCATCAGAAGTCATGCAAGAGACCGAGGCCAGGTTGATGACAATTTGGGAAGCATTCGGGTTAACATACCTCCTTTTCAAGGCAAAACGGATCCAGAAGCTTATTTAGAATGGGAAAGCAAGGTCAAACACATTTTCGAATGTCACAACTATTCTGAACAGAAGAAGGTTCGATTGGCAGCCATGGAATTCACTAATTATGCTTTGATATGGTGGGATCAGTTGAAGAGTTCTAGGAGAAGAAACGGTGAAAGACCAATCAGCACTTGGACACAAATGAAAGGTATAATGAGAAAAAGATTTGTACCTAACCATTATCACCGTGATCTCTATTATAAGTTGCAGAACCTCAAACAAGGCAACCGAAGCGTGGAGGATTATTATAAAGAAATGGAAGTTGCCATGATCCGTGCAAGTGTGGAGGAAGATCGAGAGGCTACCATGGCCAAGTTTCTAGCAGGACTTAATCCAGACATTACTAATGTGGTGGAATTACAACACTACATTGAAATTGAAGAAATGGTGCACATGGCCATTAAAATTGAAAGGCAGCAACGTAGGAGGACTTCCTCTAGGAGCGTCATCACCTCTGCACCAAAATGGACTCCTAATGCACCAAAGAAGGCCACTCCTTTTTAGGCCAAGGAACTAGCTGAATCTTCCAAGAGTAAGGCTGGTTTAGAGAATGCTCAAGGGAAGCAATCAGAACCACATACCCGGTCCAGAGCAATCAAATGCTTCAAGTGCTTAGGACATGGCCATATTGCTAGTCAATGTCTTAACAAGAATACTATGCTTCTAATGGACAATGGGGAAATTGCATCAGATCAAGAAGAAGAAATCCAAGAAGAAGAATTAGAATCTGAAGAAGAGGAGATCACCCCTGCTGTGGATGGCAAATTAATGGTGGTCAAGAGACTCCTAAATGCTCAAATGGCAGCAGAAGAAGAACAAAGAGAAAACATCTTCCACACCCGGTGCCATGTTCAAGATAAAGTTTGTTTTCTGATCATCGACGGAGGAAGTTGCACAAATGTGGCCAGCACACTTATGGTAGACAAATTGGGCCTTAAAACCCTCAAACATCCAGCACCATACAAGCTTCAGTGGCTGAACGATTCGGGAGAGTTAAAGGTTACCAAACATGCTCTTATTCCTTTCTCCATTGGTTCTTACAAAGATGAAGTTCTGTATGATGTTGTACCCATGCACGCTAGCCATATACTACTCGGGAGGCCATGGCAATATGATCGAAGAACCATGCATGGTTGCTACTCAAATCGGTTCATATTCAAGCATGAAGGAAAGAAGATTGTTCTCACGCCAATGACTCCTAAACAAGTGCAGCATGATCAGAATTTGATGAAACAAAGTGTGGAGGCATGGAAGCAAGAAAAGGCTCAAGCAAAACTCAAAGCCAAGGATGACCAAATGAGCGGCAATATTGAAATGATTAGGGAATGTCTTTTGACACACCCTATGATCAAATCAGTTTATTCTAACCTCAATCAAGCACATGTTTCTTTTTCTTTTTCTTTGTTGAAAACTAAGAAGAAACTTGGAAAGGAAGCACACCAAGGTTCTATCATTCATAGAAGAGACGATCCTAAACCAGCAACCTTCGATTTGAGGACAAATCGCTCAAAAGAAGGAGGGGATGATGTGTGCACGTTCACCAGCAAGTTTTGCACACTTTCATGTTGTGTTTTAAACATGAAAGAAACAGGAGTTTTCTTTACTTCTCTCATATTACTTACTTTTTCTACACTCATTTCTGGTTATTTAGATTCATGTTATCACATCATACTCTGTATATGTTTTGCATACTTTATTTTCATGACCTTAGCGTGTTATATGTGATACCCATACTTAAGCTTAAAACCACATCTTTACTTAGCAAATGTTTGCATCTTTAGATTATAGTTTGCATCATTTAAAACTTTACTTTATACTTATGCATTATAGTCCCTATACTATTTAAATGAGACATTACTTATATAATTTATTGTTTTCTTCATAGGTTATATTAACACAACTCAAGGGAGTGTGCTACAGCTCGGTTCCAGCTCAAAGTGTCAGAATCAGCTCAAAACATTGTTTGGCTGTTTCAAGACTCTACAAGCTGCCAAATGGTTCGAGGACACTTATGAAGTCTTAAGGGTACTAAAGGACCAGCTTACTCAGCTCAAAACAGCTTCAAAGAGCTCAAATAGCAAAAGGGTGATTTTTGAGCAAAGGAGGATTCGTTTCAGCTCCAAAACACTCTAGTAGCTAGAGGACAACTTAAAGACACTTCAAGACTAGCTCACTCAGCTAAAGGAAGCTCGGATCAGCTCAAATCAACTACTCACCTTTAGCTAGCTAAGTCAGCTAGCTAGCTCAGCTTAAGTCAGCTCAAGCCTAGCTCGTCCAGCTCATCCCCAGCTCCTCTGACTACTACCAGCTCCTTCAGTGGACCAGCTAGTGACACTAGCTACCTAGCTAAGTGATGGGAGGGAACCTAGGAACCTCTACACACCTTGGCGCCAATTTGGAAAGGTGCAAGGCTGCCGAACAGTGCTTGATAGGTTATCAACACCTATTCAAGCCCTTATCACACCAATTCGGCCAAAGGAGGGAGACACCAAGGCTGCCGAATCATTCCCTCTCCCCTACACACCATTTCGGCCACCCCTTTCATTTACTATAAATATGTAATGCATTTTCATTTGTAAACACACAATTCAGATTATAAAAATTACTTTGTGAGGTTTTCTCTCATCCTTGTTCTTTTTAGAACTTCTTGACTTATCAAATCTTTATTGATTTGTTGCGTCTCCCTTTTCTTTCCATCTTGATACTTTAGATTCTTAAACATCCATTATTTCTCAGTCTAAGTCCTTTTACCACCCTCAAGGCCTCATCCAAGTTAGGGTATATGCTCCTTAGCATATGTTCATCTTTTTGAGCCTTTGAATACTACCAACATCCTTTCTCTTCACCATCTTCCATACACCATCCGAAACCATCTTCCTACTTATCTATCTTCCTTTCCTTACACCCTTTTGACATACAAACACTATCATCCTTCCGCAACCAATCTCCTTTCATCCATTTCAACATATTTTCACAAGAAAACATTCGTTATACAAGGCTTGCTTGCATTCAAAGGTCCGGGCAATCAAAGCTTCTCTCTACAACATCAATTGGAGAGTTGGAGCATATCATGTCACCTTCTGAAAGTATTTGCTCATTATTGGGTATTGTTAAACTCTCAGTAGTGACATCTTCCCCATGTTCTCAAAGATAACAAATTTCTTCGACATCTTGCTTTCCTTGGTCTTCTTCGACATGACTCACCGATGGTTGTTCATTATCCTTTTGGAATAGGATTGATTCTTCTTCCTTCGGTGTCGTACTACTAGAGTCGAATAGTGCATTAGTAGGGCTTTGAAAAGATGTAGGTTGAGATGTACCTTTATCAAAAAAGGAGTATTTCTTCCGAAAAGTCTTGGATTCTTGTTCTTGCTAATGTTTGGGAACGAATCGCTCTCTGATGACTTTTTTTAGTTCAGCCCATGTTCTTATTTTGGCTTCACCTTTGAGACTCCTATCTCGTTGTAATAAACGCCACCAGAGTACTGCATATTCCTCGAACTTTAGGGCCACTAATGGAGCTTGATCTTCCTTGGGATATCTGTAACAATCAAACAAGAAATCAACCCTATTTTCCCAATCACAATAACCATCAGGATCATACCTTCCTTGAAAAGAAGGAATTCTGAAATTTGGGATGGCCAAAGTGTGTGCGGTTCGCCTTGGTTCAGTTCGCCTTTCTTCACAAAAATTGAACGAATGCTTCAGTTTGGTCAAGGAAGGCTTTCCTCGATTAGTAGAACCCAAAGTATCATGTTGTTTTGCACGAGGCTTGTTTTTGTGAAACATCCTGGAACACTCAAATTTACAAAGGTGAAAAACAGAAGAAAGAAAACTAGGAATCTCACTAAACACTCCAAGAAAGAAATACTTAGCGAGGCAAGTAAGCCGATCTTGTACTCTTTAAAGATCTTCCTGCCACAAGACAAACAAGTCACAATCGGAGTTTAATCCTAACAATGATTCTTAATTGTACTAGGAGTCCAAGGAAAGGCTTGACACCAATTGAAATATAGTCGCAAGAAGGAAGAATTAAAATGCAACTTGATAGAGTAGCGCAATTGTGGATTTGGAAGCCTTCAATCAAGTTGTTGCAAGAACTAGGGGCTCTAGACTCAATCAAGAAGATTAGGAGCAGATCTGAAAATTCAAGAGAAAAGAGAAGGGCTTTTCTTGAAAAATTCAGATTCAAGGCTGGAAAATTAAAGAAACGAAGATAAGAAAGAAGATTAAGGATTAAATAATAAGAATTAAAACAAAAAGATTGAAAAAGATTGAAAGAGAGGTAGATAAAACAAATCTGAAAAATTCAGCTTTGTTTATGGCTATGGAGATGGCATGAAGTTGAAGATGGAGATGGCTTGATGGATTTGTGATGATTTTGTCCTCGGCACCCTCTTAGACGCAATTACCTAAGCAAGCAACCTCAAGCGGCTCTAACCCACCCTCCTAGACGCGATTACCTAGGCAAGCAAGAGTGTGAAGATGATCTCCCTCACAAGAACTCGTCGAACTTATGTTGAAGAAGACTTCTAAGGCACAAGTAATCATCACTTTCAAAAATAAACTCACTAAATATTTCATTAATCAAAGAAAATCTCAATAATCTCAATTACAATGGTGGAGGTTTCATTCTTTTATAGGTGAAGGATAGCCAAAGTAATCTAACTTCTACTAAAACAAGGAAACCCTAATTTAATTTAAAAAAATAAAAGAAAAACAGCCTTTAAACTACTTGTGCTTGGGCTGCAAGTGATAAGCTGATAAGTGCAAGTGATAAGTTGATAAGAGTTGCTTGGGAAAAGGGTGGTTGGTTCCTAAAGTATATAAAACCCTAAAAACATAATTTAAATGTTAATAATTAAGTTGGGCTAAGTCTAATTCGTCCAAAAGCCTTATATAATAGCTTTTGGGCTGAATTTTACAAAATCCCGTAATAATCCCGTGTCCAGTTTTTTGCATGCGCAGTCTTCAGTAAAATGAGTGTATCTTGAGTTTCCGAAGTCCGATTGATGCATTTCAAGATGTGTTGGAAAGGTAACTAAATTCCGGTCAATTTGTTAGAAGACAACTCTGCCCAGAAATGCCAGGATCCCATTCGAAATGTCGTCTCAAGTTGGCTGACTTTCCAAACTTCACAAACAGATTCAGCTTCTTGTCCAATATGCATTGTTTTAGCCCTCTCATGCATGTATCATTCCCCCTCTCCTCAAAAGGATTCGTTCTCCAATCAGAACCAGCAAAAGAATGACGTTTGACATTGGCAATCGAAAAGGAATATCTGTCATAGGTGGAGTGATCCAATTGAGCTCCTCTCAATGGTTCAATAAAATCCTGAAAAAAGAACTCAAAGTCACTCGAAACAATGATGTTATGGTTAGGTAAAAAAGAATATCTCTTTATCTTTTTCTTGCCTTTTCCATTTTGACATTGTTCGACTTTTACCTCATGTTTCTTTTCACTCACCAAAATTGGGCCATTAATTTGACTTTTATTGCTCTCGGCCTCTTGACTCTTGGTCTTTTTCAAATAAGATAACTCACATACCCAATTCCTCTCACAAAAAATATCATCGAAATACAATTTATGTAGAGGATTAAGTGTTTCTAACAGAATGATAGGACGAGTATCAAATAAAGGGTTAGAATCACACTTACTTTCTTGGGAGGTTGTTGATGAATCAAGAGAACTCACTACTAAGCATGAAAGATTGTCTTGATTTATGGGTTCAAGTGTTTCTTCTTCTGAAAGTATTTGCTCGTTATTGGGTCGAGTTAAAGTCTCGGTAGTGACATCTTCCCCATGTTCTCAAGGATAACAAATTTCTTCATCATCTTGTTTTCCTTGGTCTTCTTCGACATGACTCACCGATGGTTGTTCATTATCTCGTTGGACTAGCAATGATTCTTCTTCCTTCGGTGTCGTACTACTAGAGTCGAATAGTGCATTAGTAGGGCTGTGAAAAGATGATGGTTGAGATGTACCTTTATCAAAAGAGGGGTATTTCTTATGACAAGTCTTGGATTCTTGTCGTTGGTAATGTTTGGGAATGAATCGATCTCTCATGACCTTTTTAAGTTCAGCCCATGTTTTTATTTTGGCTTCACCATTGAGACGCATATCTCGTTGTAATAAACGCCACCATAGTACTGCATATTCCTCGAACTTTAGGGCCACTAATGAAGCTTGATCTTACTCGGGATATCCGTAACAACCAAACAGGAAATCAACCCTATTTTCCCAATCACAATAACCATCAGGATCATACCTTCCTTGAAAAGAAGGTATTCTGAATTTTGGGATGGCCAAAGTGTGTGCGGTTCGCCTTGGTTCAGTTTTCCTTTCTTCACAAAAATTGAACAAATGCCTCGGTTTGGTCAAGGAAGGCTTTCCTCAATAAGTGGAACCCAAAGTGTCATGTTGTTTTGCACGAGGCTTGTCTCTGCGAAACATCTTGGAACACTCAAATTTACAAAGGTGAAAAATAAAAGAAAACTAGGAATCTCACTAAACACTCCAAGAAAGAAATACTTAGTGAGGCAAGTAAGTTGATCTTGTGCTCTTTAAAGACCTTCCTGCCACAAGTTCAAAAAAATTATAATCGAAGTTCAATCCTAACAATGAATCCTAAAGGCTTTAAAAATCCAAAGAAAAGTTTGACACCAATTGAATTAGATGCAAGGAGAAATAAAAGTACGCAACTTTTTATTTCCTACTAACACAAGAAGCAAGAAAGTGTTAGATAATGTATAGAAGACAATAAAAAGGTAAAAAAAATGAAAAACAAGTTGTTAAGAATGAAAGAAGATAAGAAAACCCTGAAATTTGCAGCAACTTAATCCACTTTGTTCGAGGTGTTCCCGATGTCAAAAAATTCAAAAATTTTATGTGGCGACTCCATCAATGGTGTAGATCTGATCTGGAAATTTTCAGCTCAAAATTCGTTCGTTTGATTTTTACAAATTTTCCCCTTTACAAGGCACAAGTAATCAGCACTTGCAAAAACAAACTCACTAAATATTTCATTAAACAAAGAAAATCTGAATAATCTGAATTACAATGGTGGAGGTATAGGTGAAGGATAGCCAAAGTAATTTAACTTCTACTAAAACAAGGAAACCCTAATTTAATTAAAAAAATTAAAGAAAAACAACCTTTAAACTCCTTGCGCTTGGGCTGCAAGTGATAAGCTGATAAGAGCTGCTTGGGAGAAGGGTGGCTGGTTCCTAAAGTATATAAAACCCTAAAAACATAATTTAAATGTTAATAATTAAGTTGGGCTCAGTCTAATTCGTCCAAAAGCTTTATATAATAGCTTTTGGGCTGAATTTTACAAAATCCCGTATCCAGTTTTCTGAATGCACAGTCTTTAGTAAAATGAACGTATCTTGTGTTCCCGATGTCCGGTTGATGTGTTTTAAGATGCGTTGGAAAGGTAGCTGAATGTTGGTTAATTTGCTAGAAGACAAGTCTGCCCATAAATGCTCGGATCCCATCCGAAAAGTCGTCGCAAGTTGGCTGACTTTCCAGACTTCACAAACATATTCAACTTCTTGTCCAATATGCAATACTTTAGCCCTTCCATGCATGTATCAGCATGAAAGTACTAGGTGCATTAGTTAAAGCAAAAGACATTACTAACCATTCGTACAAACCTAGCTTTGTTTTGAAGGTTGTCTTCCACTCATCGCCTTCTCGCATGCGAATCTGGTGATATCCACTCTTCAGGTCAATTTTGGAGAAGATGACAACTCCACAAAGCTCGTCCAACATATCATCAAGTCTTGGAATGGGATGATGATACTTAATTGTAATCTGGTTCACAGCTCTACAATCTACGCATACCCTCCAAGATCCATCTTTCTTCGGCACTAACAGCACCAGAACAGCACACAGACTCAAACTCTCTCGAATGTAACCCTTGTCCATCAACTCTGTAACTTGCCCTTGAAGCTCTTTTGTTTTTTCAGGGTTAGTTCGATAAGTTGGTCGATTTGGAATAGTAGCACCTGGAATGAAATCAATCTGGTCTTCAATGCCACGAAGAGGTGGCAATCCCTTCGGTGTTTCATCTGGAAACACGTCCTCAAATTCCAGCAAAAGAGATGAAATAGAAGCAGGCAGATCACAAGGAATCTCAGACAATAAACATTGATCTTTAAACAACAAAATAAACAAAAATTGCTGAGAGGAAAGACATTTCCTTATTTCCTTGCTACTGGCATACACATTCATCTTCTTTTTCCCACGAACTTCCTCAGCATTCTTTTGCAATCTTGCTTGATCTTCTTGCACTTGACTTGTCGTCAATGGTGCCAAGGATATCTTCTTTCCTGCATGCATAAAAGAATACCTATTCGTAAAGCCGTCATGTGTCGTCTTCTTGTCAAACTGCCAAGGATGGCCCAATAGCAAATGGCTTGCATCCATTGCAACGACATCGCAAAGTACTTCATCCTCGTACTTTCCAATGGCAAACAACACTAAAACTTTTTTCATCACTCCTATCTCTCCACTGTCATTCAGCCACTGTAATTTGTAAGGTTTGAGATGCTTTGTCGTCTTCAAACCTAATTATCAACCATCACAGAACTAGCAACATTAGTGCAACTACCACCATCAATAATCACAACACATACCTTATTATTCACGAGACATCTGGTGTGAAAGATGTTCTCTCGTTGCTGTTCATCCTGAATCAGTTGAGTATTCAGACTCCTTTTGACAACAAGTGCTTCACATGTGGTAAACGACTGCACATTGTCATCATCTTCTTTTGTGTCCACTGTAGGGGGTCCTGCTCGTCTTCCTCAGACTCAAATTCGATCTCGCCACTTTCTAACATCAACATGGTCTTCCGATTGGGGCACTGAGTGGCGATATGTCCTCGTCCTAGACACTTGAAACACATAATGTCTCTCGAACGTTCATGTGTCACCACCTGCTTGTCACGCCTATTCTCAGTAATAGGAGTCTTCGGCTTGCTTGATTTTACCTTTTCGCGAATCTGTAGTGGTGCTTGTGGTGCAGGCTTCCTGAAATTGTTAGGGGCATTCAAAGAATTAGAAAATGACTTAAACGGAGTATTACCTCGATTTGAAGACTTCCGGAATTGTTGTCGCTCAACTTTGATTAACATATGCACCATGTCATCCAACTCGACAAAATGCTGCAATTCAACAACATTAGCAATTTCGGAATTCAAACCTACAAGGAAATGTGCCATAGTCGCCTCTCGATCTTCCACAACGTTCGCACGCATCATGACCATCTCCATCTCCTTGAAGTAGTCTTCAACACTCCTACTCCCCTGTTTCAAAGTTTGCAATTTCTGGAATAAATCATGATGATAGTGAGAGGGAACAAACCTCTTACGCATGATCTGTTTCATTTCTGCCCATGTTCTCACTGGACCCTCATCGGTGCATCTCCGACTGATTAGCATTGATCCCACCATATTAATGCATAATTTGTGAATTCCATCGCAACCAAGCAAACCTTCTTTTGCTCCGAGTAGTTGTAACACTCGAACACATGCTCAACCTTGCTTTCCCAAGCAAGATATGCATCAGGATCTGTCTGTCCCTGAAATGATGGAATAGCAACTTTAATGTTAGATAAATTATCATCAAGTTGCGCACGACCTCGTTGATTCTGTCGCAGAGACTGGTCGACTTCATTCTCGTCGTTAATCTCATCATGGACAGAATGGGATCCACCCCATGAATTCTATCCATTCGAGATTGCAAAGGCTCCAATTCTTGTCTTAAAAGATGTTGAATTTCACGTGTAATGGCATGCATTTGCAAATTTGGTGGTTGTCCACCCAGATTACTATCATTAGAACTTGCCATTTAAAACACTAAAACAAACAAAAAAAAAGATGTTATATGTTAGTATAATAAAGAAAAAGGACCTCACTATATATCACGCTCAAGAAAGTTCTCAAGGATCACTCCAAAGAACAGTGCACTCAAAAAATAACACTCAGCGCTCGTGTTTCACTGGGAGAATGCTTGAATGGCTTTTATTGTCTCCCCTGATGTTCTCACCACGCTCAATGCCTTTTCCACTCGATCCCTCGCAAACAGTTCTTTAGGGAACTAACTTGATCCTCCAAACTCGTTAACTGTGTCAAACTTACAAGATAACGTAATGGTGGAAGAAATCAAAGTTAAAGATATAGGGCTGTTAGGATGAAATAAAAGAAAAGGCTGGAAACAAAGAAAAAAACAAGGCTGGAAAAAGAAAGAAAAAAATATGTGTATAAGGCTGGAAAGAAAAAATGAAGGAATACAAACAACTTACTGCAAAGAAATGCTTACAACGATCCTATCACTGAACAAACAAGACCGAGTTGTTTCGGGTGATTTCGAAGCATTTCATGGCATAATTGAGCATTCTTCTTCATTTCGATGCATTACAACAACAAACATCACTTTATATATGTAAAATACATCAAATATTCGAATCTGATTTTTTTTTCTCAAAATTTTCAAATGGCTTTGACTTTTTGGTCAAACATTGACATTGATTTTTTTTCCATAATTTTGAATTTCTTTTTTCTTTGTTTTTATTTTTTTGTTTTGTAGTGCAGAACATGCTAAAATCCAACCTGGCCCTGATACCATATGATAAAGGGGTACGTTGCTTCAGAAACAACGTTCCTTGTTTGTAAATGGATTTAGGATTGTAGCAAGCATTTCTCTGCAATAAAAACACAAGGGTGACGTTTTTAGGCTTTAAAATAACAAAGAAAAATGAAAGAAAATGAAAAGAGAGAAAGAATAAGGGTGTAGGAATTTCTAGACAGATTTGGACTCGAATGAAGATGAAGGCTTCAACGGGCTTTCAAGGCTGCATTTGAACGTCCAAAATGTGGCAGAAACATTGCTGAAAAAATCAGCGGTTGATTCCCGACGACGAACTCGAAAGAACTCGAACAATATGTTGAACGAACCCGAATGGAATATGTTCTTCGTCAAACGGACTTGGACCCACTAGATAGCGGTCTAGGAACTCGAAGTATCAAGGAAGATGACACAATCAAACAGAGCCTGAAAATGCCAAGTAGTTCTTCAAAGAACTGAATTTGAGAGTAAAACTCACAAAGTATAATTTCATACAATTGTCTAACCTTTATTACATTGTTTGAACACACACACACACACACACACACACACACACACACATATATATATATAGGATACAAAGAGGGATAACCAAAATTACATGTGTGGCTAATATTAAAAGAGTTTTAAAAATTAAATTTGAGTGAAATAACTTCTTTTGGGCGCAATGCAAAGTGGACCAAGTGTTTGAATGCATAATACATATTTAACATGTGTTTAATCGCTTGAAATTCAAACCAAGACCACTTGATCTTATCCCTTTAAAGTGCCGCACATTAGAGAGAGAGAGAGAGAGCTGTTTGATACGCTCCAACTCTCCAAATGACTTTGTTGAGAGAAGCTTTGATTGCCCGGACCTTTGAATGCAAGCAAGCCTTGTATCACGAACGTCTTTTTGAAGAAATGTTGATGGGATGGATGCGGAAGTATGGTGATAATGGAAGAATGAAGGCTGTAATTTTGGTGAAGTGTTTAAGGGTGTTTAAGTGATGGAAATGGAAGGAAAAGGATGACAATGGATAGTATTCAAGGAATTCAAGAAGGAAACTATACAAAAGTATAATCCCGTTTCTTAAAGAATAAACCTTGAGGGTGGTAGATAAACTTAGACCAAATGGTTAAATAACCAAGTAATCTGAAGTATAGATGAAAATGAAAGGGAGACGCCACAAATCAATAAAGATTTGATAAGTCAAGAAGTTCTAAAAAGAACAAGCATGAGAGAAAACCTCACAAAGTATATTATATATTCTGAAAATTGTGTTTACAAAGGATGAAATGATCTCCTATTTATAGTTTCTAAGGGGTGTGGCCGAAAAGGCTTGTTACAAGGGTTGGAATGGTTCGGCTAGCATGTGCCTTCTCTTTATGGCTGAAATGGCATGATAAGTTGATGAAAGATGATGATAAGGGCATGGAAATGATTCAAAAAGTTGTAACTTCTCATAGGGAATTTTCCAGCCTGCACACCCTTTGGTAATCTGAAGATATCTCGAGCTCCCAATATCGGATTGATGTGTTTCAATTTGTTCTGGAAAGATAAGAGATAGGGGAACAAGTTTGATGACGACTTCTTTTCTCAATTATGCACGGATCCTGCCTGAAAATGGCCAACAATCTGACAGATGGTTTTTTTGTGATGAATCTGCCCATGAAGAGTGATGCCCCTTTGTTTTGGCATCAAACTCAGATTTCCCTCCAAGGAGTGGCGCCCAAACATGTTTCCCTCCATGGCTGGTCGGTTGTGTCCATTGGGGATGGAACATGTCCTTCCATGGTTGAGCTGGAGGTTGTAGGGTGAGCTGAGATGAGCTGATTGAGCTGACTTGAGCTGGGCTAGCTAGCTGACTTAGCTAGCTGAAGGTGAGCAATTGATTTGAGCTATTTCGAGCTGTTTTTAGCTAAGTGAGCTAGTATTGAAGTGTCCTTGAGTTGTTCTCTAGCTACTATAGTGTTTTGAGCACTTTGAAGCTGTTTTGAGTTGAATGGGCTGATCCTTTAGTGTTCTTGAGCTCTCTTAAGACTTCATAAGAGTCATTGAATCATTTGGCAGCTTGTAGAGTCTTGAAATGGAAAAACAATGTTTTGAGCTGATTCTGACACTTTGAGCTAGAACTGAGCTGTAGCACACTCCCTTGAGCTGTGTTAATATAACCTATGAAGAACAAATGATTTATATAAGTAATACTTCATTTCAATAGTATAAGGACTATAATGCATAAATTGAATGTAATGCTTTTAATGATGCAAACTTGTAATTTAAAGATGCAAAATATATGCTAAGTAAAGATGTGTATTATGTAATGCATGAATATCATATGATATACAAATGAATGATAACATATGATAATCCAAGCATATTATATAATGCATAAATAAGTAAATAGATAATGAAGTAAGGAAGAACTCCCTCTTCTTTCAGGCTTGATAAACAAGATGAAAGCATAGTGGATGTGAGTAGAAACGTGCACACATCACTGTTCAAATTAGGCCACACACTTGCATGGTTTCACACATGCACGCACATGCACATCACCTCACACACGTGCACCCGGGGCTGCTACACACTTGTAGGACACTCTCCCACATGTAGGATAACTTTCAGCTGGTTCTGGACTCATCAGCTGTAGTTTAGCTAGTGGAGCTGAAGCTGAGCTTACTAGAGCTAGAATGAGCTGAATTCAGCTAGCTGGAAGTGAAGTGATCTGAGTTGAGCTTCTTACACTCCTTTGAGATGAAGGTGAGCTGCGTACACTCTCGTGAGCTTCTACACATCACCTCACACACGTGCACCCGGGGCTGCTACACACTTGTAGGACACTCTCCCACATGTAGGATAACATTCAGCTGGTTCTGGACTCATCAGCTGCAGTTTAGCTAGTGGAGCTGAAGCTGAGCTTACTAGAGCTAGAATGAGCTGAATTCAGCTAGCTGGAAGTGAAGTGAGCTGAGTTGAGCTTCTTACACTCCTTTGAGATGAAGGTGAGCTGCGTACCTTCACTAAAACACAACAAACATGTATATACAGTCTTGTAACCTTATTTAAAACTTGTAAACACACTATAAGCATAATGTAAACACACTTAACATATTATAAACATACTATAATCATAATGCAATCAAACTTAGCATAGTATATACATACTTAACATTCCTAATACGTAGTATAACCTAAATATGTCACATATCAACATGCAACACATTATAAACATTATGTTTTAAGGCATGAATCAGGAATTGTAGCACAAGTAAGGAAAAGGGCTTTGATACAAGGGTGTTGATGGTGAAAACAACATTCCTCGTTCATTCACGGATCTAGGATAATAGCAAGTATTTCTCTGCAACAAAAACAAACATGTATTTGTATTTAGATGTCAAAAATAAAGAAAAGAAGAAGAAAAAAATGAAAGAAAAATCAGAAATGGGAAAGAAGAAAGTTGCCGAAATAATTTAAGGACTAGGTGAAAGGTTGAATATGATATCTTCAAGCATTCAACAATGGCAGCAACGTTCTTGGACTTGACACGAAGAACTCGAAAGAACTTCCATAATCTGTTATGCAAACCCGGATCGAATCTGTTCTACAATGTCGAAAGATAAACAAACTCCATGGAAGAACTCGAACAATCTGTTGAACGAACCCGAACCTTATCTTGAATTTGATCGAACAAAGCACTTGGACCCTTCAATTATCTAACAATTGAGAACCTGAAGTATCAAGGAAAAGTTCTAAAAAGAACTAACTTTGAGAGAAAATTCTCACAATATATTTGATTCATAAAAATGTCTAACCAAATTACATTGTTTAAACACATATATATATAGGTACAAGGGCTGCCAAATTCGTTTAAGTTGTGTGGCTGATATTAAAAGGAGTTTAAAAATTGAATTTGAGTGGAAATAACTCCTTTTGGGCGGACTCAATTGGCAGCCACAAGTTTAGGCGCCCAAAACACATGAAAATCACATTTAACATGTGATTTTTATGTTTGAAATTCAAACATAACCACTCGGGCTTATCCTTTCTTGCAAATGGCGCATAATGAAGGAGAAAACATGCTGATTCGGCTACACATTCACACTCATGTGTCAAGATGCCACGTGGGTGCTGGAGATGACCGGATGCCACCTAGGCTACCACATGTGCACTAGCACACTCCCCGATATGCAAGACGCTTTTCAGCTACTTCTGGATTTGTCAGCTGAAGTTGAGCTAGTGGAGCTAAAGTTGAGCTAAAATGAGCTAACTGAAAGTGTCAGGAGCTGAACTGAGCTGCCTTGAGCTGGAGATGAGCTGGTTACACTCTACTGAACTGAAGATGAGCTGCATACACTCTGGTGAGCTGGAGTTGAGCTGCCTACACTCACTTGAGCTGGAATTGAGCTGCCTACACTCACTTGAGCTAGAGTTGAGCTAGCTACACACTCCTGAGCTAATGTCCTCCTAAGTACCTACATGAAAACAAAACAAACACACATAAACAAATATAAACACACCATAAGTTATATCAAACTTATTCAAAACACACCAAACATACTATATACATAGTAAACACACTAATATAAATAATATAAGTATAAGAAATGTTACACATCAGTATGTAACAAAATAAAAAGCAAACTCCCTGAAAGTTTGAAGTTGCATCGTTGGGTGGCATAAACATGCTCACATCATCCCCCGCTTCTTTAATGCGATTTGTCCCCAAATCGACCCTCATTACAAAAGGGAAAAATTTCGACTTTCGCTTGGCAGGGAACTTCCTCATCCTTCTTGCTCGGAACATATACCATCCTCTCGAATCAAGTTCTTTTTACAAAGAACACAAATGGAAATGCCTTCTTTCTTGTACCTTTCCGAATAATGCACAACATAAAGTCAGACAATGCTCGTCGTGCATCCTTAAACCTGAAAAAAACGACATACAAAGGCAACTCCAAAGAACAACAAGAATCTCGACGATCATCCAGAATCACAACACAAGGTTGTTCACAATCCAATGTACAACCAAAGAAATCAGCATATAAAAATGAAAAATCAATAGTACAATGGAAAGGAACGTCAAACCGTGGTAAAGAAGGTTGCTGAATTTCTGGAAAGAATTTTAATGCACTAGACATACCAATAGTAGCAACCTTGGGAACTTCACATGGCATCACCTTCTTAACCTGCAATTCAGAAGAAGAAGTAGAAGAAAATATCGAATTAGATAATACCTGTGAATTTGCTTTCTTCTTTTCGCATTCATTCTTCTCTTTGTTGGCCTTCCAAGCTATAGTACTCGCTATCAAACGAACTTCGTCTTCATATACTTCACTTGGAGTCATAGGTGTCAAAGTTACATTTTTGCCCTCATAAGTAAAAGAGTATCGATTGGTATAACAATTGTGCAAAACTCTCTTATCATACTGCCACGATCTTCCTAACAACAAATGACAAGTATCCATAGAACAAACATCACAAGTTACCTCATCCTTGTATTTACCAATGAAAAATGGTATAACAACTTGTTCGGTAACTTTGATTTCAACACCATCATTCAACCATTGTAACTTGTACGGATTGGGATGTGTGGTCTTCTTCAGTCTTAACTTGTCAACCATGAGAGTACTAGCAACGTTAGCACAACTACCACTATCAATAATCACAATACATACCTTGCCGTTCACGTTGCATCTCGTATGGAAGAGGTTGTTTCGTTGCGGTTCATCCTGTGATCGTTGATCATTCAGACTTCTCTTGTCAAGAAGTGCTTCACTGGTAGCCAATGTCTGTACATTGTCATCATTTATATCTTCATGGACAGAATGGGAACCACCCCCATCTAATCTATCCAATTGAGAATGTATAGGTTTCAATGCATTAGCAATCACTCGTTGTATCATTCTCTCTAAGGCTTGCATTTGAGGAATCGGTGGATCCTGGTCAACCGTGTGATCATCAGAACCTGCCATAATTAACAACAAAAACAAACAAAAGAAAACAATATTATATGTTAGTAAAATAAACAAAAAGAACCTCACAGCACACACAATCAAAACCTCGCAGATGTCACTCCAAAGAACATTGCACTAAAAAATTAACACTCAGTGCTCGTGTTTCACTCGGGAGAAGACTTGAATCGCTCTTTTTGTCTCCCCTTCTGATCTCACACGTTCAGTTTGCCTTTTCCCTCAATCTCTCGCACTTAGTTCTTTAAAGGAACTAACTCCGACGTTTTAGATTCTGCAAGTGTTGTCAAATTGCAAGGAAAACAACGGGTGACGGGAAAATATTGTTAGAACAAAGATAAGGGTTAGGAATTAAAAAACAACAATGAAAGTTTGAGAAATTGGGGCTGAAAAAGAAAACAACAAAATGAAATGAAAGAAAGGATGCTAAAAGAACAAGAATTTAGCAACTTACGCAGTAGAAATGCTTACCACCATCCTATCTCAGGAATAAACAAGAAAAGTTGATTTCGGGTGATTTTAAGGTATTTCAAGGTAAGATAAGCATATCCTTCATCATTTCACGTCCAAACAGCACATGTTAACACAAAATACCCCAAATATTCGAAACTGATTTTTTTTTTCAATTTTTCCGATTTTTTTACTTTTTGGTCAAACTTTGAATTTTGACTTTTTTTTTGAATTTCGAACTATTTTTTTTTACTTCTTAAAATGCAAAAAATGCTAAAATCCAACCTAGGCTCTGATTACCTTATGATACAAGGGTGTTGATGGTGAAAACAACATTCCTCGTTCATTCACGGATCTAGGATAATAGCAAGTATTTCTCTGCAACAGAAACAAACATGGATTTGTATTTCGATGTCAAAAATAAAGAAAAGAAGAAGAAGAAAAATGAAGGAAAAATCAGAAATGGGAAAGAAGAAAGTTGCCGAAATAATTTAAGGACTAGCTGAAAGGTTGAAGATGATATCTTCAAGCATTCAGCAATGGCAGCAACGTTCTTGGACTTGACACGAAGAACTCGAAAGAACTTCCATACTCTGTTATGCAAACCCGAATCGAATCTGTTCTACAATGTCGAAAGATGAACAAACTTCAAGGAAGAACTCGAACAATCTGTTGAACGAACCCGAACCTTATCTTGAATTTGTTTGAACAAAGTACTTGGACCCTTCAATTATCTAATAATTGAGAACCCAAAGTATCAAGAAAAAGTTCTAAAAGGAACTAACTTTGAGAGAAAATTCTCACAATATATTTGATTCATAAAAATGTCTAACCAAATTACATTGTTTAAACACATATATATAGGTACAAGGGCTTCCAAATTCGTTTAAGTTGTGTGGCTGATATTAAAAGGAGTTTAAAAATTGAATTTGAGTGGAAATAACTCCTTTTGGGCGGACTCAATTGGCAGCCACAAGTTTAGGCGCCCAAAACACATGAAAATCACATTTAACATGTGATTTTTATGTTTGAAATTCAAACATAACCACTCGGGCTTATCCTTTCTTGCAAATGGCGCATAATGAAGGAGAAAACATGCTGATTCGGCTGCACATTCACACTCATGTGTCAAGATGCCGCGTGGGTGCTGGAAATGATCGGATGCCACCTAGGCTACCACATGTGCACTAGCACACTCCCCGATATGCAAGACGCTTTTCAGCTACTTCTGGATTTGTCAGCTGAAGTTGAGCTAGTGGAGCTAAAGTTGAGCTAAAATGAGCTAACTGAAAGTGTCAGGAACTGAACTGAGCTGCCTTGAGCTAGAGATGAGCTGGTTACACTCTCCTGAACTGAAGATGAGCTGCATACACTCTGGTGAGCTGGAGTTGAGCTGCCTACACTCACTTGAGCTGGAATTGAGCTGCCTACACTCACTTGAGCTAGAGTTGAGCTAGCTACACACTCCTGAGCTAATGTCCTCCTAAGTACCTACATGAAAACAAAGCAAACACACATAAACAAATATAAACACACCATAAGTTATATCAAACTTATTCAAAACACACCAAACATACTATATACATAGTAAACACACTAATATAAATAATATAAGTATAAGAAATGATACACATCAGTGTGTAACAAAATAAAAAGCAAACTCCCTGAAAGTTTGAAGTTGCATCGTTGGGTGGCATAAACGTGCTCACATCAGGCTTCCCTAAATTTCTTTGCCTTAGAACGGGTAATAGGTCCTAATGGTAAGACCTCCGGATCAACTTTCTTGTCTTGAAATGATGTGCTCACATCAAAATGATTAGGGAATATCTTTTGACACGTCCTATGATCACAACTAATTTTTCTAACCCCAAGAAAGCAAAAATGTTATCTTTGTCATTGCAGGAATGTAAGATGATCTTAGGGGCAAGTGCGCACCACAATTGCATCATTCCCATAGCCGGAAAGGATTCAGACACAAGGATGTTCGATTTGAGGACAAATCGCTCAAAAGAAGGAGGGGATGATATGTGCACGTTAATACTCAAGTTTAACTCACTTCCATGTTGTGTTTCACGCAACAAAAACCAGGGGGTTTTCTTTACTTCTCTTTTGTTGCTTAGTACAATGGCTACACTCATTTCTAGTTACCTAGATAATTGCCATCATATCATACTATACATATATTTTGCATACTTTATTCTAATGATCATAGCATAGATAATACATGAACAAGTTATTAAAACCACATCTCTACTTATCATTTATGCATTGCATCACTTATGCATTTTATTATATGTTTGCATCTTATATTCATTCATGCAAATCATCACAGTTTATGTCTTTATTCCTTTTTAGTCTTTCTACTATTTATATGAAATATTACTTATGCAATTGGTGTTTTTTCTTTGTAGGATATGATAAACACAGCTCAAGGGACTAGTGGCCAGCTCAGTTTCAGCTCAAAGGCTTCCTATGAGCTCAAATCAGCTCATTGATGATTCAAGGCCTTACAAGCTTTGTTTCAGCTCCACGACAATCTTATAGTTCAAGGGCAGCTCAAGGGCACTAATGGACCAGCTCACTTAGCTAGAGGAAGCTTAGTTCAGCTCAAATCATCACTCAACTTCAGTTAGCTCAATTAGCTAGCTAGCTCAGCTCGAACCAGCTCAACCTTAGCTCAATCAGCTCATCTCAGCTCACCCTACAACTATCAGCTCAAGTGTGTGGACACCCCAAGGGACACTTACCAGTCGAACCATCAAGGAAGCTTCCAAAGGAGACCTCTCGGCCAAGGGAGGGAATGTTTGACGCCATCCCAAGCTTGGCGCCACCATGGAAAGGCACCTTAGGACCAAATCATTGCCGAGCGCTTATCAGCCACTCTTCATGGCTTATCAAGCCATTTCGGCCACCATGAAGGGTCACAAGCCTTGTCGAATCATCCTACCCCTTTTTAACATGCCCATTTGGCGACCCACTTTCATTTACTATAAATATGTAAGCCATTTCGGCATTTGAACAAACCATTTTTCTGAATACAAATTATATTTGTGAGTTTTCTCTCGAACTTGTTCTTTTAAGAACTTCTTGACTTATCAAATCTTTCAACAGATTTGTGGCGTCTTCTATCTCCATTTTTGATACTTTAGATTGTTGGTTCTTTAACCAATCGGTCTAAGTCCTATTCTACCACCTTCAAAGACAACTTCAAGAACAAGTTTATACTTGTTAGTATAAGTTCCTACTTTTGGTTACTTTGAATACTATTTCACCACCATCCTTTCACTTCTTTCCTTTCCATTTCCTTCACTATCCGAACACCATATATCCTTCACCTAAATCTTCCATTTTCTTCCCTTTTCTTTTCCAGCACAACCTTATACCTCTGCAGCCATACTCTTTCATTCTCTTTCCTCATCTTTCATCATATTTCCACAAGAGGACGTTCGTGAAGACAAGGCTTGCTTGCATTCTAGATCGGGACAATCAAAGCTTCTCTCTACAATACCAATTGGAGAGAGTTGGAGCGTATCAACAAGTCCAGTAGCACCTGAACAAGTAACCTACAAGTGTATGGCAGCCAGTACAACAAGTGAGAGCCGAATTGATAATGCCATGTGTTCATGTGAGCCTGTACCGTGCGTAACCATGCAAAACGGCTTAATGTAAAAATAAGAATCCAAATATATTTTTGGGTTCATTTCCTCCCAAAGCGCGACAAATGGAGTTCAAAGTAACCGAGTGACATTTGTTGGACGTTTTCACCATGTGCGGCAAGTGAATGGAATTTCAACACAAAGGCAGCACATGTGAGCGACAGAAAAGGATAAGTACAAGTTGTTTTTAATTTGAAATTCCACGAGCACAGTTCACGTGTGCAGATTTCTTGAAATTCAAATGGGACGCACATAAAACATGTGCTCAATTATGTGCCGCCTAACACAACTCAAATGCACGGCCAGTAGTGAGTGCCGCCACTTTAGGAAGTTCTCTTTTTTTCATTTGAATTTAATATTCAAATGTCTTCAAATAACAGCCACATGTTTGTAAACCGGCCAACTTCCATTATATTATATATATTGGCCGAATTTAACTTATAAAGGGTGGATCATTTTATGAATAAAATTCTTGTGAGATTATTCTCTCAATTTCGGTTTTGTTGAATTCAAAACAAAGAGCATGTTCTCTTATCCAATGCATAACCGACCATGATTATAAAGAAGAATTCAATCTTCTCGTGGGGTAATGAACAGGAAAAAGCCTTTCTGAACATTAAACATTGTTTGACAAAAGCACCAGTGTTAGTCTTACCTAACTTTGATAAAACTTTCGAGATTAAGTGTGATGCTTCAAGTGTAGGTATAGGCGTTGTTTTGAAGCAGGAAAAAAAGGCCCATTACATATTTCAGTGAGAAACCGAGTGGAGCAACATTGAACTATCATGTCTACGACAAGGAGATGTATGCACTGATTCGGGCATTGGAGACTTGGCAGCATTATTTGTTGGCTAAGGAGTTTGTGAATCACACTGATCATGATCAGCATAAATTGAATAAATGACATGCTAAATGGGTTGAATTTCTTGAGTCTTTTCCTTATGTCATTCGTTACAAAAGTGTAAAGACAATGTCGTTGTTGATGCTTTATCACACAGATATGCACTTTTAAATTGCCTTGATTCTCATTTGATTGGATTTGCATATATTCGTGAGTTATACACTGATGATCCTGATTTTAGAGATAAGTTTAATGCTTGTGAAAAAGATGCAGGTGGAAAGTTTTACAGGCATGATGGTTATCTTTTCAAAGAAAACAGGATATGCATTCCACAAGGATCTATGCGTGATATTCTGATACGTGAAGCACATGAAGATGGACTAATGGGTCACTTTGGAGTCACCAAGACGTTGCAGACATTGAAGGAGCATCTATTTTGGCCTAAGATGCGCAGGGATGTTGAAAGGCACTGTGAACGTTGTGTGACTTGTAGGAAAGCAAAATCGAAGGTTTCCCCACATGGTATGTACTTACCTTTACCTATTTATGATCCCCTTGGAATGATATTCCGATGGATTTTGTTTTGGGACTACCTAGAACTAGGACATGTAGAGATAGTATATATTTTTTTGTTGATAGGTTCTCGAAGATGGAACATTTAATTGCAAGCCATAAGACTAATGATGCTGTGAATGTGGCTAACTTGTTCTTTAGAGATGTTGTCCGTTTGCATGGTCTTCCTAGGTCAATTGTTTTCGACAGGGATGTAAAGTTTTTGAGTCACTTCTGGAGCAAACTAGGTACGAAACTTATGTTTTCTTCTACTTGTCATCCCCAGATTGATGGACAAACTGAGGTTGTTAACAGAGTTTTATCTACTTTACCTCGTTCCATCATTAAAAAGAACATTAAAACTTGGGAAGATTGTTTGCCACATGTTGAATTTGCATATAATCATGATGTACATTCTAGTACTAAGATGTCACCATTTGAGGTTGTTTATGGATTTAATCCTATCACTCCTCTAGATATGTCATCTTTGCCATAGAAACAGGTGATGAACAAGGATGGTCAAAGCAAAGCAGAATATGTGAAGAAATTGCATCAACTGGTTAAGGAGAACCTAGAATGAAGGACTCAACAGTATGAAAAGAAAGCAAACAAAGGAAGGAAGTGAGTCACCTTCGATGTTGGTGATTGGGTGTGGGTTCATTTCCAAAAAGAACAATTTCCATCCCAAAGATGGTCTAAGCTGTTACCACGAGGAGATGGTCCTTTTCAGGTGTTGGCGAAAGTGAATGACAACGCCTACAAGTTGGATTTACCGGGTGAATACAATGTAAGTGCCACATTTAATGTTTCTGATTTAATCCCTTATGACGATTCTGCAGATTTGAGGACAAATCCTTTTTAAGAAGGGGGATGATGTGAGCACATCCATGCCAGCAAAGGAGATTGATCCAGAGGTCTTGCCAATAGGACCAATCACTCGTTTTAAGGCAAAGAAATTTAGGGAAGTTCTTTCCTTCACTTGTGCTAACATTTCTGAATCTTTTGATAATGTTTGTGCCTTAGACAATAAGCTTTATAATGTGTTGCATGCTGATATGTGACACACTTATACTATACTACTTATATATATGTGTTTGTTATGTATATATTATGTTAAGTGTTTTTTAGATTAGTTTGCCATCTTATAATATTGTATGTCAAGCTATGTCAGCTTGTTGTGTGTTATTACAATAAGGTTGCATTGTTTTATAGCTTATGATAGAGTAGCGCAAGCTTGGATTTGGAAGCCTTCAATCAAGTTGCAAGAACTAGGGACTCTAGACTCAATCAAGAAGATTAGGAGCAGATCTGAAAATTCAAGAGAAAAGAGAAGGGCTTTTCTTGAAAATTTCAGATTAAATGCTGGAAAATCAAAGAAACGAAGATAAGAAAGAAGATAAGGGGATAAATAATAAGAATTAAAATAAAAAGATTAAAAAAGATAAATATAGAGGTAGATAAAACAAATCTGAAAATTCAGCTTTGTTTATGGCTATGGAGATGGCATGAAGTTGAAGATGGACATGGCTTGATGGATTTGTGATGGTTTTGTCCTCGACACCCTCTTAGATGCAATTACCTAAGCAAGCAACCTCAAGCGGCTCTAACCCACCCTCCTAGACGCGATTACCTACATGAGTGTGAAGATGATCTCCCTCACAAGAACTCGTCGAACTTATGTTGAAGAAGACTTCTAAGGCACAAGTAATCAGCAATTGCAAAATAAACTCACTAAATATTTCATTAATCAAAGAAAATCTGAATAATCTTCCTTTCAATGGAGGATTCATCCTTTTATAGGTGAAGGATAGCCAAAGTAATTTAACTTCTACTAAAACTAGAAAACCCTAATTTAATTAAAAAAATAAAATAAAAACAACCTGCAAACTCCTTGTACTTGGGCAGCAAGGAATAAGGTGATAAGGCAAGTGATAAGCTGATATGTGCTGATTTCTTGGGCTGCAAGTAGGCTTGGTTGCTTGGGAGGCAAGTAATCGGTTGTTAGGGCTTCTTTTTGGACGAAATTTGAAGGGATTTGGGCTTATTTGACTGGCAAGTACTTTGGTTTTGGGTAGGAAAGGATGTATGGGTTGTTTTAATGTAAGCTAGGCCTAAATAACACTTGTAAATCCTAACTTGGGCTAAAAATAAAAGTCTAACACAATCTTTTCATAATAAGAAGTATTGAGTCTAAATAAAATAAAAGGGCTAACTAATGGACATCTAAAGGCTCATGGATATTTATCCCCAAAGGTGCAGCAAGTTGGGTTTTTGTGATCCAATTATGCTCAAAGAATTTTAAGTGTGGGCTTCCTTCAAGAAATTCTTCTTTCTTCATGGCAGCTTGCAATCCTTTGCTCACAAATCCTTGAACGATTGAATTTAGCTTGCTCTTGATCATCTTGGACTTGGATCGAGTTATTGGGCCAAGTGAAAAAGTAAGTCCATCTCGTCCTTGGAATTGTCTTGTGGTACATGTATCATCCTCTCCCTCCTCAAAAGGATTCGTCCACGAATCTGAAATGTCAAAGGGAGAAAGATCAGCAACATTGAAAGTTGTACTCACATTATACTCACCAGGTAGATCAATTCGGTATGCATTATTATTGATTTTTTCAAGGACTTGGAATGGTCAATCTCCTCTTGGATCCAACTTGGATTTCCTATGGTTTGGAAATCTCTCTTTACGCATGTGCAACCAAACTCAATCTCCTGGTTCAAAGACAACTTGGCGCTGGCCTTTGTTGACTTTAGCAGCAATATTTTCATATGTTTTCTCCATTCTTTTCTTTGCCTTAGCGTGTATGGATTTAACCAATTCTGCTTTCTTTGCACCATCTAAGCTGCAAATATTATCAATAGGCAAAGGGACGAGGTCTAAAGCAGATAAGGGGTTAAAACCATAAACTACTTCAAATCGGGAATAACCGGTGGAGGAATGAATAGAACGGTTGTAGGCAAACTCTACGAAAGGTAAATATTCTTCCCAAGTCTTAGTGTTCTTTCCGACAACGGTTCTGAGTAACACACCTAATATCCGGTTTATTACCTCGGTTTGTCCGTCCGTCTGTGGATGACAAGTTGTAGAATAGAGTAGTTTGGTACCTATTTTTCCCCACAAAACCTTCTAAAAATGGCTTATGAACTTGACATCTCTATCGGAAACAATGGTGCATAGAATTCCATGAAGTCGTACTACTTCTCTAAAGAAGAGATCAGCGACATGTGTAGCACTGTCCGTTTTGTGGCAAGGTATAAAGTGAGCCATCTTTGAAAACCTGTCGAACACAACAAAAATACTATCTCGGCCCCTCTTGGTACGAGGTAATCCAAGAATAAAGTCCATAGATAAATTGACCCAAGGGAGGTATATAAACCATTAAAACTAACCTTGGATTTGGCTTGTTTACATACTATGCAAGATGCACATACTTTCTCCACAATTTTCGTCATATGTGGCCAAAAGAAGTGCTCCATTACCATGTCCAAAGTTTTGGAGATGCCAAAGTGTCCCATTAAGCCTCCGGAGTATGATTCATGGACTAGAAGTTCTCTAATGGATCCTTATGGTATACACAACCTGTTCATTCAGAAATGAAACTCATCTACAAGATAAAACTTGTTAAAAGCACCTTTTAAACAATGAGTATAAATTTCCTTAAAATTTGGGTCATTAGGATATAATTCCTTTATATGCTCAAATCCCAATATAGTAGCATGCATTTGAGTAATTAGGGTATACCTTCGAGATAGTGCATCCGCTACTACATTATCCTTACCTTTCTTGTATTCGATGATATAAGGGAATGTTTCAATGAATTCCACCCAACGAGCATGTCTCTTGCTCAAGTTACCTTGGCCGTTGAGCCACTTCAAGGATTCATGGTCAGTGTGTATGACAAACTCCTTTGGAAGAAGGTAGTGTTGCCAAACTTCAAATGCACGAACAAATGCAAGGAGCTCTTTATCATATGTTGAGTAGTTCAAATGTGCTCCTTTTAACTTCTCACTAAAGTAAGTGATTGATTGTTTTTCCAGCAAAAGAACCGCACCTATGCCTATACCGGAGGCATCACATTCTAACTCAAAAGTGTTAGAGAAATCGGGAAGGCGAAGAATTGGGGCAGTACAAAGCTTACCTTTTAGGGTGATACGGACACAGCCCTGTATACGTGAACGTTGAGCTTGAGAAAGTGGATAAGGATGTTGGTGCAAATGTTGGATCGGTGAAAAGATGGTTGAAGATAGGCGATGACGTTGGAGATGGAAGATAAATAGATAAATTGTCCTCGGCACCCTCTTGATCGCAATTAATCAAGCAAGCAACCTCAAACGGCTCTAACCCACCCTCCTAGACACAGTTACCTAGGCAAGCAGGAGTGTGAAGATCAACAACAAATTCTTACGAACTTGAAGAATCGCTTCCAACGAAAGCAACTTCAAACTTTCAGGGAAGTTTGCTTTTTCACTTGTTACATACTAATGTGTAGCATTTTTTATGCTATATTATTTATATTGGTGTGTTTACTATATATATAGTATGTTTGGTGTGTTTTGAATAAGTTTGATATGCCTTATAATGTTTTTATATTTGTTTAAGTGTTTTGAATAAGTTTAATATGCCTTATAATTTTTTTTATATTTTTTTAAGTGTTATTGAATAAGTTTACAAAACTCTGATAGGTGTTTCATTGTTTTGTGATAGGTACATAAGAGGACACTAGCTCAAGTGAGCATATACAGCTCAACTTCAGCTCAAGTGAGTGCATGCAGCTCATCTCCAGCTCACCAGAGTGTATGCAGCTCGGTTCAGCTTAGGAGAGTGTAACCAGCTCACTTTCAGAGAGTTCGATTCAGCTCAATCATTCCCAGTCAGCTCAGCTTTAGCTCCACTAGCTCAATTACAGCTGACCAGTCTAGAAGCACCTGAACAAGTGTCCTACAAGTGTGAGTTGAATTGACAGTGTCCTGTGTTCGTGCGAGCATGTACCGTGCGAAAATAGGAGAACGTTGCATGTTCCATGCAAATCGGCTAAGAGAGCAGCAAGCATGCATTGCTACAAATGGAATTTAAAATTCAAAGAAACAAATATGTGCAACTGAGTGTCCCTTGTCCTTTTTCACCCATGTGCTGCAAATGGGGTTTGAAATTCCTTTACACAAAGTGCGGCACAAAGATAAGAATAATTGGTGCAGTTGAAATTACTTTGTTCTCTTTTGCATGGGCGGATAAGATCAAAGTCACACATCCCACATGTGCTGATTTGTTTGAATTTCAAACAAAAGCACATTTTGCATGTGCTTTATTCAAGTGTCGCCCAACATTAGGAAATACATGGCTGATTTCTTAAAGCCGCCCAAAGGAAGTTTAACTTTTGAATTTTAATATTCAAATGATAAAATTTCAGCCACTCAATGTAAACCGGCCAACCACCTTATTGTATTATATATTTGCCGAAATATGCTTGTAACGAGGTTAGACATTTTGGAAATAAAATTTGTTTGAGAGAGTTTCTCTTGTTCGGTTCTTTTTAGAACTATCTTTTGACATTTCAGACTTTGTTTTGATTTGTCAAATTTACTTGATACGTCGGGTTCCTAGATCGCTATCTAGTGGGTCCAAGTCCTCTGACGTGAAGCATATTTGATTCGGGTTTGCTCAATAGATTGTTCAGGTTCTTTCGAGCTTTCCGTCTTTGACGTTAGACAAATTCGATTCGGGTTCGTTCAGCAGATTGTTCGAGTTCTTTCGAGTTTAACGTTGCCAAACTTTCGCTGATTTTCTAGCAACGTTTCTGCCACAATTTGGTCACCAAATCAGCCTTGAAAGCTCGTTGAAGCCTTCATCTTTGTTTGAGTCCAAATTCGTCCAGAAATTCTTACACCCTTTTCTTTGTTTCTTTTTATTTTTTTCTTGTTATTTAAACTACCTAAAACGTCCATACTTGTGTTTTATTGCAGAGAAATGTTTGCTACGATCCTAGATCCGTTTACGAACAAGGAGCGTTGTTTCTGAAGTAACGTACCCCTTTATCATATGGTAATCAAAGCTTTGGTCGGATTATAGCACTTTCTGCACTACAAGAGATAAAAAAAATACAAAAGTAAAAAAAATCGAAATTCTGGGTGAAAAAAGTCAAATCAACAAAAAATTCAAAAAAAATTCAAAAATTAAGATTCGAATATTTGGTCTATTTTTACGTTCGTATGTGTTGTTGGTTCGTGAAAATTATGAAGGATGATCAAATTTGCCATGGAATACTTCGAAATCACCCTAAACAACTTCTTCTTGTTTGTTCGGTGATAGGGTCGCTGCAAGCATTCCTATTGCAGTAAGTTCTTTGTTTTTCGTTCCTTCATTTCACTTTTCAGGCTTGTTCTTCGTTTCATCACCAAATTTCCAGCCACCTTTCTTTTATTTTCTAATCTTTTATTTTTATTCTAACAACCCCTAAACCATTCTTAACCTTTGTTTTTCTTCACCTTTTTTTAAGTTTTCTTGAAAGTTTGACACAGTTAACAAGTTTGAAGGATCGAGTTAGTTCTTTAAAGAACTGTGATATGTGCACGTTTGACCCTAAATCAGCAACCTTCAATTTGAGGACAAATCGCTCAAAAGAAGGAGGGGATGATGTGTGCACGCTCACCATCAAGTTTTGCACACTTTCATGTTGTGTTTCACACATGAAAGACCCGAGAGTTTTCCTTACTTCTCTCATATTACTTACTTTTTCTACACCAATTCGGCCAAAGGAGGGAGACACCAAGGCTGCCGAATCATTCCCTCTCCCATACACACCATTTCGGCCACCCCCTTTCATTTACTATAAATATGTAATGCATTTTCATTTGTAAACACACAATTCAGATTATAAAAATTACTTTGTGAGGTTTTCTCTCATCCATGTTCTTTTTAGAACTTCTTGACTTATCAAATCTTTATTGATTTGTGGCGTCTCCCTTGTCTTTCCATCTTGATACTTTAGACTGTTAAACATCCATTGTTTCTCAGTCTAAGTCCTTTTACCACCCTCAAGGCCTCATCCAAGTTAGTGTATATGCTCCTTAGCAAATGTTCATCTTTTTAGGCCTTTGAATACTACCAACATCCTTTCTCTTCACCATCTTCCATACACCATCCGAAACCATCTTCCTTTCCTTACACCCTTTTGACATATAAACACTACCATCCTTCCGCAACCTATCTCCTTTCATCCATTTCAACATATTTTCACAAGAAAACATTCGTGATACAAGGCTTGCTTGCATTCAAAGGTCCGGGCAATCAAAGCTTCTCTCTACAACATCAATTGGAGAATTGAAGCGTATCATGTGGTATCAGAGAAACAAGGAAGAATCAAGTAAGCTCTATATCTTCTTATTTCAATTCTGCTATAAAAAAGAAAGAAAATTCAGATTGTTCCAAATATAAGGAATCTGAATTAGATCAAAAAAAAGAAAATCAGAATTTCAAAAGGGTGAAGATTGAAGTATAAACGTCCAAGCAAATAACTCCGAGAAGTTCCTCAAGTTTGTAAGTCAAGTTTTGTGGTAACATTTCTGTTTTCTTCATTTCTTTCATTTCTATAAATCATTTATTTTCTTCATAGATTATATTAACACAGCTCAAGGGATTGTGCTACAGGTCAGTTCCAGCTCAAAGTGTCAGAATCAGCTTAAAACGTTGTTTGGCCGTTTCAAGACTCTACAAGCTGCCAAATGGTTCGAGGACACTTATGAAATCTTAAAAGAGCTCAAGAGTACTAAAGGACCAGCTCACTCAGCTCAAAACATATTCAAAGAGCTCAAATAGCAAAAGGGTGATTTCTGAGCAAAGGAGGATTCGTTTCAGCTCCAAAACACTCTAGTAGCTAGAGGACATCTTAAAGGCACTTCAAGACTAGCTCACTCAGCTAATGGAAGCTCGGATCAGCTCAAATCAACTACTCACCTTTAGCTAGCTAAGTCAGCTAGCTAGCTCAGCTCAAGTCAGCTAAAGCCTAGCTCGTCCAGCTCCTTCAGTGACCAGCTAGTGACACTAGCTACCTAGCTAAGTGATGGAAGGGCACCTACCTAGCCGAATAGCAAAGGAGGGAACCTAGGCACCTCTACACACCTTGGCGCCAATTTGGAATGGTGCAAGGCTGCCGAATAGTGCTTGATAGGTTATCAACACCTATTCAAGCCCTTATCACACCAATTCGGCCAAAAGAGGGAGACACCAAGGCTGCCGAATCATTCCCTCTCCCCTACACACCATTTCGGCCACCCCCTTTCATTTACTAAAAATATGTAATGCATTTTCATTTGTAAACAAACAATTCAGATTATAAAAATTACTTTGTGAGGTTTTCTCTCATCCTTGTTCTTTTTAGAACTTCTTGACTTATCAAATCTTTATTGATTTGTGGCGTCTCCCTTTTCTTTCCATCTTGATACTTTAGATTGTTAAACATCCATTGTTTCTCAGTCTAAGTCCTTTTACCACCCTCAAGGCCTCATCCAAGTTAGTGTATATGCTCCTTAGCATATGTTCATCTTTTTGAGTCTTTGAATACTACCAACATCCTTTCTCTTCACCATCTTCCATACACCATCCGAAACCATCTTCCTTTCCTTACACCCTTTTGACATACAAACACTACCATCCTTCCGCAACCTATCTCCTTTCATCCATTTCAACATATTTTCACAAGAAAACATTCATGATACAAGGCTTGCTTGCATTCAAAGGTCCGGGCAATCAAAGCTTCTCTCTACAACATCAATTGGAGAGTTGAAGCGTATCATATGGTATCTGAGCAACAAGGAAGAATCATGTAAGCCCTATATTTTCTTATTTCAATTCTGATATAAAAAAGAAAGAAAATTCAGATTGTTTAAAATACAAGGAATCTGAATTAGATAAAAAAAAGAAAATCAGAATTTCAAAAGGGTGAAGATTGAAGTACAAACGTCCAAGCAACCAACTCCGAGAAGTTCCTCAAGTTTGATTGCTCACGACCAGTTTGTAAGTCAAGTTTTGTGGTAATGTTTCTGTTTTCTTCATTTCTTTCATTTCTATAAATCATTTGTTTTCTTCATAGATTATATTAACACATCTCAAGGGAGTGTGCTACAGCTCAGTTCCAGCTCAAAGTGTCAGAATCAGCTCAAAACGTTGTTTGGCCGTTTCAAGACTCTACAAGCTGCCAAATGGTTCGAGGACACTTATGAAGTCTTAAAAGAGCTCAAGAGTACTAAAGGACCAGCTCACTCAGCTCAAAACAGCTTCAAAGAGCTCAAATAGCAAAAGGGTGATTTCTGAGCAAAGGAGGATTCGTTTCAGCTCCAAAACACTCCAGTAGCTAGAGGACAACTTAAAGGCACTTCAAGACTAGCTCACTCAGCTAATGGAAGCTCGGATCAGCTCAAATCAACTACTCACCTTTAGCTAGCTAAGTCAGCTAGCTAGCTCAGCTCAAGTCAGCTTAAGCCTAGCTCGTCCAGCTCCTTCAGTGGACCAGCTAGTGACACTAGCTACCTAGCTAAGTGATGGAAGGGCACCTACCTAGCCGAATAGCAAAGGAGGGAACCTAGGCACCTCTACACACCTTGGCGCCAATTTGGAATGGTGCAAGGCTGCCGAATAGTGCTTGATAGGTTATCAACACGTATTCAAGCCCTTATCACACCAATTCGGCCAAAGGAGGGAGACACCAAGGCTGCCGAATCATTCCCTCTCCCCTACACACCATTTCGGCCACCCCCTTTCATTTACTATAAATATGTAATGTATTTTCATTTGTAAACAAACAATTCAGATTATGAAAATTACTTTGTGAGGTTTTCTCTCATCCTTGTTCTTTTTAGAACTTCTTGACTTATCAAATCTTTATTGATTTGTGGCGTGTCCCTTTTCTTTCCATCTTGATACTTTAGATTGTTAAACATCCATTGTTTCTCAGTCTAAGTCCTTTTACCACCCTCAAGGCCTCATCCAAGTTAGGGTATATGCTCCTTAGCATATGCTCATCTTTTTGAGCCTTTGAATACTACCAACATCCTTTCTCTTCACCATCTTCCTACTTATCTATCTTCCTTTCCTTACACCCTTTTGACATACAAACACTACCATCCTTCCGCAACCTATCTCCTTTCATCCATTTCAACATATTTTTACAAGAAAACATTCGTGATACAAGGCTTGCTTGCATTCAAAGGTCTGGGCAATCAAAGCTTCTCTCTACAACATCAATTGGAGAGTTGGAGCGCATCAAACTGTTTGCGAGAGAACGAGTGGAAAAGGCATTTGAGCGTGTGAGAACAGCAGGGGAGACAAAAAAGCCATTCAAGAATTCTCCTGAGTGAAACACGAGCGCTGAGTGTTATTTTCTGAGTGCACTGTTCTTTGGAGTGATCCGTGAGACTTTGTTGAGCATGTTATTGTGAGGTCCTTATTCTTTATTTTACTAACATATAACATCTTTTCTTTTGTTTGTTTTAGTGTTTGAAAATGGCAGGTTCTGATGATAATTCGGGTGAACAACAACCACTGAATCTCAATATGCAAGCCTTACAGCGGATGATGCAACGAGTGATTGCTAATGCATTGAAACATATACATTCTCAATTGGATAGATTAGATGGGGGTTGTTCCCATTCTGTCCATGAAGAGATAAATGATGACAATGTGCAGACATTGGCTACCGGTGAAGCACTTGTTGACAAGAGAAGTCTGAATGATCAACCATCACAGGATGAACCGCCACGAAACAACCTCTTCCATACGAGATGCAACGTAAACAACAAGGTATGTATTGTGATTATTGATAGTGATGTGTGCACGTTCACCAGCAAGTTTTGCACACTTTCATGTTGTGTTTTAAACATGAAACACACAAGAGTTTTCTTTACTTCTCTCATATTACTTACTTTTTCTACACTCATTTCTGGTTATTTAGATTCATGTTATCACATTATACTCTGTATATGTTTTGCATACTTTATTTTCATGACCTTAGCATATTATATGTGATACCCATACTTAAGCTTAAAACCACATCTTTACTTTTATGCACTTATTAAGTCATTTAAGTCCTAAATTGTAATAAGCATAGAACTAATGTTTCTTTCATTATGTTTTATACATAGGTTATATTAACACAGCTCAAGGGAGTGTGCTACAGCTCTGTTCCAGCTCAAAGTGTTAGAATCAGCTCAAAATGTTGTTTGGCCGTTTCAAGACTCTACAAGCTGCCAAACGGTCCGAGAACACTTATGAAGTCTTAAAAGAGCTCAAGGATACTAAAGAACCAGCTCACTCAGCCCAAAACAGCTTCAAAGAGCTCAAATAGCAAAAGGGTGATTTCTGAGCAAAGGAGGATTCGTTTCAGCTCCAAAACACTCCAGTAGCTAGAGGACAACTTAAAGGCACTTCAAGACTAGCTCACTCGGCTAATGGAAGCTCGGATCAGCTCAAATCAACTACTCACCTTTAGCTAGCTAAGTCAGCTAGCTAGCTCAACTCAAGTCAGCTCAAGCCTAGCTCGTCCAGCTCCTTCAGTGGACCAGCTAGTGACACTAGCTACCTAGCTAAGTGATGGAAGGGCACCTACCTAGCCGAATAGCAAAGGAGGGAACCTAGGCACCTCTACACACCTTGGCGCCAATTTGGAATGGTGCTAGGCTGCCGAATAGTGCTTGATAGGTTATCAACACCTATTCAAGCCCTTATCACACCAATTCGGCCAAAGGAGGGAGACACCAAGGCTGCCGAATCATTCCCTCTCCCCTACACACCATTTCGGCCACCCCTTTCATTTACTATAAATATGTAATTCATTTTCATTTGTAAACACACAATTCAGATTATAAAAATTACTTTGTGAGGTTTTCTCTCATCCTTGTTCTTTTTAGAACTTCTTGACTTATCAAATCTTTATTGATTTGTGTCGTCTCCCTTGTCTTTCCATCTTGATACTTTAGATTGTTAAACATCCATTGTTTCTCAGTCTAAGCCCTTTTACCACCCTCAAGGCCTCATCCAAGTTAGTGTATATGCTCCTTAGCATATGTTAATCTTTTTGAGCCTTTGAATACTACCAACATCCTTTCTCTTCACCATCTTCCATACACCATCCAAAACCATCTTCCTTTCCTTACACCCATTTGACATACAAACACTACCATCCTTCCGCAACCTATCTTCTTTCATCCATTTCAACATATTTTCACAAAAAAACATTCATGATACAAGGCTTGCTTGCATTCAAAGGTCCATGCAATCAAAGCTTCTCTCTACAACATCAATTGGAGAGTTGAAGCATATCATGTGGTATCATAGCAACAAGGAAGAATCAAGTAAGCCCTATATCTTCTTATTTCAATTCTGATATAAAAAAAGAAAGAAAATTCAGATTGTTCCAAATACAAGGAATCTGAATTAGATAAAAAAAAGAAAATCAGAATTTCAAAAGGGTGAAGATTGAAGTACAAACGTCCAAGCAACCAACTCCGAGAAGTTCCTCAAGTTTGATTGCTCACGACCAGTTTGTAAGTCAAGTTTTGTGGTAACGTTTCTCTTTTCTTCATTTCTTTCATTTCTATCCTTTATTTTTTTCTTTCATTTCAGTCCCTAAACTTTTTCCTTTTCATTTTAAACTCTTTCTTTCGTTCTATTTCCAACCCTAACCATTGTTTTGCAGCCCAAACGCCATATTATCAATAAAAGTTTTGACAGGTTCGAGTTAGTTCTCTTAAGAACTCGTTTTGAGAGAATTTGAGTGGAAAAAGGCACAGAGAGTTTGTGAGAGCAGAAGAGGACAAATAAAAGCCATATAAGTCCTAGAGTGCAAAAACGAGTGAATTGAGCGACATCTTACTTTCCTTGGAGTGAACGTGAGGATTTTGTGTGTATAAACTGGTGAGGTCCTAAATTCCTATCATATTTTCAATTTAAAATGTCTCAGCATGCAGGTGACAATGAAGAAGAACGCCCTACTCAAAACCTCCAGACTCAAGCACTAATTCAGGAGATGAGAAGGCTTCTACGTGCAGAATTAGAGCCTATTCATGAGAGGATGGATCGGCTTGAAGGTTCCCAAGGAGATAACCGAAGCAATAGGAGACATGAGAGGCAAAACCGGCCTAGGAATATCTTTCAGCATGAGATTGTTGAAGAAAATGATGCAGAGGATGTCGTATCCCTCAGAAGTCATGCAAGAGACCGAGGCCAGGTTGATGACAATTTGGGAAGCATTCGGGTTAACATACCTCCTTTTCAAGGCAAAACAGATCCAGAAGCTTATTTAGAATGGGAAAGCAAGGTCGAACACATTTTCGAATGTCACAACTATTCGGAACAGAAGAAGGTTCGATTGGCACCCATGGAATTCACTAATTATGCTTTGATATGGTGGGATCAGTTGAAGAGCTCTAGGAGAAGAAACGGTGAAAGACCAATCAGCACATGGACACAAATGAAAGGTATAATGAGAAAAAGATTTGTACCTAACCATTATCACTGTGATCTCTATTATAAGTTGCAGAACCTCAAACAAGGCAACAGAAGCGTGGAGGATTATTATAAAGAAATGGAAGTTGCCATGATCCGTGCAAGTGTGGAGGAAGATCGAGAGGCTACCATGGCCAGGTTTCTAGCAGGGCTTAATCAAGACATTGCTAATGTGGTGGAATTACAACACTACATTGAAATTGAAGAAATGGTGCACATGGCCATTAAAATTGAAAGGCAGCAACGTAGGAGGACTTCCTCTAGGAGCGTCATCACCTCTGCACCAAAGAAGGCCACTCCTTTTCAGGCCAAGGAACTAGCTGAATCTTCCAAGAGTAAGGCTGTTGTAGAGAATGCTCTAGGGAAGCAATCAGAACCACATACCCGGTCCAGAGCAATCAAATGCTTCAAGTGCTTAGGACATGGCCATATTGCTAGTCAATGTCTTAACAAGAATACTATGCTTCTAATGGACAATGGGGAAATTGCATCAGATCAAGAAGAAGAAATCCAAGAAGAAGAATTAGAATCTGAAGAAGAGGAGATCACCCCTGCTGTGGATGGCAAATTAATGGTGGTCAAGAGACTCCTAAATGCTCAAATGGCAGCAGAAGAAGAACAAAGAGAAAACATCTTCCACACCCGGTGCCATGTTCAAGATAAAGTTTGTTTTCTGATCATCGACGGAGGAAGTTGCACAAATGTGGCCAGCACACTTATGGTAGACAAATTGGGCCTTAAAACCCTCAAACATCCAGCACCATACAAGCTTCAGTGGCTGAACGATTCGGGAGAGTTAAAGGTTACCAAACATGTTCTTATTCCTTTCTCCATTGGTTCTTGCAAAGATGAAGTTCTGTATGATGTTGTACCCATGCATGCTAGCCATATACTACTCGGGAGGCCATGGCAATATGATCGAAGAACCATGCATGGTTGCTACTCAAATCGGTTCATATTCAAGCATGAAGGAAAGAAGATTGTTCTCACGCCAATGACTCCTAAACAAGTGCAGCATGATCAGAATTTGATGAAACAAAGTGTGGAGGCATGGAAGCAAGAAAAGGCTCAAGCAAAACTCAAAGCCAAGGATGACCAAATGAGCGGCAATATTGAAATGATTAGGGAATGTCTTTTGACACGCCCTATGATCAAATCAGTTTACTCTAACCCCAATCAACCACATGTTTCTTTTTCTTTTTCTTTGCAGAAAACTAATAAGAAATTTGGAAAGGAAGCACACCAAGGTTCTATCATTCATAGAGGAGACTGTCCTAAACCAGCAACCTTCGATTTGAGGACAAATCGCTCAAAAGAAGGAGGGGATGATGTGTGCACGTTCACCAGCAAGTTTTGCACACTTTCATGTTGTGTTTTAAACATGAAAGACACATGAGTTTTCTTTACTTCTCTCATATTACTTACTTTTTCTACACTCATTTCTGGTTATTTAGATTCATGTTATCACATCATACTCTGTATATGTTTTGCATACTTTATTTTCATGACCTTAGCATATTATATGTGATACCCATACTTAAGCTTAAAACCACATATTTACTTTTATGCACTTATTAAGTCATTTAAGCCCTAAATTGTAATAAGCATAGAACTAATGTTTCTTTCATTGTGTTTTATTCATAGGTTATATTAATACAGCTCAAGGGAGTGTGCTACAGCTCGGTTCCAGCTCAAAGTGTCAGAATCAGCTCAAAACGTTGTTTGGCCGTTTCAAGACTCTACAAGCTGCCAAATGGTTCGAGGACACTTATGAAGTCTTAAAAGAGCTCAAGGATACTAAAGGACCAGCTCACTCAGCTCAAAACAGCTTCAAAGAGCTCAAATAGCAAAAGGGTGATTTCTGAGCAAAGGAGGATTCGTTTCAGCTCCAAAACACTCCAGTAGCTAGAGGACAACTTAAAGGCACTTCAAGACTAGCTCACTCAGCAAATGGAAGCTCGGATCAGCTCAAATCAGCTACTCACCTTTAGCTAGCTAAGTCAGCTAGCTAGCTCAGCTCAAGCCTAGCTCGTCCAGCCCATCTCCAGCTCCTCTGACTACTACCAGCTCCTTCAGTGGACCAGCTAGTGACACTAGCTACCTAGCTAAGTGATGGAAGGGCACCTACCTAGCCGAATAGCAAAGGAGGGAACCTAGGCACCTCTACACACCTTGGCGCCAATTTGGAAAGGTGCAAGGTTGTCGAATAGTGCTTGATAGGTTATCAACACCTATTCAAGCCCTTATCACACCAATTCGGCCAAAGGAGGGAGACACCAAGGCTGCCGAATCATTCCCTCTCCCATACACACCATTTCGGCCATCCTCTTTCATTTACTATAAATATGTAATGCATTTTCATTTGTAAACACACAATTCAGATTATAAAAATTACTTTGTGAGATTTTCTCTCATCCTTGTTCTTTTTTAAACTTCTTGACTTATCAAATCTTTATTGATTTGTGGCGTCTCCCTTGTCTTTCCATCTTGATACTTTAGATTGTTAAACATCCATTGTTTCTCAGTCTAAGTCCCTTTACCACCCTCAAGGCCCCATCCAAGTTAGGGTATATGCTCCTTAGCATATGTTCATCTTTTTGAGCCTTTGAATACTACCATCATCCTTTCTCTTCACCATCTTCAATTCACCATCCGAAACCATCTTCCTACTTATCTATCTTCCTTTCCTTACACCCTTATGACATATAAACACTACCATCCTTCCGCAACCTATCTCCTTTCATCCATTTCAACATATTTTCACAAGAAAACATTCGTGATACAAGGCTTGCTTGCATTCAAAGGTCCGGGCAATCAAAGTTTCTCTCTACAACATCAATTGGTGAGTTGGAGCGTATCAGGTAGTGGTAGTTGTGCTAACGTTGCTAGTACTCTCATGGTTGACAAGTTAGGACTGAAGAAGACCACGCATCCCAATATGTACAAGTTACAATGGTTGAATGATGGTGTTGAAATCAAAGTTACCGAACAAGTTGTTATACCATTTTTCATTGGTAAATACAAGGATGAAGTAACTTGTGATGTTTGTTCTATGGATACTTGTCATTTGTTGTTAGGAAGACCGTGGCAGTATGATAAGAGAGTTTTGCACGATTGTTACATCAATCGATACTCTTTTACTCATGAGGGCAAAAAGGTAACTTTGGCACCTATTACTCCAAGTGAAGTATATGAAGACGAAGTTCGTTTGAAAGTGAGTACTGCAGCTTGGAAGGCCAACAAAGAGAAGAATGAATGCGAAAAGAAGAGAGAAAATTCACAGGTATTATCTTATTTGACATTTTCTTCATTTCTTCTTCTAACTTGTAGGTTAATAAGGTGATGCCATGTGAAGTTCCCAAGGATGCTACTATTGTTATGTCTAGTGCATTTAAATTCTTTCTATAAATTCAGCAACCTTCTTTACCACGGTTTGACGTTCCTTTCCATTGTACTATTGATTTTTCATTTTATATGCTGATTTCTTTGGTTGTACATTGGATTGTGAACAACCTTGTGTTGTGATTCTGGATGATCGTCGAGATTCTTGTTGTTCTTCAGAGTTGCCTTTTTATGTCATTGTTTGCAGGATTACGAATGTGCAACAAGCATTGTCTGACTTTATGTTATGCATTATTCGGAAAGGTACAAGAAAGAAGGCATTTCCATTTTTGTTCTTTGTAAAAGAACTTGGTTCGAGAGGATGGCATTTGTGCCGAGCAAGACGACTGAGGAAGTTCCCTGCCAAGCGAAAGTCGAAATTGTTCCCTTTTGTAATGAGGGTTGATTTGGGGACAAATCGCATTAAAGAAGGGGGGATGATGTGAGCACGTTTATGCCACCCAACGAAAGCAACTTCAAACTTTCAAGGAAGTTTTCTTTTTCACTTGTTACATACTGATGTGTAACATTTTTATGCTATATTATTTATATTGGTGTGTTTATTATATATATAGTATGTTTGGTGTGTTTTGAATAAGTTTGATATGCCTTATAATGTTTTTATATTTGTTTAAGTGTTTTGAATAAGTTTAATATGCCTTATAATTTTTTTATATTTGTTTAAGTGTTATTGAATAAGTTTACAAAACTTTGATAGGTGTTTCATTGTTTTGTGATAGGTACATAAGAGGACACTAGCTCAAGTGAGCATATGTAGCTCAACTCCAGCTCAAGTGAGTGTATGCAGCTCATCTCAGCTCACCAGAGTGTATGCAACTCGGTCCAGCTCAGGAGAGTGTAACCAGCTCACTTTCAGCGAGTTCGATTCAGCTCAATCATTCCCAGTCAGCTTAGCTTTAGCTCCACTAGCTCAATTAAAGGTGACAAGTCTAGAAGCAGCTGAACAAGTGTCCTGCAAGTGTGAGTCGAATTGACAGTGTCCTGTGTTCGTGCGAGCATGTACCGTGCGAAAATAGGAGAACGTTGCATGTTCCATGCAAATCGGCTAAGAGAGTAGCAAGCATGCATTGTGACAAATGGAATTTAAAATTCAAAGAAACAAATATGTGCAGCCGAGTGTCCCTTGTCCTTTTTCACCCATGTGCTGCAAATGGGGTTTGAAATTCCTTTACACAAAGTGCGGCACAAAGATAAGAATAATTGGTGCAGTTGAAATTACTTTGTTCTCTTTTGCATGGGCGGATAAGATCAAAGTCACACATCCCACATGTGCTGATTTGTTTGAATTTCAAACAAAAGCACATTTTGCATGTGCTTTATTCAAGTGTCGCCCAACATTAGGAAATACATGGCTGATTTCTTAAAGCCGCCCAAAGGAAGTTTAACTTTTGAATTTTAATATTCAAATGATAAAATTTCAGCCACTCAATGTAAACCGACCGACCACCTTATTGTATTATATATTGGCCGAAATATGCTTGTAAAGAGGTTAGACATTTTGGAAATAAAATTTGTTTGAGAGAGTTTCTCTTGTTCGGTTCTTTTTAGAACTATCTTTTGACATTTCAGACTTTGTTTTGATTTGTCAAATTTACTTGATACTTTGGGTTCCTAGATCGCTATCTAGTGGGTCCAAGTCCTCCGACGTGAAGCATATTCAATTCGAGTTTGCTCAGTAGATTGTGCAGGTTCTTTCGAGCTTTCCGTCTTTGACGTTAGACAGATTCGATTCGGGTTCGTTCAGCAGATTGTTAGAGTTCTTTCGAGTTTAACGTTGGCAAACTTTCGCTGATTTTCCAGCAACGTTTCTGCCACAATTTGGTCACGGAATCAGCCTTGAAAGCCCGTTGAAGCCTTCATCTTTGTTCGAGTCCAAATTCGTCCAGAAATTCTTGCACCCTTTTCTTTGTTTGTTTTTATTTTATTTTTATTTTTTTCTTGTTATTTTAACTACCTAAAACGTCCATACTTGTGTTTTTTTGCAGAGAAATGTTTGCTACGATCCTAGATCCGTTTACAAACAAGGAGCGTTATTTCTGAAGCAATGGAGGTATCATTCGCCCTCGAATCTAAACCGGTCAATGGAGGAAGTTCATCAAAGTACCAGAAAAAAGATGTCTTGAAGGATCCTTGTGCATAGTCTCTTTTTGCAATGTAATTTACAGTTTCCTTCTCATTGAGATCATCACTATTATTCTTTTGGTTGCAAAGTGACTCTTTATCATCTTCAAAATTGTTATCAATGCTAGAAGAGGAATAAGCATAAATAGAAATTTGAAAACAATCAATGGTACCTTTTGTTTGTAGCGTACCTTCGTCAGTGTTTGTCGTTTGATGATCATCTTGAACCAAAATAGTAGGTTTGTCACTGGAACCAAACACACTACATAGAATTTCTTCCTCATCAATAGGCAAGGTTAAACTCTCGATGGTATCGCCTTCTTCATGTTCTTTAGGAGAACAAATTTCTTTATCATGTTTCGAATCACAGATTTCAATATCATTAGAAGACATGATTTCAGACAACATATCTCTCAAAAAAAAATTCTTGAAAATAAGACTTATCTGGACAATCATACCCGGAATGATCTAGTCGACAACAATAATGACATCGAGTCCCCAAAAGAGTAAAATTCAATACGTTGCTCAATGACATCCTCAAGAATGATCTGAATCTGATACCAAATGATACGAACACAGCCTTGTATACGTGAACGTTGAGCTTGCGAAAGTGGATAAGGATGTTGGCGCAAATGTTGGATCGGTGAAAATATGGTTGAAGATAGGCGATGACGATGGAGATGGAAGATAATAGATAAATTGTCCTCGGCACCCTCTTGATCACAATTAACCAAGCAAGCAACCTCAAACGGCTCTAACCCAACCTCCTAGACACAATTACCTAGGCAAGCATGAGTGTGAAGATCAACAACAAATTCTTACGAACTTGAAGAATCGCTTCTAAAATAAAGAACAAGTTATACTTCTTGCAAGTCTGAACTCAAAAGAGAACTTTTTTTAATCATTCAAATCTTAATTACAATGTGGTTGAAGCCTCCTTATATAAGCCTTGGAGAAGTTTTAATCCTAGTAAACTTAGGAATCCTAATTACATAAGTAACTTCTAATAATAAATAAATGTTGAAAATAAAATCCTAATCTGATCCTAATAGATATTGCAGAATCCTATATTGATTTAAATTACAAATAATCAAATAAAATCTTGAAAATTCATAATTATCCAAAAATCTCATATTAATCTCGATTTTCCCAGTCACAATAAGCATCAGGGTCATACCTTCCTTGAAAAGTCGGCATAGTGATCTTTGGTTTGGCCAAGGTGTTTTATGCTCGTTTTGGTTCTGGGCGAGGGTTGTGCCTAAGTAAGGGATTTCGGCGTCTATTCTGAATGGGAAAAAGATGTGGACGCTTAGGCTCTTCAGTTTCGTCTTCAACCTCGTTGGTTTCAACTCCCCCAATGGTTTAAGTTATTGCAGTCACGACTGTGTCGGTGTGATCAAGCTTGGTTGCCAATGAGGTTACAGTCCGTGTAAGTTTATTTAGAGTATCTGCAACCTCTTGAAGAGTCACCTTGTGTGGTTTGTCATCGTCACTAGTTTGTGACATCCTGAAAACACTTAAATTTAAAAAGGTGAAAAACAAAAGAAAGAGAAGCTAGAAATCTCACTAAACACTCCAAGAAAGAAATATTTAGCGAGGCAATTAAGCCGATCTTGTGCTCTTTAAAGATCTTCCTGCCACAAGACAAACAAGTCACAATCGGAGTTTAATCCTAACAATAATTCCTAATTGTACTAGGAGTCCAAGGAAAGGCTTGACACCAATTGAAATATAGTCGCAAGAAGGAAGGGTTACAATGCAAATTGTTTAATCCTACTCACACCAGAAAAGAGAAGGTGTTAATGGTGTAAGAGAAGAAAGAAAAGCAAAACAAACGAACTTAAATAACTAAAGAGTAGAAAAGAAAAAAACTAGAAAGATGAATACCCAAAACCCGGAAACAACTTGAAAGAAGAAATCCAAAGTTGAACTCACTTCAATGTGATGCTTGCAGCGATGGATGATGTTGATCTTGATGGTAGTTGGCGGCTAGGTATGATCTTTCTCACTTTTCTTCGGTTTCTGTTTTTTTCTTTTTCTTTTCTTTTCTTTTTTTTACAAGATAAATAAACTATAAGAATGAAAATTGACAGAAAGAAACTAAACTAGGGTGAAAATAGAGGAAAATAACCTAATTCTGCCCAATCTTGATCCACTTTGTTCGAGGTGTTCCCGATGTCAAAAAATTCTGAAATTTTATATGGCGACTCCTCCAATGGTGTAGATCTGATCTGGAAATTTTCATCTCAAAATTCGCTCGTTTGGTTTTGGCGAATTTTCCCCTTTTGTTCGAATTTTCACCTAAAACGCCAAAATTCTTGCCAAGAATCGTCCCAAATCTGATACCAAATGATAGAGTAGCGTAAACTTGGATTTGGAAGCCTTCAATCAAGTTGTTGCAAGAACTAGGGGCTCTAGACTCAATCAAGAAGATTAGGAGCAGATCTGAAAATTCAAGAGAAAAGAGAAGGGCTTTTCTTGAAAATTTCAGATTCAAGGCTGGAAAATCAAAGAAACGAAGATAAGAAAGAAGATTAGGGGATAAATAATAAGAATTAAAACAAAAAGATTAAAAAAGATTGATAGAGAGGTAGATAAAACAAATATGAAAAATCAGCTTTTTTTATGGCTATGGAGATGGCATGAAGTTGAAGATGGAGATGGATTGATGGATTTGTGATGGTTTTGTCCTCGGCACCCTCTTAGACGCAATTACCTAAGCAAGCGTACTTGAGAAGCAAGGAATAAGGTGATAAGGCAAGTGATAAGCTGATATGTGCTGATTTCTTGGGCTGCAAGTAGGCTTGGTTGCTTGGGAGGCAAGTAATGGGTTGTTAGGGCTTCTTTTTGGACAAAAATTGAAGGGATTTGGGCTTATTTGGCTGGCAAGTACTTTGGTTTTGGGTAGGAAAGGATGTATGGGTTATTTTAATGTAAACTATGCCTAAATAACACTTGTAAATCCTAACTTGGGCTAAAAATAAAAGTCTGACCCAATCCTTTCATAATAAGAAGTATTGGGTCTAAATACAATAAAAGGGCTAATTAATGGACATCTAAAGGCTCATGGATGTTTATCTCCAAAGGTGCAGCAAGTTGGGTTTTTGTGATCCAATTATGCTCAAAGGATTTTAAGTGTGGGCTTCCTTCAAGAAATTCTTCTTTCTTCATGGCAGCTTGTAATCCTTTGCTCACAAATCCTTGAACGGTTGAATTCAGCTTGCTCTTAATCATCTTGGATTTGGCTTGAGTAATTGGGCCAAGTGGAAAAGTAAGTCCATCTCGTCCTTGGAATTGCCTTGTGGTACATGTATCAACTTACTTGAATGTTTTCTTTGTAGATAAAACAAATCAGTCCAGAAATTCCTACACCCTTTTTATTTGTTTTCTTTCATTTTCTTTGTTATTTTTAAGCCTAAAAACGTTTCTTCCTTGTGTTTTATTGCAGAGTTATGATTGCTTCAATCCTAGATCCGTTAACAAACAAGGAACGTTGTTTCTCAAGCAACGCACCCTTTATCACGTGCTCACACATGTGCTAACATTTCTGAATCTTTTTAATAATGTTTGTGCCTTAGACAATAAGCTTTATAATGTGTTGCATGCTGATATTTGACATACTTATACTAAACTACTTATATGTATGTGTTTGCTATGTATATATTATGTTAAGTGTGTTTTAGATAAGTTTGCCAGCTTATAATATTATACGTCAAGCTATGTTAGCTTGTTGTGTGTTATTACAATAAGGTTGCATTGTTTTATAGCTTACTTGAATGTTTTCAATAAGTTTACAATGCTCTGAATGTGTTTCATTTGTTTTCATATAGGTACAATAAAAGGGCAGCAGCTTAAGGGCTTAATCTTAGTTCGGATGAAGCTCAAAGGAGTGTACACAGCTCACCTTAGCCCAGGGCAGCTCAGTGGGTTAGCTCCCAACTCAATTTAGCTCCTAACACTCTCAGCTAGCTCGTTTCAGCTCTCCTCAAGTCCAGCTAGCTCAACTTCAACTAAACTAGCTCAACTCTAGCTCAAGTGACCTACAGCAGCTGAAACCTATCCTACACGAAGGGACGATATCTTAGGCATGTGACAAGCATATGCAACCCTCCACACATGTGCACGACATGCTTGGGCAGCCTTGACATGCTCCACACACGCCAACCTTGTGGATGAAGCATTTGGGCGGAATTGGAAGGATAAGAGCACATGTTTTTTGTTTGAATTTTAAACACACATGTTTTTTTTTATTTTCAACAAATTTCAACCATATAAATTAGCACATGGGCGACAACTTGAGATAGTTTTTTTGGCAGATTTGAATTCAATTTTTAAACTCAAATTGTACTTCAATATTAGGCACTTCTCTAGGCGCCATTCTCTTCCATGTTCTTCTATATATTTGTGACTTTTTAATAAACAAAGGTTAGACACTTTGAATGAAAATTTTATTTGTGAGAATTTTTCTCAAATTCGGTTCTTTATTGAACTTTCATTGACAATTTAGATTCGTTTGTTGTGTCAATATTTTGGATACTTTGGGTTCTTGATTAAATATAATCAATGGGTCCAAGTACGTGTTGAACAAAAATTAATATAAGGTTCGGGCTCGTTCAGTCTATTGTTCGAGTTCTTCCTCGGAGTTTTTGTTCGAATTTTCTTCTTCAAGTTGCTGCCATTGATGAATGCTTAAGCTGCTGCCATTGTTGAACATTTGAAGCACTCATCTTCAACCTCTTCAAATTTCCGGAATTTCCAGCAACTTTCCCCCTTGTTTTTTTAGTTTCCTTTTCTTCTTTTCATGTCATTTCATAGCCTTAATCAGCCTTTTTGTTTTGTTTCACTTGTAGGGAAATGCCTTCTTCAATCCTAGATCTGTTTCACTCAAGGAACGTTGTTTCGACAAGCAACGCTGATATGTGCACGTTTGGCCCTAAATCAGCAACCTTCGATTTGAGGACAAATCGTTCAAAAGAAGGAGGGGATGATGTATGCACGCTCACCAGCAAGTTTTGCACACTTTCATGTTGTGTTTCACACATGAAAGACCCGGGAGTTTTCTTTACTTCTCTCATATTACTTACTTTTTCTACACTCACTTCTGGTTATTTAGATTCATGTTATCATATCATACTTTGTATATGTTTTACATACTTTATTTTTATGATCTTAGCACTTTATATGTGATACGCATACTTAGGCTTTAAAAACCACATCTTTACTTGGCATATATTTCGCATCTTTAAATTACAAGTTTGCATCATTAAAGCATTACATTCTATTTATGCATTATAGTCCTTATACTATTTAAATGAAGTATTACTTATATAAAACATTTGTTTTCTTCATAGGTTATATTAACACAGCTCAAGGGAGTGTGCTACAGCTCGGTTCCATCTCAAAGTGTTAGAATCAGCTCAAAACGTTGTTTGGCCGTTCCAAGACTCTACAAGCTGCCAAATGGTTCGAGGACACTTATGAAGTCTTAAAAGAGCTCAATGATACTAAAGGACTAGCTCACTCAGCTCAAAACAGCTTCAAAGAGCTCAAATAGCAAAAGGGTGATTTCTGAGCAAAGGAGGATTCGTTTCAGCTCCAAAACACTACAGTAGCTAGAGGACAACATAAAGGCACTTCAAGACTAGCTCACTCAGCTAAAGAAAGCTTGGATCAGCTCAAATCAGCTACTCACCTTTAGCTAGCTAAGTCAGCTAGCTAGCTCAGCTCAAGCCTAGCTCAAGCCTAGCTCATCCAGCTCATCTCCAACTCCTCTGACTACTACTAGCTCCTTCAGTGGACCAGCTAGTGACACTAGCTACCTAGCTAAGTGATGGAAGGGCACCTACCTAGCCGAATAGCAAAGGAGGGAACCTAGGCACCTCTACACACCTTGGCGCCAATTTGGAAAGGTGCAAGGCTGCCGAATAGTGCTTGATAGGTTATCAACACCTATTCAAGCCCTTATCACACCAATTCGGCCAAAGGAGGGAGAAACCAAGGCTGCCGAATCATTCCCTCTCCCCTACACACCATTTCGGCCACCCCCTTTCATTTACTATAAATATGTAATGCATTTTCATTTGTAAACACGCAATTCAGATTATAAAAATTACTTTGTGAGGTTTTCTCTCATCCTTGTTCTTTTTAGAACTTCTTGACTTATCAAATCTTTATTGATTTGTGGCGTGTCCCTTTTCTTTCCATCTTGATACTTTAGATTGTTAAACATCCATTGTTTCTTAGTCTAAGTCCTTTTACCACCCTCAAGGCCTCATCCAAGTTAGGGTATATGCTCCTTAGCATAATGTCACAGACCAACTTCCCACGACCGAGCCAGCCACACCCATAGGTGCTGACCTTAGCGCACCACGTCCTTCACCCAACCGAGGGACCCGAGTAGTTGCCAACGCCACGCACCAAGGGGCCATGCACAACGCCCTTTGTGGTGTTCGCATCATAGAGAACCGAGCTGGGCCACTTCGAGCGCACCATGGGGCCTTGCCAAGCACCCCATGTGCTGCCCACGAGATTTGGACCCGAGGGAGCCCATCACACGCACCCGAGGGGGCCTTGCCAAGCACCCTCCATGCCGCCCAAGCCATGGAGCCCGAGCCCGCACCCGACGTGCACGCCAAGGAGGCCGAGTCTGCACTCGATGTGCACACTGAGGGGCCTAGGTGAAGCCCATTCGAGTTGCCCACACCCCTAGGGCCCGATTTAGCACCTAACATGCTAAAGAGGGGGTTTTGGACACAAGAATCGGGCCATGCCAAGCCCAATCCGCCCAAGCATCCAAGACCCAAGCCAAGTTGTCATCTTTTGACCAACACATATGGAAAGACATTATCCATGGGGCCTATTCGAGGAAAGTATTCCATGACAACAATTATGTGATGTCATATCTTTGTATTTGGGGCAACTTTGTTTATATTAGAGTGTTGCCATGTTTAGGAGGGAGGATTCATCCATAGCCATTGGATTGAATCACTCATAGCCGTTAGATCGAGAGGGTCAAGGCTATAAATAGAGCCCTTCCCTCACTATTGTAAGCATTCCACGCATTCCACATTTCATTCTTCCTTGTTTTCTTTGAGTATCAATAAGAGAAGGCATCGAGTACTCTTTTCTCCCCGTCTAGGCTTAGGGGGAGTTTTTAACGAGGCTATTTGCTTAAAAAATCCCTTGTCTCTCTTATCTTGTCTTGCCTAGCCATCACCATCATTTTCCCAAAGCTTCTGCAACATCATGTTCTAAGCGCTCTAGCTTAGATATTCGAAGGTTGACTTAGTCCTCGACTTAAGATCAACGACTAAGGCCGCACGGGTTGGCGAGTCATAACCTAGCCCCGTGACAAGTGGTATCAGAGCGAGTTCCGCTCCATACGAGTCGAGATGGCAGGCGACGGATCCTGATACAGACTCAGCCCCGTATACGCGAACGTTGAGCTTGCGGAAGCGGATAAGGATGTTGGCACGAATGTTGGATCGGTGAAAAGATGGCTGAAGATAGGCGATGACGATGGAGATGGAAGATAAACAGATAAATTGTCCTCGGCACCGTCTTGATCGCAATTATCGTATAATTAATTACGAGCTTTTCAGCACGATTATATTGCAAAAATTCGATTTATGTACTTTTTACTCAGATAAAATTCTAACGGATCCGTTGTTCAGCCCATTTAGACCCGCTCGTCTGAAACCTCTACAAAAGGGTTGCAAAATAAGTTTTAATCCAAATTTAGGAGTTCATAGAATTGATTACGAGCTTTTCAACACAATTCTATTGCAAAAACTCGATTTATGTACTTTTTACACAGTTAAATTCTAATGGGTCCATTGTTCGTCCCATTTAGACCTGCTCGTCCGAATCCTATACAAAAAGGGCTGCAAAATAAGTTTTAATCCAAATTTAGGAGTTCATATGATTGATTACGAACTTTTCAACACGATTATATTGCAAAAACTCAATTTCTGTACTTTTTACTCAGTTAAAATTCTAACGGGTCCACTGTTCGGCCCATTTAGACATGGTCGTCTGAAACCTCTACAAAAGGGTCGCAAAATAAGTTTTAATCTAAATTTAGGAGTTCATACAATTGATTAACACTACTGCGGCTAACTCTATATCATGAGTGAGGTAGTTCTTCTCGTGAACCTTCATCTGTCTCGAAGCATAAGCTACAACCTTACCCTCTTGCATAAGCACACAACCTAAACCTACATACGATGCATCACTGTAAATTACAAACTCTTTCCCCGGTTCAGGCTGAATCAAAATAGGAGCTTTGGTCAAAGCTTTCTTCAACTTCTCAAACACTTGTTGTCTTGCATATGACCACTCATACGGAACATTCTTCTGGAGCAATTTAGTCAAGGGTGTTGCAATCTTCGAAAATCCTTCAACAAATCTTCGATAATACCCCGCCAAGCCTAGGAAACTACGGATTTCTGTCACTGACTTCGGTTGTTTCCAATTCACTATGGCTTCTATCTTCTTGGGGTCCACACTAATTCCATTGGCCGAGATCACATGACCTAGGAAGACTACCTCCTTAATCCAAAACTCACACTTACTCAACTTGGCATACAACTGATTTTCAAGCAAAGTCTAAAGCACTAGCCGCAAATGCTCATCATGTTTTTCCTCGGTCCTAGAGTACACGAAGATGTCATCTATGAACACCACTACAAACCTAACCAAAAACTCATGGAACACTCGGTTCATCATATCCATAAATGCAGCTGGAGCATTAGTCAACCCGAAAGGCATTACCAAGAACTCATAGTGCCCATAACGTGTACGGAAAGCGGTCTTCGGTATGTCCACATCTTTAACCTTCAACTGATAGTAATCGGATCTCAAATCAATCTTCGAAAACACTAAAGCACCTCTCAACTGATCAAGCAAATCATCTATCCGCGACAAAGGATACTTGTTCTTCACTGTTACCTTGTTCAACTGCCTATAGTCTACACACATCCTCATACTGCCGTCCTTTTTCTTCACAAACAAAATCGGAGCACCCCACGGAGAAATACTAGGCCTAATGAAACCTCTATCTGACAGTTCCTAAAGATGTGTCTTCAACTCTTTCAGTGCCATTCTATACGGAGCAATAGACACAGGTGCAGAATCAGAATACGTCTCGATAGCAAACTCAACTTCCCTATCTGGAGGCAAACCCGACAACTCTTCCGGAAAAACACTCGGAAAAATCACAAATTGTTCTGATGTCTTGCGGTCTAACCTCACTCATATTTGGATTCATCACATAAGCCAAATACGCCTGACACCCTGAATCCATCAATCTCTAAGCTTCTAAAGCAGAAACAACATTGGACAAGAACTTAATGTTCTCGCTCACCACTACAACCTCAAAATCATCCGTAAGTCTCAAGGAGACTCTCTTGATCTCAAAGTCTACCCTAGCTCTATGCTCTACGAGCCAATCCATGCCCAAAATCACATCAAAACCATAGAACGGCAATTCCATCATGTCAACCGGAAACACATGGCCCTGAATCATCAAATAACACCTCCTATACATCTTTCTAACTACTACGGCCTCACCGAAAGAACTAGTAACATTTACACCTACTTCTAACCACTCATACGGTAAACCTAGAGATCTTGCATGTTCACCCAAAATGTACGAATGCATCCAACCCGAATCTATCAAAGAAAGCAAAGTCAATGACTGTAACGAGAAATTACCTGCGATGACATGTGTGTCATTCCCAGCCTCTCGCTGTGCATACACTCTAGCCGGTCCTCCACCATCGGGCTAAATTGCCACCACATGAGCTAAGTTCCTCTGACCATCGTTCCTCGGCTGAAAATTTCCTCGACCATGCCCACGGCCTCTCTGATGCTCAAAACCTCTAGTTGGAGCCGGTCCACCCCTAGCCGGGTGTGGACAGTTACGCCCCAAATGATCTCGAGAACCACAATTCTAACATACCCCAAAGGTACCCATACACTCGCCCGGATGTCATCTCCCGCATCTAGTGCACTCAGGAGTGTGAACAACAGCTCCTTGGCCCTGATGGCCCCGTCCATGGTTACCACCCCTATGTCTCGAATCGGGCTGATACCTCCTATCTTTGTGCCTCTTGGCATGATCTCTGTCCCAATCTGCGTGTATCTTTCCGGAATCAAACCCGTTAGCACGAGTACTCGAGCCCAAGTTCTGCTCAATATCCTTGGCCCTAGAGACCAAAACATCAAACTCGGTGTAATCTGAAGCAAGCATATAAGTCTTCACATCCCTAGTCAAACCATATCGGAAACGCTCACACCATTCCCTCTCACTGGGGACCAACTCGGGAGCCTACTAGCTCAACCTCACAAACTGAACCTCATACTCTGACACCGTCTTAATACCCTGAACCAAGGCCATAAATTCTCTCTTCTTCTCATCCTGATATTGAACTCCAAGATACTTCTTCTTAAAGGCAGTTCTGAAGAATTCCCAAGTGACCTTCGCTTCTGTCAAACCCGAAGTAACTGTAGTCCACCAAGCATATGCATCTCCCTGAAGCAAGGAGACAACACAACCCAACTTACGAGTGTATGAGCACTCAATCTGGCCTAAGATGCATGTAGTACTCTCGAGCCAAACCTCTGAACCCTCGAGAGTTAAACCACGGAACTCAACTCCACCCAAACTACGAAGTATCTCAAGGGGTAAACCAGTCCCCGCACCCTGAGGTGGTGCTGCAGCATGTATACCGGCCAAAGCTGTCTGAAAAGCCCCGACTATAGTCTGAATAAAATGAGTCATGTCTGCTCCTGCCGGACCCTAACTCGCCTGAGCTTCATTACCTCCAACATTTGCACTGGCCTGAGGCACATTACCTCTTACATCCACCCCATTACCATCGGGAGCAGGAGGAACAAGAGGCACATCCCCGGGTGCCTGGTCACCCGCTCTAGGCCGCCCTCTCGATCTTAACATAACGAAGATAAAATCTAAACAATAAACACATCACACACAAGAAAACATGAGGTTAGCAAGGGCAATGATCCAAGTTCTCAAGCTCTTTAAACCAAAACCATTTTCCAATAACAACACCTAGCAATGGGAACACTCGACTAAACTTCAACCAACAACAAGAACAATAAAACATGCTTTCACACACCGTGCAATGGCAAACAAACCAAACAAACCAACTTACCTGACTTACCTTCCCGGGAGACCTCGTAACCGAGTGATAAAGGGGTACGTTGCTTCAGAAACAACGGTCCTTTGTTTGTAACGGATCTAGGATTGTAGCAAGCATGTTTCTGCAATAACACAATGTTATGGATGTTAGAATGATGTTAAAACAACAAGAACAAAAAAAATGAAAATAAAGAAAGAAATGAGAGGAAGGAATTTTTTGGCAGTTTCGGAATTCAAATGTTGATGAATGCTTCAAAGGGATTTCATGGCAGCAAATGAACGTCTAAAATGGCAGAAAATGGTGTTGAAGTGGCTGGAAATTAACAAGACGTTGAACTCGAAAGAACCCGAACAATATACTGAGCGGACCCGAATCGAATACGTTCTTCGCCAAAGGACTTGGACCCTCTAGATAGCGATCTAGGAACCCGAAGTATCAAGGAGGATGACACAATCAAACAAAGTCTGAAAATGCCAAAGAAGTTCAATGAAGAGATCTTTTTTGTAAAGGTTTCGGACGAGCGGGTCTAAATGGGCCGAACAATGGACCAGATAGAATTTTAACTGAGTAAAAAGCACAAAAATCGAGCTTTTGCAATATAATCGTGTTGAAAAGCTCGTAATCAATTGTATGAACTCCTAAATTTGGATTAAAACTTATTTTGCAACCCTTTTGTAGAGGTTTTGGACGAGCGGGTCTAAATGGGCCGAACAATGGGAGTTCATACAATTGATTACGAGCTTTTCAACACGATTATATTGCAAAAATTCGTTATCTGTACTTTTTATTTAGTTTAAATTCTAACGGGTCCATTGTTCGGCCCATTTAAACCCGCTCGTCCGAAACCTTTACAAAAAAGATCGCAAAATAAGTTAGAATCAAATTTTAGGAGTTCATATAATTGATTTAGAGCTTTTCAACACGATTATATTGCAAAAACTCGATTACTGTACTTTTTACTCAGTTAAAATTCTAACGGGTCTAACATCCTCATAGCGCACGAGTTGGTGCACTCGCTTCATTCTAACGGGTCAGTAGCCTCGCAAGGGGCAGCAGTCAAGCTAGATATGGAGAAGGCTTTTGACCGGGTCGAATGGTCCTTCTTGCGTTATATTATGTTGCGAATGGGGTTTGCCAAGGACTGGGTAAATCTTATTCTCCGCTGCGTTTCGTCTGTTTCATTCTCGGTACGGGTCAACGGTTCCCTATCCCAGGAGTTCTTCCCCACCCGGGGTATTCGACAAGGTGACCCTCTATCACCCTTCCTTTTCTTGATCTGCTCCCAGGGTCTTTCGGCAGCCCTCGAGACGGAACAAAGGGAGGGACGGTTGCTGGGCCTCAATGCGAGTCGTCATGGGCCTCGTGTTACCCATCTACTTTTTGCCGACGATAGTATTGTGTTTTTACGTAACCGATCTGAGGAAGTTGACCGTCTACGTTACATTCTTTCCTTGTATGCTTCCTCCTCGGGACAGACGGTCAATTTTGATAAATCCACGGCCTTTTGCAGCCCTAAGTGTTCGACCCATTTCCTCCACAAGATGTGATCAACTCTGGGTGTGTGATTAGTTGACGACCCAGGCATCTATATGGGTGTGCCACTTTTAATCAAACAGAACAGGACTACCTCATTAGGGTTCGTTCGTGACAAAGTGCACTCTCGGATGAGTAAATGGGACAGTAATTTTCTTTCCTACAGTGGGAGAGAAATCCTCATCAAATCTGTGGCTCAAGTAATGCCTCAATACGTTAGGTCATGCTACTTATTACCACAAAACATAATTGATGACATTACCTCTTCTATTCGCCGCTATTGGTGGTCGGGGCGCAGTAACAAGCGAGGCTGGCCACTCCTGTCATGAGACACCCTCTGCACCCCTAAATCTGCAGGGGGCTTAGGTTTCCGGGATCTAAGTGATTTTAATATTGCCCTTCTTGGGAAACAGATTTGGCACCTTATATCGAACCCTGACTCTCTGCTAGCGCGGGTTCTTCGTGCAAAGTACTACCCCTCGGGCGACTTGCTGCACGCACATGCTGATAAGCGTGCATCTTTCGCCTGGAAGGGGATTAGTCAAGCTATACAGTCTCTAGGTCCAGGCTATTTTTGGCGCCCAGGGCACAAGAGTACTATATGTATCCTTAGTGACAACTGGGGTGGTGACTCGCCGATTACCCTGTTCGGGGAGTATTTGGACAATGACGAGTTGCCTGCCCGTTGTCGTGATTTTATGTCTCGTGACTACACTAGCTGGGACGAAAACAAGCTTCGTCGAGTCTTTGACTGGGATGATGTGGAGCGCATCCTACAGGTTCCAATCATCCAAACCCAAGGAGATACCCTGATTTGGGGCCATCATGACTCTGGGACCTACTCCGTTCGATCAGGATACTTCTTTTTGCATAGGCCTCCGCGACCCTTGGGAAGGCCAAACGGACTTTGGAAGGTTATTTCCAAGGCCCCAACACTGCCCAAAATTCGCTCCTTTAGCTGGCGTGCAGGACGGGACGCGTTTCCCACTTGGGATAGACTACGAATTATTCATCCTACTTGATATAATGATGTTGTTGAAGAAAACAATGTTCCTCATTCATTCACGGATCTAGGATGATAGCAAGTGATTCTCTGCAGTAGAAACAAACATTGTTTTGTTTTTAGATGTTTAAATTAAGGAAAAAAGAAAGAAAAATCAGAAATGAGAAAAGAAGAAGTTGCCGAAATTAATTTAGGGACTAGGTGGAAGGTTGAAGATGATGTCTTCAAGCTTTCAACAATGGCAGCAACATTCTTGGTCTTGACACGATGAACTCGAAAGAACTTGCATAATCTGTTATGCAAACCCGAATCGAAGCCGTTCTTCGTAGTCGAAAAATGAACAAACTCCAAGGAAGAACTCGAACAATCTGTTGAACGAACCCGAACCTTATCTTGAATTTGCTCGAATAAGCACTTGGACCCTTCAATTATCTAACAATTGAGAACCCGAAGTATCAAGGAGATAGTTCTAAAAAGAACTGAGTTTGAGAGAAATCTCACAATTATATTTGATTGCATAAAAAGGTCTAACCTTGTACAAAGGGAATTTGGCTTACATTTATAGTGTAGGAGGGTGGTTGGACGAAATGGAATGAGTGGTACAAATTAAAAAAAAAGTTTAAATTTTGAACAAAAACTACCCAAGTTGGCAAACATGAATATGAGCCTTGCGTTTGAATTTTGGGAGCCAAAATCCTTTTAGGCACATGTTAATTGTGCTTTGAATTTGAATTTCAAAGGCACAACCAACCTTGTGCTTATCCACACAAGGAAAAGGGCTGCACACTTGGCTGGGCACGCTGGGCTGCATGGGGTGCGCACACAAGGCCACCTGCTGGGCTGTTGCTGCGCACACAAGGGCTGGGCACGCTGGGCTGCATGGGGTGCACACACAAGGCCACCTGCTGGGCTGCTGCTGCGCACACAAGGGCTGGGCACGCTGGGCTGCATGGGGTGCGCACACAAGGCCACCTGCTGGGCTGCTGCTGCGCACACAAGGGCTGGGCACGCTGCACTAGGGCCTTGCTAGGCCAAATCATGCATGGCATTGTGCATGGGCCATGCACACACGTCCCTTGCTGCCACACACACTTGTAGGACACTCTCCCACATGTAGGGTATCATTCAGCTGGTTCTGGACTTGTCAGCTAGAGTTGAGCTGGTGGAGCTGGAGTTGAGCTGAACGGAGCTGACATGAGCTGAAACGAGCTAGCTCACAGTGTGATGAGCTGAGTTGAGCTAAGATACACTCTTCTTAGCTGAATAGGAGCTGCATACGCTAGCTTGAGCTTCAACCGAGCTGAGTACACGTCCTTAAGCTATTGTTTTCCATGGTCCCTAATGCACAACACAGCAAACATACTTAGGCAGCAACTTATTCATACAATAAGATAAATAAACACACTAAAACATATGTTAAACACACCAAACTAATATATATATACCTATTAATATACCTAATAAGTACATATACCTAAACATGTCACATATCTGAATGCAACACGTTATACAACCTATGTTCTAAGGCATGAACATGATCAAAGGAATCAGGAATGTTAGCAGAAGTAAAGAAAAGGGCTTCCCTGAACTTCTTAGCCTTAGAGCGGGTGATAGGTCCTGTTGGTAAGACTTCCGGATCCGTTGGAGAGTTCTGAATGGATGTGCTCACATCATCCCCCCCTTCTTGAAAAGGATTTGACCTCAAATCTACAGAGTCATCAAAAGGGGTTAAGTCACAAACATTAAAAGTGGCACTTACATTATAATCTCCCGGTAAGTCTATCTTGTAGGCATTGTCGTTCACTTTCTCCAACACCTGGAAAGGACCATCTCCTCGCGGTAATAGCTTTGACCGCCGTTGCGCTGGAAAATGTTCTTTTCGGAAATGCACCCAAACCCAATCAACAACCTCGAAGGTGACTCGCTTTCTTCCTTTGTTTGCTTGCTTTTCATACTGCTGAGTCCTTCGTTCTAAGTTCTCCTTAACCTGCTGATGTAAACACTTAACATAATCTGCTCTCGCTTTACCATCCTTGCTAATCACCTGTTCCTGTGGCAAAGGCAACAAATCTAGAGGCGTAATAGGATTAAAACCATAAACAACCTCAAATGGTGACATTTTCGTAGCAGAATGAACAGCATGATTATAAGCGAATTCAACATGTGGCAAACAATCTTCCCAAGTCTTAATATTCTTTTTGATGACGGAACGAAGTAAAGTAGATAGTACCCTATTAACAACTTCAGTTTGTCCATCAGTTTGGGGATGGCAAGTAGTAGAAAACATGAGTTTCGTACCTATTTTGCTCCAAAGAGTCCTCCAGAAGTGACTCAAAAACTTTACATCCCTGTCAGAAACAATAGACCTAGGAATACCATGTAATCGCACAATTTCTCTGAAAAATAAGTTAGCCACATTAACAGCATCATCAGTCTTATGGCATGCAATGAAATGTGCCATCTTAGAGAACCTATCAACCACAACAAATACGCTATCTCTACCAGTCCTAGTTCGAGGCAATCCCAAAACAAAATCCATAGAAATGTCAGTCCAAGGGGATTCAGGAATAGGTAAAGGTAAGTACATACCGTGTGGTGAAACCTTCGATTTTGCTTTCTTACATGTCACACAACGTTCACAGTACCTTTCAACGTCCCTGCGCATCTTTGGCCAAAACAGATGCTCCTTCAATGTGTGCAACGTCTTAGTGACACCAAAATGACCCATCAATCCACCTTCATGAGCCTCACGAATCAAAATATCACGTATGGAACCCTGTGGAATGCATATCCTGTTTTCTTTGAAAAGAAAGTCATCATGCCTGTAAAACTTTCCATCTGCACCTTTCGAACAAGCATTAAACTTATCTCTAAAATCAGGATCATCAGGGTATAAATCACGAATATATGCAAAACCAATCAGATGTGAATCAAGATAACTCAAAAGTGCATACCTACGTGACAATGCATCAGCAACGACATTTTCTTTCCCTTTCTTGTAACGAATGACATAAAGAAAAGACTCTAAGAATTCAACCCACTTAGCATGTCGTTTATTCAATTTATGCTGACCTGTGATGTAACGTAAAGCCTCGTGGTCGGTGTGGATCACAAACTCCTTAGGCAACAAATAATGCTGCCATGTCTCCAATGCCCGAATCAGTGCATACATCTCTTTATCATAAGCTGGATAGTTCAATGTAGCACCACTCAATTTCTCGCTAAAGTAAGCAACGTGCCTCTTTTCCTGCATCAAAACAGCACCAATACCAATTCCAGAAGCATCACATTCAATCTCAAACATTTTATCAAAATCAGGTAATGCTAAAACATGTGCTTGAGTTAAAGAGTCTTTAATTCTCAAAAAGGCATCTTCTTGTTCCTTACCCCAAAAGAAGCTAGAATTCTTCTTAATAATACCAGTTAAGGGGGCGGTAATGGAACTAAAGTTAGGAACAAACCGTCGATAAAAACTCGCTAAACCATGAAACGATCTAACCTCAGTAATCGATGTCGGTCATGGCCATTCCTGAATTGCCTTTATCTTCTCAGGATCAACTTCAACTCCCTGAGAACTAACAATGTAACCAAGAAATGTGAGTTTATCAGTACAAAATACACACTTCTCCATGTTACCAAATAATCTATCTTCTCGCAAAACCTGCAAAACAGCTCGCAAATGTTCCACATGATCCTGTAAAGACTTGCTATAAATCAAGATATCATCAAAGTATACAACACAGAATCTTCCAATGAAAGGTCGCAGAACATGATTCATCAAACGCATAAAAGTACTAGGTGCATTAGTTAAACCAAAAGGCATTACTAACCATTCGTACAAACCTAGCTTTGTCTTGAAGGCTATTTTCCACTCATCGCCTTCTCGCATGCGAATCTGATGATAGCCGCTCCTTAAGTCAATTTTGGAGAAGATGACGGCTCCGCAAAGCTCGTCCAGTATGTCATCAAGTCTCGGAATGGGATGACGATACTTAATTGTAATCTGATTCACAGCTCTACAATCTACGCACATCCTCCAAGATCCATCTTTCTTCAGCACCAATAGCACCGGAACAGCACACAGACTCAAGCTCTCTCGAATGTAACCCTTGTCCATCAACTCGGTAACTTGGCGTTGAAGCTCTTTTGTCTCTTCAGGGTTGGTTCGATAAGCTGGCCGGTTCGGAATAGTAGCACCTGGAATGAAATCAATCTGGTGCTCAATGCCACGAAGAGGTGGCAATCCCTTCGGTGTTTCAGCTGGAAACACGTCCTCAAACTCCTGCAAAAGTGTCAAAATCGGTGACGGTAGATCAATAGGAAAATCTGTCAATAAACAATAATCTTTAAACATCAAAATAAGAACAGATTGTTGAGAGGAAAGACATTTCCTGATTTCGCTACTGCTCGCATACACGGACATCTTCTTCTTCTCTTTTGCAGTCTCTTTAATCTTTTTCAAGCTTGCCTGATCTTCAAACACTTGACTCGGTGTCAAAGGAGCCAAAGTGATCTTCTTACCTGCATGCATAAAAGAGTAACGATTTGTATAACCATCATGTATTACCTTCTTGTCATACTGCCAAGGGCGTCCCAAAAGAAGGTGAGTAGCATCCATCGTCACAACATCACAAAGGACCTCGTCCTTGTAGTTTCCAATTGAAAATGGTACAATAGCCTGTCTGGTCACTTTAAGCTCGCCACCATCATTCAACCATTGTAACTTATATGGATGAGGATGCTTTGTCGTTTTCAGACCTAACCTGTCAACCATCACTGAACTGGCAACATTAGTACAACTACCGCTATCAATAATCACAACACATACCTTGTCTTGCACCTTTCATCGTGTGTGAAAGATATTCTCACGCTGTAGATCATCCGGTACCTGTTGCACATTCAGACTTCTTTTAATAACCAAAAGTTCCATTACCTTACCAGATTCAGGAACCTCTAGGTCAGTCTCATCTTCCTCTTCAGTAGGGACATCATGCACTTCCTCCTCGGAATCTGACTCAATCTCACCATCATCTCGCATCAACATAACCCTCCGGTTAGGACATTGACTAGCAACATGTCCTCTTCCAAGGCACTTGAAACACTGGATATCTCGTGCTCGCTCTTGCGTCACCACTTGCTGTTTGCCACGCCCACTTTCAGCAACGGGGGTCTTTGGCTTGCTGGGTTCGCCTTGCTCACGAATCCGAAGTGGTTGTTGTGGTGCTTGCTTCCTGGAAGCATTAGGAGTATACAAAGGGTTAGAGAAAGACTTAAATGGAGTAGTACCTCGGTTTGAAGACTTTCTTCGCTGTTGTCGCTCTATCTTTATCGCCATATGCACCATGTCATCCAACTCGACATAATGCTGCAATTCAACGACATTAGCAATTTCAAAGTTCAAACCTGCAAGGAATCGTGCCATGGTCGCTTCTCTATCTTCAACGATGTTGGCTCGCATCATGGCCATCTCCATTTCCTTGTAGTAGTCTTCCACGCTCCGAGTTCCCTGTTTCAAAGTTTGCAATTTTTGAAACAAATCACGATGATAATGGGAAGGAACAAACCTCCTACGCATGATACGCTTCATTTCGTTCCATGAAGCCACTGGACCTTCGCCGGCACGTCTCCGACTAATCAACAACTGGTCCCACCATATCAATGCATAATCGACAAACTCCATGGCTGCTAGACGAACCTTCTTCTGTTCAGAATAATTGTAACACTCGAACACATGTTCAACCTTGCTTTCCCAAGCAAGATATGCATCCGGATCTGTTCGTCCCTGAAAAGAAGGTATAACAACTTTGATGTTAGTCATATTATCATCCATTTGCTGATCACGTCTAAGGTTAATCCTCGGGGACTGGTTGACTTCATTTTTGTTGACTTCATCATGGGCAGAATTGGAACCTCCATCAATTCTGTCCATTCGGGACTGCAATGGTTCTAAGGCATTAGTCACTATCCTTTGCATCATTCTTTCCAAGGCTTGCATTTGCAAGTCCGGTGGTGGTGTATCATCAGAACCTGTCATCTTTCACAACAAAGAACACAAACAAACAAAAACAAACAAACTGATTAAGGTTAGTAGAAAAAAAAAGTAGTCCTCACCAATCACACAGCAAGATCCTCACTAGTCACTCAAAAGAATATGCACTCAATAAAAGAGGAATCACTCAGCACTCGTGTTTCACTCGGGAGAATACTTGAATGGCTCTTTTTGTCTCCCCTTCTGTTCTCACACGCTCTGTTTGCCTTTTCCCTCAAACTCTCGTACTTAGTTCTTTAAAGGAACTGATTCCGATGTTCAGATTCTGCAAATGTTGTCAAATTGAAAGAAAACAACAAGTGACGGGTGAAATGTTATTAGAAAAAGATAAAGGTTAGGAGAAAAAAGAAAAAAAGATGAAAGTTGAGAATTTGGGGCTGAAAAGATGATAAACAAAAAGAAATGAAAGAAAGGATGCTAAAAGGACAAGAAATTAGCAACTTACGCAGTAGAAATGCTTACCACCATCCTATCTCCGGAATAAACAAGAAAGTTGATTTCGGGTGATTTCAAGGCATTTCAAGGTAAGATAAGCACATTTCTCATCATTTCATGTCCAAACAGCATATAAAAACACAAAATACCCCAAATATTCGACACTGAATTTTTTGTATTTTTTCCGATTTTTTTTTTTGACTTTTGACTTTCTGGTCAAACTTTGACTTTTTTTTCTTTTCAGAATTTCGAATTTTCTTTTTTTTTTGACTTTGTATATTTTGACTTCTTGTAAATGCAGAAAACGCTATAACCCGACCTAAGCTCTGATTACCATATGATACAAGGATGTTGTTGAAGAAAACAATGTTCCTCGTTCATTCACGGATCTAGGATGATAGCAAGTGATTCTCTGCAATAGAAACAAACATTGTTTTGTTTTTAGATGTTTAAATTAAGGAAAAAAGAAAGAAAAATCAGAAATGAGAAAAGAAGAAGTTGCCGAAATTAATTTAGGGACTAGGTGGAAGGTTGAAGATGATGTCTTCAAGCTTTCAACAATGGCAACAACATTCTTGGTCTTGACACGATGAACTCGAAGGAACTTGCATAATCTGTTATGCAAACCCGAATCGAAGCCGTTCTTCGTAGTCGAAAAATGAACAAACTCCAAGGAAGAACTCGAACAATCTGTTGAACGAACCCGAACCTTATCTTGAATTTGCTCGAATAAGCACTTGGACCCTTCAATTATCTAACAATTGAGAACCCGAAGTATCAAGGAGATAGTTCTAAAAAGAATTGAGTTTGAGAGAAATCTCACAATTATATTTGATTGCATAAAAAGGTCTAACCTTGTACAAAAGGGAATTTGGCTTACATTTATAGTGTAGGAGGGTGGTTGGGCGAAATGGAATGAGTGGTACAAATTAAAAAAAAAAAAAATAAAGTTTAAATTTTGAACAAAAACTACCCAAGTTGGCAGAAATGAATATGAGCCTTGCGTTTGAATTTTGGGAGCCAAAATCCTTTTAGGCACATGTTAATTGTGCTTTGAATTTGAATTTCAAAGGCACAACCAACCTTGTGCTTATCCACACAAGAGAAAGGGCTGCACACTTGGCTGGGCACGCTGGGCTGCATGGGGTGCGCACACAAGGCCACCTGCTGGGCTGTTGCTGCGCACACAAGGGCTGGGCACGCTGGGCTGCATGGCGTGCGTACACAAGGCCACCTGCTGGGCTGCTGCTGCGCACACAAGGGCTGGGCACGCTGGGCTGCATGGGGTGCGCACACAAGGCCACCTGCTGGGCTGCTGCTGCGCACACAAGGGCTGGGCACGCTGCACTAGGGCCTTGCTAGGCCAAATCATGCATGGCATTGTGCATGGGCCATGCACACACGTCCCTTGCTGCCACACACACTTGTAGGACACTCTCCCACATGTAGGGTATCATTCAGCTGGTTCTGGACTTGTCAGCTAGAGTTGAGCTTGTGGCGCTGGAGTTGAGCTGAACGGAGCTGACATGAGCTGAAACGAGCTAGCTCACAGTGTGATGAGCTGAGTTGAGCTAAGAGACACTCTTCTGAGCTGAATAGGAGCTGCATACGCTAGCTTGAGCTTTAACCGAGCTGAGTACACGTCCTTAAGCTATTGTTTTCCATGGTCCCTAATGCACAACACAACAAACATACTTAGGCAGCAACTTATTCATACAATAAGATAAATAAACACACTAAAACATATGTTAAACACACCAAACTAATATATATACCTATTAATATACCTAATAAGTACATATACCTAAACATGTCACATATCTGAATGCAACACGTTATACAACCTATGTTCTAAGGCATGAACATGATCAAAGGAATCAGGAATGTTAGCACAAGTAAAGAAAAGGGCTTCCCTGAACTTCTTAGCCTTAGAGTGGGTGATAGGTCCTGTTGGTAAGACTTCCGGATCCGTTGGAGAGTTCTGAATGGATGTGCTCACATCACTACTGCTGGACAATGCCCGTTTTGTCCTACCATTACGGAGACGACAGTGCATGCTCTACGTGATTGTCCAGGGGCTAATGAGGTTCTTCGCCTAGTTGGGCTTCCCTCTGGCATCTATGCTAGTCACTCCGCTTCCATGGCATCTTGGTTATCTAAGGGAACCAAGAGACTGGATGATATGGGGTTTGCTCTGCTCTTGACGGCTCTTTGGAATATCTGGAATCGGCGGAATGACTGGATCCACTCTCAACGGCTCCAGCCACCATGGCTCACTGCCATGAACGCACAGGGTCTTTTGCAGGATTATGCCACTGCCAACACTATCCCCGCCTCCCATCCACCGACCGCCATGCCCGCCGCCGCCCCGCCACGATGGAATCCGCCGATGACGGAGGTTGTCAAGATTAATGTGGACGGTGCCTTTCACAATGGGTCAGGTTCTGCGGCCATCGGAGTTGTCGCTCGTGATGCTCAGGGTACTATTCTTGGAGAATGTGCGGTTCATGAGGTCGGCTGTCGGAATGCAACCATGGTTGAACTCCACGCCATCGTTGCTGGTATCATGATGGTCAGAGACAAGGGCTGGGGTGAGGTGCTCATCGAATCAGACTCAGCCATCGTTGTCAATAAGCTCTCTCGGCCCACTACTTATGCTTCCTTATTGGGCCCGCAGATCGCAGAAGCTAAGGCTTTGCTTGCGGCTTCTCCTTTGATTAGTTTATCTTTTGTACCTAGATCAGCCAATTTGTGGCTCATAACATAGCCTCTTGGACTTTACATTCTGCATCCTCTATTTTTTTGACTCTATTATTCCTGATTGTATTCAATCTGATGTACTGGCTGATACTCAGTCTTTTCGTTCTAATATATTTCAGGGCACTCTTTTTCCCTTAGGTTCACCTTGCGCCTAGGCACAGGGTGGTTAGAGGGGTTTTTAATGAGGCCCATTTTCTTCAAAAAAAAAAAAAATTCTAACGGGTTCATTGTTCGGCCCATTTAGACCCGCTCGTCCGAAACCTCTACAAAAGGGTTGCAAAATAAGTTTTAATCCAAATTTAGGAGTTCATACAATTGATTACGAGCGTTTCAACACGATTACATTGCAAAAACTCGATTACTGTACTTTTTACTCAGTTAAAATTCTAACGGGTCCATTGTTCGGCCCATTTAGACCCGCGCGTCCGAAACCTCTACAAAAGGGTTGCAAAATAAGTTTTAATCCAAATTTAGGAGTTCATACGATTGATTACGAGCTTTTCAACACAATTATATTGCAAAAACTCGTTTTTTGTGCTTTTTACTCAGTTAAAATTCTAACGGGTCCATTGTTCGGCCCATTTAGACTCGCTCGTCCGAAACCTCTACAAAAGGGTTGCAAAATAAGTTTTAATCAAAATTTAGGACTTCATACAATTGATTACAAGCTTTTCAACACGATTATATTGCAAAAACTCGATTTCTGTACTTTTTACTCAGTTAAAATTCTAACGGGTCCATTGTTCGGCCCATTTAGATCCGCTCGTCCGAAACCTTTACAAAAAAGATTGCAAAATAAGTTAGAATCAAAATTTAGGAGTTCATATAATTGATTAAGAGCTTTTCAACACGATTATATTGCAAAAACTCAATTACTATACTTTATACTCAGTTAAAATTCTAACGGGTCCATTGTTCGTCCCATTTAGACATGCTCGTCCGAAACCTCTACAAAAGAGTTGCAAAATAAGTTTTAATCCAAATTTAGGAGTTGATACAATTGATTACGAGCGTTTCAACACGATTATATTGCAAAAACTCGATTTATGTACTTTTTACTTCATTAAAATTCTAACGGGTCCATTGTTCGGCCCATTTAGACTAGATCGTCCGAAACCTCTACAAAAAGGGCTGCAAAATAAGTTTTAATCCAAATTTAGGAGTTCATATAATTCATTACGAGCTTTTCAACACGGTTATATTGCAAAAACTCGATTTATGTACTTTTTACTCAATTAAAATTCTAACGGGTCCATTGTTCGGCCCATTTAGACCCGCTAGTCCGAAACTTCTATAAAAGGGTTGCCAAATTAATTTTAATCCAAATTTAAGAGTTCATACAATTGAATACGAGCTTTTCAACACGATTATATTGCAAAAACTCGATTTCTGTACTTTTGACTCAGTTAAAATTCTAACGGGTCTATTGTTCGGTCCATTTAGACCCGTTGGTCCGAAACTTCTAACAAGGGTTGCAAAATAAGTTTTAATCCAAATTTAGGAGTTCATACAATTGATTACGAGCTTTTCAACACGATTATATTGCAAAAACTCGATTTCCGTACTTTTTACTCAGTTAAAATTCTAATGGGTGCACGACCCAACTTACCTCAATGGTTAAGGGAACATTTGTTCTTACTAGAGGTCACGGGTTCGAGCACCAGCAGCTGCAGCAGGGTGATTGAACATATATTGTCAAATGATTAATAATATATTTAGAACATATACTACTTCTAATCACCTTAGCTTTCAAAAAAAAATCTAACGGGTCCATTTTTTGGTCAATTTAGACCCGCTCGTCCCAAACCTTTACAAAAAAGATCGCAAAATAAGTTAGAATCAAATTTTAGTAGTTCATATAATTGATTACGAGCTTTTCAACACGATTATATTGCAAAAACTCGATTTCAGTCCTTTTTACTCAGTTAAAATTCTAACGGGTCCATTATTCGGCCCATTTAGACTCGCTCGTCTAAAACCTCTACAAAAGGGTGCAAAATAAATTTTTATCCAAATTTAGGAGTTCATACAATTGATTACGAGCTTTTCAACACGATTATATTGCAAAAACTCGTTTATGTACTTTTTATTCCGTTAAAATTCTAACAAGGTCCATTATTCGGCCCATTTAGACCCGATCGTCCGAAACCTTTTCAAAAAGGGCTACAAAATAAGTTTTAATCCAAATTTAGGAGTACATATAATTGATTACGAGCTTTTCAACACGATTATATTGCAAAAACTCGATTACTATACTTTTTACTCAGTTAAAATTCAAACAGGTTCATTGTTCGGCCCTTTTAGACCCGCTCGTCCGGAACCTCTACAAAAGGGTTGCAAAATATGTTTTAATCCAAATTTAAGAGTTTGTACAATTGATTACGAGCTTTTCAACATGGTTATATTGAAAAAACTCTATTTTTGTACTTTTTACTCAGTTAAAATTCTAACGGGTCCATTGATCGGCCTATTTAGACCTGCTCGTCCGGAACCTCTACAAAAAAGACCGCAAAATAAATTAGAATCAAATTTTAGGAGTTCATATAATTGATTACAAGCTTTTCAACACGATTATATTGTAAAAACTTGATTTCTGTACTTTTTACTCAGTTAAAATTCTAACGGATCCATTGTTCAGCCCATTTAGACCCGCTCATCTGAAACCTCTACAAAAGGGTTGCAAAATAAGTTTTAATCCAAATATAAGAGTTCATAAAATTGATTACGAGCGTTTCAACACTATTATATTGCAAACACTCGATTTCTGTACTTTTTACTTAGTTAAAATTCTAACGGGTCCATTGTTCAGCCCATTTAGACCCGCTAGTCCGAAACTTCTACAAAAGGGTTGCAAAATAAGTTTTAATCCAAATTTAGGAGTTCATACAATTGATTACGAGCTTTTCAACACGATTATATTGCAAAAACTCGATTTATGTACTTTTTACTCAGTTAAAATTCTAACGGGTCCATTGTTCGGCCCATTTAGACCCGCTAGTCCGAAACTTCTCCAAAAGGGTTGCAAAATAAGTTTTTATCCAAACTTAGGAGTTCATACAATTGATTACGAGCTTTTCAACATAATTATATTGCAAAAACTTGATTTTTGTGCTTTTTAGTCAGTTAAAATTCTAACGGGTCTATTGTTCGGTCCATTTAGACCCGCTAGTCCGAAACCTCTACAAAAGGGTTGCAAAATAAGTTTTTATCCAAATTTAGGAGTTCATACAATTGATTACGAGCTTTTCAACACGATTATATTGCAAAAACTCGTTTCTGTACTTTTTATTCCGTTAAAATTCAACCGAGTCCATTGTTCGGCCCTTTTAGACCCGCTCGTCCGGAACCTCTACAAAAGGGTTGCAAAATATGTTTTAATCCAAATTTAGGAGTTCATACAATTGATTACGAGCTTTTCAACACGATTATATTGCAAAAACTCAATTTCTGTACTTTTTACTCAGTTAAAATTCTAACGGGTTCATTGTTCGGCCCATTTAGACCTGCTCGTCCGAAACCTTTACAAAAAAGATCACAAAATAAGTTAGAAACAGATTTTAGGAGTTCATATAATTGATTTAGAGCTTTTGAACACGATTATACTGCAAAAACTCGATTACTGTACTTTTTACTCAGTTAAAATTCTAACGGGTTCATTGTTCGGCCTATTTAGACCCGCTCGTCCGAAACCTCTACAAAAGGGTTGCAAAATAAGTTTTAATCCAAATTTAGGAGTTCATACAATTGATTACGAGCGTTTCAACACAATTATTTTGCAAAAACTCGATTTCTGTACTTTTTATTCTGTTAAAATTCTAACGGGTATATTGTTCGGCCCATTTAGACCCGATCGTTCGAAACCTCTACAAAAGGGCAGAAAAATAAGTTTTAATCCAAATTTAGGAGTTCATATAACTGATTACGAGCTTTTCAACACGATTATATTGCAAAAACTCGATTACTTTAATTTTTACTCTATTAAAAGTCAACCGAGTCCATTGTTCGGCCCATTTAGATCCGCTCGTCGGAAACCTCTACAAAAGGGTTGCAAAATTAGTTTTAATCGAAATTTAGGAGTTCGTACAATTGATTACGAGCTTTTCAACACGATTATATTGCAAAAACTATATTTCTGTACTTTTTACTTAGTTAAAATTCTAACGGGTCCATTGTTCGGCCCATTTAGACCCGCTCGTCCGAAACCTCTACAAAAAAAGACCGCAAAATAAGTTAGAATCAAATTTTAGGAGTTCATATAATTGATTATGAGTTTTTCAACACGGTTATATTGCAAAAACTCAATTTCTATACTTTTTACTCCGTTAAAATTCTAACGGGTCCATTGTTCGGCCCATTTAGACCCGCTCGTCCGAAACCTCTACAAAATGGTTGCAAAATAGGTTTTAATCCAAATTTAGGAGTTCATACAATTGATTACGAGCTTTTCAACACGATTATATTGCAAAAACTATATTTCTGTACTTTTTACTTAGTTAAAATTCTAACGGGTTCATTGTTCGGCCCATTTAGACCCGCTCGTCCGAAACCTCAACAAAAAAGACTTCAAAACAAGTTAGAATCAAAATTTAGGAGTACATATAATTGATTACGAGCTTTTCAACACGATTATATTGCAAAAACTCAATTTCTGTACTTTTTATTCTGTTAAAATTCTAACGGGTATATTGTTCGGCCCATTTAGACCCGATCGTTCGAAACCTCTACAAAAGGGCAGAAAAATAAGTTTTAATCCAAATTTAGGAGTTCATATAACTTATTACGAGCTTTTCAACACGATTATATTGCAAAAACTCGATTACTTTAATTTTTACTCTATTAAAACTCAACCGGGTCCATTGTTCAGCCCATTTAGACTCGCTCGTCGGAAACCTCTACAAAAGGGTTGCAAAATTAGTTTTAATCGAAATTTAGGAGTTCGTACAATTGATTACGAGCTTTTCAACACGATTATAATGCAAAAACTATATTTCTGTACTTTTTACTTAGTTAAAATTCTAACGGGTCCATTGTTCGGCCCATTTAGACCCGCTCGTCCGAAACCTCTACAAAAAAAGACCGCAAAATAAGTTAGAATCAAATTTTAGGAGTTCATATAATTGATTATGAATTTTTCAACACGGTTATATTGCAAAAACTCAATTTCTATACTTTTTACTCCGTTAAAATTCTAACGGGTCCATTGTTCGGCCCATTTAGACCCGCTCGTCCGAAACCTCTACAAAATGGTTGCAAAATAGGCTTTAATCCAAATTTAGGAGTTCATACAATTGATTACGAGCTTTTCAACACGATTATATTGCAAAATCTCGAATTTTATACTTTTTACTCCGTTAAAATTCTAACAAGTCCTTTGTTCGGCCCATTTAGACCCGCTCGTCAGAAACCTCTACAAAAGGGTTGGAAAATAGGTTTTAATCCAAATTTAGGAGTTCATAAAATTGATTACGAGCTTTTCAACATGATTATATTGCAAATCTCGATTTTTATACTTTTTACTACGTTAAAAATCTAACAGGTCCTTTGTTCGGCCCATTTAGACCCGCTCCACTGAAACCTCTGCAAAAGGGTTGCAAAATAATTTTTAATCCAAATTTATGAGTTCATACAATTGATTACGAGCTTTTCAACACGATTATATTGCAAAAACTCAATTTTTGTACTTTTTACTCCGTTAAAATTCTAACGGGTCCATTGTTCGGCCCATTTAGACCCGCTCGTCCGAAACCTCTACAAAAAAGACCACAATACAAGTTAGAATCAAATTTTAGGAGTTCATATAATTTATTACGAGCTTTTCAACACGATTATATTGCAAAAACTCGATTTCTGTACTTTTTACTCAGTTAAAATTCTAACGGGTCCATTTTTTGGCCCATTTAGACCCGCTCGTCCGAAATCTCTACAAAAGGGTTGCAAAGTAAGTTTTAAGCCAAATTTTGGAGTTCATACACTTTATTACGAGCTTTTCAACACAATTATATTGCAAAAACTTAATTTTTGTGCTTTTTACTCAGTTAAAATTCAAACGGGTCCATTGTTCGGCCCATTTAGACCCGCTCATCCGAATCCCCTACAAAAAGACCGCAATACAAGTTAGAATCAAATTTTAGGAGTTCATATAGTTGATTACGAGCTTTTCAACGCGATTATATTGCAAAAACTCGATTTCTGTAATTTTTACTAAGTTAAAATTGTAACGGGTCCATTTTTCGGCCCATTTAGACTCGTTCGTCTGAAACATCTACAAAATGGTTGCAAAATAACTTTTAATCCAAATTTAGGAGTTCATACAATTGATTACGAACTTTTCGACACGATTATATTGCAAAAACTCGATTTATGTACTTTTTACTCAATTAAAATTCTAACGGGTCTATTGTTCGGCCCATTTAGACTCGCTCGTCCGAAACCTCTACAAAAAAGACCGCAATACAAGTTAGAATTAAATTTTAGGAGTTCATATAATTGATTACAAGCTTATCAACACGATTATATTGCAAAAACTCGATTTCTGTACTTTTTACTCAGTTAAAATTCTAACGGGTCCATTTTTTGGCCCATTTAGACCCGCTCGTCCGAAACCTCTACAAAAGGGTTGCAAAGTAAGTTTTAAGCCAAATTTAGGAGTTCATACACTTTATTACGAGCTTTTCAACACAATTATATTGCAAAAACTCAATTTTTGTGCTTTTTACTCAGTTAAAATTCAAACGGGTCCATTGTTCGGCCCATTTAGACCCGCTCATCCGAAACCCCTACAAAAAGACCGCAATACAAGTTAGAATCAAATTTTAGGAGTTCATATAGTTGATTACGAGCTTTTCAATACGATTATAATGCAAAAACTCGATTTCTGTACTTTTTACTGAGTTAAAATTCTAACGGCTCCATTTTTCGGCCCATTTAGACTCGTTCGTCTGAAACATCTACAAAATGGTTGCAAAATAACTTTTAATCCAAATTTAGAAGTTCATACAATTAATTACGAACTTTTCAACACGATTATATTGCAAAAACTCGATTTATGTACTTTTTACTCAGTTAAAATTCTAACGGGTCCATTGTTCGGCCCATTTAGACCCGCTCGTCCGAAACCTCTACAAAAAAGACCGCAATACAAGTTAGAATTAAATTTTAGGAGTTCATATAATTGATTACGAGCTTTTCAACACGATTATATTGCAAAAACTCGTTTTATGTACTTTTTACTCAATTAAAATTCTAACGAGTCCATTGTTCGGCCTATTTAGACCCGCTCGTCCGAAACCTCTACAAAAGGGTTGCAAAATAAGTTTTAATCCAAATTAAGGAGTTCATACAATTGATTACAAGCTTTTCAACGCAGTTATATTGCAAAAAAAATCGATTTCTATACTTTTTACTCAGTTAAAATTCTAACGGGTCCATTGTTCGGCCCATTTAGACCAGCTCGTCCAAAACCTTTACAAAAAAGATCGCAAAATAAGTTAGTATCAAAATTTAGGAGTTCATACAATTGATTACGAGCTTTTTAACACCATTATATTGCAAAAACTTGATTTTTGTGCTTTTTACTCAGTTAAAATTCTAACGGGTCCATTGTTCGGCCCATTTAGACCCGCTCGTCCGAAACCTCTACAAAAGGGTTGCAAAATAAGTCTTAATCCAAATTTAGGAGTTCATACAATTGATTACGAGCTTGTCAACATGACTATATTGCAAAAACTAGATTTCTGTACTCTTTACTCCGTTAAAATTCTAACGGGTCCATTGTTCGGCCCATTTAGACCCGCTCGTCCGAAACCTCTACAAAAAGGGCTGCAAAATAAGTTTTAACCCGAATTTAGGAGTTCATATAATTGATTACGAGCTTTTCAACACAATTATATTGCAAAAACTCGATTTCTGTACTTTTTACTCAGTTAAAATTCTAATGAGTCCACTGTTCGGCCCATTTAGACGCTCTCGTCCGAAACCTCTAAAAAAAGGTTGCAAAATAAGTTTTAATCCAAATTTAGGAGTTCATGCAATTTATTACGAGATTTTCAACACGAGTATATTGCAAAAACACGATTTCTGTACTTATTACTCAGTTAAAATTCTAACGGGTCCATTGTTCGGCCTATTTAGACCCACTCGTCCGAAACCTCTACAAAAGGGTTGCAAAATAACTTTTAATCCAAATTTAGGAGTTCATACAATTGATTACAAGCTCTTCAACAAGATTATATTGCAAAAAAAATCGATTTCTATACTTTTTACTCTGTTAAAATTCTAACGGGTCCATTGTTCGTCCCATTTAGACCCGCTCGTCCAAAACCTCTACAAAAGGGTTGCAAAATAAGTTTTAATCCAAATTTAGGAGTTCATACAATTGATTACGAGCTTTTCGACACGATTATATTGCAAAAACTAGATTTTTGTAATTTTTACCCCTTTAAAATTCTAAGAGGTCCTTTGTTCGGCCCATTTAGACCCGCTCGTCCGAAACCTCTACAAAAGGGTTGCAAAATAAGTTTTAATCCAAATTTAGGAGTTCATACAATTGATTATGAGCTTTCAACAAGATTATATTGCAAAAACTCGATTTTTGTAATTTTTACTCCTTTAAAATTCTAACAGGTCCTTTGTTCGACCCATTTAGACCCGCTCGTCCATAACCTCTACAAAAATGGCAGCAAAATAAATTTTAATCCAAATTTAGGATTTCATACAATTGGGTCGAGCTTTTCAACATGATTATATTGCAAAAACTCGACTTCAGTACTTTTTACTCAGTTAAAATTCTAACGGGTCCATTGTTCGGCCCATTTCGACACGCTCGTTCGAAACCTCGACAAAAGGGTTGCGAAATAACTTTTAATCTAAATTTAGGAGGTCATATAATTGATTACGAGCTTTTCAACACGATTATATTTCAAAAACTCGATTTTTGTACTTTTTACTCCGTTAAAATTCTAACAGGTCCTTTGTTCGGCCCATTTAGACCCGCTCGTCCGAAACCTCTGCAAAAGGGTTGCAAAAATAAGTTTTAATCCAAATTTAGGAGTTCATACAATTGATTACGAGCTTTTCAACACAATTATATTTCAAAAACTCGATTTTTGTACTTTTTACTTAGTTAAAATTTTAACGGGTCCATTGTTCGGCCCATTTAGACCCGCTCGTCCGAAACCTCAACAAAAAAGACCGCAAAATAAGTTATAAATCAAGTTTTAGGAGGTCATATAATTGATTATGAGCTTTTCAACACGATTATATTGCAAAAATTCGATTTCTATACTTTTTTCTCAGTTAAAATTCTAACGGGCTTTCTTCAAAAAAATTCTAACGGGTCCATTGTTCGGCCCATTTAGATCCGTTTGTCCGAAACCTTTACAAAAAGGGCTGCAAAATAAGTTTTAATCCAAATCTAGGCGTTCATATAATTGAGTACGAGTTTTTCAATGCGATTATATTGCAAAAACTCAATTTTTGTAATTTTTACTAGGTTAAAATTCTAACGGGTCCATTATTCTGCCCACTTAGACTCGCTAGTCCGAAACCTTACAAAAAGGACCGCAAAATAAGTTTTAATCAAAATTTAGGAGTTCATATAATTGATTACGATCTTTTCAACACGATTATATTGCAAAAATTCGATTTCTGTACTTTTTACTCAGTTAAAATTCTAACGGGTCCATTGTTCGGCCCATTTAGACCCGCTCGTCCGAAACCTCTACAAAAGGGTTGCAAAATAAGTTTTAATCAAAATTTAGGAATTCATACAATTGATTACGAGCTTTTCAACACGATTATATATGGAAAAACTCGATTTTTGTACTTCTACTCAGTTAAAATTCTAACGAGACCATTGTTCGGCCCATTTAGACCCGCTCATCTGAAACCTATACAAAAAAGATCGCATAATAAGTTAGAATCAAAATTTAGGAGTTCATATAATTGATTAAGAGCTTTTCAACACGATTATATTGCAAAAACTCGATTTCTGTACTTTTTACTTAGTTAAAATTCTAACGGGTATTTCTCTCTCAATTTTTTCCAGGGTCTTTGTTGGGTTTTGGCTTGTTCTTCTTTTTTCCCCCTTTTTCCGGTGGATTTCTCACCTTTCTTTCCACCAATCCCCTTCCCCCACCCGGCGCCTCTCCACTTTCTGCCGTTTTTGCAAGCTTATCAACAAATGAACCGATTCTCTTTGATTTCATTGGAAATCGGGATGAGAATATCGAGGGTCATCCCACCCCACCACTTTCTTTCTTTTACGGTTTTTGCTGTTTTTTTCATCTTTTATTTTTCTCTCTGTTTACTAACCATTTTGTTTTTTCTCTCCTGTGTTTTCTGGCCGTATATTGCTTTATGCAATATCCTTTTTGACTCTGTGTTTTTTGCTAAAGGGTCATTCTTTCCCTCCCTTCTCACCTTTTTTCTACCGTTCTGGCTGTTTCTGATGAGATCTCCCCGGCGATATCCAGATCTGGACGGTGAGTTTCGCCTTTTTCTTTTTCTATATTTTTTTTCTCTTCATTTGTTATATTTTAATCCGCTTTGTTTTTTTCCTTTGGGCTCTTCCCTTTTGGGCGATCTTGTTTAAAATCATCCGATGTTTGTCAACTCCTTATGACGACGGCGAGGGCTGTAACGTAATCAGGATTTTGATGTTTTCCCTGGAAATCGGTAAAGGAATGCAAAAGGCCATTCCTCCTCATCCCCTATTCTCTTTTTCTATCTGCTGTTTTTTCTCGTTTAATTTCTTTTCCCTTTGTTTTTTAAATCTTTATTTGTTTTTTCTCTACGAGAGTCGGCCGGCTCTTGGTTTTCTCAAAACCATCACCAGATCTAACCGGCAATCTCCAGATCTGAACGGTTTGCTTCTATGTTCATCCTTTTATTTTTTCCTCTCATTTTTTTGCTACCTTTTTTATATTTCTATTAATCTCTTTGTTTTTTTCTCATATTTGGGCGTTGCCCCTTCTCTTCTGCTTTCGTGGAGGGCATCAAGGATCTCCCGATATCTGAGGGCTCTTCTACCGGCGGCGTCACACGGTGGTTGTAAAATTTTCAACCGTTCGGTTTTATACTTCCTATCCTCCTTATCGTTGCTCTGCTGCTTATTATCTTTTCATTTCGCTGCTATTTTGATTTCCCCCAATTTTCATCTCATTCTTGGGTTTTTCATCCCCTTGTTTTTTAAGCATTTTCGTCTGACTTGTGTTCTTTTTTTTACAGATTCTGGGTTTTCCAGTCCTTGATGAACAATCATCTTCACCTCTTAATAGTCTGTTAACTCCTTATCTTTCGTTACGGATATGTACTAAGGTTGTTTCTTTTAAATTTCTTTTTCATTTTTTAATTCCAATTTGTGTTTTTTGTTTCTCCAGACTCGGATTGCTTCTATCTGCCTGAGGATTAGAAGATATGTCTCTCGGAGGTATAAACCCTTTTGGTTTTCAAAGGTTTCTCTTTTCTCTATTCTTTCCATGTTATGCATCTCTTCATTTTTGTTTTCTGGGTTGAATTGCTTCTCTGTTATCTCTATATTCTTATTCAAGCTTTCTCTGATTGTCTACTTCTCTGCTATAATTTGGGATTTGTCTATGGATTCCGCAATGCTATTCTTAATTCACCCCTTTGATTACATTGCTTGTTTTCAATTTTCCTTTAAATGTTATGCATTTATCTCCTATATCATTTCAGATTACCATCCCTTCATCCCACATTCTCTATCATATTACCACAAAAACATATTTGTTTTGCTATTGACATTTGTTATGCCATTGAAACATCTCTTTGGTTTACCTTTTCCTCTCAATCTCTATGGTAACACATCTGTTATGCCGTTGACAACTATTATTGTGTCAAATATACATCGAGCCCTTCAAGGGAATTTTACACCAGCCCATTACTTGGGATTCTTAATTACTACATATTACTATCTCTTTCTGTATCTCATCTATGGTTATATCTCATCACTAACTCCTCACAATTTTACTTTGTTTTTTGGATTTCCCGTGACTCATTGCTTGCAAGCAATTCATAGAAGACTCCTCTCTGCTCAACTCCATGAATCTACAACAACAATTATAATGGTCTATTTGGACAAAGCTAATAGATGCCATTCATGGTTTCATGATTTTATAACCCTCTTCCTCACTTGGCTGTCACAGAGGTTCATCTTTACCTTTATATATACTGATTACGTGTTGGGATTTACTCTTATTACATTTCTTATTATTGGGGTTTATATGCCATCCACTATAATGTTACTCTCCTTTAAACATAACTGTGATATGCTTCATCTTCAACCGATTGTTCCTTTAACAGATTGTTCAACCTACTCATGTAATTCTTTAAATATATATGCTACCTTACCAAATACCGCTCTTTTGCCACCCTGTGAAAAAATTAATCTATCCAAAATTCTAGGAATTTATAATTGGACTATTAGCTCAAAATCCTCGTTTGCAGGACACAAAATATTGTATGACTACTTGATTAGGTTTTTTCCCTTTAGCTTTATTATATGCTCTCATACTAAATGGATCATCACTATTGCATATATGCTCTGCTGGTGGAAGCTTTTTAAACATCCTTATAAGTTTATTATGTGTAATACTCTCTTAAATATGCTCTACATCTTTATCTCTTATATTAATTGGTACCCTTTTCCATCTGTTAAATTTCCTCAGTATTACCATCTTTTCCCTGGCATAGTAATTTCTTATTTAGTCTATAATTTTTATCATCTTATTATATGTCTTTTTGACCTTTGCATGAAGCACACTAATCTTTCTATGTTTTACATCTCTATGCAGATTATGCACACTTCTGCTAATATAATCGGGCAACATTGCGGGACTCCCTTCTCATTCCTTCTTTGGTTTTGTAATTTTTTCTTAGTATCTAATTTTATTTATTTATCCCCCTATTTGCTCATTTGGTCTGTATTAACTTTCTTTACCCCGCTTCCTCCTTCCCCTGGGTTTGTATTTCTTTATGGCTGCTTTTTTCCTGCTTTTCTTTTTGCTTCGTTTTTCATTTGCTTTCTTTATATCTTTAGATGTATGTCTTCATGCCATTTTTCTGCTCTGCATGTTTACTGCTATTCACTCCATGTATGTTACTATATACATATATATCTCTGTTCGATTAACACTAAGGAATTTTGTTCCTACCACGCCTCTTTAGGTGACTCCCTATTAGCCCAATTAAGGGATTTTCTCAAAACCCTATTATATAAGGACCTTTTTTCTTTACACATTAATCAAATTTTCAAACTCTCGAATTTTTCTCTCTCACATTCAATTATTATTTTATACGACCTACCATTCTTTATTCCGAACTTTTCTTCTCATATATTTAATACATCTTTTTCAGGTCTTTTTATAACATTAATATTTCAAATTTTTCTAATTAATTACTCTTTCCTTTTTCTTCTTAACTGCCGTCCTCTTACCTTCGCTATCAACCTTCCAGCATTAAATTATAAATTGATGAATAGACTAATCCGTTGTCCTTTAATTTTGCCTTCAAAAATTATTAACAACTACTCAGACTTTCCCTTTTTATCCCGTAATACGAGTAATTACATCTTCAATTATATCCTTTATTTCCTTTCAAACTCTCTGGTACAATTCCTTCCGTTTCAAAAAATCAATTCCTCAAATTTTGCCTTAATTTTACCAGTATTCATACCTTGTAATAAAATCCTTTTTTATTTCTACCTATTTCATGTTAATAGTGTATCCTTTACTCAAAATTCCCGTTATATTACCAAAATTAATCAAACTTTTATTAATTACTTTTCTTACTACTTTAAATTTATTACTTTCCCTGATTTTACTAAAGTTCCTTACTTATTAAAATTAAAATTTTCAAAACTGGTTTCTTCATTAAACACTAAATTTCCATACCATTATGCCGCTTTTCAACCTTTCCCTCCTAAACTCTTCTTAACCCATGATTCATGGGATCTAAATCTTTCCATACTAAATTTTTATTTCCTTCCTTTTTTCAACACTTACCATCGTACTATCATCATAAACCACTTCTTTTTATACGTCCAACAATTAAGCACATTCCAACAAGCTTTCTTTTATTCCTCGTCTCTATTCTTTCAACACCCCTCTGCTATGGCGTCATCATCTATCCCTCAAATTAGCTCTCTCAACCTCACCAATGAGGAAACAGAACTCTTGTATACCCCAGACTTTGGCTGGGACTTTGTCGAGGAGGACCCTAAGGCTTGTCTCTTAGGATGTTTTATCTCCTCCAAAATTGTTGATATTTACGCTGTCATCAACGCATTTGAAGGCATCTGGAAGCCAAACAACGTAGTGTCCATCTCTGTTATTCAAGACAACTTTATGAAGATCAAGTTCAAGGACGTCAAGTCATGTTATGAAGTCCTTAATCGCGGCCCTTAGCTGTATAAGGATGAATGGCTAGCCATTACTGAGTATGACCCTGCTAAGCCGCTTGGGGAGTATTCCTTCAACTCTATGAGGATCTGGATTCACTTCTTCTCTCTCCCATCCTCACTCTATGAGGATTTTGACCGCTCGCACCTTGTGGGACATGCCCTTGGGTCTATGGTAGGCAATGTCATCCAAACTGATACTCGAGAAGCTGATGGAAACATGAAAGAATTTTTACGTGTAGAGATCTTCCTGAATATTACCAAACCAGTCACCCGTTTTGTTTTCATAGGATCGGGTACAAACAAAACTATGTGTCGTATCCAATACGAACGCCTTCCCACCTTATGTCCTGGCTGCGGAATTATTCGTCATACGATTGAAAACTGCCCTACTCGATCATCCCTTGATCTGAACAAACTGCAATATGGGGAATGGCTCCGCTACCTCCCTCCAAGACGCCGCCCAGCTGGTACACGGGGGCGCCTTCGCTATGTCGAACCTGAACTCAACCAGAACAATCCTTTACCGAATGGTACCTTCCTTTACTTTATTTCAAATTTTTCATCCCTTTTACAGCTTCGATATAAAATTATTTTAACTTTTATGTTCTTTCTATTTACGTTCTCGTACTTATTATTCACAGCTAATCCTGCTCCAGTTGCTGCTGCCAACACTAATCCTGTTCCAAACAATGAACCGAATGTTATGGGTATATCTCTTAATCTTCCCATCAACATTAACCTCCCTTCAAAAAAACTTTCATTTACTAAACTATTTTGTCTCAATCTCTCTACAGACTCTCTTAACGAGGGCGATGATGCATCCTTCTCGGAACAACCCACCGAGGATGCTCCCAATATAGATACTGCCATGGGGGATGCCCCCTGCCAATGATCCACCAGCTACAGATTCAAAGCAGAAAGCCCCTCTCGAGCCCCAACCTTTAAACACCATCTACCCGATTCCTGAAGATGATTCTGATGGGGAATGGGATACCACAGATGATGGTGTTCCAAGTCCAACATCCCAGCAAATTAAGAAAATAGAAGCTGAATTACGTAAGCCCCCTATTTCTACCGATACCATTTTCAATGATTTTAACCAATGGCTACTGAAAACTTACCCCAAATGATGCAGCTCCGGCCCCTGCTCCAGCCCCACCGAATCGTGGCATGAAACTCCGCTCCCCCATTCAAGTGTCGCTCCCGCCAAAGAAATCCAAACCGTCCGGTTCCACTCCAAAAGTTGGGATGAGCATCTCAAAAAACTCTCCGGCGGTGGCTGATTCCCAGCCCTGCCGAGCAAAATGAAGCTCCTATGCTGGAACTGCCAGGGTTTAGGACAAGCCCCGGTGGTTCAACATCTTCGCGACTATGTCCGGCAATCAGTCCCTGATGTTATTTTCCTATGCGAAACAAAACTTAATAATGTGGCTTGTAGCCAACTTTGCATTTCTTTAGGTTTTATAAACATTATTTCTATTCCCCCTACGGAGGGGTGTTCCGGAATTGCTCTATTTGCTACCAAAAATATTAATATTAATTTACTTTCGTACTCTCAGCGTTACATACATACTCAAATTACATCAAACAATTGCAATATTTTTTTCACGGGTATACATGGCCATTCTGAAACAAGCCAAAAATACAAAACTTGGGAAATTATTGACTCCTTAAATACAAATAATAATAATGTTCCTTGGATTCTAGGAGGAGATTTTAATGAAATTTTATCCGACTCTGAAAAGCAAGGTGGAAGTCGTAGGGCTAGATTTCAAATAACCAACTTTCGTCAATGTCTCTCACGCAATAATCTTTTTGACTGTAAGCCAACATCGGGATGGTTTACTTGGACGAAAGTTGGACCTCTAACCCCAACTATTCATGAAAGATTAGACCGGTTTGTTGCTAACTCGGCTTGGCAGAATCTTTTTCCTTCATTTCGCATCACAACGGAATATGTGGCCAAGTCTGACCACTGCTTCCTGTCTCTTGACACATCCCCTGCGATCACCCCTCTTCAACGCTCACCCAATACTTTCCGTTTTGAGAACTGCTGGGCTAATAATGAGGACAATATCTCAACCATTAAACGTACCTGGACTAATACCCCTGGAACGGTTATTGATAAAATACATGTTGTTGGTACAAGCTTAGAGGAATGGCAGAATCAACAGAGACTTAAATCCTCTGGGCGTATTAATTTCCTGACCAAGAAAATTAACAAATTCCTATGTCGCCCCTTAACCCCTGCAACTGAAGACACCTATTTAAAATACCGAATTGAACTTAACAAACTGCTAATGGAACAAGAAACTTATTGGGCTCTAAGATCTCGTACGCTTTGGCTTTCTCAAGGTGATAAAAATACGAGATTTTTTCATGCTCGGGCAAACAATAGAAGGAAAAAAAACTCGATTAATGGCTTATTTGACTCCAACTCGAACTGGAGTACGGCTGAATCAGACCTCATGTCTATTGCTTCTAGCTACTTCCAAAATCTCTTTACATCTTCCAACCCCCAAATCTCTGATAACATTCTTGATAAAATTTACTCCTTCCATTACTCAGTCTATGAATGATAATTTACAACGTTCTTTCACTAAGGAAGAAATACTCCACGCTTTCCGGGACATTGATCCCAGGAAAGCTCCTGGTATTGATGGACTACCTAGTAGTTTTTTCCGTCAGCACTGGGACACTGTTGGAGAAGACGTTATTAATCTTTACCTTAACTTACTAAATGGCACTACTGATATGTCTTTGGTCAATAAAACTATTTTGGTTATAATTCCTAAAATCAATGACCCAACTACCATGAAACATCTTTTAGACCAATCAGTCTTTGCACTGTTCTTTACAAAATAGTTGCTAAAACCATTGTCAACAGAATGAAGCAAATAATTCCCTTTTGTATCAGCTCTAATCAAGCAACTTTCGTCCAGGGGCGCAACATCTCTGATAATATTCTTGTTGCTCATGAAATCATCCACAATATCAACTCAGGGGCTACCAAATCATCTCAAGGAGCTGCTCTTAAACTAGATATGGAAAAAGATTTTGATCGAGTTGAATGGTCCTTTTTAGCAAACGTTATGGAACGCATGGGTTTTGCATCTGACTGGATTTCCCTCATAATGCGTTGTATAACCACTGTTTCTTTTTCAGTCAAAATTAATAATTCTTTTTCCCCTTTTTTCAACCTCAACGTGGTTTATCCCAAGGTGATCCTCTTTCCCCTTTCCTCTTTCTATTCTGCACACAAGGGCTCTCTGCCTACCTATCTGCTACCCAACAAACAAACATTCTTCCGAGGCTTGGTGCATAAAAATATGGACCCAAAGTCAATCATCTTCTTTTTGCTGATGATTGTATGGTTTTCATTAATAACTCTGTAACTGAAGCTACTCATCTTAAAAGAGCCTTGCAATCTTATGCTGCTGCCTCTGGTCAAGCGGTAAACTTTGAGAAATCAACAATCTTTTATAACCCTCATACCCCATCCTCTACAAGATCTGCGATAAATAGTCTCCTGCAAGTACGTGAGGTTTCCAACCCCGGTGTTTATCTAGGTGTTCCTCTTCTCATAGGGAAGAACAAAACTGAATCTCTAGGTTTTGTACGTGATAAAGTACATGACCGTCTTTCTAGCTGGGATAAACATCTTCTGTCTTTCAGTGGCCGTGAGATCTTCATTAAAGCAGTCCTCCAATCCCTTCCTCAATATGTTATGTCTTGTTATCTTCTTCCACAAAACATTATTGATGATATGACTTCAGCTATCAGGCAATATTGGTGGACCGGTAAGTCCAATAAAAAAGGATGGCATATGCTACCATGGAAACATGTCTGTTTACCTAAGGCTGCTAGAGGAATGGGGTTTAAAGACCTACATGACTTCAACGTCGCTCTCTTGGGCAAACAAATATGGAGACTCATTTGTGAACCTGATTCTCTTCTAAGCCAAATATATCGTGCTAAATATTTCCCTTCTGGGAACATCCTTGATTCCTCCAGGCCTATTCGTGGCTCCTTCGCCTGGCAAGGTATGTACAATGCTATACAACGCCTCCTCCCAGGGTTCTTATACCGTCCAGGAATTAACAGTAACATAAGAGTACATAAAGACATCTGGGGCGGTCCTTCCCCTATTACACTTACTGGGGATTATGAAATATCAGATGAAGTTCATATTCGATGCCGTGATTTCATCATCCGTAACCAAACCGCTTGGGATCCTGTCAAAGTACATCGTTATTTTAATACAACGGACGCGTCCACCATTCTTAGCATACCAATTATAAATGATCACCGTGACTCTATTCTCTGGTCTCCTAACGACTTGGGCATTTACTCGGTCCGTTCTGGTTATCTTTTCTTACAACGTTTTGTGCTTCCACAAGCACCACCCAATCGTTTTTGGAAATTTTTATCCAAAGTCAGGGCCTTGCCTAAAGTCAAAACTTTTGGTTAGCGTATGGCGTCTGGAGCCTTACCAGTTGGTTCTAAAATACAAGTCTCCTCACCAGACTCGGGGCCTTGTCCCATTTGTGGTGGTCACTCAGAGACTATTCTCCATGCTCTTCGTGATTGTATAGGGGCTACTGAAGCTCTACAGCTCTCAGGTATTCCCATTGGCCTTTACAGGAGTTCGGCTTCTACACCTTTGCAATGGCTGGAGGAAGCCGCCCATCTCCTCCCCTCTGATAAATTTGGTCTTTTCCTTACTACTATCTGGAATGTTTCGAATAGGCGTAATGACTGGATTCATAATCACCATTTGCAACTATCCTGGCTTATTGCCGTCAATTCCATTAGCCTGCATAACGACTTTTACAATGCATCTGCGTCTACCATTCCAGCGCCTTCAATTCTTTCTCCTAAAAATTGGAATCCTCATCCATCTAACCACATAAAAATTAATGTAGATGGGGCTTTCAATCCCTCTACTCGTGCCGCGGCTGTTGGCGCTGTTGCACGCGATTCTACAGGAGTAGTTGTGGGGGGGCATTGCTTTTCCGCTAGAAAGTCGCCCGGATGCAGTCACTTGTGAAGGTGAAAGCCTTCTTGCTGGAGTCACCTTCGCTCGCTCTCAAGGTTGGACTCGGATTCTGCTTGAAACTGATTGCGCTTCCATTGCAAATAGAATCAACAATCCAGGTTTAGACCTTTCTACATTGGGGCCACTTCTTCATCAGATTCGAGAGTCTCTTCATGACTTTGTATCAGCTTCTGTTTCCTTTGTACGTCGTGAGGCAAATCATGTAGCACATTCTTTGGCTGCTTTTTCGCTTGGCAATATGTCTGCCTTATCCTTTGATTATGTTATTCCTCCTTGTATCAATCATCTTGTAACAAATCCTTCTTGATATAATAAAACATAGGCACTCTTTTCCCCTTTTTAGGGTCCTATAGCTCTGCTTGAAGGACAGTAGTAGGGGTTTTTAATGAGGCCTTTATTTCAAAAAAAAATTCTAACGGGTCCATTGTTCTGCCCATTTAGACCCGCTCGTCCAAAACCTCTACAAAAGGGTTGCAAAATAAATTTTAATCCAAATTTAGGAGTTCATAGAGTTGATTACGAGCTTTCCAACACGATTATATTGCAAAAACTCGATTTCTTTAATTTGTACTCCTTTAAAATCCTAACAGGTCCTTTGTTCGGCCCATTTAGACACACTCGTCCGAAACCGTGGAGGTATAGGTGAAGGATAGCCAAAGTAATTTAACTTCTACTAAAACAAGGAAACCCTAATTTAATTAAAAAAATTAAAGAAAAACAACCTTTAAACTCCTTGTGCTTGGGCTGCAAGTGATAAGCTGATAAGAGTTGCTTGATGTAAGTGCCACATTTAATGTTTCTGATTTAATCCCTTATGACGATTCTGCAGATTTGAGGACAAATCCTTTTTAAGAAGGGGGGATGATGTGAGCACATCCATTCCAGCAAAGGAGATTGATTCGGAGGTCTTGCCAATAGGACCAATCACTCGTTTTAAGACAAAGAACTTTAGGGAAGTTCTTTCCTTCACTTGTGCTAACATTTCTGAATCTTTTGATAATGTTTGTGCCTTAGACAATAAGCTTTATAATGTGTTGCATGCTGATATGTGACACACTTATACTATACTACTTATATATAGGTGTTTGTTATGTATATATTATGTTAAGTGTTTTTTAGATAAGTTTGCCAGCTTATAATATTGTATGTCAAGCTATGTCAGCTTGTTGTGTGTTATTACAATAAGGTTGCATTGTTTTATAGCTTATGATAGAGTAGCGCAAGCTTGGATTTGGAAGCCTTCAATCAAGTTGTTGCAAGAACTATGAGACTCTAGACTTAATTAAGAAGATTAGGAGCAAATCTGAAAATTCAAGAGAAAAGAGAAGGGCTTTTCTTGAAAATTTCAGATTCAATGCTGGAAAATCAAAGAAACGAAGATAAGAAAGAAGATTAGGGGATAAATAATAAGAATTAAAATAAAAAGATTAAAAAAGACTAATAGAGAGGTAGATAAAACAAATCTGAAAATTCAGCTTTGTTTATGGCTATGGAGATGGCATGAAGTTGAAGATGGACATGGCTTGATGGATTTTTGATGGTTTTATCCTCGACACCCTCTTAGATGCAATTACCTAAGCAAGCAACCTCAAGCGGCTCTAACCCACCCTCCTAGACGCGATTACCTACATGAGTGTGAAGATGATCTCCCTCACAAGAACTCGTCGAACTTATGTTGAAGAAGACTTCTGAGGCACAAGTAATCAGCACTTGCAAAATAAACTCACTAAATATTTCATTAATCAAAGAAAATCCGAATAATCTTCCTTTCAATGGAGGCTTCATCCTTTTATAGGTGAAGGATAGCCAAAGTAATTTAACTTCTACTAAAACTAGAAAACCCTAATTTAATTAAAAAAATAAAATAAAAACAACCTGCAAACTCCTTGTACTTGGGCATCAAGGAATAAGGTGATAAGGCAAGTGATAAGTTGATATGTGCTGATTTCTTGGGCTGCAAGTAGGCTTGGTTGCTTGGGAGGCAAGTAATCGGTTGTTAGGGCTTCTTTTTGGACAAAATTTGAAGGGATTTGGGCTTATTTGACTGGCAAGTACTTTGGTTTTGGGTAGGAAATGATGTATGGGTTGTTTTAATGTAAGCTAGGCCTAAATAACACTTGTAAATCCTAACTTGGGCTAAAAATAAAAGTCTAACCCAATCCTTTCATAATAAGAAGTATTGGGTCTAAATACAATAAAAGGGCTAATTAATGGACATCTAAAGGCTCATGGATATTTATCTCCAAAGGTGCAGCAAGTTGGGTTTTTGTGATCCAATTATGCTCAAAGGATTTTAAGTGTGGGCTTCCTTCAAGAAATTCTTCTTTCTTCATGGCAGCTTGCAATCCTTTGCTCACAAATCCTTGAACGATTGAATTTAGCTTGCTCTTGATCATCTTGGACTTGGATCGAGTTATTGGGCCAAGTGGAAAAGTAAGTCCATCTCTTCCTTGGAATTGTCTTGTGGTACATGTATCATCCCCTCCCTCCTCAAAAGGATTCGTCCACGAATCTGAAATGTCAAAGGGAGAAAGATCAGCAACATTAAAAGTTGTACTCACATTATACTCACCGGGTAGATCAATTCGGTATGCATTATTATTGATTCTTTCAAGGACTTGTAATGGTCCATCTCCTCTTGGATCCAACTTGGATTTCCTATGGTTTGGAAATCTCTCTTTACGCATGTGCAACCAAACCCAATCTCCTGGTTCAAAGACAACTTGGCGTCGACCTTTGTTGACTTTAGCAGCAATATTTTCATATGTTTTCTCCATTCTTTTCTTTACCTTAGCTTGTATGGATTTAACCAATTCTGCTTTCTTTGCACCATCTAAGCTGCAAATATTATCAATAGGCAAAGGGACGAGGTCTAAAGCAGTTAAGGGGTTAAAACCATAAACTACTTCAAATGGGGAATAACCAGTGGAGGAATGAATAGAACGGTTGTAGGCAAACTCTACGAAAGGTAAATATTCTTCCCAAGTCTTAGTGTTCTTTCCGACAACAGTTCTGAGTAACACACCTAATATTCGGTTTATTACCTCAGTTTGTCCGTCCGTCTGTGGGGGACAAGTTGTAGAATAGAGTAGTTTGGTACCTATTTTCCCCCACAAAACCTTCCAAAAATGGCTTATGAACTTGACATCTCTATCGGAAACAATGGTGCGTAGAATTCCATGAAATCGTACTACTTCTCTAAAGAAGAGATCAGTGACATGTGTTGCACTGTCCGTTTTGTGGCAAGGTATAAAGTGAGCCATCTTTGAAAACCTGTCGAACACAACAAAAAATACTATCTCGGCCCCTCTTGGTACGAGGTAATCCAAGAATAAAGTCCATAGATAAATCGACCCAAGGGAGAGAAGGAATAAGAAGGGAGGTATATAAACCATTAAAACTAACCTTGGATTTGGCTTGTTTACATACTATGCAAGATGCACATACTTTCTCCACAATTTTCCTCATATGTGGCCAAAAGAAGTGCTCCATTACCATGTCCAAAGTTTTGGAGATGCCAAAGTGTCCCATTAAGCCTCCGGAGTGTGATTCATGGACTAGAAGTTCTCTAATGGATCCTTATGATATACACAACCTGTTCATTCAGAAAAGAAACCCATCTACAAGATAAAACTTGTTAAAAGCACCTTTTAAACAATGAGTATAAATTTCCTTAAAATTTGGGTCATTAGGATATAATTCCTTTATATACTCAAATCCCAATATAGTAGCATGCATTTGAGTAATTAGGGTATACCTTCGAGATAGTGCATCCGCTACTACATTATCCTTACCTTTCTTGTATTTGATGATATAAGGGAATGTTTCAATGAATTCCACCCAACGAGCATGTCTCTTGCTCAAGTTACCTTGGCCGTTGAGCCACTTCAAGGATTCATGGTCAGTGTGTATGACAAACTCCTTTGGAAGAAGGTAGTGTTGTCAAACTTCAAATGCACGAACTAATGCAAGGAGCTCTTTATCATATGTTGAGTAGTTCAAATGTGCTCCTTTTAACTTCTCACTAAAGTAAGTGATTGGTTGTTTTTCCAGCAAAAGAACCGCACCTATGCCTATACCGGAGGCATCACATTCTAACTCAAAAGTGTTAGAGAAATCGGGAAGGCGAAGAATTGGGGCAGTACAAAGTTTACCTTTTAGGGTGATACAGACACAGCCCTGTATACGTGAACGTTGAGCTTGCGAAAGTGGATAAGGATGTTGGCGCAAATGTTGGATCAGTGAAAAGATGGTTGAAGATAGGCGATGACGATGGAGATGGAAGATAAATAGATAAATTGTCCTCGGCACCCTCTTGATCGCAATTAATCAAGCAAGCAACCTCAAACAGCTCTAACCCACCCTCCTAGACACAATTACCTAGGCAAGCAGGAGTGTGAAGATCAACAACAAATTCTTACAAACTTGAAGAATCGCTTCCAACGAAAGCAACTTCAAACTTTCAGGGAAGTTTGCTTTTTCACTTGTTACATACTAATGTGTAACATTTTTTATGCTATATTATTTATATTGGTGTGTTTTGAATAAGTTTGATATGCCTTATAATGTTTTTATATTTGTTTAAGTGTTTTGAATAAGTTTAATATGCCTTATAATTTTTTTATATATTTTTAAGTGTTATTGAATAAGTTTACAAAACTCTGATAGATGTTTCATTGTTTTGTGATAGGTACATAAGAGGACACTAGCTCAAGTGAGCATATGCAGCTCAACTCCAGCTCAAGTGAGTGCATGCAGCTCATCTCCAGCTCACCAGAGTGTATGCAGCTCGGTTCAGCTTAGGAGAGTGTAACCAGCTCACTTTCAGGGAGTTCGATTCAGCTCAATCATTCCCAATCAGCTCAGCTTTAGCTCCACTAGCTCAATTACAGCTGACCAGTCTAGAAGCAGCTGAACAAGTGTCCTACAAGTTTGAGTCGAATTGACAGTGTCCTGTGTTCGTGCGAGCATGTACCGTGCGAAAATAGGAGAACGTTGCATGTTCCATGCAAATCGGCTAAGAGAGCAGCAAGCATGCATTGCGACAAATGGAATTTAAAATTCAAAGAAACAAATATGTGCAACCGAGTGTCCCTTGTCCTTTTTCACCCATGTGCTGCAAATGGGGTTTGAAATTCCTTTACACAAAGTGCAGCACAAAGATAAGAATAATTGGTGCAGTTGAAACTACTTTGTTCTCTTTTGCATGGGCGGATAAGACCAAAGTCACACATCCCACATGTGTTGATTTGTTTGAATTTCAAACAAAAGCACATTTTGCATGTGCTTTATTCAAGTGCCGCCCAACATTAGTAAATACATGGCTGATTTCTTAAAGTCGCCCAAAGGAAGTTTAACTTTTGAATTTTAATATTCAAATGATAAAATTTCAGCCACTCAATGTAAACCGGCCAACCACCTTATTGTATTATATATTGGCCGAAATATTCTTGTAAAGATGTTAGACATTTTGGAAATAAAATTTGTTTGAGAGAGTTTCTCTTGTTCGGTTCTTTTTAGAACTATCTTTTGACATTTCAGACTTTGTTTTGATTTGTCAAATTTACTTGATACGTCGGGTTCCTAGATCGCTATCTACTGGGTCCAAGTCCTCTAACGTGAAGCATATTCGATTCGGGTTTGCTCAGTAGATTGTGCAGGTTCTTTCGAGCTTTCCGTCTTTAACGTTAGACAAATTCGATTCGGGTTCGTTCAGCAGATTGTTCGAGTTCTTTCGAGTTTAACGTTGCCAAACTTTCGCTGATTTTCTAGCAACGTTTCTGTCACAATTTGGTCACCGAATCAGCCTTGAAAGCCCGTTGAAGCCTTCATCTTTGTTCGAGTCCAAATTCGTCCAGAAATTCTTACACCCTTTTCTTTGCTTCTTTTTATTTTTTTCTTGTTATTTTAACTACCTAAAACGTCCATACTTGTGTTTTATTGCAGAGAAATGTTTGGTACGATCCTAGATCCGTTTACGAACAAGGAGCGTTGTTTCTGAAGCAACGTACCCCTTTATCATATGGTAATCAGAGCTTTGGTCGGATTATAGCACTTTCTGCACTACAAGAAATAAAAAAAATACAAAAGTAAAAAAAAATCGAAATTCTGGGGGAAAAAAGTCAAAGTCAACAAAAAATTCAAAAAAAAATTCAAAAATTAAGATTCGAATATTTGGTCTATTTTTACGTTCATATGTGCTGTTGGTTCGTGAAAATGATGAAGGTTGATCAAATTTGCCATGGAATACTTCGAAATCACCCGAAACAACTTCTTCTTGTTTGTTCGGTGATAGGGTCTCTGCAAGCATTCCTATTGCAGTAAGTTCTTTGTTTTTCGTTCCTTCATTTCACTTTTCAGCCTTGTTCTTCGTTACATCACCAAATTTCCAGCCACCTTTATTTTATTTTCTAATCTTTTATTTTTATTCTAACAACCCCTAAACCATTCTTAACCTTTGTTTTTCTTCACCTTTTTTAAGTTTTCTTGAAAGTTTGACACGGTTAACAAGTTTGAAGAATCGAGTTAGTTCTTTAAAGAACTGTGATATGTGCACGTTTGGCCCTAAATCAGCAACCTTCAATTTGAGGACAAATCGCTCAAAAGAAGGAGGGGATGATGTGTGCACGCTCACCAGCAAGTTTTGCACACTTTCATGTTGTGTTTCACACATGAAAGACCCGGGAGTTTTCCTTACTTCTCTCATATTACTTACTTTTTCTACACCCACTTCTGGTTATTTAGATTCATGTTATCATATCATACTTTGTATATGTTATGCATACTTTATTTTTATGATCTTAGCATGCTATATGTGATACACATACTTAAGCTTTAAAAACCACATCTTTACTTAGCATATATTCTGCATAAGAGAATTTGAGTGGAAAAAGGCAAAGAGTGTGTGAGAGCATAAGAGGACAAGTAAAAGCCGAAAATAAGTCCTAGAGTGCAAACACGAGTGATTGAGTGGAGTTTCATCTTATTTTCTTGGAATAAACGTGAGGCTTTGTGAGTGAATTTTGGTGAGGTCCATTTTTTCTAACCATGTTGCAGGAACAACAAAGGGAATATGCATTTCATACTAGATGCCATGTCAATGGTAAAATATGCCATGTGATCGTTGATAGTGGGAGTAGCACCAATCTTGCAAGTACACTCATGGTGCACAAATTGGGTCTAAAGATGATGCAACATTCAAATCCATATAAAATACAATGGCTTAATGATGATAAGATTGCCATTACTCAGCAAGTGTTAGTTCCATTTTCCATTGACAAGTATGAAGATGAGGTTCTTTGTGATGTAATCCCTATGAGCACAACTCATTTACTTCTTGGAAGACCATGGCAATTCGACAAAAGGGCCACCCATGATGAGTTCTTAAACCATTATTCATTTATCCATGGGAGAAGAAAAGTTACGTTAACACCATTGCCATCACACCAAGTGCTTCAAGATCAACAACACTTAAAGAAGAGCTTTGAAGCTATGCAAGAACATTGTGTGAAAACAACAGCATTTAGAGTTGAAAAAGAAATGGATGTTAGAATTGTGGGAGTTGAAAACAAGAGAATGGTTGATAAAAATGATGGGGTTGAAAATGAGAAAATCGAAAAAGAAAAAGAAGTCAGAGTTGAAAATGAGATCAGAAAAGAAGAGGAAATAAGGCAGATTTTATCTAATCCTACTTTTTCTTCCATTTCTTCTTTTGTTTTGCAGGATGACCTAAGAGACACGTCTTTTCAAAGAGGTTATTCAAGAAGCATGGCTTTTGGAGGACCAACAAATGTGTTCCTTGACGAATTGAAAGTTATGTCCCTTAAAGATCCAAGGGACGTGTCTCTTAAAGATGACTATTACGAGGAGGTGTCTCTTGAAGAACCAATAGGTGTGACTTCTTCAAAGGTTGTGACACTTGAACTTCCAAGAGATATGAGCATTAACATTCCATGTGCATTGTCAATCTTGAGGAGAATTCAACAACAATGCCCATTAAACATCCACCATGGTTTGCAATTTCTTTCCATCTTATTATAAGTTTTTCTTCATCTAACCATGGTTTGTTTTGCAGCCAATTGATTCAAATACATGGAGTTATTTTATCAACCAATGGTGACAAGTTCCTTTGTTATTTTGAGGATGATTGGTGTGCTAGAATCAATGCGAAACTACAAACAACCATTCTGCCCAAGATTACCCGTTTCAAGGGTAGGAAGCAAGCATCTTCCATCCACTCAAAGATTATCATTCGAAGGGGTACAAGGATAAAGGTGGAACTATTCATGAAAGGATTAGTTGATCCAGGAGGTTGGAGGCAGAAACGAAGTGTTGAAACTTTGATGAAAGATCATGTCATTTCCAAGGGACATGTGACTATTCAGAAGAACCGAGAAGAATAATCATTCCATTTGGGAAGAGCAGTGAGGATTCATCCAACCCTACAATAAAAGATTATCCATTGAGAAACAACTTCGATTTGAGGACAAATCGCCTCAAAAGAAGGGGAGGATGATATGTGCACGTTTGGCCCTAAATCAACAACCTTCAATTTGAGGTCAAATAGCTCAAAAGAAGGAGGGGATGATGTGTGCACGCTCACCAGCAAGTTTTGCACACTTTCATGTTGTGTTTCACACATGAAAGACCCGGGAGTTTTCCTTACTTCTCTCATATTACTTACTTTTTCTACACTTACTTCTGGTTATTTAGATTCATGTTATCATAGCATACTTTGTATATGTTTTGCATACTTTATTTTTATGATCTTAGCATGCTATACGTGATACACATACTTAGGCTTTAAAAACCACATCTTTACTTAGCATATATTCTGCATCTTTAAATTACAAGTTTGCATCATTAAAGCATTACATTCAATTTATGCATTATAGTCCTTACACTCTTTAAATGAAGTATTACTTATATAAATCATTTGTTTTCTTCATAGATTATATTAACACAGCTCAAGGGAGTGTGCTACAGCTCAGTTCCAGCTCAAAGTGTCAGAATCAGCTCAAAACGTTGTTTGACCGTTTCAAGACTCTACAAGCTGGCAAATAGTTCGAGGACACTTATGAAGTCTTATGATACATGCATGAGAGAGGTGAAATTAATAATCTTGGAAAAAAAGTTAAAACTGTTTTGCAAGTCAGAAACGTCAGTCAACTTGCGACTCCTTTTTGGATGGGATCCAGGCATTTATGGGTCGACATGTCTTCTTAAAACTTGTCCGGCTGTCAATTGTCTTTCCAACGGATCTTGAAACGCCTCAATCGGACATCTAGAACTCAAGATACGTCTATTTTAGTGAAGACAGCGCATGCAGAAATTCCTATACGGGATTAATACGAGATTTTTGGATAATTACGAATTTTCATGATTTTATTTGATTATTTGTAATTTAAATCAATATAGGATTCTGCAATATCTATTAGGATCAGATTTATTTAATTAGGATTTTATTTTTAATATTTATTTATTATTAGAAGTTACTTATGTAATTAGGAGATTAGATTTCAGCATTTATTTATTGTATTTAATTTCCTAAGTTTACTAGGATTAGAACTTCTCCAAGGCTTATATAAGGAGGCTTCAACCATATTGTAATGAAGATTTGAATGATTAAATAAAGTTCTCTTTTGAGTTCAGACTTGCAAGAAGTATAACTTGTGTTCTTTATTTTAGGAGCGATTCTTCAAGTTCGTCAGAATTTGTTGTTGATCTTCACACTCCTGCTTGCCTAGGTAACTGCGTCTAGGAGGGTGGGTTAGAGCCGCTTGAGGTTGCTTGCTTGGTTAATTGCAATCAAGAGGGTGTCGAGGACAATTTATCCATTTATCTTCCATCTCCATCGTCATCGCCTATCTTCAACCATCTTTTCACCGATCCAACATTCGCGTCAATATCCTTATCCGCTTTCGCAAGCTCAACGTTCGCGTATACGGGGCCGTGTCCGTATCATTTGGTATCAGATTCAGATCGTACTTGAGGATATCATTGAGCAACGTATTGAATTTTACTCTTTTGGGGACTCGATGTCATTATTGTTGTCGACTAGATCATTCTGGGTATGATTGTCCAGATAAGTCTTATTTTCAAGAAAATTTTTTGAGAGATATGTTGTCTGAAATCATGCCTTCTAATGATATTGAAATATGTGATTCGGAACATGATAAAGAAATTTGTTCTCCTAAAGAACTTGAAGAAGGCGATACCATCGAGAGTTTAACCTTGCCTATTGATGAGGAAGAAATTCTATGTAGTGTGTTTGGTTCCAGTGACAAACCAACTATTTTGATTCAAGATGATCATCAAACAACAAAAACCGACGAAGGTACACTACAATCAAAAGGTACCATTGATTGTTTTCAAATTTCTGTTTATGCTTATTCCTCTTCTAGCATTAGTAACAATTTTGAAGATGAGAATGAGTCACTTTGCAACCAAAAGAACAATAGTGATGATCTCAATGAGAAGGAACTTGTAAATTACATTGCAAAAAGAGACTATGCACAAGGATCCTTCAAGACATCTTCTCTTTCCTGGTACTTTGATGAACTTCCTACATTTACAGGTTTAGATTCGAGGGCGAATCTTTTTGAGGAGTGGGGGAATGATACATGCATGAGAGAGGTGAAATTAATAATCTTGGAAAAAAAGTTAAAACTGTTTTGCAAGTCAGAAACGTCAGTCAACTTGCGACTCCTTTTTGGATGAGGTCCAGGCATTTATGGGTCGACATGTCTTCTTAAAACTTGTCCGACTGTCAATTATCTTTCCAACGGATCTTGAAACGCCTCAATCGGACATCTAGAACTCAAGATACGTCTATTTTAGTGAAGACAACGCATGCAGAAATTCCTATACGGGATTAATACGAGATTTTTGGATAATTACGAATTTTCATGATTTTATTTGATTATTTGTAATTTAAATCAATATAGGATTCTGCAATATCTATTAGGATCAGATTTATTTAATTAGGATTTTATTTTTAATATTTATTTATTATTAGAAGTTACTTATGTAATTAGGAGATTAGATTTCAGCATTTATTTATTGTATTTAATTTCCTAAGTTTACTAGGATTAGAACTTCTCCAAGGCTTATATAAGGAGGCTTCAACCATATTGTAATGAAGATTTGAATGATTAAATAAAGTTCTCTTTTGAGTTCAGACTTGCAAGAAGTATAACTTGTGTTCTTTATTTTAGAAGCGATTCTTCAAGTTCGTCAGAATTTGTTGTTGATCTTCACACTCCTGCTTGCCTAGGTAACTGCATCTAGGAGGGTGGGTTAGAGCCGCTTGAGGTTGCTTGCTTGGTTAATTGCGATCAAGAGGGTGCCGAGGACAATTTATCCATTTATCTTCCATCTTCATCGTCAACGCCTATCTTCAGCCATCTTTTCACCGATCCAACATTCGCGTCAATATCTTTATCCGCTTCCGCAATCTCAACGTTCGCGTATACGGGGCTGTGTCCGTATCATCTTAAAAGAGCTCAAGAGTACTAAAGGACCAGCTCACTCAGCTTCAAAGAGCTCAAATAGCAAAAGGGTGATTTCTGAGCAGAGGATTCGTTTCAGCTCCAAAACACTCCAGTAGCTAGTGGAAAACTTAAAGGCACTTCAAGACTAGCTCACTCAGCTAAAGAAAGCTCGGATCAACTCAAATCAGCTACTCACCTTTAGCTAGCTAAGTCAGCTAGCTAGCTCAGCTCAAGTCAGCTCAAGCCTTGCTCGTCCAGCTCATCCTCAGCTCCTCTGACTACTACCAGCTCTTTTAGTGGACCAGCTAGTGACACTAGCTACCTAGCTAAGTGATGGAAGGGCACCTACCTAGCCGAATAGCAAAGGAGGGAACCTAGGCACCTCTACACACCTTGGCGCCAATTTGGAAAGGTACAAGGCTGCCGAATAGTGCTTGATAGGTTATCAACACCTATTCAAGCCCTTATCACACCAATTCAGCCAAAGGAGGGAGACACCAAGGCTGCCGAATCATTCCCTCTCCCCTACACACCATTTCGGCCACCCCCTTTCATATACTATAAATATGTAATGCATTTTCATTTGTAAACACACAATTCAGATTATAAAAATTACTTTGTGAGGTTTTCTCTCATCCTTGTTCTTTTTAGAACTTCTTGACTTATCAAATCTTTATTGATTTGTGCCGTCTCCCTTTTCTTTCCATCTTGATACTTTAGATTGTTAAACATTCATTGTTTCTCAGTCTAAGTCCTTTTACCACCCTCAAGGCCTCATCCAAGTTAGGGTATATGCTCCTTAGCATATGCTCATCTTTTTGAGCCTTTGAATACTACCAACATCCTTTCTCTTCCCCATCTTCCATACACCATTTGAAACCATCTTCCTACTTATCTATCTTCCTTTCCTTACACCCTTTTGACATACAAACACTACCATCCTTCCGCAACCTATCTCCTTTCATCCATTTCAACATATTTTCACAAGAAAACATTCGTGATACAAGGCTTGCTTGCATTCAAAGGTCTGGGCAATCAAAGCTTCTCTCTACAACATCGATTGGAGAGTTGGAGCGTATCAAACTGTTTGCGATAGAACGAGTGGAAAAGGCATTTGAGCGTGTGAGAACGGCAGGGGAGACAAAAAAGCCATTCTAGCATTCTCCTGAGTGAAACACGAGCGCTGAGTGTTATTTTCTGAGTGCACTGTTCTTTGGAGTGATCCGTGAGACTTTGTTGAGCGTGTTATTATAAGGTCCTTTTTCTTTAGTTTACTAACATATAACATCTTTTCTTTTGTTTGTTTTAGTGTTTGAAAATGGCAGGTTCTGATGATAATTCGGGTGAACAACAACCACTAAATCTCAATATGCAAGCCTTAGAGCGGATGATGCAACGAGTGATTGCTAATGCATTGAAACATATACATTCTCAATTGGATAGATTAGATGGGGTGGTTCCCATTCTGTCCATGAAGAGATAAATGATGACAATGTGCAGACATTGGCTACCGGTGAAGCACTTGTTGACAAGAGAAGTCTGAATGATCAACCATCACAGGATGAACCGCCAAGAAACAACCTCTTCCATACGAGATGCAACGTGAACGACAAGGTATGTATTGTGATTATTGATAGTGATGTGTGCACGTTCACCAGCAAGTTTTGCACACTTTCATGTTGTGTTTTAAACATGAAAGACATAGGAGTTTTCTTTACTTCTCTCATATTACTTACTTTTTCTACACTCATTTCTGGTTATTTAGATTCATGTTATCACATCATACTCTGTATATGTTTTGCATACTTTATTTTCATGACCTTAGCATATTATATGTGATACCCATACTTAAGCTTAAAACCACATCTTTACTTTTATGCACTTATTAAGTCATTTAAGTCCTAAATTGTAATAAGAATAGAACTAATGTTTCTTTCATTATGTTTTATTCATAGGTTATATTAACACAGCTCAAGGGAGTGTGCTACAGCTCGGTTCCAGCTCAAAGTGTCAGAATCAGCTCAAAATGTTGTTTGGCCATTTCAAGACTCTACAAGCTGCCAAACGGTTCGAGAACACTTATGAAGTCTTAAAAGAGCTCAAGGATACTAAAGAACCAGCTCACTCAGCCCAAGACAGCTTCAAAGAGCTCAAATAGCAAAAGGGTGATTTCTGAGCAAAGGAGGATTCGTTTCAGCTCCAAAACACTCCAGTAGCTAGAGGACAACTTAAAGGCACTTCAAGACTAGCTCACTCAGCTAATGGAAGCTCGGATCAGCTCAAATCAACTACTCACCTTTAGCTAGCTAAGTCAGCTAGCTAGCTCAGCTCAAGCCTAGCTCGTCCAGCTCCTTCAGTGGACCAGCTAGTGACACTAGCTACCTAGCTAAGTGATGGAAGGGCACCTACCTAGCCGAATAGCAAAGGAGGGAACCTAAGCACCTCTACACACCTTGGCGCCAATTTGGAATGGTGCAAGGCTGTCGAATAGTGCTTGATAGGTTATCAACACCTATTCAAGCCCTTATCACACCAATTCGGCCAAAGGAGGGAGACACCAAGGCTGGATGATGTGTGCACGTTCACCAGCAAGTTTTGCACACTTTCATGTTGTGTTTTAAACATGAAAGACACATGAGTTTTCTTTACTTCTCTCATATTACTTACTTTTTCTACACTCATTTCTGGTTATTTAGATTCATGTTATCACATCATACTCTGTATATGTTATGCATACTTTATTTTCATGACCTTAGCATATTATATGTGATACCCATACTTAAGCTTAAAACCACATCTTTACTTTTATGCTCTTATTAAGTCATTTAAGAGATTGAGTCATATTTTGAGGAAGATGTACAAGAAACCCCTACTGCAGATGATGAAGAGAATGATCTAGAAGTTGCCAAAACTGGTCAGGTAATGGAAATCATGGTTGTAAAACGTAGTTTGAATGTGCAACAGGTTCAGGACGAGCAACAACGTGAGAATATCTTTCACACACGATGTAAGGTTCAAGACAAGGTATGTGTTGTGATTATTGATAGCGGTAGTTGTACTAATGTTGCTAGTTCAGTGATGGTTGACAAGCTAGGTCTAAAGATGACAAAGCATCCAAATCCGTACAAATTGCAGTTGATACAAGGGTGTTGATGGTGAAAACAGCATTCCTCGTTCATTCACTGATCTAGGATAATAACAAGTATTTCTCTGCAACAGAAACAAACATGGTTTTGTATTTAGATGTCAAAAATAAATAAAAGAAGAAGAAAGAGAAAAAATGAAAGAAAAAAATCAGAAATGGGAAAAGAAGAAAGTTGCCGAAATAATTGAAGGACTAGGTGAAAGGTTGAAGACGATATCTTCAAGCATTCAACAATGGCAGCAACGTTCTTGGACTTGACACGAAGAACTCGAAAGAACTTGCATAATCTGTTATGCAAACCCGGATCAAATCTGTTCTACAATGTCAAAAGATGAACAAACTCCAAGGAAGAACTCGAACAATCTATTGAACGAACTCGAACCTTATCTTGAATTTGTTCGAACAAAGCACTTGGACCCTTCAATTATCTAACAATTGAGAACCCGAAGTATCAAGGAAAAAGTTCTAAAAAGAACTAACTTTGAGAGAAAATTCTCACAATATATTTGATTCATAAAAAGGTCTAACCAAATTACATTGTTTAAACACATATATATAGGTACAAGGGCTGCCAAATTCGTTTAAGTTGTGTGGCTGATATTAAAAGGAGTTTAAAAATTGAATTTGAGTGAAAATAACTCCTTTTGGTTGGACTCAATTGGCAGCCACAAGTTTAGGCGCCCAAAACACATGAAAATCACATTTAACATATGATTTTTACGTTTGAAATTCAAACATAACCACTCGGGCTTATCCTTTCTTGCAAAGACGCATAATGAAGGAGAAAACGGGTTGATTCGGCTGCACATTCACACACATGTGTCAAGCTGCCACGTGGGTGCTGGAGATGAGCTGGTTACACTCTCCTGAACTGAAGATGAGCTGCATACACTCTGGTGAGCTGGAGTTGAGCTGTCTACACTCACTTGAGCTGGAATTGATGATAAAAGGGTACGTTTCTTCAGAAACAACGCTCCTTGTTCGTAAACGGATCGAGGATTGTAGCAAACATTTCTCTACAATAAAACACAAGAATGGACGTTTTTAGATAGTTAAAATATAAAAAAACAGAATAAAGGTGTAGGAATTTCTGGACATATTTGGACTCGAACAAGATGAAGGCTTCAACGGGATTTCATGGCTGTTACGGAGACCAAAATATGGCAGAAACGTTGCTGGAAAAATCAACGAAAGTTTGGCAACGTTAAACTCGAAAGAACTCGAACAATCTGCTGAACGAACCCGAATTGAATCTGTCTAACCTCAAAGACGGAAAGCTCAAAAGAACCTGCACAATCTACTGAGCAAACCCGAATTGAATATGCTTCACGTCGGAGGACTTGGACCCACTAGATAGCGATCTAGGAACCCGAAGTATCAAGTAAATTTGACAAATCAAAACAAAGTCTGAAATGTCAAAAGATAGTTCTAAAAAGAACCGAACAAGAGAATCTCTCTCAAAAAATTTTATTTCCAAAATGTATAACCTTTTACATATGAAATTCGGCCTATATATAATACAAAGGAGGAAGTTGGTCGAATACAAATGTGTGGCTATTGTTTAGCCGTTTGAATTTAAAAAAATAAAAACAAATAACCAACCCAAATGGCGGCATTGTTTCCTAACCATACAATTCTAATTTGTGCGTCATCTCCAAAATAGCACATGTTAAATGTGCTTTGGTGTTTGAATATTAAATTCAAACGAAAACTTCCTCAAGTGGGCGGCAGAATTACTCCAATCGAAATTGGGAGTTGGACGTTGCTGCCTTTGAATTTCAAAAGAAATTAGCACATGTTAATTGTGCTTTATTTTTATTTTTTTGAAATTTCAAACCCATTTGTTCCAGTCGCACATGTGTTGAGAGTGCTGCGCATAAGAATCAGCACATGCTGAAATTCAAATGTTACTCCAAATGCCGCATATATGTGAAGAGTCAGCTGCATGGTTTTGTTTTGGAAATGTCAACTTTCACGTGTTGCTTGGTGAAAATAAAGACAAAGGCTGGTTGCTCCTTGAAGCAATAAGAATCAGAATTTGGTGAAAGGTTGATCGTACATGACACATGCACATACATACTCGAGACAACGTCAATTCGGGCCACACTTGTTGTATTGGCTGCCACACACTTGTAGGACACTTGTTCAGCTGCTACGGGACTTGTCAGCTGTAGTTGAGCTAGTGGAGCTAAAGTTGAGCTGACTGGAAATGAGTTGAGCTGAAGATGAGCTGCATACACTCACTTGAGCTGGAGTTGAGCTGCATATGCTCACTTGAGCTAGTGTCCTCCTACGTACATACGTCAAAAGGTAACAAACTTCGATGAAAGCATTATAAACACAATGGAAACAATAATACAAGTCGTAAACACACCATAAGTAATATCAAACTAAGTTAAAACATACCAAACACTCTATATGCATAGTAAACACCTAATATAAATAATATAGCATATAAAAAATGTTACACATCAGTATGTAACAAATGAAAAAGCAATCTTCCCTAAAAGTTTGAAGTTGCATTCGTTGGGTGGCATAAACTTGCTCACATCAATTGAGCTGCCTACACTCACTTGAGCTAGAGTTGAGCTAGCTACACACTCCTGAGCTAATGTCCTCCTAAGTACCCACATGAAAACAAAGCAAACACACAAACAAATATAAACACACCATAAGTTATGTCAAATTAAGTCAAAACACACCAAACATACTATATACATAGTTAAACACACTAATAAGTAGTATAAGTATAAGAAATGTTACACATCAGTATGTAACAAATGAAAAAGCAAACTTCCCTGAAAGTTTGAAGTTGTATCGTTGGGTGGCATAATCATGCTCACATCATTCCCCCTTCTTTAATGCGATTTGTCCCCAAATCGACCCTCATTACAAAAGGAAACAATTTTGACTTTCTCTTGGCAAGGAACTTCCTCAGTCGTTTTGCTCGGCACATATGCTATCCTCTCGAACCAAGTTCTTTTGCAGAGAACATAAATGGAAATGCCTTCTTTTTTATACCTTTCCGAATAATGCACAACATAAAGTCAGACAATGCTCGTTGCACATTTGTAATCCTGGAAACAATGACATACAAAGGCAACTCCAAACAACAACAAGAATCTCGACGATCATCCAGAATCACAACACAAGGTTGTTCACAATCCAATGTACATCCAAAGAAATCATCATATAAAAATGAAAAATCAATAGTACAATGGAAAGGAACACCAAACCGTGGTACAGAAGGTTGCTGAATTTTTGAAAAGGACATAGATGCACTAGACATACCAACAGTAGCAACCTTGGGAACTTCACATGGCATCACCTTATTAACCTGCAAGTTAGAAGAAGAAATAGAAGAAAATGTCGAATCAGATAATACATGTGAATTTTCTTTCTTCTTTTCGCATTCATTCTTCTCTTTGTTGGCCTTCCAAGCTGCAGTACTCATTTTCCAACGAACTTCGTCTTCATATACTTCACTTGGAGTCATAGGTGCCAAAGTTACCTTTTTGCCCTCGTGAGTAAAAGAGTATCGATTGGTGTAACAATCGTGCAAAACTCTCTTATCATACTACCACGGACTTCCTAACAACAAATGACAAGTATCCATAGAACAAACATCACAAGTTACCTCATCCTTGTATTTACCAATGAAAAATGGTATAACAACTTGTTCTGTAACTTTGATTTCAACACCATCATTCAACCATTGTAACTTGTACGGATTGGGATGCTTGGTCGTCGTCAATCCTAACTTGTCAACCATGAGAGTACTAGCAACGTTAGCACAACTACCACTATCAATAATCATAATACATACCTTGCCGTTCACGTTGCATCTTGTATGGAAGAAGTTGTTTCATTGCGGTTCATCCTGTGATGGTTGATCATTCAGACTTCTCATGTCAACAAGTGCTTCACCGGTAGCCAATGTCTGCACATTGTCATCATTTATCTCTTCATGGACAGAATGAGAACCACCCCCATCTAATCTATCCAATTGAGAATGTATAGGTTTCAATGCATTAACAATCACTCGTTGCATCATCTGCTCTAAGGCTTGCATCTGGAGATTCAGTGGTTGTTGTTCACCCGAATTATCATCAGAACCTGCCATGTTTAAAAAACCAAAACAACAAACCAAAACACACAATATATATATATATATATATATGTGTGTGTGTGTGTGTGTGTGTGTGTGTGTGTGTGTGTGTGTGTGTTAGTGAAATAAATAATAAAAAATGGATCTCACTGCACACTCAACAAAAATCTCACAGATCGCTCCAAGGACAGATCGCTCAACAATTGCACTCAAACGCTCGTGTTTCACTCGAGAGAATACTTGAATGGCTCTTTTTTTTGTCTCCCCTTATGTTCTCACACGCTCAATTGCCTTTTCCCTCAATCTCTCATACTTAGTTCTTTAAAGGAACTAATTCCGACGTTTCAGATTCTGCAAGTGTTGTCAAATTGCAAGGAAAACAACGGATGACGGGAAAATATTTTTAGAACAAAGATAAGAGTTAGGAATTAAAGAAACAACAATGAAAGTTTGAGAAATTGGGGCTGAAAAGAAAACAAAGAACAAGAATTTAGCAACTTACGCAGTAGAAATGCTTACCACCATCCTATCTCCGGAATAAACAAGAAAAGAGTATTTCAGGTGATTTTAAGGTATTTCAAGGTAAGATAAGCATATCCTTCATCATTTCACGTCCAAACAGCACATATTAACACAAAATACCCCAAATATTCGAAACTGGTTTTTTTTTAAATTTTTTTTTCAATTTTTCCGATTTTTTTACTTTGACTTTTGGTCAAACTTTTAATTTTGACTCTCTTTTTTTAATTTCGAACTGTTTTTTTACTTCTTAAAATGCAGAAAATGCTAAAATCCAACCTAGGCTCTGATTACCATATGATACAATGATGTTGATGGTGAAAACAACATTCCTCGTTCATTCACGGATCTAAGATAATAACAAGTATTTCTCTGCAACAGAAACAAACATGGGTTCGTTCAGTCTATTGTTCGAGTTCTTCCTCGGAGTTTTTGTTCGAATTTTCTTCTTCAAGTTGCTGCCATTGATGAATGCTTAAGCTGCTGCCATTGTTGAACATTTGAAGCACTCATCTTCAACCTCTTCAAATTTCCGGAATTTCCAGCAACTTTCCCCCATGTTTTTTTAGTTTTCTTTTCTTCTTTTCATGTCATTTCATAGCCTTAATCAGCCTTTTTGTTTTGTTTCACTTGCAGGGAAATGCTTGCTTCAATCCTAGATTTGTTTCACTCAAGGAACGTTGTTTCGACAAGCAACGCTGATATGTGCACGTTTGACCCTAAATCAGCAACCTTCGATTTGATGACAAATCGCTCAAAAGAAGGAGGGGATGATGTATGCACGCTCACCAGCAAGTTTTGCACACTTTCATGTTGTGTTTCACACATGAAAGACCCGAGAGTTTTCTTTACTTCTCTCATATTACTTACTTTTTCTACACACACTTCTGGTTATTTAGATTCATGTTATCATATCATACTTTGTATATGTTTTACATACTTTATTTTTATGATCTTAGCATGTTATATGTGATACGCATACTTAGGCTTTAAAAACCACATCTTTACTTAGCATATATTTTGCATCTTTAAATTACAAGTTTGCATCATTAAAGCATTACATTCTATTTAAGCATTATAGTCCTTATACTATTTAAATGAAGTATTACTTATATAAATCATTTGTTTTCTTCATAGGTTATATTAACACAACTCAAGGAAGTGTGCTACAGCTCGGTTCCAGCTCAAAGTGTCAGAATCAGCTCAAAACATTGTTTGGCCGTTTCAAGACTCTTCAAGCTGCCAAATGGTTCGAGGACACTTATGAAGTCTTAAAAGAGCTCAAGGATACTAAAGGACTAGCTCACCCATCTCAAAACAGCTTCAAAGAGCTCAAATAGCAAAAGGGTGATTTCTGAGCAAAGAAGGATTCGTTTCAGCTCCAAAACACTCCAATAGCTAAAGGACAACTTAAAGGCACTTCAAGACTAGCTCACTCAGCTAAAGAAAGCTCGGATCAGCTCAAATTAGCTACTCACCTTTAGCTAGCTAAGTCAGCTAGCTAGCTCAGCTCAAGCCTAGCTCATCCAACTCATCTCCAACTCCTATGACTACTACCAACTCCTTAAGTGGACCAGCTAGTGACACTAGCTACCTAGCTAAGTGATGGAAGGGCACCTACCTAGCCGAATAGTAAAGGAGGGAACCTAGGCACCTCTACACACCTTGGCGCCAATTTGGAAAGGTGCAAGGCTTCCGAATAGTGCTTGATAGGTTATCAACACCTATTCAAGCCCTTATCACACCAATTCGGCCAAAGGAGGGAGACACCAAGGCTGCCGAATCATTCCCTCTCCCCTACACACCATTTCGGCCACCCCCTTTCATTTACTATAAATATGTAATGCATTTTCATTTGTAAACACACAATTCAGATTATAAAATTATTTTGTGAGGTTTTCTCTCATCCTTGTTCTTTTTAGAACTTCTTGACTTATCAAATCTTTATTGATTTGTGGCGTCTCCCTTTTCTTTCCATCTTGATAATTTAGATTGTTAAACATCCATTGTTTCTTAGTCTAAGTCTTTTTACCACCCTTAAGGCCTCATCCAAGTTAGGGTATATGCTCCTTAGCATAATGTCACAGACCAACTTCCCACGACCGAGCCAGCCGCACCCATAGGTGCTGACCTTAGCGCACCACGTCCTTCACCCAATCGAGGGACCAGAGTAGTTGCCAACGCCACACACCAAGGGGCCATGCACAACGCCCTTTGTGGTGTCTGCATCATAGAGAACCGAGCTGGGCCACTTACAGCGCACCATGGGGCCTTGCCAAGCACCCCATGTGCTGCCCACGAGACTTGAACCCGAGGGGGCCTTGCCAAGCACCCTCAATGCCGCCCAAGCCATGGAGCCCGAGCCCGCACCCGACGTGTACGCCAAGTAGGCCGAGTCTGCACCCGATGTGCACACCGAGGGGCCTAGGTGAAGGCCATCCGAGATGCCCACACCCCTAGGGCCCGATTTAGCACCTAGCATGCTAAAGAGGGGGTTTTGGACACAAGAACCGGGCCATGTCAAGCCCAATCCGCCCAAGCATCCAAAACCCAAGCTATGTTGTCATCTTTTGACCAACACACATGGAAAGACATCATCCATGTGGCCTATTCGAGGAAAGTATTCCATGACAACAATTATGTGATGTCATATCTTTGTATTTGGGGCAACTTTGTTTATATTAGAGTGTTGCCATGTTTAGGAGGGAGGATTCATCCATAGCCATTGGATTGAATCACTCATAGCCGTTAGATCGAGAGGGCCAAGGCTATAAATAGAGCCCTTCCCTCACCATTGTAACCATTCCACGCATTCCACATTTCATTCTTCCTTGTTTTCTTTGAGTATCAATAAGAGAAGGCATCGAGTACTCTTTTCTCCCCGTCTAGGCTTAGGGAGAGTTTTTAACGAGACTCTTTGCTTAGAAAATCCATTGTCTCTCTTATCTTGTCTTACCTAGCCATCACCGTCATTTTCCCAAAGCTTCCGCAACATCAAGTTCTAAGCGCTCCAGCTTAGATATTCGAAGGTTGACTTAGTCCTCGACTTAAGATCAACGACTAAGGCCGCACGGGTTGGCGAGTCAAAACCTAGCCCCGTGACAAGTGGTATCAGAGCGAGTTCCGCTCCATATGAGTCGAGATGGCAGGCGACGGATCCGATCATGAGCACAGTGAGCGCGAGAGCCGACGTGTGACACGACAAACCGAGAAAGCTAAGAGGGCTAGTTCCAAGGACCGAATCACAATACTTGAGGACAATGTCACCCGCCTTGAGAATGCTGCAATCGACGCCAAGCATAGGCTCGATGGGTTTGATGTCCAAACATGGGAGTTGGGCCAGCAGGGTGACAAACTCAAGGAGGAGTTCCAAGGAATAATCAACGAGGTAAATGAACGCGTCGATCTACAAGACGGGTCCCTCAAAGACGATGTGAATGCACTCAAGAAGATCGTGGAAGATCTTGCTAAACAAGCCGAGGTAGCCGTGCTTAGAAAGGAGATCGAGGATCTCAAGAGTGAGGTGCTTGTTTACAAAGCTGCTGTGAGAAATGGCGTGGTGGCTAGCCCATCGAGGGTGCTAGTCGATGTCCCGAAGCTGAAGCACTTCGAGGGGATGAGATCAGCCCAACAAGTGGAGAATTTCTTGTGGGGGCTCGAGCAGTACTTCAAAGCATCATGCATCATCGAGGATGCCGACAAGGTAAGTATCGCATCAATATATTTAAGTAATAATGCTCTACTTTGGTGGAGACGCAGGTGCTCCGACGAGAAACGTGGAGGCACTAGTGTTCAAACGTGGGACGAGTTTCAAACAGAGCTCAAAAACCAATTTTGTCCCGGAGATGCCGAGAGAGAGGCGCGATCCAAGCTTAGACATCTCAAGCAAGAAGGATCAATCCGAGACTACGTTCGGGAGTTTAGCGAGCTGCAACTCCAAATTTCTGATCTTAGTGAGAAAGATGCTCTATTCCATTTCATGGACGGGCTAAAGCCGTGGGTAAACACCGAGTTAGAAAGGAGGGACGTGAAAGAACTCTCCAAAGCTATTGCCATTGCCGAGTCATTAAAGGATCGTAGTGTTGATCGAAACAACTCGCCCAAATCCAAGCCACGATCGAATGAAAGCGAGGAGTCATCGAATGGTAGTGGTAAGCCATCGAATGACAAGTCCTATCGATTCACAAGGCCTTGGGAGAGAAAGGACCGAGGTCCATTGGAGTGCCATCATTGCGGTGGACCACATTTCATTCGGGATTGCCCGAAAAAGACGAGCCTTTCCGCCATCCAAGGAAGAGATGGAGAAGAGGACGAGCTTGCCCAACTTGGTTCTATAGTAAGTTCGCTTCAAGCCAAGAGTGGCCGAAAGAAGAAGGGACTTATGTTCGTGGACGTGGTAGTTGCCGGCAAAAAGCTAAGCGCGCTTGTGGACAGTGGAGCATCGGAGTTGTTCGTGTTCGAGCAAGCGGCCAAGCGATTAAACCTTCGAGTTGAGAAGGTAAGTGGATGGATCAAGACCGTCAATTCCGAAGAAGAGCCAATTGGGGGAGTTGCAAATGGCGTGGATCTTCAAGTCGGAGATTGGCACGGTAAAGCTTCCATCAAGGTAATCCCTTTAGACGATTGCGATTTCATTTTGGGCTTATCTTTTCTTGAACGGGTTGATGCACTTGTCTTACCCAAGAGGGATGTTTTGTGTATTTTAGATCCCTGCCAACAATGTGTTGTGCCAGTGAAGCGAGTTGTGGACAAGGACACCAAGTCGTTAGCAACAATCCGTTTCGTCAAAAGAGTGCCCAAGACGAGAGCCAATGATGACGAGACCATGGAAGAGTCCATGGAAGTCCCCGAGGCAATGGGACAAGTCCTTGATGAGTTCGAGGACGTGGAGGCATTCGAAGTCCATACCTTCGCAAGTGCCGACACCATCGAGAGAGTCGAGTGCTCAACGAGTCCGAGAAGAGGTACTCGGATCGTGAGAAGGAGCTTATCGCAGCCGTGCATTTCTTCTTGCACACTTGGAGAAAATGTTTACTTGGGTCGAGGTTTAATGTCTATTCAGAGAATATATTAAATAATTATTTTCTAACCCAAGAAAATTTGTCTCGTAAGCAGGATCGTTGGAAGAGAATCCTTGCAAAATTCGACTTCACTTGGAAGTGCAATCCAAGGTTGTCGAATGACGTAGCCAATGCCTTAAGCCGAGGATACAAGGTGGGGCATGCTAGTCGTCCGCCAATGAGTAAGGTGGACAATGAGATCGAGGACAAGAAGCCTTTGGAGTTGCCAAAGACATCGCCACCAAAGTGTGAGATGGCTCGTGAGTTCGAGTTACCATTCGAGTTTGGAAAAGTGGATCGAGCCAAAGAAGCCGAGACAACGATGCCACAAGATTACTCTATACCGTGGTTGGCCAACGATGGGGGACGAACCCTTCTCATGGAGCAATACCAAGCCACGTTAGAGAGATGGTCGCAGCCCATGGACGAGTTTGTTGAACCCATGGCGCCCAAGCCAAGTACCAAGGTGGATGGACCAAGCCAAGAGTCTCCAACCCACCAAGCCGAGGGAGAAGTGCTAGAGAGCACCAAAGGGGACCTATACCACGACCCCGCCACCATCACTTGCCTTGAGTATCGACAAGGCATAGTGAAGCCAACCGACAAGAACCTTGAGTCCGATGTAAGTGATCCAATTTTTCAAAATTTGGGTCTAACTTGCTGTGGTTCTGTCCAGAGGTTGCCTGCGAGGCCGAGCGAGGAATCAGATGATAAGGTGGTTGGAGCAAGTCGAAAGCCTCCAACATTCATCCAAGCCGAGAGTCAAGTGCTAGAGAGCACTGAAGTGGGGCCGTTCCACGACCCCGCCGTCATCACTTGCCTTGAGTATCGACAAGGCGTAGTGAAGCCACACAATGAGGACATTGTGTCCGAGGTAAGTAAGCCGAATTCTTACGAAAATTCGAGTCTAACTTGCTCTGTTTCTTTCAACAGGTTGCTTGGGAGATCAAGCAAGGAGCCGAGTCGAGCCGTGGAGCAAGTAGGCGAGAAGGCCTACGAGATGGAGTTGCCATCGAGAGAGCGAACAAGCCTTGCCATCATCCCTAAGCCGATGGCCAAAAATGGAGCAGTCTGAGCCAAGCACAAAGCAAGGCGAGCGTCTCCTATGAGAAGGAGGCACCTACCATCGAGATGGGCCAAGCGTCAAGGTACAAAGGCCTTGTACTTTGGATGGATCATCCCAAAGCCGAGGGTGATCATAAACTTGCCAAGGAGTGGCAACCATTCGAGGACGAGACGGATCGAGAACCAAGGCATGAAAGCCTTGAACTTTGCGCGAGAGTTCCCTTATCCAAACGGGAACAAGACGAGGAGCCGAGGCCGTTCGAAGACGAGACGATCGAGACTCATCATTGCCTATCGACGAGGGCGTCGATAGATTCAGTAGGGGAGAATGTCACAGACCAACTTCCCACGACCGAGCCAGACGCAGCCATAGGTGCTGACCTTAGTGCACCACGTCCTTCACCCAACTGAGGGACCCGAGTAGTTGCCAACGCCACACACCAAGGGGCCATGAAAAATGACCTTTGTGGTGTCTGCATCATAGAGAACCGAGTTGGGCCACTTCCAGCGCACCATGGGGCCTTGCCAAGCACCCCATGTGCTGCCCACGAGACTTGGACCCGAGGGAGCCCATCACACGCACCCGAGGGGGCCTTGCCAAGTACCCTCCATGCCGCCCAAGCCATGGAGCCCGAGCTCGCACCCGACGTGCACGCCAAGGAGGCCGAGTCTGCACCCGATGTGCACACCGAGGGGCCTAGGGGAAGCCCATCCGAGTTGCCCACACCTCTAGGGCCCGATTCAGCACCTAGCATGCTAAAGAGGGGGTTTTGGACACAAGAACCGGGCCATGCCAAGCCCAATCCGCCCAAGCATCCAAGACCCAAGCCAAGTTGTCATCTTTTGACCAACACACATGGAAAGACATCATCCATGGGTGCCTATTCGAGGAAAGTATTCCATGACAACAATTATGTGATGTCATATCTTTGTATTTGGGGCAACTTTGTTTATATTAGAGTGTTGCCATGTTTAGGAGGGAGGATTCATCCATAGCCATTGGATTGAATCACTCACAGCCGTTAGATCGAGAGGGCCAATGCTATAAATAGAGCCCTTCCCTCACCATTGTAAGCATTCCACGCATTCCACATTTCATTCTTCCTTGTTTTCTCTGAGTATCAATAAGAGAAGGCATCGAGTACTCTTTTCTCCCCGTCTAGGATTAGGGGGAGTTTTTAACGAAGCTCTTTGCTTAGAAAATCCCTCGTCTCTCTTATCTTGTCTTGCCTAGCCATCGCCATCATTTTCCCAAAGCTTCCGCAACATCAAGTTCTAAGCGCTCCAGCTTAGATATTCAAAGGCTGACTTAGTCCTCGACTTAAGATCAATGACTAAGGCCGCACGGGTTGGCGAGTCAAAACCTATCCCCGTGACAATATGTTCATCTTTTTGAGCCTTTGAATACTACCAACATTCTTTCTCTTCACCATCTTCCTACTTATCTATCTTCATTTCCTTACACCCTTTTGACATACAAACACTACCATCCTTCCGCAACCTATCTCCTTTCATCCATTTCAACGTATTTTCACAAGAAAATATTCGTGATACAAGGCTTACTTGCATTCAAAGGTCCGGGCAATCAAAGCTTCTCTCTACAACATCAATTGGAGAGTTGGAGCGTATCATGTGGTAATTAGAGCAACAAGGAAGAATCAAGTAAGCCCTATATCTTCTTATTTCAATTCTGATATAAAAAAGAAAAAGAAAATTCAGATTGTTCCAAATACAAGGAATCTGAATTAGATAAAAAAAAATCAGAATTTCAAAAGGGTGAAGATTGAAGTACAAACGTCCAAGCAACCAACTCCGAGAAGTTCCTCAAGTTTGATTGCTCACGACCACTTTGTAAGTCAAGTTTTGTGGTAACGTTTATGTTTTCTTCATTTCTTTCATTTCTATCCTTTATTTTTTTTCTTACATTTCAGTCCCTAAACTTTTTCCTTTTCATTTTAAACTCTTTCTTTCTTTCTATTTCCAACCCTAACCATTGTTTTGCAGCCCAAACGCCATATTATCAATAAAAGTTTTGACAGGTTCGAGTTAGTTATCTTAAGAACTCGTTTTGAGAGAATTTGAGTGAAAAAGGCACAAAGAGTTTGTGAGAGCAGAAGAGGACAAGTAAAAGCCAAATAAGTCCTAGAGTGTAAACACGAGTGAATTGAGCGACATCTTACTTTCCTTGAAGTGAACGTGAGGCTTTGTGAGTGAATTTTGGTGAGGTCCATTTTTTTCTAACCATGTTGTAGGAACAACAAAGGGAATATGCATTTCATGCTAGATGCCATGTCAATGGTAAAATATGCCATGTGATCGTTGATAGTGGGAGTAGCACCAATCTTGCAAGTACACTCATGGTGCACAAATTGGGTCTAAAGATGATGCAACATTTAATTCCATACGAAATACAATGGCTTAATGATGATAAGATTGCCATTACTCAGCAAGTGTTAGTTCCATTTTCCATTGGCAAGTATGAAGACGAGGTTCTTTGTGATGTAATCCCTATGAGCACAACTCATTTACTTCTTGGAAGACCATGGCAATTTGACAAAAGGGCCACCCATGATGGGTTCTTAAACCATTATTCATTTATCCATGGGAGAAGAAAAGTTACGTTAACACCATTGCCATCACACCAAGTGCTTCAAGATCAACAACACTTAAAGAAGAGCTTTGAAGCTATGCAAGATGAACATTGTGTGAAAACAGCAGCATTTGGAGTTAAAAAAAGAAATGGATGTTAGAATTGTGGGAGTTGAAAACAAGAGAATGATTGATAAAAATGACGGGGTTGAAAATGAGAAAATCAAAAAAGAAAAAGAAGTCAAAGTTGAAAATGAGATCGGAAAAGAAGAGGAAATAAGGTAGATTTTATCTAATCCTACTCTTTCTTCCATTTCTTCTTTTGTTTTGCAGGATGACCCAAGAGACACGTCTTTTCAAAGAGGTTATTCAAGAAGCATGACTTTTGGAGGACCAACAAATGTGTTCCTTGACGAATTGAAAGTTATGTCCCTTAAAGATCCAAGGGACGTGTCTCTTAAAGATGACTATTACGAGGAGGTGTCTCTTGAAGAACCAATAGGCGTGACTTCTTCAAAGGTTGTGACACTTGAACTTCCAAGAGATATGAGCATTAACATTCCATGTGCATTGTCAATCTTGAGGAGAATTCAGCAACCAACGCCCATTAAACATCCACCATGGTTTGCAATATCTTTCCATCTTATTATAAGTTTCTCTTCATCTAACCATGGTTTGTTTTGCAGCCAATTGATTCAAATACATGGAGTTATTTTATCAACCAATGGTGACAAGTTCCTTTGTTATTTTGAGGTTGATTAGTGCGCTAGAATCAATGCGAAACTACAAACAACCATTCTGCCCAAGATTACCCGTTTCAAGGGTATGAAGCAAGCATCTTCCATCCACTCAAAGATTATCATTCGAAGTGGTACAAGGATAAAGGTGGAACTATTCATGGAAGGATTAGTTGATCCAGGAGGTTGGAGGCAGAAACGAAGTGTTGAAACTTTGATGAAAGATCATGTCATTTCCAAAAGTTATGATGTTTCCAACCATTACAGAAGAGAACCCCAAGGGACATGTGCCTATTCATAAGAACCGATAAGAATAATCATTCCATTTGGGAAGAGCAGTGAGGATTCATCCACCCCTACAATAAAAGATTATCCGTTGAGAAACAACTTCGATTTGAGGACAAATTGCCTCAAAGAAGGGGATGATGATATGTGCACGTTTGGCCCTAAATCAGCAACCTTCGATTTGAGGACAAATCGCTCAAAAGAAGGAGGGGATGATGTGTGCACGCTCACCAGCAAGTTTTGCACACTTTCATGTTGTGTTTCACACATAAAAGACCCGTGAGTTTTCTTTACTCCTCTCATATTACTTATTTTTTCTACACTCACTTCTGGTTATTTAGATTCATGTTATCATATCATACTTTGTATATGTTTTGCATACTTTATTTTTATGATCTGAGCATGCTATATGTGATACGCATACTTAGGCTTTAAAAACTACATCTTTACTTAGCATATATTTTGCATCTTTAAATTACAAGTTTGCATCATTAAAGCATTACATTCTATTTATGCATTATAGTCCTTATACTATTTAAATGAAGTATTACTTATATAAATCATTTGTTTTCTTCATAGGTTATATTAACACAGCTCAAGGGAGTGTGCTACAGCTCGGTTCCAGCTCAAAGTGTTAGAATCAGCTCAAAACGTTGTTTGGCCGTTTCAAGACTCTACAAGCTGCCAAATGATTCGAGGACACTTATGAAGTCTTAAAAGAGCTCAAGGATACTAAAGGACTAGCTCACTCAGCTCAAAACAGCTTCAAAGAGCTCAAATAGCAAAAGGGCGATTTCTGAGCAAAGGAGGATTCGTTTCAGCTCCAAAACACTCCAGTAGCTAGAGGACAACTTAAAGGCACTTCAAGACTAGCTCACTCAGCTAAAGGAAGCTCGGATCAGCTCAAATCAACTACTCACCTTTAGCTAGCTAAGTCAGCTAGCTAGCTCAGCTCAAGCCTAGCTCGTCCAGCTCATCTCCAACTCCTCTGACTACTACCAGCTCCTTCAGTGGACCAGCTAGTGACACTAGCTACCTAGCTAAGTTATGGAAGGGCACCTGCCTAGCCGAATAGAAAAGAAGGGAACCTAGGCACCTCTACACACCTTGGCGCCAATTTGGAAAGGTGCAAGGCTGCCGAATAGTGCTTGATAGGTTATCAACACCTATTCAAGCCCTTATCACACCAATTCGGCCAAAGGAGGGAGACACCAAGGTTGCCGAATCATTCCCTCTCCCCTACACACAATTTCGGCCACCCCCTTTCATTTACTATAAATATGTAATGCATTTTCATTTGTAAACACACAATTCAGATTATAAAAATTACTTTGTGAGGTTTTCTCTCATCCTTGTTCTTTTTAGAACTTCTTGACTTATCAAATCTTTATTGATTTGTGGCGTCTCCCTTTTCTTTCCATCTTGATACTTTAGATTGTTAAACATCCATTGTTTCTCAGTCTAAGTCCTTTTACCACCCTCAAGGCCTCATCCAAGTTAGGGTATATGCTCCTTAGCATATGTTCCTATTTTTGAGCCTTTGAATACTACCAACATCCTTTCTCTTCACCATCTTCCATACACCATTGAAACCATCTTCCTACTTATCTATCTTTCTTTCCTTACACATTTTTGACATACAAACACTACCATCCTTCCGCAACCTATCTCCTTTCATCCATTTCAACATATTTTCACAAGAAAACATTCGTGATACAAGGCTTGCTTGCATTCAATGGTCCGGGCAATCAAAGCTTCTCTCTACAACATCAATTGGAGAGTTGGAGCGTATCAAACGCCCTTATCATGAACACATCATTCAAGAGGACAATGCTTCTGTTCCTTCATGTGAAGTAGTAAGTTCCCTTGTTACATTCTCATCACCTCCCCACAAAGAAAGTAAGTGTGTTGATAAGGGCGTTGCTTGTCGAAACAAAGTTCCTTGAGTGATACGGATCTAGGATTGAAGCAAGCATTTCTCTGCAAGTGAAACAAAACAAGAAGGCTGATTTAGACTCTGAAACTACATGAAATGAAGAAAAGAAACAAAAAGAAATAAGGAAATAAATGGCTGTAATTTCTGGACATATTTGAAGAAGGTTGAAGATGGATGCTTTAAGTTGCATCCATTGCTACCTTGAACGTTCAAAAATGGAAGAAACGACGCTGGAAATTCGCTGGAAATTTGAACAGCGATGAACTCGAAAGAACTCGCACAATCTACTATACAAAACCAAATCGAATACGTTCAACGTCAAGCGGACTTGGACCCTCTAGATAGCAATCTAGGAATCCGAAGTATCAAGTAAAATTGACACAACAAACTAAGCTTGATATGTCAAGAAAGTTCTAAAAAGAACCGAATTTGAGAGAACTCACAAATAAATTTTTCATTCAAAAAGTCTAACCTTTGTTTATTAAAAAGTCACAAATATAGAAGAACATGGAAGAGAATGGCGCCTAGATATGTGGCTAATATTGAAGTACATTGTGAGTTTAAAAATTGAATTCAAATATGCCAAAAAACTATATCAAGTTGCCGCCCATGTGCCAATTTACTTGGCTGAAATTTGTTGAAAATTAAACACATGTGTGTTTAAAATTCAAACAAAAAAAACATGTGCTCTTATCCTTCCAAATCCGCCCAAATACTTCATCCACATGCTTGGCGTGTTTGGAGCATGTCAAGGCTGCCCAAGCATGCCGTGCACATGTGTGGAGGGTTGCACTTGCTTGTCACATGCCTAGGACACCGTCCCTTCGTGTAGGTTAGGTTTCAGGTGCTGTAGGTCACTTGAGCTGGAGTTGAGTTAAGCTGAAGTTGAGCTAGCTGGACTTGAGGTGAGCTGAAACGAGTTAGCTGAGAGTGTTAGGAGCTGAATTGAGCTGGGAGCTAAGCCACTGAGCTGCCCTAAGCTAAGGTGAGCTGCGTACACTCCTTTGAGCTTCATCCGAACTAAGATTAAGCCCTTAAGCTGCTGCCCTTTTATTGTACCTATATGGAAACAAATGAAACACATTCAGAGCATTGTAAACTTATTGAAAACATTCAAGTAAGCTATAAAACAATGCAACCTTATTGTAATAACACACAACAAGCTAACATAGCTTGACATATAATATTATAAGCTGGCAAACTAATCTAAAACACACTTAACATAATATATACATAGCAAACACATACATATAAGTAGTATAGTATAAGTATGTCACATATCAGCATGCAACACATTATAAAGCTTATTGTCTAAGGCACAAACATTATTAAAAAGATTCAGAAATGTTAGCACAGGTGTGAGCACGTGATAAAGGGTGTGTTGCTTGAGAAACAACGTTCCTTGTTTGTTAACGGATCTAGGATTGAAGCAATCATAACTCTGCAATAAAACACAAGGAAGAAACGTTTTTAGGCTTAAAAATAACAAAGAAAATGAAAGAAAACAAAGAAAAAGGGTGTAGGAATTTCTGGACAGATTTGGACTCGAATGAAGATGAAGGCTTCAACGGGCTTTCAAGGCTGCATTTGAACGTCCAAAATGGCAGAAACATTGCTGGAAAATCAGTGGATAATTCAACGACGTTGAACTCGAAAGAACTTGAACAATATGCTGAACGAACCCGAATCGAATATGTTCTTCATCAACGGACTTGGACCCACTAGATAGCGATCTAGGAACCCGAAGTATCAAGTAAAATTTGACACAACAAAACTCAGTTTGAAAATGTCAAAAGATAGTTCTAAAAAGACCCGAACAAGAGAAATTCTCTCAAATAATTTTATTTCCAAAATGTCTAACCTTCTTACATTGTTTTAAGCACATATATATAGGAAAATAAAGGTGGTGGCCGAATTACTTGTGTGGCTGAAATTAAAGGAGTTTAAAAATTAAATTTGAATGGAAATAACTCCTTTTGGGTGGAATTAATTTGCAGCCACAAGTTTAAAAGGTGTAGGGCGCCTAAAACCATGAAAATCACATTTAACATGTGATTTATATGTTTGAATTTCAAACACAAACTTCCTTTGTTCTTATCTTCAAGTTTGCCGCACATTTGAGAGAGGAATGGGCTGATTTTTGGCCAAACTTGCACACAGATGTGTTAAGGCTTCCACATGTGCAAGTTACATGCTCGGATGCCACCTAGGCTGCCATGTGTGCATTGGTATACTCGGATGCCACCTAGGCTTTTCAGATACTTTTGGACTTGTCAGCTGAAGTTGAGCTGACGAGAATCAAGCTGAGCTGAAATGAGCTAACTAAGAGTGTTAGGAGCTGAACTGATCTGGGAGCTAAGCCTCTGAGCTGACTTGAGCTGAGGATGAGCTGATCACACTCTTCTGAGCTGAAAGTGAGCTGGTTACACTCTCTGATACATGCATGGGAGGGCTAAAGCAATGCATATTGGACAAGAAGTTGAATCTGTTTGTGAAGTCTGGAAAGTCAGCCAACTTGAGATGACATTTCGGATAGGATCCTGGCATTTCTGGGCAGAGTTGTCTTCTAACGATTTGACCGGAATTTAGTTATCTTTCCAACGCATCTTGAAACGCGTCAATCGGACATCGGGAAATCAAGATACGTTCATTTTACTGAAGACTGCGCATGCAGAAAACTGGATACGGGATTATTACGGGAATTTGTAAAATTCAGCCCAAAAGCTATTATATAAGGCTTTTGGACGAATTAGACTTAGCCCAACTTAATTATTAACATTTAAATTATGTTTTTAGGGTTTTATATACTTTAGGAACCAGCCACCCTTCTCCCAAACAACTCTTATCAACTTATCACATGCACTTATCAGCTTATCACTTGCAGCCCAAGCACAAGGAGTTTAAAGGCTGTTTTTCTTTTATTTTTTTAATTAAATTAGGGTTTCCTTGTTTTAGTAGAAGTTAGATTACTTTGGCTATCCTTCACCTATAAAAGGATGAAGCCTCCACCATTGTAATTCAGATTATTGAGATTTTCTTGGATTAATAAAATATTTAGTGAGTTTGTTTTTGCAAGTGCTGATTACTTGTGTCTTCGAAGTCTTCTTCAACATAAGTCCGACGAGTTCTTGTGAGGGAGATCATCTTCACACTCCTGCTTGCCTAGGTAATCACGTCTAGGAGGGTGGGTTAGAGCCGCTTGAGGTTGCTTGCTTAGGTAATTGCGTCTAAGAGGGTGCCGAGGACAAAACCATCACAAATCCATCAAGTCATCTCCATCTTCAACTTCATGCCATCTCCATAGCCATAAACAAAGCTGAATTTTCAGATTTGTTTTATCTACTTCTCTTTCAATCTTTTTCAATCTTTTTGTTTTAATTCTTATTATTTAATCCTTAATATTCTTTCTTATCTTCATTTCTTTAATTTTCCAGCCTTGAATCTGAATTTTTCAAGAAAAGCCCTTCTCTTTTCTATTGAATTTTCAGATCATCCCATAGCTTTCTTGATTGAGTCTAGAGCTCTTAGTTCTTGCAACAACTTGATTGAAGGCTTCCAAACCCAAGTTTGCGCTACTCTATCACTCTCATGAGCTGGGGCCGAGCTGCATATGCTCACTTGAGCTAGTTTCCTCCTACGTACCTATGTAAAAAGGCAACAAACTTCCATCAAAGTAGTGTAAACTTAATGGAAACACTAATACAAGTTGTAAACACTTGCAACCTTATAACTCACAAACAAATATAGACACACCATAAGTTATATCAAACTAAGTTAAAACACACATAGCATATTATATACATACTCGAACACACTAATAAGTAGTATAAGTATAAGAAATGTTACACATCAGTATGTAACAAGTGAAAAAGCAAACTTCCCTAAAAGTTTGAAGTTGCATCGTTGGGTGGCATAATCGTGCTCGCATCAGCACGTTTATGCCACCCAACGAATGCAACTTCAAACTTTCAGGGAAGTTTGCTCCTTCACTTGTTACATATTGATGTGTAACATTTCTTTACTTATATTACGAGTTTTATAAGTGTTTGCATTGTATATACTACGTATTGTGTGTTTTGGGTTTGGTTTGCAAGTATATGTTGTTTATAAATAAGTTTGCACAAGCTTTGTTGCCCGTTTGATATATTTTCAATAACTTATCTAGTTTATAAATAGGTTTACTAAGTTATGCCAGCTTGTTGTGTAATTTAGAATAAGCTTGGATTGTTATTTCAGCTTATTATAAGTTTACATTAAGTTTGCAAAGCTTTTTATGTGTTTGAATTGTTTCCTTGTAGGTACATTGAAGGACAACAGCTTAAAGACTTAATTTTAGCTAGGTTGGAGCTTAGAAGAGTGTATGCAACTCATCTCAGCTCACTACACTCTCAGTTAGCTGAATTTAGCTCACTTCAGCTCCGTTCAGCTCAACTTCAGCTCCACTAGCTCAACTCCAACTGACGAGTCCAGAAGTAGCTGAAACCTGTCCTACGTGTGGGAGAGTTTCCGAGAGGCATGTGCCTTGCATATGGGCGTCCTACCCTTCCTCCATGCATGTGAATGGCATGTGGCAGCCTTAGCATGTGTATGTGCATGTACGAGCAGATTTGAGCATGTGTGCACAGAGCACATGTGCGGGAAGTTTTTGGCTGATTTCATTTGAAATTCGAACAAAATTAATACATTAAACATGTGTTTAATTCGTTCAAATATCAGCCATGCATATGGGCGCCATTTGGGGGGTAGTTTTTGGCAGATTTGTTTTGAATTTTAAACACACATTAAGTTTAAATTTCAGCCACACATTTGGGCGCCCCTCCCTCTTCATTTCTCTCTATATATGTACTTTAAACAATATAAAAAGGTTATACATTGAATGAAAATTTTATTTTGTGAGACATTATCTCTCAATTTCGGTTTTTCACCGAACTTTCTTTGGCATTTCAGACTTTGTTTGTTGTATCAAATTTTACTTGATACTTCAGGTTCCTAGATCGCTATCTAGAGGGTCCAAGTCCTCCGACGTGAAGCATATTCGATTCGGGTTTGCATAGGATATTGTGCAGGTTCTTTTGAGCTTTCCGTCTCCAACAACTTGTTCTTGTTTGTTCGTTGATAGGATCGTTGTAAGCATTTCTTTGCAGTAAGTTGTTGTCTTTCTTTTCCTTCATTTTTTCAGCCTTATTTTCTTATTTTATTGTCCATTTCCAGCCTTGTTTTTGTTTTTGTTTTTCAGCCTTGTTTTCTTATTTTAAGTTGTTGTCTTTCCGTCTTTCTTTATCACTCTAATTCCCAAGGTAAAAAACCCCACTTCACTTGACGATTTCAGACCGATAAACCTTGTAGGAGGAATGTACAAACATCTGTCAAAGGTTCTAGCAAAACGTCTAAGTGCGGTTTTGGGTTCCATCATTGGCGATCAACAATTTGCTTTCATCCCTGGACGTCAAATCCTTGACTGTTCATTAATTGCAAACGAGGTTATTGATTCCATGTCTAAATCGGGTAGCAAGGGTATCGCTTTCAAGATTGACTTCCAAAAAGTGTACGACACGGTGAGCTGGGCTTTCTTGATCCGAGTTATGAAGGAATGTAATTTCGGTGATAGATGGTGTGACTGGATCACTAGGTGCATTTCCTCAGCCTCAATCTCAGTCCTGGTCAATGGCTCGCCTACATAAGTGTTTAATATCTCGCGTGGCCTCAAACAAGGTTGTTCTCTCTCCCCCCTTCTTTTCAATCTCATTGGAGAAGCCCTCAATATGTTATTTAGGAAGGCTGTTCGTTTAAACTTATTCTCAGGGTGTAAAGTTGGGAGGGGTAGCTCTCTTATAGAAATATCTCACCTACAGTTTGCGGATGATCTTCTGATATTCTGTGAGGGTGAAAAAAACCAAATTCGGAGTGTTAAACGAGTCTTGCGTATCTTCGAACTAGCATCGTGGCTGAAACTTAATCTAAAAAAGAGCCGGGTCTTTGGGATCAATATTGGCGATGACACGGTCAAGAACTGTGCTTTGGACATAGGGTGCTCCTTCGGCAAACTCCCAACAGAATATTTGGGTCTCCCTCTTGGGTCTAGTCGGAACTCTGCTACGCTCTGGGATCTGATCTTTAGCAAAGTCGCGGCTAAGCTGAACAGTTGGAAATCCAAATCTTTATCAATAGATGGTCGTCTCATTCTTTTGAAATCAATCCTGAGCAGTCTTCCCACATACTTCTTATCCCTATTCCGTATGCCGACTCAAGTTAGCAATCGGCTCAATAGTCTAATGGCCCGTTTTCTCTGGGGGAAATGACGATAAATCATGCATTCATTGGGTCAATTGGGCTTAGATTTGCAAACCAAGATTGGCAGGTGGTTTGGGGGTTACCAACTTGGATTTGCTAAACAGAGGGTTGTTGTGCAAGTGGATTATCAGATTCGGTAACGAACCAGGGAGTCTCTAGAGGCGAGTGATCATTGCAAAAACTCCGAACCCGTCTACTCCTCTCCTTCCACCTCTTCCGAAGCCCAGACAAGCTTCCTGGATTTGGAGAGGGATAGCGAATTCCTCCCTGGGGAATGATCCGACAGGTTCCTTAATTAAGCAGAATATTTCGTTACAAGTTGGTGATGGTAGGTCCATTTTATTCTGGTCCGATCGTTGGCTTGGGGACTTTACCCTAAAGGATAAATTTCCCCGTGTCTTCGCGTTGTCAATTCAGAAATCTGGCCCCATCTCAGAGTTTGGTGTCAAAACTGAATCTGGATGGGTTTGGTCCATCCCCCTTAGACGCCCTTGTCTCGATTGGGAAGCACCCATCTGAGATATATTCTTGAATTGCCTTAGGAACTTTAAATCCTCCCCCTGACAGAGACTGGGTTTGTTGGAGGGGTTCGAGCGATGGTTCTTTCTCCACTAAGTCCTTTCGGGATATCCTGGCGCCTTGCGACCTCGCTAACCCAATTTGGAAAAAACAAGTCTGGCTTGGCTTCGCCCCCCCAAAAGTAGAGATTTTTGTCTGGAGGCTCTTATGGGGCCGTATCCCGGTGAAAACTGAACTTGTAAAATGGGGTGTGAGAATCTTGGATAACATACTCTGCCCTCTCTGTAAGGTTTTCCTAGAATCTTGCGCACATCTATTTTTTTCTTGTGCAGGGGTATGGCATATCTGGATGAGTTTCTGTAAAATGGCTGGAATTTTGGCTGTGTTTCCTTGCGATACATCCAGTTTCTTTGAAGCGTGGGAAGGCATTATAAGGGACGGTAACCTCGCCTGGTTAAAGCTGGTACCTTTTGCCGTGGTGTGGTCCGTTTGGTTATTCCGGAATGAAATAGTGTTCAGAAAAAAAGAGATGGATTGGATACAGTTGGATTTCTTGGTCAAATTTCGGCTCGCCTCATGGTTCAAGGCAAAGTATCCGGAATGTGCGTCATCTCTAGTCGGCCTTATGACAGATTTCTCTTTGGTGGCATCGTCCTTTTCCCGGAACCTTCCTCCCGCCCCCTGCCCGTTGGTGCCCCCCCTTCTGGGTTTCTGAAACTAAACACGGACGCCGCTGTCCTGTCTAGTGAGGCAGGTGGAATCGATGGTCTGCTTAGGAACAATAAAGGTGAGATCTTATTCGAGTTTTCAGAAGCTACTAATTGTGCTCCACCAGTTGTTTTAGAATTTGAAACGATGGATAGGGGTATTAGAAAATTCCTTACTTCACCTTGGACCAATAACCATAGACTCATTGTCGAATCTGATTTCCAAGTAGCCGTAGATTGGTGCCTTGAGAAGGCGGCCCCCCTTCCCTATCCGGGATAGAATTTTGAACCTTGCGGCGCTAGCTCGGACAAGAGGGATGTGCTTTCGCTGGATTCCAAGATCGTGCAATATTGAGGCAGATAAGCGAGCCAAACAAGGAATTGGTTAATATTTTAGCTGGTTTCTCGACTGTTGTCGGGCCTGAGTTAGGGTTTGTGGTATATGTTTTATTTTTATTTTTATGATCACCCGTTTGTTCAATAGTTGTTTGCAGGTTTGAAGCTTTTCTGTGGTTCATGCAGCGGCCTTTCCGGCTTCTGTGGGATTGTGTCCCGAATGGGAGATTTCACTATCGCCCAGCAACTCTCTTTGTGGATTGGATGGGGTCTTGGTCTAGCTTAGGTGTGCACTAAAACTGTATTGTTTGACTTTGTGTTAGGGGCAAGGGACCTTTGTAGCCCAAGATATTGTTTTGCTGGGCAGGATGGAATTTTTCTTTGGATTGTTATTGTTTTGTTGTACGCCTCTAGCCAGATATGATGCACTCTTTTTCCTCCAACTAAATTTAGGGAGGTTTTTTAATGAGGCTCATATATGTGCTTTATGTATGATCGATATTAATTAATCATACAAATTACCTTTCAAAAAAATATATATATTGTTAGAGTTCTTTCGAGTTCGACGTCTTGAATTAACTGTCGATTTTCCAGTAACGTTTCTGCCACAATTTGGTCACCGAATCAGCCTTGAAATCCCGTTGAAGCCTTCATCTTTGTTCGAGTCCAAATTCGTCCAGAAATTCCTACACCTTTATTATGTCGTTCCTTTTGTTTTCTTTTTATTGCAGAGAAATGTTTGTTACGATCCTAGATCCGTTTACGAACAAGGAGCGTTGTTTCTGAAGCAACGTACCCCTTTATCACTTTCCAAAAATGGTTGTTCAGATAAAGGATGAGAAACGAGGGCTATCCACCCACTCAAAGGAAATCATTTGGAGGAGTACAAAGACAAAAGAAGATGGCGCGCCACAAGAGTTTGTAATTCTGAAAAGGATTGAACGAAATAAGCACAACACCAACCAATACCTCAAGGAATTCATTTCGGCTTCAAATAAGCAACATGGAAGGAATGAGCACAAAGGAGAGGATCTTGATTCAGGAGATTGGAATTGGAATCAAATGCAAGAAAAGAAGTTCCCTGCCCAAAAGAAATCAAAGCTGTTCCCTTTTGTACCAAGCGTCGATTTGAGGACAAATCGCTCAAAAGAAGGAGGGGATGATGTGTGCACGCTCACCAACAAGTTTTGCACACTTTCATGTTGTGTTTCACACATGAAAGACCTAAGAGTTTTCCTTACTTCTCTCATATTACTTACTTTTTCTACACTCATTTCTAGTTATTTAGATTCATGTTATCATATCATACTATGTATATGTTTTGCATACTTTATGATCTTAGCATGCTATATGTGATACACATATTTAGGCTTTAAAACCACATCTTTACTTAGCATATATTTTGCATCTTTAAATTACAAGTTTGCATCATTAAAAGCATTATATTCAATTTATGCATTATAGTCTTTATACTATTTAAATGAAGTAATACTTATATAAATCATTTGTTTTCTTCATAGGTTATATTAACACAGCTCAAGGGAGTGTGCTACAGCTCAGTTCCAGCTCAAAGTGTCAGAATCAGCTCAAAACATTGTTTTGTCGTTTCAAGACTTTACAAGCTGCCAAATGATTCAAGAACACTCATGAAGTCTTAAGGAATCTCAAGGACACTAAATGACCAGCTCATTCAGCTCAAAACAGCTTCAAAGTACTCAAATAGCAAAAGGGTGATTTCTAAGCAAAGGAGGATTCGTTTCAGCATCAAAACACTCCAGTAGTTAGAGGACAACTCAAGAACACTTCAAGACTAGCTCACTCAGCTAAAAGCAGCTTGGAATAGCTCAAATCAACTGCTCACCTTCAGCTAGCTAGCTCAGCTCAAGTCAGCTCACGCCCAGCTCATCCAGCTCAACTCCAACTCCCCTAACTACTACCAGCTCCTTCAGTTGACCAGCTAGTGACACTAGCTACCTACCTAAGTGGTGGAAGGGCACCTACCTAGCCGAATAGCATTGGAGGGAACCAAGGAACCCCTATACACACTGATACACTCCAACTCTCCAATTGATGTTGTAGAGAGAAGCTTTGATTGCCCGGACCTTTGGATGCAAGCAAGCCTTCTATCACGAATGTTATCTTGTGAAAATATGCTGAAATGGATGAAAGGAGATAGGTTGCGGAAGGATGGTAGTGTTTGTATGTCAAAAGGGTGTAAGGAAAGGAAGATAGATAAGTAGGAAGATGGTTTCGGATAGTGTACGGAAGATGGTGAAGAGAAAGGATGTTGGTAGTATTCAAAGGCTCAAAAGATGAACATATGCTAAGGAGCATATACCCTAACTTGGATGAGGCCTTGAGGGTGGTAAAAGGACTTAGACTGAGAAACAATGGATGTTTAACAATCTAAAGTATCAAGATGGAAAGAAAATGGAGACACCACAAATCAATAAAGATTTGATAAGTCAAGAAGTTCTAAAAAGAACAAGGATGAGAGAAAACCTCACAAAGTAATTTTTATAATCTGAATTGTCTGTTACAAAGGATGAAATGATCTCCTATTTATAGGATTACATGGGGCTGCCGAAAGGCATAAGAGATAGGGCATGTGGCTATTCGGCTTGGCTTGTGTCTCCCTCCAATTTGGCTGAAAAGTTGTAATTTCTCGTATGAACTTTTTCCAGCCTGCACTCCCTTCAGTAATCTAGACATATCTTGAGCTCCCGACATCAGATTGATGCGATTCAATACGCGTTGGAAAGATAAGAGATAGGGGAATAAGTTTTATGCAGACTTCAGAACCCAGTTATGCCCGGATCATGCTTGAAAATGGCAAACAATCTAATGGACGGGTTTGGTGATGAATCTGGCCAATGAAGAATGATGTCCCTTGAATTGGCGCCAAAATCAGATTTCCCTCCAAGTAAGTGGCGCCAAGGCTGGTTCCCTCCTTTGCTGATCGGTTATGTCCCTTGAAGAGGGACATGACCCTTCACATAGTGAGCTGGGAGTGATAGCTTGAGCTGAGATGAGCTGACCGAACTAGTGGTGAGCTAAAATGAGCTTAGCTACTAGCTGAATGAGCTAGCTAAAGGTTAAGAGCTGATTTGAGATGATTGGAGCTGCTTTTAGCTAGGTGAGATGGACCTTAAGTGTCCTTGAGTTGTCCTCTAGATACTGGAGTGTTTTGGAGCTGAAACGAATCCTCCTTTGCTCAGAAATCACCCTTTTGCTATTTGAGCACTTTGAAGCTGTTTTGAGCTGAATGTGCTGGTCTTTTAGTTTCCTTGAGCTCCCTTAAGACTTCATGAGTGTCCTTGAATCATTTGGCAGCTTGTAGAGTCTTGAAACGGCAAACCAATGTTTTGAGCTGATTATGACACTTTAAGCTGGAACTGAGCTGTAGCACAGTTCCTTGAGCTGTGTTAATTCAACCTATGAAAAACAAATGATTTATATAAGTAATACTTCATTTAAATAGTATAAGGACTATAATGCATAAATTGAATGTAATGCTTTTAATGATGCAAAATTTATGCTAAGTAAAGATGTGGATTATGTAATGCATGAATATCATATGATATACAAATGAATGATAACATATGATAAACTAAGCATGTTATATAATGCATAAATAAGTAAATAGATAATGAAGTAAGGAAACTCCCTCTTCTTTCATGCTTGATAAACAAGATGAAAGCATAGTGGATGTGAGTAGAAACGTGCACACATCATCCCCTCCTTCTTTTGAGTGATTTGTCCCCAAATCGACGCTTGGTACAAAAGGGAACAACTTTGATTTCCTTTGGGCAGGGAACTTCTTTTCTTGCATTTGCTTCCAATTCCAATCTCTTGAATCAAGATCCTCTCTTTTGTGCTCATTTCTTCCATGTTGCTTATTTGAAGTCGAAATGAATTCCTTGAGGTATTGGTTGGTGTTGTGCTTATTTCTATTAATCCTTTTCAGAATTAAAAACTCATGTGCTACGCCATCTTCCTTTGTCTTTGTACTCCTCCGAATGATTTCCTTTGAGTGGGTGGATAGCCCTAGTTTCACATCCTTGATATGAACAACCATTTTTGGAATGGAAACTAGTAGTCTGATTTCGATGAAACTTATCTCAAAATTGCAATATAATGCATCATCGCAATCAGATATGATAACTCCATGTAGTCGAATCATTCTGCAAAAAAATAGATCAAGGTTAGAACTAGAGAACATTATAACAAAATTAATGGAAATATCAAACCAAGGTGGATGTTTAATGGGCGTTGGTTGCTGAATTTTCTTCAAGAATTTCCATGCACTTGGAATGTCAACGATCACATCTCTTGGAGCTTCAAGTGTCACAACCTTTGGAACATCAAGGGACTTGTCTTGTGGATCATCAAAAATCATGCCTATTGGTTCTTCAAAAGACACGTTTCTTGATTCACCAACTTGGAAAGATATGTCATTTGGAGTATTCTGCAAGACAAAAGAAAGAATAGGAGAAAAAGCAGGGTTAGATAAAATGTGTTTTACTTTCTCCTCTTCATCTCCAAACTCATTCTTCTCAACTCTCTCAACTCCAATGTTTCTTTCATTCATTCTCTCAATTTTATTTTCAACTCCAACATTCCTTTCATCTCCAATTGTTTTTGTCTCCTCAAAATGTTCTTTAATTGCACTCTCTTTGATTTGTGTGCCGTCAATGCTTTTCCTCAAGTGAGTTTGATCTTCATGGACTTGGCTGGGAGAAAGGGGTGCCAAAGTGATATTCTTCTTGTTGTGGAGGAAAGAATATCAGTTGTTGAAGCCATCATATATTGCTCTCTTGTCAAATTGCCACGGTCTCCCCAATAGCAAATGACTCGTGGTTATAGGTGCAACATCACAAATGACTTCATCTTTGTATCTTCCAATGGAGAATGGGATAGTCACTTGTTTTGTAATCTTTAAGTTATTCCCATCGTGTAGCCATTGCAATTCATAGGGACTTGGATGCTCGGTTGCATTTAGCCCCAATTTCTCTACCATGTAAGTGCTGGCAATGTTTGTACAACTTCCACTGTCGATGATAATGGAGCATACTTTGCCTTGGATATAACATCGTGTCTGAAAAATGTTTGAACGTTGTAGATCATCGGGCACATCTTGGATTTTATTTTCTCGTCCTCCTGAGGTTGATGGAAAGTTGAAAGAATCCTGTGACATGGTTAGTGAAAAAAAATTGAAATAGTCCTCACCAACACACACAAAAGCCTCACGATTCACTCCAAGGAAAGGAAAGATGTCACTCAATTCACTCGTGTTTGTACTCTAGGACTGATTTTTGGCTTTTACTTTTCCTCTTCTGCTCTCACACACTCTCTTTGCCTTTTTCCACTCAAATTCTCTCAAAACGAGTTCTTAAGAGAACTAACTCGAACCTGTCAAAACTTTAATTGATAATATGGCGTTTGGGCTGCAAAACAAGGGTTAGAGTTGGAAATAGAAAGAAAGAAAGGATTTAAGAGAACAAGGAAAAGTTTAGGGACTGAAATGTAAGAAAAGGTAAAAATAAGGATACAAATGAAAGAAATGAAGAAAACAGAACGTTACCACAAAACTTGACTTACAAACTGGTCGTGAGCAATCAATCTTGAGGAACTTCTCGGAGTTGGTTGCTTGGACGTTTGTACTTCAATCTTCACCCTTTTGAAATTCTGATTTTCTTTTTTTTTCTTTTTTTGATCTAAATCAAATTCCTTGTATTTGGAACAATATAAATTTTCTTTCTTTTTTTTATATCAGAATTGAAATAAGAAGATATAGGGCTTACTTGATTCTTCCTTGTTGCTCTGATACCACATGATACGCTCCAACTCTCCAATTGATGATGTACAGAGAAGCTTTGATTGCCCGGACCTTTGAATGCAAGCAAGCCTTGTATCACGAATGTTTTCTTGTGAAAATATGTTGAAATGGATGAAAGGGGTTGCGGAAGGATGGTAGTGTTTGTATGTCAAAAGGGTGTAAGGAAAGGAAGATAGATAAATAGGAAGATGGTTTCGGATGGTGTATGGAAGATGGTGAAGAGAAAGGATGTTGGTAGTATTCAAAGGCTCAAAAAGATGAACATATGCTAAGGAGCATATACCCTAACTTGGATGAGGCCTTAAGGGTGGTAAAAGGACTTAGACTGAGAAAACAATGGATGTTTAACAATCTAAAGTATCAAGATGGAAAGAAAAGGGAGACTCCACAAATCAATAAAGATTTGATAAGTCAAGAAGTTCTAAAAAGAACAAGGATGAGAGAAAACCTTACAAAGTAATTTTTATAATCTGAATTGTCTGTTACAAAGGATGAAATGATCTCCTATTTATAGAATTACATGGGGCTGCCGAAAGACATAAGTGATAGGGCATGTGGCTATTCGGCTTGGCTTGTGTCTCCCTCCAATTTGGCTGAAAAGTTGTAATTTCTTGTATGAACTTTTTCCAGCCTGCACCCCTTTAGTAATCTAGACATATCTTGAGCTCCCGACATCGGATTGATGCAATTCAATATGCATTGGAATGATAAGATATAGGGGAATAAGTTTTATGATGACTTCAGAACCCAGTTATGCCCGGATCATGCTTGAAAATGGAAAACAATCTAATGGACGGGTTTGGTGATGAATCTGGCCAATGAAGAATGATGTCCCTTGAATTGGCGCCAAAATCAGATTTCCCTACAAGTAAGTGGCGCCAAGGCTGGTTCCCTCCTTTGCTGATCGGTTGTGTCCCTTGAGGAGGGACATGACCCTTCACATAGTGAGCTGGGAGTGATAGCTTGAGCTGAGATGAGCTGACCGAGCTAGTGGTGAGCTAAAATGAGCTTAGCTACTAGCTGAATGAGCTAGCTAAAGGTTAAGAGCTGATTTGAGCTGATTGGAGCTGCCTTTAGCTAGATGAGCTTGACATTAAGTGTTCTTGAGTTGTCCTCTAGATACTGGAGTGTTTTGGGGCTGAAACGAATCCTCCTTTGCTCAAAAATCACCTTTTTGCTATTTGAGCACTTTGAAGCTGTTTTGAGCTGAATGAGCTGGTCTTTTACTGTCCTTGAGCTTCCTTAAGACTTCATGAGCGTCTTTGAATCATTTGGCAGCTTGTAGAGTCTTGAAACGACAAACCAATGTTTTGAGCTGATTCTGACACTTTGAGCTGGAACTGAGCTGTAACACACTCCCTTGAGCTGTGTTAATATAACCTATGAAAAACAAATGATTTATATAAGTAATACTTCATTTAAATAGTATAAGGACTATAATGCATAAATTGAATGTAATGCTTTTAATGATGCAAGATATATGCTAAGTAAAGATGTGGATTATGTAATGCATGAATATCATATGATATACAAATGAATGATAACATATGATAATCTAAGCATGTTATATAATGCATAAATAAGTAAATAGATAATGAAGTAAGGAAGAACTCCCTCTTCTTTCATGCTTGATAAAACAAGATGAAAGCATAGTGGATGTGAGTAGAAACGTGCACACATCACACACATTCGCGCCAACTTGGAAAGGTTCAAGGCTGCCGAATGATGATTGATAGGATATCAGCACCTATTCAAGCTCCTATCACACCAATTCGGCCAAGGGAGGGAGACACCAAGGCTGCCGAATAATTTTGATGTGTGGACGCTCACCAGCAAGTTTTGCACATTTTCATGTTGTGTTTCACACATGACCCATGAGTTTTCCTTACTTCTCTCATATTACTTACTTTTTCTACACTCACATCTGGTTATTTAGATTCATGTTATCACATCATACTTTGTATATGTTTTGCATACTTTATTTTTATGATCTTAGCATGATATATGTGATACACATACTAGGCTTTAAAAACCACATCTTTACTTAGCATATATTCTGCATCTTTAAATTAAAAGTTTGCATCATTAAAGCATTACATTCAAATTATGCATTATAGTCCTTATACTCTTTAAATGAAGTATTACTTATATAAATCATTTGTTTTCTTCATAGGTTATATTAACACAACTCAAGGGAGTGTGCTACAGCTCAGTTCCAGCTCAAAGTGTCAGAATCAGCTCAAAACGTTGTTTGGCCGTTTCAAGACTCTACAAGCTACCAAATGGTTCGAGGACACTTATGAAGTCTTAAAAGAGCTCAAGGGTACTAAAGGACTAGCTCACTCAGCTCAAAACAGCTTCAAAGAGCTCAAATAGAAAAAGAGTGATTTCTGAGCAAAGGAGGATTCGTTTCAGCTCCAAAACACTCCAGTAGCTAGAGGACAACTTAAAGGCACTTCAAGACTAGCTCACTCAGCTAAAGGAAGCTCGGATCAGCTCAAATTAGCTACTCACCTTTAGCTAGCTCAGCTCAAGTCAGCTCAAGCCTAGCTCGTCCAGCTCATCTCCAGCTCCTCTGACTACTACCAGCTCCTTCAGTGGGCCAGCTAGTGACACTAGCTACCTAGCTAAGTGATGGAAGGGCACCTACCTAGCCGAATAGCAAAGGAGGGAACCCAGGCACCTCTACACACCTTGGCGCCAATTTGGAAAGGTGCAAGGCTGCCGAATAGTGCTTGATAGGTTATCAACACCTATTCAAGCGAGGGAGACACCAAGGCTGCCGAATCATTCACTCTCACCTACACACCATTTCGGCCTCCCCCTTTCATTTACTATAAATATGTAATGCATTTTCATTTGTAAACACACAATTTAGATTATAAAAATTACTTTGTGAGGTTTTCTCTCATTCTCTTTCTTTTTAGAACTTCATGACTTATCAAATCTTTATTGATTTATGGCGTCTCCCTTTTCTTTCCATCTTGATACTTTAGATTGTTAAACATACATTGTTTCTCAGTGTAAGTCCTTTTACCACCCTCAAGGCCTCATCCAAGTTAGGGTATATGCTCCTTAGCATATGTTCATCTTTTTGAGCCTTTGAATACTACCAACATCCTTTCTCTTCACCATCTTCCATACACCATCCGAAACCATCTTCCTATTTATCTATCTTCCTTTCCTTACACCCTTTTGACATACAAACACTACCATCCTTCCGCAACCTATCTCCTTTCATCCATTTCAACATATTTTCACAAGAAAACATTCGTGATATAAGGCTTGCTTGCATTCAAAGGTCCGGGAAATCAAAGCTTCTCTCTACAACATCAATTGGAGAGTTGGAGCGTATCAAATTCCCTCTTCCCTACACACCATTTCGGCCACACCCTTTGATTTACTATAAATATGTAACTCATTTGCATTTGTAAACACACAATTTTCAGAATATATAATATACTTTGTGAGGTTTTCTCTCATGCTTGTTCTTTTTAGAACTTCTTGACTTATCAAATCTTTATTGATTTGTGGCGTCTCCCTTTCCTTTCCATCTATACTTCAGATTACTTGGTTATTTAACCATTTGGGTCTAAGTTTATCTACCACCCTCAAGGTTTATTCTTTAAGAAATGATATTATACTTTTGTATAGTTTCCTTCTTGAATTCCTTGAATACTATCCATTTTCATCCTTTTCCTCCCATTTCCATCAATTAAACACCCTTAAACACTTCACCAAAATTACAGCCTTCATTCTTCCATTATCACCATACTTTCGCATCCTTTCCATCATCATTTCTTCAAGAAGGCGTTCATGATACAAGGCTTGCTTGCATTCAAAGGTCCAGGCAATCAAAGCATCTCTCAACAAAGTCATTTTGAGAGTTGGAGCGTATCAACACATTTGTAGGTCCTCCAAAAGTCATGCTTCTTGAATAATCTCTTTGAAAAGACGTGTCTCTTAGATTATCTTGCAAAACAAAAGAAGAAATGGAAGAAATAGTAGGATTAGATAAAATCTGCTTTATTTCTTCCGAAACGCCATCTTCTGAAAGTATTTGCTCATTATTGGGTAAGGTGAAACTCTCAGTAGTTATATCTTCCGCATGTTCTCGAGGATAACAAATTTCTTCGTCATCTTGTTTTCCTTGGTCTTCTTCGACATGACTCACCGATGGTTGTTCCTTATCCTATTGGACTAGCAATGATTCTTCTTCCTTCGGTGCCATACTACTAGAGTCGAATAGTACATTAGTAGGGCTGTGAAAAGATGAAGGTTGAGATGTACCTTTATCAAAAGAGGGGTATTTCTTATGACAACTCTTGGATTCTTGTCGTTGGTAATGTTTGGGAACGAATCGCTCTCTCATGACCTTTTTAAGTTCAGCACATGTTCTTATTTTGGCTTCACCATTGAGACGCCTATCTCGTTGTAATAAACGCCACCATAGTACTGCATATTCCTCGAACTTTAGGGCCACTAGTGAAGCTTGATCTTCCTCGGGATATCCGTAACAACCAAACAGGAAATCAACCCTATTTTCCCAAATCACAATAACCACCAGGATCATACCTTCCTTGAAAAGAAGGTATTCTGAATTTTGGGATGGCCAAAGTGTGTGCGGTTTGCCTTTCTTCACAAAAATTGAACGAATGCCTCGGTTTGGTCAAGGAAGGCTTTCCTCAATAAGTAGAACCCAAAGTATCATGTTGTTTTGCACGATGCTTGTCTCTGTGAAACATCCTGGAACACTCAAATTTACAAAGGTGAAAAATAAAAGAAAACTAGGAATCTCACTAAACACTCCAAGAAAGAAATACTTAGTGAGGCAAGTAAGTTGATCTTGTGCTCTTTAAAGACCTTCCTGCCACAAGTTCAAAAAAATTATATTCGAAGTTCAATCCTAACAATGAATCCTAAAGGCTTTAAGAATCTAAAGAAAAGTTTGACACCAATTGAATTAGTTGCAAGGAGAAATAAAAGTATGCAACTTTTAATTTCCTATTAACACAAGAAGCAAGAAAGTGTTAGATAATGTACAGAAGACAATAAAAGGGTAAAACAAATGAAAAAACAAGTTGTTAAGAATGAAAGAAGATAAGAAAACCCGAAAAAAACCTTGAAATTTGCAGCAACTTAATCCACTTTGTTCGAGGTGTTTCCGATGTCAAAAAATTCTGAAATATTATGTGGCGACTCCTCCAATGGTGTAGATCTGATCTGGAAATTTTCAGCTCAAAATTCGTTCGTTTGATTTTTGCAAATTTCCCCTTTTATTCGAATTTTTCACCCAAAACGCCAAAATTCTTGCCAAGAATCGTCCCAAATCTGATACCAAATGATAGATTAGCACAGTTGTGGATTGGGAAGCCTTCAATCAAGTTATTGCAAGAACTAAGAGCTCTAGACTCAATCAAGAAAGTTGGGGGCAGATCTGAAAATTCAATAGAAAAGAGGACTTTTCTTGAAAATTTCAGATTCAAGTCTGGAAATTTAAAGAAAAGAAAAAATAAGAAAGATTAGAAGATGAATAATAAGAATATAACGAAAAAGATTAAAAAAGATGCAGAGAAAGATAGGTAAAACAAATCTGAAATTTCCAGCTTTGTTTATGGAATTATGGGAGATGGCGTGAAGATTTAAGATGAATATGGCTTGTGATTTGTTGTTGTTTTTTTTGTCCTCGGCACCCTCTTAGATGCAATTATCTAAGCAAGCAACCTCAAGCGGCTCTAACCCACCCTCCTAGACGCAATTACCTAGGCAAGCAAGAGTGTGAAGATGATCTCCCTCACAAGAACTTGTCGAACTTATGTTGAAGAAGACTTCTAAGACACAAGTAATCAGCACTTGCAAAAACAAACTCACTAAATATTTCATTAGTCAAAGAAAATTAGAATAATCTAAATTACAATGGTGGAGGCTTCATCCTTTTATAGGTGAAGGATAGCCAAAGTAATTTAACTTCTACTAAAACAACGAAACCCTAATTTAATTAAAAAAATAAAAGAAAAACTGCCTTTAAACTCTTTGTGCTTGGGCTACAAGTGATAAGCTGAAAAGTGCAAGTAATAAGCTTATAAGAGCTGCTTGGGAGAAGGGTGGCTGGTTCCTAAAGTATATAAAACCCTAAAAACATAATTTAAATGTTAATAATTAAGTTGGGCTAAGTCTAATTCGTCCAAAAGCTTTATATAATAGCTTTTGGGCTGAATTTTACAAAATCCAGTAATAATCCTGTATCCAGTTTTCTGCATGCGCAGTCTTCAGTAAAATGAATGTATCTTGAGTTCCCGATGTTCGATTGATGCGTTTCAAGATGCGTTGGAAAGGTAACTGAATATCGGTTAATTTGCTAGAAGACAACTTTGCCCAGAAATGCTGGCATCCCATCCGGAAAGTCGTCGTAAGTTGGCTGACTTTCCAGACTTCACAAACAGATTCAGCTCCTTGTCCAATATGCATTGCTTTAGCTCTCCCATGCATGTATCATTCCCCCTCTCCTCAAAACGATTCGTCCTCGAATCAAAAACAACAGAAGAAGGACATTTAACAATGGCAATAAAAAAGGAATCTTTGTCATAGGTGGAGAGATCCAATTGAGCTCCTCTCAACGGTTCAACAAAATCCTGACAAAAGAACTCAAAGCCACTCGAAACAATGATGTTATGGTTAGGTAAAAAAGAATCTCTCTTTATCTTTTTATCTCCTTTTTCATTTAGACATTGTTCCACTTTTACCTCATGTTTCTTTTCACTCACCAAAATTGGGCCATTAATTTGACTTTTATTGCTCTCGGCCTCTTGATTCTCGGTCTTTTTTAAATAAGATAACTCACATACCCAATTCCTCTCACAAATAATATCATCGAAATACAATTTCTGTAGAGGATGGAGTGTTTCTAACATAATGATAGGACGAGAATCAAATAAAGGGTTAGAATCACACTTACATTCTTGTGAGGTTGTTCATGAATCAAGAGAACTCACTACTAAGCATGAAAGATTGTCTTGATTTATGGGTTCAAGTGTTTCTTCTTCAGAAACGTCATCTTCTGAATGTATTTGCTCATTATTGGGTAAGGTGAAACTCTCAGTAGTGATATCTTCCGCATGTTCTCGAGGATAACAAATTTCTTCGTCATCTTGTTTTCCTTGGTCTTCTTCGACATGACTCACCGATGATTGTTCATTATCCTATTGACTAGCAATGATTCTTCTTCCTTCGGTGCCATACTACTAGAGTCGAATAGTGCATTAGTAGGGCTTTGAAAAGATGAAGGTTGAGATGTATCTTTATCAAAAGAGGGGTATTTCTTATGACAAGTCTTGGATTCTTGTCGTTGGTAATGTTTGGGAACGAATCGCTCTCTCATGACCTTTTTAAGTTCAGCCCATGTTCTTATTTTTGCTTCACAATTGAGACGCCTATCTCGTTGTAATAAACGCCACCATAGTACTGTATATTCCTCGAACTTTAGGGCCACTAATTGATAGAGTAGCGCAAAATTGGATTTGGAAGCCTTCAATCAAGTTGTTCCAAGAACTAGGGGCTCTAGACTCAATCAAGAAGATTTGGAGCAGATCTAAAAATTCAAGTGAAAAGAGAAGGGTTTTTTCTTGAAAATTTCAGATTCAAGGCTGGAAAATCAAAGAAACAAAGATAAGAAAGAAGATTAGGCGATAAATAATAAGAATTAAAACAAAAACATTGAAAAAGATTGATGGAGAGGTAGATAAAAAAATCTGAAAATTCAGCTTTGTTTATGGCTATGGAGATGGCATGAAGTTGAAAATGGAGATGGCTTGATGTATTTGTGATGGTTTTGTCCTCGGCACCCTCTTAGACGCAATTACCTAAGCAAGCAACCTCAAGCGGCTCTAACCCACCCTCCTAGAAGCAATTACCTAGGCAAGCAAGAGTGTGAAGATGATCTCCCTCACAAGAACTCGTCGAACTTATGTTGAAGAAGACTTCTAAGGCACAAGTAATCAGCACTTGCAAAAACAAACTCACTAAATATTTCATTAGTCAAAGAAAATCTGAATAATCTAAATTACAATGGTGGAGGCTTCATCCTTTTATAGGTGAAGGATAGCCAAAGTAATTTAACTTCTACTATAACAACGAAACCCTAATTTAATTAAAAAAAATAAAAGAAAAACAGCCTTTAAACTCCTTGTGCTTGGGCTGCAAGTGATAAGCTGAAAAGTGCAAGTAATAAGCTGATAAGAGCTGCTTGGGAGAAGGGTGGCTGGTTCCTAAAGTATATAAAACCCTAAAAACATAATTTAAATGTTAATAATTAAGTTGGGGTAAGTCTAATTCGTCCAAAAGCTTTATATAATAGCTTTTGGGCTGAATTTTACAAAATCCAGTAATAATCCTGTATCCAGTTTTCTGCATGCGCAGTCTTCAGTAAAATGAACGTATCTTGAGTTCCTGATGTTCGATTGATGCGTTTCAAGATGCGTTGGAAAGGTAACTGAATATCGGTTAATTTTCTAGAAGACAACTTTTCCCAGAAATGCCGGCATCCCATCCGGAAAGTCGTCGCAAGTTGGCTGACTTTCCATACTTCACAAACAGATTCAGCTCCTTGTCCAATATGCATTGCTTTAGCTCTCCCATGCATGTATCATTCCCACTCTCCTCAAAATGATTCGTCCTCGAATCAGAAACAACAGAAGAAGGACATTTAACAATGGCAATAAAAAAGGAATCTTTGTCATAGGTGGAGAGATCCAATTGAGCTCCTCTCAACGGTTCAACAAAATCCTGACAAAAGAACTCAAAGCCACTCGAAACAATGATGTTATGGTTAGGTAAAAAAGAATCTCTCTTTATCTTTTTATCTCTTTTTTCATTTGGACATTGTTCCACTTTTACCTCATGTTTCTTTTCACTCACCAAAATTGGGCCATTAATTTGACTTTTATTGCTCTCGGCCTCTTGATTCTCGGTCTTTTTCAAATAAGATAACTCACATACCCAATTCCTCTCACAAATAATATCATCGAAATACAATTTCTGTAGAGGATGGAGTGTTTCTAACATAATGATAGGACGAGAATCAAATAAAGGGTTATATTCACACTTACTTTCTTGGGAGGTTGTTGATGAATCAAGAGAACTCACTACTAAGCATGAAAGATTGTCTTGATTTATGGGTTCAAGTGTTTCTTCTTCAGAAATGTCATCTTCTGAAAGTATTTGCTCATTTTTGGGTAAGGTGAAACTCTCAGTAGTGATATCTTCCGCATGTTCTCGAGGATAACAAATTTCTTCGCCATCTTGCTTTCCTTGGTCTTCTTCGACATGACTCACCGATGGTTGTTCATTATCCTATTGACTAGCAATGATTCTTCTTCCTTCGGTGCCATACTACTAGAGTCGAATAGTGCATTAGTAGGGCTGTGAAAAGATGAAGGTTGAGATGTATCTTTATCAAAAGAGGGGTATTTCTTATGACAAGTCTTGGATTCTTGTCGTTGGTAATGTTTGGGAACGAATCGCTCTCTCATTACCTTTTTAAGTTCAGCCCATGTTCTTAATTTTTCTTCATCATTGAGACGCCTATCTCGTTGTAATAAACGCCACCATAGTACTGTATATTCCTCGAACTTTAGGGCCACTAATTGATAGAGTAGCGCAAAATTGGATTTGGAAGCCTTCAATCAAGTTGTTCCAAGAACTAGGGGCTCTAGACTCAATCAAGAAGATTAGGAGCAGATCTAAAAGTTCAAGTGAAAAGAGAAGGGTTTTTCTTGAAAATTTAGATTCAAGGCTGGAAAATCAAAGAAACAAAGATAAGAAAGAAGATTAGGGGATAAATAATAAGAATTAAAACAAAAAGATTGAAAAAGATTGATTGAGAGGTAGATAAAAAAATCTGAAAATTCAGCTTTGTTTATGGCTATGGAGATGGCATGAAGTTGAAAATGGAGATGGCTTGATGTATTTGTGATGGTTTTGTCCTCGGCACCCTCTTAGACGCAATTACCTAAGCAAGCAACCTCAAGCGGCTCTAACCCACCCTCCTAGACGCAATTACCTAGGCAAGCAAGAGTGTGAAGATGATCTCCCTCACAAGAACTCGTCGAACTTATGTTGAAGAAGACTTCTAAGGCACAAGTAATCAGCACTTGCAAAAACAAACTCACTAAATATTTCATTAGTCAAAGAAAATCTGAATAATCTAAATTACAATGGTGGAGGCTTCATCCTTTTATAGGTGAAGGATAGCCAAAGTAATTTAACTTCTACTAAAACAACGAAACCCTAATTTAATTAAAAAAAATAAAAGAAAAACAGCCTTTAAACTCCTTGTGCTTGGGCTGCAAGTGATAAGCTGAAAAGTGCAAGTAATAAGCTGATAAGAGCTGCTTGGGAGAAGGGTGGCTGGTTCCTAAAGTATATAAAACCCTAAAAACATAATTTAAATGTTAATAATTAAGTTGGGCTAAGTCTAATTCGTCCAAAAGCTTTATATAATAGCTTTTGGGCTGAATTTTACAAAATCCAGTAATAATCCTGTATCCAGTTTTCTGCATGCGCAGTCTTCAGTAAAATGAATGTATCTTGAGTTCCCGATGTTCGATTGATGCGTTTCAAGATGCGTTGGAAAGGTAACTGAATATCGGTTAATTTGCTAGAAGACAACTTTGCCCAGAAATGCCGGCTCCCATCCGGAAAGTCGTCGCAAGTTGGCTGACTTTCCAGACTTCACAAACAGATTCAGCTCCTTGTCCAATATGCATTGCTTTAGCTCTCCCATGCATGTATCATTCCCCCTCTCCTCAAAACGATTCGTCCTCGAATCAAAAACAACAGAAGAAGGACATTTAACAATGGCAATAAAAAAGGAATCTTTGTCATAGGTGGAGAGATCCAATTGAGCTCCTCTCAACGGTTCAACAAAATCCTGACAAAAGAACTCAAAGCCACTCGAAACAATGATGTTATGGTTAGGTAAAAAAGAATCTCTCTTTATCTTTTTATCTCCTTTTTCATTTGGACATTGTTCCACTTTTACCTCATGTTTCTTTTCACTCACCATAATTGGGCCATTAATTTGACTTTTATTGCTCTCGGCCTCTTGATTCTCGGTCTTTTTCAAATAAGATAACTCACATACCCAATTCCTCTCACAAATAATATCATCGAAATACAATTTCTGTAGAGGATGGAGTGTTTCTAACATAATGATAGGACGAGAATCAAATAAAGGGTTAGAATCACACTTACATTCTTGTGAGGTTGTTCATGAATCAAGAGAACTCACTACTAAGCATGAAAGATTGTCTTGATTTATGGGTTCAAGTGTTTCTTCTTCAGAAACGTCATCTTCTGAATGTATTTGCTCATTATTGGGTAAGGTGAAACTCTCAGTAGTGATATCTTCCGCATGTTCTCGAGGATAACAAATTTCTTCGTCATCTTGTTTTCCTTGGTCTTCTTCGACATGACTCACCGATGATTGTTCATTATCCTATTGACTAGCAATGATTCTTCTTCCTTCGGTGCCATACTACTAGAGTCGAATAGTGCATTAGTAGGGCTTTGAAAAGATGAAGGTTGAGATGTATCTTTATCAAAAGAGGGGTATTTCTTATGACAAGTCTTGGATTCTTGTCGTTTGTAATGTTTGGGAACGAATCGCTCTCTCATGACCTTTTTAAGTTCAGCCCATGTTCTTATTTTTGCTTCACCATTGAGACGCCTATCTCATTGTAATAAACGCCACCATAGTACTGTATATTCATCGAACTTTAGGGCCACTAATTGATAGAGTAGCGCAAAATTGGATTTGGAAGCCTTCAATCAAGTTGTTCCAAGAGCTAGGGGCTCTAGACTCAATCAAGAAGATTAGGAGCATATCTAAAAATTCAAGTGAAAAGAGAAGGGTTTTTCTTGAAAATTTCACATTCAAGGCTGGAAAATCAAAGAAACAAAGATAAGAAAGAAGATTAGGGGATAAATAATAAGAATTAAAACAAAAAGATTGAAAAAGATTGATGGATAGGTAGATAAAAAAAACTGAAAATTCAGCTTTGTTTATGGCTATGGAGATGGCATGAAGTTGAAAATGGAGATGGCTTGATGTATTTGTGATGGTGTTGTCCTCGGCACCCTCTTAGACGCAATTACCTAAGCAAGCAACCTCAAGCGGCTCTAACCCACCCTCCTAGACGCAATTACCTGGGCAAGCAAGAGTGTGAATATGATCTCCCTCACAAGAACTCGTCGAACTTATGTTGAAGAAGACTTCTATAAGGCACAAGTAATCAGCACTTGCAAAAACAAACTCACTAAATATTTCATTAGTCAAAGAAAATCTGAATAATCTAAATTACAATGGTGGAGGCTTCATCCTTTTATAGGTGAAGGATAGCCAAAGTAATTTAACTTCTACTAAAACAACGAAACCCTAATTTAATTAAAAAAATAAAAGAAAAACAGCCTTTAAACTCCTTGTGCTTGGGCTGCAAGTGATAAGCTGAAAAGTGCAAGTAATAAGCTGATAAGAGCTGCTTGGGAGAAGCGTGGCTGGTTCCTAAAGTATATAAAACCCTAAAAACATAATTTAAATGTTAATAATTAAGTTGGGCTAAGTCTAATTCGTCCAAAAGCCTTATATAATAGCTTTTGGGCTGAATTTTACAAAATCCAGTAATAATCCTGTATCCAGTTTTCTGCATGCGCAGTCTTCAATAAAATGAACGTATCTTGAGTTCCCGATGTTAGATTGATACGTTTCAAGATGCGTTGGAAAGGTAACTGAATAGCGATTAATTTGCTAGACGACAAATTTGCCCAGAAATGCCGGCTCCCATCCGGAAAGTCGTCGCAAGTTGGCTGACTTTCCAGACTTCACAAACAGATTCAGCTCCTTGTCCAATATGCATTGCTTTAGCTCTCCCATGCATGTATCATTCCCCCTCTCCTCAAAACGATTCGTCCTCGAATCAGAAACAACAGAAGAAGGACATTTAACAATGGCAATAAAAAAGGAATCTTTGTCATAGGTGGAGAGATCCAATTGAGCTCCTCTCAACGGTTCAACAAAATCCTGACAAAAGAACTCAAAGCCACTCGAAACAATGATGTTATGGTTAGGTAAAAAAGAATCTCTCTTTATCTTTTTATCTCCTTTTTCATTTGGACATTGTTCCACTTTTACCTCATGTTTCTTTTTACTCACCAAAATTGGGCCATTAATTTGACTTTTATTGCTCTCGGCCTCTTGATTCTCGGTCTTTTTCAAATAAGATAACTCACATACCAAATTCCTCTCACAAATAATATCATCGAAATACAATTTTTGTAGAGGATGGAGTGTTTCTAACATAATGATAGGACGAGAATCAAATAAAGGGTTAGAATCACACTTACTTTCTTGGGAGGTTGTTGATGAATCAAGAGAACTCACTACTAAGCATGAAAGATTGTCTTGATTTATGGGTTCAAGTGTTTCTTCTTCAGAAACGTCATCTTCTGAAAGTATTTGCTCATTATTGGGTAAGGTGAAACTCTCAGTAGTGATATCTTCCGCATGTTCTCGAGGATAATAAATTTCTTCGTCATCTTGTTTTCCTTGGTCTTCTTCGACATGACTCACCGATGGTTGTTCATTATCCTATTGACTAGCAATGATTCTTCTTCCTTCGGTGCCATACTACTAGAGTCGAATAGTGCATTAGTAGGGCTGTGAAAAGATGAAGGTTGAGATGTATCTTTATCAAAAGAGGGGTATTTCTTATGACAAGTCTTGGATTCTTGTCGTTGGTAATGTTTGGGAACGAATCGCTCTCTCATGACCTTTTTAAGTTCAGCCCATGTTCTTATTTTTGCTTCACCATTGAGACGCCTATCTCGTTGTAATAAACGCCACCATAGTACTGTATATTCCTCGAACTTTAGGGCCACTAATTGATAGAGTAGCGCAAAATTGGATTTGGAAGCCTTCAATCAAGTTGTTCCAAGAACTAGGGGCTCTAGACTCAATCAAGAAGATTAGGAGCATATCTAAAAATTCAAGTGAAAAGAGAAGGGTTTTTCTTGAAAATTTCAGATTCAAGGCTGGAAAATCAAAGAAACAAAGATAAGAAAGAAGATTAGGGGATAAATAATAAGAATTAAAACAAAAAGATTGAAAAAGATTGATGGAGAGGTAGATAAAAAAATCTGAAAATTCAGCTTTGTTTATGGCTATGGAGATGGCATGAAGTTGAAAATGGATATGGCTTGATGTATTTGTGATGGTTTTGTCCTCGGCACCCTCTTAGACGCAATTACCTAAGCAAGTAACCTCAAGTGGCTCTGACCCACCCTCCTAGACGCGATTAACATGGCAAGCAAGAGTGTGAAGATGATCTCCCTCACAAGAACTTATCGAACTTATGTTGAAGAAGACTTCTAAGGCACAAGTAATCAACACTTGCAAAAACAAACTCGCTAAATATTTCATTAATCAAAGAAAATCTCAATAATCTGAATTACAAAGGTGGAGGCTTCAACCTTTTATAGGAGAAGGATAGCCAAAGTATTTTAACTTCTACTAAAACAAGGAAACCCTAATTTAATTAAAAAATAAAAGAAAAACAGCCTTTAAACACCTTGTGCTTGGGAGAAGGGTGGCTGATTCCTAAAGTATATAAAAACCTAAAAACATAATTTAAATGTTAATAATTAAGTTGGGCTAAGTCTAATTCGTCCAAAAGCTTTATATAATAGCTTTTGGGCTGAATTTTACAAAATCCCGTAATAATTCCGTATCTAGTTTTCTGCATGCACAGTCTTCAGTAAAATGGGTGTATCTTGAGTTCCTGATAACCGATAGATGCGTTTCAAGATGCGTTGGAAAGGTAACTGAATGACGGTCAATTTGCTAGAAGATAACTCGGCCCAGAAATGCTCGGATCCCATCCGGAATGTCGTAGCAATTTGGATGACTTTCCAGACTTCACAAACAGATTCAACTTCTTGTCCAATATGCATTGCTATAGCCCTCCCATGCATGTATCATTCCCCCTCTCCTAAAAAGGATTCGTCCTCGAATCAGAAACAGCAAAAGAAGGACGTTTAACAATGGCAATCAAAGAGGAATCTTTGTCATAGGTGGAGTGATCCAATTGAGCTCCTCTCAATGGTTCAACAAAATCCTGAAAAAAGAACTCAAAGCCACTCAAAACAATGATGTTATGGTTAGGTCGAAAATAATCTCTCATTATCTTTTTCTTCCCTTTTTCATTTGGACATTGTTCGACTTTTACTTCATGTTTCTTTTCACTCACCAAAATTGGGCCATTAATTTGACTTTTATTGCTCTCGGCCTCTTGACTCTCGATCTTTTTCAAATAAGATAACTCACATACCCAATTCCTCTCACAAATAATATCATCGAAATACAAATTCTTTAGAGGATGAAGTGTTTCTAACATATTGATAGGACGAGAATCAAATAAAGGGTTAGAATCACACTTACTTTCTTGGGAGGTTGTTGATGAATTAAGAGAACTCACTACTAAGCATGAAAGATTGTCTTGATTTATGGGTTCAAGTGTTTCTTCTTCCGAAACGTCATGATGTGTGCACGTTCACCAGCAAGTTTTGCACACTTTCATGTTGTGTTTTAAACATGAAAGACACAGAAGTTTTCTTTACTTCTCTCATATTACTTACTTTTTCTACAATCATTTCTGGTTATTTAGATTCATGTTATCACATCATACTCTGTATATGTTTTGCATACTTTATTTTCATGACCTTAGCGTGTTATATGTGATACCCATACTTAAGCTTAAAACCACATCTTTACTTAGCAAATGTTTGCATCTTTAGATTATAGTTTGCATCATTTAAAACTTTACTTTATACTTATAAATTATAGTCCCTATACTATTTAAATGAGACATTACTTATATAATTCATTGTTTTCTTCATAGGTTATATTAACACAACTCAAGGGAGTGTGCTACAGCTCGGTTCCAGCTCAAAGTGTCAGAATCAGCTCAAAATGTTGTTTGGCCGTTTCAAGACTCTACAAGTTGCCAAATGGTTCGAGGACACTTATGAAGTCTTAAAAGAGCTCAAGGGCACTAAAGGACCAGCTCACTCAGCTCAAAACAGCTTCAAAGAGCTCAAATAGCAAAAGGGAATGATAAAGGGGTACGTTGCTTCAGAAACAATGGTCCTTTGTTTTAACGGATCTAGGATTGTAGCAAGCATGTTTCTGCAATAACACAATGTTATGGATGTTAGAAAGATGTTAAAACAACAAGAACAAAAAAACGAAAATAAAGAAGGAAATGAGAAGAAGGAATTTTCTGGCAGTTTCGGAATTCAAATGTTGATGAATGCTTCAAAGGGCTTTCATGGCAGCAAATGAACGACTAAAATGGCAGAAAATTGGTGTTGAAGTTTCTGGAAATTAACAAGACGTTGAACTCGAAAGAACCCGAACAATATACTGAGCGGGCCTGAATCGAATACGTTCTTCGCCAACGGACTTAGACCCTCTAGATAGCGATCTAGGAACCCGAAGTATCAAGAAGGATGACACAATCAAGCAAAGTCTGAAAATGCCAAAGAAGTTCAATGAAGAACTGAAATTGAGAGAAAAACTCACAATAATTTTGTTTCATAAAAATTGTCTAACCTTGTTCATACAAATTTAACAAATATATATAGGGAAAAACAAGGGAGAGGGCGCCCAAATTAGTGGCTGAGTTTGAATTGAAAATAAACACATGTTAAATGTGTTTAAAAATGCAAAAGAAATCTGCCAATAACCTCCCCCAAATTGCAGCACATGTGATGATAATTTGTGGCTGAGTTTGAACGAAATTAACACATGTTAAATGTGTTCAAATTTCAAAAAAAAGGTGGCTGATAACTTCTCTTCAAAATGGCGCCCAAATTGCTTCAAATCTGCCACATGCTTGCACACACATGCACATTCTGTCCACACATGCCGTGCACATGCTTGAAGAGATGTAGGACGCCCCACATGCTGCTCACATGCTTGTAGGACACTCTCCCATATGTAGGACACCTTTGAGCTGCTTCTGGACTTGTTAGCTGGAGTTGAGCTAGTGGAGCTAAAGTTGAGCTGACTGGAGCTGAAACGAGCTGAATTCAGCTAGTTGGGAGTGAAGTTAGCTGAGTTGAGCTGCCTATACTCCTTTGAGCTGAAGATGAGCTACGTACACTCCCGTGAGCTTCATCCGAGCTAAGTTTAAGCCTTTGAGCTGCTGCCCTTTTATTGTAACTATATGAAAACAAAAGAAACACACTCAGAACATTGTAAACTTATTGAAAACATTCAAGCAAGCTACAAAACAATGCACCCTTATTGTTTTAACACATAACAAGCTAACATAGCTTAACATAAAATATTATAAGCTGGCAAACTTATCTAAAACACACTTAACATAATATATACATAGCAAACACACTTATATAAGTAGTATAGTATATGTATGTCACATATCAGCATGCAACACATTATAAACCTATGTTCTAAGGCATGAACATGCTCGAATGAATCAGGAGTTGTAGCACAAGTAAGAAAAAGGGCTTCCCTGAATTTCTTTGCCTTAGAACGAGTGATGGGTCCTGTTGGTAAGACCTCCAGATCAGCTTGTTTGTTCTGAACTGATGTGCTCACATCAGGGTAATTTCTGAACAAAGGAGGATTCGTTTCAGCTCCAAAACACTCCAGTAGCTAGAGGACAACTTAAAGGCACTTCAAGACTAGCTCACACAGCTAAAGGAAGTGATACATGCATGAGAGAGGTGAAACTAATAATCTTGGAAAAGAAGTTAAACTGTTTTGCAAGTCAGAAACATCAGTCAACTTGCGACTCCTTTTTGGATGGGATCCAGGCATTTATGCGTCAACATGTCTTCTTAAAACTTGTGCGGCTGTCAATTATCTTTCCAACGGATCTTGAAACGCCTCAATCGAACATCTAGAACTCAAGATACGTCTATTTTAGTGAAGACAGCGCATGCAGAAATTCCTATACGGGATTAATACGAGATTTTTTTATAATTACGAATTTTCATGATTTTATTTGATTATTTGTAATTTAAATCAATATAGGATTCTGCAATATCTATTAGGATCATATTTATTTAATTAATATTTTATTTTTAATATTTATTTATTATTAGAAGTTACTTATGTAATTAGGAGATTAGATTTCAGCATTTATTTATTGTATTTAATTTCCTAAGTTTACTAGGATTAGAACTTCTCCAAGGCTTATATAAGGAGGCTTCAACCATATTGTAATGAAGATTTGAATGATTAAAAAAAAGTTCTCTTTTGAGTTTAAACTTGCAAGAAGTATAACTTACGTTCTTTATTTTAGAAGCGATTCTTCAAGTTCGTAAGAATTTGTTGTTGATCTTCACACTCCTGCTTGCCTAGGTAACTGCGTCTAGGAGGGTGGGTTAGAGCCGTTTGAGGTTGCTTGCTTGAGTAATTGCAATCAAGAGGGTGCCGAGGACAATTTATCCATTTATCTTCCATCTCCATCGTCATCGCCTATCTTCAACCATCTTTTCACCGATCCAACATTCGCCGCAATATCCTTATCCGCTTCCGCAAGCTCAACGTTTGCGTATACGAGGCCGTGTCTGTATCAGGAAGCTTGGATCAGCTCAAATCATCTACTCACCTTTAGCTAGCTAAGTCAGCTAGCTAGCTCAACTCAAGTCAGCTCAAGCCTAGCTCGTCCAACTCATCCCCAGCTCCTCTAACTACTACCAGCTCCTTCAGTGGACCAACTAGTGACACTAGCTACCTAGCTAAGTGATGGAAGGGCACCTACCTAGCCGAATAGCAAAGGAGGGAACCTAGGCACCTCTACACACCTTGGCGCCAATTTGGAAAGGTGCAAGGCTGCCGAATAGTGCTTGATAGGTTGTCAACACCTATTCAAGCCCTTATCACACCAATTCGGCTAAAGGAGGGAGACACCAAGGCTGCCGAATCATTCCCTCTCCCCTACACACCATTTCAGCCACCCCCTTTCATTTACTATAAATATGTAATGCATTTTCATTTGTAAACACACAATTCAGATTATAAAAATTACTATGTGAGGTTTTCTCTCATCCTTGTTCTTTTTACAACTTCTTGACTTATCAAATCTTTATTGATTTGTGGCGTCTCCCTTTTCTTTCCATCTTGATACTTTAGATTGTTAAACATCCATTATTTCTCAGTCTAAGTCCTTTTACCACCCTCAAGGCCTCATCCAAGTTAGGGTATATGCTCCTTAGCATATGTTCATCTTTTTGAGCCTTTGAATACTACCAACATCCTTTCTCTTCACCATCTTCCATACACCATCCGAAACCATCTTCCTACTTATCTATCTTCCTTTCCTTACACCCTTTTGACATACAAACACTACCATCCTTCCACAACCTATCTCCTTTCATCCATTTCAACATATTTTCACAAGAAAACATTCGTGATACAAGGCTTGCTTGCATTCAAAGGTCCGGCAATCAAAGCTTTTCTCTACAACATCAATTGGAGAGTTGGAGCGTATCATGTGGTAATCAGAGCAACAAGGAAGAATCAAGTAAGCCCTATATCTTCTTATTTCAATTCTGATATAAAAAAAAGAAAGAAAATTCAGATTGTTCCAAATACAAGGAATCTGAATTAGATAAAAAAAAGAAAATCAGAATTTCAAAAGGGTGAAGATTGAAGTACAAACGTCCAAGCAACCAACTCCGAGAAGTTCCTCAAGTTTGATTGCTCACGACCAGTTTGTAAGTCAAGTTTTGTGGTAACGTTTCTGTTTTCTTCATTTCTATCCTTTATTTTTTTTCTTACATTTCAGTCCCTAAACTTTTTCCTTTTCATTTTAAACTCTTTCTTTCATTCTATTTCCAACCCTAACCATTGTTTTGCAGCCCAAACGCCATATTATCAATAAAAGTTTTGACAGGTTCGAGTTAGTTCTCTTAAGAACTCGTTTTGAGAGAATTTGAGTGGAAAAAGGCACAGAGAGTTTGTGAGAGTAGAAGAGGACAAGTAAAAGCTAAATAAGTCCTAGAGTGCAAACACGAGTGAATTGAGCGACATCTTACTTTCCTTGGAGTGAGCGTGAGGATTTTGTGTGTATAAACTGGTGAGGTCCTAAATTCCTATCATATTTTCAATTTAAAATATCTCAGCATGCAGGTGACAATGAAGAAGAACGCTCTACTCAAAACCTCCAGACTCAAGCACTAATTCAGGAGATGAGAAGGCTTCTACGTGCAGAATTAGAGCCTATTCATGAGAGGATGGATCGGCTTGAAGGTTCCCAAGGAGATAACCGAAGCAATAGGGGACATGAGAGGCAAAACCGGCCTAGAAACATCTTTCAGCATGAGATTGTTGAAGAAAGTGATGCAGAGGATGTCGTATCCATCAGAAGTCATGCAAGAGACCGAGGCCAGGTTGATGACAATTTGGGAAGCATTCGGGTTAACATACCTCCTTTTCAAGGCAAAACGGATCCAGAAGCTTATTTAGAATGGGAAAGCAAGGTCAAACACATTTTCGAATGTCACAACTATTCTGAACAGAAGAAGGTTCGATTGGCAGCCATGGAATTCACTGATTATGCTTTGATATGGTGGGATCAGTTGAAGAGTTCTAGGAGAAGAAACGGTGAAAGACAAATCAGCACTTGGACACAAATGAAAGGTATAATGAGAAAAAGATTTGTACCTAACCATTATCACCGTGATCTCTATTATAAGTTGCAGAACCTCAAACAAGGCAACCGAAGCGTGGAGGATTATTATAAAGAAATGGAAGTTGCCATGATCCGTGCAAGTGTGGAGGAAGATCGAGAGGCTACCATGGCCAGGTTTCTAGCAGGACTTAATCCAGACATTACTAATGTGGTGGAATTACAACACTACATTGAAATTGAAGAAATGGTGCACATGGCCATTAAAATTGAAAGGCAACAACGTAGGAGGACTTCCTCTAGGAGCGTCATCACCTCTGCACCAAAATGGACTCCTAATGCACCAAAGAAGGCCACTCCTTTTTAGGCCAAGGAACTAGCTGAATCTTCCAAGAGTAAGGCTGTTGTAGAGAATGCTCAAGGGAAGCAATCAGAACCACATACCCGGTCCAGAGCAATCAAATGCTTCAAGTGCTTAGGACATGGCCATATTGCTAGTCAATGTCTTAACAAGAATACTATGCTTCTAATGGACAATGGGGAAATTGCATCAGATCAAGAAGAAGAAATCCAAGAAGAAGAATTAGAATCTGAAGAAGAGGAGATCACCCCTGTTGTGGATGGCAAATTAATGGTGGTCAAGAGACTCCTAAATGCTCAAATGGCAGCAGAAGAAGAACAAAGAGAAAACATCTTCCACACCCGGTGCCATGTTCAAGATAAAGTTTGTTTTCTGATCATCGACGGAGGAAGTTGCACAAATGTGGCCAGCACACTTATGGTAGACAAATTGGGCCTTAAAACCCTCAAACATCCAGCACCATACAAGCTTCAGTGGCTGAACGATTCGGGAGAGTTAAAGGTTACCAAACATGTTTTTATTCCTTTCTCCATTGGTTCTTACAAAGATGAAGTTCTGTATGATGTTGTACCCATGCACGCTAGCCATATACTACTCGGGAGGCCATGGCAATATGATCGAAGAACCATGCATGGTTGCTACTCAAATCGGTTCATATTCAAGCATGAAGGAAAGAAGATTGTTCTCACGCCAATGACTCCTAAACAAGTGCAGCATGATCAGAATTTGATGAAACAAAGTGTGGAGGCATGGAAGCAAGAAAAGGCTCAAGAAAAACTCAAAGCCAAGGATGACCAAATGAGCGGCAATATTGAAATGATTAGGGAATGTCTTTTGACACACCCTATGATCAAATCAGTTTATTCTAACCTCAATCAAGCACATGTTTCTTTTTCTTTTTCTTTGTTGAAAACTAAGAAGAAACTTGGAAAGGAAGCACACCAAGGTTCTATCATTCATAGAAGAGACGATCCTAAACCAGCAACCTTCGATTTGAGGACAAATCGCTCAAAAGAAGGAGGGGATGATGTGTGCACGTTCACCAGCAAGTTTTGCACACTTTCATGTTGTGTTTTAAACATGAAAGACACATGAGTTTTCTTTACTTCTCTCATATTACTTACTTTTTCTACACTCATTTCTGGTTATTTAGATTCATGTTATCACATCATACTCTGTATATGTTTTGCATACTTTATTTTCATGACCTTAGCATATTATATGTGATACCCATACTTAAGCTTAAAACCACATCTTTACTTAGCAAATGTTTGCATCTTTAGATTATAGTTTGCATCATTTAAAACTTTACTTTATACTTATGCATTATAGTCCCTATACTATTTAAATGAGACATTACTTATATAATTTATTGTTTTCTTCATAGGTTATATTAACACAGCTCAAGGGAGTGTGCTACAGCTCGGTTCCAGCTCAAAGTGTCAGAATCAGCTCAAAACGTTGTTTGGCTGTTTCAAGACTCTACAAGCTGCCAAATGGTTCGAGGACACTTATGAAGTCTTAAGGGTACTAAAGGACCAGCTTACTCAGCTCAAAACAGCTTCAAAGAGCTCAAATAGCAAAAGGGTGATTTTTGAGCAAAGGAGGATTCGTTTCAGCTCCAAAACACTCTAGTAGCTAGAGGACAACTTAAAGACACTTCAAGACTAGCTCACTCAGCTAAAGGAAGCTCGGAACAGCTCAAATCAACTACTCACCTTTAGCTAGCTAAGTCAGCTAGCTAGCTCAGCTTAAGTCAGCTCAAGCCTAGCTCGTCCAGCTCATCCCCAGCTCCTCTGACTACTACCAGCTCCTTCAGTGGACCAGCTAGTGACACTAGCTACCTAGCTAAGTGATGGGAGGGAACCTAGGAACCTCTACACACCTTGGCGCCAATTTGGAAAGGTGCAAGGCTGCCGAATAGTGCTTGATAGGTTATCAACACCTATTCAAGCCCTTATCACACCAATTCAGCCAAAGGAGGGAGACACCAAGGCTTCCAAATCATTCCCTCTCCCCTACACACCATTTCGGCCACCCCCTTTCATTTACTATAAATATGTAATGCATTTTCATTTGTAAACACACAATTATGATTATAAAAATTACTTTGTGAGGTTTTCTCTCATCCTTGTTCTTTTTAGAACTTCTTGACTTATCAAATCTTTATTGATTTGTTGCGTCTCCCTTTTCTTTCCATCTTGATACTTTAGATTCTTAAACATCCATTATTTCTCAGTCTAAGTCCTTTTACCACCCTCAAGGCCTCATCCAAGTTAGGGTATATGCTCCTTAGCATATGTTCATCTTTTTGAGCCTTTGAATACTACCAACATCCTTTCTCTTCACCATCTTCCATACACCATCCGAAACCATCTTCCTACTTATCTATCTTCCTTTCCTTACACCCTTTTGACATAAAAACACTATCATCCTTCCGCAACCTATCTCCTTTCATCCACTTCAACATATTTTCACAAGAAAACATTCGTTATACAAGGCTTGCTTGCATTCAAAGGTCCGGGCAATCAAAGTTTCTCTCTACAACATCAATTGGAGAGTTGGAGCGTATCATGTCACCTTCTGAAAGTATTTGCTCATTATTGGGTATTGTTAAACTCTCAGTAGTGACATCTTCCCCATGTTCTCAAAGATAACGAATTTCTTCGACATCTTGCTTTCCTTGGTCTTCTTCGACATGACTCACCGATGGTTGTTCATTATCCTTTTGGAATAGGATTGATTCTTCTTCCTTCGGCGTCGTACTACTAGAGTCAAATAGTGCATTAGTAGGGCTTTGAAAAGATGTAGGTTGAGATGACTTTTTTTAGTTCAGCCCATGTTCTTATTTTGGCTTCACCTTTGAGACTCCTATCTCGTTGTAATAAACGCCACCAGAGTACTGCATATTCCTCGAACTTTAGGGCCACTAATGGAGCTTGATCTTCCTTGGGATATCTGTAACAATCAAACAAGAAATCAACCCTATTTTCCCAATCACAATAACCATCAGGATCATACCTTCCTTGAAAAGAAGGAATTCTGAAATTTGGGATGGCCAAAGTGTGTGCGGTTCGCCTTGGTTCAGTTCGCCTTTCTTCACAAAAATTGAACGAATTCTTCAGTTTGGTCAAGGAAGGCTTTCCTCGATTAGTAGAACCCAAAGTATCATGTTGTTTTGCACGAGGCTTGTTTTTGTGAAACATCCTGGAACACTCAAATTTACAAAGGTGAAAAACAAAAGAAAGAAAACTAGGAATCTCACTAAACACTCCAAGAAAGAAATACTTAGCGAGGCAAGTAAGCCGATCTTGTACTCTTTAAAGATCTTCCTGCCACAAGACAAACAAGTCACAATCGGAGTTTAATCCTAACAATGATTCTTAATTGTACTAGGAGTCCAAGGAAAGGCTTGACACCAATTGAAATATAGTCGCAAGAAGGAAGAATTAAAATGCAACTTGATAGAGTAGCGCAATTGTGGATTTGGAAGCCTTCAATCAAGTTGTTGCAAGAACTAGGGGCTCTAGACTCAATCAAGAAGATTAGAAGTAGATCTGAAAATTCAAGAGAAAAGAGAAGGGCTTTTCATGAAAAATTCAGATTCAAGGCTGGAAAATTAAAGAAACGAAGATAAGAAAGAAGATTAAGGATTAAATAATAAGAATTAAAACAAAAAATATTGAAAAAGATTGAAAGAGAGGTAGATAAAACAAATCTGAAAAATTCAGCTTTGTTTATGGCTATAGAGATGGCATGAAGTTGAAGTTGAAGATGGAGATGGCTTGATGGATTTGTGATGGTTTTGTCCTCGGCACCCTCTTAGATGCAATTACCTAAGCAAGCAACCTCAAGCGGCTCTAACCCACCCTCCTAGACGCGATTACCTAGGCAAGCAAGAGTGTGAAGATGATCTCCCTCACAAGAACTCGTCGAACTTATGTTGAAGAAGACTTCTAAGGCACAAGTAATCATCACTTAAAAAAAACTCACTAAATATTTCATTAATCAAAGAAAATCTCAATAATCTCAATTACAATGGTGGAGGTTTCATCCTTTTATAGGTGAAGGATAACCAAAGTAATCTAACTTCTACTAAAACAAGGAAACCCTAATTTAATTAAAAAAATAAAAGAAAAACAGCCTTTAAACTACTTGTGCTTGGGCTGCAAGTGATAAGCTGATAAGTGCAAGTGATAAGTTGATAAGAGTTGCTTGGGAAAAGGGTGGTTGGTTCCTAAAGTATATAAAACCCTAAAAACATAATTTAAATGTTAATAATTAAGTTGGGCTAAGTCTAATTCGTCCCAAAGCCTTATATAATAGCTTTTGGGCTGAATTTTACAAAATCCCGTAATAATCCCGTGTCCAGTTTTCTGCATGCGCAGTCTTCATTAAAATGAGTGTATCTTGAGTTTCCGAAGTCCGATTGATGCATTTCAAGATGTGTTGGAAAGATAACTAAATTCCGGTCAATTTGTTAGAAGACAACTCTGCCCAGAAATGCCAGGATCCCATTCGAAATGTCGTCTCAAGTTGGCTGACTTTCCAAACTTCACAAACAGATTCAGCTTCTTGTCCAATATGCATTGTTTTAGCCCTCTCATGCATGTATCATTCCCCCTCTCCTCAAAAGGATTCGTTCTCCAATCAGAACCAGCAAAAGAATGACGTTTGACATTGGCAATCGAAAAGGAATATCTGTCATAGGTGGAGTGATCCAATTGAGCTCCTCTCAATGGTTCAATAAAATCCTGAAAAAAGAACTCAAAGTCACTCGAAACAATGATGTTATGGTTAGGTAAAAAAGAATATCTCTTTATCTTTTTCTTGCCTTTTCCATTTTGACATTGTTCGACTTTTACCTCATGTTTCTTTTCACTCACCAAAATTGGGCCATTAATTTGACTTTTATTGCTCTCGGCCTCTTGACTCTTTGTCTTTTTCAAATAAGATAACTCACATACCCAATTCCTCTCACAAAAAATATCATCGAAATACAATTTATGTAGAGGATTAAGTGTTTCTAACAGAATCATAGGACGAGTATCAAATAAAGGGTTAGAATCACACTTACTTTCTTGGGAGGTTGTTGATGAATCAAGAGAACTCACTACTAAGCATGAAAGATTGTCTTGATTTATGGGTTCAAGTGTTTCTTCTTCTGAAAGTATTTGCTCGTTATTGGGTCGAGTTAAAGTTTCGGTAGTGACATCTTCCCCATGTTCTCGAGGATAACAAATTTCTTCATCATCTTGTTTTCCTTGGTCTTCTTCGACATGACTCACCGATGGTTGTTCATTATCCCGTTGGACTAGCAATGATTCTTCTTCCTTCGGTGTCGTACTACTAGAGTCGAATAGTGCATTAGTAGGGCTGTGAAAAGATGATGGTTGAGATGTACCTTTATCAAAAGAGGGGTATTTCTTATGACAAGTCTTGGAATCTTGTCGTTGGTAATGTTTGGGAATGAATCGATCTCTCATGACCTTTTTAAGTTCAGCCCATGTTTTTATTTGGGCTTCACCATTGAGACGCATATCTCGTTGTAATAAACGCCACCATAGTACTGCATATTCCTCGAACTTTAGGGCCACTAATGAAGCTTGATCTTACTCGGGATATCTGTAACAACCAAACAGGAAATCAACCCTATTTTCCCAATCACAATAACCATCAGGATCATACCTTCCTTGAAAAGAAGGTATTCTGAATTTTGGGATGGCCAAAGTGTGTGCGGTTCGCCTTGGTTCAGTTTTCCTTTCTTCACAAAAATTGAATAAATGCCTCGGTTTGGTCAAGGAAGGCTTTCCTCAATAAGTGGAACCCAAAGTGTCATGTTGTTTTGCACGAGGCTTGTCTCTGCAAAACATCTTGGACCACTCAAATTTACAAAGGTGAAAAATAAAAGAAAACTAGGAATCTCGCTAAACACTCCAAGAAACAAATACTTAGTGAGGCAAGTAAGTTGATCTTGTGCTCTTTAAAGACCTTCCTGCCACAAGTTCAAAAAAATTATAATCGAAGTTCAATCCTAACAATGAATCCTAAAGGCTTTAAAAATCCAAAGAAAAGTTTGACACCAATTGAATTAGATGCAAGGAGAAATAAAAGTATGCAACTTTTTATTTCCTACTAACACAAGAAGCAAGAAAGTGTTAGATAATGTATAGAAGACAATAAAAAGGTAAAACAAATGAAAAACAAGTTGTTAAGAATGAAAGAAGATAAGAAAACCCTGACATTTGCAGCAACTTATTCCACTTTGTTCGAGGTGTTCCCGATGTCAAAAAATTCTAAAATTTTATGTGGCGACTCCATCAATGGTGTAGATCTGATCTGGAAATTTTCAGCTCAAAATTCGTTCGTTTGATTTTTACGAATTTCCCCTTTATAAGGCACAAGTAATCAGCACTTGCAAAAACAAACTCACTAAATATTTCATTAAACAAAGAAAATCTGAATAATCTAAATTACAATGGTGGAGGTATAGGTGAAGGATAGCCAAAGTAATTTAACTTCTACTAAAACAAGGAAACCCTAATTTAATTAAAAAAATTAAAGAAAAACAACCTTTAAACTCCTTGCGCTTGGGCTGCAAGTGATAAGCTGATAAGAGCTGCTTGGGAGAAGGGTGGCTAGTTCCTAAAGTATATAAAACCCTAAAAACATAATTTAAATGTTAATAATTAAGTTGGGCTCAGTCTAATTCGTCCAAAAGCTTTATATAATAGCTTTTGGGCTGAATTTTACAAAATCCCGTAATAATCCCGTATCCAGTTTTCTGCATGCACAGTCTTTAGTAAAATGAACGTATCTTGTGTTCCCGATGTCCGGTTGATGTGTTTTAAGATGCGTTGGAAAGGTAGATGAATGTTGGTTAATTTGCTAGAAGACAAGTCTGCCCATAAATGCTCGGATCCCATCCGAAAAGTCGTCGCAAGTTGGCTGACTTTCCAGACTTCACAAACATATTCAACTTCTTGTCCAATATGCAATACTTTAGCCCTTCCATGCATGTATCAGCATGAAAGTACTAGGTGCATTAGTTAAAGAAAAAGGCATTACTAACCATTCGTACAAACCTAGCTTTGTTTTGAACGTTGTCTTCCACTCATCGCCTTCTCGCATGCGAATCTGGTGATATCCACTCTTCAGGTCAATTTTGGAGAAGATGACAACTCCACAAAGCTCGTCCAACATATCATCAAGTCTTGGAATGGGATGATGATACTTAATTGTAATCTGGTTCACAGCTCTACAATCTACGCATACCCTCCAAGATCCATCTTTCTTCGGCACTAACAGCACCAGAACAGCACACAGACTCAAACTCTCTCGAATGTAACCCTTGTCCATCAACTCTGTAACTTGCCCTTGAAGCTCTTTCGTTTTTTCAGGGTTAGTTCGATAAGTTGGTCAATTTGGAATAGTAGCACCTGGAATGAAATCAATCTGGTCTTCAATGCCACGAAGAGGTGGCAATCCCTTCGGTGTTTCATCTGGAAACACGTCCTCAAATTCCAGCAAAAGAGATGAAATAGAAGCAGGCAGATCACAAGGAATCTCAGACAATAAACATTGATCTTTAAACAACAAAATAAACAAAAATTGCTGAGAGGAAAGACATTTCCTGATTTCCTTGCTACTGGCATACACATTCATCTTCTTTTTCCCACGAACTTCCTCAGCATTCTTTTGCAATCTTGCTTGATCTTCTTGCACTTGACTTGTCGTCAATGGTGCCAAGGTTATCTTCTTTCCTGCATGCATAAAAGAATACCTATTCGTAAAGCCGTCATGTGTCGTCTTCTTGTCAAACTGCCAAGGATGGCCCAATAGCAAATGGCTTGCATCCATTGCAACGACATCGCAAAGTACTTCATCCTCGTACTTTCCAATGGCAAACAACACTAAAACTTGTTTCATCACTCCTATCTCTCCACTGTCATTCAGCCACTGTAATTTGTAAGGTTTGAGATGCTTTGTCGTCTTCAAACCTAATTATCAACCATCACAGAACTAGCAACATTAGTGCAACTACCACCATCAATAATCACAACACATACCTTATTATTCACGAGACATCTGGTGTGAAAGATGTTCTCTCGTTGCTGTTCATCCTGAATCAGTTGAGTATTCAGACTCCTTTTGACAACAAGTGCTTCACATGTGGTAAACGACTGCACATTGTCATCATCTTCTTTTGTGTCCACTGTAGGGGGTCCTGCTCGTCTTCCTCGGACTCAAATTTGATCTCGCCACTTTCTAACATCAACATGGTCTTCCGATTGGGGCACTGACTGGTGATATGTCCTCGTCCTAGACACTTGAAACACATAATGTCTCTCGAACGTTCATGTGTCACCACCTGCTTGTCACGCCTATTCTCAGTAATATGAGTCTTCGGCTTGCTTGATTTTACCTTTTCGCGAATCTGTAGTGGTGCTTGTGGTGCAGGCTTCCTGAAATTGTTAGGGGCATTCAAAGAATTAGAAAATGACTTAAACGGAGTATTACCTCGATTTGAAGACTTCCGGCATTGTTGTCGCTCAACTTTGATTAACATATGCACCATGTCATCCAACTCGACAAAATGCTGCTATTCAACAACATTAGCAATTTCGGAATTCAAACCTGCAAGGAAATGTGCCATAGTCGCCTCTCGATCTTCCACAACGTTCGCACGCATCATGACCATCTCCATCTCCTTGAAGTAGTCTTCAACACTCCTACTCCCCTGTTTCAAAGTTTGCAATTTCTGGAATAAATCATGATGATAGTGAGAGGGAACAAACCTCTTACGCATGATCTGTTTCATTTCTGCCCATGTTCTCACTGGACCCTCATCGGTGCATCTCCGACTGATTAGCAATTGATCCCACCATATTAATGCATAATCTGTGAATTCCATCGCAACCAAGCAAGCCTTCTTTTGCTTCGAGTAGTTGTAACACTCGAACACATGCTCAACCTTGCTTTCCCAAGCAAGATATGCATCAGGATCTGTCTGTCCTTGTAATGATGGAATAGCAACTTTAATGTTAGATAAATTATCATCAAGTTGCGCACGACCTCGTTGATTCTGTCGCAGAGACTGGTCGACTTCATTCTCGTCGTTAATCTCATCATGGACAGAATGGGATCCACCCCATGAATTCTATCCATTCGAGATTGCAAAGGCTCCAATTCTTGTCTTAAAAGATGTTGAATTTCACGTGTAATGGCATGCATTTGCAAATTTGGTGGTTGTCCACCCGAATTACTATCATTAGAACTTGCCATTTAAAACACTAAAACAAACAAAAAAAAGATGTTATATGTTAGTATAATAAAGAAAAAGGACCTCACTATATATCACGCTCAAGAAAGTTCTCAAGGATCACTCCAAAGAACAGTGTACTCAGAAAATAACATTCAGCGCTCGTGTTTCACTGGGAGAATGCTTGAATGGCTTTTATTGTCTCCCCTGATGTTCTCACCACGCTCAATGCCTTTTCCACTCGATCCCTCGCAAACAGTTCTTTAGGGAACTAACTTGATCCTCCAAACTCGTTAACTGTGTCAAACTTACAATATAACGTAATGGTGGAAGAAACCAAAGTTAAAGATATAGGGCTGTTAGGATGAAATAAAAGAAAAGGCTGGAAACAAAGAAAAAAAACAAGGCTGGAAAAACAAAGAAAAAAATATGTGTATAAGGCTGGAAAGAAAAAATGAAGGAATAGAAACAACTTACTGCAAAGAAATACTTACAACGATCCTATCACTGAACAAACAAGACCGAGTTGTTTCGGGTGATTTCGAAGCATTTCATGGCATAATTGAGCATTCTTCTTCATTTCGATGCATTACAACAACAAACATCACTTTATATATGTAAAATGCATCAAATATTCGAATCTGATTTTTTTTCTCAAAATTTTCAAATGGCTTTGACTTTTTGGTCAAACATTGACATTGATTTTTTTTTTCCATAATTTTGAATTTCTTTTTTCTTTGTTTTTATTTTTTTGTTTTGTAGTGCAGAACATGCTAAAATCCAACCTGGCCCTGATACCATATGATAAAGGGGTACGTTGCTTCAGAAACAACGTTCCTTGTTTGTAAATGGATTTAGGATTGTAGCAAGCATTTCTCTGCAATAAAAACACAAGGGTGACGTTTTTAGGCTTTAAAATAACAAAGAAAAATGAAAGAAAATGAAAAGAGAGAAAGAATAAGGGTGTAGGAATTTCTAGACATATTTGGACTCGAATGAAGATGAAGGCTTCAACGGGCTTTCAAGGCTGCATTTGAACGTCCAAAATGTGGCAGAAACATTGCTGAAAAAATCAGCGGTTGATTCCCGACGACGAACTCGAAAGAACTCGAACAATATGTTGAACGAACCCGAATGGAATATGTTCTTCGTCAAACGGACTTGGACCCACTAGATAGTGGTCTAGGAACTCGAAGTATCAAGGAAGATGACACAATCAAACAGAGCCTGAAAATGCCAAGTAGTTCTTCAAAGAACTGAATTTGAGAGTAAAACTCACAAAGTATAATTTCATACAATTGTCTAACCTTTATTACATTGTTTGAACACACACACACACACACACACATATATATAGGGTACAAAGAGGGATAACCAAAATTACATGTGTGGCTAATATTAAAAGAGTTTTAAAAATTAAATTTGAGTGAAATAACTTCTTTTGGGCGCAATGCAAAGTGGACCAAGTGTTTGAATGCATAATACATATTTAACATGTGTTTAATCGCTTGAAATTCAAACCAAGACCACTTGATCTTATCCCTTTAAAGTGCCGCACATTAGAGAGAGAGAGAGCTGTTTGATACGCTCCAACTCTCCAAATGACTTTGTTGAGAGAAGCTTTGATTGCCTGGACCTTTGAATGCAAGCAAGCCTTGTATCACGAACGTCTTTTTGAAGAAATGTTGATGGGATGGATGCAGAAGTATGGTGATAATGGAAGAATGAAGGCTGTAATTTTGGTGAAGTGTTTAAGGGTGTTTAAGTGATGGAAATGGAAGGAAAAGGATGACAATGGATAGTATTCAAGGAATTCAAGAAGGAAACTATACAAAAGTATAATCTCGTTTCTTAAAGAATAAACCTTGAGGGTGGTAGATAAACTTAGACCAAATGGTTAAATAACCAAGTAATCTGAAGTATAGATGAAAATGAAAGGGAGACGCCACAAATCAATAAAGATTTGATAAGTCAAGAAGTTCTAAAAAGAACAAGCATGAGAGAAAACCTCACAAAGTATATTATATATTCTGAAAATTGTGTTTACAAAGGATGAAATGATCTCCTATTTATAGTTTCTAAGGGGTGTGGCCGAAAAGGCTTGTTACAAGGGTTGGAATGGTTCGGCTAGCATGTGCCTTCTCTTTATGGCTGAAATGGCATGATAAGTTGATGAAAGATGATGATAAGGGCATGGAAATGATTCAAAAAGTTGTAACTTCTCATAGGGAATTTTCCAGCCTGCACACCCTTTGGTAATCTGAAGATATCTCGAGCTCCCAATATCGGATTGATGTGTTTCAATATGTTCTGGAAAGATAAGAGATAGGGGAATAAGTTTGATGACGACTTCTTTTCTCAATTATGCACGGATCCTGCCTGAAAATGGCCAACAATCTGACAGATGGTTTTTTGGTGATGAATCTGCCCATGAAGAGTGATGCCCCTTTGTTTTGGCATCAAACTCAGATTTCCCTCCAAGGAGTGGCGCCCAAACATGTTTCCCTCCATGGCTGGTCGGTTGTGTCCATTGGGGATGGAACATGTCCTTCCATGGTTGAGCTGGAGGTTGTAGGGTGAGCTAAGATGAGCTGATTGAGCTGACTTGAGCTGGGCTAGCTAGCTGACTTAGCTAGCTGAAGGTGAGCAATTGATTTGAGCTATTTCGAGCTGTTTTTAGCTAAGTGAGCTAGTATTGAAGTGTCCTTGAGTTGTTCTCTAGCTACTATAGTGTTTTGAGCACTTTGAAGCTGTTTTGAGTTGAATGGGCTGATCCTTTAGTGTTCTTGAGCTCTCTTAAGACTTCATGAGAGTCATTGAATCATTTGGCAGCTTGTAGAGTCTTGAAATGGAAACTTGTAATTTAAATAGTATAAGGACTATAATGCATAAATTGAATGTAATGCTTTTAATGATGCAAACTTGTAATTTAAAGATGCAAAATATATGCTAAGTAAAGATGTGTATTATGTAATGCATGAATATCATATGATATACAAATGAATGATAACATATGATAATCCAAGCATATTATATAATGCATAAATAAGTAAATAGATAATGAAGTAAGGAAGAACTCCCTCTTCTTTCAGGCTTGATAAACAAGATGAAAGCATAGTGGATGTGAGTAGAAACGTGCACACATCACTGTTCAAATTAGGCCACACACTTGCATGGTTTCACACATGCACGCACATGCACATCACCTCACACACGTGCACCCGGGGCTGCTACACACTTGTAGGACACTCTCCCACATGTAGGATAACTTTCAGCTGGTTCTGGACTCATCAGCTGTAGTTTAGCTAGTGGAGCTGAAGCTGAGCTTACTAGAGCTAGAATGAGCTGAATTCAGCTAGCTGGAAGTGAAGTGATCTGAGTTGAGCTTCTTACACTCCTTTGAGATGAAGGTGAGCTGCGTACACTCTCGTGAGCTTCTACACATCACCTCACACACGTGCACCCGGGGCTGCTACACACTTGTAGGACACTCTCCCACATGTAGGATAACATTCAGCTGGTTCTGGACTCATCAGCTGCAGTTTAGCTAGTGGAGCTGAAGCTGAGCTTACTAGAGCTAGAATGAGCTGAATTCAGCTAGCTGGAAGTGAAGTGAGCTGAGTTGAGCTTCTTACACTCCTTTGAGATGAAGGTGAGCTGCGTACACTCTCGTGAGCTTCAACCGAGCTAGCATGAAGCCTTTGAGCTGCTGCCCAATAGTGTACCTTCACTAAAACACAACAAACATGTATATACAGTCTTGTAACCTTATTTAAAACTTGTAAACACACTATAAGCATAATGTAAACACACTTAACATATTATAAACATACTATAATCATAATGCAATCAAACTTAGCATAGTATATACATACTTAACATTCCTAATACGTAGTATAACCTAAATATGTCACATATCAACATGCAACACATTATAAACATTATGTTTTAAGGCATGAATCAGGAATTGTAGCACAAGTAAGGAAAAGGGCTTTGATACAAGGGTGTTGATGGTGAAAACAACATTCCTCGTTCATTCACGGATCTAGGATAATAGCAAGTATTTCTCTGCAACAAAAACAAACATGTATTTGTATTTAGATGTCAAAAATAAAGAAAAGAAGAAGAAAAAAATGAAAGAAAAATCAGAAATGGGAAAGAAGAAAGTTGCCGAAATAATTTAAGGACTAGGTGAAAGGTTGAATATGATATCTTCAAGCATTCAACAATGGCAGCAACGTTCTTGGAATTGACACGAAGAACTCGAAAGAACTTCCATAATCTGTTATGCAAACTCGTATCGAATCTGTTCTACAATGTCGAAAGATAAACAAACTCCATGGAAGAACTCGAACAATCTGTTGAACGAACCCGAACCTTATCTTGAATTTGATCGAACAAAGCACTTGGACCCTTCAATTATCTAACAATTGAGAACCTGAAGTATCAAGGAAAAGTTCTAAAAAGAACTAACTTTGAGAGAAAATTCTCACAATATATTTGATTCATAAAAATGTCTAACCAAATTAAATTGTTTAAACACACATATATATAGGTACAAGGGCTGCCAAATTCGTTTAAGTTGTGTGGCTGATATTAAAAGGAGTTTAAAAATTGAATTTGAGTGGAAATAACTCCTTTTGGGCGGACTCAATTGGCAGCCACAAGTTTAGGCGCCCAAAACACATGAAAATCACATTTAACATGTGATTTTTATGTTTGAAATTCAAACATAACCACTCGGGCTTATCCTTTCTTGCAAATGGCGCATAATGAAGGAGAAAACATGCTGATTCGGCTACACATTCACACTCATGTGTCAAGATGCCACGTGGGTGCTGGAGATGACCGGATGTCACCTAGGCTACCACATATGCAAGACGCTTTTCAGCTACTTCTGGATTTGTCAGCTGAAGTTGAGCTAGTGGAGCTAAAGTTGAGCTAAAATGAGCTAACTGAAAGTGTCAGGAGCTGAACTGAGCTGCCTTGAGCTGGAGATGAGCTGGTTACACTCTACTGAACTGAAGATGAGCTGCATACACTCTGGTGAGCTGGAGTTGAGCTGCCTACACTCACTTGAGCTGGAATTGAGCTGCCTACACTCACTTGAGCTAGAGTTGAGCTAGCTACACACTTCTGAGCTAATGTCCTCCTAAGTACCTACATGAAAACAAAGCAAACACACATAAACAAATATAAACACACCATAAGTTATATCAAACTTATTCAAAACACACCAAACATACTATATACATAGTAAACACACTAATATAAATAATATAAGTATAAGAAATGTTACACATCAGTATGTAACAAATAAAAAGCAAACTCCCTGAAAGTTTGGAGTTGCATCGTTGGGTGGCATAAACATGCTCACATCATCCCCCGCTTCTTTAATGCGATTTGTCCCCAAATCGACCCTCATTACAAAAGGGAAAAATTTCGACTTTCGCTTGGCAGGGAACTTCCTCATCCTTCTTGCTCGGAACATATACCATCCTCTCGAATCAAGTTCTTTTACAAAGAACACAAATGGAAATGCCTTCTTTCTTGTACCTTTCCGAATAATGCACAACATAAAGTCAGACAATGCTCGTCGTGCATCCTTAAACCTGAAAAAAAATGACATACAAAGGCAACTCCAAAGAACAACAAGAATTGATTTTTGGCTTTTACTTGTCCTCTTCTGCTCTCACACTCTCTCTTTGCCTTTTCCACTCAAATTCTCTCAAAACGAGTTCTTAAGAGAACTAACTCGAAACTGTCAAAACTTTTATTGATAATATGGCGTTTGGACGGCAAAACAAGGGTTAGGGTTGGAAATAGAAAGAAAGAAAGGATTTAAAAGAACAAGGAAAAAGTTTAGGGACTGAAATGTAAGAAAATGTAAAAATAAGGATACAAATGAAAGAAATGAAGAAAACATAACGTTGCCACAAAACTTGACTTACAAATTGGTCGTGAGCAATCAAACTTGAGGAACTTCTCAGAGTTGGTTGCTTGGACGTGATAGAGTAGAGCAAACTTGGGTTTGGAAGCCTTCAATCAAGTTGTTGCAAGAACTAGGGGCTCTAGACTCAATCAAGAAGATTAGGAGTAGATCTAAAAATTCAAGAGAAAAGAGAAGAGCTTTTCTTAAAAAATTCAGATTTAAGGCTGGAAAATTAAAGAAACGAAGATAAAAAAGAAGATTAAGGATTAAATAATAAGATTTATAACAAAAAGATTGAAAAAGATTGAAAGAGAAGTAGATAAAATAAATCTGAAAATTCAGCTTTGTTTATGGCTATGGAGATGGCATGAAGTTGAAGATGGAGATGGCTTGATGAATTTGTGATGGTTTTGTCCTCGGCACCTTCTTAGACGCAATTACCTAAGCAAGCAACCTCAAGCGGCTCTAACCCACCGTCCTAGACGTGATTACCTAGGCAAGCAGGAGTGTTAAGATGATCTCCCTCACATGAACTCGTCGGACTTATGTTGAAGAAGACTTCGAAGGCACAAGCAATCAGCACTTGCAAAAACAAACTCACTAAATATTTTATTAATCCAAGAAAATCTGAATAATCTCCATTACAATGGTGGAGGCTTCATCCTTTTATAGGTGAAGGATAGCCAAAGTAATATAACTTCTACTAAACCTAGGAAACCCTAATTTAATTAAAAAATAAAAGAAAAACAGCCTTTAAACTCCTTGTGCTTGGGCTGCAAGTGATAAGCTGATAAGTGCAGGTGATAAGTTGATAAGAGTTGCTTGGGAGAAGGGTGGCTGGTTCCTAAAGTATATAAAACCCTAAAAACATATTTTAAATGTTAATAATTAAGTTGGGCTAAGTCTAATTCGTCCAAAAGCCTTATATAATAGCTTTTGGGCTGAATTTTACAAATTCCCGTAATAATCTCGTATCCAGTTTTCTGCATGCGCAGTCTTCAGTAAAATGAACGTATCTTGAGTTCCCGATGTCTGATTGATGCGTTTCAAGATGCGTTGAAAAGGTAACTGATTGCCGGTCAATTTGTTAGAAGACAACTCTGCCCAAAAATGCCAGGATCCCATCCGAAATGTCGTCTCAAGTTGGCTGACTTTCCAGACTTCACAAACAGATTCAACTTCTTGTCCAATATGCATTGCTTTAGCCCTCCCATGCATGTATCATTCCCCCTCTCCTCAAAAGGATTCGTCCTCGAATCAAAAATAGTAAAAGAAGGACGTTTAACAATGTCAATTGAAACGGAATCTTTGTCATAGGTGGAGTGATCCAATTGAGCTCCTCTTAATGGTTCAACAAAATCCTGAAAAAAGAACTCAAAGCCACTCGAAACAATGATGTTATGGTTAGGTCGAAATAAATCTCTCATTATCTTTTTCTCGCATTTTTCATTTGGACATTGTTCGACTTTTACCTCATGTTTCTTTTCACTCACCAAAATTGGGCCAATAATTTGACTTTTATTGCTCTTAGCCTCTTGACTCTTGGTCTTCTTCAAATAACATAACTCACATACCCAATTCCTCTCACAAAAAATATCATCGAAATACAATTTCTGTAGAGGATGAAGTGTTTCTAACATAATGATAGGACGAGAATTAAATAAAGGGTTAGAATCACGCTTACTTTCTTGGGAGGTTGTTGATGAATCAAGAGAACTCATTACTAAGCATGAAAGATTCTCTTGATTTATGGGTTCAAATCTTTCTTCTTCCGAAACGTCATCTTCTGAAAGTATTTGCTCATTATTGGGTATGGTTAAACTCACAGTAGTGACATCTTCCTCATGTTCTCGAGGATAACAAATTTCTTCGACATCTTGCTTTCCTTGGTCTTCTTCGACATGACTCACCGATGGTTGTTCATTATCCTTTTGGAATAGCGATGATTCTTCTTCCTTCGGTGCCGTACTACTAGAGTCGAATAGTGCATTTGTAGGGTTGTGAAAAGATGAAGGTTGAGATGTACCTTTATCAAAAGAGGAGTATTTCTTATGACATGTCTTGGATTCTCGTCGTTTGTAATGTTTGGGAACGAATCGCTCTCTCATGACCTTTTTAAGTTCAGCCCATGTTCTTATTTTGGCTTCACCATTGAGACGTCTATCTCGTTGTAATAAATTCCACCATAGTACTGCATATTCCTCGAACTTTAGGACCACTAATGAAGCTTGATCTTCCTCGGGATATCTGTAACAATTAAACAGGAAATCAACCCTATTTTCCCAATCACAATAACCATAAGGATCATACCTTCCTTGAAAAGAAGGTATTCTGAATTTTGGGATGGCCAAAGTGTGTGCGGGTCGCCTTGGTTCAGTTTGCCTTTCTTCACAAAAATTGAACGAATGCCTCGGTTTGGTCAAGGAAGGCTTTCCTCGATAAGTAGAACCCAAAGTATCATGTTGTTTTGCACGAGGCTTGTCTCTGTGAAACATCCTAGAACACTCAAAATTACAAAGGTGAAAAACAAAAGAAAGAAAACTAGAAATCTCACTAAACACTCCAAAAAAGAAATACTTAGCGAGGCAAGTAAGCCGATCTTGTACTCTTTAAAGATCTTCCTGCCACAAGTCAACAAGTTATAATAGGAGTTTAATCCTAACAATGAGTCCTATTTGTACTAGGAGTCCAATGAAAGGTGTGACACCAATTGAATTCTAGTTGCAAGGAGAAAGAAAGATATGCAACTTTTAATTTCCTACTAACACAAGAAACAAAAAAGTGTTAGATAATGTATAGAAGACAATAAAAAGGTAAAACAAATGAAAACAAATAGTTAAGAATGAAAGAAGATCAGAAAACCCGAAAAAACCCTGAAATATGCAGCAACTTGATCCACTTTGTTCGAGGTGTTCCCGAAGTCAAAAAATTCTGAAATTTTTTATGGTGACTCCTACAATAGTGTAGATCTGATCTGGAAATTTTCAGCTCAAAATTCGTTCTTTTGGTTTTTGCGAATTTTCTCCTTTTGTTCGAATTTTTCACCCAAAACGCCAAAATTCTTGCCAAGAATCGTCCCAAATCTGATACCAAATGATAGAGTAGCGTAAACTTGGGTTTGGAAGCCTTCAATCAAGTTGTTGCAAGAACTAGGGGCTCTAGACTCAATCAAGAAGATTAGGAGCAGATCTGAAAATTCAAGAGAAAAGAGAAGGGCTTTTCTTGAAAAATTCAGATTCAAGGCTGGAAAATTAAAGAAACGAAGATAAGAAAGAAGATTAAGGATTAAATAATAAGAATTAAAACAAAAAGATTGAAAAATATTGAAAGAGAAGTAGACAAAATAAATCTGAAAATTCAGCTTTGTTTATGGCTATGGAGATGGCATGAAGTTGAAGATGGAGATGGCTTGATGAATTTGTGATGGTTTTGTCCTCGGCACCCTCTTAGACGCAATTACCTAAGCAAGCAACCTCAAGCGGCTCTAACCCACCCTCCTAGACGTGATTACCTAGGCAAGCAGGAGTGTGAAGATGATCTCCCTCACAAGAACTCGTCGGACTTATGTTGAAGAAGACTTCGAAGGCACAAGCAATCAGCACTTGCAAAAACAAACTCACTAAATATTTTATTAATCCAAGAAAATCTGAATAATCTCCATTACAATGGTGGAGGCTTCATCCTTTTATAGGTGAAACATAGCCAAAGTAATATAACTTCTACTAAAACTAGGAAACCCTAATTTAATTAAAAAATAAAAGAAAAACAGCCTTTAAACTCCTTTTGCTTGGGCTGCAAGTGATAAGCTGCTAAGTGCAGGTGATAAGTTGATAAGAGTTGCTTGGGAGAAGGGTGGCTGGTTCCTAAAGTATATAAAAGCCTAAAAACATATTTTAAATGTTAATAATTAAGTTGGGTTGAGTCTAATTCGTCCAAAAGCCTTATATAATAGCTTTTGGGCTGAATTTTACAAATTCCCGTAATAATACCGTATCCAGTTTTCTGCATGTGCAGTCTTCAGTAAAATGGACGTATCTTGAGTTCCCGATGTCCGATTGATGCGTTTCAAGATGTGTTGAAAAGGTAACTGTATACCGGTCAATTTGTTAGCAGCCAACTCTGCCAAAAAATGCCAGGATCCCATCCGAAATGTCGTCTCAATTTGGCTGACTTTCCAGACTTCACAAACAGCTTCAACTTCTTGTCCAATATGCATTGCTTTAGCCCTCCCATGCATGTATCAGGACGTTTGTACTTCAATCTTCACCCTTTTGAAATTCTCATTTTCTTTTCTTTTGATCTACTTCAGATTCCCTGTGTAGGAACAATCTGAATTTTCTCTCTCTTTTTTTTTGTTTTTTTATCAGAATTGAAATAAGAAGATATAGGGCTTACTTGATTCTTCCTTTTTGCTCTGATACCATATGATACGCTCCAACTCTCCAAATGTCTTTGTTGAGAGAAGCTTTGATTGTCCGGACCTTTGAATGCAAGCAAGCCTTGTATCATGAACGTCTTCTTGAAGAAATGATGATGGGATGGATGCGGAAGTATGGTGATAATGGAAGAATGAAGGCTGGAATTTTGGTGAAGTGTTTAAGGGTGTTTAAGTAATGGAAATGGAAGGAAAATGATGAAAATGGATAGTATTCAAGGAATTCAAGAAGGAAACTATACAATAGTGATGTGAGCACATCATCAGAAGCACCACAAGAAGCACAAGACCCTGAGGTTATGCCTACAGGACCAATCACTCGTGCCAAAGCTAAGCAATTAAAGGAAGCTTACACTCACAAATGCATCACAGCTTTTGGAGGACAAATGGCTTTGAAAGGGAATTTATACAATGTATTACATATTGAAGATATGTAACACATTGTACCTACCACATCTTTACTTTTATGCACTTATTAAGTCATTTAAGCCCTAAATTGTAATAAGCATAGAACTAATGTTTCTTTCATTATGTTTTTATTCATAGGTTATATTAACACAGCTCAAGGGAGTGTGCTACAGCGCGGTGTTCCAGCTCAAAGTGTCAGAATCAGCTCAAAACGTTGTTTGGCCGTTTCAAGACTCTACAAGCTGCCAAATGGTTCGAGGACACTTATGAAGTCTTAAAAGAGCTCAAGAGTACTAAATGACCAGCTCACTCAGCTCAAAACAGCTTCAAAGAGCTCAAATAGCAAAAGGGTGATTTCTGAGCAAATGAGGATTCACTTCAGCTCCAAAACACTCAAGTAGATAGAGGACAACTTAAAGACACTTCAAGACTAGCTCACTCAGCTAAAGGAAGCTCGAATCAGCTCAAATCAGCTACTCACCTTTAGCTAACTAAGCCAGCTAGCTAGCTCAGCTCAAGCCTAGCTCGTCCAGCTCATCCCCAGCTCCTTCAGTGGACCAGCTAGTGACACTAGCTACCTAGCTAAGTGATGGAAGGGCACCTACCTAGCCGAATAGCAAAGGAGGGAACCTAGGCACCTCTACACACCTTGGCGCCAATTTGGAAAGGTGCAAGGCTGCCGAATAGTGCTTGATAGGTTATCAACACCTATTCAAGCCTTATCACACCAATTCAGCCAAAGGAGGGAGACACCAAGGCTGTCGAATCAGTCCCTCTCCCTACACACCATTTCGGCCACCTCTTTCATTTACTATAAATATTTAAGGCATTTTCATTTGTAAACATACAATTCAGATTATAAAAATTACTTTGTGAGGTTTTTCTCTCATCATTGTTCTTTTTAGAACTTCTTGACTTATCAAATCTTTATTGATTTGTGGCGTCTCCCTTTTCTTTCCATCTTGATACTTTAGATTGTTAAACATCCATTGTTTCTCAGTCTAAGTCCTTTTACCACCCTCAAGGCCTCATCCAAGTTAGGGTATATGCTCCTTAGCATATGTTCATCTTTTTGAGCCTTTGAATACTACCAACATCCTTTCTCTTCACCATCTTCCATACACCATCCGAAACCATCTTCCTACTTATCTATCTTCCTTTCCTTACACCCTTTTGACATACAAACACTACCATCCTTCCGCAACCTATCTCCTTTCATCCATTTCAACATATTTTCACAAGAAAACATTCGTGATACAAGGCTTGCTTGCATTCAAAGGTCCAGGCAATCAAAGCTTCTCTCTACAACATCAATTGGTGAGTTGGAGCGTATCATGTGGTAATCGGAGAAACAAGGAAGAATCAAGTAAGCCCTATATCTTCTTATTTCAATTCTGATATAAAAAAAGAAAAAAATTCATATTGTTCCATATACAAGGAATCTGAATTAGATCAAAAAAAAAAGAAAATCAAAATTTCAAAAGGGTGAAGATTGAAGTACAAACGTCCAAGCAACCAACTCCGAGAAGTTCCTCAAGTTTGATTGCTCACGACCAGTTTGTAAGTCAAGTTTTGTGGTAACGTTTCTGTTTTCTTCATTTCTTTCATTTCTATCCTTTATTTTTTTTCTTACATTTCAGTCCCTAAATTTTTTCCTTTTCATTTTAAACTCTTTCTTTCTATTTCCAACCCTAACCATTGTTTTGCAGCCCAAACGCCACATTATCAATAAAAGTTTTGACAGGTTCGAGTTAGTTCTCTTAAGAACTCATTTTGAGAGAATTTGAGTGGAAAAAGGCACAGAGAGTTTGTGAGAGCATAAGAGGACAAGTAAAAGCCAAAAAAGTCCTAGTATGCAAACACGAGTGAATTGAGCGACATCTTACTTTCCTTGGAGTGAACGTGAGGATTTTGTGTGTGTAAACTGGTGAGGTCCTAATTTTAACTTATTTGTGACTAACTATGTTTTCCGAAATGTGCATTGTCTCATCTACTTCAGAACAGGTTCTCCTAGTTAAAAGGATCCTAAATTCACAACCAGTAGTAGACGAGCAAAGGGAAAACGTTTTTCACACCCGAGGCCACATCAACGGAAAGGTATGCAGCATCATCATTGATGGAGGCAGTTGTACAAACGCGGCTAGCACATTGATGATTGAGAAACTTGGATTAAAGACGTTTGAACATCCACGGCCTTACAAACTCCAATGGCTGAATAATAAAGGAGAATGCAAGGTGACAAAACAAGTTCGGGTGCCAATCTCCATTGGGAAATACAAGGATGAGGTACTTTGTGATATACTTCCTATGAATGCATGCCATCTCCTTCTTGGGCGACCTTGGCAATTTGACAAAAGAGCAGTCCATGATGGATACCTTAACCATTACATTTTCAAGTTTGGAGGTAAGAAAATCACCTTGATGCCTCTTAAGCCGGAACAAGTAATGGATGATCAGATTGCCTTGAACGAAAGCATAGCCAAGTGGAGGGAGACCTATGAAGAAAACACCAAAAGAAGATCCATCTATGCTAAAGGAAGAGACATTCAGAAGCACCTATCTACACAATAGTGTGTACTTGTACTTATGTACAAGGAAAACTATTTTTGCACTAACATTCTTGAAGGTTTGCCTTCAAATATTTCTCAGCTTTTGCAGGATTTTGAAGATATGTTTCCTGACCACATTCCCAGTGGATTTCCACCAATTAGGGGAATTGAACACCATATTGATTTCATCCTAGGGGCTACCATTCCTAACAGGCCAGCATATAGAAGCAATTCGGAAGAAACTAAGAAGTTGCAACGGCAAATAGGAGAACTCATGGAAAAGGGATATATCCGAGAAAGCTTGAGTCCATGTGTTGTACCCGTTCTCTTGGTTCCAAAGAAGGATGGTTCGTGGAGAATGTGTGTTGATTGCAGGGCTGTTAATCAAATTACAGTCAAGTACAGACACCCAATACCCAGATTGGATGATATGCTAGATGAGTTAAGCGGGTTTGATCCTCAAGTGAGTTTGATCTTCATGGACTTGGCTGGGAGAAAGGGGTGCCAAAGTGATCTTCTTCTTGTTGTGGAGGAAAGAATATCAGTTGTTGAAGCCATCATATATTGCTCTCTTGTCAAATTGCCACGGTCTCCCCAATAGCAAATGACTCGTGGTTATAGGTGCAACATCACAAATGACTTCATCTTGGTATCTTCCAATGGAGAATGGGATAGTCACTTGTTTTGTAATCTTTAAGTTATTCCCATCGTGTAGCCATTGCAATTCATAGGGACTTCAATGCTCGGTTGCATTTAGCCCCAATTTCTCTACCATGTAAGTGCTGGCAATGTTTGTACAACTTCCACTGTCGATGATAATGGAGCATACTTTGCCTTGGATATAACATCGTGTCTGAAAAATGTTTGAACGTTGTAGATCATCCGGCACATCTTGGATTTTATTTTCTCCTCCTCCTGAGGTTGATGGAAAGTTGAAAGAATCCTGTGACATGGTTAGTGAAAAAAATTGAAATAGTCCTCACCAACACACACAAAAGCCTCACGATTCACTCCAAGGAAAGGAAAGATGTCACTCAATTCACTCGTGTTTGCACTCTAGGACTGATTTTTGGCTTTTACTTGTCCTCTTTTGCTCTCACACACTCTCTTTGCCTTTTTCCACTCAAATTCTCTCAAAACGAGTTCTTAAGAGAACTAACTCAAACCTGTCAAAACTTTAATTGATAATATGGCGTTTGGGCTGCAAAACAAGGGTTAGAGTTGGAAATAGAAAGAAAGAAAGGATTTTAGAGAACAGGGAAAAGTTTAGGGACTGAAATGTAAGAAAATGTATAAATAAAGATACAAATGAAAGAAATGAATAAAACAGAACGTTACCACAAAACTTGACTTACAAACTGGTCGTGAGCAATCAATCTTGAGGAACTTCTCGGAGTTGGTTGCTTGGACGTTTGTACTTCAATCTTCACCCTTTTGAAATTCTGATTTTCTTTTTTTTTTTATCTAATTCAAATTCCTTGTATTTGGAACAATCTAAATTTTCTTTCTTTTTTTTATATCAGAATTGAAATAAGAAGATATAGGGCTTACTTGATTCTTCCTTGTTGCTATGATACCACATGATACGCTCCAACTCACCAATTGATGATGTACAGAGAAGCTTTGATTGCCCGGACCTTTGAATGCAAGCAAGCCTTGTATCACGAATGTTTTCTTGTGAAAATATGTTGAAATGGATGAAAGGAGATAGGTTGTGGAAGGATGGTAGTGTTTGTATGTCAAAAGGGTGTAAGGAAAGGAAGATAGATAAATAGGAAGATGGTTTCGGATGGTGTATGGAAGATGGTGAAGAGAAAGGATGTTGGTAGTATTCAAAGGCTCAAAAAGATGATCATATGCTAAGGAGCATATACCCTAACTTGGATGAGGCCTTGAGGGTGGTAAAAGGACTTAGACTGAGAAAACAATGGATGTTTAACAATCTAAAGTATCAAGATGGAAAGAAAAGGGAGACGCCACAAATCAATAAAGATTTGATAAGTCAAGAAGTTCTAAAAAGAACAAGGATGAGAGAAAACCTTACAAAGTAATTTTATAATCTGAATTGTCTGTTACAAAGGATGAAATGATCTCCTATTTATAGGATTACATGGGGCTGCCGAAAGACATAAGTGATAGGCATGTGGCTATTCGGCTTGGCTTGTGTCTCCCTCCAATTTGGCTGAAAAGTTGTAATTTCTCGTATGAACTTTTTCCAGCCTGCACCCCTTCAGTAATCTAGACATATCTTGAGCTCCCGACATCGGATTGATGCAATTCAATATGCATTGGAATGATAAGATATAGGGGAATAAGTTTTATGAAGACTTCAGAACCCAGTTATGCCCGGATCATGCTTGAAAATGGAAAACAATCTAATGGACGGGTTTGGTGATGAATCTGGCCAATGAAGAATGATGTCCCTTGAATTGGCGCCAAAATCAGATTTCCCTCCAAGTAAGTGGCGCCAAGGCTGGTTCCCTCCTTTGCTGATCGGTTGTGTCCCTTGAGGAGGGACATGACCCTTCACATAGTGAGCTGGGAGTGAAAGCTTGAGCTGAGATGAGCTGACCGAGCTAGTGGTGAGCTAAAATGAGCTTAGCTACTACCTGAATGAGCTAGCTAAAGGTTAAGAGCTGATTTGAGCTGATTGGAGCTGCCTTTAGCTAGATGAGCTGGACCTTAAGTGTCCTTGAGTTGTCCTCTAGATACTGGAGTGTTTTGGAGCTGAAACGAATCCTCCTTTGCTCAGAAATCACCTTTTTGCTATTTGAGGACTTTGAAGCTGTTTTGAGCTGAATGAGCTGGTCTTTTAGTGTCCTTGAGCTTCCTTAAGACTTCATGAGTGTCCTTGAATCATTTGGCAGCTTGTAGAGTCTTGAAACGGCAAACCAATGTTTTGAGCTGATTCTGACACTTTGAGCTGGAACTGAGCTATAGCACACTCCCTTGAGCTGTGTTAATATAACCTATGAAAAACAAATGATTTATATAAGTAATACTTCATTTAAATAGTATAAGGACTATAATGCATAAATTGAATGTAATGCTTTTAAAGATGCAAGATATATGCTAAGTAAAGATGTGGATTATGTAATGCATGAATATCATATGATATACAAATGAATGATAACATATGATAATCTAAGCATGTTATATAATGCATAAATAAGTAAATAGATAATGAAGTAAGGAAGAACTCCCTCTTTTTTCATGCTTGATAAACAAGATGAAAGCATAGTGGATGTGAGTAGAAACGTGAACACATCACACACATTCGCGCCAACTTGGAAAGGTGCAAGGCTGCCGAATGATGATTGATAGGATATCAACACCTATTCAAGCTCCTATCACACCAATTCGGCCAAGGGAGGGAGACACCAAGGCTGCCGAATAATTTTGATGTGTGTACGCTCACCAGTAAGTTTTGCACACTTTCATGTTGTGTTTCACACATGAAAGACCCGTGAGTTTTCCTTAGTTCTCTCATACTACTTACTTTTTCTACACTCACATCTGGTTATTTAGATTCATGTTATCATATCATACTTTGTATATGTTTTGCATACTTTATTTTTATGATCTTAGCATGCTATATGTGATACACATACTAGGCTTTAAAAACCACATCTTTACTTAGCATATATTCTGCATCTTTAAATTAAAAGTTTGCATCATTAAAGCATTACATTCAATTTATGCATTATAGTCCTTATACTCTTTAAATGAAGTATTACTTATATAAATCATTTGTTTTCTTCATAGGTTATATTAACACAACTCAAGGGAGTGTGCTACAGCTCAGTTCCAGCTCAAAGTGTCAGAATCAGCTCAAAACGTTGTCAAAACGTTGTTTTGCCGTTTCAAGACTCTACAAGCTACCAAATGGTTCGAGGACACTTATGAAGTCTTAAAAGAGCTCAAGGGTACTAAAGGACTAGCTCACTCAGCTCAAAACAGCTTCAAAGAGCTTTAATAGCAAAAGAGTGATTTCTGAGCAAAGAAGGATTCGTTTCAGCTCCAAAACACTCCAGTAGCTAGAGGACAACTTAAAGGCACTTCAAGACTAGCTCACTCAGCTAAAGGAAGCTCGGATCAGCTCAAATTAGCTACTCACCTTTAGCTAGCTCAGCTCAAGCCTAGCTCATCCAGCTCATCTCCAGCTCCTCTGACTACTACCAGCTCCTTCAGTGGGCCAGCTAGTGACACTAGCTACCTAGCTAAGTGATGGAAGGGCACCTACCTAGCCGAATAGCAAAGGAGGGAACCCAGGCACCTCTACACACCTTGGCGCCAATTTGGAAAGGTGCAAGGCTGCCGAATAGTGCTTGATAGGTTATCAACACCTATTCAAGCCCTTATCACACCAATTCGGCCAAAGGAGGGAGACACCAAGGCTGCCGAATCATTCCCTCTCCCCTTCACACCATTTCGGCCACCCCCTTTCATTTACTATAAATATGTAATGCATTTTCATTTGTAAACACACAATTTAGATTATAAAAATTACTTTGTGAGGTTTTCTCTCATTCTCTTTCTTTTTAGAACTTCTTAACTTATCAAATCTTTATTGATTTATGGCGTCTCTCTTTTCTTTCCATCTTGATACTTTAGATTGTTAAACATCCATTGTTTCTCAGTCTAAGTCCTTTTACCACCCTCAAGGCCTCATCCAAGTTAGGGTATATGCTCCTTAGCATATGTTCATCTTTTTGAGCCTTTGAATACTACCAACATCCTTTCTATTCACCATCTTCCATACACTATTCGAAACAATCTTCCTACTTATCTATCTTCCTTTCCTTACACCCTTTTGACATACAAACACTACCTTCCTTCCGCAACCTATCTCCTTTCATCCATTTCAACATATTTTCACAAGAAAACATTCGTGATACAAGGCTTGCTTGCATTCAAAGGTCCGGGCAATCAAAGCTTCTCTCTACAACATTAATTGGAGAGTTGGAGCGTATCAAATTCTCTCTTCCCTACACACCATTTCGGCCACACCCTTTGATTTACTATAAATATGTAACTCATTTGCATTTGTAAACACACAATTTTCAGAATATATAATATACTTTGTGAGGTTTTCTCTCATGCTTGTTCTTTTTAGAACTTCTTGACTTATCAAATCTTTATTGATTTGTGGCGTCTCCCTTTCCTTTCCATCTATACTTCAGATTACTTGGTTATTTAACCATTTGGGTCTAAGTTTATCTACCACCCTCAAGGTTTATTCTTTAAGAAATGATATTATACTTTTGTATAGTTTCCATTTTCATCCTTTTCCTCCCATTTCCATCAATTAAACACCCTTAAACACTTCACCAAAATTACAGCCTTCATTTTTCCATTATCACCATACTTTTGCATCCTTTCCATCATCATTTCTTCAAGAAGGCGTTCATGATACAAGGCTTGCTTGCATTCAAAGGTCCAGACAATCAAAGCATCTCTCAACAAAGTCATTTTGAGAGTGGGAGCGTATCAACACATTTGTAGGTCCTCCAAAAGTCACGCTTCTTGAATAATCTCTTTGAAAAGACGTGTCTCTTAGATTATCTTGCAAAACAAAAGAAGAAATTGAAGAAAGAGTAGGATTAGATAAAATCTGCTTTATTTCTTTCGAAACGCCATCTTCTGAAAGTATTTGCTCATTATTGGGTAAGGTGAAACTCTCAGTAGTTATATCTTCCGCATATTCTCGAGGATAACAAATTTCTTCGTCATCTTGTTTTCCTTGGTCTTCTTCGACATGACTCACCGATGGTTGTTCATTATCCTATTGGACTAGCAATGATTATTCTTCCTTCGGTGCCATACTACTAGAGTCGAATAATACATTAGTAGGGCTGTGAAAAGATGAAGGTTGAGATGTACCTTTATCAAAAGAGGGGTATTTCTTATGACAAGTCTTGGATTCTTGTCGTTGGTAATGTTTGGGAACGAATCGCTCTCTCATGACCTTTTTAAGTTCAGCACATGTTCTTATTTTGGCTTCACCATTGAGACGCCTATCTCGTTGTAATAAACGCCGCCATAGTACTGCATATTCCTCGAACTTTAGGGCCACTAGTGAAGCTTGATCTTCCTCGGGATATCCGTAACAACCAAACAGGAAATCAACCCTATTTTCCCAATCACAATAACCACCAGGATCATACCTTCCTTGAAAAGAAGGTATTCTGAATTTTGGGATGGCCAAAGTGTGTGCGGTTTGCCTTTCTTCACAAAAATTGAACGAATGTCTCGGTTTGGTCAAGGAAGGCTTTCCTCAATAAGTAGAACCCAAAGTATCATGTTGTTTTGCACGATGCTTGTCTCTGTGAAACATCTTGGAACACTCAAATTTACAAAGGTGAAAAATAAAAGAAAACTAGGAATCCCACTAAACACTCCAAGAAAGAAATACTTAGTGAGGCAAGTAAGTTGATCTTGTGCTCTTTAAAGACCTTCCTGCCACAAGTTCAAAAAAAATTATATTCGAAGTTCAATCCTAACAATGAATCCTAAAGGCTTTAAGAATCTAAAGAAAAGTTTGACACCAATTGAATTAGTTGCAAGGAGAAACAAAAGTATGCAACTTTTAATTTCCTACTAACACAAGAAGCAAGAAAGTGTTAGATAATGTATAGAAGACAATAAAAGGGTAAAACAAATGAAAAAAACAAGTTGTTAAGAATGAAAGAAGATAAGAAAACCCGAAAAAACCCTGAAATTTGCAGCAAATTAATCCACTTTGTTCGAGGTGTTCCCGATGTCAAAAAATTCTGAAATATTATGTGGCGACTCCTCCAATGGTGTAGATCTGATCTTGAAATTTTCAGCTCAAAATTCGTTCGTTTGATTTTTGCAAATTTTCCACTTTTATTCGAATTTTTCACCCAAAACGCCAAAATTCTTGCCAAGAATCGTCCCAAATCTGATACTAAATGATAGATTAGCGCAATTGTGGATTTGGAAGCCTTCAATCAAGTTATTGCAAGAACTAAGAGCTCTAGACTCAATCAAGAAAGCTGTGGGCAGATTTGAAAATTCAATAGAAAAGAGAAGGACTTTTCTTGAAAATTTCAGATTCAAGTCTGGAAATTTAAAGAAAAGAAAAAATAAGAAAGATTAGAAGATGAATAATAAGAATATAACGAAAAAGATTAAAAAAAGATGAAGAGAAGGATAGGTAAAACAAATCTGAAATTTCCAGCTTTGTTTATGGAATTATGGGAGATGGCGTGAAGATTTAAGATGAAGATGGCTTGTGATTTGTTGTTGTTTTTTTGTCCTCGGCACCCTCTTAGATGCAATTATCTAAGCAAGAACCTCAAGCGGCTCTAACCTACCCTCCTAGACGCAATTACCTAGGCAAGCAAGAGTGTGAAGATGATCTCCCTCACAAGAACTCGTCGAACTTATGTTGAAGAAGACTTCTAAGGCACAAGTAATCAGCACTTGCAAAAACAAACTCACTAAATATTTCATTAGTCAAAGAAAATCTGAATAATCTAAATTACAATGGTGGAGGCTTCATCCTTTTATAGGTGAAGGATAGCCAAAGTAATTTATCTTCTACTAAAACAACGAAACCCTAATTTAATTAAAAAATAAAAGAAAAACAGCCTTTAAACTCCTTGTGCTTGGGCTGCAAGTGATAAGCTGAAAAGTACAAGTAATAAGCTGATAAGAGCTGCTTGGGAGAAGGGTGGCTGGTTCCTAAAGTATATAAAACCCTAAAAACATAATTTAAATGTTAATAATTAAGTTGGGCTAAGTCTAATTCGTCCAACAGCTTTATATAATAGCTTTTGGGCTGAATTTTACAAAATCCAGTAATAATCATGTATCCAATTTTCTGCATGCGCAGTCTTCAGTAAAATGAACGTATCTTGAGTTCCCGATGTTTGATTGATGTGTTTCAAGATGCGTTGGAAAGGTAACTGAATATCAGTTAATTTGCTAGAAGACAACTTTGCCCAGAAATGCCGGCATCCCATCCGGAAAGTCGTCGCAAGATGGCTGACTTTCCAGACTTCACAAACAGATTCAGCTCCTTGTCCAATATTCATTGCTTTAGCTCTCCCATGCATGTATCATTCCCCCTCTCCTCAAAACGATTTGTCCTCAAATCAGAAACAACAGAAGAAGGACATTTAACAATGGCAATAAAAAAGGAATTTTTGTCATAGGTGGAGAGATCCAATTGAACTCCTCTCAACGGTTCAACAAAATCCTGACAAAAGAACTCAAAGCCACTCGAAACAATGATGTTATGGTTAGGTAAAAAAGAATCTCTCTTTATCTTTTTATCTCCTTTTTCATTTGGACATTGTTCCACTTTTACCTCATGTTTCTTTTCACTCACCAAAATTGGGCCATTAATTTGACTTTTATTGCTCTCGGCCTCTTGATTCTCGGTCTTTTTCAAATAAGATAACTCACATACCCAATTCCTCTCATAAATAATATCATCGAAATACAATTTCTGTAGAAGATGGAGTGTTTCTAATATAATGATAGGACGAGAATCAAATAAAGGGTTAGAATCACACTTACTTTCTTGGGAGGTTGTTGATGAATCAAGAGAACTCACTACTAAGCATGAAAGATTGTCTTGATTTATGGGTTCAAGTGTTTCTTCTTCAGAAACGTCATCTTCTGAAAGTATTTGCTCATTATTGGGTAAGGTGAAACTCTCAGTAGTGATATCTTCCGTATGTTCTCAAGGATAACAAATTTCTTCGTCATCTTGTTTTCCTTGGTCTTCTTCGACATGACTCACTGATGGTTGTTCATTATCCTATTGACTAGCAATGATTCTTCTTCCTTCGGTGCCATACTACTAGAGTCGAATAGTGCATTAGTAGGGCTGTGAAAAGATGAAGGTTGAGATGTATCTTTATCAAAAGAGGGGTATTTCTTCTGACAAGTCTTGGATTCTTGTCGTTGGTAATGTTTGGGAACGAATCGCTCTCTCATGACCTTTTTAAGTTCAGCCCATGTTCTTATTTTTGCTTCACCATTGAGACGCCTATCTCGTTGTAATAAACGCCACCATAGTACTGTATATTCCTCGAACTTTAGGGCCACTAATTGATAGAGTAGCGCAAAATTGGATTTGGAAGCCTTCAATCAAGTTGTTCCAAGAACTAGGGGCTCTAGACTCAATCAAGAAGATTAGGAGCAGATCTAAAAATTCAAGTGAAAAGAGAAGGTTTTTTCTTGAAAATTTCATATTCAAGACTGGAAAATCAAAGAAACAAAGATAAGAAAGAAGATTAGGGGATAAATAATAAGAATTAAAACAAAAAGATTGAAAAAGATTGATGGAGAGGTAGATAAAAAAATCTGAAAATTCAGCTTTGTTTATGGCTATGGAGATGGCATGAAGTTGAAAATGGAGATGGCTTGATGTATTTGTGATTGTTTTGTCCTCGGCACCCTCTTAGACGCAATTACCTAAGCAAGCAACCTCAAGTGGCTCTAACCCACCCTCCTAGACGTGATTACCTTGGCAAGCAGGAGTGTGAAGATGATCTCCCTCACAAGAACTTATCGAACTCATGTTGAAGAAGACTTCTAAGGCACAAGTAATCAACACTTGCAAAAACAAACTCGCTAAATATTTCATTAATCAAAGAAAATCTCAATAATCTGAATTACAAAGGTGGAGGCTTCAACCTTTTATAGGTGAAGGATAGCCAAAGTAATTTAACTTCTACTAAAACAAGGAAACCCTAATTTAATTAAAAATAAAAGAAAAACAGCCTTTAAACACCTTGTGCTTGGGAGAAGGGTGGCTGATTCCTAAAGTATATAAAAACCTAAAAAATAATTTAAATGTTAATAATTAAGTTGGGCTAAGTCTAATTCGTCCAAAAGCTTTATATAATAGCTTTTGGGCTAAATTTTACAAAATCCCGTAATAATTCCGTATCTAGTTTTCTGCATGCACAGTCTTCAGTAAAATGGGTGTATCTTGAGTTCCTGATAATCGATAGATGCGTTTCAAAATGCGTTGGAAAGGTAGCAAAATTAGTGCTTGGTCACTCGAATCTCTCCACCGTCATTCAGCCACTGAAGCTTGTAAGGATTGGGATTCTTCGCCGTCGGTAAACCTAGCTTTTCAACCATCACAGTACTAGCAACATTAGTGCAACTACCACCATCGATAATTACAACACATACCTTATTATTCATAAGACATCTCGTGTGAAAGATGTTCTCTCGCTGATGCTCGTTCTGGATCGGTTGTGTCTGCAGACTTCTCTTGACAACAAGTGCTTCTCCGGTGGCAAACAATTGCACCTCCTCGTCATCATCATCTGCAACCTCCATAGGGGGTCCTGGGTGTCTTCCTCAGACTCAGACTCGATCTCGCCATTCTCTAACATCAACATGGTCCTCCAGTTGGGGCACTGACTAGCAATGTGTCCTCGTCCTAAACACTTGAAGCACAGGATGTCTCTCGAACGCTCATGTGACACCACCTGCTTGCCACGCCTACCCTCAGTAGTAGGTGCCCTCGGTTTGCTAGATTCAGCTTTATCTCGATTCTGAAATGGTGGTAGTGGTGGTGGTGCTTGTTTCCTGAAATTGTTAGGGGCATTTAAATTATTTGAAAATGACTTAAAAGGAGTATTACCTCGGTTTGAAGACTTCCTTCGTTGTTGTCTTTCAACTTTAATTGCCATGTGCACCATGTCATCCAACTCAACATAATGCTGTAATTCAACAACGTTAGAAATTTCAGAATTCAAACCTGCAAGGAAACGTGCCATCGTCGCCTCTCGATCCTCGATGATATTGGCTCACATCATGGCCATCTCCATCTCCTTGTAGTAATCTTAAACACTCTGATTCAATTGTTTCAAAGTTTGCAATTTCTGAAACAAATCACGATGATAATGGGAAGGAACAAACCTCTTATGCATGATACGCTTCATTTCAGTCCATGAAGCCACGGGACCCTCGTCGGCACATCTCCGACTGATCAACAACTGATCCCACCATATCAAGGCATAATCAGTGAATTCCATCGCAGCCAAACGGACCTTCTTTTGTTCGGAATAATTGTAACACTCGAACACATGTTCAACCTTGCTTTCCCAAGCAAGATATGCATCCGGATCTGTCCGTCCCTGAAAAGAAGGGATAGCAACCTTAATGTTAGTCAAATTGTCATCAATAACTTGTCTTGCACGATGGTTCACTCTAGGTGAATGTTCGACGTCATTCTCATCATTATTCTCATTTTGGACAGATTGGGAACCACCCCCATATATTCTATCCAAACGAGACTGAATAGGCTCCAATGCTCGATCTAACAATTGTTGCAAAGTTCTAGTAAGAGCCTGCATTTGCAAATCTGGTGGATTACCTCCACCGGGACTACGATCATCACTTCCTGTCATTATAACACAAAACACAAGAAAATAAAACAATAGGTTAGTAAAAACGAAAATTAAAGTCCCTCACTGCACACACACTCAAATTCTCACGGATCACTCAAAAGAACAGTGCACTCAAAAGATAACACTCAGCGCTCGTGTTTCACTTGGGAGAATGCTCTTGAATGGCTTTTTTTGTCTCCCCTTCTGTTCTCACAACGCTCAAATGCCTTTTCCACTCGTTCTCTCGCAAACAGTTCTTTAAGAAACTAATCTGACCCTTCAAACTTGTTATCTGTGTCAACTCCAAGATATAAATGCACAAATGATAGAACAAAGGTTAAACGGAGTTTAGGGGCTGTTTAATTGAACAAAAACAAAGGCTGGAAACAAAATAAGAACATGGCTGGAATTAAAGCTTAAAATGAAGTGAAAGGAAGGAAAAACAAAGTACTTATTGCAAAAGAAATGCTTACCACAACCCTATCACCGAACAAACAAGAACAGGTTGTTTCGGGTGATTTTAAAGCATTCCACGGTAAACAAAGACATTTTTCATTATTTTTTTTATCCAAACAACAGTATAAGATGTAAACAACACTAATTTGTCGAATCTGATTTTTCACATTTTTTTTGAAATTTTTTTTTTCGTTTTTTTTACTTTGACTTTTCTGGTCAAACTTTGACTTTGATTTTTTTTTCAGAATTCCGAATTTTTTTTTGACTTTTGTATTATATTTTTTTTGAGTTCTTGTAGTGCAGCAAGTGCTATAATCCGACCAAAACTCTGATTACTATATGATAAAGGGGGTACGTTGCTTCAAAAACAACGATCCTTTGTTTGTAACGGATCTAGGATTGTAGCAAGCATGTTTCTGCAATAACACAATGTTATGGATTTTAGAATGATGTTAAAACAACAAGAACAAAAAAAAAACGAAAATAAAGAAGGAAATGAGAAGAAGGAATTTTTTGGCAGTTTCGGAATTCAAATGTTGATGAATGCTTCAAAGGGCTTTCATGGCAGCAAATGAACGACTAAAATGGCAGAAAATTGGTGTTGAAGTTGCTGGAAATTAACAAGACGTTGAACTCGAAAGAACCCGAACAATATACTGAGCGGACCCGAATCGAATACGTTCTTCGCCAACGGACTTGGACCCTCTAGATAGCGATCTAGGAACCCGAAGTATCAAGGAGGATGACACAATCAAACAAAGTCTGAAAATGCCAAAGAAGTTTAATGAAGAACTGAAATTGAGAGAAAAACTCACAATAATTTTGTTTCATAAAAATTGTCTAACCTTGTTAATACAAATTTAACAAATATATATAGGGAAAAACAAGGGAGAGGGCGCCCAAATTAGTGGCTGAGTTTGAATTGAAAATAAACACATGTTAAATGTGTTTAAAAATGCAAAAGAAATCTGCCAGTAACCTCCCCCAAATTGCAGCACATGTGATGATAATTTGTGGCTGAGTTTGAACGAAATTAACTCATGTTAAATGTGTTCAAATTTCAAAAAAAAGGTGCTGATAACTTCTCTTCAAAATGGCGCCCAAATTGCTTCAAATCTGCCACATGCTTGCACACACATGCACATTCTGTCCACACATGCCGTGCACATGCTTGAAGAGATGTAGGACGCCCCACATGCTGCTCACATGCTTGTAGGACACTCTCCCATATGTAGGACACCTTTGAGCTGCTTCTGGACTTGTTAGCTGGAGTTGAGCTAGTGGAGCTAAAGTTGAGCTGACTGGAGCTGAAACGAGCTGAATTCAGCTAGTTGGGAGTGAAGTGAGCTGAGTTGAGCTGCCTATACTCCTTTGAGCTGAAGATGAGCTACGTACACTCCCGTGAGCTTCATCCGAGCTAAGTTTAAGCCTTTGAGCTGCTGCCCTTTTATTGTAACTATATGAAAACAAAAGAAACACACTCAGAGCATTGTAAACTTATTGAAAACATTCAAGCAAGCTACAAAACAATGCACCCTTATTGTTTTAACACACAACAAGCTAACATAGCTTAACATAAAATATTATAAGCTGGCAAACTTATCTAAAACACACTTAACATAATATATACATAGGAAACACACTTATATAAGTAGTATAGTATATGTATGTCACATATCAGCATACAACACATTATAAAGCCTATGTTCTAAGGCATGAACATGATCGAATGAATCAGGAATTGTAGCACAAGTAAGAAAAAGGGCTTCCCTGAATTTCTTTGCCTTAGAACGAGTGATGGATCCTGTTGGTAAGACCTCCGGATCAGCTTGTTTGTTCTGAACTGATGTGCTCACATCAGGGTAATTTCTGAGCAAAGAAGGATTCGTTTCAGCTCCAAAACACTCCAGTAGCTAGAGGACAACTTAAAGGCACTTCAAGACTAGCTCACACAGCTAAAGGAAGATTGGATCAGCTCAAATCATCTACTCACCTTTAGCTAGCTAAGTCAGCTAGCTAGCTCAGCTCAAGTCAGCTCAAGCCTAGCTCGTCCAGCTCATCCCCAGCTCCTCTGACTACTACCAGCTCCTTCAGTTGACCAACTAGTGACACTAGCTACCTAGCTAAGTGATGGAAGGGCACCTACCTAGCCGAATAGCAAAGGAGGGAACCTAGGCACCTCTACACACCTTGGCACCAATTTGGAAAGGTGCAAGGCTGCTGAATAGTGCTTGATAGGTTATCAACACCTATTCAAGCCCTTATCACACCAATTCGGCCAAAGGAGGGAGGCACCAAGGCTGCCGAATCATTCCCTCTCCCCTACACACCATTTCAGCCACCCCCTTTCATTTACTATAAATATGTAATGCATTTTCATTTGTAAACACACAATTCAGATTATAAAAATTACTTTGTGAGGTTTTCTCTCATCCTTGTTCTTTTTAGAACTTCTTGACTTATCAAATCTTTATTGATTTGTGGCGTCTCCCTTTTCTTTCCATCTTGATACTTTAGATTGTTAAACATCCATTGTTTCTCAGTCTAAGTCCTTTTACCACCCTCAAGGCCTCATCCAAGTTAGGGTATATGCTCCTTAGCATATGTTCATCTTTTTTAGCCTTTGAATACTACCAACATCCTTTCTCTTCACCATCTTCCATACACCATCCGAAACCATCTTCCTACTTATCTATTTTCCTTTCCTTACACCCTTTTGACATACAAACACTACCATCCTTCCGCAACCTATCTCCTTTCATCCATTTCAACATATTTTCACAAGAAAATATTCGTGATACAAGGCTTGCTTGCATTCAAAGGTCCGGCAATCAAAGCTTCTCTCTACAACATCAATTGGAGAGTTGGAGCGTATCATGAGGTAATCAGAGCAACAAGGAAGAATCAAGTAAGCCCTATATCTTCTTATTTCAATTCTGATTTAAAAAAAGAAAGAAAATTCAGATTGTTCCATATACAAGGAATCTGAATTAGATAAAAAAAATCAGAATTTCAAAATGGAAAAGATTGAAGTACAAACGTCCAAGCAACTAACTCCGAGAAGTTCCTCAAGTTTGATTGCTCACGACCAGTTTGTAAGTCAAGTTTTGTGGTAAAGTTTCTGTTTTCTTCATTTCTTTCATTTCTATCCTTTATTTTTTTTCTTTCTTACATTTCAGTCCCTAAACTTTTTCCTTTTCATTTTAAACTCTTTCTTTCATTCTATTTCCAACCCTAACCATTGTTTTGCAGCCCAAACGCCATATTATCAATAAAAGTTTTGACAGGTTCGAGTTAGTTCTCTTAAGAACTCGTTTTGAGAGAATTTGAGTGGAAAAAGGCACAGAGAGTTTGTGAGAGTAGAAGAGGACAAGTAAAAGCCAAATAAGTCCTAGAGTGCAAACACGAGTGAATTGAGCGACATCTTACTTTCCTTGGAGTGAGCGTGAGGATTTTGTGTGTATAAACTGGTGAGGTCCTAAATTCCTATCATATTTTCAATTTAAAATGTCTCAGCATGCAGGTGACAATGAAGAAGAACGCCCTACTCAAAACCTCCAGACTCAAGCACTAATTCAGGAGATGAGAAGGCTTCTACGTGCAGAATTATAGCCTATTCATGCGAGGATGGATCGGCTTGAAGGTTCCCAAGGAGATAACCCAAGCAATAGGGGACATGAAAGGCAAAACCGGCCTAGAAACATCTTTCAGCATGAGATTGTTGAAGAAAGTGATGCAGAGGATGTCGTATCCATCAGAAGTCATGCAAGAGACCGAGGCCAGGTTGATGACAATTTGGGAAGCATTCGGGTTAACATACCTCCTTTTCAAGGCAAAACGGATCCAGAAGCTTATTTAGAATGGGAAAGCAAGGTCAAACACATTTTCGAATATCACAACTATTCTGAATAGAAAAAGGTTCGATTGGCAGCCATGGAATTCACTGATTATGCTTTGATATGGTGGGATCAGTTGAAGAGTTCTAGGAGAAGAAACGGTGAAAGACCAATCAGCACTTGGACACAAATGAAAGGTATAATGAGAAAAAGATTTGTACCTAACCATTATCACCGTGATCTCTATTATAAGTTGCAGAACCTCAAACAAGGCAACCGAATCGTGGAGGATTATTATAAAGAAATGGAAGTTGCCATGATCCGTGCAAGTGTGGAGGAAGATCGAGAGGCTACCATGGCCAGGTTTCTAGCAGGACTTAATCCAGACATTACTAATGTGGTGGAATTACAACACTACATTGAAATTGAAGAAATGGTGCACATGGCCATTAAAATTGAAAGGCAGCAACGTAGGAGGACTTCCTCTAGGAGCGTCATCACCTCTGCACCAAAATGGACTCCTAATGCACCAAAGAATGCCACTCCTTTTTAGGCCAAGGAACTAGCCGAATCTTCCAAGAGTAAGGCTGTTGTAGAGAACGCTCGAGGGAAGTAATCAGAACCACATACCCGGTCCAGAGCAATCAAATGCTTCAAGTGCTTAGGACATGGCCATATTGCTAGTCAATGTCTTAACAAGAATACTATGCTTCTAATGGACAATGGGGAAATTGCATCAGATCAAGAAGAAGAAATCCAAGAAGAAGAATTAGAATCTAAAGAAGAGGAGATCACCCCTGCTGTGGATGGCAAATTAATGGTGGTCAAGAGACTCCTAAATGCTCAAATGGCAGTAGAAGAAGAACAAAGAGAAAACATCTTCCACACCCGGTGCCATGTTCAAGATAAAGTTTGTTTTCTGATCATCGACGGAGGAAGTTGCACAAATGTGGCCAGCACACTTATGGTAGACAAATTGGGCCTTAAAACCCTCAAACATCCAGCACCATACAAGCTTCAGTGGCTGAACGATTCAGGAGAGTTAAAGGTTACCAAACATGTTCTTATTCCTTTCTCCATTGGTTCTTACAAAGATGAAGTTCTGTATGATGTTGTACCCATGCACGCTAGCCATATACTACTCGGGAGGCCATGACAATATGATCGAAGAACCATGCATGGTTGCTACTCAAATCGGTTCATATTCAAGCATGAAGGAAAGAAGATTGTTCTCACGCTAATGACTCCTAAACAAGTGCAGCATGATCAGAATTTGATGAAACAAAGTGTGGAGGCATGGAAGCAAGAAAAGGCTCAAGCAAAACTCAAAGCCAAGGATGACCAAATGAGCTGCAATATTGAAATGATTAGGTAATGTCTTTTGACACGCCCTATGATCAAATCAGTTTATTCTAACCTCAATCAAGCACATGTTTCTTTTTTCTTTTTTGCTGAAAACTAAGAAGAAACTTGGAAAGGAAGCACACCAAGGTTCTATCATTCATAGAAGAGACGGTCCTAAACCAGCAACCTTCGATTTGAGGACAAATCGCTCAAAAGAAGGAGGGGATGATGTGTGCACGTTCACCAGCAAGTTTTGCACACTTTCATGTTGTGTTTTAAACATGAAAGACACAAGAGTTTTCTTTACTTCTCTCATATTACTTACTTTTTCTACACTCATTTCTGGTTATTTAGATTCATGTTATCACATCATACTCTGTATATGTTTTGCATACTTTATTTTCATGACCTTAGCGTGTTATATGTGATACCCATACTTAAGCTTAAAACCACATCTTTACTTAGCAAATGTTTGCATCTTTAGATTATAGTTTGCATCATTTAAAACTTTACTTTATACTTATGCATTATAGTCCCTATACTGTTTAAATGAGACATTACTTATATAATTTATTGTTTTCTTCATAGGTTATATTAACACAGCTCAAGGGAGTGTGCTATAGCTCGGTTCCAGCTCAAAGTGTCAGAATCAGCTCAAAACGTTGTTTGGCTGTTTCAAGACTCTACAAGCTGCCAAATGGTTCGAGGACACTTATGAAGTCTTAAGGGTACTAAAGGACCAGCTTACTCAGCTCAAAATAGCTTCAAAGAGCTCAAATAGCAAAAGGGTGATTTTTGAGCAAAGGAGGATTCGTTTCAGCTCCAAAACACTCTAGTAGCTAGAGGACAACTTAAAGGCACTTCAAGACTAGCTCACTCAGCTAAAGGAAGCTCGGATTAGCTCAAATCAACTACTCACCTTAGCTAGCTCAGCTTAAGTCAGCTCAAGCCTGGCTCGTCCATCTCATCCTCAGCTCCTCTGACTACTACCAGCTCTTTCAGTGGACCAGCTAGTGACACTAGCTACCTAGCTAAGTGATGGAAGGGCACCTACCTAGCCGAATACCAATGGATGGAACCTAGGAACCTCTACACACCTTGGCGCCAATTTGGAAAGGTGCAAGGCTGCCGAATAGTGCTTGATAGGTTATCAACACCTATTCAAGCCCTTATCACACCAATTCGGCCAAAGGAGGGAGACACCAAGGCTGTCGAATCATTCCCTCTCCCCTACACACCATTTCGGCCACCCCCTTTCATTTACTATAAATATGTAATGCATTTTCATTTGTAAACACACAATTCAGATTATAAAAATTACTTTGTGAGGTTTTCTCTCATCCTTGTTCTTTTTAGAACTTCTTGACTTATCAAATCTTTATTGATTTGTGGCGTCTCCCTTTTCTTTCCATCTTGATACTTTAGATTGTTAAACATCCATTGTTTCTCAGTCTAAGTCCTTTTACCACCCTCAAGGCCTCATCCAAGTTAGGGTATATGCTCCTTAGCATATGTTAATCTTTTTGAGCCTTTGAATATTACCAACATCCTTTCTCTTCACCATCTTCCATACACCATCCGAAACCATCTTCCTACTTATCTATCTTCCTTTCCTTACACCCTTTTGACATACAAACACTATCATCCTTCCGCAACCTATCTCCTTTCATCCATTTCAACATACTTTCACAAGAAACCATTCGTTATACAAGGCTTGCTTGCATTCAAAGGTCCGGGCAATCAAAGCTTCTCTCTACAACATCAATTGGAGAGTTGGAGCGTATCATGTCACCTTCTGAAAGTATTTGCTCATTATTGGGTATTGTTAAACTCTCAGTAGTGACATCTTCCCCATGTTCTCAAAGATAACAAATTTCTTCGACATCTTGCTTTCCTTGGTCTTCTTCGACATGACTCACCGATGGTTGTTCATTATCCTTTTGGAATAGGATTGATTCTTCTTCCTTCGGCGTCGTACTACTAGAGTCGAATAGTGCATTAGTAGGGCTTTGAAAAGATGTAGGTTGAGATGTACCTTTATCAAAAGAGGAGTATTTCTTCCGAAAAGTCTTGGATTCTTGTTGTTGGTAATGTTTGGGAACGAATCGCTCTCTCATGACTTTTTTTAGTTCAGCCCATGTTATTATTTTGGCTTCACCTTTGAGACTCCTATCTCGTTGTAATAAACGCCACCAGAGTACTGCATATTCCTCGAACTTTAGGGCCACTAATGGAGCTTGATCTTCCTTGGGATATCCGTAACAATCAAACAAAAAATCAACCCTATTTTCCCAATCACAATAACCATCAGGATCATACCTTCCTTGAAAAGAAGGTATTCTGAAATTTGGGATGGCCAAAGTGTGTGCGGTTCGCCTTGGTTCAGTTCACCTTTCTTCACAAAAATTGAACGAATGCTTCAGTTTGGTCAAGGAAGGCTTTCCTCGATTAGTAGAACCCTAAGTATCATGTTGTTTTGCACGAGGCTTGTTTTTGTGAAACATCCTGGAACACTCAAATTTACAAAGGTGAAAAGCAAAAGAAAGAAAACTAGGAATCTCACTAAACACTCCAAGAAAAAAATACTTAGCGAGGCAAGTAAGCCGATCTTGTACTCTTTAAAGATCTTCCTGCCACAAGACAAACAAGTCACAATCGGAGTTTTAATCCTAACAATGATTCTTAATTGTACTAGGAGTCCAAGGAAAGGCTTGACACCAATTGAAATATAGTCGCAAGAAGGAAGAATTACAATGCAACTTGATAGAGTAGCGCAATTGTGGATTTGGAAGCCTTCAATCAAGTTGTTGCAAGAACTAGGGGCTCTAGACTCAATCAAGAAGATTAGGAGCAGATCTGAAAATTCAAGAGAAAAGAGAAGGGCTTTTCTTGAAAAATTCAGATTCAAGGCTGGAAAATTAAAGAAACGAAGATAAGAAAGAAGATTAAGGATTAAATAATAAGAATTAAAACAAAAATATTGAAAAAGATTAAAAGAGAGGTAGATAAAACAAATCTGAAAATTCAGCTTTGTTTATGGCTATGGAGATGGCATGAAGTTGAAGATGGAGATGGCTTGATGGATTTGTGATGGTTTTGTCCTCGACACCCTCTTAGACGCAATTACCTAAGCAAGCAACCTCAAGCGGCTCTAACCCACCCTCCTAGACGCGATTACCTAGGCAAGCAAGAGTGTGAAGATGATCTCCCTCACAAGAACTCGTCGAACTTATGTTGAAGAAGACTTCTAAGGCACAAGTAATCAGCACTTGCAAAAACAAACTCACTAAATATTTCATTAATCAAAGAAAATCTCAATAATCTCAATTACAATGGTGGAGGTTTCATCCTTTTATAGGTGAAGGATAGCCAAAGCAATCTAACTTCTACTAAAACAAGGAAACCCTAATTTAATTAAAAAAATAAAAGAAAAACAGCCTTTAAACTACTTGTGCTTGGGCTGCAAGTGATAAGCTGATAAGTGCAAGTGATAAGTTGATAAGAGTTGCTTGGGAAAAGGGTGGCTGGTTCCTAAAGTAAAACCCTAAAAACATAATTTAAATGTTAATAATTAAGTTGGGCTAAGTCTAATTCGTCCAAAAGCCTTATATAATAGCTTTTGGGCTGAATTTTACAAAATCCCGTAATAATCCCGTATCCAGTTTTCTGAGTGCGCAGTCTTCAGTAAAATGAGTGTATCTTGAGTTTCCGAAGTCCGATTGATGCGTTTCAAGATGTGTTGGAAAGATAACTAAATTCCGGTCAATTTGTTAGAAGACAACTCTGCCCAGAAATGCCAGGATCCTATTCGAAATATCGTCTCAAGTTGGCTGACTTTCCAAACTTCACAAACAGATTCAGCTTCTTGTCCAATATGCATTGTTTTAGCCCTCTCATGCATGTATCATTCCCCCTCTACTCAAAAGGATTCGTTCTCGAATCAGAACCAGCAAAAGAATGACGTTTGACATTGGCAATCGAAAAGGAATATCTGTCATAGGTGGAGTGATCCAATTGAGCTCCTCTCAATGGTTCAATAAAATCCTGAAAAAAGAACTCAAAGCCACTCGAAACAATGATGTTATGGTTAGGTAAAAAAGAATCTCTCTTTATCTTTTTCTTGTCTTTTCCATTTGGACATTGTTCGACTTTTACCTCATGTTTCTTTTCACTCACCAAAATTGGGCCATTAATTTGACTTTTATTGCTCTCGGCCTCTTGACTCTTGGTCTTTTTCAAATAAGATAACTCACATACCCAATTCCTCTCACAAAAAATATCATCGAAATACAATTTATGTAGAGGATTAAGTGTTTCTAACAGAATGATAGGACGAGTATCAAATAAAGGGTTAGAATCACACTTACTTTCTTGGGAGGTTGTTGATGAATCAAGAGAACTCACTACTAAGCATGAAAGATTATCTTGATTTATGGGTTCAAGTGTTTCTTCTTCTGAAAGTATTTGCTCGTTATTGGGTAAGGTTAAAGTCTCGGTAGTGACATCTTCCCCATGTTCTCGAGGATAACAAATTTCTTCATCATCTTGTTTTCCTTGGTCTTCTTCGACATGACTCACCGATAGTTGTTCATTATCCCGTTGGACTAGCAATGATTCTTCTTCCTTCGGTGTCGTACTACTAGAGTCGAATAGTGCATTAGTAGGGCTGTGAAAAGATGATGGTTGAGATGTACCTTTATCAAAAGAGGGGTATTTCTTATGACAAGTCTTGGATTCTTGTCGTTGGTAATGTTTGGGAATGAATCGATCTCTCATGACCTTTTTAAGTTCAGGCCATGTTTTTATTTTGGCTTCACCATTGAGACGCATATCTCGTTGTAATAAACGCCACCATAGTACTGCATATTCCTCGAACTTTAGGGCCACTAATGAAGCTTGATCTTACTCGGGATATCCGTAACAACCAAACAGTAAATCAACCCTATTTTCCCAATCACAATAACCATCAGGATCATACCTTCCTTGAAAAGAAGGTATTCTGAATTTTGGGATGGCCAAAGTGTGTGCGGTTCGCCTTGGTTTAGTTTTCCTTTCTTCACAAAAATTGAACAAATGCCTCGGTTTGGTCAAGGAAGGCTTTCCTCAATAAGTGGAACCCAAAGTATCATGTTGTTTTGCACGAGGCTTGTCTCTGTGAAACATCCTGGAACACTCAAATTTACAAAGGTGAAAAATCAAAGAAAACTAGGAATCTCGCTAAACACTCCAAGAAAGAAATACTTAGTGAGACACGTAAGTTGATCTTGTGCTCTTTAAAGACCTTCCTGCCACAAGTTCAAAAAAATTATAATCGAAGTTCAATCCTAACAATGAATCCTAAAGGCTTTAAAAATCCAAAGAAAAGTTTGACACCAATTGAATTAGATGCAAGGAGAAATAAAAGTATGCAACTTTTTATTTCCTACTAACACAAGAAGCAAGAAAGTGTTAGATAATGTATAGAAGACAATAAAAAGGTAAAACAAATGAAAAACAAGTTGTTAAGAATGAAAGAAGATAAGAAAACCCGAAAAAACCCTGAAATTTGCAGCAACTTAATCCACTTTGTTCGAGGTGTTCCCGATGTCAAACAATTCTAAAATTTTATGTGGCGACTCCATCAATGGTGTAGATCTGATCTGGAAATTTTCAGCTCAAAATTCGTTCATTTGATTTTTGCGAAATTTCCCCTTTATAAGGCACAAGTAATCAGCACTTGCAAAAACAAACTCACTAAATATTTCATTAAACAAAGAAAATCTGAATAATCTGAATTACAATGGTGGAGGTATAGGTGAAGGATAGCCAAAATAATTTAACTTCTACTAAAACAAGGAAACCCTAATTTAATTAAAAAATTAAAGAAAAACAACCTTTAAACTCCTTGCGCTTGGGCTGCAAGTGATAAGCTGATAAGAGCTGCTTGGGAGAAGGGTGGCTGGTTCCTAAAGTATATAAAACCCTAAAAACATAATTTAAATGTTAATAATTAAGTTGGGCTAAGTCTAATTCGTCCAAAAGCTTTATATAATAACTTTTGGGCTGAATTTTACAAAATCCCGTAATAATCCCGTATCCAGTTTTCTGCATGCACAGTCTTTAGTAAAATGAACGTATCATGTGTTCCCGATGTCCGGTTGATGTGTTTCAAGATGCGTTGGAAAGGTAGCTGAATGTTGGTTAATTTGCTAGAAGACAAGTCTGCCCAGAAATGCCTGGATCCCATCCGAAAAGTCGTCGCAAGTTGACTGACTTTCCAGACTTCACAAACATATTCAACTTCTTGTCCAATATGCAATACTTTAGCCCTTCCATGCATGTATCAGCATGAAAGTACTAGGTGCATTAGTTAAACCAAAAGGCATTACTAACCATTCGTACGTAGCTTTGTTTTGAAGGTTGTCTTCCACTCATCGCCTTCTCGCATGCGAATCTGGTGATATCCACTCTTCAGGTCAATTTTGGAGAAGATGACAACTCCATAAAGCTCGTCCAACATATCATCAAGTCTTGGAATGGGATGATGATACTTAATTGTAATCTGGTTCACAGCTCTACAATCTACGCATACCCTCCAAGATCCATCTTTCTTCGGCACTAACAGCACCAGAACAGCACACGGACTCAAACTCTCTCGAATGTAACCCTTGTCCATCAACTCTGTAACTTGCCCTTGAAGCTCTTTCGTTTTTTCAGGGTTAGTTCGATAAGTTGGTCGATTTGGAATAGTAGCACCTGGAATGAAATCAATCTGGTCTTCAATGCCATGAAGAGGTGGCAATCCCTTCGGTGTTTCATCTGGAAACATGTCCTCAAATTCCAGCAAAAGAGATGAAATAGAAGCAGGCAGATCACAAGGAATCTCAGACAATAAACATTGATCTTTAAACAACAAAATAAACAAAAATTGCTGAGAGGAAAGACATTTCCTGATTTCCTTGCTACTGGCATACACATTCATCTTCTTTTTCCCACGAACTTCCTCAGCATTCTTTTGCAATCTTGCTTGATCTTCTTGCACTTGACTTGTCGTCAATGGTGCCAAGGTTATCTTCTTTCCTGCATGCATAAAAGAATACCTATTCGTAAAGCCGTCATGTGTCGTCTTCTTGTCAAACTGCCAAGGATGGCCCAATAGCAAATGGCTTGCATCCATTGCAACGACATCACAAAGTACTTCATCCTCGTACTTTCCAATGGCAAACAACACTAAAACTTGTTTCATCACTCCTATCTCTCCACCGTCATTCAGCCACTGTAATTTGTAAGGTTTGAGATGCTTTGTCGTCTTCAAACCTAATTATCAACCATCACAGAACTAGCAACATTAGTGCAACTACCACCATCAATAATCACAACACATACCTTATTATTCACGAGACATCTGGTGTGAAAGATGTTATCTCGTTGCTGTTCATCATGAATCAGTTGAGTATTCAGACTCCTTTTGACAACAAGTGCTTCACATGTGGCAAATGACTGCACATTTTCATCATCTTCTTTTGTGTCCACTGTAGGGGGTCCTGCTCGTCTTCCTCGGACTCAAACTCGATCTCGCCACTTTCTAACATCAACATGGTCTTCCGATTGGGGCACTGACTGGCGATATGTCCTCTTCCTAGACACTTGAAACACATAATGTCTCTCGAACGTTCATGTGTCACCACTTGCTTGTCACGCCTATTCTCAGTAATAGGAGTCTTCGGCTTGCTTGATTTTACCTTTTCGTGAATCTGTAGTGGTGCTTGTGGTGCAGGCTTCCTGAAATTGTTAGGGGCATTCAAAGAATTAGAAAATGACTTAAACGGAGTATTACCTCGATTTGAAGACTTTCGGCGTTGTTGTCGCTCAACTTTGATTAACATATGCACCATGTCATCCAACTCGACAAAATGCTGCAATTCAACAACATTAGCAATTTCGGAATTCAAACCTGCAAGGAAATGTGCCATAGTCGCCTCTCGATCTTCCACAACGTTCGCATGCATCATGACCATCTCCATCTCCTTGAAGTAGTCTTCAACACTCCTACTCCCCTGTTTCAAAGTTTGCAATTTCTGGAATAAATCATGATGATAGTGAGAGGGAACAAACCTCTTACGCATGATCTGTTTCATTTCTGCCCATGTTCTCACTGGACCCTCATCGGTGCATCTCCGGCTGATTAGCAATTGATCCCACCATATTAATGCATAATCTGTGAATTCCATCGCAACCAAGCAAGCCTTCTTTTGCTCCGAGTAGTTGTAACACTCGAACACATGCTCAACCTTGCTTTCCCAAGCAAGATATGCATCAGGATCTGTCTGTCCCTGAAATGATGGAATAGCAACTTTAATGTTAGATAAATTATCATCAAGTTGCGCACGACCTCGTTGATTCTGTCGCAGAGACTGGTCGACTTCATTCTCGTCGTTAATCTCATCATGGACAGAATGGGATCCACCCCATGAATTCTATCCATTCGAGATTGCAAAGGCTCCAATTCTTGTCTTAAAAGATGTTGAATTTCACGTGTAATGGCCTGCATTTGCAAATTTGGTGGTTGTCCACCTGGATTACTATAATTAGAACTTGCCATTTAAAACACTAAAACAAACAAAAAAAGATGTTATATGTTAGTATAATAAAGAAAAAGGACCTCACTATATCACGCTCAAGAAAGTTCTCAAGGATCACTCCAAAGAACAGTGCACTCAGAAAATAACACTCAGCGCTCGTGTTTCACTGGGAGAATGGTTGAATGGCTTTTATTGTCTCCCCTGATGTTCTCACCATGCTCAATGCCTTTTCCACTCGATCCCTCGCAAACAGTTCTTTAGGGAACTAACTTGATCCTCCAAACTCGTTAACTGTGTCTAACTTACAAGATAACGTAATGGTGGAAGAAACCAAAGTTAAAGATATAGGGCTGTTAGGATGAAATAAAAGAAAAGGCTGGAAACAAAGAAAAAAACAAGGCTGGAAAAAGAAAGAAAAAAATATATGTATAAGGCTGGAAAGAAAAAAATGAAGGAATAGAAACAACTTACTGCAAAGAAATGCTTACAACGATCCTATCACTGAACAAACAAGACCGAGTTGTTTCGGGTGATTTCGAAGCATTTCATGGCATAATTGAGCATTCTTCTTCATTTCGATGCATTACAACAACAAACAGCACTTTATATATGTAAAATACATCAAATATTCGAATCTGATTTTTTTTTTCTCAAAATTTTCAAATGGCTTTGACTTTTTGGTCAAACATTGACATTGATTTTTTTCCATAATTTTGAATTTCTTTTTTCTTTGTTTTTATTTTTTTGTTTTGTAGTGCAGAACATGCTAAAATCCAACCTGGCCCTGATACCATATGATAAAGGGGTACGTTGCTTCAGAAACAACGTTCCTTGTTTGTAAATGGATTTAGGATTGTAGCAAGCATTTCTCTGTAATAAAAACACAAGGGTGACGTTTTTAGGCTTTAAAATAACAAAGAAAAACGAAAGAAAATGAAAAGAGAGAAAGAATAAGGGTGTAGGAATTTCTAGACAGATTTGGACTCGAATGAAGATGAAGGCTTCAACGGGCTTTCAAGGCTGCATTTGAACGTCCAAAATGTGGCAGAAACGTTGCTGAAAAAATCAGCGGTTGATTCCCGACGACGAACTCAAAAGAACTCGAACAATATGTTGAACGAACCCGAATGGAATATGTTCTTCGTCAAACGGACTTGGACCCACTAGATAGCGATCTAGGAACTCGAAGTATCAAGGGAGATGACACAATCAAACAGAGCCTGAAAATGCCAAGTAGTTCTTCAAAGAACTGAATTTGAGAGTAAAACTCACAAAGTATAATTTCATACAATTGTCTAACCTTTATTACATTGTTTGAACACACACACACACACACATATATATATATATAGGGTACAAAGAGGGATAACCAAAATTACATGTGTGGCTAATATTAAAAGAGTTTTAAAAATTAAATTTGAGTGAAATAACTTCTTTTGGGCGCAATGCAAAGTGGACCAAGTGTTTGAATGCATAATACATATTTAACATGTGTTTAATCACTTGAAATTCAAACCAAGACCACTTGATCTTATCCCTTTAAAGTGCCGCACATTAGAGAGAGAGAGCTGTTTGATACGCTCCAACTCTCCAAATGACTTTGTTGAGAGAAGCTTTGATTGCCCGGACCTTTGAATGCAAGCAAGCCTTGTATCACGAACGTCTTTTTGAAGAAATGTTGATGGGATGGATGCGGAAGTATGGTGATAATGGAAGAATGAAGGATGTAATTTTGGTGAAGTGTTTAAGGGTGTTTAAGTGATGGAAATGGAAGGAAAAGGATGACAATGGATAGTATTCAAGGAATTAAAGAAGGAAACTATACAAAAGTATAATCCCGTTTCTTAAAGAATAAACCTTGAGGGTGGTAGATAAACTTAGACCAAATGGTTAAATAACCAAGTAATCTGAAGTATAGATGAAAATGAAAGGGAGACGCCACAAATCAATAAAGATTTGATAAGTCAAGAAGTTCTAAAAAGAACAAGCATGAGAGAAAACCTCACAAAGTATATTATATATTCTGAAAATTGTGTTTACAAAGGATGAAATGATCTCCTATTTATAGTTTCTAAGGGGTGTGGCCGAAAAGGCTTGTTACAAGGGTTGGAATGGTTCGGCTAGCATGTGCCTTCTCTTTATGGCCGAAATGGCATGATAAGTTGATGAAAGATGATGATAAGGGCATGGAAATGATTCAAAAAGTTGTAACTTCTCATAGGGAATTTTCCAGCCTGCACACCCTTTGGTAATCTGAAGATATCTCGAGCTCCCAATATCGGATTGATGTGTTTCAATATGTTCTGGAAACATAAGAGATAGGGGAACAAGTTTGATGACGACTTATTTTCTCAATTATGCACGGATCCTGCCTGAAAATGGCCAACAATCTGACAGATGGTTTTTTGGTGATGAATCTGCCCATGAAGAGTGATGCCCCTTTGTTTTGGCATCAAACTCAGATTTCCCTCCAAGGAGTGGCGCCCAAACATGTTTCCCTCCATGGCTGGTCGGTTGTGTCCATTGGGGATGGAACATGTCCTTCCATGGTTGAGCTGGAGGTTGTAGGGTGAGCTGAGATGAGCTGATTGAGCTGACTTGAGCTGGGCTAGCTAGCTGACTTAGCTAGCTGAAGGTGAGCAGTTGATTTGAGCTATTCCGAGCTGTTTTTAGCTAAGTGAGCTAGTCTTGAAGTGTCCTTGAGTTGTTCTCTAGCTACTATAGTGTTTTGGACCTGAAACGAATCCTCCTTTGCTCAGAAATCACTCTTTTGCTATTTGAGCACTTTGAAGCTGTTTTGAGTTGAATGAGCTGATCCTTTAGTGTCCTTGAGCTCTCTTAAGACTTCATGAGTGTCATTGAATCATTTGGCAGCTTGTAGAGTCTTGAAATGGCAAAACAATGTTTTGAGCTGATTCTGACACTTTGAGCTGGAACTGAGCTGTAGCACACTCCCTTGAGCTGTGTTAATATAACCTATGAAAAACAAATGATTTATATAAGTAATACTTCATTTAAATAGTATAAGGACTATAATGCATAAATTGAATGTAATGCTTTTAATGATGCAAACTTGTAATTTAAAGATGCAAAATATATGCTAAGTAAAGATGTGGATTATGTAATGCATGAATATCATATGATATACAAATGAATGATAACATATGATAATCCAAGCATATTATATAATGCATAAATAAGTAAATAGATAATGAAGTAAGGAAGAACTCCCTCTTCTTTCAGGCTTGATAAACAAGATGAAAGCATAGTGGATGTGAGTAGAAACGTGCACACATCACTGTTCAAATTAGGCCACACACTTGCATGGTTTCACACATGCACGCACATGCACATCACCTCACACACGTGCACCCGGGGCTGCTACACACTTGTAGGATACTCTCCCACATGTAGGATAACTTTTAGCTGGTTCTGGACTCATCAGCTGCATTTTAGCTAGTGGAGCTGAAGCTGAGCTTACTAGAGCTAGAATGAGCTGAATTCAGCTAGCTGGAAGTGAAGTGATCTGAGTTGAGCTTCTTACACTCCTTTGAGATGAAGGTGAGCTGCGTACACTCTCGTGAGCTTCTACACATCACCTCACACACGTGCACCCGGGGCTGCTACACACTTGTAGGACACTCTCCCACATGTAGGATAACTTTCAGCTGGTTCTGGACTCATCAGCTGCAGTTTAGCTAGTGGAGCTGAAGCTGAGCTTACTAGAGCTAGAATGAGCTGAATTCAGCTAGCTGGAAGTGAAGTGAGCTGAGTTGAGCTTCTTACACTCCTTTGAGATGAAGGTGAGCTGCGTACACTCTCATGAGCTTCAACCGAGCTAGCATGAAGCCTTTGAGCTGCTGCCCAATAGTGTACCTTCACTAAAACACAACAAACATGTATATACAGTCTTGCAACCTTATTTAAAACTTGTAAACACACTATAAGCATAATGTAAACACTTAACATATTATAAACATACTATAATCATAATGCAATCAAACTTAGCATAGTATATACATACTTAACATTCCTAATACGTAGTATAACCTAAATATGTCACATATCAACATGCAACACATTATAAACATTATGTTTTAAGGCATGAATCAGGAATTGTAGCACAAGTAAGGAAAAAGGCTTTGATACAAGGGTGTTGATGGTGAAAACAACATTCCTCGTTCATTCACGGATCTAGGATAATAGCAAGTATTTCTCTGCAACAAAAACAAACATGTATTTGTATTTAGATGTCAAAAATAAAGAAAAGAAGAAGAAAAAAATGAAAGAAAAATCAGAAATGGGAAGGAAGAAAGTTGCCGAAATAATTTAAGGACTAGGTGAAAGGTTGAATATGATATCTTCAAGCATTCAACAATGGCAGCAACATTCTTGGACTTGACACGAAGAACTCGAAAGAACTTCCATAATCTGTTATGCAAACCCGGATCGAATCTGTTCTACAATGTCGAAAGATAAACAAACTCCAAGGAAGAACTCGAACAATCTGTTGAACGAACCTGAACCTTATCTTGAATTTGATCGAACAAAGCACTTGGACCCTTCAATTATCTAACAATTGAGAACCTGAAGTATCAAGGAAAAGTTCTAAAAAGAACTAACTTTGAGAGAAAATTCTCACAATATATTTGATTCATAAAAATGTCTAACCAAATTACATTGTTTAAACACATATATATAGGTACAAGGGCTGCCAAATTCGTTTAAGTTGTGTGGCTGATATTAAAAGGAGTTTAAAAATTGAATTTGAGTGGAAATAACTCCTTTTGGGCGGACTCAATTGGCAGCCACAAGTTTAGGCGCCGAAAACACATAAAAATCACATTTAACATGTGATTTTTATGTTTGAAATTCAAACATAACCACTCGGGCTTATCCTTTCTTGCAAATGGCGCATAATGAAGGAGAAAACAGGCTGATTCGGCTACACATTCACACTCATGTGTCAAGCTGCCACGTGGGTGTTGGAGATGACCGGATGCCACCTAGGCTACCACATGTGCACTAGCACACTCCCCGATATGCAAGACGCTTTTCAGCTACTTCTGGATTTGTCAGCTGAAGTTGAGCTAGTGGAGCTAAAGTTGAGCTAAAATGAGCTAACTGAAAGTGTCAGGAGCTGAACTGAGCTGCCTTGAGCTGGAGATGAGCTGCATACACTCTGGTGAGCTGGAGTTGAGCTGCCTACACTCACTTGAGCTGGAATTGAGCTGCCTACACTCACTTGAGCTGGAATTGAGCTGCCTACACTCACTTGAGCTAGAGTTGAGCTAGCTACACACTCCTGAGCTAATGTCCTCCTAAGTACCTACATGAAAACAAAGCAAACACACATAAACAAATATAAACACACCATAAGTTATATCAAACTTATTCAAAACACACCAAACATACTATATACATAGTAAACACACTAATATAAATAATATAAGTATAAGAAATGTTACACATCAGTATGTAACAAAATAAAAAGCAAACTCCCTGAAAGTTTGAAGTTGCATCGTTGGGTGGCATAAACATGCTCACATCATCCCCCGCTTCTTTAATGCGATTTGTCCCCAAATCGACCCTCATTACAAAAGGGAACAATTTCGACTTTCGCTTGGCAGGGAACTTCCTCATCCTTCTTGCTCGGAACATATACCATCCTCTCGAATCAAGTTCTTTTACAAAGAACACAATTGGAAATGCCTTCTTTCTTGTACCTTTCCGAATAATGCATAACATAAAGTCAGACAATGCTCGTCGTGCATCCTTAAACCTGAAAAAAACGACATACAAAGGCAACTCCAAAGAACAACAAGAATCTCGACGATCATCCAGAATCACAACACAAGGTTGTTCACAATCCAATGTACAACCAAAGAAATCAGCATATAAAAATGAAAAATCAATAGTACAATGGAAAGGAACGTCAAACCGTGGTAAAGAAGGTTGCTGAATTTCTGGAAAGAATTTTAATGCACTAGACATACCAATAGTAGCAACCTTGGGAACTTCACATGGCATCACCTTCTTAACCTGCAATTTAGAAGAAGCAGTAGAAAAAAATATCGAATTAGATAATACCTGTGAATTTGCTTTCTTCTTTTCGCATTCATTCTTCTCTTTGTTGGCCTTCCAAGCTATAGTACTCGCTATCAAACGAACTTCGTCTTCATATAATTCACTTGGAGTCATAGGTGTCAAAGTTACATTTTTGCCCTCATGAGTAAAAGAGTATCGATTGGTGTAACAATTGTGCAAAACTCTCTTATCATACTGCCACGATCTTCCTAACAACAAATGACAATTATCCATAGAACAAACATCACAAGTTACCTCATCCTTGTATTTACCAATGAAAAATGGTATAACAACTTGTTCGGTAACTTTGATTTCAACACCATCATTCAACCATTGTAACTTGTACGGATTGGGATGTGTGGTCTTCTTCAGTCTTAACTTGTCAACCATGAGAGTACTAGCAACGTTAGCACAACTACCACTATCAATAATCACAATACATACCTTGTCGTTCACGTTGCATCTCGTATGGAAGAGGTTGTTTCGTTGCGGTTCATCCTGTGATCGTTGATCATTCAGACTTCTCTTGTCAAGAAGTGCTTCACTGATAGCCAATGTCTGTACATTGTCATCATTTATATCTTCATGGACAGAATGGGAACCACCCCCATCTAATCTATCCAATTGAGAATGTATAGGTTTCAATGCATTAGCAATCACTCGTTGTATCATTCTCTCTAAGGTTTGCATTTGAGGAATCGGTGGATCCTGGTCAACCGTGTGATCATCGGAAGCTGCCATAATTAACAACAAAAACAAACAAAAGAAAACAATATTATAGGTTAGTAAAATAAACAAAAAAGAACCTCACAGCACACACAATCAAAACCTCGCAGATGTCACTCCAAAGAACATTGCACTAAAAAATTAACACTCAGCGCTCGTGTTTCACTTGGGAGAAGACTTGAATCGCTCTTTTTGTCTCCCCTTCTGATCTCACATGTTCAGTTTGCCTTTTCCCTCAATCTCTCGCACTTAGTTCTTTAAAGGAACTAATTCCGACGTTTCAGATTCTACAAGTGTTGTCAAATTGCAAGGAAAACAACGGGTGACGGGAAAATATTGTTAGAACAAAGATAAGGGTTAGGAATTAAAGAAACAACAATGAAAGTTTGAGAAATTGGGGCTGAAAAGAAAACAACAAAATGAAATGAAAGAAAGAAAGGATGCTAAAAGAACAAGAATTTAGCAACTTATTCAGTAGAAATGCTTACCACCATCCTATCTCCGGAATAAACAAGAAAAGTTGATTTCGGGTGATTTTAAGGTATTTCAAGGTAAGATAAGCATATCCTTCATCATTTCACGTCCAGACAGCACATGTTAACACAAAATACCCCAAATATTCGAAACTGATTTTTTTTTTCAATTTTTCTGATTTTTTTTACTTTTTGGTCAAACTTTGAATTTTGACTTTTTTTGAATTTCGAACTGTTTTTTTTTTACTTCTTAAAATGCAAAAAATGCTAAAATCCAACCTAGGCTCTGATTACCTTATGATACAAGGGTGTTGATGGTGAAAACAACATTCCTCGTTCATTCACGGATCTAGGATAATAGCAAGTATTTCTCTGCAATAGAAACAAACATGGATTTGTATTTAGATGTCAAAAATAAAGAAAAGAAGAAGAAGAAAAATGAAAGAAAAATCAGAAATGGGAAAGAAGAAAGTTGCCGAAATAATTTAAGGACTAGGTGAAAGGTTGAAGATGATATCTTCAAGCATTCAACAATGGCAGCAACGTTCTTGGACTTGACACGAAGAACTCGAAAGAACTTCCATAATCTATTATGCAAACCCGGATCGAATCTGTTCTACAATGTCGAAAGATGAACAATAAAAGAAAACTAGGAATCTCACTAAACACTCCAAGAAAGAAATACTTAGTGAGGCAAGTAAGTTGATCTTGTGCTCTTTAAAGACCTTCCTGCCACAAGTTCAAAAAAAATTATATTCGAAGTTCAATCCTAACAATGAATCCTAAAGGCTTTAAGAATCTAAAGAAAAGTTTGACACCAATTGAATTAGTTGCAAGGAGAAATAAAAGTATGCAACTTTTAATTTCCTACTAACACAAGAAGCAAGAAAGTGTTAGATAATGTACAGAAGACAATAAAAGGGTAAAACAAATGAAAAAACAAGTTGTTAAGAATGAAAGAAGATAAGAAAACCCGAAAAAAACCCTGAAATTTGCAGCAACTTAATCCACTTTGTTCGAGGTGTTCCCGATGTCAAAAAATTCTGAAATATTATGTGGCGATTCCTCCAATGGTGTAGATCTGATCTTGAAATTTTCAGCTCAAAATTCGTTCGTTTGATTTTTGCAAATTTTCCACTTTTATTCGAATTTTTCACCCAAAACGCCAAAATTCTTGCCAAGAATCGTCCCAAATCTGATACTAAATGATAGATTAGCGCAATTGTGGATTTGGAAGCCTTCAATCAAGTTATTGCAAGAACTAAGAGCTCTAGACTCAATCAAGAAAGTTGGGGGCAGATCTGAAAATTCAATAGAAAAGAGGACTTTTCTTGAAAATTTCAGATTCAAGTCTGGAAATTTAAAGAAAAGAAAAAATAAGAAAGATTAGAAGATGAATAATAAGAATATAACGAAAAAGATTAAAAAAGATGCAGAGAAAGATAGGTAAAACAAATCTGAAATTTCCAGCTTTGTTTATGGAATTATGGGAGATGGCGTGAAGATTTAAGATGAAGATGGCTTGTGATTTGTTGTTGTTTTTTTTTGTCCTCGGCACCCTCTTAGATGCAATTATCTAAGCAAGCAACCTCAAGCGGCTCTAACCCACCCTCATAGAAGCAATTACCTAGGCAAGCAAGAGTGTGAAGATGATCTCCCTCACAAGAACTTGTCGAACTTATGTTGAAGAAGACTTCTAAGGCACAAGTAATCAGCACTTGCAAAAACAAACTCACTAAATATTTCATTAGTCAAAGAAAATTTGAATAATCTAAATTACAATGGTGGAGGCTTCATCCTTTTATAGGTGAAGGATAGCCAAAGTAATTTAACTTCTACTAAAATAACGAAACCCTAATTTAATTATAAAAATAAAAGAAAAACAGCCTTTAAACTCCTTGTGCTTCGGCTACAAGTGATAAGCTGAAAAGTGCAAGTAATAAGCTTATAAGAGCTGCTTGGGAGAAGGGTGGCTGGTTCCTAAAGTATATAAAACCCTAAAAACATAATTTAAATGTTAATAATTAAGTTGGGCTAAGTCTAATTCGTCCAAAAGCTTTATATAATAGCTTTTGGGCTGAATTTTACAAAATCTAGTAATAATCATGTATCCAGTTTTCTGCATGCGCAGTCTTCAGTAAAATGAATATATCTTGAGTTCCCGATGTTCGATTGATTCGTTTCAAGATGCATTGGAAAGGTAACTGAATATTGGTTAATTTGCTAGAAGACAACTTTGCCCAGAAATGTCGGCATCCCATCCGGAAAGTCGTCGCAAGTTGGCTGATTTTCCAGACTTCACAAACAGATTCAGCTCCTTGTCCAATATGCATTGCTTTAGCTCTACCATGCATGTATCATTCCCCCTCTCCTCAAAACGATTTGTCCTCGAATCAGAAACAACAGAAGAAGGACATTTAACAATGGCAATAAAAAAGGAATCTTTGTCATAGGTGGAGAGATCAAATTGAGCTCCTCTCAACGGTTCAACAAAATCCTGACAAAAGAACTCAAAGCCACTCGAAACAATGATGTTATGGTTAGGTAAAAAAGAATCTCTCTTTATCTTTTTATCTCCTTTTTCATTTGGACATTGTTCAACTTTTACCTCATGTTTCTTTTCACTCACCAAAATTGGGCCATTAATTTGACTTTTATTGCTCTCGGCCTCTTGATTCTCGGTCTTTTTCAAATAAGATAACTCACATACCCAATTCCTCTCACAAATAATATCATCGAAATACAATTTCTGTAGAGGATGGAGTGTTTCTAACATAATGATAGGACGAGAATCAAATAAAGGGTTAGAATCACACTTACTTTCTTGTGAGGTTGTTCATGAATCAAGAGAACTCACTACTAAGCATGAAAGATTGTCTTGATTTATGGGTTCAAGTGTTTCTTCTTCAGAAACGTCATCTTCTGAAAGTATTTGCTCATTATTGGGTAAGGTGAAACTCTCAGTAGTGATATCTTCCGCATGTTCTCGAGGATAACAAATTTCTTCGTCATCTTGTTTTCCTTGGTCTTCTTCGACATGACTCACCGATGATTGTTCATTATCCTATTGACTAGCAATGATTTTTCTTCCTTCGGTGCCATACTACTAGAGTCGAATAGTGCATTAGTAGGGCTGTGAAAAGATGAAGGTTGAGATGTATCTTTATCAAAAGAGGGGTATTTCTTATGACAAGTCTTGGATTCTTGTCGTTGGTAATGTTTGGGAACGAATCGCTCTCTCGTGACCTTTTTAAGTTCAGCCCATGTTCTTATTTTTGCTTCACCATTGAGACGCCTATCTCGTTGTAATAAACGCCACCATAGTACTGTATATTCCTCGAACTTTAGGGCCACTAATTGATAGAGTAGCGCAAAATTGGATTTGGAAGCCTTCAATCAAGTTGTTCCAAGAACTAGGGGCTCTAGACTCAATCAAGAAGATTAGGAGCAGATCTAAAAATTCAAGTGAAAAGAGAAGGGTTTTTCTTGAAAATTTCAGATTCAAGGCTGGAAAATCAAAGAAACAAAGATAAGAAAGAAGATTAGGGGATAAATAATAAGAATTAAAACAAAAAGATTGAAAAAGATTGATGGAGAGGTAGATAAAAAAACTGAAAATTCAGCTTTGTTTATGGCTATGGAGATGGCATGAAGTTGAAAATGGAGATGGCTTGATGTATTTGTGATGGTTTTGTCCTCGGCACCCTCTTAGACGCAATTACCTAAGCAAGCAACCTCAAGCGGCTCTAACCCACCCTCCTAGACGCAATTACCTAGGCAAGCAAGAGTGTGAAGATGATCTCCCTCACAAGAACTCGTCGAACTTATGTTGAAGAAGACTTCTAAGGCACAAGTAATCAGCACTTGCAAAAACAAACTCACTAAATATTTCATTAGTCAAAGAAAATCTGAATAATCTAAATTACAATGGTGGAGGCTTCATCCTTTTATAGGTGAAGGATAGCCAAAGTAATTTAACTTCTACTAAAACAACGAAACCCTAATTTAATTAAAAAAATAAAAGAAAAACAACCTTTAAACTCCTTGTGCTTGGGCTGCAAGTGATAAGCTGAAAAGTGCAAGTAATAAGCTGATAAGAGCTGCTTGGGAGAAGGGTGGCTGGTTCCTAAAGTATATAACACCCTAAAAACATAATTTGAATGTTAATAATTAAGTTGGGCTAAGTCTAATTCGTCCAAAAGCTTTATATAATAGCTTTTGGGCTGAATTTTACAAAATCCAGTAATAATCCTGTATCCAGTTTTCTGCATGCCCAGTCTTCAGTAAAATGAATGTATCTTGAGTTCCCGATGTTCGATTGATGCGTTTCAAGATGCATTGGAAAGGTAACTGAATATCGGTTAATTTGCTAGAAGACAACTTTGCCCAGAAATGCCGCCATTCAATCCGGAAAGTCGTCGCAAGTTGGCTGACTTTCCAGACTTCACAAACAGATTCAGCTCCTTGTCCAATATGCATTGCTTTAGCTCTCCCATGCATGTATCATTCCCCCTCTCCTCAAAACGATTCGTCTTCGAATCAGAAACAACAGAAGAATGACATTTAACAATGACAATAAAAAAGGAATCTTTGTCATAGGTGGAAAGATCCAATTGAGCTCCTCTCAACGGTTCAACAAAATCCTGACAAAAGAACTCAAAGCCACTCGAAACAATGATGTTATGGTTAGTTAAAAAAGAATCTCTCTTTATCTTTTTATCTCCTTTTTCATTTGGACATTGTTCCACTTTTACCTCATGTTTCTTTTTACTCACCAAAATTGGGCCATTAATTTGACTTTTATTGCTCTCAGCCTCTTGATTCTCGGTCTTTTTCAAATAAGATAACTCACATACCCAATTCCTCTCACAAATAATATCATCGAAATACAATTTCTGTAGAGGATGGAGTGTTTCTAACATAATGATAGGACAAGAATCAAATAAAGGGTTAGAATCACACTTACTTTCTTGGGAGGTTGTTGATGAATCAAGAGAACTCACTACTAAGCATGAAAGATTGTCTTGATTTATGGGTTCAAGTGTTTCTTCTTCAGAAATGTCATCTTCTGAAAGTATTTGCTCATTATTGGGTAAGGTGAAACTCTCAGTAGTGATATCTTCCGCATGTTCTCGAGGATAACAAATTTCTTCGCCATCTTGCTTTCCTTGGTCTTCTTCGACATGACTCACTGATGGTTGTTCATTATCCTATTGACTAGCAATGATTCTTCTTCCTTCGGTGCCATACTACTAGAGTCAAATAGTGCATTAGTAGGGCTGTGAAAAGATGAAGGTTGAGATGTATCTTTATCAAAAGAGGGGTATTTCTTATGACAAGTCTTGGATTCTTGTCGTTGGTAATGTTTGGGAACGAATCGCTCTCTCATGACCTTTTTAAGTTCAGCCCATGTTCTTATTTTTGCTTCACCATTGAGACGCCTATCTCGTTGTAATAAACACCACCATAGTACTGTATATTCCTCGAACTTTAGGGCCACTAATTGATAGAGTAGCGCAAAATTGGATTTGGAAGCCTTCAATCAAGTTGTTCCAAGAACTAGGGGCTCTAGACTCAATCAAGAAGATTAGGATCAGATCTAAAAATTCAAGTGAAAAGAGAAGGGTTTTTCTTGAAAATTTCAGATTCAAGGCTGGAAAATCAAAGAAACAAATATAAGAAAGAAGATTAGGGGATAAATAATAAGAATTAAAACAAAAAGATTGAAAAAGATTGATGGAGAGGTAGATAAAAAAACTGAAAATTCAGCTTTGTTTATGGCTATGGAGATGGCATGAAGTTGAAAATGGAGATGGCTTGGTGTATTTGTGATGGTTTTGTCCTCGGCACCCTCTTAGACGCAATTACCTAATCAAGCATCCTCAAGCGGCTCTAACCCACCCTCCTAGACGCAATTACCTGGGCAAGCAAGAGTGTGAATATGATCTCCCTCACAAGAACTCGTCGAACTTATGTTGAAGAAGACTTCTAAGGCACAAGTAATCAGCACTTGCAAAAACAAACTCACTAAATATTTCATTAGTCAAAGAAAATTTGAATAATCTAAATTACAATGGTGGAGGCTTCATCCTTTTATAGGTGAAGGATAGCCAAAGTAATTTAACTTCTACTAAAACAACGAAACCCTAATTTAATTAAAAAAAAAGAAAACAGCCTTTAAACTCCTTGTGCTTGGGCTGCAAGTGATAAGCTGAAAAGTGCAAGTAATAAGCTGATAAGAGCTGCTTGGGAGAAGGGTGGCTGGTTCCTAAAGTATATAAAACCCTAAAAACATAATTTAAATGTTAATAATTAAGTTGGGCTAAGTCTAATTCGTCCAAAAGCCTTATATAATAGCTTTTGGGCTGAATTTTACAAAATCCAGTAATAATCATGTATCCAGTTTTCTGCATGCGCAGTCTTCAGTAAAATGAACGTATCTTGAGTTCCCGATGTTAGATTGATACGTTTAAAGATGCGTTGGAAAGGTAACTGAATAGCGGTTAATTTGCTAGACGACAACTTTGCCCAGAAATGCCGGCATCCCATCCGGAAAGTCGTCGCAAGTTGGCTGACTTTCCAGACTTCACAAACAGATTCAGCTCCTTGTCCAATATGCATTGCTTTAGCTCTCCCATGCATGTATCATTCCCCCTCTCCTCAAAACGATTCTTCCTCGAATCAGAAACAACAGAAGAAGGACATTTAACAATGGCAATAAAAAAGGAATCTTTGTCATAGGTGGAGAGATCCAATTGAGCTCCTCTCAACGGTTCAACAAAATCCTGACAAAAGAACTCAAAGCCACTCGAAACAATGATGTTATGGTTAGGTAAAAAAGAATATCTCTTTATTTTTTTATCTCCTTTTTCATTTGGACATTGTTCCACTTTTACCTCATGTTTCTTTTCACTCACCAAAATTGGGCCATTAATTTGACTTTTATTGCTCTCGGCCTCTTGATTCTCGGTCTTTTTCAAATAAGATAACTCACATACCCAATTCCTCTCACAAATAATATCATTGAAATACAATTTCTGTAGAGGATGGAGTGTTTCTAACATAATGATAGGACGAGAATCAAATAAAGGGTTAGAATCACACTTACTTTCTTGGGAGGTTGTTGATGAATCAAGAGAACTCACTACTAAGCATGAAAGATTGTCTTGATTTATGGGTTCAAGTGTTTCTTCTTCAGAAACGTCATCTTCTGAAAGTATTTGCTCATTATTGGGTAAGGTGAAACTCTCAGTAGTGATATCTTCCGCATGTTCTCGAGGATAACAAATTTCTTCGTCATCTTGTTTTCCTTGGTCTTCTTCGACATGACTCACCGATGGTTGTTCATTATCCTATTGACTAGCAATGATTCTTCTTCCTTCGGTGCCATACTACTAGAGTCGAATAGTGCATTAGTAGGGCTGTGAAAAGATGAAGGGTAAGATGTATCTTTATCAAAAGAGGGGTATTTCTTATGACAAGTCTTGGATTCTTGTCGTTGGTAATGTTTGGGAATGAATCGCTCTCTCATGACCTTTTTAAGTTCAGCCCATGTTCTTATTTTTGCTTCACCATTGAGACGCCTATCTCGTTGTAATAAACGTCACCATAGTACTGTATATTCCTCGAACTTTAGGGCCACTAATTGATAGAGTAGCGCAAAATTGGATTTGGAAGCCTTCAATCAAGTTGTTCCAAGAACTAGGGGCTCTAGACTCAATCAAGAAGATTAGGAGCATATCTAAAAATTCAAGTGAAAAGAGAAGGGTTTTTCTTGAAAATTTCAGATTCAATGCTGGAAAATCAAAGAAACAAAGATAAGAAAGAAGATTAGGGGATAAATAATAAGAATTAAAACAAAAAGATTGAAAAAGATTGATGGAGAGGTAGATAAAAAAATCTGAAAATTCAGCTTTGTTTATGGCTATGGAGATGGCATGAAGTTGAAAATGGATATGGCTTGATGTATTTGTGATGGTTTTGTCCTCGGCACCCTCTTAGACGCAATTACCTAAGCAAGCAACCTCAAGTGGCTCTGACCCACCCTCCTAGACGCGATTACCTTGGCAAGCAGGAGTGTGAAGATGATCTCCCTCACAAGAACTTATCGAACTTATGTTGAAGAAGACTTCTAAGGCACAAGTAATCAACACTTGCAAAAACAAACTCGCTAAATATTTCATTAATCAAAGAAAATCTCAATAATCTGAATTACAAAGTTGGAGGCTTCAACCTTTTATAGGTGAAGGATAGCCAAAGTAATTTAACTTCTACTAAAACAAGGAAACCCTAATTTAATTAAAAAATAAAAGAAAAACAGCCTTTAAACACCTTGTGCTTGGGAGAAGGGTGGCTGATTCCTAAAGTATATAAAAACCTAAAAACATAATTTAAATGTTAATAATTAAGTTGGGCTAAGTCTAATTCGTCCAAAAGCTTTATATAATAGCTTTTGGGCTGAATTTTACAAAATCCCGTAATAATTTCGTATCTAGTTTTCTGCATGCACAGTCTTCAGTAAAATGGGTGGATCTTGAGTTCCTGATAACCGATAGATGCGTTTCAAGATGCGTTGGAAAGGTAACTGAATGACGGTCAATTTGCTAGAAGACAACTCGGCCCAGAAATGCTCGGATCCCATCCGAAATGTCGTAGCAATTTGGATGACTTTCCAGACTTCACAAACAGATTCAACTTCTTGTCCAATATGCATTGCTATAGCCCTCCCATGCATGTATCATTCCCCCTCTCCTAAAAAGGATTCGTCCTCGAATCAGAAATAGCAAAAGAAGGACGTTTAACAATGGCAATCAAAGAGGAATCTTTGTCATAGGTGGAGTTATCCAATTGAGCTCCTCTCAATGGTTCAACAAAATCCTGAAAAAACAACTCAAAGCCACTCAAAACAATGATGTTATGGTTAGGTCGAAAACAATCTCTCATTATCTTTTTCTTGCCTTTTTCATTTGGACATTGTTCGACTTTTACTTCATGTTTCTTTTCACTCACCAAAATTGGGCCATTAATTTGACTTTTATTGCTCTCGGCCTCTTGACTCTCGGTCTTTTTCAAATAAGATAACTCACATACCCAATTCCTCTCACAAATAATATCGTCGAAATACAAATTCTTTAGAGGATGAAGTGTTTCTAACATATTGATAGGACGAGAATCAAATAAAGGGTTAGAATCACACTTACTTTCTTGGGAGGTTGTTGATGAATCAAGAGAACTCACTACTAAGCATGAAAGATTGTCTTGATTTATGGGTTCAAGTGTTTCTTCTTCCGAAACGTCATGATGTGTGCACGTTCACCGGCAAGTTTTGCACACTTTCATGTTGTGTTTTAAACATGAAAGACACAAAAGTTTTCTTTACTTCTCTCATATTACTTACTTTTTCTACAATCATTTCTGGTTATTTAGATTCATGTTATCACATCATACTCTGTATATGTTTTGCATACTTTATTTTCATGACCTTAGCGTGTTATATGTGATACCCATACTTAAGCTTAAAACCACATCTTTACTTAGCAAATGTTTGCATCTTTAGATTATAGTTTGCATCATTTAAAACTTTACTTTATACTTATAAATTATAGTCCCTATACTATTTAAATGAGACATTACTTATATAATTCATTGTTTTCTTCATAGGTTATATTAACACAACTCAAGGGAGTGTGCTACAGCTCGGGTTCAGCTCAAAGTGTCAGAATCAGCTCAAAATGTTGTTTGGCCGTTTCAAGACTCTACAAGTTGCCAAATGGTTCGAGGACACTTATGAAGTCTTAAAAGAGCTCAAGGGCACTAAAGGACCAGCTCACTCAGCTCAAAACAGCTTCAAAGAGCTCAAATAGCAAAAGGGTATGATAAAGGGGTATGTTGCTTCAGAAACAATGGTCCTTTGTTTGTAACGGATCTAGGATTGTAGCAAGCATGTTTCTGCAATAACACAATGTTATGGATGTTAGAAAGATGTTAAAACAACAAGAACAAAAAAAACGAAAATAAAGAAGGAAATGAGAAGAAGGAATTTTCTGGCAGTTTCGGAATTCAAATGTTGATGAATGCTTCAAAGGGCTTTCATGGCAGCAAATGAACGACTAAAATGACAGAAAATTGGTGTTGAAGTTGCTGGAAATTAACAAGACGTTGAACTCGAAATAACCCGAACAATATACTGAGCGGACCCGAATCGAATACATTCTTCGCCAACGGACTTGGACCCTCTAGATAGCGATCTAGGAACCCGAAGTATCAAGGAGGATGACACAATCAAACAAAGTCTGAAAATGCCAAAGAAGTTCAATGAAGAACTGAAATTGAGAGAAAAACTCACAATAATTTTGTTTCATAAAAATTGTCTAACCTTGTTCATACAAATTTAACAAATATATATAGGGAAAAACAAGGGAGAGGGCGCCCAAATTAGTGGCTGAGTTTGAATTGAAAATAAACACATGTTAAATGTGTTTAAAAATGCAAAAGAAATCTGCCAATAACCTCCCCCAAATTGCAGCACATGTGATGATAATTTGTGGCTGAGTTTGAACGAAATTAACACATGTTAAATGTGTTCAAATTTCAAAAAAAGGTGGCTGATAACTTCTCTTCAAAATGGCGCCCAAATTGCTTCAAATCTGCCACATGCTTGCACACACATGCACATTCTGTCCACACATGCCGTGCACATGCTTGAAGAGATGTAGGACGCCCCACATGCTGCTCACATGCTTGTAGGACACTCTCCCATATGTAGGACACCTTTGAGCTGCTTCTGGACTTGTTAGTTGGAGTTGAGCTAGTGGAGCTAAAGTTGAGCTGACTGGAGCTGAAACGAGCTGAATTCAGCTAGTTGGGAGTGAAGTGAGCTGAGTTGAGCTGCCTATACTCCTTTGAGCTGAAGATGAGCTACGTACACTAATACGGACACGGCCCCGTATACGTGAACGTTGAACTTGCGGAAGCGGATAAGGATGTTGGCGTGAATGTTGGATCGGTAAAAAGATGGCTGAAGATAGGCGATGACGATGTAGATGGAAGATAAATGGATAAATTGTCCTCGGCACCCTCTTGATCGCAATTAACCAAGAAAGCATCCTCAAACGGCTCTAACCCACCCTCCTAGACGCAGTTACCTAGGCAAGCAGGAGTGTGAAGAATAGCAACAAATTCTTACGAACTTGAAGAATCGCTTCTAAAATAAAGAACACAAGTTATACTTCTTGCAAGTCTGAACTCAAAAGAGAACTTTTTTAATCATTCAAATCTTAATTACAATGTGGTTGAAGCCTCCTTATATAAGCCTTGGAGAAGTTCTAATCCTAGTAAACTTAAGAAATTAAATACAATAAATAAATGCTAAAATCTAATCTCCTAATTACATAAGTAACTTCTAATAATAAATAAATATTGAAAATAAAATCCTAATTAAATAAATCTGATCCTAATAGATATTGCAGAATCCTATATTGATTTAAATTACAAATAATCAAATAAAATTATGAAAATTCGTAATTATCCAAAAAAACTCGTATTAATCCCGTATAGGAAATTCTGCATGCGCTGTCTTTTCCAAAATAGACGTAACTTGAGTTCCAGATGTCCGATTGAGGCGTTTCAAGATCCGTTGGAAAGCTAATTGACAGCCGGACAAGTTTCAAGAAGACATGTTGACCTATAAGTGCCTGGATCCCATCCAAAAAGGGGTCGCAAGTTGACTGACGTTTCTGACCTGTAAAACAATTTTAACTTCTTTTCCAAGATGATTAGTTTCACCCCTCTCATGCTTGTATCATACACTCCCGTGAGCTTCATCCGAGCTAAGTTTAAGCCTTTGAGCTGCTGCCCTTTTATTGTAACTATATGAAAACAAAAGAAACACACTCAGAGCATTGTAAACTTATTGAAAATATTCAAGCAAGCTACAAAACAATGCACCCTTATTGTTTTAACACACAACAAGCTAACATAGCTTAACATAAAATATTATAAGCTGGCAATCTATCTAAAACACACTTAACATAATATATACATAGCAAACACACTTATATAAGTAGTATAGTATATGTATGTCACATATCAGCATGCAACACATTATAAAGCCTATGGAACACATTATAAAGCCTATGTTCTAAGGCATGAACATGCTCGAATGAATCAGTAAGAAAAAGGGCTTCCCTGAATTTCTTTGCCTTAGAACGAGTGATGGGTCCTGTTGGTAAGACCTCCGGATCAGCTTGTTTGTTCTGAACTGATGTGCTCACATCATCCCCCCCTTCTTGAAAAGGATTTGACCTCAAATCTGTAGAGTCATCAAAAGGGGTTAAGTCACAAACATTAAAAGTGGCACTCACATTATAATCTCCCGGTAAGTCTATCTTGTAGGCATTGTCGTTCACTTTCGCCAACACCTGGAAAGGACCATCTCCGCGCGGTAACAGTTTGGACCGCCTTTGGGCTGGAAATCTTTCCTTTCAGAAATGAACCCAAACCCAGTCTCCAACTTCGAAGGTGACTCGCTTTCTTCCCTTGTTTGCTTGCTTTTCATATTGTTGAGTCCTTCGCTCAAGATTCTCCTTCACTTGCTGATGCAACTTCTTGACATATTTTGTTTTCGCTTGACCGTCCATGTTCATCACCTGTTCCTGTGGCAGAGGTAACAAATCTAGAGGCGTAATGGGGTTAAAACCATAAACAACCTCAAATGGTGACATCTTAGTAGCAGAATGAATGGCATGATTATATGCAAATTCAACATGTGGCAAACAATCCTCTCAAGTCCTAATGTTCTTTTTAATGATGGAACGAAGTAAAGTAGATAAAACACGATTAACAACCTTAGTTTGTCCATCAGTTTGGGGATGGCAAGTAGTAGAAAACATAAGTTTCGTACCTAGTTTGCTCCAAAGAGTCCTCCAGAAGTGACTCAAAAACTTTACATCCCTGTCAGAAACAATCGACCTAGGAATACCATGTAAACGAACAATCTCTCTAAAGAACAAGTTTGCCACATTAACAGCATCATCAGTCTTACGGCATGCAATGAAATGTGCCATCTTAGAGAATCTATCAACCACAACAAACACACTATCTCTACCAGTCCTAGTTCGAGGCAATCCCAAAACAAAATCCATAGAAATGTCGGTCCAAGGGGATTCAGGAATAGGTAAAGGTAAGTACATACCGTGTGGTGAAACCTTCGACTTTGCTTTCTTGCAAGTCACACAACGATCACAGTACCTTTCAACATCGCAACGCATCTTGGGCCAAAACAGATGCTCCTTCAAGGTATGTAATGTCTTGGTGACTCCAAAGTGACCCATCAAACCACCTTCATGTGTGTCGCATATCAGAATGTCACGCATCGAACCCTGTGGAATGCATATCCTATTTTCTTTGAAAAGATAACCATCATGCCTGTAAAATTTTCCATCTGCACCTTTTTCACAAGCAACATACTTATCACGAAAATCAGGATCATCAGAATACAACTCTCTAATATATGCAAATCCAATCAGATGTGAATCTAAATAACTCAACAGGGCATACCTACGTGATAACACATCAGCAACAACATTTTCTTTCCCTTTCTTGTAACGAATGACATAAGGAAAAGACTCTAAAAATTCAATCCATTTTGCATGTCTTTTGTTCAATTTATGCTGACTCGTTATGTATCTCAAAGCCTCATGATCGGTGTGAATGACAAATTCCTTAGGCAACAAGTAATGTTGCCAAGTCTCTAAAGACCTAATCAATGCATACATCTCTTTGTCATAAATAGGATAATTCAATGTAGCTCCACTTAGTTTCTCACTAAAGTATGCTATAGGTCTCTTTTCCTGCATTAAAACAGCGCCTATACCTATGCCAGATGCATCACATTCAATCTCAAAAGTTTTATCAAAATTAGGCAAGGCTAACACTGGTGCTCTAGTCAAACAATCCTTAATTTTCAGAAACGCATCTTCTTGTTCTTTACCCCACAAGAAGCTCGAATTCTTCTTAATGATCCAGGTTAAGGGGCGATAATAGAACTGAAGTTAGGGACAAACCGATGGTAAAAACTCGCTAAACCATGAAAAGATCTGACCTGAGTAATTGATGTCGGTCGTGGCCATTCCTGAATTGCTCGGATTTTCTCAGGATCGACTTCCACACCCTGTTCACTAACAATGTAACCAAGAAATGTAAGTTTGTTAGTGCAAAACACACACTTCTCTAGGTTACCAAACAAACGTTCTTCTCGTAAAACCTGCAAAACAGCTTTCAAATTCTCTGCATGATCTGGTAAAGTTTTACTGTAAATCAAAATGTCATCGAAGTAAACAACACAAAACCTACCAATGAAAGGTCGTAGAACATGATTCATCAAACGCATGAAAGTACTAGGTGCATTAGTTAACCCAAAAGGCATTACTAACCATTTGTACAAACCTAGCTTCGTTTTGAAGGTTGTCTTCCACTCATCACCTTCTCGCATGTGAATCTGATGATAGCCGCTCCTTAAGTCAATTTTGGAGAAGATGACGGCTCCGCAAAGCTCGTCCAACATATCATCAAGTCTTGGAATGGGATGACGATACTTAATTGTGATCTGATTCACAGCTCGACAATCTACGCACATCCTCCAAGAACCATCTTTCTTCGGCACCAACAGTACCGGAACAGCACACGGACTCAAGCTCTCTCGAATGTAACCCTTGTCCATCAACTCTGTAATCTGTCTTTGAAGTTCTTTCGTCTCTTCGGGGTTGGTTTGATAAGCTGGCCGGTTCGGAATAGTAGCACCTGGAATGAAATCAATATGGTGCTCAATGCCACGAAGGGGTGGCAATCCTTAAATAATAAAATATAAACAAACTGCTGAGAGGAAAGACATTTCCTGATTTCTTTGCTGCTTGCATACACGTTCATCTTCTTTTTCCCACAAACTTCTTCAACATTCTTTCGCAATCTCGCTTGATCCTCCTGAACTTGACTCGGTGTCAAAGGAGCCAAAGTTATCTTTTTACCTGCATGCATAAAAGAATACTTGTTCGTGAAACCATCACGAGTCGTCTTTTTATCAAACTGCCACGGATGACCCAACAGCAAATGACTCGCATCCATTGCAACTACGTCACAAAGTACTTCGTCCTTGTACTTCCCAATGTCAAATGGCACCAAAACCTGCTTGGTCACTCAAATCTCTCCACCGTCATTCAGCCACTGAAGCTTGTAAGGATTGGGATGCTTCGTCGTCGGTAAACCTAGCTTTTCAACCATCACAGTACTAGAAACATTAGTGCAACTACCACCATCGATAATTACAACACATACCTTATTATTCACAAGACATCTCGTGTGAAAGATGTTCTCTCGCTGCTGCTCGTTCTGGATCGGTTGTGTCTGCAGACTTCTCTTGACAACAAGTGCTTCTCCGGTGGCAAACAATTGCACCTCCTCGTCATCATCATCTGCAACCTCCATAGGGGGGTCCTGGGTGTCTTCCTCAGACTCGGACTCGATCTCGCCATTCTCTAACATCAACATGGTCCTCCAGTTGGGGCACTGACTGGCAATGTGTCCTCGTCCTAAACACTTTAAGCACAGGATGTCTCTCGAACGCTCCTGTGACACCACCTGCTTGTCACGCCTACCCTCAGTAGTAGGTGCCTTCGGTTTGCTAGATTCGGCTTTATCTCGATTCTAAAATGGTGGTGGTGGTGGTGGTGCTTGTTTCCTGAAATTGTTAGGGGCATTTAAATTATTTGAAAATGACTTAAAAGGAGTATTACCTCGGTTTGAAGACTTCCTTCGTTGTTGTCTTTCAACTTTAATTGCCATGTGCACCATGTCATCCAACTCAACATAATGCTGTAATTCAACAACGTTAGAAATTTCAGAATTCAAACCTGCAAGGAAACGTGCCATCGTCGCCTCTCGATCCTCGATGATGTTGGCTCGCATCATGGCCATCTCCATCTCCTTGTAGTAATCTTCAACACTCTGATTCCCCTGTTTCAAAGTTTGCAATTTCTGAAACAAATCACGATGATAATGGGAAGGAACAAACCTCTTACGCATGATATGCTTCATTTAAGTCCATGAAGCCACGGGACCCTCGTCGGCACGTCTCCGACTGATCAACAACTGATCCCACCATATCAAGGCATAATCAATGAATTCCATCGCAGCCAAACAGACCTTCTTTTGTTCAGAATAATTGTAACACTCGAACACATGTTCAACCTTGCTTTCCCAAGAAAGATATGCATCCGGATCTGTCCGTCCCTGAAAAGAAGGGATAGCACCCTTAATGTTAGTCAAATTGTCATCAATAACTTGTCTTGCACGATGGTTCACTCTAGGTGAATGTTCGACGTCATTCTCATCATTATTCTCATTTTGGACAGATTGGGAACCACCCCCATCTATTCTATCCAAACAAGACTGAATAGGCTCCAATGCTCGATCTAACAATTGTTGCAAAGTTCTAGTAAGAGCCTGCATTTGCAAATCTGGTGGATTACCTCCACCGGGACTACGATCATCACTTCCTGTCATTATAACACAAAACACAAGAAAATAAAATAATAGGTTAGTAAAAACGAAAATTAAAGTCCCTCACTGCACACACAATCAAATTCTCACGGATCACTCAAAAGAACAGTGCACTCAAAAGATAACACTCAGCGCTCGTGTTTCACTCGGGAGAATGCTCTTGAATGGCTTTTTTTGTCTCCCCTTCTGTTCTCACAACGCTCAAATGCCTTTTCCACTCGTTCTCTCGCAAACAGTTCTTTAAGAAACTAATCTGACCCTTCAAACTTGTTATCTGTGTCAACTCCAAGATATAAATGCACAAATGATAGAACAAAGGTTAAACGGAGTTTAGGGGCTGTTTAATTGAACAAAAACAAAGGCTGGAAACAAAATAAGAACATGGCCGGAATTAAAGCTTAAAATGAAGTGAAAGGAAGGAAAAGCAAAGTACTTATTGCAAAAGAAATGCTTACCACAACCCTATCACCGAACAAACAAGAACAGGTTGTTTCGGGTGATTTTGAAGCATTCCACGGTAAACAAAGACATTTTTCATTATTTTTTTTATCCAAACAACAGTATAAGATGTAAACAACACTAATTTGTCGAATCTGATTTTTTTCACATTTTTTCTGAATTTTTTTTTGTTTTTTTTACTTTGACTTTTCCGGTCAAACTTTGACTTTGGTTTTTTTTCAGAATTCCTAATTTTTTTTGACTTTTGTATTATATTTTTTTTGAGTTCTTGTAGTGCAGCAAGTGCTATAATCCGACCAAAGCTCTGATTACCATATGATAAAGGGGGTACGTTGCTTCAGAAACAACAGTCCTTTGTTTGTAACGGATCTAGGATTGTAGCAAGCATGTTTCTGCAATAACACAATGTTATGGATGTTATAATGATGTTAAAACAACAAGAACAAAAAAAAACGAAAATAAAGAAGGAAATGAGAAGAAGGAATTTTCTGGCAGTTTCGGAATTCAAATGTTGATGAATGCTTCAAAGGGCTTTCATGGCAGCAAATGAACGACTAAAATGGCAGAAAATTGGTGTTGAAGTTGCTGGAAATTAACAAGACGTTGAACTCGAAAGAACCCGAACAATATACTGAGCGGGCCCGAATCGAATACGTTCTTCGCCAACGGACTTGGACCCTCTAGATAGCGATCTAGGAACCCGAAGTAACAAGGAGGATGACACAATCAAGCAAAGTCTGAAAATGCCAAAGAAGTTCAATGAAGAACTGAAATTGAGAGAAAAACTCACAATAATTTTGTTTCATAAAAATTGTCTAACCTTGTTCATACAAATTTAACAAATATATATAGGGATAAACAAGGGAGAGGGCGCCCAAATTAGTGGCTGAGTTTGAATTGAAAATAAACACATGTTAAATGTGTTTAAAAATGCAAAAGAAATCTGCCAATAACCTCCCCCAAATTGCAGCACATGTGATGATAATTTGTGGCTGAGTTTGAACGAAATTAACACATGTTAAATGTGTTCAAATTTCAAAAAAAAAGGTGGCTGATAACTTCTCTTCAAAATGGCGCCCAAATTGCTTCAAATCTGCCACATGCTTGCACACACATGCACATTCTGTCCACACATGCCGTGCACATGCTTGAAGAGATGTAGGACGCCCCACATGCTGCTCACATGCTTGTAGGACACTCTCCCATATGTAGGACACCTTTGAGCTGCTTCTGGACTTGTTAGCTGGAGTTGAGCTAGTGGAGCTAAAGTTGAGCTGACTGGAGCTGAAACGAGCTGAATTCAGCTAGTTGGGAGTGAAGTTAGCTGAGTTGAGCTGCCTATACTCCTTTGAGCTGAAGATGAGCTACGTACACTCCCGTGAGCTTCATCCGAGCTAAGTTTAAGCCTTTGAGCTGCTGCCCTTTTATTGTAACTATATGAAAACAACAGAAACACACTCAGAACATTGTAAACTTATTGGAAACATTCAAGCAAGCTACAAAACAATGCACCCTTATTGTTTTAACACATAACAAGCTAACATAGCTTAACATAAAATATTATAAGCTGGCAAACTTATCTAAAACACACTTAACATAATATATACATAGCAAACACACTTATATAAGTAGTATAGTATATGTATGTCACATATCAGCATGCAACACATTATAAACCTATGTTCTAAGGCATGAACATGCTCGAATGAATCAGGAATTGTAGCACAAGTAAGAAAAAGGGCTTCCCTGAATTTCTTTGCCTTAGAACGAGTGATGGGTCCTGTTGGTAAGACCTACAGATCAGCTTGTTTGATCTGAACTGATGTGCTCACATCAGGGTAATTTCTGAGCAAAGGAGGATTCGTTTCAGCTCCAAAACACTCCAGTAGCTAGAGGACAACTTAAAGGCACTTCAAGACTAGCTCACACAGCTAAAGGAAGTGATACATGCATGAGAGAGGTGAAACTAATAATCTTGGAAAAGAAGTTAAACTGTTTTGCAAGTCAGAAACGTCAGTCAACTTGCGACTCCTTTTTGGATGGGATTCAGGCATTTATGCGTCAACATGTCTTCTTAAAACTTGTGTGGATGTCAATTATCTTTCCAACGGATCTTGAAACGCCTCAATCGGACATCTAGAACTCAAGATACGCCTATTTTAGTGAAGACAGCGCATGTAGAAATTCCTATACGAGATTAATACGAGATTTTTGGATAATTACGAATTTTCATGATTTTATTTGATTATTTGTAATTTAAATCAATATAGGATTCTGCAATATCTATTAGGATCAGATTTATTTAATTAAGATTTTATTTTTAATATTTATTTATTATTAGAAGTTACTTATGTAATTAGGAGATTAGATTTCAGCATTTATTTATTGTATTTAATTTCCTAAGTTTACTAGGATTAGAACTTCTCCAAGGCTTATATAAGGAGGCTTCAACCATATTGTAATGAAGATTTGAATGATTAAAAAAAGTTCTCTTTTGAGTTTAAACTTGCAAGAAGTATAACTTGTGTTCTTTATTTTAGAAGCGATTCTTCAAGTTCGTCAGAATTTGTTGTTGATCTTCACACTCTTGCTTGCCTAGGTAACTGCGTCTAGGAGGGTGGGTTAGAGCCGTTTGAGGTTGCTTGCTTGGTTAATTGCGATCAAGAGGGTGTCGAGGACAATTTATCCATTTATCTTCCATCTCCATCGTCATCGCCTATCTTCAACCATCTTTTCACCGATCCAACATTCGCCGCTCCTTATCCGCTTCCGCAAGCTCAACGTTTGCGTATACGAGGCCGTGTCCGTATCATTTGGTATCAGATTCAGATCGTTCTTGAGGATGTCATTGAGCAACTTATTGAATTTTACTCTTTTGGGGACTCGATGTCATTATTATTGTCGACTAGATCATTCCGGGTATGATTGTCCAGATAAGTCTTATTTTCAAGAAAATTTTTTGAGAGATATGTTGTCTGAAATCATGCCTTCTAATGATATTGAAATCTATGATTCGGAACATGATAAAGAAATTTGTTCTCCTAAAGAACATGAAGAAGGCGATACCATCGAGAGTTTAACCTTGCCTATTGATGAGGAAGAAATTCTATGTAGTGTGTTTGGTTCCAGTGACAAACCAACTATTTTGATTCAAGATGATCATCAAACGACAAAAACCGACGAAGGTACACTACAATCAAAAGGTACCATTGATTGTTTTCAAATTTCTATTTATGATTATTCCTCTTCTAGCATTAGTAACAATTTTGAAGATGAGAATGAGTCACTTTGCAACCAAAAGAACAATAGTGATAATCTCAATGAGAAGGAACTTGTAAATTACATTGCAAAAAGAGACAATGCACAAGGATCCTTCAAGACATCTTCTCTTTCCTGGTACTTTGATGAACTTCCTACATTTACCGGTTTAGATTCGAGGGCGAATCTTTTTGAGGAGTGGGGGAATGATACATGCATGAGAGAGGTGAAACTAATAATCTTGGAAAAGAAGTTAAAACTGTTTTGCAAGTCAGAAACGTCAGTCAACTTGCGACTCCTTTTTGGATGGGATCCAGGCATTTATGCATCAAAATGTCTTCTTAAAACTTGTGCGGCTTTCAATTATCTTTCCAACGGATCTTGAAACGCCTCAATCGGACATCTAGAACTCAAGATACGTCTATTTTAGTGAAGACAGCGCATGCAGAAATTCCTATACGGGATTAATACGAGATTTTTGGATAATTACGAATTTTCATGATTTTATTTGATTATTTGTAATTTAAATCAATATAGGATTCTGCAATATCTATTAGGATCAGATTTATTTAATTAATATTTTATTTTTAATATTTATTTATTATTAGAAGTTACTTATGTAATTAGGAGATTAGATTTCAGCATTTATTTATTGTATTTAATTTCCTAAGTTTACTAGGATTAGAACTTCTCCAAGGATTATATAAGGAGGCTTCAACCATATTGTAATGAAGATTTGAATGATTAAAAAAAAGTTCTCTTTTGAGTTTAAACTTGCAAGAAGTATAATTTGCGTTCTTTATTTTAGAAGCAATTCTTCAAGTTCGTAAGAATTTGTTGTTGATCTTCACACTCCTGCTTGCCTAGGTAACTGCGTCTAGGAGGGTGGGTTAGAGCCGTTTGAGGTTGCTTGCTTGGTTAATTGCGATCAAGAGGGTGTCGAGGACAATTTATCCATTTATCTTCCATCTCCATCGTCATCGCCTATCTTCAACCATATTTTCACCGATCCAACATTCGCCGCAATATCCTTATCCGCTTCCGCAAGCTCAACATTTGCGTATACGAGGCCGTGTCCGTATCAGGAAGCTTGGATCAGCTCAAATCATCTACTCACCTTTAGCTAGCTAAGTCAGCTGGCTAGCTCAGCTCAATTCAGCTCAAGCCTAGCTCGTCCAGCTCATCCCCAACTCCTCTAACTACTACCAGCTCCTTCAGTGGACCAACTAGTGACACTAGCTACCTAGCTAAGTGATGGAAGGGCACCTACCTAGCCGAATAGCAAAGGAGGGAACCTAGGCACCTCTACACACCTTGGCGCCAATTTGGAAAGGTGCAAGGCTGCCGAATAGTGCTTGATAGGTTGTCAACACCTATTCAAGCCCTTATCACACCAATTCGGCTAAAGGAGGGAGACACCAAGGCTGCCGAATCATTCCCTCTCCCCTACACACCATTTCAGCCACCCCCTTTCATTTACTATAAATATGTAATGCATTTTCATTTGTAAACACACAATTCAGATTATAAAAATTACTTTGCGAGGTTTTCTCTCATCCTTGTTCTTTTTAGAACTTCTTGACTTATCAAATCTTTATTGATTTGTGGCGTCTCCCTTTTCTTTCCATCTTGATACTTTAGATTGTTAAACATCCATTGTTTCTCAGTCTAAGTCCTTTTACCACCCTCAAGGCCTCATCCAAGTTAGGATATATGCTCCTTAGCATATGTTCATCTTTTTGAGCCTTTGAATACTACCAACATCCTTTCTCTTCACCATCTTCCATACACCATCCGAAACCATCTTCCTACTTATCTATCTTCCTTTCCTTACACCCTTTTGACATACAAACACTACCATCCTTCCGCAACCTATCTCCTTTCATCCATTTCAACATATTTTCACAAGAAAACATTCATGATACAAGGCTTGCTTGCATTCAAAGGTCCGGCAATCAAAGCTTTTCTCTACAACATCAATTGGAGAGTTGGAGCGTATCATGTGGTAATCAGAGCAACAAGGAAGAATCAAGTAAGCCCTATATCTTCTTATTTCAATTCTGATATAAAAAAAAGAAAGAAAATTCAGATTGTTCCAAATACAAGGAATCTGAATTAGATAAAAAAAAAGAAAATCAGAATTTCAAAAGGGTGAAGATTGAAGTACAAACGTCCAAGCAACCAACTCCGAGAAGTTCCTCAAGTTTGATTGCTCACGACCAGTTTGTAAGTCAAGTTTTGTGGTAACGTTTCTGTTTTCTTCATTTCTATCCTTTATTTTTTTCTTACATTTCAGTCCCTAAACTTTTTCCTTTTCATTTTAAACTCTTTCTTTCATTCTATTTCCAACCCTAACCATTGTTTTGCAGCCCAAATGCCATATTACCAATAAAAGTTTTGACAGGTTCGAGTTAGTTCTCTTAAGAACTCGTTTTGAGAGAATTTGAGTGGAAAAAGGCACAGAGAGTTTGTGAGAGCAGAAGAGGACAAGTAAAAGCCAAATAAGTCCTAGAGTGCAAACACGAGTGAATTGAGCGACATCTTACTTTCCTTGGAGTGAGCGTGAGGATTTTGTGTGTATAAACTGTTGAGGTCCTAAATTCCTATCATATTTTCAATTTAAAATGTCTCAGCATGCAGGTGACAATGAAGAAGTTCGCTCTACTCAAAACCTCCAGACTCAAGCACTAATTCAGGAGATGAGAAGGCTTCTACGTGCAGAATTAGAGCCTATTCATGAGAGGATGGATCGGCGGTAAGGTTCCCAAGGAGATAACCGAATCAATAGGGGACATGAGAGGCAAAACCGGCCTAGAAACATCTTTCAGCATGAGATTGTTGAAGAAAGTGATGCAGAGGATGTCGTATCCATCAGAAGTCATGCAAGAGACCGAGGCCAGGTTGATGACAATTTGGGAAGCATTCGGGTTAACATACCTCCTTTTCAAGGCAAAACGGATCCAGAAGCTTATTTAGAATGGGAAAGCAAGGTCAAACACATTTTTGAATGTCACAACTATTCTGAACAGAAGAAGGTTCGATTGGCAGCCATGGAATTCACTGATTATGCTTTGATATGGTGGGATCAGTTGAAGAGTTCTAGGAGAAGAAATGGTGAAAGACCAATCAGCACTTGGACACAAATGAAAGGTATAATGAGAAAAAGATTTGTACCTAACCATTATCACCGTGATCTCTATTATAAGTTGCAGAACCTCAAACAAGGCAACCGAAGCGTGGAGGATTATTATAAAGAAATGGAAGTTGCCATGATCCGTGCAAGTGTGGAGGAAGATCGAGAGGCTACCATGGCCAGGTTTCTAGCAGGACTTAATCCAGACATTACTAATGTGGTGGAATTACAACACTACATTGAAATTGAAGAAATGGTGCACATGGCCATTAAAATTGAAAGGAAGCAACGTAGGAGGACTTCCTCTAGGAGCGTCATCACCTCTGCACCAAAATGGACTCCTAATGCACCAAAGAATGCCACTCCTTTTTAGGCCAAGGAACTAGCCGAATCTTCCAAGAGTAAGGCTGTTGTAGAGAATGCTCAAGGGAAGCAATCAGAACCACGTACATTAGAGCAATCAAATGCTTCAAGTGCTTAGGACATGGCCATATTGCTAGTCAATGTCTTAACAAGAATACTATGCTTCTAATGGACAATGGGGAAATTGCATCAGATCAAGAAGAAGAAATCCAAGAAGAAGAATTAGAATCTGAAGAAGAGGAGATCACCCCTGCTGTGGATGGAAAATTAATGGTGGTCAAGAGACTCCTAAATGCTCAAATGGCAGCAGAAGAAGAACAAAGAGAAAACATCTTCCACACCCGGTGCCATGTTCAAGATAAAGTTTGTTTTCTGATCATCGACGGAGGAAGCTGCCCAAATGTGGCCAACACACTTATGGTAGACAAATTGGGCCTTAAAACCCTCAAACATCCAGCACCATACAAGCTTCAGTGGCTGAACGATTCGGGAGAGTTAAAGGTTACCAAACATGTTCTTATTCCTTTCTCCATTGGTTCTTACAAAGATGAAGTTCTGTATGATGTTGTACCCATGCACGCTAGCCATATACTACTCGGGAGGCCATGGCAATATGATCGAAGAACCATGCATGGTTGCTACTCAAATCGGTTCATATTCAAGCATGAAGGAAAGAAGATTTTTCTCACGCCAATGACTCCTAAACAAGTGCAGCATGATCAGAATTTGATGAAACAAAGTGTGGAGGCATGGAAGCAAGAAAAGGCTCAAGCAAAACTCAAAGCCAAGGATGACCAAATGAGCGGCAATATTGAAATGATTAGGGAATGTCTTTTGACACACCCTATGATCAAATCAGTTTATTCTAACCTCAATCAAGCACATGTTTCTTTTTCTTTTTCTTTGTTGAAAACTAAGAAGAAACTTGGAAAGGAAGCACACCAAGGTTCTATCATTCATAGAAGAGACGATCCTAAACCAGCAACCTTCAATTTGAGGACAAATCGCTCAAAAGAAGGAGGGGATGATGTGTGCACGTTCACCAGCAAGTTTTGCACACTTTCATGTTGTGTTTTAAACATGAAAGACACAAGAGTTTTCTTTACTTCTCTCATATTACTTACTTTTTCTACACTCATTTCTGGTTATTTAGATTCATGTTATCACATCATACTCTGTATATGTTTTGCATACTTTATTTTCATGACCTTAGCGTGTTATATGTGATACCCATACTTAAGCTTAAAACCACATCTTTACTTAGAAAATGTTTGCATCCTTAGATTATAGTTTGCATCATTTAAAACTTTACTTTATACTTATGCATTATAGTCCCTATACTATTTAAATGAGACATTACTTATATAATTTATTGTTTTCTTCATAGGTTATATTAACACAGCTCAAGAGAGTGTGCTACAGCTCGGTTCCAGCTCAAAGTGTCAGAATCAGCTCAAAACGTTGTTTGGCTGTTTCAAGACTCTACAAGCTGCCAAATGGTTCGAGGACACTTATGAAGTCTTAAGGGTACTAAAGGACCAGCTTACTCAGCTCAAAACAGCTTCAAAGAGCTCAAATAGCAAAAGGGTGATTTTTGAGCAAAGGAGGATTCGTTTCAGCTCCAAAACACTCTAGTAGCTAGAGGACAACTTAAAGACACTTCAAGACTAGCTCACTCAGCTAAAGGAAGCTCGGATCAGCTCAAATCAACTACTCACCTTTAGCTAGCTAAGTCAGCTAGCTAGCTCAGCTTAAGTCAGCTCAAGCCTAGCTCGTCCAGCTCATCCCCAGCTCCTCTGACTACTACCAGCTCCTTCAGTGGACCAGCTAGTGACACTAGCTACCTAGCTAAGTGATGGGAGGGAACCTAGGAACCTCTACACACCTTGGCGCCAATTTGGAAAGGTGCAAGGCTGTCAAATAGTGCTTGATAGGTTATCAACACCTATTCAAGCCCTTATCACACCAATTCGGCCAAAGGAGGGAGACACCAAGGCTGCCGAATCATTCCCTCTCCCCTACACACCATTTCGGCTACCCCCTTTCATTTACTATAAATATGTAATGCATTTTCATTTGTAAACACACAATTCAGATTATAAAAATTACTTTGTGAGGTTTTCTCTCATCCTTGTTCTTTTTAGAACTTCTTGACTTATCAAATCTTTATTGATTTGTGGCGTCTCCCTTGTCTTTCCATCTTGATACTTTAGATTGTTAAACATCCATTATTTCTCAGTCTAAGTCCTTTTACCACCCTCAAGGCCTCATCCAAGTTAGGGTATATGCTCCTTAGCATATGTTCATCTTTTTGAGCCTTTGAATACTACCAACATCCTTTCTCTTCACCATCTTCCATACACCATCCGAAACCATCTTCCTACTTATCTATCTTCCTTTCCTTACACCCTTTTGACATACAAACACTATCATCCTTCCGCAACCTATCTCCTTTCATCCATTTCAACATATTTTCACAAGAAAACATTCGTTATACAAGGCTTGCTTGCATTCAAAGGTCCGAGCAATCAAAGCTTCTCTCTACAACATCAATTGGAGAGTTGGAGCGTATCATGTCACCTTCTGAAAGTATTTGCTCATTATTGGGTATTGTTAAACTCTCAGTAGTGACATCTTCCCCATGTTCTCAAAGATAACAAATTTCTTCGACATCTTGCTTTCCTTGGTCTTCTTCGACATGACTCACCGATGGTTGTTCATTATCCTTTTGGAATAGGATTGATTCTTCTTCCTTCGGCGTCGTACTACTAGAGTCGAATAGTGCATTAGTAGGGCTTTGAAAAGATGTAGGTTGAGATGTACCTTTATCAAAAGAGGAGTATTTCTTCCGAAAAGTCTTGGATTCTTGTTGTTGGTAATGTTTGGGAACGAATCGCTCTCTCATGACTTTTTTTAGTTCAGCCCATGTTCTTATTTTGGCTTCACCTTTGAGACTCCTATCTCGTTGTAATAAACGCCACCAGAGTACTGCATATTCCTCGAACTTTAGGGCCACTAATGGAGCTTGATCTTCCTTGGGATATCTGTAACAATCAAACAAGAAATCAACCCTATTTTCCCAATCACAATAACCATCAGGATCATACCTTCCTTGAAAAGAAGGTATTCTGAAATTTGGGATGGCCAAAGTGTGTGCGGTTCGCCTTGGTTCAGTTCGCCTTTCTTCACAAAAATTGAACGAATGCTTCAGTTTGGTCAAGGAAGGCTTTCCTCGATTAGTAGAACCCAAAGTATCATGTTGTTTTGCACGAGGCTTGTTTTTGTGAAACATCCTGGAACACTCAAATTTACAAAGGTGAAAAACAAAAGAAAGAAAACTAGGAATCTCACTAAACACTCCAAGAAAGAAATACTTAGCGAGGCAAGTAAGCCGATCTTGTACTCTTTAAAGATCTTCCTGCCACAAGATAAACAAGTCACAATCGGAGTTTAATCCTAACAATGATTCTTAATTGTACTAGGAGTCCAAGGAAAGGCTTGACACCAATTGAAATATAGTCGCAAGAAGGAAGAATTACAATGCAACTTGATAGAGTAGCGCAATTGTGGATTTGGAAACCTTCAATCAAGTTGTTGCAAGAACTAGGGGCTCTAGACTCAATCAAGAAGATTAGGAGCAGATCTGAAAATTCAAGAGAAAAGAGAAGGGCTTTTCTTGAAAAATTCAGATTCAAGGCTGGAAAATTAAAGAAACGAAGATAAGAAAGAAGATTAACGATTAAATAATAAGAATTAAAACAAAAAGATTGAAAAAGATTGAAAGAGAGGTAGATAAAACAAATCTGAAAATTCAGCTTTGTTTATGGCTATGGAAATGGCATGAAGTTGAAGATGGAGATGGCTTGATGGATTTGTGATGGTTTTGTCCTCGGCACCCTCTTAGACGCAATTACCTAAGCAAGCAACCTCAAGCGGCTCTAACCCACCCTCCTAGACGCGATTACCTAGGCAAGGAAGAGTGTGAAGATGATCTCCCTCACAAGAACTCGTCGAACTTATGTTGAAGAAGACTTCTAAGGCACAAGTAATCATCACTTTAAAAAAAAAACTCACTAAATATTTCATTAATCAAAGAAAATCTCAATAATCTCAATTACAATGGTGGAGGTTTCATCCTTTTATAGGTGAAGGATAGCCAAAGTAATCTAACTTCTACTAAAACAAGGAAACCCTAATTTAATTAAAAAAAAAAAAAGAAAAACAGCCTTTAAACTACTTGTGCTTGGGCTGCAAGTGATAAGCTGATAAGTGCAAGTGATAAGTTGATAAGAGTTGCTTGGGAAAAGGGTGGTTGGTTCCTAAAGTATATAAAACCCTAAAAACATAATTTAAATGTTAATAATTAAGTTGGGCTCAGTCTAATTCGTCCAAAAGCCTTATATAATAGCTTTTGGGCTGAATTTTACAAAATCCCGTAATAATCCCGTATCCAGTTTTCTGCATGCGCAGTCTTCAGTAAAATGAGCGTATCTTGAGTTTCCGAAGTCCGATTGATGCGTTTCAAGATGTGTTGGAAAGATAACTAAATTCCGGTCAATTTGTTAGAAGACAACTCTGCCCAGAAATGCCAGGATCCCATTCGAAATGTCGTCTCAAGTTGGCTGACTTTCCAAACTTCACAAACAGATTCAGCTTCTTGTCCAATATGCATTGTTTTAGCCCTCTCATGCATGTATCATTCCCCCTCTCCTCAAAAGGATTCGTTCTCGAATCAGAACCAGCAAAAGAATGACATTTGACATTGGCAATCGAAAAGGAATATCTGTCATAGGTGGAGTGATCCAATTGAGCTCCTCTCAATGGTTCAATAAAATCCTGAAAAAAGAACTCAAAGTCACTCGAAACAATGATGTTATGGTTAGGTAAAAAAGAATATCTCTTTATCTTTTTCTTGCCTTTTCCATTTTGACATTGTTCGACTTTTACCTCATGTTTCTTTTCACTCACCAAAATTGGGCCATTAATTTGACTTTTATTGCTCTCAGCCTCTTGACTCTTGGTCTTTTTCAAATAAGATAACTCACATACCCAATTCCTCTCACAAAAAATATCATCGAAATACAATTTATGTAGAGGATTAAGTGTTTCTAACAGAATGATAGGACGAGTATCAAATAAAGGGTTAGAATCACACTTACTTTCTTGGGAGGTTGTTGATGAATCAAGAGAACTCACTACTAAGCATGAAAGATTGTCTTGATTTATGGGTTCAAGTGTTTCTTCTTCTGAAAGTATTTGCTCGTTATTGGGTCGGGTTAAAGTCTCGGTAGTGACATCTTCCCCATGTTCTCGAGGATAACAAATTTCTTCATCATCTTGTTTTCCTTGGTCTTCTTCGACATGACTCACCGATGGTTGTTCATTATCCCGTTGGACTAGCAATGATTCTTCTTCCTTCGGTGTCGTACTACTAGAGTCGAATAGTGCATTAGTAGGGCTGTGAAAAGATGATGGTTGAGATGTACCTTTATCAAAAGAGGGGTATTTCTTATGACAAGTCTTGGATTCTTGTCGTTGGTAACGTTTGGGAATGAATCGATCTCTCATGACCTTTTTAAGTTCAGCCCATGTTTTTATTTTGGCTTCACCATTGAGACGCATATCTCGTTGTAATAAACGCCACCATAGTACTGCATATTCCTCGAACTTTAGGGCCACTAATGAAGCTTGATCTTACTCGGGATATCCGTAACAACCAAACAGGAAATCAACCCTATTTTCCCAATCACAATAACCATCAGGATCATACCTTCCTTGAAAAGAAGGTATTCTGAATTTTGGGATGGCCAAAGTGTGTGCGGTTCGCCTTGGTTCAGTTTTCCTTTCTTCACAAAAATTGAACAAATGCCTCGGTTTGGTCAAGGAAGGCTTTCCTCAATAAGTGGAACCTAAAGTGTCATGTTGTTTTGCACGAGGCTTGTCTCTGTGAAACATCCTGGAACACTCAAATTTACAAAGGTGAAAAATAAAAGAAAACTAGGAATCTCGCTAAACACTCCAAGAAAGAAATACTTAGTGAGGCAAGTAGTTTGATCTTGTGCTCTTTAAAGACCTTCCTGCCACAAGTTCAAAAAAATTATAATCGAAGTTCAATCCTAACAATGAATCCTAAAGGCTTTAAAAATCCAAAGAAAAGTTTGACACCAATTGAATTAGATGCAAGGAGAAATAAAAGTATGCAACTTTTTATTTCCTACTAACACAAGAAGCAAGAAAGTGTTAGATAATATATAGAAGACAATAAAAAGGTAAAACAAATGAAAAACAAGTTGTTAAGAATGAAAGAAGATAAGAAAACCCTGAAATTTGCAGCAAATTAATCCACTTTGTTCGAGGTGTTCCCGATGTCAAAAAATTCTAAAATTTTATGTGGCGACTCCATCAATGGTGTAGATCTGATCTGGAAATTTTCAGCTCAAAATTCGTTCGTTTGATTTTTACGAATTTTCCCCTTTATAAGGCACAAGTAATCAGCACTTGCAAAAACAAACTCACTAAATATTTCATTAAACAAAGAAAATCTGAATAATCTGAATTACAATGGTGGAGGTATAGGTGAAGGATAGCCAAAGTAATTTAACTTCTACTAAAACAAGGAAACCCTAATTTAATTAAAAAAATTAAAGAAAAACAACCTTTAAACTCCTTGCGCTTGGGCTGCAAGTGATAAGCTGATAAGAGCTGCTTGGGAGAAGGGTGGCTGGTTCCTAAAGTATATAAAACCCTAAAAACATAATTTAAATGTTAATAATTAAGTTGGGCTAAGTCTAATTCGTCCAAAAGCTTTATATAATAGCTTTTGGGCTGAATTTTACAAAATCCCGTAATAATCCCTGATACATGCATGGGAGGGCTAAAGCAATGCATATTGGACAAGAAGCTGAATCTGTTTGTGAAGTTTGGAAACTCAGCCAACTTGCGACGACGTTTCGGATGGGATCCAGGCATTTCTGGGAAGAGTTGTCTTCTAACAAATTGACCGTCATTCAGTTATCTTTCCAACGCATCTTGAAACGCATCAATCTGACATCGGAAACTCAAGATACGTTCATTTTACTGAAGACTGCGCATGCAGAAAACTGGATACGGGATTATTACGGGATTTTGTAAAATTCAGCCCAAAAGCTATTATATAAGGCTTTTGGACGAATTAGACTTAGCCCAACTTAATTATTAACATTTAAATTATGTTTTTAGGGTTTTATATACTTTAGGAACCAACCACCCTTCTCCCAAGCAACTCTTATCAACTTATCACCTGCACTTATCAGCTTATCACTTGCAGCCCAAGCACAAGGAGTTTAAAGACTATTTTTCTTTTATTTTTTTTAATTAAATTAGGGTTTCCTTGTTTTAGTAGAAGTTAGATTACTTTGGCTATCCTTCACCTATAAAAGGATGAAGCCTCCACCATTGTAATAGAGATTATTGAGATTTTCTTTGATTAATGAAATATTTACTGAGTTTGATTTTGCAAGAGCTGATTACTTGTGCCTTAGAAGTCTTCTTCAACATAAGTTCGACGAGTTCTTGTGAGGGAGATCATCTTCACACTCCTGCTTGCCTAGGTAATTACGTCTAGGAGGGTGGGTTAGAGCCGCTTGAGGTTGCTTGCTTAGGTAATTGCGTCTAAGAGGGTGCCGAGGACAAAACCATCACAAATCCATCAAGCCATCTCCATCTTCAACTTCATGCCATCTCCATAGCCATAAACAAAGCTGAATTTTCAGATTTGTTTTATCTACTTCTCTTTCAATCTTTTTCAATCTTTTTGTTTTAATTCTTATTATTTAATCCTTAATTTTCTTTCTTATCTTCGTTTCTTTAATTTTCCAGCCTTGAATCTGAATTTTTCAAGAAAAGCCCTTCTCTTTTCTCTTGAATTTTCAGATTTGCTCCTAATCTTCTTGATTGAGTCTAGAGCACCTAGTTCTTGCAACAACTTTATTGAAGGCTTCCAAATCCAAGTTTGCGCTACTCTATCATTTGGTATCAGATCCAACATTCGCGCCAACATCCTTATCCGCTTCCGCAAGCTCAACGTTCGCGTTTACGGGGTCGTGTCCATATCATTTGGTATCAGATTTGGGACGATTCTTGGCAAGAATTTGGCGTTTTGGCTGAAAAATTCGAACTAAAGGGGAAATTCGCAAAATTCAAACGAACGAATTTTGAGCTGAAACTTTCCAGATCAGATCTACACTATTGTAGGAGTCACCACAAAAACTTTCAGAATTGTTTGTCTTTGGGAACATCTCGAACAAAGTGAATCAAGTTGCTGCAAATTTCAGGGTTTTTTCGGGTTTTCTAATCTTCTTTCATTCTTAACTACTTGTTTTCATTTGTTTTACCTTTTTTATTGTCTTCTATCATTATCTAACACTTTTTTGCTTCTTGTGTTAGTAGGAAATTAAAAGTTGCATACTTTTATTTCTCCTTGCAACTAATTCAATTGATGTCAAACTTTTCTTTGGATTATTAAAGCCTTTAGGATTCATTGTTAGGATTGAACTCCGGTTATATCTTTTTTGAACTTGTGACAGGAAGGTCTTTAAAGAGCACAAGATCAACTTACTTGCCTCGCTAAGTATTTCTTTCTTGGAGTGTTTAGTGAGATTCCTAGTTTTCTTTTCACCTTTGTAAATTTGAGTGTTTTAGGATGTTTCGCAGACACAAGTCTCGTGCAAAACAACATGATACTTTGGGTTCTACTTATCGAGGAAAGCCTTCATTGACCAAGCCTAGGTATTCGTTCAATTTTTGTGAAGAAAGGCGAACTGAACCAAGGCGAACCGCACACACTTTGGCCATTCCAAAATTCAAAATACCTTCTTTTCAAGGAAGGTATGATCCTGATGGTTATTGTGATTGGGAAAATAAGGTTGATTTCCTATTTGATTGTTACGGATATCCTGAGGAAGATCAAGCTCCATTAGTGGCCCTAAAGTTCGAGGAATATGCAGTACTATGGTGGCGTTTATTACAACGAGATAGGCGTCTCAATGGTGAAGCCAAAATAAGAACATGGGCTGAACTAAAAAAAGTCATGAGAGAGCGATTCGTTCCCAAACATTATCAACAACAAGAATCCAAGACTTGTCGGAAGAAATACTCCTCTTTTGATAAAGGTACATCTCAACCTTCATCTTTTCACAGCCCTACTAATGCACTACTCGACTCTAGTAGTACGACGCCGAAGGAAGAAGAATCATTGCTATTCCAAAAGGATAATGAACAACCATCGGTGAGTCATGTCGAAGAAGACCAAGGAAAGCAAGATGTCGAAGAAATTTGTTATCCTCGAGAACATGTGGAAGATGTCACTACTGAGAGTTTAACCATACCCAATAATGAGCAAATACTTTCAGAAGATGACGTTTCGGAAGAAGAAACACTTGAACCCATAAATCAAGACAATCTTTCATGCTTAGTAGTGAGTTCTCTTTATTCATCAACAACCTCCCAAGAAAGTAAGTGTGATTCTAACCCTTTATTTGGTTCTCGTCCTATCATTATGTTAGAAACACTTCATCCTCTACAGAAATTGTATTTCGATGATATTATTTGTGAGAGGAATTGGGTATGTGGGTTATCTTATTTGAAAAAGACCGAGAGTCAAGAGGCCGAGAGCAATAAAAGTCAAATTAATGGCCTAATTTTGGTGAGTGAAAAGAAACATGAGGTAAAAGTCGAACAATTTCCAAATGAAAAAGATGAGAAAAAGATATAGAGAGATTTTTTTCGACCTAACCATAACATCATTGTTCCGAGTGGCTTCGAGTTCTTTTTTCAGGATTTTGTTGAACCATTGAGAGGAGCTCAATTGGATCACTCCACCTATGACAAAGATTCCTCTTTGATTGCCATTGTTAAACGTCCTTGTTTTGATGTTTTTGATTCGAGGACGAATCCTTTTGAGGAGAGGGGGAATGATACATGCATGGGAGGGCTAAAGCAATGCATATTGGACAAGAAGCTGAATCTGTTTGTGAAGTTTGGAAACTCAGCCAACTTGCGACGACGTTTCGGATGGGATCCAGGCATTTCTGGGAAGAGTTGTCTTCTAACAAATTGACCGTCATTCAGTTACCTTTCCAACGCATCTTGAAACGCATCAATCTGACATCGGAAACTCAAGATACGTTCATTTTACTGAAGACTGCGCATGCAGAAAACTGAATACGGGATTATTACGGTATTTTGTAAAATTCAGCCCAAAAGCTATTATATAAGGCTTTTGGACGAATTAGACTTAGCCCAACTTAATTATTAACATTTAAATTATGTTTTTAGGGTTTTATATACTTTAGGAACCAACCACCCTTCTCCCAAGCAACTCTTATCAACTTATCACCTGCACTTATCAGCTTATCACTTGCAGCCCAAGCACAAGGAGTTTAAAGACTATTTTTCTTTTATTTTTTTTAATTAAATTAGGGTTTCCTTGTTTTAGTAGAAGTTATATTACTTTGGCTATCCTTCACCTATAAAAGGATGAAGCCTCCACCATTGTAATAGAGATTATTGAGATTTTCTTTGATTAATGAAATATTTAGTGAGTTTGATTTTGCAAGAGCTGATTACTTGTGCCTTAGAAGTCTTCTTCAACATAAGTTCGACGAGTTCTTGTGAGGGAGATCATCTTCACACTCCTGCTTGCCTAGGTAATTACGTCTAGGAGGGTGGGTTAGAGCCGCTTGAGGTTGCTTGCTTAGGTAATTGCGTCTAAGAGGGTGCCGAGGACAAAACCATCACAAATCCATCAAGCCATCTCCATCTTCAACTTCATGCCATCTCCATAGCCATAAACAAAGCTGAATTTTCAGATTTGTTTTATCTACTTCTCTTTCAATCTTTTTCAATCTTTTTGTTTTAATTCTTATTATTTAATCCTTAATTTTCTTTCTTATCTTCGTTTCTTTAATTTTCCAGCCTTGAATCTGAATTTTTCAAGAAAAGCCCTTCTCTTTTCTCTTGAATTTTCAGATTTGCTCCTAATCTTCTTGATTGAGTCTAGAGCACCTAGTTCTTGCAACAACTTTATTGAAGGCTTCCAAATCCAAGTTTGCGCTACTCTATCAATCCCGTATCCAGTTTTCTGCATGCACAGTCTTTAGTAAAATGAACGTATCTTGTGTTCCCGATGTCCGGTTGATGTGTTTTAAGATGCGTTGGAAAGGTAGCTGAATGTTGGTTAATTTGCTAGAAGACAAGTCTGCCCATAAATACTCGGATCCCATACGAAAAGTCGTCGCAAGTTGGCTGACTTTCCAGACTTCACAAACATATTCAACTTCTTGTCCAATATGCAATACTTTAGCCCTTCCATGCATGTATCAGCATGAAAGTACTAGGTGCATTAGTTAAACCAAAAGGCATTACTAACCATTCGTACAAACCTAGCTTTGTTTTGAAGGTTGTCTTCCACTCATCGCCTTCTCGCATGCGAATCTGGTGATATCCACTCTTCAGGTCAATTTTGGAGAAGATGACAACTCCACAAAGCTCGTCCAACATATCATCAAGTCTTGGAATGGGATGATGATGCTTAATTGTAATCTGGTTCACAGCTCTACAATCTACGCATACCCTCCAAGATCCATCTTTCTTCGGGACTAACAGCACCAGAACAGCACACAGACTCAAACTCTCTCGAATGTAACCCTTGTCCATCAACTCTGTAACTTGCCCTTGAAGCTCTTTCGTTTTTTCAGGGTTAGTTCGATAAGTTGGTCGATTTGGAATAGTAGCACCTGGAATGAAATCAATCTGGTCTTCAATGCCACGAAGAGGTGGCAATCCCTTCGGTGTTTCATCTGGAAACACGTCCTCAAATTCCAGCAAAAGAGATGAAATAGAAGCAAGCAGATCACAAGGAATCTCAGACAATAAACATTGATCTTTAAACAACAAAATAAACAAAAATTGCTGAGAGGAAAGACATTTCCTGATTTCCTTGCTACTGGCATACACATTCATCTTCTTTTTCCCACGAACTTCCTCAGCATTCTTTTGCAATCTTGCTTGATCTTCTTGCACTTGACTTGTCGTCAATGGTGCCAAGGTTATCTTCTTTCCTGCATGCATAAAAGAATACCTATTCGTAAAGCCGTCATGTGTCGTTTTCTTGTCAAACTGCCAAGGATGGCCCAATAGCAAATGGCTTGCATCCATTGCAACGACATCGCAAAGTACTTTATCCTCGTACTTTCCAATGGCAAACAACACTAAAACTTGTTTCATCACTCCTATCTCTCCACTGTCATTCAGCCACTGTAATTTGTAAGGTTTGAGATGCTTTGTCGTCTTCAAACCTAATTATCAACCATCACAGAACTAGCAACATTAGTGCAACTACCACCATCAATAATCACAACACATACCTTATTATTCACGAGACATTTGGTGTGAAAGATGTTCTCTCGTTGCTGTTCATCCTGAATCAGTTGAGTATTCAGACTCCTTTTGACAACAAGTGCTTCACATGTGGTAAACGACTGCACATTGTCATCATCTTCTTTTGTGTCCACTGTAGGGGGTCCTGCTCGTCTTCCTCAGACTCAAATTCGATCTAGCCACTTTCTAACATCAACATGGTCTTCCGATTGGGGCACTGACTGGCGATATGTCCTCGTCCTAGACACTTGAAACACATAATGTCTCTCGAACGTTCATGTGTCACCACCTGCTTGTCACGCCTATTCTCAGTAATAGGAGTCTTCGGCTTGCTTGATTTTACCTTTTCGCGAATCTGTAGTGGTGCTTGTGGTGCAGGCTTCCTGAAATTGTTAGGGGCATTCAAAGAATTAGAAAATGACTTAAACGGAGTATTACATCGATTTGAAGACTTCCGGCATTGTTGTCGCTCAACTTTGATTAACATATGCACCATGTCATCCAACTCGACAAAATGTTGCAATTCAACAACATTAGCAATTTCGGAATTCAAACCTGCAAGGAAATGTGCCATAGTCGCCTCTCGATCTTCCACAACGTTCGCACGCATCATGACCATCTCCATCTCCTTGAAGTAGTCTTCAACACTCCTACTCCCCTGTTTCAAAGTTTGCAATTTCTGGAATAAATCATGATGATAGTGAGAGGGAACAAACCTCTTACGCATGATCTGTTTCATTTCTGCCCATGTTCTCACTGGACCCTCATCTGTGCATCTCCGACTGATTAGCAATTGATCCCACCATATTAATGCATAATCTGTGAATTCCATCGCAACCAAGCAAGCCTTCTTTTGCTCCGAGTAGTTGTAACACTCGAACACATGCTCAACCTTGCTTTCCCAAGCAAGATATGCATCAGGATCTGTCTGTCCCTGAAATGATGGAATAGCAACTTTAATGTTAGATAAATTATCATCAAGTTGCGCACGACCTCGTTGATTCATTCGCAGAGACTGGTCGACTTCATTCTCGTCATTAATCTCATCATGGACAGAATGAGATCCACCCCATGAATTCTATCCATTCGAGATTGCAAAGGCTCCAATTCTTGTCTTAAAAGATGTTGAATTTCACGTGTAATGGCCTGCATTTGCAAATTTGGTGGTTGTCCACCCGGATTACTATCATTAGAACTTGCCATTTAAAACACTAAAACAAACAAAAAAAGATGTTATATGTTAGTATAATAAAGAAAAAGGACCTCACTATATATCACGCTCAAGAAAGTTCTCAAGGATCACTCCAAAGAACAGTGCACTCAGAAAATAACACTCAGCGCTCGTGTTTCACTGGGAGAATGCTTGAATGGCTTTTATTGTCTCCCCTGATGTTCTCACCACGCTCAATGCCTTTTCCACTCGATCCCTCGCAAACAGTTCTTTAGGGAACTAACTTGATCCTCCAAACTCGTTAACTGTGTCAAACTTACAATATAACGTAATGGTGGAAGAAACCAAAGTTAAAGATATAGGGCTGTTAGGATGAAATAAAAGAAAAGGCTGGAAACAAAGAAAAAAACAAGGCTGGAAAAAGAAAGAAAAAAATATATGTATAAGGCTGGAAAGAAAAAATGAAGGAATAGAAACAACTTACTGCAAAGAAATGCTTACAACGATCCTATCACTGAACAAACAAGACCGAGTTGTTTCGGGTGATTTCGAAGCATTTCATGGCATAATTGAGCATTCTTCTTCATTTCGATGCATTACAACAACAAACATCACTTTATATATGTAAAATACATCAAATATTCGAATCTGATTTTTTTTCTCAAAATTTTCAAATGGCTTTGACTTTTTGGTCAAACATTGACATTGATTTTTTTTTCCATAATTTTGAATTTCTTTTTTCTTTGTTTTTATTTTTTTTGTTTTGTAGTGCAGAACATGCTAAAATCCAACCTGGCCCTGATACCATATGATAAAGGGGTACGTTGCTTCAGAAACAACGTTCCTTGTTTGTAAATGGATTTAGGATTGTAGCAAGCATTTCTCTGCAATAAAAACACAAGGGTGACGTTTTTAGGCTTTAAAATAACAAAGAAAAACAAAAGAAAATGAAAAGAGAGAAAGAATAAGGGTGTAGGAATTTCTAGACAGATTTGGACTCGAATGAAGATGAAGGCTTCAACGGGCTATCAAGGCTGCATTTGAACGTCCAAAATGTGGCAGAAACATTGCTGAAAAAATCAGCGGTTGATTCCCGACGACGAACTCGAAAGAACTCGAACAATATGTTGAACGAACCCGAATGGAATATGTTCTTCGTCAAACGGACTTGGACCCACTAGATAGCGGTCTAGGAACTCGAAGTATCAAGGAAGATGACACAATCAAACAGAGCCTGAAAATGCCAAGTAGTTCTTCAAAGAACTGAATTTGAGAGTAAAACTCACAAAGTATAATTTCATACAATTGTCTAACCTTTATTACATTGTTTGAACACACACACACACACACACACACACACACACACACACATATATATATATATATATATATATATATATATAGGGTACAAAGAGGGATAACCAAAATTACATGTGTGGCTAATATTAATAGAGTTTTAAAAAATAAATTTGAGTGAAATAACTTCTTTTGGGCGCAATGCAAAGTGGACCAAGTGTTTGAATGCATAATACATATTTAACATGTGTTTAATCGCTTGAAATTCAAACCAAGACCACTTGATCTTATCCCTTTAAAGTGCCGCACATTAGAGAGAGAGAGAGCTGTTTGATACGCTCCAACTCTCCAAATGACTTTGTTGAGAGAAGCTTTGATTGCCCGGACCTTTGAATGCAAGCAAGCCTTGTATCACGAACGTCTTTTTGAAGAAATGTTGATGGGATGGATGCGGAAGTATGGTGATAATGGAAGAATGAAGGCTGTAATTTTGGTGAAGTGTTTAAGGGTGTTTAAGTGATGGAAATGGAAGGAAAAGGATGACAATGGATAGTATTCAAGGAATTCAAGAAGGAAACTATACAAAAGTATAATCCCGTTTCTTAAAGAATAAACCTTGAGGGTGGTAGATAAACTTAGACCAAATGGTTAAATAACCAAGTAATCTAAAGTATAGATGAAAATGAAAGGGAGACGCCACAAATCAATAAAGATTTGATAAGTCAAGAAGTTCTAAAAAGAACAAGCATGAGAGAAAACCTCACAAAGTATATTATATATTCTGAAAATTGTGTTTACAAAGGATGAAATGATCTCCTATTTATAGTTTCTAAGGGGTGTGGCCGAAAAGGCTTGTTACAAGGGTTGGAATGGTTCGGCTATCATGTGCCTTCTCTTTATGGCTGAAATGGCATGATAAGTTGATGAAAGATGATGATAAGGGCATGGAAATGATTCAAAAAGTTGTAACTTCTCATAGGGAATTTTCCAGCCTGCACACCCTTTGGTAATCTGAAGATATCTCGAGCTCCCAATATCGGATTGATGTGTTTCAATATGTTCTGGAATGATAAGAGATAGGGGAACAAGTTTGATGACGACTTCTTTTCTCAATTATGCACGGATCCTGCCTGAAAATGGCCAACAATCTGACAGATGGTTTTTTGGTGATGAATCTGCCCATGAAGAGTGATGCCCCTTTGTTTTGGCATCAAACTCAGATTTCCCTCCAAGGAGTGGCGCCCAAACATGTTTCCCTCCATGGCTGGTCGGTTGTGTCCATTGGGGATGGAACATGTCCTTCCATGGTTGAGCTGGAGGTTGTAGGGTGAGCTGAGATGAGCTGATTGAGCTGGGCTAGCTAGCTGACTTAGCTAGCTGAAGGTGAGCAATTGATTTGAGCTATTTCGAGCTGTTTTTAGCTAAGTGAGCTAGTATTGAAGTGTCCTTGAGTTGTTCTCTAGCTACTATAGTGTTTTGAGCACTTTGAAGCTGTTTTGAGTTGAATGGGCTGATCCTTTAGTGTCCTTGAGCTCTCTTAAGACTTCATGAGAGTCATTGAATCATTTGGCAGCTTGTAGAGTCTTGAAATGGAAAAACAATGTTTTGAGCTGATTCTGACACTTTGAGCTGGAACTGAGCTGTAGCACACTCCCTTGAGCTGTGTTAATATAACCTATGAAGAACAAATGATTTATATAAGTAATACTTCATTTAAATAGTATAAGGACTATAATGCATAAATTGAATGTAATGCTTTTAATGATGCAAACTTGTAATTTAAAGATGCAAAATATATGCTAAGTAAAGATGTGTATTATGTAATGCATGAATATCATATGATATACAAATGAATGATAACATATGATAATCCAAGCATATTATATAATGCATGAATAAGTAAATAGATAATGAAGTAAGGAAGAACTCCCTCTTCTTTCAGGCTTGATAAACGAGATGAAAGCATAGTGGATGTGAGTAGAAACGTGCACACATCACAGTTCAAATTAGGCTACACACTTGCATGGTTTCACACATGCACGCACATGCACATCACCTCACACACGTGCACCCGGGGCTGCTACACACTTGTAGGACACTCTCCCACATGTAGGATAACTTTCAGCTGGTTCTGGACTCATCAGCTGTAGTTTAGCTAGTGGAGCTGAAGCTGAGCTTACTAGAGCTAGAATGAGCTGAATTCAGCTAGCTAGAAGTGAAGTGATCTGAGTTGAGCTTCTTACACTCCTTTGAGATGAAGGTGAGCTGCGTACACTCTCGTGAGCTTCTACACATCACCTCACACACGTGCACCCGGGGCTGCTACACACTTGTAGGACACTCTCCCACATGTAGGATAACATTCAGCTGCAGTTTAGCTAGTGGAGCTGAAGCTGAGCTTACTAGAGCTAGAATGAGCTGAATTCAGCTAGCTGGAAGTGAAGTGAGCTGAGTTGAGCTTCTTACACTCCTTTGAGATGAAGGTGAGCTGCGTACACTCTCGTGAGCTTCAACCGAGCTAGCATGAAGCCTTTGAGCTGCTGCCCAATAGTGTACCTTCACTAAAACACAACAAACATGTATATATAGTCTTGTAACCTTATTTAAAACTTGTAAACACACTATAAGCATAATGTAAACACACTTAACATATTATAAACATACTATAATCATAATGCAATCAAACTTAGCATAGTATATACATACTTAACATTCCTAATACGTAGTATAACCTAAATATGTCACATATCAACATGCAACACATTATAAACATTATGTTTTAAGGCATGAATCAGGAATTGTAGCACAAGTAAGGAAAAGGGCTTTGATACAAGGGTGTTGATGGTGAAAACAACATTCCTCGTTCATTCACGGATCTAGGATAATAGCAAGTATTTCTCTGCAACAAAAACAAACATGTATTTGTATTTAGATGTCAAAAATAAAGAAAAGAAGAAGAAAAAAATGAAAGAAAAATCAGAAATGGGAAAGAAGAAAGTTGCCGAAATAATTTAAGGACTAGGTAAAAGGTTGAATATGATATCTTCAAGCATTCAACATTGGCAGCAACGTTCTTGGACTTGACACGAAGAACTCGAAAGAACTTCCATAATCTGTTATACAAACCCGGATCGAATCTGTTCTACAATGTCGAAAGATAAACAAACTCCATGGAAGAACTCGAACAATCTGTTGAACGAACCCGAACCTTATCTTGAATTTGATTGAACAAAGCACTTGGACCCTTCAATTATCTAACAATTGAGAACCTGAAGTATCAAGGAAAAGTTCTAAAAAGAACTAACTTTGAGAGAAAATTCTCACAATATATTTGATTCATAAAAATGTCTAACCAAATTACATTGTTTAAACACATATATATAGGTACAAGGGCTGCCAAATTCGTTTAAGTTGCATGGCTGATATTAAAAGGAGTTTAAAAATTGAATTTGAGTGGAAATAACTCCTTTTGGGCGGACTCAATTGGCAGCCACAAGTTTAGGCGCCCAAAACACATGAAAATCACATTTAACATGTGATTTTTATGTTTGAAATTCAAACATAACCACTCGGGCTTATCCTTTCTTGTAAATGGCGCATAATGAAGGAGAAAACAAGCTGATTCGGCTACACATTCACACTCATGTGTCAAGATGCCACGTGGGTGCTGGAGATGACCGGATGCCACCTAGGCTACCACATGTGCACTAGCACACTCCCCGATATGCAAGACGCTTTTCAGCTACTTCTGGATTTGTCAGCTGAAGTTGAGCTAGTGGAGCTAAAGTTGAGCTAAAATGAGCTAACTGAAAGTGTCAGGAGCTGAACTGAGCTGCCTTGAGCTGGAGATGAGCTGGTTACACTCTACTGAACTGAAGATGAGCTGCATACACTCTGGTGAGCTGGAGTTGAGCTGCCTACACTCACTTGAGCTGGAATTGAGCTGCCTACACTCACTTGAGCTAGAGTTGAGCTAGCTACACACTCCTGAGCTAATGTCCTCCTCTGTACCTACATGAAAACAAAGCAAACACACATAAACAAATATGAACACACCATAAGTTATATCAAACTTATTAAAAACACACCAAACATACTATATACATAGTAAACACACTAATATAAATAATATAAGTATAAGAAATGTTACACATCAGTATGTAACAAAATAAAAAGCAAACTCCCTGAAAGTTTGAAGTTGCATCGTTGGGTGGCATAAACATGCTCACATCATCCCCCGCTTCTTTAATGCGATTTGTCTCCAAATCGACCCTCATTACAAAAGGGAACAATTTCGACTTTCGCTTGGCAGAGAACTTCCTCATCCTTCTTGCTCGGAACATATACCATCCTCTCGAATCAAGTTCTTTTACAAAGAACACAAATGGAAATGCCTTCTTTCTTGTACCTTTCCGAATAATGCACAACATAAAGTCAGACAATGCTCGTCGTGCATCCTTAAACCTGAAAAAAAAACGACATACAAAGGCAACTCCAAAGAACAACAAGAATCTCGACGATCATCCAGAATCACAACACAAGGTTGTTCACAATCCAATGTACAACCAAAGAAATCAGCATATAAAAATGAAAAATCAATAGTACAATGGAAAGGAACGTCAAACCGTGGTAAAGAAGGTTGCTGAATTTCTGGAAAGAATTTTAATGCACTAGACATACCAATAGTAGCAACCTTGGGAACTTCACATGGCATCACCTTCTTAACCTGCAATTCAGAAGAAGAAGTAGAAGAAAATATCGAATTAGATAATACCTGTGAATTTGCTTTCTTCTTTTCGCATTCATTCTTCTCTTTGTTGGCCTTCCAAGCTATAGTACTCGCTATCAAACGAACTTCGTCTTCATATACTTCACTTGGAGTCATAGGTGTCAAAGTTACATTTTTGCCCTCATGAGTAAAAGAGTATCGATTGGTATAACAATTGTGCAAAACTCTCTTATCATACTGCCACGATCTTCCTAACAACAAATGACAAGTATCCATAGAACAAACATCACAAGTTACCTCATCCTTGTATTTACCAATGAAAAATGGTATAACAACTTGTTCGGTAACTTTGATTTCAACACCATCATTCAACCATTGTAACTTGTACGGATTGGGATGTGTGGTCTTCTTCAGTCTTAACTTGTCAACCATGAGAGTACTAGCAACGTTAGCACAACTACCACTATCAATAATCACAATACATACATTGCCGTTCACGTTGCATCTCGTATGGAAGAGGTTGTTTCGTTGCGGTTCATCCTGTGATCGTTGATCATTCAGACTTCTCTTGTCAAGAAGTGCTTCACTGGTAGCCAATGTCTGTACATTGTCATCATTTATATCTTCATGGACAGAATGGGAACCACCCCCATCTAATCTATCCAATTGAGAATGTATAGGTTTCAATGCATTAGCAATCACTCATTGTATCATTCTCTCTAAGGCTTGCATTTGAGGAATCGGTGGATCCTGGTCAACCGTGTGATCATCAGAACCTGCCATAATTAACAATAAAAACAAACAAAAGAAAACAATATTATATGCTAGTAAAATAAACAAAAAGAACCTCACAGCACACACAATCAAAACCTCACAGATGTCACTCCAAAGAACATTGCACTAAAAAATTAACACTCAGCGCTCGTGTTTCACTCGGGAGAAGACTTGAATCGCTCTTTTTGTCTCCCCTTATGATCTCACACGTTCAGTTTGCCTTTTCCCTCAATCTCTCGCACTTAGTTCTTTAAAGGAACTAACTCCGACGTTTCAGATTCTGCAAGTGTTGTCAAATTGCAAGGAAAACAACGGGTGATGGGAAAATATTGTTAGAACAAAGATAAGGGTTAGGAATTAAAAAACAACAATGAAAGTTTGAGAAATTGGGGCTGAAAAGAAAACAACAAAATGAAATGAAAGAAAGGATGCTAAAAGAACAAGAATTTAGCAACTTACGCAGTAGAAATGCTTACCACCATCCTATCTCCGGAATAAACAAGAAAAGTTGATTTCGGGTGATTTTAAGGTATTTCAAGGTAAGATAAGCATATCCTTCATCATTTCACGTCCAAACAGCACATGTTAACACAAAATACCCCAAATATTCGAAACTGATTTTTTTTATTTTTTTCAATTTTTCCGATTTTTTTACTTTTTGGTCAAACTTTGAATTTTGACTTTTTTTTGAATTTCGAACTGTTTTTTTTTTACTTCTTAAAATGCAAAAAATGCTAAAATCCAACCTAGGCTCTGATTACCTTATGATACAAGGGTGTTGATGGTGAAAACAACATTCCTCGTTCATTCACGGATCTAGGATAATAGCAAGTATTTCTCTGCAACAGAAACAAACATGGATTTGTATTTAGATGTCAAAAATAAAGAAAAGAAGAAGAAGAAAAATGAAGGGAAAATCAGAAATGGGAAAGAAGAAAGTTGCCGAAATAATTTAAGGACTAGGTGAAAGGTTGAAGATGATATCTTCAAGCATTCAACAATGGCAGCAACGTTCTTGGACTTGACACGAAGAACTCGAAAGAACTTCCATACTCTGTTATGCAAACCCGAATCGAATCTGTTCTACAATGTCGAAAGATGAACAAACTCCAAGGAAGAACTCGAACAATCTGTTGAACGAACCCGAACCTTATCTTGAATTTGTTCTAACAAAGTACTTGGACCCTTCAATTATCTAATAATTGAGAACCCAAAGTATCAAAAAAAAGTTCTAAAAGGAACTAACTTTGAGAGAAAATTCTCACAATATATTTGATTCATAAAAATGTCTAACCAAATTACATTGTTTAAACACATATATATAGGTACAAGGGCTGCCAAATTCGTTTAAGTTGTGTGGCTGATATTAAAAGGAGTTTAAAAATTGAATTTGAGTGGAAATAACTCCTTTTGGGCGGACTCAATTGGCAGCCACAAGTTTAGGCGCCCAAAACACATGAAAATCACATTTAACATGTGATTTTTATGTTTGAAATTCAAACATAACCACTCGGGCTTATCCTTTCTTGCAAATGGCGCATAATGAAGGAGAAAACATGCTGATTCGGCTGCACATTCACACTCATGTGTCAAGATGCCACGTGGGTGCTGGAGATGACCGGATGCCACCTAGGCTACCACATGTTGCACTAGCACACTCCCCGATATGCAAGACGCTTTTCAGCTACTTCTGGATTTGTCAGCTGAAGTTGAGCTAGTGGAGCTAAAGTTGAGCTAAAATGAGCTAACTGAAAGTGTCAGGAGCTGCCTTGAGCTGGAGATGAGCTGGTTACACTCTCCTGAACTGAAGATGAGCTGCATACACTCTGGTGAGCTGGAGTTGAGCTGCCTACACTCACTTGAGCTGGAATTGAGCTGCCTACACTCACTTGAGCTAGAGTTGAGCTAGCTACACACTCCTGAGCTAATGTCCTCCTAAGTACCTACATGAAAACAAAGCAAACACACATAAACAAATATAAACACACCATAAGTTATATCAAACTTATTCAAAACACACCAAACATACTATATACATAGTAAACACACTAATATAAATAATATAAGTATAAGAAATGATACACATCAGTATGTAACAAAATAAAAAGCAAACTCCCTGAAAGTTTGAAGTTGCATCGTTGGGTGGCATAAACGTGCTCACATCAGGCTTCCCTAAATTTCTTTGCCTTAGAACGGGTAATAGGTCCTAATGGTAAGACCTCCGGATCAACTTTCTTGTCTTGAAATGATGTGCTCACATCAAAATGATTAGGGAATATCTTTTGACACGTACTATGATCACAACTGATTTTTCTAACCCCAAGAAAGCAAAAATGTTATCTTTGTCATTGCAGGAATGTAAGATGATCTTAGGGGCAAGTGCGCACCACAATTGCATCATTCCCATAGCCGGAAAGGATTCAGACACAAGGATGTTCGATTTGAGGACAAATCGCTCAAAAGAAGGAGGGGATGATATGTGCACGTTCATACTCAAATTTAACTCACTTCCATGTTGTGTTTCACGCAACAAAAACCAGGGGGTTTTCTTTACTTCTCTTTTGTTGCTTAGTACAATTGCTACACTCATTTCTAGTTATCTAGATAATTGCCATCATATCATACTATACATATATTTTGCATACTTTATTCTAATGATCATAGCATAGATAATACATGAACAAGTTATTAAAACCACATCTCTACTTATCATTTATGCATTGCATCACTTATGCATTTTATTATATGTTTGCATCTTATATTCATTCATGCAAATCATCACAGTTTATGTCTTTATTCCTTTTTAGTCTTTCTACTATTTATATGAAATATTACTTATGCAATTGGTGTTTTTTCTTTGTAGGATATGATAAACACAGCTCAAGGGACTAGTGGCCAGCTCAGTTTCAGCTCAAAGGCTTCCTATGAGCTCAAATCAGCTCATTGATGATTCAAGGCCTTACAAGCTTTGTTTCAGCTCCACGACAATCTTATAGTTCAAGGGCAGCTCAAGGGCACTAATGGACCAGCTCACTTAGCTAGAGGAAGCTTAGTTCAGCTCAAATCATCACTCAACTTCAGTTAGCTCAATTAGCTAGCTAGCTCAGCTCGAACCAGCTCAACCTTAGCTCAATTAGCTCATCTCAGCTCACCCTACAACTATCAGCTCAAGTGTGTGGACACCCCAAGGGACACTTACCAGTCGAACCATCAAGGAAGCTTCCAAAGGAGACCTCTCGGCCAAGGGAGGGAATGTTTGACGCCATCCCAAGCTTGGCACCACCATGGAAAGGCACCTTAGGACCGAATCATTGCCGAGCGCTTATCAGCCACTCTTCATGGCTTATCAAGCCATTTCGGCCACCATGAAGGGTCACAAGCCTTGTCGAATCATCCTACCCCTTTGTAACATGCCCATTTGGCGACCCACTTTCATTTACTATAAATATATAAGCCATTTCGGCATTTGAACAAACCATTTTTCTGAATACAAATTATATTTGTGAGTTTTCTCTCGAACTTGTTCTTTTAAGAACTTCTTGACTTATCAAATCTTTCAACAGATTTGTGGCGTCTTCTATCTCCATTTTTGATACTTTAGATTGTTGGTTCTTTAACCAATCGGTCTAAGTCCTATTCTACCACCTTCAAAGACAACTTCAAGAACGAGTTTATACTTGTTAGTATAAGTTCCTACTTTTGGTTACTTTGAATACTATTTCACCACCATCCTTTCACTTCTTTCCCTTCCATTTTCTTCACTATCCGAACACCATATATCCTTCACCTAAATCTTCCATTTTCTTCCCTTTTCTTTTCCAGCACAACCTTATACCTCCGCAGCCATACTCTTTCATTCTCTTTCCCCATCTTTCATCATATTTCCACAAGAGGACGTTCGTGAAGACAAGGCTTGCTTGCATTCTAGATCGGGACAATCAAAGCTTCTCTCTACAATACCAATTGGAGAGAGTTGGAGCGTATCAACAAGTCCAGTAGCACCTGAACAAGTAACCTACAAGTGTATGGCAGCCAGTACAACAAGTGAGAGACGAATTGATAGTGCCATGTGTTCATGTGAGCGTGTACCGTGCGTAACCATGCAAAACGGCTTAATGCAAAAATAAGAAGCCAAATATATTTTTGGGTTCATTTCCTCCCAAAGCGCGACAAATGGAGTTCAAAGCAACCGAGTGACATTTGTTGGACGTTTTCACCATGTGCGGCAAGTGAATGGAATTTCAACACAAAGGCAGCACATGTGAGCGACAGAAAAGGATAAGTACAAGTGGTTTTTAGTTTGAAATTCCACGAGCACAGTTCACATTTGCAGATTTCTTGAAATTCAAATGGGACGCACATTAAACATGTGCTCAATTATGTACCGCCTAACACAACTCAAATGCACGACCAGTAGTGAGTGCCGCCACTTTGGGAAGTTCTCTTTTTTTTTTCATTTGAATTTAATATTCAAATGTCTTCAAATAATAGCCACATGTTTGTAAACCGGCCAACTTCCATTATATTATATATATTGGCCGAATTTAACTTATAAAGGGTGGATCATTTTATGAATAAAATTCTTGTGAGATTATTCTCTCAATTTCGGTTTTTTTGAATTCAAAACAAAGAGCATGTACTCTTATCCAATGCATAACCGACCATGATTATAAAGAAGAATTCAATCTTCTCGTGGGGTAATGAACAGGAAAAAGCCTTTCTGAACATTAAACATTGTTTGACAAAAGCACCAGTGTTAGCCTTACCTAACTTTGATAAAACTTTCGAGATTAAGTGTGATGCTTCAAGTGTAAGTATAGGCGTTGTTTTGAAGCAGGAAAAAAGGCTCATTACATATTTCAGTGAGAAACCGAGTGGAGCAACATTGAACTATCATGTCTACGACAAGGAGATGTATGCACTGATTCGGGCATTGGAGACTTGGCAGCATTATTTGTTGGCTAAGGAGTTTGTGAATCACACTGATCATGATCAGCATAAATTGAATAAATGACATGCTAAATGGGTTGAATTTCTTGAGTCTTTTCCTTATGTCATTCGTTACAAAAGTGTAAAGACAATGTCGTTGTTGATGCTTTATCACACAGATATGCACTTTTAAATTGTTTTGATTCTCATTTGATTGGATTTGCATATATTCGTGAGTTATACACTGATGATCCTGATTTTAGAGATAAGTTTAATGCTTGTGAAAAAGATGCAGGTGGAAAGTTTTACAGGCATGATGGTTATCTTTTCAAAGAAAACAGGATATGCATTCCACAAGGATCTATGCGTGATATTCTGATACGTGAAGCACATGAAGATGGACTAATGGGTCACTTTGGAGTCACCAAGACGTTGCAGACATTGAAGGAGCATCTATTTTGGCCTAAGATGCGCAGGGATGTTGAAAGGCACTGTGAACGTTGTGTGACTTGTAGGAAAGCAAAATCGAAGGTTTCCCCACATGGTATGTACTTACCTTTACCTATTTATGATCCCCTTGGAATGATATTTCGATGGATTTTGTTTTGGGACTACCTAGAACTAGGACATGTAGAGATAGTATATATATTTTTGTTGATAGGTTCTCGAAGATGGAACATTTTATTGCAAGCCATAAGACTAATGATGCTGTGAATGTGGCTAACTTGTTCTTTAGAGATGTGTTCCGTTTGCATGGTCTTCCTAGGTCAATTGTTTTCGACAGGGATGTAAAGTTTTTGAGCCACTTCTGGAGGACTCTTTGGAGCAAACTAGGTACGAAACTTATGTTTTCTTCTACTTGTCATCCCCAGATTGATGGACAAACTGAGGTTGTTAACAGAGTTTTATCTACTTTACTTCGTTCCATCATTAAAAAGAACATTAAAACTTGGGAAGATTGTTTGCCACATGTTGAATTTGCATATAATCATGATGTACATTCTAGTACTAAGATGTCACCATTTGAGGTTGTTTATGGATTTAATCCTATCACTCCTCTAGATATGTCATCTTTGCCATAGAAACAGGTGATGAACAAGGATGGTCAAAGCAAAGCAGAATATGTGAAGAAGTTGCATCAACTGGTTAAGGAGAACCTAGAATGAAGGACTCAACAGTATGAAAAGAAAGCAAACAAAGGAAGGAAGTGAGTCACCTTCGATGTTGGTGATTAGGTGTGGGTTCATTTCCAAAAGGAACAATTTCCATCCCAAAGATGGTCTAAGCTGTTACCACGAGGAGATGGTCCTTTTCAGGTGTTGGCGAAAGTGAATGACAACGCCTACAAGTTGGATTTACCGGGTGAATACAATGTAAGTGCCACATTTAATGTTTCTGATTTAATCCCTTATGACGATTCTGCAGATTTGAGGACAAATCCTTTTTAAGAAGGGGGATGATGTGAGCACATCCATGCCAGCAAAGGAGATTGATCCGGAGGTCTTGCCAATAGGACCAATCACTCGTTTTAAGGCAAAGAAATTTAGGCAAGTTCTTTCCTTCACTTGTGCTAACATTTCTGAATCTTTTGATAATGTTTGTGCCTTAGACAATAAGCTTTATAATGTGTTGCATGCTGATATGTGACACACTTATACTATACTACTTATATATATGTGTTTGTTATGTATATATTATGTTAAGTGTTTTTTAGATAAGTTTGTCAGCTTATAATATTGTATGTCAAGCTATGTCAGCTTGTTGTGTGTTATTACAATAAGGTTGCATTGTTTTATAGCTTATGATAGAGTAGCACAAGCTTGGATTTGGAAGCCTTCAATCAAGTTGCAAGAACTAGGGACTCTTGACTCAATCAAGAAGATTAGGAGCAGATCTGAAAATTCAAGAGAAAAGAGAAGGGCTTTTCTTGAAAATTTCAGATTCAATGCTGGAAAATCAAAGAAACGAAGATAAGAAAGAAGATTAGGGGATAAATAATAAGAATTAAAATAAAAAGATTAAAAAAGATAAATATAGAGGTAGATAAAAAAAATCTGAAAATTCAGTTTTGTTTATGGCTATGGAGATGGCATGAAGTTGAATATGGACATGGCTTGATGGATTTGTGATGGTTTTTTCCTCGACACCCTCTTAGATGCAATTACCAAAGCAAGCAACCTCAAGCGGCTCTAACCCACCCTCCTAGACGCGATTACCTACATGAATGTGAAGATGATCTCCCTCACAAGAACTCGTCGAACTTATGTTGAAGAAGACTTCTAAGGCACAAGTAATCAGCACTTGCAAAATAAACTCACTAAATATTTCATTAATCAAAGAAAATCTGAATAATCTTCCTTTCAATGGAGGATTCATCCTTTTATAGGTGAAGGATAGCCAAAGTAATTTAACTTCTACTAAAACTAGAAAACCCTAATTTAATTAAAAAATAAAATAAAAACAACCTGCAAACTCCTTGTACTTGGGCAGCAAGGAATAAGGTGATAAGGCAAGTGATAAGCTGATATGTGCTGATTTCTTGGGCTGTAAGTAGGCTTGGTTGCTTGGGAGGCACGTAATCGGTTGTTAGGGCTTCTTTTTGGACGAAATTTGAAGGGATTTGGGCTTATTTGACTGGCAAGTACTTTGGTTTTGGGTAGGAAAGGATGTATGGGTTGTTTTAATGTAAGCTAGGCCTAAATAACACTTTTAAATCCTAACTTGGGCTAAAAATAAAAGTCTAACCCAATCTTTTCATAATAAGAAGTATTGAGTCTAAATACAATAAAAGGGCTAATTAATGGACATCTAAAGGCTCATGGATATTTATCCCCAAAGGTGCAGCAAGTTGGGTTTTTGTGATCCAATTATGCTCAAAGGATTTTAAGTGTGGGCTTCCTTCAAGAAATTCTTCTTTCTTCATGGCAGCTTGCAATCCTTTGCTCACAAATCCTTGAACGATTGAATTTAGCTTGCTCTTGATCATCTTGGACTTGGATCGAGTTATTGGGCCAAGTGGAAAAGTAAGTCCATCTCGTCCTTGGAATTGTCTTGTGGTACATGTATCATCCTCTCCCTCCTCAAAAGGATTCGTCCACGAATCTGAAATGTCAAAGGGAGAAAGATCAGCAACATTAAAAGTTGTACTCACATTATACTCACCAGGTAGATCAATTCGGTATGCATTATTATTGATTCTTTCAAGGACTTGGAATGGTCAATCTCCTCTTGGATCCAACTTGGATTTCCTATGGTTTGGAAATCTCTCTTTACGCATGTGCAACCAAACTCAATCTCCTGGTTCAAAGACAACTTGGCGCTGGCCTTTGTTGACTTTAGCAGCAATATTTTCATATGTTTTCTCCATTCTTTTCTTTGCCTTAGCGTGTATGGATTTAACCAATTCTGCTTTCTTTGCACCATCTAAGCTGCAAATATTATCAATAGGCAAAGGGACGAGGTCTAAAGCAGATAAGGGGTTAAAACCATAAACTACTTCAAATCGGGAATAACCGGTGGAGGAATGAATAAAACGGTTGTAGGAAAACTCTACGAAAGGTAAATATTCTTCTCAAGTCTTAGTGTTCTTTCCGACAACGGTTCTGAGTAACACACCTAATATCCGGTTTATTACCTCAGTTTGTCCGTCCGTCTGTGGATGACAAGTTGTAGAATAGAGTAGTTTGGTACCTATTTTCCCCCACAAAACCTTCCAAAAATGGCTTATGAACTTGACATCTCTATCGGAAACAATGGTGCATAGAATTCCATGAAGTCGTACTACTTCTCTAAAGAAGAGATCAGCGACATGTGTTGCACTGTCCGTTTTGTGGCAAGGTATAAAGTGAGCCATCTTTGAAAACCTGTCGAACACAACAAAAATACTATCTCGGCCCCTCTTGGTACGAGGTAATCCAAGAATAAAGTCCATAGATAAATCGACCCAAGGGAGAGAAGGAATAAGAAGGGAGGTATATAAACCATTAAAACTAACCTTGGATTTGGCTTGTTTACATACTATGCAAGATGCACATACTTTCTCCACAATTTTCCTCATATGTGGCCAAAAGAAGTGCTCCATTACCATGTCCAAAGTTTTGGAGATGCCAAAGTGTCCCATTAAGCCTCCGGAGTGTGATTCATGGACTAGAAGTTCTCTAATGGATCCTTATGGTATACACGACCTGTTCATTCAGAAAAGAAACTCATCTACAAGATAAAACTTGTTAAAAGCACCTTTTAAACAATGAGTATAAATTTCCTTAAAATTTGGGTCATTAGGATATAATTCCTTTATATGCTCAAATCCCAATATAGTAGCATGCATTTGAGTAATTAGGGTATACCTTCGAGATAGTGCATCCGCTACTACATTATCCTTACCTTTCTTGTATTTGATGATATAAGGGAATGTTTCAATGAATTCCACCCAACGAGCATGTCTCTTGCTCAAGTTACCTTGGCCGTTGAGCCACTTCAAGGATTCATGGTCAGTGTGTATGACAAACTCCTTTGGAAGAAGGTAGTGTTGCCAAACTTCAAATGCATGAACAAATGCTAGGAGCTCTTTATCATATGTTGAGTAGTTCAAATGTGCTCCTTTTAACTTCTCACTAAAGTAAGTGATTGGTTGTTTTTCCAGCAAAAGAACCGCACCTATGCCTATACCGGAGGCATCACATTCTAACTCAAAAGTGTTAGAGAAATCGGGAAGGCGAAGAATTGGGGCAGTACAAAGCTTACCTTTTAGGGTGATACGGACACAGCCCTGTATACGTGGACGTTGAGCTTGAGAAAGTGGATAAGGATGTTGGTGCAAATGTTGGATCGGTGAAAAGATGGTTGAAGATAGGCGATGACGATGGAGATGGAAGATAAATAGATAAATTGTCCTCGGCACCCTCTTGATCGCAATTAATCAAGCAAGCAACCTCAAACGGCTCTAACCCACCCTCCTAGACACAGTTACCTAGGCAAGCAGGAGTGTGAAGATCAACAACAAATTCTTACGAACTTGAAGAATCGCTTCCAACGAAAGCAACTTCAAACTTTCAGGGAAGTTTGCTTTTTCACTTGTTACATACTAATGTGTAGCATTTTTTATGCTATATTATTTATATTGGTGTGTTTACTATACATATAGTATGTTTGGTGTGTTTTGAATAAGTTTGATATGCCTTATAATGTTTTTATATTTGTTTAAGTGTTTTGAATAAGTTTAATATGCCTTATAATTTTTTTATATTTTTAAGTGTTATTGAATCAGTTTACAAAACTCTGATAGGTGTTTCATTGTTTTGTGATAGGTACATAAGAGGACACTAGCTCAAGTGAGCATATACAGCTCAACTTCAGCTCAAGTGAGTGCATGCAGCTCATCTCCAGCTCACCAGAGTGTATGCAGCTCGGTTCAGCTTAGGAGAGTGTAACCAGCTCACTTTCAGAGAGTTCGATTCAGCTCAATCATTCCCAGTCAGCTCAGCTTTAGCTCCACTAGCTCAATTACAGCTGACCAGTCTAGAAGCACCTGAACAAGTGTCCTACAAGTGTGAGTCGAATTGACAGTGTCATGTGTTCGTGCGAGCATGTACCGTGCGAAAATAGGAGAACGTTGCATGTTCCATGCAAATCGGCTAAGAGAGCAGCAAGCATGCATTGCTACAAATGGAATTTAAAATTCAAAGAAACAAATATGTGCAACCGAGTGTCCCTTGTCCTTTTTCACCCATGTGCTACAAATGGGGTTTGAAATTCCTTTACACAAAGTGCGGCACAAAGATAAGAATAATTGGTGCAGTTGAAATTACTTTGTTCTCTTTTGCATGGGCGGATAAGATCAAAGTCACACATCCCACATGTGCTGATTTGTTTGAATTTCAAACAAAAGCACATTTTGCATGTGCTTTATTCAAGTGCCGCCCAACATTAGGAAATACATGGCTGATTTCTTAAAGCCGCCCAAAGGAAGTTTAACTTTTGAATTTTAATATTCAAATGATAAAATTTCAGCCACTCAATGTAAACCGGGCAACCACCTTATTGTATTATATATTTGCCGAAATATGCTTGTAACGAGGTTAGACATTTTGGAAATAAAATTTGTTTGAGAGAGTTTCTCTTGTTCGGTTCTTTTTAGAACTATCTTTTGACATTTCAGACTTTGTTTTGATTTGTCAAATTTACTTGATACGTCGGGTTCCTAGATCGCTATCTAGTGGGTCCAAGTCCTCTGACGTGAAGCATATTTGATTCGGGTTTGCTCAATAGATTGTGCAGGTTCTTTCGAGCTTTCCGTCTTTGACGTTAGACAAATTCGATTCGGGTTCGTTCAGCAGATTGTTCGAGTTCTTTCGATTTTAACGTTGCCAAACTTTCGCTGATTTTCTAGCAACGTTTCTGCCACAATTTGGTCACCAAATCAGCCTTGAAAGCTCGTTGAAGCCTTCATCTTTGTTCGAGTCCAAATTCGTCCAGAAATTCTTACACCCTTTTCTTTGTTTCTTTTTATTTTTTTCTTGTTATTTTAACTACCTAAAACGTCCATACTTGTGTTTTATTGCAGAGAAATGTTTGCTACGATCCTAGATCCGTTTACGAACAAGGAGCGTTGTTTCTGAAGCAACGTACCCCTTTATCATATGGTAATCAGAGCTTTGGTCGGATTATAGCACTTTCTGCACTACAAGAAATAAAAAAAATTGAAATTCTGGGTGAAAAAAGTCAAAGTCAACAAAAAAATCAAAAAAATTTCAAAAATTAAGATTCGAATATTTGGTCTATTTTTACGTTCGTATGTGTTGTTGGTTCGTGAAAATTATGAAGGATGATCAAATTTGCCATGGAATACTTCGAAATCACCCTAAACAACTTCTTCTTGTTTGTTCGGTGATAGGGTCGCTGCAAGCATTCCTATTGCAGTAAGTTCTTTGTTTTTCGTTCCTTCATTTCACTTTTCAGACTTGTTCTTCGTTTCATCACCAAATTTCCAGCCACCTTTCTTTTATTTTCTAATCTTTTATTTTTATTCTAACAACCCCTAAATCATTATTAACCTTTGTTTTTCTTCACCTTTTTTTAAGTTTTCTTGAAAGTTTGACACAGTTAACAAGTTTGAAGGATCGAGTTAGTTCTTTAAAGAACTGTGATATGTGCACGTTTGACCCTAAATCAGCAACCTTCAATTTGAGGACAAATCGCTCAAAAGAAGGAGGGGATGATGTGTGCACGCTCACCAGCAAGTTTTGCACACTTTCATGTTGTGTTTCACACATGAAAGACCCGAGAGTTTTCCTTACTTCTCTCATATTACTTACTTTTTCTACACCCACTACTGGTTATTTAGATTCATGTTATCATATCATACTTTGTATATGTTTTGCATACTTTATTTTTATGATCTTAGCATGCTATATGTGATACACATACTTAAGCTTTAAAAACCACATCTTTACTTAGCATATATTTTGCATCTTTAAATTACAAGTTTGCATCATTAAAGCATTACATTCAATTTATGCATTATAGTCCTTATACTCTTTAAATGAAGTATTACTTATATAAATCATTTGTTTTCTTCATAGGTTATATTAACACAGCTTAAGGGAGTGTGCTACAACTCAGTTCCAGCTCAAAGTGTCAGAATCAGCTCAAAACGTTGTTTGGCCGTTTCAAGACTCTAGAAGCTGCCAAATGGTTCGAGGATACTTATGAAGTCTTAAAAGAACTCAAGGGTACTAAAGGACCAGCTCACTCAGCTCAAAACAGCTTCAAAGAGCTCAAATAGAAAAAGAGTGATTCCTGAGCAAAGGAGGATTCGTTTCAGATCCAAAACACTCCAGTAGCTAGAGGAAAACTTAAAAGCACTTCAAGACTAGCTCACTCAGCAAAGGGAAGCTCGGATCAGCACAAATCAGCTACTCACCTTTAGCTAGCTAAGTCAGCTAGCTAGCTCAGCTCAAGTCAGCTCAAGCCTAGCTCGTCCAGCTCATCCCAAGCTCCTCTGACTACTACCAGCTCCTTCAGTGGACCAGCTAGTGACACTAGCTACTTAGCTAAGTGATGGAAGGACACCTACCTAGCCGAATAGCAAAGGAGGGAACCTAGGCACCTCTACACACCTTGGCGCCAATTTGGAATGGTGCAAGGCTGCCGAATAGTGCTTGATAGGTTATCAACACCTATTCAAGCCCTTATCACACCAATTCGGCCAAAGGAGGGAGACACCAAGGCTGCCGAATCATTCCCTCTCCCCTACACACCATTTCGGCCACCCTCTTTCATTTACTATAAATATGTAATGCATTTTCATTTGTAAACACACAATTCAGATTATAAAAATTACTTTGTGAGGTTTTCTCTCATCCTTGTTCTTTTTATAACTTCTTGACTTATCAAATCTTTATTGATTTGTGGCGTCTCCTTTTTTTTCCATCTTGATACTTTAGATTGTTAAACATCCATTGTTTCTCAATCTAAGTCCTTTTACCACCCTCAAGGCCTCATCAGAGTTAGGGTATATGCTCCTTAGCACATGTTCATCTTTTTTAGTCTTTGAATACTACCAACATCCTTTCTCTTCACCATCTTCCATACACCATCCGAAACCATCTTCCTACTTATCTATCTTCCTTTCCTTACACCCTTTTGACATACAAACACTACCATCCTTCCGCAACCTATCTCCTTTCATCCATTTCAACATATTTTCACAAGAAAACATTCGTGATACAAGGCTTGCTTGCATTCAAAGGTCCGGGCAATCAAAGCTTCTCTCTACAACATCAATTGGAGAGTTGGAGCGTATCACGTGGTATCAGAGCAACAAGGAAGAATCAAGTAAGCCCTATATCTTCTTATTTCAATTCTGATATAAAAAAAGAAAAAGAAAGAAAATTCAGATTGTTCCAAATACAAGGAATCTGAATTAGATTAAAAAAATCAGAATTTCAAAAGGGTGAAGATTGAAGTACAAACGTCCAAGCAACCAACTCCGAGAAGTTCCTCAAGTTTGATTGCTCACGACCAGTTTGTAAGTCAAGTTTTGTGGTAACGTTCTATTTTCTTCATTTCTTTCATTTGTATCCTTGTTTTTACATTTTCTTTCATTTTAGTCCCTAAACTTTTTCCTTGTTCTTTTAAATCATTTCTTTCTATTTCCAACCCTAACCCTTATTTTGCAGCCCAAACACCATATTATCAATAAAAGTTTTGACAGGTTCGAGTTAGTTCTCTTAAGAACTCGATTTGAGAGAATTTGAGTGGAAAAAGGCAAAGAGAGTGTGTGAGAGCATAAGAGGACAATTAAAAGCTGAAAATAAGTCCTAGAGTGCAAACACGAGTGATTGAGTGGAGTTTCATCTTATTTTCTTGGAATAAACGTGAGGCTTTGTGAGTGAATTTTGGTGAGGTCCATTTTTTTTCTAACCATGTTGCGGGAACAACAAAGGGGATATGCATTTCATACTAGATGCCATGTCAATGGTAAAATATGCCATGTGATCGTTGATAGTGGGAGTAGCACCAATCTCGCAATTACACTCATGGTGCACAAATTGGGTCTAAAGATGATGCAACATTCAAATCCATATAAAATACAATGGCTTAACGATGATAAGATTGCCATTACTCGGCTAGTGTTAGTTCCATTTTCCATTGACAAGTATGAAGATGAGGTTCTTTGTGATGTAATCCCTATGAGCACAACTCATTTACTTCTTGGAAGACCATGGCAATTCGACAAAAGGGCCAACCATGATGGGTTCTTAAACAATTATTCATTTATCCATGGGAGAAGAAAAGTTACGTTAACACCATTGCCATCACACCAAGTGCTTCAAGATCAACAACACTTAAAGAAGAGATTTGAAGCTATGCAAGAAGAACATTGTGTGAAAACAACAGCATTTGGAGTTGAAAAAGAAATGGATGTTAGAATTGTGGGAGTTGAAAACAAGAGAATGGTTGATAAAAATGACGGGGTTGAAAATGAGAAAATCGAAAAAGAAAAAGAAGTCAGAGTTGAAAATGAGATCAGAAAAGAAGAGGAAATAAGGCAGATTTTATCTAATCCTACTCTATCTTCCATTTCTTCTTTTGTTTTGCAGGATGACCCAAGAGACACGTCTTTTCAAAGAGGTTATTCAAGAAGCATGGCTTTTGGAGGACCAACAAATGTGTTCCTTGACGAATTGAAAGTTATGTCCCTTAAAGATCCAAGGGACGTGTCTCTTAAAGATGACTATTACGAGGAGGTGTCTCTTGAAGAACCAATAGGCGTGACTTCTTCAAAGGTTGTGACACTTGAACTTCCAAGAGATATGAGCATTAACATTCCATGTGCATTGTCAATCTTGAGGAGAATTCAGCAACCAACACCCATTAAACATCCACCATGGTTTGCAATTTCTTTCCATCTTATTATAAGTTTTTCTTCATCTAACCATGGTTTGTTTTGCAGCCAATTGATTCAAATACATGGAGTTATTTTATCAACCAATGGTGACAAGTTCCTTTGTTATTTTGAGGATGATTGGTGTGCTAGAATCAATGCGAAACTACAAACAACCATTCTGCCCAAGATTACCCGTTTCAAGGGTATGAAGCAAGCATCTTCCATCCACTCAAAGATTATCATTCGAAGGGGTACAAGGATAAATGTGGAACTATTCATGAAAGGATTAGTTGATCCAGGAGGTTGGAGGCAGAAACAAAGTGTTGAAACTTTGATGAAAGATCATGTCATTTCCAAAAGTTATGATGTTTCCAACCATTACAGAAGAGAACCCCAAGGGGCATGTGCCTTATCAGAAGAACCGAGAAGAATAATCATTCCATTTGGGAAGAGCAGTGAGGATTCATCCAACCCTACAATAAAAGATTATCCATTGAGAAACAACTTCGATTTGAGGACAAATAGCCTCAAAGAAGGGGGGGATGATATGTGCACGTTTGGCCCTAAATCAGCAACCTTCAATTTGAGGACAAATCGCTCAAAAGAAGGAGGGGATGATGTGTGCACGCTCACCAGCAAGTTTTGCACACTTTCATGTTGTGTTTCACACATGAAAGACCCGGGAGTTTTCCTTACTTCTCTCATATTACTTACTTTTTCTACACTAACTTCTGGTTATTTAGATTCATGTTATCATAGCATACTTTGTATATGTTTTGCATACTTTACTTTTATGATCTTAGCATGCTATATGTGATACACATACTTAGGCTTTAAAAACCACATCTTTACTTAGCATATATTCTGCATCTTTAAATTACAAGTTTGCATCATTAAAGCATTACATTCAATTTCTGCATTATAGTCCTTATACTCTTTAAATGAAGTACTACTTATATAAATCATTTGTTTTCTTCATAGATTATATTAACACAGCTCAAGAAAGTGTGCTACAGCTCAGTTCCAGCTCAAAGTGTCAAAATCGGCTCAAAATGTTGTTTGGCCGTTTCAAGACAATACAAGCTGCCAAATGGTTCGAGGACACTTATGAAGTCTTAAAAGAGCTCAAGAGTACTAAAGGACCAGCTCACTCAGCTCAAAATAGCTTCAAAGAGCTCAAATAGAAAAAAGGGTGATTTCTGAGCAAAGGAGGATTCATTTCAGCTCCAAAACACTCCAGTAGCTAGAGGAAAACTTAAAGGCACTTCAAGACTAGCTCACTCAGCTAAAGAAAGCTCGAATCAGCTTAAATCAGCTACTCACCTTTAGCTAGCTAAGTCAGCTAGCTAGCTCAGCTCAAGTCAGCTCAAGCCTAGCTCGTCCAGCTCATCCTCAGCTCCTCTGACTACTACCAGCTCCTTTAGTGGACCAGCTAGTGACACTAGCTACCTAGCTAATTGATGGAAGGGCACCTACCTAGCCGAATAGCAAAGGAGGGAACCTAGGCACCTCTACACAACTTGGCGCCAATTTGGAATGGTGCAAGGCTGCCGAATAGTGCTTGATAGGTTATCAACACCTATTCAAGCCCTTATCACACCAATTCGGCCAAAGGAGGGAGACACCAAGGCTGCCGAATCATTCCCTCTCCCCTACACACCATTTCGGCCACCCCCTTTCATTTACTATAAATATGTAAGGCATTTTCATTTGTAAACACACAATTCAGATTATAAAAATTACTTTGTGAGGTTTTCTCTCATCCATGTTCTTTTTAGAACTTCTTGACTTATCAAATCTTTATTGATTTGTGGCGTCTCCCTTGTCTTTCCATCTTGATACTTTAGACTGTTAAACATCCATTGTTTCTCAGTCTAAGTCCTTTTACCACCCTCAAGGCCTCATCCAAGTTAGTGTATACGCTCCTTAGCAAATGTTCATCTTTTTAGGCTTTTGAATACTACCAACATCCTTTCTCTTCACCATCTTCCTTTCCTTACACCCTTTTGACATACATACACTACCATCCTTCGGCAACCTATCTCCTTTCATCCATTTCAACATATTTTCACAAGAAAACATTCGTGATACAAGGCTTGCTTGCATTCAAAGGTCCGGGCAATCAAAGCTTCTCTCTACAACATCAATTGGAGAGTTGAAGCGTATCATGTGCTATCAGAGCAACAAGGAAGAATCAAGTAAGCCCTATATCTTCTTATTTCAATTCTGATATAAAAAAGAAAGAAAATTCAGATTGTTCCAAATATAAGGAATCTGAATTAGATCAAAAAAAAAAAGAAAATCAGAATTTCAAAAGGGTGAAGATTGAAGTACAAACGTCCAAGCAACCAACTCCGAGAAGTTCCTCAAGTTTGTAAGTCAAGTTTTGTGGTAACATTTCTGTTTTCTTCATTTCTTTCATTTCTATAAATCATTTATTTTCTTCACAGATTATATTAACACAGCTCAAGGGATTGTGCTACAGGTCAGTTCCAGCTCAAAGTGTCAGAATCAGCTCAAAACGTTGTTTGGCCGTTTCAAGACTCTACAAGCTGCCAAATGGTTCGAGGACACTTATGAAATCTTAAAAGAGCTCAAGAGTACTAAAGGACCAGCTCACTCAGCTCAAAACAGATTCAAAGAGCTCAAATAGCAAAAGGGTGATTTCTGAGCAAAGGAGGATTCGTTTCAGCTCCAAAACACTCTAGTAGCTAGAGGACATCTTAAAGGCACTTCAAGACTAGCTCACTCAGCTAATGGAAGCTCGGATCAGCTCAAATCAACTACTCACCTTTAGCTAGCTAAGTCAGCTAGCTAGCTCAGCTCAAGTCAGCTAAAGCCTAGCTCGTCCAGCTCCTTCAGTGACCAGCTAGTGACACTAGCTAGCTAGCTAAGTGATGGAAGGGCACCTACCTAGCCGAATAGCAAAGGAGGGAACCTAGGCACCTCTACACACCTTGGCGCCAATTTGGAATGGTGCAAGGCTGCCGAATAGTGGTTGATAGGTTATCAACACCTATTCAAGCCCTTATCACACCAATTCGGCCAAAGGAGGGAGACACCAAGGCTGCCGAATCATTCCCTCTCCCCTACACACCATTTCGGCCACCCCCTTTCATTTACTAAAAATATGTAATGTATTTTCATTTGTAAACAAACAATTCAGATTATAAAAATTAATTTGTGAGGTTTTCTCTCATCCTTGTTCTTTTTAGAACTTCTTGACTTATCAAATCTTTATTGATTTGTGGCGTCTCCCTTTTCTTTCCATCTTGATACTTTAGATTGTTAAACATCCATTGTTTCTCAGTCTAAGTCCTTTTACCACCCCCAAGGCCTCATCCAAGTTAGTGTATATGCTCCTTAGCATATGTTCATCTTTTTGAGTCTTTGAATACTACCAACATCCTTTCTCTTCACCATCTTCCATACACCATCCGAAACCATCTTCCTTTCCTTACACCCTTTTGACATACAAACACTACCATCCTTCCGCAACCTATCTCCTTTCATCCATTTCAACATATTTTCACAAGAAAACATCCGGGCAATCAAAGCTTCTCTCTACAACATCAATTGGAGAGTTGAAGCGTATCATGTGGTATCTGAGCAACAAGGAAGAATCATGTAAGCCCTATATTTTCTTATTTCAATTCTGATATAAAAAAGAAAGAAAATTCAGATTGTTTAAAATACAAGGAATCTGAATTAGATAAAAAAAAGAAAATCAGAATTTCAAAAGGGTGAAGATTGAAGTACAAACGTCCAAGCAACCAACTCCGAGAAGTTCCTCAAGTTTGATTGCTCACGACCAGTTTGTAAGTCAAGTTTTGTGGTAACGTTTCTGTTTTCTTCATTTCTATAAATCATTTGTTTTCTTCATAGATTATATTAACACATCTCAAGGGAGTGTGCTACAGCTCAGTTCCAGCTCAAAGTGTCAGAATCAGCTCAAAACGTTGTTTGGCCGTTTCAAGACTCTACAAGCTGCCAAATGGTTCGAGGACACTTATGAAGTCTTAAAAGAGCTCAAGAGTACTAAAGGACCAGCTCACTAAGCTCAAAACAGCTTCAAAGAGCTCAAATAGCAAAAGGGTGATTTCTGAGCAAAGGAGGATTCGTTTCAGCTCCAAAACACTCCAGTAGCTAGAGGACAACTTAAAGGCACTTCAAGACTAGCTCACTCAGCTAATGGAAGCTCGGATCAGCTCAAATCAACTACTCACCTTTAGCTAGCTAAGTCAGCTAGCTAGCTCAGCTCAAGTCAGCTTAAGCCTAGCTCGTCCAGCTCCTTCAGTGGACCAGCTAGTGACACTAGCTAGCTAGCTAAGTGATGGAAGGGCACCTACCTAGCCGAATAGCAAAGGAGGGAACCTAGGCACCTCTACACACCTTGGCGCCAATTTGGAATGGTGCAAGGCTGCCGAATAGTGCTTGATAGGTTATCAACACGTATTCAAGCCCTTATCACACCAATTCGGCCAAAGGAGGGAGACACCAAGGCTGCCGAATCATTCCCTCTCCCCTACACACCATTTCGGCCACCCCCTTTCATTTACTATAAATATGTAATGCATTTTCATTTGTAAACAAACAATTCAGATTATAAAAATTACTTTGTGAGGTTTTCTCTCATCCTTGTTCTTTTTAGAACTTCTTGACTTATCAAATCTTTATTGATTTGTGGCGTCTCCCTTTTCTTTCCATCTTGATAGTTTAGATTGTTAAACATCCATTGTTTCTCAGTCTAAGTCCTTTTACCACCCTCAAGGCCTCATCCAAGTTAGGGTATATGCTCCTGAGCATATGCTCATCTTTTTGAGCCTTTGAATACTACCAACATCCTTTCTCTTCACTATCTTCCTACTTATCTATCTTCCTTTCCTTACACCCTTTTGACATACAAACACTACCATCCTTCCGCAACCTATCTCCTTTCATCCATTTCAACATATTTTTACAAGAAAACATTCGTGATACAAGGCTTGCTTGCATTCAAAGGTCTGGGCAATCAAAGCTTCTCTCTACAACATCAATTGGAGAGTTGGAGCGTATCAAACTGTTTGCGAGAGAACGAGTGGAAAAGGCATTTGAGCGTGTGAGAACAGCAGGGGAGAAAAAAAGCCATTCAAGAATTCTCCTGAGTGAAACACGAGCGCTGAGTGTTATTTTCTGAGTGCACTGTTCTTTAGAGTGATCCGTGAGACTTTGGTGAGCATGTTATTGTGAGGTCCTTATTCTTTATTTTACTAACATATAACATCTTTTCTTTTGTTTGTTTTAGTGTTTGAAAATGGCAGGTTCTAATGATAATTCGGGTGAACAACAACCACTGAATCTCAATATGCAAGCCTTAGAGCGGATGATGCAACGAGTGATTGCTAATGCATTGAAACATATACATTCTCAATTGGATAGATTAGATGGGGGTGGTTCCCATTCTGTCCATGAAGAGATAAATGATGACAATGTGCAGACATTGGCTACCGGTGAAGCACTTGTTGACAAGAGAAGTCTGAATGATCAACCATCACAGGATGAACCGCCACGAAACAACCTCTTCCATAAGAGATGCAACGTGAACGACAAGGTATGTATTGTGATTATTGATAGTGATGTGTGCATGTTCACCAGCAAGTTTTGCACACTTTCATGTTGTGTTTTAAACATGAAACACACAGGAGTTTTCTTTACTTCTCTCATATTACTTACTTTTTCTACACTCATTTCTGGTTATTTAGATTCATGTTATCACATTATACTCTGTATATGTTTTGCATACTTTATTTTCATGACCTTAGCATATTATATGTGATACCCATACTTAAGCTTAAAACCACATCTTTACTTTTATGCACTTATTAAGTCATTTAAGTCCTAAATTGAAATAAGCGTAGAACTAATGTTTCTTTCATTATGTTTTATTCATAGGTTATATTAACACAGCTCAAGGGAGTGTGCTACAGCTCTGTTCCAGCTCAAAGTGTTAGAATCAGCTCAAAATGTTGTTTGGCCGTTTCAAGACTCTACAAGCTGCCAAACGGTTCGAGAACACTTATGAAGTCTTAAAAGAGCTCAAGGATACTAAAGAACCAGCTCACTCAGCCCAAAACAGCTTCAAAGAGCTCAAATAGCAAAAGGGTGATTTCTGAGCAAAGGAGGATTCGTTTCAGCTCCAAAACACTCCAGTAGCTAGAGGACAACTTGAAGGCACTTCAAGACTAGCTCACTCGGCTAATGGAAGCTCGGATCAGCTCAAATCAACTACTCACCTTTAGCTAGCTAAGTCAGCTAGCTAGCTCAACTCAAGTAAGCTCAAGCCTAGCTCGTCCAGCTCCTTCAGTGGACCAGCTAGTGACACTAGCTACCTAGCTAAGTGATGGAAGGGCACCTACCTAGCCGAATAGCAAAGGAGGGAACCTAGGCACCTCTACACACCTTGGCGCCAATTTGGAATGGTGCTAGGCTGCCGAATAGTGCTTGATAGGTTATCAACACCTATTCAAGCCCTTATCACACCAATTCGGCCAAAGGAGGGAGACACCAAGGCTGCCGAATCATTCCCTCTCCCCTACACACCATTTTGACCACCCCCTTTCATTTACTATAAATATGTAATTCATTTTCATTTGTAAACACACAATTCAGATTATAAAAATTACTTTGTGAGGTTTTCTCTCATCCTTGTTCTTTTTAGAACTTCTTGACTTATCAAATCTTTATTGATTTGTGCCGTCTCCCTTGTCTTTTCATCTTGATACTTTAGATTGTTAAACATCCATTGTTTCTCAGTCTAAGCCCTTTTACCACCCTCAAGGCCTCATCCAAGTTAGTGTATATGCTCCTTAGCATATGTTAATCTTTTTGAGCCTTTGAATACTACCAACATCCTTTCTCTTCACCATCTTCCATACACCATCCGAAACCATCTTCCTTTCCTTACACCCATTTGACATACAAACACTACCATCCTTCCGCAACCTATCTCCTTTCATCCATTTCAACATATTTTCACAAGAAAACATTCGTGATACAAGGCTTGCTTGCATTCAAAGGTCCATGCAATCAAAGCTTCTCTCTACAACATCAATTGGAGAGTTGAAGCATATCATGTGGTATCATAGCAACAAGGAAGAATCAAGTAAGCCATATATCTTCTTATTTCAATTCTGATATAAAAAAAAGAAAGAAAATTCAGTTTGTTCCAAATACAAGGAATCTGAATTAGATAAAAAAAAGAAAATCAGAATTTCAAAAGGGTGAAGATTGAAGTACAAACGTCCAAGCAACCAACTCCGAGAAGTTCCTCAAGTTTGATTGCTCACGACCAGTTTGTAAGTCAAGTTTTGTGGTAACGTTTCTGTTTTCTTCATTTCTTTCATTTCTATCCTTTATTTTTTTCTTACATTTCAGTCCCTAAACTTTTTCCTTTTCATTTTAAACTCTTTCTTTCGTTCTATTTCCAACCCTAACCATTGTTTTGCAGCCCAAACGCCATATTATCAATAAAAGTTTTGACAGGTTCGAGTTAGTTCTCTTAAGAACTCGTTTTGAGAGAATTTGAGTGGAAAAAGGCACATAGAGTTTGTGAGAGCAGAAGAGGACAAATAAAAGCCAAATAAGTCCTAGAGTGCAAAAACGAGTGAATTGAGCGACATCTTACTTTCCTTGGAGTGAACGTGAGGATTTTGTGTGTATAAACTGGTGAGGTCCTAAATTCCTATCATATTTTCAATTTAAAATGTCTCAGCATGCAGGTGACAATGAAGAAGAACGCCCTACTTAAAACCTCCAGACTCAAGCACTAATTCAGGAGATGAGAAGGCTTCTACGTGCAGAATTAGAGCCTATTCATGAGAGGATGGATCGGCTTGAAGGTTCCCAAGGAGATAACCGAAGCAATAGGAGACATGAGAGGCAAAACCGGCCTAGGAATATCTTTCAGCATGAGATTGTTGAAGAAAATGATGCAGAGGATGTCGTATCCCTCAGAAGTCATGCAAGAGACCGAGGCTAGGTTGATGACAATTTGGGAAGCATTCGGGTTAACATACCTCCTTTTCAAGGCAAAACAGATCCAGAAGCTTATTTAGAATGGGAAAGCAAGGTCGAACACATTTTCGAATGTCACAACTATTCGGAACAGAAGAAGGTTCGATTGGCAGCCATGGAATTCACTGATTATGCTTTGATATGGTGGGATCAGTTGAAGAGTTCTAGGAGAAGAAACGGTGAAAGACCAATCAGCACATGGACACAAATGAAAGGTATAATGAGAAAAAGATTTGTACCTAACCATTATCACTGTGATCTCTATTATAAGTTGCAGAACCTCAAACAAAGCAACAGAAGCGTGGAGGATTATTATAAAGAAATGGAAGTTGCCATGATCCGTGCAAGTGTGGAGGAAGATCGAGAGGCTACCATGGCCAGGTTTCTAGCAGGGCTTAATCAAGACATTGCTAATGTGGTGGAATTACAACATTACATTGAAATTGAAGAAATGGTGCACATGGCCATTAAAATTGAAAGGCAGCAACGTAGGAGGACTTCCTCTAGGAGCGTCATCACCTCTGCACCAAAATGGACTCCTAATGCACCACAGAAGGCCACTCCTTTCCAGGCCAAGGAACCAGCCGAATCTTCCAAGAGTGAGGCTGTTGTAGAGAATGCTCGAGGGAAGCAATTAGAACCACATACCCGGTCCAGAGAAATCAAATGCTTCAAGTGCTTAGGACATGACCATATTGCTAGTCAATGTCCTAACAAGAATACTATGCTTCTAATGGACAATGGGGAAATTGCATCAGATCAAGAAGAAGAAATCCAAGAAGAAGAATTAGAATCTGAAGAAGAGGCGATCACCCATGCTGTGGATGGCAAATTAATGGTGGTCAAGAGACTCCTAAATACTCAAATGGCAGCAGAAGAAGAACAAAGAGAAAACATCTTCCACACTCGGTGCCATGTTCAAGATAAAGTTTGTTTTCTGATCATCGATGGAGGAAGTTGCACAAATGTGGCCAGCACACTTATGGTAGACAAATTGGGCCTTAAAACCCTCAAACATCCAGCACCATACAAGCTTCAGTGGCTGAACGATTCGGGAGAGTTAAAGGTTACCAAACAGGTTCTTATTCCTTTCTCCATTGGTTCTTACAAAGATGAAGTTCTGTGTGATGTTGTACCCATGCACGCTAGCCATATACTACTCGGGAGGCCATGACAATATGATCGAAGAACCATGCATGATTGCTACTCAAATAGGTTCATATTCAAGCATGGAGGAAAGAAGATTGTTCTCACGCCAATGACTCCTAAACAAGTGCAGCATGATAAGAATTTGATGAAACAAAGTGTGGAGGCATGGAAGCAAGAAAAGGCTCAAGCAAAACTCAAAGCCAAGGATGACCAAATGAGCGGCAATATTGAAATGATTAGGGAATGTCTTTTGACACGCCCTATGATCAAATAAGTTTATTCTAACCCCAATCAACCACATGTTTCTTTTTCTTTTTCTTTGCAGAAAACTAAGAAGAAATTTGGAAAGGAAACACACCAAGGTTCTATCATTCATAGAGGAGACTGTCCTAAACCAGCAACCTTCGATTTGAGGACAAATCGCTCCAAAGAAGGAGGGGATGATGTGTGCACATTCACCAGCAAGTTTTGCACACTTTCATGTTGTGTTTTAAACATGAAAGACACATGAGTTTTCTTTACTTCTCTCATATTACTTACTTTTTCTACACTCATTTCTGGTTATTTAGATTCATGTTATCACATCATACTCTGTATATGTTTTGCATACTTTATTTTGATGACCTTAGCATATTATATGTGATACCCATACTTAAGCTTAAAACCACATCTTTACTTTTATGCACTTATTAAGTCATTTAAGCCCTAAATTGTAATAAGAATAGAACTAATGTTTCTTTCATTGTGTTTTATTCATAGGTTATATTAATATAGCTCAAGGGAGTGTGCTACAGCTCGGTTCCAGCTCAAAGTGTCAGAATCAGCTCAAAACGTTGTTTGGCCGTTTCAAGACTCTACAAGCTGCCAAATGGTTTGAAGACACTAATGAAGTCTTAAAAGAGCTCAAGGATACTAAAGGACCAGCTCACTCAGCTCAAAACAGCTTCAAAGAGCTCAAATAGCAAAAGGGTGATTTCTGAGCAAAGGAGGATTCGTTTCAGCTCCAAAACACTCCAGTAGCTAGAGGACAACTTAAAGGCACTTCAAGACTAGCTCACTCAGCAAATGGAAGCTCGGATCAGCTCAAATCAGCTACTCACCTTTAGCTAGCTAAGTCAGCTAGCTAGCTCAGCTCAAGCCTAGCTCGTCCAGCACATCTCCAGCTCCTCTGACTACTACCAGCTCCTTCAGTGGACCAGCTAGTGACACTAGCTACCTAGCTAAGTGATGGAAGGGCACCTACCTAGCCGAATAGCAAAGGAGGGAACCTAGGCACCTCTACACACCTTGGCGCCAATTTGGAAAGGTGCAAGGTTGTCGAATAGTGCTTGATAGGTTATAAAAACCTATTCAAGCCCTTATCACACCAATTCGGCCAAAGGAGGGAGACACCAAGGCTGCCGAATCATTCCCTCTCCCCTACACACCATTTCGGCCACCCTCTTTCATTTACTATAAATATGTAATGCATTTTCATTTGTAAACACACAATTCAGATTATAAAAATTACTTTGTGAGATTTTCTCTCATCCTTGTTCTTTTTTTAAACTTCTTGACTTATCAAATCTTTATTGATTTGTGGCGTCTCCCTTGTCTTTCCATCTTGATACTTTAGATTGTTAAACATCCATTGTTTCTCAGTCTAAGTCCCTTTACCACCCTCAAGGCCCCATCCAAGTTAGGGTATATGCTTCTTAGCATATGTTCATCTTTTTGAGCCTTTGAATACTACCATCATCCTTTCTCTTCACCAACTTCCATTCACCATCCGAAACCATCTTCCTACTTATCTATCTTCCTTTCCTTACACCCTTATGACATATAAACACTACCATCCTTCCGCAACCTATCTCCTTTCATCCATTTCAACATATTTTCACAAGAAAACATTCGTGATACAAGGCTTGCTTGCATTCAAAGGTCCGGGCAATCAAAGTTTCTCTCTACAACATCAATTGGTGAGTTGGAGCGTATCAGGTAGTGGTAGTTGTGCTAACGTTGCTAGTACTCTCATGGTTGACAAGTTAGGACTGAAGAAGACCACGCATCCCAATATGTACAAGTTACAATGGTTGAATGATGGTGTTGAAATCAAAGTTACCGAACAAGTTGTTATACCATTTTTCATTGGTAAATACAAGGATGAAGTAACTTGTGATGTTTGTTCTATGGATACTTGTCATTTGTTGTTAGGAAGACTGTGGCAGTATGATAAGAGAGTTTTGCACGATTGTTACATCAATCGATACTCTTTTACTCATCAGGGCAAAAAGGTAACTTTGGCAACTATTACTCCAAGTGAAGTATATGAAGACGAAGTTCGTTTGAAAGTGAGTACTGCAGCTTGGAAGGCCAACAAAGAGAAGAATGAATGCGAAAAGAAGAGAGAAAATTCACAGGTATTATCTGATTTGACATTTTCTTCATTTCTTCTTCTAACTTGTAGGTTAATAAGGTGATGCCATGTGAAGTTCCCAAGGAGGCTACTATTGGTATGTCTAGTGCATTTAAATTCTTTCCAGAAATTCAGCAACCTTCTTTACCACGGTTTGACGTTCCTTTCCATTGTACTATTGATTTTTCATTTTATATGCTGATTTCTTTGGTTGTACATTGGATTGTGAACAACCTTGTGTTGTGATTCTGGATGATCGTCGAGATTCTTGTTGTTCTTCAGAGTTGCCTTTTTATGTCATTGTTTGCAGGATTACGAATGTGCAACAAGCATTGTCTGACTTTATGTTATGCATTATTCGAAAAGGTACAAGAAAGAAGGCATTTCTATTTTTGTTCTTTGTAAAAGAACTTGGTTCGAGAGGATGGCATTTGTGCCGAGCAAGACGACTGAGGAAGTTCCCTGCCAAGCGAAAGTCGAAATTGTTCCCTTTTGTAATGAGGGTTGATTTGGGGACAAATCGCATTAAAGAAGGGGGGATGATGTGAGCACGTTTATGCCACCCAACGAAAGCAACTTCAAACTTTCAAGGAAGTTTTCTTTTTCACTTGTTACATACTGATGTGTAACATTTTTATGCTATATTATTTATATTGGTGTGTTTATTATATATATAGTATGTTTGGTGTGTTTTGAATAAGTTTGATATGCCTTATAATGTTTTTATATTTGTTTAAGTGTTTTGAATAAGTTTAATATGCCTTATAATTTTTTTATATTTGTTTAAGTGTTATTGAATAAGTTTACAAAACTTTGATAGGTGTTTCATTGTTTTGTGATAGGTACATAAGAGGACACTAGCTCAAGTGAGCATATGTAGCTCAACTCCAGCTCAAGTGAGTGTATGCAGCTCATCTCCAGCTCACCAGAGTGTATGCAACTCGGTCCAGCTCAGGAGAGTGTAACCAGCTCACTTTCAGCGAGTTCGATTCAGCTCAATCATTCCCAGTCAGCTTAGCTTTAGCTCCACTAGCTCAATTAAAGGTGACAAGTCTAGAAGCAGGCTGAACAAGTGTCCTGCAAGTGTGAGTCGAATTGACAGTGTCCTGTGTTCGTGCGAGCATGTACCGTGCGAAAATAGGAGAACGTTGCATGTTCCATGCAAATCGGCTAAGAGAGTAGCAAGCATGGATTGTGACAAATGGAATTTAAAATTCAAAGAAACAAATATGTGCAGCCGAGTGTCCCTTGTCCTTTTTCACCCATGTGCTGCAAATGGGGTTTGAAATTCCTTTACACAAAGTGCGGCACAAAGATAAGAATAATTGGTGCAGTTGAAATTACTTTGTTCTCTTTTGCATGGGCGGATAAGATCAAAGTCACACATCCCACATGTGCTGATTTGTTTGAATTTCAAACAAAAGCACATTTTGCATGTGCTTTATTCAAGTGTCGCCCAACATTAGGAAATACATGGCTGATTTCTTAAAGCCGCCCAAAGGAAGTTTAACTTTTGAATTTTAATATTCAAATGATAAAATTTCAGCCACTCAATGTAAACCGACCAACCACCTTATTGTATTATATATTGGCCGAAATATGCTTGTAAAGAGGTTAGACATTTTGGAAATAAAATTTGTTTGAGAGAGTTTCTCTTGTTCGGTTCTTTTTAGAACTATCTTTTGACATTTCAGACTTTGTTTTGATTTGTCAAATTTACTTGATACTTTGGGTTCCTAGATCGCTATCTAGTGGGTCCAAGTCCTCCGACGTGAAGCATATTCGATTCGAGTTTGCTCAGTAGATTGTGCAGGTTCTTTCCAGCTTTCCGTCTTTGACGTTAGACAGATTCGATTCGGGTTCGTTCAGCAGATTGTTAGAGTTCTTTCGAGTTTAACGTTGGCAAACTTTCGCTGATTTTCCAGCAACTTTCTGCTACAATTTGGTCACGGAATCAGCCTTGAAAGCCCGTTGAAGCCTTCATCTTTGTTCGAGTCCAAATTCGTCCAGAAATTCTTGCACCCTTTTCTTTGTTTGTTTTTATTTTCTTTTTATTTTTTTTTTCTTTTTATTTTAACTACCTAAAACGTCCATACTTGTGTTTTTTTGCAGAGAAATGTTTGCTACGATCCTAGATCCGTTTACAAACAAGGAGCGTTATTTCTGAAGCAATGTACTCCTTTATCATTCGCCCTCGAATCTAAACCGGTCAATGGAGGAAGTTCATCAAAGTACCAGAAAAAAGATGTCTTGAAGGATCCTTGTGCATAGTCTCTTTTTGCAATGTAATTTACAGTTTCCTTCTCATTGAGATCATCACTATTATTCTTTTGGTTGCAAAGTGACTCTTTATCATCTTCAAAATTGTTATCAATGCTAGAAGAGGAATAAGGATAAATAGAAATTTGAAAACAATCAATGGTACCTTTTGTTTGTAGCGTACCTTCGTCAGTGTTTGTCGTTTGATGATCATCTTGAACCAAAATAGTAGGTTTGTCACTGGAACCAAACACACTACATAGAATTTCTTCCTCATCAATAGGCAAGGTTAAACTCTCGATGGTATCGCCTTCTTCATGTTCTTTAGGAGAACAAATTTCTTTATCATGTTTCGAATCACAGATTTCAATATCATTAGAAGACATGATTTCAGACAACATATCTCTCAAAAAAATTTCTTGAAAATAAGACTTATCTGGACAATCATACCCGGAATGATCTAGTCGACAACAATAATGACATCGAGTCCCCAAAAGAGTAAAATTCAATACGTTGCTCAATGACATCCTCAAGAATGATCTGAATCTGATACCAAATGATAAGAACACAGCCTTGTATACGTGAACGTTGAGCTTGCGAAAGTGGATAAGGATGTTGGCGCAAATGTTGGATCGGTGAAAATATGGTTGAAGATAGGCGATGACGATGGAGATGGAAGATAATAGATAAATTGTCCTCGGCACCCTCTTGATCACAATTAACCAAGCAAGCAACCTCAAACGGCTCTAACCCAACCTCCTAGACACAATTACCTAGGCAAGCATGAGTGTGAAGATCAACAACAAATTCTTACGAACTTGAAGAATCGCTTCTAAAATAAAGAACAAGTTATACTTCTTGCAAGTCTGAACTCAAAAGAGAACTTTTTTTAATCATTCAAATCTTAATTACAATGTGGTTGAAGCCTCCTTATATAAGCCTTGGAGAAGTTTTAATCCTAGTAAACTTAGGAATCCTAATTACATAAGTAACTTCTAATAATAAATAAATGTTGAAAATAAAATCCTAATCTGATCCTAATAGATATTGCAGAATCCTATATTGATTTAAATTACAAATAATCAAATAAAATCTTGAAAATTCATAATTATCCAAAAATCTCATATTAATCTCGATTTTCCCAGTCACAATAAGCATCAGGGTCATACCTTCCTTGAAAAGTCGGCATAGTGATCTTTGGTTTGGCCAAGGTGTTTTATGCTCGTTTTGGTTCTGGGCGAGGGTTGTGCCTAAGTAAGGGATTTCGGCGTCTATTCTGAATGGGAAAAAGATGTGGACGCTTAGGCTCTTCAGTTTCGTCTTCAACCTCGTTGGTTTCACCTCCCCCAATGGTTTAAGTTATTGCAGTCACGACTGTGTCGGTGTGATCAAGCTTGGTTGCCAATGAGGTTACAGTCCGTGTAAGTTTATTTAGAGTATCTGCAACCTCTTGAAGAGTCACCTTGTGTGGTTTGTCGTCGTCACTAGTTTGTGACATCCTGAAAACACTTAAATTTAAAAAGGTGAAAAACAAAAGAAAGAGAAGCTAGAAATCTCACTAAACACTCCAAGAAAGAAATATTTAGCGAGGCAATTAAGCCGATCTTGTGCTCTTTAAAGATCTTCCTGCCACAAGACAAACAAGTCACAATCGGAGTTTAATCCTAACAATAATTCCTAATTGTACTAGGAGTCCAAGGAAGGCTTGACACCAATTGAAATATAGTCGCAAGAAGGAAGGGTTACAATGCAAATTGTTTAATCCTACTCACAGCAGAAAAGAGAAGGTGTTAATGGTGTAAGAGAAGAAAGAAAAGCAAAACAAACGAACTTAAATAACTAAAGAGTAGAAAAGAAAAAAAACTAGAAAGATGAATACCCAAAACCCGGAAACAACTTGAAAGAAGAAATCCAAAGTTGAACTCACTTCAATGTGATGCTTGCAGCGATGGATGATGTTGATCTTGATGGTAGTTGGCGGCTAGGTATGATCTTTCTCACTTTTCTTCAGTTTCTGTTTTTTTTCTTTTTCTTTTCTTTTCTTTTTTTTACAAGATAAATAAACTACAAGAATGAAAATTGACAGAAAGAAACTAAACTAGGGTGAAAATAGAGGAAAATAACCTAATTCTGCCCAATCTTGATCCACTTTGTTCGAGGTGTTCCCGATGTCAAAAAATTCTGAAATTTTATATGGCGACTCCTCCAATGGTGTAGATCTGATCTGGAAATTTTCATCTCAAAATTCGCTCGTTTGGTTTTGGCGAATTTTCCCCTTTTGTTCGAATTTTCACCTAAAACGCCAAAATTCCTTCCAAGAATCGTCCCAAATCTGATACCAAATGATAGAGTAGCGCAAACTTGGATTTGGAAGCCTTCAATCAAGTTGTTGCAAGAACTAGGGGCTCTAGACTCAATCAAGAAGATTAGGAGCAGATCTGAAAATTCAAGAGAAAAGAGAAGGGCTCTTCTTGAAAATTTCAGATTCAAGGCTGGAAAATCAAAGAAACGAAGATAAGAAAGAAGATTAGGGGATAAATAATAAGAATTAAAACAAAAAGATTAAAAAAGATTGATAGAGAGGTAGATAAAACAAATCTGAAAAATCAGCTTTGTTTATGGCTATGGAGATGGCATGAAGTTGAAGATGGAGATGGCTTGATGGATTTGTGATGGTTTTGTCTTCGGCACCCTCTTAGACGCAATTACCTAAGCAAGCGTACTTGGGAAGCAAGGAATAAGGTGATAAGGCAAGTGATAAGCTGATATGTGCTGATTTCTTGGGCTGCAAGTAGGCTTGGTTGCTTGGGAGGCAAGTAATGGGTTGTTAGGGCTTCTTTTTGGACAAAAATTGAAGGGATTTGGGCTTATTTGGCTGACAAGTACTTTGGTTTTGGGTAGGAAAGGATGTATGGGTTATTTTAATGTAAACTATGCCTAAATAACACTTGTAAATCCTAACTTGGGCTAAAAATAAAAGTCTGACCCAATCCTTTCATAATAAGAAGTATTGGGTCTAAATACAATAAAAGGGCTAATTAATGGACATCTAAAGGCTCATGGATATTTATCTCCAAAGGTGCAGCAAGTTGGGTTTTTGTGATCCAATTATGCTCAAAGGATTTTAAGTGTGGACTTCCTTCAAGAAATTCTTCTTTCTTCATGGCAGCTTGCAATCCTTTGCTCACAAATCCTTGAACGGTTGAATTCAGCTTGCTCTTGATCATCTTGGATTTGGCTTGAGTAATTGGGCCAAGTGGAAAAGTAAGTCCATCTCGTCCTTGGAATTGCCTTGTGGTACATGTATCAGCTTACTTGAATGTTTTCTTTGTAGATAAAACAAATCTGTCCAGAAATTCCTACACCCTTTTTCTTTGTTTTCTTTCATTTTCTTTGTTATTTTTAAGCCTAAAAACGTTTCTTCCTTGTGTTTTATTGCAGAGTTATGATTGCTTCAATCCTAGATCCGTTAACAAACAAGGAACGTTGTTTCTCAAGCAACGCACCCTTTATCACGTGCTCACACATGTGCTAACATTTCTGAATCTTTTTAATAATGTTTGTGCCTTAGACAATAAGCTTTATAATGTGTTGCATGCTGATATGTGACATACTTATACTAAACTACTTATATGTATGTGTTTGCTAAGTATATATTATGTTAAGTGTGTTTTAGATAAGTTTGACAGCTTATAATATTATACGTCAAGCTATGTTAGCTTGTTGTGTGTTATTACAATAAGGTTGCATTGTTTTATAGCTTACTTGAATGTTTTCAATAAGTTTACAATGCTCTGAATGTGTTTCATTTGTTTTCATATAGGTACAATAAAAGGGCAGCAGCTTAAGGGCTTAATCTTAGTTCGGATGAAGCTCAAAGGAGTGTACACAGCTCACCTTAGCCCAGGGCAGCTCAGTGGGTTAGCTCCCAACTCAATTTAGCTCCTAACACTCTCAGCTAGCTTGTTTCAGCTCTCCTCAAGTCCAGCTAGCTCAACTTCAACTAAACTAGCTCAACTCCAGCTCAAGTGACCTACAGCAGCTGAAACCTATCCTACACGAAGGGACGGTATCTTAGGCATGTGACAAGCATATGCAACCCTCCACACATGTGCACGACATGCTTGGGCAGCCTTGACATGCTCCACACACGCCAACCTTGTGGATGAAGCATTTGGGCGGAATTGGAAGGATAAGAGCACATGTTTTTTGTTTGAATTTTAAACACACATGTTTTTTTTTTTATTTTCAACAAATTTCAACCATATAAATTAGCACATGGGCGGCAACTTGAGATAGTTTTTTGGCAGATTTGAATTCAATTTTTAAACTCAAATTGTACTTCAATATTAGGCACTTCTCTAGGCGCCATTCTCTTCCATGTTCTTCTATATATTTGTGACTTTTTAATAAACAAAGGTTAGACACTTTGAATGAAAATTTTATTTGTGAGAATTTCTCTCAAATTCGGTTCTTTATTGAACTTTCATTGACAATTTAGATTCGTTTGTTGTGTCAATATTTTGGATACTTTGGGTTCTTGATTAAATATAATCAATGGGTCCAAGTACGTGTTGAACAAAAATCAATATAAGGTTCGGGTTCGTTCAGTCTATTGTTCGAGTTCTTCCTCGGAGTTTTTGTTCGAATTTTCTTCTTCAAGTTGCTGCCATTGATGAATGCTTAAGCTGCTGCCATTGTTGAACATTTGAAGCACTCATCTTCAACCTCTTCAAATTTCCGGAATTTCCAGCAACTTTCCCCCTTGTTTTTTTAGTTTCCTTTTCTTCTTTTCATGTCATTTCATAGCCTTAATCAGCCTTTTTGTTTTGTTTCACTTGTAGGGAAATGCCTTCTTCAATCCTAGATCTGTTTCACTCAAGGAACGTTGTTTCGACAAGCAACGCTGATATGTGCACGTTTGGCCCTAAATCAGCAACCTTCGATTTGAGGACAAATCGTTCAAAAGAAGGAGGGGATGATGTATGCACGCTCACCAGCAAGTTTTGCACACTTTCATGTTGTGTTTCACACATGAAAGACCCGGGAGTTTTCTTTACTTCTCTCATATTACTTACTTTTTCTACACTCACTTCTGGTTATTTAGATTCATGATATCATATCATACTTTGTATATGTTTTACATACTTTATTTTTATGATCTTAGCACTTTATATGTGATACGCATACTTAGGCTTTAAAAACCACATCTTTACTTGGCATATATTTCGCATCTTTAAATTACAAGTTTGCATCATTAAAGCATTACATTCTATTTATGCATTATAGTCCTTATACTATTTAAATGAAGTATTACTTATATAAAACATTTGTTTTCTTCATAGGTTATATTAACACAGCTCAAGGGAGTGTGCTACAGCTCGGTTCCATCTCAAAGTGTCAGAATCAGCTCAAAACGTTGTTTGGCCGTTCCAAGACTCTACAAGCTGCCAAATGGTTCGAGGACACTTATGAAGTCTTAAAAGAGCTCAATGATACTAAAGGACTAGCTCACTCAGCTCAAAACAGCTTCAAAGAGCTCAAATAGCAAAAGGGTGATTTCTGAGCAAAGGAGGATTCGTTTCAGCTCCAAAACACTACAGTAGCTAGAGGACAACTTAAAGGCACTTCAAGACTAGCTCACTCAGCTAAAGAAAGCTTGGATCAGCTCAAATCAGCTACTCACCTTTAGCTAGCTAAGTCAGCTAGCTAGCTCAGCTCAAGTCAGCTCAAGCCTAGCTCAAGCATAGCTCATCCAGCTCATCTCCAACTCCTCTGACTACTACTAGCTCCTTCAGTGGACCAGCTAGTGACACTAGGTACCTAGCTAAGTGATAGAAGGGCACCTACCTAGCCGAATAGCAAAGGAGGGAACCTAGGCACCTCTACACACCTTGGCGCCAATTTGGAAAGGTGCAAGGCTGCCGAATATTGCTTGATAGGTTATCAACACCTATTCAAGCCCTTATCACACCAATTCGGCCAAAGGAGGGAGAAACCAAGGCTGCCGAATCATTCCCTCTCCCCTACACACCATTTCGGCCACCCCCTTTCATTTACTATAAATATGTAATGCATTTTCATTTGTAAACACGCAATTCAGATTATAAAAATTACTTTGTGAGGTTTTCTCTCATCCTTGTTCTTTTTAGAACTTCTTGACTTATCAAATCTTTATTGATTTGTGGCGTGTCCCTTTTCTTTCCATCTTGATACTTTAGATTGTTAAACATCCATTGTTTCTTAGTCTAAGTCCTTTTACCACCCTCAAGGTCTCATCCAAGTTAGGGTATATGCTCCTTAGCATAATGTCACAGACCAACTTCCCACGACCGAGCCAGCCACACCCATAGGTGCTGACCTTAGCGCACCACGTCCTTCACCCAACCGAGGGACCCGAGTAGTTGCCAACGCCACGCACCAAGGGGCCATGCACAACGCCCTTTGTGGTGTTCGCATCATAGAGAACCGAGCTGGGCCACTTCCAGCGCACCATGGGGCCTTGCCAAGCACCCCATGTGCTGCGCACGAGATTTGGACCCGAGGGAGCCCATCACACGCACCCGAGGGGGCCTTGCCAAGCACCCTCCATGCCGCCCAAGCCATGGAGCCCGAGCCCGCACCCGACGTGCACGCCAAGGAGGCCGAGTCTGCACTCGATGTGCACACCGAGGGGCCTAGGTGAAGCCCATTCGAGTTGCCCACACCCCTAGGGCCCGATTTAGCACCTAACATGCTAAAGAGGGGGTTTTGGACACAAGAATCGGGCCATGCCAAGCCCAATCCGCCCAAGCATCCAAGACCCAAGCCAAGTTGTCATCTTTTGACCAACACATATGGAAAGACATTATCCATGGGGCCTATTCGAGGAAAGTATTCCATGACAACAATTATGTGATGTCATATCTTTGTATTTGGGGCAACTTTGTTTATATTAGAGTGTTGCCATGTTTAGGAGGGAGGATTCATCCATAGCCATTGGATTGAATCACTCATAGCCGTTAGATCGAAAGGGTCAAGGCTATAAATAGAGCCCTTCCCTCACCATTGTAAGCATTCCACGCATTCCACATTTCATTCTTCCTTGTTTTCTTTGAGTATCAATAAGAGAAGGCATCGAGTACTCTTTTCTCCCCGTCTAGGCTTAGGGGGAGTTTTTAACGAGGCTATTTGCTTAGAAAATCCCTTGTCTCTCTTATCTTGTCTTGCCTAGCCATCACCATCATTTTCCCAAAGCTTCTGCAACATCATTTTCCCAAAGCTTCTGCAACATCATGTTCTAAGCGCTCTAGCTTAGATATTCGAAGGTTGACTTAGTCCTCGACTTAAGATCAACGAATAAGGCCGCACGGGTTGGCGAGTCAAAACCTAGCCCCGTGACAAGTGGTATCAGAGCGAGTTCCGCTCCATACGAGTCGAGATGGCAGGCGACGGATCCTGATACGGACTCAGCCCCGTATACGCGAACGTTGAGCTTGCGGAAGCGGATAAGGATGTTGGCGCGAATGTTGGATCTGTGAAAAGATGGCTGAAGATAGGCGATGACGATGGAGATGGAAGATAAACAGATAAATTGTCCTCGGCACCGTCTTGATCGCAATTATCGTATAATTAATTACGAGCTTTTCAGCACGATTATATTGCAAAAATTCGATTTATGTACTTTTTACTCAGATAAAATTCTAACGGATCCGTTGTTCGGCCCATTTAGACCCGCTCGTCCGAAACCTCTACAAAAGGGTTGCAAAATAAGTTTTAATCCAAATTTAGGAGTTCATAGAATTGATTACGAGCTTTTCAACAAGATTCTATTGCAAAAACTCGATTTATGTACTTTTTACACAGTTAAATTCTAATGGGTCCATTGTTCGTCCCATTTAGACCTGCTCGTCCGAATCCTATACAAAAAGGGCTGCAAAATAAGTTTTAATCCAAATTTAGGAGTTCATATGATTGATTACGAACTTTTCAACACGATTATATTACAAAAACTCGATTTCTGTACTTTAAACTCAGTTAAAATTCTAACGGGTCCACTGTTCGGCCTATTTAGACATGGTCGTCTGAAACCTCTACAAAAGGGTCGCAAAATAAGTTTTAATCTAAATTTAGGAGTTCATACAATTGATTAACACTACTGCGACTAACTCTATATCATGAGTGAGGTAGTTCTTCTCGTGAACCTTCATCTGTCTCGAAGCATAAGCTACAACCTTACCCTCTTCCATAAGCACACAACCTAAACCTACATACGATGCATCACTATAAATTACAAACTCTTTCCCCGATTCAGGCTGAATCAAAATAGGAGCTTCGGTCAAAGCATTCTTCAACTTCTCAAACACTTGTTGTCTTGCATCTAACCACTCATACGGAACATTCTTCTGGAGCAATTTAGTCAAGGGTGTTGCAATCTTCGAAAATCCTTCAACAAATCTTCGATAATACCCCGCCAAGCCTAGGAAACTACGGATTTCTGTCACTGACTTTGGTTGTTTCCAATTCACTATGGCTTCTATCTTCTTGGGGTCCACACTAATTCCATTGGCCGAGATCACATGACCTAGGAAGACTACCTCCTTAATCCAAAACTCACACTTACTCAACTTGGCATACAACTGATTTTCAAGCAAAGTCTAAAGCACTAGCCGCAAATGCTCATCATGTTTTTCCTCGGTCCTAGAGTACACGAAGATGTCATCTATGAACACCACTACAAACCTAACCAAAAACTCATGGAACACTCGGTTCATCATATCCATAAATGCAGCTGGAGCATTAGTCAACCCGAAAGGCATTACCAAGAACTCATAGTGCCCATAACGTGTACGGAAAGCGGTCTTCGGTATGTCCACATCTTTAACCTTCAACTGATAGTAATCAGATCTCAAATCAATCTTCGAAAACACTAAAGCACCTCTCAACTTATCAAGCAAATCATCTATCCGCGACAAAGGATACTTGTTCTTCACTGTTACCTTGTTCAACTGCCTATAGTCTATACACATCCTCATACTGCCGTCCTTTTTCTTCACAAACAAAATCGGAGCACCCCACGGAGAAATACTAGGCCTAATGAAACCTCTATCTGACAGTTCCTAAAGCTGTGTCTTCAACTCTTTCGGTGCCATTCTATACGGAGCAATAGACACAGGTGCAGAATCGGAATACGTCTCGATAGCAAACTCAACTTCCCTATCTGGAGGCAAACCCGACAACTCTTCCGGAAAAACACTCGGAAAAATCACAAATTGTTCTGATGTCTTGCGGTCTAACCTCACTCATATTCGGATTCATCACATAAGCCAAATACGCCTGACACCCTGAATCCATCAATCTCTGAGCTTCTAAAGCAGAAACAACATTGGACAAGAACTTAATGTTCTCGCCCACCACTACAACCTCAAAATCATCCGTATGTCTCAAGGAGACTCTCTTGGTCTCAAAGTCTACCCTAGCTCTATGCTCTACGAGCCAATCCATGCCCAAAATCACATCAAAACCATACAACGGCAATTCCATCATGTCAACCGGAAACACATGGCCCTGAATCATCAAATAACACCTCCTATACATCTTCCTAACTACTACGGTCTCACCGAAAGAACTAGTAACATTTACACCTACTTCTAACCACTCATACGGTAAACCTAGAGATCTTGCATGTTCACCCAAAATGTACGAATGCATCCAACCCGAATCTATCAAAGAAAGCAAAGTCAATGACTGTAACGAGAAATTACCTGCGATGACATATGTGTCATTCCCAGCCTCTCGCTGTGCATACACTCTAGCCGGTCCTCCACCATCGGGCTAAATTGCCACCACATGAGCTAACTTCCTCTGACCATCGTTCCTCCGCTGAAAATTTCCTCGACCATGCCCACGGCCTCTCTGATGCTCAAAACCTCTAGTTGGAGCCGGTCCACCCCTAGCCGGGTGTGGACAGTTACGCCCCAAATGATCTCGAGAACCACAATTCCAACATACCCCAAAGGTACCCATACACTCGCCCGGATGTCAACTCCCGCATCTAGTGCACTCAGGAGTGTGAACAACAGCTCCTTGGCCCTGATGGCCCCGTCCATGGTTACCACCCCTATGTCTCGAATCGGGCTGATACCTCCTATCTTTGTGCCTCTTGGCATGATCTCTGTCCCAATCTGCGTGTATCTTTCCGGAATCAAACCCGTTAGCACGAGTACTCAAGCCCAAGTTCTGCTCAATATCCTTGGCCCTAGAGACCAAAACATCAAACTCGGTGTAATCCGAAGCAAGCATATAAGTCTTCACATCCCTAGTCAAACCATATCGGAAACGCTCACACCATTCCCTCTCACTGGGGACCAACTCGGGAGCCTACTGGCTCAACCTCACAAACTGAACCTCTTACTCTGACACCGTCTTAATACCCTGAACCAAGGCCATAAATTCTCTCTTCTTCTCATCCTGATATTGAACTCCAAGATACTTCTTCTTAAAGGCAGTTCTGAAGAATTCCCAAGTGACCTTCGCTTCTGTCAAACCCGAAGTAACGGTAGTCCACCAAGCATATGCATCTCCCTGAAGCAAGGAGACAACACAACCCAACTTACGAGTGTATGAGCACTCAATCTGGCCTAAGATGCATGTAGTACTCTCAAGCCAAACCTCTGAACCCTCGAGAGTTAAACCACGGAACTCAACTCCACCCAAACTACGAAGTATCTCAAGGGGCAAACCAGTCCCCGCACCCTGAGGTGGTGCTGAAGCATGTATACCGGCCAAAGCTGTCTGAAAAGCCCCAACTATAGTCTGAATAAAATGAGTCATGTCTGCTCCTGCCGGACCCTAACTCGTCTGAGCTTCATTACCTCCAACATTTGCACTGGCCTGAGGCACATTACCTCTTACATCCACCCCATTACCATCGGGAGCAGGAGGAACAAGAGGCACATCCCCGGGTGCCTGGTCACCCGCTCTAGGCCGCCCTCTCGATCTTAACATAACGAAGATAAAATCTAAACAATAAACACATCACACACAAGAAAACATGAGGTTAGCAAGGGCAATGGTCCAAGTTCTCAAGCTCTTTAAACCAAAACCATTTTCCAATAACAACACCTAGCAATGGGAACACTCGACTAAACTTCAACCAACAACAAGAACAATAAAACATGCTTTCACACACCGTGCAATGGCAAACAAACCAAACAAACCAACTTACCTGACTTACCTTCCCGGGAGACCTCGTAACCGAGTGATAAAGGGGTACGTTGCTTCAGAAACAATGGTCCTTTGTTTGTAACGGATCTAGGATTGTAGCAAGCATGTTTCTGCAATAACACAATGTTATGGATGTTAGAATGATGTTAAAACAACAAGAACAAAAAAAACGAAAATAAAGAAAGAAATGAGAGGAAGGAATTTTCTGGCAGTTTCGGAATTCAAATGTTGATGAATGCTTCAAAGGGATTTCATGGCAGCAAATGAACGTCTAAAATGGCAGAAAATGGTGTTGAAGTGGCTGGAAATTAACAAGACGTTGAACTCGAAAGAACCCGAACAATATACTGAGCGGACCCGAATCGAATACGTTCTTCGCCAAAGGACTTGGACCCTCTAGATAGCGATCTAGGAACCCAAAGTATCAAGGAGGATGACACAATCAAACAAAGTCTGAAAATGCCAAAGAAGTTCAATGAAGAACCGAAATTGAGAGAAAAACTCACAATAATTTTGTTTCATAAAATTGTCTAACCTTGTTCATACAAATTTAACAAATATATATAGGGAAAAACAAGGGAGAGGGCGCCCAAATTAGTGGCTGAGTTTGAATTGAAAATAAACACATGTTAAATGTGTTTAAAAATGCAAAAGAAATCTGCCAATAACCTCCCCCAAATTGCAGCACATGTGATGATAATTTGTGGCTGAGTTTGAACGAAATTAACACATGTTAAATGTGTTCAAATTTCAAAAAAAAGGTGGCTGATAACTTCTCTTCAAAATGGCGCCCAAATTGCTTCAAATCTGCCACATGCTTGCACACACATGCACATTCTGTTCACACATGCCGTGCACATGCTTGAAGAGATGTAGGACGCCCCACATGCTGCTCACATGCTTGTAGGACACTCTCCCACATGTAGGACACCTTTGAGCTGCTTCTGGACTTGTTAGCTGGAGTTGAGCTAGTGGAGCTAAAGTTGAGCTGACTGGAGCTGAAACGAGCTGAATTCAGCTAGCTGGGAGTGAAGTGAGCTGAGTTGAGCTGCCTATACTCCTTTGAGCTGAAGATGAGCTACGTACACTCCCGTGAGCTTCATCCGAGCTAAGTTTAAGCCTTTGGAGCTGCTGCCCTTTTATTGTAACTATATGAAAACAAAAGAAACACGCTCAGAGCATTGTAAACTTATTGAAAACATTCAAGCAAGCTACAAAACAATGCACCCTTATTGTTTTAACACACAACAAGCTAACATAGCTTATCATAAAATATTATAAGCTGTCAAACTTATCTAAAACACACTTAACATAATATATACATAGCAAACACACCTATATAAGTAGTATAGTATATGTACGTCACATATCAGCATGCAACACATTATAAAGCCTATGTTCTAAGGCATGAACATGCTCGAATGAATCAGGAATTGTAGCACAAGTAAGAAAAAGGGCTTCCCTGAATTTCTTTGCCTTAGAACGAGTGATGGGTCCTGTTGGTAAGACCTCCGGATCAGCTTTTTTGTTCTGAACTGATGTGCTCACATCATCCCCCCTTCTTGAAAAGGATTTGACCTCAAATCTGTAGAGTCATCAAAAGGGGTTAAGTCACAAACATTAAAAGTGGCACTCACATTATAATCTCCCGGTAAGTCTATCTTGTAGGCATTGTCGTTCACTTTCGCCAACACCTGGAAAGGACCATCTCCGCGCGGTAACAGTTTGGACCGCCTTTGGACTGGAAATCTTTCCTTTCGGAAATGAACCCAAACCCGGTCTCCAACTTCGAAGGTGACTCGCTTTCTTCCCTTGTTTGCTTGCTTTTCATATTGCTGAGTCCTTCACTCAAGATTCTCCTTCACTTGCTGATGTAACTTCTTGACATATTCTGCTTTCGCTTGACCGTCCCTGTTCGTCACCTGTTCCTGTGGCAGAGGTAACAAATCTAGAGGCGTAATGGGGTTAAAACCATAAACAACCTCAAATGGTGACATCTTAGTAGCATAATGAATGGCATGATTATATGCAAATTCAACATGTGGCAAACAATCCTCCCAAGTCCTAATGTTCTTTTTAATGATGGAACGAAGTAAAGTAGATAAAACACGATTAACAACCTCAGTTTGTCCATCAGTTTGGGGATGGCAAGTAGTAGAAAACATAAGTTTCGTACCTAGTTTGCTCCAAAGAGTCCTCCAGAAGTGACTCAAAAACTTTACATCCCTGTTAGAAACAATCGACCTAGGAATACCATGTAAACGAACAATCTCTCTAAAGAACAAGTTAGCCACATTAACAGCATCATCAGTCTTATGGCATGCAATGAAATGTGCCATCTTAGAGAATCTATCAACCACAACAAACACACTATCTCTACCAGTCCTAGTTCGAGGCAATCCCAAAACAAAATCCATAGAAATGTCAGTCCAAGGGGATTCAGGAATAGGTAAAGGTAAGTACATACCGTGTGGTGAAACCTTCGACTTTGCTTTCTTGCAAGTCACACAACGATCACAATACCTTTCAACATCGCGATGCATCTTGGGCCAAAACAGATGCTCCTTCAAGGTATGTAATGTCTTGGTGACTCCAAAGTGACCCATCAAACCACCTTCATGTGCCTCGCATACCAGAATGTCACGCATCGAACCCTGTGGAATGCATATCCTGTTTTCTTTGAAAAGATAACCATCATGCCTGTAAAATTTTCCATCTGCACTTTTTCACAAGCAACATACTTATCACGAAAATCAGGATCATCAGAATACAACTCTCTAATATATGCAAACCCAATCAGATGTGAATCTAAATAACTCAACAGGGCATACCTACGTGATAACGCATCAGCAACAACATTTTCTTTCCCTTTCTTGTAACGAATGGCATAAGGAAAAGACTCTAAAAATTCAATCCATTTTGCATGTCTTTTGTTCAATTTATGCTGACTCGTTATGTATCTCAAAGCCTCATGATCGGTGTGAATGACAAATTCCTTAGGCAACAAGTAATGCTGCCAAGTCTCTAAAGAACTAATCAATGCATACATCTCTTTGTCATAAATATGATAATTCAATGTAGCTCCACTTAGTTTCTCACTAAAGTATGCTATAGGTCTCTTTTCCTGCATTAAAATAGCGCCTATACCTATGCCAGATGCATCACATTCAATCTCAAAAGTTTTATCAAAATTAGGCAAGGATAACACTGGTGCTCTAGTCAAACAATCCTTAATTTTTAGAAACGCATCTTCCTGTTCTTTACCCCACAAGAAGCTCGAATTCTTCTTAATGATCCCGGTTAAGGGGGCGGTAATAGAACTGAAGTTAGGGACAAACCGACGGTAAAAACTCGCTAAACCATGAAAAGATCTTACCTGAGTAATTGATGTCGGTCGTGGCCATTCCTGAATTGCTCGGATTTTCTCAAGATCGACTTCCACACCCTGTTCACTAACAATGTAACCAAGAAATGTAAGTTTGTTAGTGCAAAACACACACTTCTCTAGGTTACCAAACAAACGTTCTTCTCGTAAAACCTGCAAAACAACTTTCAAATGCTCTGCATGATCTGGTAAAGTTTTACTGTAAATCAAAATGTCATCGAAGTAAACAACACAAAACCTACCAATGAAAGGTCATAGAACATGATTCATCAAACGCATGAAAGTGCTAGGTGCATTAGTTAACCCAAAAGACATTACTAACCATTCGTACAAACCTAGCTTCGTTTTGAAGGCTGTTTTCCACTCATCGCCTTCTCGCATGCGAATCTGGTGATAGCTGCTCCTTAAGTCAATTTTGGAGAAGATGACGGGTCCGCAAAGCTCGTCCAACATATCATCAAGTCTTGGAATGAGATACCGATACTTAATTGTGATCTGATTCACAGCTCGACAATCTACGCACATCCTCCAAGAACCATCTTTCTTCGGCACCAACAGTACCGGAACAGCACACGGACTCAAGCTCTCTCGAATGTAACCCTTGTCCATCAACTCTGTAATCTGTCTTTGAAGTTCTTTTGTCTCTTCAGGGTTGGTTCGATAAGCTGGCCGGTTCGGAATAGTAGCACCTAGAATGAAATCAATCTGGTGCTCAATGCCACGAAGGGGTGGCAATCCTTTCGGTGTTTCATCCGGAAACACATCCTTAAATTCCTGCAAAAGAGATGACACAGAAGCAGGCGAATCACTTGGAAACTCAGACAGTAAACAATAATCCTTAAACAATAAAATATAAACAAACTGCTGAGAGGAAAGACATTTCCTGATTTCTTTGCTGCTTGCATACACGTTCATCTTCTTTTTCCCACGAACTTCTTCAGCATTCTTTCGCAATCTCGCTTGATCCTCCTGAACTTGACTCGGTGTCAAAGGAGCCAAAGTTATTTTTTTACCTGCATGCATAAAAGAATACCTATTCGTGAAACCATCATGAGTCGTCTTTTTATCAAACTGCCACGGACGACCCAACAGCAAATGACTTGCATCCATTGCAACTACGTCACAAAGTACTTCGTCCTTGTACTTCCCAATGTCAAATGGCACCAAAACCTGCTTGGTCACTCGAATCTCTCCACCGTCATTCAGCCACTGAAGCTTGTAAGGATTGGGATGCTTCGTCGTCGGTAAACCTAGCTTTTCAACCATCACAGTACTAGCAACATTAGTGCAACTACCACCATCGATAATTACAACACATACCTTATTATTCACAAGACATCTCGTGTGAAAGATGTTCTCTCGCTGCTGCTCGTTCTGGATCGGTTGTGTCTGCAGACTTCTCTTGATAACAAGGGCTTCTCCGGTGGCAAACAACTGCACCTCCTCGTCATCATCATCTGCAACCTCCATAGAGGGGTCCTGGGTGTCTTCCTCAGACTCGGACTCGATCTCGCCATTCTCTAACATCAACATGGTCCTCCGGTTGGGGCACTGACTGGCAATGTGTCCTCGTCCTAAACACTTGAAGCACAGGATGTCTCTCGAACGCTCCTGTGACACCACCTGCTTGTCATGCCTACCCTCAGTAGTAGGTGCCTTCGGTTTGCTAGATTCGGCTTTATCTCGACTTTGAAATGGTGGTGGTGGTGGTGGTGCTTGTTTCCTGAAATTGTTAGGGGCATTTAAATTACTTGAAAATGACTTAAAAGGAGTATTACCTCGGTTTGAAGACTTCCTTCGTTGTTGTCTTTCAACTTTAATTGCCATGTGCACCATGTCATCCAACTCAACATAATGTTGTAATTCAACAACGTTAGAAATTTCAGAATTCAAACCTGCAAGGAAACGTGCCATCGTCGCCTCACGATCCTCGATGATGTTGGCTCGCATCATGGCCATCTCCATCTCCTTGTAGTAATCTTCAACACTCTGATTCCCCTGTTTCAAAGTTTGCAATTTCTGAAACAAATCACGATGATAATGGGAAGGAACAAACCTCTTACGCATGATACGCTTCATTTCAGTCCATGAAGCCACGTGACCCTCGTCGGCACGTCTCCGACTGATCAACAACTGATCCCACCATATCAAGGCATAATCAGTGAATTCCATCGCAGCTAAATGGACCTTCTTTTGTTCGGAATAATTGTAACACTCAAACACATGTTCAGCCTTGCTTTCCCAAGAAAGATATGCATCCTGATCTGTCCGTCCATGAAAAGAAGGGATAGCAACCTTAATGTTAGTCAAATTGTCATCAATAACTTGTCTTGCACGATGGTTCACTCTAGGTGAATGTTCGACGTCATTCTCATCATTATTCTCATTTTGGACAGATTGGGAACCACCCCCATCTATTCTATCCAAACGAGACTGAATAGGCTCCAATGCTCGATCTAACAATTGTTGCAAAGTTCTAGTAAGAGCCTGCATTTGCAAATCTGGTGGATTACCTCCACCAGGACTACGATCATCACTTCCTGTCATTATAACACAAAACACAAGAAAATAAAACAATAGGTTAGTAAAAAACAAAAAATTAAAGTCCCTCACTGCACACACAATCAAATTCTCACGGATCACTCAAAAGAACAGTGCACTCAAAAGATAACACTCAGCGCTCGTGTTTCACTCGGGAGAATGCTCTTGAATGGCTTTTTTTGTCTCCCCTTCTATTCTCACAACGCTCAAATGCCTTTTCCACTCGTTCTCTCGCAAACAGTTCTTTAAGAAACTAATTTGACCCTTCAAACTTGTTATCTGTGTCAACTCCAAGATATAAATGCACAAATGATATAACAAAGGTTAAACGGAGTTTAGGGGCTGTTTAATTGAACAAAAACAAAGGCTGGAAACAAAATATGAACATGGCTGGAATTAAAGCTTAAAATGAAGTGAAGGAAAGGAAAAAAAACAAAGTACTTACTGCAAAAGAAATGCTTACCACAACCCTATCACCGAACAAACAAGAACAGGTTGATTCGGGTGATTTTGAAGCATTCCACGGTAAACAAATACATTTTTCATCATTTTTTTGATCCAAACAACAGTATAAGATGTAAACAACACTAATTTGTCGAATCTGATTTTTTTCGATTTTTTTTTACTTTGACTTTTCTGGTCAAACTTTGACTTTGACTCTTTTGTTTTGAGAATTTCGATTTTTTTAACCTTTGTATTTTTTTTCTGATTTCTTGTAGTGCAGAAAGTGCTATAATCCGACCAAAGCTCTGATTATCATATGATAAAGGGGTACGTTGCTTCAGAAACAACGGTCCTTTGTTTGTAACGGATCTAGGATTGTAGCAAGCATGTTTCTGCAGTAACACAATGTTATGGATGTTAGAATGATGTTAAAACAACAAGAACAAAAAATTAACGAAAATAAAGAAAGAAATGAGAGGAAGGAATATTCTGGCAGTTTCGGAATTCAAATGTTGATGAATGCTTCAAAGGGATTTCATGGCAGCAAATGAACGTCTAAAATGGCAGAAAATGGTGTTGAAGTGGCTGGAAATTAACAAGACGTTGAACTCGAAAGAACCCGAACAATATACTGAGCGGACCCGAATCGAATACGTTCTTCGCCAAAGGACTTGGACCCTCTAGATAGCGATCTAGGAACCCGAAGTATCAAGGAGGATGACACAATCAAACAAAGTCTGAAAATGCCAAAGAAGTTCAATGAAGAACCGAAATTGAGAGAAAAACTCACAATAATTTTGTTTCATAAAATTGTCTAACCTTGTTCATACAAATTTAACAAATATATATATGGAAAAACAAGGGAGAGGGCGCCCAAATTAGTGGCTGAGTTTGAATTGAAAATAAACACATGTTAAATGTGTTTAAAAATGCAAAAGAAATCTGCCAATAACCTCCCCCAAATTGCAGCACATGTGATGATAATTTGTGGCTGAGTTTGAACGAAATTAACACATGTTAAATGTGTTCAAATTTCAAAAAAAAAAGGTGGCTGATAACTTCTCTTCAAAATGGCGCCCAAATTGCTTCAAATCTGCCACATGCTTGCACACACATGCACATTCTGTCCACACATGCCGTGCACATGCTTGAAGAGATGTAGGACGCCCCACATGCTGCTCACATGCTTGTAGGACACTCTCCCACATGTAGGACACCTTTGAGCTGCTTCTGGACTTGTTAGCTGGAGTTGAGCTAGTGGAGCTAAAGTTGAGCTGACTGGAGCTGAAACGAGCTGAATTCAGCTAGCTGGGAGTGAAGTGAGCTGAGTTGAGCTGCCTATACTCCTTTGAGCTGAAGATGAGCTACGTACACTCCCGTGAGCTTCATCCGAGCTAAGTTTATGCCTTTGAGTTGCTGCCCTTTTATTGTAACTATATGAAAACAAAAGAAACACACTCAGAGCATTGTAAACTTATTGAAAACATTCAAGCAAGCTACAAAACAATGCACCCTTATTGTTTTAACACAGAACAAGCTAACATAGCTTATCATAAAATATTATAAGCTGGCAAACTTATCTAAAACACACTTAACATAATATATACATAGCAAACACACCTATATAAGTAGTATAGTATATGTATGTCACATATCAGCATGCAACACATTATAAAGCCTATGTTCTAAGGCATGAACATGCTCGAATGAATCAGGAATTATAGCACAAGTAAGAAAAAGGGCTTCCCTGAATTTCTTTGCCTTAGAACGAGTGATGGGTCCTGTTGGTAAGACCTCCGGATCAGCTTGTTTGTTCCGAACTGATGTGCTCACATCACCGAGGCTACGATACCACCAAATGTAACCCCCTCGTCCCGGCCTAGCCAACAGACCGAACCGAACGGGTTACACGGGGAAAACCGAAGCGAAACCCGTTAAGGCCTCACCCCGATTAGCAACTCTATTTTTTTCATTTTATTAATCTTGTCTAGATGTCACATTTATTCCTATGTGTAAAGGCAACCAGCAGAAAAGCGAACACAGATACAAACCAAACAGAGGCATACGGTGAATTAAACTTACCAAGTAGATATTAGTCAAGTTTCACGCACACAAGGCAAAATCATCACAAAGGTCACATATAAACATCAACTAGGAAGCATGCAAGCATTAGGGACTAAAATGTAACATTTGGAAACCTTCAAAGATGCTCTTTAACCGTTTTAACCACTTGCGTTTCAAAATAGGGCTACTCGTTCTGAAACGCGGGCTTCATTAAAAAAAGTAACATCAAGCCGTTCCGAAATGGTCCCACCTGGTTCTGGAATAGGAGCCTCCAGGGGCCAAACGTACCGGAACGACCCTACATGGATTCGAAACAGGAACCTCCAATGGCAAATCGTACCGAAACGGCACCTCCCACGTTCTGATACGGGTACCCCTTGCAGCTCGACCGTTCCGAAACCATATCAGGCGTTCTGAAACACTTGGACACAGTTTGGCCCAAAAACACATTTTGGCATCTCCAAACGCTCCCAAACTTACCCCGAAACATCACAACCACCTGGCAACTTATTATACAGACAATCTAGAGGCAAAACACCCTAAACACGACTTCAAACATTCATACACGCAACAAAATGGATCTCAAACTCAAAGCTCATAAGAACATGTTAGCTCAAAAACACAAACAAGTCAAAACGCATGGAAATTCATCCAAGGCCACAACAAACCTCAACATAACATGGTATCAACATTCAAAACATGCTAGCAACTTAAACAAAGCCAACGTAGGAGTTTGAACACCAACTCACTAACATAAAAGTCTAGTATTCCCATCGTCTAAGCATTATTACAACTAGTAAAATCATACTTTGGGCTAGCAAGAACTCCAAGAACTCCTCCCTTGCCCACTTGCCTCCCAGAGCCTCTAACGATCTGCATTGTTGGAAAAAGAGAGCGTAAGCTTAAAAGCTTAGTGAGCGGAGCTCTAAAACACATCAACAATGCAGTTTAAAACATATATCTTAGTTTTAAAAATGAAACCACTTAAGAAAGAGATACAATGAAATGAAAGCATAATGAAACATGGTTTGCACATGCACAACCATCCTCAATGGGACTACACATCACCGTACACAACAACTAGCATTTTTCCGATGGGACTACACATCACCGTACTCTTCTACTAGTCACTACCGGTGGGACTACACATCACCGTACACAACAACTAACCATCACGTGAGGCTTGACATCAACAACGACTACACAACAACATTAAAACGGGGAGTAAAAGCAATCCACATTTCAAACAACAACACGAATATCCACACACACCAACAATTAACGAAACAAGGCAATTTAGGCAAACTTACACTTGGGGTTTGGGTTAGCCCTTAAGGCTCCACCCAAACCCCCAAGAAAACCTCTTTGAATCATTTTAAACTTCAAAACATTACCACTCACCGATATAGCCCAACGATAGCCGAATCCCCGATTCAAGTCTCCGAACTACCCGGCCTCGCGTCCAAAGGACCCAAACTTGTTTCCCCTGTTTCTAATCAACCAAAAACAAAGTATTACTCCCCTACTCTTCCATAAATTCACTGAAAAGCAACAGTCCATCAATCGACACATTTACTCAATCAAAACAAAGCTGAAATCAATCGAAACGTTGCCAAAACATCATCCAAACACAATCTAACTTTACCCAATATTTTTAACCTTCAAAATCCACCAATAAACATCTAAAAACACTCATCCTAGGTCTGTATACCTCCAGCCCTCGTTTTACCCCAAAACTAAGCCAAAACACCACTTTTTCACCTTCAAAACGTACCCACTGCACCTAGTTTCGGGTTTTATGGGTTTAAGCTACTTATTAACATTATTTAGCAACCAAAAATAGTTCAAAAACATCCCACCAAGCACCCATTAAAAATTCATACGAAAATTTCACAAACCCATCTCCTTTCCATCAAAACTTTGGAACCCAAAGCGAAAAATCAATACTTTGCTAGGTTTTCAAAAAGAAAAGATTCAACAAATAAAAGCCAAGGTAAAAGTGATGATTACCTTTGAAAATCTTCTATGGAAAAACCTTTGAGCCAAGGAAGAGGTGGTGGAGAGCTTTTAGGAGAAAGTTTAAGCTTTTTAGGTTTTTTTAAAATGAAGATGACTCTTCAATCTCAAAACCCCTTTTTTCAAATTTCATTAATGGTGTTATTGTAAATAATGGCATTTTTATAAAATCAGCATTTTAATCTATCTTTAACCCAAAACTAGTCCTAGATCAAAACCGATAACTCCTGGGCCCTAAACCGGGGCGTTACATAAAATATATAAAGAAAAGAAAGAAAAGGTTACCTACAAACAAGTTACTCACAACTTTACTTTCATCACAATCAAGACATTGAATGATTTCTAGACTTTGGTGATGAATCCTTGTTGTAGTGCTTCCTTTGATCTCTCTTTGTGCTTTTCTTTATTGCCATTCTCTTGAATATTTTTAACTCCTTTTGATGTTAAATGGAGCCTTTTTATTTGCTTTTCTTCTTTGGCCGAATGCACTCCTTTTGTTTTCTTCTTGTTTGATGGTAGGGCTTCTTTATGCACTTTGCTCTTCATCCAAAGCTCTGATTACCACATGATGTGTGCATATCTACCTTGATTGTGGACCTAGTGAAAGAGCAAGTTCCCTGTAGTAAGATAGACTCAAAGAAGAATGACTTGGTGGGTTAATCTAAGGGTTGAAGGTGGCTAGAAATGATGTAGAAAGAAAGTAAGTAATGAAGCAAAAGTGGGCTGGTCTTGATAGTATTTGGGCGTGGTGTGGGCTTATCAAAGAATGGTGATGGTGATGAAATAGTATGAACAAAGGAAGAAGACAAGTTCAATGCTAAAGAACAAATCCCTCTTGTCTTATAAATCCTAGGTCTGGGTGGTGTTTAGGACTTGGTCCCTCTAGTATATGAACTAGGAAACACAAGTATTAGGATGAAAAGGATGGACGCCACAAGCACAAGGGCTTGATAAGTCGATAGAGTTCACAAAGAACTTAGAAAAAGAGGAAAACATGACAAAATATATTGATATGAAAAAGGTATGCCTTACAAATGCCAAGGCATTGACAATTTATAGAAAATCAAAGGACGTGAGTAAATAACCATGTGATGTTCGGCTAGGTGGTATCCTTTATGATAATACATGATGTTTTAATGATGTCCCTAGGCCTAAAAGCAATGAACCAATTCGGCCAAGTCTGAAAACACCCTTGGAAACACATGTTTTTATGAAGATTCATGCCTTAGGCCGAATGGTTAGGTGTTGGTTCGGCCAAAGGAGTGTTATTGAATGCTTTTGGAGCTTTTTGAATGCTTAAGCCGAATGGTCTTGATCCCTTGGATGCTTGCCTCATGTCTCTTCGTGTTCTAGGTATCTTTTGAAGAAAATCTCTTCACCAAACATGCATCTCTTTAAATGAAGACTCTTCATGTGATAAGGGCGTTGCTTGTCGAAACAATGTTCCTTGAGTGATACGGATCTAGGATGGAAGCAAGCATTCCCCTGCAAGTGGAACAAAACAAGAAGGCTGATTTAGACTCTGAAAAGACACGAAATGAAGAAAAGAAACAAAAGGAAATAAGGGAGAAAGTTGCTGGAATTTTTGGGCAGATTTGAAGAAGGAGGAAGATGAATGCTTCAACGTTCATCCATGGCCGTCTTGAGTGCTCAAAAATGGCAGAAACTTGCTGGAAACTTGAACAATGGTGAACTTTAAAGAACTTGCACAATCTGTTATGCAAATCCAAATCGAATACGTTCAACGTCAACGGACTTGGACCCTCTAGATAGAAATCTAGGAACCCGGAGTGTCAAGGAAACTTGACATAACAAAACTAAGTCTGAAATGTCAAAGAAGTTCTAAAAAGAACCGAATTTGAGAGAAAACTCAAATAATTTTTTCATTCAAAAAGTCTAACCTTATTACATTGTTTAGAACACATATATATAGGAGAAAGGGGGCCATAGCCGAATTAATTGTGTGGCTATAAATTAAAGAAACAAATTTTAAATTTAAACACAAATAACTTCTCCATCGGCGGCATTGAATGGCAGCCACACTTTGGAACACTTAGGCACCATGCTTATCACATTTAACATGTGATTGATGTTTGAAATTCAAACAAGAGAACTCCTTGTTCTTATCTTTGAGTTTGCTGCACAAATGAGAAGAGAGAGGGTTGTTCGGCCACACACACATGTGCCAAGCTGTCACGTGGATGCTTCGTATGACTGGATGCCACCTAGGCTGCCACATGTACACTGGTACACTCCCCGACATGTAGGACATTTTTCAGCTACTTCTGGACTTGTCAGCTAAAGTGATGTGGGCATGTTTCTACTCGCATTCACTATGTTTTCATCTTGTTTATCAAGGATGAAAGAAGAGAGAGTTCTTCCTTACTTCATTATCTATTTACTTATTTATGCATTATATAATATGCTTGGATTATCATATGTTATCATTCATTTGTATATCATATGATATTCATGCATTACATAAACCACATCTTTACCTTAATTTCATCTCATTAGTTCATTTTAGCATATTTTACTTAAATACATTTGAACTTATGTTATTTTATTTGTTTTCTTTATAGAACATATTAAACACGGCTCGAGGGATTAATGGCCAGCTCAAAAGCTTACTATGAGCTCAAAACACCTCATTATTGATTCAAGGCCTTACAAGCTATATTTCAGCTCCAAAACACTCCTATGATTTGGTATCAGATTCAGATCGTTCTTGAGGATGTCATTGAGCAACGTATTGAATTTTACTCTTTTGGGGACTCGATGTCATTATTGTTGTCGACTAGATCATTCGGGTATGATTATCCAGATAAGTCTTATTTTCAAGAAAATTTTTTGAGAGATATGTTGTCAGAAATCATGCCTTCTAATGATATTGAAATATGTGATTCGGAACATGATAAAGAAATTTGTTCTCTTTGATCAAAAAAAGAAATTTGTTCTCCTAAAGAACATGAAGAAGGCGATATCATCGAGAGTTTAACCTTGCTGATACATATGCATGAGATAGGTGAAACTAATCATCATAGAAAAGAAGTTAAAACTGTTTTGCAAGTCAGAAACGCCAGTCAACTTACGACTCCTTTTTGGATGAGATCCAGGCATTTATGGGTCAACATGTCTTCTTGAAACTTTTCTGGCTGTCAATTAGCTTTCCAACGGATCTTGAAACGTCTCAATCGGACATCTAGAACTCAAGATACATCTATTTTAGCGAAGACAGCGCATGCAGAAGTTCCTATACAAGATTAATACGAGATTTTTGAATAATTATGAATTTTCAAGATTTTATTTGATTATTTGTAATTTAAATCAATATAGGATTCTGCAATATCTATTAGGATCATATTAGGATTTTATTTTCAATATTTATTTATTATTAGAAGTTACTTATGTAATTAGGATTCCTAAGTTTACTAGGATTGGAACTTCTCCAATGCTTATATAAGGAGGCTTCAACCACATTGTAATTCAGATTTGAATGATTAGAAAAAGTTCTCTTTTGAGTTCAGACTTGCAAGAAGTATAACTTGTGTTTTTTATTTTAGAAGCGATTCTTCAAGTTCGTCAGAATTTGTTGTTGATCTTCACACTCTTGCTTGCCTAGGTAACTGCGTCTAGGAGGGTAGGTTAGAGCCGTTTGAGGTTGCTTGCTTGGTTAATTGCGATCAAGAGGGTGCCGAGGACAATTTATCCATTTATCTTCCATCTCCATCGTCATCGCCTATTGTCATCCATCTTTTCACCGATCCAAAATTCGCGCCAACATCCTTATTCGCTTCCACAAGCTCAAAGTTCGCGTATATGGGGCCGTGTATGTATCATTTGGTATCAAAGACATATCGTTCTTGAGAATGTCATTGAGTAATGTATTGAATTTTACTCTTTTGGGGACTCAATGTCATTATTGTTGTCGACTAGATCATTCCGGGTATGATTGTCCAGATAAGTATTATTTTCAAGAATTTTTTTTGAGAGATATGTTGTTTGAAATCATGCCTTCTAATGATATTGAAATATGTTATTTGGAACATGATAAAGAAATTTGGTCTCCTAAAGAACATGAAGAAGGTGATACCATCGAGAGTTTAACATTGCCTATTGATGAGGAAGAAATGTTATGTAGTGTGTTTGGTTCCAGTGACAAACATACTATTTTGATTCAAGATGATCATCAAAAGTCAAACACCGATGAAGGTACGCTACAATCAAAAGGTACCATTGATTGTTTTCAAAATGCTATTTATGCTTATTTATCTTCTAGCATTGATAACAATTTTGAAGATGAGAATGAGTCACTTTGCAACCAAAAGAACAATAGAGATGATCTCAATGAGAAGGAAATTGTAAATAATATTGCAAAAAGAGACTATGCACAAGGATTCTTCAAGACATCTTCTCTTTCCTGGAACTTTGATGAACTTCATCCATTTACCGGTTTAGATTCGAGGGCGAATCTTTTTTAGGAGTGGGGGAATGATACATGCATGAGAGAGGTGAAACTAATCATATTGGAAAATAAGTTAAAACTATTTTGCAAGTCAGAAACGACAGTCAACTTGCGACTCCGTTTTGGATGGGATTCAGGCATTTATGGGTCAACATGTCATCTTGAAACTTTTTCAGCTGTCAATTAGCTTTCCAACGGATCTTGAAACGCTTCAATCGGACATCTAGAACTCAAGATACGTCTATTTTAGCGAAGATAGCGCATGCAGAAGTTCCTATACGGGATTAATACGAGATTTTTGGATAATTATGAATTTTCAAGATTTTATTTGATTATTTGTAATTTAAATCAATATAGGATTCTGCAATATCTATTAGGATCATATTAGGATTTTATTTTCAATATTTATTTATTATTAGAAGTTACTTATGTAATTAAGATTCTTAAGTTTACTAGGATTAGAACTTCTCCAAGGCTTATATAAGGAGGCTTCAACCACATTGTAATTCAAATTTGAATGATTAAAAAAAGTTCTCTTTTGAGTTCAGACTTGCAAGAAGTATAACTTGTGTTTTTTTATTTTAGAAGCGATTCTTCAAGTTCGTCAGAATTTGTTGTTGATCTTCACACTCTTGCTTGCCTAGGTAACTGCGCCTACGAGGGTGAGTTAGAGCCGTTTGTGGTTACTTGCTTGGTTAATTGTGACCAAGAGGGTGCCGAGGACAATTTATCCATTTATCTTCCATCTCCATCGTCATCGCCTATCTTCATCCATCTTTTCACCGATCCAACATTCGCGCCAACATCCTTATCCGCTTCCGCAAGCTCAAAGTTCGCGTATACGGGGCCGTGTTCGTATCACTTGCCTATTGATGAGGAAGAAATTCTATGTAGTGTGTTTGGTTCTAGTGACAAACCTACTATTTTGATTCAAGATGATCATCAAAAGACAAACGCCGACGAAGGTACGCTACAATCAAAAGATACCATTGATTGTTTTCAAATTTCTATTTATGCTTATTCCTCTTCTAGCATTAATAACAATTTTGAAGATGAGAATGAGTCACTTTGCAACCCAAAGAACAATAGTGATGATCTCAATGAGAAGGAACTTGTAAATTACATTGCAAAAAGAGACTATGCACAAGGATCCTTCAAGACATCTTCTCTTTCCTGGTACTTTGATGAACTTCCTCCATTTATCGGTTTAGATTAGAGGGCGAATCTTTTTGAGGAGTGGAGGAATGATACATGCATGAGAGAGGTGAAACTAATCATCTTGGGAAAGAAGTTAAAACTGTTTTGCAAGTCAGAAACGTCAGTCAACTTGCAACTCATTTTTGGATGGGATCCAGGCATTTATGGGTCGACATGTCTTCTTGAAACTTGTCCGGCTGTCAATTAGCTTTCCAATGAATCTTGAAACGCCTGAATCTGACATCTAGAACTCAAGATACGTCTATTTTAGCGAAGGTAGCGCATGCAGAAGTTCCTATACGGGATTAATACGAGATTTTTGGATAATTATGAATTTCCAAGATTTTATTTGATTATTTGTAATTTAAATCAATATAGGATTCTGCAGTATCTATTAGTATCAGATTAGGATTTTATTTTCAACATTTATTTATTATTAGAAGTTACTTATGTAATTAGGATTCCGAAGTTTACTAGGATTAGAACTTCTCCAAGGCTTATAAGGAGGCTTCAACCACATTGTAATTCAGATTTGAATGATTAAAAAAAGTTCTCTTTTGAGTTCAGACTTGCAAGAAGTATAACTTGTGTTCTTTATTTTAGAAGCAATTCTTCAAGTTCGTAAGAATTTGTTGTTGATCTTTAAACTCCTGCTTGCCTAGGTAACTGCGTCTAGGAGGGTGGGTTAGAGCCGTTTGAGGTTGCTTGCTTGGTTAATTGCGATCAAGAGGGTGCCGAGGACAATTTATCTATCTATCTTCGATCTCCATCATCATCGCCTATCTTCAGCCATCTTTTCACCGATCCAACATTTGCACCAACATCTTTATTCGCTTTCAAAAGCTCAACGTTCACGTATACGGGGTCGTGTTCGTATCATTTGGTATCAGAGCCAGGTTTCTATCTACCATTTGGATCACATCATCCCCCCTTCTTTTTGGCGATTTGTCCCCAAATCGATGTTGATTACGAACGAGAATAATCTTGATTTTCTTCGGGAAGGGATATTTCTCACTCTTGTTTTGCACAAACACCATTCTCTAGGATCAAGTTCTTCTTCATCTTCTTTTCCCGAGTAGGCATGTGCTCTTTGAATCCTTCTCTTGTGCCTCTTGGAATCATCATGTTCCTTGGTGAAAGGTGGTGTCTTTTGGAATCCTTCTTGGTGTTGATTGGAACCAAGGTGTCTTTTGTTGTAGGGGTATGTCCTTGGATTCAAATAATCACATCTCTTGGTGTAGAGATGTACCCTTTGGCTTGAATCAACACACCTCTTGGAGTTAAGAAATGAGAAACATCATGTTCTTGAATTAAATTTTTGCAAAATGAATCAAAGTTAAGAAATGAGAAACTGTCAACAAAATGAATGAAAATAGCAAACCAAGGTGGATGTTTAATAGGTGTTGGTTGCTAAATTTTCTTCAAGATTGGCATTGCACTTGGAATGTCAATGATTGCATTTATTGGAACTTCAAATGGCACAACTCTTGAAACATCAAGAGACTTGTCTTGTGGATCTCCAAAAGTCGTGTCTATTGGTGCTTTAAAGGACACATCCTTTAGTTCTTCAAAAGTCACAATTCTTGAAACATCTCCCTGAAAAGACGTGTCTCTTGGATTATCCTACAAAACTAAAGAAGAAATAGGAGAAAAGTAGGGTTAGATAAAATATGTGTTTCTTCCTCATCTTCTTTTCCAATCTCATTCTCTTCTTTTTCAACTTGTGCACATTCAACGCCAAATTGTTTTTCATGCATAATTTCACCTTTGATCGTCCCATGGTCAACTCTAATTGCTTTTTCTTCCTCAAAATGGTCTTCAATTGTACTCTCTTTGATTTGCATGCCTTCAATGCTTTTTCTCAAGTGAGTTTGGTCTTCATGGACTTGGCTGGGAGAAAGGGGTGCCAAAGTGATCTTCTTCTTGTTGAGGAGGAAAGAATATCGGTTGTTGAAGCCATCATATATTGCTCTCTTGTCAAATTGCCACGGTCTCCCCAATAGCAAATGACTTGTGCTTATAGGTGCAACATCACAAATGACTTCATCTTGGTATCTAACAATGCAGAATGGGATAGTATGGCGTTTGGACGGCAAAACAAGGGTTAGGGTTGGAAATAGAAAGAAAGAAAGGATTTAAAAGAACAAGGAAAAAGTTTAGGGACTGAAATGTAAGAAAATGTAAAAATAAGGATACAAATGAAAGAAATGAAGAAAACATAACGTTGCCACAAAACTTGACTTACAAACTGGTCGTGAGCAATCAAACTTGAGGAACTTCTCAGAGTTGGTTGCTTGGACGTGATAGAGTAGCGCAAACTTGGGTTTGGAAGCCTTCAATCAAGTTGTTGCAAGAACTAGGGGCTCTGGACTCAATCAAGAAGATTAGGAGCAGATCTGAAAATTCAAGAGAAAAGAGAAGAGCTTTTCTTGAAAAATTCAGATTCAAGGCTGGAAAATTAAAGAAACGAAGATAAGAAAGAAGATTAAGGATTAAATAATAAGATTTATAACAAAAAGATTGAAAAAGATTGAAAGAGAAGTAGATAAAATAAATCTGAAAATTCAGCTTTGTTTATGGCTATGGAGATGGCATGAAGTTGAAGATGGAGATGGCTTGATGGATTTGTGATGGTTTTGTCCTCGGCACCCTCTTAGACGCAATTACCTAAGCAAGCAACCTCAAGCGGCTCTAACCCACCGTCCTAGACGTGATTACCTAGGCAAGCAGGAGTGTTAAGATGATCTCCCTCACATGAACTCGTCGGACTTATGTTGAAGAAGACTTCGAAGGCACAAGCAATCAGCACTTGCAAAAACAAACTCACTAAATATTTTATTAATCCAAGAAAATCTGAATAATCTCCATTACAATGGTGGAGGCTTCATCCTTTTATAGGTGAAGGATAGCCAAAGTAATATAACTTCTACTAAACCTAGGAAACCCTAATTTAATTAAAAAATAAAAGAAAAACAGCCTTTAAACTCCTTGTGCTTGGGCTGCAAGTGATAAGCTGATAAGTGCAGGTGATAAGTTGATAAGAGTTGCTTGGGAGAAGGGTGGCTGGTTCCTAAAGTATATAAAACCCTAAAAACATATTTTAAATGTTAATAATTAAGTTGGGCTAAGTCTAATTCGTCCAAAAGCCTTATATAATAGCTTTTGGGCTGAATTTTACAAATTCCCGTAATAATCCCGTATCCAGTTTTCTGCATGCGCAGTCTTCAGTAAAATGGACGTATCTTGAGTTCCCGATGTCTGATTGATGCGTTTCAAGATGTGTTGAAAAGGTAACTGAATGCCGGTCAATTTGCTAGAAGACAACTCTGCCCAAAAATGCCAGGATCCCATCCGAAATGTCGTCTCAAGTTGGCTGACTTTCCAGACTTCACAAACAGATTCAACTTCTTGTCCAATATGCATTGCTTTAGCCCTCCCATGCATGTATCATTCCCCCTCTCCTCAAAAGGATTCGTCCTCGAATCAAAAATAGTAAAAGAAGGACGTTTAACAATGGCAATTGAAACGGAATCTTTGTCATAGGTGGAGTGATCCAATTGAGCTCCTCTTAATGGTTCAACAAAATCCTGAAAAAAGAACTCAAAGCCACTCGAAACAATGATGTTATGGTTAGGTCGAAATAAATCTCTCATTATTTTTTTCTCGCATTTTTCATTTGGACATTGTTCGACTTTTACCTCATGTTTCTTTTCACTCACCAAAATTGGGCCAATAATTTGACTTTTATTGCTCTCAGCATCTTAACTCTTGGTCTTCTTCAAATAAGATAACTCACATACCCAATTCCTCTCACAAAAAATATCATCGAAATACAATTTCTGTAGAGGATGAAGTGTTTCTAACATAATGATAGGATGAGAATTAAATAAAGGGTTAGAATCACGCTTACTTTCTTGGGAGGTTGTTGATGAATCAAGAGAACTCATTACTAAGCATGAAAGATTATCTTGATTTATGGGTTCAAATCTTTCTTCTTCCGAAACGTCATCTTCTGAAAGTATTTGCTCATTATTGGGTATGGTTAAACTCATAGTAGTGACATCTTCCTCATGTTCTCGAGGATAACAAATTTCTTCGACATCTTCCTCATGTTCCCGTAATAATCCCGTATCCAGTTTTCTGCATGCGCAGTCTTCAGTAAAATGGACGTATCTTGAGTTCCCGATGTCCGATTGATGCGTTTCAAGATGCGTTGAAAAGGTAACTGTATGCCGGTCAATTTGTTAGCAGACAACTCTGCCCAAAAATGCCAGAATCCCATCCGAAATGTTGTCTCAAGTTGGCTGACTTTCCAGACTTCACAAACATATTCAACTTCTTGTCCAATATGCATTGCTTTAGCCCTCTCATGCATGTATCATGACGTTTGTACTTCAATCTTCACCCTTTTGAAATTCTCATTTTCTTTTCTTTTGATCTACTTCAGATTCCCTGTGTTGGAACAATCTGAATTTTCTCTCTCTTTTTTTGTTTTTTTATCAGAATTGAAATAAGAAGATATAGGGCTTACTTGATTCTTCCTTTTTGCTCTGATACCATATGATACGCTCCAACTCTCCAAATGACTTTGTTGAGAGAAGCTTTGATTGTCCGGACCTTTGAATGCAAGCAAGCCTTGTATCATGAACATCTTCTTGAAGAAATGATGATGGGATGGATGCGGAAGTATGGTGATAATGGAAGAATGAAGGCTGGAATTTTGGTGAAGTGTTTAAGGGTGTTTAAGTAATGGAAATGGAAGGAAAATGATGAAAATGGATAGTATTCAAGGAATTCAAGAAGGAAACTATACAATAGTGATGTGAGCACATCATCAGAAGCACCACAAGAAGCACAAGACCCTGAGGTTATGCCTACAGGACCAATCACTCGTGCCAAAGCTAAGCAATTAAAGGAAGCTTACACTCACAAATGCATCACAGCTTTTGGCGAACAAATGGCTTTGAAAGGGAATTTATACAATGTATTACATATTGAAGATATGTAACACATTGTACCTACCACATCTTTACTTTTATGCACTTATTAAGTCATTTAAGCCCTAAATTGTAATAAGCATAGAACTAATGTTTCTTTCATTATGTTTTATTCATAGGTTATATTAACACAGCCCAAGGGAGTGTGCTACAGCGCGGTGTTCCAGCTCAAAGTGTCAGAATCAACTCAAAACGTTGTTTGGCCGTTTCAAGACTCTACAAGCTGCCAAATGGTTCGAGGACACTTATGAAGTCTTAAAAGAGCTCAAGAGTACTAAATGACCAGCTCACTCAGCTCAAAACAGCTTCAAAGAGCTCAAATAGCAAAAGGGTGATTTCTGAGCAAAGGAGGATTCACTTCAGCTCCAAAACACTCAAGTAGCTAGAGGAAAACTTAAAGACACTTCAAGACTAGCTCACTCAGCTAAAGGAAGCTCGAATCAGCTCAAATCAGCTACTCACCTTTAGCTAACTAAGCCAGCTAGCTAGCTCAGCTCAAGCCTAGCTCGTCCAGCTCATCCCCAGCTCCTTCAGTGGACCAGCTAGTGACACTAGCTACCTAGCTAAGTGATGGAAGGGCACCTACCTAGCCGAATAGCAAAGGAGGGAACCTAGGCACCTCTACACACCTTGGCGCCAATTTGGAAAGGTGCAAGGCTGCCGAATAGTGCTTGATAGGTTATCAACACCTATTCAAGCCCTTATCACACCAATTCAGCCAAAGGAGGGAGACACCAAGGCTGTCGAATCATTCCCTCTCCCTACACACCATTTCGGCCACCTCTTTCATTTACTATAAATATTTAATGCATTTTCATTTGTAAACATACAATTTAGATTATAAAAATTACTTTGTGAGGTTTTTCTCTCATCATTGTTCTTTTTAGAACTTCTTGACTTATCAAATCTTTATTGATTTGTGGTGTCTCCCTTTTCTTTCCATCTTGATACTTTAGATTGTTAAACATCCATTGTTTCTCAGTCTAAGTCCTTTTACCACCCTCAAGGCCTCATCCAAGTTAGGGTATATGCTCCTTAGCATATGTTCATCTTTTTGAGCCTTTGAATACTACCAACATCCTTTCTCTTCACCATCTTCCATACACCATCCGAAACCATCTTCCTACTTATCTATCTTCCTTTCCTTACACCCTTTTGACATACAAACACTACCATCCTTCCGCAACCTATCTCCTTTCATCCATTTCAACACATTTTCACAAGAAAACATTCGTGATACAAGGCTTGCTTGCATTCAAAGGTCCGGGCAATCGAAGCTTCTCTCTACAACATCAATTGGTGAGTTGGAGCGTATCATGTGGTAATCGGAGAAACAAGGAAGAATCAAGTAAGCCCTATATCTTCTTATTTCAATTCTGATATAAAAAAAGAAAGAAAATTCAGATTGTTCCATATACAAGGAATCTGAATTAGATCAAAAAAGAAAGAAAATCAAAATTTCAAAAGGGTGAAGATTGAAGTACAAACGTCCAAGCAACCAACTCCGAGAAGTTCCTCAAGTTTGATTGCTCACGACCAGTTTGTAAGTCAAGTTTTGTGGTAACGTTTCTGTTTTCTTCATTTCTTTCATTTCTATCCTTTATTTTTTTTCTTACATTTCAGTCCCTAATTTTTTTCCTTTTCATTTTAAACTCTTTCTTTCTATTTCCAACTCTAACCATTGTTTTGCAGCCCAAACGCCACATTATCAATAAAAGTTTTGACAGGTTCGAGTTAGTTCTCTTAAGAACTCATTTTGAGAGAATTTGAGTGGAAAAAGGCATAGAGAGTTTGTGAGAGCATAAGAGGACAAGTAAAAGCCAAATAAGTCCTAGAGTGCAAACACGAGTGAATTGAGCGACATCGTACTTTCCTTGGAGTGAACGTGAGGATTTTGTGTGTGTAAACTGGTGAGGTCCTAATTTTAACTTATTTGTGACTAACTATGTTTTCCGAAATGTGCATTGTCTCATCTACTTCAGAACAGGTTCTCCTAGTTAAAAGGATCCTAAATTCACAACCAGTAGTAGATGAGCAAAGGGAAAACGTTTTTCACACCCGAGGCCACATCAACGGAAAGGTATGCAGCATCATCATTGATGGAGGCAGTTGTACAAACGCGGCTAGCACATTGATGATTGAGAAACTTGGATTAAAGACGTTTGAACATCCACGGCCTTACAAACTCCAATGGCTGAATAATAAAGGAGAATGCAAGGTGACAAAACAAGTTCGGGTGCCAATCTCCATTGGGAAATACAAGGATGAGGTACTTTGTGATATACTTCCTATGAATGCATGCCATCTCCTTCTTGGGCGACCTTGGCAATTTGACAAAAGAGCAGTCCATGATGGATACCTTAACCATTACATTTTCAAGTTTGGAGGTAAGAAAATCACCTTGATGCCTCTTAAGCCGGAACAAGTAATGGATGATCAGATTGCCTTGAACGAAAGCATAGCCAAGTGGAGGGAGACCTATGAAGAAAACACCAAAAGAAGATCCATCTATGCTAAAGGAAGAGACATTCAGAAGCACCTATCTACACAATAGTGTGTACTTGTACTTATGTACAAGGAAAACTATTTTTGCACTAACATTCTTGAAGGTTTGCCTTCAAATATTTCTCAGCTTTTGCAGGATTTTGAAGATATGTTTCCTGACGACATTCCCAGTGGATTGCCACCAATTATGGGAATTGAACACCATATTGATTTCATCCTAGGGGCTACCATTTCTAACAGGCCAGCATATAGAAGCAATCCGGAAGAAACTAAGAAGTTGCAACGGCAAATAGGAGAACTCATGGAAAAGGGATATATCCGAGAAAGCTTGAGTCCATGTGCTGTACCCGTTCTCTTGGTTCCAAAGAAGGATGGTTCGTGGAGAATGTGTGTTGATTGCAGGGCTTTTAATCAAATTACAGTCAAATACAGACACCCAATACCCAGATTGGATGATATGCTAGATGAGTTAAGCGGGATTGATCCTCAAGTGAGTTTGATCTTCGTGGACTTGGCTGGGAGAAAGGGGTGCCAAAGTGATCTTCTTCTTGTTGTGGAGGAAAGAATATCAGTTGATGAAGCCATCATATATTGCTCTCTTGTCAAATTGACACGGTCTCCCCAATAGCAAATGACTCGTGGTTATAGGTGCAACATCACAAATGACTTCATCTTGGTATCTTCCAATGAAGAATGGGATAGTCACTTGTTTTGTAATCTTTAAGTTATTCCCATCGTGTAGCCATTGCAATTCATAGGGACTTGGATGCTCGGTTGCATTTAGCCCCAATTTCTCTACCATGTAATTGCTGGCAATGTTTGTACAACTTCCACTGTCGATGATAATGGAGCATACTTTGCCTTGTATATGACATCGTGTCTGAAAAATGTTTGAACATTGTAGATCATCCAGCACATCTTGGATTTTATTTTCTCCTCCTCCTGAGGTTGATGGTAAGTTGAAAGAATCTTGTGACATGATTAGTGAAAAAAATAAAAAAATTGAAATAGTCCTCACCAACACACACAAAAGCCTCACGATTCTCTCCAATGAAAGGAAAGATGTCACTCAATTTCACTCGTGTTTGCACTCTATGATTGATTTTTGGCTTTTACTTGTCCTCTTCTGCTCTCACACTCTCTCTTTGCCTTTTCCACTCAAATTCTCTCAAAACGAGTTCTTAAGAGAACTAACTCGAAACTGTCAAAACTTTTATTGATAATATGGCGTTTGGACGGCAAAACAAGGGTTAGGGTTGGAAATAGAAAGAATGAAAGGATTTAAAAGAACAAGGAAAAAGTTTAGGGACTGAAATGTAAGAAAATGTAAAAATAAGGATACAAATGAAAAAAATCAAGAAAACATAACGTTACCACAAAACTTGACTTACAAACTGGTCGTGAGCAATCAATCTTGAGGAACTTCTCGGAGTTGGTTGCTTGGACGTTTGTACTTCAATCTTCACCCTTTTGAAATTCTGATTTTCTTTTTTTTTATCTAATTCAAATTCCTTGTATTTGGAACAATCTAAATTTTCTTTCTTTTTTTTATATCAGAATTGAAATAAGAAGATATAGGGCTTACTTGATTCTTCCTTGTTGCTATGATACCACATGATACGCTCCAACTCTCCAATTGATGATGTACAGAGAAGCTTTGATTGCCCGGACCTTTGAATGCAAGCAAGCCTTGTATCACGAATGTTTTCTTGTGAAAATATGTTGAAATGGATGAAAGGAGATAGGTTGTGGAAGGATGGTAGTGTTTGTATGTCAAAAGGGTGTAAGGAAAGGAAGATAGATAAATAGGAAGATGGTTTTGGATGGTGTATGGAAGATGGTGAAGAGAAAGGATGTTGGTAGTATTCAAAGGCTCAAAAAGATGAACATATGCTAAGGAGCATATACCCTAACTTGGATGAGGCCTTGAGGGTGGTAAAAGGACTTAGACTGAGAAAACAATGGATGTTTAACAATCTAAAGTATCAAGATGGAAAGAAAAGGGAGACGCCACAAATCAATAAAGATTTGATAAGTCAAGAAGTTCTAAAAAGAACAAGGATGAGAGAAAACCTTACAAAGTAATTTTTATAATCTGAATTGTCTGTTACAAAGGATGAAATGATCTCCTATTTATAGGAATACATGGGGCTGCCGAAAGACATAAGTGATAGGCATATGGCTATTAGGCTTGGCTTGTGTCTCCCTCCAATTTGGCTGAAAAGTTGTAATTTCTCGTATGAACTTTTTCCAGCCTGCACCCCTTCAGTAATCTAGACATATCTTGAGCTCCCGACATCGGATTGATGCAATTCAATATGCATTGGAATGATAAGATATAGGGGAATAAGTTTTATGAAGACTTCAGAACCCAGTTATGCCTGGATCATGCTTGAAAATGGAAAACAATCTAATGGACGGGTTTGGTGATGAATCTGGCCAATGAAGAATGATGTCCCTTGAATTGGCGCCAAAATCAGATTTCCCTCCAAGTAAGTGGCGCCAAGGCTGGTTCCCTCCTTTGCTGATCTGTTGTGTCCCTTGAGGAGGGACATGACCCTTCACATAGTGAGCTGGGAGTGATAGCTTGAGCTGAGATGAGCTGACCGAGCTAGTGGTGAGCTAAAATGAGCTTAGCTACTAGCTGAATGAGCTAGCTAAAGGTTAAGAGCTTATTTGAGCTGATTGGAGCTGCCTTTAGCTAGATGAGCTGGATCTTAAGTGTCCTTGAGTTGTCCTCTAGATACTGGAGTGTTTTGGAGCTGAAACGAATCCTCCTTTGCCCAGAAATCACCTTTTTGCTATTTGAGCACTTTGAAGCTGTTTTGAGCTGAATGAGCTGGTCTTTTAGTGTCCTTGAGCTTCCTTAAGACTTCATGAGTGTCCTTGAATCATTTGGCAGTTTGTAGAGTCTTGAAACGGCAAACCAATGTTTTGAGCTGATTCTGACACTTTGAGCTGGAACTGAGCTATAGCACACTCCCTTGAGCTGTGTTAAAATAACCTATGAAAAACAAATGATTTATATAAGTAATACTTCATTTAAATAGTATAAGGACTATAATGCATAAATTGAATGTAATGCTTTTAATGATGCAAGATATATGCTAAGTAAAGATGTGGATTATGTAATGCATGAATATCATATGATATACAAATGAATGATAACATATGATAATCTAAGCATGTTATATAATGCATAAATAAGTAAATAGATAATGAAGTAAGGAAGAACTCCCTCTTCTTTCAAGCTTGATAAACAAGATGAAAGCATAGTGGATGTGAGTAGAAACGTGCACACATCACACACATTCGCGCCAACTTGGAAAGGTGCAAGGCTGCCGAATGATGATTGATAGGATATCAACACCTATTCAAGCTCCTATCACACCAATTCGGCCAAGGGAGGGAGACACCAAGGCTGTCGAATAATTTTGATGTGTGTACGCTCACCAGCAAGTTTTGCACACTTTCATGTTGTATTTCACACATGAAAGACCCGTGAGTTTTCCTTAGTTCTCTCATATTACTTACTTTTTCTACACTCACATCTGGTTATTTAGATTCATGTTATCATATCATACTTTGTATATGTTTTGCATACTTTATTTTTATGATCTTAGCATGCTATATGTGATACACATACTAGGCTTTAAAAACCACATCTTTACTTAGCATATATTCTGCATCTTTAAATTAAAAGTTTGCATCATTAAAGCATTACATTCAATTTATGCATTATAGTCCTTATACTCTTTAAATGAAGTATTACTTATATAAATCATTTGTTTTCTTCATAGGTTATATTAACACAACTCAAGGGAGTGTGCTACAGCTCAGTTCCAGCTCAAAGTGTCAGAATCAGCTCAAAACGTTGTTTGGCCGTTTCAAGACTCTACAAGCTACCAAATGGTTCGAGGACACTTATGAATTCTTAAAAGAGCTCAAGGGTACTAAAGGACTAGCTCACTCAGCTCAAAACAGCTTCAAAGAGCTTTAATAGTAAAAGAGTGATTTCTGAGCAAAGGAGGATTCATTTCAGCTCCAAAACACTCCAGTAGCTAGAGGACAACTTAAAGGCACTTCAAGACTAGCTCACTCAGCTAAAGGAAGCTCGGATCAGCTCAAATTAGCTACTCACCTTTAGCTAGCTCAGCTCAAGTCAGCTCAAGCCTAGCTCGTCCAGCTCCTCTGACTACTACCAGCTCCTTCAGTGGGCCAGCTAGTGACACTAGCTACCTAGCTAAGTGATGGAAGGGCACCTACCTAGCCGAATAGCAAAGGAGGGAACCCAGGCACCTCTACACACCTTGGCGCCAATTTGGAAAGGTGCAAGGCTGCCGAATAGTTCTTGATAGGTTATCAACACCTATTCAAGCCCTTATCACACCAATTCGGCCAAAGGAGGGAGACACCAAGGCTGCCGAATCATTCCCTCCTCCCTACACACCATTTCGACCACCCCCTTTCATTTACTATAAATATGTAATGCATTTTCATTTGTAAACACACAATTTAGATTATAAAAATTACTTTGTGAGGTTTTCTCTCATTCTCTTTCTTTTTAGAACTTCTTGACTTATCAAATCTTTATTGATTTATGGCGTCTCCCTTTTCTTTCCATCTTGATACTTTAGATTGTTAAACATCCATTGTTTCTCAGTCTAAGTCCTTTTACCACCCTCAAGGCCTCATCCAAGTTAGGGTATATGCTCCTTAGCATATGTTCATCTTTTTGAGCCTTTGAATACTACCAACATCCTTTCTATTCACCATCTTCCATACACCATTCGAAACAATCTTCCTACTTATCTATCTTCCTTTCCTTACACCCTTTTGACATACAAACACTACCTTCCTTCCGCAACCTATCTCCTTTCATCCATTTCAACATATTTTCACAAGAAAACATTCGTGATACAAGGCTTGCTTGCATTCAAAGGTCCGGGCAATCAAAGCTTCTCTCTACAACATTAATTGGAGAGTTGGAGCGTATCAAATTCCCTCTTCCCTACACACCATTTCGGCCACACCCTTTGATTTACTATAAATATGTAACTCATTTGCATTTGTAAACACACAATTTTCAGAATATATAATATACTTTGTGAGGTTTTCTCTCATGCTTGTTCTTTTTAGAACTTCTTGACTTATCAAATCTTTATTGATTTGTGGCGTCTCCCTTTCCTTTCCATCTATACTTCAGATTACTTGGTTATTTAACCATTTGGGTCTAAGTTTATCTACCACCCTCAAGGTTTATTCTTTAAGAAATGATATTATACTTTTGTATAGTTTCCTTCTTGAATTCCTTGAATACTATCCATTTTCATCCTTTTCCTCCCATTTCCATCAATTAAACACCCTTAAACACTTCACCAAAATTACAGCCTTCATTTTTCCATTATCACCATACTTTCGCATCCTTTCCATCATCATTTCTTCAAGAAGGCGTTCATGATACAAGGCTTGCTTGCATTCAAAGGTCCAGGCAATCAAAGCATCTCTCAACAAAGTCATTTTGAGAGTAGGAGCGTATCAACACATTTGTAGGTCCTCCAAAAGTCATGCTTCTTGAATAATCTCTTTGAAAAGACGTGTCTCTTAGATTATCTTGCAAAACAAAAGAAGAAATGGAAGAAAGAGTAGGATTAGATAAAATCTGCTTTATTTCTTTCGAAACGCCATCTTCTGAAAGTATTTGCTCATTATTGGGTAAGGTGAAACTCTCAGTAGTTATATCTTCCGCATATTCTCGAGGATAACAAATTTCTTCGCCATCTTGTTTTCCTTGGTCTTCTTCGACATGACTCACCGATGGTTGTTCATTATCCTATTGGACTAGCAATGATTCTTCTTCCTTCGGTGCCATACTACTAGAGTCGAATAGTACATTAGTAGGGCTGTGAAAAGATGAAGGTTGAGATGTACCTTTATCAAAAGAGGGGTATTTCTTATGACAAGTCTTGGATTCTTGTCGTTGGTAATGTTTGGGAACGAATCGCTCTCTCATGACCTTTTTAAGTTCAGCACATGTTCTTATTTTGGCTTCACCATTGAGACGCCTATCTCGTTGTAATAAACGCCACCATAGTACTGCATATTCCTCGAACTTTAGGACCACTAGTGAAGCTTGATCTTCCTCGGGATATCCGTAACAACCAAACAGGAAATCAACCCTATTTTCCCAATCACAATAACCACCAGGATCATACCTTCCTTGAAAAGAAGGTATTCTGAATTTTGGGATGGCCAAAGTGTGTGTGGTTTGCCTTTCTTCACAAAAATTGAACGAATGCCTCGGTTTGGTCAAGGAAGGCTGAACCCAAAGTATCATGTTGTTTTGCACGATGCTTGTCTCTGTGAAACATCCTGGAACACTCAAATTTACAAAGGTGAAAAATAAAAGAAAACTAGGAATCTCACTAAACACTCCAAGAAAGAAATACTTAGTGAGGCAAGTAAGTTGATCTTGTGCTCTTTAAAGACCTTCCTGCCACAAGTTCAAAAAAAATTATATTCGAAGTTCAATCCTAACAATGAATCCTAAAGGCTTTAAGAATCTAAAGAAAAGTTTGACACCAATTGAATTAGTTACAAGGAGAAATAAAAGTATGCAACTTTTAATTTCCTACTAACACAAGAAGCAAGAAAGTGTTAGATAATGTATAGAAGACAATAAAAGGGTAAAACAAATGAAAAAAACAAGTTGTTAAGAATGAAAGAAGATAAGAAAACCCGAAAAAACCCTGAAATTTGCAGCAAATTAATCCACTTTGTTCGAGGTGTTCCCGATGTCAAAAAATTCTGAAATATTATGTGGCGACTCCTCCAATGGTGTAGATCTGATCTTGAAATTTTCAGCTCAAAATTCGTTCGTTTGATTTTTGCAAATTTTCCCCTTTTATTCGAATTTTTCACCCAAAACGCCAAAATTCTTGCCAAGAATCGTCCCAAATCTGATACTAAATGATAGATTAGCGCAATTGTGGATTTGGAAGCCTTCAATCAAGTTATTGCAAGAACTAAGAGCTCTAGACTCAATCAAGAAAGCTGTGGGCAGATTTGAAAATTCAATAGAAAAGAGAAGGACTTTTCTTGAAAATTTCAGATTCAAGTCTGAAAATTTAAAGAAAAGAAAAAATAAGAAAGATTAGAAGATGAATAATAAGAATATAACGAAAAAGATTAAAAAAGATTAAGAGAAGGATAAGTAAAACAAATCTGAAATTTCCAGCTTTGTTTATGGAATTATGGGAGATGGCGTGAAGATTTAAGATGAAGATGGCTTGTGATTTGTTGTTGTTTTTTTGTCCTCGGCACCCTCTTAGATGCAATTATCTAATCAAGCAACCTCAAGCGGCTCTAACCTACCCTCCTAGACGCAATTACCTAGGCAAGCAAGAGTGTGAAGATGATCTCCCTCACAAGAACTCATCGAACTTATGTTGAAGAAGACTTCTAAGGCACAAGTAATCAGCACTTGCAAAAACAAACTCACTAAATATTTCATTAGTCAAAGAAAATCTGAATATCTAAATTACAATGGTGGAGGCTTCATCCTTTTATAGGTGAAGGATAGCCAAAGTAATTTAACTTCTACTAAAACAACGAAACCCTAATTTAATTAAAAAAATAAAAGAAAAACAGCCTTTAAACTCCTTGTGCTTGGGCTGCAAGTGATAAGCTGAAAAGTGCAAGTAATAAGCTGATAAGAGCTGCTTGGGAGAAGGGTGGCTGGTTCCTAAAGTATATAAAACCCTAAAAACATAATTTAAATGTTAATAATTAAGTTGGGCTAAGTCTAATTCGTCAAACAGCTTTATATAATAGCTTTTGGGCTGAATTTTACAAAATCCAGTAATAATCATGTATCCAATTTTCTGCATGCGCAGTCTTCAGTAAAATGAACGTATCTTGAGTTCCCGATGTTTGATTGATGCGTTTAAAGATGCGTTGGAAAGGTAACTGAATATCGGTTAATTTGCTAGAAGACAACTTTGCCCAGAAATGCCGGCATCCCATCCGGAAAGTCGTCGCAAGATGGCTGACTTTCCAGACTTCACAAACAGATTCAGCTCCTTGTCCAATATTCATTGCTTTAGCTCTCCCATGCATGTATCATTCCCCCTCTCCTCAAAACGATTTGTCCTCGAATTAGAAACAACAGAAGAAGGACATTTAACAATGGCAATAAAAAAGGAATTTTTGTCATAGGAGGAGAGATCCAATTGAACTCCTCTCAACGGTTCAACAAAATCCTGACAAAAGAACTCAAAGCCACTCGAAACAATGATGTTATGGTTAGGTAAAAAAGAATCTCTCTTTATCTTTTTATCTCCTTTTTCATTTGGACATTGTTCCACTTTTACCTCATGTTTCTTTTCACTCACCAAAATTGGGCCATTAATTTGACTTTTATTGCTCTCGGCCTCTTGATTTTCGGTCTTTTTCAAATAAGATAACTCACATACCCAATTCCTCTCATAAATAATATCATAGAAATACAATTTCTGTAGAGGATGGAGTGTTTCTAATATAATGATAGGACGAGAATCAAATAAAGGGTTAGAATCACACTTACTTTCTTGGGAGGTTGTTGATGAATCAAGAGAACTCACTACTAAGCATGAAATATTGTCTTGATTTATGGGTTCAAGTGTTTCTTCTTCAGAAACGTCATCTTCTGAAAGTATTTGCTCATTATTGGGTAAGGTGAAACTCTCAGTAGTGATATCTTCCGCATGTTCTCGAGGATAACAAATTTCTTTGTCATCTTGTTTTCCTTAGTCTTCTTCGACATGACTCACCGATGGTTGTTCATTATCCTATTGACTAGCAATGATTCTTCTTCCTTCGGTGCCATACTACTAGAGTCGAATAGTGCATTAGTAGGGCTGTGAAAAGATGAAGGTTGAGATGTATCTTTATCAAAAGAGGGGTATTTCTTATGACAAGTCTTGGATTCTTGTCGTTGGTAATGTTTGGGAACGAATCGTTCTCTCATGAACTTTTTAAGTTCAGCCCATGTTCTTATTTTTGCTTCACCATTGAGACGCCTATCTCGTTGTAATAAACGCCACCATAGTACTGTATATTCCTCGAACTTTAGGGCCACTAATTGATAGAGTAGCGCAAAATTGGATTTGGAAGCCTTCAATCAAGTTGTTCCAAGAACTAGGGGCTCTAGACTCAATCAAGAAGATTAGGAGCAGATCTAAAAATTCAAGTGAAAAGAGAAGGGTTTTTCTTGAAAATTTCAGATTCAAGGCTGGAAAATCAAAGAAACAAAGATAAGAAAGAAGATTAGGGGATAAATAATAAGAATTAAAACAAAAAGATTGAAAAAGATTGATGGAGAGGTAGATAAAAAAATCTGAAAATTCAGCTTTGTTTATGGCTATGGAGATGGCATGAAGTTGAAAATGGAGATGGTTTGATGTATTTGTGATTGTTTTGTCCTCGGCACCCTCTTAGTCGCAATTACCTAAGCAAGCAACCTCAAGTGGCTCTAACCCACCCTCCTAGATGCGATTACCTTGGCAAGCAGGAGTGTGAAGATGATCTCCCTCACAAGAACTTATCGAACTTATGTTGAAGAAGACTTCTAAGGCACAAGTAATCAACACTTGCAAAAACAAACTCGCTAACTATTTCATTAATCAAAGAAAATCTCAATAATCTGAATTACAAAGGTGGAGGCTTCAACCTTTTATAGGTGAATGATAGCTAAAGTAATTTAACTTCTACTAAAACAAGGAAACCCTAATTTAATTAAAAATAAAAGAAAAACAGCCTTTAAACACCTTGTGCTTGGGAGAAGGGTGGCTGATTCCTAAAGTATATAAAAACCTAAAAACATAATTTAAATGTTAATAATTAAGTTGGGCTAAGTCTAATTCGTCCAAAAGCTTTATATAATAGCTTTTGGGCTAAATTTTACAAAATCCCGTAATAATTCCGTATCTAGTTTTCTGCATGCACAGTCTTCAGTAAAATGGGTGTATCTTGAGTTCCTGATAATCGATAGATGCGTTTCAAAATGCGTTGGAAAGGTAGCAAAATTAGTGCTTGGTCACTCGAATCTCTCCACCGTCATTCAGCCACTGAAGCTTGTAAGGATTGGGATTCTTCGCCGTCGGTAAACCTTGATTTTCAACCATCACAGTACTAGCAACATTAGTGCAACTACCACCATCGATAATTACAACACATACCTTATTATTCACAAGACATCTCGTGTGAAAGATGTTCTCTCGCTGCTGCTCGTTCTGGATCGGTTGTGTCTGCAGACTTCTCTTGACAACAAGTGCTTCTCCGGTGGCAAACAATTGCACCTCCTCGTCATCATCATCTGCAACCTCCATAGGGAGTCCTGGGTGTCTTCCTCAGACTCGGACTCGATCTCGCCATTCTCTGACATCAACATGGTCCTCCAGTTGGGGCACTGACTGGCAATGTGTCCTCGTCCTAAACACTTGAAGCACAGGATGTCTCTCGAACGCTCCTGTGACACCACCTGCTTGTCACGCCTACCCTCAGTAGTAGGTGCCTTCGGTTTGCTAGATTCAGCTTTATCTCGATTCTGAAATGGTGGTGGTGGTGGTGGTGCTTGTTTCCTGAAATTGTTAGGGGCATTTAAATTATTTGAAAATGACTTAAAAGGAGTATTACCTCGGTTTGAAGACTTCCTTCGTTGTTGTCTTTCAACTTTAATTGCCATGTGCACCATGTCATCCAACTCAACATAATGTTGTAATTCAACAACGTTAGAAATTTCAGAATTCAAACCTGCAAGGAAACGTGCCATCGTCGCCTCTCGATCCTCGATGATGTTGGCTCGCATCATGGCCATCTCCATCTCCTTGTAGTAATCTTAAACACTCCGATTCCCCTGTTTCAAAGTTTGCAATTTCTGAAACAAATCACGATGATAATGGGAAGGAACAAACCTCTTACGCATGATACGCTTCATTTCAGTCCATGAAGCCACGGGACCCTCGTCGGCACGTCTCCGACTGATCAACAACTGATCCCACCATATCAAGGCATAATTAGTGAATTCCATCGCAGCCAAACGGACCTTCTTTTGTTCGGAATAATTGTAACACTCGAACACATGTTCAACCTTGCTTTCCCAAGCAAGATATGCATCCGGATCTGTCCGTCCCTGAAAAGAAGGGATAGCAACCTTAATGTTAGTCAAATTGTCATCAATAACTTGTCTTGCACGATGGTTCACTCTAGGTGAATGTTCGACGTCATTCTCATCATTATTCTCATTTTGGACAGATTGGGAACCACCCCTATCTATTCTATCCAAACGAGACTGAATAGGCTCCAATGCTCGATCTAACAATTGTTGCAAAGTTCTAGTAAGAGTCTGCATTTGCAAATCTGGTGGATTACCTCCACCGGGACTACGATCATCACTTCCTGTCATTATAACACAAAACACAAGAAAATAAAATAATAGGTTAGTAAAAACGAAAATTGAAGTCCCTCACTGCACACACACTCAAATTCTCACGGATCACTCAAAAGAACAGTGCACTCAAAAGATAACACTCAGCGCTCGTGTTTCACTCGGGAGAATGCTCTTGAATGGCTTTTTTTTGTCTCCCCTTCTGTTCTCACAACGCTCAAATGCCTTTTCCACTCGTTCTCTCGCAAACAGTTCTTTAAGAAACTAATCTGACCCTTCAAACTTGTTATTTGTGTCAACTCCAAGATATAAATGCACAAATGATAGAACAAAGGTTAAACGGAGTTTAGGGGATGTTTAATTGAACAAAAACAAAGGCTGGAAACAAAATAAGAACATGGCTGGAATTAAAGCTTAAAATGAAGTGAAAGGAAGGAAAAACAAAGTACTTATTGCAAAAGAAATGCTTACCACAACCCTATCACCGAACAAACAAGAACAGGTTGTTTCGGGTGATTTTAAAGCATTCCACGGTAAACAAAGACATTTTTCATTATTTTTTTATCCAAACAACAGTATAAGATGTAAACAACACTAATTTGTCGAATCTGATTTTTTTCACATTTTTTTTTGAATTTTTTTTTTGTTTGTTTTTACTTTGACTTTTCTGGTCAAACTTTGACTTTGATTTTTTTTTTCAGAATTCCGAATTTTTTTTGACTTTTGTATTATATTTTTTTTTGAGTTCTTGTAGTGCAGCAAGTGCTATAATCCGACCAAAGCTCTAATTACCATATGATAAAGGGGGTACGTTGCTTCAGAAACAACGGTCCTTTGTTTGTAACGGATCTAGGATTGTAGCAAGCATGTTTCTGCAATAACACAATGTTATGGATGTTAGAATGATGTTAAAACAACAAGAACAAAAAAAAAACGAAAATAAAGAAGGAAATGAGAAGAAGGAATTTTTTGGCAGTTTCGGAATTCAAATGTTGATGAATGCTTCAAAGGGCTTTCATGGCAGCAAATGAACGACTAAAATGGCAGAAAATTGGTGTTGAAGTTGCTGGAAATTAACAAGACGTTGAACTCGAAAGAACCCGAACAATATACTGAGCGGACCCGAATCGAATACGTTCTTCGCCAACGGACTTGGACCCTCTAGATAGCGATCTAGGAACCCGAAGTATCAAGGAGGATGACACAATCAAACAAAGTCTGAAAATGCCAACGAAGTTCAATGAAGAACTGAAATTGAGAGAAAAACTCACAATAATTTTGTTTCATAAAAATTGTCTAACCTTGTTAATACAAATTTAACAAATATATATAGGGAAAACAAGGGAGAGGGCGCCCAAATTAGTGGCTGAGTTTGAATTGAAAATAAACACTTGTTAAATGTGTTTAAAAATGCAAAAGAAATCTGCCAGTAACCTCCCCCAAATTGCAGCACATGTGATGATAATTTGTGGCTGAGTTTGAACGAAATTAACTCATGTTAAATGTGTTCAAATTTCAAAAAAAGGTGGCTGATAACTTCTCTTCAAAATGGCGCCCAAATTGCTTCAAATCTGCCACATGCTTGCACACACATGCACATTCTGTCCACACATGCCGTGCACATGCTTGAAGAGATGTAGGACGCCCCACATGCTGCTCACATGCTTGTAGGACACTCTCCCATATGTAGGACACCTTTGAGCTGCTTCTGGACTTGTTAGCTGGAGTTGAGCTAGTGGAGCTAAAGTTGAGCTGACTGGAGCTGAAACGAGCTGAATTCAGCTAGTTGGGAGTGAAGTGAGCTGAGTTGAGCTGCCTATACTCCTTTGAGCTGAAGATGAGCTACGTACACTCCCGTGAGCTTCATCCGAGCTAAGTTTAAGCCTTTGAGCTGCTGCCCTTTTATTGTAACTATATGAAAACAAAAGAAACACACTCAGAGCATTGTAAACTTATTGAAAACATTCAAGCAAGCTACAAAACAATGCACCCTTATTGTTTTAACACACAACAAGCTAACATAGCTTAACATAAAATATTATAAGCTGGCAAACTTATCTAAAACACACTTAACATAATATATACATAGCAAACACACTTATATAAGTAGTATAGTATATGCATGTCACATATCAGCATGCAACACATTATAAAGCCTATGTTCTAATGCATGAACATGATCGAATGAATCAGGAATTGTAGCACAAGTAAGAAAAAGGGCTTCCCTGAATTTCTTTGCCTTAGAACGAGTGATGGGTCCTGTTAGTAAGGCCTCCGGATCAGCTTGTTTGTTCTGAACTGATGTACTCACATCAGGGTAATTTCTGAGCAAAGGAGGATTCGTTTCAGCTCCAAAACACTCTAGTAGCTAGAGGACAACTTAAAGGCACTTCAAGACTAGCTCACACAGCTAAAGGAAGCTTGGATCAGCTCAAATCATCTACTCACCTTTAGCTAGCTAAGTCAGCTAGCTAGCTCAGCTCAAGCCTAGCTCGTCCAGCTCATCCCCAGCTCCTCTGACTACTACCAGCTCCTTCAGTTGACCAACTAGTGACACTAGCTACCTAGCTAAGTGATGGAAGGGAACTTACCTAGCCGAATAGCAAAGGAGGGAACCTAGGCACCTCTACACACCTTGGCACCAATTTGGAAAGGTGCAAGGCTGCTGAATAGTGCTTGATAGGTTATCAACACCTACTCAAGCCCTTATCACACCAATTCGGCCAAAGGAGGGAGACACCAAGGCTGCCGAATCATTCCCTCTCCCCTACACACCATTTCAGCCACCCCCTTTCATTTACTATAAATATGTAATGCATTTTCATTTGTAAACACACAATTCAGATTATAAAAATTACTTTGTGAGGTTTTCTCTCATCCTTGTTCTTTTTAGAATTTCTTGACTTATCAAATCTTTATTGATTTGTGGCGTCTCCCTTTTCTTTCCATCTTGATACTTTAGATTGTTAAACATCCATTGTTTCTCAGTCCAAGTCCTTTTACCACCCTCAAGGCCTCATCCAAGTTAGGGTATATGCTCCTTAGCATATGTTCATCTTTTTTAGCCTTTGAATACTACCAACATCCTTTCTCTTCACCATCTTCCATACACCATCCGAAACCATCTTCCTACTTATCTATTTTCCTTTCCTTACACCCTTTTGACATACAAACACTACCATCCTTCCGCAACCTATCTCCTTTCATCCATTTCAACATATTTTCACAAGAAAACATTCGTGATACAAGGCTTGCTTGCATTCAAAGGTCCGGCAATCAAAGCTTCTCTCTACAACATCAATTGGAGAGTTGGAGCGTATCATGAGGTAATCAGAGCAACAAGGAAGAATCAAGTAAGCCCTATATCTTCTTATTTCAATTCTGATATAAAAAAAGAAAGAAAATTCAGATTGTTCCATTTACAAGGAATCTGAATTAGATAAAAAAATCAGAATTTCAAAAGGGTGAAGATTGAAGTACAAACGTCCAAGCAACTAACTCCGAGAAGTTCCTCAAGTTCGATTGCTCACGACCAGTTTGTAAGTCAAGTTTTGTGGTAAAGTTTCTGTTTTCTTCATTTCTTTCATTTCTATCCTTTATTTTTTTTCTTTCTTACATTTCAGTCCCTAAACTTTTTCCTTTTCATTTTAAACTCTTTCTTTCATTCTATTTCCAACCCTAACCATTGTTTTGCAGCCCAAACGCCATATTATCAATAAAAGTTTTGACAGGTTCGAGTTAGTTCTCTTAAGAACTCGTTTTGAGAGAAATTGAGTGGAAAAAGGCACAGAGAGTTTGTGAGAGTAGAAGAGGACAAGTAAAAGCCAAATAAGTCCTAGAGTGCAAACACGAGTGAATTGAGCGACATCTTACTTTCCTTGGAGTGAGCGTGAGGATTTTGTGTGTATAAACTGGTGAGGTCCTAAATTCCTATCATATTTTCAATTTAAAATGTCTCAGCATGCAGGTGAGAATGAAGAAGAACGCCCTACTCAAAACCTCCAGACTCAAGCACTAATTCAGGAGATGAGAAGGCTTCTACGTGCAGAATTATAGCCTATTCATGCGAGGATGGATCGGCTTGAAGGTTCCCAAGGAGATAACCCAAGCAATAGGGGACATGAGAGGCAAAACCGGCCTAGAAACATCTTTCAGCATGAGATTGTTGAAGAAAGTGATGCAGAGGATGTCGTATCCATCAGAAGTCATGCAAGAGACCGAGGCCAGGTTGATGACAATTTGGGAAGCATTCGGCTTAACATACCTCCTTTTGAAGGCAAAACGGATCCAGAAGCTTATTTAGAATGGGAAAGCAAGGTCAAACACATTTTCGAATATCACAACTATTCTGAATAGAAAAAGGTTCGATTGGCAGCCATGGAATTCACTGATTATGCTTTGATATGGTGGGATCAGTTGAAGAGTTCTAGGAGAAGAAACGGTGAAAGACTAATCAGCACTTGGACACAAATGAAAGGTATAATGAGAAAAGGATTTGTACCTAACCATTATCACCGTGATCTCTATTATAAGTTGCAGAACCTCAAACAAGGCAACCGAAGCGTGGAGGATTATTATAAAGAAATGGAAGTTGCCATGATCCGTGCAATTGTGGAGGAAGATCGAGAGGCTACCATGGCCAGGTTTCTAGTAGGACTTAATCCAGACATTACTAATGTGGTGGAATTACAACACTACATTGAAATTGAAGAAATGGTGCACATGGCCATTAAAATTGAAAGGCAGCAACGTAGGAGGACTTCCTCTAAGAGCGTCATCACCTCTGCACCAAAATGGACTCCTAATGCACCAAAGAATGCCACTCCTTTTTAGGCCAAGGAACTAGCCGAATCTTCCAAGAGTAAGGCTGTTGTAGAGAATGCTCGAGGGAAGTAATCAGAACCACATACCCGGTCTAGAGCAATCAAATGCTTCAAGTGCTTAGGACATGGCCATATTGCTAGTCAATGTCTTAACAAGAATACTATGCTTCTAATGGACAATGGGGAAATTGCATCAGATCAAGAAGAAGAAATCCAAGAAGAAGAATTAGAATCTGAAGAAGAGGAGATCACCCCTGCTGTGGATGGCAAATTAATGGTGGTCAAGAGACTCCTAAATGCTCAAATGGCAGCAGAAGAAGAACAAAGAGAAAACATCTTCCACACCCGGTGCCATGTTCAAGATAAAGTTTGTTTTCTGATCATCGACGGAGGAAGTTGCACAAATGTGGCCAGCACACTTATGGTAGACAAATTGGGCCTTAAAACCCTCAAACATCCAGCACCATAGAAGCTTCAGTGGCTGAACGATTCAGGAGAGTTAAAGGTTACCAAACATGTTCTTATTCCTTTCTCCATTGGTTCTTACAAAGATGAAGTTCTGTATGATGTTGTACCCATGCACGCTAGCCATATACTACTCGGGAGGCCATGGCAATATGATCGAAGAACCATGCATGGTTGCTACTCAAATCGGTTCATATTCAAGCATGAAGGAAAGAAGATTGTTCTCACGCCAATGACTCCTAAACAAGTGCAGCATGATCAGAATTTGATGAAACAAAGTGTGGAGGCATGGAAGCAAGAAAAGGCTCAAGCAAAACTCAAAGCCAAGGATGACCAAATGAGCGGCAATATTGAAATGATTAGGGAATGTCTTTTGACACGCCCTATGATCAAATCAGTTTATTCTAACCTCAATCAAGCACATGTTTCTTTTTCTTTTTTTTGCTGAAAACTAAGAAGAAACTTGGAAAGGAAGCACACCAAGGTTCTATCATTCATAGAAGAGACGGTCCTAAACCAGCAACCTTCGATTTGAGGACAAATCGCTCAAAAGAAGGAGGGGATGATGTGTGCACGTTCACCAGCAAGTTTTGCACACTTTCATGTTGTGTTTTAAACATGAAAGACACAAGAGTTTTCTTTACTTCTCTCATATTACTTACTTTTTCTACACTCATTTCTGGTTATTTAGATTCATGTTATCACATCATACTCTGTATATGTTTTGCATACTTTATTTTCATCACCTTAGCGTGTTATATGTGATACCCATACTTAAGCTTAAAACCACATCTTTACTTAGCAAATGTTTGCATCTTTAGATTATAGTTTGCATCATTTAAAACTTTACTTTATACTTATGCATTATAGTCCCTATACTGTTTAAATGAGACATTACTTATATAATTTATTGTTTTCTTCATAGGTTATATTAACACAGCTCAAGGGAGTGTGCTATAGCTCGGTTCCAGCTCAAAGTGTCAGAATCAGCTCAAAACGTTGTTTGGCTGTTTCAAGACTCTACAAGCTGCCAAATGGTTCGAGGACTTATGAAGTCTTAAGGGTACTAAAGGACCAGCTCACTCAGCTCAAAATAGCTTCAAAGAGCTCAAATAGCAAAAGGGTGATTTTTGAGCAAAGGAGGATTCGTTTCAGCTCCAAAACACTCTAGTAGCTAGAGGACAACTTAAAGGCACTTCAAGACTAGCTCACTCAGCTAAAGAAAGCTCGGATCAGCTCAAATCAACTACTCACCTTTAGCTAGCTAAGTCAGCTAGCTAGCTCAGCTTAAGTCAGCTCAAGCCTGGCTCGTCCAGCTCATCCTCAGCTCCTCTGACTACTACCAGCTCCTTCAGTGGACCAGCTAGTGACACTAGCTACCTAGCTAAGTGATGGAAGGGCACCTACCTAGCCGAATAGCAATGGAGGGAACCTAGGAACCTCTACACACCTTGGCACCAATTTGGAAAGGTGCAAGGCTGCCGAATAGTGCTTGATAGGTTATCAACACCTATTCAAGCCCTTATCACACCAATTCGGCCAAAGGAGGGAGACACCAAGGCTGCCGAATCATTCCCTCTCCCCTACACACCATTTCGGCCACCCCCTTTCATTTACTATAAATATGTAATGCATTTTCATTTGTAAACACACAATTCAGATTATAAAAATTACTTTGTGAGGTTTTCTCTCATCCTTGTTCTTTTTAGAACTTCTTGACTTATCAAATCTTTATTGATTTGTGGCGTCTCCCTTTTCTTTCCATCTTGATACTTTAGATTGTTAAACATCCATTGTTTCTCAGTCTAAGTCCTTTTACCACCCTCAAGGCCTCATCCAAGTTAGGGTATATGCTCCTTAGCATATGTTCATCTTTTTGAGCCTTTGAATATTACCAACATCCTTTCTCTTCACCATCTTCCATACACCATCCGAAACCATCTTCCTACTTATCTATCTTCCTTTCCTTACACCCTTTTGACATACAAACACTATCATCCTTCCGCAACCTATCTCCTTTCATCCATTTCAACATATTTTCACAAGAAAACATTCGTTATACAAGGCTTGCTTGCATTCAAAGGTCCGGGCAATCAAAGCTTCTCTCTACAACATCAATTGGATAGTTGGAGTGTATCATGTCACCTTCTGAAAGTATTTGCTCATTATTGGGTATTGTTAAACTCTCAGTAGTGACATCTTCTCCATGTTCTCAAAGATAACAAATTTCTTCGACATCTTGCTTTCCTTGGTCTTCTTCGACATGACTCACCGATGGTTGTTCATTATCCTTTTGGAATAGGATTGATTCTTCTTCCTTCGGCGTCGTACTACTAGAGTCGAATAGTGAATTAGTAGGGCTTTGAAAAGATGTAGGTTGAGATGTACCTTTATCAAAAGAGGAGTATTTCTTCCGAAAAGTCTTGGATTCTTGTTGTTGGTAATGTTTGGGAACGAATCGCTCTCTCATGACTTTTTTAGTTCAGCCCATGTTCTTATTTTGGCTTCACCTTTGAGACTCCTATCTCGTTGTAATAAACGCCACCAGAGTACTGCATATTCCTCGAACTTTAGGGCCACTAATGGAGCTTGATCTTCCTTGGGATATCCGTAACAATCAAACAAGAAATCAACCCTATTTTCCCAATCACAATAACCATCAGGATCATACCTTCCTTGAAAAGAAGGTATTCTGAAATTTGGGATGGCCAAAGTGTATGCGGTTCGCCTTGGTTCAGTTCGCCTTTCTTCACAAAAATTGAACGAATACTTCAGTTTGGTCAAGGAAGGCTTTCCTCGATTAGTAGAACCCAAAGTATCATGTTGTTTTGCACGAGGCTTGTTTTTGTGAAACATCCTGGAACACTCAAATTTACAAAGGTGAAAAACAAAAGAAAGAAAACTAGGAATCTCACTAAACACTCCAAGAAAAAAATACTTAGCGAGGCAAGTAAGCCGATCTTGTACTCTTTAAAGATCTTCCTGCCACAAGACAAACGTCACAATCGGAGTTTAATCCTAACAATGATTCTTAATTGTACTAGGAGTCCAAGGAAAGGCTTGACACCAATTGAAATATAGTCGCAAGAAGGAAGAATTACAATGCAACTTGATAGAGTAGCGCAATTGTGGATTTGGAAGCCTTCAATCAAGTTGTTGCAAGAACTAGGGGCTCTAGACTCAATCAAGAAGATTAGGAGCAGATCTGAAAATTCAAGAGAAAAGAGAAGGGCTTTTCTTGAAAAATTCAGATTCAAGGCTGGAAAATTAAAGAAACGAAGATAAGAAAGAAGATTAAGGATTAAATAATAAGAATTAAAACAAAAATATTGAAAAAGATTGAAAGAGAGGTAGATAAAACAAATCTGAAAATTCAGCTTTGTTTATGGCTATGGAGATGGCATGAAGTTGAAGATGGAGATGGCTTGATGGATTTGTGATGGTTTTGTCCTCGGCACCCTCTTAGACGCAATTACCTAAGCAAGCAACCTCAAGCGGCTCTAACTCACCCTCCTAGACGCGATTACCTAGGCAAGCAAGAGTGTGAAGATGATCTCCCTCACAAGAACTCGTCGAACTTATGTTGAAGAAGACTTCTAAGGCACAAGTAATCATCACTTTCAAAAAAACTCACTAAATATTTCATTAATCAAAGAAAATCTCAATAATCTCAATTACAATGGTGGAGGTTTCATCCTTTTATAGGTGAAGGATAGCCAAAGCAATCTAACTTCTACTAAAACAAGGAAACCCTAATTTAATTAAAAACTAAAAGAAAAACAGCCTTTAAACTACTTGTGCTTGCAAGTGATAAGCTGATAAGTGCAACTGATAAGTTGATAAGAGTTGCTTGGGAAAAGGGTGGATGGTTCCTAAAGTATATAAAACCCTAAAAACATAATTTAAATGTTAATAATTAAGTTGGGCTAAGTCTAATTCGTCCAAAAGCCTTATATAATAGCTTTTGGGCTGAATTTTACAAAATCCCGTAATAATCCCGTATCCAATTTTCTGAGTGCGCAGTCTTCAGTAAAATGAGTTTATCTTGAGTTTCCAAAGTCCGATTGATGCGTTTCAAGATGTGTTGGAAAGATAACTAAATTCCGGTCAATTTGTTAGAAGACAACTCTGCCCAGAAATGCCAGGATCCTATTCGAAATGTCGTCTCAAGTTGGCTGACTTTCCAAACTTCACAAACAGATTCAGCTTCTTGTCCAATATGCATTGTTTTAGCCCTCTCATGCATGTATCATTCCCCCTCTCCTCAAAAGGATTCGTTCTCGAATCAGAACCAGCAAAAGAATGACGTTTGACATTGGCAATCGAAAAGGAATATCTGTCATAGGTGGAGTGATCCAATTGAGCTCCTCTCAATGGTTCAATAAAATCCTGAAAAAAGAACTCAAAGACACTCGAAACAATGATGTTATGGTTAGGTAAAAAAGAATCTCTCTTTATCTTTTTCTTGTCTTTTCCATTTGGACATTGTTCGACTTTTACCTCATGTTTCTTTTCACTCACCAAAATTGGGCCATTAATTTTACTTTTATTGCTCTCGGCCTCTTGACTCTTGGTCTTTTTCAAATAAGATAACTCACATACCCAATTCCTCTCACAAAAAATATCATCGAAATACAATTTATGTAGAGGATTAAGTGTTTCTAACAGAATGATAGGACGAGTATCAAATAAAGGGTTAGAATCACACTTACTTTCTTGGGAGGTTGTTGATGAATCAAGAGAACTCACTACTAAGCATGAAAGATTATCTTGATTTATGGGTTCAAGTGTTTCTTCTTCTGAAAGTATTTGCTCGTTATTGGGTAAGGTTAAAGTCTCGGTAGTGACATCTTCCCCATGTTCTCGAGGATAACAAATTTCTTCATCATCTTGTTTTCCTTGGTCTTCTTCGACATGACTCACCGATGGTTGTTCATTATCCCGTTGGACTAGCAATGATTCTTCTTCCTTCGGTGTCGTACTACTAGAGTCGAATAGTGCATTAGTAGGGCTGTGAAAAGATGATGGTTGAGATGTACCTTTATCAAAAGAGGGGTATTTCTTATGACAAGTCTTGGATTCTTGTCGTTGGTAATGTTTGGGAATGAATCGATCTCTCATGACCTTTTTAAGTTCAGCCCATGTTTTTATTTTGGCTTCACCATTGAGACGCATATCTCGTTGTAATAAACGCCACCATAGTACTGCATATTCCTCGAACTTTAGGGCCACTAATGAAGCTTGATCTTACTCGGGATATCCGTAACAACCAAACAGTAAATCAACCCTATTTTCCCAATCACAATAACCATTAGGATCATACCTTCCTTGAAAAGAAGGTATTCTGAATTTTGGGATGGCCAAAGTGTGTGCGGTTCGCCTTGGTTCAGTTTTCCTTTCTTCACAAAAATTGAACAAATGCCTCGGTTTGGTCAAGGAAGGCTTTCCTCAATAAGTGGAACCCAAAGTATCATGTTGTTTTGCACGAGGCTTGTCTCTGTGAAACTTCCTGGAACACTCAAATTTACAAAGGTGAAAAATAAAAGAAAACTAGGAATCTCGCTAAACACTCCAAGAAAGAAATACTTAGTGAGACAAGTATGTTGATCTTGTGCTCTTTAAAGACCTTCCTGCCACAAGTTCAAAAAAATTATAATCGAAGTTCAATCCTAACAATGAATCCTAAAGGCTTTAAAAATCCAAAGAAAAGTTTGACACCAATTGAATTAGATGCAAGGAGAAATAAAAGTATGCAACTTTTTATTTCCTACTAACACAAGAAGCAAGAAAGTGTTAGATAATGTATAGAAGACAATAAAAAGGTAAAACAAATGAAAAACATGTTGTTAAGAATGAAAGAAGATAAGAAAACCCGAAAAAACCCTGAAATTTGCAGCAACTTAATCCACTTTGTTCGAGGTGTTCCCGATGTCAAAAAATTCTAAAATTTTATGTGGCGACTCCATCAATGGTATAGATCTGATCTGGAAATTTTCAGCTCAAAATTCGTTTGTTTGATTTTTGCGAATTTTCCCCTTTATAAGGCACAAGTAATCAGCACTTGCAAAAACAAACTCACTAAATATTTCATTAAACAAAGAAAATCTGAATTACAATGGTGGAGGTATAGGTGAAGGATAGCCAAAGTAATTTAACTTCTACTAATACAAGGAAACCCTAATTTAATTAAAAAAAATTAAAGAAAAACAACCTTTAAACTCCTTGCGCTTGGGCTGCAAGTGATAAGCTGATAAGAGCTGCTTGGGAGAAGGGTGGCTGGTTCCTAAAGTATATAAAACCCTGAAAACATAATTTAAATGTTAATAATTAAGTTGGGCTAAGTCTAATTCGTCCAAAAGCTTTATATAATAGCTTTTAGGCTGAATTTTACAAAATCCCGTAATAATCCCGTATCCAGTTTTCTGCATGCACAGTCTTTAGTAAAATGAACGTATCATGTGTTCCCGATGTCCGGTTGATGTGTTTCAAGATGCGTTGGAAAGGTAGCTGAATGTTGGTTAATTTGCTAGAAGACAAGTCTGCCCAGAAATGCCCGGATCCCATCCGAAAAGTCATCGCAAGTTGGCTGACTTTCCAGACTTCACAAACATATTCAACTTCTTGTCCAATATGCAATACTTTAGCCCTTCCATGCATGTATCAGCATGAAAGTACTAGGTGCATTAGTTAAACCAAAAGGCATTACTAACCATTCGTACAAACCTAGCTTTGTTTTGAAGGTTGTCTTCCACTCATCGCCTTCTCGCATGCGAATCTGGTGATATCCACTCTTCAGGTCAATTTTGGAGAAGATGACAACTCCACAAAGCTCGTCCAACATATCATCAAGTCTTGGAATGGGATGATGATACTTAATTGTAATCTGGTTCACAGCTCTACAATCTACGCATACCCTCCAAGATCCATCTTTCTTCGGCACTAACAGCACCAGAACAGCACACAGACTCAAACTCTCTCGAATGTAACCCTTGTCTATCAACTCTGTAACTTGCCCTTGAAGCTCTTTCCTTTTTTCAGGGTTAGTTTGATAAGTTGGTCGATTTGGAATAGTAGCACCTGGAATGAAATCAATCTGGTCTTCAATGCCACGAAGAGGTGGCAATCCCTTCGGTGTTTCATCTGGAAACATGTCCTCAAATTCCAGCAAAAGAGATGAAATAGAAGCAGGCAGATCACAAGGAATCTCAGACAATAAACATTGATCTTTAAACAACAAAATAAACAAAAATTGCTGAGAGGAAAGACATTTCCTGATTTCCTTGCTACTGGCATACACATTCATCTTCTTTTTCCCACGAACTTCCTCAGCATTCTTTTGCAATCTTGCTTGATCTTCTTGCACTTGACTTGTCGTCAATGGTGCCAAGGTTATCTTCTTTCCTGCATGCATAAAAGAATACCTATTCGTAAAGCCGTCATGTGTCGTCTTCTTGTCAAACTGCCAAGGATGGCCCAATAGTAAATGGCTTGCATCCATTGCAACGACATCACAAAGTACTTCATCCTCGTACTTTCCAATGGCAAACAGCACTAAAACTTGTTTCATCACTCCTATCTCTCCACCGTCATTCAGCCACTGTAATTTGTAAGGTTTGAGATGCTTTGTCGTCTTCAAACCTAATTATCAACCATTACAGAACTAGCAACATTAGTGCAACTACCACCATCAATAATCACAACACATACCTTATTATTCACGAGACATCTGGTGTGAAAGATGTTCTCTCGTTGCTGTTCATCATGAATCAGTTGAGTATTCAGACTCCTTTTGACAACAAGTGCTTCACATGTGGCAAACGACTGCACATTGTCATCATCTTCTTTTGTGTCCACTGTAGGGGGTCCTGCTCGTCTTCCTCGGACTCAAACTCGATCTCGCCACTTTCTAACATCAACATGGTCTTCCGATTGGGGCACTGACTGGCGATATGTCCTCGTCCTAGACACTTGAAACACATAATGTCTCTCGAACGTTCATGTGTCACCACTTGCTTGTCACGCCTATTCTCAGTAATAGGAGTCTTCGGCTTGCTTGATTTTACCTTTTCGCGAATCTGTAGTGGTGCTTGTGGTGCAGGCTTCCTGAAATTGTTAGGGGCATTCAAAGAATTAGAAAATGACTTAAACGGAGTATTACCTCGATTTGAAGACTTTCGGCGTTGTTGTCGCTCAACTTTGATTAACATATGCACCATGTCATCCAACTCGACAAAATGCTGCAATTCAACAACATTAGCAATTTCGGAATTCAAACCTGCAAGGAAATGTGCCATAGTCGCCTCTCGATCTTCCACAACGTTCGCATGCATCATGACCGTCTCCATCTCCTTGAAGTAGTCTTCAACACTCCTACTCCCCTGTTTCAAAGTTTGCAATTTCTGGAATAAATCATGATGATAGTGAGAGGGAACAAACCTCTTACGCATGATCTGTTTCATTTCTGCCCATGTTCTCACTGGACCCTCATCGGTGCATCTCCGACTGATTAGCAATTGATCCCACCATATTAATGCATAATCTGTGAATTCCATCGCAACCAAGCAAGCCTTCTTTTGCTCCGAGTAGTTGTAACACTCGAACACATGCTCAACCTTACTTTCCCAAGCAAGATATGCATCAGGATCTGTCTGTCCCTGAAATGATGGAATAGCAACTTTAATGTTAGATAAATTATCATCAAGTTGCGCACGACCTCGTTGATTATGTCGCAGAGACTGGTCGACTTCATTCTCGTCGTTAATCTCATCATGGACAGAATGGGATCCATCCCATGAATTCTATCCATTCGAGATTGCAAAGGCTCCAATTCTTGTCTTAAAAGATGTTGAATTTCACATGTAATGGCCTGCATTTGCAAATTTGGTGGTTGTCCACCCGGATTACTATCATTAGAACTTGCCATTTAAAACACTAAAACAAACAAAAAAAGATGTTATATGTTAGTATAATAAAGAAAAAGGACCTCACTATATCACGCTCAAGAAAGTTCTCAAGGATCACTCCAAAGAACAGTGCACTCAGAAAATAACACTCAGCGCTCGTGTTTCACTAGGAGAATGGTTGAATGGCTTTTATTGTCTCCCCTGATGTTCTCACCATGCTCAATGCCTTTTCCACTCGATCCCTCGCAAACAGTTCTTTAGGGAACTAACTTGATCCTCCAAACTCGTTAACTGTGTCTAACTTACAAGATAACGTAATGGTGGAAGAAACCAAAGTTAAAGATATAGGGCTGTTAGGATGAAATAAAAGAAAAGGTTGGAAACAAAGAAAAAAAGAAGGCTGGAAAAAGAAAGAAAAAATATATGTATAAGGCTGGAAAGAAAAAAATGAAGGAATAGAAACAACTTACTGCAAAGAAATGCTTACAACGATCCTATCACTGAACAAACAAGACCGAGTTGTTTCGGGTGATTTCGAAGCATTTCATGGCATAATTGAGCATTCTTCTTCATTTCGATGCATTACAACAACAAACAGCACTTTATATATGTAAAATACATCAAATATTCGAATCTGATTTTTTTTCTCAAAATTTTCAAATGGCTTTGACTTTTTGGTCAAACATTGACATTGATTTTTTTTCCATAATTTTGAATTTCTTTTTTCTTTGTTTTTATTTTTTTGTTTTGTAGTGCAGAACATGCTAAAATCCAACCTGGCCCTGATACCATATGATAAAGGGGTACGTTGCTTCAGAAACAACGTTCCTTGTTTGTAAATGGATTTAGGATTGTAGCAAGCATTTCTCTGCAATAAAAACACAAGGGTGACGTTTTTAGGCTTTAAAATAACAAAGAAAAACGAAAGAAAATGAAAAGAGAGAAAGAATAAGGGTGTAGGAATTTCTAGACAGATTTGGATTCGACTGAAGATGAAGGCTTCAACGGGCTTTCAAGGCTGCATTTGAACGTCCAAAATGTGGCAGAAACGTTGCTGAAAAAATCAGCGGTTGATTCCCGACGAAGAACTCGAAAGAACTCAAACAATATGTTGAACGAACCCGAATGGAATATGTTCTTCGTCAAACGGACTTGGATCCACTAGATAGCGATCTAGGAACTCGAAGTATCAAGGAAGATGACACAATCAAGCAGAGCCTGAAAATGCCAAGTAGTTCTTCAAAGAACTGAATTTGAGAGTAAAACTCACAAAGTATAATTTCATACAATTGTCTAACCTTTATTACATTGTTTGAACACACACACACACACACACACACACATATATATAGGGTACAAAGAGGGATAACCAAAATTACATGTGTGGCTAATATTAAAAGAGTTTTAAAAATTAAATTTGAGTGAAATAACTTCTTTTGGGTGCAATGCAAAGTGGACCAAGTGTTTGAATGCATAATACATATTTAACATGTGTTTAATCGCTTGAAATTCAAACCAAGACCACTTGATCTTATACCTTTAAAGTGCCGCACATTAGAGAGAGAGAGTTGTTTGATACGCTCCAACTCTCCAAATGACTTTGTTGAGAGAAGCTTTGATTGCCCGGACCTTTGAATGCAAGCAAGCCTTGTATCACGAACGTCTTTTTGAAGAAATGTTGATGGGATGGATGTGGAAGTATGGTGATAATGGAAGAATGAAGGCTGTAATTTTGGTGAAGTGTTTAAGGATGTTTAAGTGATGGAAATGGAAGGAAAAGGATGACAATGGATAGTATTCAAGGAATTCAAGAAGGAAACTATACAAAAGTATAATCCTGTTTCTTAAAGAATAAACCTTGAGGGTGGTAGATAAACTTAGACCAAATGGTTAAATAACCAAGTAATCTGAAGTATAGATGAAAATGAAAGGGAGACGCCACAAATCAATAAAGATTTGATAAGTCAAGAGGTTCTAAAAAGAACAAGCATGAGAGAAAACCTCACAAAGTATATTATATATTCTGAAAATTGTGTTTACAAAGGATGAATTGATCTCCTATTTATAGTTTCTAAGGGGTGTGGCCGAAAAGGCTTGTTACAAGTGTTGGAATGGTTCGGCTAGCATGTGCCTTCTCTTTATGGCCGAAATGGCATGATAAGTTGATGAAAGATGATGATAAGGGCATGGAAATGATTCAAAAAGTTGTAACTTCTCATAGGGAATTTTCCAGCCTGCACACCCTTTGGTAATCTGAAGATATCTCGAGCTCCCAATATCGGATTGATGTGTTTCAATATGTTCTGGAAAGATAAGAGATAGGGGAACAAGTTTGATGACGACTTCTTTTCTCAATTATGCACGGATCCTGCCTGAAAATGGCCAACAATCTGACAGATGGTTTTTTGGTGACGAATTTGCCCATGAAGAGTGATGCCCCTTTGTTTTGGCATCAAACTCAGATTTCCCTCCAAGGAGTGGCGCCCAAACATGTTTCCCTCCATGGCTGGTTGGTTGTGTCCATTGGGGATGGAACATGTCCTTCCATGGTTGAGCTGGAGGTTGTAGGGTGAGCTGAGATGAGCTGATTGAGCTGACTTGAGCTGGGCTAGCTAGCTGACTTAGCTAGCTGAAGTTGAGCAGTTGATTTGAGCTATTCCGAGCTGTTTTTAGCTAAGTGAGCTAGTCTTGAAGTGTCCTTGAGTTGTTCTCTAGCTACTATAGTGTTTTGGACCTGAAACGAATCCTCCTTTGCTCAGAAATCACTCTTTTGCTATTTGAGCACTTTGAAGCTGTTTTGAGTTGAATGACCTGATCCTTTAGTGTCCTTGAGCTCTCTTAAGACTTCATGAGTGTCATTGAATCATTTGGCAGCTTGTAGAGTCTTGAAATGGCAAAACAATGTTTTGAGCTGATTCTGACACTTTGAGCTGGAACTGAGCTGTAGCACACTCCCTTGAGTTGTGTTAATATAACCTATGAAAAACAAATGATTTATATAAGTAATACTTCATTTAAATAGTATAAGGACTATAATGCATAAATTGAATGTAATGCTTTTAATGATGCAAACTTGTAATTTAAAGATGCAAAATATATGCTAAGTAAAGATGTGGATTATGTAATGCATGAATATCATATGATATACAAATGAATGATAACATATGATAATCCAAGCATATTATATAATGCATAAATAAGTAAATAGATAATGAAGTAAGGAAGAACTCCCTCTTCTTTCAGGCTTGATAAACAAGATGAAAGCATAGTGGATGTGAGTAGAAACGTGCACACATCACTGTTCAAATTAGGCCACACACTTGCATGGTTTCACACATGCACGCACATGCACATCACCTCACACACGTGCACCCGGGGCTGCTACACACTTGTAGGACACTCTCCCACATGTAGGATAACTTTCAGCTGGTTCTGGACTCATCAGCTGCATTTTAGCTAGTGGAGCTGAAGCTGAGCTTACTAGAGCTAGAATGAGCTGAATTCAGCTAGCTGGAAGTGAAGTGATCTGAGTTGAGCTTCTTACACTCCTTTGAGATGAAGGTGAGCTGTGTACACTCTCGTGAGCTTCTACACATCACCTCACACACGTGCACCCGGGGCTGCTACACACTTGTAGGACACTCTCCCACATGTAGGATAACTTTCAGCTGGTTCTGGACTCATCAGCTGTAGTTTAGCTAGTGGAGCTGAAGCTGAGCTTACTAGAGCTAGAATGAGCTGAATTCAGCTAGCTGGAAGTGAAGTGAGCTGAGTTGAGCTTCTTACACTCCTTTGAGATGAAGGTGAGCTGCGTACACTCTCGTGAGCTTCAACCGAGCTAGCATGAAGCCTTTGAGCTGCTGCCCAATAGTGTACCTTCACTAAAACACAACAAACATGTATATACAGTCTTGCAACCTTATTTAAAACTTGTAAACACACTATAAGCATAATGTAAACACACTTAACATATTATAAACATACTATAATCATAATGCAATCAAACTTAGCATAGTATATACATACTTAACATTCCTAATACGTAGTATAACCTAAATATGTCACATATCAACATGCAACACATTATAAACATTACGTTTTAAGGCATGAATCAGGAATTGTAGCACAAGTAAGGAAAAGGGCTTTGATACAAGGGTGTTGATGGTGAAAACAACATTCCTCGTTCATTCACGGATCTAGGATAATAGCAAGTATTTCTCTGCAACAAAAACAAACATGTATTTGTATTTAGATGTCAAAAATAAAGAAAAGAAGAAGAAAAAAATGAAAGAAAAATCAGAAATGGGAAGGAAGAAAGTTGCCGAAATAATTTAAGGACTAGGTGAAAGGTTGAATATGATATCTTCAAGCATTCAACAATGGCAGCAACGTTCTTGGACTTGACACGAAGAACTCGAAAGAACTTCCATAATCTGTTATGCAAACCCGGATCGAATCTGTTCTACAATGTCGAAAGATAAACAAACTCCAAGGAAAAACTCGAACAATCTGTTGAACGAACCTGAACCTTATCTTGAATTTGATCGAACAAAGCACTTGGACCCTTCAATTATCTAACAATTGAGAACCTGAAGTATCAAGGAAAAGTTCTAAAAAGAACTAACTTTGAGAGAAAATTCTCACAATATATTTGATTCATAAAAATGTCTAACCAAATTACATTGTTTAAACACATATATATAGGTACAAGGGCTGCCAAATTCGTTTAAGTTGTGTGGCTGATATTAAAAGGAGTTTAAAAATTGAATTTGAGTGGAAATAACTCCTTTTGGGCGGACTCAATTGGCAGCCACAAGTTTAGGCGCCGAAAACACATAAAAATCACATTTAACATGTGATTTTTATGTTTGAAATTCAAACATAACCACTCGGGCTTATCCTTTCTTGCAAATGGCGCATAATGAAGGAGAAAACAGGCTGATTCGGCTACACATTCACACTCATGTGTCAAGCTGCCACGTGGGTGCTGGAGATGACCGGATGCCACCTAGGCTACCACATGTGCACTAGCACACTCCCCGATATGCAAGACGCTTTTCAGCTACTTCTGGATTTGTCAGCTGAAGTTGAGCTAGTGGAGCTAAAGTTGAGCTAAAATGAGCTAACTGAAAGTGTCAGGAGCTGAACTGAGCTGCCTTGAGCTGGAGATGAGCTAGTTACACTCTACTGAACTGAAGATAAGCTGCATACACTCTGGTGAGCTGGAGTTGAGCTGCCTACACTCACTTGAGCTGGAATTGAGCTGCCTACACTCACTTGAGCTAGAGTTGAGCTAGCTACACACTCCTGAGCTAATGTCCTCCTAAGTACCTACATGAAAACAAAGCAAACACACATAAACAAATATAAACACACCATAAGTTATATCAAACTTATTCAAAACACACCAAACATACTATATACATAGTAAACACACTAATATAAATAATATAAGTATAAGAAATGTTACACATCAGTATGTAACAAAATAAAAAGCAAACTCCCTGAAAGTTTGAAGTTGCATCGTTGGGTGGCATAAACATGCTCACATCATCCCCCGCTTCTTTAATACGATTTGTCCCCAAATCGACCCTCATTACAAAAGGGAACAATTTCGACTTTCGCTTGGCAGGGAACTTCCTCATCCTTCTTGCTCGGAACATATACCATCCTCTCGAATCAAGTTCTTTTACAAAGAACACAAATGGAAATGCCTTCTTTCTTGTACCTTTCCGAATAATGCACAACATAAAGTCAGACAATGCTCGTCGTGCATCCTTAAACCTGAAAAAAAAACGACATACAAAGGCAACTCCAAAGAACAACAAGAATCTCGACGATCATCCAAAATCACAACACAAGGTTATTCACAATCCAATGTACAACCAAAGAAATCAGCATATAAAAATGAAAAATCAATAGTACAATGGAAAGGAACGTCAAACCGTGGTAAAGAAGGTTGCTGAATTACTGGAAAGAATTTTAATGCACTAGACATACCAATAGTAGCAACCTTGGGAACTTCACATGGCATCACCTTCTTAACCTGCAATTCAGAAGAAGCAGTAGAAAAAAATATCGAATTAGATAATACCTGTGAATTTGCTTTCTTCTTTTCGCATTCATTCTTCTCTTTGTTGGCCTTCCAAGCTATAGTACTCGCTATCAAACGAACTTCGTCTTCATATAATTCACTTGGAGTCATAGGTGTCAAAGTTACATTTTTGCCCTCATGAGTAAAAGAGTATCGATTGGTGTAACAATTGTGCAAAACTCTCTTATCATACTGCCACAATCTTCCTAACAACAAATGACAAGTATCCATAGAACAAACATCACAAGTTACCTCATCCTTGTATTTACCAATGAAAAATGGTATAACAACTTGTTCGGTAACTTTGATTTCAACACCATCATTCAACCATTGTAACTTGTACGGATTGGGATGTGTGGTCTTCTTCAGTCTTAACTTGTCAACCATGAGACTACTAGCAACGTTAGCACAACTACCACTATCAATAATCACAATACATACCTTGCCGTTCACGTTGCATCTCGTATGGAAGAGGTTGTTTCATTGCGGTTCATCCTGTGATCGTTGATCATTCAGACTTCTCTTGTCAAGAAGTGCTTCACTGATAGCCAATGTCTGTACATTGTCATCATTTATATCTTCATGGACAGAATGGGAACCACCCCCATCTAATCTATCCAATTGAGAATGTATAGGTTTCAATGCATTAGCAATCACTCGTTGTATCATTCTCTCTAAGGCTTGCATTTGAGGAATCGGTGGATCCTGGTCAACCGTGTGATCATCGGAACCTGCCATAATTAACAACAAAAACAAACAAAAGAAAACAATATTATAGGTTAGTAAAATAAACAAAAAAGAACCTCACAGCACACACAATCAAAACCTCGCAGATGTCACTCCAAAGAACATTGCACTAAAAAATAACACTCAGCGCTCGTGTTTCACTCGGGAGAAGACTTGAATCGCTCTTTTTGTCTTCCCTTCTAATCTCACACGTTCAGTTTGCCTTTTCCCTCAATCTCTCGCACTTAGTTCTTTAAAGGAACTAATTCCGACGTTTCAGATTCTACAAGTGTTGTCAAATTGCAAGGAAAACAACGGGTGACGGGAAAATATTGTTAGAACAAAGATAAGGGTTGGGAATTAAAGAAACAACAATGAAAGTTTGAGAAATTGGGGCTGAAAAGAAAACAACAAAATGAAATGCAAGAAAGGATGCTAAAAGAACAAGAATTTAGCAACTTACGCAGTAGAAATTCTTACCACCATCCTATCTCCGGAATAAACAAGAAAAGTTGATTTCGGGTGATTTTAAGGTATTTCAAGGTAAGATAAGCATATCCTTCATCATTTCACGTCCAAACAGCACATATTAACACAAAATACCCCAAATATTCAAAACTGATTTTTTTTTTCAAATTTTCTGATTTTTTTTTACTTTTTGGTCAAACTTTGAATTTTGACTTTTTTTGTATTTCGAACTGTTTTTTTTACTTCTTAAAATGCAAAAAATGCTAAAATCCAACCTAGGCTCTGATTACCTTATGATACAAGGGTGTTGATGGTGAAAACAACATTCCTCGTTCATTCACGGATCTAGGATAATAGCAAGTATTTCTCTGCAATAGAAACAAACATGGATTTGTATTTAGATGTCAAAAATAAAGAAAAGAAGAAGAAGAAAAATGAAAGAAAAATCAGAAATGGGAAAGAAGAAAGTTGCCAAAATAATTTAAGGACTAGGTGAAAGGTTGAAGATGATATCTTCAAGCATTCAACAATGGCAGCAACGTTCTTGGACTTGACACGAAGAACTCGAAAGAACTTCCATAATCTATTATGCAAACCCGGATCGAATCTGTTCTACAATGTCGAAAGATGAACAAACTCCAAGGAAGAACTCGAACAATCTGTTGAACGAACCCGAACCTTATCTTGAATTTGTTCTAATAATTGAGAACCCAAAGTATCAAGAAAAAGTTCTAAAAGGAACTAACTTTGAGAGAAAATTCTCACAATATATTTGATTCATAAAAATGTCTAACCAAATTACATTGTTTAAACACATATATATAGGTACAAGAGCTGCCAAATTCGTTTAAGTTGTGTGGCTGATATTAAAAGGAGTTTAAAATTGAATTTGAGTGGAAATAACTCCTTTTGGGCGGACTCAATTGGCAGCCACAAGTTTAGGCGCCGAAAACACATGAAAATCACATTTAACATGTGATTTTTATGTTTGAAATTCAAACATAACCACTCGGGCTTATCCTTTCTTGCAAATGGCGCATAATGAAGGAGAAAACATGCTGATTCGGCTGCACATTCACACTCATGTGTCAAGATGCCACGTGGGTGCTGGAGATGACCGGATGCCACCTAGGCTACCACATGTGCACTAGCACACTCCCCGATATGCAAGACGCTTTTCAGCTACTTCTGGATTTTTCAGCTGAAGTTGAGCTAGTGGAGCTAAAGTTGAGCTAAAATGAGCTAACTGAAAGTGTCAGGAGCTGAACTGAGCTGTCTTGAGCTGGAGATGAGCTGGTTACACTCTCCTGAACTGAAGATGAGCTGCATACACTCTGGTGAGCTGGAGTTGAGCTGCCTACACTCACTTGAGCTGGAATTGAGCTGCCTACACTCACTTGAGCTAGAGTTGAGCTAGCTACACACCCCTGAGCTAATGTCCTCCTAAGTACCTACATGAAAACAAAGCAAACACACATAAACAAATATAAACACACCATAAGTTATATCAAACTTATTCAAAACACACCAAACATACTATATACATAGTAAACACACTAATATAAATAATATAAGTATAAGAAATGTTACACATCAGTATGTAACAAAATAAAAAGCAAACTCCCTGAAAGTTTGAAGTTGCATCGTTGGGTGGCATAAACGTGCTCACATAAGGCTTCCCTAAATTTCTTTGCCTTAGAACGGGTAATAGGTCCTAATGGTAAGACCTCCAGATCAACTTGCTTGTCTTGAAATGATGTGCTCACATCAAAATGATTAGGGAATATCTTTTGACACGTCCTATGATCACAACTGATTTTTCTAACCCCAAGAAAGCATAAATGTTATCTTTGTCATTGCAGGAATGTAAGATGATCTTAGGGGCAAGTGCGCACCACAATTGCATCATTCCCATAGCCGGAAAGGATTCAGACACAAGGATGTTCGATTTGAGGATAAATCGCTCAAAAGAAGGAGGGGATGATATGTGCACGTTCATACTCAAGTTTAACTCACTTCCATGTTGTGTTTCACGCAACAAAGACCAAGGGGTTTTCTTTACTTCTCTTTTGTTGCTTAGTACAATTGCTACACTCATTTCTAGTTATCTAGATAATTGCCATCATATCATACTATACATATATTTTTGCATACTTTATTCTAATGATCATAGCATAGATAATACATGAACAAGTTATTAAAACCACATCTCTACTTATCATTTATGCATTGCATCACTTATGCATTTTATTATATGTTTGCATCTTATATTCATTCATGCAAATCATCACAATTTATGTCTTTATGCCTTTTTAGTCTTTCTACTATTTATATGAAATATTACTTATGCAATTGGTGTTTTTTCTTTGTAGGATATGATAAACACAGCTCAAGGGACTAGTGGCCAGCTCAGTTTCAGCTCAAAGGCTTCCTATGAGCTCAAATCAGCTCATTGATGATTCAAGGCCTTACAAGCTTTGATTCAGCTCCACGACAATCTTATAGTTCAAGGGCAGCTCAAGGGCACTAATGGACCAGCTCACTTAGCTAGATGAAGCTTAGTTCAGCTCAAATCATCACTCAACTTCAGTTAGCTCAATCAGCTAGCTAGCTCAGCTCGAACCAGCTCAACCTTAGCTCAATCAGCTCATCTCAGCTCACCCTACAACTATCAGCTCAAGTGTGTGGACACCCCAAGGGACACTTACCAGTCGAACCATCAAGGAAGCTTCCAAAGGAGACCTCTCGGCCAAGGGAGGGAATGTTTGACGCCATCCCAAGCTTGACGCCACCATGGAAGGGCGTCTTAGGACCGAATCATTACCGAGCGCTTATCAGCCTCTCTTCATGGCTTATCAAGCCATTTCGGCCACCATGAAGGGTCACAAGCCTTGTCGAATCATCCTACCCCTTTGTAACATGCCCATTTGGCGACCCCCTTTCATTTACTATAAATATGTAAGCCATTTCGACATTTGACCAAACCATTTTTCTGAATACAAATTATATTTGTGAGTTTTCTCTCAAACTTGTTCTTTTAAGAACTTCTTGACTTATCAAATCTTTCAACAGATTTGTGGCTTCTTCTATCTCCATTTTTGATACTTTAGATTGTTGGTTCTTTAACCAATCGGTCTAAGTCCTATTCTACCACCTTCAAAGACAACTTCAAGAACGAGTTTATACTTGTTAGTATAAGTTCCTACTTTTGGTTACTTTGAATACTATTTCACCACCATCCTTTCACTTCTTTCCCTTCCATTTCCTTCACTATCCGAACACCATATATCCTTCACCTAAATCTTCCATTTTCTTCCCTTTTCTTTTCCAGCACAACCTTATACCTCCGCAACCATACTCTTTCATTCTCTTTCCCCATCTTTCATCATATTTCCACAAGAGGACGTTCGTGAAGACAAGGCTTGCTTGCATTCTAGATCGGGACAATCAAAGCTTCTCTCTACAATACCAATTGGAGAGAGTTGGAGCGTATCAACAAGTCCAGTAGCACCTGAACAAGTAACCTACAAGTGTATGGCAGCCAGTACAACAAGTGAGAGCCGAATTGATAGTGCCATGTGTTCATGTGAGCGTGTACCGTGCGTAACCATGCAAAATGGCTTAATGCAAAAATAAGAAGCCAAATATATTTTTGGGTTCATTTCCTCCCAAAGCTCGACAAATGGAGTTCAAAGCAACCGAGTGACATTTGTTGGACGTTTTCACCATGTGCGGCAAGTGAATGGAATTTCAACACAAAGGCAGCACATGTGAGCGACAGAAAAGGATAAGTACAAGTGGTTTTTAATTTGAAATTCCACGAGCACAATTCACATGTGCAGATTTCTTGAAATTCAAATGGGACGCACATTAAACATGTGCTCAATTATGTGCCGCCTAACACAACTCAAATGCACGGCCAGTAGTGAGTGCCACCACTTTGGGAAGTTCTCTTTTTTTCATTTGAATTTAATATTCAAATGTCTTCAAATAACATCCACATGTTTGTAAACCGGCCAACTTCCATTATATTATATATATTGGCCGAATTTAACTTATAAAGGGTGGATCATTTTATGAATAAAATTCTTGTGAGATTATTCTCTCAATTTCGATTTTTTTGAATTCAAAACAAAGAGCATGTACTCTTATCCAATGCATAACCGACCATGATTATAAAGAAGAATTCAATCTTCTCCTGGGGTAATGAACAAGAAAAAGCCTTTCTGAACATTAAACATTGTTTGACAAAAGCACCAGTGTTAGCCTTACCTAACTTTGATAAAACTTTCGAGATTAAGTGTGATGCTTCAAGTGTAAGTATAGGCGTTGTTTTGAAGCAGGAAAAAAGGCCCATTACATATTTCAGTGAGAAACCGAGTGGAGCAACATTGAACTATCATGTCTACGACAAGGAGATGTATGCACTGATTCGGGCATTGGAGACTTGGCAGCATTATTTGTTGGCTAAGGAGTTTGTGAATCACACTGATCATGATCAGCATAAATTGAATAAATGACATGCTAAATGGGTTGAATTTCTTGAGTCTTTTCCTTATGTCATCCGTTACAAAAGTGTAAAGACAATGTCGTTGTTGATGCTTTATCACACAGATATGCACTTTTAAATTGCCTTGATTCTCATTTGATTGGATTTGCATATATTCGTGAGTTATACACTGATGATCCTGAGTTTAGAGATAAGTTTAATGCTTGTGAAAAAGATGCAGGTGGAAAGTTTTACAGGCATGATGGTTATCTTTTCAAAGAAAACAGGATATGCATTCCACAAGGATCTGTGCGTGATATTCTGATACGTGAAGCACATGAAGATGGACTAATGGGTCACTTTGGAGTCACCAAGACGTTGCAGCCATTGAAGGAGCATCTATTTTGGCCTAAGATGCGCAGGGATGTTGAAAGGCACTGTGAACGTTGTGTGACTTGTAGGAAAGCAAAATTGAAGGTTTCCCCACATGGTATGTACTTACCTTTACCTATTTATGATCCCCTTGGAATGATATTTCGATGGATTTTGTTTTGGGACTACCTAGAACTAGGACATGTAGAGATAGTATATATTTTTTTGTTGATAGGTTCTCGAAGATGGAACATTTTATTGCAAGCCATAAGACTAATGATGCTGTGAATGTGGCTAACTTGTTCTTTAGAGATGTGTTTCGTTTGCATGGTCTTCCTAGGTCAATTGTTTTCGACAGGGATGTAAAGTTTTTGAGCCACTTCTGGAGGACTCTTTGGAGCAAACTAGGTACGAAACTTATGTTTTCTTCTACTTTTCATCCCCAGATTGATGGACAAATTGAGGTTGTTAACAGAGTTTTATCTACTTTACTTCGTTCCATCATTAAAAAGAACATTAAAACTTGGGAAGATTGTTTGCCACATGTTGAATTTGCATATAATCATGATGTACATTCTAGTACTAAGATGTCACCATTTGAGGTTGTTTATGGATTTAATCCTAACACTCCTCTAGATATGTCATCTTTGCCATAGAAACAGGTGATGAACAAGGATGGTCAAAGCAAAGCAGAATATGTGAAGAATTGCATCAACTGGTTAAGGAGAACCTAGAATGAAGGACTCAACAGTATGAAAAGAAAGCAAACAAAGGAAGGAAGTGAGTCACCTTCGATGTTGGTGATTAGGTGTGGGTTCATTTCCAAAAGGAACAATTTCCATCCCAAAGATGGTCTAAGTTGTTACCACGAGGAGATGGTCCTTTTCAGGTGTTGGCGAAAGTGAATGACAACGCCTACAAGTTGGATTTACGGGTGAATACAATGTAAGTGCCACATTTAATGTTTCTGATTTAATCCCTTATGACGATTCTGCAGATTTGAGGACAAATCCTTTTTAAGAAGGGGGATGATGTGAGCACATCCATGCCAGCAAAGGAGATTGATCCGGAGGTCTTGCCAATAGGATCAATCACTCGTTTTAAGGCAAAGAAATTTAGGGAAGTTCTTTCCTTCACTTGTGCTAACATTTCTGAATCTTTTGATAATGTTTGTGCCTTAGACAATAAGCTTTATAATGTGTTGCATGCTGATATGTGACACACTTATACTATACTACTTATATATATATGTGTTTGTTATGTATATATTATGTTAAGTGTTTTTTAGATAAGTTTGCCAGCTTATAATATTGTATGTCAAGCTATGTCAGCTTGTTGTGTGTTATTACAATAAGGTTGCATTGTTTTATAGCTTATGATAGAGTAGCGCAAGCTTGGATTTGGAAGCCTTCAATCAAGTTGCAAGAACTAGGGACTCTAGACTCAATCAAGAAGATTAGGAGCAGATCTGAAAATTCAAGAGAAAAGAGAAGGGCTTTTCTTGAAAATTTCAGATTCAATGCTGGAAAATCAAAGAAACGAAGATAAGAAAGAAGATTAGGGGATAAATAATAAGGATTAAAATAAAAAGATTAAAAAAGATAAATATAGAGGTAGATAAAACAAATCTGAAAATTCAGCTTTGTTTATGGCTATGGAGATGGCATGAAGTTGAAGATGGACATGGCTTGATGGATTTGTGATGGTTTTGTCCTCGACACCCTCTTAGATGCAATTACCTAAGCAAGCAACCTCAAGCGGCTCTAACCCACCCTCCTAGACGCGATTACCTACATGAGTGTGAAGATGATCTCCCTCACAAGAACTCGTTGAACTTATGTTGAAGAAGACTTCTAAGGCACAAGTAATCAGCACTTGCAAAATAAACTCACTAAATATTTCATTAATCAAAGAAAATCTGAATAATCTTCCTTTCAATGGAGGATTCATCCTTTTATAGGTGAAGGATAGCCAAAGTAATTTAACTTATACTAAAACTAGAAAACCCTAATTTAATTAAAAAAATAAAATAAAAACAACCTGCAAACTCCTTGTACTTGGGCAGCAAGGAATAAGGTGATAAGGCAAGTGATAAGCTGATATGTGCTGATTTCTTGGGCTGCAAGTAGGCTTGGTTGCTTGGGAGGCAAGTAATCGGTTGTTAGGGCTTCTTTTTGGATGAAATTTGAAGGGATTTGGGCTTATTTGACTGGCAAGTACTTTGGTTTTGGGTAGGAAAGGATGTATGGGTTGTTTTAATATAAGCTAGGCCTAAATAACACTTGTAAATCCTAACTTGGGCTAAAAATAAAAGTCCAACCCAATCCTTTCATAATAAGAAGTATTGAGTCTAAATACAATAAAAGGGCTAATTAATGGACATCTAAAGGCTCATGGACATTTATCTCCAAAGGTGCATCAAGTTGGGTTTTTGTGATCCAATTATGCTCAAAGGATTTTAAGTGTGGGCTTCCTTCAAGAAATTCTTCTTTCTTCATGGCAGCTTGCAATCCTTTGCTCACAAATCCTTGAACGATTGAATTTAGCTTGCTCTTGATCATCTTGGACTTGGATCGAGTTATTGAGCCAAGTGGAAAAGTAAGTCCATCTCGTCCTTGGAATTGTCTTGTGGTACATGTATCATCCTCTCCCTCCTCAAAAGGATTCGTCCACGAATCTGAAATGTCAAAGGGAGAAAGATCAGCAACATTAAAAGTTGTACTCACATTATACTCACCAGGTAGATCAATTCGGTATGCATTATTATTGATTCTTTCAAGGACTTGGAATGGTCCATCTCCTCTTGGATCCAACTTGGATTTCCTATGGTTTGGAAATCTCTCTTTACGCATGTGCAACCAAACTCAATCTCCTGGTTCAAAGACAACTTGGCGTCGGCCTTTGTTGACTTTAGCAGCAATATTTTCATATGTTTTCTCCATTCTTTTCTTTGCCTTAGCGTGTATGGATTTAACCAATTCTGCTTTCTTTGCACCATCTAAGCTGCAAATATTATCAATAGGCAAAGGGATGAGGTCTAAAGCAGATAAGGGGTTAAAACCATAAACTACTTCCAATCGGGAATAACCGGTGGAGGAATGAATAGAACGGTTGTAGGCAAACTCTACGAAAGGTAAATATTCTTCCCAAGTCTTAGTGTTCTTTCCGACAACGGTTTTGAGTAACACACCTAATATCCGGTTTATTACCTCGGTTTGTCCGTCCGTCTGTGGGTGACAAGTTGTAGAATAGAGTAGTTTGGTACCTATTTCCCCCCCACAAAACCTTCCAAAAATGGCTTATGAACTTGACATCTCTATCGGAAACAATGGTGCGTAGAATTCCATGAAGTCGTACTACTTCTCTAAAGAAGAGATCAGCGACATGTGTTGCACTGTCCGTTTTATGGCAAGGTATAAAGTTAGCCATCTTTGAAAACCTGTCGAACACAACAAAAATACTATCTCAGCCCCTCTTGGTACGAGGTAATCCAAGAATAAAGTCCATAGATAAATCGACCCAAGGGAGAGAAGGAATAAGAAGGGAGGTATATAAACCATTAAAACTAACCTTGGATTTGGCTTGTTTACATACTATGCAAGATGCACATACTTTCTCCACAATTTTCCTCATATGTGGCCAAAAGAAGTGCTCCATTACCATGTCCAAAGTTTTGGAGATGCCAAAGTGTCCCATTAAGCCTCCGGAGTGTGATTCATGGACTAGAAGTTCTCTAATGGATCCTTATGGTATACACAACCTGTTCATTCAGAAAAGAAACTCATCTACAAGATAAAACTTGTTAAAAGCACCTTTTAAACAATGAGTATAAATTTCCTTAAAATTTGGGTCATTAGGATATAATTCCTTTATATGCTCAAATCCCAATATAGTAGCATGCATTTGAGTAATTAGGGTATACCTTCAAGATAGTGCATCCGCTACTACATTATCCTTACCTTTCTTGTATTTGATGATATAAGGGACTGTTTCAATGAATTCCACCCAACGAGCATGTCTCTTGCTCAAGTTACCTTGGCCATTGAGCCACTTCAAGGATTCATGGTCAGTGTGTATGACAAACTCCTTTGGAAGAAGGTAGTGTTGCCAAACTTCAAATGCACGAACTAATGCAAGGAGCTCTTTATCATATGTTGAGTAGTTCAAATGTGCTCCTTTTAACTTCTCACTAAAGTAAGTGATTGGTTGTTTTTCCAGCAAAAGAACCGCACCTATGCCTATACCGGAGGCATCACATTCTAACTCAAAAGTGTTAGAGAAATCGGGAAGGCGAAGAATTGGGGCAGTACAAAGCTTACCTTTTAGGGTGATACGGACACAGCCCTGTATACGTGAACGTTGAGCTTGCGAAAGTGGATAAGGATGTTGGCGCAAATGTTGGATCGGTGAAAAGATGGTTGAAGATAGGCAATGACGATAGAGATGGAAGATAAATAGATAAATTGTCCTCGGCACCGTCTTGATCGCAATTAATCAAGCAAGCAACCTCAAACGGCTCTAACCCACCCTCCTAGACACAGTTACCTAGGCAAGCAGGAGTGTGAAGATCAACAACAAATTCTTACGAACTTGAAGAATCGCTTCCAACGAAAGCAACTTCAAACTTTCAGGGAAGTTTGCTTTTTCACTTGTTACATACTAATGTGTAACATTTTTTATGCTATATTATTTATATTGGTGTGTTTACTATATATATAGTATGTTTGATGTGTTTTGAATAAGTTAAAAGAGAGTGTGTGAGAGCATAAGAGGACAAGTAAATGCCGAAAATAAGTCCTAGAGTGCAAACACGAGTGATTGAGTGGAGTTTCATCTTATTTTCTTGGAATAAACGTGAGGCTTTGTGAGTGAATTTTGGTGAGGTCCATTTTTTTTCTAACCATGTTGCGGGAACAACAAAGGGAATATGCATTTCATACTAGATGCCATGTCAATGGTAAAATATGCCATGTGATCGTTGATAGTGGGAGTAGCACCAATCTCGCAAGTACACTCATGGTGCACAAATTGGGTCTAAAGATGATGCAACATTCAAATCCATATAAAATACAATGGCTTAATGATGATAAGATTGCCATTACTCAGCTAGTGTTAGTTCCATTTTCCATTGACAAGTATGAAGATGAGGTTCTTTGTGATGTAATCCCTATGAGCACAACTCATTTACTTCTTGGAAGACCATGGCAATTCGACAAAAGGGCCACCCATGATGGGTTCTTAAACCATTATTCATTTATCCATGGGAGAAGAAAAGTTACGTTAACACCATTGCCATCACACCAAGTGCTTCAAGATCAACAACACTTAAAGAAGAGCTTTTAAGCTATGCAAGAAGAACATTGTGTGAAAACAACAACATTTGGAGTTGAAAAAGAAATGGATGTTAGAATTGTGGGAGTTGAAAACAAGAGAATGGTTGATAAAAATGACGGGGTTGAAAATGAGAAAATCGAAAAAGAAGTCAGAGTTGAAAATGAGATCAGAAAAGAAGAGGAAATAAGGCAGATTTTATCTAATCCTACTCTTTCTTCCATTTCTTCTTTTATTTTGTAGGATGACCCAAGAGACACGTCTTTTCAAAGAGGTTATTCAAGAAGCATGGCTTTTGGAGGACCAACAAATGTGTTCCTTGACGAATTGAAAGTTATGTCCCTTAAAGATCCAAGGGACGTGTCTCTTAAAGATGACTATTACGAGGAGGTGTCTCTTGAAGAACCAGTAGACGTGACTTCTTCAAAGGTTGTGACACTTGAACTTCCAAGATATATGAGCATTAACATTCCATGTGCATTGTCAATCTTGAGGAGAATTCAGAAACCAACGCCCATTAAACATCCACCATGGTTTGCAATTTCTTTCCATCTTATTATAAGTTTTTCTTCATCTAACCATGGTTTGTTTTGCAGCCAATTGATTCAAATACATGGAGTTATTTTATCAACCAATGGTGACAAGTTCCTTTGTTATTTTGAGGATGATTGGTGTGCTAGAATCAATGCGAAACTACAAACAACCATTCTGCCCAAGATTATCCGTTTCAAGGGTATGAAGCAAGCATCTTCCATCCACTCAAAGATTATCATTCGAAGGGGTACAAGGATAAATGTGGAACTATTCATGAAAGGATTAGTTGATCCATGAGGTTGGAGGCAGAAACAAAGTGTTGAAACTTTGATGAAAGATCATGTCATTTCCAAAAGTTATGATGTTTCCAACCATTACAGAAGAGAACCCCAAGGGACATGTGCCTATTCAGAAGAACCGAGAAGAATAATCATTCCATTTGGGAAGAGCAGTGAGGATTCATCAAACCCTACAATAAAAGATTATCCATTGAGAAACAACTTCGATTTGAGGACAAATCGCCTCAAAGAAGGGGAGGATGATATGTGCACGTTTGGCCCTAAATCAGCAACCTTCAATTTGAGGACAAATCGCTAAAAAGATGGAGGGGATGCTGTGTGCACGCTCACCAGCAAGTTTTGCACACTTTCATGTTGTGTTTCACACATGAAAGACCCGGGAGTTTTCCTTACTTCGCTCATATTACTTACTTTTTCTACACTAACTTCTGGTTATTTAGATTCATGTTATCATAGCATACTTTGTATATGTTTTGCATACTTTATTTTTATGATCTTAGCATGCTATATGTGATACACATACTTAGGCTTTAAAAACCACATCTTTACTTAGCATATATTCTGCATCTTTAAATTACAAGTTTGCATCATTAAAGCATTACATTCAATTTATGCATTATAGTCCTTATACTCTTTAAATGAAGTATTACTTATATAAATCATTTGTTTTCTTCATAGATTATATTAACACAGCTCAAGGGAGTGTGCTACAGCTCAGTTCCAGCTCAAAGTGTCAAAATCGGCTCAAAATGTTGTTTGGCCGTTTCAAGACTATACAAGCTGCCAAATGGTTCGAGGACACTTATGAAGTCTTAAAAGAGCTCAAGAGTACTAAAGGACCAGCTCACTCAGCTCAAAATAGCTTCAAAGAGCTCAAATAGCAAAAGGGTGATTTCTGAGCAAAGGAGGATTCGTTTCAGCTCCAAAACACTCCAGTAGCTAGAGGAAAACTTAAAGGCACTTCAAGACTAGCTCACTCAGCTAAAGAAAGCTCGGATCAGCTCAAATCAGCTACTCACCTTTAGCTAGCTAAGTCAGCTAGCTAGCTCAGCTCAAGTCAGCTCAAGCCTAGCTCGTCCAGCTCATCCTCAGCTCCTCTGACTACTACCAGCTCCTTTAGTGGATCAGCTCAAAACACAACATGAAAGTGTGCAAAACTTGCTGGTGAACGTGCACACATCATCCCCTCCTTCTTTTGAGCGATTTGTCCTCAAATCAAAGGTTGCTGGTTTAGGACAGTCTCCTCTATGAATGATAGAACCTTGGTGTGCTTCCTTTCCAAATTTCTTCTTAGTTTTCTGCAAAGAAAAAGAAAAAGAAACATGTGGTTGATTGGGGTTAGAATAAACTGATTTGATCATAGGGCGTGTCAAAAGACATTCCCTAATCATTTCAATATTGCCGCTCATTTGGACATCCTTGGCTTTGAGTTTTTCTTGAGCCTTTTCTTGCTTCCATGCATCCACACTTTGTTTCATCAAATTCTGATCATGCTGCACTTGTTTAGGAGTCATTGGCGTGAGAACAATCTTCTTTCCTCCATGTTTGAATATGAACCTATTTGAGTAGCAATCATGCATGGTTCTTCGATCATATTGTCATGGCCTCCCGAGTAGTATATGGCTAGCGTGCATGGGTACAACATCACACAGAACTTCATCTTTGTAAGAACCAATGGAGAAAGGAATAAGAACCTGTTTGGTAACCTTTAACTCTCTCGCATCGTTCGGCCACTGAAGCTTGTATGGTGCTGGATGTTTGAGGGTTTTATGGCCCAATTTGTCTACCATAAGTGTGCTGGCCACATTTGTGCAACTTCCTCCATCGATGATCAGAAAACAAACTTTATCTTGAACATGGCACCGAGTGTGGAAGATGTTTTCTCTTTGTTCTTCTTCTGCTGCCATTTGAGTATTTAGGAGTCTCTTGACCACCATTAATTTGCCATCCACAGCATGGGTGATCACCTCTTCTTCAGATTCTAATTCTTCTTCTTGGATTTCTTCTTCTTGATCTGATGCAATTTCCCCATTGTCCATTAGAAGCATAGTATTCTTGTTAGGACATTGACTAGCAATGTGGCCATGTCCTAACCACTTGAAGCATTTGATTTCTCTGGACCAGGTATGTGGTTCTAATTGCTTCCCTCGTGCATTCTCTACAACAGCCTCACTCTTGGAAGATTCGGCTGGTTCCTTGGCCTGAAAAGGAGTGGCCTTCTTTGGTGCATTAAGAGTCCATTTTGGTGCAGAGGTGATGACGCTCCTAGAGGAAGTCCTCCTACGTTGCTGCCTTTCAATTTTAATGGCCATGTGCACCATTTCTTCAGTTTCAATGTAGTGTTGTAATTCCACCACATTAGCAATGTCTTGATTAAGCCCTGCTAGAAACCTGGCCATGGTAGCCTCTCGATCTTCCTCCACACTTGCACGGATCATGGCAACTTCCATTTCTTTATAATAATCCTCCACGCTTCTGTTGCCTTGTTTGAGGTTCTGCAACTTATAATAGAGATCACAGTGATAATGGTTAGGTACAAATCTTTTTCTCATTATACCTTTCATTTGTGTCCATGTGCTGATTGGTCTTTCACCGTTTCTTCTCCTAGAACTCTTCAACTGATCCCACCATATCAAATCATAATCAGTGAATTCCATGGCTGCCAATCGAACCTTCTTCTGTTCAGAATAGTTGTGACATTCGGAAATGTGTTCGACCTTGCTTTCCCATTCTAAATAAGCTTCTGGATCTGTTTTGCCTTGAAAAGGAGGTATGTTAACCCGAATGCTTCCCAAATTTTCATCAACCTGGCCTCGGTCTCTTGCATGACTTCTGAGGGATACGACATCCTCTACATCATTTTCTTCAACAATCTCATGCTGAAAGATATTCCTAGGCCGATTTTGCCTCTCATGTCCCCTATTGCTTCGGTTATCTCCTTGGGAACCTTCAAGCCGATCCATCCTCTCATGAATAGGCTCTAATTCTGCACGTAGAAGCCTTCTCATCTCCTGAATTAGTGCTTGAGTCTGGAGGTTTTGAGTAGGGCGTTCTTCTTCATTGTCACCTGCATGCTGAGACATTTTAAATTGAAAATATGATAGGAATTTAGGACCTCACCAGTTTATACACACAAAATCCTCACGTTCACTCCAAGGAAAGTAAGATGTCGCTCAATTCACTCGTTGTTGCACTCTAGGACTTATTTGGCTTTTATTTGTCCTCTTCTGCTCTCACAAACTCTCTGTGCCTTTTTCCACTCAAATTCTCTCAAAACCAGTTCTTAAGCGAACTAACTTGAACCTGTCAAAACTTTTATTGATAATATGGCGTTTGGGCTGCAAAACAATGGTTAGGGTTGGAAATAGAACGAAAGAAAGAGTTTAAAATGAAAAGGAAAAAGTTTAGGGGCTGAAATGTACGAAAAAAATAAAGGATAGAAATGAAAGAAATGAAGAAAACAGAAACGTTACCACAAAACTTGACTTACAAACTGGTCGTGAGCAATCAAACTTGAGGAACTTCTCGGAGTTGGTTGCTTGGACGTTTGTACTTCAATCTTCACCCTTTTGAAATTCTGATTTTCTTTTTTTATCTAATTCAGATTCCTTGTATTTGGAACAATATGAATTTTCTTTCTTTTTCTTTTTTTATATCAGAATTGAAATAAGAAGATATAGGGCTTACTTGATTCTTCCTTGTTTCTCTGATTACCACATGATACGCTTCAACTCTCCAATTGATGTTGTAGAGAGGAGCTTTGATTGCCCGGACCTTTGAATGCAAGCAAGCCTTGTATCACGAATGTTTTCTTGTGAAAATATGTTGAAATGGATGAAAGGAGATAGGTTGCGGAAGGATGGTAGTGTTTGTATGTCAAAAGGGTGTAAGGAAAGGAAGAAGGTTTCGGATGGTGTATGGAAGGTGGTGAAGAGAAAGGATGTTGGTAGTATTCAAAGGCTCAAAAAGATTAACATATGCTAAGGAGCATATACACTAACTTGGATGAGGCCTTGAGGGTGGTAAAAGGACTTAGACTGAGAAACAATGGATGTTTAACAATCTAAAGTATCAAGATGGAAAGACAAGGGAGACGGCACAAATCAATAAAGATTTGATAAGTCAAGAAGTTCTAAAAAGAACAAGGATGAGAGAAAACCTCACAAAGTAATTTTTATAATCTGAATTGTGTGTTTACAAATGAAAATGCATTACATATTTATAGTAAATGAAAGGGGGTGGCCGAAATGGTGTGTAGGGGAGAGGGAATGATTCGGCAGCGTTGGTGTCTCCCTCCTTTGGCCGAATTGGTGTGATAAGGGCTTGAATAGGTGCTGATAACCTATCAAGCACTATTCGGCAGCCTTGCACCATTCTAAATTGGCGCCAAGGTGTGTAGAGGTGCCTAGGTTCCCTCCTTTGCTATTGGGCTAGGTAGGTGCCCTTCCATCACTTAGCTAGGTAGCTAGTGTCACTAGCTGGTCCACTGAAGGAGCTGGACGAGCTAGGCTTGAGCTGACTTGAGCTGAGCTAGCTAGCTGACTTAGCTAGCTAAAGGTGAGTAGTTGATTTGAGCTGATCCGAGCTTCCATTAGCTGAGTGAGCTAGTCTTGAAGTGCCTTTAAGTTGTCCTCTAGCTACTGGAGTGTTTTGGAGCTGAAACGAATCCTCCTTTGCTCAGAAATCACCCTTTTTCTATTTGAGCTCTTTGAAGCTGTTTTGGGCTGAGTGAGCTGGTCCTTTAGTACCCTTGAGCTCTTTTAAGACTTCATAAGTGTTCTCGAACCGTTTGGCAGCTTGTAGAGTCTTGAAACGGCCAAACAACATTTTGAGCTGATTCTGACACTTTGAGCTGGAACAGAGCTGTAGCACACTCCCTTGAGCTGTGTTAATATAACCTATGAATAAAACATAATGAAAGAAACATTAGTTCTATGCTTATTACAATTTAGGACTTAAATGACTTAATAAGTGCATAAAAGTAAAGATGTGGTTTTAAGCTTAAGTATGGGTATCACATATAATATGCTAAGGTCATGAAAATAAAGTATGCAAAACATATACAGAGTATGATGTGATAACATGAATCTAAATAAGCAGAAATGAGTGTAGAAAAAGTAAGTAATATGAGAGAAGTAAAGAAAACTCCTGTGTGTTTCATGTTTAAAACACAACATGAAAGTGTGCAAAACTTGCTGGTGAACGTGCACACATCACTATCAATAATCACAATACATACCTTGTCGTTCACGTTGCATCTCGTATGGAAGAGGTTGTTTCGTGGCGGTTCATCCTGTGATGGTTGATCATTCAGACTTCTCTTGTCAACAAGTGCTTCACCGGTAGCCAATGTCTGCACATTGTCATCATTTATCTCTTCATGGACAGAATGGGAACCACCCCCATCTAATATATCCAATTGAGAATGTATATGTTTCAATGCATTAGCAATCACTCGTTGCATCATCCGCTCTAAGGCTTGCATATTGAGATTCAGTGGTTGTTGTTCACCCGAATTATCATTAGAACCTGCCATTTTCAAACACTAAAACAAATAAAAGAAAAGATGTTATATGTTAATAAAATAAAGAAAAAGGACCTCACAATAACACGCTCAACAAAGTCTCACGGATCACTCCAAAGAACAGTGCACTCAGAAAATAACACTCAGCGCTCGTGTTTCACTCAGGAGAATGCTTGAATGGCTTTTTTGTCTCCCCTGCTGTTCTCACACGCTCAAATGCCTTTTCCACTCATTCTCTCGCAAACAGTTTGATACGCTCCAACTCTCCAATTGATGTTGTAGAGAGAAGCTTTGATTGCCCAGACCTTTGAATGCAAGCAAGCCTTATATCACGAATGTTTTCTTGTAAAAATATGTTGAAATGGATGAAAGGAGATAGGTTGCGGAAGGATGGTAGTGTTTGTATGTCAAAAGGGTGTAAGGAAAGGAAGATATATAAGTAGGAAGATGGTGAAGAGAAAGGATGTTGGTAGTATTCAAAGGCTCAAAAAGATGAGCATATGCTAAGGAGCATATACCCTAACTTGGATGAGGCCTTGAGGGTGGTAAAAGGACTTAGACTGAGAAACAATGAATGTTTAACAATCTAAAGTATCAAGATGGAAAGAAAAGGGAGACGCCACAAATCAATAAAGATTTGATAAGTCAAGAAGTTCTAAAAAGAACAAGGATGAGAGAAAACCTCACAAAGTAATTTTTATAATCTGAATTGTATGTTTACAAATGAAAATGCATTACATATTTATAGTAAATGAAAGGGGGTGGCCGAAATGGTGTGTAGGGGAGAGGGAATGATTCGGCAGCCTTGGTGTCTCCCTCCTTTGGCCGAATTGGTGTGATAAGGGCTTGAATACGTGTTGATAACCTATCAAGCACTATTCGGCAGCCTTACACCATTCCAAATGGGCGCCAAGGTGTGTAGAGGTGCCTAGGTTCCCTCCTTTGCTATTCGGCTAGGTAGGTGCCCTTCCATCACTTAGCTAGGTAGCTAGTGTCACTAGCTGGTCCACTGAAGGAGCTGGACGAGCTAGGCTTGAGCTGACTTGAGCTGAGCTAGCTAGCTGACTTAGCTAGCTAAAGGTGAGTAGTTGATTTGAGCTGATCCGAGCTTCCATTAGCTGAGTGAGCTAGTCTTGAAGTGCCTTTAAGTTGTCCTCTAACTACTAGAGTGTTTTGGTGCTGAAACGAATCCTCCTTTGCTCAGAAATCACCCTTTTGCTATTTGAGCTATTTGAAGCTGTTTTGAGCTGAGTGAGCTGGTCCTTTAGTACTCTTGAGCTCTTTTAAGACATCATAAGTGTCCTCGAACCATTTGGCAGCTTGTAGAGTCTTGAAACGGCCAAACAACGTTTTGAGCTGATTCTGACACTTTGAGCTGGAACTGAGCTGTAGCACACTCCCTTGAGATGTGTTAATATAATCTATGAAGAAAACAAATGATTTATAGAAATGAAAGAAATGAAGAAAACAGAAACGTTAGCACAAAACTTGACTTACAAACTGGTCGTGAGCAATCAAACTTGAGGAACTTCTCGGAGTTGGTTGCTTGGACGTTTGTACTTCAATCTTCACCCTTTTGAAATTCTGACTTTATTTTTTTTATCTAATTCAGATTCCTTGTATTTGGAACAATCTGAATTTTCTTTCTTTTTTTATATCAGAATTGAAATAAGAAAATATAGGGCTTACTTGATTCTTCCTTGTTGCTCTGATACCACATGATACGCTTCAACTCTCCAATTGATGTTGTAGAGAGAAGCTTTGATTGCCCGGACCTTTGAATGCAAGCAAGCCTTGTATCACGAATGTTTTCTTGTGAAAATATGTTGAAATGGATGAAAGGAGATAGGTTGCGGAAGGATGGTAGTGTTTGTATGTCAAAAGGGTGTAAGGAAAGGAAGATGGTTTCGGATGGTGTATGGAAGATGGTGAAGAGAAAGGATGTTGGTAGTATTCAAAGGCCTAAAAAGATGAACATATGCTAAGGAGCATATACACTAACTTGGATGAGGCCTTGAGGGTGGTAAAAGGAGAAACAATGGATATTTAACAATCTAAAGTATCAAGATGGAAAGACAAGGGAGACGCCACAAATCAATAAAGATTTGATAAGTCAAGAAGTTCTAAAAAGAACAAGGATGAGAGAAAACCTCACAAAGTAATTTTTATAATCTGAATTGTGTGTTTACAGATGAAAATGCATTACATATTTATAGTAAATGAAAGGGGGTGGCCGAAATGGTGTGTAGGGGAGAGGGAATGATTCGGCAGCCTTGGTGTCTCCCTCCTTTGGCCGAATTGGTGTGATAAGGGCTTGAATAGGTGTTGATAACCTATCAAGCACTATTCGGCAGCCTTGCACCATTCCAAATTGGCGCCAAGGTGTGTAGAGGTGCCCAGGTTCCCTCCTTTGCTATTCGGCTAGGTAGGTGCCCTTCCATCACTTAGCTAGGTAGCTAGTGTCACTAGCTGGTCCACTAAAGGAGCTGGTAGTAGTCAGAGGAGCTGAGGATGAGCTGGACGAGCTAGGCTTGAGCTGACTTGAGCTGAGCTAGCTAGCTGACTTAGCTAGCTAAAGGTGAGTAGCTGATTTGAGCTGATCCGAGCTTTCTTTAGCTGAGTGAGCTAGTCTGGAAGTGCCTTTAAGTTTTCCTCTAGCTACTGGAGTGTTTTGGAGCTGAAACGAATCCTCCTTTGCTTAGAAATCACCCTTTTGCTATTTGAGCTCTTGGAAGCTGTTTTGAGCTGAGTAAGCTGGTCCTTTAGTACTCTTGAGCTCTTTTAAGACTTCATAAGTGTCCTCGAACCATTTGGCAGCTTGTATAGTCTTGAAACGGCCAAACAACGTTTTGAGCTGATTTTGACACTTTGAGCTAGAACTGAGCTGTAGCACACTCCCTTGAGCTGTGTTAATATAATCTATGAAGAAAACAAATGATTTATATAAGTAATACTTCATTTAAAGAGTATAAGGACTATAATGCATAAATTGAATGTAATGCTTTAATGATGCAAACTTGTAATTTAAAGATGCAGAATATATGCTAAGTAAAGATGTGGTTTTTAAAGCCTAAGTATGTGTATCACATATAGCATGCTAAGATCATAAAAATAAAGTATGCAAAACATATACAAAGTATGCTATGATAACATGAATCTAAATAACCAGAAGTTAGTGTAAAAAAGTAAGTAATATGAGAGAAGTAAGGAAAACTCCTGGGTCTTTCATGTGTGAAACATAACATGAAAGTGTGCAAAACTTGCTGGTGAGCGTGCACACATCATCCCCTCCTTCTTTTGAGCGATTTGTCCTCAAATTGAAGGTTGCTGATTTAGGGTCAAATGTGCACATATCATCCTCCCCTTCTTTGAGGCGATTTGTCCTCAAATCGAAGTTGTTTCTCAATGGATAATCTTTTATTGTAGGGTTGGATGAATCCTAACTGCTCTTCCCAAATGGAATGATTATTCTTCTCAGTTCTTCTGAATAGGCACATGTCCCTTGGGGTTCTCTTCTGTAATGGTTGGAAACATCATAACTTTTGGAAATGACATGATCTTTCATCAAAGTTTCAACACTTTGTTTCTGCCTCCAACCTCCTGGATCAACTAATCCTTTCATGAATAGTTCCACATTTATCCTTGTACCCCTTCGAATGATAATCTTTGAGTGGATGGAAGATGCTTGCTTCATACCCTTGAAACAGGTAATCTTGGGCATAATGGTTGTTTGTAGTTTCGCATTGATTCTAGCACACCAATCATCCTCAAAATAACAAAAGGAACTTGTCACCATTGGTTGATAAAATAACTCCATGTATTTGAATCAATTGGCTGCAAAACAAACCATGGTTAGATGAAGAAAAACTTATAATAAGATGGAAAGAAATTGCAAACCATGGTGGATGTTTAATGGGCGTTGGTTGTTGAATTCTCCTCAAGATTGACAATGCACATGGAATGTTAATGCTCATATCTCTTGGAAGTTCAAGTTTCACAACCTTTGAAGAAGTCACGCCTATTGGTTCTTCCAGAGACACCTCCTCGTAATAGTCGTCTTTAAGAGACACGTCCCTTGGATCTTTAAGGGACATAACTTTCAATTCATCAAGGAACACATTTGTTGGTCCTCCAAAAGCCATGCTTCTTGAATAACCTCTTTGAAAAGACGTGTCTCTTGGGTCATCCTGCAAAACAAAAGAAGAAATGGAAGAAAGAGTAGGATTAGATAAAATCTGCCTTATTTCCTCTTCTTTTCTGATCTCATTTTCAACTCTGACTTCTTTTTCTTTTTCGATTTTCTCATTTTCGACCCCGTCATTTTTATCAACCATTCTCTTGTTTTCAACTCCCACAATTCTAACATCCATTTCTTTTTCAACTCCAAATGCTGTTGTTTTCACACAATGTTCTTCTTGCATAGCTTCAAAGCTCTTCTTTAAGTGTTGTTGATCTTGAAGCACTTGGTGTGATGGCAATGGTGTTAACGTAACTTTTCTTCTCCCATGGATAAATGAATAATGGTTTAAGAACCCATCATGGGTGGCCCTTTTGTCGAATTGCCATGGTCTTCCAAGAAGTAACTGAGTTATGCTCATAGGGATTACATCACAAAGAACCTCATCTTCATACTTGTCAATGGAAAATGGAACTAACACTAGCTGAGTAATGGCAATCTTATCATCATTAAGCCATTGTATTTTATATGGATTTGAATGTTGCATCATCTTTAGACCCAGTTTGTGCACCATGAGTGTACTTGCAAGATTGGTGCTACTCCCACTATCAACGATCACATGGCATATTTTACCATTGACATGGCATCTAGTATGAAATGCATATTCCCTTTGTTGTTCCCGCAACATGGTTAGAAAAAAAATGGACCTCACCAAAATTCACTCACAAAGCCTCACGTTTATTCCAAGAAAATAAGATGAAACTCCACTCAATCACTCGTGTTTGCACTCTAGGACTTATTTTCGGCTTTTACTTGTCCTCTTATGCTCTTACACACTCTCTTTGCCTTTTTCCACTCAAATTCTCTCAAAACGAGTTCTTAAGAGAACTAACTCGAACCTGTCAAAACTTTTATTGATAATATGGTGTTTGGGCTGCAAAATAAGGGTTAGGGTTGGAAATAGAAAGAAATGATTTAAAAGAACAAGGAAAAAGTTTAGGGACTGAAATGTAAGAAAATGTAAAAATAAGGATACAAATGAAAGAAATGAAGAAAACAGAACGTTACCACAAAACTTTACTTACAAACTGGTCGTGAGCAATCAAACTTGAGGAACTTCTCGGAGTTGGTTGCTTGGACGTTTGTATTTCAATCTTCACCCTTTTGAAATTCTGATTTTTTATCTAACTCAGATTCCTTGTATTTGGAACAATCTGAATTTTCTTTCTTTTTCTTTTTTTATATCAGAATTGAAATAAGAAGATATAGGGCTTACTTGATTCTTCCTTGTTGCTCTGATACCACGTGATACGCTCCAACTCTCCAATTGATGTTGTAGAGAGAAGCTTTGATTGCCCGAACCTTTGAATGCAAGCAAGCCTTGTGTCACGAATGTTTTCTTGTGAAAATATGTTGAAATGGATGAAAGGAGATAGGTTGCGGAAGGATGGTAGTGTTTGTATGTCAAAACGGTGTAAGGAAAGGAAGATAGATAAGTAGGAAGATGGTTTCAGATGGTGTATGGAAGATGGTGAAGAGAAAGGATGTTGGTAGTATTCAAAGGCTAAAAAAGAAGAACATGTGCTAAGGAGCATATACCCTAACTTGGATGAGGCCTTGAGGGTGGTAAAAGGACTTAGATTGAGAAACAATGGATGTTTAACAATCTAAAGTATCAAGATGGAAAGAAAAGGGAGACGCCACAAATCAATAAAGATTTGATAAGTCAAGAAGTTCTAAAAAGAACAAGGATGAGAGAAAACCTCACAAAGTAATTTTTATAATCTGAATTGTGTGTTTACAAATGAAAATGCATTACATATTTATAGTAAATGAAAGGGGGTGGCCGGAATGGTGTGTAGGGGGGAGGGAATGATTCGGCAGCCTTGGTGTCTCCCTCCTTTGGCCGAATTGGTGTGATAAGGGCTTGAATAGGTGTTGATAACCTATCAAGCACTATTCGGCAGCCTTGCACCATTCCAAATTGGCGCCAAGGTGTGTAGAGGTGCCTTGGTTCCCTCCTTTGCTATTCGGCTAGGTAGGTTCCCTTCCATCACTTAGCTAAGTAGCTAGTGTCACTAGCTGGTCCACTGAAGGAGCTGGTAGTAGTCAGAGGAGCTTGGGATGAGCTGGACGAGCTAGGCTTGAGCTTAGCTAGCTAAAGGTGAGTAGCTGATTTGAGCTGATCCGAGCTTCCCTTTGCTGAGTGAGCTAGTCTTGAAGTGCTTTTAAGTTGTCCTCTAGCTACTGGAGTGTTTTGGATCTGAAACGAATCCTCCTTTGCTCAGAAATCACTCTTTTGCTATTTGAGCTCTTTGAAGCTGTTTTGAGCTGAGTGAGTTGGTCCTTTAGTACCCTTGAACTCTTTTAAGACTTCATAAGTGTCCTCGAACCATTTTGGCAGCTTCTAGAGTCTTGAAACGGCCAAACAACGTTTTGAGATGATTCTGACACTTTGAGCTGGAACTGAGCTGTAGCACACTCCCTTGAGCTGTGTTAATATAACTTATGAAGAAAACAAATGATTTATATAAGTAATACTTCATTTAAAGAGTATAAGGACTATAATGCATAAATTGAATGTAATGCTTTAATGATGCAAACTTGTAATTTAAAGATGCAGAATATATGCTAAGTAAAGATGTGGTTTTTAAAGCTTAAGTATGTGTATCACATACAGCATGCTAAGATCATAAAAATAAAGTATGAAAAACATATACAAAGTATGATATGATAACATGAATCTAAATAACCAGAAGTGGGTGTAGAAAAAGTAAGTAATATGAGAGAAGTAAGGAAAACTCCCGGGTCTTTCATGTGTGAAACACAACATGAAAGTGTGTAAAACTTGCCGGTGAGCGTGCACACATCATCCCCTCCTTCTTTTGAGCGATTTGTCCTCAAATTGAAGGTTGCTGATTTAGGGTCAAACGTGCATATATCACAGTTCTTTAAAGAATTAACTCGATCCTTCAAACTTGTTAACTGTGTCAAACGTTCAAGAAAACTTAAAAAGGGTGAAGAAAAACAAAGGTTAAGAATGGTTTAGGGGTTGTTAGAATAAAAATAAAAGATTAAAAAATAAAAGAAAGGTGGCTGGAAATTTGGTGATGAAACGAAGAACAAGGCTGAAAAGTGAAATGAAGGAACGAAAAACAAAGAACTTACTGCAATAGGAATGCTTGCAGCGACCCTATCACCGAACAAACAAGAACAAGTTGTTTAGGGTGATTTCGAAGTATTCCATGGCAAATTTGATCATCCTTCATAATTTTCACGAACCAACAACACATATGAACGTAAAAATAGACCAAATATTCGAATCTTAATTTTTGAATTTTTTTTTTGAATTTTTTGTTGACTGTCTTTTTTCCCCCATAATTTCGATTTTTTTTACTTTTGTATTTTTTTATTTCTTGTAGTGCAGAAAGTGCTATAATCCGACCAAAGCTCTGATTACCATACGATAAAGGGGTACGTTGCTTCAGAAACAACGCTCCTTGTTCGTAAACGGATCTAGGATCGTAGCAAACATTTCTCTGCAATAAAACACAAGTATGGACGTTTTAGGTAGTTAAAATAACAAGAAAAAAATAAAAAGAAACAAAGAAAAGAGTGTAAGAATTTCTGGACGAATTTGGACTTGAACAAAGATGAAGGCTTCAACGGGCTTTCAAGGCTGATTTGGTGACCAAATTGTGGCAGAAACGTTGCTAGAAAATCAGCGAAAGTTTGGCAACGTTAAACTCGAAAGAACTCGAACAATCTGCTGAACGAACCCGAATCGAATTTGTCTAACGTCAAAGACGGAAAGCTCGAAAGAACCTGCACAATCTACTGAGCAAACCCGAATCGAATATGCTTCACGTTAGAGGACTTGAACCCACTAGATAGCGATCTAGGAACCCGACGTATCAAGTAAATTTGACAAATCAAAACAAAGTCTGAAATGTCAGAAGATAGTTCTAAAAAGAACCGAACAAGAGAAACTCTCTCAAACAAATTTTATTTCCAAAATGTCTAACCTCTTTACAGGCATATTTCGGCAAATATATAATACAATAAGGTGGTTGGCCGGTTTACATTGAGTGGCTGAAATTTTATCATTTGAATATTAAAACTCAAAAGTTAAACTTCCTTTGGGCGGCTTTAAGAAATCAGCCATGTATTTCCTAATGTTGGGCGGCACTTGAATAAAGCACATGCAAAATGTGCTTTTGTTTGAAATTCAAACAAATCAGCACATGTGGGATGTGTGACTTTGATCTTATCCGCCCATGCAAAAGAGAACAAAGTAATTTCAACTGCACCAATTATTCTTATCTTTGTGCCGCACTTTGTGTAAAGGAATTTCAAACCCCATTTGCAGCATATGGGTGAAAAAGGACAAGGGACACTCGGTTGCACATATTTGTTTCTTTGAATTTTAAATTCCATTTGTCGCAATGCATGCTTGCTACTCTCTTAGCCGATTTGCATGGAACATACAACGTTCTCCTATTTTCGCACGGTACATGCTCGCACGAACACAGGACACTGTCAATTCGACTCACACTTGTAGGACACTTGTTCAGCTGCTTCTAGACTGGTCAGCTGTAATTGAGCCAGTGGAGCTAAAGCTGAGCTGACTGGGAATGATTGAGCTGAATCGAACTCTCTGAAAGTGAGCTGGTTACACTCTCCTAAGCTGAACCGAGCTGCATACACTCTGGTGAGCTGGAGATGAGCTGCATGCACTCACTTGAGCTGTATATGCTCACTTGAGCTAGTGTCCTCTTATGTACCTATCACAAAACAATGAAACACCTATCAGAGTTTTGTAAACTTATTCAATAACACTTAAAAAAATATAAAAAAAAATTATAAGGCATATTAAACTTATTCAAAACACTTAAACAAATATTAAAACATTATAAGGCATATCAAACTTATTCAAAACACACCAAACATACTATATATATAGTAAACACACCAATATAAATAATATAGCATAAAAAATGTTACACATTAGTATGTAACAAGTGAAAAAGCAAACTTCCCTGAAAGTTTGAAGTTGCTTTCGTTGGAAGTGATTCTTCAAGTTCGTAAGAATTTGTTGTTGATCTTCACACTCCTGCTTGCCTAGGTAACTGTGTCTAGGAGGGTGGGTTAGAGCCGTTTGAGGTTGCTTGCTTGATTAATTGCGATCAAGAGGGTGCCGAGGACAATTTATCTATTTATCTTCCATCTCCATTGTCATCGCCTATCTTCAACCATCTTTTCACCGATCCAACATTTGCGCCAACATCCTTATCCACTTTCGCAAGCTCAACGTTCACTTATACAGGGCTGTGTCCGTATCACCCTAAAAGGTAAGCTTTGTACTGCCCCAATTCTTCGCCTTCCCGATTTCTCTAACACTTTTGAGTTAGAATGTGATGCCTCCGGTATAGGCATAGGTGCAGTTCTTTTGCTGGAAAAACAACCAATCACTTACTTTAGTGAGAAGTTAAAAGGAGCACATTTGAACTACTCAACATATGATAAAGAGCTCCTTGCATTAGTTCGTGCATTTGAAGTTTGGCAACACTACCTTCTTCCAAAGGAGTTTGTCATACACACTGACCATGAATCCTTGAAGTGGCTCAACGGCCAAGGTAACTTGAGGAAGAGACATGCTCGTTGGGTGGAATTCATTGAAACATTCCCTTATATCATCAAATACAAGAAATGTAAGGATAATGTAGTAGCGGATGCACTATCTCGAAGGTATACCCTAATTACTCAAATGCATGCTACTATATTGGGATTTGAGCATATAAAGGAAATATATCCTAATGACCCAAATTTTAAGGAAATTTATACTCATTGTTTAAAAGGTGCTTTTAACAAGTTTTATCTTGTAGATGAGTTTCTTTTCTGAATGAACAGGTTGTGTATACCATAAGGATCCATTAGAGAACTTCTAGTCCATGAATCACACTCCGGAGGCTTAATGGGACACTTTGGCATCTCCAAAACTTTGGACATGGTAATGGAGCACTTCTTTTGGCCACATATGAGGAAAATTGTGGAGAAAGTATGTGCATCTTGCATAGTATGTAAACAAGCCAAATCCAAGGTTAGTTTTAATGGTTTATATACCTCCCTTCTTATTCCTTCTCTCCCTTGGGTCGATTTATCTATGGACTTTATTCTTGGATTATCTCGTACCAAGAGGGGCCGAGATAGTATTTTTGTTGTGTTCGACAGGTTTTCAAAGATGGCTCACTTTATACCTTGCCACAAAACGGACAGTGCAACACATGTCGCTGATCTCTTCTTTAGAGAAGTAGTACGACTTCATGGAATTCTAAGCACCATTGTTTCTGATAGAGATGTCAAGTTCATAAGCCATTTTTGGAAGGTTTTGTGGGGGAAAATAGGTACCAAACTACTCTATTCTACAACTTGTCACCCACAGAAGGACGGACGGACAAACCGAGGTAATAAACCGGATATTAGGTGTGTTACTCAGAATCGTTGTCGAAAAGAACACTAAGACTTGGGAAGAATATTTACCTTTCGTAGAGTTTGCCTACAACCGTTCTATTCATTCCTCCACCGGTTATTCCCCATTTGAAGTAGTTTATGGTTTTAACCCCTTATCTGCTTTAGACCTCGTCCCTTTGCCTATTGATAATATTTGCAGCTTAGATGGTGCAAAGAAAGCAGAATTGGTTAAATCCATACACGCTAAGGCAAATAAAAGAATGGAGAAAACATATGAAAATATTGCTGCTAAAGTCAACAAAGGCCGACACCAAGTTGTCTTTGAACCAGGAGATTGGGTTTGGTTGCACATGCGTAAAGAGATGATGTGAGCACGTTTATGCCACCCAACGATGCAACTTAAAACTTTCAGGGAAGTTTGCTTTTTCATTTGTTACATATTGATGTGTAACATTTCTTATACTTATATTATTTATATCAGTGTGTTTACTATGTATATAGTATGTTTGGTGTGTTTTGAATAAGTTTGATATAACTTATGGTGTGTTTATATTTGTTTGTGTGTTAATAAATAATTGTGCACTTGTTTACGATTTGTATTATTGTTTCCATTAAGTTTACAATGCTTTGATGGAAGTTTGTTGCCTTTTGACATAGGTATGTAGGAGGACACTAGCTCAAGTGAGTATATGCAGCTCTACTCCAGCTCAAGTGAGCATATGCAGCTCAAATCCAGCTCAGGAGAGTGCAACCAGCTCATTTTCAGCTCATCACACTTTCAGCTAGTTCGTTTCAGCTCAGCTCATTTCCAGTCAGCTCAACTTTAGCTCCACTAGCTCAACTTCAGCTGACAAGTCCATAAGTAGCTGAAAAGCGTCTTGCATATCGGGGAGTGTGCTAGTGTACATGTGACAGCCTAGGTGGCATCCGGTCATCTCCAGCACCCACGTGGCAGCTTGACACATGTGTGTGAATTTGCAGCCGAATCAGCCCGTTTTCTCCTTCATTATGTGTCATTTGCAAGAAAGGATAAGCCCGAGTGGTTATGTTTGAATTTCAAACATAAAAATCACATGTTAAATGTGATTTTCATGTGTTTTGGGCGCCTAAACTTGTGGCTGCCAATTGAGTCCGCCCAAAAGGAGTTATTTTCACTCAAATTCAATTTTTAAACTCCTTTTAATATCAGCCACACAACTTAAACGAATTTGGCAGCCCTTGTACCTATATATATGTGTTTAAACAATGTAATTTGGTAAGATATTTTGGAAATAAAATTTGTTTGAGAGAGTTTCTCTTGTTCGGTTCTTTTTAGAACTATCTTTTGACATTTCAGACTTTGTTTGATTTGTCAAATTTACTTGATACTTCGGGTTCCTAGATCGCTATCTAGTGGGTCCAAGTCCTCTGACGTGAAGCATATTCGATTCGGGTTTGCTCAGTACATTGTGCAGGTTCTTTCGAGCTTTTCGTCTTTGACGTTAGACATATTCGATTCGGGTTCGTTCAACAGATTGTTCGAGTTCTTTCGAGTTTAACGTTGCCAAACTTTCGCTGATTTTCCAGCAACATTTCTGCCATATTGTGGTCTCCATAACAGCCATGAAAGCCCGTTGAAGCCTTCATCTTGTTCGAGTCCAAATCTGTCCAGAAATTCCTACACTTTTATTCTGTCCTTTTTTTGTTTGTTTTTTTTCTTTTTTTATTTTAACTATCTAAAAACGTCCATTCTTGTGTTTTATTGCAGAGAAATGTTTGCTACGATCCTAGATCCGTTTATGAACAAGGAGCGTTGTTTCTGAAGCAACGTACCCCTTTATCATATGGTAATCAGAGCTTTGGTCGGATTATAGCACTTTCTGCACTACAAGAAATAAAAAAAAACACAAAAGTAAAAAAAATCGAAATTCTAGAAAAAAAAAGTCAAAGTTTGACCAAAAAGTCAAAGTCAACAAAAAAATTCGGAAAAAATTCAAAAAAAATCAAAAAAATCAGATTCGAATATTTAGTGTATTTTTACGTTTATATGTGTTGTTGGTTCGTGAAAATGATGAAGGATGATCAAATTTGCCATGGAATGCTTCGAAATCACCCGAAACAACTTCTTCTTGTTTGTTCGGTGATAGGGTCGCTGCAAGCAGTCCTATTGCAGTAAGTTCTTTGTTTCCGTTCCTTCATTTCATTTTTCAGCCTTGTTCTTCGTTTCATCACCAAATTTCCAGCCACCTTTCTTTTATTCTCTAACCTTTTATTTTTATTTTAACAGCCCCTAAATTATTCCTAACCTTTGTTTTCTTCACCTCTTTAAGTTTTCTTGAAAGTTGATACAGTTAACAAGTCTGAAGGATCGAGTTAGTTTCTTAAAGAACTAATTACGAGAGATCGAGTGGAAAAGGCATTTGAGCGTGTGAGAACAGAAGGGGAGGGAGACAAAAAGAGCCATTCAAGCAGTCTCCCGAGTGAAACACGAGCGCTGAGTGTAATTGTTGAGCGATCTTTCCTTGGAGTGATCCGTGAGAAAATTTGTTGAGTGTGTTCCTGTGAGGTCCTTTTTTATTTTATTTCACTAACATATATATATGTTGTGTGTTTTTTTTGTTGTTTTTGTTTTTCAACATGGCAGGTTCTGATGATAATTCGGGTGAACAACAACCACCGAATCTTCAGATGCAAGCCTTAGAGCGTATGATGCAACGAGTGATTGCAAATGCATTGAAACCTATACATTCTCAATTGGATAGATTAGATGGGGGTGGTTCCCATTCTGTCCATGAAGAGATAAATGATGACAATGTGCAGACATTTGCTACCGGTGAAGCACTTGTTGACAAGAGAAGTATGAATGATCAGCCAGCACAGGATAAACCGCAACGAAACAACCTCTTCCATACGAGATGCAACGTGAACGACAAGGTATGTATTGTGATTATTGATAGTGGTAGTTGTGCTAACGTTGCTAGTACTCTCATGGTTGACAAGTTAGGACTGAAGACGACCATGCATCCCAATCCGTACAAGTTACAATGGTTGAATGATGGTGTTGAAATCAAAGTTACCGAACAAGTTGTTATACCATTTTTCATTGGTAAATACAAGGATGAGGTAACTTGTGATGTTTGTTCTATGGATACTTGTCATTTGTTGTTAGGAAGACCGTGGCAGTATGATAAGAGAGTTTTGCACGATTGTTACACCAATCGATACTCTTTTACTCATGAGGGCAAAAAGGTAACTTTGGCACTTATGACTCCAAGTGAAGTATATGAAGACGAAGTTCGTTTGAAAGCGAGTACTGCAGCTTGGAAAGCCAGCAAAGAGAAGAATGACTGTGACAAAGAAGAAGTGAACTCAAAGTTTTTATCTGATTCTACGTTTTCTTCTTCTAACTTGCAGGTTAATAAGGTGATGCCATGTGAAGTTCCCAAGGTTGCTATTGTTGGTATGTCTAGTGCATCTATGTCCTTTTCAGAAATTCAGCAACCTTCTTTACCACGGTTTGACGTTCCTTTCCATTACACTACTGATTTTTCCTTTTTATATGCTGATTTCTTTGGTTATACATTGGATTGTGAACAACCTTGTGTTGTGATTCTGGATGATCGTCGAGATTCTTGTTGTTCCTTGGAGTTGCCTTTGTATGTCATTGTTTGCAGGATTACGAATGTGCAACGAGCATTGTCTAACTTTATGTTGTGCATTATTCGGAAAGGTACAAGAAAGAAGGCATTTCCATTTGTGTTCTTTGTAAAAGAACTTGGTTCGAAAGGATGGCATATGTGCCGAGCAAGACGGCTGAAGAGGTTCCCTGCCAAGCGAAAGTCGAAATTGTTCCCTTTTGTAATGAGGGTCGATTTGGGACAAATCGCATTAAAGAAGGGGAGGATGATGTGAGCACGTTTATGCCACCCAACGATGCAACTTAAAACTTTCAGGGAAGTTTGCTTTTTCATTTTTTACATACTAATGTGTAACATTTCTTATACTTATATTATTTATATCAGTGTGTTTACTATGTATATAGTATGTTTGGTGTGTTTTGAATAAGTTTGATATAACTTATGGTGTGTTTATATTTGTTTGTGTGTTAATAAATAATTGTGCACTTGTTTACGATTTGTATTATTGTTTCCATTAAGTTTACAATGCTTTGATGGAAGTTTGTTGCCTTTTGACATAGGTATGTAGGAGGACACTAGCTCAAGTGAGTATATGCAGCTCTACTCCAGCTCAAGTGAGCATATGCATCTCAAATCCAGCTCAGGAGAGTGCAACCAGCTCATTTTCAGCTCATCACACTTTCAGCTAGTTCGTTTCAGCTCAGCTCATTTCCAGTCAGCTCAACTTTAGCTCCACTAGCTCAACCTCAGCTGACAAGTCCAGAAGTAGCTGAAAAGCGTCTTGCATATCGGTGAGTGTGCTAGTGCACATGTGACAGCCTAGGTGGCATCCGGTCATCTCCAGCACCCACGTGGCAGCTTGACACATGTGTGTGAATGTGCAGCCGAATCAGCCCATTTTCTCCTTCATTATGTGTCATTTGCAAGAAAGGATAAGCCCGAGTGGTTATGTTTGAATTTCAAACATAAAAATCACATGTTAAATGTGATTTTCATGTGTTTTGGGCGCCTAAACTTGTGGCTGCCAATTGAGTCCGCCCAAAAGGAGTTATTTTCACTCAAATTCAATTTTTAAACTCCTTTTAATATCAGCCACACAACTTAAACGAATTTGGCAGCCCTTGTACCTATATATATGTGTTTAAACAATGTAATTTGGTAAGATATTTTGGAAATAAAATTTGTTTGAGAGAGTTTCTCTTGTTCGGTTCTTTTTAGAAATATCTTTTGACATTTCAGACTTTGTTTGATTTGTCAAATTTACTTGATACTTCGGGTTCCTAGATCGCTATCTAGTGGGTCCAAGTCCTCCGACGTGAAGCATATTCGATTCGGGTTCGTTCAACAGATTGTTCGAGTTCTTTCGAGTTTAACGTTGCTAAACTTTCGCTGATTTTCCAGCAACATTTCTGCCATATTGTGGTCTCCATAACAGCCATGAAAGCCCGTTGAAGCCTTCATCTTGTTCGAGTCCAAATCTGTCCAGAAATTCCTACACTTTTTTTCTGTCCTTTTTTTGTTTGTTTTTTTTCTTTTTTTATTTTAACTATCTAAAAACGTCCATTCTTGTGTTTTATTGCAGAGAAATGTTTGCTACGATCCTAGATCCGTTTATGAACAAGGAGCGTTGTTTCTGAAGCAACGTACCCCTTTATCATAAAATAACGCTCCTTGTTCATAAACGGATCTAGGATCGTAGCAAACATTTCTCTGCAATAAAACACAAGAATGGACGTTTTTAGATAGTTAAAATAAAAAAAGAAAAAAAACAAACAAAAAAAAGGACAGAATAAAAGTGTAGGAATTTCTGGACAGATTTGGACTCGAACAAGATGAAGGCTTCAACGGGCTTTCATGGCTGTTATGGAGACCACAATATGGCAGAAATGTTGCTGGAAAATCAGCGAAAGTTTGGCAACGTTAAACTCGAAAGAACTCGAACAATCTGTTGAACGAACCCGAATCGAATATGCTTCACGTCGGAGGACTTGGACCCACTAGATAGCGATCTAGGAACCCGAAGTATCAAGTAAATTTGACAAATCAAACAAAGTCTGAAATGTCAAAAGATAGTTCTAAAAAGAACCGACCAAGAGAAACTCTCTCAAACAAATTTTATTTCCAAAATATCTTACCAAATTACATTGTTTAAACACATATATATAGGTATAAGGGCTGCCAAATTCGTTTAAGTTGTGTGGCTGATATTAAAAGGAGTTTAAAAATTGAATTTGAGTGAAAATAACTCCTTTTGGGCGGACTCAATTGGCAGCCACAAGTTTAGGCGCCCAAAACACATGAAAATCACATTTAACATGTGATTTTTATGTTTGAAATTCAAACATAACCACTCGGGCTTATCCTTTCTTGCAAATGACACATAATGAAGGAGAAAACGGGCTGATTCGGCTACACATTCACACACATGTGTCAAGCTGCCACGTGGGTGCTGGAGATGACCGGATGCCACCTAGGCTGTCACATGTGCACTAGCACACTCCCCGATATGCAAGACGCTTTTCAGCTACTTCTGGACTTGTCTGCTGAAGTTGAGCTAGTGGAGCTAAAGTTGAGCTGACTGGAAATGAGCTGAGCTGAAACGAACTAGCTGAAAGTGTGATGAGCTGAAAATGAGCTGGTTGCACTCTCCTGAGCTAGATTTGAGCTGCATATGCTCACTTGAGCTGAAGTAGAGCTGCATATTCTCACTTGAGCTAGTGTCCTCCTACATACCTATGTCAAAAGGCAACAAACTTCCATCAAAGCATTGTAAACTTAATGGAAACAATAATACATATCGTAAACAAGTGCACAATTATTTATTAACACACAAACAAATATAAACACACCATAAGTTATATCAAACTTATTCAAAACACACCAAACATACTATATACATAGTAAACACACTAATATAAATAATATAAGTATAAGAAATGTTACACATCAGTATGTAACAAATGAAAAAGCAAACTTCCCTGAAAGTTTTAAGTTGCATCGTTGGGTGGCATAAACGTGCTCACATCAAGAGAGATTTCCAAACCATAGGAAATCCAAGTTGGATCCAAGAGGAGATGGACCATTCCAAGTCCTTGAAAGAATCAATAATAATGCATACCGAATTGATCTACCTGGTGAGTATAATGTGAGTACAACTTTTAATGTTGCTGATCTTTCTCCCTTTGACATTTCAGATTCGTGGACGAATCCTTTTGAGGAGGGAGAGGATGATACATGTACCACAAGACAATTCCAAGGACGAGATGGACTTACTTTTCCAATTGGCCCAATAACTCGATCCAAGTCCAAGATGATCAAGAGCAAGCTAAATTCAATCGTTCAAGGATTTGTGAGCAAAGGATTGCAAGCTGCCATGAAGAAAGAAGAATTTCTTGAAGGAAGCCCACACTTAAAATCCTTTGAGCATAATTGGATCACAAAAACCCAACTTGCTGCACCTTTGGAGATAAATATCCATGAGCCTTTAGATGTCCATTAATTAGCCCTTTTATTGTATTTAGACTCAATACTTCTTATTATGAAAGGATTGGGTTAGACTTTTATTTTTAGCCCAAGTTAGGATTTACAAGTGTTATTTAGGCCTAGCTTACATTAAAACAACACATACATCCTTTCCTACCCAAAACCAAAGTACTTGCCAGTCAAATAAGCCCAAATCCCTTCAAATTTTGTCCAAAAAGAAGCCCTAACAACCGATTACTTGCCTCCCAAGCAACCAAGCCTACTTGTAGCCCAAGAAATCAGCACATATCAGCTTATCACTTGCCTTATCACCTTATTCCTTGCTGCCCAAGTACAAGGAGTTTGCAGGTTGTTTTTATTTTATTTTTTTAATTAAATTAGGGTTTTCTAGTTTTAGTAGAAGTTAAATTACTTTGGCTATCCTTCACCTATAAAAGGATGAATCCTCCATTGAAAGGAAGATTATTCAGATTTTCTTTGATTAATGAAATATTTAGTGAGTTTATTTTGCAAGTGCTGATTACTTGTGCCTTAGAAATCTTCTTCAACATAAGTTCGACGAGTTCTTGTGAGGGAGATCATCTTCACACCCATGTAGGTAATCGCGTCTAGGAGGGTGGGTTAGAGCTGCTTGAGGTTGCTTGCTTAGGTAATTGCATCTAAGAGGGTGTCGAGGACAAAACCATCACAAATCCATCAAGCCATGTCCATCTTCAACTTCATGCCATCTCCATAGCCATAAACAAAGCTGAATTTTCATATTTGTTTTATCTACCTCTATATTTATCTTTTTTAATCTTTTTATTTTAATTCTTATTATTTATCCCCTAATCTTCTTTCTTATCTTCGTTTCTTTGATTTTCCAGCATTGAATCTGAAATTTTCAAGAAAAGCCCTTCTCTTTTCTCTTGAATTTTTAGATCTGCTCTTAATCTTCTTGATTGAGTCTAGAGTCCCTAGTTCTTGCAACTTGATTGAAGGCTTCCAAATCCAAGCTTGCGCTACTCTATCATGAGCTATAAAACAATGCAACCTTATTGTAATAACACACAACAAGCTGACATAGCTTGACATACAATATTATAAGCTGGCAAACTTATCTAAAAAACACTTAACATAATATATACATAACAAACACATATATATAAGTAGTATAGTATAAGTGTGTCACTTATCAGCATGCAACACATTATAAAGCTTATTGTCTAAGGCACAAACATTATCAAAAGATTCAGAAATGTTAGCACAAGTGAAGGAAAGAACTTCCCTAAATTTCTTTGCCTTAAAACGAGTGATTGGTCCTATTGGCAAGACCTCCGGATCAATCTCCTTTGCTGGCATGGATGTGCTCACATCATCCCCCTTCTTAAAAAGGATTTGTCCTCAAATCTGCAGAATCGTCATAAGGGATTAAATCAGAAACATTAAATGTGGCACTTACATTGTATTCACCCGGTAAATCCAACTTGTAGGCGTTGTCATTCACTTTCGCCAACACCTGAAAAGGACCATCTCCTCGTGGTAACAGCTTAGAACATCTTTGGGATGGAAATTGTTCCTTTTGGAAATGAACCCACACCCAATCACCAACATCAAAGGTGACTCACTTCCTTCCTTTGTTTGCTTTCTTTTCATACTGTTGAGTCCTTCATTCTAGGTTCTCCTTAACCAGTTGATGCAACTTCTTCACATATTCTGCTTTGCTTTGACCATCCTTGTTCATCACCTGTTTCTATGGCAAAGATGACATATCTAGAGGAGTGATAGGATTAAATCCATAAACAACCTCAAATGGTGACATCTTAGTACTAGAATGTACATCATGATTATATGCAAATTCAACATGTGGAAAACAATCATCGCAAGTTTTAATGTTCTTTTTAATGATGGAACGAAGTAAAGTAGATAAAACTCTGTTAACAACCTCAGTTTGTCCATCAATCTGGGGATGACAAGTAGAAGAAAACATAAGTTTCATACCTAGTTTGCTCTAAAGAGTCCTCCAGAAGTGGCTCAAAAACTTTACATCCCTGTCGAAAACAATTGACCTAGGAAGACCATGCAAACGGACAACATCTCTAAAGAACAAGTTAGCCACATTCACAGCATCATTAGTCTTATGGCTTGCAATAAAATGTTCCATCTTCGAGAACCTATCAACAAAAAAATATATACTATCTCTACATGTCCTAGTTCTAGGTAGTCCCAAAACAAAATCCATCGAAATATCATTCCAAGGGGATCATAAATAGGTAAAGGTAAGTACATACCATGTGAGGAAACCTTCGATTTTGCTTTCCTACAAGTCACACAACGTTCACAGTGCCTTTCAACATCCCTACGCATCTTAGGCCAAAATAGATGCTCCTTCAATGTCTGCAATGTCTTGGTGACTCCAAAGTGACCCATTAGTCCATCTTCATGTGCTTCACGTATCAGAATATCACGCATAGATCCTTGTGGAATGCATATCTTGTTTTCTTTGAAAAGATAACCATCATGCCTGTAAAACTTTCCACCTGCATCTTTTTCACAAGCATTAAACTTATCTCTAAAATCAGGATCATCAGTGTATAACTCACGAATATATGCAAATCCAATCAAATGAGAATCAAGGCAATTTAAAAGTGCATATCTGTGTGATAAAGCATCAACAACGACATTGTCTTTACACTTTTGTAACGAATGACATAAGGAAAAGACTCAAGAAATTCAACCCATTTAGCATGTCATTTATTCAATTTATGCTGATCATGATCAGTGTGATTCACAAACTCCTTAGCCAACAAATAATGCTGCCAAGTCTCCAATGCCCGAATCAGTGCATACATCTCCTTGTCGTAGACATGATAGTTCAATGTTGCTCCACTCGGTTTCTCATTGAAATATGTAATGGGCCTTTTTTCCTGCTTCAAAACAACGCCTATACCTACACTTGAAGCATCACACTTAATCTCGAAAGTTTTATCAAAGTTAGGTAAGGCTAACACTGGTGCTTTTGTCAAACAATGTTTAATGTTCAGAAAGGCTTTTTCCTGTTCATTACCCCACGAGAAGATTGAATTCTTCTTTATAATCATGGTCGGTTATGCATTGGATAAGAGTACATGCTCTTTGTTTTGAATTCAAAAAAACCGAAATTGAGAGAATAATCTCACAAGAATTTTATTCATAAAATGATCCACCCTTTATAAGTTAAATTCGGCCAATATATATAATATAATGGAAGTTGGCCGGTTTACAAACATGTGGCTGTTATTTGAAGACATTTGAATATTAAATTCAAATGAAAAAAAGAGAACTTCCCAAAGTGGCGGCACTCACTACTGGCCGTGCATTTGAGTTGTGTTAGGCGGCACATAATTGAGCACATGTTTAATGTGTGTCCCATTTGAATTTCAAGAAATCTGCACATGTGAACTGTGCTCGTGGAATTTCAAATTAAAAACCACTTGTACTTATCCTTTTCTGTCGCTCACATGTGCTGCCTTTGTGTTGAAATTCCATTCACTTGCCGCACATGGATAAAACGTCCAACAAATGTCACTCGGTTGCTTTGAACTCCATTTGTCGCGCTTTGGGAGGAAATGAACCCAAAAATATATTGGCTTCTTATTTTTGCATGGTTACGCACGGTACAAGCTCACATGAACACATGGCACTATCAATTCGGCTCTCACTTGTTGTACTGGCTGCCATACACTTGTAGGTTACTTGTTCATGTGCTACTGGACTTGTTGATACGCTCCAACTCTCTCCAATTGGTATTGTAGAGAGAAGCTTTGATTGTCCCGATCTAGAATGCAAGCAAGCCTTGTCTTCACGAACGTCCTCTTGTGGAAATATGATGAAAGATGGGGAAAAAGAATGAAAGAGTATGGCTGCGGAGGTATAAGGTTGTGCTGGAAAAGAAAAGGGAAGAAAATGGAAGATTTAGGTGAAGGATATATGGTGTTCGGATAGTGAAGGAAATGGAAGGTAAAGAAGTGAAAGGATGGTGGTGAAATAGTATTCAAAGTAACCAAAAGTAGGAACTTATACTAACAAGTATAAACTCGTTCTTGAAGTTGTCTTTGAAGGTGGTAGAATAGGACTTAGACCGATTGGTTAAAGAACCAACAATCTAAAGTATCAAAAATGGAGATAGAAGACGCCACAAATCTGTTGAAAGATTTGATAAATCAAGAAGTTCTTAAAAGAACAAGTTCGAGAGAAAACTCACAAATATAATTTGTATTCAGAAAAATGGTTTGTTCAAATGCCGAAATGGCTTACATATTTATAGTAAATGAAAGTGGGTCGCCAAATGGGCATGTTACAAAGGGGTAGGATGATTCGACAAGGCTTGTGACCCTTCATGGTGGCCGAAATGGCTTGATAAGCCATGAAGAGTGGCTGATAAGCGCTCGGCAATGATTCGGTCCTAAGGCGCCCTTCCATGGTAGCGCCAAGCTTGGGATGGCGTCAAACATTCCCTCCCTTGGCCGAGAAGTCTCCTTTGGAAGCTTCCTTGATGGTTCGACTGGTAAGTGTCCCTTGGGGTGTCCACACACTTGAGCTGATAGTTGTAGGGTGAGCTGAGATGAGCTAAGGTTGAGCTGGTTCGAGCTGAGCTAGCTAGCTAATTGAGCTAACTGAAGTTGAGTGATGATTTGAGCTGAACTAAGCTTCCTCTAGCTAAGTGAGCTGGTCCATTAGTGCCCTTGAGCTGCCCTTGAACTATAAGATTGTCGTGGAGCTGAAACAAAGCTTGTAAGGCCTTGAATCATCAATGAGCTGATTTGAGCTCATAGGAAGCCTTTGAGCTGAAACTGAGCTGGCCACTAGTCCCTTGAGCTGTGTTTATCATATCCTACAAAGAAAAAACACCAATTGCATAAGTAATATTTCATATAAATAGTAGAAAGACTAAAAAGGCATAAAGACATAAACTGTGATGATTTGCATGAATGAATATAAGATGAAAACATATAATAAAATGCGTAAGTGATGCAATGCATAAATGATAAGTAGAGATGTGGTTTTAATAACTTGTTCATGTATTATCTATGCTATGATCATTAGAATAAAGTATGCAAAATATATGTATAGTATGATATGATGGCAATTATCTAGATAACTAGAAATGAGTGTAGCAATTGTACTAAGCAACAAAAGAGAAGTAAAGAAAACCCCCTGGTCTTTGTTGCGTGAAACACAACATGGAAGTGAGTTAAACTTGAGTATGAACGTGCACATATCATCCCCTCCTTCTTTTGAGCGATTTGTCCTCAAATCGAACATCCTTGTGTCTGAATCCTTTCCGGCTATGGGAATGATACAATTGTGGTGCGCACTTGCCCCTAAGATCATCTTACATTCCTGCAATGACAAAGATAACATTTTTGCTTTCTTGGGGTTAGAAAAATCAGTTGTGATCATAGGACGTGTCAAAAGATATTCCCTAATCATTTTGATGTGAGCACATCATTTCAAGACAAGCAAGTTGATCCGAAGGTCTTACCATTAGGACCTATTACCCGTTCTAAGGCAAAGAAATTTAGGGAAGCCTGATGTGAGCACGTTTATGCCACCCAACGATGCAACTTCAAACTTTCAGGGAGTTTGCTTTTTATTTTGTTACATACTGATGTGTAACATTTCTTATACTTATATTATTTATATTAGTGTGTTTACTATGTATATAGTATGTTTGGTGTGTTTTGAATAAGTTTGATATAACTTATGGTGTGTTTATATTTGTTTATGTGTGTTTGCTTTGTTTTCATGTAGGTACTTAGGAGGACATTAGCTCAGGAGTGTGTAGCTAGCTCAACTCTAGCTCAAGTGAGTGTAGGCAGCTCAATTCCAGCTCAAGTGAGTGTAGGCAGCTCAACTCCAGCTCACCAGAGTGTATGCAGCTCATCTTCAGTTCAGGAGAGTGTAACCAGCTCATCTCCAGCTCAAGGCAGCTCAGTTCAGCTCCTGACACTTTCAGTTAGCTCATTTTAGCTCAACTTTAGCTCCACTAGCTCAACTTCAGCTGACAAATCTAGAAGTAGCTGAAAAGCGTCTTGCATATCGGGGAGTGTGCTAGTGCACATGTGGTAGCCTAGGTGGCATCCGGTCATCTCCAGCACCCACATGGCATCTTGACACATGAGTGTGAATGTGCAACCGAATCAGCATGTTTTCTCCTTCATTATGCGCCATTTGCAAGAAAGGATAAGCCCGAGTGGTTATGTTTGAATTTTAAACATAAAAATCACATGTTAAATGTGATTTTCATGTGTTTTCGGCGCCTAAACTTGTGGCTGCCAATTGAGTCCGCCCAAAAGGAGTTATTTCCACTCAAATTCAATTTTAAACTCCTTTTAATATCAGCCACACAACTTAAACGAATTTGGCAGCCCTTGTACCTATATATATGTGTTTAAACAATGTAATTTGGTTAGACATTTTTATGAATCAAATATATTGTGAGAATTTTCTCTCAAAGTTAGTTCCTTTTAGAACTTTTTCTTGATACTTTGGGTTCTCAATTATTAGATAATTGAAGGGTCCAAGTACTTTGTTCGAACAAATTCAAGATAAGGTTCGGGTTCGTTCAACAGATTGTTCGAGTTCTTCCTTGGAGTTTGTTCATCTTTCGACATTGTAGAACAGATTCGATCCGGGTTTGCATAACAGATTATGGAAGTTCTTTCGAGTTCTTCGTGTCAAGTCCAAGAACGTTGCTGCCATTGTTGAATGCTTGAAGATATCATCTTCAACCTTTCACCTAGTCCTTAAATTATTTCGGCAACTTTCTTCTTTCCCATTTCTGATTTTTCTTTCATTGTTCTTCTTCTTCTTTTCTTTATTTTTGACATCTAAATACAAATCCATGTTTGTTTCTGTTGCAGAGAAATACTTGCTATTATCCTAGATCCGTGAATGAACGAGGAACGTTGTTTTCACCATCAACACCCTTGTATCATAAGGTAATCAGAGCCTAGGTTGGATTTTAGCATTTTTTGCATTTTAAGAAGTAAAAAAAAAAACAGTTCGAAATTAAAAAAAAAGTCAAAATTCAAAGTTTGACCAAAAAGTAAAAAAATCGGAAAAATTGAAAAAAAATAAAAAAAATCAGTTTCGAATATTTGGGGTATTTTGTGTTAACATGTGCTGTTTGGACGTGAAATGATGAAGGATATGCTTATCTTACCTTGAAATACCTTAAAATCACCCGAAATCAACTTTTCTTGTTTATTCCGGAGATAGGATGGTGGTAAGCATTTCTACTGCGTAAGTTGCTAAATTCTTGTTCTTTTAGCATCCTTTCTTTCATTTCATTTTGTTGTTTTCTTTTCAGCCCCAATTTCTCAAACTTTCATTGTTGTTTCTTTAATTCCTAACCCTTATCTTTGTTCTAACAATATTTTCCCGTCACCCATTGTTTTCCTTGCAATTTGACAACACTTGCAGAATCTGAAACGTCGGAATTAGTTCCTTTAAAGAACTAAGTGCGAGAGATTGAGGGAAAAGGCAAACTGAACGTGTGAGATCAGAAGGGGAGACCAAAAGAGCGATTCAAGTCTTCTCCCTAGTGAAACACGAGCGCTGAGTGTTAAATTTTTAGTGCAATGTTCTTTGGAGTGACATCTGCGAGGTTTTGATTGTGTGTGCTGTGAGGTTATTTTTTGTTTATTTTACTAACATAAAATATTGTTTTCTTTTGTTTGTTTTTGTTGTTAATTATGACAGGTTCCGATGATCACACGGTTGACCAGGATCCACTGATTCCTCAAATGCAAGCCTTAGAGAGAATGATACAACGAGTGATTGCTAATGCATTGAAACCTATACATTCTCAATTGGATAGATTAGATGGGGGTGGTTCCCATTCTGTCCATGAAGATATAAATGATGACAATGTACAGACATTGGCTACCAGTGAAGCACTTCTTAAGAAGAGAAGTCTGAATGATCAACGATCACAGGATGAACCGCAACGTAACAACCTCTTCCATACGAGATGCAACGTGAACGGCAAGGTATGTATTGTGATTATTGATAGTGGTAGTTGTGCTAACGTTGCTAGTACTCTCATGGTTGACAAGTTAAGACTGAAGAAGACCACACATCCCAATCCGTACAAGTTACAATGGTTGAATGATGGTGTTGAAATCAAAGTTACCGAACAAGTTGTTATACCATTTTTCATTGGTAAATACAAGGATGAGGTAACTTGTGATGTTTGTTCTATGGATACTTGTAATTTGTTGTTAGAAAGATCGTGGCAGTATGATAAGAGAGTTTTGCACAATTGTTACACCAATCGATACTCTTTTACTCATGAGGGCAAAAATGTAACTTTGACACCTATGACTCCAAGTGAAGTATATGAAGACGAAGTTCGTTTGATAGCGAGTACTATAGCTTGGAAGGCCAACAAAGAGAAGAATGAATGCGAAAAGAAGAAAGCAAATTCACAGGTATTATCTAATTCAATATTTTCTTCTACTTCTTCTGAATTGCAGGTTAAGAAGGTGATGCCATGTGAAGTTCCCAAGGTTGCTACTATTGGTATGTTTAGTGCATTAAAATTCTTTCCAGAAATTCAACAACCTTCTTTACCACGGTTTGACGTTCCTTTCCATTGTACTATTGATTTTTCATTTTTATATGCTGATTTCTTTGGTTGTACATTGGATTGTGAACAACCTTGTGTTGTGATTCTGGATGATCATCGAGATTCTTATTGTTCTTTGGAGTTGCCTTTGTATGTCATTTTTTTCAGGTTTAAGGATGCACGACGAGCATTGTCTGACTTTATGTTGTGCATTATTCGGAAAGGTACAAGAAAGAAGGCCTTTCCATTTGTGTTCTTTGTAAAAGAACTTGATTCGAGAGGATGGTATATGTTCCGAGCAAGAAGGATGAGGAAGTTCCCTGCCAAGCGAAAGTCGAAATTGTTCCCTTTTGTAATGAGGGTCGATTTGGGGACAAATCGCATTAAAGAAGCGGGGGATGATGTGAGCATGTTTATGCCACCCAACGATGCAACTTCAAACTTTCAGGGAGTTTGCTTTTTTTTTGTTACATACTGATGTGTAACATTTCTTATACTTATATTATTTATATTAGTGTGTTTACTATGTATATAGTATGTTTGGTGTGTTTTGAATAAGTTTGATATAACTTATGGTGTGTTTATATTTGTTTATGTGTGTTTGATTTGTTTTCATGTAGGTACTTAGGAGGACATTAGCTCAGGAGTGTGTAGCTAGCTCAACTCTAGCTCAAGTGAGTGTAGGCAGCTCAATTCCAGCTCAAGTGAGTGTAGGCAGCTCAACTCCAGCTCACCAGAGTGTATACAGCTCATCTTCAGTTCAGTAGAGTGTAACCAGCTCATTTCCAGCTCAAGGCAGCTCAGTTCAGCTCCTAACACTTTCAGTTAGCTCATTTTAGCTCAACTTTAGCTCCACTAGCTCAACTTCAGCTGACAAATCCAGAAGTAGCTGAAAAGCGTCTTGCATATCGGGGAGTGTGCTAGTGCACATGTGGTAGCCTAGGTGGCATCCGGTCATCTCCAGCACCCACGTGGCAGCTTGACACATGAGTGTGAATGTGTAGCCGAATCAGCCTGTTTTCTCCTTCATTATGCGCCATTTGCAAGAAAGGATAAGCCCGAGTGGTTATGTTTGAATTTCAAACATAAAAATCACATGTTAAATGTGATTTTCATGTGTTTTGGGCGCCTAAACTTGTGGCTGCCAATTGAGTCCGCCCAAAAGGAGTTATTTCCACTCAAATTCAATTTTTAAACTCCTTTTAATATCAGCCACACAACTTAAACGAATTTGGCAGCCCTTGTACCTATATATATATATATGTGTTTAAACAATGTAATTTGGTTAGACATTTTTATGAATCAAATATATTGTGAGAATTTTCTCTCAAAGTTAGTTCTTTTTAGAACTTTTCCTTGATACTTCAGGTTCTCAATTGTTAGATAATTGAAGGGTCCAAGTGCTTTGTTCGATCAAATTCAAGATAAGGTTCAGGTTAGTTCAACAAATTGTTCGAGTTCTTCCTTGGAGTTTGTTTATCTTTCGACATTGTAGAACAGATTCGATCCGGGTCTGCATAACAGATTATGGAAGTTCTTTCGAGTTCTTCGTGTCAAGTCCAAGAACGTTGCTGCCATTGTTGAATGCTTGAAGATATCATATTCAACCTTTCACCTAGTCCTTAAATTATTTCGGCAACTTTCTTCTTTCCCATTTCTGATTTTTCTTTCATTTTTTTCTTCTTCTTTTCTTTATTTTTGACATCTAAATACAAGTGCATGTTTGTTTTTGTTGCAGAGAAATACTTGCTATTATCCTAGATCCGTGAATGAACGAGGAATGTTGTTTTCACCATCAACACCCTTGTATCAAAGCCCTTTTCCTTACTTGTGCTACAATTCCTGATTCATGCCTTAAAACATAATGTTTATAATGTGTTGCATGTTGATATGTGACATATTTAGGTTATACTACGTATTAGGAATGTTAAGTATGTATATACTATGCTAAGTTTGATTGCATTATGATTATAGTATGTTTATAATATGTTAAGTGTGTTACATTATGCTTATAGTGTGTTTACAAGTTTTAAATAAGGTTACAAGACTGTATATACATGTTTGTTGTGTTTTAGTGAAGGTACACTATTGGGCAGCAGCTCAAAGGCTTCATGCTAGCTCGGTTGAAGCTCACGAGAGTGTACGCAGCTCACCTTCATCTCAGAGGAGTGTAAGAAGCTCAACTCAGCTCACTTCACTTCCAGCTAGCTGAATTCAGCTCATTCTAGCTCTAGTAAGCTCAGCTTCAGCTCCACTAGCTAAACTGCAGCTGGTGAGTCCAGAACCAGCTGAATGTTATCCTACATGTGGGAGAGTGTCCTACAAGTGTGTAGCAGCCCCGGGTGCACGTGTGTGAGGTGATGTGTAGAAGCTCGCGAGAGTGTACGCAGCTCACCTTCATCTCAAAGGACTGTAAGAAGCTCAACTCAGATCACTTCACTTCCAGCTAGCTGAATTCAGCTCATTCTAGCTCTAGTAAGCTCAGCTTCAGCTCCACTAGCTAAACTGCAGCTGATGAGTCCAGAACCAGCTGAAGTTATCCTACATGTGGGAGAGTGTCCTACAAGTGTGTAGCAGCCCCGAGTGCACGTGTGTGAGGTGATGTGCATGTGCGTGCATGTGTGAAACCATGCAAGTGTGTGGCCTAATTTGAACTGTGATGTGTGCACGTTTCTACTCACATCCACTATGCTTTCATCTTTTTTATCAAGCCTGAAAGAAGAGGGAGTTCTTCCTTACTTCATTATCTATTTACTTATTTATGCATTATATAATATGCTTGGATTATCATATGTTATCATTCATTTGTATATCATATGATATTCATGCATTACATAATACACATCTTTACTTAGCATATATTTTGCATCTTTAAATTACAAGTTTGCATCATTAAAAGCATTACATTCAATTTATGCATTATAGTCCTTATACTATTTAAATGAAGTATTACTTATATAAATCATTTGTTTTTCATAGGTTATATTAACACAGCTCAAGGGAGTGTGCTGTCCAGCTCAAAGTGTCAGAATCAGCTCAAAACATTGTTTTGCCATTTCAAGACTCTACAAGCTGCCAAATGTTTCAATGACACTCATAAAGTCTTAAGAGAGCTCAAGGACACTAAAGGATTAGCTCATTCAACTCAAAACAGCTTCAAAGTGCTCAAATAGCAAAAGAGTGATTTCTAAGCAAAGGAGGATTCGTTTCAGGTCCAAAACACTATAGTAGCTAGAGAACAACTCAAGGACACTTCAATACTAGCTCACTTAGCTAAAAACAGCTCGGAATAGCTCAAATCAACTGCTCACCTTCAGCTAGCTAAGTCAGCTAGCTAGCCCAGCTCAAGTCAGCTCAATCAGCTCATCTCAGCTCACCCTACAACCTCCAACTCAACCATGGAAGGACATGTTCCATCCCCAATGGACACAACCGACCAGCCATGGAGGGAAACATGTTTGGGCGCCACTCCTTGGAGGGAAATCTGAGTTTGATGCCAAAACAAAGGGGCATCACTCTTCATGGGCAGATTCATCACCAAAAAACCATCTGTCAGATTGTTGGCCATTTTCAGGCAGGATCCGTGCATAATTGAGAAAAGAAGTCGTCATCTAACTTGTTCCCCTATCTCTTATATTTCCAGAACATATTGAAACACATCAATCCGATATTGGGAGCTCGAGATATCTTCAGATTACCAAAGGGTGTGCAGGCTGGAAAATTCCCTATGAGAAGTTACAACTTTTTGAATCATTTCCATGCCCTTATCATCATCTTTCACCAACTTATCATGCCATTTCGGCCATAAAGGGAAGGCACATGCTAGCCGAACCATTCCAACCCTTGTAACTAGCCTTTTCGGCCACACCCCTTAGAAACTATAAATAGGAGATCATTTCATCCTTTGTAAACACAATTTTCAGAATATATCATATACTTTGTGAGGTTTTCTCTCATGCTTGTTCTTTTTAGAACTTCTTGACTTATCAAATCTTTATTGATTTGTGGCGTCTCCCTTTCATTTTCATCTATACTTCAGATTACTTGGTTATTTAACCATTTGGTCTAAGTTTATCTACCACCCTCAAGGTTTATTCTTTAAGAAACGGGATTATGCTTTTGTATAGTTTCCTTCTTGAATTCCTTGAATACTATCCATTGTCATCCTTTTCCTTCCATTTCCATCACTTAAACACCCTTAAACACTTCACCAAAATTACAGCCTTCATTCTTCCATTATCACCATACTTCCGCATCCATCCCATCAACATTTCTTCAAAAAGACGTTCGTGATACAAGGCTTGCTTGCATTCAAAGGTCCGGGCAATCAAAGATTCTCTCAACAAAGTCATTTGGAGAGTTGGAGCGTATCAAACAGCTCTCTCTCTCTCTAATGTGTGGCACTTTAAAGGGATAAGATCAAGTGGTCTTGGTTTGAATTTCAAGCGATTAAACACATGTTAAATATGTATTATGCATACAAACACTTGGTCCACTTTGCATTGCGCCCAAAAGAAGTTATTTCACTCAAATTTAATTTTTAAAACTCTTTTAATATTAGCCACACATGTAATTTTGGTTATCCCTCTTTGTACCCTATATATATGTGTGTGTGTGTGTGTGTGTGTGTGTTCAAACAATGTAATAAAGGTTAGACAATTGTATGAAATTATACTTTGTGAGTTTTACTCTCAAATTCAGTTCTTTGAAGAACTACTTGGCATTTTCAGGCTCTGTTTGATTGTGTCATCTTCCTTGATACTTCGAGTTCCTAGATCGCTATCTAGTGGGTCCAAGTCCGTTTGACGAAGAACATATTCCATTCGGGTTCGTTCAACATATTGTTCGAGTTCTTTCGAGTTCGTCGTCGGGAATCAACCGCTGATTTTTTCAGCAACGTTTCTGCCACATTTTGGACGTTCAAATGCAGCCTTGAAAGCCCGTTGAAGCCTTCATCTTCATTCGAGTCCAAATCTGTCTAGAAATTCCTACACCCTTATTCTTTCTCTCTTTTCATTTTCTTTCGTTTTTCTTTGTTATTTTAAAGCCTAAAAACGTCACCCTTGTGTTTTTATTGCAGAGAAATGCTTGCTACAATCCTAAATCCATTTACAAACAAGGAACGTTGTTTCTGAAGCAACGTACCCCTTTATCATATGGTATCAGGGCCATGTTGGATTTTAGCATGTTCTGCACTACAAAACAAAAAAAAATAAAAACAAAGAAAAAAGAAATTCAAAATTATGGAAAAAAAATCAATGTCAATGTTTGACCAAAAAGTCAAAGCCATTTGAAAATTTTGAGAAAAAAAATCAGATTCGAATATTTGATGTATTTTACATATATAAAGTGCTGTTTGTTGTTGTAATGCATCGAAATAAAGAAGAATGCTCAATTATGCCATGAAATGCTTCGAAATCACCCGAAACAACTCGGTCTTGTTTGTTCAGTGATAGGATCGTTGTAAGCATTTCTTTGCAGTAAGTTGTTTCTATTCCTTCATTTTTTTTCTTTCCAGCCTTATACATATATTTTTTTTCTTTTTTTTTCCAGCCTTGTTTTTTCTTTGTTTCCAGCCTTTTCATTTATTTCATCCTAACAGCCCTATATCTTTAACTTTGGTTTCTTCCACCATTACGTTATCTTGTAAGTTTGACACAGTCAACGAGTTTGGAGGATCAAGTTAGTTCCCTAAAGAACTGTTTGCGAGGGATCGAGTGGAAAAGGCATTGAGCGTGGTGAGAACATCAGGGGAGACAATAAAAGCCATTCAAGCATTCTCCCAGTGAAACACGAGCGCTGAGTGTTATTTTCTGAGTGCACTGTTCTTTGGAGTGATCCTTGAGAACTTTCTTGAGCGTGATATAGTGAGGTCTTTTTTCTTTATTATACTAACATATAACATCTTTTTTTGTTTGTTTTAGTGTTTTAAATGGCAAGTTCTAATGATAGTAATATGGGTGGACAACCACCAAATCTGCAAATGCATGCCATTACACGTGAAATTCAACATCTTTTAAGACAAGAATTGGAGCCTTTGCAATCTCGAATGGATAGAATTCATGGGGTGGATCCCGTTCTGTCCATGATGAGATTAACGGCGAGAATGAAGTCGACCAGTCTCTGCGACAGAATCAACGAGGTCGTGCGCAACTTGATGATAATTTATCTAACATTAAAGTTGCTATTCCATCATTTCAGGGACAGACAGATCCTGATGCATATCTTGCTTGGGAAAGCAAGGTTGAGCATGTGTTCGAGTGTTACAACTACTCGGAGCAAAAGAAGGCTTGCTTGGTTGCGATGGAATTCACAGATTATGCATTAATATGGTGGGATCAATTGCTAATCAGTCGGAGATGCACCGATGAGGGTCCAGTGAGAACATGGGCAGAAATGAAACAGATCATGCGTAAGAGGTTTGTTCCCTCTCACTATCATCATGATTTATTCCAGAAATTGCAAACTTTGAAACAGGGGAGTAGGAGTGTTGAAGACTACTTCAAGGAGATGGAGATGGTCATGATGTGTGCGAACGTTGTGGAAGATCGAGAGGCGACTATGGCACATTTCCTTGCAGGTTTGAATTCCGAAATTGCTAATGTTGTTGAATTGCATCATTTTGTCGAGTTGGATGACATGGTGCATATGTTAATCAAAGTTGAGCGACAACAACGCCGGAAGTCTTCAAATTGAGGTAATACTCCGTTTATGTCATTTTCTAATTCTTTGAATGCCCCTAATAATTTCAGGAAGCCTGCACCACAAGCACCACTACAGATTCGCGAAAAGGTAAAATCAAGCAAGCCGAAGACTCCTATTACTGAGAATAGGCGTGACAAGCAGGTGGTGACACATGAACGTTCGAGAGACATTATGTGTTTCAAGTGTCTAGGACGAGGACATATCGCCAGTCAGTGCCCCAATCGGAAGACCATGTTGATGTTAGAAAGTGGCGAGATCGAGTTTGAGTCTGAGGAAGACGAGCAGGACCCCCTACAGTGGACACAAAAGAAGATGATGACAATGTGCAGTCATTTGCCACATGTGAAGCACTTGTTGTCAAAAGGAGTATGAATACTCAACTGATTCAGGATAAACAGCAACGAGAGAACATCTTTCACACCAGATGTCTCGTGAATAATAAGGTATGTGTTGTGATTATTGATGGTGGTAGTTGCACTAATGTTGCTAGTTCTGTGATGGTTGATAATTAGGTTTGAAGACGACAAAGCATCTCAAACCTTACAAATTACAGTGGCTGAATGACGGTGGAGAGATAGGAGTGATGAAACAAGTTTTAGTGTTGTTTGCCATTGGAAAGTACGAGGATGAAGTACTTTGTGATGTCGTTGCAATGGATGCAAGCCATTTGCTATTGGGCCATCCTTGGCAGTTTGACAAGAAGACGACACATGACAGCTTTACGAATAGGTATTCTTTTATGCATGCAGGAAAGAAGATAACCTTGGCACCATTGACGACAAGTTAAGTGCAAGAAGATCAAGCAAGATTGCAAAAGAATGCTGAGGAAGTTCGTGGGAAAAAGAAGATGAATGTGTATGCCAGTAGCAAGGAAATCAGGAAATGTCTTTCCTCTCAGCAATTTTTGTTTATTTTGTTGTTTAAAGATCAATGTTTATTGTCTGAGATTCCTTGTGATCTGCCTGCTTCTATTTCATCTCTTTTGCTGGAATTTGAGGACGTGTTTCCAGATGAAACACCGAAGGGATTGCCACCTTTTTGTGGCATTGAAGACCAGATTGGTTTCATTCCAGGTGCTACTATTCCAAATCGACCAACTTATCGAACTAGCCCTGAAAAAATGAAAGAGCTTCAAGGGCAAGTTACAGAGTTGATGGACAAGGGTTACATTCGAGAGAGTTTGAGTCTGTTTGTTGTTCTGGTGCTGTTAGTGCCGAAGAAAGATGGATCTTGGAGGGTATGCGTAGATTGTAGAGCTGTGAACCAGATTACAATTAAGTATCATCATCCCATTCCAAGACTTGATGATATGTTGGACGAGCTTTGTGGAGTTGTCATCTTCTCCAAAATTGACCTGAAGAGTGGATATCACCAGATTCGCATGCGAGAAGGCGATGAGTGGAAGACAACCTTCAAAACAAAGCTAGGTTTGTACGAATAGTTTGTAATGCCTTTTGGTTTAACTAATGCACCTAGTACTTTCATGCTGATACATGCATGGAAGGGCTAAAGTATTGCATATTGGACAAGAAGTTGAATATGTTTGTGAAGTCTGGAAAGTCAGCCAACTTGCGACGACTTTTCGGATGGGATCCGAGCATTTCTGGGCAGACTTGTCTTCTAGCAAATTAACCAACATTCAGCTACCTTTCCAACGCATCTTGAAACACATCAACCGGACATGGGGAACACAAGATACGTTCATTTTACTAAAGACTGTGCATGCAGAAAACTGGATACGGGATTATTACGGGATTTTGTAAAATTCAGCCCAAAAGCTATTATATAAAGCTTTTGGACGAATTAGACTTAGCCCAACTTAATTATTAACATTTAAATTATGTTTTTAGGGTTTTATATACTTTAGGAACCAGCCACCCTTCTCCCAAGCAGCTCTTATCAGCTTATCACTTGCAGCCCAAGCGCAAGGAGTTTAAAGGTTGTTTTTCTTTAATTTTTTTAATTAAGTTAGGGTTTCCTTGTTTTAGTAGAAATTAAATTACTTTGGCTATCCTTCACCTATACCTCCACCATTGCAATTCAGATTATTCATATTTTCTTTGTTTAATGAAATATTTAGTGAGTTTGTTTTTGCAAGTGCTGATTACTTGTGCCTTATAAAGGGGAAAATTCGCAAAAATCAAACGAACGAATTTTGAGCTGAAAATTTCCAGATCAGATCTACACCATTGATGGAGTCGCCACATAAAGTTTTAGAATTTTTTGACATCGGGAACACCTCGAACAAAGTGGATTAAGTTGCTGCAAATTTCAGGGTTTTTTCGGGTTTTCTTTTCTTCTTTCATTCTTAACAACTTGTTTTTCATTTGTTTTACCTTTTTATTGTCTTCTATACATTATCTAACACTTTCTTGCTTCTTGTGTTAGTAGGAAATAAAAAGTTGCATACTTTTATTTCTCCTTGCATCTAATTCAATTGGTGTCAAACTTTTCTTTGGATTTTTAAAGCCTTTAGGATTCATTGTTAGGATTGAACTTCGATTATAATTTTTTTGAACTTGTGGCAGGAAGGTCTTTAAAGAGAACAAGATCAACTTACTTGCCTCACTAAGTATTTCTTTCTTGGAGTGTTTAGCGAGATTCCTAGTTTTCTTTTATTTTTCACCTTTGTAAATTTGAGTGTTCCAGGATGTTTCACAGAGACAAGCCTCGTGCAAAACAACATGATACTTTAGGTTCCACTTATTGAGGAAAGCCTTCCTTGACCAAACCGAGGCATTTGTTCAATTTTTGTGAAGAAAGGAAAACTGAACCAAGGCGAACCGCACACACTTTGGCCATCCCAAAATTCAGAATACCTTCTTTTCAAGGAAGGTATGATCCTGATGGTTATTGTGATTGGGAAAATAGGGTTGATTTCCTGTTTGTTTGTTACGGATATCCCGAGTAAGATCAAGCTTCATTAGTGACCCTAAAGTTCGAGGAATATGCAGTACTATGGTGGCGTTTATTACAACAAGATATGCGTCTCAATGGTGAAGCCAAAATAAAAACCTGAGCTGAACTTAAAAAGGTCATGAGAGATCGATTCATTCCCAAACATTACCAACAACAAGAATCCAAGACTTGTCATAAGAAATACCCCTCTTTTGATAAAGGTACATCTCAACCATCATCTTTTCACAGCCCTACTAATGCACTATTCGACTCTAGTAGTACGACACCGAAGGAAGAAGGATCATTGCTAGTCCAACGGGATAATGAACAACCATCGGTGAGTCATGTCGAAGAAGACCAAGGAAAACAAGATGATGAAGAAATTTGTTATCCTCGAGAACATGGGGAAGATGTCACTACCGAGACTTTAACCTTGCCCAATAACGAGCAAATACTTTCAGAAGAAGAAACACTTGAACCCATAAATCAAGACAATCTTTCATGCTTAGTAGTGAGTTCTCTTGATTCATCAACAACCTCCCAAGAAAGTAAGTGTGATTCTAACCCTTTATTTGATACTCGTTCTATCATTCTGTTAGAAACACTTAATCCTCTACATAAATTGTATTTCGATGATATTTTTGTGAGAGGAATTGGGTATGTGAGTTATCTTATTTGAAAAAGACCAAGAGTCAAGAGGCCGAGAGCAATAAAAGTCAAATTAATGGCCCAATTTTGGTGAGTGAAAAGAAACATGAGATAAAAGTCGAACAATGTCCAAATGGAAAAGGCAAGAAAAAGATAAAGAGAGATTCTTTTTTACCTAACCATAACATCATTGTTTCGAGTGGCTTTGAGTTCTTTTTTCAGGATTTTATTGAACCATTGAGAGGAGCTCAATTGGATCACTCCACCTATGACAGATATTCCTTTTCGATTGCCAATGTCAAACGTCATTCTTTTGCTGGTTCTGATTCGAGAACGAATCCTTTTGAGGAGAGGGGGAATGATACATGCATGAGAGGGCTAAAACAATGCATATTGGACAAGAAGCTGAATCTGTTTGTGAAGTTTGGAAAGTCAGCCAACTTGAGACAACATTTCGAATGGGATCCTGGCATTTCTGGGCAGAGTTGTCTTCTAACAAATTGACCGGAATTTAGTTATTTTTCCAACACATCTTGAAACGCATCAATCGGACTTCGGAAACTCAAGATACGCTCATTTTACTGAAGACTGCGCATGCAGAAAACTGGATACGGGATTATTACGGGATTTTGTAAAATTCAGCCCAAAAGCTATTATATAAGGCTTTTGGACGAATTAGACTTAGCCCAACTTAATTATTAACATTTAAATTATGTTTTTAGGGTTTTATATACTTTAGGAACCAGCCACCCTTTTCCCAAGCAACTCTTATCAACTTATCACTTGCACTTATCAGCTTATCACTTGCAGCCCAAGCACAAGTAGTTTAAAGGCTGTTTTTCTTTTATTTTTTTAATTAAATTAGGGTTTCCTTGTTTTAGTAGAAGTTAGATTACTTTGGCTATCCTTCACCTATAAAAGGATGAAAACTCCACCATTGTAATTGAGATTATTGAGATTTTCTTTGATTAATGAAATGTTTAGTGAGTTTTTTTGAAAGTGATGATTACTTGTGCCTTAGAAGTCTTCTTCAACATAAGTTCGACGAGTTCTTGTGAGGGAGATCATCTTCACACTCTTGCTTGCCTAGGTAATCGCGTCTAGGAGGGTGGGTTAGAGCCGCTTGAGGTTGCTTGCTTAGGTAATTGTGTCTAAGAGGGTGCCGAGGACAAAACCATCACAAATCCATCAAGCCATCTCCATCTTCAACTTCATGCCATCTCCATAGCCATAAACAAAGCTGAATTTTCAGATTTGTTTTATCTATCTCTCTTTCAATCTTTTTCAATCTTTTTGTTTTAATTCTTATTATTTAATCCTTATCTTCTTTCTTATCTTCGTTTCTTTAATTTTCCAGCCTTGAATCTGAATTTTTCAAGAAAAGCCCTTCTCTTTTCTCTTGAATTTTCAGAACTGCCCCTAATCTTCTTGATTGAGTCTAGAGCCCCTAGTTCTTGCAACAACTTGATTGAAGGCTTCCAAATCCACAATTGCGCTACTCTATGAAGTTGCATTGTAATTCTTCCTTCTTGCGACTATATTTCAATTGGTGTCAAGCCTTTCCTTGGACTCCTAGTACAATTAAGAATCATTGTTAGGATTAAACTCCGATCGTGACTTGTTTGTCTTGTGGCAGGAAGATCTTTAAAGAGTACAAGATCGGCTTACTTGCCTCGCTAAGTATTTCTTTCTTGGAGTGTTTAGTGAGATTCCTAGTTTTCTTTCTTTTGTTTTTCACCTTTGTAAATTTGAGTGTTCCAGGATGTTTCACAAAAACAAGCATCGTGCAAAACAACATGATACTTTGGGTTCTACTAATCGAGGAAAGCCTTCCTTGACCAAACTGAAGCATTCGTTCAATTTTTGTGAAGAAAGGCGAACTGAACCAAGGCGAACCGCACACACTTTGGCCATCCCAAATTTCAGAATACCTTCTTTTCAAGGAAGGTATGATCCTGATGGTTATTGTGATTGGGAAAATAGGGTTGATTTCTTGTTTGATTGTTACGGATATCCCAAGGAAGATCAAGCTCCATTAGTGGCCCTAAAGTTCGAGGAATATGCAGTACTCTGGTGGCGTTTATTACAACGAGATAGGAGTCTCAAAGGTGAAGCCAAAATAAGAACATGGGATGAACTTAAAAACGTCATGAGAGAGCGATTCGTTCCAAAACATTACCAACAACAAGAATCCAAGACTTTTCGGAAGAAATACTCCTCTTTTGATAAAGGTACATCTCAACCTACATCTTTTCAAAGCCCTACTAACGCACTATTCGACTCTAGTAGTACGACGCCGAAGGAAGAAGAATCAATCCTATTCCAAAAGGATAATGAACAACCATCGATGAGTCATGTCGTAGAAGACCAAGGAAAGTAAGATGTCGAAGAAATTTGTTATCTTTGAGAACATGGGGAAGATGTCACTACTGAGAGTTTAACAATACCCAATAATGAGCAAATACTTTCAGAAGGTGACATGATACGCTGCAACTCTCCAATTGATGTTGTAGAGAGAAGCTTTGATTGCCCGGACCTTTGAATGCAAGCAAGCCTTGTATAACGAATGTTTTCTTGGTAAAATATGTTGAAATGGATGAAATGAGATAGGTTGCGGAAGGATGATAGTGTTTGTATGTCAAAAGGGTGTAAGGAAAGGAAGATAGATAAGTAGGAAGATGGTTTCGGATGGTGTATGGAAGATGGTGAAGAGAAAGGATGTTGGTAGTATTCAAAGGCTCAAAAAGATGAACATATGCTAAGGAGCATATACCCTAACTTGGATGAGGCCTTGAGGGTGGTAAAAGGACTTAGACTGAGAAACAATGGATGTTTAACAATCTAAAGTATCAAGATGGAAAGAAAAGGGAGACACCACAAATCAATAAAGATTTGATAAGTCAAGAAGTTCTAAAAAGAACAAGGATGAGAGAAAACCTCACAAAGTAATTTTTATAATCTGAATTGCGTGTTTACAAATGAAAATGCATTACATATTTATAGTAAATGAAAGGGGTGGCCGAAATGGTGTGTAGGGGAGAGGGAATGATTCGGCAGCCTTGGTGTCTCCCTCCTTTGGCCGAATTGGTGTGATAAGGGCTTGAATAGGTGTTGATAACCTATCAAGCACTATTCGGCAGCCTTGCACCTTTCCAAATTGGCGCCAAGGTGTGTAGAGGTTCCTAGGTTCCCTCCATTGCTATTCGGCTAGGTAGGTGCCCTTCCATCACTTAGCTAGGTAGCTAGTGTCACTAGCTGGTCCACTGAATGAGCTGGTAGTAGTCAGAGGAGCTGGGGATGAGCTGGACGAGTTAGGCTTGAGCTGACTTAAGCTGAGCTAGCTAGCTGACTTAGCTAGCTAAAGGTGAGTAGTTGATTTGAGCTGATCCGAGCTTTCTTTAGCTGAGTGAGCTAGTCTTGAAGTGTCTTTAAGTTGTCCTCTAGCTACTAGAGTGTTTTGGAGCTGAAACGAATCCTCCTTTGCTCAAAAATCACCCTTTTGCTATTTGAGCTCTTTGAAGCTGTTTTGAGCTGAGTGAGCTGGTCCTTTAGTACCCTTAAGACTTCATAAGTGTCCTCGAACCATTTGACAGCTTGTAGAGTCTTGAAACAGCCAAACAACGTTTTGAGCCGATTCTGACACTTTGAGCTGGAACCGAGCTGTAGCACACTCCCTTGAGCTGTGTTAATATAACCTATGAAGAAAACAATAAATTATATAAGTAATGTCTCATTTAAATAGTATAGGGACTATAATGCATAAGTATAAAGTAAAGTTTTAAATGATGCAAACTATAATCTAAAGATGCAAACATTTGCTAAGTAAAGATGTGGTTTTAAGCTTAAGTATGGGTATCACATATAACACGCTAAGGTCATGAAAATAAAGTATGCAAAACATATACAGAATATGATGTGATAACATGAATCTAAATAACCAGAAATGAGTGTAGAAAAAGTAAGTAATATGAGAGAAGTAAAGAAAACTCTTGTGTCTTTCATGTTTAAAACACAACATGAAAGTGTGCAAAACTTGCTGGTGAACGTGCACACATCATCCCCTCCTTCTTTTGAGCGATTTGTCCTCAAATCGAAGGTTGCTGGTTTAGGACCGTCTCTTCTATGAATGATAGAACCTTGGTGTGCTTCCTTTCCAAGTTTCTTCTTAGTTTTCAGCAAAGAAAAAGAAAAAGAAACATGTGCTTGATTGAGGTTAGAATAAACTGATGATCATAGGGCGTGTCAAAAGACATTCCCTAATCATTTCAATATTGCCGCTCATTTGGTCATCCTTGGCTTTGAGTTTTGCTTGAGCCTTTTCTTGCTTCCATGCCTCCACACTTTGTTTCATCAAATTTTGATCATGTTGCACTTGTTTAGGAGTCATTGGCGTGAGAACAATCTTCTTTCCTTCATGCTTGAATATGAACCGATTTGAGTAGCAACCATGCATGGTTCTTTGATCATATTGCCATGGCCTCCTGAGTAGTATATGGCTAGCGTGCATGGGTACAACATCATACAGAACTTCATCTTTGTAAGAACCAATGGAGAAAGGAATAAGAACATGTTTGGTAACCTTTAACTCTCCCGAATCGTTCAGCCACTGAAGCTTGTATGGTGCCGAATAATGCACAACATAAAGTCAGACAATGCTCGTCGTGCATCCTTAAACCTGAAAAAAATGACATACAAAGGCAACTCCAAAGAACAACAAGAATCTCGATGATCATCCAGAATCACAACACAAGGTTGTTCACAATCCAATGTACAACCAAAGAAATCAGCATATAAAAATGAAAAATCAATAGTACAATGGAAATGAACGTCAAACCGTGGTAAAGAAGGTTGTTGAATTTCTGGAAAGAATTTTAATGCACTAAACATACCAATAGTAGCAACCTTGGGAACTTCACATGGCATCACCTTCTTAACCTGCAATTCAGAAGAAGAAGTAGAAGAAAATATTGAATTAGATAATACCTGTGAATTTGCTTTCTTCTTTTCGCATTCATTCTTCTCTTTGTTGGCCTTCCAAGCTATAGTACTCGCTATCAAACGAACTTCGTCTTCATATACTTCACTTGGAGTCATAGGTGTCAAAGTTACATTTTTGCCCTCATGAGTAAAAGAGTATCGATTGGTGTAACAATTGTGCAAAACTCTCTTATCATACTGCCACGATCTTTCTAACAACAAATTACAAGTATCCATAGAACAAACATCACAAGTTACCTCATCCTTGTATTTACCAATGAAAAATGGTATAACAACTTGTTCGGTAACTTTGATTTCAACACCATCATTCAACCATTGTAACTTGTACGGATTGGGATGTGTGGTCTTCTTCAGTCTTAACTTGTCAACCATGAGAGTACTAGCAACGTTAGCACAACTACCACTATCAATAATCACAATACATACCTTGCCGTTCACGTTGCATCTCGTATGGAAGAGGTTGTTACGTTGCGGTTCATCCTGTGATCGTTGATCATTCAGACTTCTCTTGTTAAGAAGTGCTTCATTGGTAGCCAATGTCTGTACATTGTCATCATTTATATCTTCATGGACAGAATGGGAACCACCCCCATCTAATCTATCCAATTGAGAATGTATAGGTTTCAATGCATTAGCAATCACTCGTTGTATCATTCTCTCTAAGGCTTGCATTTGAGGAATCAGTGGATCCTGGTCAACCGTGTGATCATCGGAACCTGCCATAATTAACAACAAAAACAAACAAAAGAAAACAATATTATATGTTAGTAAAATAAACAAAAAATAACCTCACAGCACACACAATCAAAACCTCGCAGATGTCACTCCAAAGAACATTGCACTAAAAATTTAACACTCAGCGCTCGTGTTTCACTCGGGAGAAGACTTGAATCGCTCTTTTTGTCTCCCCTTCTGATCTCACACGTTCAGTTTGCCTTTTCCCTCAATCTCTCGCACTTAGTTCTTTAAAGGAACTAATTCCGACGTTTCAGATTCTGCAAGTGTTGTCAAATTGCAAGGAAAACAATGGGTGACGGGAAAATATTGTTAGAACAAAGATAAGGGTTAGGAATTAAAGAAACAACAATGAAAGTTTGAGAAATTGGGGCTGAAAAGAAAACAACAAAATGAAATGAAAGAAAGGATGCTAAAAGAACAAGAATTTAGCAACTTACGCAGTAGAAATGCTTACCACCATCCTATCTCCGGAATAAACAAGAAAAGTTGATTTCGGGTGATTTTAAGGTATTTCAAGGTAAGATAAGCATATCCTTCATCATTTCACGTCCAAACAGCACATGTTAACACAAAATACCCCAAATATTCGAAACTGATTTTTTTTTATTTTTTTCAATTTTTCCGATTTTTTTACTTTTTGGTCAAACTTTGAATTTTGATTTTTTTTTTAATTTCGAACTGTTTTTTTTACTTCTTAAAATGCAAAAAATGCTAAAATCCAACATAGGCTCTGATTACCTTATGATACAAGGGTGTTGATGGTGAAAACAACGTTCCTCGTTCATTCACGGATCTAGGATAATAGCAAGTATTTCTCTGCAACAGAAACAAACATGGATTTGTATTTAGATGTCAAAAATAAAGAAAAGAAGAAGAAGAACAATAAAAGAAAAATCAGAAATGGGAAAGAAGAAAGTTGCCGAAATAATTTAAGGACTAGGTGAAAGGTTGAAGATGATATCTTCAAGCATTCAACAATGGCAGCAACGTTCTTGGACTTGACACGAAGAACTCGAAAGAACTTCCATAATCTGTTATGCAAACCCGGATCGAATCTGTTCTACAATGTCGAAAGATGAACAAACTCCAAGGAAGAACTCGAACAATCTGTTGAACGAACCCGAACCTTATCTTGAATTTGTTCGAACAAAGTACTTGGACCCTTCAATTATCTAATAATTGAGAACCCAAAGTATCAAGAAAAAGTTCTAAAAGGAACTAACTTTGAGAGAAAATTCTCACAATATATTTGATTCATAAAAATGTCTAACCAAATTACATTGTTTAAACACATATATATAGGTACAAGGGCTGCCAAATTCGTTTAAGTTGTGTGGCTGATATTAAAAGGAGTTTAAAATTGAATTTGAGTGGAAATAACTCCTTTTGGGCGGACTCAATTGGCAGCCACAAGTTTAGGCGCCGAAAACACATGAAAATCACATTTAACATGTGATTTTTATGTTTGAAATTCAAACATAACCACTCGGGCTTATCCTTTCTTGCAAATGGCGCATAATGAAGGAGAAAACATGCTGATTCGGTTGCACATTCACACTCATGTGTCAAGATGCCATGTGGGTGCTGGAGATGACCGGATGCCACCTAGGCTACCACATGTGCACTAGCACACTCCCCGATATGCAAGACGCTTTTCAGCTACTTCTAGATTTGTCAGCTGAAGTTGAGCTAGTGGAGCTAAAGTTGAGCTAAAATGAGCTAACTGAAAGTGTCAGGAGCTGAACTGAGCTGCCTTGAGCTGGAGATGAGCTGGTTACACTCTCCTGAACTGAAGATGAGCTGCATACACTCTGGTGAGCTGGAGTTGAGCTGCCTACACTCACTTGAGCTGGAATTGAGCTGCCTACACTCACTTGAGCTGGAATTGAGCTGCCTACACTCACTTGAGCTAGATTTGAGCTAGCTACACACTCCTGAGCTAATGTCCTCCTAAGTACCTACATGAAAACAAAGCAAACACAAATAAACAAATATAAACACACCATAAGTTATATCAAACTTATTCAAAACACACCAAACATACTATATACATAGTAGACACACTAATATAAATAATATAAGTATAAGAAATGTTACACATCAGTATGTAACAAAATAAAAAGCAAACTCCCTGAAAGTTTGAAGTTGCATCGTTGGGTGGCATAAACGTGCTCACATCAGGCTTCCCTAAATTTCTTTGCCTTAGAACGGGTAATAGGTCCTAATGGTAAGACCTCCGGATCAACTTGCTTGTCTTGAAATGATGTGCTCACATCAAAATGATTAGGGAATATCTTTTGACACGTCCTATGATCACAACTGATTTTTCTAACCCCAAGAAAGCAAAAATGTTATCTTTGTCATTGCAGGAATGTAAGATGATCTTAGGGGCAAGTGCGCACCACAATTGCATCATTCCCATAGCCGGAAAGGATTCAGACACAAGGATGTTCGATTTGAGGACAAATCGCTCAAAAGAAGGAGGGGATGATATGTGCACGTTCATACTCAAGTTTAACTCACTTCCATGTTGTGTTTCACGCAACAAAGACCAGGGGGTTTTCTTTACTTCTCTTTTGTTGCTTAGTACAATTGCTACACTCATTTCTAGTTATCTAGATAATTGCCATCATATCATACTATACATATATTTTGCATACTTTATTCTAATGATCATAGCATAGATAATACATGAACAAGTTATTAAAACCACATCTCTACTTATCATTTATGCATTGCATCACTTACGCATTTTATTATATGTTTGCATCTTATATTCATTCATGCAAATCATCACAATTTATGTCTTTATGCCTTTTTAGTCCTTATACTATTTATATGAAATATTACTTATGCAATTGGTGTTTTTTCTTTGTAGGATATGATAAACACGGCTCAATGGACTAGTGGCCAACAGTTTCAGCTCAAAGGCTTCCTATGAGCTCAAATCAGCTCATTGATGATTCAAGGCCTTACAAGCTTCATTTCAGCTCCAGGACACTCTTATAGTTCAAGGGAAGCTCAAGGGCACTAATGGACCAGCTCACTTAGCTAGAGAAAGCTTAGTTCAGCTCAAATCATCACTCAACTTCAGTTAGCTCAATCAGCTAGCTAGCTCAGCTCGAACCAGCTCAACCTTAGCTCAATCAGCTCATCTCAGCTCACCCTGCAACTATCAGCTCAAGTGTGTGGACACCCGAGAGGGAAAGTTTGATGCCATCCCAAGCTTGGCGCCACCATGGAAGGGCGCCTTAGGACCAAATCATTGTCGATCACTTATCAGCCACTCTTCATGGCTTATCATGCCATTTCGGCCACCATGAAGGGTCACAAGCCTTCCCGAATCATCCTACCCTTTGTTACATGCCCATTCAGCGACCCCCTTTCATTTACTATAAATATGTAAGCCATTTTGACATTTGAACACACCATTTTTCTGAATACAAATTATATTTGTGAGTTTTCTCTCAAACTTGTTCTTTTAAGAACTTCTTGACTTATCAAATCTTTCAATAGATTTGTGGCGTCTTCTATCTCCATTTTTGATACTTTAGATTGTTGGTTCTTTAACCAATCGGTCTAAGTCCCATTCTACCACCTTCAAAGACAACTTCAAGAACGAGTTTATACTTGTTAGTATAAGTTCCTACTTTTGGTTACTTTGAATGCTATTTTACCACCATCCTTTCACTTCTTTCCCTTCCATTTCCTTCACTATCCGAACACCATATATCCTTCACCTAAACCTTCAGAGCCGAATTGATAGTGCCATGTGTTCGTGTGAGCGTGTACCGTGCGTAACCATGCAAAATGGCTTAATGCAAAAATAAGCAGCCAAATATATTTTTGGGTTCATTTCCTCCCAAAGCGTGACACATGGAGTTCAAAGCAGCCGAGTGACATTTGTTGGACGTTTTTACCATGTGCGGTGAGTGAATGGAATTTCAACACAAAGGCAGCACGTGTGAGCGGCAGAAAAGGATAAGTACAAGTGGTTTTTCATTTGAAATTCCACGAGCACAATTCACATGTAAAGATTTCTTGAAATTCAAATGGGACGCACATTAAACATGTGCTCAATTATGTGTCGCCTAACACAACTCAAATGCACGGCCAGTAGTGAGTGCCGCCACTTTGCGAAGTTCCCTTTTTTTCATTTGAATTTAATATTCAAATGGCTTCAAATAACGGCCACATGTTTGTAAACCGACCGACTTCCATTATATTATATATATTGGCCGAATTTAACTTATAAAGGGTGGATCATTTTATGAATAAAATTCTTGTGAGATTATTCTCTCAATTTCGTTTTTTTTAATTCAAAACAAAGAACATGTACTCTTATCCAATGCATAACCGACCATGAAGAAAAAGGAGGGAAATGGGTGTTCAAATATGTCCCTTGTGCAGTGCACATGTGCCCTTCACATGCACAAACGCACCTCATCCATGTCACATGCCTAAGACACCTTCCCCACACGTAGGATACCCTTCAGCTGCTTCCGGACTTGTCAGCTGGAGTTGAGCTAGTGGAGCTTGTTGATGTGTGCACGTTCACCAGCAAGTTTTGCACACTTTCATGTTGTGTTTTAAATATGAAAGACACATGAGTTTTCTTTACTTCTCTCATATTACTTACTTTTTCTACACTCATTTCTGGTTATTTAGATTCATGTTATCACATCATACTCTGTATATGTTTTGCATACTTTATTTTCATGACCTTAGCGTGTTATATGTGATACCCATACTTAAGCTTAAAACCACATCTTTACTTAGCAAATGTTTGCATCTTTAGATTATAGTTTGCATCATTTAAAACTTTACTTTATACTTATGCATTATAGTCCCTATACTATTTAAATGAGACATTACTTATATAATTCATTGTTTTCTTCATAGGTTATATTAACACAGCTCAAGGAAGTGTGCTACAGCTCGGTTCCAGCTCAAAGTGTCAGAATCAGCTCAAAACGTTGTTTGGCCGTTTCAAGACTCTACAAGCTGCCAAATGGTTCGAGAACACTTATGAAGTCTTAAAAGAGCTCAAGGGTACTAAAGGACCAGCTCACTCAGCTCAAAAAAGCTTCAAAGAGCTAAAATAGCAAAAAGGTGATTTCTGAGCAAAGGAGGATTCGTTTCAGCTCCAAAACACTCTAGTGGCTAGAGGACAACTTAAAGGCACTTCAAGACTAGTTCACTCGGCTAAAGGAATCTCGGATCAGCTCAAATCAGCTACTCACCTTTAGCTAGCTAAGTCAGCTAGCTAGCTCAGCTCAAGCCTAGCTCGTCCAGCTCATCCCTAGCTCCTCTGACTACTACCATCTCCTTCAGTGGACCAGCTAGTGACACTAGCTACCTAGCTAGTGACATGATTATATTGCAAAAACTCGATTTCTGTACTTTTTACACAGTTAAAATTCTAACGGGTCCATTGTTCGGCCCATTTAGACCCACTCGTCCGATACCTCTACAAAAAGGGCTGTAAAATAAGTTTTAATGCAAATTTAGGAGTTCATATAATTGATTACGAGCTTTTCAACACGATTATATTGCAAAAATTTGATTTCTGTACTTTTTACTAAGTTAAAATTCTAACGAGTCCATTCTTCGGCCCATTTAGACCCGCTCGTCCGAAACCTCAACAAAAAAGACCACAAATAAGTTTTAATCAAATTTTAGGAGTTCATATAATTGATTATGAGCTTTTCAACGCGATTATATTGCAAAAACTCGATTTCTGTACTTTTTACTCTGTTAAAATTCTAACGGGTCCATTGTTCGGCCAATTTAGACCCGCTCGTCCGAAACCTCTACAAAAGGAATGCAAAATAAGTTTTAATCCAAATTTAGGAGTCATACAATTGATTACGAGCTTTTCAACACGATTATATTGCAAAAACTCGATTTCTGTATTTTTTACTCAGTTGAAATTCTAATGGGTCCATTGTTCGGCCCATTTAGACCTACTTGTCCGAAACCTTTAAAAAAAGACCGCAAAATAAGATAGAATCAAATATTAGGAGTTCATATAATTGATTACGAGCTTTTCAACATGATTATGTTGCAAAAACTCGATCACTGTACTTTTTACTCAGTTAAAATTCGAACGGGTCCATTGTTTAGCCCATTTAGACCCGCTCATCTGAAACCTTTACAAAAGGGTTGCAAAATAAGTTGTAATCCAAATTTAGGAGTTCATGCAATTGATTACGAACTTTTCAACACGATTATATTGCAAAAACTCGATTTATGTATTTTTTACACAGTTAAAATTCTAACGGGTCCATTGTTCGGCCAATTTAGACCCGCTCGTCCGAAATCTCAACAAAAAAGATTGCAAAATAAGTTAGAATCAAGTTTTAGGAGTTCATATATTTGATTACGAGCTTTTCAACATGATTATATTGCAAAAACTCAATTACTGTACTTTTAACTCAGTTAAAATTCTAACGGGTCCATTGTTCGGCCCATTTAGACCCGCTTGTCCGAAACCTCTACAAAAAGGGCTGCAAATAAGTTTTAATCCAAATTTAGGAGTTAATAAAATTTACGAGCTTTTCAACACGATTATATTGCAAACACTCGATTTCTGTACATTTTACTCAGTTAAAATTCTAACGGGTACATTGTTCGGCCTATTTAGACCCGCTCGTCCGAATCCTCTACAAAAAGTGCTGCAAAATAAGTTTTAATCCAAATTTATGAGTTCATATAATTGATTACGAGGTTTTCAACACGATTATGTTGCAATCACTTGATTTCCGTACTTTTTACTCAGTTGAAATTCGAATGTGTCCATTGTTCAGCCCATTTCGACCCGCTCGTCCGAAACCTCTACAAAAAGGGCTGCAAAATAAGATTTAATCCAAATTTAGGAGTTAATAAAATTGATTACGAGCTTTTCAACATGATTATATTGCAAACACTCGATTTCTGTACTTTTTACTCAGTTACAATTCTAACAGGTCCATTGTTCGGCCCATTTAGACCCGCTCGTCCGAAACATCTACAAAAAGGGCTGCAAAATAAGTTTTAATCCAAATTTAGAAGTTTATATAATTGATTACGAGCTTTTCAACACGATTATATTGCAAAACTCGATTTTTGTACTTTTTACTCATTTAAAATTCTAACGGATCCATTGTTCGACCCATTTAGACCCGCTCATCCGAAATCGCTACAAAAAAGACCGCAAAACAAGTTAGAATCAAATTTTAGGAGTTCATATTATTGATTAAGAGCTTTTCAACGCGATTATATTTCAAAAACTCGATTTCTGAACTTTTTACTCAGTTAAAATTCTAACGGGTCCATTGTTCGGCCCATTTAGACCCTCTCGTTCGAAACCTCTACAAAAAAGACCGCAAAACAAGTTAGAATAAAATTTTAGGAGTTCATATAATTGATTACGAGCTTTTCAACACAATTATATTGCAAAAACTCGATTTCTTTACTTTTTACTCTGTTAAAATTCTAACGGGTCCATTGTTCGGCCCATTTAGACCTACTTGTCTGAAACCTCTACAAAAGGGTTGCAAAATAAGTTTTAATCCAAATTTAGGAGTTCATACAATTGATTACAAGCTTTTCAACACGATTATATTGCAAAAACTCGATTTCTGTACTTTTTACTCCGTAAAATTCTAACGGGTCCATTGTTCGGCCCATTTAGACCCGTTCGTCCGAAACCTCAACAAAAAAGACCGCAAAATAAGTTAGAATCTAATTTTACAAGTTCATATAATTGATTACGAGCTTTTCAACAAGATTATATTGCAAAAACTCGATTTTTATAGTTTTTACACAGTTAAAATTCTAATGAGTCCATTGTTCTGCCAATTTAGACCCGCTCGTCCGAAACCTCTACAAAAAGGGATGCAAAATAAGATTTAATCCAAATTCTGGAGTTCTTAAAATTGATTACGAGCTTTTCAACATGATTATATTGCAAACACTTGATTTCAGTACTTTCTACTCAGTTACAATTCTAACGGGTCCATTGTTCGGCCCATTTAGACCAGCTCGTCCGAAACTCCTAAATTTAAATTTAAATTTAAATCAATATTATCCTATCCTTTTTCGGATTATATTTGCATTTAAATTTAAATCAATATTATCCTATCCTTTTTCGGATTATCCACACCTCTCACATTTCGAATTTTCTTCTCATTTCATTGAGACTTACCGACTTTATATATTAATCTTTGGTCCATTTTTCACACTTTATGCGAGCCAATACAACTATGTGACACTTACATCCAACCTAGAGCACTCTCTTTTGCTACAACGTCCTCAGACGTACAAACAAACCCTCATGGCCTCCACAGACTCTTTTCTCTCCCGTTTTGACAACCTCCAATTTACGGCAGAGGAAAAAAACGTGATATGTGCACCCGCCTCCACGAAGGTCGTTCCCCTCGATGACTACAAGTCGTCTCTCATCGGGAAACTTTTCAACACCAAAGACTTTGATGAGACTGCTTTGGTGCGCCTTTTCACCGCTGTATGGAGAGAGGATAAACTTTCATCGGTAATGACTCTAGGCTCTGGTTATTTTCTTTTTAAGTTTGAAACTAAAGCCTGCAGGGATGACGTTCTAAAACGAGGGCCATGGACCTTCAAGAAAGATTGGCTTGCACTCTTACCTGTCCAGCCAAAACTTACCATCAAGGGCTACAGATACGACCAGATGAGAATCTAGGTGAGAATACATAGGGTGCCAATAGCCATGATGACTGGCGTTGTAGTGGCTAATGTCACCGGACGAACCATTGGAAGTGGGATTGGTGCAGTCATAGGGACAGACTCCCGTCAGTCGGATGAGGGGAATATGACCGAATTCCTCCGTGTCCTGGTTATTATCGATGTACATCAGCCGCTGCGTCGGTTTGTAGCTGTACAGATTGAGGAGGATGAAGGCCCTCAAATGTTGACAATTCAATATGAGAAACTACCGACTTTCTGTCACGGGTGTGGCATTTTATGCCATCTTAAAGCCACTTGTGCGGAATTCAAGGATGACAAAACGGAACCCCAACAGTATGGAGACTGGCTACGTGCCCCTGCTCCAAAGAAAAAGTCGAAAATAACAACCCGAGGCCGGGTTAGTTATTTTGAGCCAGCTGGCCCATCAACCAAGCCCTCGATGGCTACCACCGGTACACCATTCTTTCTATATATTTCCTCATTATGGGATTGGATCATCTCTTCTCCTTTTCTTTATGCATTGCATGTTGCATGCATTTTTATAAAAATCACACTCGATTTTTACCATTTTTTCACCTCTTCCCAGGTGCAGGACCATCAACGAAGAAACCAGCCACAGCCGGTATCTTTAAATAATTTTTCTGCACTTGTAGATATTTATAATACATTTTTCTTAGTAGGAATGTTTTCTACTATTTATCCTCACTGTTATCTCCTTCATTTTTGCTCCACAGGACCAGATCGAAAGGGGAAATTGGTGGCTGTTGCTGATGCCGCCTCAGCCACAAAGATGTCGGATGCTGCAGCCTTTGAACCGATGGAAGAAACTACTGATGGGCCCATAGCTGCTGACGCTGTTAAGGCCACCGATGCTACAGCACCTACGGGTGCGGAAGCGCTGCTGGAGCAGACGGACCCAGTCGCCCCTACTGTCCCTAATGCGCCGATGGCGGATGCGGGGAGCGATCCCAACACTGGAGGTATTTCAATCGAACCTCTCGATGTGGCCCCCTTGCTGTTATACATGTTGATGCCGTATCAGCCAACACTGGAGCTCCCAACACTGCCCAAGCCGCAGGGATTGATGATGCATCATCCACCCCGCCCGACAAACGGTTTGTGTTGATTGATGGTGAAGGCTTCCCGGTGCCCACTGCAGTGCCTGCCAAATCTACTACTGCTGGTCACGGCAGCAATGCTTATGCCAATCCGGATTTTGAGGATTGGCTTGCTACTACATCGAGCCCACCGAAGGGTACCACCGAACCTCGTAAGGCAAAGCGCAGCCCTCCCTTGGCTGCACCCACAACGGCTAAGCGCCCACGCACCTCACCAAAGGTTTCAACACGGCCGGCAAAACCTGGAGCAGCACCAACTGAAAAGACTACTAAACACACTAAAGCTAGGATGAGCAGCAAAATCTCTTCGGAGGCGGTTGATATTCAACCCCGCCGAGAGAAATGAGGCTCTTGTGCTGGAACTGCCGTGGGCTTGGTTCACCAGAGGCAGCTCGAGGGCTTGTTTCACTGGTCCGAAAATTAGAACCTTCAATTATTTTTTTATCTGAGACTCGGTTGTTTAATTTTAATTTTGAACGTTTAAAACTTTCTCTAGAAATGACGGGCTGCTTCCATGTGAAAAGCAACCCAACTTGCTCTGGTTTGATATTGCTTTGGAATAATAATATGACTATGGATCTTTTATCGTATTCTGATCGTCACATTGACTCCACTATAACATCTTCTGATGATTGCTTTCGATTCACCGACATCTATGGGTACGCAGAAACTAGCATGAAATATAAAACATGGGAACTCATAGACTCTCTTCGTAACAATTCCCCATTGCCTTGGCTAATTGGTGGGGACCTAAACGACATTTTATCCGACTCTGAAAAACAAGGCGGATGTCGTAGACCGCAATCACAAATCACCAATTTTAGAGATTGCCTTGCCCGTAATAGGATTTTTGATTGCAAACCATGCTCGGGATGGTTCACTTGGTCGCGAACGGGGCCAAATGTCACACCCGTTTGTGAACGAATGGATAGATACCTTGCATGTTCTGCATGGCTCAATGCCCACTTAACATTCCAATGTAGGAATGTTTTCTCTCCAGATTCCGATCACTATGTCATTCTCCTGGATACCACACGTGCTACACCTCGTGAGGACCGCGCCCAGCATGATGATGATCATTTTCAATTCGAGTCTTGCTGGGCAAAGGACCCATCATGTATTAACGCTTTTCACCAAGCATGGTCAAATGCGTCGGGCACCCTCCTTGACAAATTGACCGTTGTTGGGAACCACTTACATGACTGGCAAACGACTCGTCGTTTCAACTCCAACAACCGCATCACTGAGCTTCAACGTAAGATCAATTCTTATATGCATAGACGACAGCTGTCACCCGACATGCTGCTCAATCTACGAGATGCAAAATTGGAATTGAGACGCCTTCTGGATGCAAGGGAAGCCTACTGGGCCCAGCGTTCTCGTGTTACCTGGCTATCGCAAGGGGACAAGAACACTTCCTTCTTCCATGCCAGAGCGTCTAAACGCAGGAAAAAGAACACTATACGTGGTCTCTTTGATGTAGACCAAACATGGTATACCGAGAAGACTGAGCTTCTTCGGATTATTTCCAGGGTTTGTTTACATCATCTAGTCCGACTTCCTCTCCACTTCTGCTGGAACACATTAGCCCAGTTGTTAATGCTGAAATGAACGACTCGTTGCTTCGACCCTTCACTGAAGACGAGGTAATCACAGCTTTCTGGGATATCGGCCCCAGGAAAGCTCCGGGTTTTGATGGCTTCCCTAGTAGTTTCTATAGGCAATACTGGGATGTCATTGGACCTGAATTCGTCCAACTTTGTTTGCGTCTTTTACGTGGGGAAGAGGACATGGCAACGGTTAACAAAGCAATTATTGTCCTCATTCCGAAGGTGCCTGACGCTTCAAACATGCGTCAATTTCAGTCGATCAGTTTATGCACTGTCATTTACAAAACCATCGACAAGGTTCTTGTGAATCGACTCAAACCTATCTTACCATCTTGTATCAGTGATGCGCAAGCCGCTTTTGTTAGTGGCAGGAACATCACTGACAATATTCTAATTGCACATGAACTAGTTCATACCCTCCATACTAATAACGCTTCGATCTATCAAGGGGCTGCCTTGAAGCTAGACATAGAGAAGGCATTCGATAAGGTCGAATGGTCTTTTCTTAAAGATGTGATGCTACGTATGGGATTTGCGCCCGATTGGGTACAGTTACTACTCCGTTGTGTATCAACTGTTTCATTCTCAGTCCGTCTTAATGGCACTCTATCCCACGAGTTCTTTCCGACTAGGGGTATCCGGCAAGGCGACCCTCTCTCGCCTTTCCTCTTCTTAATATGCTCCCAAGGGCTTTCAGCGGCCCTTGAGGCCGAACAGCAAGCGGGACGACTCGTTGGATTACAGGCCAATCGGCGTGGGCCGAGGATTAATCATCTGCTCTTTGCGGACGACAGTATTGTCTTTGTCCGTAATTGCCCAACGGAAATAGAGCGATTGAAGGAGATTCTTCGTTTGTATGAATCATCCTCAGGACAATCAGTCAACTTTTCTAAGTCGACTGCCTTTTGTAGCTCTTCCTGCTCGACTGACTTCTCACAAGCCCTTCAGCATACTCTTGGAATCTGTTTGGTTGACGACCCTGGAACTTATCTGGGGGTCCCTCTTCTCGTTGGGAGAAACCGAACGACTAGTCTTGGGTTTATTCGAGACAAAGTCAATTCACGCATGGCTAAATGGGATACTAACTTGCTTTCATATAGTGGGCGTGAAGTTCTAATAAAATCAGTGGCGCAAGCTTTACCTCAGTACGTCATGTCGTGCTATTTGCTTCCGCAAAACATTGTGGACGACGCAACACGCTCCATTCGCCGTTACTGGTGGTCGGGCAGGAGTAACAAAAAAGGATGGCCAATGCTTTCCTGGAATACTATGTGTACACCCAAAGCCGTCGGGGGTATGGGCTTCCGCGACTTACGGGACTTTAATATTGCTCTTCTTGGGAAGCAAATCTTGCGACTGATTCACTCGCCTGATTCCCTGCTTGCAAGAGTCCTGCGATCATGCTATTACCCCTCCGGCAATATTCTGGATGCAAAGGCTGACCAACGCGCCTCATTTGCTTGGCGAGGTATATGGCAAGCCTTGCAACGCTTGCAGTCCGGCTTTTTCTGGAGGCCGGGTGTTGATAGTCGTATACGTATCCATCGTGATCACTGGGGTGGGTCAGCTGGTCTCTCCTTCTTTGGTAATTATCAGGATAACGAGGAGATACCCTTGCGCTGCGGAGATTTTATGATCCGACATCACAATTCTTGGGACGAAAATAAAGTTCGTCAATACTTTGACGAGGATGATGCTGCCAACATATTGCACGTACCGATATCTAATGTACGTCGTGATACTTTACTATGGAGTTTTCATGATACTAACATATATACTGTACGCTCCGGCTACCTATTCTTACATAGGCCCCCTCGGCCCCTTGAGCGTCCGAGTCCACTCTGGAAGATCATTGCTAAGTCTAATACACTTCTGAAGGTTCGCACCTTTGGATGGCGGGTAGGACGGGGTGCATTACCCACTGGTGACCGGCTTGCGGCTATTGGACTGGGCACTGGCATGTGCCCGTTCTGTCCATTGATTCTTGAAACTGCGACTCACGCATTCCAGGACTGTCCGGGCGCTGCCGAGGTGCTCGGCCTTGTCGGCTTCCCCGGTGCATTTCGCAGCAGCACAGCCACCTCGGTTCCCCTCTGGCTAGAACAGGGAGATATGCTTCTATCTCGCGCACAATTTGATCTCCTCCTGACTACCTTGTGGAATCTTTGGAACAGGAGGAATGATTGGGTCCATTCTCAGCGATTACAGCCCCCTTGGCTTACTCTGATGAACTTCCATGACCTACTCCGCGACTACTTCTCGGCCAACTCAGACAATACCACGACGCGGCAGCAGACGGAGACAGCACTTTCCCAACCTGTATGGAGACCGCCACGGCTGTAACGATCAAAATCAATGTCGATGGCGCTTTCAACCCAACTACAGGATCCGCTGGCATTGGCATAGTGGCTCGTGACGCCACTGGTGCTATCTTGCTCGGACGGGCTATTTACTTGGACGCTACCGCAGATTCTACATCAGCGGAACTTCACGCTATCACCGATGGTGTCAAACTCGGTGCAGATGTTGGATGGCAACGGTTTCTTCTTGAGTCGGATGCGGCCCTGCTGGTCAATCGGCTACGTCACGCCGGCGAGGATGCCTCCACCCTTCAGCGGCAGATTCAGACCACTAGATCTTTCCTTGATACTGTACCTGGTTTTAGTTTACTTTATGTACCGCGCCCAGCTAATGTTTTAGCTCACTATGTAGCCAATTGGGTCCTTCAATTTAAATCCTCTTTGTATTTCGGGTCGGGCTTGCCCGATGCTCTGCGAACATTTGTACCGGTTGTTCACCAACCACCATGATTTATAATATATTTTGGGCACTCTTTTCCCCTCTTAGGACCTTTGTTGGGCCAGCCCAGTAAGGATTAGTGGGGTTTTTAATAAGGCCCTTTCCTCAAAAAAAATTCTAACGGGTCCATTGTTCGGCCCATTTAGACCCTCTTGTCCGAAACCTCTACAAAAAAGACCGCAAAATAAGTTAGAATCAAATTTTAGGAGTTCATATAATTGATTACGAGCTTTTCAACACGATTATATTGCAAAAACTCGATTATTGTACTTTTTACTCAGTTAAAATTCGAACGGGTCCATTGTTCAGCCCATTTAGACCCGCTCATCTGAAACCTCTACAAAAGGGTTGCAAAACAAGTTTTAATCCAAATTTAGGAGTTCATACAATTGATTACGAGCTTTTCATCACGATTATATTGCAAAAACTTGATTTCTGTACTTTTTACTCAGTTAAAATTCTAACAGGTCCATTGTTCGGCCCATTTAGACCCGCTCGTCTTAAACCTCAACAAAAAAGACCACAAAATAAGTTAGAATCAAATTTTAGAGGTTCGTATAATTGATTACGAGATTTTCAACACAATTATATTGTAAAAACTCGATTTCTGTACTTTTTACTCTTTTAAAATTCTAACGGGCCCAATGCTCGGCCCATTTAGACCCGCTCGTCTGAAACCTCTACAAAAGGGTTGCAAAATTAGTTTTAATCAAAATTTAGGAGTTCATACAATTATTTACGAGCTTTTCAACAGGATTATATTGCAAAAACTTGATTTCTGTAGTTTTTACACAGTTAAAATTCTAACAGGTCCATTGTTCGGCCCATTTAGACCCGCTCGTCCGAAACCTCAACAAAAAAGACCGCAAAATAAGTTAGAATCAAATTTTAGGATTTCATATAATTGAGTACGAGCTTTTTAACACGATCATATTGCAAAAAACTCGATTATTGTACTTTTTACTCAGTTAAAATTCTAACGGGTCCATTGCTCGGCCCATTTAGAACCGCTCGTCCGAAACCTCTACAAAAAGGGCTGCAAAATAAGATTTAATCCAAATTTAGGAGTTCATAAAATTGATTACGAGCTTTTCAACATGATTATATTGCAAACACTCGATTTCTGTACTTATTACTCAGTTACAATTCTAACGAGTCAATTGTTCGGCCGATTTAGACCAGCTCGTTCGAAACCTCTACAAAAGTGTTGCAAAATAAGTTTTATTCAAATTTAGGAGTTCATACAATTAATTACGAGCTTTTCAACACGATTATATTGCAAAAACTCGATTTTTGTACTTTTTATATAGTTAAAATTCTAACGGGTCCATTGTTCGGCCCATTTAGACCCGCTCGTTCGATACCTCTACAAAAGGGCTGCAAAATAAGTTTTAATCCAAATTTAGGAGTTCATATAAATGATTACGAGCTTTTCAACACGATTATATTGCAAAAACTTGATTTCTATACTTTTTACTAAGTTAAAATTCTAACGGGTCCATTTTTCGGCCCATTTAGACCTGCTTGTCCGAAACCTCTACAAATAAAACCACAAAACAAGTATTAATCAAATTTTAGGGGTTCATATAATTGATTATGAGCTTTTCAACGCGATTATATTGCAAAAACTCGATTTCCGTACTTTTTACTCTGTTAAAATTTCTAACGGGTCCATTGTTCGTCCCATTTAGACCCGCTCGTCCGAAACCTCTACAAAAGGGTTGCATAATAAGTTTTAATCCAAGTTTAGGAGTTCATACAATTGATTACGAGCTTTTCAACAAGATTATATTGCAAAAACTCGATTTCTGTACTTTTTACTCAGTTGAAATTCTAATGGGTCCATTGTTCGGCCCATTTAGACTCGCTTGTCCGAAACCTTTACAAAGAAGACCGTAAAATAAGTTAGAATCAAATTTTAGGAGTTCATATAATTGATTACGAGCTTTTCAACACGATTATATTGCAAAAACTCGATTACTGTACTTTTTACTCTTTTAAAATTCGAACGAGTCCATTATTCAGCCCATTTAGACCGGCTCATCCGAAACCTTGACAATAGGGTTGCAAAATAAGTTTTAATCCTTATTTAGGAGTTCATACAATTGATTACGAGCTTTTCAACACGATTATATTGCAAAAACTCGATTTCTATACTTTTTATACAGTTAAAATTCTAACGGACCCATTGTTCGGCCCATTTAGACCCGCTCGTCCGAAACCTCAACAAAAAAGACCGCAAAATAAGTTAGAATCAAATTTTAGGAGTTCATATAATTGATTACGAGCTTTTCAACACGATTATATTGCAAAAACTCAATTAATGTACTTTTTATTCAGTTAAAATTCTAACGAGTCCATTGTTCGACCCATTTAAATCCGCTCGTCCGAAACCTCTACAAATAAAACCACAAAACAAGTATTAATCAAATTTTAGGGGTTCATATAATTGATTATGAGCTTTTCAACGCGATTATATTGCAAAAACTCGATTTTCGTACTTTTTACTTTGTTAAAATTCTAACGGGTCCATTGTTCGTCCCATTTAGACCCGCTCGTCCGAAACCACTACAAATGGGTTGCATAATAAGTTTTAATCCAAATTTAGGAGTTCATACAATTGATTACGAGCTTTTCAATAAGATTATATTGCAAAAACTCGATTTCTGTACTTTTTACTCAGTTGAAATTCTAATGGGTCCATTGTTCGGCCCATTTAGACCCGTTTGTCCGAAACCTTTACAAAAAAGACCGTAAAATAAGTTAGAATCAAATTTTAGGAGTTCATATAATTGATTACGAGCTTTTCAACACGATTATATTGCAAAAACTCGACTACTGTACTTTTTATTCTTTTAAAATTCGAACGGGTCCATTGTTCAGCCCATTTAGACCGGCTCATCTGAAACCTTGACAAAAGGGTTGCAAAATAAGTTTTAATCCAAATTTATGAGTTCATACAATTGATTACGAGCTTCTCAACACGATTATATTGCAAAAACTCGATTTCTGTACTTTTTATACAGTTAAAATTCTAACGGGTCCATTGTTCGGCCCATTTAGACCCGCTCGTCCGAAACCTCAACAAAAAAGACAGCAAAATAAGTTAGAATCAAATTTTAGGAGTTCATATAATTGATTACGAGCTTTTCAACACGATTATATTGCAAAAACTTGATTACTGTACTTTTTATTTAGTTAAAATTCTAACGAGTCCATTGTTCGGCCCATTTAGACCCGCTCGTCCGAAACCACTACAAAAAGGGATGAAAAATAAGATTTAATCCAAATTTAGGAGTTCATACAATTGATTACGAGCTTTTCAACACGATTATATTGCAAAAACTCGATTTCTGTACTTTTTACACAGTTAAAATTCTAACGGGTCCATTGTTCGGCCCATTTAGACCCGCTCGTCCGATACCTCTACAAAAAGTGCTGCAAAATAATTTTTAATGCAAATTTAGGAGTTCATATAATTGATTACGAGCTTTTCGACACGATTATATTGCAAAAATTTGATTTCTGTACTTTTTACTAAGTTAAAATTCTAACAGGTCCATTTTTCGGCCCATTTAGACCCGCTCGTCCGAAACCTCTACAAAAAAGACCACAAAACAAGTTTTAATCAAAATTTAGGAGTTCATATAATTGATTATGAGCTTTTCAACGCGATTATATTGAAAAAACTAGATTTCCGTACTTTTTACTCTGTTAAAATTCTATCGGGTCCATTGTTCGGCCCATTTAGACCCGCTCGTCCGAAACCTCTACAAAAGGGATGCAAAATAAGTTTTAATCCAAATTTAGGAGTTCATATGATTGATTACGAGCTTTTCAACACGATTATATTGCAAAAACTCGATTTCTGTACTTTTTACTCAGTTGAAATTCTAATGGGTCCATTGTTCGGCCCATTTAGACTCGCTCGTCCGAAACCTCTACAAAAAGGTTGCAAAATAAGTTTTAATCAAAATTTAGGACTTCATATAATTGATTACGAGCTTTCCAACACGGTTATATTGCAAAAACTCAATTTCTAAACTTTTGACTTAGTTAAAATTCAAATGGGTCCATTGTTCGGCCAATTTAGACCCGCTCGTCTGAAACCTCTACAAAAAAGACCGCAAAATAAGTTATAATCAAATTTTAGGAGTTTATATAATTGATTACGAGCTTTTCAACACGATTATATTGTAAAAACTCAACTTCTGTACTTTTTACTCAGTTAAAATTCTAATGGGTCCATTTTACGGCCCATTTAGACCCGCTCGTCCGAAACCTCTACAAAAAAGACCGCAAAATAAGTTATAATCAAATTTTAGGAGTTCATATATTTAATTAGGAGCTTTTCAACACGATTATATTACAAAAACTCAATTTCTGTACTTTTTCCTACGTTAAAATTCTAACAGGTCCATTGTTTGGCCCATTTACAACCGCTCGTCTAAAACCTTACAAAAAGGAGCGCAAAATAAGTTTTAATCAAAATTTAGGTGTTCGTATAATTTATTACAAGCTTTTCAACACAATTATATTGCAAAACCTCGATTTCTGAACTTTTTACTAAGTTAAAATTCTAACGGGTCCATTGTTCGGCCCATTTAGACTCGCTCGTCCGAAACCTCTACAAAAGGGTTGCTAAATAAGTTTTAATTCAAATTCAGGAGTTTATACGATTGATTACGAGCTTTTCAACACGATTATATTGCAAAAACTCGATTTCTGTACTTTTTACTCAGTTAAAATTCTAACGGGTCCATTGTTCGGCCCATTTAGACCCGCTCGTCCGAAACCTCTACAAAAAAGACCACAAAACAAGTTTTAATCAAATTTTAGGAGTTAATATAATTGATTATGAGCTTTTCAACACGATTATATTGCAAAAACTCGATTTTCCTACTTTTTACTCTGTTAAAATTCTAACGGGTCCATTGTTCGGCCCATTTAGACTCGCTCGTCCGAAACCTCTACAAAAGGGTTGCAAAATAAGTTTTAATCCAAATTCAGGAGTTTATACAATTGATTTCGAGCTTTTCAACACGATTATATTGCAAAAACTCAATTTTCCTACTTTTTACTTTGTTAAAATTCTAACGGGTCCATTGTTCGGCCCATTTAGACTCGCTCGTCCGTAACCTCTACAAAAAAGACCGCAAAACAAGTTAGAATCAAACTTTAGGAGTTCATATAATTGATTACGAGCTTTTCAACATGATTATATTGCAAAAATTTAGACCCGCTCGTCCGTAACCTCTACAAAAAAGACCCGCTCATCCGAAACCTCTACAAAAGGGTTCCAAAATAAGTTTTAATCCAAATTTAGGAGTTCATACAATTTATTACGAGCTTTTCAACACTATTATATTGCAAAAACTCGATTTTTGTAGTTTTTACTCAGTTAAAATTCTAACGGGTCCATTATTCGGCCCATTTAGACCCGCTCATCCGAAACCTCTACAAAAGGGTTGCAAAATAAGTTTTAATCCAAATTTAGGAGTTCATACAATTGATTACGAGCTTTTCAACACTATTATATTGCAAAATCTCGATTTTTGTAGTTTTTACTCAGTTAAAATTCTAACGGGTCCTTTGTTCGCCCCATTTAGACCCGCTCGTTCGAAACATCAACAAAAAAGACCGCAAAATATGTTAGAATCAAATTTTAGGAGTTCATATAATTGATTACAAGCTTTTCAACACGATTATATTGCAAAAATTCAATTTCTGTACTTTTTACTCAATAAAAATTCTAATGGGCTTTCTTCAAAAAAATTCTAACAGGTCCATTATTCGGCCCATTTAGAACCGCTCGTCCAATACCAATACAAAAAGGGCTGCAAAATAAGTTTTAATCCAAATTTAGGAGTTCATATAATTAATTACGAGCTTTTCAACACGATTATATTGCAAAAACGTAATTTTTGTACTTTTTACTGGGTTAAAATTCTAACGGGTCCATTGTTCGGCCCATTTAGACCCGCTCGTCCGAAACCTTTACAAAAAAGACCGCAAAATAAGTAAGAATCAAATTTTAGAAGTTCATATAATTGATTACGAGCTTTTCAACACGATTATATTGCAAAAACTTGATTATTGTACTTTTTACTCGGTTAAAATTGTAACGGGTCCATTGTTCGGCCCATTTAGACTCGCTCGTCCGAAACCTTAAAAAAAGTACCGCAAAGTAAGTTTTAATCGAAATTTAGGAGTTCATATAATTGATTACGAGCTTTTCAACACGATTATATTGCAAAAATTCGATTTCTGTACTTTTTACTAAGTTAAAATTCTAACGGGTCCATTGTTCTGCCCATTTAAACCCGCTCGTCCGAAACCTCTACAAAAAGGACCGCAAAATAAGTTTTAATCGAAATTTTCGAGTTCATATAATTGATTACGAGCTTTTCAACACGATTGTATTGCAAAAACTCGATTTCTGTACTTTTTACTCAGTTAAAATTCTAACGGGTCCATTGTTCGGCCCATTTAGACCCGCTTGTCCGAAACCTTTACAAAAAAGACCGCAAAATAAGTTAGAATTAAATTTTAGGAGTTCATATAATTGATTACGAGCTTTTCAACACGATTATATTGCAAAAACTCGATTATTGTACTTTTTACTCAGTTAAAATTCGAACGGGTCCATTGTTCAACCCATTTAGACCCGCTCATCTGAAACCTCTACAAAAGGGTTGCAAAATAAGTTTTAATCCAAATTTAGGAGTTTATACAATTGATTACGAGCTTTTCAGTACGATTATATTGCAAAAACTCAATTTCTGTAGTTTTTACACTGTTAAAATTCTAACAGGTCCATTGTTCGACCCATTTAGATCCGCTCGTCCGAAACCTCAACAAAAAAGACCTCAAAATAAGTTAGAATCAAATTTTAGACGTTCGTATAATTGATTACGAGCTTTTCAACACAATTATATTGCAAAAACTCGATTACCGTACATTTTACTCAGTTAAAATTCTAACGGGTCCATTGTTAGGCCCATTTAGACCCGCTCGTCCGAAACCTCTACAAAAAGGGCTTCAAAATAAGATTTAATCCAAATTTAGGAGTTCATAAAATTAATTACGAGTTAAAATTCTAACGGGTCCAGTATTCGGCCCATTTAGACCATCTCGTCTGAAACCTCTACAAAAGGGTTGCAAAATAAGTTTTATCCAAATTTAAGAGTTCATACAATTGATTACGAGCTTTTCAACACGATTATATTGCAAAAACTCGATTTCTGTACTTTTTACACAGTCAAAATTCTAACGGGTCCATTGTTCGGCCCCTTTAGACCCGCTCGTCCGAAACCTCTACAAAAAGGACTGCAAAATAAGTTTTAATCCAAATTTAGGAGTTCATATAATTTATTACGAGCTTTTCAGCACGATTATATTGCAAAAACTCGATTTCTGTACTTTTTACTAAGTTAAAATTCTAACGGGTCCATTGTTCGGCCCATTTTACCCGCTCGTCCGAAACCTTTACAAAAAAGAACACAAAACAAGTTTTAATCAAATTTTAGGAGTTCATATAATTGATTATGAGCTTTTCAACGAGATTATATTGCAAAAACTCGATTTCCGTACTTTTTACTCTGTTAAAATTCTAACGGGTCCATTGTTCGGCCCATTTAGACCCGCTCGTCCTAAACCTCTACAAAAGGGTTGCAAAATAAGTTTAAATCCAAATTTAGGAGTTCATACAATTGATTACGAGCTTTTCGACACGATTATATTGCAAAAACTCGATTTTTGTACTTTTTACTCAGTTAAAATTCTAATGGGTCCGTTGTTCAGCCCATTTAGACCCGCTTGTCCGAAACCTTTACAAAAAAGACCGCAAAATAAGTTAGAATCAAATTTTAGGAGTTCATATAATTGATTAAAAGCTTTTCAACACGATTATATTGCAAAACTCAATTACTGTACTTTTTTCTCAATTAAAATTCGAACGAGTCCATTATTCAGCCCATTTAGGCCCACTCATCTGAAACCTCTACAAAAGGGTTGCAAAATAAGTTTTAATCAAAATTTAGGAGTTCATACAATTATTTATGAGCTTTTCAACACGATTATATTGCAAAAACTCGATTTCTGTAGTTTTTACATAGTTAAAATTCTAACGGGTCCATTGTTCGGCCCATTTAGACCCGCTCGTCCGAAACCTCAACAAAAAAGACCGCAAAATAAGTTAGAATCAAATTTTAGGAGTTCATATAATTGATTACGAGCTTCTCAACATGATCATATTGCAAAAACTAGATTATTGTACTTTTTACTCAGTTAAAATTCTAACGGGTCCATTGTTCGGCCCATTTAGACCCGCTCGTCCGAAACCTCTACAAAAAGGGTTGCAAAATAAGATTTAATCCAAATTTAGGAGTTCATAAAATTGATTACGAGCTTTTCAACATGATTATATTGCAAACACTCGATTTCTGTACTTTTTACTTAGTTACAATTCTAACAGGTCCATTGTTCGGCCCATTTAGACCAGCTCATTCGAAACCTCTACAAAAGGGTTGCAAAATAAGTTTTATTCAAATTTAGGAGTTCATACAATTAATTACGAGCTTTTCAACACGATTATATTGCAAAAACTCGATTTCTGTACTTTTTACACAATTAAAATTCTAACGGGTCTATTGTTCGGCCCATTTAGACCCGCTCGTCCGATACCTCTACAAAAAGGGCTGCAAAATAAGTTTTAATCAAAATTTAGGAGTTCATATAATTGATTACGAGCTTTTCAACACGATTATATTGCAAAAACTTGATTTCTATACTTTTTACTAAGTTAAAATTCTAACGGGTCCATTTTTCGGCCCATTTAGACCCGCTCGTCCGAAACCTCTATAAAAAAAGACCACAAAACAAGTTTTAATCAAATTTTAGGAGTTCATATAATTGATTATTAGCTTTTCAACATGATTATATTGCAAAAACTCGATTTCCGTACTTTTTACTCTGTTAAAATTCTAACGGGTCCATTGTTTGGCCCATGTAGACCCGCTCGTCCGAAACCTCTACAAAAGGAATGCAAAATTAGTTTTAATCCAAATTTAGGAGTCATACAATTGATTACGAGCTTTTCAACACGATTATATTGCAAAAACTCGATTACTATACTTTTTACTCAGTTAAAATTCGAACGGGTCCATTGTTTAGCCCATTTAGACCCGCTCATCTGAAACATTTACAAAAGGGTTGTAAAATAAGTTGCAATCCAAATTTAGGAGTTCATGCAATTGATTACGAACTTTTCAACACGATTATATTGCAAAAACTCGATATCTGTATTTTTTACACAGTTAAAATTCTAACGGGTCCATTATTCGGCCCATTTAGACCCGCTCGTCCGAAATCTCAACAAAAAAGACTGCAAAATAAGTTAGAATCAAATTTTAGGAATTCATATAATTGATTACGACCTTTTCAACATGATTATATTGCAAAAACTCAATTACTGTACTTTTAACTCAGTTAAAATTTTAACGGGTCCATTATTCGGCCCATTTAGACCCGCTCGTCCGAAACCTCTACAAAAAGGGCTGCAAATAAGTTTTAATCCAAATTTAGGAGTTAATAAAATTGATTACGAGCTTTTCAACACGATTATATTGCAAACACACGATTTCTGTACTTTTTACTCAGTTAAAATTCTAACGGGTCCATTGTTCGGCCCATTTAGACCCGCTCGTCCGAATCCTCTACAAAAAGTGCTGCAAAATAAGTTTTAATCCAAATTTATGAGTTCATATAATTGATTACGAGGTTTTCAACACGATTATGTTACAAACACTTGATTTCCGTACTTTTTACTCAGTTGAAATTCGAACGTGTCCATTGTTTAGCCCATTTCGACCCGCTCGTCCGAAACATCTACAGAAAGGGCTGCAAAATAAGATTTAATCCAAATTTAGGAGTTCATATAACTGATTACGAGCTTTTCAACAGGTTTATATTGCACACTATATTTCTGTACTTTTTACTCAGTTACAATTCTAACAGGTCCATTGTTCGGCCCATTTAGACCCGCTCGTCCGAAACATCTACAAAAGGGCTGCAAAATAAGTTTTAATCCAAATTTAGAAGTTTATATAATTGATTACGAGCTTTTCAACACGATAATATTGCAAAACTCGATTTTTGTACTTTTTACTCATTTAAAATTCTAACGGATCCATTGTTCGACCCATTTAGACCCTCTCGTCCGAAACCTCTACAAAAAAGACCGCAAAACAAGTTAGAATAAAATTTTAGGAGTTCATATAATTGATTACGAGCTTTTCAACACAATTATATTGCAAAAACTCGATTTTTGTACTTTTTACTCTGTTAAAATTCTAACGGGTCCATTGTTCGGCCCATTTAGACCCGCTCGTCTGAAACCTCTACAAAGGGTTGCAAAATAAGTTTTTAATCCAAATTTAGGAGTTCATACAATTGATTACAAGCTTTTCAACACGATTATATTGCAAAAACACGATTTTTGTACTTTTTACTCCGTTAAAATTCTAACGGGTCTATTGTTCAGCCCATTTAGGCCCGCTCATCTGAAACCTCTACAAAAGGGTTGCAAAATAAGTTTTAATCAAAATTTAGGAGTTCATACAATTATTTATGAGCTTTTCAACCTGATTATATTGCAAAAACTCGATTTCTGTAGTTTTTACACAGTTAAAATTCTAACGGGTCTATTGTTAAGCCAATTTAGACCCGCTCGTCAGAAACATCTACAAAAAGGGCTGTAAAATAAGATTTAATCCAAATTCTGGAGTTCTTAAAATTGAATACGAGCTTTTCAACATGATTATATTGCAAACACTCGATTTCAGTACTTTCTACTCAGTTACAATTCTAACGGGTCCATTGTTCGGCCTATTTAGACCAGCTCGTCTGAAACCTCTACAGAAGGGTTGCAAAATAAGTTTTTATCCAAATTTAGGAGTTCATACAATTGATTACGAGCTTTTCAACACGATTATATTGCAAAAACACAATTTCTATACTTTTTACACAGTTAAAATTCTAACGGGTCCATTGTTCATCCCATTTAGACCCGCTCGTCCGAAACCTCTACAAAAGGGTTTCAAAATAAGTTTTAATCCAAATTTAGGAGTTCATACAATTAATTACGAGCTTTTCAACACGATTATATTGCAAAAATACGATTTCTGTACTTTTTACTAAGTTAAAATTCTAACGGGTCCATTCTTCGGCCCATTTAGTCCCGCTCGTCCGAAACCTCTACAAAAAGACCACAAAACAAGTTTTAATCAAATTTTAGGAGTTCATATAATTGATTATGAGCTTTTCAACGCGATTATATTGCAAAAACTCGATTTCCGTACTTTTTACTCTGTTAAAATTCTAACGGGTCCATTGTTCTGCCCATTTAGACCCGCTCGTCCGAAACCTCTACAAAAGGGTTGCAAAATAAGTTTTAATCCAGATTTAGAAGTTCATACAATTAATTACGAGCTTTTCAACACGATTATATTGCAAAAACTCGATTTCTGATATTTTTACTCAAATAAAATTCTAATAGGTCCATTGTTCGGCCCATTTAGACCCGCTCGTCCGAAACATCAACAAAAAAGACCTAAAAATAAGTTAGAATCAAATTTTAGGAGTTCTTATAATTGATTACGAGCTTTTCAACACGATTATATTGCAAAAACTCAATTTCTGTACTTTTTACTTAGTTAAAATTCAAACGGGTCCATTGTTAGGCCAATTTAGACCCGCTCGTCCGAAACCTCTACAAAAAGGGCTGCAAAATAAGATTTAATCCAAATTCTGGAGTTCATAAAATTGATTACGAGCTTTTCAACATGATTATCTTGCAAACACTCGATTTCAGTACTTTTTACTCAGTTACAATTCTAACGGGTCCATTGTTCGACCCATTTAGACCAGCTCGTCCGAAACCTCTACAAAAGGGTTGCAATATAAGTTTTTATCCAAATTTTGGAGTTCATACAATTGATTACGAGCTTTTCAACAATATTATATTGCAAAAACACGATTTCTATACTTTTTACACAGTTAAAATTCTAACGGGTCTATTGTTCGCCCCATTTAGACCCGCTCGTCCGAAACCTCTACAAAAAAGACCACAAAACAAGTTTTAATCAAATTTTAGGAGTTCATATAATTGATTATGAGCTTTTCAATGCGATTATATTGCAAAAACTAGATTTCCATACTTTTTACTCTGTTAAAATTCTAATGGGTCCATTGTTCGGCACATTTAGAACCGCTCGTCCAAAACCTCTACAAAAGGGTTGCAAAATAAGTTTTAATCCATATTTAGGAGTTCATATAATTGATTACGAACTTTTCAACACGATTATATTGCAAAAACTCGACTATTGTACTTCTTACTTAGTTAAAATTCTAACGGGTCCATTTGTTCAGCCCATTTAGACCCGCTCATCTGAAACCTCTACAAAAGGGTTGCAAAATAAGTTTTAATCCAAATTTAGGAGTTCATACAATTCATTACGAGCTTTTCAACACGATTATATTGCAAAAACTTGATTTTTGTACTTTTTACTCAATTAAAATTCTAACGGGTCCATTGTTCGGCCTATTTAGACCCGCTCGTCTGAAACCTCTACAAAAAGGGCTGCAAAATAAGATTTAATCCAAATTTAGGAGTTCATAAAATTGATTACGAGCTTTTCAACATGATTATATTGCAAACACTCGATTTCTGTACTTTTTTCTTAGTTACAATTCTAACAGGTCCATTGTTCGGCCCATTTAGACCAGCTCGTCCGAAACCTCTACAAAAGGGTTGCAAAATAAATTTTAATCCAAATTTAGGAGTTCATACAATTGATTACGAGCTTTTCAACACGATTATATTGCAAAAACTTGATTTCTGTACTTTTTACACAGTTAAAATTCTAACGGGTCCATTGTTCGACCGATTTAGACCTGCTCGTCCGGTACCTCTACAAAAAGGGCTGCAAAATAAGTTTTAATCCAAATTTAGGAGTTCATATAATTGATTACGAGCTTCTCAACACGATTATATTGCAAAAACTCGATTTTTGTACCTTTTACTAAGTTAAATTTCTAACGGGTCCATTGTTCGGCCCATTTAGACTCGTTCGTCCGAAACCTCTACAAAAAAGACCACAAAACAGGTTTTAATCAAATTTTAGGAGTTCATATAATTGATTATGAGCTGTTCAAAGCGATTATATTACAAAAACTCGATTTCCGTAATTTTTACTCTGTTAAAATTCTAACGAGTAACGGGGAACGGGTGTAACGGGTCGATGAAAATTCCCTCAAATTTTTCTCTGAACTTCCCTTTGCTCTCTCCTCCCATTTCTCCTCCGGCCACCTTTACCCGTCGCCATCTCCTCCTCCTTCTTTCCTCCCTCCTCCTCCACCGGCCTCCATCCTCTTCTCTCCTCCTCCGATCGCCCTCAGCCATATGGCAGTGCCATCTCTCAACGCTTTTGGTTGGGCACAATTCCTCTACAGCAAAGGTAAGTTTGTCTTTTTTGTTGGATTTATTTTACTTATTCTTATCATTATTGATCAGTTTAATTACTGGTATTCTTCCAATTTCATCATCCTTTTTTAACAATGGTTGTTATATGCCACCATCACGGCTCTACCATTTGATTGGATGTTTCAAACTGAGTGACACCAAAATTCTTCTTGTTGGGATCAATTTATTCTCCCATCTTTATCCGTCACTTCTTCACAGTGTGCGGGCTTCATCCTGGCCTCTTTGGCCTTGTATCTCGTCCGAATTAATTTCATTAATTCGAGAATTTTATTACTAGCCCTTTAGGCTTGGTATCGACGCTGACAGGCCTCTATTTCATGGCTGTCAACATCCAAACTTTATGGAATACTGACGCGAGGATGGCCCAAGAAACCAAAGGTTGTGCTACCTTCTTGGCCCATCGCCAATGATTGGAACAACAGTCCCAATGAGTGGCATAACAACCAGATTGCATGGTTCATGCATTGGGCCCCTTACGTGTTTTTCCATGCTGCACATGCAATCAACACAACAGATTTTTCAATGGGCTTAATGAATATAATTTTCATGCAGTTTTTATTCATTTTCCTAGGCGCATGGGTTAGTTGGATTAGGCTAAAGCCTCACTCATCCAAGACTCGTGTTCATCAACAGCCCTGCAAATCCAGTGGCACGGAAGGTACACGGCCAACTTCCGTTGGCAACACAACCGTGCACGGTGGAGAGAGAATATCTACAGAGGGATCTACTAAACCACAGTGGTAGTTAGGAAATCCAAACGACTCCAAGCTGTCCGGAATATTTGGAAGTCTATTCAAACTCAAATTCTTGTTTTGCTTTTCTCGGATCTTCCTCCTTTTTTAAGGATTTTTTTATATACCAAATATCTTTGGCATAAACTATCTTTATCCATCCAATTCTTGAAATTCAAACGGATACACCTCACCCTTTTCTTGGGATCTTTTTTGAATTTTAAGTTTATTTATCCAGGGCATATATGTTATCATTCAAATTATACATGGAATATATTCCCCCTAATAATCGGTGTTTTAGAATATTTATGGGATCACCTTAAATCAAAGTTGACATTTAAAATTCAAATCCCAAAGTTATTCATCCCGATTTCTTTGGGATCACACGGATGGATTTGCAAACTTAAATTCCATTACTGGTCTGCTTCGGTTATCATAATTGAAACCCCTTGGTTCTTTACTCCTTTGCCTGCGATTCCCCATCTCCTTGATTCAACGATCATGGCTTCCACTGACTCCTTTTTGGAACGCTTTGATAATCTTGAATTTACAGCGGAGGAACAGAGCTTTGTGTTCACCCCTCCTACGAACAACATCGCACCTATCGAAGACCACAAGACCTCTTTGATAGGTAAACTTTTCGCCACAACATTCGTCGATGAAACTTCTATAATAAGAGTCTTCACATCGATCTGGAAAGGTGATAAACTCAGCCTCTTTACAGCCCTAGGCTCAGGCTTCTTTCTTATTAAGTTCGAATCTGTTCGAAACATGAAGGAGGTCATTAAGAGAGAACCATGGACGTTTAAGCGCGACTGGCTGGCCCTACAACCCCTACAGCCCAATCTAATGATAGATGAATACAAGTTCAAATACATGCGTATCTGGGTACGTATCCTGAGAGTCCCACTGGCTTTCATGGTGAGTGACACAGCTGCCAATATCACCGGTCGTTCGCTTGGTGCGGGCTTAGGCACAATAATAGGGACAGACTCCCGTAGGGATGAAGAAGGAAACATGGTACAGTTCTTGAGGGTTTGCGTCCTAGTGGACATTGAACAACCCCTGCGAAGGGGAGTGGCCTATGTCGAGAGGGGTGACAAACCCAAAACAAAGATGATTCATGTACAATATGAGAAGCTACCTTCTTTTTGCCACGGTTGCGGTATGCTGGGTCATCTCCGCTCCAGCTGCGAGCCTTTTAAGGACCTACCTGCTACTGCCCTTCAGTATGGAGATTGGCTTCGAGCACCTCCAGCAAAACCATCGGTTAAACCTCAACTTCGAGGCAAGGTTCGCTACTTCGAACCTGGATCCTCCTCCAAAACCCCAACGACTTCCACGGGTAACATTTCAAAGTTTTTATGTTTCTCCTGGGAGTACCTTATTGATTTTATGATGCATTGTCTAAGAGTTAGTTTAAATCATCCTTACAGTATATTATATTGTGTGCTCACTCGTTGGGCTATGTGTGTGTACTGGCATATAGGTAATGGACATTTCGTATCGGGGTCCTCCTCCAAAGCCCTAGCGACAACATCAGGTAACACCATCATGTTACTCAATTTCTACACAGCTTCTTCTTTTATTATAATATATTTTTTCAATAATATTATCACAATGCCTCGCATCACCTTGCACCAGGATCTTACGTATTGGGTCATGGCTGTATTGTTACATGCAGGTGCTGCCCCAGCTGCATCTCTAAGGCCACCAACTGCATCTGGGTAGCGTAAGGGTAAAGGCATTATCGATCCGACATTGCCTGCTGGGAACGCAGAACCCACACTGCCGGTGATGGAGGATCCTTCTCCAGCAATGGAGAATGAAGCTGATGAGGCTGATGACATATTAGATGTGGTTGTTGATGCTGTGGAAACAGCCGAGATGGGTATGGGGGCTGAGGAAAATGAGGCTTACGATGAGGCCCGCCGGACTGAGGAAGAATTGCAGCCCCTTGAGGTAGCTTCGCTCGACATGATTCCAGCGGATGAGGAATCTATCGTGAATGGTTCTGCTGAGGTGGACAATGCTGATGAGGACTCCACCCCGCCGGATAAACGTTTTATTCTTATTGAGGAAGATGACTTCCCCCTTCCCCCGATAGAAGAAACTGCACCGGGAGGGGAAGAAGCAATGAACCCTGATTTTGAAGCCTGGCTTATTGCTAACTCTGGGAAAGCCAATAACGGCCATAAGAAAGCAAAGAGAAGTCCCCCTCTTATTACAGGAGGCATTGCTAAGAGACTTCGCACCTCTGGGAAGCAAAATTCACCGAAAGTGCACGACAAGGGATCCAAACTTCCAAAAGCTGGGATGAGCAGCAAAAACTCTTCGGCGGTGGTTGACGGTCAACCCCGCCGAGAGAAATGAGGATCCTATGTTGGAACTGTCGGGGCCTGGGCATGTCCACGGCAGTTCATGAGTTACGCTCGATTGTTTTTCGTTTACAACCGGATATTGTTTTTTGTCTGAAACTCATTTACCTTCTGCTAAGATTGATAGCTTTAGAACTCTTTTAGATATGGATAATTGTTTTGATGTGGATAGCAGCTCATTTTGCTCAGGCTTAGGCCTTTTTTGGAATAAAAATATTGCACTTAGCTTGCTCTCGTCCTCCGAGAGATACATCGATGTTCTTTTGTCTTATGATAACAACTGCTTTCGCTTTACTGGTTTATATGGATTTGCGGCAACTAATTTAAAATCACGAACTTGGGATATCATTGATTCGCTACGCCCCAACTCTCCTTTTCCATGGCTCATTGGAGGTGACCTTAACGACATCCTCGATGACAAGAAAAAACAGGGAGGGGGGCGTCGACCTCGCACTCAAATCAATAACTTTCGAGACTGTCTCTCTCGAAACGACTTGTTTGATTGCAAGCCCACCAATGGGTGGTTTACTTGGACGAGAACGGGGCCTAACGTCAACCCGGTTTGTGAGCGTTTAGATCGTTTTGTCGCTTGTTCCCATTGGTTACGAAACCACCCGCAATTTTCCACTTCCCATTCGTTCTCCGCTGAGTCGGACCACAGTGTCATCTTTATGGACACTTCCCTCAATAACAATCACCACAATACCTGACAGATTGCTCCGGATCATTTCTGGTTCGAATCATGTTGGGCCTCCGACCCTAATTGTGTGCAACTTTGTCAGCAGACGTGGGCCTCCTATTCTGGGCCGTTTGTAGACAAGATTGCTACCTTAGGCCACAAGCTCCATGAATGGCAAGTGGCCCACCGCCAACGGTCCGCAAAACGAATTGCGTTGTTGCAACGACGAATAAACCATTACTTGCGGCGACGTAACCTTTCCACCAAGGATCTGGCTTCTCTTCATAATGCCAAATCAGAGCTTAGACGCCTATTGGATGCCAGGAAAGCTTATTGGGCTCAACGATCTCGTGTTTCCTGGTTATCCAACGGTGACAAGAATACCACGTACTTCCACGCTCGGGCCTCCCGGCAACGGAGGAAAAATACCATTAGAGGCCTCTTCGCTGATGATGGCACTTGGCATACTTCAAATCCTACTCTTCTGCACATTGCGTCCTCCTATTTCCAGAACATGTTTACCTCATCTAATTGTGCCTTTTCCCCGGCTCTGCTCGAACATGTTCGCCCCACTATCACATCGGACATGAATGCATCCCTTTTACAACCCTATTCCGAGGTAGAGGTTTTAGCTGCGTTTCATGATATTCACCCGAGAAAGGCTCCGGGTATTGACGGATTCCCAAGTAGCTTTTATCGCCAACATTGGGACCTGATAGGCCCGGACTTCCTTGCTCTTTGCCTGGATCTTCTTAAAGGGAATGCGGACATGGCTTCAGTAAACCGGTCTGTAATTGTTCTCATTCCCAAAATATCAGAGCCAACTACCATGAAGCAATTTAGACCTATCAGCCTGTGTACAGTCATTTATAAAACGGTATCCAAAGTTTTGGTTAACCGTCTTAAGGCTGTCCTTCCATACTGTATCAGTGATTCTCAAGCTGCGTTCCTTAGTGGCCGAAACATTACTGATAATATCCTAATAGCACACGAACTAGTGCACTCGCTTCATTTGAACGGGTCCGCTAGCGCTCAAGGAGCGGCAGTCAAACTTGACATGGAAAAGGATTTTGACCGGGTCGAATGGTCCTTTTTACGTGACATCATGCTGCGCATGGGATTTGCTCTGGATTGGGTGAATCTTATCATGCGATGTGTTTCATCGGTCTCGTTTTCTGTAAGGGTCAATGGATCTCTATCCCAGGAGTTTTGTCCCTCTCGGGGTGTCCGACAGGGGGATCCACTGTCACCCTTCCTCTTCTTAATCTGTTCTCAAGGACTTTAAGCTGCCCTAACAATCGAACAGAGGGAAGGGCGGTTGCTGGGTCTTAATGCATGCCGATATGGGCCTCGCGTTACCCACCTTCTTTTCGCCGACGATGGTATCGTCTTTATTCGTAACTGCTCTGAGGAAGTCGAACGCCTTAAAGACGTTCTCTCACTCTATGCCTCTGCTTCGGGGCAAATCGTCAACTTTGATAAATCAACAACGTTTTGTAGCCCTAAATGTTCCCCTGAATTCCTTGCTACAATGCGCTCTACATTAGGGGTACGCTTGGTTGACGACCCTGGTATATATCTGGGTGTGCCTCTTTTAATCAAGCGTAACAGAACGGCCTCTTTAGGCTTCGTCCGTGACAAAGTGCACTCTCGGATGAGCAAATGGGATAGCAACTATCTCTCGTACAGTGGGCGAGAGATCCTTATCAAATATGTGGCACAAGAGATGCCCCAATACATCATGTCGTGTTATTTATTGCCTCAGAACATCATCGATGACATCACTGCCTCCATTCGCCGTTACTGGTGGTCTGGGCGTAGTAACAAACGTGGATGGCCACTTCTCTCATGGAATTCCCTTTGCGCCCCTAAAGCTGCAGGGGGCTGGGGCTCCGGGATCTGGGTGCCTTTAACGTCGCCCTCTTAGGGAAACAGATTTGGCACCTTATCTCTAACCCAGAATCCCTCTTAACGCATGTCCTTCGCACGAAGTACTACCCATCGGGTGACTTACTGCATGCCAAAGCGGACAAACGTGCCTCTTTTGCCTGGAAGGGGATTAGTCTTGCTATACAGCTTCTAGGCCCGGGTTACTTCTGGAGGCCTGGCCACAGAAGTAATATCCGCATCCTTGGGGACAATTGGGGAGGGGATTCCCCAGTTACTTTGTTTGGGGATTACGTGGACAATGAGGAGCTGCCTGCCCGCTGCCGTGATTTTATGTCTCGCAACTCCGCTAGCTGGGATGAAGATAAACTCCGCCAATTTTTTGAATGGGACGATGTAGATCGTATCCTACGAGTACCCATTGCACGTGATAGGCGCGATACCTTGATTTGGAGCCTTCATGATTCCGGGACCTATTCCGTTTGCTCGAGCTACTTCTTTTTACACACGCCACCCAGGCCACTGGGTAGGCCTACGGGACTTTGGAAGGTTATCGCCAAAGCCCCAATGCTACCCAAAGTACGTTCCTTCGGTTGGCGGGCGGGTCGTGATGCTCTTCCCACTGGGGACTGTTTGCGAGCCATTAATCTCTTTGACGGAAATTGTCCCTTTTGTCCCTCTGTTATGGAGACGACAGTGCATGCGCTTCGCGATTGCACAGGGGCCAACGAGGTTCTCCGCCTGGTTGGACTTCCTTCTATTATCCATTCCAACACTTCCACTTACATGGCATCGTGGTTATCTGTTGGTGCCCGAAGCCTGAACGACATAGACTTCGCATTGCTGTTGACTACTCTATGGAATACCTGGAATCGTAGGAATGATTGGATTCATTCTCAACGTCTTCAGCCGACATGGCTAACCGCCATGAATGCACAGGGACTGCTTCAAGACTATGCCAGAGCCAACCTCCTCCCGGCCTACAACCCTTCGACAGTCGAGCCTGCCGATGCCCCGCCACAATGGAGACCGCCGACGACAACAGCTATCAAGATCAATGTGGATGGTGCCTTTCACCCAGGATCCGGATCTTCTGCTATCGGTGTTGTTGCCCGAGATGCACAAGGCTCTATTCTTGGTGGTTGCGCTGTACACGAAGCCGGCTGCCGGGATGCAGCTACGGTTGAGCTTCATGTCATCCTTGCTGGTGCCATGCTACCCAGAGACAGAGGGTGGAGCGCGGTGATCATTGAGTCCGATTCCGCCAACATCGTCAACAAGCTGGCGCGTTCTACGGACGACGCATCCCTTTTGGGCCCCCAGATTGTTAAGGCCAAGGCCCTTCTTTGTGACTCTTCTTTTCGAGTTTCCTTTGTTCATAGATCTGCCAATTTTGTGGCGCATAAGTTAGCTTCTTGGGCTATGCATTGTACTTCTTCCATTTATTTTGACTCTACCATCCCCGATCGTATCCAATCTGATGTACTGACTGATTTTTAGTCTTTTTATTCTAATATATACCAGGGCACTCTTTTCCCCGTATGTCCATCCTATGGCTCGGCACAGGGTGATTAGTGGGGTTTTTAACGAGGCCCTTTCTTCAAAAAAAATTCTAAAGGGTCCATTGTTCGGCCCATTTGGACCCGCTCGTCCTAAACCTCTACAAAAGGGTTGCAAAATAAGTTTAATCCAAATTTAGGAGTTCATAAAATTGATTACGAGCTTTTCAACATGATTATTTTGCAAACACTCGATTTCTGTACTTTTTACTCAGTTACAACTCTAACGGGTCCATTGTTCGGCCCATTTAGACCAATTCGTCCGAAACCTCTACAAAAGGGCTGCAAAATAAGTTTTATCCAAATTTAGGAGTTCATACAATTGATTACGAGCTTTTCAACATGATTATATTTCAAAAACTTGATTACTGTACTTTTTACTCAGTTAAAATTTGAACGGGTCCATTTTTCAGCCCATTTAGACCCGCTCATCTGAAACCTCTACAAAAGGGTTGCAAAATAAGTTTTAATCCAAATTTAGGAGTTCATACAATTGATTAAGAGCTTTTCAACACGATTATATTGCAAAGACTCGATTTCTTTACTTTTTACACAGTTAAAATTCTAACGGGTCCATTGTTCGGCCCATTTAGACCCTCTCGTCCGAAACCTCAACAAAAAAGACCGCAAAATAAGTTAGAATCAAATTTTTGAGTTCATATAATTGATTACGAGCTTTTCAACACGATTATATTGCAAAAACTCGATTACTATACTTTTTACTCAGTTAAAATTCTAACGGGTCCATTGTTCGGCCCATTTAGACCTGCTCGTCCGAAACCTCTACAAAAAGGGCTACAAAATAAGATATAATCAAAATTTAGGAGTTCATAAAATTGATTACGAGCTTTTCAACATGATTATATTGCAAACACTCGATTTCTGTACTTTTTACTTAGTTACAATTCTAACGGGTCCATTGTTCGGCCCATTTAGACCACCTCATCCGAAACCTCTACAAAAGCGTTGCAAAATAAGTTTTATCCAAATTTAGGAGTTCATACAATTGATTACGAGCTTTTCAACCCAATTATATTGCAAAAACTCGATTTCTGTACTTTTTACACAGTTAAAATTCTAACGGGTCCATTGTTTGGCCCATTTAGACCCGCTCGTCTGAAACCTCTGCAAAAAGGGCTGCAAAATAAGTTTTAATCCAAATTTAGGAGTTCATATAATTGATTACGAGCTTTTCAACACGATTATATTGCAAAAACATGATTTCTGTACTTTTTACTAAGTTAAAATTCTAACGAGTCCATTATTCGGCCCATTTAGACCCGCTCGTCCGAAACCTCTACAAAAGACCACAAAACAAGTTTTAATCAAATTTTAGGAGTTCATATACTTGATTACGAGCTTTTCAACATGATTATATTGCAAAAACTCGATTTCTGTACCTTTTACTCAGTTAAAATTCTAATGGGTCCATTGTTCGGCCCATTTAGACCCGCTTGTCCGAAACCATTACAAAAAAGACCGCAAAATAAGTTAGAATCAAAATTTAGGAGTTCATAAAATTGATTACGAACTTTTCAACACGATTATATTGCAAACACTCGATTTCTGTACTATTTACTCAGTTAAAATTCAAACGGGTCCATTGTTAGGCCCATTTAGACCCGCTCGTCCGAAATATCTACAAAAAGGGATGCAAAATAAGTTTTAGGAGTTCATAAAATTGATTACGAGCTTTTCAACATGATTATATTGCAAACACTCGATTTCTGTACTTTTTACTCAGTTACAATTCTAACGGGTCCATTGTTCGGCCCATTTAGACCAGCTCGTCCGAAACCTCTACAAAAAAGATCACAAAACAAGTTTTAATCAAAATTTAGGAGTTTATATAATTGATTATGAGCTTTTCAACGCGATTATATTGCAAAAACTCGATTTCCGTACTTTTTACTCTGTTAAAATTCTAACGGGTTCATTGTTCGGCCCATTTAGACCCGCTCGTCTGAAACCTGTACAAAAGGGTTGCAAAATAAGTTTTAATCCAAATTTAGAAGTTCATACAATTGATTACGAGCTTTTCAACACGATTATATTGTAAAAACTCGATTTCTGTACTTTTTACTAAGTTAAAATTTTAGGGTCCATTGTTCGGCCCATTTAGACCCGCTCGTCCGAAACCTCTACAAAAGACCACAAAACAAGTTTTAATCAAATTTTAGGAGTTCATATAATTGATTATGAGCTTTTCAACGCGATTATATTGCAAAAACTCGATTTCCGTACTTTTTACTCAGTTAAAATTCTAACAGGTCCATTGTTCGGCCCATTTAGACCCGCTCGTCCGAAATCTCTACAAAAGGGTTGCAAAATAAGTTTTAATCCAAATTTAGGAGTTCATAAAATTGATTACGAGCTTTTCAACATGATTATATTGCAAACACTCGATTTCTGTACTTTTTACTCAGTTACAATTCTAACGGGTCCATTGTTCGGCCCATTTAGACCAGCTCGTCCGAAACCTCTACAATAGGGTTGCAAAATAAGTTTTATCCAAATTTAGGAGTTCATACAATTGATTACGAGCTTTTCAACACGATTATATTGCAAAAACTCGATTTATTTACTTTTTACACATTTAAAATTCTAACTGGTCCGTTGTTCGACCCATTTAGACCCGCTCGTCCGATACCTTTAGAAAAAGGGCTGCAAAATAAGTTTAAATCTAAATTTAGGAGTTCATATAGTTGATTACGAGCTTTTCAACATGATTATATTGCAAAAACTCGATTTCTGTACTTTTTACTAAGTTAAAATTCTAACGGGTCCATTTTTCGGCCCATTTAGACCCGCTCGTCCGGAACCTCTACAAAAAGACCACAAAACAAGTTTTTATCAAATTTTAGGAGTTCATATAATTGATTATGAGCTTTTCAACACGAATATATTGCAAAAACTCGATTTCTGTACTTTTTACTCTGTTAAAATTCTAACGGGTTCATTGTTCGGCCCATTTAGACCCGCTCGTCCGAAATCTCTACAAAAGGGTTGCAAAATAAGTTTTAATCCAAATTTTAGGAGTTCATACAATGATTACGAGCTTTTCAACATGATTATATTGCAAAAACTCGATTCTTGTACTTTTTACTCGGTTGAAATTCTAATGGGTCCAATTTTCGGCCCATTTAGATCCGCTAGTCCGAAACCTTTGCAAAAAAGACCACAAAATATGTTAGAATCAAATTTTTGGAGTTCATATAATTGATTACGAGCTTTTCAACATGATTATATTGCAAAAACTGGATTACTGTACTTTTTACTCAGTTAAAATTCGAACGGGTCCATTGTTCAGCCCATTTAGACCCGCTCATCTGAAACCTCTACAATAGGGTTGCAAAATAAGTTTTAATCCTAATTTAGGAGTTCATACAATTGATTACGAGCTTTTCAACACAATTATATTGCAAAAACTCGAATTATGTACTTTTTACACAGTTAAAATTCTAACGGTTCCATTGTTCGGCCCATTTAGACCCGTTCGTCCGATACCTCTACAAAAAGGGCTGCAAAATAAGTTTTAATCAAAATTTAGGAGTTCATATAATTGATTACAAGCTTTTCAACACGATTATATTGCAAAAACTCGATTTCTGTACTTTTTACTCAGTTAAAATTCTATTGGGTCCATTGTTCGGCCCATTTAGACCCGCTCGTCCGAATTCTCTACAAAAAAAGACAGCAAAATAAGTTATAATCAAATTTTAGGAGTTCATATAATTGATTACGAGCTTTTCAACACGAATATATTGCAAAAATTCGATTACTGTACTTTTTACTCAGTTAAAATTCTAACGGGTCCATTGTTCGGCCCATTTAGACCCGCTCGACCGAAACCTCTACAAAAAGGGCTACAAAATAAGATTTAATCCAAATTTAGGAGTTCATATAATTGATTACGAGATTTTCAATATGATTATATTGCAAACACTTGATTTCTGTTCTTTTTACTCAGTTAAAATTCGAACGGGTCCATTGTTCGGCCCATTTAGACCCGCTTGTCCGAAACCTCTACATAAAGTGCTGGAAAATTAGTTTTAATCCAAATTTTCGAGTTCATACAATTAATTAGGAGCTTTTGAACACGATTATATTGCCAAAACGCGTTTACTGTACTTTTTACACTGTTAAAATTCTAACGGGTCCATTGCTAGGCTCATTTAGACCTGCTCGTCCGAAACCTCTACAAAAGGGCTACAAAATAAGTTTTAATCCAAATTTAGGACTTCATATAATTGATTACGAGCTTTTCAACACGATTATATTGCAAAACTCGATTTTTGTACTTTTTACTCATTTAAAATTCTAACGGGTCCATTGTTCGACCCATTTAGACCTGCTCGTCCAAAACCTCTACAAAAAAGACCGCAAACAAGTTAGAACCAGATTTTAGGAGTTCATATAATTGATTACGAGCTTTTCAACACGATTATATTTCAAAAACTTGATTTATGTACTTTTTACTCAGTTAAAATTCTAACGGGTCCACTGTTCGGCCCATTTAGACCCTCTCGTCCGAAACCTCTACAAAAAAGACCGCAAAACAAGTTAGAATTAAATTTTAGGAGTTCATATAATTGATTACGAGCTTTTCAACACGATTCTATTGCAAAAACTAGATTACTGTACTTTTTACTCAGTTAAAATTCGAACGGGTCCATTGTTCAGACCATTTAGACCCGCTCATCTAAAACCTTTACAAAAGTGTTGCAAAATAAGTTTTAATCCAAATTTAGGAGTTCATACAATTGATTACGAGCTTTTCAACACGCTTATATTAAAAACTCGATTTCTGTACTTTTTACACAGTTAAAATTCTAACGGGTCCATAGTTCAGCCCATTTAGACCCGCTCGTCCGAAACCTCAACAAAAAAGACGGCAAAATAAGTTAGAATCAAATTTTAGGAGTTCATATAATTTTTTACGAGCTTTTCAAAATGATTATATTGCAAAAACTCGATTATTGTACTTTTTAATCAGTTAAAATTCTAACGGGTCCATTGTTCGGCCCATTTAGACACGCTCGTCCGAAACCTATACAAAATGGGCTGCAAATAAGTTTTAATCCAAATTTAGGAGTTCATAAAATTGATTACGAGCTTTTCAACATGATTATATTGCAAACACTCGATTTCTGTACTTTTTACTCAGTTAAAATTCTAACGGGTCCATTGTTCGGCCCATTTAGACCCGCTCGTCCGAAACCTCTACCAAAAAGCTGCAAAATAATTTTTTATCCAAATTTAGGAGTTCATATAATTGATTACGAGATTTTCAACACGATTATATTGCAAACAATTGATTTCTATTCTTTTTACTCAGTTAAAATTCTAACGGGTCCATTGTTCGGCCCATTTAGACCCTCTCGTCCGAAACCTCTACAAAAAAGACCGCAAAACAAGTTAGAATCAAATTTTAGGAGTTCATATAATTGATTACGAGCTTTTCAACACAATTATATTGCAAAAACTCGATTTCTTTACTTTTTACTCAGTTCAAATTCTAACGGGTCCATTGTTCGGCCCATTTAGACCCGCTCGTCCGAAAACTCTACAAAAGGGCTGGAAAATTAGTTTTAATCCAAATTTTGGAGTTCATACAATTAATTATGAGCTTTTCAACACGATTATATTGCAAAAATGCGATTGCTGTACTTTTTACACAGTTAAAAAACTAACGGGTCCATTGTTCGGCTCATTTAGACCCGCTCGTCCGAAACCTCTACAAAAGGGCTGCAAAATTAGTTTTAGTCCAAAATCTCAACAAAAAAACCTCTACAAAAGGGACCACAAAACAAGTTAGAATCAAATTTTAGGAGTTCATATAATTGATTACGAGCTTTTCAACACAATTACATTGCAAAAACTCGATTTCTTTACTTTTTACTCAGTTCAAATTCTAACGGGTCCATTGTTCGGCCCATTTAGACCCGCTCGTCCGAAAACTCTACAAAAGGGTTGCATAATAAGTTTTAGTCCAAATTTAGGAGTTCATACAATTGATTACGAGCTTTTCAACACAATTATATTGCAAAAACTTGATTTTTGTACTTTTTACTCAGTTAAAATTCTAATGGGTCCATTGTTCGGCCCATTTAGACCCGCTCGTCCAAAATCTCAACAAAAAGACCGCAAAATAAGTTAGAATTAAATTTTAGGAGTTCATATAATTGATTAGGAGCTTTTCAACACGATTATATTGCAAAAATTCAAAAAAAATTCTAACGGGTCCATTGTTCGGCCCATTTAGACTCGCTCGTCCGAAACCTCTACAAAAAGGGATGCAAAATAAGTTTTAATCCAAGTTTATGAGATATAAATGATTACGAGCTTTTCAACACAATTATATATCAAAAACTTAATTTTTATACTTTTTACTCGGTTAAAATTCTAACGGGTCCATTGTTCGGCTCATTTAGACTCGATCGTCCGAAACCTTACAAAAAGGACCGCAAAATAAGCTTTAATCGAAATTTAGGAGTTCATATACATGATTACGAGCATTTCAACACGATTATATTGCAAAAACTCGATTTCTGTATTTTTTACTCAGTTAAATTTTAACGGGTCCATTGTTCGACCCATTTAGACCCGCTCATCTGAAACCTCTACAAAAGTGTTGCAAAAAAAGTTTTAATCCAAATTTAGGAGTTCATACAATTGATTATGAGCTTTTCAACACAATTATATTGCAAAAACTCGATTTTTTTAGTTTTTACTCAGTTAAAATTCTAACGGGTCCATTGTTCGACCCATTTAGACCCGCTCGTCCGAAACCTCAACAAAAAAGATCGCAAAATAAGTTAGAATCAAATTTTAGGAGTTCATATAATTGATTACGAGCTTTTCAACGTGATTATATTGCAAAAATTCAATTTATGTACTTTTTACTCAATAAAAATTCTAACGGGCTTTCTTAAAAAAATTCTAACGGGTCCATTGTTCTGCCCACTTAGACCCGCTCGTCCGAAACCTCTACAAAAATGGCTGCAAAATAAGTTTTGATCCAAATTTAGGAGTTCAGATAATTGATTAAGAGCTTTTCAACACGATTATATTGCAAAAACTCGATTTCTGTATTTTTTACTCGGTTAAAATTCTAACGGGTCCATTGTTCGGCCCATTTGGACCTGGTCGTCCCAAACCTTACAAAAAGGACCGCAAAATAAGTTTTAATCCAAATTTAGGAGTTCATACAATTGATTACGAGCTTTTCAACACGATTATATTGCAAAAACTCGATTTCTGTACTTTTTACTCTGTTAAAATTCTAACGGGTCCATTTTTCTGCCCATTTAGACCCGCTCGTTCGATACCTCTACAAAAAGGACCGCAAAACAAGTTTTAATCAAAATTTAGGAGTTCATATATTATATTACGGGCATTTCAACACGATTATATTGCAAATACTCGATTTTTGTACTTTTTACTCAATTAAAATTCAACAGGGTCCATTGTTCGGCCCTTTTAGACTCGCTCGTCCGAAACCTCTACAAAAGGGTTGCAGAATATGTTTTCATCCAAATTTAGGAGTTTGTACAATTGATTACGAGCTTTTCAACACGGTTGTATTGAAAAAACTCTATTTTTGTACATTTTACTCAGTTAAAATTCTAACGGGTCCATTGATCGACCCATTTAGACCCGCTCGTCCGAAACCTCTACAAAAAAGACCGTAAAATAAATTAGAATCAAATTTAAGGAGTTCATATAATTGATTAAGAGGTTTTCAACACGATTATATTGTAAAAACTCGATTACTATACTTTTTACTCAGTTAAAATTCTAATGGGTCCATTGTTCGGCCCATGTAAACCCGCTCATCCGAAACCTCTACAAAAGGATTGCAAAATAAGTTTTAATCCAAATTTAGGAGTTCATACAATTGATTACGAGCTTTGCAACACGATTATATTGCAAAAACTCAATTTCTCTACTTTTTACTCCGTTAAAATTCTAACGGGTCCATTGTTCGGCCCATTTAGACACGCTCGTCTGAAAATTTTACAAAAAAGACCGCAAAATAAGTTGAATCAAATTTTATGAGTTCATATAATTGATTAAGAGCTTTTTAAGACGATTATATTGCAAAAACTGGATTACTGTACTTTTTACTCAATTAAAATTCTAACGGGTCCATTGTTAGGCCCATGTAGACCCGCTCGTCCGAAACCTCTACAAAAGGGTTGCAAAATAAGTTTTAATCCAAATTTAAGAGTTCATACAATTGATTACGAGCTTTTCAACACGATTATATTGCAAAAACTCAATTTCTGTACTTTTTACTCCGTTAAAATTCTAACGGGTCCATTGTTCGACCCATTTAGACCCGTCGTTCGGAACCTCTACAAAAGGGTTGCAAAATAAGTTTTAATTCAAATTTAGAGTTTATACAATTGATTACGAGCTTTTCAACACGATTATATTGCAAAAACTCGATTTCTGTAATTTTTACTCCTTTAAAATTCTAACATGTCCTTTGTTCGGCCATTTAGACTCGCTCGTCCGAAACCTCGACAAAAATGCTGGAAAATAAGTTTTAATCCGAATTTAGGAGTTCATACAATTGATTACGAGCTTTTCATCATGATTATATTGCAAAAACTCCATTTATGTACTTTTTATTCATTTAAAATTCTAACGGGTCCATTGTTCGGCCCATTTAGACCCGCTCGTCCGAAACCTTTACAAAAAAGATCGCAAAATAAGTTAGAATCAAATTTTAGGAGTTAATATAATTGATTTAGAGCTTTTAAACACGATTATATTGCAAAAACTCGATTACTATACTTTTTACTCAGTTAAAATTTTAACAGGTTCAATGTTCGGCCCATTTAGACCCGCTCGTCCGAAACCTCTACAAAAGGGTTGCAAAATAAGTTTTAATCAAAATTTAGGAGTTCATACAATTGATTATGAGCGTTTCAACATGATTATATTGCAAAAACTCGATTACTGTACTTTTTACTCAGTTAAAATTCTAACGGATCCATTTTTCGACCTATTTAGACCCGCTCGTCCGAAACCTCTAAAACAGGGTTGCAAAATAAGTTTTAATCCAAATTTAGGAGTTCATATGATTGATTACGAGCTTTTCAACACAATTATTGCAAAAACTCGTTTTTTGTGCTTTTACTCAATTAAAATTCTAACGGGTCCATTGTTCGGCCCATTTAGACTCACTCGTCCGGAACCTCTACAAAAAGGTTGCAAAATAAGTTTTAATCCAGATTTAGGAGTTCATACAATTGATTAAGAGCTTTTCAACACGATTATATTGCAAAAACACGATTTCTGTACTTTTTACTCAGTTAAAATTCTAACGGGTCCATTGTTCGGCCCATTTAGACCCGCTCGTCCGAAACCTTTACAAAAAAGATCGCAAAATAAGTTAGAAACAAATTTTAGGAGTTCATATAATTGATTTAGAGCTTTTGAACACGATTATATTACAAAAACTCGATTACTGTACTTTTTACTCAGTTAAAATTCTAACGGGTTCATTGTTCGGCCCATTTAGACCCGCTCGTCCGAAACCTTTACAAAAGGGTTGCAAAATAAGTTTTAATCCAAATTTAGGAGTTCATACAATTGATTACGAGCGTTTCAACACGATTATATTGCAAAAACTCAATTTCTGTACTTTTTACTCAGATAAGATTGTAACGGGTCCATTGTTCGGCCCATTTAGACCCGCTCGTCCAAAACCTCTACAAAAAAGACTGCAAAACAAGTTAGAATCAAAATTTAAGAGTTCATATAACTGATTACGAGCTTTTCAACACAATTATATTGTAAAAACTCGATTACTGTACTTTTTACTCTGTTAAAAGTCAACCGGGTCCATTGTTCGACCCATTTAGACCCGCTCGTCGGAAAGCTCTACAAAAGGGTTGCAAAATAAGTTTTAATCCAAATTTAGGAGTTCGTACAATTGATTACGAGCATTTCAACACGATTATATTGCAAAAACTCGATTTCTATACTTTTTACTCCGTTAAAATTCTAACGGGTCCATTGTTCGGCCCATTTAAACACGCTCGTCCGAAACCTCTAAAAAAGACCACAATACAAGTTAGAATCAAATTTTAGGAGTTCATATAATTGATTACGATGTTTTCAACACGATTATATTGCAAAAACTCGATTTCTGTACTTTTTACTCAGTTAAAATTTTAACGGGTTCATTTTTCGGCCCATTTAGACCCGCTCGTCCAAAACCTCTACAAAAGAGTTGCAAAATAAGTTTTAATCCAAATTTAGGAGTTCATACAATTGATTATGAGCTTTTCAACACAATTATATTGCAAAAACTCGATTTTTGTGCTTTTTACTCTGTTAAAATTCTAACGGGTCCATTGTTCGGCCCATTAAGACCCGCTCGTCTGAAACCTCTACAAAAATGACAGCAAAATAAGTTGTAATCCAAATTTAGGAGTTCATACAATTGGTTACGAGCTTTTCAACATGATTGTATTGCAAAAACTCGATTTCTGTACTTTTTACTCCATTAAAATTATAACGGGTCCATTGTTCGGCCCATTTATACTCGCTCGTCCGAAACCTCTACAAAAGGGTTACAAAATATGTTTTAATCCAAATTTAGGAGTTCATACAGTTGATTACGCGCTTTTCAACTCGCTTATATTGTAAAAACTCGATTTTTGTACTTTTTACTCAGTTAAAATTCTAACGGGTCCATTGTTCGGCCCATTTAGACTCGCTCGTACGAAACCTCTACAAAAGGGTTACAAAATAAGTTTTAATCCAAATTTAGGAGTTCATACAGTTGATTACGCGCTTTTCAACTCGCTTATATTGTAAAAATTCGATTTCTGTACTTTTTACTCAGTTAAAATTCTAACGGGTCCATTGTTCGGCCATTTAGACCCGCTCGTTCGAAACCTCTGCAAAAGGGTTGCAAAATAAGTTTTAATCCAAATTTAATAGTTCATACAATTGATTACGAGCTTTTCAACACAATTATATTGCAAAAACTCGATTTTTGTACTTTTTACTCAGTTAAAATTCTAACGGGTCCATTGTTCGGCCCATTTAGACCCGCTCTTCCGAAACCTCAACAAAAAAGACCGCAAAATAAGTTATAAATCAAGTTTTAGGAGTTCATATAATTGATTACGAGCTTTTCAACATGATTATATTGCAAAAATTTGATTTCTTTACTTTTTTCTCAGTTAAAATTCTAACGGGCTTTCTTAAAAAAAATTCTAACGGGTCCATTGTTCGGCCCATTTAGACTCGTTCGTCCGAAACCACTACAAAAAGGGCTGCAAAATAAGTTTTAATCCAAATCTAGGCGTTCATAAATTTGATTACGAGCTTTTCAACACGATTATATTGCGAAAACTCGATTTTTGTGCTTTTTACTCGGTTAAAATTCTAACGGGTCCTATGTTCGGCCGATTTAGACCCGCTCGTTCGAAACCTCTACAAAGGGGCTACAAAATAAGTTTTAATCCAAATTTAGGAGTTCATACAATTGATTACGAGCTTGTCAACACGATTATATTGCAAAAACTCGATTTATGTACTCTTTATTCCGTTAAAATTCTAACAGGTCCATTATTAGGCTCATTTAGACCCGATCATCCGAAACCTCTACAAAAAGGGCTGCAAAATAAATTTTAATCCAAATTTAGGAGTTCATATAATTGATTACGAGCTTTTCAACACGATTATATTGCAGAAACTCAATTTATGTACTTTTTATTTAGTTAAAATTCTAACAGGTCTTATGTTCAGCCCATTTAGACCAGCTCGTCCGAAACCTTTACAAAAAAGATCGCAAAATAAGTTATAATCAAATTTTAGGAGTTCATATAATTGATTAAGAGCTTTTAACATGATTATAATGCAAAAACTCGATTACTGTACTTTTTACTCTGTTAAAATTCTAACGGGTCCATTGTTCGTCCCATTTAGACTCGCTCGCCCGAAACCTCTACAAAAGGGTTACAAAATAAGTTTTAATCCAAATTTAGGAGTTCATACAGTTGATTACGCGCTTTTCAACTCGATTATATTGTAAAAACTCGATTTTTGTACTTTTTTCTTAGTTAAAATTCTAACGGGTCCATTTAGACCCGCTCGTCCGAAACCTCTACAGAAGGGTTGCAAAATAAGTTTTAATCCAAATTTAGGAGTTCATACAATTGATTAGTAGCTTTTTAAAACAATTATATTGCAAAAACATGATTTTTGTGCTTTTTACTCAGTTAAAATTCTAACGAGTCCATTGTTCGGCCCATTTAAACCCGCTCGTCCGAAACCTCAACAAAAGGGCTGCAAAATAAGTTTTAATCCAAATTTAAGAGTTCATACAATTGATTACGAGCTTGTCAACACGATTATATTGCAAAAACTCGATTTCTGTACTCTTTGCTCCGTTAAAATTCTAACAGGTCCATTATTCGGCCCATTTAGACCCGACCATCCGAAACCTCTACAAAAAGGGCTGCGAAATAAGTTTTAATCAAAATTTAGGAGTTCATATAATTGATTACGAGCTTTTCAACACAATTATATTGCAAAAACTTGATTTCGGTACTTTTTACTTAGTTAAAATTCTAACGGGCCAATTGTTCGGCCCATTTAGACCCTCTCGTCCGAAACCTCTAAAGAAGGGTTGCAAAATAAGTTTTAATCCAAATTTAGGAGTTCATAAAATTTATTACGAGCTTTTCAACACGATTATATTGCAAAAACTCGATTTTTGTACTTTTTACTACGTTAAAATTCAAATAGGTCCTTTGTTAGGCCCATTTAGACCCGCTCGTCCAAAACCTCTGCAAAAGGGTTGCAAAATAAGTTTTAATCCAAATTTAGGAGTTGATACAATTGATTACGAGCTTTTCAACACGAGTATATTGCAAAAACTCGATTTCTGTACTTTTTACTCCGTTAAAATTCTAACGGGTCCATTGTTCAGCCTATTTAGACCCGCTCATCCGGAACCTCTTCAAAAGGGCTGCAAAATAAGTTTTAATCCAAATTTAGGAGTTCTTACAATTGATTACGAGCTTTTCAACACGATTATATTGCAAAAACTTGATTTCTGTAATTTTTACTCCTTTAAAATTCTAACAGGTCCTTTGTTCGGCCCATTTAGACCCGCTCGTCCGAAACCACTAAAAAAAGGGCTGCAAAATAAGTTTTAATCCAAATTTAGGAGTTCATACATTTGATTACGATCTTTTCAACAAGATTATATTGCAAAAACTCGATTTCTATACTTTTTATTCAGTTAAAATTCTAACGTGTCCTAACGGGTCCTACGTTAGGCCCATTTACTCAGTTATTGCAAAATGATTAAGAGCTTTTTAACACGATTATATTGCAAAAACTCAATTATTGTACTATTTACTCAGTTAAAATTCTAACGGGTCCTACGTTCGGCCCATTTAGACCCGCTCGTTCGAAACCTTTACAAAAAAGATCGCAAAATAAGTTAGAATCAAATTTTCGGAGTTCATATTATTTATTAAGAGCTTTTCAACACTATTATATTGCAAAAACTCGATTACTGTACTTTTTACTCAGTTAAAATTCTAACGGGTAGAATGTTCGGCCCATTTAGACCCGCTCGTCTGAAACCTCTACAAAAGGGTTGCAAAATAAGTTTTAATCCAAATTTAGGAGTTCATACAATTGATTACGAGCTTTTCAACATGATTATATTGCAAAAACTCGATTTCTATACTTTTTACTCAGTTAAAATTCTAACGGGTCCTATGTTCAGCCGATTTAGACCTGCTCGTTCGAAACCTTTACAAAAAAAGATCGCAAACGAAGTTAGAATCAAATTTTAGGAGTTCATATAATTTATTAAGAGCTCTTCAACACTATTATATTGCAAAAACTCGATTACTGTACTTTTTACACAGTTAAAATTCTAACGGGTCCATTGTTCGGCCCATTTAGACCCGCTCGTTCGAAACCTCTAGAAAGGGGTTGCAAAATAAGTTTTAATCCAAATTTAGTTGTTCATACAATTGATTACGAGCTTTTCAACACGATTATATTGCAAAAACTCGATTTCTGTACTTTTTACTCCGTTAAAATTCTAACGGGTCCATTGTTCGGCCCATTTATACCTGATCGTCTGAAACCTCTACAAAGGGCTGCAAAATAAGTTTTAAACCAAATTTAGGAGTTCATACAATTGAATACGAGCTTTTCAACATGATTATATTGCAAAAACTCGATTTATGTACTTTTTACTCTATTAAAATTCTAACTGGTCCATAGTTCGGCCCATTTAGACTCGCTCGTCCGAAACCTCTACAAAAGGGTTGCAAAATAAGTTTTAATCCAAATTTAGGTGTTCATACATTTGATTACGAGCTTTTCAACACGATTATATTGCAAAAACTCGATTTCTGTACTTTTTACTCAGTTAAAATTCTAACGTGTCCATTGTTCTGCCCATTTAGACACGCTTGTCCGAAACCTTTACAAAAAAGACCGCAAAATAAGTTTTAATCCAAATTTAGGAGGTCATACAATTGATTACGAGCTTTTCAACACGATTATATTGCAAAAACTCGATTTCTGTACTTTTTACTCACTTAAAGTTCTAACGGGTCCATTGTTCGGCCCATTTAGACCCGCTCGTCGAAACCTCTACGAAAGGGTTGCCAAATAAGTTTTAATCCAAATTAAGGAGTTCATACAATTGATTACGATCTTTTCAACATGATTATATTGCAAAAACTCGATTTCTGTACTTTTTACTCCGTTAAAATTCTAACGGGTCCATTGTTCGGCCCATTTAGACCTGCTCGTCCGAAACTTCTACAAAAGGGTTGCAAAATAAGTTTTAATCCAAATTTATGAGTTCATACAATTGTTTACGAGCTTTTCAACACGATTATATTGCCAAAACTCGATTTCTGTACTTTTTACTCCGTTAAAATTCTAACGGGTCCATTGTTCGGCCCATTTAGACCCGATCATCGGAAACCTCTACAAAAAGGGCTGCAAAATATGTTTTAATCCAAATTCAGGAGTTCATATAATTGATTACGAGCTTTTCAACACAATTATATTGCAAAAACTCGATTACTATACTTTTTACTCGGTTAAAATTCAACTGGGTCCATTGTTAGGCCCATTTAGACCCGCCCGTCCGAAACCTATACAAAAGGGTTGCAAAATAAGTTTTAATCCAAATTTAGGAGTTCGTACAATTGATTACGAGCTTTTCAACACGATTATAATGCAAAAACTCTATTTCTGTACTTTTTACTTAGTTAAAATTCTAACGGTCCTATGTTCGGCCGATTTAGACCAGCTCGTCCGAAACCTTTACAAAAAAGATCGCAAAATTAGTTAGAATCAAATTTTAGGAGTTCATATAGTTGATTAAGAGCTTTTTAACACGATTATAATGCAAAAACTCAATTACTGTACTTTTTACTGTGTTAAAATTCTAATGGGTCCATTGTTCGGCCCATTTAGACTCGCTCGTCCGAAACCTCTACAAAAGGGTTGTAAAATAAGTTTTAATCCAAATTTAGGAGTTCATATAGTTGATTACGCGCTTTTCAACTCGATTATATTGTAAAAACTCAATTTCTGTACATTTTACTTAGTTAAAATTCTAACGGGTCCATTGTTCGGCCTATTTAGACACGCTCGTCCGAAACTTTTACAAAAAAAGACCACAAAATAAGTTAGAATCAAATTTTAGGAGTTCATATAATTGATTAAGCGCTTTTCAACACGATTATATTGCAAAAACTCGATTTCTGTACTTTTTAATCAGTTAAGATTCTAACGGGTCTATTGTTCGGCCCATTTAGACCCGCTCGTTCGAAACCTTTACAAAAGGGATGCAAAATAAGTTTTAATCCAAATTTAGGAGTTCATACAATTGATTACGAGCTTTTCAACACGATTATATTGCAAAAACTCGATTTCTGTACTTTTTACTCCGTTAAAATTCTAACGGGTCCATTGTTTGGCCCATTTAGACCCGCTCGTCCGGAACCTCATCAAAAGGGTTGCAAAATAAGTTTCAATCCAAATTTAGGAGTTCATACAATTGATTACGAGCTTTTCAACACGATTATATTGCAAAAACTCAATTTCTGTAATATTTAATCCTTTAAAATTCTAACAGGTCCTTTGTTCGGCCCATTTAGACCCGCTCGTCCAAAACCTCTAAAAAAGGGCTGCAAAATAAGTTTTAATCAAAATTTACGAGTTCGTACAATTGATTACGAGCTTTTCAACACGATTATAATGCAAAAACTTTATTTTTGTACTTTTTATTTAGTTAAAATTCTAGCGGGTCCTATGTTCGGCCCATTTAGACCCGCTCCTTCTAAACCTTTACAAAAAAGATCTCAAAATAAGTTAGAATCAAATTTTAGGAGTTCATATAATTTATTAAGAGCTTTTCAACACTATTATATTCCAAAAACTCGATTACTGTACTTTTTACTCAATTAAAATTCTAACGGGTCCATTGTTCGGCCCATTTAGACCCGCACGTCCGAAACCTCTACAAAAGGGTTGCAAAATAAGTTTTAATCCAAATTTAGGAGTTCATACAATTGATTACGAGTTTTCAACACGATTATATTGCAAAAACTCGATTTCTGTACTTTTTACTCGGTTAAAATTCTAACGGATCCATTGTTCGGCCCATTTAGACTCGCTCGTCCGAAACCTTTACAAGAAAGACCGCAAAATAAGTTAGAATCAAATTTTAGGAGTTCATATAATTGATTTAGAGCTTTTCAACACGATTATATTGCAAAAACTCGATTTCTATACTTTTTACTCAGTTAAAGTTCTAACGGGTCCATTGTTCTGCCCATTTAGACCCGCTCATCCGAAACCTCTACAAAAGGGTTGCCAAATAAATTTTAATCCAAATTTAGGAGTTCATACAATTGATTACGAGCTTTTCAACAGGATTATATTGCAAAAACTTGATTTCTATACTTTTTACTCCGTTAAAATTCTAACGGGTCCATTGTTCGGCCCATTTAGACCCGCTCATTCGAAACCTCTACGAATGGGTTGCAAAATAAGTTTTAATCCAAATTTAGGAGTTCATACAATTGATTACGAGCTTTTCAACACGATTATATTGCAAAAACTCGATTACTGTACTTTTTACTCAGTTAAGATTCTAACGGGTCTATTGTTCGGCCCATTTAGACCCGCTCGTTCGAAACCTTTACAAAAGGGTTGCAAAATAAGTTTTAGTCCAAATTTAGGAGTTCATACAATTGATTACGAGCTTTTCAACATGATTATATTGCAAAAACTTGATTTTTGTACTTTTTACTCAGTTAAAGTTCTAACGGGTCCATTGTTCGGCCCATTTAAACCTGCTCGTCCGAAACCTCTACAAAAGGGTTGCCAAATAAGTTTTAATCCAAATTTAGGAGTTCATACAATTGATTACGAGCTTTTCAACACGATTATATTGCAAAAACTCGATTTCTGTACTTTTTACTCCGTTGAAATTCTAACGGGTCCATTGTTCGGCCCATTTAGACCCGATCGTCCGAAACCTCTACATAAAGGGCTGAAAAATAAGTTTTAATCCAAATTCAAGAGTTCATATAATTGATTACGAGCTTTTCAACACGATTATATTGCAAAAACTCGATTACTGTAATTTTTACTCAGTTAAAATTCAACAGGGTCCATTGTTCGGCCCATTTAGACCTGCCCGTCTGAAACCTCTACAAAAGGGTTGCAAAATAAGTTTTAATCCAAATTTAGGAGTTCGTACAATTGATTACGAGCTTTTCAACACGATTATAATGCAAAAACTCTATTTTTGTACTTTTTATTTAGTTAAAATTCTAATGGGTCCTATGTTCGGCCCATTTAGACCCGCTCGTTCGAAACCTTTACAAAAAATATCGCAAAATAAGTTAGAATCAAATTTTTTGAATTCATATAATTTATTAAGATCTTTTCAACACTATTATATTGCAAAAACTCGATTACTGTACTTTTTACTCAGTTAAAATTCTAACGGCTCCATTGTTCGGCCCATTTAGACCCGCTCGTCTGAAACCTCTACAAAAGGGTTGCAAAATAAGTTTTAATCCAAATTTAGGAGTTCATACAATTGATTACGAGCTTTTCAACACGATTATATTGCAAAAACTCGATTTCTGTACTTTTTACTCGGTTAAGATTCTAACGGGTCCTATGTTCGGCCCATTTAGACCCGCTCGTTCGAAACTTTTACAAAAAAAGATCGCAAAATAAGTTAGAAACAAATTTTAGGAGTTCATATAATTTATTAAGAGCTTTTCAACACTATTATATTGTAAAAACTCTATTACTGTTATTTTTACTCAGTTAAAAAAATAACGGGTCCATTGTTCGGCCCATTTAGACCCGCTCGTCCGAAACCTCTACAAAATGTTTGCAAAATAAGTTTTAATCCAAATTTAGGAGTTCATACAATTGATTACGAGCTTTTCAACACGATTATATTGCAAAAACTCGATTTCTGTACTTTTTACTCCGTTAAAATTCTAACGGGTCCATTGTTCGGCCCATTTAGACCCGATCGTCCGAAACCTCTACATAAAGGGCTGCAAAATAAGTTTTAATCCAAATTCAAGAATTCATATAATTGATTACGAGCTTTCAACACGATTATATTGCAAAAACTGGATTACTGTAATTTTTACTCAGTTAAAATTCAATCGAGTCCATTGTTCGGCCCATTTAGACCCGCCCGTCCGAAACCTCTACAAAAGGGTTGCAAAATAAGTTTTAATCCAAATTTAGGAGTTCGTACAATTGATTACGAGCTTTTCAACGCGATTATAATGCAAAAATTCTATTTTTGTAATTTTTATTTAGTTAAAATTCTAACGGGTCCTATGTTCGGCCCATTTAGACCCGCTTGTTCGAAACCTTTACAAAAAAGATCGCAAAATAAGTTAGAATCAAATTTTAGGAGTTCATATAATTTATTAAGAGCTTTGCAACACTATTATATTGCAAAAACTCGATTACTGTACTTTTTACTCAGTTAAAATTCTAACGGGTCCATTGTTCGGCCCATTTAGACCCGCTCGTCCGAAACCTCTATAAAAGGGTTGCAAAATAAGTTTTAATCCAAATTTAGGAGTTCATACAATTGATTACGAGCTTTTCAACACGATTATATTGCAAAAACTCGATTTCTGTACTTTTTACTCTGTTAAGATTCTAACGGGTCCTATGTTCGGCCCATTTAGACCCGCTCGTTCGAAACATTTACAAAAAAGATCGCAAAATAAGTTAGAATCAAATTTTAGGAGTTCATATAATTTATTAAGAGCTTTGCAACACGATTATATTGCAAAAACTCGATTTCTGTACTTTTTACTCTGTTAAGATTCTAACGGGTCCTATGTTCGGCCCATTTAGACCCGCTCGTTCGAAACATTTACAAAAAAGATCGCAAAATAAGTTAGAATCAAATTTTAGGAGTTCATATAATTTATTAAGAGCTTTGCAACACTATTATATTGCAAAAACTCGATTATTGTACTTTTTACTCAGTTAAAAAAATAACGGGTCCATTGTTCGGCCCATTTAGACCCGCTCGTCCGAAACCTCTACAAAAGGGTTGCAAAATAAGTTTTAATCCAAATTTAGGAGTTCATACAATTGATTACGAGCTTTTCAACAAGATTATATTGCAAAAACACGATTTCTGTACTTTGTACTCAGTTAAAATTCTAACGGGTCCATTGTTCGGCCCATTTAGACTCGCTCGTCCGAAACCTCTACAAAAGGGTTGAAAAATAAGTTTTAATTCAAATTTAGGAGTTCATACAATTGATTACGAGCTTTTCAACACGATTATAATGAAAAAACTCGATTTCTGTACTTTTTACTCCCTTAAAATTCTAACGGGTCCATTTTTCGGCCCATTTAGACCCTATCGTCCGAAACCTCTACATAAAGGGCTGCAAAATAAGTTTTAATCCAAATTCAAGAGTTCATATAATTGATTACGAGCTTTCAACACGATTATATTGCAAAAACTCAATTACTGTAATTTTTACTCAGTTAAAATTCAACCGAGTCCATTGTTCGGCCCATTTAGACCCGCCCGTCCGAAACCTCTACAAAAGGGTTGCAAAATAAGTTTTAATCCAAATTTAGGAATTCGTACAATTGATTACGAGCTTTTCAACACACTTATATTGCAAAAACTCAATTTTTGTGCTTTTTACTCAGTAAAAATTCTAACAGGTCCTATGTTCGGCCCATTTAGACCCGTTCGTCCGAAACTATTACAAAAAAGATCGCAAAATAAGTTAGAATCAAATTTTAGGAGTTCATATAATTTATTAAGAGCTTTTCAACACGATTATATTGCAAAAACTCGATTTCTGTACTTTTTACACAGTTAAAGTTCTAACGGGTCCATTGTTCAACCCATTTAGACCCGCTCGTCCGAAACCTCTACAAAAGTGTTGCCAAATAAGTTTTAATTCAAATTTAGGAGTTCATACAATTGATTACAAGCTTTTCAACACGATTATATTGAAAAAACTCAATTTCTGTACTTTTTACTCCGTTAAAATTCTAACATGTCCATTGTTCGGCCCATTTAGACCCGATCGTCGGAAACCTCTACAAAAAGGGTTACAAAATAAGTTTTAATCCAAATTCAGGAGTTCATATAATTGATTACGAGCTTTTCAAAACGATTATATTGCAAAAACTCAGTTATTGTACTTTTTACTCAGTTAAAATTCAACCGGGTCCATTGTTCGGCCCATTTAGACCCGCCCGTCCGAAACCTCTACACAAGGGTTGCAAAATAAGTTTTAATCCAAATTTAGGAGTTCGTGCAATTGATTACGAGCTTTTCAACACGATTATAATGCAAAAACTCTATTTCTGTACTTTTTACTTAGTTAAAATTCTAACGGGTCCTATGTTCGGCCCATTTAGACCTGCTCGTCTGAAACCATTACAAAAAAGATCGCAAAATAAGTTAGAATCAAATTTTAGGAGTTCATATAATTGATTAAGAGCTTTTTAACACTATTATAATGCAAAAACTCAATTACTGTACTTTTTACTCTGTTAAAGTTCTAACGGGTCCATTGTTCGGCCCATTTAGACTCGCTCGTCCGAAACCTCTACAAAAGGGTTGTAAAATAAGTTTTAATCCAAATTTAGGAGTTCATACAGTTGATTACGCGCTTTTAAACTCGATTATATTGTAAAAACTCAATTTTTGTACTTTTTACTCAGTTAAAATTCTAACGGGTCCATTGTTCGGCACATTTAGACACGCTCGTCCGAAACTTTTACAAAAAAGACCGCAAAATAAGTTAGAATCAAATTTTAGGAGTTCATATAATTGATTAAGCGCTTTTCAACACGATTATATTGCAAAAACTCGATTACTGTACTTTTTACTTAGTTAAGATTCTAACGGGTCTATTGTTCGGCCCATTTAGACCCGCTCGCTCGAAACCTTTACAAAAGGGTTGCAAAATAAGTTTTAATCCAAATTTAGGAGTTCATACAATTGATTACGAGCTTTTCAACACGATTATATTGCAAAAACTCGATTTCTGTACTTTTTACTCAGTTAAAAATATAACGGGTCCATTATTCGGCCTATTTAGACCTGCTCGTCCGAAACCTCTACAAAAGGGTTGCAAAATAAGTTTTAATCCAAATTTAGGAGTTCATACAATTGATTACGAGCTTTTCAACACGATTATATTGCAAAAACTCGATTTCTGTACTTTTTGCTCGGTTAAAATTCTAACGGGTCCATTGTTCGGCCCATTTAGACTCGCTCGTCCGAAACCTCTACAAAAGGGTTGCAAAATAAATTTTAATCCAAATTTAGGAGTTCATACAATTGATTACGAGCTTTTCAACACGATTATATTGCAAAAACACGATTTCTGTACTTTTTACTCAGTTAAAATTCTAACGGGTCCATTGTTCTGCCCATTTAGACACGCTCGTCCGAAACCTTTGCAAGAAAGACCGCAAAATAAGTTAGAATCAAATTTTAGGAGTTCATATAATTGATTAAGAGATTTTCAACATGATTATATTGCAAAAACTCGATTTATGTACTTTTTACTCAGTTAAAGTTCTAACGGGTCCATTGTTCGGCCCATTTAGACCCGCTCGTCCGAAATCTCTACAAAGGGTTGCCAAATAAGTTTTAATCCAAATTTAGGAGTTCATACAATTGGTTACGAGCTTTTCAACACGATTATATTGCAAAAACTCGATTTCTGTACTTTTTACTCCGTTAAAATTCTAACGAGTCCATTGTTCGGCCCATTTAGACCCGCTCATCCGAAACCTCTACAAAAGGGTTGTAAAATAAGTTTTAATCCAAATTTAGGAGTTCATACAATTGATTACAAGCTTTTCAAAACGATTATATTGCAAAAACTCGATTTTTGTACTTTTTACTCCGTTAAAGTTCTATCAAGACCATTGTTCGGCCCATTTAGACCCGCTCATCCGAAACCTCTACAAAAGGGTTGCAAAATAAGTTTTAATCCAAATTTAAGAGTTCTTACAATTGATTACGAGCTTTTCAACACGATTATATTGCAAAAACTCGATTTCTGTACTTTTTACTCGGTTAAGATTCTAACGGGTCCTAGGTTAGGCCCATTTAGACCCGCTCGTTCGAAACTTTTACAAAAAAAGATCGCAAAAATAAGTTAGAATCAAATTTTAGGAGTTCATATAATTTATTAAGAGCTTTTCAACACTATTATATTGCAAAAACTCGATTACTGTACTTTTTCCTCAGTTAAAAAAATAACGGGTCCATTATTCGACCTATTTAGACCTGCACGTCCGAAACCTCTACAAAAGGGTTGCAAAAAAAAGTTTTAATCCAAATTTAGGAGGTCATACAATTGATTACGAGCTTTTCAACACGATTATATTGCAAAAACTCGATTTCTGTACTTTTTACTCTGTTAAAATTCTAACGGGTCCATTGTTCGGCCCATTTAGACTCGCTCGTCCGAAACCTCTACAAAAGGGTTGCAAAATAAATTTTAATCCAAATTTAGGAGTTCATACAATTGATTACGAGCTTTTCAACACGATTATATTGCAAAAACACGATTTCTGTACTTTTTACTCAGTTAAAATTCTAACGGGTCCATTGTTCGGCCCATTTTGACACGCTCGTCCGAAACCTTTACAAGAAAGACCGCAAAATAAGTTAGAATCAAATTTTAGGAGTTCATATAATTGATTAAGTGCTTTTCAACACGATTATATTGCAAAAACTCGATTTCTGTACTTTTTACTCAGTTAAAGTTCTAACGGGTCCATTATTCGGCCCATTTAGACCCGCTCGTCCGAAATCTCTACAAAAGGGTTGCCAAATAAGTTTTAATCCAAATTTAGGAGTTCATACAATTGATTACGAGCTTTTCAACACGATTATATTACAAAAACTCGATTTCTGTACTTTTTACTCCGTTAAAATTCTAACGAGTCCATTGTTCGGCCCATTTAGACTGGCTCATCCGAAACCTCTACAAAAGGGTTGTAAAATAAGTTTTAATCCAAATTTAGGAGTTCATACAATTGATTACGAGCTTTTCAACACGATTATATTGCAAAAACTCGATTTTTGTACTTTTTACTCCGTTAAAGTTCTAACAAGACCATTGTTCGGCCCATTTAGACCCGCTCACCTGAAACCTCTACAAAAGGGTTGCAAAATAAGTTTTAATCCAAATTTAGGAGTTCATACAATTGATTACGAGCTTTTCAACACGATTATATTGCAAAAACTCGATTATTGTACTTTTTACTCAGTTAAGATTCTAACGGGTCTATTGTTCTTCCCATTTAGACCTGCTCGTTCGAAACCTTCACAAAAGGGTTGCAAAATAAGTTTTAATCCAAATTTAGGAGTTCATACAATTGATTACGAGCTTTTCAACACGATTATATTGCAAAAACTCGATTTCTGTACTTTTTACTTAGTTAAGATTCTAACGGGTCTATTGTTCGGCCCATTTAGACCCGCTCGTTCGAAACCTTTACAAAAGTGTTGCAAAATAAGTTTTAATCCAAATTTAGGAGTTCATACAATTGATTATGAGCTTTTCAACCCGACTATATTGCAAAAACTCGATTTTTGTACTTTTTACTCCGTTAAAATTCTAACGGGTCCATTGTTCGGCCCATTTAGACCCGCTCATCCGAAACCTCTACAAAAGGGTTGCAAAATAAATTTTAATCCAAATTTAGGAGTTCATACAATTCATTACGAGCTTTTCAACACGATTATATTGCAAAAACTCGATTTTTGTACTTTTTACTCCGTTAAAGTTCTAACAAGACCTTTGTTCGGCCCATTTAGACCGGCTCGTCCGAAACCACTACAAAAAGGCTACAAAATAAGTTTTAATCCAAATTTTGGAGTTCATACAATTGATTACGAGCGTTTCAACACGATTATATTCCAAAAACTTGATTTCTATACTTTTTACTCAGATAAAATTCTAACGGGTCCATTGTTCGGCCCATTTAGACCCGCTCATCCGAAACCTCTACAAAAAATACCGCAAAACAAGTTAGAATCAAATTTTAGGAGTTCACATAATTCATTACGAGCTTTTCAACACGATTATATTGCAAAAACTTGATTTCTATACTTTTTACTCAGTTAAAATTCTAACGGGTCCATTGTTTGGCCCATTTAGACCAGCTCGTCCTAAACTTCTACAAAAGGGTTGCAAAATAAGTTTTAATCCAAATTTAGGAGTTCATCCAATTGATTACTAGCGTTTCAACGCGATTATATTACAAAAACTCGATTTCTATACTTCTTACTCAGATAAAATTCTAACGGGTCCAGTGTTCGGCCCATTTAGACCCGCTCGTCTAAAACATCTACAAAAAAGATCGCAAAACAGTTAGAATCAAATTTTAGGACTTCATATAATTGATTACGAGCTTTTCAACACGATTATATTACAAAAACTTGATTTCTGTACTTTTTCATCAGTTAAAATTCAACCGGGTCCATTGTTCGACTCATTTAGACCCGTTCGTCCGAAACCTTGACCAAAGGGTTGCAAAATAAGTTTTAAACCAAATTTAGGAGTTCATGCAATTGATTACGAGCTTTTCAACACAATTATATTACAAAAACTCAATTTTTGTGTTTTTTACTCAGTTAAAATTCTAACGGGGTCTATGTTCGGCCCATTTAGACCCGCTCGTCCGAAACCATTACAAAAAAGATCGCAAAATAAGTTAGTATCAAATTTTAGGAGTACATATAATTTATTAAGAGCTTTTCAACACTATTATATTGCAAAAACTCGATTAATATACTATTTACTCAGTATTGTTCGGCCCATTTAAACTCGCTCGTCCGAAACCTCTACAAAAGGGTTTCAAAATAAGTTTTAATCCAAATATAGGAGTTTATACAATTGATTACGAGCTTTTCAACACGATTATATTTCAAAAATTCGATATTTGTGCTTTTTACTCAGTTAAAATTCTTACGGGTCCATTGTTCGGCCCATTTAGACCCGCTCGTCCGAAACCTCTACAAATAAGACCGCAAAATAAGTTAGAATCAAATTTTAGGAGTTCATATAATTGATTACGAGCTTTTCAACACGATTATATCACAAAAACTCGATTAATGTACTTTTTACTCAGTTAAAATTCTAAAGTGTCCATTGTTCGGCCCATTTAGACCCGCTCGTCCGAAAACTTTACAAAAGGGTTGCAAAATAAGTTTTAATCCAAATTTAGGAGTTCATACAATTGACTACGAGCTTTTCAACACGATTATATTGCAAAAACTCGATTTCTGTACTTTTTACTCCGTTAAAATTCTAACGAGTCCATTGTTCGGCCCATTTAGACCCACTCATCCGAAACCTCTACAAAACGGTTGTAAAATAAGTTTTAATCCAAATTTAGGAGTTCATATAATTGATTACAAGCTTTTCAACACGATTAAATTGCAAAAACTCGATTTTTGTACTTTTTACTCCGTTAAAGTTCTAACAAGACCATTGTTCGGCCCATTTAGACCCGCTCATCCAAAACCTCTACAAAAGGGTTGCAAAATAAGTTTTAATCCTAATTTAGGAGTTCATACAATTGATTACGAGCTTTTCAACACAATTGTATTGCAAAAACTCGATTACGGTACTTTTTACTCAGTTAAGATTCTAACGGGTCTATTGTTCGGCCCATTTAGACCCGCTCGTTCGAAACCTTCACAAAAGGGTTGCAAAATAAGTTTTAATCTAAATTTAGGAGTTCATACAATTGATTACAAGCTTTTCAACACGATTATATTGCAAAAATTCGATTTCTGTACTTTTTACTCAGTTAAGATTCTAACGGGTCTATTGTTCGGCCCATTTAGACCCGCTTGTTCGAAACCTTTACAAAAGGGTTGCAAAATAAGTTTTAATCCAAATTTAGGTGTTCATACAATTGATTACGAGCTTTTCAACACGATTATATTGCAAAAACTCGATTACTGTACTTTTTACTCAGTTAAGATTCTAACGGGTCTATTGTTCGGCCCATTTAAACCCGCTCGTCCGAAACCTCATCAAAAGGGTTTCAAAATAAGTTTTAATCCAAATATAGGAGTTCATACAATTGATTACGAGCTTTTCAACACGATTATATTTCAAAAATTCGATTTTTGTACATTTTACTCAGTTAAAATTCTTACGGGTCCATTGTTCGGCCCATTTAGACCCGCTCGTCCGAAACCTCTACAAATAAGACCGCAAAATAAGTTAGAATCAAATTTTAGGAGTTCATATAATTGATTACGAGCATTTCAACACGATTATATTACTAAAACTCGATTAATATACTTTTTACTCAGTTAAAATTCTAACGAGTCCAATGTTCGGCCCATTTAGACCCGCTCGTCCGAAACCTCTACAAAAGAGTTGCAAAATAAGTTTTAATCCAAATTTAGTAGTTCATACAATTTATTACGAGCTTTTCAACTCAATTGTATTGCAAAAACTCGATTTTTGTGGTTTTTACTCAGTTAAAATTCTAACGGGTCCATTGTTCGGCCCATTTAGACCGGCTCATCTGAAACCTCTACAAAATTGTTGAAAAATAAGTTTTAATCCAAATTTAGGAGTTCATACAATTGATTACGAGCTTTTCAAAACGATTACATTGAAAAAACTCGATTACTGTACTTTTTACTCAGTTAAGATTCTAACGGGTCTATTGTTCGGCCCATTTAGACCCGCTCGTTCGAAACCTTTACAAAAGGGTTGTAAAATAAGTTTTAATCCAAATTTAGGAGTTCATACAATTGATTACGAGCTTTTCAACACGATTATATTGCAAAAACTCGATTTTTGTACTTTTTACTCTGTTAAAATTCTAACGGGTCCATTGTTCGGCCCATTTAGACCCGCTCATCCGAAACCTCTACAAAAGTGTTGCAAAATAAGTTTTAATCCAAATTTAGGAGTTCATACAATTGATTACGAGCTTTTCAACACGATAAAATTGCAAAAAATCGATTTTTGTACTTTTTACTCCGTTAAAGTTCTAACAAGACCTTTGTTCGGCCCATTTAGACCCGCTCGTCAGAAACCTCTACAAAAAGGCTACAAAATAAGTTTTAATCCAAATTTTGGAGTTCATACAATTGATTACGAGCGTTTCAACACGATTATATTGCAAAAACTTGATTTCTATACTTTTTACTCAGATAAAATTCTAACGGGTCCATTGTTCGGCCCATTTTGACCCGCTCATCCGAAACCTCTACAAAAAAGACCGCAAACCAAGTTAGAATCAAAATTTAGGAGTTCATATAATTCATTACGAGCTTTTCAACACGATTATATTGTAAAAACTTGATTTCTATACTTTTTACTCAGTTAAAATTCTAACGGGTCAATTGTTCGGCCCATTTAGACCCGCTCATCCTAAACTTCTACAAAAGGGTTGCAAAATAAGTTTTAATCCAAATTTAGGAGTTCATCCAATTGATTACTAGCGTTTCAACGTGATTATATTGCAAAAACTCGATTTCTATACTTCTTACTCAGATAAAATTCTAACGGGTCCATTGTTCGGCCCATTTAGAGCCGCTCGTCCGAAACCATTACAAAAAAGATCGCAAAATAAGTTATAATCAAATTTTAGGAGTTCATATAATTTATTAAGAGCTTTTCAACACTATTATATTGCAAAAACTCGATTAATGTACTTTTTACTTAGTATTGTTTGGCCCATTTAAACCCGCTCGTCCGAAACCTCTACAAAAGGGTTTCAAAATAAGTTTTAATCCAAATATAGGAGTTCATACAATTGATTACGAGCTTTTCAACACGATTATATTTCAAAAATTCGATTTTTGTAGTTTTTACTCAGTTAAAATTCTTACGGGTCCATTGTTCGGCCCATTTAGACACGCTCGTCCGAAACCTCTAAAAATAAGACCGCAAAATAAGTTAGAATCAAATTTTAGGAGTTCAAATAATTGATTACGAGCTTTTCAACACGATTATATTACAAAAACTCGATTAATGTACTTTTTACTTAGTTAAAATTCTAACGAGTCCATTGTTCGGCCCATTTAGACCCGCTCGTCCGAAACCTCTACAAAAGGGTTGCAAAATAAGTTTCAATATAAATTTAGGAGTTCATACAATTGATTACGAGCTTTTCAACACAATTATATTGCAAAAACTAGATTTTTATGGTTTTTACTCAGTTAAAATTGTAACGGGTCCATTGTTCGGCCCATTTAGACCCGCTCATCCGAAACCTCTACAAAATGGTTGCAAAATAATTTTTAATCAAAATTTAGGAGTTCATACAATTGATTACGAGCTTTTCAACACGATTATATCGCAAAAACTCGATAATGTACTTTTTACTCAGTTAAGATTCTAACGGGTCTATTGTTCGGCCCATTTAGACCCGCTCGTTCGAAACCTTTACAAAAAAGATAGCAAAATAAGTTTTAATCCAAATTTATGAGTTCATACAATTGATTACGAGCTTTTCAACACGATTATATTGCAAAAACTCGATTTCTGAAATTTTTACTCTTTTAAAATTCTAACAGGTCCTTTGTTCGGCCCATTTAGACCCGCTCGTCCGAATCCTCTAAAAAAATGGCTGCAAAAAAAGTTTTAATCCAAATTTAGGAGTTCATACAATTGGTTACGAGCTTTTCAACACGATTATATTGCAAAAACTAGATTTCTATACCTTTTACTCATAAAATTCTAACGGGTCCATTATTTGGCCCATTTAGACCCGCTCATCCGAAACCTCTACAAAAGGGTTACAAAATAAGTTTTAATCAAAATATAGGAGTTCATACAATTGATTACGAGCTTTTCAACACGATTATATTTCAAAAATTCGATTTTTGTACTTTTTACTCAGTTAAAATTCTTACGGGTCCATTGTTCGGCCCATTTAGACCCGCTCGTCCGAAACCTCTACAAATAAGACCGCAAAATAAGTTAGAATCAAATTTTAGGAGTTCATATAACTGATTACGAGCTTTTCAACACTATTATATTACAAAAACTAGATTACCCTACTTTTTACTTAGTTAAAATTCTAACGAGTCCATTGTTCGACCCATTTAGACCCGCTCGTCCGAAACCTCTACAAAAGGGTTGCAAAATAAGTTTTAATCCAAATTTTAGGAGTTCATATAATTGATTACTAGCTTTTAAACACGATTATATTGCAAAAACTTCATTTCTGTACTTTTTACTCTGTTAAAATTCTAACAGGTCCATTGTTCGGCCTATTTAGACCTGCTCGTCTGAAACCTCTACAAAAGGTTTGCAAAATAAGTTTTAATCAAAATTTAGGAGTTCATACAATTGTTTATGAGCTTTTCAACACGATTATATTAAAAAATCTCGATTTCTGTACTTTTTACTAAGTTAAAATTCTAACGGGTCCATTGTTCGGCCCATTTAGACCCGCTCGTCCGAAACCTCTACAAATAAGACCCCAAAATAAGTTAGAATCAAATTTTAGGAGTTTATATAATTGATTACGAGCTTTTCAACACGATTATATTACAAAAACTCGATTAATGTAATTTTTACTCAGTTAAAATTCTAACAAGTCCATTGTTCGGCCCATTTAGACCCGCTCGTCCGAAACCTCTACAAAAGGGTTGCAAAATAAGTTTTAATCCAAATTTAGGAGTTCATACAATTGATTACGAGCTTTTCAACACAATTATATTCCAAAAACTCAATTTTTGTGGTTTTTACTTAGTTAAAATTCTAACGGGTCCATTGTTCGGCCCATTTAGACCCGCTCATCCGAAACCTCTACAAAATAGTTGCAAAATAAGTTTTAATCCAAATTTAGGAGTTCATACAATTGATTACGAGCTTTTCAACACGATTATATTGCAAAGACTCGATTACTGTACTTTTTACTCAATTAAGATTCTAACGGGTTTATTGTTCGGCCCATTTAGACCTGCTCGTTCGAAACCTTTACAAAAGGGTTGCAAAATAAGTTTTAATCCAAATTTAGGAGTTCATACAATTGATTACGAGCTTTTCAACACGATTATATTGCAAAGACTCAATTACTGTACTTTTTACTCAGTTAAGATTCTAACGGGTCTATTGTTCGGCCCATTTAGACCCGCTCGTTCGAAACCTTTACAAAAGGGTTGCAAAATAAGTTTTAATCCAAATTTAGGAGTTCATACAATTGATTACGAGCTTTTAAACACGATTATATTGCAAAAACTCGATTTCTGTACTTTTTACTCCGTTAAAATTCTAAGGGGTCCATTGTTCAGCCCATTTAGACCCGCTCATCCGAAACCTCTACAAAAGTGTTGCAAAATAAGTTTTAATCCAAATTTAGGAGTTCATACAATTGATTACGAGCTTTTCAACACGATTATATTGCAAAAACTCGATTATTGTACTTTTTACTTAGTTAAGATTCTAACGGGTCTACTGTTCGGCCCATTTAGACCCGCTCGTTCGAAACCTCTACATATTAGACCGCAAAATAAGTTAGAATCAAATTTTAGGAGTTCATATAATTGATTACGAGCTTTTCAACACGATTATATTACAAAAACTCGATCAATGTACTTTTTACTCAGTTAAAATTCTAACGAGTCCATTGTTCGGCCCATTTAGACCCGCTCGTCCGAAACCTCTACAAAAGGGTTGCAAAATAAGTTTTAATCCAAATTTAGGAGTTCATACAATTGATTACGAGCTTTTCAACACAATTATATTCCAAAAACTCGATTTTTGTGGTTTTTACTCAGTTAAAATTCTAACTGGTCCATTGTTCGGCCCATTTAGACCCGCTCATCCGAAACCTCTACAAAATGGTTGCAAAATAAGTTTTAATCAAAATTTAGGAGTTCATACAATTGATTACGAGCTTTTCAACACGATTATATTGCGAAAACTCGATTTATGTACTTTTTACTTAGTTAAAATTCTAACGGCTCCATCGTTCAGCCTATTTAGACCTGATCGTCCGAAACCTTTACAAAAAAGATCGCAAAATAATTTAGAATCAAATTTTAGGAGGTCATATAATTGATTAAGAGATTTTCAACACGATTATATTGCAAAAACTCGATTTCTGAAATTTTTACTCCTTTAAAATTCTAACAGGTCCTTTGTTCGGACCATTTGGACCCGCTCGTCCGAAAACTCTACAAAAATGGCTGCAAAAAAAGTTTTAATCCAAATTTAGGAGTTCATACAATTTGTTACGAGCTTTTCAACACGATTATATTGCAAAAACTAGATTTCTATACCTTTTACTCATATAAAATTCTAACGGGTCCATTATTTGGCCCATTTAGACCCGCTCGTCCAAAACCTCTACAAAAGGGTTACAAAATAAGTTTTAATCCAAATATAGGAGTTCATACAATTGATTACGATCTTTTCAACACGATTATATTTCAAAATTTTGATTTTTGTACTTTTTACTCAGTTAAAATTCTTACGGGTCCATTGTTTGGCCCATTTAGACCCACTCGTCCGAAACCTCTACAAATAAGACCGCAAAATAAGTTAGAATCAAATTTTAGGAGTTCATATAACTGATTACGAGCTTTTCAACACGATTATATTACAAAAACTTGATTACTGTACTTTTTACTCAGTTAAAATTCTAACGAGTCCATTGTTCGGCCCATTTAGACCCGCTCGTCCGAAAACTCTACAAAAGGGTTGCAAAATAAGTTTTAAGCCAAATTTTTGGAGTTCATATAAATGATTACGAGCTTTTCACATTGATTATATTGCAAAAACTTGATTTCTGTACTTTTTACTCTGTTAAAATTCTAACGGGTCCATTGTTCGGCCCATTTAGACCTGCTCGTCCGAAACCTCTACAAAAGGGTTGCAAAATAAGTTTTAATCCAAATTTAGGAGTTCAAACAACTGATTACGAGCTTCTCAACACAATTATATTGCAAAAACTCGATTTTTGTGCTTTTTAGTCAGTTAAAATTCTAACGGGTCCATTGTTCGGCCCATTTAGACTCGCTCGTCCGAAACCTCTACAAAAGGGTTGCAAAATAAGTTTTAATCAAAATTTAGGAGTTCATACAACTGTTTATGAGCTTTTCAACACGATTATATTAAAAAATCTCAATTTCTGTACTTTTTACTAAGTTAAAATTCTAACGGGTCCATTGTTCGGCCCATTTAGACCCGCTCGTCCGAAACCTCTACAAATAATACCGCAAAATAAGTTAGAATCAAATTTTAGGAGTTCATATAATTGAATATGAGCTTTTCAACAAGATTATATTACAAAAATTCGATTAATGTACTTTTTACTCAGTTAAAATTCTAACGAGTCCATTGTTCGGCCCATTTAGACCCGCTCGTCCGAAACCTCTACAAAAGGGTTGAAAAATAAGTTTTAATCCAAATTTAGGAGTTCATACAATTGATTACGAGCTTTTCAACACAATTATATTCCAAAAACTCAATTTTTGTGGTTTTTACTTAGTTAAAATTCTAACGGGTCCATTGTTCGGCCCATTTAGACCCGCTCATCCGAAACCTCTACAAAATGGTTGCAAAATAAGTTTTAATCCAAATTTAGGAGTTCATACAATTGATTACGAGCTTTTCAACACGATTATATTGCAAAGACTCGATTACTGTACTTTTTACTCAGTTAAGATTCTAACGGGTTTATTTTTCGGCCCATTTAGACCCGCTCGTTCGAAACCTTTACAAAAGGGTTACAAAATAAGTTTTAATCCAAATTTAGGAGTTCATACAATTGATTACGAGCTTTTCAACACGATTATATTGCAAAGACTCAATTACTGTACTTTTTACTCAGTTAAGATTCTAACGGGTCTATTGTTCGGCCCATTTAGACCCGCTCGTTCGAAACCTTTACAAAAGGGTTGCAAAATAAGTTTTAATCCAAATTTAGGAGTTCATACAATTGATTACGAGCTTTTCAACACGATTATATTGCAAAAACTCGATTTCTGTACTTTTTACTCCGTTAAAATTCTAACGGGTCCATTGTTCAGCCCATTTAGACCCGCTCATCCGAAACCTCTACAAAAGTGTTGCAAAATAAGTTTTAATCCAAATTTAGGAGTTCATACAATTGATTACGAGCTTTTCAACACAATTATATTGCAAAAACTCGATTACTGTACTTTTTACTCAGTTAAGATTCTAACGGGTCTACTGTTCGGCCCATTTAGACCCGCTCGTTCGAAACCTCTACATATTAGACCGCAAAATAAGTTAGAATCAAATTTTAGGAGTTCATATAATTGATTACGAGCTTTTCAACACGATTATATTACAAAAACTCGATTAATGTACTTTTTACTCAGTTAAAATTCTAACGAGTCCATTGTTCGGCCCATTTAGACCCACTCGTCCGAAACCTCTACAAAAGGGTTGTAAAATAAGTTTTAATCCAAATTTAGGAGTTCATACAATTGATTACAAGCTTTTCAACACAATTATATTCCAAAAACTCGATTTTTGTGGTTTTTACTCAGTTAAAATTCTAACTGGTCCATTGTTCGGCCCATTTAGACCCGCTCATCCGAAACCTCTACAAAATGGTTGCAAAATAAGTTTTAATCAAAATTTAGGAGTTCATACAATTGATTACGAGCTTTTCAACACGATTATATTGCGAAAACTCGATTTATGTACTTTTTACTTAGTTAAAATTCTAACGGGTCCATCGTTCGGCCTATTTAGACCTGATCGTCCGAAACCTTTACAAAAAAGATCGCAAAATAATTTAGAATCAAATTTTAGGAGGTCATATAATTGATTAAGAGATTTTCAACACGATTATATTGCAAAAACTCGATTTCTGAAATTTTTACTCCTTTAAAATTCTAACAGGTCCTTTGTTCGGACCATTTGGACCCGCTCGTCCGAAAACTCTACAAAAATGGCTGCAAAAAAAGTTTTAATCCAAATTTAGGAGTTCATACAATTGGTTACGAGCTTTTCAACACGATTATATTGCAAAAACTAGATTTCTATACCTTTTACTCATATAAAATTCTAACGGGTCCATTATTTGGCCCATTTAGACCCGCTCGTCCAAAACCTCTACAAAAGGGTTACAAAATAAGTTTTAATCCAAATATAGGAGTTCATACAACTGATTACTATCTTTTCAACATGATTATATTTCAAAATTTTGATTTTTGTACTTTTTACTCAGTTAAACTTCTTACAGGTCCATTGTTTGGCCCATTTAGACCCGCTCGTCCGAAACCTCTACAAATAAGACCGCAAAATAAGTTAGAATCAAATTTTAGGAGTTCATATAACTGATTACGAGCTTTTCAACACGATTATATTACAAAAACTTGATTACTGTACTTTTTACTCAGTTAAAATTCTAACGAGTCCATTGTTCGGCCCATTTAGACCCGCTCGTCCGAAAACTCTACAAAAGGGTTGCAAAATAAGTTTTAAGCCAAATTTTTGGAGTTCATATAAATGATTACGAGCTTTTCAACATGATTATATTGCAAAAACTTGATTTCTGTACTTTTTACTCTGTTAAAATTCTAACGGGTCCATTGTTCGGCCCATTTAGACCTGCTCGTCCGAAACCTCTACAAAAGGGTTGCAAAATAAGTTTTAATTCAAATTTAGGAGTTCATACAATTGATTACGAGCTTTTCAACACAATTATATTGCAAAAACTCGATTTTTGTGCTTTTTAGTCAGTTAAAATTCTAACGGGTCCATTGTTCGGCCCATTTAGACTCGCTCGTCCGAAACCTCTACAAAAGGGTTGCAAAATAAGTTTTAATCAAAATTTAGGAGTTCATACAACTGTTTATGAGCTTTTCAACACGATTATATTAAAAAATCTCGATTTCTGTACTTTTTACTAAGTTAAAATTCTAACGGGTCCATTGTTCGGCCCATTTAGACCCGCTCGTCCGAAACCTCTACAAATAATACCGCAAAATAAGTTAGAATCAAATTTTAGGAGTTCATATAGTTGAATATGAGCTTTTCAACAAGATTATGTTACAAAAATTCAATTAATGTACTTTTTACTCAGTTAAAATTCTAACGAGTCCATTGTTCGGCCCATTTAGACCCGCACGTCCGAAACCTCTACAAAAGGGTTGCAAAATAAGTTTTAATCCAAATTTAGGAGTTCATACAATTGATTACGAGCTTTTCAACACAATTATATTGCAAAAACTCGATTTTTGTGGTATTTACTAAGTTAAAATTCTAACGGGTCCATTGTTCGGCCCATTTAGACTCGCTCATCCGAAACCTCTACAAAATGGTTGCAAAATAAGTTGTAATCAAAATTTAGGAGTTCATACAATTGATTACGAGTTTTTCAACACGATTATATTGCGAAAACTCGATTTATGTACTTTTTACTTAGTTAAAATTCTAACGGGTCCACCGTTCGGCCCATTTAGACCCACTCTTCCGAAACCATTAAAAAAAGATTGCAAAATAATTTAGAATCAAATTTTAAGAGTTCATATAATTGATTAAGAGATTTTCAACACGATTATATTGCAAAAACTTGATTTCTGAAATTTTTACTCTTTTAAAATTCTAACAGGTCCTTTGTTCGGCCCATTTAGACCCGCTCGTCGGAAACCTCTACAAAAATGGCTTTAAAAAAAGTTTTAATCCAAATTTAGGAGTTCATACAATTGGTTACGAGCTTTTCAACACGATTATATTGCAAAAACTAGATTTCTATACCTTTTACTCATATAAAATTCTAACGGGTCCATTGTTTGGCCCATTTAGACCCGCTCGTCCGAAACGTATACAAAAGGGTTACAAAATAAGTTTTAATCCTAATTTAGGAGTTCATACAATTGATTACGATCTTTTCAACAAGATTATATTGCAAAAACTCGATTTCTGTCCTTTTTACTCCGTTAAAATTCTAACAGGTCCATTGTTCGGCCCATTTAGACCCGCTCGTCCGAAACCTCTACAAAAAAGACTGCAAAACAAGTTAGAATCAAAATTTAGGAGTTCATATAATTGATTACGAGCATTTCAACACGATTATATTGCAAAAAGTCAATTTCTGTACTTTTTACTTCGTTAAAATTCTAACTGGTCCATTGTTCGGCCCATTTAGACCCGCTCGTCCGAAACCTCTACAAAAGGGTTGCAAAATAAGTTTTAATCCAAATTTTAGGAGTTCATATAATTGATTACGAGCTTTTCAACACGATTATATTGCAAAAACTTGATTTCTGTACTTTTTACTCTGTTAAAATTCTATCGGGTCCATTGTTCGGCCCATTTAGACCTGCTTGTCCGAAACCTCTACAAAAGGGTTGCAAAATAAGTTTTAATCCAAATTTAGGAGTTCATACAATTGATTACGAGCTTTTCAACACAATTATATTGCAAAAACTCAATTTTTGTGCTTTTTAGTCAGTTAAAATTCTAACGGGTCCATTGTTCGGCCCATTTAGACCCGCTCGTCCGAAACCTCTACAAAAGGGTTGCAAAATAAGTTTTAATCCAAATTTAGGAGTTCATACAATTGATTACGAGCTTTTCAAAAAATTATATTGCAAAAACTCGATTTTTGTGGTTTTTACTCGGTTAAAATTCTAACGGGTCCATTGTTCAGCCCATTTAGACCCGCTCATCCGAAACCTCTACAAAATGGTTGCAAAATAAGTTTTAATCAAAATTTAGGAGTTCATACTATTGATTACGAGCTTTTCAACACGATTATATTGCGAAAACTCGATTTATGTACTTTTTACTTAGTTAAAATTCTAACGGGTCCATCGTTTGGCCTATTTAGACCCGATCTTCCGAAACCTTTACAAAAAAGATCGCAAAATAATTTAGAATCAAATTTTAGGAGTTCATATAATTGATTAAGATATTTTCAACACGATTATATTGCAAAAACTCGATTTCTGAAATTTTTACTCCTTTAAAATTCTAACAGGTCCTTTGTTCGGCCCATTTAGACCCGCTCGTCCGAAACCTCTACAAAAATGGCTGCAAAAAAAGTTTTAATCCAAATATTAGGAGTTCATACAATTGGTTACGAGCTTTTCAACACGATTATATTGCAAAAACTAGATTTCTATACATTTTACTCATATAAAATTCTAACGGGTCCATTATTTGGCCCATTTAGACCCGCTCGTCCGAAACCTCTACAAAAGGGTTACAAAATAAGTTTTAATCCAAATATAGGAGTTCATACAATTGATTACGAGCTTTTCAACATGATTATATTTCAAAAATTCGATTTTTGTACTTTTTACTCAGTTAAAATTCTTACGGGTCCATTGTTCGGCCCATTTAGACCCGCTCGTCTGAAACCTCTACAAATAAGACCGCAAAATAAGTTAGAATCAAATTTTAGGAGTTCATATAACTGATTACGAGCTTTTCAACACGATTTAATTACAAAAACTCGATTATTGTACTTTTTACTCAGTTAAAATTCTAACGAGTCCATTGTTCGGCCCATTTAGACCCGCTCGTCCGAAACCTCTACAAAAGGGTTGCAAAAATAAGTTTTAATCCAAATTTTAGGAGTTCATATAATTGATTACGAGCTTTTCAACATGATTATATTGCAAAAACTTGATTTCTGTACTTTTTACGTTGTTAAAATTCTAACGGGTCCATTGTTCGGCCCATTTAGACCTGCTCGTCCGAAACCTCTACAAAAGGGTTGCAAAATAAGTTTTAATCCAAATTTAGGAGTTCATACAATTGATTACGAGCTTTTCAACACAATTATATTGCAAAAACTCGATTTTTGTGCTTTTTAGTCAGTTAAAATTCTAACGGTTCCATTGTTCGGCCCATTTAGACCCGCTCGTCCGTAACCTCTACAAATGGGTTGCAAAATAAGTTTTAATCAAAATTTAGGAGTTCATACAATTGTTTATGAGCTTTTCAACACGATTATATTAAAAAATCTCGATTTCTGTACTTTTTACTAAGTTAAAATTCTAACAGGTCCATTGTTCGGCCCATTTAGACCTGCTCGTCCGAAACCTTTACAAAAAAGATCGCAAAATAAGTTAGAATCAAATTTTAGGAGTTCATATAATTGATTAAGAATTTTTCAACACGATTATATTGCAAAAGATCGATAACTATACTTTTTGCTCAGTTAAAATTCTAACGGGTCCATTGTTCGTCCCATTTAGACCCGCTCGTCCGAAACCTCTACAAAAGGGTTGCAAAATAAGTTTTAATCCAAATCTAGGCGTTCATACAATTGATTACGAGCTTTGCAACACAATTATATTGCAAAGACTCGATTTTTGTGCTTTTTACTCAGTTAGAATTCTAACAGGTGCACGAACCAACTTGCCTTAGTGGTTAAGGGAACGGTTGTTGTTTCTAGAGGTCACGGGTTCGAGCACTTGCAGCTGCAGCAGGGTGATTGAGCGTTCATTGTCAAATGGTAGAGAGTATATTTAGAACATATACTACTTGTAATCACTTTAGCTTTCGTCAAAAAAAATTCTAACGGGTTCAATGTTCGACCCATTTAGACCCGCTCGTCCGAAACCTCTACAAATGGTTTGCAAAATAAGTTTTAATCCAAATTTAGGAGTTCATACAATTGATTACGAGCTTGTCAATATGATTATATTGCAAAAACTCGATTTCTGTACTTTTTACTCCGTTAAAATTCTAACGGGTCCATTGTTCGGCCCATTTAGACCCGATCATTCGAAACCTCTACAAAAAGGGCTGCAAAATAAGTTTTAATCCAAATTTAGGAGTTCATACAATTGATTATGATCTTTTCAACACGATTTGTAACACCCCGGTTTTAGGGCCCGTGAGTTATCGGTGTTGATCTAGGATTAGTTTCGGGTTAAATTTAAATTAAAGATTTGATTTTTATAAAAGTTCTCATTATTTACGATAGTGCCATTAATGAAATTTTAAGATGGTTTTGAAAATCAAAACCACTCATCATCTTCCAAAAACCATATTCTCTCATTTCATCTCCTTTCCTCCATTGAAGACCTTTGAAGGTAAATCCTCTTTTTCTTTTCCTTGTTTTAATTAAATTTAACTTAAATTAAAGTTGGATTTGCAAAACTCATTAATTCTAAACCTTGAAATTTCAAGATTTATGAAAAGTGGGGATTTTGGTTGAAATCCCCTATGGGTCTTTTAGGGCAGTGTTTTGGGGTGTTTTTAAAGTTTATTTTGAAGTCATAACATGTTAAAAAGGTTGCTTAATTGTAGTATACCGAAACTAGTCTTAGGGGTGGATTTTAGAAGTGAAATAAGTGAGTTTTTGGCTTGAATTTGTGATAAAAAGAGGGTTGGAGGTATGTGGACCTTGGATATGTGTTTTTAGATGTTAGTTGATGATTTTGAGTGGTGATAGTGCTGGTTTGATTGTATTCCCGAAACCACTGTTGTAGGTGATTTTTAGAAGCGGAAAATAAGAGTTTTTAAGGTGTTTATGTGGGGAAATGAAGGGCTGGTGGTTGTACAGCCTTCGGGTGATGTTTTGGACATGTTTTGGAGTGTTTTAAGTGTTTAAATTGAGGGGTAATGGCTGGGTTTTGCTGGAGTACGAAAATGAGAATATTTAGGAAAAATTCGGCTTTGAATTGTTGAGAAAATATTGTGGAATTGTGAACTGATGTATAACAACAAATTTGTGGTTGATTAAGAGGTTAATACATTGTTTTTTATTGGTTAGAAACAGCGGATTTGGCCTTGGGTGGTTCGGACGCGGTCCCGGGAAGTTCGGAAGCTTGAAACAACTTTGTGGTTTGCATTGGTGTGCGAATGGTGAGTGGAAATGTTTTTAAGCAACATTTTGGTTCAAAGATAGTTTTGAGAGAGTTTAGATTGAGCTTGAAAGGCCAATCTAAACCCAAAAGTAAGTTGATGTGTATCGCCTCTTTAAACTCCTTTTTTTCCGTTTTTTTTCATTACATGAGGTGATAACTTGTTATGCATGAAATTTCAATACTTTGGAAGGAAGCATGTTGTTTGTTATTATGATGTTGATCATGCATGATGAAATCAATGGTGTTGTTGATATGCCTTGTAAAGTATATGTAAGTTGGTGCAGGTTGTGCACGAAAATGGTAAGTAAGACCATTTGCGGTTGGTAAGAAGTAAGATTGTACATAATTGTGGATTTTGTTGCAAGGTGTTTTTTGTCATGCATGACATCCATGTTGCATGATGGTGATTTGTATATCGTATTGCATGATTGGTGGAATCTTATTTATGTTCAACGAAGGTTTGGGGTTTGGGTGGAGTCTTAGAGACTAACCTAGACCCAAGAGTAAGTTCACCTAATCTCGTTTGTTGGTTGATTTTCGGTTCTCATGATATGTGTGATGTGATGATGTTTTTAGATTGTTTCTACTCTCCGTTTAATGTTGTTGTGTAGTCATCGTTGGTGTCGAGCCTCACGTGACGGTTGTCGTTACTATGGTGATGTGTCATCCCACCGGTAGTGACTAGTAGAAGAGTACGGTGATGTGTAGTCCCATCAGAAAACTACTAGTTGAACGGTGATGTGTAGTCCCACCGGTAGTGACTAGTAGAAGAGTACGGTGATGTGTAGTCCCATCGGAAAACTACTAGTTGAACGGTGATGTGTAGTCCCACTGGGTTTTGGGTTATGCATGTGCATACCTTGTATTGTGATGATTGTGTTTTGTTACGTCTTTTCCTTAAATGGTTTGCTTTTCAACTAAGATTTATGTTTTGAAAACTGCATTGTTGATGTGTTTTTAGAGCTCCGCTCACTAGGCTTTATGCTTACGCTCTCCTTTTTCGACAATGCAGATCATTAGCGGGGATTTAGCAAGGAGCAAGGAAAGGGTGTCCAAGCGTGTGGTAGTTGCTCAAGTATAGTTTGGTAAATAATGTAGTAGTTTAGCAATGGGAAATGCTACGTGTTTTAGAAGCGTGTATCTAGACTCTTTTGTGTTGACTTTATGTTGTTAATGCTTTGTGTTGATGGATTTGTAAACCATGTTTATGTTGATGCCTAAGTGTTTTGTATTTGAAGGTTTTTAACCATGTCTTATGAATGCTTATGTTTTTGGTTGAAGGCATGTAAACCTTGATTGTGCATTGCTTAGGTGAACGTTTGTTTCTTTTGGCTAAATGGTTTTGTTGAGCATGCTTTATTGCCTTATATATATCATGTTTGATGGTTTGATGTTTTGGCATGTGATGGAAGGATCTAAACGTATGTCTTTTGCTTTCCTTGAATCATATGTATGCTCTATGGTTGATCATGCTTGTGGTAGGTTGGAATGCCTCTAGGTTATGTGTATGTTTGTTGTTTCATGTTTCTTGTGGTTTGGGAGTATGTTTGTTAAGGTCTTTAACTCTTTTGTTGGTTTGCTAAGCATGTTTGTTTGCTAGTTTCCTCTATGTATGCTTAATTGGTGTTCATTGATTCGTTGTATGCTTAAACTGCTCCATATGCTTATCTATAGTTTCTTAGTGATGTATGTGAGTTGGTATGTTTCTAGTCGAGTCGTAAAATGCATCTAGAGTTGAGTCCTTGTGTTTTTAGCTGTTAAAATGAGATTTGCAGTGCAGGGCGTATCGGTACGCTCAAGGGATGTACCGATACGGTCCTTGCTTTGGGGCTCATTTTGGGTAGAGCGTACCGATACACGGGGGTGTATCGATAAGCCAAAGGCTCTCTGGAAATCGGAGAAGTTGACGAGATTTTGGCGTATCGATACGGGTCCTAAGGGTATCGATACGGTCTTTGTAGTTTGACCGAGATAAGTTGACCGTTGAGGGCGTATCGGTACGGTCTTGCTGTGTACCGATACGGTCTCCCTGGGTTGACTTTAGGGCGTTGACCAGGTCCAGGCGTATCGATACGGTCATCTAACGTATCGATACGGCCTGTTATAAAACTTAAGATGGGCTGTTTAATTGCATGTCTTGGGTGTTTTGTATCCGTGTGTATGTTTGCTGCGTGTCCTATCACATAGGGTATAATAGATGCATCTAGAAAAGATAAGGGATGAAAAAAAAGAAAAGGGTTGCTAATCGGAGTGAGACCTTAGTGGGTTTCGCTTCGGTTTTCCCCGTGTAAACTGTTCGGACCGGCCTGTCGGCTAGACCGGGACAAGGGGGTGACACGATTATATTGCAAAAACTTGATTTCTGTACTTTTTACCTAGTTAAAATTCTAACGGGTCCATTGTTCGGCCCATTTAGACTCGCTCGTCCGGAACCTCTACAAAAAAGACCGCAAAACAAGTTAAAATCAAATTTTAGGAGTTCATATAATTGATTACGAGCTTTTAAACACGACTGTATTGCAAAAACTCGATTTCTATACTTTTTACTCAGTTAAAATTCTAACGGGTCCATTGTTCGGCCCATTTAGACCCGCTCGTCCGAAACCTCAACAAAAAAGACTGCAAAATATGTTAGAATCAAATTTTAGGAGTTCATATAATTGATCACGAGCTTTTCAACACGATTATATTGCAAAAACTCGATTTTTGTACTTTTTACTCTGTTAAAATTCTAACGGGTCCATTGTTCGGCCCATTTAGACCCGCTCATCCTAAACCTCTACAAATGGGTTGCAAAATAAGTTTTAAACCAAATTTAGGAGTTCATACAATCGATTACAAGCTTTTCAACACGATTATATTGAAAAAACTTGATTTCCGTACTTTTTACTCAGTTAAAATTCTAACGGGTCCATTGTTCGGCCCATTTAGACCCGCTCGTCCGAAACCTTCACACAAAAAATCGCAAAATAAGTTAGAATCAAATTTTAGGAGTTCATATAATTGATTACAAGCTTTTCAACACTATTATATTGCAAAAACTTGATTATTGTACTTTTTACTCAGTTAAAATTCTAAAGGCTCCATTGTTCGGCCCATTTAGACCCGCTCGTCCGAAACCTCTACAAAAGGGTTGCAAAATAAGTTTTAATCCAAATTCAAGAGTTCATACAAATGATTACGAGCTTTTCAACACGATTATATTGCAAAAACTCTATTTATGTAGTTTTACTCAGTTAAAATTCTAACGGGTCCATTGTTCGGCCCATTTAGACCCGCTCGTCCGAAACCTCTACCAAAAAGACTACGAAACAAGTTAGAATCAAATTTTAGGAGTTCATATAATTGATTACGAGCTTTTCAACACAATTATATTGCAAAAACTTGATTTTTGTACTTTTTACTCAGTTAAAATTCTAAAGGGTCCAGTGTTCAGCCCATTTAGACCCGCTCGTCCGAAACCTTTACAACAGGGTTGCAAAATAAGTTTTAATCCAAATTTAGGACTTCATACAATTGATTACGCGCTTTTCAACACAATTATATTGCAAAAACTCGATTACTGTACTTTTTACTTAGTTAAAATTCTAATGGGTCACCTAAGAATTGCTGTTCTCTTTTATTTGATTTGTACTTTTGTACCGCGTGGAGCTAACGTTTTAGCTCATTCTATAGCCAATTGGGCTTTGCATTTTCTTTCATCCATGTATTTTGGGCCGGGCTTGCCCGATGCTCTACGAACTTTTGTACCGGTTGTTAACCAACCGCCTTGATCTATAATATATTTTGGGCACTCTTTTCCCCTCCTAGGGCTTTGCTGGGCTAGCCCAGTAAGGTTTAGTGGGGTTTTTAATGAGGCCCTTTCTTCAAAAAAAAAAAAATTCTAATGGGTCCATTGTTCGGCCCATTTAGACCCGCTCGTCCGAAACCCATACAAAAAGGGTTGCAAAATAAGTGTTAATCCAAATTTAGGAGTTCATACAATTGATTACGAATTTTTTGAACACAATTATATTGCAAAAAACTCGATTTTTGTTCTTTTTACTCAGTTAAAATTCTAATGGATCCACTGTTCGGCCCATTCGAACCCGCTCGTACGAAATCTCTACAAAAGGGTTGCAAAATAAGTTTTAATCCCAATTTAGGAGTTAATACAATTGATTACGAGCTTTTCAACACGATTATATTGCAAAAACTCGATTTCTGTACTTTTTACTCAATTAAAATTCTAACGGGTCCATTGTTCGGCCCATTTATACCCGCTCGTCCGAAACCTTTACAAAAAAGACCGCAAAAGAAGTTTTAATAAAAATTTAGGAGTTCATACAATTGATTACGAGCTTTTCAACACGATTATATTGCAAAAACTCGATTTTAGTACTTTTTACTCAGTTAAAATTGTAACGGGTCCATTGTTTGGCCGATTTAGACCAGCTCGTCCGAAACCTCTACAAAAGGGTTGCAAAATAAGTTTAAATCAAAATTTAGGAGTTCATACAATAGATTACGAGCTTGTCAACACGATTATATTGCAAAAACTCGTTTTATGTACTTTTTTATCCGTTAAAATTCTAACGGGTCCATTGTTTGGCCCATTTAGACCAGCTCGTCCGAAACCTCTACAAAAAAGACCGCAAAACAAGTTAGAATAAAATTTTAGGAGTTCATATAATTGATTACAAGCTTTTCAACACGATTATATTGCAAAAACTCGATTTCTATACTTTTTACTCTGATAAAATTCTAACGGGTCCATTGTTCGACCCATTTAGACTCGCTCGTCTGAAATCTCTACAAGAGGGTTGCAAAATAAGTTTTAATCCAAATTTAGGAGTTCATACAATTTGATTACGAGCTTTTCAACACGATTATATTGTAAAAACTCGATTTCTGTACTTTTTACTCCTTTAAAATTCTAACAGGTCCTTTGTTCGGCCCATTTAGACCCGTTCGTCCGAAACCTCCACAAAAGGGCAGCAAAATAAGTTTTAATCTAAATTTAGGAGTTCATACAATTGATTACGAGCTTTTCAACACGATTATATTGCAAAAACTCGATTTTTGTACTTTTTACTCAGTTAAAATTCTAACGGGTCCTATGTTCCGCCCATTTAGACCCGCTCGTCCGAAACCTTTACAAAAAAGGTCGCAAAATAAGTTAGAATCAAATTTTAGAAGTTCATATAATTGATTAAGAGCTTTTCAACACAAATATATTGCAAAAACTCGATTATTGTACTTTTTACTTAGTTAAAATTCTAACGGGTCCATTGTTCGGTCAATTTAGAATCACTCGTCCGAAAACTTTACAAAAGGGTTGCAAAATAAGTTTTAATCAAAATTTAGGAGTTCATACAATTTATTACGAGCTTTTCAAAACAATTATATTGTAAAAACTTGATTTTTCTGCTTTTTACTCAGTTAAATTTCTAAAGGGTCCATTGTTCGGCCCATTTAGACCCGCTCGTCCGAAACCTCTACAAAAAAGACCACAAAACAAGTTATAATCAAATTTTAGGAGTTCATATAATTTATTACGAGCTTTTCAAAACGATTATATTGCAAAAACTCGATTTCTGTACTTTTTACTTAGTTAAAATTCTAACGGGTCCATTGTTCGGCCCATTTAGACCCGCTCTTCCGAAACCTCTACAAAAGGGTTGCAAAATAAGTTTTAATCCAAATTTAGGAGTTCATATAATTGATTACGAGGTTTTCAACACGATTATATTGCAAAAACTTGATTTCTGTACTTTTTACTCAGTTAAAATTCTAACGGGTCCATTGTTCAGCCCATTTAGACCCGCTCGTCCAAAACCTCTACAAAAGGGTTGCAAAATAAGTTTTAATCCAAATTTAGGAGTTCATACAATTGATTACGAGCTTTTCAACACGATTATATTGCAAAAACTCGATTACTGTACTTTTTACTCCGTTAAAATTCTAATGGGTCCATTGTTCGATCCATTTAGACCCGATCGTCCGAAACCCATACAAAAAGGGCTGCAAAATAAGTTTAAATCAAAATCTAGGAGTTCATATATTTGATTACGAGCTTTTCAACACGATTATATTGCAAAAATTCGATTTCTGTACTTGTTACTCAGTTAAAATTCTAACAGGTCCACTGTTCGACCCATTTAGACCAGCTCGTCTGAAACCTCTACAAAAGGTTTGCAAAATAAGTTTTAATCCAAATTTAGGAGTTCATACAATTGATTACGAGCTTTTCAACACAATTATATTGCAAAAACTTGATTTTTGTGCTTTTTACTCAGTTAAATTTCTAAAGGGTCCATTGTTCGGCACATTTAGACCCGCTCGTCCGAAACCTTTACAAAAAAGACCGCAAAACAAGTTATAATCAAATTTTAGGAGTTCATATAATTTATTACGAGCTTTTCAAAACGATTATATTGCAAAAACTCGATTTCTGTACTTTTTACTCAGTTAAAATTCTAACGGGTCCATTGTTCGGCCCATTTAGACCCGCTCGTCCGAAATATCTACAAAAGGGTTGCAAAATAAGTTTTAATCCAAATTTAGGAGTTCATATAATTGATTACGAGCTTTTCAACACGATTATATTGCAAAAACTTGATTTCTGTACTTTTTACTCAGTTAAAATTCTAACGGGTCCATTGTTCGGCCCATTTAGACCCGCTCGTCCGAAACCTCTTCAAAAGGGTTGCAAAATAAGTTTTAATCCAAATTTAGGAGTTCATAAAATTGATTACGAGCTTTTCAACACAATTATATTGCAAAAACTCGATTTTTGTGCTTTTTACTCAATTAAAATTCTAACGGGTCCATCTTTCGACCCATTTAGACCCGCTCGTCCGAAACCTCTACAAAAGGGTTGCAAAATAAGATTTAATCGAAATTTAGGAGTTCAAACAATTGATTACGAGCTTTTAAACACAGTTATAATGCAAAAACTCGATTTCTGTACTTTTTACTCAATTAAAATTCTAACGGGTCCATTGTTTAGCCCATTTAGACCCTCTCGTCCGAAACCTCTACAAAAGGGTTGCAAAATAAGTTTTAATCCAAATTTAGGAGTTCTACAATTGATTACGAGCTTTTCAACACGATTATATTGCAAAAACTCGATTACTGTACTTTTTATTCCGTTAAAATTCTAACGGGTCCATTGTTCGACCCATTTAGACCCGATCGCCCGAAACCCAGACAAAAAGGGCTGCAAAATAAGTTTTAAGCAAAATTTAGGAGTTCATATAATTGATTACGAGCTTTTCAACACGATTATATTGCAAAAATTTGATTTCTGTACTTGTTACTCAGTTAAAATTCTAACAGGTCCACTGTTCGGCCCATTTAGACCAGCTCGTCTGAAACCTCTACAAAACTGTTGCAATATAAGTTTTAATCCAAATTTAGGAGTTCATACAATTGATTACGAGCTTTTCAACACGATTATATTGCAAAAACTCGATTTTTGTACTTTTTACTCAGTTAAAATTCTAACGGGTCCATTGTTCGGCCCATTTAGACCCGCTCGTCCGAAACCTTTACAAAAAAGACCGCAAAAGAAGTTTTAATCAAAATTTAGGAGTTCATACAATTGATTACGAGCTTTTCAACACGATTATATTGCAAAAACTCGATTTCAGTACTTTTACTCGGTTAAAATTGTAACGGGTCCATTGTTCGGTCGATTTAAACCTGCTCGTCCGAAACCTCTACAAAAGGGTTGCAAAATAAGTTTTAATCAAAATTTAGGAGTTCATACAATAGATTACGAGCTTGTCAACACGATTATATTGCAAAAACTCATTTTCTGTAGTTTTTTATCCGTTAAAATTCTAACGGGTCCATTGTTCGGCCCATTTAGACCCGCTAGTCCAAAACCTCTACAAAAAAGACCGCAAAACAAGTTAGAATAAAATTTTAGGAGTTCATACAATTGATTACGAGCTTTTCAACACAATTATATTGCAAAAACTTGATTTTTGTGCTTTTTACTCAGTTAAATTTCTAAAGGGTCCATTGTTCGGCCCATTTAGACCGGCTCGTCCGAAACCTCTACAAAAAAGACCGCAAAACAAGTTATAATCAAAGTTTAGGAGTTCGTATAATTTATTACGAGCTTTTCAAAACGGTTATATTGCAAAAACTCGATTTCTATACTTTTTACTCAGTTAAAATTCTAAAGGGTCCATTGTTCGGCCCATTTAGACCTGCTCGTCCGAAACCTCTATAAAAGGATTGCAAAATAAGTTTTAATCCAAATTTAGGAGTTCATATAATTGATTACGAGCTTTTCGACACGATTATATTGCAAAAACTTGATTTCTGTAATTTTTACTCAGTTAAAATTCTAACGGGTCCATTGTTCGGCCCATTTAGACCCGCTCGTCCGAAACCTCTACAAAAGGGTTGCAAAATAAGTTTTAATCCAAATTTAGGAGTTCATAAAATTGATTACGAGCTTTTCAACACAATTATATTGCAAAAACTCGATTTTTGTGCTTTTTACTCAGTTAAAATTCTAACGGGTCTATCTTTCGACCCATTTAGACCCGCTCGTCCGAAACCTCTACAAAAGGGTTGCAAAATAAGTTTTAATCCAAATTTAGGAGTTCATACAATTGATTAAGAGCTTTTCAACACGGTTATAATGCAAAAACTCGATTTCTGTACTTTTTACTCAATTAAAATTCTAACAGGTCCATTTTTCGGCCCATTTAGACCCGCTCGTCCGAAACCTTTCCAAAAAAATCGAAAAATAAGTTAGAATCAAATTTTAGGAGTTCATATAATTGATTAAAAGCTTTTCAACACGATTATATTGCAAAAACTCAATTTCTGTACTTTTTACTCCGTTAAAATTCTAATGGTTCCATTGTTCGGCCTAATTAGACCCGCTCGTCCGAAACCTCTACAAAAAAGACCGCAAAACAAGTTAGAATAAAATTTTATGAGTTCATACAATTGATTACGAGCTTTTCAACACAATTATATTGCAAAAACTTGATTTTTGTGCTTTTTACTCAGTTAAATTTCTAAAGGGTCCATTGTTCGGCCCATTTAGACCCGCTCGTCCGAAACCTTTACAAAAAAGACCGCAAAACAAGTTATAATCAAATTTTAGGAGTTCATATAATTTATTACGAGCTTTTCAAAACGATTATATTGCAAAAACTCGATTTCTGTACTTTTTACTCAGTTAAAATTCTAACGGGTCCATTGTTCAGCCCATTTAGACCCGCTCGTCCGAAACCTCTACAAAAGGGTTGCAAAATAAGTTTTAATCCAAATTTAGGAGTTCATATAATTGATTACGAGCTTTTCAAAACGATTATATTGCAAAAACTCGATTTCTGTACTTTTTACTCAGTTAAAATTCTAACGGGTCCATTGTTCAGCCCATTTAGACCCGCTCGTCCGAAACCTCTACAAAAGGGTTGCAAAATAAGTTTTAATCCAAATTTAGGAGTTCATATAATTTATTACGAGCTTTTCAAAACGATTATATTGCAAAAACTCGATTTCTGTACTTTTTACTCAGTTAAAATTCTAACGGGTCCATTGTTCAGCCCATTTAGACCTGCTCGTCCGAAACCTCTACAAAAGGGTTGCAAAATAAGTTTTAATCCAAATTTAGGAGTTCATATAATTGATTACGAGCTTTTCAAAATGATTATATTGCAAAAACTCGATTTCTGTACTTTTTACTCAGTTAAAATATTAACGGGTCCATTGTTCAGCCCATTTAGACCCGCTCGTCCGAAACCTCTACAAAAGGGTTGCAAAATAAGTTTTAATCCAAATTTAGGAGTTCATATAATTGATTACGAGTTTTTCAACACGATTATATTGCAAAAACTTGATTTCTGTACTTTTTACTCAGTTAAAATTCTAACGGGTCCATTGTACAGCCCATTTAGACCCGCTCGTCCGAAACCTCTTCAAAAGGGTTGCAAAATAAATTTTAATCCAAATTTAGGAGTTCATAAAATTGATGACGAGCTTTTCAACACAATTATATTGCAAAAACTCGATTTTTGTGCTTTTTACTCAATTAAAATTCTAACGGGTCCATCTTTCGACCCATTTAGACCCGCTCGTCCGAAACCTCTACAAAAGGGTTGCAAAATAAGATTTAATTGAAATTTAGGAGTTCAAACAATTGATTACGAGCTTTTCAACACGGTTATAATGCAAAAACTCGATTTCTGTACTTTTTACTCAATTAAAATTCTAACGGGTCCATTGTTTAGCCCATTTAGACCCGCTCGTCCGAAACCTCTACAAAAGGGTTGCAAAATAAGTTTTAATCCAAATTTAGGAGTTCTACAATTGATTACGAGCTTTTCAACACGATTATATTGCAAAAACTCGATTACTGTACTTTTTACTCCGTTAAAATTCTAACGGGTCCATTGTTCGACCCATTTAGACCCGATCGCCCGAAACCCATACAAAAAGGACTGCAAAATAAGTTTTAATCAAAATTTAGGAGTTCATATAATTGATTACGAGCTTTTCAACACGATTATATTGCAAAAATTCGATTTCTGTACTTGTTACTCACTTAGAATTCTAACAGGTCCACTGTTCGGCCCATTTAGACCAGCTCGTCTGAAACCTCTACAAAATGGTTGCAAAATAAGTTTTAATCAAAATTTAGGAGTTCATACAATTGATTACGAGCTTTTCAACACGATTATATTGCAAAAACTCGATTTCTGTACTTTTTACTCAGTTAAAATTCTAACGGGTTCATTGTTCTGCCCATTTAGACCCGCTCGTCCGAAACCTTTACAAAAAAGACCGCAAAAGAAGTTTTAATCAAAATTTAGGAGTTCATACAATTGATTACGAGCTTTTCAACACGATTATATTGCAAAAACTCGATTACTGTACTTTTTACTCAGTTAAAATTCTAACGGGTCCATTGTTCGGCCCATTTAGACCCGCTCGTCCGAAACCTTTACAAAAAAGACCGCAAAAGAAGTTTTAATCAAAATTTAGGAGTTCATACAATTGATTACGAGCTTTTCAACACTATTATATTGCAAAAACTCGATTTCAGTACTTTTACTCGGTTAAAATTGTAACGGGTCCATTGTTCGGTCGATTTAAACCTGCTCGTCCGAAACCTCTACAAAAGGGTTGCAAAATAAGTTTTAATCAAAATTTAGGAGTTCATACAATAGATTACGAGCTTGTCAACACGATTATATTGCAAAAACTCATTTTCTGTACTTTTTTATCCGTTAAAATTCTAACGGGTCCATTGTTCGGCCCATTTAGACCCGCTCGTCCAAAACCTCTACAAAAAAGACCGCAAAACAAGTTAGAATAAAATTTTAGGAGTTCATACAATTGATTACGAGCTTTTCAACACAATTATATTGCATAAACTTGATTTTTGTGCTTTTTACTCAATTAAATTTCTAAAGGGTCCATTGTTCGGCCCATTTAGACCGGCTCGTCCGAAACCTCTACAAAAAAGACCGCAAAACAAGTTATAATCAAAGTTTAGGAGTTCATATAATTTATTACGATCTTTTCAAAACGGTTATATTGCAAAAACTCGATTTCTATACTTTTTACTCAGTTAAAATTCTAACGGGTCCATTGTTCAGCCCATTTAGACCCGCTCGTCCAAAACCTCTACAAAAGGGTTGCAAAATAAGTTTTAATCCAAATTTAGGAGTTCATACAATTGATTACGAGCTTTTCAACACGATTATATTGCAAAAACTCGATTACTGTACTTTTTACTCCGTTAAAATTCTAATGGGTCCATTGTTCGACCCATTTAGACCCGATCGTCCGAAACCCATACAAAAAGGGCTGCAAAATAAGTTTAAATCAAAATCTAGGAGTTCATATATTTGATTACGAGCTTTTCAACACGATTATATTGCAAAAATTCGATTTCTGTACTTGTTACTCAGTTAAAATTCTAACAGGTCCACTGTTCGACCCATTTAGACCAGCTCGTCTGAAACCTCTACAAAAGGTTTGCAAAATAAGTTTTAATCCAAATTTAGGAGTTCATACAATTGATTACGAGCTTTTCAACACGATTATATTGCAAAAACTCGATTTTTGTACTTTTTACTCAGTTAAAATTCTAACGGGTCCTATGTTCCGCCCATTTAGACCCGCTCGTCCGAAACCTTTACAAAAAAGGTCGCAAAATAAGTTAGAATCAAATTTTAGAAGTTCATATAATTGATTAAGAGCTTTTCAACACAAATATATTGCAAAAACTCGATTATTGTACTTTTTACTTAGTTAAAATTCTAACGGGTCCATTGTTCGGTCAATTTAGAATCACTCGTCCGAAAACTTTACAAAAGGGTTGCAAAATAAGTTTTAATCAAAATTTAGGAGTTCATACAATTTATTACGAGCTTTTCAAAACAATTATATTGTAAAAACTTGATTTTTCTGCTTTTTACTCAGTTAAATTTCTAAAGGGTCCATTGTTCGGCCCATTTAGACCCGCTCGTCCGAAACCTCTACAAAAAAGACCACAAAACAAGTTATAATCAAATTTTAGGAGTTCATATAATTTATTAAGAGCTTTTCAAAACGATTATATTGCAAAAACTCGATTTCTGTACTTTTTACTTAGTTAAAATTCTAACGGGTCCATTGTTAGGCCCATTTAGACCCGCTCTTCCGAAACCTCTACAAAAGGGTTGCAAAATAAGTTTTAATCCAAATTTAGGAGTTCATATAATTGATTACGAGGTTTTCAACACGATTATATTGCAAAAACTTGATTTCTGTACTTTTTACTCAGTTAAAATTCTAACGGGTCCATTGTTCAGCCCATTTAGACCCGCTCGTCCAAAACCTCTACAAAAGGGTTGCAAAATAAGTTTTAATCCAAATTTAGGAGTTCATACAATTGATTACGAGCTTTTCAACACGATTATATTGCAAAAACTCGATTACTGTACTTTTTACTCCGTTAAAATTCTAATGGGTCCATTGTTCGACCCATTTAGACCCGATCGTCCGAAACCCATACAAAAAGGGCTGCAAAATAAGTTTAAATCAAAATCTAGGAGTTCATATATTTGATTACGAGCTTTTCAACACGATTATATTGCAAAAATTCGATTTCTGTACTTGTTACTCAGTTAAAATTCTAACAGGTCCACTGTTCGACCCATTTAGACCAGCTCGTCTGAAACCTCTACAAAAGGTTTGCAAAATAAGTTTTAATCCAAATTTAGGAGTTCATACAATTGATTACGAGCTTTTCAACACAATTATATTGCAAAAACTTGATTTTTGTGCTTTTTACTCAGTTAAATTTCTAAAGGGTCCATTGTTCGGCACATTTAGACCCGCTCGTCCGAAACCTTTACAAAAAAGACCGCAAAACAAGTTATAATCAAATTTTAGGAGTTCATATAATTTATTACGAGCTTTTCAAAACGATTATATTGCAAAAACTCGATTTCTGTACTTTTTACTCAGTTAAAATTCTAACGGGTCCATTGTTCGGTCAATTTAGAATCACTCGTCCGAAAACTTTACAAAAGGGTTGCAAAATAAGTTTTAATCAAAATTTAGGAGTTCATACAATTTATTACGAGCTTTTCAAAACAATTATATTGTAAAAACTTGATTTTTCTGCTTTTTACTCAGTTAAATTTCTAAAGGGTCCATTGTTCGGCCCATTTAGACCCGCTCGTCCGAAACCTCTACAAAAAAGACCACAAAACAAGTTATAATCAAATTTTAGGAGTTCATATAATTTATTACGAGCTTTTCAAAACGATTATATTGCACAAACTCGATTTCTGTACTTTTTACTTAGTTAAAATTCTAACGGGTCCATTGTTCGGCCCATTTAGACCCGCTCTTCCGAAACCTCTACAAAAGGGTTGCAAAATAAGTTTTAATCCAAATTTAGGAGTTCATATAATTGATTACGAGGTTTTCAACACGATTATATTGCAAAAACTTGATTTCTGTACTTTTTACTCAGTTAAAATTCTAACGGGTCCATTGTTCAGCCCATTTAGACCCGCTCGTCCAAAACCTCTACAAAAGGGTTGCAAAATAAGTTTTAATCCAAATTTAGGAGTTCATACAATTGATTACGAGCTTTTCAACACGATTATATTGCAAAAACTCGATTACTGTACTTTTTACTCCGTTAAAATTCTAATGGGTCCATTGTTCGACCCATTTAGACCCGATCGCCCGAAACCCAGACAAAAAGGGCTGCAAAATAAGTTTTAAGCAAAATTTAGGAGTTCATATAATTGATTACGAGCTTTTCAACACGATTATATTGCAAAAATTTGATTTCTGTACTTGTTACTCAGTTAAAATTCTAACAGGTCCACTGTTCGTCCCATTTAGACCAGCTCGTCTGAAACCTCTACAAAATTGTTGCAATATAAGTTTTAATCCAAATTTAGGAGTTCATACAATTGATTACGAGCTTTTCAACACGATTATATTGCAAAAACTCGATTTTTGTACTTTTTACTCAGTTAAAATTCTAACGGGTCCATTGTTCGGCCCATTTAGACCCGCTCGTCCGAAACCTTTACAAAAAAGATCGCAAAAGAAGTTTTAATCAAAATTTAGGAGTTCATGCAATTGATTACGAGCTTTTCAACACGATTATATTGCAAAAACTCGATTTCAGTACTTTTACTCGGTTAAAATTGTAACGGGTCCATTGTTCGGTCGATTTAAACCTGCTCGTCCGAAACCTCTACAAAAGGGTTGCAAAATAAGTTTTAATCAAAATTTAGGAGTTCATACAATAGATTACGAGCTTGTCAACACGATTATATTGCAAAAACTCATTTTCTGTAGTTTTTTATCCGTTAAAATTCTAACGGGTCCATTGTTCGGCCCATTTAGACCCGCTAGTCCAAAACCTCTACAAAAAAGACCGCAAAACAAGTTAGAATAAAATTTTAGGAGTTCATACAATTGATTACGAGCTTTTCAACACAATTATATTGCAAAAACTTGATTTTTGTGCTTTTTACTCAGTTAAATTTCTAAAGGGTCCATTGTTCGGCCCATTTAGACCGGCTCGTCCGAAACCTCTACAAAAAAGACCGCAAAACAAGTTATAATCAAAGTTTAGGAGTTCATATAATTTATTACGATCTTTTCAAAACGGTTATATTGCAAAAACTCGATTTCTATACTTTTTACTCAGTTAAAATTCTAACGGGTCCATTGTTCAGCCCATTTAGACCCGCTCGTCCAAAACCTCTACAAAAGGGTTGCAAAATAAGTTTTAATCCAAATTTAGGAGTTCATACAATTGATTACGAGCTTTTCAACACGATTATATTGCAAAAACTCGATTACTGTACTTTTTACTCCGTTAAAATTCTAATGGGTCCATTGTTCGACCCATTTAGACCCGATCGTCCGAAACCCATACAAAAAGGGCTGCAAAATAAGTTTAAATCAAAATCTAGGAGTTCATATATTTGATTACGAGCTTTTCAACACGATTATATTGCAAAAATTCGATTTCTGTACTTGTTACTCAGTTAAAATTCTAACAGGTCCACTGTTCGACCCATTTAGACCAGCTCGTCTGAAACCTCTACAAAAGGTTTGCAAAATAAGTTTTAATCCAAATTTAGGAGTTCATACAATTGATTACGAGCTTTTCAACACGATTATATTGCAAAAACTCGATTTTTGTACTTTTTACTCAGTTAAAATTCTAACGGGTCCTATGTTCCGCCCATTTAGACCCGCTCGTCCGAAACCTTTACAAAAAAGGTCGCAAAATAAGTTAGAATCAAATTTTAGAAGTTCATATAATTGATTAAGAGCTTTTCAACACAAATATATTGCAAAAACTCGATTATTGTACTTTTTACTTAGTTAAAATTCTAACGGGTCCATTGTTCGGTCAATTTAGAATCACTCGTCCGAAAACTTTACAAAAGGGTTGCAAAATAAGTTTTAATCAAAATTTAGGAGTTCATACAATTTATTACGAGCTTTTCAAAACAATTATATTGTAAAAACTTGATTTTTCTGCTTTTTACTCAGTTAAATTTCTAAAGGGTCCATTGTTCGGCCCATTTAGACCCGCTCGTCCGAAACCTCTACAAAAAAGACCACAAAACAAGTTATAATCAAATTTTAGGAGTTCATATAATTTATTAAGAGCTTTTCAAAACGATTATATTGCAAAAACTCGATTTCTGTACTTTTTACTTAGTTAAAATTCTAACGGGTCCATTGTTAGGCCCATTTAGACCCGCTCTTCCGAAACCTCTACAAAAGGGTTGCAAAATAAGTTTTAATCCAAATTTAGGAGTTCATATAAATGATTACGAGGTTTTCAACACGATTATATTGCAAAAACTTGATTTCTGTACTTTTTACTCAGTTAAAATTCTAACGGGTCCATTGTTCAGCCCATTTAGACCCGCTCGTCCAAAACCTCTACAAAAGGGTTGCAAAATAAGTTTTAATCCAAATTTAGGAGTTCATACAATTGATTACGAGCTTTTCAACACGATTATATTGCAAAAACTCGATTACTGTACTTTTTACTCCGTTAAAATTCTAATGGGTCCATTGTTCGACCCATTTAGACCCGATCGTCCGAAACCCATACAAAAAGGGCTGCAAAATAAGTTTAAATCAAAATCTAGGAGTTCATATATTTGATTACGAGCTTTTCAACACGATTATATTGCAAAAATTCGATTTCTGTACTTGTTACTCAGTTAAAATTCTAACAGGTCCACTGTTCGACCCATTTAGACCAGCTCGTCTGAAACCTCTACAAAAGGTTTGCAAAATAAGTTTTAATCCAAATTTAGGAGTTCATACAATTGATTACGAGCTTTTCAACACAATTATATTGCAAAAACTTGATTTTTGTGCTTTTTACTCAGTTAAATTTCTAAAGGGTCCATTGTTCGGCACATTTAGACCCGCTCGTCCGAAACCTTTACAAAAAAGACCGCAAAACAAGTTATAATCAAATTTTAGGAGTTCATATAATTTATTACGAGCTTTTCAAAACGATTATATTGCAAAAACTCGATTTCTGTACTTTTTACTCAGTTAAAATTCTAACGGGTCCATTGTTCGGTCAATTTAGAATCACTCGTCCGAAAACTTTACAAAAGGGTTGCAAAATAAGTTTTAATCAAAATTTAGGAGTTCATACAATTTATTACGAGCTTTTCAAAACAATTATATTGTAAAAACTTGATTTTTCTGCTTTTTACTCAGTTAAATTTCTAAAGGGTCCATTGTTCGGCCCATTTAGACCCGCTCGTCCGAAACCTCTACAAAAAAGACCACAAAACAAGTTATAATCAAATTTTAGGAGTTCATATAATTTATTACGAGCTTTTCAAAACGATTATATTGCACAAACTCGATTTCTGTACTTTTTACTTAGTTAAAATTCTAACGGGTCCATTGTTCGGCCCATTTAGACCCGCTCTTCCGAAACCTCTACAAAAGGGTTGCAAAATAAGTTTTAATCCAAATTTAGGAGTTCATATAATTGATTACGAGGTTTTCAACACGATTATATTGCAAAAACTTGATTTCTGTACTTTTTACTCAGTTAAAATTCTAACGGGTCCATTGTTCAGCCCATTTAGACCCGCTCGTCCAAAACCTCTACAAAAGGGTTGCAAAATAAGTTTTAATCCAAATTTAGGAGTTCATACAATTGATTACGAGCTTTTCAACACGATTATATTGCAAAAACTCGATTACTGTACTTTTTACTCCGTTAAAATTCTAATGGGTCCATTGTTCGACCCATTTAGACCCGATCGCCCGAAACCCAGACAAAAAGGGCTGCAAAATAAGTTTTAAGCAAAATTTAGGAGTTCATATAATTGATTACGAGCTTTTCAACACGATTATATTGCAAAAATTTGATTTCTGTACTTGTTACTCAGTTAAAATTCTAACAGGTCCACTGTTCGTCCCATTTAGACCAGCTCGTCTGAAACCTCTACAAAATTGTTGCAATATAAGTTTTAATCCAAATTTAGGAGTTCATACAATTGATTACGAGCTTTTCAACACGATTATATTGCAAAAACTCGATTTTTGTACTTTTTACTCAGTTAAAATTCTAACGGGTCCATTGTTCGGCCCATTTAGACCCGCTCGTCCGAAACCTTTACAAAAAAGATCGCAAAAGAAGTTTTAATCAAAATTTAGGAGTTCATACAATTGATTACGAGCTTTTCAACACGATTATATTGCAAAAACTCGATTTCAGTACTTTTACTCGGTTAAAATTGTAACGGGTCCATTGTTCGGTCGATTTAAACCTGCTCGTCCGAAACCTCTACAAAAGGGTTGCAAAATAAGTTTTAATCAAAATTTAGGAGTTCATACAATAGATTACGAGCTTGTCAACACGATTATATTGCAAAAACTCATTTTCTGTAGTTTTTTATCCGTTAAAATTCTAACGGGTCCATTGTTCGGCCCATTTAGACCCGCTAGTCCAAAACCTCTACAAAAAAGACCGCAAAACAAGTTAGAATAAAATTTTAGGAGTTCATACAATTGATTACGAGCTTTTCAACACAATTATATTGCAAAAACTTGATTTTTGTGCTTTTTACTCAGTTAAATTTCTAAAGGGTCCATTGTTCGGCCCATTTAGACCGGTTCGTCCGAAACCTCTACAAAAAAGACCGCAAAACAAGTTATAATCAAAGTTTAGGAGTTCGTATAATTAATTACGAGCTTTTCAAAACGGTTATATTGCAAAAACTCGATTTCTATACTTTTTACTCAGTTAAAATTCTAAAGGGTCCATTGTTCGGCCCATTTAGACCTGCTCGTCCGAAACCTCTACAAAAGGGTTGCAAAATAAGTTTTAATCCAAATTTAGGAGTTCATATAATTGATTACGAGCTTTTCGACACGATTATATTGCAAAAACTTGATTTCTGTACTTTTTACTCAGTTAAAATTCTAACGGGTCCATTGTTCGGCCCATTTAGACTCGCTCGTCCGAAACCTCTACAAAAGGGTTGCAAAATAAGTTTTAATCCAAATTTAGGAGTTCATAAAATTGATTACGAGCTTTTCAACACAATTATATTGCAAAAACTCGATTTTTGTGCTTTTTACTCAGTTAAAATTCTAACGGGTCTATCTTTCGACCCATTTAGACCCGCTCGTCCGAAACCTCTACAAAAGGGTTGCAAAATAAGTTTTAATCCAAATTTAGGAGTTCATACAATTGATTAAGAGCTTTTCAACACGGTTATAATGCAAAAACTCGATTTCTGTACTTTTTACTCAATTAAAATTCCAACAGGTCCATTTTTCGGCCCATTTAGACCCGCTCGTCCGAAACTTTTCCAAAAAAATCGAAAAATAAGTTAGAATCAAATTTTAGGAGTTCATATAATTGATTAAAAGCTTTTCAACACGATTATATTGCAAAAACTCAATTTCTGTACTTTTTACTCCGTTAAAATTCTAATGGTTCCATTGTTCGGCCTAATTAGACCCGCTCGTCCGAAACCTCTACAAAAAAGACCGCAAAACAAGTTAGAATAAAATTTTATGAGTTCATACAATTGATTACGAGCTTTTCAACACAATTATATTGCAAAAACTTGATTTTTGTGCTTTTTACTCAGTTAAATTTCTAAAGGGTCCATTGTTCGGCCCATTTAGACCCGCTCGTCCGAAACCTTTACAAAAAAGACCGCAAAACAAGTTATAATCAAATTTTAGGAGTTCATATAATTTATTACGAGCTTTTCAAAACGATTATATTGCAAAAACTCGATTTCTGTACTTTTTACTCAGTTAAAATTCTAACGGGTCCATTGTTCAGCCCATTTAGACCCGCTCGTCCGAAACCTCTACAAAAGGGTTGCAAAATAAGTTTTAATCCAAATTTAGGAGTTCATATAATTGATTACGAGCTTTTCAAAACGATTATATTGCAAAAACTCGATTTCTGTACTTTTTACTCAGTTAAAATTCTAACGGGTCCATTGTTCAGCCCATTTAGACCCGCTCGTCCGAAACCTCTACAAAAGGGTTGCAAAATAAGTTTTAATCCAAATTTAGGAGTTCATATAATTTATTACGAGCTTTTCAAAACGATTATATTGCAAAAACTCGATTTCTGTACTTTTTACTCAGTTAAAATTCTAACGGGTCCATTGTTCAGCCCATTTAGACCCGCTCGTCCGAAACCTCTACAAAAGGGTTGCAAAATAAGTTTTAATCCAAATTTAGGAGTTCATATAATTGATTACGAGCTTTTCAAAATGATTATATTGCAAAAACTCGATTTCTGTACTTTTTACTCAGTTAAAATATTAACGGGTCCATTGTTCAGCCCATTTAGACCCGCTCGTCCGAAACCTCTACAAAAGGGTTGCAAAATAAGTTTTAATCCAAATTTAGGAGTTCATATAATTGATTACGAGCTTTTCAACACGATTATATTGCAAAAACTTGATTTCTGTACTTTTTACTCAGTTAAAATTCTAACGGGTCCATTGTACAGCCCATTTAGACCCGCTCGTCCGAAACCTCTTCAAAAGGGTTGCAAAATAAGTTTTAATCCAAATTTAGGAGTTCATAAAATTGATGACGAGCTTTTCAACACAATTATATTGCAAAAACTCGATTTTTGTGCTTTTTACTCAATTAAAATTCTAACGGGTCCATCTTTCGACCCATTTAGACCCGCTCGTCCGAAACCTCTACAAAAGGGTTGCAAAATAAGATTTAATCGAAATTTAGGAGTTCAAACAATTGATTACGAGCTTTTAAACACAGTTATAATGCAAAAACTCGATTTCTGTACTTTTTACTCAATTAAAATTCTAACGGGTCCATTGTTTAGCCCATTTAGACCCTCTCGTCCGAAACCTCTACAAAAGGGTTGCAAAATAAGTTTTAATCCAAATTTAGGAGATCTACAATTGATTACGAGCTTTTCAACACGATTATATTGCAAAAACTCGATTACTGTACTTTTTATTCCGTTAAAATTCTAACGGGTCCATTGTTCGACCCATTTAGACCCGATCGCCCGAAACCCAGACAAAAAGGGCTGCAAAATAAGTTTTAAGCAAAATTTAGGAGTTCATATAATTGATTACGAGCTTTTCAACACGATTATATTGCAAAAATTTGATTTCTGTACTTGTTACTCAGTTAAAATTCTAACAGGTCCACTGTTCGGCCCATTTAGACCAGCTCGTCTGAAACCTCTACAAAATTGTTGCAATATAAGTTTTAATCCAAATTTAGGAGTTCATACAATTGATTACGAGCTTTTCAACACGATTATATTGCAAAAACTCGATTTTTGTACTTTTTACTCAGTTAAAATTCTAACGGGTCCATTGTTCGGCCCATTTAGACCCGCTCGTCCGAAACCTTTACAAAAAAGACCGCAAAAGAAGTTTTAATCAAAATTTAGGAGTTCATACAATTGATTACGAGCTTTTCAACACGATTATATTGCAAAAACTCGATTTCAGTACTTTTACTCGGTTAAAATTGTAACGGGTCCATTGTTCGGTCGATTTAAACCTGCTCGTCCGAAACCTCTACAAAAGGGTTGCAAAATAAGTTTTAATCAAAATTTAGGAGTTCATACAATAGATTACGAGCTTGTCAACACGATTATATTGCAAAAACTCATTTTCTGTAGTTTTTTATCCGTTAAAATTCTAACGGGTCCATTGTTCGGCCCATTTAGACCCGCTAGTCCAAAACCTCTACAAAAAAGACCGCAAAACAAGTTAGAATAAAATTTTAGGAGTTCATACAATTGATTACGAGCTTTTCAACACAATTATATTGCAAAAACTTGATTTTTGTGCTTTTTACTCAGTTAAATTTCTAAAGGGTCCATTGTTCGGCCCATTTAGACCGGCTCGTCCGAAACCTCTACAAAAAAGACCGCAAAACAAGTTATAATCAAAGTTTAGGAGTTCGTATAATTTATTACGAGCTTTTCAAAACGGTTATATTGCAAAAACTCGATTTCTATACTTTTTACTCAGTTAAAATTCTAAAGGGTCCATTGTTCGGCCCATTTAGACCTGCTCGTCCGAAACCTCTACAAAAGGGTTGCAAAATAAGTTTTAATCCAAATTTAGGAGTTCATATAATTGATTACGAGCTTTTCGACACGATTATATTGCAGAAACTTGATTTCTGTACTTTTTACTCAGTTAAAATTCTATCGGGTCCATTGTTCGGCCCATTTAGACCCGCTCGTCCGAAACCTCTACAAAAGGGTTGCAAAATAAGTTTTAATCCAAATTTAGGAGTTCATAAAATTGATTACGAGCTTTTCAACACAATTATATTGCAAAAACTCGATTTTTGTGCTTTTTACTCAGTTAAAATTCTAACGGGTCTATCTTTCGACCCATTTAGACCCGCTCGTCCGAAACCTCTACAAAAGGGTTGCAAAATAAGTTTTAATCCAAATTTAGGAGTTCATACAATTTATTAAGAGCTTTTCAACACGGTTATAATGCAAAAACTCGATTTCTGTACTTTTTACTCAATTAAAATTCTAACAGGTCCATTTTTCGGCCCATTTAGACCCGCTCGTCCGAAACCTTTCCAAAAAAATCGAAAAATAAGTTAGAATCAAATTTTAGGAATTCATATAATTGATTAAAAGCTTTTCAACACGATTATATTGCAAAAACTCAATTTCTGTACTTTTTACTCCGTTAAAATTCTAATGGTTCCATTGTTCGGCCTAATTAGACCCGCTCGTCCGAAACCTCTACAAAAAAGACCGCAAAACAAGTTAGAATAAAATTTTATGAGTTCATACAATTGATTACGAGCTTTTCAACACAATTATATTGCAAAAACTTGATTTTTGTGCTTTTTACTCAGTTAAATTTCTAAAGGGTCCATTGTTCGGCCCATTTAGACCCGCTCGTCCGAAACCTTTACAAAAAAGACCGCAAAACAAGTTATAATCAAATTTTAGGAGTTCATATAATTTATTACGAGCTTTTCAAAACGATTATATTGCAAAAACTCGATTTCTGTACTTTTTACTCAGTTAAAATTCTAACGGGTCCATTGTTCAGCCCATTTAGACCCGCTCGTCCGAAACCTCTACAAAAGGGTTGCAAAATAAGTTTTAATCCAAATTTAGGAGTTCATATAATTGATTACGAGCTTTTCAAAACGATTATATTGCAAAAACTCGATTTCTGTACTTTTTACTCAGTTAAAATTCTAACGGGTCCATTGTTCAGCCCATTTAGACCCGCTCGTCCGAAACCTCTACAAAAGGGTTGCAAAATAAGTTTTAATCCAAATTTAGGAGTTCATATAATTTATTACGAGCTTTTCAAAACGATTATATTGCAAAAACTCGATTTCTGTACTTTTTACTCAGTTAAAATTCTAACGGGTCCATTGTTCAGCCCATTTAGACCCGCTCGTCCGAAACCTCTACAAAAGGGTTGCAAAATAAGTTTTAATCCAAATTTAGGAGTTCATATAATTGATTACGAGCTTTTCAAAATGATTATATTGCAAAAACTCGATTTCTGTACTTTTTACTCAGTTAAAATATTAACGGGTCCATTGTTCAGCCCATTTAGACCCGCTCGTCCGAAACCTCTACAAAAGGGTTGCAAAATAAGTTTTAATCCAAATTTAGGAGTTCATATAATTGATTACGAGCTTTTCAACACGATTATATTGCAAAAACTTGATTTCTGTACTTTTTACTCAGTTAAAATTCTAACGGGTCCATTGTACAGCCCATTTAGACCCGCTCGTCCGAAACCTCTTCAAAAGGGTTGCAAAATAAGTTTTAATCCAAATTTAGGAGTTCATAAAATTGATGACGAGCTTTTCAACACAATTATATTGCAAAAACTCGATTTTTGTGCTTTTTACTCAATTAAAATTCTAACGGGTCCATCTTTCGACCCATTTAGACACGCTCGTCCGAAACCTCTACAAAAGGGTTGCAAAATAAGATTTAATTGAAATTTAGGAGTTCAAACAATTGATTACGAGCTTTTCAACACGGTTATAATGCAAAAACTCGATTTCTGTACTTTTTACTCAATTAAAATTCTAACGGGTCCATTGTTTAGCCCATTTAGACCCGCTCGTCCGAAACCTCTACAAAAGGGTTGCAAAATAAGTTTTAATCCAAATTTAGGAGTTCTACAATTGATTACGAGCTTTTCAACACGATTATATTGCAAAAACTCGATTACTGTACTTTTTACTCCGTTAAAATTCTAACGGGTCCATTGTTCGACCCATTTAGACCCGATCGCCCGAAACCCATACAAAAAGGACTGCAAAATAAGTTTTAATCAAAATTTAGGAGTTCATATAATTGATTACGAGCTTTTCAACACGATTATATTGCAAAAATTCGATTTCTGTACTTGTTACTCAGTTAGAATTCTAACAGGTCCACTGTTCGGCCCATTTAGACCAGCTCGTCTGAAACCTCTACAAAATGGTTGCAAAATAAGTTTTAATCCAAATTTAGGAGTTCATACAATTGATTACGAGCTTTTCAACACGATTATATTGCAAAAACTCGATTTCTGTACTTTTTACTCAGTTAAAATTCTAACGGGTTCATTGTTCTGCCCATTTAGACCCGCTCGTCCGAAACCTTTACAAAAAAGACCGCAAAAGAAGTTTTAATCAAAATTTAGGAGTTCATACAATTGATTACGAGCTTTTCAACACGATTATATTGCAAAAACTCGATTACTGTACTTTTTACTCAGTTAAAATTCTAACGGGTCCATTGTTCGGCCCATTTAGACCCGCTCGTCCGAAACCTTTACAAAAAAGACCGCAAAAGAAGTTTTAATCAAAATTTAGGAGTTCATACAATTGATTACGAGCTTTTCAACACTATTATATTGCAAAAACTCGATTTCAGTACTTTTACTCGGTTAAAATTGTAACGGGTCCATTGTTCGGTCGATTTAAACCTGCTCGTCCGAAACCTCTACAAAAGGGTTGCAAAATAAGTTTTAATCAAAATTTAGGAGTTCATACAATAGATTACGAGCTTGTCAACACGATTATATTGCAAAAACTCATTTTCTGTAGTTTTTTATCCGTTAAAATTCTAACGGGTCCATTGTTCGGCCCATTTAGACCCGCTCGTCCAAAACCTCTACAAAAAAGACCGCAAAACAAGTTAGAATAAAATTTTAGGAGTTCATACAATTGATTACGAGCTTTTCAACACAATTATATTGCATAAACTTGATTTTTGTGCTTTTTACTCAATTAAATTTCTAAAGGGTCCATTGTTCGGCCCATTTAGACCGGCTCGTCCGAAACCTCTACAAAAAAGACCGCAAAACAAGTTATAATCAAAGTTTAGGAGTTCATATAATTTATTACGATCTTTTCAAAACGGTTATATTGCAAAAACTCGATTTCTATACTTTTTACTCAGTTAAAATTCTAAAGGGTCCATTGTTCGGCCCATTTAGACCTGCTCGTCCGAAACCTCTACAAAAGGGTTGCAAAATAAGTTTTAATCCAAATTTAGGAGTTCATATAATTGATTACGAGCTTTTCAACACGATTATATTGCAAAAACTTGATTTCTGTACTTTTTACTCAGTTAAAATTCTAACGGGTCCATTGTTCGGCCCATTTAGACCCGCTCGTCCGAAACCTCTACAAAAGGGTTGCAAAATAAGTTTTAATCCAAATTTAGGAGTTCATAAAATTGATTACGAGCTTTTCAACACAATTATATTGCAAAAACTTGATTTTTGTGCTTTTAACTCAGTTAAAATTCTAACGGGTCCATCTTTCGACCCATTTAGACCCGCTCGTCCGAAACCTCTACAAAAGGGTTGCAAAATAAGTTTTAATCCAAATTTAGGAGTTCATACAATTGATTACGAGCTTTTCAACACGGTTATAATGCAAAAACTCGATTTCTGTACTTTTTACTCAATTAAAATTCTAACGGGTCCATTTTTCGGCCCATTTAGACCCGCTCGTCCGAAACCTTTCCAAAAAAATCGAAAAATAAGTTAGAATCAAATTTTAGGAGTTCATATAATTGATTAAAATCTTTTCAACACGATTATATTGCAAAAACTCAATTTCTGTACTTTTTACTCCGTTAAAATTCTAATGGTTCCATTGTTCGGCCTAATTAGACCCGCTCGTCCGAAACCTCTACAAAAAAGACCGCAAAACAAGTTAGAATAAAATTTTAGGAGTTCATACAATTGATTACGAGCTTTTCAACACAATTATATTGCAAAAACTTGATTTTTGTGCTTTTTACTCAGTTAAATTTCTAAAGGGTCCATTGTTCGGCCCATTTAGACCCGCTCGTCCGAAACCTTTACAAAAAAGACCGCAAAACAAGTTATAATCAAATTTTAGGAGTTCATATAATTTATTACGAGCTTTTCAAAACGATTATATTGCAAAAACTCGATTTCTGTACTTTTTACTCAGTTAAAATTCTAACGGGTCCATTGTTCAGCCCATTTAGACCCGCTCGTCCGAAACCTCTACAAAAGGGTTGCAAAATAAGTTTTAATCCAAATTTAGGAGTTCATATAATTGATTACGAGCTTTTCAACACGATTATATTGCAAAAACTTGATTTCTGTACTTTTTACTCAGTTAAAATTCTAACGGGTCCATTGTACGACCCATTTAGACCCGCTCGTCCGAAACCTCTTCAAAAGGGTTGCAAAATAAGTTTTAATACAAATTTAGGAGTTCATAAAATTGATGACGAGCTTTTCAACACAATTATATTGCAAAAACTCGATTTTTTTGCTTTTTACTCAATTAAAATTCTAACGGGTCCATCTTTCGACCCATTTAGACCCGCTCGTCCGAAACCTCTACAAAAGGGTTGCAAAATAAGATTTAATTGAAATTTAGGAGTTCAAACAATTGATTACGAGCTTTTCAACACGGTTATAATGCAAAAACTCGATTTCTGTACTTTTTACTCAATTAAAATTCTAACGGGTCCATTGTTTAGCCCATTTAGACTCGCTCGTCTGAAACCTCTACAAAAGGGTTGCAAAATAAGTTTTAATCCAAATTTAGGAGTTCTACAATTGATTACGAGCTTTTCAACACGATTATATTGCAAAAACTCGATTACTGTACTTTTTACTCCGTTAAAATTCTAACGGGTCCATTGTTCGACCCATTTAGACCCGATCGCCCGAAACCCATACAAAAAGGACTGCAAAATAAGTTTTAATCAAAATCTAGGAGTTCATATAATTGATTACGAGCTTTTCAACACGATTATATTGCAAAAATTCGATTTCTGTACTTGTTACTCAGTTAAAATTCTAACAGGTCCACTGTTCGGCCCATTTAGACCAGCTCGTCTGAAACCTCTACAAAATGGTTGCAAAATAAGTTTTAATCCAAATTTAGGAGTTCATACAATTGATTACGAGCTTTTCAACACGATTATATTGCAAAAACTCGATTTATGTACTTTTTACTCAGTTAAAATTCTAACGGGTTCATTGTTCTGCCCATTTAGACCCGCTCGTCCGAAACCTTTACAAAAAACACCGCAAAAGAAGTTTTAATCAAAATTTAGGAGTTCATACAATTGATTACGAGCTTTTCAACACGATTATATTGTAAAAACTCGATTACTGTACTTTTTACTCAGTTAAAATTCTAACTGGTCTATTGTTCGGCCCATTTAGACCCGCACGTCCGAAACCTCTACAAAAGGGTTGCAAAACAAGTTTTCATCCAAATTTAGGAGTTCATACAATAGATTACGAGCGTTTCAGCACGATTATATTGTAAAAACTCGATTTCTGTACTTTTTACTTAGTTAAAATTCTAATGGGTCCATTGTTCAGCCCATTTAGACCCGCTCCTCGCAAACCTCTAAAAAAAGACTGCAAAATAAGTTAGAATCAAATTTTAGGTGTTCATATAATTGATTAAGATCTTTTCAACATGATTATATTGCAAAATCTTGATAACTGTACTTTTTACTCAGATAAAATTCTAACGGGTCCATTGTTCGGCCAATTTAGACTCACTCGTCTGAAACCTTTACAAAAAAGACCACAAAACAAGTTAGAATCAAATTTTAGGAGTTCATATAATTGATTACGAGCTTTTCAACACGATTATATTGAAAAAAAACTTGATTTCTGTACTTTTTACTCAGTTAAAATTCTAACGGGTCCATTGTTCGGCCCATTTAGACCCGCTCGTCTGAAACCTCTACAAAGTGGTTGCAAAATAAGTTTAAATCCAAATTTAGGAGTTCATACAATTGATTACGAGTTTTTCAACACAATTATATTGCCAAAACTTGATTTATGTACTTTTTACTCAGTTAAAATTCTAACGGGTCCATTGTTCGGCCCATATAAACCTGCTCCTCCGAAACCTCTTCAAAAGGGTTTCAAAATAAGTTTTAATCCAAATTTAGGAGTTCATACAATTGATTACGAACTTTTCAACATGATTTTATTGCAAAAGCTCGATTTCTGTACTTTTTACACTGTTAAAATTCTAACGGGTCCATTGTTCGGCCTATTTATACCCGATCGTCCGAAACCTCTACAAAAGGGCTGCAAAATAAGTATTAATACAAATTTAGGATTTCATATAATTGATTACGAGCTTTTTAACACGATTATATTGTAAAAACTCGTTTTTTGTACTTTTTACTCAGTTAAAAATTTAACGGGTCTATTGTTCGGCCCATTTAGACCCGCTCGTCTGAAACCTCTACAGATGGGTTGCAAAATAAGTTTCAATCCAAATTTAGGAGGTCATACAATTAATTACGAGCTTTTCAACACGATTATATTGCAAAAACTCGATTTCTGTACTGTTTACTCAGTTAAAATTCGAACGGGTCCATTGTTCGGCCCATTTAGACCCGCTCGTCCGAAACCTCTACAAAAAAGACCGCAAATCAAGTTAGAATCAAATTTTAGGAGTTAATATAATTGCTTACAAGCTTTTCAACACGATTATATTGCAAAAAGTTGATTTTTGTACTTTTTGCTCAGTTAAAATTCTAACGGGTCCATTGTTCGGCCCATTTAGACTCGCTCATCCGAAACATCGACAAAAGGGTTGCAAAATAAGTTTTAATCCAAATTTAGGAGTTCATAAAATTGATTACGAGCATTGAAACATGAATATATTGCAAAAACACGATTTATGTACTTTTTACTCAAAAAATAAGACCATCGCCCTGGGGTTTATACGTGATAAAGTTCATGATAGATTATCCAGCTGGGACAAACAGCTTCTTTCCTTCAGTGGTAGGGAAATATTTATAAAAGTTGTCTTACAATCTCTATCTCAGTGTGTTATGTAATGTTATTTATTGCCCCAAAATATTATCGATGATATGACATCTGCCATCCGACGCTATTGGTGGTCTGGCAAAACTAATAAGAAAGGTTGGCATATGCTCCCTTGGGAACAAGTGTGCTTGGCTAAATCAGTTGGCGGTATGGGTTTTAGGGACCTCAACAATTTTAACATTGCCCTTCTCGGTAAACAATTATGGCGCCTTATCTGCGAACTTGACTCCCTTCTGGGACAAATCTATAAATCCAAATACTTTCCGTCAGACAATATTCTTAATGCCTCTTGGCCTTCCCGAGGTTCTTTTGCCTGGCAAGGTCTTTATAACGCTATGCAACACATCTTTGGAGGTTTCCTCTATCGTCCTGGCATTAACAGTAACATACGTATTCATCATGATAATTGGGGAGGTTCCTCGACTATTCACCTTTATGGGGACTACGAGTTATCAGATGAAGTCCATACTCGTTGTCGCGACTTTATGATTCGGAACCAAGCATCTTGGGACCCTGTTAAAGTCCGTGCGTACTTTACATCGGCTGGTGCTGACTCCATTCTATCCGTTCCTATCATCAATGATACTCGGGACTCCATCCTCTGGAGGCCTAATGATTCTGGTATCTACTCTGTCCGATCTGGCTATCTCTTTCTGCAACGCCCCCCTGAGCCACGTCTTCGGCCCCCTCGGATTTGGAAATTTCTTTCCAAACTCAAGGTTTTACCTAAAGTTAAAACTTTTGGATGGCGTATGGGTTCAGAGGCCCTACCTGCTGGGGTTCGCCTTCAGGCTTTTGCACCAGACTCAGGACCCTGCCCCGTTTGTCATTCTGATTCGAAGACTATTCTCCATGCTCTCCGTGATTGCTCTGGTGCTTCGGAGGCCCTTCGTTTGATTGGTCTTCCCATTTCTCTTATTAATAGCACTGCTCCCACCGGCCTCCAATGGCTCGAGGAAGGTGCTGCCCTCCTTTCTCCTTATCTTTTTGGGCTTTTTTTTACTACCCTTTGGAATATTTGTAACAGGCGTAACGACTAGATCCATAATCGACATCTTCAACCCCCATGGCTAATTGCTGTCAACTCCATCAGTCTTCATCGTGACTACGCTGATGCTATATCTTCGTCTTCTTCTTCCATCCCCTTGTCGTCGACTCCTCCATCTCGATGGAGTCATCCCCCCTCTAGGTTATATTAAAGTTAATGTGGATGGGGCTTTTGATCCTTCCACACGTGCAGTGGCGGTTGGCGTTGTGGCCCGTGATGATACGGGGACGGTTGTTGGCGGTCTGGCTTTTCCTCTAGGTAGTTGCTCTGATGCTACTACGTCTGAAGGGAGAGGTCTTCTTGCTGGTATTACTTTCGCTCAATCCCAAGGATGGAGCCACTTGATTTTCGAGACAGACTGTGCTTCTCTTGCGAATAGAATCAACTCCCTGGGCCCAGATCTATCTCCTATGGGACCGATGATTTTGCAAGCTCATGCTCCTCTGGAGTATTTTTCTTCTGCGCATGTTCAATTTGTATGCCGTGAGGCTAATATTGTTGCTCATACGTTGGCTACCCATGCCCTTAGGTCTATGACCTCTATGTCTTTTGGATCCATGTATCCTGCTTGTATTCAAAACGCTGTACTTTGCGAGGGTTCACTTCGTTCTTTATAAATATAATCTGGGTACACTTTTCCCCTTTTTAGGTTTCTCTAGGTCTTGTGCCTGGGGATATTAGTAGGGGTTTTTAACGAGGCCCGCTTTCCTCAAAAAAAAAAATTCTAACGGGTCCATTGTTCGTCCCATTTAGACCCACAGGTCCGAAACCTCCACAAAAAACACCGCAAAACAAGTTTTAAACAAATTTTAGGAGTTCATATAATTGATTACGAGCTTTTCAACACGATTATATTACAAAAACTCAATTTCTGTACTTTTTACTCAGTTGAAATTCTAACGGGTCCATTGTTCGGCCCATTTAGACCCGATCGTCTGAAACCTCTACAAAAGGGTTGCAAAATAAGTTTTAATCCAAATTTTGGAGTTCATACAATTGATTACGAGCTTTTCAACACAATTATATTACAAAAACTTGATTTTTGTGCTTTTTACTCAGTTAAAATTCTAACGGGATCATTGTTCGGCCCATTTAGACCCGATCGTCTGAAACCTCTACAAAAGGGTTGCAAAATAAGTTTTAATCAAAATTTAGGAGTTCATACAATTGATTACGAGCTTTTCAACACGATTATATTGCAAAAACTTGATTTCTGTACTTTTTACTTAGTTAAATTTCTAACGGGTCCATTGTTCGGCCAATTTAGACCCGCTCGTCCGAATCCTCTACAAAAGGGTTGCAAAATAAGTTTTAATCCAAATTTAGTAGTTCATACAATTGATTACGAGCTTGTCAACACGATTATATTGCAAAAACTCGATTTCTGTACTTTTTTATCCGTTAAAATTATAACGGGTCCACTGTTCGGCCCATTTAGACCCGCTCGTCGCAAACCTCTACAAAAAAGACCGCAAAACAAGTTAGAATACAATTTTAGGAATTCATATAATTGATTACGAGCTTTTCAACACGATTATATTGAAAAAACTTGATTTTTGTACTTTTTACTCAGTTAAAATTCTAACGGGTTCATTGTTCGGCCCTTTTAGACCCGCTCGTCCGAGACCTCTACAAAAAAGACCGCAAAACAAGTTAGAATCAAATTTTAGGAGTTAATATAATTGATTACGAGCTTTTCAACACGATTATATTGCAAAAAATTGATTTCTTTAGTTTTTACTTAGTTAAAATTCGAACGGGTCCATTGTATGGCCCATTTAGACCCGCTCGTCCGAAACCTATACAAAAAGACCGCAAAACAAGTTAGAATACAATTTTAGGAGTTCATATAATTGATTACGAGCTTTTCAACACGATTATATTGCAAAAACTCGATTACAGTACTTCTTACTCAGTTAAAATTCTAATGGGTCCATTTCTCAGCCCATTTAGACCCGCTCGTCCAAAACCTCGACAAAAGGGGTGCAAAATAAGTTTTAATCCAAATTTAGGAGTTCATAAAATTGATTACGAGCTTTTCACCACAATTATATTGCAAAAACTTAATTTTTGTTCTTTTTACTCAGTTAAAATTCTAACGGGTCCATTGTTCGGCCCATTTAGACCTGCTCGTCCGAAACCTCAACAAAAGGGTTGCAAAATAAGTTTTAATCCAAATTTAGGAGTTCATATAATTGATTACGAGCTTTTCAACACGATTATATTGCAAAAACTTGATTTCTATACTTTTTACTCAGTTAAAATTGTAACGGGTCCATTGTTCGGCCCATTTAGACCCGCTCGTCCAAAACCTCTACAAAAGGGTTGCAAAATAAGTTAGAATTAAATTTTAGGAGTTCATAAAATTTATTACGAGCTTTTCAACACAATTATATTGCAAAAACTCGATTTTTTTGCTTTTTACTTAGTTAAAATTCTAACGGGTCCATTGTTCGGCCCATTTGACCCGCTCGTCTGAAACCCCTACAAAAGGGTTGCAAAATAAGTTTTAATCCAAATTTAGGAGTCCATATAATTGATTACGAGCTTTTCAACACGATTATATTGCAAAAACTCGATTTCTGTACTTTTTACTCAGTTAAAATTCTAACGGGTCAATTGTTCGGCCCATTTAGACCCGCTCGTCGCAAACCTCTACAAAAAAGACCGCAAAATAAGTTAGAATCAAATTTTAAGAGTTCATATAATTGATTAAGAGCTTTTCAAAATGATTATATTGCAAAATATCGATTACTGTACTTTTTACTCAGTTAAAATTCTAACGGGTCCATTGTTCGGCCCATTTAGACTTGCTCGTCCGAAACCTCTACAAAAGGGTTGCAAAATAAGTTTTAATCCAAATTTAGGAGTTCATAAAATTGATTACGAGCTTTTCAACACGATTATATTGCAAAAACTCGATTTCTATACTTTTAACTCGGTTAAAATTCTAACAGGTCCTATGTTCGGCCGATTTAGACCTGCTCGTTCGAAACCTTTACAAAAAAAGATCGCAAAAGAAGTTAGAATAAATTTTAGGAGTTCATATAATTTATTAAGAGCTTTTCAACACTATTATATTGCAAAAACTCGATTACTGTACTTTTTACACAGTTTAAATTTTAACGGGTCCATTGTTCGGCCCATTTAGACCCGCTCGTCCGAAACCTCTACAAAAGGGGTGCAAAATAAGTTTTAATCCAAATTTAGGAGTTCATAAAATTGATTACGAGCTTTTCACCACAATTATATTGCAAAAACTCAATTTTTGTTCTTTTTACTCAGTTAAAATTCTAACGGGTCCATTGTTCGGCCCATTTAGACCTGCTCGTCCGAAACCTCAACAAAAGGGTTGCAAAATAAGTTTTAATCCAAATTTAGGAGTTCATATAATTGATTACGAGCTTTTCAACACGATTATATTGCAAAAACTTGATTCCTATACTTTTTACTCAGTTAAAATTGTAACGGGTCCATTGTTCGGCCCATTTAGACCCGCTCGTCCAAAACCTCTACAAAAGGGTTGCAAAATAAGTTAGATTTAAATTTTAGGAGTTCATAAAATTGATTACGAGCTTTTCAACACAATTATATTGCAAAAACTCGATTTTTTTGCTTTTTACTTAGTTAAAATTCTAACGGGTCCATTGTTCGGCCCATTTGACCCGCTCGTCTGAAACCCTTAGAAAAGGGTTGCAAAATAAGTTTTAATCCAAATTTAGGAGTCCATATAATTGATTACGAGCTTTTCAACACGATTATATTGCAAAAACTCGATTTATGTACTTTTTTCTCAGTTAAAATTCTAACGGGTCCATTGTTCGGCCCATTTAGACTCGCTCGTCCGAAACTTCGACAAAAGGGTTACAAAATAAGTTGTAATCCAAATTTAGGAGTTCATAAAATTTATTACGAGCTTTTTAACACGATTATATTGCAAAAACTCGATTTCTATCCGATCGAGAAAAACATGGGGGATCCCGACGTGCACGTTCGCAAACTAACAACTTTCGTAATTGTTTATCATGAAATAATATGTACGATTGCAAACCTACCTCTGGTTGGTTTACTTGGACAAAAATAGGATCCTTCACACCAACCATACATGAGCGCCTAGATCATTTCATCGGTAACCAAGCCTGGAAATCTTTATTCCCATCTTTTCGGATCTCCTCAGATTTTGTTGCAAAATCTGACCACTGTTTCTTACTCCTCAATACCTCTCCAATTGCTTGCACTCCACCTCCACATCCTTCACACAACTTTCGTTTTGAAAATTGTTGGACAGGTCGTAATGATAACATTACATTGGTCCAAAACACATGGATTCACACTACGAGAACAGCTCTTGATAAAATCCAAGCCATTGGTTCCTGCCTTGACAATTGGCAAGCTCAACAAAAATCTAAAACCTCGGGTCGAATTGCCCTCTTAACCAAAAAAATTAATAAATTCCTACATCGACCCTTAACGCCTTCTAAAGAAATATCCTACCTAGAATGCCGAACTGAGCTTAATAAGCTTATCCTCGAACAAGAAACGTACTGGGCGCAGCGATCACGCAACTTATGGCTTTCTCAAGGGGACAAAAATACAAGATTTTTTCATGCCCGTGCATGTAACAAAAGGAAAAAAATACAATCACTGGCCTTTTTGACTCCAGCTCCAACTGGTGTACAGCCGAAACCGATATTGTGTCCATCGCTTCAAGTTATTTTCAAAACCTCTTTACGTCCTCAAATCCACAATTCTCGGAACAAATATTATCAAAAATTCCCACCACAATTACACCTTCTATGAACAACTCTCTATCTATAGCTTTCTCTAAAGAGGAAATAATACAAGCCTTCCGTGATATAGATCCAAGGAAAGCACCGGGCATCGATGGTTTGCCTAGTGAGTTCTTTAGACAACATTGGGACACTGTGGGTGATGATGTCGTAAATTTCTGTCTCAGCCTTCTTAATGGCACTACGGATATGGCTTTGGTTAATAAAACAATACTAGTGCTTATCCCTAAAATTAAAGATCCAACCACTATGAGGCACCTTCTTCCAATCAGCCTATGCACTGTTATTTATAAAATTGTTGCAAAAGTACTTGTCAACAGAATGAAGCATACCATTCCTTTTTGCATCAGCTCCAATCAAGCTGCTTTCGTACAAGGCCGAAACATTTCAGATAATATCCTAATTGCCCATGAAATAATACACAATATTAATTCTGGAACATCTAAATCAGCGCAAGGTGTTGCACTAAAATTGGATATGGAGAAAGCATTTGATAGAGTAGAATGGTCTTTTCTGGAAAATGTAATGCATCGTATGGGCTTTGCTCCCTCATGGGTTTCCCTCATTATGCGTTGTGTCTCCACAGTATCCTTCACTGTTCGAATTAACAACTCTCTATCACCTTTCTTTCAACCTCAACGTGGTCTTCGACAAGGAGATCCTCTATCGCCTTTCCTCTTCCTTTTCTGTACACAAGGCCTCTCTGCTTACTTATCGAATGCCCAACAGACAAACTCCTTACCTGGGCTAGGTGCAGGCCGCTTTGGCCCGAAAGTTAACCATCTCCTCTTTGTCGATGACTGTATGGTCTTCCTTAACGTTACATCTACGGAAGCTTCTGAATTGAAGAAAGCACTGCAAATTTATGCTTCTACCTTTGGACAAGCAGTAAACTTTGAAAAATCGACTATCTTTTATAACCCACGCATTCCGCGCTCATCTCGGGAGGAGATTAACTCTTCCTTACAAGTACGTGAGGTCACCAACCCTGGTGTTTATCTTGGTGTTCCTCTCCTTATTGGGAAAAACCGAACTGAAGCCCTAGGCTTTGTTCGTGATAAAGTGCATGACCGTCTATCTACCTGGGACAAACAACTTCTCTCATTTAGTGGACGCGAAATTTTCATTAAAGCTTGTTCTTCAATCTTTACCTCAATATGTCATGTCCTGCTATCTACTCCCGCAGAATATCATTGATGATATGACATCAGCGATATGTCAATATTGGTGGTCTGGAAAATCTAACAAAAAAGGGTGGCATATGCTACCTTGGAACCGTGTATGTCTTCTTAAAGCAGCAGGAGGCATGGGTTTTAAAGACTTAAACGATTTTAACATTGCTCTCCTTGGAAAACAAATTTGGAAACTTATTTGCGAACCTGACTCCCTTTTGGGCCAAATCTATCGCTATAAATACTTTCCTTCAGGTAATATCCTCGATGCCACTCGCCCAACTAGATGCTCTTTTGCTTGGCAAGGCATCCACTCTGCTTTACAACGTCTTTTTAACGATTTTCTATACCGGCCAGGACGTAATAGCAACATTCGTATCCATAAAGACAATTGGGGTGGTTCCTCCCCTATCAATCTAACTGGGGACTATGAGATTTCTGAGGAAGTATATATTCGATGCCGTGATGATCCGAGACCAAACTGCTTGGGACCAATCTAAGGTTCGTAGCTATTTCAACTCTAGGGGCGCGGATGCTATTCTTCACGTTCCCATCATTAACAAAAATCGAGACTCTATATTATGGTCCCCTAATGATTCTGGTATCTACTTAGTCCATTTTGGATATCTATTCCTCCAACGCCCTCCGGAACCCCGTAGGCCCCCAACGCGAATTTGGAAGGTACTTGCGAAAGTCAAAGCACTTCCAAAAGTCAAAACCTTCGGATGGCGTATGGCTTCTAAAGCTTTGCCGGTGGGGCAACGTCTACGAGATTTCTCCCCTAATTCCGAACCCTGCCCTCTTTGCGGATTTTCCTCCGAATCCACTCTCCATGCTCTTCGTGATTGTCCTGGAGCATCTGAAGCTCTACAACTTTCCGGAGTCCCTACTATTCTTTATAATAGTACATCCGTTTCTACTATACAATGGCTAGAGGAGGCTGCTACCTTATTAGCTGAAGACCAATTTGGTCTTTTCCTCACTACCGTCTGGAACATTTGGAATCGACGTAATGACTGGGTCCACAACCACCACCTGCAACCACCATGGCTTACTTCAATCAATTCGATTAGTCTACATAAAGATTTTTGCAATGCAATATCTTCAAACCCACCCCAATCTCCTACTCCTATTCTTTCACCTCCTAGCTGGAAGCCACCTCCACGTGATCATATCAAGATCAATGTGGATGGGGCCTTTAATCCAATCACTCGCGCAGCGGCTGTTGGAGTGGTGGCGCGTGATGCTATGGGTGCAGTTGTCGGGGCCTTGCTTACCCTTTGGGCAGCTGCTTGGACGCTGCAACCTCTGAAGGTGTGGGTCTTCTTGCGGGGTTTACTTTCGCTCAGAGCCAAGGCTGGGATCGGTTGCTTTTTGAAACGGATTGTGCTTCTTTAGCTAACAGAGTCGGCTCCCTATGTCCGGATTTATCAACCATGGGCCTTTGCTTCCTCAGCTCCGAGATACTCTTATTTCTTTTCCTTTTGCTAATGTTTCTTTTGTAAGTCGTGAGGCAAACAATGTGGCCTATTCTTTAGCCGCGCATGCTCTCAGAACCATGACTTCCATGTCTTTTGGTACTGATGTTCCTTTATGTATCCGACATCTTGTATAACGTTCCTTATATTAATAAAACATAAGGTACTCTTTTCCCTTTTTTAGGGTTCCTCTAACTCTATGTCAGAGGAAGTTAGTAGGGGTTTTTAACGAGGCCTTTTTCTTTCCAAAAAAATTTCTAACAGGTTCATTGTTCGGCCCATTCAGACCCCCTCGTCCGAAACCTCTACAAAAAAGACCGCAAAACAAGTTAGAATCAAATTTTAGGAGTTCATATAATTGATTACGAGCTTTTCAACAGGATTATACTGCAAAAACTTGATTTATGTACTTTTTACTCAGTTAAAATTCTAACGGGTCCATTGTTCGGCCCATTTAGACCCGCTCGTCCGAAACCTCTACAAAGAGGTTGAAAAATAAGTTTAAATACAAATATAGGAGTTCATACAATTGATGACGAGCTTTTCAACACAATTATATTGTAAAAACTCGATTTTTATGCTTTTAACTCAGTTAAAATTCTAACGGGTCCATTGTTCAGCCGATTTAGACTCGCTCGTCTAAAACCTCTACAAAAGGGTTTCAAAATAAGTTTTAATCCAAATTTAGGAGTTCATACAATTGATTACGAGCTTTTCAAAACGATTATATTGCAAAAACTCGATTTATGTACTTTTTACGCCGTTAAAATTCTAACGGATCCATTGTTCGGCATATTTAGACCCGATCGTACGAAACCTCTACAAAAAAGAGCTGCAAAATAAGTTTTAATCCAAATTTAGGAGTTAATATAATTGATTACGAGCTTTTCAACACGATTGTATTGCTAAAACTCGATTTCTGTACTTTTTACTCAGTTAAAATTCTAACGGGTCTATTGTTCGGCCCTTTTAGACCCGCTCGTCCGAAACCTCTACAAAGAGGTTGCAAAATAAGTTTAAATCCAAATATAGGATTTCATACAATTGATTACGAGCTTTTCAACAAGATTATATTGCAAAAACTCGATTACAGTACTTTTTACTCAGTTAAAATTCTAACGGGTCCATTGTTCGGCCCATTTAGACCCTCTCGTCCGAAACCCCTACAAAGGGTTGCAAAATAAGTTTTAATCCAAATTTAGGAGTTCATACAATTTATTAAGAGCTTTTCAACACGATTATATTGTAAAAACTCGATTTCTATACTTTTTACACCGTTAAAATTTTAACAGGTCCATTGTTCGGCCCAATTAGACCCGATCTTCAGAAACCTCTACAAAAAGGGCTGCAAAATAAGTTTTAATCCAAATTTAGGAGTTCATATAATTGATTACGAGCTTTTCAAATGATTATATTGAAAAAACTCGATTTCTGTTCTTTTTATTCAGTTAAAATTCTAACGGGTCCACTGTTCGACCCATTTAGACCCGCTCGTCTGAAACCTCTACAAAAGGGTTGCAAAATAAGTTTTAATCCAAATTTAGGAGTTCAGACAATAGATTACGAGCTTTTCAACACGATTATATTTCAAAAACTCGATTTCTGTACTTTTTACTTAGTTAAAATTCTAACGAGTCCATTGTTCGACCCATTTAGACCCGCTCGTCCGAAACCTTAACAAAAAGGACCACAAAATAAGTGAGAATCAAATTTTACGAGTTCATATAATTGATTACGAGCTTTTCAACACGATTATATTGCAAAAACTCGATTACAGTACTTTTTACTCATTTAAAATTATAACGGGTCCATTGTTCGGCCCATTTAGACCCGCTCGTCCGAAACCTCTACAAAAGGGTTGCAAAATAAGTTTTAATCCAAATTTAGGAGATCTTACAATTGATTACGAGCTTCTCAACATGATTATATTGAAAAAACTCGATTTCTGTACTTTTTACTCCGTTAAAATTCTAACGGGTCCATTGTTCGGCCCATTTAGACCCGATCGTCTGAAACCCTCTACAAAAAGCGCTACAAAATAAGTTTTAATCCAAATTGAGGAGTTCATATAATTGATTACGAGCTTTTCAACACGATTATATTGCAAAAACTTGCTTTCTGTACTTTTTACTCATTTAAAATTCTAACGGGTCCACTGTTCGGCCCATTTAGACCCGCTCGTACGAAACCTCTACAAAAGGGTTGCAAAATAAGTTTTAATCCAAATTTAGGAGTTCATACAATTGATTACGAGCTTTTCAACACGATTATATTTCAAAAACTCGATTTATGTACTTTTTACTCAGTTAAAATTCTAACGGGTCCATTGTTCGGCCCATTTAGACACGATCGTCAAAAACCTCTACAAAAAGGGCTGCAAAATAAGTTTTAATCCAAATTTAGGAGTTCATATAATTGATTACGAGCTTTTCAACACGATTATATTGAAAAAACTCGATTTCTGTACTTTTTACGTAGTTAAAATTCTAACGGGTCCACTGTTCGGCCCATTTAGACCCGCTCGTCCGAAACCTCTACAAAAGGGTTGCAAAATAAGTTTTAATCCAAATTTAGGAATTCATACAATTGATTACGAGCTTTTCAACACGATTATATTGCAAAAACTAGATATCTGTACTTTTTACTCCGTTAAAATTCTAAAGGGTCCATTGTTCGGCCCATTTAGACCTGCTCGTCAAAAACCTCTACAAAAAGGGCTGCAAAATAAGTTTTAATCCAAATTTAGGAGTTCATATAATTGATTACGAGCTTTTCAACACGATTATATTGAAAAAACTCGATTTTCGTACTTTTTACGTAGTTAAAATTCTAACGGGTCCACTGTTCGGCCCATTTAGACCCGCTCGTCCGAAACCTCTACAAAAGGGTTGCAAAATAAGTTTTAATCCAAATTTAGGAATTCATACAATTGATTACGAGCTTTTCAACAAGATTATATTTCAAAAACTCTATTTATGTACTTTTTACTCAGTTAAAATTCTAACGGGTCCATTGTTCGACCCATTTAGACCCGCTAGTCCGAAACCTTTACAAAAAAGACCGCAAAATAAGTTAGAATCAATTTTTTGGAGTTCATATAATTGATTACGAGCTTTTCAACAGGATTATATTGCAAAAACTCGATTACAGTACTTTTTACTCAGTTAAAATTCTAACGGGTCCATTGTTCGGCCCATTTAGACCCGCTCGTTCGAAACCTCTAGAAAAAGGTTGCAAATAAGTTTAAATCCAAATTTAGGAGTTCATACAATTGATTACGAGCTTTTCAACACAATTATATTGCAAAAACTCAATTTTTATGCTTTTTACTAAGTTAAAATTCTAACGTGTCCATTATTCGGCCCATTTAGACCCGCTCGTCCAAAACCTCTACAAAGAGTTTCAAAATAAGTTTTAATCCAAATTTAGGATTTCATTCAATTTATTAAGAGCTTTTCAACACGATTATATTGCAAAAACTCGATTTCTGTACTTTTTACTCCGTTAAAATTCTAACGGGTCCATTGTTCGGCATATTTAGACTCGATCGTCCGAAACCTCTACAAAAAAGAGCTGTAAAATAAGTTTTAATCCAAATTTAGGAGTTCATATAATTGATTACGAGCTTTTCAACACGATTATATTGCAAAAACTCGATTTCTGTACTTTTTACGTAGTTAAAATTCTAACGGGTCCACTATTCGGCCCATTTAGACCCGCTCGTCCGAAACCTCTACAAAAGGGTTGCAAAATAAGTTTTAATCCAAATTTAGGAATTCATACAATTGATTACGAGCTTTTCAACAAGATTACATTTCAAAAACTCTATTAATGTACTTTTTACTCAGTTAAAATTCTAACGGGTCCATTGTTCGGCCCATTTAGACCCGCTCGTCCGAAACCTCTACAAAAAAGACTGCAAAACAAGTTAGAATCAAATTTTAGGAGTTCATATAATTTATTAAGATCTTTTCAACACGATTATATTGCAAAAACTCGATTACTGTACTTTTTACTCAGTTAAATTCTAACGGGTCCATTGTTCGGCCCATTTAGACTCGCTCGTCCGAAACCTTTACAAAAGGGTTGCAAAATAAGTTTTAATCCAAATTTAGGAGTTCATACAATTGATTACGAGCTTTTCAACATGATTATATTGCAAAAACTCGATTTCTATACTTTTTACTCAGTTAAAATACGAATGGGTCCATTTTTCGGCCTATTTAGACCCGCTCGTCCGAAACCTATACAAAATAGACCTCAAAATAAGTTATAATCAAATTTTAGGAGTTCATATAATTGATTATGAGCTTTTCAACACGATTATATTGCAAGAACTCGATCACATTACTTTTTACTGAGTTAAAATTCTAACGGGTCCACTGTTCGGTTCATTTAGACCCGCTCGTCCAAAACCTCTACAAAAAAGACCGCAAAATAAGTTAGAATCAAATTTTTGGAGTTCATATAATTGATTACGAGCTTTTCAACAGGATTATATTGCAAAAACTCGATTACAGTACTTTTTACTTAGTTAAAATTCTAACGGGTCCATTGTTCGGCCCATTTAGACCCGCTCGTCCGAAAACTCTAGAAAAAGGTTGCAAATAAGTTTAAATCCAAATTTAGGAGTTCATACAATTGATTACGAGCTTTTCAACACAATTATATTGCAAAAACTCAATTTTTATGCTTTTTACTAAGTTAAAATTCTAACGTGTCCATTGTTCGGCCCATTTAGACCCGCTCGTCCAAAACCTCTACAAAAGAGTTTCAAAATAAGTTTTAATCCAAATTTAGGAGTTCATTCAATTGATTACGAGCTTTTCAACACGATTATATTGCAAAAACTCGATTTCTGTACTTTTTACGCCGTTAAAATTCTAACGGGTCCATTGTTCGGCATATTTAGACTCGATCGTCCGAAACCTCTACAAAAAAGAGCTGTAAAATAAGTTTTAATCCAAATTTAGGAGTTCATATAATTGATTACGAGCTTTTCAACACGATTATATTGCAAAAACTCGATTTCTGTACTTTTTACTCAGTTAAAATTCTAACGGGTCTATTGTTCGCCCATTTAGACCCGCTCGTCTGAAACTCTACAAAATGGTTGCAAAATAAGTTTTAATCCAAATTTAGGAGTTCATACAATTGATTACGAGCTTTTCAACATGATTATATTGCAAAAACTCGATTTCTGTACTTTTTACTCAGTTAAAATTCGAATGGGTCCATTGTTCGGCCTATTTAGACCCGTTCGTCCGAAACCTATTCAAAAAAGACCTCAAAATAAGTTATAATCAAATTTTAGGAGTTCATATAATTGATTACGAGCTTTTCAACACGATTATATTGCAAAAACTCGATCACATTACTTTTTACTGAGTTAAAATTCTAACGGGTCCACTGTTCGGTTCATTTAGACCCGCTCGTCCAAAACCTCTACAAAAAAGACCGCAAAACAAGTTAGAATCAAATTTTAGGAGTTCATATAATTGATTACGAGCTTTTCAACACGATTATATTGCAAAAACTCGATTACGGTACTTTTTACTCAGTTAAAATTCTAACGGGTCCATTGTGCGCCCTATTTGGACTCGTTCATCCGAAACCTCTACAAAAGGGTTGCAAAATAAGTTTTAATCCAAATTTAGGAGTTCATACAATTGATTACGAGCTTTTCAACACGATTATATTTCAAAAACTCGTTTTCTGTACTTTTTACTTAGTTAAAATTCTAACGGGTCCATTGTTCGGCGCATTTAGACCCGCTCGTCTGAAACCTTTACAAAAAAGACCGCAAAATAAGTTAGAATCAAATTTTAGGAGTTCATATAATTGATTACGAGCTTTTCAACACGATTATATTGCAAAAACTCGATTACAGTACTTTTTACTCAGTTAAAATTCTAACATGTCCATTGTTCGGCCCATGTAGACCCGCTCGTCCGAAACCTCTACAAAAGGGTTGCAAAATAAGTTTTAATCCAAATTTATGAGTTCATACAATTATTTACTTCGACATGATTATATTGCAAAACTCGATTTCTATAATTTTTCCCTAGATAAAATTCTAACGGGTCCATTATTCGGCCCATTTAGACCCGCTCGTCCGAAACCTCTACAAAAAGACCGCAAAACAAGTTAGAATACTATTTTAGGAGTTCATATAATTGATTTCGAGCTTTTCAACACGATTATATTGAAAAAACTTGATTTTTTTACTTTTTACTCAGTTAAAATTCTAACGGGTCCTTTGTTCGGCCCATTTAGACCCGCTCGTCCGAAACTTCTACGAAGAGGTTGCAAAATAAGTTTATATCCAAATTTAGGAGTTCATACAATTGATAACCAGCTTTTTAACACAATTATATTGCAAAAACTCGATTTTTGTGCTTTTTACTCAGTTAAAATTCTAACGGGTCCATTGTTCGGCCCATTTAGACCCGCTCGTCCGAAACCTCTACAAAAGGGTTTCAAAATAAGATTTAATCCAAATTTAGGAGATACATTTGATTACGAGCTTTACAACACGATTATATTGAAAAAAATCGATTTCTGTACATTTTACTCATTTAAAATCCTAACGGGTCCATTTTTTTGTCAATTTAGACCCGCTCGTCCGAAACCTTTACAAAAAAGACCGCAAAATAAGTTAGAATCAAATTTTAGTAGTTCATATAATTGATTACGAGCTTTTCAACACGATTATATTGCAAAAACTCGATTTCAGTCCTTTTAACTCAGTTAAAATTCTAACGGGTCCATTATTCGGCCCATTTAGACCCGCTCGTTCAAAATCTCTACAAAAGGGTTACAAAATAAGTTTTTATCCAAATTTAGGAGTTCATACAAATGATTACGAGCTTTTCAACACGATTATATTGCAAAAACTCGTTTCTATACTTTTTATTCCGTTAAAATTCTAACGGGTCCATTATTCGGCCCATTTAAACTCGATCGTCCGAAACCTCTACAAAAAGGGCTGCAAAATAAGTTTTAATCCAAATTCTTGTACTTTTTACTCAGTTAAAATTCTAACGGGTCCATTGATCGGCCCATTTAGACCCGCTTGTCCGAAACCTCTACAAAAAAGATCGCAAAATAAATTAGAATCTAATTTTAATAGTTCATATAATTGATTACGAGCTTTTCAACACGATTATATTGCAAAAACTCAATTTATGTACTTTTTACTCAGTTAAAATTCTAACGGGTCCATTGTTCGGCCCATTTAGACACGCTCGTCCGAAACCTCTACAAAAGGGATGTAAAATAAGTTTTAATCCAAATTTAGGAGTTCATACAATTTACTACAAGCTTTTCAACACGATTATATTGCAAAAACTCGATTTCTGTACTTTTTACTCCGTTAAAATTCTAACGGGTCCATTGTTCGGCCCATTTAGACACGCTCGTCCGAAACCTATACAAAAGGATTGTAAAATAAGTTTTAATCCAGATTTAGGAGTTTGTACAATTGATTACGAGATTTTCAACATGATTATATTGCAAAAACTCGATTTTTGTACTTTTTACTCAGTTAAATCTCTTACGGGTCCATTGTTCGGCCCATTTAGACCCGCTCGTCAGAAACCTCTACAAAAGGGTTGGAAAATAGGTTTTAATCCAAATTTAGGAGTTCATAAAATTGCTTACGACTTTTTCAACATGATTATATTGCAAAAACTCGAATTTTGTACTTTTTACTCCGATAGAATTCTAACAGGTCCTTTATTCGGCCCATTTAGACCCGCTTGTCTGAAATCTCTGTAAAAGGGTTGCAAAATAAGTTTTAATCCAAATTTAGGAGTTCATACAATTGATTACTAGCTTTTCAACACGATTATATTGCAAAAACTCGATTTTTGTACTTTTTACTCAGTTAAAATTCTAACGGCCCATTTTTCGGCCCATTTAGACCCGCTCGTCTGAAACCTCTACAAAAGGGTTGCAAAATAAGTTTTAAGCCAAATTTAGGAGTTCATACACTTGATTAAGAGCTTTTCAACACAATTATATTGCAAAAACTCGATTTTTGTGCTTTTTACTCAGTAAAAATTCTAACGGGTCCATTGTTCGGCCCATTTAAACCCGCTCATCCGAAACCCCTACAAAAAAGACCGCAATATATGCTAGAATCAAATTTTAGGAGTTCATATAGTTGATTACGAGCTTTTCAACACGATTATATTGCAAAAACTCGATTTTTGTACTTTTTACTCAGTTAAAATTCTAGCGGGTCCATTTTTCGGCCCATTTAGACTCGTTCGTCTGAAACCTCTACAAAAGGGTTGTAAAAAAAGTTTTAATCCAAATTTAGGAGTTCATACAATTGATTACGAACTTTTCAACACGATTATATTGCAAAAACTCTATTTATGTACTTTTTACTCAGTTAAAATTCTAACGGGTCCATTCTTCGGCCCATTTAGACCTGCTCGTCCGAAACCTCTACAAAAAAGACCGCAATAAAATTTAGAATTAAATTTTAGGAGTTCATATAATTTATTGCGAGCTTCTCAACACAATTATATTGCAAAAACTCGATTTCCGTACTTTTTACTCAGTTAAAATTCTAACTGGTCCATTTTTCGGCCCATTTAGACCCGCACGTCTGAAACCTCTACAAAAGTGTTGCAAAATAAGTTTTAATCCAAATTTAGGAGTTCATACAATTGATTACGAGCTTTTCAACACAATTATATTGCAAAAACTCGATTTTTGTGCTTTTTACTCTTTTAAAATTCTAACAGGTCCATTGTTCGGCCCATTTAGACCCGCTCGTTCGAAGCCTCTACAAAAGGGTTGCAAAATAAGTTTTAATCCAAATTTAGGAGTTCATACAATTGATTACGAGCTTGTCAACACGATTATATTGCAAAAACTCGATTTATGTTCTTTTTACTCCGTTAAAATTCTAACAGGTCCATTGTTCGGCCCATTTAGACCCGCTCGTCTGAAACTTCTACAAAAGGGCTGCAAAATAAGTTTTAATCCAAATTTAGGATTTTATACAATTGATTACGAGCTTGTCAACGCGATTATATTGCAAAAACTCGATTTCTATACTCTTTACTCCGTTAATATTCTAACGGGTCCTTTGTTCGGCCCATTTAGACCCGATCATCCGAAACCTCTACAAAAAGGGCTGCAAAATAAGTTTTAATCCAAATTTAGGAGTTCATATAATTGATTACGAGCTTTTCAACACAATTATATTTCAAAAACTCGATTTATGTACTTTTTACTTAGTTAAAATTCTAACGGGTCCACTGTTCGGCCCATTTAGACCCTCTCGTCCGAAACCTCTAAAAAAGGGTTGCAAAATATGTTTTAATCCAAATTTAGGAGTTCATAAAATTTATTACGAGCTTTTCAACAAGATTATATTGCTAAAATTCGATTTCTGTACTTTTTACTTAGTTAAAATTCTAACGGGTCCATTGTTCGGTCCATTTAGACCCGCTCGTCCGAAACCTTTACAATAAAGATCACAAAATAAGTTAGAATCAAATTTTAGGAGTTCATATAATAGATTAAGAGCTTTTCAACACGATTATATTGCAAAAACTTGATTACTGTACTTTTTACTCAGTTAAAATTCTAACGGGTCCATTGTTCGGCCCATTTAGACCCGCTCGTCCGAGAACTCTACAAAAGGGTTGCAAAATAAGTTTTAATCCAAATGTTGGAGTTCATACAATTGATTACGAGCTTTTCAACACGATTATATTGCAAAAATTAGATTTTTGTAATTTTTACTCCTTTAAAATTCTAACAGGTCCTTTGTTCGGCCCATTTAGACCCGCTCGTTCGAAACCTGTACAAAAGGGTTGCAAAATAAGTTTTAATCCAAATTTAGGAGTTTATACAATTGATTACGAGCTTTCAACAAGATTATATTGCAAAAACTCGCTTTTCGACCCATTTAGACCCGCTCGTCCGAAACCTCTACAAAAATGGCTGCAAAATAAGTTTTAATCCAAATTTAGGAGTTCATACAATTGGTTACGAGCTTTTCAACACGATTATATTGCAAAAACTCGATTTCTGTACTTTTTACTCAGTTAAAATTCTAACGGGTCCATTGGTCGGCCCATTTAGACCCGCTCGTCCGAAACCTCTGCAAAAGGGTTGCAAAATAATTTTTAATCCAAATTTAAGAGTTCATACAATTGATTACAAGCTTTTCAACACAATTATAATGCAAAAACTCGATTTTTGTTATTTTTTTACTTAGTTAAAATTCTAACGGGTCCATTGTTCGGCCCATTTAGACCCGCTCTTCCGAAACCTCAACTAAAAGGCCCGCAAAATAAGTTATAAATCAAGTTTTAGGAGTTCATATAATTGATTACGAGCTTTTCAACACGATTATATTGCAAAAATTCGATTTCTGTACTTTTTTCTCAGTTAAAATTCTAACGGGCTTTCTTCAAAAAAAATTTCTAACGGGTCCATTGTTCGGCCTATTTAGACTCGTTCGTCCGAAACCTCTACAAAAAGGGCTGCAAAATAAGTTTTAATCCAAATCAATGCGTTTATAAATTTGATTACGAGCTTTTCAACACGATTATATTGCAAAAACTCAATTTTTGTACTTTTTACTCGGTTAAAATTCTAACGGGTCCATTATTCTGCCCATTTAGACTCGCTCGTCCGAAACCTTACAAAGAGGACAACAAAATAAGTTTTAATCAAAATTTAGGCACGAGCTTTTCAACACTATTATATTGCAAAAACTCGATTACTGTACTTTTTACTCAGTTAAAAAAATAACGGGTCCATTGTTCGGCCCATTTAGACCCGCTCGTCCGAAACCTCTACAAAAGGGTTGCAAAATAAGTTTTAATCCAAATTTAGGAGTTCATACAATTGATTACGAGCTTGTTAAAACGATTATATTGCAAAAACTCGATTTATGTACTTTTTACTCCGTTAAAATTCTAATAGGTCCATTGTTCGGCCCATTTAGACCCGATCATCCGAAACCTCTACAAATGGGCTGCAAAATAAGTTTTAATCCAAATTTAGGATTTCATATAATTGATTACGAGCTTTTCAACACAATTATATTGCAAAAACTCTATTTCTGTACTTTTTACTCAGTTAAAATTCTAACGGGTCCACTGTTCGGCCCATTTAGACCCTCTCGTCCGAAACCTCTAAAAAAGGGTTGCAAAATAAGTTTTAATCCAAATTTAGGAGTTCATAAAATTTATTACGAGCTTTTCAACAAGATTATATTGCTAAACTCGATTTCTGTACTTTTTACTCAGTTAAAATTCTAACGGGTCCATTGTTCGGTCCATTTAGACCCGCTCGTCCGAAACCTTTACAATAAAAATCGCAAAATAAGTTAGAATCAAATTTTAGGAGTTCATATAATTGATTAAGAGCTTTTCAACACGATTATATTGCAAAAACTCGATTACTATATTTTTTAGTCAGTTAAAATTCTAACGGGTCCATTGTTCGGCCCATTTAGACCCGCTCGTCCGAAACCTCTACAAAAGGGTTGCAAAATAAGTTTTAATCCAAATTTAGGAGTTCATTCAATTGATTACGAGATTTTCAACACGATTATATTGCAAAAACTTGATTTATGTACTTTTTACTCCGTTAAAATTCTAACGGGTCCATTGTTCAACCCATTTAGACCCGCTCGTCCGGAACCTCTTCAAAAGGGCTGCAAAATAAGTTTTAATCCAAATTTAGGAGTTCATACAATTGATTACGAGCTTTTCATCACGATTATATTGCAAAAACTTGATTTTTGTAATTTTTACTCCTTTAAAATTCTAACAGGTCCTTTGTTCGGCCCATTTAGACCCGCTCGTCTGAAACCTCTAAAAAAAGGGCTGCAAAATAAGTTTTAATCCAAATTTAGGAGTTCATACATTTGATTACGATCTTTTCAACAAGATTATATTGCTAAAACTCGAGTTTTGTACTTTTTATTTAGTTAAAATTCTAACGTGTCCTATGTTCGGCCCATTTTGACCCGCTCGTTCGAAACCTTTACAAAAAAGATTGCAAAATAAGTTAGAATCAAATTTTAGGACTTCATATAATTTATTAAGAGCTTTTCAACACTATTATATTGCAAAAACTCGATTACTGTACTTTTTACTTAGTTAAAATTCTAACGGGTCGAATGTTCGGCCCATTTAGACCCGCTCGTCCGGAACCTCTACAAAAGGGTTGCAAAATAAGTTTTAATCCAAATTTAGGAGTCATACAATTGATTACGAGCTTTTCAACACGATTATATTGCAAAAACTCGATTTCTATACTTTTTACTCAGTTAAAATTCTAACGGGTTCTATGTTCGGCCGATTTAGACCCGCTCGTTCGAAACCTTTACAAAAAAAGATCGCAAAAGAAGTTAGAATCAAATTTTAGGAGTTCATATAATTTATTAAGAGCTCTTCAACACTATTATATTGCAAAAACTCGATTATTGTACTTTATACACAGTTAAAATTCTAACGGGTCCATTGTTGGGCCCATTTAGACCCGCTCGTCCGAAACCTCTACAAAAGTGTTGCAAAATAAGTTTTAATCCAAATTTAGGAGTTCATACAATTGATTACGAGCTTTTCAACACGACTATATTGCAAAAACTCGATTTCAATGCTTTTTACCCCGTTAAAATTCTAACGGGTCCATTGTTCGGCCCATTTAGACCCGAACGTCCGAAACCTCTACAAAAGGGCTGCAAAATAAGTTTTAATCCAAATTTAGGAGTTCATACAATTGAATACGAGCTTTTCAACACGATTATATTGCAAAAACTCGATTTCTGTTCTTTTTACTCTGTTAAAATTCTAACTGGTCCATAGTTCGGCCCATTTAGACTCGCTCATCCGAAATCTCTACAAAAGGGTTGCAGAATAAGTTTTAATCCAAATTTAGGAGTTCATACAATTGATTAGGAGTATTTCAACACGATTATATTGCAAAAACTCGATTTCTGTACTTTTTACTTAGTTAAAATTCTAACGGGTCCATTGTTCTACCCATTTAAACACACTCGTCCGAAACCTTTACAAAAAAGACCGCAAAATGAGTTAGAATCAAATTTTAGGAGTTCATATAATTGATTAAGAGCTTTTCAACACGATTATATTGCAAAAACTCGATTTCTATACTTTTTACTCACTTAAAGTTCTAACGGGTCCATTGTTCGACCCATTTAGACCCGCTCGTCCGAAACCTCTAAGAAACGGTTGCCAAATAAGTTTTAATCCAAATTTAGGAGTTCATACAATTGATTACGATCTTTTCAACACGATTATATTGCAAAAACTCGATTTCTGTACTTTTTACTCCGTTAAAATTCTAACGGGTCCATTGTTCGGCCCCATTTAGACCTGCTCGTCCGAAACTTCTACAAAGGGGTTGCAAAATAAGTTTTAATCCAAATTTAGGAGTTCATACAATTGATTACGAGCTTTTCAACATGATTACATTGCAAAAACTCAATTTTTGTACTTTTTACTCGGTTAAAATTCTATCGGGTCCATTGTTCGGCCCATTTAGACCCGCTCGTCTGAAACCTCTACAAAAGGGTTGCAAAATAAGTTTTAATCCAAATTTAGGAGTTCATACAATTGATTACGAGCTTTTCAACACGATTATATTGCAAAAACTCGATTTCTGTACTTTTTACTCCGTTAAAATTCTAACGGCTCTATTGTTCGGCCCATTTAGACCCGATCGTCCGAAACCTCTACAAAAGGGCTGCAAAATAAGTTTTAATCAAAATTTAGGAGTTCATACAATTGATTACGAGCTTTTCAACACAATTATATTGCAAAAACTCAATTTATGTACTTTTTACTCGGTTAAAATTCTAACGGGTCCATTGTTCAGCCCATTTAGACTCGCTCGTCCGAAACCTCTACAAAAGGGTTGCAGAATAAGTTTAAATCCAAATTTAGGAGTTCATACAATTGATTATGAGCTTTTCAACAGGATTATATTGCAAAAACACGATTTCTGTACTTTTTACTCGGTTAAAATTCTATCGGGTCCATTGTTCGGCCCATTTAGACTCGCTCGTCCGAAATCTCTACAAAAGGGTTGCCAAATAAGTTTTAATCCAAATTTAGGAGTTCATACAATTGATTACGAGCATTTCAACACGATTATATTGCAAAAACTCGATTTCTATACTTTTTACTCAGTTAAAATTCTAACGGGTTCTATGTTCGGCCGATTTAGACCCGCTCGTTCGTAACCTTTACAAAAAAGATCGCAAAAGAAGTTAGAATCAAATTTTAGGAGTTCATATAATTTATTAAGAGCTCTTCAACACTATTATATTGCAAAAACTAGATTATTGTACTTTATACACAGTTAAAATTCTAACGGGTCCATTGTTCGGCCCATTTAGACCCGCTCGTCCGAAACCTCTACAAAAAGGTTGCAAAATAAGTTTTAATCCAAATTTAGGAGTTCATACAATTGATTACGAGCTTTTCAACACGATTATATTGCAAAAACTCGATTTCTATTCTTTTTACTCCGTTAAAATTCTAACAGGTCCATTGTTCGGCCCATTTAGACCCGAACGTCCGAAACCTCTACAAAAGGGCTGCAAAATAAGTTTTAATCCAAATTTAGGAGTTCATACAATTGAATACGAGCTTTTCAACACGATTATATTGCAAAAACTCGATTTCTGTTCTTTTTACTCTGTTAAAATTCTAACGGGTCCATTGTTCAGCCCATTTAGACCCGCCCGTCCGAAACCTCTACAAAAGGGTTGCAAAATATGTTTTAATCCAAATTTAGGAGTTCATACAATTGATTACGAGCTTTTCAACACGATTATATTGCAAAAACTCTATTTCTATATTTTTTACTCCGTTAAACTTCTAACGGGTCCATTGTTCGGCCCATTTAGACCCGCTCTTCCGGAACCTCTTCAAAAGGGTTGCAAAATAAGTTTCAATCCAAATTTAGGAGTTCATTCAATTGATTACGAGCTTTACAACACGATTATATTGCAAAAACTCGATTTTTGTAATATTTAATCCTTTAAAATTCTAACAGGTCCTTTGTTCGGCCCATTTAGACCCGCTCGTCCAAAACCTCTAAAAAAGGGCGGCAAAATAAGTTTTAATCCAAATTTAGGAGTTCGTACAATTGATTACGAGCTTTTCAAAACTATTATAATGCAAAAACTCTACTTCTGTACTTTTTATTTAGTTAAAATTCTAACGGGTCCTATGTTCGGCCCATTTAGACCTGTTCGTTCGAAGCCTTTACAAAAAAGATCTCAAAATAAGTTAGAGTCAAATTTTAGGAGTTCATATAATTTATTAAGAGCTTTTCAACACTATTATATTGCAAAAACTCGATTACTGTACTTTTTACTCAGTTCAAATTCTACCGGGTCCATTGTTCGGCCCATTTAGACCCGCTCGTCCGAAACCTCTACAAAAGGGTTGCAAAATAAGTTTTAATCCAAATTTAGGAGTTCATACAATTGATTACGAGCTTTTCAACACGATTATATTGCAAAAACTCGATTTCTGTACATTTTACTCGGTTAAAATTCTAACGGGTCCATTGTTCGGCCCATTTAGACTCGCTCGTCCGAAACCTCTACAAAAGGGTTGCAAAATAAATTTTAATCTAAATTTAGGAGTTCATACAATTGATTACGAGCTTTTCAACACGATTATATTGCAAAAACACGATTTTTGTACTTTTTACTCAGTTAAAATTCTAACGGGTCCATTGTTCGGCCCATGTAGACACGCTCGTCCGAAACCTTTACAAGAAAGACCGCAAAATAAGTTATAATCAAATTTTAGAAGTTCATATAATTGATTAAGAGCTTTTCAACACGATTATATTGCAAAAACTCGATTTCTGTACTTTTTAGTCAGTTAAAGTTCTAACGGGTCCATTGTTCGGCCCATTTAGACCCGCTCGTCCGAAACCTCTACAAAAGGGTTGCCAAATAAATTCTAATCCAAATTCAGGAATTCATACAATTGATTACGAGCTTTTCAACACGATTATATTGCAAAAACTTGATTCCTATACTTTTTACTCTGTTAAAATTCTAACGGGTCCATTGTTCGGCCCATTTAGACCCGCTCATCCGAAACCTCTACAAAAGGGTTGCAAAATAAGTTTTAATCCAAATTTAGGAGTTCATACAATTGATTACGAGCTTTTCAACACGATTATATTGCAAAAACTTGATTTTTGTACTTTTTACTCCGTTAAAGTTCTAACAAGACCATTGTTCGGCCCATTTAGACCCGCTCATCCGAAACCTCTACAAAAGGGTTGCAAAATAAGTTTTAATCCAAATTTAGGAGTTCATACAATTGATTACGAGCTTTTCAACACGATTATATTGCAAAAACTCGATTACTGTACTTTTTACTCAATTAAGATTCTAACGGGTCTATTGTTCGGCCCATTTAGACCCGCTCGTTCGAAACCTTTACAAAAGGGGTGTAAAATAAGTTTTAATCCAAATTTAGGAGTTCATACAATTGATTACGAGCTTTTCAACACGATTATATTGCAAAAACTTTATTTCTGTACTTTTTACTAAGTTAAAGTTCTAACGGGTCCATTGTTCGGCCCATTTAAACCCGCTCGTCCGAAACCTCTATAAAAGGGTTGCCAAATAAGTTTTAATCCAAATTTAGGAGTTCATACAATTGATTACGAGCTTTTCAACACGATTATATTGAAAAAAACTCGATTTCTGTACATTTTACTCCGTTAAAATTCTAACGGGTCCATTGTTCGGCGCATTTAGACCCGATCGTCCGAAACCTCTACATAAAGGGCTGCAAAATAAGTTTTAATCCAAATTCAAGAGTTCATATAATTGATTACGAGCTTTCAACACGATTATATTGCAAAAACTCGATTACTGTAATTTTTAATTAGTTAAAATTCAACTGGGTCCATTGTTCGGCCCATTTAGACCCGCCCGTCCGAAACCTCTACAAAAGGGTTGCAAAATATGTTTTAATCCAAATTTAGGAGTTCATACAATTGATTACGAGCTTTTCAACACGATTATATTGCAAAAACTCTATTTCTATATTTTTTACTCCGTTAAACTTCTAACGGGTCCATTGTTCGGCCCATTTAGACCCGCTCTTCCGGAACCTCTTCAAAAGGGTTGCAAAATAAGTTTCAATCCAAATTTAGGAGTTCATTCAATTGATTACGAGCTTTACAACACGATTATATTGCAAAAACTCGATTTTTGTAATATTTAATCCTTTAAAATTCTAACAGGTCCTTTGTTCGGCCCATTTAGACCCGCTCGTCCAAAACCTCTAAAAAGGGCGGCAAAATAAGTTTTAATCCAAATTTAGGAGTTCGTACAATTGATTACGAGCTTTTCAACACTATTATAATGCAAAAACTCTACTTCTGTACTTTTTATTTAGTTAAAATTCTAACGGGTCCTATGTTCGGCCCATTTAGACCTGTTCGTTCGAAGCCTTTACAAAAAAGATCTCAAAATAAGTTAGAGTCAAATTTTAGGAGTTCATATAATTTATTAAGAGCTTTTCAACACTATTATATTGCAAAAACTCGATTACTGTACTTTTTACTCAGTTCAAATTCTACCGGGTCCATTGTTCGGCCCATTTAGACCCGCTCGTCCGAAACCTCTACAAAAGGGTTGCAAAATAAGTTTTAATCCAAATTTAGGAGTTCATACAATTGATTACGAGCTTTTCAACACGATTATATTGCAAAAACTCGATTTCTGTATATTTTACTCGGTTAAAATTCTAACGGGTCCATTGTTCGGCCCATTTAGACTCGCTCGTCCGAAACCTCTACAAAAGGGTTGCAAAATAAATTTTAATCTAAATTTAGGAGTTCATACAATTGATTACGAGCTTTTCAACACGATTATATTGCAAAAACACGATTTTTGTACTTTTTACTCAGTTAAAATTCTAACGGGTCCATTGTTCGGCCCATGTAGACACGCTCGTCCGAAACCTTTACAAGAAAGACCGCAAAATAAGTTATAATCAAATTTTAGAAGTTCATATAATTGATTAAGAGCTTTTCAACACGATTATATTGCAAAAACTCGATTTCTGTACTTTTTAGTCAGTTAAAGTTCTAACGGGTCCATTGTTCGGCCCATTTAGACCCGCTCGTCCGAAACCTCTACAAAAGGGTTGCCAAATAAATTCTAATCCAAATTTAGGAATTCATACAATTGATTACGAGCTTTTCAACACGATTATATTGCAAAAACTTGAATCCTATACTTTTTACTCTGTTAAAATTCTAACGGGTCCATTGTTCGGCCCATTTAGACCCGCTCATCCGAAACCTCTACAAAAGGGTTGCAAAATAAGTTTTAATCCAAATTTAGGAGTTCATACAATTGATTACGAGCTTTTCAACACGATTATATTGCAAAAACTTGATTTTTGTACTTTTTACTCCGTTAAAGTTCTAACAAGACCATTGTTCGGCCCATTTAGACCCGCTCATCCGAAACCTCTACAAAAGGGTTGCAAAATAAGTTTTAATCCAAATTTAGGAGTTCATACAATTGATTACGAGCTTTTCAACACGATTATATTGCAAAAACTCGATTACTGTACTTTTTACTCAATTAAGATTCTAACGGGTCTATTGTTCGGCCCATTTAGACCCGCTCGTTCGAAACCTTTACAAAAGGGGTGTAAAATAAGTTTTAATCCAAATTTAGGAGTTCATACAATTGATTACGAGCTTTTCAACACGATTATATTCCAAAACCTTTATTTCTGTACTTTTTACTAAGTTAAAGTTCTAACGGGTCCATTGTTCGGCCCATTTAAACCCGCTCGTCCGAAACCTCTATAAAAGGGTTGCCAAATAAGTTTTAATCCAAATTTAGGAGTTCATACAATTGATTACGAGCTTTTCAACACGATTATATTGAAAAAAACTCGATTTCTGTACATTTTACTCCGTTAAAATTCTAACGGGTCCATTGTTCGGCGCATTTAGACCCGATCGTCCGAAACCTCTACATAAAGGGCTGCAAAATAAGTTTTAATCCAAATTCAAGAGTTCATATAATTGATTACGAGCTTTCAACACGATTATATTGCAAAAACTCGATTACTGTAATTTTTAATTAGTTAAAATTCAACTGGGTCCATTGTTCGGCCCATTTAGACCCGCCCGTCCGAAACCTCTACAAAAGGGTTGCAAAATAAGTTTTAATCCAAATTTAGGAGTTCGTACAATTGATTACGAGCTTTTCAACACGATTATAATGCAAAAACTCTATTTTTGTACTTTTTATTTAGTTAAAATTCTAACGGGTCCTATGTTCGGCCCATTTAGACCCGCTTGTTCGAAACCTTTACAAAAAAGATCGCAAAATAAGTTAGAATCAAATTTTAGGAGTTCATATAATTTATTAAGAGCTTTTCAACACTATTATATTGCAAAAACTCGATTACTGTACTTTTTACTCAGTTAAAAAAATAACGGGTCCATTGTTCGGCCCATTTAGACCCGCTCGTCCGAAACCTCTACAAAAGGGTTGCAAAATAAGTTTTAATCCAAATTTAGGAGTTCATACAGTTGACTACGAGCTTTTCAACACAATTATATTGCAGAAACTCGATTTCTGTACTTTTTACTCGGTTAAAATTCTAACGGGTCCATTGTTCGGCTCATTTAGACTCGCTCGTCCGAAACATCTACAAAAGGGTTGCAAAATAAGTTTTAATCCAAATTTAGGATTTCATAAATTTGATTACGAGCTTTTCAACACGATTATATTGCAAAAACACGATTTTTGTACTCTTTACTTAGTTAAAATTCTAACGGGTCCATTGTTCGGCCCATTTAGACTCGCTCGTCCGAAACCACTAGAAAAGGGTTGCAAAATAAGTTTTAATTCAAATTTAGGAGTTCATACAATTGATTACGAGCTTTTCAACACGATTATATTGCAAAAACTCGATTTCTGTACTTTTTACTCCGTTAAAATTCTAACAGGTCCATTTTTCGGCCCATTTAGACCCGATCGTCGGAAACCTCTACAAAACGGCCTACAAAATAAGTTTTAATCCAAATTCAGGAGTTCATATAATTGATTACGAGCTTTTGAACACGATTATATTGCAAAAACTCGATTACTGTACTTTTTACTCAGTTAAAATTCAACCGGGTCCATTGTTCGGCCCATTTAGACCCTTCCATCCTAAACCTCTACAAAAGGGTTGCAAAATAAGTTTTAATCCAAATTTAGGAGTTCGTGCAATTGATTACGAGCTTTTCAACACGATTATAATGCAAAACTCTATTTCTGTACTTTTTACTTAGTTAAAATTCTAACGGGTCCTATTTTCGGCCCATTTAGACACGCTCGTCCGAAACATTTACAAGAAAGACCACAAAATAAGTTAGAATCAAATTTTAGGAGTTCATATAATTGATTAAGAGCTTTTCAACAAGATTATATTGCAAAAACTCGATTTCTGTACTTTTTACACAGTTAAAGTTCTAACGGGTCCATTGTTCAGCCCATTTAGACCCGCTCGTCCGAAACCTCTACAAAAGGTTTGCCAAATAAGTTTTAATTCAAATTTAGGAGTTCAGACAATTCATTACGAGCTTTTCAACACGATTATATTGCAAAAACTCAATTTCTGTACTTTTTACTCCGTTAAAATTCTAACAGTTCCATTGTTCGGCCCATTTAGACCCGGTCGTCGGAAACCTCTACAAAAAGTCTACAAAATAAGTTTTAATCCAAATTCAGGAGTTCATATAATTGATTACGAGCTTTTCAACACGATTATAATGCAAAAACTCGATTACTGTACTTTTTACTCAGTTAAAATTCAACCGTGTCCATTGTTCGGCCCAATTAGACCCGCCCGTCCGAAACCTCTACAAAAGGGTTGCAAAATAAGTTTTAATCCAAATTTAGGAGTTCGTACAATTGATTATGAGCTTTTCAACACGATTATAATGCAAAAACTCTATTTCTGTACTTTTTACTTAGTTAAAATTCTAACGGGTCCTATGTTCGGCCGATTTAGACCAGCTCGTCCGAAACCTTTACCAAAAAGATCGCAAAATAAGTTAGAATCAAATTTTAGGAGTTCATATAATTGATTAAGAGCTTTTTGAAACGATTATAATGCAAAAACTCAATTACTGTACTTTTTACTCTGTTAAAATTCTAACGGGTCCATTGTTCGGCCCATTTAGACTCGCTCGTCCGAAACCTCTACAAAAGGGTTGTAAAATAGGTTTTAATCCAAAGTTAGGAGTTCATACAGTTGATTACGCGCTTTTAAACTTGATTATATTGTAAAAACTCAATTTTTGTACTTTTTACTCGGTTAAAATTCTAACGGGTCCATTGTTCGGCCCATTTAGACACGCTCGTCCGAAACTTTTACAAAAAAGAGCGCAAAATAATTTAGAATCAAATTTTAGGAGTTCATATAATTGATTAAGCGCTTTTCAACACGATTATATTGCAAAAACTCGATTACTGTACTTTTTACTCAGTTATGATTCTAACGGGTCTATTGTTCGGCCCATTTAAACCTGCTCGTTCGAAATCTTTACAAAATAGTTGCAAAATAAGTTTTAATCCAAATTTAGGAGTTCATACAATTGATTACGAGCTTTTCAACATGATTATATTGCAAAAACTCGATTTTTGTACTTTTTACTCCGTTAAAATTCTAACGGGTCCATTATTCGGCCCATTTAGATCCTTCCATCCTAAACCTCTACAAAAGGGTTGCAAAATAAGTTTTAATCCAAATTTAGGAGTTCGTGCAATTGATTACGAGCTTTTCAACATGATTATAATGCAAAAACTCTATTTCTGTACTTTTTACTTAGTTAAAATTCTAACGGGTCCTATTTTCGGCCTATTTAGACACGCTCGTCCGAAACATTTACAAGAAAGACCGCAAAATAAGTTAGAATCAAATTTTAGGTGTTCATATAATTGATTAAGAGCTTTTCAACACGATTATATTGCAAAAACTCGATTTCTGTACTTTTTACACAGTTAAAGTTCTAACGGGTCCATTGTTCAACCCATTTAGACCCTCTCGTCCGAAACATCTACAAAAGGGTTGCCAAATAAGTTTTAATTCAAATTTAGGAGTTCAGACAATTGATTACGAGCTTTTCAACACGATTATATTGCAAAAACTCGATTTCTGTACTTTTTACTCCGTTAAAATTCTAACAGTTCCATTGTTCGGCCCATTTAGACCCGATCGTCGGAAACCTCTACAAAAAGGGCTACAAAATAAGTTTTAATCCAAATTCAGGAGTTCATATAATTGATTACGAGCTTTTCAACACGATTATAATGCAAAAACTCGATTACTGTACTTTTTACTCAGTTAAAATTCAACCGGGTCCATTGTTCGGCCCAATTAGACCCGCCCGTCCGAAACCTCTACAAAAGGGTTGCAAAAAAAGTTTTAATCCAAATCTAGGAGTTCGTACAATTGATTACGAGCTTTTCAACACGATTATAATGCAAAAACTCTATTTCTGTACTTTTTACTTAGTTAAAATTCTAAAGGGTCCTATGTTCGGCCCATTTAGACCAGCTTGTCCGAAACCTTTACCAAAAAGATCGAAAAATAAGTTAGAATCAAATTTTAGGAGTTCATATAATTGATTAAGAGCTTTTTGAAACGATTATAATGCAAAAACTCAATTACTGTACTTTTTACTCTGTTAAAATTCTAACGGGTCCATTGTTCGGCCCATTTAGACTCGCTCGTCCGAAACCTCTACAAAAGGGTTGTAAAATAGGTTTTAATCCAAATTTAGGAGTTCATACAGTTGATTACGCGCTTTTAAACTTGATTATATTGTAAAAACTCAATTTTTGTACTTTTTACTCAGTTAAAATTCTAACGGGTCCATTGTTCGGCCCATTTATGCACGCTCGTCCGAAACTTTTACAAAAAAGAGCGCAAAATAAGTTAGAATCAAATTTTAGGAGTTCATATAATTGATTAAGCGCTTTTCAACACGATTATATTGCAAAAACTCGATTACTGTACTTTTTACTCAGTTATGATTCTAACGGGTCTATTGTTCGGCCCATTTAGACCTGCTCCTTCGAAATATTTACAAAATGGTTGCAAAATAAGTTTTAATCCAAATTTAGGAGTTCATACAATTGATTACGAGCTCTTCAACATGATTATATTGCAAAAACTCGATTTCTGTACTTTTTACTCCGTTAAAATTCTAACGGGTCCATTGTTCGGCCCATTTAGACCCGCTCGTCCGGAACCTCTTCAAAAGGGTTGCAAAATATGTTTCATTCCAAATTTAGGAGTTCATACAATTGATTACGAGCTTTTCAACACGATTATATTGCAAAAACTCGATTTCTGTAATTTTTAATCCTTCAAAATTCTAACAGGTCCTTTGTTCGGCCCATTTAGACCCGCTCGTCCAAAACCTCTAAAAAAGGGCTGCAAAATAAGTTTTAATCCAAATATAGGAGTTCGTACAATTGGTTACGAGCTTATCAACACGATTATAATGCAAAATCTCTATTTCTGTACTTTTTATTTAGTTAAAATTCTAATGGGTCCTATGTTCGGCCCATTTAGACCCGCTCGTTCGAAACCTTTACAAAAAAGATCGCAAAATAAGTTAGAATCAAATTTTAGGAGTTCATATAATTGATTAAGAGCTTTTTGAAACGATTATAATGCAAAAACTCAATTACTGTACTTTTTACTCTGTTAAAATTCTAACGGGTCCATTGTTCGGCCCATTTAGACTCGCTCGTCCGAAACCTCTACAAAAGGGTTGTAAAATAGGTTTTAATCCAAATTTAGGAGTTCATACAGTTGATTTCGCGCTTTTAAAGTTGATTATATTGTAAAAACTCAATTTTTGTACTTTTTACTCAGTTAAAATTCTAACGGGTCCATTGTTTGGCCCATTTAGACACGCTCGTCCGAAACTTTTACAAAAAAGAGCGCAAAATAAGTTAGAATCAAATTTTAGGAGTTCATATAATTGATTAAGTGCTTTTCAACACAATTATATTGCAAAAACTCGATTACTGTACTTTTTACTCAGTTATGATTCTAACGGGTCTATTGTTCGGCCCATTTAGACCCGCTCGTTCAAAATCTTTACAAAATGGTTGCAAAATAAGTTTTAATCCAAATTTAGGAGTTCATACAATTGATTACGAGCTTTTCAACATGATTATATTGCAAAAACTCGATTTCTGTACTTTTTACTCCGTTAAAATTCTAACAGGTCCATTGTTCAGCCCATTTAGACCCGCTCGTCCGGAACCTCTTCAAAAGGGTTGCAAAATATGTTTCATTCCAAATTTAGGAGTTCATACAATTGATTAGGAGCTTTTCAGCACGATTATATTGCAAAAACTTGATTTCTCTAATTTTTAATCCTTTAAAATTCTAACAGGTCCTTTGTTCGACCCATTTAGATACGCTCGTCCAAAACCTCTAAAAAAGGGCTGCAAAATAAGTTTTAATCCAAATTTAGGAGTTCGTACAATTGATTACGAGCTTATCAACATGATTATAAGGCAAAATCTCTATTTCTGTACTTTTTATTTAGTTAAAATTCTAACGGGTCCTTTGTTCGGCCCATTTAGACCCGCTCGTTCGAAACCTTTACAAAAAAGATCGCAAAATAAGTTAGAATCAAATTTTTGGAGTTCATATAATTTATTAAGATCTTTTCAACACTATTATATTGCAAAAACTCGATTACTGTACTTTTTACTCAGTTAAAATTCTAACGGGTCCATTGTTCGGCCCATTTAGACCCGCTCGTCCGAAACCTCTACAAAAGGGTTGCAAAATATGTTTTAATCCAAATTTAGGAGTTTATAAAATTGATTACGAGCTTTTCAACACGATTATATTGCAAAAACTCGATTTCTGTACTTTTTACTCGGTTAAGATTCTAACGGGTCCTATGTTAGGCCCATTTAGACCCGCTCGTTTGAAACCTTTACAAAAAAAGATCACAAAATAAGTTAGAATCAAAATTTAGGAGTTCATATAATTTATTAAGAGCTTTTCAACACTATTATATTGCAAAAACTCGATTACTGTACTTTTTACTCAGTTAAAAAAATAACGGGTCCATTATTCGGCCTATTTAGACCCGCTCGTCCGAAACCTCTACAAAAGGGTTGCATAATAAGTTTTAATCCAAATTTAGGAGTTCATACAATTGATTACGAGCTTTTCAACACGATTATATTGCCAAAACTCGATTTCTGTACTTTTTACTCGGTTAAAATTCTAACGGGTCCATTGTTCGACCCATTTAGACTCGCTCGTCCGAAACCTCTACAAAAGGGTTGCAAAATAAATTTTAATCCAAATTTAGGAGTTCATACAATTGATTACGAGCTTTTCAACATGATTATATTGCAAAAACACGATTTCTGTACTTTTTACTCAGTTAAAATTCTAACGGGTCCATTGTTCGGCCCATTTAGACACGCTCGTCCGAAACCTTTACAAGAAAGACCGCAAAATAAGTTAGAATCAAATTTTAGGAGTTCATATAATTGATTAAGAGCTTTTCAACACGATTATATTGCAAAAACTCAATTTCTGTACTTTTTACTCAGTTAAAGTTCTAACGGGTCCATTGTTCGGCCCATTTAGACCCGCTCGTCCGAAATCTCTACAAAAGGGTTGCCAAATAAGTTTTAATCCAAATTTAGGAGTTCATACAATTGATTACGAGCTTTTCAACACGATTATATTGCAAAAACTCGATTTCTGTACTTTTTACTCCGTTAAAATTCTAACGGGTCCATTGTTCGGCCCATTTAGACCCGCTCGTCCGAAACCTCTACAAAAGGGTTGCAAAATAATTTTTAATCCAAATTTAGGAGTTCATACAATTGATTATGAGCTTTTCAACACGATTATATTGCAAAAACTCAATTTTTGTACTTTTTACTCTGTTAAAGTTCTAACAAGATCCACGACCACCACCTCTCCACCATCTCACTTTCCCCACTCCGACAACATGCAATCAATTTTATTGGTTTCATGCCTCCCAACAGCCACCTTCCCACCACCTTATCCTCTCCACACCGCCGCCTTGCAGCAACCATTCATGCAACCATATGCATTGGTTGCACGCTACGATCAGAGCAGATTTGGCAAAGGTAAGTACATCTCCTCTCCTTGATTTTTTAATTTTTTCTCTTTTTATTTACTCTTGTAGTATTTTATTGACAAATTATTGGATCGAGCTTTGGCTCGATCACTTAGGCCACATTCTTTATGTCATTAGTACATTATGGATGTGGTTCAAGCATTGGCTGGGCCTTGCATTACTCCTAATGCTCCAGGCAGCGGTGCATCTATCCTGGCCCTCGAGGCCTTGTAGCCAATTATTCCGTTCCTTTGAATGGAAATTTTCCTGGCCCTCTGGGCCTTGTCAATCGATCGACTTATTATCACGAATAAAGTCAAACGGCCCATCGAATTGGTGGCATCTGGAGCCCTCGTGGCTGGTTCCCGGGCATGGAATGCACGTCCCTAAAGCTGGGGCTTTCATGCATAGCATGGAATACACGTTCCTAAAGCTGGGGCCTTCATATTGCATGCATGGCACACGCAGATGGTGTTCGCGGTGGCTGCTGCACCACGAAATTACTTAGTTCATTGGAGACAGTGGCTTCTGCCGATACCGGTGGTCGACGTTCTTCGGCCACCACCACTGCCAATCGGAACTGTTAAAACGATATCTCAATCCCGGAATAATAGGGATACACTGCTTATCGTCCAGCTCCTAATTTCAAGGGATTTGGTTACTTTAAAATTCAAATCCAAATTACCTTTGGGTCTTCTACTGAGACTCCAACACTGCTCAACAGCAAACGGCTTCCTAAAATCTAGGACATCTGCTGAACTCAATATTATTGGTTGGTTGATTATATCCAATACAATAGATTTTTACCCCTTGCATTTTGAATTATTATCCTTGAATATAATCCAAGACTCCATATCGGTTAAACTCCTAAAAGCAAGGAAATTCATTAGATTCAAAACTATCTACCTCCCTAGGTGGGTTATCTTCAATCCAAATAATTTTAAACCATTAAATTTTGAATCTCTATTTATCGAATTAATTCAATTTTTTTTTGGATTATCTCACCTTACCGACTAGAGAGGGCTATTATTGGAGCTACACTTCCTACTGTATTTCCATTCTAGCACTTCACTACATTCGATTTTCATACTTTTACTTGCAAACAATGGCCTCCTCTGATTCTTTCTTGGATCACTTTGACAACCTGCAGTTTACTGCAGAGGAGCAGGCTGTGGTTTACGCTCCTAAGGCCACGAAGGCCATACCGTTTGAGGATCAACGATGCTCACTGTTAGGGAAGCTTTTTCCCACGACAAAACCGGATGACACTGCCCTGGTAAAGGTCTTCACGGCTGTATGGAAGGAGGATAAACTTATCTCCACCACGATTCTTGGCTCGGGTTACTTCCTGTTCAAGTTTGAATCCGCTGCAAAGGTCAAGGACATCCTTAAAAGAGGTCCATGGACATTCAAGCGTGATTGGCTAGCCCTCACTTCCATTCAACCTCAGCTGACGTTGGAGGAATACAAATTTACGCACATGCGGATATGGGTTCGTATCCTACGTGTGCCCCTAGCGATGATGATAGGCGACACTGTGGCCAATGCATCCGGGCGTGCCCTAGGCAGTGGCCTAGGTGCAGTGATAAGCACCGATACACGTAAGGACGATGAAGGGAACCGGGTACAGTTCTTAAGGGTTGGTGTGCTCATCGATGTTACTCAGCCCCTCCGGCATGGTGTAGCATTAGCCGATGAAGAGAATCCGGAAAAGCCTAAAATGCTTCCGGTGAGATACGAGAAACTGCCTAATTTTTGTCACAGTTGTGGGATGTTGAACCATCTCTGTGCAACATGTGCTGCTTTCAAGGATAAACCAAGTGCAGGGCTGCCATACAGTGATTGGCTTCGTGCACCCGCCCCTAAACTAAAGGTTAAAACCAACGTCAGAGGTCGGGTCCGTTACTTCGAACCAGGGTCCTCTTCTCACCAGCAGGAACACTCCACAGGTTTCTTCTATTTTTTTCATGATTATTACAGGATATGTATATGGACGATAGGTTTATTTTCTTATTTTATTCATGGTTTTTACGATACATGTATTTGGATTATAGGGGTAATTTCCTATTTTTTTCACGATTATTACAGTACATGTATATGGCTTATAGGGTTCTTTTCCTATTCCTTTTATGGGTATTACAGTGTATGTTTATGGAATGTAGAGTTACTTTATATGGTTGAATCATATACTGCTATATACTTACAAAACCATGCCTCTTCCCTTGTTTCCATTTCAGCGAACAATGGAAAGGACAAGGCTACTACCACCCCAGTGGTCACCCCGGAAACGGTAAAGGGAACACCCCCGGTGCAACCGGAAGGTGTTAATATGAATCTGGAGGAGGATGACCTGCTGGGCGAGGAGCTTGCCACCTCACCTACTGATGCAGCATCGCCACTGCCGGTAGAAGGGACAGAGACTGCCCTCGCTGCTAAAGGTGCTGAAGCTGCTGTCGATGCAGCTGCTGACCAGCTGGAGCCCCTGGATGTTGCACCACTGGACATGATCCCAGCGGATGAAGAGTCCGTGGTTAACGGCTCGAAGGAGGCTGAAGTGGATGACGGTCGCGCTGTGCAGCCATACAAGTCTGACACACCGCCGGACAAACGTTTCATCTTGATTGATGAGGATGCTATTCCAGTGCCTATCATGGATGACACGGCCACGGGGGAAAGTTCAAACAAAGGTAAAGGACCGAGGGACAAAGGCAAGGAACCGGTAAATTCGGAATTCGAAGTGTGGTTAGCTGCCACGACAGATAATGGGCCGGATGCTGCTGTCCTTAAAAAATCTAAACGCACTTCACCTATTATTACCGGAGGTATAGCCAAACGGCAGTTCACGAGCTTCGTTCTATTATTTTTCGCTTATGTCCAGATTTCATTTTCTTGTCAGAAACTCGTTTAAACTCGTCTAAGTTTGATTCTTTTAAACTTTATCTTGATATGGAGGGTTTTTTTTGCTGTGGATAGCAGCCCTTCTTGTGCAGGTTTATGCCTGCTTTATAATAAAAATATTACATTAGATTTTCTCTCGTCATCGACGAGATATATTGATGTTATTGTGAATGGTTTAAACTGTCGTTTTCGTTTTACTGGTATATACGGTTACACGGCTACGAATATGAAAAAACACACTTGGGAGCTCATAGACTCCTTTAAAACAAACTCAACTCTTTCGTGGCTCATCAGAGGTGACTTAAATGACATCCTTGATGACTCGGAAAAACAAGGTGGTAATCGTAGGCCTCGTTCACAAATCCTCAACTTTCGTGAATGTCTCACACGTAATAACTTGTTTGATTGTAAACCCAACACGGGTTGGTTCACTTGGACCCGCACGGGTCCTAATGTCAACCCGGTATGCGAAAGACTCGACCGTTTTGTGGCATGTTCCCAATGGTTGCATGAATTCCCCAATTTCGCCCATTTTCATTCGTTTTCCCTTGAATCGGACCATAGCATTATTATATTGGACACGGACAATGACACCACAATGAACCAACATACTGCACCGTCCATGGATCATTTCCGATTTGAGGCTTGTTGGGCCCACGACCCAGCAGGCATTCAAGTTTGTAAACGAACTTGGGCTGCCACGCCCGGGTCCCTTTTGGATAAAATATCTGCATTGGGCCATAACCTCCAAGAGTGGCAGCATGCTCAACGTAAACATTCCACTCTCCGCATGCAAACGCTGCAACATTCTATAAATGCTCTTCTACGTCGTCGTCATCTTTCCTGGAAAGCCCTTTCCACGCTTCACAGCACTAAATTGGAACTCCGGAAGTTGGCAACGGCTAAAGAAGCGTACTGGGCTCAACGCTCTCGCATTTCCTGGTTAACCAACGGTGACAAGAATACCACCTATTTCCATGCGAGAGCCACAAAACGGCGTAGGGAAAACGCAATCCGAGGGCTAATGGATGCGAACGGGGTCTGGCAGACTTCCACTGCTGACACGTTACAAATTGCGTCGTCCTACTTTCAAGACATTTTTTCGTCATCTTGTCTGGTGTCTTCACCGGAATTGATGAACAATATTCGCCCTACAGTGACCACGGATATGAACGCTACTCTTCTATGACCTTTCACTGTAGATGAAATCCACGCCGCTTTTATGGATATCAATCCTAAAAAAACGCCGGGGATTGATGGCTTCCCCAGTAGTTTCTACCGCCAGCACTGGGATATGATTGGTCCTGATTTCTTATCCCTTTGCATGGATCTTCTACATGGGAAAGCCGACATGGCGGTTAATCGATCGGTCATAGTGCTTATTCCTAAGATTTCTGACCCCACCACTATGAAGCACTTTAGACCAATCAGTTTGTGTACTGTCATATACAAGACGGTTTCAAAGGTTCTGGTTAATCGCCTTAAATCTACTTTATCTTCTTGTATCAGTGATTCTCAGGCCGCGTTCATCAGCGGACGCAATATCACTGACAACATTCTAATTGCACATGAATTGGTGCACACCCTTCACTCTAGTGGCACATTGTCCTCCCAAGGGGCTGCTGTCAAGCTCGATATGGAGAAGGCCTTTGATAGGGTCGAATGGTCCTTCTTAAGAGATGTCATGCTCCGTATGGGGTTTGCCAGGGAATGGGTAAACCTCATCCTACGATGTGTCTATTCGGTCTCCTTTTCGGTACGAGTTAATGGCACACTCTCTGAGGAATTCTTCCCTACCAGGGGTATCCGTCAAGGAGACCCTTTGTCACCTTTCCTTTTCCTCATTTGCTCCCAGGGGCTCTCTGCGGCCTTGGAAACGGAGCAAAGGGAAGGACGACTATCGGGCCTTAGCGCTAGTCGCCATGGGCCCAGGGTTACTCATCTGCTCTTTGCGGATGACAGCATGGTGTTCCTACACAATGAGCCTGAGGAGGTGGCTAGGTTACGCTACGTCCTCTCCCAGTACGCCTCTTCCTCAGGACAAACGGTAAATTTTGATAAGTCTACCGCCTATTGCAGTCAAAGGTGTTCCACTGACTTTCTACGTGCTATGCGTTCAACATTGGGTGTACGCTTAGTGGATGACCCATGCATATATTTGGGGGTCCCGCTTTTAATTAAAAGGAATAGGACTGCCTCATTAGGATTTGTGAGGGATAAAGTCCAATCCCAGATGAGTAAATGGGACAGCAGCTTCCTTTCCTATAGTGGGAGAGAAATTCTCATTAAGTCAGTTGCACAAGCAATGCCACAATATGTAATGTCATGCTACCTATTACCACAAAACATCATTGATGACATTACTATGTCTATACGGCGTTACTGGTGGTCCGGGCGCAGTAATAAGCGAGGCTGGCCGCTTTTATCGTGGGACTCTCTTTGCACACCTAAAAATGTGGGAGGCTTAGGTTTCCGCGATCTGCACACATTTAATATCGCCCTTTTGGGAAAGCAGATTTGGCACCTGCTATCACAACCGGATTCTCTCTTGGCACGAGTCCTTCGCGCGAAATACTACCCTTCAGGTGACCTACTGAATGCCTCTGCGGACAAACGGGCTTCGTTTGCATGGAAAGGTATAAACCAAGCAATTCACTCCCTTGGGCCTGGTTATTTTTGGCGGCCAGGAATCAAGAGTTCGATACGTCTGCTCAGAGATACCTGGGGAGGGGATAAACCGCTTACGCTTTTTGGGCATTATATGGACAATGACGAGCTACCGTTGCGGTGTCGGGATTACATGTCACGTGACTATGCGTCCTGGGATGAGTCCAAACTTAGAAGGGACCTTGACAAGGATGATGTCGAATGCATCCTTCAAGTTCTGATTTATCGAAATAGGCCGGATAAGCTTGTTTGGGGACAACATGACTCAGGCAACTACACCGTTAGATCAGGGTACTTTTTTCTTCATCAGCCCACGAGGCCGGTGGCACGACCTAACCGTCTCTGGAAAATAATATCTAAAACTCCGACTCTACCAAAGATCCGCTCTTTCAGCTGGCGAGCGGGCCGTGATGCATTACCCACTGGGGACAAACTACGAGCTATACATCACACGGATGGGCAATGCCCCTTTTGTCCAGCAATGCTGGAATCCGCTATCCATGCCCTTCGTGATTGCCCAGGTGCCCAGGACGTTCTCCGCCTAGTTGGGCTTCCATCGGGTGTCTATGCCAGCCATACCAGCACAATGGCGGCTTGGTTATCGGAAGGAACTTACTATTTGGACAGTACATGGTTTGCTCTGCTACTAACAACAATTTGGAATGTTTGGAACCGTCGTAATGACTGGATTCACTCACAGAGACTTCAGCCAACTTGGCTCACGACCATGAACGCTACAGGTCTTCTACAGGAATACGCTGCCGTAAATGCCCTCCCCGCCGTGTCAGCAGCCATACCAGCAGCAGCCCCGCCACGTTGGACGCCACCAAGACCGGGGAATATAAAGATAAATGTTGACGGAGCATTCAATCCCGGATCCGGTTCTGCAGCCATCGGAGTCATTGCTAGGGATGCTCATGGTTCGATTGTTGGAGGCTGTGCTGTCCACGAGGCAGGTTGTCATGATGCCACCATGGTCGAGCTACACGCCATCGTTGCGGGTATCATGTTGACCCGAGATAGAGGATGGGGTGAGGTGCTCATCGAGTCCGACTCGGCTACGGTGATCAATAAGCTCTCGCGCACTACTGATGATAACTCCCTGCTAGGTCCACAAATTGCGAATACGAAGGCATTGCTTAGGTCTTTCCCTTTGATCACATTATCTTTTGTACCTAGATCAGCCAATTTTGTGGCTCATAACTTAGCCGCTTGGGCTTTACATTCTACTTCATCTGTGTATTTTGATTCAGTTGTTCCTGACTGTATTAACGCTGATGTATTGGCTGCCTCTCAGCCTTTTTATTGTTATAATAATAACATATCGCAGGGCACTCTTTTCCCCTTAGGTCCACCTTGTGCCTCGGCGCAAGGTGGTTAGAGGGGTTTTTAATGAGGCCCATTTTCTTCAAAAAAAAAAGTCCTAACAAGACCATTGTTAGGCCCACTTAGACCCGCTCATCCAAAACCTCTACAAAAGGGTTACAAACTAAGTTTTAACCCAAATTTAGGAGTTCATACAATTGATTACGAGTTTTTCAACACGATTATATTGCAAAAACTCGATTACTGTACTTTTTACTCAGTTAAGATTCTAACGGGTCTATTGTTCGGCCCATTCAGACCCGCTCGTTAGAAACCTTTACAAAAGGGTTGCAAAATAAGTTTTAAGCCAAATTTAGGAGTTCATACAATTGATTACGAGCTTTTCAACAAGATTATATTGCAAAAACTCGATTTCTGTACTTTTTACTCCGATAAAATTCTAACAGGTCCGTTGTTCGTCCCATTTAGACCCGCTCATCCGAAAACTCTACAAAAGGGTTGCAAAATAAGTTTTAATCCAAATTTAGAAATTCATATAATTGATTACGAGCTTTTCAACACGATTATATTGCAAAAACTTGATTTCTGTACTTTTTACTCTGTTAAAATTCTAACGGGTCCATTGTTCGGCCCATTTAGACCTGCTCGTCCGAAACCTCTACAAAAGGGTTGCAAAATAAGTTTTAATCCAAATTTAGGAGTTCATACAATTGATTACGAGCTTTTCAACATAATTATATTGCAAAAACTCGATTTTTGTGCTTTTTAGTCAGTTAAAATTCTAACGGGTCCATTGTTCGGCCCATTTAGACCCGCTCGTCTGAAACCTCTACAAAAGGGTTGCCAAATAAGTTTCAATCCAAATTTAGGAGTTCATACAATTGATTACGAGCTTTTCAACACGATTATATTGCAAAAACTCGATTTTTGAACTTTTTACTTCGTTAAAATTCTAACGGGTCCATTGTTCGGCCCATTTAGACCCGCTCATCCGAAACCTCTACAAAAGGATTGCAAAATAAGTTTTAATCCAAATTTAGGAGCTAATACAATTGATTACGAGCTTTTCAACACGATTATATTGCAAAAACGCGATTTCTGTACTTTTTACTCCGTTAAAATTCTAACGGGTCCTATGTTCGGCCCATTTAGACCCGCTCGTTCGAAACCTTTACAAAAAAAGATCGCAAAATAAGTTAGAATCAAATTTTAGGAGTTCATATAATTTATTAAGAGCTTTTCAACACTATTATATTGCAAAAACTCGATTACTGTACTTTTTACTCAGTTGAAAAAATAACGGGTCCATTGTTCGGCCCATTTAGACCCGCTCGTCCGAAACCTCTACAAAAGGGTTGCAAAATAAGTTTTAATCCAAATTTAGTAGTTCATACAATTGACTACGAGCTTTTCAACACAATTATATTGCACAAACTCGATTTCTGTACTTTTTACTCGGTTAAAATTCTAACGGGTCCATTGTTCGGACCATTTAGACTCGCTCGTCCGAAACCTCTAAAAAAGGGTTGCAAAATAAGTTTTAATCCAAATTTAGGAGTTCATACAATTGATTACAAGCTTTTCAACACGATTATATTGGAAAAACATGATTTTTGTACTCTTTACTTAGTTAAAATTCTAACGGGTCCATTGTTCGGCCCATTTAGACTCGCTCGTCCGAAACCATTACAAGAAAGACCGCAAAATAAGTTAGAATCAAATTTTAGGATTTCATATAATTGATTACGAGCTTTTCAACACGATAATATTGCAAAAACTCGATTTCTGTAGTTTTTACTCAGTTAAAGTTCTAACGGGTCCATTGTTCGGCCCATTTAGACACGCTCGTCTGAAACCTCTACAAAAGGGTTGCCAAATAAGTTTCAATCCAAATTTAGGAGTTCATACAATTGATTACGAGCTTTTCAACACGATTATATTGCAAAAACTCGATTTTTGAACTTTTTACTTCGTTAAAATTCTAACGGGTCTATTGTTCGGCCCATTTAGACCCGCTCATCCGAAACCTCTACAAAAGGATTACAAAATAAGTTTTAATCCAAATTTAGGAGTTCATACAATTGATTACGAGCTTTTCAACACGATTATATTTCAAAAACGCGATTTCTGTACTTTTTACTCCGTTAAAATTCTAACGTGTCCTATGTTCGGCCCATTTAGACCCGCTCGTTCGAAACCTTTACAAAAAAAGATCGCAAAATAAGTTAGAATCAAATTTTAGGAGTTCATATAATTTATTAAGAGCTTTTCAACACTATTATATTGCAAAAACTCGATTACTGTACTTTTTACTCAGTAAAAAAAAATAACGGGTCCATTGTTCGGCCCATTTAGACCCGCCCGTCCGAAACCTCTACAAAAAGGTTGCAAAATAAGTTTTAATCCAAATTTAGGAGTTCATACAATTGACTACGAGCTTTTCAACACAATTATATTGGACAAACTCGATTTCTGTACTTTTTACTCGGTTAAAATTCTAACGGGTCCATTGTTCGGCCCATTTAGACTCACTCGTCCGAAACCTCTACAAAAGGGTTGCAAAATAAGTTTTAATCCAAATTTAGAAATTCATATAATTGATTACGAGCTTTTCAACACGATTATATTGCAAAAACTTGATTTCTGTACTTTTTACTCTATTAAAATTCTAACGGGTCCATTGTTCGGCCCATTTAGACCTGCTCGTCCGAAACCTCTACAAAAGGGTTGCAAAATAAGTTTTAATCAAAATTTAGGAGTTCATACAATTGATTACGAGCTTTTCAACACAATTATATTGCAAAAACTCGATTTTTGTGCTTTTTAGTCAGTTAAAATTCTAACGGGTCCATTGTTCGGCCCATTTAGACCCGCTCGTCCGAAACCTCTACAAAAGCGCGATTTCTATACTTTTTACTCCGTTAAAATTCTAACGGGTACTATGTTCGGCCCATTTAGACCCGCTCGTTCGAAACCTTTACAAAAAAAGATCGCAAAATAAGTTAGAATCAAATTTTAGGAGTTCATATAATTTATTAAGAGCTTTTCAACACTATTATATTGCAAAAACTCGATTACTGTACTTTTTACTCAGTAAAAAAAATAACGGGTCCATTGTTCGGCCCATTTAGACCCGCTCGTCCGAAACCTCTACAAAAAGGTAGCAAAATAAGTTTTAATCCAAATTTAGGAGTTCATACAATTGACTACGAGCTTTTCAACACAATTATATTGCACAAACTCGATTTCTGTACTTTTTACTCGGTTAAAATTCTAACGGGTCCATTGTTCGGCCCATTTAGACTCGCTCGTCCGAAACCTCTACAAAAGGGTTGCAAAATAAGTTTTAATCCAAATTTAGGAGTTCATACAATTGATTACAAGCTTTTCAACACGATTATATTGCAAAAACACGATTTTTGTACTTTTTACTTAGTTAAAATTCTAACGGGTCCATTGTTCGGCCCATTTAGACTCGCTCGTACGAAACCTTTACAAGAAAGACCGCAAAATAAGTTAGAATCAAATTTTAGGAGTTCATATAATTGATTAAGAGCTTTTCAACACGATAATATTGCAAAAACTCGATTTCTGTAGTTTTTACTCAGTTAAAGTTCTAACGGGTCCATTGTTCGGCCCATTTAGACCCGATCGTTTGAAACCTCTACAAAAGGGTTGCCAAATAAGTTTCAATCCAAATTTAGGAGTTCATACAATTGATTACGAGCTTTTCAACACGATTATATTGCAAAAACTCTATTTTTGTACTTTTTACTTCGTTAAAATTCTAACGGGTCCATTGTTCGGCCCATTTAGACCCGCTCATCCGAAACCTCTACAAAAGGGTTGCAAAATAAGTTTTAATCCAAATTTAGGAGTTCATACAATTGATTACGAGCTTTTCAACACGATTATATTGCAAAACTCGATTTTTGTACTTTTTACTTCGTTAAAATTCTAATAAGTCCTTTGTTCAGCCCATTTAGACCCGCTCGTCCGAAACCTCTTCAAAAAAGGCTACAAAATAAGTTTTAATCGAAATTTTGGAGTTCATACAATTGATTACGAGCGTTTCAACACGATTATATTGCAAAAACTCGATTTCTATACTTTTTACTCAGATAAAATTCTAACGGGTCCATTGTTCGGCCCATTTAGACCCGCTCGTCCGAAACCTCTACAAAAAGACCGCAAAACTAGTTAGAATCAAATTTCAGGAGTTCATACAATTGTTTATGAGCTTTTCAACACGATTATATTTCAAAAACTCAATTTCGTACTTTTTACTAAGTTAAAATTCTAACGGGTCCATTGTTCGGCCCATTTAGCCCCGCTCGCCCGAAACCTTTACAAAAAATATCGCAAAATAAGTTAGAATCAAATTTGAGGAGTTCATATAGTTGATTAAGAGCTTCTCAACACGATTATATTGCAAAAAGTGGATTACTGTAATTTTTACTCAGTTAAAATTCTAACGGGTCCATTGTTCGGCCCATAAAGACCCGCTTGTCCGAAACCTCTACAAAAGGGTTGCAAAATAAGTTTTAATCCAAATTTAGGAGTTCATACAATTGTTTACAAGCTTTTCAAAACGATTATATTGCAAAAACGCGATTTCTGTACTTTTTACTAAGTTAAAATTTTAACGGGTCCATTGTTCGGCCCATTTAGATCCGCTCGTCCGAAACCTCTACAAAAAAGACCGTAAACAAGTTAGAATCAAATTTTAGGAGTTTATATAATTGATTACGAGCTTTTCAACACGATTACATTGCAAAAACTTGATTTCTGTACTTTTTACTCAATTAAAATTCTAACGGGTCTATTGTTAGGCCCATTTAGACTCGCTTGTCCGAAACCTCTGTGAAAGGGTTGCAAAATAAGTTTTAATCCAAATTTTGGAGTTCATACAATTGATTACGAGCTTTTCAACACAATTATATTGCAAAAACTCGATTTTTGTACTTTTTACTCAGTTAAAATTCTAACGGGTCCATTGTTCGGCCCATTTAGACTCGCTCGTACGAAACCTCAACAAAAAAGACCGCGAAATAAGTTAGAATCAAATTTTAGTAGTTCATATAATTGATTAAGAGCTTTTAAGAACGATTATATTGCAAAAACTCGATTACTGTACTTTTTACTCAGTTAAAATTCTAAAGGGTCCATTGTTCGGCCCATTTAGACCCGCTCGTCCGAAACCTTTACAAAAGGGAAGCAAAATAAGCTTTAATCCAAATTTAGGAGTTCATACAATTGATTACGAGCTTTTAAACACGATTATATTGCAAAAACTCGATTTCTGTACTTTTTACTCAGTTAAAATTCTAACGGGTCCATAGTTCGGCCCATTTAGACCCGCTCGTCCGAATCCTCTACAAAAATGACCGCAAAACAAGTTAGAATCAAATTTTAGGAGTTCATATAATTGATTACGAACTTTTCAACACTATTATAATGCAAAAATTCAATTTTCTGTACTTTTTACTCAGTTAAAATTCTAACGGGCTTTCTTCAAAAAAATTATAACGGGTCCATTGTTCGGCCCATTTAGACTCGTTCGTCCGAAACCTCTACAAAAAGGGCTACAAAATAAGTTTTAATCCAAATTTAGGAGTTCATATAATTGATTACGAGCTTTTCAACACTATTATATTGCAAAAACTCAATTTCTGTACTTTTTACTCGGTTAAAATTCTAACGGTCCATTGTTATGCCCATTTAGACTCGCTCGTCCGAAACCTTACAAAAAGGACCGCATAATAAGTTTTAATCAAAATTTAGGAGTTCATATAATTGAATACGAGCTTTTTAACACGATTATATTGCAAAAACTCGATTTCTGTACTTTTTACTCAGCTAAAATTCTAACGAGTCCATTGTTCGGCCCATTTAGACCCGCTCGTCCGAAACCTCTACAAAAAAGACCGCAAAACAAGTTTTAATCAAATTTTAGGAGTTCATATAATTGTTTACGAGCTTTCCAACACGGTTATATTACAAAAACTCAATTTCTGAACTTTTGACTTAGTTAAAATTCAAATGGGTCCATTGTTCAGCCCATTTAGACCCGCTCGTCCGAAACCTCTACAAAAAAGACCGCAAAATAAGTTGTAATCAAATTTTAGGAGTTTATAGAATTGATTACGAGCTTTTCAACATGATTATATTGCAAAAACACAATTTATGTTCTTTTTACTCAGTTAAAATTCTAACGATTGCATTGTTCAGCCCATTTAGACCCGCTCGTCCGAAACCTTATAAAAAGGACCGCAAAATAAGTTTTAATCAAAATTTAGGAGTTCATATAATCGATTACGAGCTTTTAAACACGATTATATTGCAAAAACTCGATTTCTGTACTTTTACTCTTTTAAAATTGTAATGGGTCTATTGTTCGATCCATTTAGACCCGCTCATCCGAAGCCCCTACAAAAAGGGCTACAAAACAAGTTTTAATCCAAATTTAGGAGTTCATATAATTGATTACGAGCTTTTCAACACGATTATATTGCAAAAACTCGATTTCTGTACTTTTTACTTAGTTAAAATTCTAATGGGTCTATTGTTCGGCCCATTTAGACCCGCTCGACCGAAACCTCTACAAAAGTGCTGCAAAATAAGTTTTAATCTAAATTTAGGAGTTCATATAATTGATTACGAGCTTTTTTTAACACGATTATATTGCAAAAACTTGATTTCAGTACTTTTTACTTAGTTAAAATTCTAACGGGTCCATTGTTCGGCCCATTTAGACTCGCTCGTCCGAAACCTCTACAAAATGGCTACAAAATAAATTTTAATCCAAATTTAGGAGTTCGTATAATTGATTACGAGCTTTTCAACACGATTATATTGCAAAAACTTAATTTCTGTACTTTTTATTCAGTTAAAATTCTAACGGGTCCATTGTTCGGCCCATTTAGACCCGCTCGTCCGAAACCTCTACAAAAAGGGCTGCAAAATAAGTTTTAATCCAAATTTAGGAGTTCATATAATTGATTACGAGCTTTTCAACACGATTTGTAACACCCCGGTTTTAGGGCCCGGGAGTTATCGGTGTTGATCTAGGATTAGTTTCGGGTTAAATTTAAATTAAAGAGTTGATTTTTATAAAAGTTCTCATTATTTACGATAGTGCCATTAATGAAATTTTAAGATGGTTTTGAAAATCAAAACCACTCATCATCTTCCAAAAACCATATTCTCTCATTTCATCTCCTTTCCTCCATTGAAGACCTTTGAAGGTAAATCCTCTTTTTCTTTTCCTTGTTTTACTTAAATTTAACTTAAATTAAAGTTGGATTTGCAAAACTCATTAATTCTAAACCTTGAAATTTCAAGATTTATGAAAAGTGGGGATTTTGGTTGAAATCCCCTATGAGTCTTTTAGGGCAGTATTTTGGGGGTGTTTTTAAAGTTTATTTTGAAGTCATAACATGTTAAAAAGGTTGCTTAATTGTAGTATACCGAAACTAGTCTTAGGGGTGGATTTTAAAAGTGAAATAAGTGAGTTTTTGGCTTGAATTTGTGATAAAAAGAGGGCTGGAGGTATGTGGACCTTGGATAGGTGTTTTTAGATGTTATTTGATGATTTTTGAGTGGTGATAGTGTTGGTTTGATTGTATTCCCGAAACCATTGCTGTAGGTGATTTTTAGAAGCGGAAAATAAGAGTTTTTAAGGTGTTTATGTGGGGAAATGAAGGGCTGGTGGTTGTACAGCCTTCGGGTGATGTTTTGGACATGTTTTGGAGTGTTTTAAGTGTTTAAATTGAGGGGTAATGGCTGGGTTTTGCTGGAGTACGAAAATGAGAATATTTGGGAGAAAATCGGCTTTGAATTGTTGAAAAAATATTGTGGAATTGTGAACTGATGTATAACAACAAATTTGTGGTTGATTAAGAGGTTAATACATTGTTTTTTATTGGTTAGAAATAGCGGATTTGGCCTTGGGTGGTTCGGACGCGGTCCCGGGAAGTTCGTAAGCTTGAAACGACTTTGTGGTTGGATTGGTGTGCGAATGGTGAGTGGAAATGTTTTTAAGCAACGTTTTGGTTCAAAGATAGTTTTGAGAGAGTTTAGATTGAGCTTGAAAGGCCAATCTAAACTCAAAAGAAAGTTGATGTGTATCGCCTCTTTAAACTCCCTTTTTTCCGTTTTTTTTTTCATTACATGAGGTGATAACTTGTTATGCATGAAATTTCAATACTTTGGAAGGAAGCATGTTGTTTGTTATTATGATGTTGATCATGCATGATGAAATCAATGGTGTTGTTGATATGCCTTGTAAAGTATATGTAAGTTGGTGCAGGTTGTGCACGAAAATGGTAAGTAAGACCATTTGCGGTTGGTAAGATTGTAAGAAGTAAGATTGTACATAATTGTGGATTTTGTTGCAAGGTGTTTTTGGTCATGCATGACATCCATGTTGCATGATGGTGATTTGTATATCGTATTGCATGATTGGTGGAATCTTATTTATGTTCAACGAAGGTTTGGGGTTTGGGTGGAGTCTTAGAGACTAACCTAGACCCAAGAGTAAGTTCACCTAATCTCGTTTGTTGGTTGATTTTCGGTTCTCATGATATGTGTGATGTGATGATGTTTTTAGATTGTTTCTACTCTCCGTTTAATGTTGTTGTGTAGTCATCGTTGGTGTCGAGCCTCACGTGACGGTTGTCGTTACTACGGTGATGTGTCGTCCCATCGGTAGTGACTAGTAGAAGAGTACGGTGATGTGTAGTCCCATCAGAAAACTACTAGTTGAACGGTGACGTGTAGTCCCACCGGTAGTGACTAGTAGAAGAGTACGGTGATGTGTAGTCCCATCGAAAAACTACTAGTTGAACGGTGATGTGTAGTCCCACTGGGTTTTGGGTTATGCATGTGCATACCTTGTATTGTGATGATTGTGTTTTGTTACGTCTTTTCCTTAAATGGTTTGCTTTTCAACTAAGATTTATGTTTTGAAAACTGCATTGTTGATGTGTTTTTAGAGCTCCGCTCACTAGGCTTTATACTTACGCTCTCCTTTTTCGACAATGCAGATCATTAGCGGGGATTTAGCAAGGAGCAAGGAAATGGTGTCCAAGCGTGTGGTAGTTGCTCAAGTATAGTTTGGTAAATAATGTAGTAGTTTAGCAATGGGAAATGCTACGTGTTTTAGAAGCGTGTATCTAGACTCTTTTGTGTTGGCTTTATGTTGTTAATTCTTTGTGTTGATGGATTTGTAAACCATGTTTATGTTGATGCCTAAGTGTTTTGTATTTGAAGGTTTTTAACCATGTCTTATGAATGCTTATGTTTTTGGTTGAAGGCATGTAAACCTTGATTGTGCACTGCTTAGGTGAACGTTTGTTTCTTTTGGCTAAATGGTTTTGTTGAGCATGCTTTATTGCCTTATATATATATCATGTTTGATGGTTTGATGTTTTGGCATGTGTTGGAAGGATCTAAACGTATGTATTTTGCTTTCCTTGAATCATATGTATGCTCTATGGTTGATCATGCTCGTGGTAGGTTGGAATACCTCTAGGTTATGTGTATGTTTGTTGTTTCATGTTTCTTGTGGTTTGGGAGTATGTTTGTTAAGGCCTTTAACTCTTTTGTTGGTTTGCTAAGCATGTTTGTTTGCTAGTTTCCTCTATGTATGCTTAATTGGTGTCCGTTGATTCATTGTATGCTTAAACTGCTCCATATGCTTATCTATAGTTGCTTAGTGATGTATGTGAATTGGTATGTTGCTAGTCGAGTCGTAAAATGCATCTAGAGTTGAGTCCTTGTGTTTTTAGCTGTTAAAATGAGATTTGCAGTGCAGGGCGTATCGGTACGCTCAAGGGCTGTACCGATACGGTCCTTGCTTTGGGGCTCATTTTGGGTAGAGCGTACCGATACAAGGGGGTGTATCGATACGCCAAAGGCTCTCTGGAAATCGAAGAAGTTGACGAGATTTTGGCGTATCGATACGGTCTTTGTACTTTGACCGAGATAAGTTGACCATTGAGGGCGTATCGGTACGGTCTTGCTGTGTACCGATACGGTCTCCCTGGGTTGACTTTAGGGCGTTGACCAGGTCCATGCGTATCGATACGGTCATCTAGCGTATCGATACGGCCTGTTATAAAACTTAAGATGGGCTATTTAATTGCATGTCTTGGGTGTTTTGTATCCGTGTGTATGTTCGCTGCGTGTCCTATCAAATAGGGTATAATAGATGCATCTAGAAAAGATAAGGGATGAAAAAAAAAAGAAAAGGGTTGCTAATCGGAGTGAGACCTTAGCGGGTTTCGCTTCAGTTTTCCCCGTGTAACCTGTTCGGACTGGTCTGTCGGCTAGACCGGGACGAGGGGGTGACATGATTATATTGCAAAAACTCGATTTCTGTACTTTTTACCTAGTTAAAATTCTAACGGGTCCATTGTTCGGCCCATTTAGACCCGCTCGTCCGAAACCTCTACAAAAAAGACCGCAAAACAAGTTAAAATCAAATTTTAGGAGTTCATATAATTGATTACGAGCTTTTAAACACGATTGTATTGCAAAAACTCGATTTCTGTACTTTTTACTCAGTTAAAATTCTAACGGGTCCATTGTTCGACCCATTTAGACCCGCTCGTCCGAATCCTCAACAAAAAAGACTGCAAAATATGTTAGAATCAAATTTTAGGAGTTCATATAATTGATCACGAGCTTTTCAACACGATTATATTGCAAAAACTCGATTTTTGTAGTTTTACTCAATTAAAATTCTAACGGGTCCATTGTTCGGCCCATTTTGACCCGCTCGTCCTAAACCTCTACAAATGGGTTGCAAAATAAGTTTTAATCCAAATTTAGGAGTTCGTACAATTGATTACGAGCTTATCAACACGATTATAATGCAAAATCTCTATTTCTGTACTTTTTATTTAGTTAAAATTCTAACGGGTCCATTGTTCGGCCCATTTAGACCCGCTCGTCCGAAACCTTTACAAAAAAGATCGCAAAATAAGTTAGAATCAAATTTTAGGAGTTCATATAATTGATTACAAGATTTTCAACACTATTATATTGCAAAAACTTGATTATTGTACTTTTTACTCAATTAAAATTCTAAAAGCTCCATTGTTCGGCCCATTTAGACCCGCTCGTCCGAAACCTCTACAAAAGGGTTGCAAAATAAGTTTTAATCCAAATTCAAGAGTTCATACAAATGATTACGAGCTTTTCAACACGATTATATTTGAAAAACTCTATTAATGTACTTTTACTCAGTTAAAATTCTAACGGGTCCATTGTTCGGCCCATTTAGACCCGCTCGTCTGAAACCTCTACAAAAAAGACCGCAAAACTAGTTAGAATCAAACTTTAGGAGTTCATATAATTGATTACGAGCTTTTCAACACGATTATATTGCAAAATCTCGATTTCTGTACTTTTTACTCAGTTAAAATTCTAACGGGTCCATTGTTCGGCCCATTTAGACCTGCTCTTCCGAAACCTCTACAAAAGGGTTGCAAAATAAGTTTTAATCCAAATTCAGGAGTTCATACAATTGATTACGAGCTTTTCAACACAATTATATTGATTTTTTTTTTATTTTTGAACGTTTTACTCAGTTAAAATTCTAACGGGTCCATTGTTCGGCCCATTTGGACCCGCTCGTCTGAAACCTTAACAAAAAGACTGCAAAATAAGTTAGAATCAGATTTTAGGAGTTCATATAATTAATTACGAGCTTTTCAGCACGATTATATTGCAAAAATTCGATTTCTGTACTTTTTACTCAGATAAAATTCTAACGGATCCATTGTTCGGCCCATTTAGACCCGCTCGTCTGAAACCTCTACAAAAGGGTTGCAAAATAAGTTTTAATCCAAATTTAGGAGTTCATACAATTGATTACGAGCTTTTCAACACGATTATATTTCAAAAACTCAATTTCTGTACTTTTTACTCGGTTAAAATTCTAACGGGTCCATTGTTCGGCCCATTTAGATCCGCTCGTCCGAAACCTCTACAAAAAAGACCGTAAACAAGTTAGAATCAAATTTTAGGAGTTCATGTAATTGATTACGAGCTTTTCAACACGATTATATTGCAAAAACTCGATTTCTATATTTTTTACTCAGTTAAAATTCTAACGGGTCCATTGTTCGGCCCATTTAGACCTGGTCGTCCGAAACCTCTACAAAAGGGTTGCAAAATAAGTTTTAATCCAAATTTAGGAGTTCATACAATTGATTACGAACTTTTCAACACGATTATATTGCAAAAACTCAATTTCTGTTCTTTTTACTCAGTTAAAATTCTAACGATTGCATTGTTCGGCCCATTTAGACCCGCTCGTCCGAAACCTTACAAAAAGGACAGCAAAATAAGTTTTAATCAAAATATTAGGAGTTCATATAATTGATTACGAGCTTTTCAACACGATTATATTGCAAAAACTCGATTTATGTACTTTTTACTCAGTTAAAATTCTAATGGGTAAATCTCATCCTTCGTTGCGTATCTTCTGTCTCTTTCACAGTACGGGTCAATGGATCTCTATCCCAATAAGTTTTTTCCTTCACGTGGCATTCGTCAAGGTGACCCACTGTTACCATTCCTTTTTCTAACATGTTCTTAGGGCCTCTCGGCCGCTCTTGAAATAGAGCAGGGTGAGGGGCGGTTGCTAGGTCTCAATGCTAGCCGTCGCGGACCTCGCGTAACTCATCTTCTTTTTGCAGATGATAGCTTAGTGTTTCTCCGCAACATCCCCGAGGAAGTAGGGTGCTTGTGCGACATTCCATCTCTTTACGCCTCTTCCTCGGGTCAGATTGTCAATTTTGAGAAATCCATGGCTTTCTGCAGCCTTAAATGTTCGCCTGAATACTTACAGGCGATACAATCAATCCTGGGTGTTCGTATGGTCAATGACCCGGGGATCTATCTAGGGGTGCCACTTTTGATCAAGCGGAACATGACTGCTTTGTTAGGTTTCTTTCGTGACAAAGTGAATTCCCGGATGAGCAACTGGGACAATAACCTTCTATCCTTCAGTGGACGGGAGACCCTTATCAAATTGGTAGCGCAGGCAATGCCGCAGTACGTCATGTCCTGTTACTTACTGCCGCAAAATATCATTGATGATATGACCACCTCCATCCGGCGTTATTGGTGGTCGGGACGCAGTAATAAACGAGGTTGGCCACTCCTTTCATGGGAATCTGTTTGCACTCCCAAGTCAGCGAGTGGTCTTGGTTTTCGTGATCTGCATGCCTTTAATGTTTCCCTCTTAGGGAAACAAGTTTGGTGTTTAATATCGGATCCCGACTCTCTATTGGCACGAGTTCTTACAGCAAAATACTATCCCTCTGGTGACTTATTGCACGCAACAGCTGATAAGCGTGCCTCATTCGCTTGGAGGGGGATTAGTCATGGTACACAGTTTTTAGGGCCTGGTTTCTTATGAAGGTCGGGCTATAAGAGCAACATACGAATTCTTAGTGATAAATGGGGAGGTGACTCGCAGATCACTCTGTTTGGGAGATATGAGGAAAATAAGGAACTGCCGGCACGTTGTCGAGACTTTATGTCGCGTGACTATGCTAGCTGGGATGAGCGCAAGCTTCACAATTTCTTTGACTGGGATGATGTTGATCGTATTCTTCACATTCCTATTTTCTAGTGGTCGCAGGGATACACTCGTTTGGGGCCAACATGACTCGGGGTTATACTCGGTTCGATCTGGCTATTTCTTTTTACACAAGCCACCTCGACCTCTGGCACGACCAAACGCCCTTTGGAAGATAATCGCTAAAGCTTCGACGTTACCCAAGATCCGTTGCTTTGGATGGGGGGCGGGGCGTAATGCTCTCCCTACGGGTGACAGGATACATGCTATTAACCTGTCCTCTAGTTACTGCCCTTTTGTCCAAATACCTTGGAGACGACGCTGCATGCCCTACGTGACTTCCTCAGAGCGTCAGAGGTCCTTCGCCTAGTCAGAGTTCCTTCTTGCTTATATGCTAATAGCTCGCCTACTGTAGTATCCTGGTTGTTCGAAGGTACTCATAGGCTGGATAGTATGGGGTTTGCATTATTCCTCACGTCTCATTGGAATATCTGGAACCGTAGCAATGATTGGATTCATTCTGAATGAGTTCAGCCGCCCTGGCTCACCGCCATGAATGCTTAGTGGCTTTTTCAGGAATATGTCAGGGCCAACTCTCTTCCAGCCACTAAGCCGCCAATCACCGAGACTGCCTCTGCACCGCCACGCTGGAGCTTGCCGCCGTCTACTGTTGTGAAGGTCAATGTTGATGGAGCATTCCACCCAGGTACAGGCTCTGCTGCCATTGGAGTCATTGCTCGTGATGCACAGGGTTTACCCCTTGGGGGTTGTGCTGTTCATGAGGCAGGATGTATCGATGCAACCACGGCTGAGCATCATGCTATTGTTGCTGGCATCACACTGGTCTGTGACAAAGGCTGGGGTGATGTACTTATCGAATCTGACTCTGATGTCGTCGTCAACAAGCTTATGCGGTCCACAGAAGATGCCTCCTTGTTCGGCCCCAGAATGCAGCGACCAAAGCCCTGCTAGATGTTTTGCCTCAAATTCAGTTGTCTTTTGTACCTAGATCTGCCAACTTTGTTACGCACACATTAGCTACTTGGGCCTTACATTCGGTCTCTTCTATTTATTTTGATTCTTCCATTCCCGATTGTATTCGAAACAATGTAATGGTTGAATCTCAACCTTTTTATTCTAATATACACTAGGGCACTCTTTTCCCCATAGGTCCCTCATGTGCTTCGGCGCAGGGTGGTTAGAGGGGTTTTTAATGAGGCCCGCCTTTCTTCAAAAAAAAATTCTAATGGGTCTATTGTTCGGCCCATTTAGACTCGTTCGTACGAATCCTCTATAAAAGAGTTGCAAAATAAGTTTTAACCCAAATTTAGGAGTTCATACAATTGATTACGAACTTTTCAACACGATTATATTGCAAAAACTCGATTTCTGTACTTTTTACTCAGTTAAAATTCTAACGGGTCCTATGTTCGGCCCATTTAGACCCGCTCGTCCGAAACCATTATAAAAAAGATCACAAAATAAGTTAGTATCAAATTTTAGGAGTTCATATAATTGATTACGAGCTTTTCAACACGATTATATTGCAAAAACTCGATTTATGTACTTTTTACTCAGTTAGAATTCTAAAGGGTCCATTGTTAGGCCCATTTAGACCCGCTCGTGCGAAACCTCTACAAAAGAGTTACAAAATAAGTTTTAATCCAAATTTAGGACTTCATACAATTGATTACGAGCTTTTCAAAACAATTAAATTGCAAAACTCGATTTCTATACTTTCTACTCAGATAAAATTCTAACGGGTCCATTGTTCGACCCATTTAGACCCGCTCGTCCGAAATCTCTACAAAAAAGACCATAAAACAAGTTAGAATCAAATTTTAGGAGTTCATATAATTGATTACGAGCTTTTCAACACGATTATATTGCAAAACTTGATTTCTGTACTTTTTACTCAGTTAAAATTCTAACGGGTCCATTGTTCGGCCCATTTAAACCCACTCGTCCGAAACTTCGACAAAAGGGTTGCAAAATAAGTTTTAATCCAAATTTAGGAGTTCATAAAATTGATTACGAGCTTGTCAACACGATTATATTATAAAAACTCGATTTCTGTACTTTTTCCTCCGTTAAAATTCTAACGGGTCCATTGTTCGGCCCATTTAGACCCTCTCGCCCGAAACCTTTACAAAAAAGACCGCAAAATAACTTAGAATCAAATTTTAGGTGTTCATATAATTGATTACGAGATTTTCAACATGATTATATTGCAAAAACTCGATTACAGTACCTTTTACTCAGTTAAAATTCTAACGGGTCCATTGTTCGGCCCATTTAGACCCGCTCGTCCGAAACCTCTACAAAGGGTTGCAAAATAAGTTTTAATCCAAATTTAAGAGTTCATACAATTGATTACGAGCTTTTCAACACGGTTATATTGCAAAAACTCGATTTCTGTACTTTTTACTCCGTTAAAATTCTAACGGGTCCATTGTTCGGCCCATTTAAACCTAATCGTCTGAAACCTCTACAAAAAGGGCTACAAAATAAGTTTTAATCCAAATTAGGAGTTCATATAATTGATTACGAGCTTTTAAACACGATTATATTGCAAAAACTCAATTTCTATCCTTTTTACTTAGTTAAAATTCTAACGGGTCCATTGTTCGGCCCATTTAGACCTGCTCGTCCTATACCTTTACAAAAAAGACCGCAAAACAAGTTAGAATCAAATTTTAGGAGTTCATATAATTGATTACGAGCTTTTCAACATGATTATATTGCAAAAACTTGATTTCTGTACTTTTTACTAAGTTAAAACTCTAACGGGTCCATTGTTCAGCCCATTTAGACCTGCTTGTCCGAAACCTAAACAAAAGGGTTGAAAAATTTGTTTAATCCAAATTTAGGAGTTCATACAATTTATTACGAGTTTTTCAACACAATTATATTGCAAAAACTCGATTTTTGTGCTTTTTACTCAGTTAAAATTTTAACGGGTCCATTATTCGGCCCATTTAGACCCGCTCGTCCGAAACCTCTACAAAAGGGTTGCAAAATAAGTTTTAATCAAAATTTAGGAGTTCATACAATTGATTACTAGCGTTTCAACACGATTATATTGCAAAAACTCGATTTCTATACTTTTTACTTAGTTAAAATTCTAACGGGTCCATTGTTCGGCCCATTTAGACCTGCTCGTCCGAAACCTCTTCAAAAAAGACTACGAAACAAGTTAGAATCAAATTTTAGGAGTTCATATAATTGATTACGAGCTTTTCAACACAATTATATTGCAAGAACTTGATTTTTGTACTTTTTACTCAGTTAAAATTCTAAAGGGTCCATTGTTCGGCCCATTTAGACCCGCTCGTCCGAAACCTCTACAAAAGGGTTGCAAAATAAGTTTTAATCCAAATTTAGGACTTCATACAATTGATTACGAGCTTTTCAACACAATTATATTGCAAAAACTCGATTACTGTACTTTTTAATTAGTTAAAATTCTAACGGGTCCATTGTTCGGCCCATTTAGACCCGCTCGTCCGAAACCCATACAAAATGGGTTGCAAAATAAGTTTTAATCCAAATTTAGGAGTTAATACAATTGATTACGAGCTTTTGAACACAATTATATTGCAAAAAACTCGATTTTTGTTCTTTTTACTCAGTTAAAATTCTAACGGGTCCACTGTTCGGCCCATTCGGACCCACTCGTACGAAACCTCTACAAAAGCGTTGCAAAATAATTTTTAATCCAAATTTAGGAGTTCATAAAATTGATTAAGAGCTTTTCAACACGATTATATTGCAAAAAGTCTAGTTCTGTACTTTTTACTCAGTTAAAATTCTAACGGGTCCATTGTTCGGCCCATTTAGACCCGCTAGTCCGAAACCTTTACAAAAAAGACCGCAAAAGAAGTTTTAATCAAAATTTAGGAGTTTATACAATTGATTACGAGCTTTTCAACACGATTATATTGCAAAAACTCGATTTTAGTACTTTTTACTCAGTTAAAATTGTAACGGGTCCATTGTTCGGCCGATTTAGACATGCTCGTCTGAAACCTCTACAAAAGGGTTGCAAAATAAGTTTTAATCAAAATTTAGGTGTTCATACAATAGATTACGAGCTTGTCAACACGATTATATTGCAAAAACTCGATTTCTGTACTTTTTTATCCGTTAAAATTCTAACGGGTCCATTGTTTGGCCTATTTAGACCCGCTCGTCCGAAACCTCTACAAAAAAGACCGCAAAACAAGTTAGAATAAAATTTTAGGAGTTCATATAACTGATTACGAGCTTTTCAACACGATTATATTGCAAAAACTCGATTTCTTTACTTTTTACTCTGTTAAAATTCTAACGGGTCCATTGTTCGGCCCATTTAAACTCGCTCGTCTGAAACCACTACAAAAGGGTTGCAAAATAAGTTTTAATCCAAATTTAGGAGTTCATACAATTTGATTACGAGCTTTTCAACACGATTATATTGTAAAAACTCGATTTCTGTACTTTTTACTCCTTTATAATTCTAAATGGTCCTTTGTTCGGCCCATTTAGACCCGTTCGTCCGAAACCTCTACAAAAAGGGCTGCAAAATAAGTTTTAATCTAAATTTAGGAGTTCATACAATTGATTACGAGATTTTCAACAAGATCATATTGCAAAAACTCGATTTGTGTACTTTTTACTCAGTTAAATTTCTAACGGGTCCTATGTTCCGCCCATTTAGACCCGCTCGTCCGAAACCATTACAAAAAAGATCGCAAAATAAGTTAGAATCAAATTTTAGAAGTTCATATAATTGATTAAGAGCTTTTCAACACAAATATATTGCAAAAACTCGATTATTGTGCTTTTTACTTAGTTAAATAAGTTTTAATCCAAATTTAGGAGTTCATACAATTGATTACGAGCTTTTTAACACAATTATATTGCAAAAACTTGATTTTTGTGCTTTTTACTCAGTTAAATTTCTAAAGGGTCCATTGTTCGGCCAATTTAGACACGCTCGTCCGAAACCTCTACAAAAAGACCACAAAACAAGTTATAATCAAATTTTAGGAGTTCATATAATTTATTAAAAGCTTTTCAAAACGATTATATTGCAAAAACTCGATTTCTGTACTTTTTACTCAGTTAAAATTATAACGGGTCCATTGTTCGGCCCATTTAGACCCGCTCGTCCGAAACCTCTACAAAAGGGTTGCAAAATAAGTTTTAATCCAAATTTAGGTGTTCATATAATTGATTACGAGCTTTTCAACGCGATTATATTGCAAAAACTTGATTTCTGTACTTTTTACTCAGTTAAAATTCTAACGGGTCCATTGTTAGGCCCATTTAGACCGCTCGTCCGAAACCTCTACAAAAGGGTTGCAAAATAAGTTTTAATCCAAATTTAGGAGTTCATACAATTGATTACGAGCTTTTAAACACGATTATATTGCAAAAACTCGATTACTGTACTTTTTACTCCGTTAAAATTCTAACGGGTCCATAGTTCGACCCATTTAGACCCGATCGTCCGAAACCCATACAAAAAGGGCAGCAAAATAAGTTTTAATCAAAATTTAGGAGTTCATATAATTGATTACGAGCTTTTCAACACGATTATATTGCAAAAATTCGATTTCTGTACTTGTTACTCAGTTAAAATTCTAACAGGTCCACTGTTCGGCCCATTTAGACCAGCTCGTCTGAAACCTCTACAAAAGGGTTGCAAAATAAGTTTTAATCCAAATTTAGGAGTTCATACAATTGATTACGAGCTTTTCAACACGATTATATTGCAAAAACTCGATTTCTGTACTTTTTACTCAATTAAAATTCTAACGGGTCCATTGTTCGGCCCATTTATACCCGCTCGTCCAAAACCTTTACAAAAAAGACCGAAAAGAAGTTTTAATCAAAATTTAGGAGTTCATACAATTGATTACGAGCTTTTCAACACGATTATATTGCAAAAACTCGATTTCAGTACTTTTTACTCGGTTAAAATTGTAACGGGTCCATTGTTCGGTCGATTATATTGCAACACGATTATATTGATTACGAGCTTTTCAACACAATTATATTGCAAAAACTTGATTTCTGTACTTTTTACTCAGTTAAAATTCTAACGGGTCCATTGTTAGGCCCATTTAGACCCGCTCGTCCGAAACCTCTACAAAAGGGTTGCAAAATAAGTTTTAATCCAAATTTAGGAGTTCATACAATTGATTACGAGCTTTTAAACACGATTATATTGCAAAAACTCGATTACTGTACTTTTTACTCCGTTAAAATTCTAACGGGTCCATAGTTCGACCCATTTAGACCCGATCGTCCGAAACCCATACAAAAAGGGCTGCAAAATAAGTTTTAATCAAAATTTAGGAGTTCATATAATTGATTACGAGCTTTTCAACACGATTATATTGCAAAAATTTGATTTCTGTACTTGTTACTCAGTTAAAATTCTAACAGGTCCACTGTTCGGCCCATTTAGACCAGCTCGTCTGAAACCTCTACAAAAGGGTTGCAAAATAAGTTTTAATCCAAATTTAGGAGTTCATACAATTGATTACGAGCTTTTCAACACGATTATATTGCAAAAACTCGATTTCTGTACTTTTTACTCAATTAAAATTCTAACGGGTCCATTGTTCGGCCCATTTAGACCCGCTCGTCCAAAACCTTTACAAAAAAGACCGCAAAAGAAGTTTTAATCAAAATTTAGGAGATCATACAATTGATTACGAGCTTTTCAACACGATTATATTGCAAAAACTCGATTTCAGTACTTTTTACTCGGTTAAAATTCTAACGGGTCCATTGTTCGGCCCATTTAGACTCGCTCGTCTGAAGCCTCTACAAAAGGGTTGCAAAATAAGTTTTAATCCAAATTTAGGAGTTCATACAATTTGATTACGAGCTTTTCAACACGATTGTATTGTAAAAACTCGATTTCTGTACTTTTTACTCCTTTAAAATTCTAACTGGTCCTTTGTTCGGCCCATTTAGACCCGTTCGTCCGAAACCTCTACAAAAAGGGCTGCAAAATAAGTTTTAATCTAAATTTAGGAGTTTATACAATTTATTACGAGCTTTTCAACACGATTATATTGCAAAAAATCGATTTCTGCACTTTTTACTAAGTTAAAATTCTAACAGGTCCTATGTTCCGCCCATTTAGACCCGCTCGTCCGAAACCTTTACAAAAAAGATCGCAAAAAAGTTAGAATCAAATTTTAGAAGTTCATATAATTGATTAAGAGCTTTTCAACACAAATATATTGCAAAAACTCGATTACTGTACTTTTTACTTAGTTAAAATTCTAACGGGTCCATTGTTCGGTCAATTTAGACTCACTCGTCCGAAACCTTTACAAAAGGGTTGCAAAATAAGTTTTAATCCAAATTTAGGAGTTCATACAATTGATTACGAGCATTTCAACAGAATTATTTTGCAAAAACTTGATTTTTGTGCTTTTTACTCAGTTAAATTTCTGAAGGGTCCATTGTTCGGCCCATTTAGACCCGCTCGTCCGAAACCTCTACAAAAAAGACCGCAAAACAGGTTATAATCAAATTTTAGGAGTTCATATAATTTATTACGAGCTTTTCAAAACGATTATATTGCAAAAACTCGATTTCTGTACTTTTTACTCAGTTAAAATTCTAACGGGTCCATTGTTCGGCCAATTTAGACCCGCTCGTCTGAAACCTCTACAAAAGGGTTGCAAAATAAGTTTTAATCCAAATTTAAGAGTTCATATAATTGATTACGAGCTTTTCAACACGATTATATTGCAAAAACATGATTTTTGTACTTTTTACTCAGGTAAAATTCTAACGGGTCCATTGTTCGGCCCATTTAGACCCGCTCGTCCGAAACCTCTACAAAAGGGTTGCAAAATAAGTTTTAATTCAAATTTAGGAGTTCATAAAATTGATTACGAGCTTTTCAACACAATTATATTGCAAAAACTCGATTTTTGTGCTTTTTACTCAGTTAAAATTCTAACGGGTCCATCTTTTGACCCATTTAGACCCGCTCGTCTGAAACCTCTACAAAAGGGTTGCAAAATAAGTTTTAATCCAAATTTAGACCCGCTCGTCCGAAACCTCTACAAAAGGGTTGCAAAATAAGTTTTAATCCAAATTTAGGAGTTCATAAAATTGATTACGAGCTTTTCAACACAATTATATTGCAAAAACTCGATTTTTGTGCTTTTTACTCAGTTAAAATTCTAACGGGTCCATCTTTCGACCCATTTAGACCCGCTCGTCCGAAACCTCTACAAAAGGGTTGCAAAATAAGTTTTAATCCAAATTTAGGAGTTTATACAATTGATTACGAGCTTTTCAACACAGTTATAATGCACAAACTCGATTTCTGTACTTTTTACTCAATTAAAATTCTAACTGGTCCATTGTTCGGCCCATTTAGACTCGCTTGTCCGAAACATTTCCAAAAAAGATTGCAAAATAAGTTAGAATCAAATTTTAGTATATCATATAATTGATTAAGAGCTTTTCAACAAGATTATATTGCAAAAACTCAATTTCTGTACTTTTTACTCCGTTAAAATTCTAATGGTTCCATTGTTCGGCCTAATTAGACCCGATCGTCCAAAACCTCTACAAAAAGGGCTGCAAAATAAGTTTTAATCTAAATTTAGGAGTTCATACAATTGATTACGAGCATTTCAACGCGATTATATTGCAAAAACTCGATTTCTGTACTTTTTACTTAGTTATAATTCTAACGGGTCCTATGTTCCGCCCATTTAGACCCGCTCGTCCGAAACCTTTACAAAAAAGATCGCAAAATAAGTTAGAATCAAATTTTAGAAGTTCATATAATTGATTAAGAGCTTTTCAACACGAATATATTGCAAAAACTCGATTACTGTACTTTTTACTCAGTTAAAATTCTAACGGGTCCATTGTTCGGCCCATTTAGACTCGCACGTCCGAAAACTCTACAAAAGGGTTGCAAAACAAGTTTTCATCCTAATTTAGGAGTTCATACAATAGATTACGAGCGTTTCAGCACGATTATATTGTAAAAACTCGATTTCTGTACTTTTTACTTAGTTAAAATTATAACGGGTCCATTGTTCGGCCCAGTTAGACCCGCTCGTCGCAAACCTCTACAAAAAAGACCGCAAAATAAGTTAGAATCAAATTTTAGGTGTTCATATAATTGATTAAGATCTTTTCAACACGATTATATTGCAAAATCTTGATTACTGTACTTTTTACTCAGATAAAATTCTAACGGGTCTATTGTTCGGCCAATTTAGACTCACTCGTCCGAAACCTTTACAAAAAAGACCGCAAAACAAGTTAAAATCAAATTTTAGGAGTTCATATAATTGATTACGAGCTTTCAACACGATTATATTGAAAAAAAACTTGATTTCTGTACTTTTTACTCAATTAAAATTCTAACGGGTCCATTGTTCGGCCCATTTAGACCCGCTCGTCCGAAACCTCTACAAAGTGGTTACAAAATAAGTTTGAATCCAAATTTAGGAGTTCATACAATTGATTACGAGTTTTTCAACACAATTATATTGCAAAAACATGATTTATGTACTTTTTACTCAGTTAAAATTCTAACGGGTCCATTGTTCGGCCCATTTAAACCCGCTCCTCCGAAACCTCTACAAAAGGGTTTCAAACTAAGTTTTAATCCAAATTTAGGAGTTCATACAATTGATTACGAGATTTTTAACACGATTTTATTGCAAAAACTCGATTTGTTTACTTTTTACACTGTTAAAATTCTAACGGGTCCATTGTTCGGCCTATTAATACCTAATCGTCCGAAACCTCTACAAAAGGGCTGCAAAATAAGTATTAATCCAAATTTAGGATTTCATATAATTGATTACGAGCTTTTTAACACGATTATATTGTAAAAACTCGATTTCTGTACTTTTTACTCAGTTAAAATTTCAACGGGTCTATTGTTCGGCCCATTTAGACCCGCTCGTCTGAAACCTCTACAAAAGGGTTACAAAATAAGTTTTAATCCAAATTTAGGAGGTCATACAATTGATTACAAGCTTTTCAACACGATTATATTGCAAAAACTCGATTACTGTACTTTTTACTTAGTTAAAATTCTAAAGGGTCCATTGTTCGGCCCATTTAGACCCGCTCGTCCGAAACCTCTACAAAAAAGACCACAAAACAAGTTATAATCAAATTTTAGGAGTTCATACATTTATTTCAAGCTTTTCAAAACGATTATATTGCAAAAAATCGATTTCTGTAATTTTTACTCAGTTAAACTTATAATGGGTCCATTGTTCGGCCCATTTAGACCCGCTCGTCCGAAACCTCTACAAAAGGGTTGCAAAATAAGTTTTAATCCAAATTTAGGAGTTCATATAATTGATTACGAGCTTTTCAACACGATTATATTGCAAAAACTTGATTTCTGTACTTTTTACTCAGTTAAAATTCTAACGGGTCCATTGTTAGGCCCATTTAGACTCGCTCGTCCGAAACCTCTACAAAAGGTTTGCAAAATAAGTTTTAATCCAAATTTAGGAGTTCATACAATTGATTACGAGCTTTTCAAGACGATTATATTGCAAAAACTCGATTACTGTACTTTTTACTCCTTTAAAATTCTAACGGGTCCATAGTTCGACCCATTTAGACCCGATCGTCCAAAACCCATACAAAAAGGGCTGCAAAATAAGTTTTAATCAAAAATTAGGAGTTCATATAATTGATTACGAGCTTTTCAACATGATTATATTGCAAAAATTCGATTTCTGTACTTGTTACTGAGTTAAAATTCTAACAGGTCCACTGTTCGGCCCATTTAGACCAGCTCGTCTGAAACCTCTACAAAAGGGTTGCAAAATAAGTTTTAATCCAAATTTAGGAGTTCATACAATTGATTACGAGCTTTTCAAGACAATTATATTGCAAAAACTTGATTTCTGTACTTTTTACTCAGTTAAAATTCTAACGGGTCCATTGTTCGGCCCATTTAGACCCGCTCGTCCAAAACCTTTACAAAAAAGACCGCAAAAGAAGTTTTAATCATAATTTAGGAGTTCATACAATTGATTACGAACTTTTCAACACGATTACATTGCAAAAACTCGATTTTAGTACCTTTTACTCGGTTAAAATTGTAACAGGTCCACTATTCGGTCGATTTAGACCTGCTCGTCCGAAGCCTCTACAAAAGGGTTGCAAAATAAGTTTTAATCAAAATTTAGGAGTTCATACAATAGATTACGACATTGTCAACACGATTATATTGCAAAAACTCGATTTCTGTACTTTTTTACCCGTAAAAATTCTAACGGGTCCATTGTTCGGCCCATTTAGACTCGCTCGTCTGAAACCTCTACAAAATGCTTGCAAAATAACTTTTAATCCAAATTTAGGAGTTAATACAATTTGATTACGAGCTTTTCAACACGATTGTATTGTAAAAACTCGATTTCTGTACTTTTTACTCCTTTAAAATTCTAACAGGTCCTTTGTTCGGCCCATTTAGACCCGTTAGTCCGAAACCTCTACAAAAAGGGCTGCAAAATAAGTTTTAATCTAAATTAAGGAGTTTATACAAATGATTACGAGCTTTTCAACACGATTATATTGCAAAAACTCGATTTCTGTACTTTTTACTTAGTTAAAATTCTAGCAGGTCCTATGTTCCGCCCATTTAGACCCGCTCGTCCGAAACCTTTAGAAAAAAGATCGCAAAATAAGTTAGAATCAAATTTTAGAAGTTCATATAATTGATTAAGAGCTTTTCAACACAAATATATTGCAAAAACTCGATTACTGTACTTTTTACTTAGTTAAAATTCTAACGGGTCCATTGTTAGGTCAATTTATACTCACTCGTCCGAAACCTTTACAAAAGGGTTGCAAAATAAGTTTTAATCCAAATTTAGGAGTTAATACAATTGATTACGAGCTTTTCAACAGAATTATATTGCAAAAACTTGATTTTTGTGCTTTTTACTCAGTTAAATTTCTGAAGGGTCCATTGTTCGGCCCACTTAGACCCGCTCGTCCGAAACCTCTACAAAAAAGACCGCAAAACAAGTTATAATCAAATTTTAGGAGTTCATATAATATATTACGAGCTTTTCAAAATGATTATATTGCAAAAACTTGATTTCTGTACTTTTTACTCAGTTAAAATTCTAACGGGTCCATTGTTCGGCCCATTTAGACCCGCTCGTCTAAAACCTCTACAAAAGGGTTGCAAAATAAGTTTTAATCCAAATTTAGGAGTACATATAATTGATTACGAGCTTTTCAACACGATTATATTGCAAAAACTTGATTTCTGTACTTTTTACTTAGTTAAAATTCTAACGGGTCCATTGTTCGGCCATTTAGACCCGCTCGTCCGAAACCTCTTCAAAAGGGTTGCAAAATAAGTTTTAATCCAAATTTAGGAGTTCATAAAATTGATTACGAGCTTTTCAACACAATTATATTGCAATAACTCGATTTTGTGCTTTTTACTCAGTTAAAATTCTAACGGGTCCATTGTTCGACCCATTTAGACCCGCTCGTCCGAAACCTATACAAAAGGGTTGCAAAATAAGTTTTAATCCAAATTTAGGAGTTTATACAATTGATTACAAGCTTTTCAACACGGTTATAATGCAAAAACTCGATTTATGTACTTTTTACTCCATTAAAATTCTAACGGGTCCATTGTTCGGCCCATTTAGACCCGCTCGTCCGAAACATTTACAAAAAAGATCGCAAAATAAGTTAGAATCAAATTTTAGGAGTTCATATAATTGATTAAGAGCTTTTCAACACGATTATATTGCAAAAACTCAATTTTTGTGCTTTTTACTCCGTTAAAATTCTAACGGTTCCATTGTTCGGCCTAATTAGACCCGATCGTCCGAAACCTCTACAAAAAGGGCTGCAAAATAAGTTTTAATCTAAATTTAGGAGTTCATACAATTGAAAAACGAGCATTTCAACACGATTATATTGCAAAAACTCGATTTCTGTACTTTTTACTTAGTTAAAATTCTAACGGGTCCTATGTTCCGCCCAGTTAGACTCGCTCGTCTGAAACCTTTACAAAAAAGATCGCAAAATAAGTTAGAATCAAATTTTAGAAGTTCATATAATTGATTAAGAGCTTTTAAACACGAATATATTGCAAAAACTCGATTACTGTACTTTTTACTCAGTTAAAATTCTAACGGGTCCATTGTTCGGCCCATTTAGACCTGCACGTCCGAAACCTCTACAAAAGGGTTGCAAAACAAGTTTTTATCCAAATTTAGGAGTTTATACAATAGATTATGAGCGTTTCAGCACGATTATATTGTAAAAACTCGATTTCTGTACTTTTTACTTAGTTAAAATTATAACGGGTCCATTGTTCGGCCCATTTAGACCCGCTCGTCGCAAACCTCTACAAAAAAGACCGCAAAATAAGTTAAAATCAAGTTTTAGGTGTTCATATAATTGATTAAGATCTTTTCAACACGATTATATTGCAAATTCTTGATTGTTGTACTTTTTACTCAGATAAAATTCTAACGGGTCCATTGTTCGGCCAATTTAGACTCACTCGTCCGAAACCTTTACAAAAAAGACTGCAAAACAAGTTAGAATCAAATTTTAGGAGTTCATATAATTGATTACGAGCTTTTCAACACGATTATATTGAAAAAAACTTGATTTCTGTACTTTTTACTCAGTTAAAATTCTAACGGGTCCACTGTTTGGCCCATTTAGACCCGCTCGTCCGAAACCTCTACAAAGTGGTTGCAAAATAAGTTTAAATCCAAATTTAGGAGTTCATACAATTGATTACGAGTTTTTCAACACAATTATATTGCAAAAACTTGATTTATGTACTTTTTACTTAGTTAAAATTCTAACGGGTCCATTGTTCGGCCCATTTAAACTCGCTCCTCCGAAACCTCTACACAAGGGTTTCAAACTAAGTTTTAATCCAAATTTAGGAGTTCATACAATTGATTACGAGCTTTTCAACACGATTTTATTGCAAAAACTCGATTTCTGTACTTTTTACTCTGTTAAAATTCTAACGGGTCCATTGTTCGGCCTATTTATACCTGATCGTCTGAAACCTCTACAAAAGGGCTGCAAAATAAGTATTAATCCAAATTTAGGATTTCATATAATTGGTTACAAGCTTTTTAACACGATTATATTGTAAAAACTCGATTTCTGTACTTTTTACCCAGTTAAAATTTTAACGGGTCTATTGTTCGGCCCATTTAGACCCGCTCGTCTGAAACCTCTACAAAAGGGTTGCAAAATAAGTTTTAATTCAAATTTAGGAGGTCATACAATTGATTACGAGCTTTTCAACACGATTATATTTCAAAAACTCGATTTCTGTACTTTTTACTCAGTTAAAATTTGAACGGGTCCATTGTTCGGCCCATTTAGACCCGCTCGTCCGAAACCTCTACAAAAAAGACCGCAAAACAAGTTAGAATCAAATTTTAGGAGTTCATATAATTGCTTACAAGCTTTTCAACACGATTATATTGCAAAAAGTTGATTTTTGTACTTTTTACTCAGTAAAAATTCTAACGGGTCCATTGTTCGACCCATTTAGACTCGCTCATCCGAAACATTGACAAAAGGGTTGCAAAATAAGTTTTAATCCAAATTTAGGAGTTCATAAAATTGATTACGAGCATTGAAACACGATTATATTGCAAAAACACGATTTCTGTACTTTTTACTCAGTTAAAATTCTAACGGGTCCATTGTTCGTCCCATTTAGACCCACACGTCCGAAACCTCTACAATAAAGACCGCAAAACAAGTTTTAAACAAATTTTAGGAGTTCATATAATTGATTACGAGCTTTTCAACACGATTATATTGCAAAAACTCGATTTCTGTACTTTTTACTCAGTTAAGATTCTAACGGGTCTATTGTTCGGCCCATTTAGACCCCCTCGTTCGAAACCTTTACAAAAGGGTTGCAAAATAACTTTTAATCCAAATTTAGGAGTTCATACAATTGATTACGAGTTTTTCAACACAATATTATTGCAAAAACTCGATTTTTGTGCTTTTTACTTAGTTAAAATTCTAACGGGTCCATTGTTCGGCCCATTTAGACCAGATCGTCTGAAACCTCTACAAAAGGGTTGCAAAATAAGTTTTAATCCAAATTTTAGAGTTCATACAATTGATTACGAGCTTTTCAACACAATTATACTGCAAAAAATTGATTTTTGTGCTTTTTACTCAGTTAAAATTCTAACGGGATCATTATTCGGCCCATTTAGACCCGCTCGTCCGAAACCTTTACAAAAAGGTTGCAAAATAAGTTTTAATCAAAATTTAGGAGTTCATACAATTGATTACAAGCTTTTCAACACGATTATATTGAAAAAACTTGATTTTTGTACTTTTTACTTAGTTAAAATTCTAACGGGTTCATTGTTCGGCCCATTTAGACCCGCTCGTCCGAAACCTCTACAAAAAAGACCGCAAAACAAGTTAGAATCAAATTTTAGGAGTTAATATAATTGATTACGAGCTTTTCAACACGATTATATTGCAAAAACTCGATTTCTGTACTTTTTACTCAGTTGAAATTCTAACGGGTCCATTGTTCGGCCCATTTAGACCCAATCGTCTGAAACCTCTACAAAAGGGCTGCAAAATAAGTTTTAATCCAAATTTAGGAGTTCATATAATTGATTACGAGCTTTTCAACACGATTATATTGCAAAAACTCGATTTCTGTACTTTTTACACAGTTAAAATTCTAATGGGTCTATTGTTCGGCCCTTTTAGACCCGCTCGTCCGAAACCTCTACAAAGAGGTTGCAAAATAAGTTTAAATCCAAATATAGAAGTTCATAAAATTGATTACGAGCTTTTCAACAAGATTATATTGCAAAAACTCGATTACAGTACTTTTTACTCAGTTAAAATTCTAACGGGTCCATTGTTCGGCCCATTTAGACCCTCTCGTCCGAAACCTCTACAAAAGGGTTGCAAAATAAGTTTTAATCCAAATTTAGGAGCTCATACAATTTATTTAAGAGCTTTTCAACACGATTATATTGCAAAAACTCGATTTCTGTACTTTTTACTCCGTTAAATTTCTAACGGGTCCATTGTTCGGCCCATTTAGACCCGATCGTCAGAAACCTCTACAAAAAGGGCTGCAAAAATAAGTTTTAATCCAAATTTAGGAGTTCATATAATTGATTACGAGCTTTTCAAATGATTATATTGAAAAAACTCGATTTATGTACTTTTTACTCAGTTAAAATTCTAACGGGTCCACTGTTTGACCCATTTAGACCCGCTCGTCTGAAACCTCTACAAAAGGGTTACAAAATAAGTATTAATCCAAATTTAGGAGTTCATACAATTGATTACGAGCATTTCAACATGATTATATTTCAAAAACTCGATTTCTGTACGTTTTACTCAGTTAAAATTCTAACGGGTCTATTGTTCGACCCATTTAGACACGCTCGTCCGAAACCTTAACAAAAATGACCGCAAAATAAGTGAGAATCAAATTTTAGGAGTTCACATAATTGATTACGAGCTTTTCAACACGATTATATTGCAAAAACTCGATTACAGTACTTTTTACTCATTTACAATTATAACGGGTCCATTGTTCGGCCCATTTAGACCCGCTCGTCCGAAACCTCTACAAAAGGGCTGCAAAATAAGTTTTAATCCAAATTGAGGAGTTCATATAATTGATTACGAGCTTTTGAACACGATTATATTGCAAAAACTCGATTTTTGTACTTTTTACTCATTTAAAATTCTAACGGGTCCACTGTTCGGCCCATTTAGACCCGCTCGTCCGAAACCTCTACAAAATGGTTGCAAAATAAGTTTTAATCCAAATTTAAGAGTTCATACAATTGATTACGAGCTTTTCAACAGGATTATATTGCAAAAACTCGATTACAGTACTTTTTACTCAGTTAAAATTCTAACGGGTCCATTGTTCGGCCCATTTAGACCCTCTCGTCCGAAACCTCTACAACAGGGTTGCAAAATAAGTTTTAATCCAAATTTAGGAGTTCATACAATTAATTACGAGCTTTTCAACACGATTATATTGCAAAAACTCGATATCTGTACTTTTTACTCCGTTAAAATTCTAACGGGTCCATTGTTCGGCCCATTTACACACGATCGTCAAAAACCTCTACAAAAAGGGCTGCAAAATAAGTTTTAATCCAAATTTAGGAGTTCATATAATTTATTACTAGCTTTTCAACACGATTATATTGAAAAAACTCGATTTCTGTACTTTTTACTTAGTTAAAATTCTAAAGGGTCCACTGTTCGGCCCATTTAGACCCGCTCGTCCGAAACCTCTACAAAAGGGTTGCAAATTAAGTTTTAATCCAAATTTAGGAGTTCATACAATTGATTACCAGCTTTTCAACACGATTATATTTAAAAAACTCGATTTCTGTACTTTTTACTCAGATAAAATTCTAACGGGTCCATTGTTCGGCCAATTTAGACTCACTCGTCCGAAACCTTTACAAAAAACACTACAAAACAAGTTAGAATCAAATTTTAGGAGTTCATATAATTGATTACGAGCTTTTCAACACGATTATATTGAAAAAAACTTGATTTCTGTACTTTTTACTAAGTTAAAATTCTAACGGGTCCACTGTTCGGCCCATTTAGACCCGCTCGTCCGAAACCTCTACAAAGTGGTTGCAAAATAAGTTTAAATCCAAATTTAGGAGTTCATACAATTGATTACGAGTTTTTCAACACAATTATATTGCAAAAACTTGATTTATGTACTTTTTACTTAGTTAAAATTCTAACGGGTCCATTGTTCGGCCCATTTAAACTCGCTCCTCCGAAACCTCTACACAAGGGTTTCAAACTAAGTTTTAATCCAAATTTAGGAGTTCATACAATTGATTACGAGCTTTTCAACACGATTTTATTGCAAAAACTCGAATTCTGTACTTTTTACTCAGTTAAAATTCTAACGGGTCTATTGTTCGGCCCATTTAGACCCGCTCGTCTGAAACATCTACAAAATGGTTGCAAAATAAGTTTTAATCCAAATTTAGGAGTTCATACAATTGATTACGAGCTTTTCAACAAGAATATATTGCAAAAACTCGATTTCTGTACTTTTTACTCAGTTAAAATTCGAATGGGTCCATTGTCCGGCCCATTTAGACCCGCTCGTCCGAAACCTATACAAAAAAGACCTCAAAATAAGTTATAATCAAATTTTAGGAGTTCATATAATGGATTACGAGCTTTTCAACACGATTATATTGCAAAAACTCGATTACATTACTTTTTACTGAGTTGAAATTCTAACGGGTCCATTGTTCGGCTCATTTAGATTCGCTCGTCCAAAACCTCTGCAAAAAAGATCGCAAAACAAGTTAGAATCAAATTTTAGGAGTTCATATAATTGATTACGAGCTTTTCAACACGATTATATTGCAAAAACTTGATTACGGTACTTTTTACTCAGTTAAAATTCTAACGGGTCCATTGTGCGGCCCATTTAGACCCGTTCGTCCGAAACCTCTACAAAAGGGTTGCAAAATAAGTTTTAATCCAAATTTAGGAGTTCATACAATTGATTTCGAGCTTTTAACCACGATTATATTTCAAAAACTCGTTTTCTGTACTTTTTACTTAGTTAAAATTCTAACGGGTCCATTGTTCGGCGCATTTAGACCAGCTCGTCCGAAACCTATACAAAAAAGACCGCAAAATAAGTTAGAATCAAATTTTAGGAGTTCATATAATTGATTACGAGCTTTTCAACACGATTATATTGCAAAAATCCGATTAAAGTACTTTTTACTCAGTTAAAATTCTAAGAGGTCCATTGTTCGGCCCATGTAGACCCGCTCGTCCGAAACCTCTATAAAATGGTTGCAAAATAAGTTTTAATCCAAATTTAGGAGTTCATACAATTATTTACGAGTGTTTCGACACGATTATATTGCAAAACTCGATTTCTATAATTTTTCCCTAGATAAAATTCTAACGGGTCCATTATTCGGCCAATTTAGACCCGCTCGTCCGAAACCTCTACAAAAAGACCGCAAAACAAGTTAGAATACTATTTTAGGAGTTCATATAATTGATTACGAGCTTTTAAACACGATTATATTGAAAAAAACTTGATTTTTTTACTTTTTACTCAGTTAAAATTCTAACGGGTCCTTCGTTCGGCCCATTTAGACCCGCTCGTCCGAAACCTCTACGAAGAGGTTGCAAAATAAGTTTATATCCAAATTTAGGAGTTCATAAAATTGATTACGAGTTTTTCAACACGATTATATTGCAAAAACTTAATTTCTGTACTTTTTACTCAGTTAAAATTCTAACGGGTCCATTGTTCGGCCCATTTAGACCCGCTCGTCCGAAACCTCTACAAAAGGGTTTCAAAATAAGTTTTAATCCAAATTTAGGAGATACATTTGATTACGAGTTTTTCAACACGATTATATTGCAAAAACTCGATTTCTGTACTTTTTACTCATTTAAAATTCTAACGGGTCCATTTTTTTGTCAATTTAGACCCGCTTGTCCGAAACCTTTACAAAAAAGACCGCAAAATAAGTTAGAATCAAATTTTAGTAGTTCATATAATTGATTACAAGCTTTTCAACCCGATTATATAGCAAAAACTCGATTTCAGTCCTTTTTACTCAGTTAAAATTCTAACGGGTCCATTATTCGGCCCATTTAGACCCGCTTGTCCGAAACCTCTACAAAAAAGACCGCAAAATAAATTAGAATCAAATTTTAGGAGTTCATATAATTGATTACGAGCTTTTCAACACGATTATATTGTAAAAACTTGATTTCTCTACTTTTTACTCAGTTAAAATTCTAACAGGTCCATTGTTCGGCCCATATAGACCCGCTCGTCCGAAACCTCTACAAAAGGGTTGCAAAAAAAGTTTTAATCTAAATTAGGAGTTTGTACAATTGATTACGAGTTTTTCAACATGATTATATTGCAAAAACTCGATTTATGTACTTTTTACTCAGTTAAAATTCTAACGGGTCCATTGTTCGGCCCTTTTAGACACGTTCGTCCGAAACCTATACAAAAGGATTGCAAAATAAGTTTTAATCCAGATTTAGGAGTTCATACAATTGATTAAGAGCTTTTCAACACGATTATATTGCAAAAACTCGATTTCTGTACTTTTTACTCAGTTAAAATTCTAACGGATCCATAGTTCGGCCCATTTAGACCCGCTCGTCCGAAACCATTACAAAAAAGATCGCAAAAAAAGTTAGAAACAAATTTTAGGAGTTCATATAATTGATTTAGAGCTTTTGAACACGATTATATTGCAAAAACTCGATTACTGTACTTTTTACTCAGTTAAAATTCTAACAGGTTCATTGTTCGGCCCATTTAGACCCGCTCGTCCGAAACCTCTACAAAAGGGTTGCAAAATAAGCTTTAATCCAAATTTAGGAGTTCATACAATTGATTACGAGCGTTTCAACATGATTATATTGCAAAACTCGATTTCTATACTTTTTACTCATATAAAATTCTAACGGGTCCATTGTTCTGCCCATTTAGACCCGCTGGTCTGAAACCCCTACAAAATGGATGCAAAATAAGTTTTAATCCAAATTTAGGAGTTTATACAATTTATTACAAGCTTTTCAACATGATTATATTGCAAAAACTCGATTTCTGTACTTTTTACTCAGTTAAAATTCGAACGGGTCCATTGTTCGGCCCTTTTAGACACGTTCGTCCGAAACTTATACAAAAGGATTGCAAAATAAGTTTTAATCCAGATTTAGGAGTTCATACAATTGATTAAGAGCTTTTCAACACGATTATATTGCAAAAACTCGATTTCTGTACTTTTTACTCAGTTAAAATTCTAACGGATCCATAGTTCGGCCCATTTAGACCCGCTCGTCCGAAACCATTACAAAAAAGATCGTAAAAAAAGTTAGAAACAAATTTTAGGAGTTCATATAATTGATTTAGAGCTTTTGAACACGATTATATTGCAAAAACTCGATTACTGTACTTTTTACTCAGTTAAAATTCTAACAGGTTCATTGTTCGGCCCATTTAGACCCGCTCGTCCGAAACCTCTACAAAAGGGTTGCAAAATAAGCTTTAATCCAAATTTAGGAGTTCATACAATTGATTACGAGCGTTTCAACATGATTATATTGCAAAACTCGATTTCTATACTTTTTACTCATATAAAATTCTAACGGGTCCATTGTTCTGCCCATTTAGACCCGCTGGTCCGAAACCCCTACAAAATGGATGCAAAATAAGTTTTAATCCAAATTTAGGAGTTTATACAATTTATTACAAGCTTTTCAACACGATTATATTGCAAAAACTCGATTTCTGTACTTTTTACTCAGTTAAAATTCTAACGGGTCCATTGTTCGGCCCTTTTAGACACGTTCGTCCGAAACCTATACAAAAGGATTGCAAAATAAGTTTTAATCCAGATTTAGGAGTTCATACAATTGATTAAGAGCTTTTCAACACGATTATATTGCAAAAACTCGATTTCTGTACTTTTTACTCAGTTAAAATTCCAACGGATCCATAGTTCGGCCCATTTAGACCCGCTCGTCCGAAACCATTACAAAAAAGATCGCAAAAAAAGTTAGAAACAAATTTTAGGAGTTCATATAATTGATTTAGAGCTTTTGAACACGATTGTATTGCAAAAACTCGATTACTGTACTTTTTACTCAGTTAAAATTCTAACAGGTTCAATGTTCGGCCCATTTAGACCCGCTCGTCCGAAACCTCTACAAAAGGGTTGCAAAATAAGCTTTAATCCAAATTTAGGAGTTCATACAATTGATTACGAGCGTTTCAACATGATTATATTGCAAAACTCGATTCCTATACTTTTTACTCATATAAAATTCTAACGGGTCCATTGTTCGGCCCATTTAGACCCGCTCGTCCGAAACCTCTACAAAGTGGTTGCAAAATAAGTTTGAATCCAAATTTAGGTGTTCATATAATTGATTACGAACATTTCAACACGATTATATTGCAAAAACTCAATTTCTGTACTTTTTACTCCGTTAAAATTCTAACTGGTCCATTGTTCGGCCCATTTAGACCCGATCGTCCGAAACCTCTACAAAAAGGGCGACAAAATAAGTTTTAATCCAAATTTAGGAGTTCATATAACTGATTATGAGCTTTTCAACACGATTGTATTGCAAAAACTTGATTACTGTACTTTTTACTCTGTTAAAAGTCAACCGGGTCCATTGTTCGGCCCATTTAGACCCGCTTGTCGGAAACCTCTACAAAAGGGTTGCAAAATAAGTTTTAATCCAAACTTAGGAGTTCGTACAATTGATTACGAGCTTTTCAACACGATTATATTGCAAAAACTCTATTTTTGTACTTTTTACTCAGTTTAAATTCTAACGGGTCCATTGTTCGGCCCATTTAGACCCGCTCGTTCGAAACCTCTACAAAAAAGACCAAAAAATAAGTTAGAATCAAATTTTAGGAGTTCATATAAATGGTCATGAGCTTTTCAACACGATTATATTGCAAAAACTCAATTTCTGTACTTTTTACTCCTTTAAAATTCTAACGGGTCCATTGTTCGGCCCATTTAGACCCGCTCGTCCTAAACCTCTACAAAAGGGTTGCAAAATAAGTTTTAATCCAAATTTAGGAGTTCATACAATTTATTACGTGCTTTTCATCATGATTAAATTGCTAAAACTCGATTACTGTACTTTTTACTCCGATTAAATTCTAACAGGTCCATTGTATGGCCCATTTAGACCCGCTCGTCCGAAACCTCTACAAAAGGGTTGCAAAATAGGTTTTAATCCAAATTTAGGAGTTCATACAATTGATTACGAGTTTTCAGCATGATTATATTGCAAAAACTCGATTTTTGTACTTTTTACTCTGTTAAAATTCTAACAGGTCCTTTTTTCGGCCCATTTAGACCCGCTCGTCAGAAACCTCTACAAAAGGGTTGGAAAATAGGTTTTAATCCAAATTTAGGAGTTCATAAAATTGCTTACGAGCTTTTCAACATGATTATATTGCAAAAACTCGATTTTTGTACTTTTTACTCCGATAGAATTCTAACAGTTCCTTTGTTCAGCCCATTTAGACCCGCTTGTCTGAAACCTCTGCAAAAGGGTTGCAAAATAAGTTTTAATCCAAATTTAGGAGTTCATACAATTTATTACGAGCTTTTTAACACGATTATATTGCAAAAACTCGATTTCTGTACTTTTTACTCAGTTAAAATTCTAACGGTCCATTTTTCGGCCCATTTAGACCCGCTCGTCTGAAACCTCTACAAAAGGCTTGCAAAATAAATTTTAAGCCAAATTTAGGAGTTCATACACTTGATTACGAGCTTTTCAACACAATTATATTGAATAAACTCGATTTTTGTGCTTTTTACTCAGTTAAAATTCTAACGGGTCCATTGTTCGGCCCATTTAGACCCGCTCATCCGAAACCCCTACAAAAAAGACTGCAATATTTGTTAGAATCAAATTTTAGGAGTTCATATAGTTGATTACGAGCTTTTCAACACGATTATATTGCAAAAACTCGATTTTTGTACTTTTTACTCAGTTAAAATTCTAACGGGTCCATTTTTCGGCCAATTTAGACTCGTTCGTCTGAAACCTCTACAAAAGGGTTGTAAAATAAGATTTAATCCAAATTTAGGAGTTCATACAATTGATTACGAACTTTTCAACAGGATTATATTGCAAAAACTCGATTTTTGTGCTTTTTACTCAGTTAAAATTTTAACGGGTCCATTGTTCGGCCCATTTAGACCCGCTCCTCCGAAACCTCTACAAAAAAGATCGCAATAAAAGTTAGAATTAAATTTTAGGAGTTCATATAATTTATTACGAGCTTTTCAACACAATTATATTGCAAAAACTCGATTTCCGTACTTTTTACTCAGTTAAAATTCTAACGGGTCTATTTTTCGGCCCATTTAGACCCGCTCGTCTGAAACCTCTACAAAAGGGTTGCAAAATAAGTTTTAATCCAAATTTAAGACTTCATACAATTGATTACAAGCTTTTCAACGCAATTATATTGCAAAAAATCGATTTCTATACCTTTTACTCTGTTAAAATTCTAACGGGTCCATTATTCGGCCCATTTAGACCCGCTCGTCCGAAACCTTTACAAAAAAGACCGCAAAATAAGTTAGAATCAAATTTTAGGAGTTCATATAATTGATTAAGATATTTTCAACACGATTATATTGCAAAAACTCGATTTCTGTACTTTTTGCTCAGTTAAAATTCTAACGGGTCCATTGTTCAGCCCATTTAGACCCGCTCGTCCGAAATCTCTACAAAAGGGTTGCCAAATAAGTTTTAATCCAAATTTAGGAGTTCATACAATTGATTACGATCTTTTCAACACGATTATATTGCAAAAAATCGATTTTTGTACTTTTTACTCCGTTAAAATTGTAACGGGTCCATTGTTCAGCCCATTTAGACTCGCTCGTCCGAAACTTCTACAAAAGGGTTGCAAAAAAAGTTTTAATCCAAATTTAGGAGTTCATACAATTGATTATGAACTTTTCAACATGATTATATTGCAAAAACTTGATTTATGTACTTTTTACTCAGTTAAAATTCTAACGGGTCCATTGTTCGGCCCATTTAGACCCGCTCATCCGAAACCTCTACAAAAAGACCGCAATACAAGTTAGAATTAAATTTTAGGAGTTCATGTAATTGATTACGAGCTTTTCAACACGATTATATTGCAAAAACTCGATTTCTGTACTTTTTACTCAGTTAAAATTCTAACGGATCCATAGTTCGGCCCATTTAGACCCGCTCGTCCGAAACCATTACAAAAAAGATCGCAAAAAAAGTTAGAAACAAATTTTAGGAGTTCATATAATTGATTTAGAGCTTTTGAACACGATTATATTGCAAAAACTCGATTACTGTACTTTTTACTCAGTTAAAATTCTAACAGGTTCATTGTTCGGCCCATTTAGACCCGCTCGTCCGAAACCTCTACAAAAGGGTTGCAAAATAAGCTTTAATCCAAATTTAGGAGTTCATACAATTGATTACGAGCGTTTCAACATGATTATATTGCAAAACTCGATTTCTATACTTTTTACTCATATAAAATTCTAACGGGTCCATTGTTCTGCCCATTTAGACCCGCTGGTCCGAAACCCCTACAAAATGGATGCAAAATAAGTTTTAATCCAAATTTAGGAGTTTATACAATTTATTACAAGCTTTTCAACACGATTATATTGCAAAAACTCGATTTCTGTACTTTTTACTCAGTTAAAATTCTAACGGGTCCATTGTTCGGCCCTTTTAGACACGTTCGTCCGAAACCTATACAAAAGGATTGCAAAATAAGTTTTAATCCAGATTTAGGAGTTCATACAATTGATTAAGAGCTTTTCAACACGATTATATTGCAAAAACTCGATTTCTGTACTTTTTACTCAGTTAAAATTCCAACGGATCCATAGTTCGGCCCATTTAGACCCGCTCGTCCGAAACCATTACAAAAAAGATCGCAAAAAAAGTTAGAAACAAATTTTAGGAGTTCATATAATTGATTTAGAGCTTTTGAACACGATTGTATTGCAAAAACTCGATTACTGTACTTTTTACTCAGTTAAAATTCTAACAGGTTCAATGTTCGGCCCATTTAGACCCGCTCGTCCGAAACCTCTACAAAAGGGTTGCAAAATAAGCTTTAATCTAAATTTAGGAGTTCATACAATTGATTACGAGCGTTTCAACATGATTATATTGCAAAACTCGATTTCTATACTTTTTACTCATATAAAATTCTAACGGGTCCATTGTTCGGCCCATTTAGACCCGCTCGTCCGAAACCTCTACAAAGTGGTTGCAAAATAAGTTTGAATCCAAATTTAGGTGTTCATATAATTGATTACGAACATTTCAACACGATTATATTGCAAAAACTCAATTTCTGTACTTTTTACTCCGTTAAAATTCTAACTGGTCCATTGTTCGGCCCATTTAGACCCGATCGTCCGAAACCTCTACAAAAAGGGCGACAAAATAAGTTTTAATCCAAATTTAGGAGTTCATATAACTGATTATGAGCTTTTCAACACGATTGTATTGCAAAAACTCGATTACTGTACTTTTTACTCTGTTAAAAGTCAACCGGGTCCATTGTTCGGCCCATTTAGACCCGCTTGTCGGAAACCTCTACAAAAGGGTTGCAAAATAAGTTTTAATCCAAACTTAGGAGTTCGTACAATTGATTACGAGCTTTTCAACATGATTATATTGCAAAAACTCTATTTTTGTACTTTTTACTCAGTTTAAATTCTAACGGGTCCATTGTTCGGCCCATTTAGACCCGCTCGTTCGAAACCTCTACAAAAAAGACCAAAAAATAAGTTAGAATCAAATTTTAGGAGTTCATATAAATGGTCATGAGCTTTTCAACACGATTATATTGCAAAAACTCAATTTCTGTACTTTTTACTCCTTTAAAATTCTAACGGGTCCATTGTTCGGCCCATTTAGACCCGCTCGTCCTAAACCTCTACAAAAGGGTTGCAAAATAAGTTTTAATCCAAATTTAGGAGTTCATACAATTTATTACGTGCTTTTCATCATGATTAAATTGCTAAAACTCGATTACTGTACTTTTTACTCCGTTAAAATTCTAACAGGTACATTGTATGGCCCATTTAGACCCGCTCGTCCGAAACCTCTACAAAAGGGTTGCAAAATAGGTTTTAATCCAAATCTAGGAGTTCATACAATTGATTACGAGTTTTCAACATGATTATATTGCAAAAACTCGATTTTTGTACTTTTTACTCTGTTAAAATTCTAACAGGTCCTTTTTTCGGCCCATTTAGACCCGCTCGTCAGAAACCTCTACAAAAGGGTTGGAAAATAGGTTTTAATCCAAATTTAGGAGTTCATAAAATTGCTTACGAGCTTTTCAACATGATTATATTGCAAAAACTCGATTTTTGTACTTTTTACTCCGATAGAATTCTAACAGTTCCTTTGTTCAGCCCATTTAGACCCGCTTGTCTGAAACCTTTGCAAAAGGGTTGCAAAATAAGTTTTAATCCAAATTTAGGAGTTCATACAATTTATTACGAGCTTTTTAACACGATTATATTGCAAAAACTCGATTTCTGTACTTTTTACTCAGTTAAAATTCTAACGGTCCATTTTTCGGCCCATTTAGACCCGCTCGTCTGAAACCTCTACAAAAGGCTTGCAAAATAAATTTTAAGCCAAATTTAGGAGTTCATACACTTGATTACGAGCTTTTCAACACAATTATATTGAATAAACTCGATTTTTGTGCTTTTTACTCAGTTAAAATTCTAACGGGTCCATTGTTCGGCCCATTTAGACCCGCTCATCCGAAACCCCTACAAAAAAGACCGCAATATATGTTAGAATCAAATTTTAGGAGTTCATATAGTTGATTACGAGCTTTTCAACACGATTATATAGCAAAAACTCGATTTTTGTACTTTTTACTCAGTTAAAATTCTAACGGGTCCATTTTTTGGCCAATTTAGACTCGTTCGTCTGAAACCTCTACAAAAGGGTTGTAAAATAAGTTTTAATCCAAATTTAGGAGTTCATACAATTGATTACGAACTTTTCAACACGATTATATTGCAAAAACTCGATTTATGTACTTTTTACTCAGTTAAAATTCTAACGGGTCCATTGTTCGGCCCATTTAGACCCGCTCGTCTGAAACCTCTACAAAAAAGACCGCAATAAAAGTTAGAATTAAATTTTAGGAGTTCATAAAATTTATTACGTGCCTTTCAACACAATTATATTGCAAAAACTCGATTTTCGTACTTTTTACTCAGTTAAAATTCTAACGGGTCCATTTTTCGGCCCATTTAGACCCGCTCGTCCGAAACCTCTACAAAAGGGTTGCAAAATAAGTATTAATCCAAATTTAAGAGTTCATACAATTGATTTCAAGCTTTTCAACGAAATTATATTGCAAAAAATCGATTTCTATACCTTTTACTCTGTTAAAATTCTAACGGGTCCATTGTTCGGCCCATTTAGACCCGCTCGTCCGAAACCTTTACAAAAAAGACCGCAAAATAAGTTAGAATCAAATTTTAGGAGTTCATATAATTGATTAAGATATTTTCAACACGATTATATTGCAAAAACTCGATTTCTGTACTTTTTCCTCAGTTAAAATTCTAACGGGTCCATTGTTCAGCCCATTTAGACCCGCTCGTCCGAAATCTCTACAAAAGGGTTGCCAAATAAGTTTTAATCCAAATTTAGGAGTTCATACAATTGATTACGATCTTTTCAACACGATTATATTGCAAAAACTCGATTTCCGTACTTTTTACTCCGTTAAAATTCTAACGGGTCCATTGTTCGGCCCATTTAGACTCGCTCGTCCGAAACTTCTAGTAAAGGGTTGCAAAATAAGTTTTAATCCAAATTTAGGAGTTCATACAATTGATTACGAACTTTTCAACATGATTATATTGCAAAAACTCGATTTATGTACTTTTTACTCAGTTAAAATTCTAACGGGTCCATTGTTCGGCCCATTTAGACCCGCTCATACGAAACCTGTACAAAAAAGACCGCAATACAAGTTAGAATTAAATTTTAGGAGTTCATGTAATTGATTACGAGCTTTTCAACACGATTCTATTGCAAAAACTCGATTTCTGTACTTTTTACTCGGTTAAAATTCTATCGGGTCCATTGTTCGGCCCATTTAGACCCGCTCGTCCGAAACCTCTACAAAAGGGTTGCAAAATAAGTTTTAATCCAAATTTAGGAGTTCATACAATTGATTACGAGCTTTTCAACATGATTATATTGCAAAAACTCGATTTCTGTACTTTTTACTTAGTTAAAATTCTAAAGAGTCCATTGTTCGGCCTATTTAGACCCGCTCGTCTGAAACCTCTACAAAAGGGTTGCAAAATAAGTTTTAATCCAAATTTAGGAGTTCATACAATTGATTACAAGCTTTTCAACGCAATTATATTGCAAAAAATCGATTTCTATACTTTTTACTCTGTTAAAATTCTAACGGGTCCATTGTTCGGCCCATTTAGACCCGCTCGTCCGAAACCTTTACAAAAAAGATCGCAAAATAAGTTAGAATAAAATTTTAGGAGTTCATATAATTGATTAAGAGCTTTTCAACACGATTATATTACAAAAACTCGATTACTATGATTTTTACTCAGTTAAAATTCTAACGGGTCCATTGTTCGGCACAGTTAGACCCGCTCGTCCGAAACCTCTACAGAAGGGTTGCAAAATAAGTTTTAATCCAAATTTAGGCGTTCATACAATTGATTACGAGCTTTTTAACATAATTATATTGCAAAAACTTGATTTTTGTGCTTTTTACTCAGTTAAAATTCTAACGGGTCCATTGTTCGGCCCATTTAGACCCGCTCGTCTGAAACCTCTACAAAAGGGCTGCAAAATAAGTTTTAATCCAAATTTAGGGGTTCATACAATTGATTATGAGCTTGTCAACGCGATTATATTGCAAAAACTCGATATCTGTACTCTTTACTCCGTTAAAATTCTAACGGGTCCATTTTTCGGCCCATTTAGACCCGATCATCCGAAACCTTTACAAAAAAGATCGCAAAATAAGTTAGAATCAAATTTCAGGAGTTCATATAATTGATTACGAGCTTTTCAACACAATTATATTGCAAAAACTCGATTTCTGTACTTTTTACTCCGTTAAAATTCTAAGGGGTCCATTGTTCGGCCCATTTAGACCCGATCGTCCGAAACCTCTACAAACAGGGGCTGCAAAATAAGTTTTAATCCAAATTTAGGAGTTCATGTAATCGATTACGAGCTTTTGAACATAATTATATTGCAAAAACTCGATTACTGTACTTTTTACTCAGTTAAAATTCAACCGAGTCCATTGTTCGGCCCATTTAGACCCGCCCGTCCGAAACCTTTACAAAAAAGATCGCAAAACAAGTTAGTATCAAATTTTAGGAGTTCATATAATTGATTTAGAGCTTTTCAACAAGATTATATTGCAAAAACTCAATTACTGTACTTTTTACTTAGTTAAAATTCTAACAGGTCCATTGTTCGGCCCATTTTTACCCGCTCATCCGAAACCTCTACAAATGGGTTGCAAAATAAATTTTAATCCAAATTTAGGAGTTCGTACAATTGATTATGAGCTTTTCAACACGATTATAATGCAAAAACTCTATTTCTGTACTTTTTATTCAGTTAAAATTCTAACGGGTCCTATGTTCGGCCCATTTAGACCAGCTCGTCCGAAACCTTTACAAAAAAGATCGCAAAACAAGTTAGAATCAAATTTTAGGAGTTCATATAATTGATTTAGAGCTTTTCAACACGATTATATTGCAAAAACTCAATTACTGTACTTTTTACTTAGTTAAAATACTAACGGGTCCATTGTTCGGCCCATTTAGACCCGCTCATCCGAAACCTCTACAAAAGGGTTGCAAAATAAGTTTTAATCCAAATTTAGGAGTTCATACAATTAATTACGAGCGTTTCAACACGATTATATTGCAAAAACTCGATTCATATACTTTTTACTCAGATAAAATTCTAACGGGTCCATTGTTCGGCCCATTTAGACCCGCTCGTCCGAAACCTCTACAAAAAAGACTACAAAACAAGTTAGAATCAAAATTTAGGAGTTCATATAATTGATTACGAGCTTTTCAACACGATTATATTGAAAAAACTTGATTTCTGTACTTTTTACTCAGTTAAAATTCTAACTGGTCCATTGTTCGACCCATTTAGACCCGCTCGTCCGAAACCTCAACAAAAGTGTTGCAAAATAAGTTTTAATCCAAATTTAGGAGTTCATACAATTGATTACGAGCTTTTCAACACAATTATATTGCAAAAACTTGATTTTTTTGCTTTTTACTCTGTTAAAATTCTAACGGGTCTATTGTTCGGCCCATTTAGACCCGCTCGTTCGAAGCCTTTACAAAAGGGTTGCAAAATAAGTTTTAATACAAATTTAGGAGTTCATACAATTGTTTACGAGCTTTTCAACACGATTATATTGCAAAAACTCGATTTATGTACTTTTTACTCCGTTAAAATTCTAACAGGTCCATTGTTCGGCCCATTTAGACCCGATCATCCGAAACCTCTACAAAAAGGACTACAAAATAAGTTTTAATCCAAATTCAGGAGTTCATATAATTGATTACGAGCTTTTCAACACAATTATATTGCAAAAACTCGATTACTGTACTTTTTACTCAGTTAAAATTCTAACGGGTCCACTGCTCGGCCCATTTAGACCCTCTCGTCCGAAACCTCTAAAAAGGGTTGCAAAATAAGTTTTAATCCAAATTTAGGAGTTCATAAAATTTATTACGAGCTTTTCAACAAGATTATATTGCTAAAACTCGATATCTTTACTTTTTACTCAGTTAAAATTCTAACGGGTCCATTGTTCGGCCCATTTAGACCCGCTAGTCCGAAACTTTTACGAAAAAGATCGCAAAATAAGTTAGAATCAAATTTTAGGAGTTCATATAATTTATTAAGAGCTTTTCAACACGATTATATTGCAAATACAGATTACTGTACTTTTTACTCATTTAAAATTCTAACGGGTCCATTGTTCGGCCCATTTAGACCCGCTCGTCCGAAACCTCTACAAAAGGGTTACAAAATAAGTTTTAATCCAAATTTAGAATTTCATACAATTGATTACGAGCTTTTCAACACGATTATATTGCAAAAACTAGATTTTTGTAATTTTTACTCCTTTAAAATTCTAACAGGTCCTTTGTTCGGCCCATTTAGACCCGCTCGTCCGAAACCTCTACAAAAGGGTTGCAAAATAAGTTTTAATCCAAATTTAGGAGTTCATACAATTGATTACAAGCTTTCAACAAGATTATATTGCAAAAACTTGATTTTTTTGCTTTTTACTCTGTTAAAATTCTAACGGGTCTATTGTTCGGCCCATTTAGACCCGCTCGTTCGAAGCCTTTACAAAAGGGTTGCAAAATAAGTTTTAATACAAATTTAGGAGTTCATACAATTGTTTACGAGCTTTTCAACACGATTATATTGCAAAAACTCGATTTATGTACTTTTTACTCCGTTAAAATTCTAACAGGTCCATTGTTCGGCCCATTTAGACCCGATCATCCGAAACCTCTACAAAAAGGACTACAAAATAAGTTTTAATCCAAATTCAGGAGTTCATATAATTGATTACGAGCTTTTCAACACAATTATATTGCAAAAACTCGATTACTGTACTTTTTACTCAGTTAAAATTCTAACGGGTCCACTGCTCGGCCCATTTAGACCCTCTCGTCCGAAACCTCTAAAAAGGGTTGCAAAATAAGTTTTAATCCAAATTTAGGAGTTCATAAAATTTATTACGAGCTTTTCAACAAGATTATATTGCTAAAACTCGATATCTTTACTTTTTACTCAGTTAAAATTCTAACGGGTCCATTGTTCGGCCCATTTAGACCCGCTAGTCCGAAACTTTTACGAAAAAGATCGCAAAATAAGTTAGAATCAAATTTTAGGAGTTCATATAATTTATTAAGAGCTTTTCAACACGATTATATTGCAAATACAGATTACTGTACTTTTTACTCATTTAAAATTCTAACGGGTCCATTGTTCGGCCCATTTAGACCCGCTCGTCCGAAACCTCTACAAAAGGGTTACAAAATAAGTTTTAATCCAAATTTAGAATTTCATACAATTGATTACGAGCTTTTCAACACGATTATATTGCAAAAACTAGATTTTTGTAATTTTTACTCCTTTAAAATTCTAACAGGTCCTTTGTTCGGCCCATTTAGACCCGCTCGTCCGAAACCTCTACAAAAGGGTTGCAAAATAAGTTTTAATCCAAATTTAGGAGTTCATACAATTGATTACAAGCTTTCAACAAGATTATATTGCAAAAACTTGATTTTTGTAATTTTTACTCCTTTAAAATTCTAATAGGTCCTTTGTTCGACCCATTTAGACCCGCTCGTTCGAAACCTCTACAAAAATGGCTGCAAAATAAGTTGTAATCCAAATTTAGGAGTTCATACAATTGATTACGAGCTTTTCAACACGATTATATTGCAAAAACTCGTTTTCTGTACTTTTAACTCAATTAAAATTCTAACGGGTTCATTATTCGGCCCATCTAGACCCGCTCGTCCGAAACCTCTACAAAAGGGTTGCAAAATAAGTTTTAATCCAAATTTAAGAGTTCATACAATTGATTACGAGCTTTTCAACACAATTATATTGCAAAACTCGATTTCTATACTTTTAACTCGGTTAAAATTCTAACGGGTCCTATGTTTGGCCGATTTAGACTCGCTCGTTTGAAACCTTTACAAAGAAAGATCGCAAAAGAAGTTAGAATCAAATTTTAGGAGTTCATATAATTTATTAAGAGCTTTTCAACACTATTATATTGCAAAACTCGATTACTGTACTTTTTACACAGTTAAAATTCTAACGGGTCCATTGTTCGGCCCATTTAGACCCGCTCGTCCGATACCTCTACAAAAGGGTTGCAAAATAAGTTTTAATTAAAATTTAGGAGTTCATACAATTGATTACGAGCTTTTCAACACAATTATATTGCAAAAACTCGATTTCTGTACTTTTTACTCCGTTAAAATTCTAACGGGTCCATTGTTCGGCCCATTTAGACCCGCTCATCAGAAACCTCTACAAATAAGACCGCAAAATAAGTTAGAATCAAATTTTAGGAGTTCATATAATTGATTACGAGCTTTGCAACACGATTATATTACAAAAACTCGATTACTGTAGTTTTTACTCAGTTAAAATTCTAACGAGTCCATTGTTCGGCCCATTTAGACCCGCTCGTCCGAAACCTCTACAAAAGAGTTGCAAAATAAGTTTTAATCCAAATTTAGGAGTTCATACAATTGATTACGAGCTTTTCAACACGATTATATTGCAAAAACTCGATTTCTGTACTTTTTACTCCATTAAAATTCTAACGGGTCCATTGTTCGGCCCATTTAGACCTGATCGTCCGAAACCTCTACAAAAAGGGCTGCAAAATAGCTTTTAATCCAAATTTAGTAGTTCATATAAATGATTACGAGCTTTTCAACACGATTATATTGCAAAAACTCGATTTCTGTACTTTTTACTCAATTAAATTCTAACGGGTCCACTGTTCGGCCCATTTAGGCCCAGTTAGAATACAATTTTAGGAGTTCATATAATTGATTACGAGCTTTTCAACAGGATTATATTGAAAAAACTTAATTTTTGTACTTTTTACTCAGTTAAAATTCTAACGGGTTCATTGTTCGGCCCATTTACACCCGCTCGTCCGAAACCTCTACAAAAAAAACGCAAAACAAGTTAGAATCAAATTTTAGGAGTTAATATAATTGATTACGAGCTTTTCAACACGATTATATTGCAAAAACTCGATTTCTGTAGTTTTTACTCAGTTAAAATTCGAACGGGTCCATTGTTCGGCCCATTTAGACCCGCTCGTCCGAAACCTCTACAAAAAGACTGCAAAACAAGTTAGAATACAATTTTAGGAGTTCATATAATTAATTACGAGCTTTTCAACACGATTATATTGCAAAAACTCGATTACAATACATTTTACTCTGTTAAAATTCTAATGGGTCTATTGTTCGGCCCATTTAGACCTGATCGTCCGAAACCTCTACAAAAAGGGCTGCAAAATAGGTTTTAATCCAAATTTAGTAGTTCATATAAATGATTACGAGCTTTTCAACACGATTATATTGCAAAAACTCGATTTCTGTACTTTTTACTCAATTAAATTGTAACGGGTCCACTGTTCGGCCCATTTAGACCTGCTCATTGCAAACCTCTACAAAAAAGACCGCAAAACATGTTAGAATACAATTTTAGGAGTTCATATAATTGATTACGAGCTTTTCAACCGGATTATATTGAAAAAACTTGATTTTTGTACTTTTTACTCAGTTAAAATTCTAACGGGTTCATTGTTCGGCCCATTTAGACCCGCTCGTCCGAAACCTCTACAAAAAAGACCGCAAAACAAGTTAGAATCAAAATTTAGGAGTTAATATAATTGATTACGAGCTTTTCAACACGATTATATTGCAAAAACTCGATTTCCGTAGTTTTTACTGAGTTAAAATTCTAATGGGTCCATTGTTCGGCCCATTTAGACCTGCTCGTCCGAAACCTCGACAGAAGGGGTGCAAAATAAGTTTTAATCCAAATTTAGGAGTTCAGAAAATTGATTACGAGCTTTTCAACACAATTATATTGCAAAAACTCGATTTTTGTTCTTTTTACTCAGTTAAAATTCTAACGGGTCCATTGTTCGGCCCATTTAGACTTGCTCGTCCGAAACCTCTACAAAATGGGTTGCAAAATAAGTTTTAATCCAAATTTTAGGAGTTCATATAATTGATTACGAGCTTTTCAACACGATTATATTGCAAAAACTTGATTTCTGTACTTTTTACTCTGTTAAAATTCTAACGGGTCCATTGTTCGGCCCATTTAGACCCGCTCGTTCGAAGCCTCTACAAAAGGGTTGCAAAATAAGTTTTAATCCAAATTTAGGAGTTCATACAATTGATTACGAGCTTTTCAACACGATTATATTGCAAAAACTCGATTTATGTACTTTTTACTCCGTTAAAATTCTAACAGGTCCATTGTTCGGCCCATTTAGACCCGATCATCCGAAACCTCTACAAAAAGGACTACAAAATAAGTTTTAATCCAAATTTAGGAGTTCATATAATTGATTACGAGCTTTTCAACACAATTATATTGCAAAAACTCGATTTTTGTGCTTTTTACTTAGTTAAAATTCTAACGGGTCCATTGTTCGGCCCATTTAGACCCGCTCATCCGAAACCCCTACAAAAATACAGCAATACAAGTTAGAATCAAATTTTATGAGTTCATATAGTTGAATACGAGCTTTTCAACACGATTATATTGCAAAAACTCGATTTCTGTACTTTTTACTCAGTTAAAATTCTAATGAGTCCATTTTTTGGCCCATTTAGACTCGTTAGTCTGAAACCTCTACAAAAGGGTTGTAAAATAAGTTTTAATCCAAATTTAGGACTTCATACAATTGATTACGAACTTTTCAACACGATTATATTGCAAAACCTCGATTTATGTACTTTTTACTCAGTTAAAATTCTAATGGGTCCATTGTTAGGCCCATTTAGACCCGCTCGTTCGAAACCTCTACAAAAAAGACCGCAATACAAGTTCGAATTAAATTTTAGGAGTTCATATAATTGATTACGAGCTTTTCAACACGATTATATTGCAAAAACTCGATTTCTGTACTTTTTACTCAGTTAAAATTCTAACGAGTCCATTGTTCGGCCTATTTAGACCCGCTAGTCCGAAACCTCTACAAAAGTGATGCAAAATAAGTTTTAATCCAAATTTAGGAGTTCATACAATTGATTACAAGCTTTTCAACGCAATTATATTGCAAAAAATCGATTCTATACTTTTTACTCTGTTAAAATTCTAACGGGTCCATTGTTCGGCCCATTTAGACACGCTCGTCCGAAACCTTTACAAAAAAGATCGCAAAATAAGTTAGAATAAAATTATAGGAGTTCATATAATTGATTAAGAGCTTTTCAACAAGATTATATTGCAAAAATCGATTACTATACTTTTTACTCAGTTAAAATTCTAACGGGTCCATTGTTCGGCCCATTTAGACCCGCTCGTCCGAAACCTCTACATAGGGTTGCAAAATAAGTTTTAATCCAAATTTAGGAGTTCATACATTTGATTACGATCTTTTCAACAAGATTATATTGCAAAAACTCGATTTTTGTACTTTTTATTCAGTTAAAATTCTAACGTGTCCTATGTTCGGCCCATTTTGACTAGCTCGTCTGAAACCTTTACAAAAAAAAATTGTAAAATAAGTTAGAATCAAATTTTAGGAGTTCATATAATTGATTAAGAACTTTTCAACACGATTATATTGCAAAAAGTCGATTTCTATACTCTTTATTCCGTTAAAATTCTAACATGTCCATTATTCGGCCCATTTAGACCCGATCATCCGAAACCTCTACAAAAAGGGCTGCAAAATTAGTTTTAATCCAAATTTATGAGTTCATATAATTGATTACGAGCTTTTCAACACGATTATATTGCAAAAACTCGATTTCTGTACTTTTTTCTCAGTTAAAAATTCTAACGGGCTTTCTTCAAAAAAAATTCTAACGGGTCCATTGTTCGGCCCATTTAGACCCGTTCATCCGAAACCTCTATAAAAAGGGCTGCAAAATAAGTTTTAATCCAAATCTAGGCGTTCATATAATTGTTACGAGCTTTTCAACACGATTATATTACAAAAACTCAATTTTTGTACTTTTTATTTATGTTAAAATTCTATCAGGTCCTATGTTCGGCCCATTTAAACCAGCTCGTCCGAAACATTTAAAAAAAAAGATCGCAAAATAAGTTATAATCAAATTTTAGGAGTTCATATAATTGATTAAGAGCTTTTAACATGATTATAATGCAAAAACTCGATTACTGTACTTTTTACTCTGTTAAAATTCCAAAGTGTCCATTGTTCGGCCCATTTAGACACGCTCGTCCGAAACTTTTACAAAAATGACCGCAAAATAAGTTAGAATCAAATTTTAGGACATCATATAATTGATTAAGAGCTTTTCAACACGATTATATTGCAAAAACTCGATTACTGTACTTTTTAGTCAGTTAAAATTCAAACGGGTCCATTGTTCGGCCCATTTAGACCCGCTCGTCCGAAACCTCTACAAAAGGGTTGCAAAATAAGTTTTAATCCAAATTTAGGAGTTCATACAATTGATTACGAGCTTTTTAACACGATTATATTGCAAAATCTCGATTTCTGTACTTTTTACTCCGTTAAAATTCTAACGGGTCCATTGTTAAGCCCATTTAGACCCGCTCGTCCGGAACCTCTTCAAAAGGGCTGCAAAATAAGTTTTAATCAAAATTTAGGAGTTCATACAATTGATTACTAGCTTTTCAACACGATTATATTGCAAAAACTTGATTTCTATAATTTTTACTCCTTTATAATTCTAACAGGTCCTTTGTTCGGCCCATTTAGACTCGCTCGTCCGAAACCTCGAAAAAAGGGCTGCAAAATAAGTTTTAATCCAAATTTAGGAGTTCATACTTTTGATTACGATCTTTTCAACAAGATTATATTACAAAAACTCAATTTCTGTACTTTTTATTCAGTTAAAATTCTAACGTGTCCTATGTTCGGCCCATTTTGACTAGATCGTCTGAAACCTTTACAAAAAAGATTGTAAAATAAGTTAGAATCAAATTTTAGGAGTTCATATAATTGATTAAGAGCTTTTTAACACGATTATATTGCAAAAACTCGATTACTGTACTTTTTACTCAGTTAAAATTCTAACGGGTCGAATGTTCGGCCCATTTAGACCCGCTCGTCCGAAACCTCTACAAAAGGGTTGCAAAATAAGTTTTAATCCAAATTTAGGAGTTCATACAATTGATTACGAGCTTTTCAACACGATTATATTGCAAAAACTCGATTTCTAAACTTTTTACTAAGTTAAAATTCTAACGGGTCCTATGTTCGGCCGATTTAGACCCGCTCGTTCGAAACCTTTACAAAAAAAAAGATCGCAAAAGAAGTTAGAATCAAATTTTAGGAGTTCATATAATTTATTAAGAGCTCTTCAACACTATTATATTGCAAAAACTCGATTACTGTACTTTTACACAGTTAAAATTATAAAGGGTCCATTGTTCGGCCCATTTAGACACGCTCGTCCGAAACCTCTACAAAAGGGTTGCACAATAAGTTTTAATCCAAATTTAGGAGTTCATACAATTGATTACGAGCTTTTCAACACGATTATATTGCAAAAAATCGATTTCTGTACTTTTTACTCCGTTAAAATTCTAACAGGTCCATTGTTCGGCCCATTTTGACACGATCGTCGGAAACCTCTACAAAAAGGGCTACAAAATAAGTTTTAATCCAAATTCAGGAGTTCATACAATTGAATAGGAGCTTTTCAACACGATTATATTGCAAAAACTTAATTTCTGTACTTTTTACTTCGTTAAAATTCTAACGGGTCCATTGTTCGGCCCATTTAGACCCGCTCGTTCGAAACCTCTACGAAAGGGTTGCCAAATAAGTTTTAATCCAAATTTAGGAGTTCATAGAATTGATTACGATCTTTTCAACACGATTATATTGCAAACACTCGATTTCTGTACTTTTTACTCCGTTAAAATTCTAACGGGTCTATTGTTCGGCCCATTTAGACTCGCTCGTCCGAAACCTCTACAAAAGGGTTGCAAAATAAGTTTTAATCCAAATTTAGGAGTTCATACAATTGATTATGAGCTTTTCAATAGGATTATATTGCAAAAACACGATTTTTGTACTTTTTACTCGGTTAAAATTCTATCGGGTCCATTGTTCGGCCCATTTAGACTCGCTCGTCCGAAACCTCTACAAAAGGGTTGCAAAATATGTTTTAATCCAAATTTAGGAGTTCATACAATTGATTACGAGCTTTTCAACACGATTATATTGCAAAAACTTAATTTCTGTACTTTTTACTCCGTTAAAATTCTAACGGGTCTATTGTTCGGCCCATTTAGACCCGATCGTCCGAAACCTCTACAAAAAGGGCTGCAAAATAAGTTTTAATCCAAATTCAGGAGTTCATATAATTGATTACGAGCTTTTCAACACGATTATATTGCAAAAACTCGATTACTGTACTTTTTACTCAGTTAAAATTCAACCGGGTCCATTGTTCGGCCCATTTAGACCCGTCCATCCGAAACCTCTACAAAAGGGTTTCAAAATAAGTTTTAATCCAAATTTAGGAGTTCGTACAATTGATTACGAGCCTTTCAACATGATTATAATGCAAAAACTCTATTTCTGTACTTTTTATATAGTTAAAATTCTAACGGGTCCTATGTTCGGCCCATTTAGACCCGCTCGTTCGAAACCTTTACAAAAAAGATCGCAAAATAAGTTAGAATCAAATTTTAGGAGTTCATATAATTTATTAAGAGTTTTTCAAAACTATTATATTGCAAAAACTCGATTACTGTACTTTTTACTCAGTTAAAATTCTAACGGGTCGAATGTTCGGCCCATTTAGACCCGCTCGTCCGAAACCTCTACAAAAGGGTTGCAAAATAAGTTTTAATCCAAATTTAGGAGTTCATACAATTGATTACGAGCTTTTCAACACGATTATATTGCAAAAACTCGATTTCTATACTTTTTACTAAGTTAAAATTCTAACGGGTCCTATGTTCGGCCGATTTAGACCCGCTCGTTCGAAACCTTTACAAAAAAAGATAGCAAAAGAAGTTAGAATCAAATTTTAGGAGTTCATATAATTTATTAAGAGCTCTTCAACACTATTATATTGCAAAAACTCGATTACTGTACTTTTTACACAGTTAAAATTCTAACGGGTCCATTGTTCGGCCCATTTAGACCCGCTCGTCCAAAATCTCTACAAAAGGGTTGCAAAATAAGTTTTAATCCAAATTTAAGAGTTCATAAAATTTATTACGAGCTTTTCAACAAGATTATATTGCTAAAACTCGATATCTTTACTTTTTACTTAGTTAAAATTCTAACGGGTCCATTGTTCGGCCCATTTAGACCCGCTCGTCCGAAACTTTTACGAAAAAGATCGCAAAATAAGTTAGAATCAAATTTTAGGAGTTCATATAATTGATTACGAGCTTTTCAACACGATTATATTGCAAAAACTCGATTTCTGTACTTTTTACTCAGTTAAAATTCTAACGGGTCCATTGTTCTGCCCATTGAGACACGCTCGTCCGAAACCTTTACAAAAAAGACCGCAAAATAAGTTAGAATCAAATTTTAGGACTTCATATAATTGATTAAGAGCTTTTCAACACGATTATATTGCAAAAACTCGATTACTGTACTTTTTAGTCAGTTAAAATTCAAACGGGTCCATTGTTCGGCCCATTTAGACCCGCTCGTCCGAAACCTCTACAAAAGGGTTGCAAAATAAGTTTTAATCCAAATTTAGGAGTTCATACAATTGATTACGAGCTTTTTAACACGATTATATTGCAAAATCTCGATTTCTGTACTTTTTACTCCGTTAAAATTCTAACGGGTCCATTGTTAAGCCCATTTAGACCCGCTCGTCCGGAACCTCTTCAAAAGGGCTGCAAAATAAGTTTTAATCAAAATTTAGGAGTTCATACAATTGATTACTAGCTTTTCAACACGATTATATTGCAAAAACTTGATTTCTATAATTTTTACTCCTTTATAATTCTAACAGGTCCTTTGTTCGGCCCATTTAGAGTCGTACGTCCGAAACCTCGAAAAAAGGGCTGCAAAATAAGTTTTAATCCAAATTTAGGAGTTCATACTTTTGATTACGATCTTTTCAACAAGATTATATTACAAAAACTCAATTTCTGTACTTTTTATTCAATTAAAATTCTAACGTGTCCTATGTTCGGCCCATTTTGACTAGATCGTCTGAAACCTTTACAAAAAAGATTGTAAAATAAGTTAGAATCAAATTTTAGGAGTTCATATAATTGATTAAGAGCTTTTTAACACGATTATATTGCAAAAACTCGATTACTGTACTTTTTACTCAGTTAAAATTCTAACGGGTCGAATGTTCGGCCCATTTAGACCCGCTCGTCCGAAACCTCTACAAAAGGGTTACAAAATAAGTTTTAATCCAAATTTAGGAGTTCATACAATTGATTACGAGCTTTTCAACACGATTATATTGCAAAAACTCGATTTCTAAACTTTTTCCTAAGTTAAAATTCTAACGGGTCCTATGTTCGGCCGATTTAGACCCGCTCGTTCGAAACCTTTACAAAAAAAAAGATCGCAAAAGAAGTTAGAATCAAATTTTAGGAGTTCATATAATTTATTAAGAGCTCTTCAACACTATTATATTGCAAAAACTCGATTACTGTACTTTTTACACAGTTAAAATTATAAAGGGTCCATTGTTCGGCCCATTTAGACACGCTCGTCCGAAACCTCTACAAAAGGGTTGCACAATAAGTTTTAATCCAAATTTAGGAGTTCATACAATTGATTACGAGCTTTTCAACACGATTATATTGCAAAAAATCGATTTCTGTACTTTTTACTCCGTTAAAATTCTAACAGGTCCATTGTTCGGCCCATTTTGACACGATCGTCGGAAACCTCTACAAAAAGGGCTACAAAATAAGTTTTAATCCAAATTTAGGAGTTCATACAATTGAATAGGAGCTTTTCAACACGATTATATTGCAAAAACTTAATTTCTGAACTTTTTACTCCGTTAAAATTCTAACGGGTCCATTGTTCGGCCCATTTAGACCCGCTCGTCCGAAACCTCTACGAAAGGGTTGCCAAATAAGTTTTAATCCAAATTTAGGAGTTCATAGAATTGATTACGATCTTTTCAACACGATTATATTGCAAACACTCGATTTCTGTACTTTTTACTCCGTTAAAATTCTAACGGGTCTATTGTTCGGCCCATTTAGACTCGCTCGTCCGAAACCTCTACAAAAGGGTTGCAAAATAAGTTTTAATCCAAATTTAGGAGTTCATACAATTGATTATGAGCTTTTCAATAGGATTATATTGCAAAAACACGATTTTTGTACTTTTTACTCGGTTAAAATTCTATCGGGTCCATTGTTCGGCCCATTTAGACTCGCTCGTCCGAAACCTCTACAAAAGGGTTGCAAAATATGTTTTAATCCAAATTTAGGAGTTCATACAATTGATTACGAGCTTTTCAACATGATTATATTGCAAAAACTTAATTTCTGTACTTTTTACTCCGTTAAAATTCTAACGGGTCTATTGTTCGGCCCATTTAGACCCGATCGTCCGAAACCTCTACAAAAAGGGCTGCAAAATAAGTTTTAATCCAAATTCAGGAGTTCATATAATTGATTACGAGCTTTTCAACACGATTATATTGCAAAAACTCGATTACTGTACTTTTTACTCAGTTAAAATTCAACCGGGTCCATTGTTCGGCCCATTTAGACCCGCCCATCCGAAACCTCTACAAAAGGGTTGCAAAATAAGTTTTAATCCAAATTTAGGAGTTCGTACAATTGATTACGAGCCTTTCAACATGATTATAATGCAAAAACTCTATTTCTGTACTTTTTATTTAGTTAAAATTCTAACGGGTCCTATGTTCGGCCCATTTAGACCCGCTCGTTCGAAACCTTTACAAAAAAGATCGCAAAATAAGTTAGAATCAAATTTTAGGAGTTCATATAATTTATTAAGAGCTTTTCAAAACTATTATATTGCAAAAACTCGATTACTGTACTTTTTACTCAGTTAAAATTCTAACGGGTCCATTGTTCGGCCTATTTAGACCCACTCGTCCGAAACCTCTACAAAAGGGTTGCAAAATAAGTTTTAATCCAAATTTAGGAGTTCATAAAAGTAATTACGAGCTTTTCAACAAGATTATATTGCTAAAACTCGATATCTTTACTTTTTACTCAGTTAAAATTCTAACGGGTCCATTGTTCGGCCCATTTAGACCCGCTCGTCCGAAATTTTTACGAAAAAGATCGCAAAATAAGTTAGAATCAAATTTTAGGAGTTCATATAATTGATTACGAGCTTTTCAACACGATTATATTGCAAAAACTCGATTTCTGTACTTTTTACTCAGTTAAAATTTTAACGGGTCCATTGTTCTGCCCATTGAGACACGCTCGTCCGAAACCTTTACAAAAAAGACCGCAAAATAAGTTAGAATCAAATTTTATGAGTTCATATAATTGATTAAGAGCTTTTCAACACGATTATATTGCAAAAACTCGATTTCTGTACTTTTTACTCACTTTAAGTTCTAACGGGTCCATTGTTCGGCCCATATAGACCCGCTCGTTCGAATCCTCTACGAAAGGGTTGCCAAATAAGTTTTAATCCAAATTTAGGAGTTCATACAATTGATTACGATCTTTTCAACACGATTATATTGCAAAACCTCGATTTCTGTACTTTTTACTCCGTTAAAATTCTAACGAGTCCATTGTTCGGCCCATTTAGACCCGCTCGTCCGAAACTTCCACAAAAGGGTTGCAAAATAAGTTTTAATCCAAATTTAGGAGTTCATACAATTGATTACAAGCTTTTCAACACGATTATATTGCAAAACCTCGATTTCTGTACTTTTTACTCCGTTAAAATTCTAACGGGTCCATTGTTCGGCCCATTTAGACCTGCTCGTCCGAAACTTCTACAAAAGGGTTGCAAAATAAGTTTTAATCCAAATTTAGGAGTTCATACAATTGATTACGAGCTTTTCAACACGATTATATTGCAAAAACTCGATTTATGTACTTTTTACTCCGTTAAAATTCTAACGGGTCCATTGTTCTGCCCATTTAGACCCGATCGTCCGAAGCCTCTACAAAAGGGCTGCAAAATAAGTTTTAATCCAAATTTAGGAGTTCATACAATTGATTACGAGCTTTTCAACACGATTATATTTCAAAAACACGATTTCTATACTTTTTACTCGATTAAAATTCTAACGGGTCCATTGTTCGGCCCATTTAGACTCGCTCGTCCGAAACCTCTACAAAAGGGTTGCAAAATAAGTTTTAATCCAAATTTAGGAGTTCATACAATTGATTATGAACTTTTCAACAGGACTATATTGCAAAAACACGATTTCTGTACTTTTTACTCGGTTAAAATTCTATCGGGTCCATTGTTCGGCCCATTTAGACCCGCTCGTCCGAAACCTCTATAAAAGGGTTGCAAAATATATTTTAATCCAAATTTTGGAGTTGATATAATTGATTAAGAGCTTTTCAACATGATTATAGTATAAAAACTCGATATCTGTACTTTTTACTCCGTTAAAATTCTAACGGGTCCATTGTTCGGCCCATTTAGACCCGATCATCGGAAACCTCTACCAAAAGGGCTGCAAAATAAGTTTTCATCCAAATTCAGGAGTTCATATAATTGATTACGAGCTTTTCAACATGATTATATTGCAAAAACTCGATTACTGTACTTTTTACTCAGTTAAAATTCAACCGGGTCCATTGTTCGGCCCATTTAGACCCGCTCGTCCGAAACCTCTACAAAAGGGTTGCAAAATAAGTTTTAATCCAAATTTAGGAGTTCATACAATTGATTACGAGCTTTTCAACACGATTATATTGTAAAAACTCGATTTCTATACTTTTTACTAAGTTAAAATTCTAACGGGTCCTATGTTCGGCCGATTTAGACCCGCTCGTTCGAAACCTTTACAAAAAAAGATAGCAAAAGAAGTTAGAATCAAATTTTAGGAGTTCATATAATTTATTAAGAGCTCTTCAACACTATTATATTGCAAAAACTCGATTACTGTACTTTTTACACAGTTAAAATTCTAACGGGTCCATTGTTCGGCCCATTTAGACCCGCTCGTCCAAAATCTCTACAAAAGGGTTGCAAAATAAGTTTTAATCAAAATTTAGGAGTTCATACAATTGATTATGAGCTTTTCAACACGATTGTATTGCAAAAACTTGATTTCTGTACTTTTTACTCCGTTAAAATTCTAATGGGTCCTACGTTCGGCCCATTTAGACCCGCTCGTTCGAAACATTTACAAAAAAAGATCGCAAAATAAGTTAGAATGAAATTTTAGGAGTTCTTATAATTTATTAAGAGCTTTTCAACACTATTATATTGCAAAAACTCGATTACTGTACTTTTTACTCAGTTAAAAAAATAACGGATCCATTGTTCGGCCCATTTAGACCCGCTCATCCGAAACCTCTACAAAAGGGTTGCAAAATAAGTTTTAATCCAAATTTAGGAGTTCATACATTTGATTACGAGCTTTTCAACACGATTATATTGCAAAAACTCAATTTTTGTACTTTTTACTCTGTTAAAATTCTAACGGGTCCATTGTTCGGCCCATTTAGACTCGCTCGTCCGAAACATCTACAAAAGGGTTGCAAAATAAGTTTTAATCCAAATTTAAGAGTTCATACAATTGATTACGAGCTTTTCAACACGATTATATTGCAAAAACATGATTTTTGTACTTTTTACTCAGTTAAAATTCTAACGGGTCCATTGTTCGGCCCATTTAGACTCGCTCGTCCGAAACCTCTACAAAAGGGTTTGAAAAATAAGTTTTAATTCAAATTTAGGAGTTCATACAATTGATTACGAGCTTTTCAACACAATTATATTGCAAAAACTCGATTTCTGTACTTTTTACTCCGTTAAAATTCTAACAGGTCCATTGTTCGGCCCATTTAGACCCGATCGTCGGAAACCTCTACAAAAAGGGCTACAAAAAAAAGTTTTAATCCAAATTCAGGAGTTCATATAATTGATTACGAGCTTTTCAACTCGATTTTATTGCAAAAACTAGATTACTGTACTTTTTACTCAGTTAAAATTCAACCGGGTCCATTGTTCGGCCCATTTAGACCCGCCCGTCCGAAACCTCTACAAAAGGGTTGCAAAATTAGTTTTAATCCAAATTTAGGAGTTCGTGCAATTGATTACGAGCTTTTCAACACGATTATAATGCAAAAACTCTAGTTCTGTACTTTTTACTTAATTAAAATTCTAACGGGTCCTATGTTCGGCCCATTTAGACACGCTCGTTCGAACCCATTACAAGAAAGACCGCAAAATAAGTTAGAATCAAATTTTAGGAGTTCATATAATTGATTAAGAGCTTTTCAACACGATTATATTGCAATAACTCGATTTCTGTACTTTTTACACAGTTAAAGTTCTAACGGGTCCATTATTCAGCCCATTTAGACTCGCTCGTCCGAAACCTCTACAAAAGGGTTGCCAAATAAGTTTTAATTCAAATTTAGGATTTCATACAGTTGATTACGAGCTTTTCAACACGGTTATATTGCAAAAACTCGATTTATGTACTTTTTACTCCGTTAAAATTCTAACAGGTCAATTGTTCAGCCCATTTAGACCCGATCGTCGGAAACCTCTACAAAAAGGGCTACAAAATAAGTTTTAATCCAAATTCAGGAGTTCATATAATTGATTACGAGCTTTTCAAAAGATTATATTGCAAAAACTCGATTATTGTACTTTTTACTCAGTTAAAATTCAACCGGGTCCATTGTTCGGCCCATTTAGACCCGCCCGTCCGAAACCTCTACAAAAGGGTTGCAAAATAAGTTTTAATCAAAATTTAGGAGTTCGTGCAATTGATAACGAGCTTTTCAACACGATTATAATGCAAAAACTCTATTTCTGTACTTTTTACTTAGTTAAAATTCTAACGTGTCCTATGTTCGGCCCATTTAGACACGCTCGTCCGAAACCTTTACAAGAAAGACCGTAAAATATGTTAGAATCAAATTTTAGGAGTTCATATAATTGATTAAGAGCTTTTCAACACGATTATATTGCAAAAACTCGATTTACGTACTTTTTACACAGTTAAAGTTCTAACAGGTCCATTGTTCAGCCCATTTAGACCCGCTCGTTCGAAACATTTACAAAAAAGATCGCAAAATAAGTTAGAATGAAATTTTAGTAGTTCATATAATTTATTAAGAGCTTTTCAACACTATTATATTGCAAAAACTCGATTAATGTACTTTTTACTCAGTTAAAAAAATAACGGGTCCATTGTTCGGCCCACTTAGACCCGCTCATCCAAAACCTCTACAAAAGGGTTGCAAAATAAGTTTTAATCCAAATTTAGGAGTTCATACAATTGATTACGAGCTTTTCAACATAATTATATTGCAAAAACTCAATTTCTGTACTTTTTACTCAGTTAAAATTCTAACGGGTCCATTGTTCGGCCCATTTAGACTCGCTCGTCCGAAACCTCTACAAAAGGGTTGCAAAATAAGTTTTAATTCAAATTTAGGAGTTCGTACAATTGATTACGAGCTTTTCAACACGATTATATTGCAAAAACTCGATTTCTGTACTTTTTACTCCGTTAAAATTCTAACAGGTCCATTGTTCGGCCCATATAGACCCGATCGTCGGAAACCTCTACAAAAAGGGCTACAAAATAAGTTTTAATCCAAATTCAGGAGTTCATATAATTGATTACGAGCTTTTCAAAAGACTATATTGCAAAAACTCGATTATTGTACTTTTTACTCAGTTAAAATTCAACCGGGTCCATTGTTCAGCCCATTTAGACCCGCCCGTCCGAAACCTTTACAAAAGGGTTGCAAAATAAGTTTTAATCAAAATTTAGGAGTTCGTGCAATTGATTACGAGCTTTTCAACACGATTATAATGCAAAAACTCTATTTCTGTACTTTTTACTTAGTTAAAATTCTAACGAGTCCTATTTTCGGTCCATTTAGACACGCTCATCCGAAACCTTTACAAGAAAGACCGCAAAATAAGTTAGAATCAAATTTTAGGAGATCATATAATTGATTAAGAGCTTTTCAACATGATTATATTGCAAAAATTCGATTTCTGTACTTTTTACACAGTTAAAGTTCTAACGGGTCCATTGTTCAGCCCATTTAGACTCGCTCGTTCGAAACATTTACAAAAAAAGATCGCAAAATAAGTTAGAATCAAATTTTAGGAGTTCATATAATTTATTAAGAGCTTTTCAACACTATTATATTGCAAAAACTCGATTACTATACTTTTTACTCAGTTAAAAAAATAACGGGTCCATTGTTCGGCCCATTTAGACCCGCTCGTCCGAAACCTCTACAAAAGGGTTGCAAAATAAGTTTTAATCCAAATTTAGGAGTTCATACAATTGATTACGAGCTTTTCAACACGATTATATTGCAAAACTCAATTTCTGTACTTTTTACTCGGTTAAAATTCTAACGGGTCCATTGTTCGGCCCATTTAGACTCGCTCGTCCGAAATATATACCAAAGGGTTGCAAAATAAGTTTTAATCCAAATTTAGGAGTTCATACAATTGATTACGAGCTTTTCAACACAATTATATTGCAAAAACATGATTTTTGTACTTTTTACTCAGTTAAAATTCTAACGGGTCCATTGTTCGGCCCATTTAGACTCGCTCGTCCGAAACCTCTACAAAAAGGTTGCAAAATAAGTTTTAATTCAAATTTAGGAGTTCATACAATTGATTACGATCTTTTCAACACGATTATATTGCAAAAACTCGATTTTTGTACTTTTTACTCAGTTAAAATTCTAACGGGTCCATTGTTCGGCCCATTTAGACTCGCTCGTCCGAAACCTCTACAAAAGGGTTGCAAAATAAGTTTTAATTCAAATTCAGGAGTTCATATAATTGATTACGAGCTTTTCAACAAGATTATATTGCAAAAACTCGATTACTGTACTTTTTACTCAGTTAAAATTCAACCGGGTCCAATGTTCGGCCCATTTAGACCCGCCCGTCCGAAACCTCTACAAAAGGGTTGTAAAATAAGTTTTAATCCAAATTTAGGAGTTCGTGCAATTGATTACGAGCTTTTCAACACGATTATAATGCAAAAACTCTAGTTCTGTACTTTTTACTTAATTAAAATTCTAACGGGTCCTATGTTCGGCCCATTTAGACACGCTCGTTCGAACCCATTACAAGAAAGACCGCAAAATAAGTTAGAATCAAATTTTAGGAGTTCATATAATTGATTAAGAGCTTTTCAACACGATTATATTGCAATAACTCGATTTCTGTACTTTTTACACAGTTAAAGTTCTAACGGGTCCATTATTCAGCCCATTTAGACTCGCTCGTCCGAAACCTCTACAAAAGGGTTGCCAAATAAGTTTTAATTCAAATTTAGGATTTCATACAGTTGATTACGAGCTTTTCAACACGGTTATATTGCAAAAACTCGATTTATGTACTTTTTACTCCGTTAAATTTCTAACAGGTCAATTGTTCAGCCCATTTAGACCCGATCGTCGGAAACCTCTACAAAAAGGGCTACAAAATAAGTTTTAATCCAAATTCAGGAGTTCATATAATTGATTACGAGCTTTTCAAAAGATTATATTGCAAAAACTCGATTATTGTACTTTTTACTCAGTTAAAATTCAACCGGGTCCATTGTTCGGCCCATTTAGACCCGCCCGTCCGAAACCTCTACAAAAGGGTTGCAAAATAAGTTTTAATCAAAATTTAGGAGTTCGTGCAATTGATAACGAGCTTTTCAACACGATTATAATGCAAAAACTCTATTTCTGTACTTTTTACTTAGTTAAAATTCTAACGTGTCCTATGTTCGGCCCATTTAGACACGCTCGTCCGAAACCTTTACAAGAAAGACCGTAAAATATGTTAGAATCAAATTTTAGGAGTTCATATAATTGATTAAGAGCTTTTCAACACGATTATATTGCAAAAACTCGATTTACGTACTTTTTACACAGTTAAAGTTCTAACAGGTCCATTGTTCAGCCCATTTAGACCCGCTCGTTCGAAACATTTACAAAAAAGATCGCAAAATAAGTTAGAATGAAATTTTAGTAGTTCATATAATTTATTAAGAGCTTTTCAACACTATTATATTGCAAAAACTCGATTAATGTACTTTTTACTCAGTTAAAAAAATAACGGGTCCATTGTTCGGCCCACTTAGACCCGCTCATCCAAAACCTCTACAAAAGGGTTGCAAAATAAGTTTTAATCCAAATTTAGGAGTTCATACAATTGATTACGAGCTTTTCAACATAATTATATTGCAAAAACTCAATTTCTGTACTTTTTACTCAGTTAAAATTCTAACGGGTCCATTGTTCGGCCCATTTAGACTCGCTCGTCCGAAACCTCTACAAAAGGGTTGCAAAATAAGTTTTAATTCAAATTTAGGAGTTCGTACAATTGATTACGAGCTTTTCAACACGATTATATTGCAAAAACTCGATTTCTGTACTTTTTACTCTGTTAAAATTCTAACAGGTCCATTGTTCGGCCCATATAGACCCGATCGTCGGAAACCTCTACAAAAAGGGCTACAAAATAAGTTTTAATCCAAATTCAGGAGTTCATATAATTGATTACGAGCTTTTCAAAAGACTATATTGCAAAAACTCGATTATTGTACTTTTTACTCAGTTAAAATTCAACCGGGTCCATTGTTCAGCCCATTTAGACCCGCCCGTCCGAAACCTCTACAAAAGGGTTGCAAAATAAGTTTTAATCAAAATTTAGGAGTTCGTGCAATTGATTACGAGCTTTTCAACACGATTATAATGCAAAAACTCTATTTCTATACTTTTTACTTAGTTAAAATTCTAACGAGTCCTATTTTCGGTCCATTTAGACACGCTCATCCGAAACCTTTACAAGAAAGACCGCAAAATAAGTTAGAATCAAATTTTAGGAGATCATATAATTGATTAAGAGCTTTTCAACATGATTATATTGCAAAAATTCGATTTCTGTACTTTTTACACAGTTAAAGTTCTAACGGGTCCATTGTTCAGCCCATTTAGACTCGCTCGTTCGAAACATTTACAAAAAAAGATCGCAAAATAAGTTAGAATCAAATTTTAGGAGTTCATATAATTTATTAAGAGCTTTTCAACACTATTATATTGCAAAAACTCGATTACTATACTTTTTACTCAGTTAAAAAAATAACGGGTCCATTGTTCGGCCCATTTAGACCCGCTCGTCCGAAACCTCTACAAAAGGGTTGCAAAATAAGTTTTAATCCAAATTTAGGAGTTCATACAATTGATTACGAGCTTTTCAACACGATTATATTGCAAAACTCAATTTCTGTACTTTTTACTCGGTTAAAATTCTAACGGGTCCATTGTTCGGCCCATTTAGACTCGCTCGTCCGAAATATATACCAAAGGGTTGCAAAATAAGTTTTAATCCAAATTTAGGAGTTCATACAATTGATTACGAGCTTTTCAACACAATTATATTGCAAAAACATGATTTTTGTACTTTTTACTCAGTTAAAATTCTAACGGGTCCATTGTTCGGCCCATTTAGACTCGCTCGTCCGAAACCTCTACAAAAGGGTTGCAAAATAAGTTTTAATTCAAATTTAGGAGTTCATACAATTGATTACGATCTTTTCAACACGATTATATTGCAAAAACTCGATTTTTGTACTTTTTACTCAGTTAAAATTCTAACGGGTCCATTGTTCGGCCCATTTAGACTCGCTCGTCCGAAACCTCTACAAAAGGGTTGCAAAATAAGTTTTAATTCAAATTCAGGAGTTCATATAATTGATTACGAGCTTTTCAACAAGATTATATTGCAAAAACTCGATTACTGTACTTTTTACTCAGTTAAAATTCAACCGGGTCCAATGTTCGGCCCATTTAGACCCGCCCGTCCGAAACCTCTACAAAAGGGTTGTAAAATAAGTTTTAATCCAAATTTAGGAGTTCGTGCAATTGATTACGAGCTTTTCAACGCGATTGTAATGCAAAAACACTATTTCTGTACTTTTTACTTAGTTAAAATTCTAACGGGTCCTATGTTCGACCCATTTAGACACGCTCGTCCAAAACCTTTACAAGAAGGACCGCAAAATAAGTTAGAATCAAATTTTAGCAGTTCATATAATTGATTAAGAGCTTTTCAACACGATTATATTACAAAAACTCGATTTCTGTACTTTTTACACAGTTAAAGTTCTAACGGGTCCATTGTTCAGCCCATTTAGACCCGCTCGTCCGAAACCTCTACAAAAGGGTTGCCAAATAAGTTTTAATTCAAATTTAGGTGTTCATAGAATTGATTACGAGCTTTTCAACACGATTATATTGCAAAAACTCGATTTTTGTACTTTTTACTCCGTTAAAATTCTAACAGGTCCATTGTTCGGCCTATTTAGACCCGATCGTTGGAAACCTTTACAAAAAGGGCTACAAAATAAGTTTTAATCCAAATTCAGGAGTTCATATAATTGATTACGAGCCTTTCAACTAGATTAAATTGCAAAAACTCGATTATTGTACTTTTTACTCAGTTAAAATTCAACCGGGTCCATTGTTCGGCCCATTTAGACCCGCCCGTCCGAAACCTCTACAAAAGGGTTGCAAAATAAGTTTTAATCCAAATTTAGGAGTTCGTGCAATTAATTACGATCTTTTCAACACGATTATAATGCAAAAACTCTATTTATGTACTTTTTACTTAGTTAAAATTCTAACGGGTCCTATGTTCGGCCCATTTAGACCAGCTCGTCCGAAACCTTTACAAAAAAGATCGCAAAATAAGTTAGAATCAAATTTTAGGAGTTCATATAATTGATTAAGAGCTTTTTAACACGATTATAATGCAAAAACTCAATTACTGTACTTTTTACTCTGTTAAAATTCTAACGGGTCCATTGTTCGGCCCATTTAGACTCGCTCGTCCGAAACCTCTACAAAAGGGTTGTAAAATAAGTTTTAATCCAAATTTAGGAGTTCATACAGTTGATTACGCGCTTTTAAACTTGATTATATTGGAAAAACTCAATTTTTGTACTTTTTACTCAGTTAAAATTCTAACGGGTCCATTGTTCGGCCCATTTAGACACGCTCGTCTGAAACTTTTACAAAAAAGACCGTAAAATAAGTTAGAATCAAATTTTAGGAGTTCATATAATTGATTAAGCGCTTTTCAACATGATTATATTTCAAGAACTCGATTACTGTACTTTTTACTCAGTTAAGATTCTAACGGGTCTATTGTCCCGCCCATTTAGACCCGCTCGTTCGAAACCTTTAGAAAAGGGTTGCAAAATAAGTTTTAATCCAAATTTAGGAGTTCATACAATTGATTACGAGCTTTTCAACACGATTATATTGCAAAAACTCGATTTCTGTACTTTTTACTCGGTTAAGATTCTAACGGGTCCTATGTTAGGCCCATTTAGACCCGCTCGTTCGAAACCTTTACAAAAAAAGATGCAAAATAAGTTAGAATCAAATTTTAGGAGTTCATATAATTTATTAAGATCTTTTCAACACTATTATATTGCAAAAACTCGATTACTGTACTTTTTACTCAGTTAAAAAAATAACGGGTTCATTATTCGGCCTATTTAGACCCGCTCGTCCGAAACCTCTACAAAAGGGTTGCAATATAAGTTTTAATCCAAATTTAGGAGTTCATACAATTGATTACGAGCTTTTAAACACGATTATATTGCAAAAATTCAATTTCTGTACTTTTTACTCGTTTAAAATTCTAACGGGTCCATTGTTCGGCCCATTTAGACTCGCTCGTCCGAAACCTCTACAAAAGGGTTGCAAAATAAATTTTAATCCAAATTTAGGAGTTCATACAATTGATTATGAGCTTTTCAACACGATTATATTGCAAAAACACGATTTCTGTACTTTTTACTTAGTTAAAATTCTAACGGGTCCATTGTTCGGCCCATTTAGACACGCTCGTCCGAAACCTTTACAAGAAAGACCGCAAAATAAGTTAGAATCAAATTTTAGGAGTTCATATAATTGATTATGAGCTTTTCAACACGATTATATTGCAAAAACTCGATTTCTATACTTTTTACTCAGTTAAAGTTCTAACGGGTCCATTGTTCGGCCCATTTAGACCCGCTCATCCGAAATCTCTACAAAAGGGTTGCCAAATAAGTTTTAATCCAAATTTAGGAGTTCATACAATTGATTACGAGCTTTTCAACACGATTATATTGCAAAAACTCGATTTTTGTACTTTTTACTCCGTTAAAGTTCTAACAAGACCTTTGTTCGGCCCATTTAGACCCGCTCGTCCGAAACCTCTACAAAAAGGCTACGAAATAAGTTTTAATCCAAATTTTGGAGTTCATACAATTGATTACGAGCGTTTCAACACGATTATATTGCAAAAACTTGATTTCTATATTTTTTTACTCAGATAAAATTCTAACGGGTCCATTGTTCGGCCCATTTGGACCCGCTCATCCGAAACCTCTACAAAAAAGACCGCAAAACAAGTTAGAATCAAAATTTAGGTGTTCATATAATTCATTACGAGCTATTCAACACGATTATATTGCAAAAACTTGATTTCTGTACTTTTTACTTAGTTAAAATTCTAACATGTCCATTGTTTGGCCCATTTAGACCCGCTCGTCCTAAACCTCTACAAAAGGGTTGCAAAATAAGTTTTAATCCAAATTTAGGAGTTCATCCAATTGATTACTAGCGTTTCAACGCGATTATATTGCAAAAACTCAATTTCCATACTTCTTACTCAGATAAAATTCTAAAGGGTCCAGTGTTCGGTCTATTTAGACCCGCTCATCCGAAACATCTACAAAATAGATCGTAAAACAGTTAGAATCAAATTTTAGGAGTTCAAATAATTGATTACGAGCTTTTCAACACGATTATATTACAAAAACATGATTTTTGTACTTTTTGCTCAGTTAAAATTCAAACGGGTCCATTGTTCGACACATTTAGATACGTTCGTTCGAAACCTCTACAAAAGGGTTGCAAAATAAGTTTTAAACCAAATTTAGGAGTTCATACAATTGATTACGAGCTTTTCAACACAATTATATTGCAAAAACACAATTTTTGTGCTTTTTACTCAGTTAAAATTCTAACGGGTCCTATGTTCGGCCCATTTAGACCCGCTCGTCCGAAACCATTTCAAAAAAGAACGCAAAATAAGTTAGAATCAAAACTTAGGAGTTCATATAATTTATTAAGAGCTTTTCAACACTATTATATTGCAAAAACTTGATTAATGTACTTTTTACTCAGTATTGTTCGGCCTATTTAAACCCGCTCGTCCGAAACCTCTACAAAAGGGTTTCAAAACAAGTTTTGATCCAAATATAGGAGTTCATACAATTGATTACGAGCTTTTCAACACGATTATATTTCAAAAATTCGACTTTTGTACTTTTTACTCAGTTAAAATTCTTACGGGTCCATTGTTCGGCCAATTTAGACCCGCTCGTCCGAAACCTCTACAAATAAGACCGCAAAATAATTTAGAATCAAATTTTAGGAGTTCATATAATTGATTACGAGCTTCTCAACACGATTATATTACAAAAACTCGATTAATGTACTTTTTACTCAGTTAAAATTCTAACTAGTCCATTGTTCGGCCCATTTAGACCCGCTCGTCCGAAACCTCTACAAAAGGGTTGCAAAATAAGTTTTAATCCAAATTTAGGAGTTCATACAATTGATTACGAGCTTTTCAACACAATTATATTTCAAAAACTCGATTTTTGTGGTTTTTACTCCGTTAAAAATCTAACGGGTCCATTGTACGGCCCATTTAGACCCGCTCATCCGAAACCTCTACAAAATGGTTGCAAAATAAGTTTTAATCAAAATTTAGGAGTTCATACAATTGATTACGAGCTTTTCAACAAGATTATATTGCGAAAACTCGATTTATGTACTTTTTACTTAGTTAAAATTCTAACGGGTCCATCGTTCGGCCCATTTAGACCCGCTCGTCCGAAACCTTTACAAAAAAGATCGCAAAATAATTTAGAATCAAATTTTAGGAGTTCATATAATTGATTAAGATATTTTCAACACGATTATATTACAAAAACTCGATTTCTGGAATTTTTACTCCTTTAAAATTCTAACAGGTCCTTTGTTCGGCCCATTTAGACCCACTCGTCCGAAACCTCTACAAAAATGGCTGCAAAAAAAGTTTTAATCCAAATTTAGGAGTTCATACAATTGGTTACGAGCTTTTCAACACGATTATATTGCAAAAACTCGATTTTTGTACTTTTTACTCCGTTAAAGTTCTAACAAGACCTTTGTTCGGCCCATTTAGACCCGCTCGTCCGAAACCTCTACAAAAAGGCTACGAAATAAGTTTTAATCCAAATTTTGGAGTTCATACAATTGATTACGAGCGTTTCAACACGATTATATTGCAAAAACTTGATTTCTATATTTTTTACTTAGATAAAATTCTAACGGGTTCATTGTTCGGCCCATTTAGACCCGCTCATCCGAAACCTCTACAAAAAAGACCGCAAAACAAGTTAGAATCAAAATTTAGGTGTTCATATAATTCATTACGAGCTTTTCAACACGATTATATTGCAAAAACTTGATTTCTGTACTTTTTACTCAGTTAAAATTCTAACAGGTCCATTGTTTGGCCCATTTAGACCCGCTCGTCCTAAACTTCTACAAAAGGGTTGCAAAATAAGTTTTAATATAAATTTAGGACTTCATCCAATTGATTACTAGCGTTTCAACGCGATTATATTGCAAAAACTCAATTTCCATACTTCTTACTCAGATAAAATTCTAACGAGTCCAGTGTTCGGTCTATTTAGACCCGCTCGTCCGAAACATCTACAAAATAGATCGCAAAACAGTTAGAATCAAATTTTAGGAGTTCATATAATTGATTACGAGCTTTTCAACACGATTATATTACAAAAACTTGATTTTTGTACTTTTTGCTCAGTTAAAATTCAAACGGGTCCATTGTTCGACACATTTAGATACGTTCGTCCGAAACCACTACAAAGGGGTTGCAAAATAAGTTTTAAACCAAATTTAGGAGTTCATACAATTGATTACGAGCTTTTCAACACAATTATATTGCAAAAACACAATTTTTGTGCTTTTTACTCAGTTAAAATTCTAACGGGTCCTATGTTCGGCCCATTTAGACCCGCTCGTCCGAAACCATTTCAAAAAAGAACGCAAAATAAGTTAGAATCAAATTTTAGGAGTTCATATAATTTATTAAGAGCTTTTCAACACTATTATATTGCAAAAACTCGATTAATGTACTTTTTACTCGGTATTGTTCGGCCTATTTAAACCCGCTCGCCCGAAACCTCTACAAAAGGTTTTCAAAATAAGTTTTGATCCAAATATAGGAGTTCATACAATTGATTACGAGCTTTTCAACACGATTATATTTCAAAAATTCGACTTTTGTACTTTTTACTCACTTAAAATTCTTACGGGTCCATTGTTCAGCCCATTTAGACCCGCTCGTCCGAAACCTCGACAAATAAGACAGCAAAATAATTTAGAATCAAATTTTAGGAGTTCATATAATTGATTACGAGCTTTTCAACACGATTATATTACAAAAACTCGATTAATGTACTTTTTACTCATTTAAAATTCTAACTAGTCCATTGTTCGGCCCATTTAGACCCGCTCGTCCGAAACCTCTACAAAAGGGTTGCAAAATAAGTTTTAATCCAAATTTAGGAGTTCATACAATTGATTACGAGCTTTTCAACATAATTATATTTCAAAAACTTGATTTTTGTGGTTTTTACTCAGTTAAAATTCTAACGGGTCCATTGTTCGGCCCATTTAGACCCGCTCATCCGAAACCTCTACAAAATGGTTGCAAAATAAGTTTTAATCAAAATTTAGGAGTTCATACAATTGATTACGAGCTTTTCAACACGATTATATTGCGAAAACTCGATTTATGTACTTTTTACTTAGTTAAAATTCTAAAGGGTCCATCGTTCGGCCTATTTAGACCCACTCGTCCGAAATCTTTACAAAAAAGATCGCAAAATAATTTAGAATCAAATTTTAGGAGTTCATATAATTGATTAAGATATTTTCAACACAATTATATTACAAAAACTCGATTTCTGGAATTTTTACTCCTTTAAAATTCTAACAGGTCCTTTGTTCGGCCCATTTAGACCCGCTCGTCCGAAACCTCTACAAAAATGGCTGCAAAAAAAGTTTTAATCCAAATTTAGGAGTTCATACAATTGGTTACGAGCTTTTCAACACGATTATATTGCAAAAACTCTATTTTTGTACTTTTTACTCCGTTAAAGTTCTAACAAGACCTTTGTTCGGCCCATTTAGACCCGCTCGTCCGAAACCTCTACAAAAAGGTTACGAAATAAGTTTTAATCCAAAATTTGGAGTTCATACAATTGATTACGAGCGTTTCAACACGATTATATTGCAAAAACTTGATTTCTATATTTTTTACTCAGATAAAATTCTAACGGGTCCATTGTTCGGCCCATTTAGACCCGCTCATCCGAAACCTCTACAAAAAAGACCGCAAAACAAGTTAGAATCAAAATTTAGGTGTTCATATAATTCATTACGAGCTTTTCAACACGATTATATTGCAAAAACTTGATTTCTATACTTTTTACTCAGTTAAAATTCTAACAGGTCCATTGTTTGGCCCATTTAGACCCGCTCGTCCTAAACTTCTACAAAAGGGTTGCAAAATAAGTTTTAATCCAAATTTAGGAGTTCATCCAATTGATTACTAGCGTTTCAACGCGATTATATTGCAAAAACTCAATTTCTATACTTCTTACTCAGATAAAATTCTAAAGGGTCCAGTGTTCGGTCTATTTAGACCCGCTCGTCCGAAACATCTACAAAATAGATCGTAAAAGAGTTAGAATCAAATTTTAGGAGTTCATATAATTGATTAAGATATTTTCAACACAATTATATTACAAAAACTCGATTTTTGTACTTTTTGCTCAGTTAAAATTCAAACAGGTCCTTTGTTCGGCCCATTTAGACCCGCTCGTCCGAAACCTCTACAAAAATGGCTGCAAAAAAAGTTTTAATCCAAATTTAGGAGTTCATACAATTGGTTACGAGCTTTTCAACACGATTATATTGCAAAAACTCGATTTTTGTACTTTTTACTCCGTTAAAGTTCTAACAAGACCTTTGTTCGGCCCATTTAGACCCGCTCGTCCGAAACCTCTACAAAAAGGCTACGAAATAAGTTTTAATCCAAATTTTGGAGTTCATACAATTGATTACGAGCGTTTCAACACGATTATATTGCAAAAACTTGATTTCTATATTTTTTACTCAGATAAAATTCTAACGGGTCCATTGTTCGGCCCATTTAGACCCGCTCATCCGAAACCTCTACAAAAAAGACCGCAAAACAAGTTAGAATCAAAATTTAGGTGTTCATATAATTCATTATGAGCTTTTCAACACGATTATATTGCAAAAACTTGATTTCTATACTTTTTACTCAGTTAAAATTCTAACAGGTCCATTGTTTGGCCCATTTAGACGCGCTTGTCCTAAACTTCTACAAAAGGGTTGCAAAATAAGTTTTAATCCAAATTTAGGAGTTCATCCAATTGATTACTAGCGTTTCAACGCGATTATATTGCAAAAACTCAATTTCTATACTTCTTACTCAGATAAAATTCTAAAGGGTCCAGTGTTCGGTCTATTTAGACCCGCTCGTCCGAAACATCTACAAAATAGATCGTAAAAGAGTTAGAATCAAATTTTAGGAGTTCATATAATTGATTACGAGCTTTTCAACACGATTATATTACAAAAACTTGATTTTTGTACTTTTTGCTCAGTTAAAATTCAAACGGGTCCATTGTTCGACACATTTAGATACGTTCGTTCGAAACCTCTACAAAGGGGTTGCAAAATAAGTTTTAAACCAAATTTAGGAGTTCATACAATTGATTACGAGCTTTTCAACACAATTATATTGCACAAACACAATTTTTGTGCTTTTTACTCAGTTAAAATTCTAATGGGTCCTATGTTCGGCCCATTTAGACCCCCTCGTCCGAAACCATTTCAAAAAAGAACGCAAAATAAGTTAGAATCAAATTTTAGGAGTTCATATAATTTATTAAGAGCTTTTCAACACTATTATATTGCAAAAACTCGATTAATGTACTTTTTACTCAGTATTGTTCGGCCTATTTAAACCCGCTCGTCCGAAACCTCTACAAAAGAGTTTCAAAATAAGTTTTGATCCAAATATAGGAGTTCATACAATTGATTACGAGCTTTTCAACACGATTATATTTCAAAAATTCGACTTTTGTACTTTTTACTCAGTTAAAATTCTTACGGGTCCATTGTTCGGCCCATTTAGACCCGCTCGTCCGAAACCTCAACAAATAAGACCGCAAAATAATTTAGAATCAAATTTTAGGAGTTCATATAATTGATTACGAGCTTTTCAACACGATTATATTACAAAAACTCGATTAATGTACTTTTTACTCAGTTAAAATTCTAACTAGTCCATTGTTCGGCCCATTTAGACCCGCTCGTCCGAAACCTCTACAAAAGGGTTGCAAAATAAGTTTTAATCCAAATTTAAGAGTTCATACAATTGATTACGAGCTTTTCAACACAATTATATTTCAAAAACTCGATTTTTGTGGTTTTTACTCAGTTAAAATTCTAACGGGTCCATTATTCGGCCCATTTAGACCCGCTCATCCGAAACCTCTACAAAATGGTTGCAAAATAAGTTTTAATCAAAATTTAGGAGTTCATACAATTTATTACGAGCTTTTCAACACGTTTATATTGCGAAAACTCGATTTATGTACTTTTTACTTAGTTAAAATTCTAACGGGTCCATCGTTCGGCCCATTTAGACCCGCTCGTCCGAAACCTTTACAAAAAAGATCGCAAAATAATTTAGAATCAAATTTTAGGAGTTCATATAATTGATTAAGATATTTTCAACACGATTATATTACAAAAACTTGATTTCTGGAATTTTTACTCCTTTAAAATGCTAACAGGTCCTTTGTTCGGCCCATTTAGACCCGCTCGTCCGAAACCTCTACAAAAATGGCTGCAAAAAAAGTTTTAATCCAAATTTAGGAGTTCATACAATTGGTTACGAGCTTTTCAACACGATTATATTGAAAAAACTAGATTTCTATACCTTTTACTCATAAAATTCTAACGGGTCCATTGTTTGGCCCATTTAGACCCGCTCGTCCGAAACCTACACAAAAGAGTTACAAAATAACTTTTTAATCCAAATATAGTAGTTCATACAATTTATTACGAGCTTTTCAACACGATTATATTTCAAAAATTCGTATTTTGCACTTTTTAGTCAGTTAAAATTCTTACGGGTCCATTGTTCGGCCCATTTAGACCCGCTCGTCCGAAACCTCAACAAATAAGACCGCAAAATAAGTTAGAATCAAAATTTAGGAGTTCATATAACTGATTACGAGCTTTTCAACACGATTATATTACAAAAACTCGATTACTGTACTTTTTACTCAGTTAAAATTCTAACGAGTCCATTGTTCGGCCCATTTAGACCCGCTCGTCCGAAACCTCTACAAAAGTGCTGCAAAATAAGTTTTAATCCAAATTTAGGAGTTCATATAATTGATTACGAGCTTTTTTTAACACGATTATATTGCAAAAACTTGATTTCTATACTTTTTACTTAGTTAAAATTCTAACGGGTCCATTGTTCGGCCCATTTAGACTCGCTCGTCCGAAACCTCTACGAAAGGGTTGCCAAATAAGTTTTAATCCAAATTTAGGAGTTCTTACAATTGATTACGAGCTTTTCAACACGATTATATTACAAAAACTCGATTAATGTACTTTTTACTCAGTTAAAATTCTAACGAGTCCATTATTCGGCCCATTTAGATCCGCTCGTCCGAAACCTCTACAAAAGGGTTGCAAAATAAGTTTTAATCCAAATTTAGGAGTTCATACAATTGATCACGAGCTTTTCAACACAATTATATTGCAAAAACGCGATTTTTGTGGTTTTTACTCAGTTAAAATTCTAACGGGTCCATTGTTCGGCCCATTTAGACCCGCTCATCCGAAACCTCTACAAAATGGTTGCAAAATAAGTTTTAATCAAAATTTAGGAGTTCATACAATTGATTACGAGATTTTCAACACGATTATATTGCGAAATTTCGATTTATGTACTTTTTACTTAGTTAAAATTCTAACGGGTCCATCGTTCGGCCCATTTAGACCCGCTCGTCCGAAACCTTTACAAAAAAGATCGCAAAATAATTTAGAATCAAATTTTAGGAGTTCATATAATTGATTAAGAGATTTTCAACATGATTATATTGCAAAAACTCGATTTCTGGATTTTTTACTCCTTTAAAATTCTAACAGGTCCTTTGTTCGGCCCATTTAGACCCGCTCGTCCGAAACCTCTACAAAAATGCCTGCAAAAAAAGTTTTACTCCAAATTTAGGAGTTCATACAATTGGTTACGAGCTTTTCAACACGATTATATTGCAAAAACTAGATTTCTATACCTTATAGTCATATAAAATTCTAACGGGTCCATTGTTTGGCCCATTTAGACCCGCTCGTCCGAAACCTATACAAAAGGGTTACAAAATAAGTTTTAATCCAAATATAGTAGTTCATACAATTGATTACGAGCTTTTCAACACGATTATATTTCAAAAATTCGATTTTTGTACTTTATACTCAGTTAAAATTCTTACGGGTCCATTGTTCGGCCCATTTAGACCCGCTCGTCCGAAACCTCTACAAATAAGACCGCAAAATAAGTTAGAATCAAATTTTAGGAGTTCATATAACTGATTACGAGCTTTTCAACACGATTATATTACAAAAACTCGATTACTGTACTTTTTACTCAGTTAAAATACTAACGAGTCCATTGTTCGGCCCATTTAGACCCGCTCGTCCGAAACCTCTACAAAAGTGTTGCAAAGTAAGTTTTAATCCAAATTTAGGAGTTCATATAATTGATTACGAGCTTTTTTTAACACGATTATATTGCAAAAACTTGATTTCTGTACTTTTTACTTAGTTAAAATTCTAACGGGTCCATTGTTCGGCCCATTTAGACTCGCTCGTCCGAAATCTCTACGAAAGGGTTGCCAAATAAGTTTTAATGCAAATTTAGGAGTTCTTACAATTGATTACGAGCTTTTCAACACGATTATATTACAAAAACTCGATTAATGTACTTTTTACTCAGTTAAAATTCTAACGAGTCCATTGTTCGTCCCATTTAGACCCGCTCGTCCGAAACCTCTACAAAAGGGTTGCAAAATAAGTTTTAATCCAAATTTAGGAGTTCATACAGTTGATTACGAGCTTTTCAACACAATTATATTGTAAAAACTCGATTTTTGTGGTTTTTATTCAGTTAAAATTCTAACGGGTCCATTGTTCGGCCCATTTAGACCCGCTCATCCGAAACCTCTACAAAATGGTTGCAAAATAAGTTTTAATCAAAATTTAGGAGTTCATACAATTGATTACGAGCTTTTCAACACGATTATATTGCGAAAACTCGATTTATGTAATTTTTACTTAGTTAAAATTCTAACGGGTCCATCGTTCGGCCCATTTAGACCCGCTCATCCGAAACCTTTACAAAAAAGTTCACAAAATAATTTAGAATCAAATTTTAGGAGTTCATATAATTGATTAAGAGATTTTCAACACGATTATATTTCAAAAACTCAATTTCTGAAATTTTTACTCCTTTAAAATTCTAACAGGTCCTTTGTTCGGCTCATTTAGACCCGCTCGTCCGAAACCTCTACAAAAATGGCTGCAAAAAAGTTTTAATCCAAATTTAGGAGTTCATACAATTGGTTACGAGCTTTTCAGCATGATTATATTGCAAAAACTAGATTTCTATACCTTTTACTCATATAAAGTTCTAACGTGTCCATTGTTTGGCCCATTTAGACTCGCTCGTCCGAAACCTATACAAAAGGGTTACAAAATAAGTTTTAATCCAAATATAGTAGTTCATACAATTGATTACGAGCTTTTCAACAAGATTATATTTCAAAAATTCGATTTTTGTACTTTTTACTCAGTTAAAATTCTTACGGGTCCATTGTTCGGCCCATTTAGACCCGCTCATCCGAAACCTCTACAAATAAGACCGCAAAATAAGTTAGAATCAAATTTTAGGAGTTCATATAACTAATTACGAGCTTTTCAACACGATTATATTACAAAAACTCGATTACTTTACTTTTTGCTCAGTTAAAATTCTAACGAGTCCATTGTTTGGCCCATTTAGACCCGCTCGTCCGAAACCTCTACAAAAGGGTTGCAAAATAAGTTTTAATCCAAATTTTAGTAGTTCATATAATTGATTACGAGCTTTTCAACACGATTATATTGCAAAAACTTGATTTATGTACTTTTTACTCTGTTAAAATTCTAACGGGTCCATTGTTCGGCCCATTTAGACATGCTCGTCCGAAACCTCTACAAAAGGGTTGCAAAATAAGTTTTAATCCAAATTTTGGAGTTCATACAATTGATTACGAGCTTTTCAACATAATTATATTGCAAAAACTAGATTTTTGTGCTTTTTAGTCAGTTAAAATTCTAACGGGTCCATTGTTCGGCCCATTTAGACCCGCTCTTCCGAAACCTCTACAAAAGGGTTGCAAAATAAGTTTTAATAAAAATTTAGGAGTTCATACAATTGTTTATGAGCTTTTCAACACGATTATATTGAAAAATCTCGATTTATGTACTTTTTACTAAGTTAAAATTCTAACGGGTCCATTGTTCGGCCCATTTAGACCCGCTCGTCCGAAACCTTTACAAAAAAGATCGCAAAATAAGTTTGAATCAAATTTTAGGAGTTCATATAATTGATAAAGAGCTTTTTAACACGATTATATTGCAAAAACTCGATTACTGTACTTTTTACTCAGTTAAAATTCTAACGAGTCCTATGTTCGGCCCATTTAGACCCGTTCGTTCGAAACCTTTACAAAAAGATCGCAAAATAAGTTAGAATCAAATTTTAGGAGTTCATATAATTTATTAAGAGCTTTTCAACACTATTATATTGCAAAAACTCGATTATTGTACTTTTTACTCAGTTAAAATTCTAACGGGTCCATTGTTCGGCCCATTTAGACCCACTCGTCCGAAACCTCTACAAAGGGTTGCAAAATAAGTTTTAATCCAAATTTAGGAGTTCATACAATTGATTACGAGCTTTTCAACATGATTATATTGCAAAAACTCGATTTTTGTGGTTTTTACTCAGTTAAAATTCTAACGGGTGCACGAACCAACTTGCCTCAGTGGTTAGGGGAACGGTTGTTGTTTCTAGAGGTCACGGGTTCGAGCACTAGCAGCTACAGTAGGGTGATTGAGCGTTCATTGTCAAATGGTAGATAGTATATTTAGAACATATACTACTTGTAATCACTTCAGCTTTCGTCAAAAAAAAATTCTAACGGGTTCAATGTTCGGCCCATTTAGACCCGCTCGTCCGAAACCTCTACAAATGGTTTGCAAAATAAGTTTTAATCCAAATTTAGGAGTTCATACAATTGATTACGAGCTTGTCAATACGATTATATTGCAAACACTCGATTTCTGTACTTTTTACTCCGTTAAAATTCTAACGGGTCCTTTGTTCGGCCCATTTAGACCCGATCATTCGAAACCTCTACAAAAAGGGCTGCAAAAAAATTTTAATCCAAATTTAGGAGTTCATACAATTTATTACGATATTCTCAACACGATTATATTGCAAAAACTCGATTTCTGTACTTTTTATTCAATTAAAATTCTAACGGGTCCTATGTTCGGCCCATTTAGACTAGCTCGTCCGAAACCTTTACAAAAAAGATCGCAAAATAAGTTAGAATCAAATTTTAGGAGTTCATATAATTGATTAAGAGCTTTTTAACACGATTATATTGCAAAAACTCGATTACTGTACTTTTTACTCAGTTAAAATTCTAACGAGTCCTATGTTCGGCCCATTTAGACCCGTTCGTTCGAAACCTTTACAAAAAGATCGCAAAATAAGTTAGAATCAAATTTTAGGAGTTCATATAATTTATTAAGAGCTTTTCAACACTATTATATTGCAAAAACTCGATTATTGTACTTTTTACTCAGTTAAAATTCTAACGGGTCCATTGTTCGGCCCATTTAGACCCACTCGTCCGAAACCTCTACAAAGGGTTGCAAAATAAGTTTTAATCCAAATTTAGGAGTTCATACAATTGATTACGAGCTTTTCAACATGATTATATTGCAAAAACTCGATTTCTGTACTTTTTACTTCGTTAAAATTCTAACGGGTCCTATAAAGGGTTGCAAAATAAGTTTTAATCCAAATTTAGGAGTTCATACAATTGATTACGAGCTTTTCAACATGATTATATTGCAAAAACTCAATTTTTGTACTTTTTACTCCGTTAAAATTCTAATAAGTCCTTTGTTCGGCCCATTTAGACCCGCTCCTCCGAAACCTCTACAAAAAAGGCTACAAATAAAGTTTTAATCCAAATTTTGGAGTTCATACAATTGATTACGAGGGTTTCAACACGATTATATTGCAAAAACTCGATTTCTGTACTTTTAACTCGATTAAAATTCTAACGGGTCCATTGTTCGGCCCATTTAGACCCGCTCGTCCAAAACCTTTACAAAAAAGACCGCAAAATAAGTTAGAATAAAATTTTAGGAGTTCATATAATTGATTACGAGCTTTTAAACACGATTATATTGCAAAAACTCGATTACAGTACTTTTTACTCAGTTAAAATTCTAACGGGTCCATTGTTCGGCCCATTTAGCCCTGCTCGTCTGAAACCTCTACAAAAGGGTTGCAAAATAAATTTTAATCCAAATTTAGTTGTTCATACAATTGATTACAAACTTTTCAACTCGATTATATTGCAAAAACTCGATTTCTGTACCTTTTGCTCAGTTAAAATTCTAACGGGTACATTGTTCGGCCCATTTAGCCCCGCTCGTCCGAAACCTTTACAAAAAATATCGCAAAATAAGTTAGAATCAAATTTGAGGAGTTCATATAGTTGATTAAGAGCTTTTCAACACGATTATACTGCAAAAAGTGGATTACTGTAATTTTTACTCAGTTAAAATTCTAACGGGTCCATTGTTCGGCCCATAAAGACCTGCTTGTCCGAAACCTCTACAAAAGAGTTGCAAAATAAGTTTTAATCCAAATTTAGGAGTTCATACAATTGATTACAAGCTTTTCAACACGATTATATTGCAAAAACGCGATTTGTGTACTTTTTACTAAGTTAAAATTTTAACGGGTCCATTGTTCGGCCCATTTAGACCCGCTCGTCCGAAACCTCTACAAAAAAGACCGTAAACAAATTCGAATCAAATTTTAGGAGTTCATATAATTGATTACGAGCTTTTCAACACGATTATATTGCAAAAACTCGATTTCTTACTTTTTACTCAATTAAAATTCTAACGGGTCCATTGTTAGGCCCTTTTAGACTCGCTTGTCCGAAACCTCTGCGAAGGGGTTGCAAAATAAGTTTTAATCCAAATTTTGGAGTTCATACAATTCATTACGAGCTTTTCAACACAATTATATTACAAAAACTCGATTTTTGTACTTTTTACTCAATTAAAATTCTAACGGGTTCATTGTTCGGCCCATATAGACTAGCTCGTCCGAAACCTCAACAAAAAAGACCGCAAAATAAGTTAGAATCAAATTTTAGTAGTTCATATAATTGATTAAGAGCTTTTAAGATCGATTATATTGCAAAAACTCGATTACTGAACTTTTTACTCTGTTAAAATTCTAACGGGTCCATTGTTCGGCCCATTTAGACCCGCTCGTCCGAAACCTCTACAAAAGGGAAGCAAAATAAGTTTTAATCCAAATTTAGGAGTTCATACAATTGATTACGAGCTTTTAAACACGATTATATTGCAAAAACTCGATTTCTGTACTTTTTACCAGTTAAAATTCTAACGGGTCCATTGTTCGGCCCATTTAAACCCGCTCGTCCGAATCCTCTACAAAAAAGACCGTAAAACAAGTTAGAATCAAATTTTTGGAGTTCATATAATTGATTACGAACTTTTCAACACGATTATATTGCAAAAATTCAATTTCTATACTTTTTACTCAGTTAAAATTCTAACGGGCTTTCTTCAAAAAAAAATTATAACGGGTCCATTTTTCGGCCCATTTAGACCCGTTCGTCCGAAACCTCTACAAAAAGGGCTGCAAAATAAGTTTTAATCCAAATTTAGGAGTTCATATAATTGATTACGAGCTTTTCAACACGATTATATTGCAAAAACTCAATTTCTGTACTTTTTACTTGGTTAAAATTCTAACGGTCCATTGTTATGCCCATTTAGACTCGCTCGTCCGAAACCTTACAAAAAGGACCGCATAATAAGTTTTAATCAAAATTTAGGAGTTCATTTAATTGAATATGAGCTTTTTAACACGATTATATTGCAAAAACTCGATTTCTGTACTTTTTACTCAGCTAAAATTCTAACGAGTCCATTGTTCGACCCATTTAGACCCGCTCGTCCGAAACCTCTACAAAAAAAGAACGCAAAAGAAGTTTTAATCAAAATTTAGGAGTTCATATAATTGTTTACGAGCTTTCCAACACGGTTATATTGCAAAAACTCAATTTCTGAACTTTTGACTTAGTTAAAATTCAAATGGGTCCATTGTTCAGCCCATTTAGACCCGCTCGTCCGAAACCTCTACAAAAAAGACCGCAAAATAAGTTGTAATCAAATTTTAGGAGTTTATAGAATTGATTACGAGCTTTTCAACATGATTATATTGCAAAAACACAATTTATGTTCTTTTTACTCAGTTAAAATTCTAACGATTGCATTGTTCAGCCTATTTAGACCCGCTCGTCCTAAACCTTACAAAAAGGACCGCAAAATAAGTTTTAATTAACATTTAGGAGTTCATATAATTGATTACGAGCTTTTAAACACGATTATATTGCAAAAACTCGATTTCTGTACTTTTACTCTGTTAAAATTGTAATGGGTCTATTGTTCGATCCATTTAGACCCGCTCGTCCGAAGCCCCTACAAAAAGGGCTACAAAACAAGTTTTAATCCAAATTTAGGAGTTCATATAATTGATTACGAGCTTTTCAACACGATTATATTGCAAAAACTCGATTTCTGTACTTTTTACTTAGTTAAAATTCTAATTGGTCTATTGTTCGGCCCATTTAGACCCGCTCGTCCGAAACCTCTACAAAAGTGCTGCAATATAAGTTTTAATCCAAATTTAGGAGTTCATATAATTGATTACTAGCTTTTTTTAACACGATTATATTGCAAAAACTTGATTTCTGTACTTTTTACTTAGTTAAAATTCTAACGGGTCCATTGTTTGGCCCATTTAGACTCGCTCGTCCGAAACCTCTACAAAAGGGCTGCAAAATAAGTTTTAATCCAAATTTAGGAGTTCGTATAATTGATTACGAGCTTTTCAACACGATTATATTGCAAAAACTTAATTTCTGTACTTTTTACTCAGTTAAAATTCTAACGGGTCCATTGTTCGGCCCATTTAGACCCGCTCGTCCAAAACCTCTACAAAAAGGGCCGCAAAATAAGTTTTAATCCAAATTTAGGAGTTCATATAATTGATTACGAGCTTTTCAACACGATTTGTAACACCCCGGTTTTAGGGCCCGGGAGTTATCGGTGTTGATCTAGGATTAGTTTCGGGTTAAATTTAAATTAAAGAGTTGATTCTTATAAAAGTTCTCAATATTTATGATAGTGCCATTAATGAAATTTTAAGATGGTTTTGAAAATCAAAACCACTCATCATCTTCCAAAAACAATATTCTTTCATTTCATCTCCTTTCCTCCATTGAAGACCTTTGAAGGTAAATCCTCTTTTTCTTTTCCTTGTTTTACTTAAATTTAACTTAAATTAAAGTTGGATTTGCAAAACTCATTAATTCTAAACCTTGAAATTTCAAGATTTATGAAAAGTGGGGATTTTGGTTGAAATCCCCTATGGGTCTTTTAGGGCAGTGTTTTGGGCTTGGGTGGTTCGGACGCGGTCCCGGGAAGTTCGGAAGCTTGAAACGACTTTGTGGTTTGCATTGGTGTGTGAATGGTGAGTGGAAATGTTTTTAAGCAACGTTTTGGTTCAAAGATAGTTTTGAGAGAGTTTAGATTGAGCTTGAAAGGCCAATCTAAACTCAAAAGTAAGTTGATGTGTATCGCCTCTTTAAACTCCCTTTTTTCCGTTTTTTTTTCATTACATGAGGTGATAACTTGTTATGCATGAAATTTCAATACTTTGGAAGGAAGCATGTTGTTTGTTATTATGATGTTGATCATGCATGATGAAATCAATGGTGTTGTTGATATGCCTTGTAAAGTATATGTAAGTTGGTGCAGGTTGTGCACGAAAATGGTAAGTAAGACCATTTGCGGTTGGTAAGATTGTAAGAAGTAAGATTGTACATAATTGTGGATTTTGTTGCAAGGTGTTTTTGGTCATGCATGACATCCATGTTGCATGATGGTGATTTGTATATCGTATTGCATGATTGGTGGAATCTTATTTATGTTCAACGAAGGTTTGGGGTTTGGGTGGAGTCTTAGAGACTAACCTAGACCCAAGAGTAAGTTCACCTAATCTCGTTTGTTGGTTGATTTTCGGTTCTCATGATATGTGTGATGTGATGATGTTTTTAGATTGTTTCTACTCTCCATTTAATGTTGTTGTGTAGTCATCGTTGGTGTCGAGCCTCACGTGACGGTTGTCGTTACTACGGTGATGTGTCGTCCCACCGGTAGTAACTAGTAGAAGAGTACGGTGATGTGTAGTCCCATCAAAAAACTACTAGTTGAACGGTGATGTGTAGTCCCACCGGTAGTGACTAGTAGAAGAATACGCTGATGTGTAGTCCCATTGGAAAACTACTAGTTGAACGGTGATGTGTAGTCCCACTGGGTTTTGGGTTATGCATGTGCATACCTTGTATTGTGATGATTGTGTTTTGTTACGTCTTTTCCTTAAATGGTTTGCTTTTCAACTAAGATTTATGTTTTGAAAACTGCATTGTTGATGTGTTTTTAGAGCTCCGCTCACTAGGCTTTATGCTTACGCTCTCCTTTTTCGACAATGTAGATCATTAGCGGGGATTTAGCAAGGAGCAAGGAAAGGGTGTCCAAGCGTGTGGTAGTTGCTCAAGTATAGTTTGGTAAATAATGTAGTAGTTTAGCAATGGGAAATGCTACGTGTTTTAGAAGCGTGTATCTAGACTCTTTTGTGTTGGCTTTATGTTGTTAATGCTTTGTGTTGATGGATTTGTAAACCATGTTTATGTTGATGCCTAAGTGTTTTGTATTTGAAGGTTTTTAACCATGTCTTATGAATGCTTATGTTTTTGGTTGAAGGCATGTAAACCTTGATTGTGCATTGCTTAGGTGAACGTTTGTTTCTTTTGGCTAAATGGTTTTGTTGAGCATGCTTTATTGCCTTATATATATATATATATATCATGTTTGATGGTTTGATGTTTTGGCATGTGTTGGAAGGATCTAAACGTATGTCTTTTGCTTTCCTTGAATCATATGTATGCTCTATGGTTGATCATGCTTATGGTAAGTTGGAATGCCTCTAGGTTATGTGTATGTTTGATGTTTCATGTTTCTTGTGGTTTGGGAGTATGTTTGTTAAGGCCTTTAACTCTTTTGTTGGTTTGCTAAGCATGTTTGTTTGCTAGTTTCCTCTATGTATGCTTAATTGGTGTTCGTTGATTCGTTGTATGCTTAAACTGCTCCATATGCTTATCTATAGTTGCTTAGTGATGTATGTGAGTTGGTATGTTGCTAGTCGAGTCGTAAAATGCATCTAGAGTTGAGTCCTTGTGTTTTTAGTTGTTAAAATGAGATTTGCAGTGCAGGGCGTATCGGTACGCTCAAGGGCTGTACCGATACGGTCCTTGCTTTGGGGCTCATTTTGGGTAGAGCGTACCGATACATGGGGGTGTATCGATACGCCAAAGGCTCTCTGGAAATCGGAGAAGTTGACGAGATTTTGGCGTATCGATACGGGTCCTAAGGGTATCGATACGGTCTTTGTAGTTTGACCGAGATAAGTTGACCGTTGAGGGCGTATCGGTACGGTCTTGCTATGTACCGATACGGTCTCCTTGGGTTGACTTTAGGGCGTTGACCATGTCTAGGCGTATCGATACGGTCATCTAGCGTATCGATACGACCTGTTATAAAACTTAAGAAGGGCTGTTTAATTGCATGTCTTGGGTTTTTTGTATCCGTGTGTATGTTCGCTGCGTGTCCTATCACATAGGGTATAATAGATGCATCTAGAAAAGATAAGAGATGAAAAAAAGAAAATGGTTGCTAATCGGAGTGAGACCTTAGTGGGTTTCGCTTCGGTTTTCCCCGTGTAACCTGTTTGGACCGGTCTGTCGGCTAGACCGGGACGAGGGGGTGACAAGATTATATTGCAAAAACTCGATTTCTGTACTTTTTACCTAGTTAAAATTCTAACGGGTCCATTGTTCGGCCCATTTAGACCCGCTCGTCCGAAACCTCTACAAAAAAGACCGCAAAACAAGTTAAAATCAAATTTTAGGAGTTCATATAATTGATTACGAGCTTTTAAACACGATTGTATTGCAAAAACTCGATTTCTGTACTTTTTACTCAGTTAAAATTCTAACGGGTCCATTGTTCGGCCCATTTAGACCCGCTCGTCTGAAACCTCAACAAAAAAGACTGCAAAATATGTTAGAATCAAATTTTAGGAGTTCATATAATTGATCACGAGCTTTTCAACATGATTATATTGCAAAAACTCGATTTTTGTACTTTTTACTCTGTTAAAATTCTAACGGGTCCATTGTTCGGCCCATTTAGACCCGCTCGTCCTAAACCTCTACAAATGAGTTGCAAAATAAGTTTTAATCCAAATTTAGGAGTTCATACAATTGATTACAAGCTTTTCAACACGATTATATTGAAAAAACTCGATTTCCATACTTTTTACTCAGTTAAAATTCTAACGGGTCCATTGTTCGGCCCATTTAGACCCGCTCGTCCGAAACCTTTACAAAAAAGATCGCAAAATAAGTTAGAATCAAATTTTAGGAGTTCATATAATTGATTACAAGCTTTTCAACACTATTATATTGCAAAAACTTAATTATTGTACTTTTTACTCAGTTAAAATTCTAAAGGCTCCATTGTTCGGCCCATTTAGACCCGCTCGTCCGAAACCTCTACAAAAGGGTTGCAAAATAAGTTTTAATCCAAATTCAAGAGTTCATACAAATGATTACGAGCTTTTCAACACGATTATATTGCAAAAACTCTATTTCTGTACTTTTACTCAGTTAAAATTCTAACGGGTCCATTGTTCGGCCCATTTAGACCCGCTCGTCCGAAACCTCTACAAAAAAGACCGCAAAACAAGTTAGAATCAAACTTTAGGAGTTCATATAATTGATTACGAGCTTTTCAACACGATTATATTGCAAAATCTCGATTTCTGTACTTTTTACTCAGTTAAAATTCTAACGAGTCCATTGTTCGGCCCATTTAGACCCGCTCGTCCGAAACCTCTACAAAAGGGTTGCAAAATAAGTTTTAATCCAAATTTAGGAGTTCATACAATTGATTACGAGCTTTTCAACACAATTATATTGATTTTTTTTTGTACGTTTTACTCAGTTAAAATTCTAACGGGTCCATTGTTCGGCCCATTTGGACCCGCTCGTCTGAAACCTCAACAAAAAAGACCGCAAAATAAGTTAGAATCAGATTTTAGGAGTTCATATAATTAATTACGAGCTTTTCAGCACGATTATATTGCAAAAATTCGATTTCTGTACTTTTTACTCAGATAAAATTCTAACGGATCCATTGTTCGGCCCATTTAGACCCGCTCGTCCGAAACCTCTACATAAGGGTTGCAAAATAAGTTTTAATCCAAATTTAGGAGTTCATACAATTGATTACGAGCTTTTCAACACGATTCTATTGCAAAAACTCGATTTATGTACTTTTTACACAGTTAAATTCTAACGGGTCCACTGCTCAGCTCATTTAGACCCGCTCGTCCGAAACCTCTACAAAAGGGTTGCAAAATAAGTTTTAATCCAAATTTTGGAGTTCATACAATTGATTACGAGCTTTTCAACACGATTATATTTCAAAAACTCGATTTCTGTACTTTTTACTCGGTTAAAATTCTAACGGGTCCATTGTTCGGCCCATTTAGACCCGCTCGTCCGAAAACTCTACAAAAAAGGCTGCAAAATAAGCTTTAATCAAACTTTAGGAGTTCATATAATTGATTACAAGCTTTTCAACACGATTATATTGCAAAAACTCGATTTCTATACTTTTTACTCAGTTAAAATTCTAACGGGTAACGGGTGTGGGATGGCTCTCAATTCTCTCTCAAATTTTTCCGGGGTCTTTGGTGGGTGTTGGCTTGTTCTTCATGCTTTTCCTCTTTTTCCGGTTGTTTTTTCCACTCTCTCTCTTTCATTCCCCTTCCCCCACACGGCACCTCTTTGTCTTCCGTCGGATTTGCCAGCTTATCATCAAGATAACCGAAAATTTTTGATTTCCTTGGAAATCGGTAAGAGAAGGCCAAGGGTCATTCCACCCCGTCTCATTTTCCCATTTACATCTTTTGTTATATTTTTTATCTGTTTTTTTTTCTCTCTAGCATTTAACCCTTAACATATTTTTCTTCTACGAGGTTTGGCCGAATTTTGCAATACACAAAACCCCTATTAGATCTGTTTTATCTGATGAAGGGCTTTTTTCCCCTTCCTTTACACCGTCTTCTTCCCTCTTTGGGCGTTTTCGACGAGATCCAACCGGCGAACTCCAGATCTAGACGGTAAGTCTCGCCGATCATCTTTCTGTTATGTTTTTCTGTTTTTTGTTTCTATTTAACCCTTTCTGATCTGTTCCTTGGTTTTTTCTTCTCTTTGGTTTGGGATCTATCTCTTCTGCTATCTCGGAGGGCTTCTTCCCCTGTTGCGACTCACGGTGTTTGCCCTACATCCACCCGATTGGATTTGTTTCTCTATTCCTTCTTTTTATTTTCTTTGTTTCTGTTCAACTCACCTTTTTTGTTTCTCCTATTTCAAAGGGTTTTTCCCTTCTACTTCTTTTCTGCATTTTTTCAATCTCCCCCATATTTTTTAGGGTTTGTACCCCTTTATTTTAGGTTTCTGATTTCCAGTTTTCTCTTGCAAATGATGGGTTTTTTTCGATTGACGAACGACCATCTTCATCTCAATCTGAAACGACGGTTCATCTTCTGGATTCTAACCATCTCACCCATTTCTTTCTTTTTTCCTTTAACCCTTATCTATCTCCGTTGTTATCTTTTCTTAGTGTGTATCATATCTTCTCTAATGTTATGTTTCTCTTTGTACAGATTCAATGGGGCTCATACTTAACCCTTCTGATTTCAATGGTTGCAAATCGGGTATTATCATCCCCCATTTCTTATTGCTTTATCTTCATCCTTCCTTTATTCGTTTATGTCCTGTTACCTTTGTGGGTTGATAGTAATACTATTTATTTTTCTTCGCTACTTTTTCCTTTTGTCCTTTATCATCTTGGTTTGTTTTTTGTATCTGTTTTATCTTTGTGGGCTAGTAGTTGCTTAATTCATCTGCTCTAGTTTTTTCTTAGTACTGATTTAATCTGTCTTGTTATTTACTTGTTGTTTATCCATTTTCTGGGTTCCCTGGTTATTTTCGATTGTTTTAATACTGTCTTTAATTCCATTTATTTTTTATGGTGTTTGTTCTTCTCTAATCTACCACAAGCCCTTTTAGGGAAATCTAAACTAACCCAGTATTTGGAGAAAATTCAACTTCTAGCTTACTTATGCAACAACATTCTTAAGCATATTTCACCATTTATATCAAGGCTTTGTCCACCTTATTTTCCCCTTACACCTCTCTATATTATATATCTGTCTAAATTTCTTCTCAACATATTAATGTGGATTTTCCACAATCCCCATTCAACTATGTACCAGGTTTTCATTTACTATGTGCATTATAGTTACTATGTATCTTTGAATTTACATCACTCTACTCACCTAATCATTATACCTGCTAATTCAATTTTCCACAATCTGTATAATTATGTTTCTGCTCTAAATAATTCTAAATCGACTCATATGTTGTTTCATGTCCTTTACTCTATTACATATCACCTCCAACATTGGATCTATTTTATTGCTTTTGAATTAAATTTTACCAATATTCGAGGCTGTATAGGGAACCCTCTATCAACCCACCTAGTGGGAATTTTTACAATTTTTAAATTCTCTTTCTTTATCCAAACACATTTCATAATAAATATTCCCACTTATTTACTTATGCATCATTTATTCTCAGTATTATGGACTCTGACCCTTGTTACTTATGACATTCCTTTTAATGTATACCATATAATGTATTTCTTAAGGCCCTTTCTCCATTACCTTCCTTTTTTAACTTTGACCTTTTTTCCCTTCAGGTATTGCCCGGTTCCTTATAGATCTATTTCACTACCTGTTTTGATGTTGGATTACAAAATAGTATCTTCTTGCTTATCTAATTGGTATAATACATGTTTATATTATTGCTTACAATTTTCATCTTATTTTAGTCGTTTATTTAATGTTGGTCATGTATATTCTGTGTACTCCTTGTCCTTACTTATATATTTGATTATCCCCTATCTTTGATCCCTCCTCATCTCTAAATGGTCTCTACAATTCTCTAACATTCATCAATCTTATCTTTTTTCTCTATCAGATCAAAATACATGTCAACCTCCTTTCCTTACTATTGCAATAATCAAGGAAATTTGGAATCCTGGGCCCACGCACTGGTATTATTCATATTTAATTATTATCTATCGAGCTTGTATTTATTATTTATTAGCCATTCATTATCCCCTTTTTTGCTCTTTTGGATTGTAAATAATTTCTTATCCCCGCTTCCTTCTATCCCTGGGCATGTAATATTTATTATTTTCTGCTTTTCTTTTTCGCTTTCCTTTCCTGATTGCTCATATCTATTATGCTTATTTTATCTTTGGTTGTTTTTGATGTATGTTGCTTACTATTCGTTCGATTACGTTACGTTACTCAATCTGTTTAGTAAATATTCAATCGGTCAATCTCTCAACTCTCCATATATCCTCCTTTTCTCTCTCTCTTTATTTCAAAAAATCAGTCTCAACGCCTCATCAGGCGAATTAATTCCAGCCCTTTTTAGGGAATTAACTACGACCATCATTATGATGGAAAACAAATTTCAATCCCCGTTATTTATGCTTAAAATTTTCACATTCCATATATACATTCCAATTAATTTATTCACCATAATTTTTGTTTATTATACTTTTTTAAAACAATATATGGTATCCTCTTTAATTTCATTCTTCCCACTTAATATCTATTTTTATTACTTTCCCACTTTTAATATTTTTCCGCTCCTCTACATATTTCATTTAAGGAATATAATTTATTATCCTTAAATTTTTTATTCCTTTCTCTTCTCTTATTACCAATCGTACAGCTTTTAATTACATTTTAAATCCCCGATTTCCTTTCTCCTTTATTAAAAAGTCAGCTATAATTTTCAGTTGTAATTCACTCTTTCCTTATACATCACTAAATACCAGTAAATATATACGCACCCACTTACTTTATTTACTATTACGCATTCCTTTAAAATTCCTTTTGCTTTTAAGGTATTCTTCCTTAAATTTTGCTTTAAAGTTGCCATTATTTAATATATTTAACGAAAATCCTCCTTTTGCCCAGCTAATTCGTTTTAATAGGGAAAGTTTCTTTCCATCTTGCCTTTATGTCATTATTATAACTCAATCTTTATGGTCACTAATTCTTCCTCAACTTCCTTTACTTACTACTTACCATAGAATAGCTTACATAACCTCTTCTTATTTATATGAACAACATACCCGTATTAAGCCACAAACATCTCCCAATCCTCCTATCATCCTTAATTTCTACACTCCAACCATGGCATCCTCCTCTATCCCCCAGCTTAGCTCCATCGATCTCACTCATGAGGAAGCAGAACTCCTTTACACTCCTGATTTCGGCTGGGATTTTGTCAAGGAGGATCCCAAGCTATTCATCTTAGGATGCTTTATCTCGTCTAAAACTATTGATATTTATGCTGTTATTAATGCGTTTGAAGGCATTTGGAAGCCCAACGAAGTGGTGTCTATCTCTGTCATCCAAGACAACTATCTCAAGATCAAATTCAAGGAAGTCAAGTTCTGTTACGAGGTCCTTGGCTGTACAAGGACGAATGGTTAGCCATTACCGAATATGATCCTGCTAAATCTGTTGGAGATTATTCATTCAACATTATGAGGATCTGGATCCGCATTTTCGCCCTTCCTTCCTCACTCTTTGAGGACATTGATCGATCGCACCTTGTGGGACATGCTCTTGGATCTATGGTAGGCAACGTCATACGAACTGATACTCGAGAATTTGAAGGAAATATAAAAGACTTCCTGCGGGTCGAAATTTTCCTGAATATCACCAAACCGGTCACTCGTTTTGTCTTCATTGGTTTCGGGGCCAACAAAACCATGTGTCGTCTTCAATACGAACGCCTCCCCACTTTATGTCCTGGCTGTGGAATAATTAGCCACACAATTGAGAACTGTCATATTCGTTCTTCTCTGGATCTAAACAAGCTGCAATACGGGGAGTGGCTCCGCTACCTCCCTCCAAGACGTCGCCCAGTTGGTACCCGAGGGCGTATCCGCTATGTTGAACCTAATCTTAACCAAAACAACCCACCACTGTCTGTTACTCTTTCTCCCTCTATCTCCAATATTTCATCTATTATACAATATAGATAAAAATTTATTTTATTTTTTCTGCTATCTTTATTTCTGACTCTATATTTATTATCTTTCTCCTTCTTCATAGTTCCTCCTGTTCCAGTTGCTTCTGCCAATACTAATATTCCCACCACTGATCCGAATGCGATGGGTATTTCTCCCCCCTCCTCTTTTTTATCATTAACCACTTTCTTAATAAGTCTTCAATATCTAAACTGGACTCTTGGTTCAAACTTTCCACGGGCTCTCTGAACGAGGGCGATGCTGCATCTTTTTCGGAGCAACCAACCGAGGAAGTACCCAATACTGATACGGCAATGGGTGATGCCCCCCCTTCCAAAGATCCATCTACTTCATATTCGAAACAGAAAGCTCCTCTCGAGCCTCAGCCCTTAAATACCATCTACCCTATCCCTGAAGATGAATCCGATGATGATTGGGATGCCACGGATGATGGTGTTCCCAGCCCAACCGCTCAGCAAATTAAGAAGATTGAAGCTGAACTGCGTAAGCCCCCTGTTTCTACCGATTCCAAATTCAATGATTTTAACCAATGGCTTTTGAAAACTTATCCTAATGATGCAGCTCCTACCCCTGCCCCAGCCCAACCGAACCGTGGCACAAAACGCCGTTCTCCCATCCAAGTTTCGCTCCCACCGAAAAAATCCAAACCATCCGGATCCACTCCTAAGGCTGGGATGAGCAGCTCAAAAAACTCTCCGGCGGCGGCTGACTCCCAGCCCCGCCGAGCAAAATGAGGATTCTTTGCTGGAACTGCCAGGGTCTAGGACAAGCCCTGGTAGTTCAACATTTTCGTAGCTATGTCCAAAAATCCATTCCGGATATTATCTTCTTATGTGAAACTAAAATTAATAATGCGACATGTAGCCGCCTTTGTCTTTCTTTAGGAATGATAGAAATTATTGCTATTTCCCCAACGGAGGGGTGTTCCGGTATCGCGCTATTCGCCTCAAACAATATTAATATATCTTTGATTTATTATTCGCTTCGTTACATACATACTCAAATCATATTGAATGACCACACTTTGTTTTTTACTGGCATGCACGGTTACTCTGAAACAAGTCAAAAATTTAAAACATGGGAAATTATTGATTCCTTACAAATTAATAATAATAATATACCCTGGCTTTTAGGAGGGGATTTTAATGAAATTTTATCAGACTCTGAAAAACAAGGAGGTAGCCGTAGGGCTAGATCACAAATAAATAACTTCCGTCATTGTCTTTCACGCAACAATCTATTTGATTGTAAACCAACATCTGGGTGGTTCACTTGGACAAAAGTTGGGCCCTTAACCCCTACAATACATGAACGTTTAGATAGGTTCATTGCTAACTCGACCTGGCAAGATCTTTTTCCCTCATATAGCATAACATCGAACTATGTGGCCAAGTCCAATCATTGCTTCCTAGTCCTAGATACCTCTCCCGCGGTTGCTACTCCCCCACAGCGACCTAACAACACGTTTCGGTTTGAAAACTGTTGGGCGAACAATGCAAACAATATATCCACTATCAAACGCACTTGGGTCAACACCCCTGGAACAACCATAGAAAAAATAAAAGCGGTTGGCACATGTCTGGAGGAATGGTAGAATCAACAAATACTAAAATCAACTGGTCGTATTAATTTTCTTACCAAAAAAATTAACAAATTCTTATGCCGCCCCTTAACTGCCACAAATGAAGGAATTTATATAAAATATAGAACTGAACTTAATAAACTCCTAATGGAACAAGAAATTTATTGGGCTCAAAGATCTCGTACACTATGGCTATCCCAAGGGGATAAAAATACGAGGTTCTTCCATGCCCGTGCGAACAATAGAAGGAAAAAAAACTTGATCACGGGTCTATTTGATTCTAATTCGAATTGGTGTACAGATGATTCAGACCTAATGTCTATTGCCTCTAACTATTTCCAAAACCTTTTTACATCCTCCAACCCCCAAATTTCCGATAATATACTTGATAAGATTTCGCCCTCTATCACTCAATATATGAATGATACTCTTTTAAGGACCTTCACAAAAGAATAAATTCTCCATGCTTTCCGGGATATTGATCCTAGGAAGGCGCCTGGTACTGATGGATTACCAAGTAGTTTTTATCGACAACATTGGGACACTATTGGCGAAGATGTTATTAATCTATGCCTTAACTTACTAAATGGCACTGCTAATATGTCCTTGGTTAACAAAACTATACTCGTACTAATCCCTAAAATCCAGGACCCAACCACTATGAAACATCTAAGACCTATCAGCCTGTGCACTGTTCTCTATAAAATAGTTGCTAAAACCATTGTCAATAGAATGAAACAAACAATTCCCTTTTGTATTAGCCCTAACCAAGCAGCCTTCGTTCAAGGACGTAATATTTCTGACAACATCCTCATTGCCCATGAAATTATTCACAATATTAATTCAGGGACAACAAAATCCTCCCAAGGAGCTGCTCTTAAACTAGACATGGAAAAAGCTTTTGATAGAGTTGAATGGTCCTTTCTAGCAAATGTTATGGAACGTATGGGCTTCGCATCTGACTGGATCTCTCTTATAATGCGTTGCATTACCACTGTCTCATTTTCAGTCAAATTTAACAACTCTCTCTCTTTTTTTTCAACCTCACCGTGGATTACGTCAAGGTGACCCCCTATCACCTTTTCTTTTCCTTTTTTGCACACAAGGGCTATCTGCTTACCTATCTGCTGCCCAACAAACAAACATCCTTCCGAGGCTTGGTGCCTGCAAATACGGGCCCAGAGTCAACCATCTACTCTTTGCCGATGATTGTATGGTCTTTATTAATAATACTCCAACTGAAGCTACTCATCTTAAACGAGCCCTACAAACATATTATGCGGCCTCCGGTCAAGCAGTCAATTTTGAGAAATCGACAATTTTTTATAATCCACGCACCTCATCCTCAACAAGAACTGCGATCAATAATCTTTTGCAAGTACGCGAGGTATCTAACCCTGGCGTATACCTAGGTGTTCCACTTCTCATAGGGAAAAACAAAACTGAATCATTAGGCTTTGTGCGTGACAAAGTTCATGATCGTCTTTCTAGCTGGGATAAACAACTCATTTCTTTTAGTGGTCGGGAGATTTTCATGAAAGCAGTTCTACAATCTTTGCCTCAATATGTTATGTCTTGTTATCTTCTCCCACAAAACATTATTGATGACATGACCTCAGCAATTCGGCAATATTGGTGGACTGGCAAATCCAATAAAAAAGGGTGGCATATGCTTCCTTGGAATCATGTTTGTTTACCTAAGGCCGCTGGTGGTATGGGGTTTAAGGACTTACACGACTTCAATGTTGCTCTCTTGGGTAAGCAAATATGGAGACTCATCTGCGAACTAGGTTCTTTATTGGGCCAAATATATCGAGCTAAATACTTTCCTTTAGGAAACATCCTTGATGCCTCCCGTCCCAATCGCGGCTCCTTTGCTTGGCAAGGTATATATAATGCTCTACAACGTCTCCTCCCAGGCTTCTTACATCGACCAGGAATTAATAGCAATATCAGAGTACACCAAGACATCTGGGGCGGCCCTTCCCCTATTACCCTTACTGGGGATTACGAAATCTCTGATGAAATTCATGTTCGATGCCGCGATTTTATGTTTCGTAATCAAACTGCTTGGGACCCTGAAAAGGTCAATCGTTATTTCAATTCAGCTGATGCCAGTGCCATTCTCCGAGTACCAATCATAAATGACCATCGTGACACTATTCTTTGGTCTCCTAACGATTCGGGTATTTACTCGGTCCGTTTTGGTTACCTCTTCTTACAACGTTCTACGTCTCCACATACGTCACCTACTCGCTTTTGGGAATTTCTTTCCAAAGTCAAGGCCCTACCTAAGGTCAAAACTTTTGGATGGCGTATGGCGTCTGATGCTTTGCCAGTTGGTTCCAAAATGCAAGTTTTTTCACCTACTTCGGGGCCTTGCCCTATCTGTGGAGCACACTCGGAGTCCATTCTCCATGCGCTACGTGATTGCGCAGGGGCTTCGGAAGCCCTTCAACTCTATGGTATTCATGTATCCCTTTCCAGAAGTTTGGCTATTACCCCCTTACAATGGTTGGAGGAAGCAGCCCATCACCTATCCTCTGACAAGTTTGGGTTTTTTCTTACAACTATATGGAACGTTTGGAATAGACGCAATGATTGGGTTCATAATCATCATCTACAACCACCATGGCTTATTGTCGTTAATTCCATCAGTTTACATAACGACTTCTGTAATGCCTCTTCTTCTTCCACCCCTACCCCATCTATCCTTTCTCCTCCTTGCTGGAACCCTCCTCCACCTAACCATATTAAAATAAATGTGGATGGGGCTTTTAATCCCTCAACTCGTGCCGCGGCTGTTGGCGCCGTGGCACGTGATTCCACAGGTGCAGTTGTGGGCGGCCTTACATTTCCTCTTGGTAGCTGTGTGGATGCAGTTACTTGTGAAGGTGAAGGCCTTCTAGCAGGAATCACTTTTGCCCGATCTCAAGGATGGAATCGGATCTTGCTTGAAACCGATTGTGCTTCTCTTGCAAACAGGATCAACAACCCAGGGTTGGACCTCTCTACTATGGGACCTCTTCTTCATCAGATTCGCGAGTCCCTTCTTGCTTTCGATTCAGTTTCTGTTTCTTTTGTACACCATGAGGCAAATCATGTGGCCCATGCTTTGGCTACTTATTCGTTAATTATTATGTCTTCCATGTCATTTAATTCTGACATTCCTACATGTATCAATCACCTTGTAACAAACTTCTCTATGTTATAATAAATTTTAGGCACTCTTTTCCCCTTTTTAGGGTCCTCTAGCTCTGCTTGAAGGACAGTAGTAGGGGTTTTTAATGAGGCTTTTTCTTCAAAAAAAAATTTAACGGGTCCATTGTTCGGCCCATTTAGACCTGGTCATCCGAAACCTCTACAAAAGGGTTGCAAAATAAGTTTTAATCCAAATTTAGGAGTTCATACAATTGATTACGAACTTTTTAACACGATTATATTGCAAAAACTCAATTTCTGTTCTTTTTACTCAGTTAAAATTCTAACGATTGCATTGTTCGGCCCATTTAGACCCGCTCGTCCGAAACCTTACAAAAAGGACAGCAAAATAAGTTTTAATCAAAATATTAGGAGTTCATATAATTGATTACGAGCTTTTCAACACGACTATATTGCAAAAACTCGATTTCTGTACTTTTTACTCAGTTAAAATTCTAATGGGTGAATCTCATCCTTCGTTGCGTATCTTCTGTCTCTTTCACAGTACGGGTCAATGGATCTCTATCCCAATAATTTTTTCCTTCACGTGGCATTCGTCAAGGTGACCCACTGTCACCATTCCTTTTTCTAATATGTTCTCAGGGCCTCTCGACCGCTCTTGAAACAGAGTAGGGTGAGGGGCGGTTGCTAGGTCTCAATGCTAGCCGTCGCGGACCTCACGTAACTCATCTTCTTTTTGCAGATGATAGCTTAGTGTTTCTCCGCAATATCCCCGAGGAAGTAGGGCGCTTGCGCGACATTCTATCTCTCTACGCCTCTTCCTCGGGTAAGATTGTCAATTTTGAGAAATCCACGGCTTTCTGCAGCCTTAAATGTTCGCCTGAGTACTTACAGGCGATACAATCAATCCTGGGTGTTCGTATGGTCGATGACCCAGGGATCTATCTGGGGGTGCCACTTTTGATCAAGCGGAACAAGACTGCTTCGTTAGGTTTCTTTCGTGACAAAGTGAATTCCCGGATGAGCAACTGGGACAATAACCTTCTATCCTTCAGTGGACGGGAGACCCTTATCAAATCGGTAGCGCAGGCAATGCCGCAGCACGTCATGTCCTGTTACTTACTGCCGCAAAATATCATTGATGATATGACCACCTCCATCCGGCGTTATTGGTGGTTAGGACGCAGTAATAAACGAGGTTGGCCACTCCTTTCATGGGAATCTGTTTGCACTCCCAAGTCAGAGGGTGGTCTTGGTTTTCGTTATCTTCATGCCTTTAATGTTGCCCTCTTAGGGAAACAAGTTTGGTGTTTAATATCGGATCCTGACTCTCTACTGGCACGGGTTCTTACAGCAAAATATTATCCCTCTGGTGACTTATTGCACGCAACAGCTGATAAGCGTGCCTCATTCGCTTGGAGGGGGATTAGTCATGCTACACAGTTGTTAGGGCCTGGTTTCTTCTGAAGGCCAGTCTATAAGAGCAACATAAGCATTCTTAGTGATAATTGGGGAGGTGACTCGCAGATCACTCTGTTTGGGAGATATGAGGAAAATAAGGAACTACTGACACGTTGTCGAGACTTTATGTCTCGTGACTATGCTAGCTGGGATGAGCGCAAGCTTCACAATTTCTTTGACTGGGATGATGTTGATCGTATTCTTCACATTCCTATTTCTAGTGGTCGCAGGGATACACTCGTCTGGGGCCAACATGACTCGGGGTTATACTCGGTTCGATCTGGCTATTTCTTTTTACCCAAGCCACCTCGACCTCTGGCACGACCAAACACCCTTTGGAAGATAATCGCTAAAGCTCCGACGTTACCCAAGATCCGTTGCTTTGGATGGGGGGTGGGGCGTAATGCTCTCCCTACGGGTGACAGGATACATGCTATTAACATGTCCTCTGGTTACTGCCCTTTTCTCCAAATACCTTGGAGACGACGCTGCATGCCCTACGTGACTGCCCCGGAGTGTCAGAGGTCCTTCGCCTAGTCAGAGTTCCTTCTTGCTTATATGCTAATAGCTCGCCTACTGTAGTATCCTGGTTGTTCGAAGGTACTCAGAGGCTGGATAGTATGGGGTTTGCATTATTCCTCACAGCTCTTTGGAATATCTGGAACCGTAGCAATGATTAGATTCATTCTGAACGAGTTCAGCCGCCCCGGCTCACCGCCATGAATGCTAAGGGGCTTTTTCAGGAATATGTCAGGGCCAACTCTCTTCCAGCCACTAAGCCGCCAATCACCGAGACTGCCTCTGCACCGCCGCGCTGGAGCTTGCCGCCGTCTACTGTTGTGAAGGTCAATGTTGATGGAGCATTCCACCCAGGTACAGGCTCTACTGCCATTGGAGTCATTGCTCGTGATGCACAGGGTTTACCCCTTGGGGGTTGTGTTGTTCATGAGGCAGGCTGTATCGATGCAACCACGGCTGAGCTTCATGCTATTGTTGCTGGCATCACACTGGTCCGTGACAAAGGCTGGGGTGATGTACTTATCGAATCTGACTCTGATGTCGTCGTCAACAAGCTTATGCGGTCCACGGAAGATGCCTCCTTGTTGGGCCCCAGAATGCAGCGGCCAAACCCCTGCTAGATGTTTTGCCTCAAATTCAGTTGTCTTTTGTACCTAGATCTGCCAACTTTGTTGCGCACACATTAGCTACTTGGGCCTTACATTCGGCCTCTTCTATTTATTTTGATTCTTCCATTCCTGATTGTATTCGAAACAATGTAATTGTTGAATCTCAACCTTTTTATTCTAATATACATTAGGGCACTCTTTTCCCCATAGGTCCCTCATGTGCTTCGGTGCAAGGTGGTTAGAGGGGTTTTTAATGAGGCCCGCCTTTCTTCAAAAAAAAATTCTAATGGGTCTATTGTTCGGCCCATTTAGACTCGTTCGTACGAATCCTCTATAAAAGGGTTGCAAAATAAGTTTTAACCCAAATTTTGGAGTTCATACAATTGATTACGAACTTTTCAACACGATTATATTGCAAAAACTCGATTTCTGTACTTTTTACTCAGTTAAAATTCTAACGGGTACTGTGTTCGGCCCATTTAGACCCGCTCGTCCGAAACCTTTACAAAAAAGATCGCAAAATAAGTTAGTATCAAATTTTAGGAGTTCATATAATTTATTACGAGCTTTTCAACACGATTATATTGCAAAAACTCGATTTCTGTACTTTTTACTCAGTTAGAATTCTAGAGGGTCCATTGTTCGGCCCATTTAGACCCGCTCGCGCGAAACCTCTACAAAAGGGTTGCAAAATAAGTTTTAATCCAAATTTAGGACTTCATACAATTGATTACGAGCTTTTCAACACAATTAAATTGCAAAACTCGATTTCTATTCTTTTTACTCAGATAAAATTCTAACGGGTCCATTGTTCGGCCCATTTAGACCCGCTCGTCCGAAATCTCTACAAAAAAGACCGCAAAAAGAGTTAGAATCAAATTTTAGGAGTTCATATAATTGATTACGAGCTTTTCAACACGATTATATTGCAAAACTTGATTTCTGTACTTTTTACTCAGTTAAAATTCTAACGGGTCCATTGTTCGGCCCATTTAAACCCGCTCGTCCGAAACTTCGACAAAAGGGTTGCAAAATAAGTTTTAATCCAAATTTAGGAGTTCATAAAATTGATTACGAGCTTTTCAACACAATTATATTGCAAAAACTCGATTATTGTGCTTTTTACTCAGTTAAAATTCTAACGGGTCCATTATTCGGCCCACTTAGACCCGCTCGTCCGAAACCTCTACAAAAGGGTTGCAAAATAAGTTTTAAACCAAATTTAGGAGTTCATACAATTGATTACGAGCTTGTCAACACGATTATATTACAAAAACACGATTTCTGTACTTTTTACTCTGTTAAAATTCTAACGGGTCCATAGTTCGGCCCATTTAGACCCTCTCGTCCGAAACCTTTACAAAAAAGACCGCAAAATAACTTAGAATCAAATTTTAGGAGTTCATATAATTGATTACGAGCTTTTCAACATGATTATATTGCAAAAACTCGATTACAGTAATTTTTACTAAGTTAAAATTCTAACGGGTCCATTGTTCGGCCCATTTAGACCCGCTCGTCCGAAACCTCTACAAAAGGGTTGCAAAATAAGTTTTAATCCAAATTTAGGAGTTCATACAATTGATTACGAGCTTTTCAACACGATTATATTGCAAAAACTCGATTTCTGTACTTTTTACTCCGTTAAAATTCTAACGGGTCCATTGTTCGGCCCATTTAAACCTAATCGTCTGAAACCTCTACAAAAAGGGCTACAAAATAAGTTTTAATCCAAATTTAGGATTTCATATAATTGATTACGAACTTTTAAATACGATTATATTGCAAAAACTCAATTTCTGTCCTTTTTACTCTGTTAAAATTCTAACGGATCCATTGTTCGGCCCATTTAGACCCGCTCGTCCTAAACCTCTACAAAACAGACCGCAAAACAAGTTAGAATCAAATTTTAGGAGTTCATATAATTGATTACGAGCTTTTCAACATGATTATATTGCAAAAACTCGATTTATGTACTTTTTACTAAGTTAAAACTCTAGCGGGTCCATTGTTCGGTCCATTTAGTCCTGCTCGTCCGAAACCTTAACAAAGGGTTGCAAAATTTGTTTTAATCCAAATTTAGGAGTTCATACAATTGATTACGAGTTTTTCAACACGATTATATTGCAAAAACTCGATTTCTGTACTTTTTACTCAGTTAGAATTCTAGAGGGTCCATTGTTCGGCCCATTTAGACCCGCTCGCGTGAAACCTCTACAAAAGGGTTGCAAAATAAGTTTTAATCCAAATTTAGGACTTCATATTATTGATTACGAGCTTTTCAACACAATTAAATTGCAAAATTCGATTTCTATTCTTTTTACTCAGATAAAATTCTAACGGGTCCATTGTTCGGCCCATTTAGACCCGCTCGTCCGAAATCTCTACAAAAAAGACCGCAAAAAGAGTTAGAATCAAATTTTGGGAGTTCATATAATTGATTACGAGCTTTTCAACACGATTATATTGCAAAACTTGATTTCTGTACTTTTTACTCAGTTAAAATTCTAACGGGTCCATTGTTCGGCCCATTTAAACCCGCTCGTCCGAAACTTCGACAAAAGGGTTGCAAAATAAGTTTTAATCCAAATTTAGGAGTTCATAAAATTGATTACGAGCTTTTCAACACAATTATATTGCAAAAACTCGATTATTGTGCTTTTTACTCAGTTAAAATTCTAACGGGTCCATTATTCGGCCCACTTAGACCCGCTCGTCCGAAACCTCTACAAAAGGGTTGCAAAATAAGTTTTAAACCAAATTTAGGAGTTCATACAATTGATTACGAGCTTGTCAACACGATTATATTACAAAAACACGATTTCTGTACTTTTTACTCTGTTAAAATTCTAACGGGTCCATAGTTCGGCCCATTTAGACCCTCTCGTCCGAAACCTTTACAAAAAAGACCGCAAAATAACTTAGAATCAAATTTTAGGAGTTCATATAATTGATTACGAGCTTTTCAACATGATTATATTGCAAAAACTCGATTACAGTAATTTTTACTAAGTTAAAATTCTAACGGGTCCATTGTTCGGCCCATTTAGACCCGCTCGTCCGAAACCTCTACAAAAGGGTTGCAAAATAAGTTTTAATCCAAATTTAGGAGTTCATACAATTGATTACGAGCTTTTCAACACGATTATATTGCAAAAACTCGATTTCTGTACTTTTTACTCCGTTAAAATTCTAACGGGTCCATTGTTCGGCCCATTTAAACCTAATCGTCTGAAACCTCTACAAAAAGGGCTACAAAATAAGTTTTAATCCAAATTTAGGATTTCATATAATTGATTACGAACTTTTAAATACGATTATATTGCAAAAACTCAATTTCTGTCCTTTTTACTCTGTTAAAATTCTAACGGATCCATTGTTCGGCCCATTTAGACCCGCTCGTCCTAAACCTCTACAAAACAGACCGCAAAACAAGTTAGAATCAAATTTTAGGAGTTCATATAATTGATTACGAGCTTTTCAACATGATTATATTGCAAAAACTCGATTTATGTACTTTTTACTAAGTTAAAACTCTAGCGGGTCCATTGTTCGGTCCATTTAGTCCTGCTCGTCCGAAACCTTAACAAAGGGTTGCAAAATTTGTTTTAATCCAAATTTAGGAGTTCATACAATTGATTACGAGTTTTTCAACACGATTATATTGTAAAAACTCGATTTCTGTACTTTTTACTCAGTTAGAATTCTAGAGGGTCCATTGTTCGGCCCATTTAGACCCGCTCGCGCGAAACCTCTACAAAAGGGTTGCAAAATAAGTTTTAATCCAAATTTAGGACTTCATATTATTGATTACGAGCTTTTCAACACAATTAAATTGCAAAATTCGATTTCTATTCTTTTTACTCAGATAAAATTCTAACGGGTCCATTGTTCGGCCCATTTAGACCCGCTCGTCCGAAATCTCTACAAAAAAGACCGCAAAAAGAGTTAGAATCAAATTTTAGGAGTTCATATAATTGATTACGAGCTTTTCAACACGATTATATTGCAAAACTTGATTTCTGTACTTTTTACTCAGTTAAAATTCTAACGGGTCCATTGTTCGGCCCATTTAAACCCGCTCGTCCGAAACTTCGCCAAAAGGGTTGCAAAATAAGTTTTAATCCAAATTTAGGAGTTCATAAAATTGATTACGAGCTTTTCAACACAATTATATTGCAAAAACTCAATTTTTGTGCTTTTTACTCAGTTAAAATTCTAACGGGTCCATTATTCGGCCCACTTAGACCCGCTCGTCCGAAACCTCTACAAAAGGGTTGCAAAATAAGTTTTAAACCAAATTTAGGAGTTCATACAATTGATTACGAGCTTGTCAACAAGATTATATTACAAAAACTCGATTTCTGTACTTTTTACTCTGTTAAAATTCTAACGGGTCCATAGTTCGGCCCATTTAGACCCTCTCGTCCGAAACCTTTACAAAAAAGACTGCAAAATAACTTAGAATCAAATTTTAGGAGTTCATATAATTGATTACGAGCTTTTCAACATGATTATATTGCAAAAACTCGATTACAGTACTTTTTACTCAGTTAAAATTCTAACGGGTCCATTGTTCGGCCCATTTAGACCCGCTCGTCCGAAACCTCTACAAAAGGGTTGCAAAATAAGTTTTAATCCAAATTTAGGAGTTCATACAATTGATTACGAGCTTTTCAACACGATTATATTGCAAAAACTCGATTTCTGTACTTTTTACTCCGTTAAAATTCTAACGGGTCCATTGTTCGGCCCATTTAAACCTAATCGTCTGAAACCTCTACAAAAAGGGCTACAAAATAAGTTTTAATCCAAATTTAGGATTTCATATAATTGATTACGAGCTTTTAAATACGATTATATTGCAAAAACTCAATTTCTGTCGTTTTTACTCTGTTAAAATTCTAACGGATCAATTGTTCGGCCCATTTAGACCCGCTCGTCCTAAACCTCTACAAAACAGACCGCAAAACAAGTTAGAATCAAATTTTAGGAGTTCATATATTGCAAAAACTCGATTTATGTACTTTTTACTAAGTTAAAACTCTAGCGGGTCCATTGTTCGGTCCATTTAGTCCTGCTCGTCCGAGACCTTATCAAAGGGTTGCAAAATTTGTTTTAATCAAATTTTAGGAGTTCATATAATTGATTACGAGCTTTTCAACACAATTATATTGCAAAAACTTGATTTTTGTACTTTTTACTCAGTTAAAATTCTAAAGGGTCCATTGTTCGGATCATTTAGACCTGCTCGTCCGAAACCTCTACAAAAGGGTTGCAAAATAAGTTTTAATCCAAATTTAAGACTTCATACAATTGATTACGAGCTTTTCAACACAATTATATTGCAAAAATTCGATTACTGTACTTTTTACTTAGTTAAAATTCTAACGGGTCCAATGTTCGGCCCATTTAGACCCGCTAGTCCGAAACCCATACAAAAAGGGTTGCAAAATAAGTTTTAATCCAAATTTAGGAGTTCATACAATTGATTACGAGCTTTTGAACACAATTATATTGCAAAAAACTCGATTTTTGTACTTTTTACTCAGTTAAAATTCTAACGGGTCCACTGTTCGGCGCATTCGGACCCGCTCGTACGAAACCCCTACAAAAGGGTTGCAAAATAAGTTTTAATCCAAATTTAGGAGTTCATACAATTGATTACGAGCTTTTCAACACGATTATATTGCAAAAACTCGATTTCTGTACTTTTTACTCCTTTAAAATTCTAACAGGTCCTTTCTTCAGCCCATTTAGACTCGTTCGTCCAAAACCACTACAAAAAGGGATGCAAAATAAGTTTTAATCTAAATTTAGGAGTTTATACAATTGATTACGAGCTTTTCAACACGATTAGATTGCAAAAACTCGATTTCTGTACTTTTTACTCAGTTAAAATTCTAACAGGTCCTATGTTCTACCCATTTAGACTCGCTCGTCCGAAACCTTTACAAAAAAGATCGCAAAATAAGTTAGAATCAAATTTTAGAAGTTAATATAATTGATTAAGAGCTTTTCAACACAAATATATTGCAAAAAAATCGACTACTGTACTTTTTACTTAGTCAAAATTCTAACGGGTCCATTGTTCGGTCAATTTAGACTCACTCGTCTGAAACCTTTACAAAAGGGTTGCAAAATAAGTTTTAATCCAAATTTAGGAGTTCATACAATTGATTACAAGCTTTTCAACACAATTATATTGAAAAAACTTGATTTTTGTGATTTTTACTCAGTTAAATTTCTAAAGGGTCCATTGTTCGGCCCATTTAGACCCGCTCGTCTGAAACCTCTACAAAAAAGAACGCAAAACAAGTTATAATCAAATTTTAGGAGTTCACATAATTTATTACGAGCTTTTCAAAATGATTATATTGCAAAAACTCGATTTCTGTACTTTTTACTCAGTTAAAATTCTAACGGGTCCATTGTTCGGCTCATTTAGACCCGCTCGTCCGAAACCTCTACAATAGGGTTGCAAAATAAGTTTTAATCCAAATTTCGGAGTTCATATAATTGATTACGAGCTTTTCAACACGATTATATTGCAAAAACTTGATTTCTGTACTTTTTACTCAGTTAAAATTCTAACGGGTCCATTGTTCGGCCCATTTAGACCCACTCGTCCGAAACCTCTACAAAAGGGTTGCAAAATAAGTTTTAATCCAAATTTAGGAGTTCATAAAATTGATTACGAGCTTTTCAACACAATTATATTGCAAAAACTCGATTTTTATGCTTTTTACTCAGTTAAAATTTTAACGGGTCCATTGTTCGACCCATTTAGACTCCCTCGTCCGAAATCTCTACAAAAGGGTTGCAATACAAGTTTTAATCCAAATTTAGGAGTTCATACAATTGATTACGAGCTTTTCAACACGGTTATAATGCAAAAACTCGATTTCTGTACTTTTTACTCAATTAAAATTCTAACACGATTATATTGCAAAAACTTTGTTAAAATTCGGACGGGTCCATTGTTCGACCCATTTAGACTCGATCGTCCGAAACCTCTACAGAAGGGTTGCAAAATAAGTTTTAATCCAAATTTAGGAGTTCATACAATTGATTACGAGCTTTTCAACACGATTATATTGCAAAAACTCGATTACTGTACTTTTTACTTAGTTAAAATTCTAACGGGTCCATTGTTCGGCCCATTTAGACCTGCTCATCCGAAACCTTTACAAAAAAGACCGCAAAAGAAGTTTTAATCAAAATTTAGGAGTTCATACAATTGATTACGAGCTTTTCAACACGATTATATTGCAAAAACTCGATTTCTAAACTTTTTACTCGGTTAAAATTGTAACGGGTCCATTGTTCGACCGATTTAGACCTGCTCATCCGATACCTCTACCAAAGGGTTGCAAAATAAGTTTTAATCAAATTTTAGGAGTTTATACAATAGATTACGAGCTTGTCAACACGATTATATTGCAAAAACTCGATTTTTTATCCGTTAAAATTCTAACGGGTCCATTGTTCAGCCCATTTAGACCCGCTCGTCCGAAACCTCTACAAAAAAGACCGCAAAAGACTTTAGAATAAAATTTTAGGAGTTCTTATAATTGATTACGAGCTTTTCAACACGATTATATTGCAAAAACTCGATTTCTGTACTTTTTACTCTGTTAAAATTCTAACGGGTCCATTGTTCGGCCCATTTAGACTCGCTCGTCTGAAACCTCTACAAAAGGGTTGCAAAATAAGTTTTAATCCAAATTTAGGAGTTCATACAATTTGATTACGAGCATTTCAACACGATTGTATTGTAAAAACTCGATTTCTGTACTTTTTACTCCTTTAAAATTCTAACAGGTCCTTTCTTCAACCCATTTAGACTCGTTCGTCCAAAACCTCTACAAAAAGGGCTGCAAAATAAGTTTTAATCTAAATTTAGGAGTTTATACAATTGATTACGAGCTTTTCAACACGATTAGATTGCAAAAACTCGATTTCTGTACTTTTTACTCAGTTAAAATTCAAACAGGTCCTATGTTCCGCCCATTTGGACCCGCTCGTCCGAAACCTTTACAAAAAAGATCGCAAAATAAGTTAGAATCAAATTTTAGAAGTTCATATAATTGATTAAGAGCTTTTCAACACAAATATATTGCAAAAAATCGACTACTGTACTTTTTACTTAGTTAAAATTCTAACGGGTCCATTGTTCGGTCAATTTAGACTCACTCGTCTGATACCTCTACAATAGGGTTGCAAAATAAGTTTTAATCCAAATTTCGGAGTTCATATAATTGATTACGAGCTTTTCAACACGATTATATTGCAAAAACTTGATTTCTGTACTTTTTACTCAGTTAAAATTCTAACGGGTCCATTGTTCGGCCCATTTAGACCCACTCGTCCGAAACCTCTACAAAAGGGTTGCAAAATAAGTTTTAATCCAAATTTAGGAGTTCATAAAATTGATTACGAGCTTTTCAACACAATTATATTGCAAAAACTCGATTTTTATGCTTTTTACTCAGTTAAAATTTTAACGGGTCCATTGTTCGACCCATTTAGACTCCCTCGTCCGAAATCTCTACAAAAGGGTTGCAATACAAGTTTTAATCCAAATTTAGGAGTTCATACAATTGATTACGAGCTTTTCAACACGGTTATAATGCAAAAACTCGATTTCTGTACTTTTTACTCAATTAAAATTCTAACACGATTATATTGCAAAAACTTTGTTAAAATTCGGACGGGTCCATTGTTCGACCCATTTAGACTCGATCGTCCGAAACCTCTACAGAAGGGTTGCAAAATAAGTTTTAATCCAAATTTAGGAGTTCATACAATTGATTACGAGCTTTTCAACACGATTATATTGCAAAAACTCGATTACTGTACTTTTTACTTAGTTAAAATTCTAACGGGTCCATTGTTCGGCCCATTTAGACCCGCTCATCCGAAACCTTTACAAAAAAGACCGCAAAAGAAGTTTTAATCAAAATTTAGGAGTTCATACAATTGATTACGAGCTTTTCAACACGATTATATTGCAAAAACTCGATTTCTAAACTTTTTACTCGGTTAAAATTGTAACGGGTCCATTGTTCGACCGATTTAGACCTGCTCGTCCGATACCTCTACCAAAGGGTTGCAAAATAAGTTTTAATCAAATTTTAGGAGTTTATACAATAGATTACGAGCTTGTCAACACGATTATATTGCAAAAACTCGATTTTTTATCCGTTAAAATTCTAACGGGTCCATTGTTCAGCCCATTTAGACCCGCTCGTCCGAAACCTCTACAAAAAAGACCGCAAAAGACTTTAGAATAAAATTTTAGGAGTTCTTATAATTGATTACGAGCTTTTCAACACGATTATATTGCAAAAACTCGATTTCTGTACTTTTTACTCTGTTAAAATTCTAACGGGTCCATTGTTCGGCCCATTTAGACTCGCTCGTCTGAAACCTCTACAAAAGGGTTGCAAAATAAGTTTTAATCCAAATTTAGGAGTTCATACAATTTGATTACGAGCATTTCAACACGATTGTATTGTAAAAACTCGATTTCTGTACTTTTTACTCCTTTAAAATTCTAACAGGTCCTTTCTTCAACCCATTTAGACTCGTTCGTCCAAAACCTCTACAAAAAGGGCTGCAAAATAAGTTTTAATCTAAATTTAGGAGTTTATACAATTGATTACGAGCTTTTCAACACGATTAGATTGCAAAAACTCGATTTCTGTACGTTTTACTCAGTTAAAATTCAAACAGGTCCTAAGTTCCGCCCATTTGGACCCGCTCGTCCGAAACCTTTACAAAAAAGATCGCAAAATAAGTTAGAATCAAATTTTAGAAGTTCATATAATTGATTAAGAGCTTTTCAACACAAATATATTGCAAAAAATCGACTACTGTACTTTTTACTTAGTTAAAATTCTAACGGGTCCATTGTTCGGTCAATTTAGACTCACTCGTCTGATACCTTTACAAAAGGGTTGCAAAATAAGTTTTAATCCAAATTTAGGAGTTCATACAATTGATTACAAGCTTTTCAACACAATTATATTGAAAAAACTTGATTTTTGTGCTTTTTACTCAGTTAAATTTCTAAAGGGTCCATTGTTCGGCCCATTTAGACCCGCTCGTCTGACACCTCTACAAAAAAGACCACAAAACAAGTTATAATCAAATTTTAGGAGTTCACATAATTTATTACGAGCTTTTCAAAACGATTATATTACAAAAACTCGATTTCTGTACTTTTTACTCAGTTAAAATTCTAACAGGTCCATTGTTCGGCCCATTTAGACCCGCTCGTCCGAAACCTCTACAAAAGGGTTGCAAAATAAGTTTTAATCCAAATTTCAGAGTTCATATAATTGATTATGAGCTTTTCAACACGATTATATTGCAAAAACTTGATTTCTGTACTTTTTACTCAGTTAAAATTCTAACGGGTCCATTGTTTGGCCCATTTAGACCCGCTCGTCCGAAACCTCTACAAAAGGGTTGCAAAATAAGTTTTAATCCAAATTTAGGAGTTCATAAAATTGATTACGAGCTTTTCGACACAATTATATTGCAAAAACTCGATTTTTTTTGCTTTTTCCTCAGTTAAAATTTTAACGGGTCCATTGTTCGACCCATTTAGACTCACTCGTCCGAAACCTCTACAAAAGGGTTGCAAAACAAGTTTTAATCCAAATTTAGGAGTTCATACAATTGATTACGAGCTTTTCAACACGGTTATAATGCAAAAACTCGATTTCTGTACTTTTTACTCAATTAAAATTCTAACACGATTATATTGCAAAAACTTGGTTAAAATTCGAACGGGTCCATTGTTCAACCCATTTAGACTCGATCGTCCGAAACCTCTACAGAAGGGTTGCAAAATAAGTTTTAATCCAAATGTAGGAGTTCATGCAATTGATTACGAGCTTTTCAACACGATTAGATTGTAAAAACTCGATTTCTGTACTTTTTACTCAGTTAAAATTCTAACAGGTCCTATGTTCCGCCCATTTAGACCCACTCGTCCGAAACCTTTACAAAAAAGATCGCAAAATAAGTTAGAATCAAATTTTAGAAGTTCATATAATTGATTAAGAGCTTTTCAACACAAATATATTGCAAAAAATCGATTACTGTACTTTTTACTTAGTTAAAATTCTAACGGGTCCATTGTTCGGTCAATTTAGACTCACTCGTCTGAAACCTTTACAAAAGGGTTGCAAAATAAGTTTTAATCCAAATTTAGGAGTTCATACAATTGATTACAAGCTTTTCAACACAATTATATTGAGAAAACTTGATTTTTGTGCTTTTTACTCAGTTAAATTTCTAAAGGGTCCATTGTTCGGCCCATTTAGACCCGCTCGTCTGAAACCTCTACAAAAAAGACCGCAAAACAAGTTATAATCAAATTTTAGGAGTTCACATAATTTATTACGAGCTTTTCAAAACGATTATATTGCAAAAACTCGATTTCTATACTTTTTACTCAGTTAAAATTCTAACGGGTCCATTGTTCGACCCATTTAGACCCGCTCGTCCGAAACCTCTACAAAAGGGTTGCAAAATAAGTTTTAATCCAAATTTAGGAGTTCATATAATTGATTACGAACTTTTCAACACGATTATATTGCAAAAACTTGATTTCTGTACTTTTTACTCAGTTAAAATTCTAACGGGTCCATTGTTCGGCCCATTTAGACCCGCTCGTCAGAAACATCTACAAAAGGGTTGCAAAATAAGTTTTAATCCAAATTTAGGAGTTCATAAAATTGATTACGAGCTTTTCAACACAATTATATTGCAAAAACTCGATTTTTGTGCTTTTTACTCAGTTAAAATTCTAACGGGTCCATTGTTCGACCCATTTAGACTCGCTCGTCCGAAACCTCTACAAAAGGGTTGCAAAACAAGTTTTAATCCAAATTTAGGAGTTCATACAATAGATTACGAGCTTTTCAACACGGTTATAATGCAAAAACTCGATTTCTGTACTTTTTACTCAATTAGAATTCTAACACGATTATAGTGCAAAAACTAGGTTAAAATTCGGTTAAAATTCTAACGGGTACATTGTTCGACCCATTTAGACTCGATCGTCCGAAACCTCTACAGAAGGGTTGCAAAATAAGTTTTAATCCAAATTTAGGAGTTCATACAATTGATTACAAGGTTTTCAACACGATTATATTGCAAAAACTCGATTTCTGTACTTTTTACTCCGTTAAAATTCTAACGGGTCCATTGTTCGGCCCATTTAGACCCGATCGTCAGAAACCTCTACAAAAAGGGCTGCAAAATAAGTTTTAATCCAAATTTAGGAGTTCATATAATTGATTACGAGCTTTTCAAATGATTATATTGAAAAAACTCGAGATCTGTACTTTTTACTCAGTTAAAATTCTAACGGGTCCACTGTTCGACCCATTTAGACCCGCTCGTCCGAAAACTCTACAAAAGGGTTGAAAAATAAGTTTTAATCCAAATTTAGGAGTTCATACAATTTATTACGAGCTTTTCAACACGATTTTATTTTAAAAACTCGATTTCTGTACTTTATACTCAGTTAAAATTCTAACGGGTCCATTGTTCGACCCATTTAGACCCGCTCGTCCGAAACCTATACAAAAGAGTTTCAAAATAAGTTTTAATCAAAATTTAGAGTTTATACAATTGATTACGAGCTTTTCAACACGATTATATTTCAAACACTCGATTTCTGTACTTTTTACTCAGTTAAAATTCTAACGGGTCCATTGTTCGACCCATTTAGACTCGCTCGTCCGAAACCTCTACAAAAGGGTTGCAAAATAAGTTTTAATCCAAATTTAGGAGTTCATACAATTGATTACGAGCTTTTCAACACGATTATATTTCAAAAACTCGATTTCTGTACTTTTTACTCAGTTAAAATTCTAACGGGTCCATTGTTCGGCCCATTTAGACCCGCTCGTCCGAAACCTATAAAAAAGGCCGCAAAATAAGTTAGAATCAAATTTTAGGAGTTCATATAATTGATTACGATGTTTTCAACATGATTATATTGCAAAAACTTAATTACATTACTTTTTACTCAGTTAAAATTCTAACGGGTCCATTGTCCGGCTCATTTAGACCCGCTCGTCTGAAACCTCTAGAAAGAGGTTGCAAAATATGTTTAAATCCAAATTTAAGAGTTCATACAATTGATTACGAGCTTTTCAACACAATTATATTGCAAAAACTCAATTTTTATGCTTTTTACTCAGTTAAAATTCGAACGGGTCCATTGTTCGGCCCATTTAGACCCGGTCGTCCGAAACCTTTTCAAAAAAGACCGCAAAACAAGTTAGAATCAAATTTTAGGAGTTCATATAATTGCTTACAAGCTATTCAACACGATTATATTGCAAAAAATTGATTTTTGTACTTTTTACTCAGTTAAAATTCTAACGGGTCCATTGTTCGGCCCATTTAGACTCGCTCGTCCGAAACTCGACAAAAGGGTTGCAAAATAAGTTTTAATCCAAATTTAGGAGTTCATAAATTTGATTACGAGCTTTTCAACACGATTATATTGCAAAAACTCGATTTCTGTACTTTTTACTCAGTTAAATTCTAACAGGTCCATTGTTCGGCCCATTTAGACCTGCTTTCTTCCGAAACCTCTACAAAAAGACCACAAAACAAGTTAGAATCAAATTTTAGGAGTTCATATAATTGATTACGAGCTTTTCAACACGATTACAGTACTTTTTACTCAGTTAAAATTCTAACGGGTCCATTGTTCGGCCCGTTTAGACCCGTTCGTCCGAAACCTCTACAAAAGGGTTGCAAAATAAGTTTTAATCCAAATTTAGGAGTTCATACAATTGATTACGAGCTTTTCAACACGATTATATTGCAAAAACGCGATTTCTGTACTTTTTACTCCATTAAAATTCTAACGGGTCCATTGTTCGACCCATTTAGACCCGCTCGTCCGAAACCTTTACAAAAAAGAATGCAAAATAAGTTAGAATCAAATTTTGGAAGTTCATATAATTGATTACGAGCTTTTCAACAGGATTACATTGCAAAAACTCGATTTCTGTACTTTTTACTTAGTTAAAATTCTAACGGGTCCATTGTTCGGCCCATTTAGACCCGGTCGTCCGAAACCTTTACAAAAAAGACCGCAAAATAAGTTAGAATCAAATTTTAGGAGATCAAATAATTGATTACGAGCTTTTCAGCACGATTATATTGCAACAACTCGATTACAGTACTTTTTACTTAGTTAAAATTCTAATGGGTCCATTGTTCGGCCCATTTAGACCCGCTCGTCTGAAACCTCTACGAAAGGGTTGCAAAATAAGTTTTAATCCAAATTTAGGAATTCATACAATTGATTACGAGCTTTTCAACACGATTATATTGCAAAAACTCGATTTCTATACTTTTTACTCCGTTAAAATTCTAATGGGTCTATTGTTCGGCCCATTTAGACCCGGTCGTCCGAAACCTCTAACAAAATGGCTACAAAATAAGTTTAAATCCAAATTTAGGAGTTCATATAATTGATTACAAGCTTTTCAACCCAATTATATTGCGAAAACTGGATTTTTTGTGCTTTTTACTCAGTTAAAATTCTAACGGGTCTATTGTTTGGCCCATTCAGACCCGCTCGTCCGAAACCTCTACAAAGGGGCTACAAAATAAGTTTAAATCCAAATATAGGAGTTAATACAATTGATTACGAGCTTTTCAACACGATTATATTGCAAGAACTCAATTTCTGTACTTTTTACTTAGATAAAATTCGAACAGGTCCATTGTTCGGCCCATTTAGACCCGCTCATCTGAAACCTATAAAAAAAGACCGCAAAATAAGTTAGAATCAAATTTTAGGAGTTCATGTAATTGATTACGAGCTTTTCAACACGATTATATTGCAAAATCTCAATTACATTACTTTTTACTCAGTTAAAATTCTAACGGGTCCATTGTTCGGCTCATTTAGATCCGCTCGTCCGAAACCTTTACAAAAAAGACCCCAAAACAAGTTAGAATCAAATTTTAGGAGTTCATATAATTGCTTACAAGCTTTTCAACACGATTATATTGCAAAAAATTGATTTTTGTACTTTTTACTGAGTTAAAATTCTAACGGGTCCATTGTTCGGCCCATTTAGACTCGCTCGTCCGAAACCTCGACAAAAGGGTTGCAAAATATGTTTTAATCCAAATTTAGGAGTTCATACATTTGATTACGAGCTTTTCAACATGAATATATTGCAAAAACTCGATTTATGTACTTTTTACTCAGTTAAATTCTAACAGGTCCATTGTTCGGCCTATTTAGACCCGCTCGTCCGAAACCTCTTCAAAAAAGACCGCAAAACAAGTTAGAATCAAATTTTAGGAGTTCATATAATTGATTACGAGCTTTTCAACACGATTACAGTACTTTTTACTCAGTTAAAATTCTAACGGGTCCATTGTTCGGCCCGTTTAGACCCGTTCGTCCGAAACCTCTACAAAAGGGTTGCAAAATAAGTTTTAATCCAAATTTAGGAGTTCATACAATTGATTACGAGCTTTTCAACACGATTATATTGCAAAAACGCGATTTCTGTACTTTTTACTCCATTAAAATTCTAACGGGTCCATTTTTCGGCCCATTTAGACCCGCTCGTCCAAAACCTTTACAAAAAAGATTGCAAAATATGTTAGAATCAAATTTTAGGAGTTCATATAATTGATTACGAGCTTTCCAACACGATTATATTCCAAAAACACGATTACAGTACTTTTTACTCAGTTAAAATTCTATCGGGTCCATTGTTCAGCCCATTTAGACCCGTTCCTCCGAAACCTCTACAAAAGGGTTGCAAAATAAGTTTTAATCCAAATTTAGGAGTTCATACAATTGATTACGAGCTTTTCAACACGATTATAGTGCAAAAACACGATTTCTGTACTTTTTACTCAATTAAAATTCTAACGGGTCCATTGTTAGGCCCATTTAGACCCGCTCGTCCGAAACCTTTACAAAAAAGATCGTAAAATATGTTAGAATCAAATTTTAGGAGTTCATATAATTGATTACGAGCTTTTCAACATGATTATATTGCAAAAACACGAATACAGTACTTTATACTCAGTTAAAATTCTAACGGGTCCATTGTTCGGCCCATTTAGACCCGTTCGTCCGAAACCTCTACAAAAGGGTTGCAAAATAAGTTTAAATCCAAATTTAGGAGTTCATACAATTGATTACGAGCTTTTCAACACAATTATAATGCAAAAACTCAATTTTATGCTTTTTACTCAGTTAAAATTCTGACGTGTCCATTTTTCGACCCATTTAGACCCGCTCGTCCAAAACCTATACAAAAGAGTTTCAAAATAAGTTTTAATCCAAATTTAGGAGTTCATACAATTGATTACGAGCTTTTCAAAAAGATTATATTACAAAAACTCGATTTCTGTACTTTTTACTCCGTTAAAATTCTAACGGGTCCATTGTTCGGGATATTTAGACCCGATCGTCCGAAACCTCTACAAAAAAGAGCTGCAAAATAAATTTTAATCCAAATTTAGGAGTTCATATAATTTATTACAAGCTTTTCAACACGATTATATTGCAAAAACTCTATTTCTTTACTTTTTACTCACTTAAAATTCTAACGAGTCTATTGTTCGGCCCATTTAGACCCGCTCGTCTGAAACCTCTACAAAAGGGTTGCAAGATAAGTTTTAATCAAAATTTAGGAGTTCATACAATTGATTACGAGCTTTTCAACACGATTATATTGCAAAAACTGGATTTCTGTACTTTTTACTCAGTTAAAATTTGAACGGGTCCATTGTTCGACCCATTTAGACCCGCTCGTCCGAAACATATACAAAAAGACCGCAAAATAAGTTAGAATCAAATTTTAGGAGTTCATATAATTGATTACGAGCTTTCCAACACGATTATATTCCAAAAACACGATTACAGTACTTTTTACTCAGTTAAAATTCTAACGGGTCCATTGTTCGACCCATTTAGACCCGTTCCTCCGAAACCTCTACAAAAGGGTTGCAAAATAAGTTTTAATCCAAATTTAGGAGTTCATACAATTGATTACGAGCTTTTCAACACGATTATAGTGCAAAAACACGATTTCTGTACTTTTTACTCAATTAAAATTCTAACGGGTCCATTGTTAGGCCCATTTAGACCCGCTCGTCCGAAACCTTTACAAAAAAGATCGTAAAATATGTTAGAATCAAATTTTAGGAGTTCATATAATTGATTACGAGCTTTTCAACATGATTATATTGCAAAAACACGAATACAGTACTTTATACTCAGTTAAAATTCTAACGGGTCCATTGTTCGGCCCATTTAGACCCGTTCGTCCGAAACCTCTACAAAAGGGTTGCAAAATAAGTTTAAATCCAAATTTAGGAGTTCATACAATTGATTACGAGCTTTTCAACACAATTATAATGCAAAAACTCAATTTTTATGCTTTTTACTCAGTTAAAATTCTAACGTGTCCATTTTTCGACCCATTTAGACCCGCTCGTCCAAAACCTATACAAAAGAGTTTCAAAATAAGTTTTAATCCAAATTTAGGAGTTCATACAATTGATTACGAGCTTTTCAAAAAGATTATATTACAAAAACTCGATTTCTGTACTTTTTACTCCGTTAAAATTCTAACGGGTCCATTGTTCGGGATATTTAGACCCGATCGTCCGAAACCTCTACAAAAAATAGCTGCAAAATAAGTTTTAATCCAAATTTAGGAGTTCATATAATTTATTACAAGCTTTTCAACACGATTATATTGCAAAAACTCGATTTCTATACTTTTTACTCACTTAAAATTCTAACGAGTCTATTGTTCTGCCCATTTAGACCCGCTCGTCTGAAACCTCTACAAAAGGGTTGCAAGATAAGTTTTAATCAAAATTTAGGAGTTCATACAATTGATTACGAGCTTTTCAACACGATTATATTGCAAAAACTCGATTTCTGTACTTTTTACTCAGTTAAAATTTGAAAGGGTCCATTGTTTGACCCATTTAGACCCGCTCGTCCGAAACATATACAAAAAGACCGCAAAATAAGTTAGAATCAAATTTTAGGAGTTCATATAATTGATTACGAGCTTTTCAACACGATTATATTGCAAAAACTCGATTACAATACTTTTTACTCAGTTAAAATTCTAACGGGTCCATTGTTCGGTCCATTTAGACCCGCTCGTCCGAAACCTCGACAAAAGGGTTGCAAAATAAGTTTTAATCCAAATTTAGGTGTTCATACAATTGATTACGAGCTTTTCAACACGATTATATTGCAAAATCTTGATTTCTGTATTTTTTACTTAGTTAAAATTCTAACGGGTCCACTGTTCGGCCCATTTAGACCTGCTCGTCTGAAACATCTACAAAAGGGTTGCAAAATAAGTTTTAATCCAAATTTTGGAGTTCATACAATTGATTACGAGATTTTCAACACGATTATACTTCAAAAACTCGTTTTCTGTACTTTTTACTCAGTTAAAATTCGAACGGGTCCATTGTTCGGCCCATTTAGACCCGCTCGTCCGAAACCTCTACAAAAGGGTTGCAAAATAAGTTTTAATCAAAATTTTAAGAGTTCATACAATTGATTACGAGCTTTTCAACACGATTATATTGCAAAAACTCGATTTCGGTACTTTTTACTCCGTTAAAATTCTAACGGGTCCATTGTTCGGCCCATTTAGACCCTCTCTTCAGAAACTTCTACAAAAAGGGTTGCAAAATAAGTTTTAATCCAAATTTAGGAGTTCATATAATTGATTACGAGCTTTTCAACATGATTATATTGAAAAAACTCGATTTCTATACTTTTTACTTAGTTAAAATTCTAACGGGTCCACTATTCGGCTCATTTAGACCCGCTCGTCCGAAACCTCTACAAAAGGGTTGCAAAATAAGTTTTAATCATAATTTAGGAGTTCATACAATTGATTACGAGCTTTTCAACACGATTATATTTCAAAATCGTGATTTATGTACTTTTTACTCAGTTAAAATTCTAACGGGTCTATTGTTCGGCCCATTTAGACCCGCTCGTCCGAAACATCTACAAAGGGGTTGCAAAATAAGTTTTAAACCAAATTTAGGAGTTCATACAATTGATTACGAGCTTTTCAACACGATTATATTGCAAAAACTCGATTTCTGTACTTTTTACTCAGTTAAAATACGAACGGGTCCATTGTTTGGCCCATTTAGACTCGCTCGTCCGAAACCTATAAAAAAAGACCGCAAAATAAGTTAGAATCAAATTTTAGGAGTTCATATAATTGATTACGAGCTTTTCAACACGATTATATTGCAAAAAATCGATTACATTACTTTTTACTCAGTTAAAATTCTAACAGGTCCATTGTTCGGCTCATTTAGACTCGCTCGTCCGAAACCTTTACAAAAAAGACCGCAAAACAAGTTAGAATCAAATTTTAGGAGTTCATATAATTGCTTACAAGCTTTTCAACACGATTATATTGCAAAAACTTGATTTTTGTACTTTTTACTCAGTTAAAATTCTAACGGGTCCATTGTTCGGCCCATTTAGACTCAATCGTCCGAAACCTCGACAAAATGGTTGCAAAATAAGTTTTAATCTAAATTTAGGAGTTCATAAATTTGATTACAAGCTTTTCAACATGATTAAATTGCAAAAACTCGATTTCTGTACTTTTTACTTAGTTAAAATTCTAACAGGTCCATTGTTCGGCCCATTTAGACCCGTTCGTCCGAAACCTCGACAAAAAAGACCGTAAAACGAGTTAGAATCAAATTTTAGGAGTTCATATAATTGATTACGAGCTCTTCAACACGATTATATTGCAAAAACTTGATTTCTGTACTTTTAGTCAGTTAATTCTAACGGGTCTATTGTTCGGCCCATTTAGACCCGCTCGTCTGAAACCTCTACAAAGGGGTTGCAAAATAAGTTTTAATCCAAATTTAGGAGTTCATACAATTGATTACGAGCTTTTCAACACGATTATATTGCAAAAACTCGATTTCTGTACTTTTTACTCAGTTAAAATTCGAACGGGTCCATTGTTCGGCCGATTTAGACCCGCTCGTCCGAAACCTTTACAAAAAAGAACGCAAAAATAAGTTAGAATCAAATTTTTGGAGTTCATATAATTGATTACGAGCTTTTCAACACGATTATAAAGCAAAAACTCGATTACAGTTCTTTTTACTCTGTTAAAATTCTAACGGGTCCATTGTTCGGCCCATTTAGACCCGCTCATCCGAAACCTCTACAAAAGGGTTGCAAAATAAGTTTTAATCGAAATTTAGGAGTTCATACAATTTATTACGAGCTTTTCAACACGATTATATTTCAAAAACTCGATTTCTGTACTTTTTATCAGTTTAAATTCTAACGGGTCCATTGTTCGGCCCATTTAGACCCGCTCGTCCGAAACCTCTACAAAAGGGTTGCAAAATAAGTTTTAATCCAAATTTGGGAGTTCATACAATTGATTACGAACTTTTCAACACGATTATTTTGCAAAAACTCGATTTCTGTACTTTTAACTCTGTTAAAATTCTAACGGGTCCATTGTTCGGCCCATTTCAACCTGATCGTCCGAAACCTCTACAAAAAAGAGCTACAAAATTAGTTTTAATCAAAATTTAGGAGTTCATATAATTGATTACGAGCTTTTCAACACGATTATATTGCAAAAACACGATTTCTGTACTTTTTACTCAGTTAAAATTCTAACGGGTCTATTGTTCGGCCCATTTAGACCCGCTCGTCTGAAACCACTAAAAAAGGGTTGCAAAATAAGTTTTAATCCAAATTTAGGAGTTCATACAATTGATTACGAGCTTTTCAACACGATTATATTGCAAAAACTCGATTTCTGTACTTTTTACTCAGTTAAAATTTGAACGGGTCAATTGTTCGGCCCATTTAGACCCGCTCGTCCGAAACCTATACAAAAGACCGCAAAATAAGTTAGAATCAAATTTTAGGACTGCATATAATTGATTACGAGCTTTTCAACACGATTATATTGCAAAAACTCGATTACAATACTTTTTACTCAGTTAAAATTCTAACGGGTCTATTGTTCGGCCTATTTAGACCCGCTCGTCCGAAACCTAAACAAAAGGGTTGCAAAATAAGTTTTAATCCAAATTTAGGAGCTCATACAATTGATTACGAGCTTTTCAAAATGATTACATTGCAAAAACTCGATTTTTGTACTTTGTACTCCGTTAAAATTCTAACGGGTCCATTGTTCGGCCCATTTAGGCACGATCGTCTGAAACATCTACAAAAAGGGCTGCAAAATAAGTTTTAATCCAAATTTAGGAGTTCATACAATTGAGTACGAGCTTTTCAAAATGATTATATTGCAAAAACTCGATTTTTGTACTTTGTACTCCGTTAAAATTCTAACGGGTCCATTGTTCGGCCCATTTAGACTCGTTCGTCCAAAACCTCTACAAAAAGGGCTGCAAAATAAGTTTTAATCCAAATTGAGGAGTTCGTATTATTACGAGCTTTTCAACACGATTATATTGCAAAAACTCAATTTATGTACTTTTTACTCAGTTAAAATTCTAACGGGTCCATTGTTCGGCCCATTTAGACCCGCTCGTCCTAAACCTCTACAAAAGGGTTGCAAAATAAGTTTTGATCCAAATTTATGAGTTTATACAATTGATTACGAGCTTTTCAACACGATTATATTTCAAAAACTCAATTTCTGTACTTTTTACTCAGTTAAAATTCTAACGGGTCCATTGTTCGACCCATTTAGACCCAATCGTCAGAAACCTCTACAAAAAGGGCTGCAAAATAAGTTTTAATCCAAATTTAAGAGTTCATATAATTGATTACAAGCTTTTCAACACGATTATATTGAAAAAACTCGATTTCTGTACTTTTTACTTAGTTAAAATTCTAACGGGTCCACTGTTCGGCCCATTTAGACCCGCTCGTCCGTAACCTCTACAAAAGGGTTGCAAAATAAGTTTTAATCCAAATTTAGGAGCTCATACAATTGATTACGAGCTTTTCAACACGATTATATTTCAAAATCGGGATTTCTGTACTTTTTACTCATTTAAAATTCTAACGGGTTCATTGTTCGGCCTATTTAGACCCCCTCATCCGAAACCTTACAAAAAAGACCGCAAAATAAGTTAGAATCAAATTTTAGGAGTTCATATAATTGATTACGAGCTTTTCAACACGATTATATTGGAAAAACTCGATTACAGTACTTTTTACTCCGTTAAAATTCTAACGGGTTCATTGTTCGGCCCATTTAGACCCGCTCGTCCGAAACACTTACAAAAAATACCTCAAAATAAGTTAGAATAAAATTTTAGGAGTTCATATAATTGATTACGAGCTTTTCAACACGATTATATTGCAAAAACTAGATTTCTGTACTTTTTACTAAGTTAAAATTCTAACGGGTCCACTGTTCGGCCCATTTAGACTCTCTCGTCAGAAACCTCTACAAAAACGGCTGCAAAATAAGTTTTAATCCAAATTTAGGAGTTCATATATTTGATTACGAGCTTTTCAACACGATTAATTTGCAAAAACTCGATTTTTGTACTTTTTACTCAGTTAAAATTCTAACGGGTCCACTATTCAGCCCATTTAGACCCGCTCGTCCGAAACCTCTACAAAAGGGCTACAAAATAAGTTTTAATCCAAATTTAAAAGTTCATACAATCGATTACGAGCTTTTCAACACGATTATATTTCAAAAACTCGATTTTTGTACTTTTTACTAAGTTAAAATTCTAACGGGTCCACTATTCGGCCCATTTAGACCCGCTCGTCTGAAACCTCTATAAAAGGGTTGCAAAATAAGTTTTAATCCAAATTTAGGAGTTCATACAATTGATTACGATCTTTTCAACACGATTATATTTCAAAAACTCGATTTCTGTTCTTTTTACTCAGTTAAAATTCTAACGGGTCCATTGTTGGACCCATTTAGACCCGCTCGTCCGAAACATTTACAAAAAAGAACGCAAAATAAGTTAGAATCAAATTTTAGGAGTTCGTATAATTGATTACGAGCTTTTCAACAGGATTATATTGCTAAAACTCGATTAAAGTAGTTTTTACTCAGTTAAAATTCTACCGGGTCCATTATTTTGCCCATTTAGACTCGCTTGTCCGAAACCTCTACAAAAGGGTTGCAAAATAAGTTTTAATCCAAATTTAGAAGTTCATACAATTGATTACGAGCTTTTCAACACGATTATATTACAAAAACTAGATTTATGTACTTTTTACTCAGTTAAAATTCTAACGGGTCCATTATTCGGCCCATTTAGACCCGATCGTTCGAAACCTCTACAAAAAAGGCTGCAAAATAAGTTTTAATCCAAATTTAGGAGTTCATATAATTGATGATGAGATTTTCAACACGATTATATTGCAAAAACTCGATTACAGCACTTTTTACTCAGTTAAAATTCTAACGGGTCCGTTGTTCGGCCCATTTACACCCGCTCGTCCGAAACCTCTACAAAAGGGTTGCAAAATATGTTTTAATCCAAATTTAGGAGTTCATACAATTGATTACGAGCTTTTCAACACGATTATATTGCAAAAACTAGATTTATGTACTTTTTATTCCGTTAAAATTCTAACGGGTCCATTGTTCGGCCCATTTAGACCTGATCGTCTGAAACCTCTACAAAAAGGGCTTCAAAATAAGTTTTAATCCAAATTTAGGATTTCATATATTTGATTACGAGATTTTCAACACGATTATATTGCAAAAACTCGATTTTTGTACTTTTTACTCAGTTAAAATTCTAACGGGTCCACTGTTCGGCCCATTTAGACCCGCTCGTCCGAAACCTCTATAATAGAGTTGCAAAATAAGTTCTAATCCAAATCCAGGAGTTCATACAATAGATTACGAGCGTTTCAACACAATTATATTGCAAAAACTCGATTTCTGTACTTTTTACTTAGTTAAAATTATAATCAATTTATCCCTAGACTTTTATTGAATTCCGTTTTTAAAATTTATTTAATTTATTACCCATTTATTATTATCTTTCAATGCCGCCTTTATTCCATTATTTTTAAAACGCCAGCATTATTTTCTCCTATGACGGCAAATACAAATCAATTCCCCTTATTTACAATCAAAAACTCCAGCTCTCTTACAAAAATCACCATAAATTTTTTTGCCATAAATTTTCTATCAATTTACTCCTTTATTAAATTATCACCCATTATTACAAAAATCGTTTTAGCCTTTCCTTATATATTCCCAAAATTCCGAAACTACTCCCATAAAATATTTCTACATTTATTTTTATACTTTCCTTTACAAATATATATTTATATAAGGATTACTCTCTTACATTTGAACCTCGATTTACACCTATTTAACATTTATTATGAAATCTCCTTACTCTTTGACTTATTTAGATTAATTAAGGAAACCCCTTTTCCCACAATCCCTTTTGATATTAAAATATCCCACCTTTTACTATTTCCCATATTACAGATCACCCAATTGCAATATTTAAGTATGAACAATTCCCTCATAACAAACCACAAAAACTCCCCTATCTCTCCTCTCCTTCCAATTCTCTTTCCAATTCTCAAGCTTATTCAATGGCATCTTCTTCCATCCCCCAACTTAGCGCTATCGACCTCACTAATGAGGAAGCCGAGCTTCTATACACTCCTGACTTTGGTTGGGATTTCATCAAGGAGGACCCCAAGCTCTTTCTTTTCGGATGTTTCATCTCATCCAAAGTGATAGACATCTATGATGTCATCAATGCTTTTGAAGGTATATGGAAGCCCAATGAAGTAGTTTCTATCTCTGTCATCCAAGACAATTTCCTCAAGATAAAGTTCAAAGAGCCCAAGAACTGTTATGAAGTCCTTAACCGAGGTCCTTGGCTGTATAAGGATGAATGGCTAGCTGTTACTGAGTATGATCCTGCAAAATTAGTCGGTGAATACAACTTTAATATTATGCGGATCTGGATTCGCATCTTCTCTCTCCCTACATCACTTTATGAGGACATTGATCGCTCACATCTGGTGGGACATGCCCTCGGATCAATGGTAGGCAACGTTCTTCGAACCGACACTCGCGAGTTTGAAGGGAATATGAAAGATTTCCTTCGAGTAGAAATATTTTTGGATATCACCAGACCTGTCACCCGTTTTGTTTTCATCGGATCTGGAACCAACAAGATTATGTGCCGAATCCAATACGAATGCCTCCCAAGTCTCTGCCCCGGTTGTGGTATTATCAGTCACACCATCGAAAATTGCCATATCCGATCTTCCCTTGATCTGAACAAACTGCAGTACGGGGAGTGGCTCCGCTACCTACCCCCAAGACGTCGCCCTGTTGGTACTCGTGGGCGTATCCGTAACGTTGAACCAAATCTCAACCAGAATGTTCCCCCAGTTAATGGTAATCTCTATTCCCATTCCACAATCACCTTATCTTTCTTTCGATTTAACACTACTATAATCGTTTTAATATATTTACCCTTTTATTTCCTTATAGTGCCCCCCACTAATGTTCCAGCTGCTCCGGCCAATACTATTCCTCCTCCCACTGACCAGAACAATATGGGTAATTTACTTCTCCCCTCCATTATAAATTATACTTATCTTATCACACAATCAATTACTAAATTTGCCCATACCTATTTACTAAATATAGGTTCCATAAATGAAGGCGACGCTGCCTCATTTACAGAACAAGCCACTGAAGAAGCCCCGAATGTGGATACTGCTATGGATGAAGTTCACAATTCTGCCAAAGAATCTGCTGCACCTGATCTGAAACAAAAAGCTCCTCTTGAACCCCAGCCTCTGAACACCATCTATCCCATCCCTGAAGATGGATCTGATGATGATTGGGACACTACGGATGATGGTGTTCCTAGCCCAACTGCCCAACAAATAAAAAAGATTGAAGCTGAACTGCGTAAGCCCCCTGCCCCAACCGATACAATTTTTAATGATTTTAATCAATGGTTACTAAAGACTTACCCAAATGATGCAGCCCCCGCACCTGTTCCAGCCCCACCAAACCGAGGTACAAAGCGTCGGTCTCCTATTCAAGTGTCGCTCCCGCCAAAAAAATCCATACCATCCAGATCCACCCCTAAAGCTGGGATGAGCAGCTCAAAAAACTCTCCGGTGGCGGCTGATTCCCAGCTCCGCCGAGCAAAATGAGGATCCTGTGCTGGAACTGTCAGGGTCTTGGACAAGCCCCGTCGGTTCAACATCTTCTAACCTATGTCCAACATACCAAACCGGATATTATCTTCTTATGTGAAACCAAACTAAATAAAACGGCATGTAGCCGACTTTGCTTATCTTTAGGTATGTTTGAACTTATTTCAATTCCCCCATCGGAAGGGTGTTCCGGCATTGCTATGTTCTTTTCGCATAATATTAATATAAATTTAATTTCATATTCTGAGCGTTATATACATACTCAAATTACTTTGGATAATTACACTATGATTTTTACTGGAATGCATGGACACTCCGAAACTAGCCAAAAATATAAAACATGGGAAATGATAGATTTTTTATATATAAATAATAATAATACCCCCTGGCTCCTAGGTGGGGACTTTAATGAAATTTTAGCTGATTCTGAAAAACATGGTGGCATTCGAAGAGCAAGATCACAAATAAATAACTTTCGTCAATGTTTATCACGAAACAATCTTTTTGATTGTAAACCAACTTCGGGATGGTTTACATGGACAAAAGTAGGGCCTGCAACCCCAATTATACATGAGAGACTAGATAGATTCTTAGCTAACTCGGCTTGGCAGAATCTCTTCCCTTCCCATCGTATAACTACGGAATATGTAGCCAAATCCGACCATTGTTTTTTATTGCTAGACTTATTTCCTCCGGCTGCTACCCACCATCAGCGGCCATCTAACACTTTTCGTTTTGAGAATTGTTGGGTGCATAATGAAGATAGTATACATACCATTAAAAGCACTTGGACCAACACCTCTGGAACAGCAATTGAAAAAATTGATGCTATACGCACATGTCTGGATGAATGGCAAAATCATCAAAGATTTAAATCTAACGGACGGATTAATTTCCTCAACAAAAAAATAAACAAATTCCTTTGTCGCCCTTTAAGTACCATGAATGAAGGAATATATATTAAATATAGAACTGAACTAAATAAACTTCTTATGGAACAAGAAGTCTATTGGGCCCAAAGGTCCCGTACACTATGGTTATCCCAATGAGATAAAAACACAAGATTCTTTCACGCTAGGGTAACTAATAGGAAAAAGAAAAACTCGATTTCTGGTCTTTTTGACTCAAATTCAAACTGGTGTACAGATGAATCAGGCCTAATGATGATTGCTTCTACATATTTTCAGAATCTTTTTACCTCATCCAACCCCCAAGTTTCGGATAATATCCTAGGTAAAGTTCAACCGACCATCACCCAATCAATGAACGATACTCTATTAAGGCCCTTCACAAAAGAAGAAATTTTCTTTGCCTTTAAGGACATTGATCCTAGGAAAGCACCTGGTATAGATGGCCTTCCAAGTAGTTTTTTTCGAAAACATTGGGATACGGTTGGTGAAGATGTCATCAATCTTTGCCTTAATCTTCTAAGTGGCACCATGGATATGTCCCTAGTAAACAAAACTATCCTAGTCCTAATCCCCAAAATTCAGGATCCAACTTCTATGAAACAATTAAGGCCTATCAGTTTATGCACTGTCATCTATAAAATAGTTGCTAAAATCATCGTCAATAGGATGAAACAAACAATTCCTTTCTACATCAGTCCTAATCAAGCGGCTTTTGTCCAGGATCGCAATATCTCGGATAACATCCTTGTGGCCCATGAAATTATCCACAACATCAACTCAGGTGCAACTAAATCCTCACAAGGTGCTGCTCTTAAACTAGACATGGAAAAAGCCTTCGATAGAGTTGAATGGTCTTTTCTAGCAAATGTAATGAAACGTATGGGCTTTGCCCCAAATTGGATCTCGCTCATTATGCGATGCATTACAACAGTATCATTTTCAGTTAAAATTAATAATTCTTACTCCCCTTTTTTCCAACCTCAACGGGGTTTACGTCAAGGAGACCTCTTATCCCCTTTTTTATTCCTCTTTTGCACGCAAGGGCTCTCTGCTTACCTATCTGCTGCCCAACAAACCAACATTCTACCAGGACTTGGTGCTTGTAAATATGGGCCAAAAGTCAACCACCTGCTTTTTGCTGATGACTGTATGGTATTCATCAACAACAATCCAACCGAAGCTTCTCAGCTCAAAAGAGCGTTGCAAACTTACGCTGTTGCTTCCGGACAAGCGGTCAATTTTGAGAAGTCAACAATTTTTTATAACCCACGTACCCCATCCTCAACAAGAACTGCAATCAATAGCCTTTTGCAAGTACGTGAGGTATCTAACCCTGGTGTCTATCTAGGAATCCCACTTCTTATCGGGAAAAACAAAACCGAGTCACTTGGATTTGTGCAAGATAAAGTCCACGATCGCCTTTCTAGCTGGGATAAACATCTTCTTTCTTTTAGTGGTCGGAAAATTTTCATCAAGGCAGTCCTACAATCCCTACCGCAATACGTTATGTCGTGTTATCTCCTTCCACAAAATATTATCGACGACATGACCTCATCAATTAGACAATATTGGTGGACTGGAAAATCCAACAAAAAAGGTTGGCATATGCTTCCATGGAACCATGTTTGTTTACCCAAGGCTGCCGGAGGCATGGGATTTAAGGATCTGCATGACTTCAATATTGCTCTCCTAGGTAAGCAACTTTGGAGACTAATTTGTGAACCGGAATCGTTATTAGGACAAATATATCGTTCCAAATACTTTCCTTCCGGCAATATCCTAGATGCCCCCAAGCCCAATTGTGGCTCCTTTGCATGGCAAGGTATGTACAACGCCTCTTTCCAGGCTTTCTTTACTGTCCAGGAATTAACAGTAACATCAGGATACATAAAGATATATGGGGAGGCTCTTCCCCGATTAATCTCACGGGAAATTACAAAATCTCAGATGAATTCTATATTCGTTGTCGTGACTTTATGATTCGTAATCAAACTGCCTGGGATGCGGATAAGGTCATGCATTATTTTAACTACGATGATGCCATTTCTATCCTAAGTCCTATTATAAATGATCACCATGACTCTATTCTCTGGTCTCCTAATGATTCAGGTATTTATTCAGTCCGATCTGGTTATATTTTCCTACAGCGGTCTTCACACCAGCATGCGTCACCAACACAGTTCTGGAAATTTCTATCCAAAATAAAGGCCTTGCCCAAAGTCAAAACCTTTGGTTGGCGTATGGCATCTGACGCCCTACCAGTTGGGGCAAAAATGCAAGTCTTTTCACCAAATTCGGGACCTTGTCCAATCTGTGGTAGGCACTCCGAATCCATTCTCCACGCTCTTCGTGATTGCTCTGGGGCTTCTGAAGCCCTTCAACTTTTTGGCATTCCCATTACTCTTTCAAGGAGTGCAGCTTCTACTCCTCTACAATGGCTAGAGGAAGCAGCACAAACTCTATCCCCTGATTTTTTTGGCCTTTTTCTTACAACCATCTGGAATATTTGGAATAGACGTAATGATTGGGTCCATAACCACCACTTACAACCACCCTGGTTAATTGCAGTTAATTCCATTAGTTTACATGACGATTTTTGCAAAGCCGTTACAGCTACTACCCCCTCTACCCTTTCTACTCCACGTTGGAATCCACCCCCACTTCATCATATCAAAATCAATGTGGATGGGGCTTTTAACCCATCAACTCGGGCAGCTGCTGTTGGAGCCGTTGCTCGTGACTCTATAGGTGCAGTGGTGGGCGGCCTTGCTTTTCCGCTAGGTAGCTGTCCGGATGCAGTTACCAGTGAAGGTGAAAGCCTTCTTGCTGGTCTCACCTTCGCACGCTCACAAGGTTGGCATCAGATCATGCTTGAAACCAATTGCGCTTCTCTCGCGAATAGGATCAACAATCCAGCACAAGACCTATCTACCACGGGACCTCTTATTCATCGGATTCAAATGGGTCTTCAAGACTTTGATTTTGCTTCTGTCTTCTTTGTACGCCGTGAGGCAAATCAATTGGCCCATACCTTGGCCACTTTTTCTTTGAGTTCTATGAGCTCTATGTCATTTAACATGGATGTACCTTCTTGTATCCAACATCTTGTAACAAATCATTTATGATTAATAAAATTAGGCACTCTTTTCCCCTTTTTAGGGTCCTCTAGCTTTGCTTGAAGGACAATAGTAGGGGTTTTTAATGAGGCCTTTTCTTCAAAAAAAAAAATTATAACGGGTCCATTGTTCGGCCCATTTAGACCCGCTCGTCTGAAACCTCTACAAAATTGCAAAATAAGTTTTAATCCAAATTTAGGAGTTCATACAATTGATTACTAGCTTTTCAACACGATTATATTGCAAAAACTCAATTTCTGTACTTTTTACTCCGTTAAAATTCTAACAGGTCCATTGTTCGGCCCATTTAGACCCGCTCGTCCGAAACCTCTACAAAAGGGTTGCAAAATAAGTTTTAATCCAAATTTAGGAGTTCATATAATTGATTACGAGCTTTTCAGCACGATTATATTGCAAAAACTCGATTTCTGTACTTTTTTACTTAGTTTAAATTCTAACGGGTCCATTGTTCGGTCCATTTAGACCCGCTCGTCCGAAACCTCTACAAAAGGGTTGCAAAATAAGTTTTAATCCAAATTTAAGAGTTCATACTATTGATTACGAGCTTTTCAACACGATTATATTGCAAAAACTCAATTTCTGTAGTTTTTACTCAGTTAAAATTCAAACGGTTCCATTGTCCGTCCCATTTAGATCCGCTCGTCCGAAACCTTTACAAAAAAGACCGCAAAATAAGTTAGAAACAAATTTTAGGAGTTCATACAAATGATTACCATGTTTTCAACTAAATTATATTGCAAAAACTCGATTTTTGTGCTTTTTAGTCAGTTAAAATTCTAATGGGTCCATTGTTCGGCCCATTTAGACCCGCTCGTCCGAAACCTCTACAAAAGGGTTGCAAAATAAGTTTTAATCCAAATTTAGGAGTTCATATAATAGATTACGAGCGTTTCAACACGATTATATTGCAAAAACTCGATTATCCTTACTTTTTACTCAGTTAAAATACTAACGGGTCTATTGTTCGGCCCATTTAGACCCGCTCGTCGCAAACCTCTACAAAAAAGACCACAAAATAAGTTAGAATCAAATTTTAGGAGTTCTTATAATTGATTAAGAGCTTTTCAACACGATTATATTGCAAAAACTCGATTACTGTACTTTCTTCTCAGTTAAAAATCTAACGGGTCCATTGTTCGGCCCATTTAGACCCGATCATCCGAAACCTCTACAAAAAGGGCTGCAAAATAAGTTTTAATCCAAATTTAGGAGTTCATATAATTGATTACGAGCTTTTAAACACAATTATATTGCAAAAACTCGAATTTTGTGCTTTTTACTCAGTTAAAATTCTAACGGATCCATTGTTCGGCTTATTTAGACTCGCTCGTCCGAAACCTCTACAAAAGGGTTGCAAAAAAAAGTTTTAATCAAAATTTAGGAGTTCATACAATTGATTACGAGCGTTTCAACACGATTATATTGCAAAAACTCGATTTCTGTACTATTTACTCAGTTAAAATTCTAACGGGTCCATTGTTCGGCCCATTTAGAATCGCTCGTCCGAAACCATAGAAAAAAGACCGCAAAATAAGATTTAATCAAAATTTAGGAGTTCATACAATTGATTACGAGCTTTTCAACACGATTATATTGCAAAAACTCGAATTTGTGCTTTTTTACTCAATTAAAATTCTAACGGGTCCATTGTTCGGCCCATTTAGACCCGCTCGTCCGAAACCTCTACAAAAGTGTTGCAAAATAAATTTTAATCCAAATTTAGGAGTTCATATAATTGATTACGAGCTTTTCAACACGATTATATTGCAAAAACTCAATTTCTGTAGTTTTTACTCAGTTAAAATTCAAACGGTTCCATTGTTCGTCCCATTTAGATCCGCTCGTCCGAAACCTTTACAAAAAAGACCGCAAAATAAGTTAGAATCAAATTTTAGGAGTTCATACAAATGATTACCATGTTTTCAACTAAATTATATTGCAAAAACTCGATTTTTGTGCTTTTTAGTCAGTTAAAATTCTAATGGGTCCATTGTTCGGCCCATTTAGACCCGCTCGTCCGAAACCTCTACAAAAGGGTTGCAAAATAAGTTTTAATCCAAATTTAGGAGTTCATACAATAGATTACGAGCGTTTCAACACGATTATATTGCAAAAACTCGATTTTCCGAACTTTTTACTCAATTAAAATACTAACGGGTCTATTGTTCGGCCCATTTAGACCCGCTCGTCGCAAACCTCTACAAAAAAGACCGCAAAATAAGTTAGAATCAAATTTTAGGAGTTCTTATAATTGATTAAGAGCATTTCAACACGATTATATTGCAAAAACTCGATTACTGTACTTTCTACTCAGTTAATAATCTAACGGGTCCATTGTTAGGCCCATTTAGACCCGATCATCCGAAATCTCTACAAAAAGGGCTGCAAAATAAGTTTTAATCCAAATTTAGGAGTTCGTATAATTGATTACGAGCTTTTCAACACAATTATATTGCAAAAACTCGAATTTTGTGCTTTTTACTCAGTTAAAATTCTAACGGGTCCATTGTTCGGCTTATTTAGACCCGATCGTCCGAAACATCTACAAAAAGGGCAGCAAAATAAGTTTTAATCCAAATTTAGGAGTTTATATAATTGATTACGAGCTTTTCAACACAATTATATTGCGAAAACTTGATTTTTGTGCTTTTTACTATGTTAAAATTCTAACGGGTCCATTGTTCGGTCCATTTAGACCTGCTCGTCCAAAACCTCTACAAAAGGGTTGCAAAATAAGTTTTAATCCAAATTTAGGTGTTCATACAATTGATTACGAGCTTTTCAACACGATTATATTGCAAAAACTCGATTACTGTAATTTTTACTCAGTTAAAATTCTATCGGGTCCATTGTTCGGCCTATTTAGACCCGCTCGTCCGAAACCTCAACAAAAGTGTTGCAAAATAAGTTTTAATCCAAATTTAGGAGTTCATATAATTGATTACGAGCTTTTCAACACGATTATATTGCAAAAACTCAATTTCTGTACTTTTTTACTTAGTTAAAATTCTAACGTGTCCATTGTTCGGCCCATTTAGACCTGCTCGTCCGAAACCTCTACAAAAAGGGTTGCAAAATAAGTTTTAATCCAAATTTAGGAGTTCATACTATTGATTACGATCTTTTCAACACGATATTATTGCAAGAACTCGATTTCTGTACTTTTTACTCTGTTAAAATTCTAACGGGTCCATTTTTCGGCCCATTTAGACCCGCTCGTCCGAAACCTCTACATTAGAGTTGCAAAATAAGTTCTAATCCAAATTCAGGAGTTCATACAATAGATTACGAGCGTTTCAACATGATTATATTACAAAAACTCGATTTCTATACTTTTTACTCAGTTAAAATTCTAACGGGTCCATTGTTCGGCCCATTTAGACTCGCTCTTCGCAACCTCTACAAAAAAGACCGCAAAATAAGTTCGAATCAAATTTTAGGAGTTCATACAATTGATTAAGAGCTTTTCAACACGATTATATTGCAAAAACTCGATTACTATACTTTTTACTCAGTTAAATATCTAACGGGTCCATTGTTCGGCCCATTTAGACCCGCTCGTCCGAAACCTCTACAAAGGGGTTGCAAAATAAGTTTTAATCCAAATTTAGGAGTTCATACAATTGATTACGAGCATTTCAACACGATTATATTTCAAAAACTCGATTTCTGTATTTTTTACTCAGTTAAAATTCTAACGGGTCCACTGTTCGGCCCATTTAGACCTGCTCGTTCGAAACCTTTACATAAAAGACCGCAAAAATAAGTTAGAATCAAAATTTTGGAGTTCATATAATTGATTACAAGCTTTTCAACACGATTATATTGCAAAAACTCGATTACAATACTTTTTACTCAGTTAAAATTCTAACGGGTCCATTGTTCGGCCCGTTTAGACCCGCTCGTCCGAAAACTCTACAAAAAAGACCGCAAAATAAGTTAGAATCAAATTTTAGGAGTTCATATAATTGATTAAAAGCTTTTTAACACGATTATATTGCAAAAACTCGATTATTGTACTTTTTACTCAGTTAAAATTCTAACGGGTCCATTGTTCGGCCCATTTAGACTCGCTCGTCCGAAACCTCTACAAAAGGGTTACATAATAAGTTTTAATCCAAATTTAGGAGTTCATACAATTGATTACGAGCTTTTCAACACAATTATATTGCAAAAACTCGATTTTTGTGCTTTTTACTATGTTAAAATTCTAACGGGTCCATTGTTCGACCCATTTAGACCTGCTCGTCCGAAACCTCTACAAAAGGGTTGCAAAATAAGTTTTAATCCAAATTTAGGAGTTCATACTATTGATTACGAGCTTTTCAACACGATATTATTGCAAAAACTCGATTTATGTACTTTTTTCTCCGATAAAATTCTAACGGGTCCATTGTTCGGCCCATTTAGACCCGCTCGTCCGAAACCTCTACAAAAGGGTTGCAAAATAAGTTTTAATCCAAATTTAGGAGTTCATATAATTGATTACGAGCTTTTCAACACGATTATATTGCAAAAACTCGATTTTTGTACTTTTTTACTTAGTTAAAATTCTAACGGGTTCATTGTTCGGCCCATTTAGACCCTCTCGTCCGAAACCTCTACAAAAGGGTTGCAAAATAAGTTTTAATCGAAGTTTAGGAGTTCATACAATTGATTACGAGCGTTTCAACATGATTATATTGCAAAAACTCGATTTTTGTACTCAGTTAAAATTCTAACGGGTCCATTGTTCGGCCCATTTAGACCCGCTCGTCCGAAACCATAGAAAAAAGACCGCAAAATAATATTTAATCAAAATTTAGGAGTTCATACAATTGATTACGAGCTTTTCAACACGATTATATTGCAAAAACTCGATTTTGTGCTTTTTTACTCAGTTAAAATTCTAACGGGTCCATTGTTCGGCCCATTTAGAACTGTTCGTCCGAAACCTCTAAAAAATGGTTGCAAAATAAATTTTAATCCAAATTTAGAAGTTCATACAATTGATTACGAGCTTTTCAACACGATTATATTGCAAAAACTCGATTTCTGTACTTTTTACTCCGTTAAAATTCTAACGTGTCCATTGTTCGGCCCATTTAGACCCGATCGTTCGAAACATCTACAAAAAGGGCAGCAAAATAAGTTTTAATCCAAATTTAGGAGTTTATATAATTGATTACGAGCTTTTCAACACAATTATATTACGAAAACTCGATTTTTGTGCTTTTTACTCTGTTAAAATTCTAACGGGTCCATTGTTCGGTCCATTTAGACCTGCTCGTCCAGAACCTCTACAAAAGGGTTGCAAAATAAGTTTTAATCCAAATTTAGGTGTTCATACAATTGATTACGAGCTTTTCAACACGATTATATTGCAAAAACTCGATTACTATAATTTTTACTCAGTTAAAATTCTAACGGGTCCATTGTTCGGCCTATTTAGACCCGCTCGTCCGAAACCTCTACAAAACTGTTGCAAAATAAGTTTTAATCCAAATTTAGGAGTTCATATAATTGATTACGAGCTTTTCAACATGATTATATTGCAAAAACTCAATTTCTGTACTTTTTTACTTAGTTAAAATTCTAACGTGTCCATTGTTCGGCCCATTTAGACCTGCTCGTCCGAAACCTCTACAAAAAGGGTTGCAAAATAAGTTTTAATCCAAATTTAGGAGTTCATACTATTTATTACGAGCTTTTCAACACGATATTATTGCAAAAACTCGATTTCTGTAATTTTTACTCAGTTAAAATTCGAACGGGTCCATTGTTCGGCCCATTTAGATCTGCTCGTCCGAAACCTCTACAAAAAGGTTCAAAATAAGTTTTATTCCAAATTTAAGAGTTCATACAATTGATTACGAGCTTTTCAACACGATTATATTGCAAAAACTCGATTTTTGTAGTTTTTACCCAGTTCAAATTCGAACGGTTCCATTGTTCGGCCCATTTAGACCCGCTCGTCCGAAACCTTTACAAAAAAGACCGCAAAATAAGTTAGAATCAAATTTTAGGAGTTCATACAAATGATTACGAGCTTTTCAACAAAATTATATTGCAAAAACTCGATTTTTGTGCTTTTTACTCAGTTAAAATTCTAACGGCTCCGTTGTTCGGCCCATTTAGACCCGCTCGTCCGAAACCTCTACTAAAGTGTTGCAAAATAAATTTTAATCCAAATTTAGGAGTTTATACAATTGATTACGAGCTTTTCAACACGATTATATTGCAAAAACTAGATTTCTGTACTTTTTATTTCGTTAAAATTCTAACAGGTCCATTGTTCGGCCCATTTAGACCTGATCGTCCGAAACCTCTACAAAAAGGGCTTCAAAATAAGTTTTAATCCAAATTTAGGAGTTCATATATTTGATTACGAGATTTTCAACACGATTATATTGCAAAAACTCGATTTTTGTACTTTTTACTCAGTGAAAATTCTAACGGGTCCACTGTTCGGCCCATTTATACCCGCTCGTCCGAAACCTCTACAATAGAGTTGCAAAATAAGTCCTAATCCAAATTCAGGTGTTCATACAATAGATTACGAGCGTTTCAACACGATTATATTGCAAAAACTCGATTTCTATACTTTTTACTCAGTTAAAATTCTAACAGGTCCATTGTTCGGCCCATTTAGTCCCGCTCGTCGCAAACCTCTACAAAGAAGACCGCAAAATAAGTTAGAATCAAATTTTAGGAGTTCATATAATTGATTAAGAGCTTTTCAACACGATTATATTGCAAAATCTCGATTACTGTACTTTTTACTCAGTTAAATATCTAACGGGTCCATTGTTCGGCCCATTTAGACTCGCTCGTCCGAAACCTCTACAAAAGGGTTGCAAAATAAGTTTTAATCCAAATTTAGGAGTTCATACAATTGATTACGAGCTTTTCAATACGATTATATTTCAAAAACTCGATTTCTGTATTTTTTACTAAGTTAAAATTTTAACTGGTCCACTGTTCGGCCCATTTAGACCTGCTCGTCCGAAACCTTTACAAAAAAGACCGCAAAAATAAGTTAGAATTAAATTTTAGGAGTTCATACAAATGATTACGAGCTTTTCAACAAAATTATATTGCAAAAACTCGATTTTTGTGCTTTTTACTAAGTTAAAATTCTAACGGGTCTGTTGTTCGGCCCATTTAGACCCGCTCGTCCGAAACCTCTACAAAAGTGTTGCAAAATAAGTTTTAATCCAAATTCAGGAGTTTATACAATTGATTACGAGCTTTTCAATATGATTATATTGCAAAAACTAGATTTCTGTACTTTTTATTCCGTTAAAATTCTAACGGGTCCATTGTTCGGCCCATTTAGACCTGATCGTCCGAAACCTCTACAAAAAGGGCTTCAAAATAAGTTTTAATCCAAATTTAGGAGTTCATATATTTGATTACGAGATTTTCAACACGATTATATTGCAAAAACTCGATTTTTGTACTTTTTACTCAGTTAAAATTCTAACGGGTCCACTGTTCGGCCCATTTATACCCGCTCGTCCGAAACCTCTACAATAGAGTTGCAAAATAAGTCCTAATCCAAATTCAGGTGTTCATACAATAGATTACGAGCGTTTCAACACGATTATATTGCAAAAACTCGATTTCTATACTTTTTACTCAGTTAAAATTCTAACAGGTCCATTGTTCGGCCCATTTAGTCTCGCTCGTCGCAAACCTTTACAAAGAAGACCGCAAAATAAGTTAGAATCAAATTTTAGGAGTTCATATAATTGATTAAGAGTTTTTCAACACGATTATATTTCAAAATCTCGATTACTGTACTTTTTACTCAGTTAAATATCTAACGGGTCTATTGTTCGGCCCATTTAGACCCGCTCGTCCGAAACCTCTACAAAAGGGTTGCAAAATAAGTTTTAATCCAAATTTAGGAGTTCATACAATTGATTACGAGCTTTTCAACACGATTATATTTCAAAAACTCGATTTCTGTATTTTTTACTAAGTTAAAATTCTAACTGGTCCACTGTTCGGCCCATTTAGACCCGCTCGTCCGAAACCTTTACAAAAAAACCGCAAAAATAAGTTAGAATCAAATTTTAGGAGTTCATACAAATGATTACGAGCTTTTCAACAAAATTATATTGCAAAAACTCGATTTTTGTGCTTTTTACTCAGTTAAAATTCTAACGGATCCGTTGTTCGGCCCATTTAGACCCGCTCGTCCAAAACCTCTACAAAAGTGTTGCAAAATAAGTTTTAATCCAAATTTAGGAGTTTATACAATTGATTACGAGCTTTTCAACACGATTATATTGCAAAAACTAGATTTCTGTACTTTTTATTCCGTTAAAATTCTAACGGGTCCATTGTTCGGCCCATTTAGACCTGATCGTCCGAAACCTCTCCAAAAAGGGCTTCAAAATAAGTTTTAATCCAAATTTAGGAGTTCATATATTTGATTACGAGATTTTCAACACGATTATATTGCAAAAACTCGATTTTTGTACTTTTTACTCAGTTAAAATTCTAACGGGTCCACTGTTCGGCCCATTTATACCCGCTCGTCCGAAACCTCTACAATAGAGTTGCAAAATAAGTCCTAATCCAAATTCAGGTGTTCATACAATAGATTACGAGCGTTTCAACACGATTATATTGCAAAAACTCGATTTCTATACTTTTTACTCAGTTAAAATTCTAACAGGTCCATTGTTCGGCCCATTTAGTCCCGCTCGTCGCAAACCTCTACAAAGAAGACCGCAAAATAAGTTAGAATCAAATTTTAGGAGTTCATATAATTGATTAAGAGCTTTTCAACACGATTATATTGTAAAATCTCGATTACTGTACTTTTTACTCAGTTAAATATCTAACGGGTCCATTGTTCGGCCCATTTAGACCCGCTCGTCCGAAACCTCTACAAAAGGGTTGCAAAATAAGTTTTAATCCATATTTAGGAGTTCATACAATTGATTACGAGTTTTTCAACACAATTATATTTCAAAAACTCGATTTCTGTATTTTTTACTAAGTTAAAATTCTAACTGGTCCACTGTTCGGCCCATTTAGACCTGCTCGTCCGAAACCTTTACAAAAAAAGACCGCAAAAATAAGTTAGAATCAAATTTTAGGAGTTCATACAAATGATTACGAGCTTTTCAACAAAATTATATTGCAAAAACTCGATTTTTGTGCTTTTTACTCAGTTAAAATTCTAACGGGTCCGTTGTTCGGCCCATTTAGACCCGCTCGTCCGAAACTTCTACAAAAGTGTTGCAAAATAAGTTTTAATCCAAATTTAGGAGTTTATACAATTGATGACGAGCTTTTCAACACGATTATATTGCAAAAACTAGATTTCTGTACTTTTTATTCCTTTAAAATTCTAACGGGTCCATTGTTCGGCCCATTTAGACCTGATCGTCCGAAACCTCTACAAAAAGGGTTTCAAAATAAGTTTTAATCCAAATTTAGAAGTTCATATATTTGATTACGAGATTTTCAACACGATTATATTGCAAAAACTCGATTTTTGTACTTTTTACTCAGTTAAAATTCTAACGGGTCCACTGTTCGGCCCATTTATACCCGCTCGTCCGAAACCTCTACAATAGAGTTGCAAAATAAGTCCTAATCCAAATTCAGGTGTTCATACAATAGATTACGAGCGTTTCAACACGATTATATTGCAAAAACTCGATTTCTATACTTTTTACTCAGTTAAAATTCTAACAGGTCCATTGTTCGGCCCATTTAGTCCCGCTCGTCGCAAACCTCTACAAAGAAGACCGCAAAATAAGTTAGAATCAAATTTTAGGAGTTCATATAATATATTAAGAGCTTTTAAACACGATTATATTGCAAAATCTCGATTACTGTACTTTTTACTCAGTTAAATATCTAATGGGTCCATTGTTCGGCCCATTTAGACCCGCTCGTCCGAAACCTCTACAAAAGGGTTGCAAAATAAGTTTTAATCCAAATTTAGGAGTTCATACAATTGATTACGAGCTTTTCAATACGATTATATTTCAAAAACTCGATTTCTGTATTTTTTACTAAGTTAAAATTTTAACTGGTCCACTTTTCGTCCCATTTAGACCTGCTCGTCCGAAACCTTTACAAAAAAGACCGCAAAAAGAAGTTAGAATCAAATTTTAGGAGTTCATACAAATGATTACGAGCTTTTCAACAAAATTATATTGCAAAAACTCGATTTTTGTGCTTTTTACTAAGTTAAAATTCTAACGGGTCCGTTGTTCGGCCCATTTAGACCCGCTCGTCCGAAACCTCTACAAAAGTGTTGCAAAATAAGTGTTAATCCAAATTTAGGAGTTTATACAATTGATTACGAGCTTTTCAACATAATTATATTTCAAAAACTCGATTTCTGTATTTTTTACTAAGTTAAAATTCTAACTGGTCCACTGTTCGGCCCATTTAGACCTGCTCGTCCGAAACCTTTACAAAAAAGACCGCAAAAATAAGTTAGAATCAAATTTTAGGAGTTCATACAATTGATTACGAGCTTTTCAACAAAATTATATTGCAAAAACTCGATTTTTGTGCTTTTTACTCAGTTAAAATTCTAACGGGTCCGTTGTTCGGCCCATTTAGACCCGCTCGTCCGAAACCTCTACAAAAGTGTTGCAAAATAAGTTTTAATCCAAATTTAGGAGTTTATACAATTGATTACGAGCTTTTCAACACGATTATATTGCAAAAACTAGATTTATGTACTTTTTATACTGTTAAAATTCTAACGGGTCCATTATTCGGCCCATTTAGACCTGATCGTCCGAAACCTCTACAAAAAGGGCTTCAAAATAAGTTTTAATCCAAATTTAGAAGTTCATATATTTGATTACGAGATTTTCAACACGATTATATTGCAAAAACTCGATTTTTGTACTTTTTACTCAGTTAAAATTCTAACGGGTCCACTGTTCGGCCCATTTATACCCGCTCGTCCGAAACCTCTACATTAAAGTTGCAAAATAAGTCCTAATCCAAATTTAGGTGTTCATACAATAGATTATGAGCGTTTCAACACGATTATATTGCAAAAACTCGATTTCTATACTTTTTACTCAGTTAAAATTCTAATAGGTCCATTGTTCGGCCCATTTAGTCCCGCTCGTCGCAAACCTCTACAAAGAAGACCGCAAAATAAGTTAGAATCAAATTTTAGGAGTTCATATAATTGATTAAGAGTTTTTCAACACGATTATATTGCAAAATCTCGATTACTGTACTTTTTACTCAGTTAAATATCTAACGGGTCCATTGTTCGGCCCATTTAGACCCGCTCGTCCGAAACCTCTACAAAAGGGTTGCAAAATAAGTTTTAATCCAAATTTAGGAGTTCATACAATTGATTACGAGCTTTTCAACACGATTATATTTCAAAAACTCGATTTCTGTATTTTTTACTAAGTTAAAATTTTAACTGGTCCACTGTTCGTCCCATTTAGACCTGCTCGTCCGAAACCTTTACAAAAAAGACCGCAAAAATAAGTTAGAATCAAATTTTAGGAGTTCATACAAATGATTACGAGCTTTTCAACAAAATTATATTGCAAAAACTCGATTTTTGTGCTTTTTACTAAGTTAAAATTCTAACGGGTCCGTTGTTCGGCCCATTTAGACCCGCTCGTCCAAAACCTCTACAAAAGTGTTGCAAAATAAGTTTTAATCCAAATTTAGGAGTTTATACAATTGATTACGAGCTTTTCAATATGATTATATTGCAAAAACTAGATTTCTGTACTTTTTATTCCGTTAAAATTCTAACGGGTCCATTGTTCGGCCCATTTAGACCTGATCGTCCGAAACCTCTACAAAAAGGGCTTCAAAATAAGTTTTAATCCAAATTTAGGAGTTCATATATTTGATTACGAGATTTTCAACACGATTATATTGCAAAAACTCGATTTTTGTACTTTTTACTCAGTTAAAATTCTAACTGGTCCACTGTTCGGCCCATTTATACCCGCTCGTCCGAAACCTCTACAATAGAGTTGCAAAATAAGTCCTAATCCAAATTCAGGTGTTCATACAATAGATTACGAGCGTTTCAACACGATTATATTGCAAAAACTCGATTTCTATACTTTTTACTCAGTTAAAATTCTAACAGGTCCATTGTTCGGCCCATTTAGTCTCGCTCGTCGCAAACCTCTACAAAGAAGACCGCAAAATAAGTTAGAATCAAATTTTAGGAGTTCATATAATTGATTAAGAGCTTTTCAACACGATTATATTGCAAAATCTCGATTACTGTACTTTTTACTCAGTTAAATATCTAACGGGTCCATTGTTCGGCCCATTTAGACCCGCTCGTCCGAAACCTCTACAAAAGGGTTGCGAAATAAGTTTTAATCCAAATTTAGGAGTTCATACAATTGATTACGAGCTTTTCAACACGATTATATTTCAAAAACTCGATTTCTGTATTTTTTACTAAGTTAAAATTCTAACTGGTCCACTGTTCGGACCATTTAGACCTGCTCGTCCGAAACCTTTACAAAAAAGACCGCAAAAATAAGTTAGAATCAAATTTTTAGAGTTCATATAATTGATTACGAGCTTTTCAACACGATTATATTGCAAAAACTCGATTACAGTACTTTTTACTCAGTTAAAATTCTAACGGGTCCATTGTTCGGCCCATTTAGACCCGCTCGTCCGAAAACTCTACAAAAAAGACAGCAAAATAAGTTAGAATCAAATTTTAGGAGTTCATGTAATTGATTAAGAACTTTTCAACACGATTATATTGCAAAAACTCGATTATTGTACTTTTTACTTAGTTAAAATTCTAACGGGTCCATTGTTCGGCCCATTTGGACTCGCTCGTCTGAAACCTCTACAAAAGGGTTACAGAATAAGTTTTAATCCAAATTTAGGAGTTCATACAATTGATTACGAGCTTTTCAACACAACTATATTGCAAAAACTCGATTTTTGTGCTTCTTACTCAGTTAAAATTCTAACGGGTCCATTGTTCGGCACATTTAGACCCGCTCGTCCGAAACCTCTACAAAAGTGTTGCAAAATAAGTTTTAATCCAAATTTAGGAGTTCATACAATTGATTACGAGCTTTTCAACACGATTATATTGCAAAAACTCGATTTCTGTACTTTTACTCCGTTAAAATTCTAACGGGTCCATTGTTCGGCCCATTTAGACTCGCTCGTCCGAAACCTCTACAAAAGGGTTGCAAAATAAGATTTAATCAAAATTTAGGAGTTCATACAATTGATTACGAGCTTTTCAACACGATTATATTGCAAAAACTCGATTTTGTGCTTTTTTACTCAGTTAAAATTCTAACGGGTCCATTGTTCGGCCCATTTAGACATGCTCGTCCGAAACCTCTACAAAAGGGTTGCAAAATAAGTTTTAATCCAAATTTAAGAGTTCATACTATTGATTACGAGCTTTTCAACACGATTATATTGCAAAAACTCAATTTCTGTAGTTTTTACTCAGTTAAAATTCAAACGGTTCCATTGTTCGGCCCATTTAGATCCGCTCGTCCGAAACCTTTACAAAAAACATCGCAAAATAAGTTAGAATCAAATTTTAGGAGTTCATACAAATTATTACCAGATTTTCAACTAAATTATATTGCAAAAACTCGATTTTTGTGCTTTTTACTCAATTAAAATTCTAATGGGTCCATTGTTCGGCCCATTTAGACCCGCTCATCCGAAACCTCTACAAAAGGGTTGCAAAATAAATTTTAATCCAAATTTAGGAGTTCATACAATAGATTACGAGCATTTCATCACGATTATATTGCAAAAACTCGATTTTTGTACTTTTTACTCAGTTAAAATTCTAACGGGTCTATTGTTCGGCCCATTTAGACCCGCTCGTCGCAAACCTCTACAAAAAAGACCGCAAAATAAGTTAGAATCAAATTTTAGGAGTTCTTATAATTGATTAAGAGCTTTTCAACACGATTATATTGCAAACTCGATTACTGTACTTTCTACTCAGTTAAAATTCTAACGGCTCCATTGTTCGGCCCATTTAGACACGATCGTCCGAAACCTCTACAAAAAGGGTTGCAAAATAAGTTTTAATCCAAATTTAGGAGTTCATATAATTGATTACGAGCTTTTCAACACTATTATATTGCAAAAAACTCGAATTTTGTGCTTTTTACTCATTAAAATTCTAACGGGTCCATTGTTCGGCCTATTTAGACCCGCTCGTCCGAAACCTCTACAAAAGGGTTGCAAAAAAAAAGTTTTAATCCAAATTTAGGAGTTCATACAATTGATTACGAGTGTTTCAACACGATTATATTGCAAAAACTCGATTTCTGTACTTTTTACTCAGTTAAAATTCTAACGGGTCCATTGTTCGGCCCATTTAGACCCGCTCATCCGAAACCATAGAAAAAAGACCGCAAAATAAGATTTAATCAAAATTTAGGAGTTCATACAATTGATTACGAGCTTTTCAACACGATTATATTGCAAAAACTCGATTTTGTGCTTTTTTACTCAGTTAAAATTCTAACGGGTCCATTGTTCGGCCCATTTAGACCTGCTCGTCCGAAACCTCTAAAAAAGGGTTGCAAAATAAATTTTAATCCAAATTTAGAAGTTCATACAATTGATTACGAGCTTTTCAACACGATTATATTGCAAAAACTCGATTTCTGTATTTTTTACTCCGTTAAAATTCTAACGTGTCCATTGTTCGGCCCATTTAGACCCGATCGTCCGAAACATCTATAAAAAAGGCTGCAAAATAAGTTTTAATCCAAATTTAGGAGTTCATATAATTGATTACGAGCTTTTCAACACAATTATATTGCAAAAACTCGAATTTTGTGCTTTTTACTCAGTTAAAATACTAACGGGTCCATTGTTCGCCCTATTTAGACCCGCTCATCCGAAACCTCTACAAAAGGGTTGCAAAATAAGTTTTAATCCAAATTTAGGAGTTCATACAATAGATTACGAGCATTTCATCACGATTATATTGCAAAAACTCGATTTTTGTACTTTTTACTCAGTTAAAATTCTAACGGGTCTATTGTTCGGCCCATTTAGACCCGCTCGTCGCAAACCTCTACAAAAAAGACCGCAAAATAAGTTAGAATCAAATTTTAGGAGTTCTTATAGTTGATTAAGAGCTTTTCAACACGATTATATTGCAAAAACTCGATTACTGTACTTTCTACTCAGTTAAAATTCTAACGGCTCCATTGTTCGGCCCATTTAGACACGATCGTCCGAAACCTCTACAAAAAGGGTTGCAAAATAAGTTTTAATCCAAATTTAGGAGTTCATATAATTGATTACGAGCTTTTCAACACTATTATATTGCAAAAAACTCGAATTTTGTGCTTTTTACTCATTAAAATTCTAACGGGTCCATTGTTCGGCCTATTTAGACCCGCTCGTCCGAAACCTCTACAAAAGGGTTGCAAAAAAAAGTTTTAATCCAAATTTAGGAGTTCATACAATTGATTACGAGTGTTTCAACACGATTATATTGCAAAAACTCGATTTCTGTACTTTTTACTCAGTTAAAATTCTAACGGGTCCATTGTTCGGCCCATTTAGACCCGCTCATCCGAAACCATAGAAAAAAGACCGCAAAATAAGATTTAATCAAAATTTAGGAGTTCATACAATTGATTACGAGCTTTTCAACACGATTATATTGCAAAAACTCGATTTTGTGCTTTTTTACTCAGTTAAAATTCTAACGGGTCCATTGTTCGGCCCATTTAGACCTGCTCGTCCGAAACCTCTAAAAAAGGGTTGCAAAATAAATTTTAATCCAAATTTAGAAGTTCATACAATTGATTACGAGCTTTTCAACACGATTATATTGCAAAAACTCGATTTCTATATTTTTTACTCCGTTAAAATTCTAACGTGTCCATTGTTCTGCCCATTTACACCCGATCGTCCGAAACATCTATAAAAAAGGCTGCAAAATAAGTTTTAATCCAAATTTAGGAGTTCATATAATTGATTACGAGCTTTTCAACACAATTATATTGCAAAAACTCGAATTTTGTGCTTTTTACTCAGTTAAAATACTAACGGGTCCATTGTTCGCCCTATTTAGACCCGCTCGTCCGAAACCTCTACAAAATGGTTGCAAAAAAAAGTTTTAATCCAAATTTAGGAGTTCATACAATTGATTACGAGCGTTTCAACACGATTATATTGCAAAAACTCGATTTCTGTATTTTTTACTCAGTTAAAATTCTAACGGGTCCATTGTTCGGCCCATTTAGACCCGCTCGTCCGAAACCATAGAAAAAACACCGCAAAATAAGATTTAATCAAAATTTAGGAGTTCATACAATTGATTACGAGCTTTTCAACACGATTATATTGCAAAAACTTGATTTTGTGCTTTTTTACTCAGTTAAAATTCAAACGGGTCCATTGTTCGGCCCATTTAGACCTACTCGTCTGAAACCTCTAAAAAAGGGTTGCAAAATAAATTTTAATCCAAATTTAGAAGTTCATACAATTGATTACCAGCTTTTCAACACGATTATATTGCAAAAACTCGATATCTTTACTTTTTACTCCATTAAAATTCTAACGTGTCCGTTGTTCGGCCCATTTAGACCCGATCGTCCGAAACATCTACAAAAAGGGCTGCAAAATAAGTTTTAATCCAAGTTTAGGAGTTCATATAATTGATTACGAGCTTTTCAACACGATTACATTGCAAAAACTCGATTTCTGTACTTTTTTACTTAGTTAAAATTCTAACGGGTCCATTGTTCGGCCCATTTAGACCCGCTCGTCCGAAACCTCTACAAAAGGGTTGCATACAATTGATTACGAGCGTTTCAACAAGATTATATTGCAAAAACTCGATTTCTTTAGTTTTTACTCAGTTAAAATTCTAACGGGTCCATTGTTCGACCCATTTAGACCCGCTCGTCCGAAACCATAGAAAAAAGACCGCAAAATAAGATTTAATCAAAATTTAGGAGTTCATACAATGATTACGAGTTTTTCAACACGATTATATTGCAATAACTCGATTTTGTGCTTTTTTACTCATTTAAAATTCTAACGGGTCCATTGTTCGGCCCATTTAGACCTGCTCGTCCGAAACCTCTAAAAAGGGTTGCAAAATAAATTTTAATCCAAATTTAGAAGTTCATACAATTTATTATGAGCTTTTCAATACGATTATATTGTAAAAACTCGATTTCTGTACTTTTTACTCCGTTAAAATTCTAACGTGTCCATTGTTCGGCCCATTTAGACCCGATCGTCCGAATCATCTACAAAAAGGGTTGCAAAATAAGTTTTAATCCAAATTTAGGAGTTCATATAATTGATTACGAGCTTTTCAACACAATTATATTGCGAAAACTCGATTTTTGTTCTTTTTACTCTGTTAAAATTCTAACGGGTCCATTGTTCGGCCCATTTAGACCCGCTCGTCCGAAACTTCTACAAAAGGGTTGCAAAATAAGTTTTAATCCAAATTTAGGTGTTCATACAACTGATTACGAGCTTTTCAACACGATTATATTGCAAAAACTCAATTATTGTACTTTTTACTTAGTTAAAATTCTAACGGGTCCATTGTTCGACCCATTTAGACCCGCTCGTCCGAAACCTCTACAAAAGTGTTGCAAAATAAGTTTTAATCCAAATTTAGGAGTTATTACAATTGAATACGAGCTTTTCAACATGATTCTATTGCAAAAACTCGATTTCTGTACTTTTTACTCCGTTAAATTTCTAACGGGTCCATTGTTCGGCCCATTTAGACATGCTCCTCCGAAACCTCTACAAAAGGGTTGCAAAATAAGTTTTAATCCAAATTTAGGAGTTCATATAATTGATTACGTGCTTTTCAACACGATATTATTGCAAAAACTCGATTTCTGTACTTTTTACTCAGTTAAAATTCTAACGGGTCCATTGTTCGGCCCATTTAGACCCGCTCGTCTGAAACCTCTACAAAAGGGTTCAAAATAAGTTTTAGTCCAAATTTAAGAGTTCATACAATTGATTACGAGCTTTTCAACACGATTATATTGCAAAAACTCGATTTCAGTAGTTTTTACCCAGTTCAAATTCAAACGGTTCCATTGTTCGGCCCATTTAGACCCGCTCGTCCGAAACCTTTACAAAAAAGACCGCAAAATAAGTTAGAATCAAATTTGAGGAGTTCAAACAAATGATTACGAGCTTTTCAACAAAATTAAATTGCAAAAACTCGATTTTTGTGCTTTTTACTCAGTTAAAATTCTAACGGGTCCATTGTTCGGCCCATTTAGACCCGCTCGTCCGAAACCTCTACAATAGTGTTGCAAAATAAGTTTTAATCAAAATTTAGGAGTTCATACAATTGATTACGAGCTTTTCAACACGATTATATTGCAAAAACTAGATTTCTGTACTTTTTATTACGTTAAAATTCTAACGGGTCCATTGTTCGGCCCATTTAGACCTTATCGTCTGAAACCTCTACAAAAAGGGCTTCAAAATAAGTTTTAATCCAAATTTAGGAGTTCATATATTTGATTACGATATTTTCAACACGATTATATTGCAAAAACTCAATTTTTGTACTTTTTACGCAGTTAAAATTCTAACGGGTCCACTGTTCGGCTCATTTAGACCCGCTCGTCCGAAACCTCTTTGATAAGGTTTTTTCTAGAAAATCGCTAAGTAGGGGGTCCTTATCACTATTTTCTTTTTGAAAAAGGGGTTTATTTAAAAAAGGGGGGAAATCCGTATTTTGGAAAACTGTAAAAGTTTGGAGTCGCCACCGGCCACTAAGGTAGGCCGGACACCGCAAAACCAGAGATTCATTTAAAAACGGGTTCGGGAGTTGGTTACGTGTGGGGGAAGGATTAGCAACCCCATCACGCCCGGAAATCGGTACCAAATTGCTTGTTGCCTTTTGATCGATAGAAATTATTTAAAAACCGAAGTGAATTTAATAAAAATGTTCTTAAATGAAAATGTGACTTAAATAACACGGGCTTTATAGAATAGTGGCATTGGAATTAATTAATCATTTAATTAAGAAGGATGACGGTACATCGGACCCTAGACTAAACTGACATCAAATAAGGCTGACTGCCGTGTTAGTTTAGGGTTCGGATCCCGTACGTCACCTTTATGCATGATGCGGGCAAATAAGGGATGATGCATGCTATTTCCATTTTTATGCTTTCGCTTACCTAGAGGCGGTGAAAATTAACCTAAGTATTCGATAGACATCCATTAAGCTAGGACTGTCGTTTTCGGATACCGAGGTTAATTAATACCCCTCTTGGGGTTGATTTTTAGGTCCGGTTATCATGCTTAATTATCCGGCCTTATGGATGACAAGTATATGCGTGCCATAAAAATGCTTCAAATAAACATACAAAGAAAGAGCCCACATTGATAAAAGATTAAGCCCAAAATATGATTGACCGAACTATCTCCTAAGGCCCAAAAGCCCACTTTAAGGGTACCCACATTTAAACACCATGAAGCCCAAATTTAACATTCTTTAGTTATCTACTAATTAACTTAATTAAGGAGACAAATTACATTAATAATTGATTAATAAGCATGGCAACACATAGATATTCGATTCACATAATTACTTGAGACTAACATGAAAATCTAGTGACTCTAAGCATTTTAAATCACATAAAAAAAACCCCAAAAAATACATACATTCGATACAACGGTGATTAAACATGTGGGACCCACTAAACTTGAAAGAAGGACAAACATGCATATATATTCGATCCATTATGCCATTATTAACACATAACAAAAACATACAATTGCATATATACAAAAAAAGCATTTAAACATTAAATTATATTGCATTCACATGGTGACTGAAATGAAATAAATGTAAAAACAGAGGCTGAAATCAGAAAGACACAAAAATACTCAAGACTGTGGGGACTCGGTTGGGTACGGGGTAAACAGGGGAGGACCGGACGCGGAAATAAACCCTAAACATACTCGATCTAGGACCGAAATACGAACCGACTCAGAACCTCAGGGACCTAAGACGCTATTTACCCACGCGGAAGCCCTTAAGACGCTATTTACTTGACACAGAGGGACTAAAGACGCAAATAGACCAAAAACACACCCCTAAAACTCTATAAATACACTACCTAATTGAAACAGACGCCCCTTTTGCCCGGATTACAACCCTAGACGTCACACCGAAACCCTCCTTTCTCTCTCGACATCGGACGCCGGCCGGTGCTACTCACCGTCCGGCGAACCCTAAACACACTCTGACCAAAAACCAAAACCCAAAAAGACCAAAAACATGATGCTACACTCCTAGGAACCTAAACGCCCCCCATTTGTTCTCTGAAAAACGAAACCCTAAAGCCCCCAAAATCCCATTTTTCGGACGCGAAAACGATTTGAAAAGGAGGGGCTTCGTGCCTCTCCTTCGACTCACCCCTTTGAAGCCGTAGTGAGGCTGGGATTGTTGTCGAGGAGAGAACAGTAGCCGGCTCGAGAGGAGGAAAACGAAGAAGGTAAAAAAAGAAGCTTTCTTTTTTATTATTCTATTTTTTACATGCAACAATGGTAATGGATACCTGAAAATCTGATGTGTATTGCCTTCCGTGTTTTCTTGAGGGAGAGCAAGAATCCCTTTACAGTGGTTTGTCGATTCGGTTTTATAGCCGGAATTTCGACTGATTTTTTACATATTGTTTATATGACCGAAAATGCTCATTGGTTCGTATCACTGATTTAGCCGGATTCATGTGTGATTTCTGCCATTCCGTTGCCTATTTCGTTTTTGCCTTTTTTGCTTTTGTTTTTTCTGCATCTGGCATAGATAATCCGTTTTTTTCTCTTGCATGGCTCGTACGGCGGTCGACGTGGCTACTGGATCGGTCATTGGATCGGACGGGGATGACGTGGCGAGCCCTCGGGAACATCCGAAAGGTCGGGCGTGGGCTACACGCGTGCGCGTGGTGACCCCCAAACGTCGCGCGTGGAGGTGCTGGGAAGCAGAGGGGTCTCGCGTATGAAGTTATTTCCCATCCGAGCCGTTGGATCGTGCTTGATCTAACGGTTCGGAGTTGAGCGGCGCATCACCATCTGACTGGGATCTAGGGCTTCCACGAGTGAAAGGATCTGGGCCGTCTGATGTCCCTTTTTGATCCAATGGCCCAGATTGGCGCGGCGCTGAACCATCTGATGGAGTCTCCTAGGGTTCTTCTGTCTTCACATCTGGGCCGTTGATCTGGTGCCTTGATCCAACGGCCAGATCTGGGGGCGGCTGCAATCACACAAAGTAGTTAGGGTTTTTGATCAGATTAGGGCTTATTTTGCTTTGGGCCGACCGGGCCTTGTATTAATTGTAATGGACTGTAAATGGACTTTAAAATACAATTTGGGCTTATGTTATTTAATATATCGGGCTTATTTATATTATTTCTTTTTTGTCTTTTATTCTAATAATAATAATAATACTATAGTATCTAACCGGTAATTATAACAACATGAAACAACATTAATAATATATAAGATAATAGTAGAAATAATAACAAAACAAATAAGATCTGTGTTGATAATATGATAAGGATGATAACAAATGTGGTGGTAAAGTTAATAAATATGACCGAAAGTGACAAGAAGCATAACAACCATAGTACATAGTATACGAATAACATTGATAATAATGGAAGGACTAATGATAATAGCTGAAAATATTTACACTAATGATTCAATATCCAAGTATTAATTAAACCAAACCCAAAACGCATGGACAAAGCCCAAGCGGATAAAGCCCAATATGAATAAAGCCCAATATGAATATCCAAGACCCAATCTTATTTAAGCAGATTTAAGGGCTAATCAGCCCGGACAAAATTAGTGATTACAACCTCTACAAAAGGGTTGCAAAATAAGTTTTAATCCAAATTTAGGAGTTCATACAATTGATTACGAGCTTTTCAACATGATTATATTTCAAAACTCGATTTCTGTATTTTTTACTTAGTTAAAATTCTAACGGGTCCACTGTTCGGCCCATTTAGACCTGCTCGTCCGAAACCTTTACAAAAAAGACCGCAAAAATAAGTTAGAATCAAATTTTTGGAGTTATATAATTGATTACGAGCTTTTCAACATGATTATATTGCAAAAACTCGATTACAATACTTTTTCCTCAGTTAAAATTCTAACGGGTCCATTGTTCGGCCCATTTAGACCCGCTCGTCCGAAAACTCTACAAAAAAGACCGCAAAATAAGTTATAATCAAATTTTAGGAGTTCATATAATTGATTAAGAGCTTTTCAACACTATTATATTGCAAAAACTCGATTATTGTACTTTTTACTCAGTTAAAATTCTAACGGGTCCATTGTTCGGCCCATTTAGACTCGCTCCTCCGAAACCTCTACAAAAGGGTTACAGAATAAGTTTTAATCCAAATTTAGGAGTTCATACAATTGATTACGAGCTTTTCAACACAATTATATTGCAAAAACTCGATTTTTGTGCTTTTTACTCAGTTAAAATTCTAACGGGTCCATTGTTCGGCCCATTTAGACCCGCTCGTCCGAAACCTCTACAAAAGTGTTGCAAAATAAGTTTTAATCCAAATTTAGGAGTTCATACAATTGATTACGAGCTTTTCAACACGATTATATTGCAAAAACTCGATTTCTGTACTTTTTACTTCGTTAAAATTCTAACGGGTCCATTGTTCGGCCCATTTAGACCCGCTCGTCCGAAACCTCTACAAAAGGGTTGCAAAATAAGTTTTAATCCAAATTTAGGAGTTCATATAATTGATTACGAGCTTTTCAACACGATTATATTGCAAAACACTCGTTTTCTGTACTTTTTTACTTAGTTAAAATTCTAACGGGTCCAATGTTCGGCCCATTTAGACCCGCTCGTCCGAAACCTCTACAAAAAGGGCTGCAAAATAAGTTTTAATCCAAATTCAGGAGTTCATATAATTGATTACGAGCTTTTCAACACAATTATATTGCGAAAACTCAAATTTTGTGTTTTTTACGCAGTTAAAATTCTAACGGGTCCATTGTTCGGCCTATTTAGACCCGCTCGTCCGAAACCTCAGTTAAAATTCTAATGGGTCCATTTTTCGGCCCATTTAGACCCGCTCGTCCGAAACCTCTACAAAAGGGTTGCAAAATAAGTTTTAATCCAAATTTAGGAGTTCATACAATAGATTACGAGCGTTTCATCACGATTATATTGCAAAAACTCGATTTCTGTACTTTTTACTCAGTTAAAATTCTAACGGGTATATTGTTCGGCCCATTTAGACCCGCTCGTTACAAACCTCTACAAAAAAGATCGCAAAATAAGTTAGAATCAAATTTTAAGAGTTCTTATAATTGATTAAGAGCTTTTCAACACGATTATATTGCAAAAACTCGATTACTGTACTTTCTACTCAGTTAAAATTCTAACAGGTGAGCATGCGATGATGGCCTGGTGGTCAGAGCACGCTCACCTGCTCCACTCCCTTCCCCTTAGGTCCCGGGTTCAAGACCCCTCAGGAGCATTGCCTTCACCTAGATTCCCCCCTCCCCCTCTAGGTAGAAGTAGAATAGGATTTTCAAAAAAGATTCTAACAGGTCCATTGTTCGGCCCATTTAGACCCGATCGTCCGAAACCTCTACAAAAAAGGCTGCAAAATAAGTTTTAATCTTAATTTAGGAGTTCATATAATTGATTACGAGCTTTTCAACACAATTATATTGCAAAAACTCGAATTTTGTGTCTTTTACTCAGTTAAAATTCTAACTGGTCCATTGAAAGGCCTATTTAAACCCACTCGTCCGAAACCTCTACAAATGGGTTGCAAAAAAAGTTTTAATCCAAATTTAGGAGTTCATACAATTGATTACGAGCGTTTCAACACGATTATATTGCAAAAACTCAATTTCTATACTTTTTACTCAGTTAAAATTATAACGGGTCCATTGTTCGGCCCATTTAGACCCGCTCGTCCGAAACCATAGAAAAAAGACCGCAAAATAAGATTTAATCAAAATTTAGGAGTTCATACAATTGATTACGAGCTTTTCAACACGATTATATTGCAAAAACTCGATTTTGTGCTTTTTTACTCGGTTAAAATTCTAACGGGTCCATTGTTCGGCCCATTTAGACCTGCTCGTCCGAAACCTCTAAAAAAGGGTTGCAAAATAAATTTTAATCCAAATTTAGAAGTTCATACAATTGATTACGAGCTTTACAACACGATTATATTGCAAAAACTCGATTTCTGTACTTTTTACTCCGTTAAAATTCTAACGTGTCCATTGTTCGGCCCATTTAGACCCGATCGTTCGAAACCTCTACAAAAAAGGGCTGCAAAATAAGTTTTAATCCAAATTTAGGAGTTCATATAATTGATTACGAGCTTTTCAACACAATTATATTGCGAAAACTAGATTTTTGTGCTTTTTACTCTGTTAAAATTCTAACGGGTCCATTGTTCGGCCCATTTAGACCCGCTCGGCCGAAACATCTACAAAAGGGTTTCAAAAATAAGTTTTAATCCAAATTTAGGTGTTCATACAATTGATTACGAGCTTTTCAACACGATTATATTGCAAAAACTCGATTACTGTACTTTTTACTCAGTTAAAATTCTAACGGGTCCATTGTTCGGCCCATTTAGACCCGCTCGTCCGAAACCTCTACAAAAGTGTTGCAAAATAATTTTTAATCCAAATTTAGGAGTTCTTACAATTGAATACGAGCTTTTCAACACGATTATATTGCAAAAACTCGATTTCTTTACTTTTTACTCCGTTAAAATTCTAAACGGTCCATTGTTCGGCCCATTTAGACCCGCTCCTCCGAAACCTCTACAAAAGAGTTGCAAAATAAGTTTTAATCCAAATTTAGGTGTTCATACAATTGATTACACGCTTTTCAACACGATATTATTGCAAAAACTCAATTTCTGTACTTTTTACTCCGTTAAAATTCTAACGGGTCCATTGTTCGGCCCATTATACCCACTCGTCCGAAACCTCAACAAAAAGACTGCAAAATAAGTTAGAAACAAATTTTAGATGTTCCTATAATTGATTACGAGCTTTTCAACACGATTATATTGCTAAAACTCGATTACTGTACTTTTTACTCAGTTAAAATTCTAAACCAGGTCTTAGCCTACTCTATGTACCGCGTGGAGCTAATATTTTAGCTCATTCTGTAGCCAATTGGGCTTTGCATTTTCATTCATCTATATATTTTGGGCCGGGCTTGCCCGATGCTCTGAGAACTTTTGTACCGGTTGTTAACCAACCACCTTAATTTATAATATATTTTGGGCACTCTTTTCCCCTCCTAGGGCCTGCTGGGTCAGCCCAGTAAGGTTTAGTGGGGTTTTTAATGAGGCCCTTTCTTCAAAAAAAAAAAATTCTAACGAGTCCATTGTTTGGCCCATTTAGACCCGCTCGTCCGAAACCTCTACAAAAAAGGGCTGCAAAATCAGATTTAATCCAAATTTAGGAGTTCATAAAATTTATTACGAGCTTTTCAAGATGATTATATTGCAAACACTCAATTTCTGTACTTTTTACTCAATTAAAATTCTAACGGGTCCATTGTTCGGCCCATTTAAATCCGCTCGTCCGAAACCTCTACAAAAAGGGCTGCAAAATAAGATTTAATCCAAATTTAAGAGTTCATAAAATTGATTATGAGCTTTTCAACAAGATTATATTGCAAACACTCGATTTATGTACTTTTTACTCAGTTACAATTCTAACGGGTCCATTGTTCGGCCCATTTAGACCCGCTCGTCCGAAACCTTTACAAAAAAGACCGCAAAATAAGTTAGAATCAAATTTTAGGAGTTCATACAAATGATTACGAGCTTTTCAACAAAACTATTTTGCAAAAACTCGATTTTTGTGCTTTTTACTCAGTTAAAATTCTAACGGGTCCATTGTTCGGCCCATTTAGACCCGCTCGTCCGAAACCTCTACAAAAGTGTTGCAAAATAAGTTTTAATCCAAATTTAGGAGTTCTTACAATTGAATACGAGCTTTTCAACACGATTATATTGCAAAAACTCGATTTCTGTACTTTTTACTCCGTTAAAATTCTAACGGGTCCATTGTTCGGCCCATTTAGACCCGCTCCTCCGAAACCTCTACAAAAGGGTTGCAAAATAAGTTTTAATCCAAATTTAGGAGTTCATATAATTGATTACGAGATTTTCAACACGATTATATTGCAAAAACTCGATTTGTATACTTTTTACTCAGTTAAAATTCTAACGGGTCCATTGTTCGGCCCATTTAGACCCGCTCGTCAGAAACCTCTACAAAAGGGTTCAAAATAAGTTTTAATCCAAATTTAAGAGTTCATACAATTGATTACGAGCTTTTCAACACGATTATATTGCAAAAACTAGATTTCTGTAGTTTTTACCCAGTTCAAATTCAAACGGTTCCATTGTTCAGCCCATTTAAACTCGCTCGTCCGAATCCTTTACAAAAAGACCGCAAAATAAGTTAGAATCAAATTTTAGGAGTTCCTATAATTGATTACGAGATTTCAACATGATTATTTTGCAAAAACTCGATTACATTACTTTTTACTCAGTTAAAATTCTAACGGGTCCATTGTTTGGCTCATTTTGACCCGCTCGTCCGAAACCTCTACAAAAAAGACCGCAAAACAAGTTAGAATCAAATTTTAGGAGTTCATATAATTTCTTACAAGCTTTTCAACACGATTATATTGCAAAAACTTGATTTTTGTACTTTTTACTCAGTTAAAATATTAACGGGTCCATTGTTCGGCCCATTTAGACTCGCTCGTCCGAAACCTCGACAAAAGGGTTGCAAAATAAGTTTTAATCCAAATTTAGAAGTTCATAAAATTGATTACGAGCTTTTCATCAAGATTATATTACAAAAACTCGATTTTTGTACTTTTTACTCAGTTAAAATTCTAACGGATCCATTGTTCGGCCCATTTAGACCCGCTCGTCTGAAACCTCTACAGAAAAAACCGCAAAACAAGTTTTAATCAAATTTTAGGAGTTCATATAATTGATTACGCGATTTTCAACACGATTATATTGCAAAAACTCGATTTCTGTACTTTTTACTCAGTTAAAATTCTAATGGGTCTATTGTTCGGCCCATTTAGACCCGCTTGTCCGAAACCTCTACAAAAGGGTTGCAAAAATTTTTTTAATCCAAATTTAGGAGTTCATACAATTTATTATGAGCTTTTCAACACGATTATAATGCAAAAACTCGATTTATGTACTTTTTACTCAGTTAAAGTTCTAACGGGTCCATTGTTCGGCCAATTTAGACCCGGTCATCCAAAAGCTTTACAAAATAAGTTAGAATCAAATTTTAGGAGTTCATATAATTGATTAAGAGCTTTTCAACACGATTATATTGCAAAACCCGATTACTGTACTTTTTACTCAGTTAAAATTTTAACGGGTCCATTGTTTGGTCCATTTAGACCCGCTCGTCCGAAACCTCTACAAAAAAGACAGCAAAACAAGTTAGAATCAAAATTTAGGAGTTCATATAATTGATTACGAGCTTTTCAACATGATTATATTGCGAAAACTTGATTTCTGTACTTTTTATTCAGTTAAAATTCTAACGGGTCCATTGTTCGGCCCATTTAGACCCGCTCGTCCGAAACCTCTACAAAAAGGTTGCAAAGTAAGTTTAAATCCAAATTAAGGAGTTCATACAATTGATTACGAGCTTTTCAACACAATTATATTGCAAAAACTCGATTATTGTGCTTTTTACTCAGTTAAAATTCTAACAGGTCCATTGTTCGGCCCATTTAGACCCGCTCGTCCGAAACCAGAGAAAAAAGACCGCAAAACAAGTTTTAATCCAAATTTAGGAGTTCATACAATTGATTACGAGCTTTTCAACACGATTATATTGCAAAAACTCGATTTCTGTACTTTTTACTCCGTAAAAATTCTAACGGGTCCACTGTTCGGCCCATTTAGACCCGCTCGTCCGAAACCTTTACAAAAGGGTTGCAAAATAAGTTTTAATCCAAATTCAGGAGTTTATACAATTGATTACGAGCTTTTCAACACGATTATATTGCAAAAACTCGATTAATGTACTCTTTAGTCAGTTAAAATTCTAACGGGTCCATGTTCGGCCCATTTAGACTCGCTCGTCCGAAACCTCTACAAAAGGGTTGCAAAATAAGTTTTAATCCAAATTTAGGAGTTCATACAATTGATTACGAGCTTTTCAACACAATTATATTGCAAAAACTCAATTTTTTTGCTTTTTACTTAGTTAAAATTCTAACGGGTCCATTGTTCGGCCCATTTAGACCCGCTCGTCCGAAACCTCTACAAAAGTGTTGCAAAATCAGTTTAAATCAAAATTTAGAAGTTCTTACAATTGAATACGAGCTTTTCAATACGATTATATTGCAAAAACTCGATTTCTGTACTTTTTACTAAGTTAAAATTCTAACGGGTCCATGTTCGGCCCATTTAGACTCGCTCGTCCGAAACCTCTACAAAAGGGTTGCAAAATAAGTTTTAATCCAAATTTAGGAGTTCATACAATTCATTACGAGCTTTTCAACACAATTATATTGCAAAAACTCAATTTTTGTGCTTTTTACTTAGTTAATATTCTATCAGGTCCATTGTTCGGCCCATTTAGACCCGCTCGTCCAAAACCTCTACAAAAGTGTTGCAAAATCAGTTTTAATCCAAATTTAGGAGTTCTTACAATTGAATACGAGCTTTTCAACACGATTATATTGCAAAAACTCAATTTCTATACTTTTTACTCCGTTAAAATTCTAACGGGTCCATTGTTCGGCCCATTTAGACCCATTCCTCTGAAACCTCTACAAAAGGGTTGCAAAATAAGTTTTAATCCAAATTTAGGAGTTCATATAATTGATTACGAGCTTTTCAACACGATTATATTGCAAAAACTCGATTTTTGTACTTTTTAATCAGTTAAAATTCTAACGGGTCCATTGTTTGGCCCATTTAGACCCGCTCGTCCGAAACCTCTACAAAAGGGTTCAAAATAAGTTTTAATCCAAATTTAAGAGTTCATACAATTGATTACGAGCTTTTCAACACGATTATATTGCAAAAACTCGATTTCTGTAGTTTTTACCCAGTTTAAATTCGAACGGTTCCATTGTTCGGCCCATTTAGACCCGCTCGTCCGAAACGTTTACAATAAAGACCACAAAATAAGTTATAATTAAACTTTAGGAGTTCCTATAATTGATTACGAGCTTTTCCACACGATTATATTGCAAAAACTCGATTACATTACTTTTTACTCAGTTAAAATTCTAACGGGTCCATTGTTCGGCTCATTTTGACCTGCTCGTCCGAAACCTCTACAAAAAAGACCGCAAAACATGTTAGAATCAAATTTTAGGAGTTCATATAATTCCTTACAAGCTTTTCAACACGATTATACTGCAAAAACTTTATTTTTGTACTTTTTACTCAATTAAAATTCTAACGGGTCCGCCGATGATGGAGTTTGTCAAGATTAATGTGGACGGTGCCTTTCACCATGGGTCAGGTTCTGCGGCCATTGGAGTTGTCGCTCGTGATGCTCAGGATACTATTCTTGGAGGATGTGCCGTTCATGAGGCCGGCTTTCGGAATGCAACCATGGTTGAGCTCCACGCCATCGTTTCTGGTATCATGATGGGCTGGGGTGAGGTGCTCATCGAATCAGACTCAGCCATCGTTGTCAATAAGCCCTCTCGGCCCACTACTGATGCTTCCTTATTGGGCCCGCAGATCGTAGAAGCTAAGGCTTTGCTTGCGGCTTCTCCTTTGATTAGTTTATCTTTTGTACCTAGATCAGCCAATTTTGTGGCTCATAACATAGCCTCTTGGGCTTTACATTCTGCATCCTCTCTTTTTATTGACTCTATTATTCCGGATTGTATTCAATCTAATGTACTGGCTGATACTCAGTCTTTTCGTTCTAATCTATTTCAGGGCACTCTTTTCCCCTTAGGTTCACCTTGCGCCTCGGCACAGGGTGGTTAGAGGGGTTTTTAATGAGGCCCATTTTCTTCAAAATTCTAACGGGTCCATTGTTCGGCCCATTTAGACTCGCTCGTCCGAAACCTTTACAAAAAAGACCGCAAAATAAGTTAGAATCAAATTTTAGGAGTACATACAAATGATTACGAGCTTTTCAACAAAATTATATTGCAAAAACTCGATTTTTGTGCTTTTTACTCAGTTAAAATTCTAACGGGTCCATTGTTCGGCCCATTTAGACCCGCTCGTCCGAAACCTCTACAAAAGTGTTGCAAAATAAGTTTTAATCCAAATTTAGGAGTTCATATAATTGATTACGAGCTTTTCAACACGATTATATTGCAAAAACTCGATTTTTGTACTTTTTACTCAGTTAAAATTCTAACGGGTCCATTGTTCGGCCCATTTAGACCCGCTCGTCCGAAACCTCTATAAAAGCGTTCAAAATAAATTTTAATCCAAATTTAAGAGTTCATACAATTGATTACGAGCTTTTCAACACGATTATATTGCAAAAACTCGATTTCTGTAGTTTTTACCAAGTTCATATTCGAACGGTTCCATTGTTTAGCCCATTTAGACCCGCTCGTCCGAAACCTTTACAAAGAAGACCGCAAAATAAGTTAGAATCAAATTTTAGGAGTTCCTATAATTGATTACGAGCTTTTCAAAACGATTATATTGCAAAAACTCGATTACATTACTTTTTACTCAGTTAAAATTCTAACGGGTCCATTGTTCGGCTCATTTTGACCCGCTCGTCCGAAACCTCTACAAAAAAGACCGCAAAACAAGTTAGAATCAAATTTTATGAGTTCATATAATTTCTTACAAGCTTTTCAACACGATTATATTGCAAAAACTTGATTTTTATACTTTTTACTCAGTTAAAATTCTAACGGGTCCATTGTTCGGCCTATTTAGACTCGCTCGTCCGAAACCTCGAAAAAAGGTTGCAAAATAAGTTTTAATCCAAATTTAGGAGTTCATAAAATTGATTACGAGCTTTTCATCACGATTATATTGCAAAAATTCGATTTCTATACTTTTTACTCAGTTAAAATTCTAACGGGTCCATTGTTCGGCCCATTTAGACCCGCTCGTCTGAAACCTCTACAGAAAAAACCTCAAAACAAGTTATAATCAAAATTTAGGAGTTTATATAATTGATTACGAGCTTTTCAAGACGATTATATTGCAAAAACTCGATTTCTGTACTTTTTACTCAGTTAAAATTCTAACGGGTCTATTTTTCGGCCCATCTAGACCCGCTCGACCGAAACCTCTACAAAAGGGTTGCAAAATAAGTTTTAGTCCAAATTTAGGAGTTCATACAATTGATTACAAGCTTTTCAACACGATTATAATGCAAAAACTCGATTTATGTACTTTTTACTAAGTTAAAATTCTAACGGGTCCATTGTTCGGCCCATTTAGACCCGCTCATCCAAAACCATTACAAAAAAGATCGCAAAATAAGTTAGAATCCAATTTTAGGAGTTCATATAATTGATTAAGATCTTTTCAACACGATTATATGGCAAAACCCGATTACTGTACTTTTTACTTAGTTAAAATTCTATCGGGTCCATTGTTCGGCCCATTTAAACCCGCTCGTATGAAACCTCTACAAAAAAGACAGCAAAACAAGTTAGAGTCAAATTTTAGGAGTTCATATAATTGATTACGAGCTTTTCAACATGATTATATTGCGAAAACTATATTTCTGTACTTTTTACTCAGTTAAAATTCTAACGAGTCCATTGTTCGGCCCATTTAGACCCGCTCGTCCGAAACCTCTACAAAATGGTTGAAAAATAAGTTTTAATCCAAATTTAGGAGTTCGTAAAATTGATTACGATCTTTTCAACTCAATTATATTGCGAAAACTCGATTTTTTTGCTTTTTACTCAGTTAAAATTCTAACTGGTCCATTGTTCGGCCCATTTAGACCCGATCGTCCGAAACCTCTAAAAAAGAGCTGCAAAATAAGTTTTAATCCAAATTTAGGAGTTCATACAATTGATTACTAGCGTTTCAACACGATTTTATTGCAAAAACTTGATTTCTGTACTTTTTACTCAGTTAAAATTCTATCGGGTCCATTGTTCGGCCCATTTAGACCCGCTCGTCCGAAACCTCTACAAAAGGTTTGAAAAATAAGTTTAAATCCAAATTAAGGAGTTCGTACAATTGATTACGAGCTTTTCAACACAATTATATTGAAAAAACTTGATTTTTGTACTTTTTACTTAGTTAAAATTCTAACGGGTCCATTGTTCGGCCCATTTAGACCCGCTCGTCTGAAACCATAGAAAAAAGACCGCAAAACAAGTTTTATTCCAAATTTAGGAGTTCATACAATTAATTACGAGCTTTTCAAGACGATTATATTGCAAAAACTCGATTTCTGTACTTTTTACTCAGTTAAAATTCTAACGGGTCCATGTTCGGCCCATTTAGACTGGCTCGTCCGAAACCTTTACAAAAGGGTTGCAAAATAAGTTTTAATCCAAATTTAAGAGTTCATACAATTGATTACGAGCTTTTCAACACGATTATATTGCAAAAACTCGATTACTGTACTTTTTACTCAGTTAAAATTCTAATGGGTCCATGTTCGGCCCATTTAGACTCGCTCGTCCGAAACCTCTACAAAAGGGTTGCAAAATAAGTTTTAATCCAAATTTAGGAGTTCATACAATTGATTACGAGCTTTTCAACACAATTATATTGCAAAAACTCAATTTTTGTGCTTTTTACTCAGTTAAAGTTCTAACGGGTCCATAGTTCGGCCCATTTAGACCCGCTCGTCCGAAACCTCTACAAAAGTGTTGCAAAATAAGTTTTAATCGAAATTTAGGAGTTCTTACAATTGAATACGAGCTTTTCAACATGTTTATATTGCAAAAACTTGATTTTTGTACTTTTTACTTAGTTAAAATTCTAACGGGTCCGCCGATGACGGCGGTTGTCAAGATTAATGGTGCCTTTCACCATGCGTCAGGTTCTGCGGCCATCAGAGTTGTCGCTCGTGATGCTCAGGGTACTATTCTTGGAGGATGTGTCGTTCATGAGGCCGGCTTTCGGAATGCAACCATGGTTGAGCTCCACGCCATCGTTGCTGATATCATGATGGTCAGAGACAGGGGCTGGGGTGAGGTGCTCATCGAATCAGACTCGGCCATCGTTGTCAATAAGCGCTCTCGGCCCACTACTGATGCTTCCTTATTGGGCCCGCAGATCGCAGAAGCTTATGCTTTGCTTGCGGCTTCTCCTTTGATTAGTTTATCTTTTGTACCTAGATCAGCCAATTTTGTGGCTCATAACTTAGCCTCTTGGGCTTTACATTTTGCATCCTCTATTTTTTTGACTCTATTATTCCTGATTGTATTCCTCTATCTTTTCGTTCTAATATATTTCAGGGCACTCTTTTCCCCTAAGGTTCACCATGCGCCTCGGCACAAGGTGGTTAGAGGGGTTTTTAATGAGGCCCATTTTCTTCAAAATTCTAACGGGTCCATTGTTCGACCCATTTAGACTCGCTCGTCCGGAACCTTTACAAAAAAGACCGCAAAATAAGTTAGAATCAAATTTTAGGAGTTCATACAAATGATTACGAGCTTTTCAACAAAATTATATTGCAAAAACTCGAATTTTGTGCTTTTTACACAGTTAAAATTCTAACGGGTCCATTGTTTGGCCCATTTAGACCCGCTCGTCCGAAACCTCTACAAAAGTGTTGCAAAATAAGTTTTAATCCAAATTTAGGAGTTCTTACAATTGAATACGAGCTTTTCAACACAATTTTATTGCAAAAACTCAATTTTTGTACTTTTTACTCCGTTAAAATTCTAACGGGTCCATTGTTCGGCCCATTTAGACCCACTCCTCCGAAACCTCTACAAAAGGGTTGCAAAATAAGTTTTAATCCAAATTTAGGAGTTCATATAATTGATTACGAGCTTTTCAACACGATTATATTGCAAAAACTCGATTTCTGTCATTTTTACTCAGTTAAAATTCTAACGGGTCCATTGTTCGGCCCATTTAGACCCGCTCGTCCGAAACCTCTACAAAAGGGTTCAAAATAAGTTTAATCCAAATTTAAGAGTTCATATAATTGATTACGAGCTTTTCAACACGATTATATTGTAAAAGCTCGATTACATTACTTTTTACTCAGTTAAAATTCTAACGGGTCCATTGTTCGGCTCATTTTGACCCGCTCGTCCGAAACCTCTACAAAAAAGACCGCAAAACAAGTTAGAATCAAATTTTAGGAGTTCATATAATTTCTTACAAGCTTTTCAACACGATTATATTGCAAAAACTTGATTTTTGTACTTTTTACTCAGTTAAAATTCTAACGGGTCCATTGTTCGGCCCATTTAGACTCGCTCATCCGAAACCTCTACAAAAGGGTTGCAAAATAAGTTTTAATCCAAATTTAGGAGTTCATAAAATTGATTACGAGCTTTTCATAACGATTATATTGCAAAAACTCGATTTCTATACTTTTTACTCAGTTAAAATTCTAACGGGTCCATTGTTCGGCCCATTTAGACCCGCTCGTCTGAAACCTCTACAGAAAAACAGCAAAACAAGTTTTAATCAAATTTTAGGAGTTTATATAATTGATTACGAGCTTTTCAACACGATTATATTGCAAAAACTCGATTTATGTACTTTTTACTCAATTAAAATTCTAACGGGTCTATTGTTCGGCCCATTTAGACCCGCTCGTCCGAAACCTCTACAAAAGGGTTGCAAAATAAGTTTTAATCCAAATTTAGGAGTTCATACAATTGATTACGAGCTGTTCAACACGATTATAATGCAAAAACTTGATTTATGTACTTTTTACTAAGTTAAAATTCTAACGGGCCATTGTTCGGCTCATTTAGACCCGCTCATCCAAAACCTTTACAAAAAAGATCGCAAAATAAGTTAGAATCAAATTTTAGGAGTTCATATAATTGATTAAGAGATTTTCAACACGATTATATTGCAAAAACCCGATTACTGTACTTTTTACTCAGTTAAAATTCTAACGGGTCCATTGTTCTGCCCATTTAGACCCGCTCGTCCGAAACCTCTACAAAATGGTTGCAAAATAAGTTTTAATCCAAATTTAGGAGTTCTTAAAATTGATTACGAGCTTTTCAACCCAATTATATTGCGAAAACTCGATTTTTGTGGTTTTTATTTAGTTAAAATTCTAACGGGTCCATTGTTCGGCCCATTTAGACCCGATCGTCCGAAACCTCTAAAAAAGGGCTGCAAAATAAGTTTTAATCCAAATTTAGGAGTTCATACAATTGATTACTAGCGTTTCAACATGATTATATTGCAAAAACTTGATTTCTGTACTTTTTACTCAGTTAAAATTCTAACGGGTCCATTTTTCGGCCCATTTAGACCCGCTCGTCCGAAACCTCTCCAAAAAGGTTGCAAAATAAGTTTAAATCCAAATTAAGGAGTTCATACAATTAATTACGAGTTTTTCAACACAATTATATTGCAAAAACTCGATTTTTGTGCTTTTTACTCAGTTAAAATTCTAACGGGTCCATTGTTCGGCCCATTTAGACCCGTTCGTCCGAAACCATAGAAAAAAGACCGCAAAACAAGTTTTAATCCAAATTTAGGAGTTCATACAATTGATTACGAGCTTTTCAACACGATTATATTGCAAAAACTCGATTTCTGTACTTTTTACTAAGTTAAAATTCTAACGGGTCCATGTTCGGCCCATTTAGAGTCGCTCGTCCGAAACCTTTACAAAAGGGTTGCAAAATAAGTTTTAATCCAAATTTAGGAGTTCATACAATTGATTACGAGCTTTTCAACACGATTATATTGCAAAAACTCGATTACTGTACTTTTTACTTAGTTAAAATTCTAACGGGTCCATTGTTCGGCCCATTTAGACCCACTCATCCGAAACCTCTACAAAAGTGTTGCAAAATAAGTTTTAATCCAAATTTAGGAGTTCTTACAATTAAATACGAGCTTTTCAACACGATTATATTGCAAAAACTCGATTTCTGTATTTTTTACTCCGTTAAAATTCTAACGGGTCCATTGTTCGGCCCATTTAGACCCGCTCGTCCGAAACCTCTACAAAAGGGTTGCAAAATAAGTTTTAATCCAAATTTAGGATTTCGTATAATTGATTACGAGCTTTTCAACATGATTATATTGCAAAAACTCGATTTCTGTAGTTTTTACCTAGTTCAAATTCGAACGGTTCCATTGTTCGGCCCATTTAGACCTGCTCGTCCGAAACCTTTATAAAAGACCGCAAAATAAGTTAGAATCAACTTTTAGGAGTTCATATACTTGATTACGAGCTTTTCAACCCGATTATATTACAAAAACTCGATTACATTACTTTTTACTCAGTTAAAATTCTAACGGGTCCATTGTTCGGCTCATTTTGACCCGCTCGTCCGAAACCTCTACAAAAAAGATCGCAAAACAAGTTAGAATCAAATTTTAGGAGTTCATATAATTTCTTACAAGCTTTTCAACACGATTATATTGCAAAAACTAGATTTTTGTACTTTTTACTCAGTTAAAATTCTAACGGGTCCGCCGATGACGGAGGTTGTCAAGATTAATGGTGCCTTTCACCATGGGTCAGGTTCTGCGGCCATCGGAGTTGTCGCTCGTGATGCTCAGGGTACTATTCTTGGAGGATGTGCCGTTCATGAGGCTGGCTTTCGGAATGCAACCATAAGATTGAATACAATCAGGAATAATAGAGTCAAAAAAATAGAGGATGCAGAATGTAAAGCCTAAGAGGCTAAGTTATGAGCCACAAAATTGGCTGATCTAGGTACAAAAGATAAACTAATCAAAGGAGAAGCCGCAAGCAAAGCCTTAGCTTCTGCGATCTGCGGGCCCAATAAGGAAGCATCAATAGTGGGCCGAGAGAGCTTATTGACAACGATGGCTGAGTCTGATTTAATGGGCACCTCACCCCAGCCCCTGTCTCTGACCATCATGATACCAGCAACGATGGCGTGGAGCTCAACCATGGTTGCATTCCGAAAGCCGGCCTAATGAACGGCACATCCTCCAAGAATAGTACCCTGAGCATCACGAGCGACAACTCTGATGGCCGCAGAACCTGACCCATGGAGAAAGGCACCGTCCACATTAATCTTGACAACCTCCGTCATCGGCGGACCCGTTAGAATTTTAACTGAGTAAAAAGTACAAAAATCAAGTTTTGCGGTCTTTTTTGTAGAGATTTCGAACGAGCGGGTCAAAATGAGCCGAACAACGGACCCGTTAGAATTTCAACTGAGTAAAAAGTAATGTAATCGAGTTTTTGCAATATAATCGTGTTGAAAAGCTCGCAATCAATTATAGGAACTCCTAAAATTTGATTCAAACATATTTTGCGGTCTTTTTTGTAAAGGTTTCGGACGAGCGGGTCTAAATGGGCCGAACAATGGAACCGTTCGAATTTGAACTGGGTAAAAACTAAAGAAATCGAGTTTTTGAAATATAATCATGTTGAAAAGCTCGTAATAAATTGTATGAACTCCTAAATTTGGATTAAAACTTATTTTGCACCTCTTTTGTAAAGGTTTCGAACGAGCGGGTCTAAATGGGCCGAACAATAGACCCGTTAGAATCTTAATTGAGTAAAAAGTACAGAAATCGAGTTTTTGCATTATATACGTGTTGAAAATCTCGTAATCAATAGTATGAACTCCTAAATTTGGATTCAAACTTATTTTGCAACCCTTTTGTAGAGGTTTCGGACGAGCGGGTCTAAATGGGCCGAACAATAGACCCGTTAGAATTTTAACTGAGTAAAAAGTACAGAAATCAAGTTTTTGCAATATAATCGTGTTGAAAAGCTCGTAATCAATTATATGAACTTTTAAAATTTGATTAAAACTTGTTTTGCGGTTTTTTCTGTAGAGGTTTCAGACGAGAGGGTCTAAATGGGCCGAACAATGGACCCGTTAGAATTTTAACTGAGTAAAAAGTACAGAAATCGAGTTTTTGCAATATAATCGTGATGAAAAGCTCGTAATCAATTTTATGAACTCCTAAATTTGGATTAAAACTTATTTTGCAACCCTTTTGTCGAGGTTTCGGACGAGCGAGTCTAAATGGGCCAAATAATGGACCCGTTAGAATTTTAACTGAGTAAAAAGTACAAAAATCAAGTTTTTGCAATATAATAGTGTTGAAAAGCTTGTAAGAAATTATATGAACTCCTAAATTTGGATTAAAACTTATTTTGCAACCCTTTTGTCGAGGTTTCGGACGAGCGAGTCTAAATGGGCCAAATAATGGACCCGTTAGAATTTTAACTGAGTAAAAAGTAAAAAAATCAAGTTTTTGCAATATAATAGTGTTGAAAAGCTTGTAAGAAATTATATGAACTCCTAAAATTTGATTCTAACTTGTTTTGCGGTTTTTTTTGTAGAGGTTTCGGACGAGCGGGTCAAAATGAGCCGCACAATGGACCCGTTAGAATTTTAACTGAGTAAAAAGTAATGTAATCGAGTTTTTGCAATATAATCATGTTGAAAAGCTCGTAATCAATTATAGGAACTCCTAAAATTTGATTCTAACTTATTTTGCAGTCTTTTTTGTAAAGGTTTCGGACGAGCGAGTCTAAATGGGCTGAACAATGGAACCGTTCGAATTTGAACTGGGTAAAACCTACAGAAATCGAGTTTTTGCAATATAATCGTGTTGAAAAGCTCGTAATCAATTGTATGAACTCTTAAATTTGGATTAAAACTTATTTTGAACCCTTTTGTAGAGGTTTTGGACGAGTGGGTCTAAATGGGCCGAACAATGGACCCATTAGAATTTTAACTGAGTAATGTAACCCCCTTAACCCGGCCCAGACGGTTGAACCGAATTAAGAAGTTTACACGGGGAAAACCAAAGTCAACCCGAAAGTCAACCTTGATTAACGACCCATTTTTTTTCTTTTTAATCTTGTCTAGATGCTTATTAACCCTAGATATGTTCACAAGAACAGCATACACCAAGGTCATACCAATCAGAGAACATTCAGGGACTCAATTGCACAAATTAAGGAATTAGGGACCAAATTGTAAATTCTGAGAATTACATGGACTTAACCCAATTAAAAGTTACCAGTATGAAATTAGTCATGTTTCATGCTTCACTGCCAAATTTCAGCTCAAAAGGACATCTCGAACTCATCCAATTGCATATACAAAGTTCAGGACCAAAACGCAAGGTTTTCAAAACATTTAACCAACAATTTCAGTGCCCAACGGTCGAGTGTTCCGAAACAGGGAGGACCTGTTCCGAAACGCGGGACCGTTCCAAAACTGGTACCGAAACAGGGCCTGGCAGTAGCAAAACCGTTCTGGAACAGTTCCTTCCGTTTCGGAACGCCCAGGCCATTTCAGGCCTCCGTTCCGATACGGTAGCACCTGTTCCGAAACAGGCTGCCCAGATTGCAGAATAATTGCTGGTTAAACACACATTTGACCCATCAAACATGCTCCAAAGGCAACCAAATCACACCAGCAAGTCATTCAACATACAAGGGACATAATTGCATCAAAATCTAGATACAAGACCATCCCTAGGTGCACCAACTCATTCAAAAAGTCCAACACTCAAACATGCTTTTAAACAAGAAGCATAACATAACAACTTAAGCATAAGGAGATTCAAACGTTGCAACATTAATCCACATGATTCAAAATCATAAACCAAACTTGTCCAACATACACAACCTCATTAAACATCAACATAAGAGATTCTTCCCCCATTGCCTTTATTATCTATAGCAATTAGCCGAGTCATACATCTCAAGTGGAGTTCTCCTTGAATCCCTTGCTTCTCGCTGTTCCAACTTCAAATATCTGCATTGATGGACAAAAAAGAGCGTAAGCACATAATGCTTAGTGAGGAATGCTCAAAACCAAAACACCATCAATGCAGCGAGTCATAAAACCACTTTTAAAAGCAAACTCGATTCGATAAGCCAAAGCAAAGTTTGAAAACCCTTTTCAACATCATGCTTTAAATCATGCATTGCTCAAACATGAAAACCCAACCCTTAGCTTAGAAAAGCTAAATACACCTTTTCAAAGCACAACTTGTAAAACCATCAATTTAACCATTCCATGCATGAACATCATATGCAAAGCTAAATTCAAATCCTTGGAAAACACTTCCACTTCACATCATACCCTTCTCATACTTGAATATCATTTTAAAGCAAGAAACCTTTAAAACCATTTACTCATTCTAACCAATACGTGCATTAAACAAATGCAACATATGAACCACATCATCAATATTTGCATCATATGCCTTTAAAAACAAGTCCTCGCAAGACTTCAATGCACTAAAGAGATTTCATGTACACATGCACCATTCTCAATAGATAATCAACATTTGATTAGACTAACAAGCAAACATGCATTCATAGTACATTACACACTTCTCATGCAACCATGCATCATTTCAAGCATCTCATGCTTCATTATATTCAAGAACATTATATTGGCTTCCAAGTGATAACCAAATCCACTTTTCAACACAACATCCAATCGGATACGCGGATCACAAGCGTTTTCCCCACGCTTCATACACACTACCAATCCCAAGGTCCCCAAATGGAATTTTAACCACCATTTGACCTTACCAAACACAAGGTCCTCATATGGAATTTTAACCACCATATGACTTTAACATTCACAAGGTTCCCATATGGAATTTTAACCACCATATAACCTTAACATTCACAAGGTTCCCATATGGAATTTTAACCACCATATAACCTTAACATTATCCATTGGTAGTTGTATAACATCACTAACGAGATCCGGGACATACTCCACAAGATCCACACATGGACTTTACACCACCATTGTGATCTTAACAAGCACAAGGTCCTCAAATGGAATTTTAACCACCATTATAACCTTTGCTTACCCAAGGTCCTCGAATGGAATTTCAACCACCATTATGACCTTAACACAAGACCCACCCATGGAATTTTAACCACCATGGTGCTCTTAACCATCTCGTTAGTGTACTTGGATGGAGTTACCGGTTCACTCACAACCACTCCACATCCAAGGCGACTTTATTCACGGTGCACCCAATCCTATAGCCGGCTAAGTATATCCGATTTAAGTAACCAAGAACCACTTACTTCACTTGCCAATATAACCATCTTACCACATTAATCCATTGATTTAAAAGCATAACCAAAATGCAAAAACCACCATTTACCCTCATTAATCCACTGTTTTTGAAGCATTACACAAAGCCATTAAACAACATGCAACACTATGCATCAATTCCACAACTCCAATGTACAAAACCAAGGATCTCTTACCTTGAGCATCCTTCACACATGACTTTCAAAACCAGCATTAAACCATGCTAAAGTATGCTTTCAAAACAGAATTTAAAACATGCAAATCACATGCTTTGCATCAAACAATCATAAATGCTTTAAAACCAATTCACAACACAACCAAGAGGGAAAATCCATTTACTTACTCTTGAGCTTAGCAAAGTTGTTTAGACTTAAACTAAGCTCCCAAAACCTTCAAACCTTGGTTTAAAAGCTGAAAACCCAACTTCACTCACCGATACACAAAACAAGGCTAGCCAACAAGCCTTCCAAGCATCCGAAACCTTCCACACCACCTCTAATGCTCACGGATCAATCTCCCCTGTTTCAAGCACACAACAACAGAGGATTAATGCATCATTATGCATTAAAACACCAGCCACACAACTCAACTCGCTGCTCTACACAAATCCAACATTTCGGCTACCAAACACAACCGAAATCACCTCCAAACACTTCCAAAACTTAACCCAGCCAAGATCCATCACTTCTAACCATTTTTAAACATCAATTAACATCCAAAAAGGATCTAACCACGTCCTTATACCTCCAGCTATAACAGATCACCAAGATCACTCCAAAACAACCAAAAACTCAAGAAAAACTTAGGAAAATTAACCTATTCGGGATTGCATTGATAAAACCTCAATTTCTCATCAATTATACATTCATTCAACATCAAAAAGACACCTCAAATCACTGCTCAAACAGATCATACGAAATTTTACCAAAAATCAATCAAATCTTGCATTTAAAGCCAAGATCAAGATTAAAATTGTAAAACCTTTAATAAATCACAAATCAAGGATTGAGAACTTGGGAATTTCAGTAAAGAACTGATAGTTTAGAGGAGAAGGACGTTCTTACCTCCAAACTTGAGTTTCTCCCTTTTTGGAACCAAATTCTTGAAAATCCACTTAGCAAATGCAAAGGTTTTGATGAAGAGATGATTGAAGATCAAAAGAGAATTGAAATGAGTTATTTAGGTGACAAAATCAGAGGGAAAAGCTCTGGAGAAATATGTTTGGTTTGAGAGAAAAGATGAGAGAAAATGAAAATGGAAAATGTGGAAAAGTTAGTTAGAAAATTAGAAAAGTATCTTCCCTCTCTTTTCCCTTATTTAAAATACATTAATTAAACCTTTAATATTTTAGAAAAATCTGGAGAAACTCCCATTGGGTAAATAGCTCCTTAAAGATTCAAAGTTTCAATCCTTTTTAAAACAGTCACACAGTTTTCAAAAATTACATTTTGGCCACTAACCCAAAATGTCACTCTTCCAAACCTCATTTTACAAAATTGATTTCACCAAACTCTTATATATAATAAAAGAGGATTTTAAGACATTTTTCCATATTTTTAATGCAACCCGAACTAGGCTTTCCTAAAAATCACCTTTTATATTCGAACCGCAACCCAACCGGTCCGGTCCAAAACCCAAAACTTCTAAGCCCAAAATTGGGGTGTTACAACTCTCCCCCTCTTAGGAAATTTCGTCCTCGAAATTTCAACTGGCGAAAAGAGCACAACCAAACTTCTCAAAGCAACACACAAGGCAACACAGGAGACTTAACCACCACTGAACACTCTCCTCACAAAACTCCACCCAAACTCAACACCACCACATACTGCTCACGAATTCCAAAACACTCAAAGTTAACCACAACTTAACCTTTCACACTTCCGAACCGCACATAGCCCCAACAACAACCTGAAGAACCTCAAACCTTTACAGCATACTCCACCTTAACACACAACTCCCAAAACTTGTTCACACAGTGACACCAACCAATCCAGTTCTGCCACTGTGTACCCACAACCTTCACTGCTTCTAAAACTCTTTGCAAACTCCCCAACCTCCTTCAAAGATTTTCCCAACAAGCAAAAATTCTTAAGCATCAACTGCTTACCCAACCCTCTCAACGTAATGCTGACATTCCTTCACATTCGCCGCTATCATTACCATAACGACTCACCAGGACTACTCATCCAATATCCAAAAATCACATCACAAAACCCCAATCTTGACTCTGCCAGCCGTTCCATACACCACCAGCCGACTTCAGAAGGAATTTACTTATTCACAACCAGCCAACCACTTCTCACAAGAACCCGTCCAACCAACAATGGCCTTCGATCTTACATTGCCTTTCCACTTCAAGCGTTGACCACAACACTTACCCTACTAGAACATCGCCCAACCTATTTAGACACGCTCGTCCGAAACCTCTACAAAAAGGTTGCAAAATAAGTTTTAATCCAGATTTAGGAGTTCATACAATTGATTAAGAGCTTTTCAACACGATTATATTGCAAAAACTCAATTTCTGTACTTTTTACTCAGTTAAAATTCTAACGGGTCCATTGTTCGGCACATTTAGACCCGCTCATACGAAACCTTTACAAAAAAGATCGCAAAATAAGTTAGAAACAAATTTTAGGACTTCATATAATTGATTTAGAGCTTTTGAACACGATTATATTGCAAAAACTCGGTTACTGTACTTTTTACTCAGTTAAAATTCTAACGGGTTCATTGTTCGGCCCATTTAGACCCGCTCGTCCGAAACCTCTACAAAAGGGTTGCAAAATAAGTTTTAATCCAAATTTAGGAGTTCATACAATTGATAACGAGCTTTTCAACACAATTATATTGCAAAAACTCGATTTTTGTAGTTTTTACTTAGTTAAAATTCTAACGGGTCCTTTGTTTGGCCCATTTAGACCCGCTCGTCCGAAACCTCAACAAAAAAGACTGCAAAATATGTTAGAATCAAATTTTAGGAGTTCATATAATTGATCACGAGCTTTTCAACACGATTATATTGCAAAAACTCGATTTTTATACTTTTTACTCTGTTAAAATTCTAACGGGTCCATTGTTCGGCCCATTTAGACCCGCTCGTCCTAAACCTCTACAAATTGGTTGCAAAATAAGTTTTAATCCAAATTTAGGAATTCATACAATTGATTACGAGCTTTTCAACACGATTATATTGCAAAAACTCGATTTCTGCACTTTTTACACAGTTAAAATTCTAACGGGTCCATTGTTCAGCCCATTTAGACCCGCTTGTCCGAAACCTTTACAAAAATACCGCAAAATAAGTTAGAATCAAATTTTAGGAGTTCATATAATTGATTACAAGCTTTTCAACACGATTAAATTGCAAAAACTCGATTATTGTACTTTTTACTCAGTTAAAATTCGAACGTGTCCATTGTTCAGCCCATTTAGACCCGCCCATATGAAACCTCTACAAAAGGGTTGCAAAATAAGTTTTAATCCAAATTTAGGAATTTAAACAATTGATTACGAGCTTTTCAGCACGATTATATTGCAAAAACTCGATTTATGTACTTTTTACACAGTTAAAATTCTAACAGGTCCATTGTTCGGCCAATTTAGACCCGCTCGTCCGAAACCTCAACAAAAAAAAACCCGCAAAATAAGTTAGAATCAAATTTTAGAGGTTCTTATAATTGATTACGAGCTTTTCAACACTATTATATTGCAAAAACTCGATTATCGTACTTTTTACTCAGTTAAATTATAACGGGTCCATTGTTCGGCCCATTTAGACCCGCACGTCCGAAACCTCTACAAAAAGGGCTTCAAAATAAGATTTAATCAGAATTTAGGAGTTCATAAAATTGATTACGAGCTTTTCAACATGATTATATTGCAAACACTCGATTTATGTACTTATTACTCAGTTATAATTCTAACGGGTCCATTGTTCGGCTCATATAGACCAGCTCGTCTGAAACCTCTACAAAAGGGTTGCAAAATAAGTTTTATCCAAATTTAAGAGTTCATACAATTGATTACGAGCTTTTGAACACGATTATATTGCAAAAACTCGATTTCTGTACTTTTTACACAGTCAAAATTCTAACGGGTCCATTGTTCGGCCCCTTTAGACCCGCTCGTCCGAAACCTCTACAAAAAGGACTGCAAAATATGTTTTAATCCAAATTTAGGAGTTCATATAATTTATTACGAGCTTTTCAGCACGATTATATTGCAAAAACTCGATTTCTGTACTTTTTACTAAGTTAAAATTCTAACGGGTCCATTGTTCGGCCCATTTAGACCCGCTCGTCTGAAACCTCTACAAAAAAGAACACAAAACAAGTTTTAATCAAATTTTAGGAGTTCATATAATTGATTATGAGCTTTTCAACGCGATTATATTGCACAAACTCGATTTCCGTACTTTTTACTCTGTTAAAATTCTAACGGGTCCATTGTTCGGCCCATTTAGACCCGCTCGTCCTAAACCTCTACAAAAGGGTTGCAAAATAAGTTTAAATCCAAATTTAGGAGATCATACAATTGATTACGAGCTTTTCGACACGATTATATTGCAAAAACTCGATTTTTGTACTTTTTACTCAGTTAAAATTCTAATGGGTCCGTTTTCTGGCCCATTTAAACCCGCTTGTCCGAAACCTTTACAAAAAAGACCGCAAAATAAGTTAGAATCAAATTTTAGGAGTTCATATAATTGATTACGAGCTTTTCAACACGATTATATTGCAAAACTCGATTACTGTACTTTTTACTCAGTTAAAATTTGAACGGGTCCATTGTTCAGCCCATTTAGACCCGCTCATCTAAAACCTCTACAAAAGGGTTGCAAAATAAGTTTTAATCAAAATTTAGGAGTTCATACAATTATTAACGAGACTTTCAAAACGATTATATTGCAAAAACTCGATTTCTGTAGTTTTTACACATTTAAAATTCTAACGGGTCCATTGTTCGGCCCATTTAGACCCGCTCATCCGAAACCTCAACAAAAAAGACTGCAAAAAAAGTTTTAATCCAAATTTAGGAGTTCATATAATTGATTACGAGCTTTTCAACTCGATTTTATTGTAAAAACTCGATTTCTTTACTTTTTACTCAGTTAAAATTCTAACGGGTCCATTGTTCGGCCCATTTAGACCAGCTCGTCCGAAACCTTTACAAAAAAGATCGCAAAATAAGTTATAATCAAATTTTAGAAGTTCATATAATTGATTAAGAGCTTTTTAACATGATTATAATGCAAAAACCCGATTACTGTACTTTTTACTCTGTTAAAATTCTAACGGGTCTATTGTTCGGACCATTTAGAGCCGCTAGTCCGAAACTTCCACAAAAGGGTTGCAAAATAAGTTTTAATCCAAATTTAGGAGTTCATACATTTGATTACGAGCTTTTCAACACGATTATATTGCAAAAACTCGATTTCTATACTTTTTACTCAGTTAAAATTCTAACGGGTCCATTTTTCGATCAATTTAGACCCGCTCGTCCGAAACCTTTACAAAAAAGACCGCAAAATAAGTTAGAATAAAATTTTAATAGTTCATATAATTGATTATGAGCTTTTCAACATGATTATATAGCAAAAACTCGATTTCAGTCCTTTTTACTCAGTTAAAATTCTAACGGGTCCATTATTCGGCCCATTTAGACCCGCTCGTCCGAAACCTCTACAAAAGGGTTGCAAAATAAGTTTTTATTCAAATTTAGGAGTTTATACAATTGATTACGAGCTTTTCAACACGATTATATTGCAAAAACTCATTTCTGTACTTTTTATTCCGTTAGAATTCTAACGGGTCCATTATTCGGCCCATTTAGACCCGATCGTTCGAAACCTCTACAAAAAGGGCTGCAAAATAAGTTTTAATCCAAATTTAGGAGTTCATATAGTTGATTACGAGCTTTTCAACACGATTATATTGCAAAAACTCGATTACTGTACTTTTTACTCAGTTAAAATTCAACCTGGTCCATTGTTCGGCCCTTTTAGACCCGCTCGTCCGGAACCTCTACAAAGGGGTTGCAAAATATGTTTTAATCCAAATTTAGGAGTTTGTACAATTGATTACGAGCTTTTCAACACGGTTATATTGAAAAAACTCTATTTCTGTACTTTTTACTAAGTTAAAATTCTAACGGTTTCATTGTTCGGCCCATATAGACCCGCTCGTCCGAAACCTCTACAAAAGGGTTTCAAAATAATTTTTAATCCAAATTTAGGAGTTTGTACAATTGATTACGAGCTTTTCAACATGATTATATTGCAAAAACTCGATTTATGTACTTTTTACTCAGTTAAAATTCTAACGGGTCCATTGTTCGGCCCATTTAGACCCGCTCGTCCGAAACCTCTACAAAAGGGATGCAAAATAAGTTTTAATCCAAATTTAGGAGTTCATATAATTTATTACAAGCTTTTTAACACTATTATATTGTAAAAACTCGATTTCTGCACTTTTTACTCCGTTAAAATTCTAACGGGTCTATTGTTCGGCCCATTTAGACACGCTCGTCCGAAACCTCTACAAAAAGGTTGCAAAATAAGTTTTAATCCAGATTTAGGAGTTCATACAATTGATTAAGAGCTTTTCAACACGATTATATTGCAAAAACTCAATTTCTGTACTTTTTACTCAGTTAAAATTCTAACGGGTCCATTGTTCGGCACATTTAGACCCGCTCATACGAAACCTTTACAAAAAAGATCGCAAAATAAGTTAGAAACAAATTTTAGGACTTCATATAATTGATTTAGAGCTTTTGAACACGATTATATTGCAAAAACTCGGTTACTGTACTTTTTACTCAGTTAAAATTCTAACGGGTTCATTGTTCGGCCCATTTAGACCCGCTCGTCCGAAACCTCTACAAAAGGGTTGCAAAATAAGTTTTAATCCAAATTTAAGAGTTCATACAATTGATTACGAGCGTTTCAACACGATTATTTTGCAAAAACTCGATTACTGTACTTTTTACTCAGTTAAAATTCTAACGGGTTCATTGTTCGGCCCATTTAGACCCGCTCAATAGAAACCTCTACAAAAAGGTTGCAAAATAAGTTTTAATCCAAATTTAGGAGTTCATACAATTGATTACGAGCTTTTCAACACGATTATATTGCAAAAACTCAATTTCTGTACTTTTTACTCTGTTAAAATTCTAACTGGTCCATTGTTCAGCCCATTTAGACCCGATCGTCCAAAACCTCTACAAAAAGGGCGGCAAAATAAGTTTTAATCCAAATTTCGGAGTTCATATAACTAATTACGAGCTTTTTAACACAATTATATTGCAAAAACTCGATTAATGTACTTTTTACTCTGTTAATAGTCAACCGGGTCCATTGTTCGGCCCATTTAGACCCGCTCGTCGGAAAGCTCTACAAAAGGGTTGCAAAAAAAGTTTTAATCCAAATTTAGGAGTTCGTACACTTGATTACGAGCTGTTCAACACAATTGTATGGCAAAAACTCGATTTTTGTGCTTTTTACTCAGTTAAAATTCTAACGGGTCCATTGTTCGGCCCATTTAGACTCGCTCATCCGAAACCCCTACAAAAAAGACGACAATACAAGTTAGAATCAAATTTTAGGAGTTCATATAGTTGATTACGAGCTTTTCAACACGATTATATTGCAAAAACTCGATTTCTTTACTTTTTACTCAGTTAAAATTCTAACGGGTCCATTGTTCGGCCCATTTAGACCCGATCGTCTGAAACCTCTACAAAAGGGTTGCAAAATAAGTTTTAATCCAAATTTAGGAGTTCATACAATTGATTACGAGCTTTTCAACACAATTATATTGCAAAAACTCGATTTTTGTACTTTTTACTTAGTTAAAATTCTAATGGGTCCTTTGTTCGGCCCATTTAGACCCGCTCGTCCGAAACCTCAACAAAAAAGACCGCAAAATAAGTTAGAATTAAATTTTAGGAGTTCATATAATTGATTAGGAGCTTTTCAACATGATTATATTGCAAAAATTCGATTACTTTTTACTCAATTAAAATTCTAACGGGCTTTCTTCAAAAAAAATTCTAATGGGTCCATTGTTCGGCCCATTTAGACTCGCTCATCCTAAACCTCTACAAAAAGGGATGCAAAATAAGTTTTAATCCAAGTTTATCAGTTCATATTATTGATTACGAGCTTTTCAACACGATTATATATCAAAAACTTAATTTTTATAGTTTTTACTCGGTTAAAATTCTAACGGGTCCATTGTTCGGCCCATTTAGACTCGATCGTCCGAAGCCTTACAAAAAGGACCGCAAAATAAGTTTTAATCGAAATTTAGAAGTTCATATACATGATTACGAGCTTTCAACACGATTATATTGCAAAAACTCGATTTCTGTACTTTTTACTCAGTTAATATTCTAACGGGTCCATTGTTCGGCCCATTTAGACCCGCTCATACAAAAACTCTACAAAAGGGTTGCAAAAAAAGTTTTAATCCAAATTTAGGAGTTCATACAATTGATTACGAGCTTTTCAACACAATTATATTGCAAAACTCGATTTCTGTAATTTTTACTCCTTTAAAATTCTAACAGGTCCTTTGTTCGACCCATTTAGACCCGCTCGTCCGAAACCTCTACAAAAGGCTGGAAAATAAGTTTTAATCCGAATTTAGGAGTTCATACAATTGATTACGAGCTTTTCAACATGATTGTATTGCAAAAACTCCATTTTTGTACTTTTTATTCAGTTAAAATTCTAACGGGTCCATTGTTCGACCCATTTAGACCCGCTCGTCTGAAACCTTTACAAAAAAGATCGCAAAATAAGTTAGAATCAAATTTTAGGAGTTCGTATAATTGATTTAGAGCCTTTAAACACGATTATATTGCAAAAACTCGATTGATTACGAGCTTTTCAACACGATTATATATCAAAAACTTAATTTTTATAGTTTTTACTCGGTTAAAATTCTAACGGGTCCATTGTTCGGCCCATTTAGACTCGATCGTCCGAAACCTTACAAAAAGGACCGCAAAATAAGTTTTAATCGAAATTTAGAAGTTCATATACATGATTACGAGCTTTCAACACGATTTTATTGCAAAAACTCGATTTATGTACTTTTTACTCAGTTAATATTCTAACAGGTTCATTGTTCGGCCCATTTAGACCCGCTCGTCCGAAACCTCTACAAAAGGGTTGCAAAATAAGTTTTTAACCAAATTTAGGAGTTCATACGATTGATTACGAGCTTTTCATCACAATTATATTGCAAAAACTCGTTTTTTGTTCTTTTTACTCAGTTAAAATTCTAACGGGTCCATTGTTCGGCCCATTTAGACTCGCTCGTCCGAAACCTCTACAAAAGGGTTGCAAAATAAGTTTTAATCCAAAATTAGGAGTTCATACAATTGATTACGAGCGTTTCAACACGATTATTTTGCAAAAACTCGATTACTGTACTTTTTACTCAGTTAAAATTCTGACGGGTTCATTGTTCGGCCCATTTAGACCCGCTCATCTGAAACCTCTACAAAAGGGTTGCAAAATAAGTTTTAATCCAAATTTAGGAGTTCATACAATTGATTACGAGCGTTTCAACACAATTATATTGCAAAAACTCAATTTCTGTACTTTTTACTCTGTTAAAATTCTTACTGGTCTATTGTTCGGCCCATTTAGACCCGATCGTCCGAAACCTCTACAAAAAGGGCGGCAAAATAAGTTTTAATCCAAATTTAGGAGTTCATATAACTAATTACAAGCTTTTTAACACAATTATATTGCAAAAACTCGATTACTGTACTTTTTACTCTGTTAATAGTAAACCGGGTCCATTGTTCGGCCCATTTAGACTCGCTCGTCGGAAAGCTCTACAAAAGGGTTGCAAAATAAGTTTTAATCAAAATTTAGGAGTTCGTACACTTGATTACGAGCTTTTCAACACAATTGTATTGAAAAAACTCGATTTTTATGCTTTTTACTAGGTTAAAATTCTAACGGGTCCATTGTTCGGCCCATTTAGACCCGCTCGTCCGAAACCTTTACAAAAAAGACCGCAAAATAAGTAAGAATCAAATTTTAGAAGTTCATATAATTGATTACAAGCTTTTCAACACGATTATATTGCAAAAACTTGATTATTGTACTTTTTACTCGGTTAAAACTGTAACGGGTCCATTGTTCAGCCCATTTAGACTCGCTCGTCCGAAACCTTAAAAAAAGTACCGCAAAGTAAGTTTTAATCGAAATTTAGGAGTTCATATAATTGATTACGAGCTTTTCAACACGATTATATTGCAAAAATTCGATTTCTGTACTTTTTACTAAGTTAAAATTCTAACGGGTCCATTGTTCTGCCCATTTAGACCCGCTCGTCCGAAACCTCTACAAAAAGGACCGCAAAATAAGTTTTAATCAAAATTTTCGAGTTCATATAATTGATTACGAGCTTTTCAACACGATTGTATTGCAAAAACTCGATTTCTGTACTTTTTACTCAGTTAAAATTCTAACGGGTCCATTGTTCGGCCCATTTAGACCCGCTTGTCCGAAACCTTTACAAAAAAGACCGCAAAATAAGTTAGAATCAAATTTTAGGAGTTCATATTATTGATTACGAGCTTTTCAACACGATTATATTGCAAAAACTCGATTATTGTACTTTTTACTCAGTTAAAATTCGAACGGGTCCATTGTTCAACCCATTTAGACCCGCTCATCTGAAACCTCTACAAAAGGGTTGCAAAATAAGTTTTAATCCAAATTTAGGAGTTTATACAATTGATTACGAGCTTTTCAGCACGATTATATTGCAAAAACTCGATTTCTGTACTTTTTACACAGTTAAAATTCTAACAGGTCCATTGTTCGACCCATTTAGACCCGCTCGTCCGAAACCTCAACAAAAAAGACCTCAAAATAAGTTAGAATCAAATTTTAGACGTTCGTATAATTGATTACGAGCTTTTCAACACAATTATATTGCAAAAACTCGATTACCGTACTTTTTACTCAGTTAAAATTCTAACGGGTCCATTGTTCGGCCCATTTTGACCCGCTCGTCCGAAACCTCTACAAAAAGGGCTTCAAAATAAGATTTAATCCAAATTTAGGAGTTCATAAAATTAATTACGAGCTTTTCAACATGTTTATATTGCAAACACTCGATTTCTGTACTTATTACTTAGTTATAATTCTAACGGGTCCATTATTCGGCCCATTTAGACCATCTCGTCTGAAACCTCTACAAAAGGGTTGCAAAATAAGTTTTATCCAAATTTAAGAGTTCATACAATTGATTACGAGCTTTTCAACACGATTATATTGCAAAAACTCGATTTCTGTACTTTTTACACAGTCAAAGTTCTAACGGGTCCATTGTTCGGCCCCTTTAGACCCGCTCGTCCGAAACCTCTACAAAAAGGACTGCAAAATAAGTTTTAATCCAAATTTAGGAGTTCATATAATTTATTACGAGCTTTTCAGCACGATTATATTGCAAAAATTCAATTTCTGTACTTTTTACTAAGTTAAAATTCTAACGGGTCCATTGTTCGGCCCATTTAGACCCGCTCGTCTGAAACCTTTACAAAAAAGACCGCAAAATAAGTAAGAATCAAATTTTAGAAGTTCATATAATTGATTACAAGCTTTTCAACACGATTATATTGCAAAAACTTGATTATTGTACTTTTTACTCGGTTAAAATTGTAACGGGTCCATTGTTCAGCCCATTTAGACTCGCTCGTCCGAAACCTTAAAAAAAGTACCGCAAAGTAAGTTTTAATCGAAATTTAGGAGTTCATATAATTGATTACGAGCTTTTCAACACGATTATATTGCAAAAATTCGATTTCTGTACTTTTTACTAAGTTAAAATTCTAACGGGTCCATTGTTCTGCCCATTTAAACCCGCTCGTCCGAAACCTCTACAAAAAGGACCGCAAAATAAGTTTTAATCAAAATTTTCGAGTTCATATAATTGATTACGAGCTTTTCAACACGATTGTATTGCAAAAACTCGATTTCTGTACTTTTTACTCAGTTAAAATTCTAACGGGTCCATTGTTCGGCCCATTTAGACCCGCTTGTCCGAAACCTTTACAAAAAAGACCGCAAAATAAGTTAGAATCAAATTTTAGGAGTTCATATTATTGATTACGAGCTTTTCAACACGATTATATTGCAAAAACTCGATTATTGTACTTTTTACTCAGTTAAAATTCGAACGGGTCCATTGTTCAACCCATTTAGACCCGCTCATCTGAAACCTCTACAAAAGGGTTGCAAAATAAGTTTTAATCCAAATTTAGGAGTTTATACAATTGATTACGAGCTTTTCAGCACGATTATATTGCAAAAACTCGATTTCTGTACTTTTTACACAGTTAAAATTCTAACAGGTCCATTGTTCGACCCATTTAGACCCGCTCGTCCGAAACCTCAATAAAAAAGACCTCAAAATAAGTTAGAATCAAATTTTAGACGTTCGTATAATTGATTACGAGCTTTTCAACACAATTATATTGCAAAAACTCGATTACCGTACTTTTTACTCAGTTAAAATTCTAACGGGTCCATTGTTCGGCCCATTTTGACCCGCTCGTCCGAAACCTCTACAAAAAGGGCTTCAAAATAAGATTTAATCCAAATTTAGGAGTTCATAAAATTAATTACGAGCTTTTCAACTAGTTTATATTGCAAACACTCGATTTCTGTACTTATTACTTAGTTATAATTCTAACGGGTCCATTATTCGGCCCATTTAGACCATCTCGTCTGAAACCTCTACAAAAGGGTTGCAAAATAAGTTTTATCCAAATTTAAGAGTTCATACAATTGATTACGAGCTTTTCAACACGATTATATTGCAAAAACTCGATTTCTGTACTTTTTACACAGTCAAAGTTCTAACGGGTCCATTGTTCGGCCCCTTTAGACCCGCTCGTCTGAAACCTCTACAAAAAGGACTGCAAAATAAGTTTTAATCCAAATTTAGGAGTTCATATAATTTATTACGAGCTTTTCAGCACGATTATATTGCAAAAATTCAATTTCTGTACTTTTTACTAAGTTAAAATTCTAACGGGTCCATTGTTCGGCCCATTTAGACCCGCTCGTCCGAAACCTCTACAAAAAAGAACACAAAACAAGTTTTAATCAAATTTTAGGAGTTCATATAATTGATTATGAGCTTTTCAACGAGATTATATTGCAAAAACTCGATTTCCGTACTTTTTACTTTGTTAAAATTCTAACGGGTCCATTGTTCGGCCCATTTAGACCCGCTCGTCCTAAACCTCGACAAAAGGGTTGCAAAATAAGTTGAAATCCAAATTTAGGAGTTCATACAATTGATTACGAGCTTTTCGACACGATTATATTGCAAAAACACGATTTTTGTACTTTTTACTCAGTTAAAATTCTAATGGGTCCGTTGTTCAGCCCATTTAGACCCGCTTGTCCGAAACCTTTACAAAAAAGACCGCAAAATAAGTTAGAATCAAATTTTAGGAGTTCATATAATTGATTAAAAGCTTTTCAACACAATTATATTGCAAAACTTAATTACTGTACTTTTTTCTCAGTTAAAATTCGAACGAGTCCATTGTTCAGCCCATTTAGGCCCGCTCATCTGAAACCTCTACAAAAGGGTTGCAAAATAAGTTTTAATCAAAATTTAGGAGTTCATACAATTATTTATGAGCTTTTCAACACGATTATATTGCAAAAACTCGATTTCTGTAGTTTTTACATAGTTAAAATTCTAACGGGTCCATTGTTCGACCCATTTAGACCCGCTCGTCCGAAACCTCAACAAAAAAGACCGCAAAATAAGTTAGAATCAAATTTTAGGAGTTCATATAATTGATTACGAGCTTTTCAACATGATCATATTGCAAAAACTCGATTATTGTACTTTTTACTCAGTTAAAATTCTAACGGGTCCATTGTTCATAAAATTGATTACGAGCTTTTCAACATGATTATATTGCAAACACTCGATTTCTGTACTTTTTACTTAGTTACAGTTCTAACAGGTCCATTGTTCGGCCCATTTAGACCAGCTCATTCGAAACCTCTACAAAAGGGTTGCAAAATAAGTTTTATTCAAATTTAGGAGTTCATACAATTAATTACGAGCTTTTCAACACGATTATATTGCAAAAACTCGATTTCTGTACTTTTTACACAATTAAAATTCTAACGGGTTTATTGTTCGGCCCATTTAGACCCGCTCGTCCGATACCTCTACAAAAAGGGCTGCAAAATAAGTTTTAATCCAAATTTAGGAGTTCATATAATTGATTACGAGCTTTTCAACACGGTTATATTTCAAAAACTTGATTTCTATACTTTTTACTAAGTTAAAATTCTAACGGGTCCATTTTTCGGCCCATTTAGACCCGCTCGTCCGAAACCTCTATAGAAAAGACCACAAAATAAGTTTTAATCAAATTTTAGGAGTTTATATAATTGATTATTAGTTTTTCAACGCGATTATATTGCAAAAACTCGATTTCCGTACTTTTACTCTGTTAAAATTCTAACGGGTCCACTGTTCGGCCCATTTAGACCAGCTCGTCCGAAACCTCTACAAAAGGAATGCAAAATTAGTTTTAATCCAAATTTAGGAATCATACAATTGATTACGAGCTTTTCAACACGATTATATTGTAGAAACTCGATTACTATACTTTTTACTCAGTTAAAATTCGAACGGGTCCATTGTTTAGCCCATTTAGACCCGCTCATCTGAAACCTTTACAAAAGGGTTGCAAAATAAGTTGTAATCCAAATTTAGGAGTTCATGCAATTGATTACGAACTTTTCAATACGATTATATTGCAAAAACTCGATTTTTGTATTTTTTTTACACAGTTAAAATTCTAACGGGTCCATTATTCGGCCCATTTAGACCCGCTCGTCCGAAATCTCAACAAAAAAGACTGCAAAATAAGTTAGAATCAAGTTTTAGGAATTCATATAATTGATTACGAGCTTTTCAACATGATTATATTGCAAAAACTCAATTATTGTACTTTTAACTCAGTTAAAATTTTAACGGGTCCATTGTTCGGCCCATTTAGACCCGCTCGTCCGAAACCTCTACAAAAAGGGCTGCAAATAAGTTTTAATCCAAATTTAGGAGTTAATAAAATTGATTACGAGCTTTTCAACACGATTATATTGCAAACACACGATTTCTGTACTTTTTACTCAGTTAAAATTCTAACGGGTCCATTGTTCGGCCCATTTAGACCCGCTCGTCCGAATCCTCTACAAAAAGTGCTGCAAAATAAGTTTTAATCCAAATTTATGAGTTCATATAATTGATTACGAGGTTTTCAACACGATTATGTTACAAACACTTGATTTCCGTACTTTTTACTCAGTTGAAATTCGAACGAGTCCATTGTTTAGCCCATTTCGACCCGCTCGTCCGAAACCTCTACAAAAAGGGCTGCAAAATAAGATTTAATCCAAATTTAGGAGTTAATAAAATTGATTACGAGCTTTTCAACATGATTATATTGCACACTCGATTTCTGTACTTTTTACTCAGTTACAATTCTAACAGGTCCATTGTTCGGCCCATTTAGACCCGCTCGTCCAAAACATCTACAAAAGGGCTGCAAAATAAGTTTTAATCCAAATTTAGAAGTTTATATAATTGATTACGAGCTTTTCAACACGATAATATTGCAAAACTCGATTTTTGTACTTTTTACTCATTTAAAATTCTAACGGATCCATTGTTAGACCCATTTAGACCCGCTCATCCGAAACCTCAACAAAAAAGACCGCAAAACAAGTTAGAATCAAATTTTAGGAGTTCATATTATTGATTACGAGCTTTTCAACGCGATTATATTTCAAAAACTCGATTTCTGAACTTTTTACTCAATTAAAATTCTAACGGGTCCATTGTTCGGCCCATTTAGACCCTCTCGTCCGAATCCTCTACAAAAAAGACCGCAAAACAAGTTAGAATAAAATTTTAGGAGTTCATATAATTGATTACGAGCTTTTCAACACAATTATATTGCAAAAACTCGATTTCTGTACTTTTTACTCTGTTAAAATTCTAACGGGTCCATTGTTCGGCCCATTTAGACCCGCTCGTCTGAAACCTCTACAAAAGGGTTGCAAAATAAGTTTTTATCCAAATTTAGGAGTTCATACAATTGATTACGAGCTTTTCAACACGATTATATTGCAAAAACACAATTTCTATACTTTTTACACAGTTAAAATTCTAACGGGTCTATTGTTCGCCCCATTTCGACCCGCTCGTTCGAAACCTATAAAAAAAAGACCACAAAACAAGTTTTAATCAAATTTTAGGAGTTCATATAATTTATTATGAGCTTTTCAATGCGATTATATTGCAAAAACTCGATTTCTGTACTTTTTACTCAATTAAAATTCTAACGGATCCATTGTTCGGCCAATTTAGACCCGCTCGTCCGAAACCCCTACAAAAGGGCTGCAAAATAAGATTTAATCCAAATTTAGAAGTTCATAAAATTGATTATGAGCTTTTCAACACGATTATATTGCAGAAACTTGATTTCTGTAATTTTTACTCCTTTAAAATTCTAACAGGTCCTTTGTTCGGCCCATTTAGACTCACTCGTCCGAAACCACTAAAAAAAGGGTTGCAAAATAAGTTTTAATCCAAATTTAGGAATTCATACATTTGATTACGATCTTTTCAACAAGATTATATTGCAAAAACTCGATTTCTGTACTTTTTATTCAGTTAAAATTCTAACGGGTCCATTGTTCAGCCCATTTAGACCCGCTCGTCCGAAACCTCTACAAAAGGGCTGCAAAATAAGTTTTAATCCAAATTTAGGTGTTCATATAATTGATTACGAGCTTTTCAACACGATTATATTACAAAAACTCGATTACTGTACTTTTTACTCAGTTAAAATTTGAACGGGTCCATTGTTCAGCCCATTTAGACCCGCTCATCTGAAACCTCTACAAAAGGGTTGCAAAATAAGTTTTAATCCAAATTTAGGAGTTCATACAATTCATTACGAGCTTTTCATTACGATTATATTGCAAAAACTCGATTTCTGTACTTTTTACTCAGTTAAAATTCTAACGGGTCCATTGTTCGGCACATTTAGATCCGCTCGTCCGAAACCTCTACAAAAAGGGCTGCAAAATAAGATTTAATCAAAATTTAGGAGTTCATGAAATTGATTACGAGCTTTTCAACATGATTATATTGCAAACACTCGATTTCTGTACTTTTTACTCAGTTACAATTCTAACGGGTCCATTGTTCTGCCCATTTAGACCACCTCGTCCGAAACCTCTACAAAAGGGTTGCAAAATAAGTTTTAATCCAAATTTAGGAGTTCATACAATTGATTACGAGCTTTTCAACACGATTATATTGCAAAAACTAGATTTTTGTACTTTTTACTCAGTTAAAATTCTAATGGGTCCATTGTTCGGCCCATTTAGACTCGCTCGTCCGAAACCTCTACAAAAAAGACCGCAAAATAAGTTAGAATCAAATTTTAGGAGTTCATATAATTGATTACGAGCTTTTCAATACGATTATATTGCAAAAACTCAATTACTGTACTTTTTACTCAGTTAAAATTCTAACGGGTCCATTGTTCGGCCCATTTAGACCCGCTCGTCCGAAACCTCTACAAAAGGGGTGAAAAATAAGTTTTAATCCAAATTTAGGAGTTCATACAATTGATTTCGAGCTTTTCAACACGATTATATTGCAAAAACTCGATTTCTTTACTTTTTACTCCGTTAAAATTCTAACGGGTTCATTGTTCGGCCCATTTAGACCCGCTCGTCCGAAACCTCTACAAAAAGACCGCAAAATAAGTTAGAATCCAATTTTAGGAGTTCATATAGTTAATTACGAGCTTTTGAACACGATTATATTGCAAAAACTTGATTTCTGTACCTTTTACTCAGTTAAAGTTCTAACGGGTCCATTGTTCGTCCCATTTAGACCCGCTCGTCCGAAACATCTACAAAAGGGTTGCAAAATAAGTTTTAATCCAAATTTAGGAGTTCATACAATTGATTACAAGCTTTTCAACACGATTATATTGCAAAAACTTGATTTCTGTACTTTTTACACAGTTAAATTTCTAACGGGTCCATTGTTCGGCCGATTTAGACTCCCTCGTCCGGTACCTCTACAAAAGGGCTGCAAAATAAGTTTTAATCCAAATTTAGGAGTTCATGTAATTGATTACGAGCTTCTCAACACGATTATATTGCAAAAACTCGATTTCTGTACCTTTTACTAAGTTAAATTTCTAACGGGTCCATTGTTCGGCCCATTTAGACTCGTTCGTCCGAAACCTCTACGAAAAGACTACAAAACAAGTTTTAATCAAATTTTAGGAGTTCATATAATTGATTATGAGCTTTTCAAAGCGATTATATTGCAAAAACTCGATTTCCGTACTTTTTACTCTCTTAAAATTCTAATGGGTCCATTGTTCGGCCCATTTCGACCCGCTCGTTCGAAACCTCTACAAAAGGGTTGCAAAATAAGTTTTAATCCAAATTTAGGAGTTCTTACAATTGATTACGAGCTTTTCAACATGATTATATTGCAAAAACTTGATTTCTGTACTTTTTACTCCGTTAAAATTCTAACGGGTCCATTGTTCAACCCATTTAGACCCGCTCGTCCGAAACCTCTACAAAAAGGGTTGCAAAATAAGTTTTAATCCAAATTTAGGAGTTCATATAATTGATTATGAGCTTTTCAACACCATTATATTGCAAAATCTCGATTTCTGTACTTTTTACACCGTTAAAATTCTAACGTTTCCATTGTTCAGCCCATTTAGACCCGCTCGTCCGAAACCTCTACAAAAGGGTTTCAAAATAAGTTTTAATCCAAATTTAGGAGTTCATACAATTAATTACGAGCTTTTCAACACGATTATATTGCAAAAATACGATTTCTGTACTTTTTACTAAGTTAAAATTCTAACGGGTCCATTCTTCGGCCCATTTAGTCCCGCTCGTCCGAAACCTCTACAAAAAGACCACAAAACAAGTTTTAATCAAAATTTAGGAGTTCATATAATTGATTATGAGCTTTTCAACGCGATTATATTGCAAAAACTCGATTTCCGTACTTTTTACTCTTTTAAAATTCTAACGGGTCCATTGTTCTGCCCATTTAGACCCGCTCGTCCGAAACCTCTACAAAAGGGTTGCAAAATAAGTTTTAATCCAGATTTAGAAGTTCATACAATTGATTACGAGCTTTTCAACACGATTATATTGCAAACACTCGATTTCTGATATTTTTACTCAGATAAAATTCTAATGGGTCCATTGTTCGGCCCATTTAGACCCGCTCGTCCGAAACATCAACAAAAAAGACCGCAAAATAAGTTAGAATCAAATTTTAGGAGTTCATATAATTGATTACGAGATTTTCAACACGATTATATTGCAAAAACTCAATTTCTGTACTTTTTACTTAGTTAAAATTCTAACGGGTCCATTGTTCGGCCTACTTAGACCCGCTCGTCCGAAACCTCTACAATAGGGTTGCAAAATAAGTTTTATCCAAATTTAGGAGTTCATACAATTGATTACGAGCTTTTCAACATGATTATATTGCAAACACTCGATTTCTGTACTTTTTACTCAGTTACAATTCTAACGGGTCCATTGTTCGACCCATTTAGACCAGCTCGTCCGAAACCTCTACAAAAGGGTTGCAATATAAGTTTTTATCCAAATTTTGGAGTTCATACAATTGATTACGAGCTTTTCAACACTATTATATTGCAAAAACACGATTTCTATACTTTTTACACAGTTAAAATTCTAACGGGTCTATTGTTCGCCCCATTTAGACCCGCTCGTCCGAAACCTCTACAAAAAAGACCACAAAACAAGTTTTAATCAAATTTTAGGAGTTCATATAATTGATTATGAGCTTTTCAATGCGATTATATTGCAAAAACTAGATTTCCATACTTTTTACTCTGTTAAAATTCTAATGGGTCCATTGTTCGTCCCTTTTAGAACCGCTCGTCCAAACCTCTACAAAAGGGTTGCAAAATAAGTTTTAATCCATATTTAGGAGTTCATATAATTGATTACGAACTTTTCAATACGATTATATTGCAAAAACTCGATTACTGTACTTCTTACTTAGTTAAAATTCTAACGGGTCCATTGTTCAGCCCATTTAGACCCGCTCATCTGAAACCTCTACAAAAGGGTTGCAAAATAATGTTTAATCCAAATTTAGGAGTTCATACAATTCATTACGAGCTTTTCAACACGATTATATTGCAAAAACTTGATTTTTGTACTTTTTACTCAATTAAAATTCTAACGGGTCCATTGTTCGGCCTATTTAGACCCGCTCGTCTGAAACCTCTACAAAAAGGGCTGCAAAATAAGATTTAATCCAAATTTAGGAGTTCATAAAATTGATTACGAGCTTTTCAACATGATTATATTGCAAACACTCGATTTCTGTACTTTTTACTTAGTTACAATTCTAACAGGTCCATTGTTCGGCCCATTTAGACCAGCTCGTCCGAAACCTCTACAAATGGGTTGCAAAATAAGTTTTATCCAAATTTAGGAGTTCATACAATTGATTACGAGCTTTTCAACACGATTATATTGCAAAAACTTGATTTCTGTACTTTTTACATAGTTAAAATTTAACGGGTCCATTGTTCGGCCGATTTAGACCCGCTCGTCCGATACCTCTACAAAAAGGGCTGCAAAATAAGTTTTAATCCAAATTTAGGAGTTCATATAATTGATTACGAGCTTCTCAACACGATTATATTGCAAAAACTCAATTTTTTTTACCTTTTACTAAGTTAAATTTCTAACGGGTCTATTGTTCGGCCCATTTAGACTCGTTCGTCCGAAACCTCTACAAAAAAGACCACAAAACAAGTTTTAATCAAATTTTAGGAGTTCATATAATTGATTATGAGCTGTTCAAAGAGATTATATTACAAAAACTCGATTTTCGTACTTTTTACTCTGTTAAAATTCTAACGAGTAACGGGGAACGGGTGTAACGGGTCGATGAAAATTCCCTCAAATTTTTCTCTGAACTTCCCTTTGCTCTCTCCTCCCATTTCTCCTCCGGCCACCTTTACCCGCCGCCATCTCCTCCTCCTTCTTTCCTCCCTCCTCCTCCATCGGCCTCCATCCTCTTCTCTCCTCCTCCGATCGCCCTCAGCCATATGGCAGTGCCATCTCTCAACGCTTTTGGTTGGGCACGATTCCTCTACAGCAAAGGTAAGTTTGTCTTTTTTGTTGGATTTATTTTACTTATTCTTATCATTATTGATCAGTTTAATTACTGGTATTCTTCCAATTTCATCATCCTTTTTTAACAATGGTTGTTATATGCCACCGTCACGGCTCTACCATTCGATTGGATGTTTCAAACTGAGTGATTTACCATATTTTGGTTTCACCAAAATTCTTCTTGTTGGGATCAATTTATTCTCCCATCTTTATCCGTCACTTATTCACAGTGTGCGGGCTTCATCCTGGCCTCTTTGGCCTTGTATCTCGTCCGAATTAATTTCATTAATTCGAGAGTTTTATTACTAACCCTTTAGGCTTGGTATCGACGCTGACAGGCCACTATTATGGCAAGGCAAACAGGCCTCTATTTCATGGCTATCAACATCCAAACTTCATGGAATGCTGACGCGAGGATGGCCCAAGAAACCAAAGGTTGTGCTGCCTTCTTGGCCCATCGCCAATGATTGGCACAACAGTCCCAATGAGTGGCATAACAACCAGATTGCATGGTTCATGCATTGGGCCCCTTACGTGTTTTTCCATGCTGCACATGCAATCAACACAACAGATTTTTCAATGGGCTTAATGAATATAATTTTCATGCAGTTTTTATTCATTTTCCTAGGCGCATGGGTTAGTTGGATTAGGCTAAAGCCTCACTCATCCAAGACTCGTGTTCATCAACAGCCCTGCAAATCCAGTGGCACGGAAGGTACACGGCCAACCTCCGTTGGCAACACAACCGTGCACGGTGGAGAGAGAATATCTACAGAGGGATCTACTAAACCACAGTGGTGGTTAGGAAATCCAAACGACTCCAAGCTGTCCGGAATATTTGGAAGTCTATTCAAACTCACATTCTTGTTTTGCTTTTCTCGGATCTTCCTCCTTTTTTAAGGATTTTTTTATATACCAAATATCTTTGGCATAAACTATCTTTATCCATCCAATTCTTGAAATTCAAACGGATACACCTCACCCTTTTCTTGGGATCTTTTTTGAATTTTAAGTTTATTTATCCAGGGCATATATGTTATCATTCAAATTATACATGGAATATATTCCCCCTAATAATCGGTGTTTTAGAATATTTATGGGATCACCTTAAATCAAAGTTGACATTTAAAATTCAAATCCCAAAGTTATTCATCCCGATTTCTTTGGGATCACACGGATGGATTTGCAAACTTAAATTCCATTACTGGTCTGCTTCGGTTATCATAATTGAAACCCCTTGGTTCTCTACTCCTTTGCATGCGATTCCCCATCTCCTTGCTTCAACGATCATGGCTTCCACTGACTCCTTTTTGGAACGCTTTGATAATCTTGAATTCACAGCGGAGGAACAGAGCTTTGTGTTCACCCCTCCTACGAACAACATCACACCTATCGAAGACGACAAGACCTCTTTGATAGGTAAACTTTTCGCCACAACATTCGTCGATGAAACTGCTGTAATAAGAGTCTTCACATGACCTGGAAAGGTGATAAACTCAGCCTCTTTACAGCCCTAGGCTCAGGCTTCTTTCTTATTAAGTTCGAATCTGTTCGAAACATGAAGGAGGTCATTAAGAGAGAACCATGGGCGTTTAAGCGCGACTGGCTGGCCCTACAACCCCTACAGCCCAATCTAATGATAGATGAATACAAGTTCAAATACATGCGTATCTGGGTACGTATCCTGAGAGTCCCACTGGCTTTCATGGTGAGTGACACAGCTGCCAATATCACTGGTCGTTCGCTTGGTGCGGGCCTAGGCACGATAATAGGGACAGACTCCCGTAGGGATGAAGAAGGAAACATGGTACAGTTCTTGAGGGTTTGCGTCCTAGTGGACATTGAACAACCCCTGCGAAGGGGAGTGGCCTATGTCGAGAGGGGTGACAAACCCAAAACAAAGATGATTCATGTACAATATGAGAAGCTACCTTCTTTTTGCCACGGTTGCGGTATGCTGGGTCATCTCCGCTCCAGCTGCGAGCCTTTTAAGGACCTACCTGCTACTGCCCTTCAGTATGGAGATTGGCTTCGAGCACCTCCAACAAAACCATCGGTTAAACCTCAAATTCGAGGCAAGGTTCGCTACTTCGAACCTGGATCCTCCTCCAAAACCCCAACGACTTCCACGGGTAACATTTCAAAGTTTTTCTGTTTCTCCTGGGAGTATCTTATTGATTTTATGATGCACTGTCTAAGAGTTAGTTTAAACCATCCTTACAGTATATTATATTGTGTGCTCACTCGTTGGGCTATGTGTGTGTACTGGCATATAGGTAATGGACATTTCGTATCGGGGTCCTCCTCCAAAGCCCTAGCGGCAGCATCAGGTAACACCATCATGTTACTCAATTTCTACACAGCTTCTTTTATTATAATACATTTTTTTCAATAATATTATCACAATGCCTCGCATCACCTTGCACCAGGATCTTACGTATTGGGTCATGGCTGTATTGTTACATGCAGGTGCTGCCCCGGCTGCATCTCTAAGGCCACTAACTGCATCTGGGTAGCGTAAGGGTAAAGGCATTATCGATCCGACATTGTCTGCTGGGAACGCAGAACCCACACTGCCGGTGATGGAGGATCCTTCTCCAGCAATGGAGAATGAAGCTGATGAGGCTGATGACATATTAGATATGGCTGCTGATGCTGTGGAAGCAGCCGAGATGGGTATGGGGGCTGAGGAAAATGAGGCTTACGATGAGGCCCGCCGGACTGAGGAAGAATTGCAGCCCCTTGAGGTAGCTTCGCTCAACATGATTCCAGCGGATGAGGAATCTGTCGTGAATGGTTCTGCTGAGGTGGACAATGCTGATGAGGACTCCACCCCGCCGGATAAATGTTTTATTCTTATTGAGGAAGATGACTTCCCCCTTCCACCGATAGACGAAACTGCACCGGGAGGGGAAGAAGAAATGAACCCTGATTTTGAAGCCTGGCTTATTGCTAACTCTGGGAAAGCCAATAACGGCCATAAGAAAGCAAAGAGAAGTCCCCCTCTTATTATAGGAGGCATTGCTAAGAGACTTCGCACCTTTGGGAAGCAAAATTCACCGAAAGTGCACGACAAGGGATCCAAACTTCCAAAAGCTGGGATGAGCAGCAAAAACTCTTCGGCGATGGTTGACGGTCAACCCCGCCGAGAGAAATGAGGATCCTATGTTGGAACTGTCGGGGCCTAGGCATGTCCACGGCAGTTCATGAGTTACGCTCGATTGTTTTTCGTTTACAACCAGATATTGTTTTTTGTCTGAAACTCATTTACCTTCTGCTAAGATTGATAGCTTTAGAACTCTTTTAGATATGGATAATTGTTTTGATGTGGATAGCAGCTCATTTTGCTCAGACTTAGGCCCTTTTTGGAATAAAAATATTGCACTTAGCTTGCTCTCGTCCTCCGAGAGATACATCGATGTTCTTTTGTCTTATGATAACAACTGCTTTCGCTTTACTGGTTTATATGGATTTGCGGCAACTAATTTAAAATCACGAACTTGGGATATCATTGATTCACTACGCCCCAACTCTTCTTTTCCATGGCTCATTGGAGGTGACCTTAACGACATCCTCGATGACACGGAAAAACAGGGAGGGGGGAGTCGACCTCGCACTCAAATCAATAACTTTCGAGACTGTCTCTCTCGAAACGACTTGTTTGATTGCAAGCCCACCAATGGGTGGTTTACTTGGACGAGAACGGGGCCTAACGTCAACCCGGTTTGTGAGCGTTTAGATCGTTTTGTCGCTTGTTCCCATTGGTTACGAAACCACCCGCAATTTTCCACTTCCCATTCTTTCTCCGCTGAGTCGGACCACAGTGTCATCTTTATGGACACTTCCCTCAATAACAATCACCACAATACCTGACAGATTGCTCCGGATCATTTCCGGTTCGAATCATGTTGGGCCTCCGACCCTAATTGTGTGCAACTTTGTCAGCAGACGTGGGCCTCCTGTTCTGGGCCGTTTGTAGACAAGATTGTTAACTTAGGCCACAAGCTCCATGAATGGCAAGTGGCCCACCGCCAACGGTCCGCAAAACGAATTGCGTTGTTGCAACGACGAATAAACCATTACTTGCGGCGACGTAGCCTTTCCACCAAGGATCTGGCTTCTCTTCATAATGACAAATCGGAGCTTAGACGCCTATTGGATGCCAGGGAAGCTTATTGGGCTCAACGATCTCGTGTTTCCTGGTTATCCAACGGTGACAAGAATACCACGTACTTCCACGCTCGGGCCTCCCGACGATGGAGGAAAAATACCATTAGAGGCCTCTTCGCTGATGATGGCACTTGGCATACTTCAAATCCTACTCTTCTGCACATTGCGTCCTTCTATTTCCAGAACATGTTTACCTCATCTAATTGTGCCTTTTCCCCGGCTCTGCTCGAACATGTTCGCCCCACTATCACATCAGACATGAACGCATCCCTTTTACAACCCTATTCCGAGGTAGAGGTTTTAGCTACGTTTCATGATATTCACCCGAGAAAGGCTCCGGGTATTGACGGATTCCCAAGTAGCTTTTATCGCCAACATTGGGACCTGATAGGCCCGGACTTCCTTGCTCTTTGCCTGGATCTTCTTAAAGGGAATGCGGACATGGCTTCGGTAAACCGGTCTGTAATTGTTCTCATTCCCAAAATATCAGAGCCAACTACCATGAAGCAATTTAGACCTATCAGCCTGTGTACAGTCATTTATAAAACGGTATCCAAAGTTTTGGTTAACCATCTTAAGGTTGTCCTTCCATACTGTATCAGTGATTCTCAAGCTGCGTTCCTTAGTGGCCGAAACATTACTGATAATATCCTAATAGCACACGAACTAGTGCACTCGCTTCATTTGAACGGGTCCGCTAACGCTCAAGGAGCGGCAGTCAAACTTGACATGGAAAAGGATTTTGACCGGGTCGAATGGTCCTTTTTACGTGACATCATGCTGCGCATGGGATTTGCTCTGGATTGGGTGAATCTTATCATGCGATGTGTTTCATCGGTCTCGTTTTCTGTAAGGGTCAATGGATCTCTATCCCAGGAGTTTTTTCCCTCTCGGGGTGTCCGACAGGGGGATCCACTGTCACCCTTCCTCTTCTTAATTTGTTCTCAAGGACTTTAAGCTGCCCTAACAATCGAACATAGGGAAGGGCGGTTGCTGGGTCTTAATGCATGCCGATATGGGCCTCGCGTTACCCACCTTCTTTTCGCCGACGATGGTATCGTCTTTATTCGTAACTGCTCTGAGGAAGTCGAACGCCTTAAAGACGTTCTCTCACTCTATGCCTCGGCTTCGGGGCAAATCGTCAACTTTGATAAATCAACAACGTTTTGTAGCCCTAAATGTTCCCCTGAATTCCTTGCTACAATGCGCTCTACATTAGGGGTACGCTTGGTTGATGACCCTGGTATATATCTGGGTGTGCCTCTTTTAATCAAGCGTAACAGAACGGCCTCTTTAGGCTTCGTCCGTGACAAAGTGCACTCCCGGATGAGCAAATGGGATAGCAACTATCTCTCGTATAGTGGGCGAGAGATCCTTATCAAATATGTGGCACAGGCGATGCCCCAATACATCATGTCGTGTTATTTATTGCCTCAGAACATCATCGATGACATCACTGCCTCCATTCGCCGTTACTGGTGGTCTGGGCGTAGTAACAAGCGTGGATGGCCACTTCTCTCATGGAATTCCCTTTGCGCCCCTAAAGCTGCAGGGGGCTGGGGCTCCGGGATCTGGGTGCCTTTAACGTCGCCCTCTTAGGGAAACAGATTTGGCACCTTATCTCTAACCTAGAATCCCTCTTAGCGCATGTCCTTCGCACGAAGTACTACCCATCGGGTGACTTACTGCATGCCAAAGCGGACAAACGTGCCTCTTTTGCCTTGAAGGGGATTAGTCTTGCTATACAGCTTCTAGGCCCGGGTTACTTCTGGAGGCCTGGCCACAGAAGTAATATCCGCATCCTTAGGGACAGTTGGGGAGGGGATTCCCCAGTTACTCTGTTTGGGGATTACGTGGACAATGAGGAGCTGCCTGCCCGCTGCCGTGATTTTATGTCTCGCAACTCCGCTAGCTGGGATGAAGATAAACTCCGCCAATTTTTTGAATGGGACGATGTAGATCGTATCCTACGAGTACCCATTGCACGTGATAGGCGCGATACCTTGATTTGGAGCCTTCATGATTCCGGGACCTATTCCGTTTGCTCGGGCTACTTCTTTTTACACACGCCACCCAGGCCACTGGGTAGGCCTACGGGACTTTGGAAGGTTATCGCCAAAGCCTCAATGCTACCCAAAGTCCATTCCTTTGGTTGGCGGGCGGGTCGTGATGCTCTTCCCACTGGGGACCGTTTGCGAGCCATTAATCTCTTTGACGGAAATTGTCCCTTTTGTCCCTCTGTTACGGAGACGACAGTGCATGCGCTTCGCGATTGCACAGGGGCCAACGAGGTTCTCCGCCTGGTTGGACTTCCTTCTATTATCCATTCCAACACTTCCACTTCCATGGCATCGTGGTTATCTGTTGGTGCCCGAAGCCTGAACGACATAGACTTTGCATTGCTGTTGACTACTCTATGGAATACCTGGAATCGTAGGAATGATTGGATTCATTCTCAACGTCTTCAGCCGACATGGCTAACCGCCATGAATGCACAGGGACTGCTTCAAGACTATGCCAGAGCCAACCTCCTCCCGGCCTACAACCCTTCGACAGTCGAGCCTGCCGATGCCCCGCCACGATGGAGACCGCCGACGACGACATCTATCAAGATCAATGTGGATGGTGCCTTTCACCCATGATCCGAATCTTCCGCTATCGGTGTTGTTGCCCGAGATGCACAGGGCTCTATTCTTGGTGGTTGCGCTGTACACGAAGTCGGCTGCCGGGATGCAGCTACGGTTGAGCTTCATGTCGTCCTTGCTAGTGCCATGCTAGCCAGAGACAGAGGGTGGAGCGTGGTGATCATTGAGTCCGATTCCGCCAACATCGTCAACAAGCTGGCACGTTCCACGGACGACGCATCCCTTTTGGGCCCCCAGATTGTTGAGGCCAAGGCCCTTCTTCGTGACTCTTCTTTTCGAGTTTCCTTTGTTCATAGATCTGTCAATTTTGTGGAGCATAAGTTAGCTTCTTGGGCTATGCATTGTACTTCTTCCATTTATTTTGACTCTACCATCCCCGATTGTATCCAATCTGATGTACTGACTAATTTTTAGTCTTTTTATTCTAATATATACCAGGGCACTCTTTTCCCCGTATGTCCATCCTATGCCTCGGCACAGGGTGATTAGTGGGGTTTTTAACGAGGCCCTTTCTTCAACAAAAAAAAAATTCTAACGGGTCCATTGTTCGGCCCATTTGGACCCGCTCGTCCTAAACCTCTACAAAAGGGTTGCAAAATAAGTTTTAATCCAAATTTAGGAGTTCATAAAATTGATTACGAGCTTTTCAACATGATTATTTTGCAAACACTCGATTTTTGTACTTTTTACTCAGTTACAATTCTAACGGGTCCATTGTTCGGCCCATTGAGACCAACTCGTCCGAAACCTCTAAAAAAGGGTTGCAAAATAAGTTTTATCCAAATTTAGGAGTACATACAATTGATTACGAGCTTTTCAACATGATTATATTGCAAAAACTCGATTATTGTACTTTTTACTCAGTTAAAATTTGAACGGGTCCATTTTTCAGCCCATTTAGACCCGCTCATCTGAAACCTCTACAAAAGGGTTGCAAAATAAGTTTTAATCCAAATTTAGGAGTTCATACAATTGATTAAGAGCTTTTCAACACGATTATATTGCAAAGACTCGATTTCTTTACTTTTTACACAGTTAAAATTCCAACGGGTCCATTGTTCGGCCCATTTAGACCCTCTCGTCCGAAACCTCAACAAAAAAGACCGCCAAATAAGTTAGAATCAAATTTTTGAGTTCATATAATTGATTACGAGCTTTTCAACACGATAATATTGCAAAAACTCGATTACTGTACTTTTTACTCAGTTAAAATTCTAACGGGTCCATTGTTCGGCCCATTTAGACCCGCTCGTCCGAAACCTCTACAAAAAGGGCTGCAAAATAAGATTTAATCCAAATTTAGGAGTTCATAAAATTGATTACGAGCTTTTCAACATGATTATATTGCAAACACTCGATTTCTGTACTTTTTACTTAGTTACAATTCTAACGGGTCCATTGTTCGGCCCATTTAGACCACCTCATCCGAAACCTCTACAAAAGCGTTACAAAATAAGTTTTATCCAAATTTAGGAGTTCATACAATTGATTACGAGCTTTTCAACCCGATTATATTGCAAAAACTCGATTTCTGTACTTTTTACACAGTTAAAATTCTAACGGGTCCATTGTTCGGCCCATTTAGACCCGCTCGTCTGAAACCTCTACAAAAAGGGTTGCAAAATAAGTTTTAATCCAAATTTAGGAGTTCATATAATTGATTACGAGCTTTTCAACACGATTATATTGCAAAAACACGATTTATGTACTTTTTACTAAGTTAAAATTCTAACGAGTCCATTGTTCGGCCCATGTAGACCCGCTCGTCCGAAACCTCTACAAAAGATCACAAAACAAGTTTTAATCAAATTTTAGGAGTTCATAAAATTGATTACGAGCTTTTCAACATGATTATTTTGCAAACACTCGATTTCTGTACTTTTTACTCAGTTACAATTCTAACGGGTCCATTGTTCGGCCCATTTAGACCAACTCGTCCGAAACCTCTAAAAAAGAGTTGCAAAATAAGTTTTATCCAAATTTAGGAGTTCATACAATTGATTATGAGCTTTTCAACATGATTATATTGCAAAAACTCGATTACTGTACTTTTTACTCAGTTAAAATTTGAACGGGTCCATTTTTCAGCCCATTTAGACCCGCTCATCTGAAACCTCTACAAAAGGGTTGCAAAATAAGTTTTAATCCAAATTTAGGAGTTCATACAATTGATTAAGAGCTTTTCAACACGATTATATTGCAAAGACTCGATTTCTTTACTTTTTACACAGTTAAAATTACAACGGGTCCATTGTTCGGCCCATTTAGACCCTCTCGCCCGAAACCTCAACAAAAAAGACAGCAAAATAAGTTAGAATCAAATTTTTGAGTTCATATAATTGATTACGAGCTTTTCAACACGATTATATTGCAAAAACTCGATTACTGTACTTTTTACTCAGTTAAAATTCTAACGGGTCCATTGTTCGGCCCATTTAGACCCGCTCGTCCGAAACCTCTACAAAAAGGGCTTCAAAATAAGATTTAATCCAAATTTAGGAGTTCATAAAACTGATTACGAGCTTTTCAACATGATTATATTGCAAACACTCGATTTCTGTACTTTTTACTTAGTTACAATTCTAACGGGTCCATTGTTCGGCCCATTTAGACCCGCTCGTCCGAAACCTCTACAAAAAGGGCTTCAAAATAAGATTTAATCCAAATTTAGGAGTTCATAAAACTGATTACGAGCTTTTCAACATGATTATATTGCAAACACTCGATTTCTGTACTTTTTACTTAGTTACAATTCTAACGGGTCCATTGTTCGGCCCATTTAGACCACCTCATCCGAAACCTCTACAAAAGCGTTGCAAAATAAGTTTTATCCAAATTTAGGAGTTCATACAATTGATTACGAGCTTTTCAACCCGATTATATTGCAAAAACTCGATTTCTGTACTTTTTACACAGTTAAAATTCTAACGGGTCCATTGTTCGGCCCATTTAGACCCGCTCGTCTGAAACCTCTACAAAAAGGGCTGCAAAATAAGTTTTAATCCAAATTTAGGAGTTCATATAATTGATTACGAGCTTTTCAACACGATTATATTGCAAAAACACGATTTCTGTACTTTTTACTAAGTTAAAATTCTAACGAGTCCATTGTTCGGCCCATTTAGACCCGCTCGTCCGAAACCTCTACAAAAGACCACAAAACAAGTTTTAATAAAATTTTAGGAGTTCATATACTTGATTACGAGCTTTTCAACATGATTATATTGCAAAAACTCGATTTCTGTACCTTTTACTCAGTCAAAATTCTAATGGGTCCATTGTTCGGCCCATTTAGACCCGCTTGTCCGAAACCATTACAAAAAAGACCGCAAAATAAGTTAGAATCAAAATTTAGGAGTTCATAAAATTGATTACGAACTTTTCAACACGATTATATTGCAAACACTCGATTTCTGTACTATTTACTCAGTTAAAATTCAAACGGGTCCATTGTTCGGCCCATTTAGACCCGCTCGTCCGAAATCTCTACTAAAAGGGATGCAAAATAAGTTTTAGGAGTTCATAAAATTGATTACGAGCTTTTCAACATGATTATATTGCAAACACTCGATTTCTGTACTTTTTACTCAGTTACAATTCTAACGGGTCCATTGTTCGGCCCATTTAGACCAGCTCGTCCGAAACCTCTACAAAAAAGATCACAAAACAAGTTTTAATCAAAATTTAGGAGTTCATATAATTGATTATGAGCTTTTCAACGCGATTATATTGCAAAAACTCGATTTCCGTACTTTTTACTCTGTTAAAATTCTAACGGGTTCATTGTTCGGCCCATTTAGACCCGCTCGTCCGAAACCTGTACAAAAGGGTTGCAAAATAAGTTTTAATCCAAATTTAGGAGTTCATACAATTGATTACGAGCTTTTCAACACGATTATATTGCAAAAACTCGATTTCTGTACTTTTTACTAAGTTAAAATTCTAACGGGTCCATTGTTCGGCCCATTTAGACCCGCTCGTCCGAAACCTCTACAAAAAGACCACAAAACACGTTTTAATCAAATTTTAGGAGTTCATATAATTGATTATGAGCTTTTCAACGCGATTATATTGCAAAAACTCGATTTTCGTACTTTTTACTCAGTTAAAATTCTAACAGGTCCATTGTTCGGCCCATTTAGACCCGCTCGTCCGAAACCTCTACAATAGGGTTGCAAAATAAGTTTTATCCAAATTTAGGAGTTCATACAATTGATTAAGAGCTTTTCAACATGATTATATTGCAAACACTCGATTTCTGTACTTTTTACTCAGTTACAATTCTAACGGGTCCATTGTTCGGCCCATTTAGACCAGCTCGTCCGAAACCTCTACAATAGGGTTGCAAAATAAGTTTTATCCAAATTTAGGAGTTCATATAATTGATTACGATCTTTTCAACACGATTATATTGCAAAAACTCGATTCATTTACTTTTTACACTGTTAAAATTCTAACGGGTCCGTTGTTCGACCCATTTAGACCCGCTCTTCCGATACCTTTAGAAAAAGGGCTACAAAATAAGTTTAAATCTAAATTTAGGAGTTCATATAATTGATTACGAGCTTTTCAACATGATTATATTGCAAAAACTCGATTTCTGTACTTTTTACTAAGTTAAAATTCTAACGGGTCCATTTTTCGGCCCATTTAGACCCGCTCGTCCGGAATCTCTACAAAAAGACCACAAAACAAGTTTTTATCAAATTTTAGGAGTTCATATAATTGATTATGAGCTTTTCAACACGATTATATTGCAAAAACTCGATTTCTGTACTTTTTACTCTGTTAAAATTCTAACGGGTCCATTGTTCGGCCCATTTAGACCCGCTCGTCCGAAATCTCTACAAAAGGGTTGCAAAATAAGTTTTAATCCAAATTTTAGGAGTTCATACAATTGATTACGAGCTTTTCAACATGATTATATTGCAAAAACTTGATTTCTGTACTATTTACTCAGTTGAAATTCTAGTGGGTCCAATTTTCGGCCCATTTAGATCCGCTAGTCCGAAACCTTTGCAAAAAAGACCACAAAATATGTTAGAATTAAATTTTTGGAGTTCATATAATTGATTACGAGCTTTTCAACACGATTATATTGCAAAAACTGGATTACTGTACTTTTTACTAAGTTAAAATTCGAACAGGTCCATTGTTCAGCCCATTTAGACCCGCTCATCTGAAACCTCTACAATAGGGTTGCAAAATAAGTTTTAATCCTAATTTAGGAGTTCATACAATTGATTACGAGCTTTTCAACACAATTATATTGCAAAAACTCGAATTCTGTACTTTTTACACAGTTAAAATTCTAACGGTTCCATTGTTCGGCCCATTTAGACCCGTTCGTCCGATACCTCTACAGAAAGGGCTGCAAAATAAGTTTTAATCCAAATTTAGGAGTTCATATAATTGATTACAAGCTTTTCAACACGATTATATTGCAAAAACTCGATTTTTGTACTTTTTACTCAGTTAAAATTCTATTGGGTCCATTGTTCGGCCCATTTAGACCCGCTCGTCCGAAACCTCTACAAAAAAGACCGCAAAATAAGTTATAATCAAATTTTAGGAGTTCATATAATTGATTACGAGCTTTTCAACACGAATATATTGCAAAAACTCGATTACTGTACTTTTTACTCAGTTAAAATTCTAACGGGTCCATTGTTCGACCCATTTAGACCCGCTCGTCCGAAACCTCTACAAAAAGGGCTACAAAATAAGATTTAATCCAAATTTAGGAGTTCATATAATTGATTACGAGATTTTCGACGTGATTATATTGCAAACACTTGATTTCTGTTCTTTTTACTCAGTTAAAATTCGAACGGGTCCATTGTTCGGCCCATTTAGACCCGCTTGTCCGAAACCTCTACATAAAGTGTTGGAAAATTAGTTTTAATCCAAATTTTGGAGTTCATACAATTAATTATGAGCTTTTGAACACGATTATATTGCCAAAACGCGTTTACTGTACTTTTTACACAGTTAAAATTCTAACGGGTCCATTGCTAGGCTCATTTAGACCCGCTCGTCCGAAACCTCTACAAAAGGGCTACAAAATAAGTTTTAACCCAAATTTAGGACTTCATATAATTGATTACGAGCTTTTCAACACGATTATATTGCAAAACTCGATTTTTGTACTTTTTACTCATTTAAAATTCTAACGGGTCCATTGTTCGACCCATTTAGACCAGCTCGTCCGAAACCTCTACAAAAAAGACCGCAAAATAAGTTAGAACCAAATTTTAGGAGTTCATATAATTGATTACGAGCTTTTCAACACGATTATATTTCAAAAACTTGATTTATGTACTTTTTACTCAGTTAAAATTCTAACAGGTCCACTGTTCGGCCCATTTAGACCCTCTCGTCCGAAACTTCTACAAAAAAGACCGCAAAACAAGTTAGAATCAAATTTTAGGAGTTCATATAATTGATTACGAGCTTTTCAACACGATTATATTGCAAAAACTAGATTACTGTACTTTTTACTCAGTTAAAATTCAAACGGGTCCATTGTTCAGACCATTTAGACCCGCTCATCTAAAACCTTTACAAAAGTGTTGCAAAATAAGTTTTAATCCAAATTTAGGAGTTCATACAATTGATTACGAGCTTTTCAACACGATTATATTGCAATAACTCGATTTTTGTACTTTTTACACAGTTAAAATTCTAACGGGTCCATAGTTCGGCCCATTTAGACCCGCTCGTCCGAAACCTCAACAAAAAAGACGGCAAAATAAGTTAGAATCAAATTTTAGGAGTTCATATAATTTTTTACGAGCTTTTCAACACGATTATATTGCAATAACTCGATTATTGTACTTTTTACACAGTTAAAATTCTAACGGGTCCATAGTTCGGCCCATTTAGACACGCTCGTCCGAAACCTATACAAAATGAGCTGCAAATAAGTTAGAATCAAATTTTAGGAGTTCATATAATTTTTTACGAGCTTTTCAACACGATTATATTGCAAACACTCGATTTCTGTACTTTTTACTCAGTTAAAATTCTAATGGGTCCATTGTTCGGCCCATTTAGACCCGCTCGTCCGAAACCTCTACAAAAAGGGCTGCAAAATAAGTTTTAATCCAAATTTAGGAGTTCATATAATTGATTACGAGCTTTTCAACACGATTATATTGCAAAAACTTGATTTCTGTACTTTTTACTCAGTTAAAATTCCAACGGGTCCATTGTTCGGCCCATTTAGACCCGCTCGTCCGAAACCTCTACCAAAAAGCTGCAAAATAAATTTTTATCCAAATTTAGGAGTTCATATAATTGATTACGAGATTCTCAACACGATTATATTGCAAACAATTGATTTCTATTCTTTTTACTCAGTTAAAATTCTAACGGGTCCATTGTTCGGCCCATTTAGACCCGCTCGTCCGAAACCTCTACAAAAAGGGCTGGAAAATTAGTTTTAATCCAAATTTTGGAGTTCATATAATTAATTATGAGCTTTTCAACACGATTATATTGCAAAAACGCGATTGTTTTACTTTTTACACAGTTAAAATTCTAACGGGTCCATTGTTCGGCTCATTTAGACCCGCTCGTCCGAAACCTCTACAAAAGGGCTGGAAAATTAGTTTTAATCCAAATTTAGGAGTTCATATAATTGATTACGACCTTTTCAACACGATTATATTGCAAAACTCGATTTTTGTACTTTTTACTCATTTAAAATTCTAACGGGTCCATTGTTCGACCCATTTAGACCTGCTCGTCTGAAACCTCTACAAAAAAGACCGCAAAACGGGTTAGAACCAGATTTTAGGAGTTCATATAATTGATTACGAGCTTTTCAACGTGATTATATTGCAAAAACTTGATTTATGTACTTTTTACTCAGTTAAAATTCTAACGGGTCCATTGTTCGGCCCATTTAGACCCTCTCGTCCGAAACCTCTACAAAAAAGACCGCAAAACAAGTTTTTTTTGATGGGTAAAGGTGGCCTCGTTAAAAACCCCCCTCATATCGAACGACATAAAAATATATCATTCGATAGCGGAAGGGGGAAAAGAGTGCCAATTAATATTATTGATTCTAGGAAAAAGACCATTACAATATAAAAGTTACAGTTTGAAACGAAATAAAACCCATAGCAACAATATACCTTAAAGAAAACAGATTGCTAATGGCGTCGCAACCTAGCCAATGCCCCTTTTGGCAAGAGAGTCAGCTTCAGTGTTTACCTGCCTTGGAATAAGTCTGAAGCAACAGGCTTTCTGAGCTCCAAGTACCACTATTTCTTGTATCAGATAGAATCAAATTTTAGGAGTTCATATAATTGATTACGAGCTTTTCAACACAATTATATTGCAAAAACTCGATTTCTTTACTTCTTACTCAGTTCAAATTCTAACGGGTCCATTGTTCGGCCCATTTAGACCCGCTCGTCCGAAAACTCTACAAAAGGGTTGCATAATAAGTTTTAGTCCAAATTTAGGAGTTCATACAATTGATTACGAGCTTTTCAACACAATTATATTGCAAAAACTTGATTTTTGTACTTTTTACTCAGTTAAAATTCTAATGGGTCCATTGTTCGGCCCATTTAGACCCGCTCGTCCAAAATCTCAACAAAAAGACCGCAAAATAAGTTAGAATTAAATTTTAGGAGTTCATATAATTGATTAGGAGCTTTTCAACACGATTATATTGCAAAAATTCAAAAAAATTCTAACGGGTCCATTGTTCGGCCCATTTAGACTCGCTCGTCCGAAACCTCTACAAAAAGGGATGCAAAATAAGTTTTAATCCAAGTTTATGAGATATAAATGATTACGAGCTTTTCAACACGATTATATATCAAAAACTTAATTTTTATACAAAAAGGACCGCAAAATAAGTTTTAATCAAAATTTAGGAGTTCATATACATGATTACGAGCATTTCAACACGATTATATTGCAAAAACTCGATTTCTGTATTTTTTACTCAGTTAAATTTTAACGGGTCCATTGTTCGACCCATTTAGACCCGCTCATCTGAAACCTCTACAAAAGTGTTGCAAAAAAAAGTTTTAATCCAAATTTAGGAGTTCATACAATTGATTATGAGCTTTTCAACACAATTATATTGCAAAAACTCGATTTTTTTAGTTTTTACTCAGTTAAAATTCTAACGGGTCCATTGTTCGACCCATTTAGACCCGCTCGTCCGAAACCTCAACAAAAAAGATCGCAAAATAAGTTAGAATCAAATTTTAGGAGTTCATATAATTGATTACGAGCTTTTCAACGTGATTATATTGCAAAAATTCAATTTCAGTACTTTTACTCAATAAAAATTCTAACGGGCTTTCTTAAAAAAATTCTAGCGGGTCCATTGTTCTGCCCACTTAGACCCGCTCGTCCGAAACCTCTACAAAAATGGGTGCAAAATAAGTTTTGATCCAAATTTAGGAGTTCAGATAATTGATTAAGAGCTTTTCAACACGATTATATTGCAAAAACTCGATTTCTGTATTTTTTACTCGGTTAAAATTCTAACGGGTCCATTGTTGGGCCCATTTGGACTGGTCGTCCCAAACCTTACAAAAAGGACCGCAAAATAAGTTTTAATCCAAATTTAGGAGTTCATACAATTGATTACGAGCTTTTCAACACGATTATATTGCAAAAACTCGATTTCTGTACTTTTTACTCAGTTAAAATTCTAACGGGTCCATTTTTCTGCCCATTTAGACCCGCTCGTCCGATACCTCTACAAAAAGGACCGCAAAACAAGTTTTAATCAAAATTTAGGAGTTCATATATTTTATTACGGGCTTTTCAACACGATTATATTGCAAAAACTCGATTTTTGTACTTTTTACTCAATTAAAATTCAACCGGGTCCATTATTCAGCCCTTTTAGACCCGCTCGTCCGAAACCTCTACAAAAGGGTTGCAGAATATGTTTTCATCCAAATTTAGGAGTTTGTACAATTGATTACGAGCTTTTCAACACGGTTGTATTGGAAAAACTCTATTTTTGTACATTTTACTCGGTTAAAATTCTAACGGGTCCATTGATCGACCCATTTAGACCCGCTCGTCCGAAACCTCTACAAAAAAGACCGTAAAATAAATTAGAATCAAATTTAAGGAGTTCATATAATTGATTAAGAGGTTTTCAACAAGATTATATTGCAAAAACTCGATTACTATACTTTTTACTCAGTTAAAATTCTAATGGGTCCATTATTCGGCCCATGTAGACCCGCTCGTCCGAAACCTCTACAAAAGGGTTGCAAAATAAGTTTTAATCCAAATTTAGGAGTTCATACAATTGATTACGAGCTTTGCAACACGATTATATTGCAAAAACTCAATTTCTGTACTTTTTACTCCGTTAAAATTCTAACGGGTCCATTGTTCGGCCCATTTAGACACGCTCGTGTGAAACTTTTACAAAAAAGACCGCAAAATAAGTTGAATCAAATTTTAGGAGTTCATATAATTGATTAAGAGCTTTTTAAGACGATTATATTGCAAAAACTCGATTACTGTACTTTTTACTCAGTTAAAATTCTAACGGGTCCATTGTTAGGCCCATGTAGACCCGCTCGTCCGAAACCTCTACAAAAGGGTTGCAAAATAAGTTTTAATCCAAATTTAAGAGTTCATACAATTGGTTACGAGCTTTTCAACACGATTATATTGCAAAAACTCAATTTATGTACTTTTTACTCCGTTAAAATTCTAACGGGTCCATTGTTCGACCCATTTAGACCCGCTCGTTCGGAACCTCTACAAAAGGGTTGCAAAATAAGTTTTAATTCAAATTTAGGAGTTTATACAATTGATTACGAGCTTTTCAACACGATTATATTGCAAAAACTCGATTTCTGTAATTTTTACTCCTTTAAAAGTCTAACAGGTCCTTTGTTCGGCCATTTAGACCCGCTCGTCCGAAACCTCGACAAAAATGCTGGAAAATAAGTTTTAATCCAAATTTAGGAGTTCATACTATTGATTACGAGCTTTTCAACATGATTATATTGCAAAAACTCCATTTATGTACTTTTTATTCATTTAAAATTCTAACGAGTTCATTGTTCGGCCCATTTAGACCTGCTCGTCCGAAACCTTTACAAAAAAGATCGCAAAATAAGTTAGAATCAAATTTTAGGAGTTAATATAATTGATTTAGAGCTTTTAAACACGATTATATTGCAAAAACTCGATTACTGTACTTTTTACTCAGTTAAAATTTTAACAGGTTCAATGTTCGGCCCATTTAGACCCGCTCATCCAAAACCTCTACAAAAGGGTTGCAAAATAAGTTTTAATCCAAATTTAGGAGTTCATACAATTGATTATGAGCGTTTCAACATGATTATATTGCAAAAACTCGATTACTGTACTTTTTACTCAGTTGAAATTCTAACGGGTCCATTTTTCGACCTATTTAGACCCGCTCGTCCGAAACCTCTAAAAAAGGGTTGCAAAATAAGTTTTAATCCAAATTTAGGAGTTCATATGATTGATTACGAGATTTTCAACACAATTATTGCAAAAACTCGTTTTTTGTGCTTTTTACTCAGTTAAAATTCTAACGGGTCCATTGTTCGGCCCATTTAGACTCACTCGTCCGAAACCTCTACAAAAAGGTTGCAAAATAAGTTTTAATCAAAATTTAGGACTTCATACAATTGATTACGAGCTTTTCAACACGATTATATTGCAAAAACTCGATTTCTGTACTTTTTACTCAGTTAAAATTCTAACAGGTCCATTGTTCGCCCCATTTAGACCCCCTTGTCCGAAACCTTCACAAAAAAGATCGCAAAATAAGTTAGAATCAAATTTCAGGAGTTCATATAATTGATTAAGAGCTTTTCAACACGATTATATTGCAAAAACTCAATTACTGTACTTTATACTCAGTTAAAATTCTAACGGGTCCATTGTTCGTCCCATTTAGACCTGCTCGTCCGAAACCTCTACAAAAGGTTTGCAAAATAAGTTTTAATCCAAATTTAGGAGTTGATACAATTGATTACGAGCGTTTCAACACGATTATATTGCAAAAACTCGATTTCTATAATTTTTACTTAGATAAAATTCTAACGGGTGCATTGTTCGACCCATTTAGAACCGCTCTTCCGAAACCACTACAAAAAAGACCACAAAACAAGTTAGAATCAAATTTTAGGAGTTCATATAATTGATTACGAGTGTTTCAACACAATTATATTGCAAAAACTTGATTTCTGTACTTTTTACTCCGTTAAAATTATAACGGGTCCATTGTTCGGCCCATTTAGACACGCTCGTCCGAAACCTCTACAAAAAGGTTGCAAAATAAGTTTTAATCCAGATTTAGGAGTTCATACAATTGATTAAGAGCTTTTCAACACGATTATATTGCAAAAACTCGATTTCTGTACTTTTTACTCAGTTAAAATTCTAACGGGTCCATTGTTCGGCCCATTTAGACCCGCTCGTCCGAAACCTTTACAAAAAAGATCGCAAAATAAGTTAGAAACAAATTTTAGGAGTTCATATAATTGATTTAGAGCTTTTAAACACGATTATATTACAAAAACTTGATTACTGTACTTTTTACTCAGTTAAAATTCTAACGGGTTCATTGTTCGGCCCATTTAGACCCGCTTGTCCGAAACCTTTACAAAAGGGTTGCAAAATAAGTTTTAATCCAAATTTAGGAGTTCGTACAATTGATTACGAGCGTTTCAACATGATTATATTGCAAAAACTCAATTTCTGTACTTTTTACTCAGATAAGATTGTAACGGGTCCATTGTTCGGCCCATTTAGACCCGCTCGTCCGAAACCTCTACAAAAAAGACTGCAAAACAAGTTAGAATCAAAATTTAGGAGTTCATATAACTGATTACGAGCTTTTTAACACGATTATATTGTAAAAACTCGATTACTGTACTTTTTACTCTGTTAAAAGTCAACCGGGTCCATTGTTCGGCCCATTTAGACCTGCTCGTCGGAAAGCTCTACAAAAGGGTTGCAAAATAAGTTTTAATCCAAATTTAGGAGTTCGTACAATTGATTACGAGCATTTCAACACGATTATATTGCAAAAACTCGATTTCTATACTTTTTACTCCGTTAAAATTCTAACGGGTCCATTGTTCGGCCCATTTAAACACGCTCGTTCGAAACCTCTAAAAAAGACCACAATACAAGTTAGAATCAAATTTTAGGAGTTCATATAATTGATTACGATGTTTTCAACACGATTATATTGCAAAAACTCGATTTCTGTACTTTTTACTCAGTTAAAATTTTAACGGGTTCATTTTTCGGCCCATTTAGACCCGCTCGTCCGAAACCTCTACAAAAGAGTTGCAAAATAAGTTTTAATCCAAATTTAGGAGTTCATACAATTGATTATGAGCTTTTCAACACAATTATATTGCAAAAACTCGATTTTTGTGCTTTTTACTTTGTTAAAATTCTAACGGGTCCATTGTTCGGCCCATTAAGACCCGCTCGTCTGAAACCTCTACAAAAATGGCTGCAAAATAAGTTGTAATCCAAATTTAGGAGTTCATACAATTGGTTACGAGCTTTTCAACATGATTATATTGCAAAAACTCGATTTCTGTACTTTTTACTCCGTTAAAATTATAACGGGTCCATTGTTCGGCCTATTTAGACTCGCTCGTCCGAAACCTCTACAAAAGGGTTACAAAATAAGTTTTAATCCAAATTTAGGAGTTCATACAGTTGATTACGCGCTTTTCAACTCGCTTATATTGTAAAAACTCGATTTCTGTACTTTTTACTCAGTTAAAATTCTAACGGGTCCATTGTTCGGCCCATTTAGACTCGCTCGTACGAAACCTCTACAAAAGGGTTACAAAATAAGTTTTAATCCAAATTTAGGAGTTCATACAGTTGATTATGCGCTTTTCAACTCGCTTATATTGTAAAAACTCGATTTCTGTACTTTTTACTCAGTTAAAATTCTAACGGGTCCATTGTTCGGCCATTTAGACCCGCTCGTCCGAAACCTCTGCAAAAGGGTTGCAAAATAAGTTTTAATCCAAATTTAATAGTTCATACAATTGATTACGAGCTTTTCAACACAATTATATTGCAAAAACTCGATTTTTGTACTTTTTACTCAGTTAAAATTCTAACGGGTCCATTGTTCGGCCCATTTAGACCCGCTCTTCCGAAACCTCAACAAAAAAGACCGCAAAATAAGTTATAAATCAAGTTTTAGGAGTTCATATAATTGATTACGAGCTTTTCAACACGATTATATTGCAAAAATTTGATTTCTTTACTTTTTTCTCAGTTAAAATTCTAACGGGCTTTCTTAAAAAAAAATCTAACGGGTCCATTGTTCGGCCCATTTAGACTTGTTCGTCCGAAACCTCTACAAAAAGGGCTGCAAAATAAGTTTTAATCCAAATCTAGGCGTTCATAAAATTGATTACGAGCTTTTCAGCACGATTATATTGCAAAAACTCAATTTTTGTACTTTTTACTCGGTTAAAATTCTAACGGGTCCATTATTCTGACCATTTAGACTCGCTCGTCCGAAACCTTACAAAAAGGACCGCAAAATAAGTTTTAATCAAAATTTAGGGTCGAGCTTTTCAACACTATTATATTGCAAAAACTCGATTACAGTACTTTTTACTCAGTTAAAATTCTAACGGATCGATTGTTCGGCCCATTTAGACTCGCTCATCCGAAACCTCTACAAAAGGGTTGTAAAATAAGTTTTAATCCAAATCTAGGAGTTCATACAATTGATTACGAGCTTTTCAACATGATTATATTGCAAAAACTCGATTTCTGTACTTTTTACTCCGTTAAAATTCTAACGAGTCCATTGTTCGGCCCATTTAGACTCGCTCATCCGAAACCTCTACAAAAGGGTTGTAAAATAAGTTTTAATCCAAATTTAGGAGTTCATACAATTGATTACGAGCTTTTCAACATGATTATATTGCAAAAACTCGATTTTTGTACTTTTTACTCCGTTAAAGTTCTAACAAGACCATTGTTCGGCCCATTTAGACCCGGTCATCCGAATCCTCTACAAAAGGGTTGCAAAATAAGTTTTAATCCAAATTTAGGAGTTCATACAATTGATTACGAGCTTTTCAACATGATTATATTGCAAAAACTCGATTTCTATACTTATTACTCGGTTAAAATTCTAACGGGTCCTATGTTCGGCCGATTTAGACCCGCTCGTTCGAAACCATTACAAAAAAGATCGCAAAAGAAGTTAGAATCAAATTTTAGGAGTTCATATAATTTATTAAGAGCTTTTAAACACAATTATATTGCAAAAACTAGATTTCTGTACTTTTTACTCCGTTAAAATTCTAACGGGTCCATTGTTCGGCCCATTAAAACCGCTCGTCCGAAACCTCTACAAATAAGACCGCAAAATAAGTTAGAATAAAATTTTAGGAGTTCATATTATTGATTACGAGCTTTTCAACACGATTATATTACAAAAACTCGATTACTGTACTTTTTACTCTGTTAAAATTCTAACGAGTCCATTGTTCGGCCCATTTAGACCCGCTCGTCCGAAACCTCTACAAAAGAGTTGCAAAATAAGATTTAATCCAAATTTAGGAGTTCATACAATTGATTACGAGCTTTTCAACTCAATTATATTGCAAAAACACGATTTTTGAGGTTTTTACTTAGTTAAAATTCTAACGGGTCCATTGTTCAGCCCATTTAGACCCGCTCGTCCGAAACCTCTACAAAAGGGTTGCAAAATAAGTTTTAAGCCAAATTTAGGAGTTCATACACTGGATTACGAGATTTTCAACACAATTATATTGCAAAAACTCGATTTTTGTGCTTTTTACTCACTGAAAATTCTAACGGGTCCATTGTTCGGCCCATTTAGACCCGCTCATCTGAAACCCCTACAAAAAAATACAGCAATACAAGTTAGAATCAAATTTTAGGAGTTCATATAGTTCATTACGAGCTTTTCAACACGATTATATTGCAAAAACTCGATTTTTGTACTTTTTACTTAGTTAAAATTCTAACGGGTCCATTTTTGGCCCATTTAGACTCGTTCGTCTGAAACCTCTACAAAAGGCTTGTAAAATAAGTTTTAATCCAAATTTAGGAGGTCATACAATTGATTACGAACTATTCAACACGATTATATTGCAAAAACTCGATTTATGTACTTTTTACTCAGTTAAAATTCTAACGGGTCCATTGTTCAGCCCATTTAGACCCGCTCGTCCGATACCTTTACAAAAAAGATCGCAAAATAAGTTAGAATCAAATTTTAGGTGTTCATATAATTGATTACGAGCTTTTCAACACGTTTATATTGGAAAAACTCGATTACTGTACGTTTTACTCAGTTAAAATTCTAACGGGTCCATTGTTCGGCCCATTTAGACCTGCTCGTCCGAAACCTCTACAAAAAGGGATGCAAAATAAGTTTTAATCCAAATTTATGAGTTCATACAGTTGTTTACAAGCTTTTCAACACGATTATATTGCAAAAACTCGATTTCTGTACTTTTTACTCCGTTAAAATTCTAACAGGTCCTTTGTTTGGCCCATTTAGACCCGCTCGTCCGAAACCTCTACAAAAGGGTTGCAAAATAAGTTATAAATCAAGTTTTAGGAGTTCATACAATTGATTACAAGCTTTTCAACACGATTATATTGCAAAAATTCAATTTCTGTACTTTTTATATAGTTAAAATTCTAACGGGTCCTATGTTCGGCCCATTTAGAACAGATCGTCCGAAACCTTTACAAAAAATATCGCAAAATAAGTTATAATTAAATTTTAGGAGTTCATATAATTGATTAAGATCTTTTTAACATGATTATAATGCAAAAACTAGAATATTGTACTTTTTACTCTGTTAAAATTCTAACGGGTCCATTGTTCGGCCCATTTAGACGCGCTCGTCTGAAACCTCTACAAAAGGGTTGCAAAATAAGTTTTAATCCAAATTTAGGAGTTCATACAGTTGATTAGGCGGTTTTCAACTCGATTATATTGTAAAAACTCGATTTCTATACTTTTTACTAAGTTCAAATTCTAACGGGTCCATTGTTCGACCCATTTAGACACGCTCGTCCGAAACTTTTCCAAAAATGACCGCAAAATAAGTTAGAATCAAATTTTAGGAGTTCATATAATTGATTAAGGTCTTTTCAACACGATTATATTGCAAAAACTCGATTACTATACTTTTTACTCGGTTAAAATTCTAACGGGTCCATTGTTCGGCTCATTTAGACCCGCTCGTCCGAAACCTCCACAAAAGGGTTGCAAAATAAGTTTTAATCCAAATTTAGGAGTTCATACAATTGATTACGAGCTTTTCAACACGATTATATTGCAAAAACTCGATTTCTGTACTTTTTACTCCGTTAAAATTCCAACGGGTCCATTGTTCAGCCCATTTAGACCCGCTCGTCCGGAACCTCTTCAAAAGGGTTGCAAAATAAGTTTTAATCGAAATTTTGAAGTTCATACAATTGATTACGAGCTTTTCAACACGATTATATTGCAAAAACTCAATTTCTGTAATTTTTACTCTTTTAAAATTCTAACAGGACCTTTGTTCGGCCCATTTAGACCCACTCGTCTGAAACCTCTAAAAAAGGCCTGCAAATTAAGTTTTAATCCAAATTTAGGAGTTCATACAATTGATTACGATATTTTCAACACGATTATATTGCAAAAAATCCATTTCTGTACTTTTCATTCAGTTAAAATTCTAACGGGTCATATGTTTGGCCTATTTAGACCAGCTCGTCCGATACCTTTACAAAAAAGATCGCAAAATAAGTTAGAATCAAATTTTAGGAGTTCATATAATTGATTAAAAGCCTTTTAACACGATTATATTGCAAAAACTCAATTACTGTACTTTTTACTCAGTTAAAATTCTAACGGGTCTTATGTTCGGCCCATTTAGACCCGCTCGTTCGAAACCTTTACAAAAAAGATCGCAAAATAAGTTAGAATCAAATTTTAGTAGTTCATATAATTTATTAAGAGCTTTTCAACACTATTATATTTCAAAAATTCGATTAATGTACTTTTTACTAAGTTAAAATTCTAACGGGTCGATTGTTTGGCCCATTTAGACCCGCTCGTCCGAAACCTCTACAAATAAGACCGCAAAATAAGTTTTAATCCAAATTTAGGAGTTCATACAATTGATTACGAGCTTTTCAACACGATTATATTGCAAAAACTCTATTTCTATACTTTTAACTCGGTTAAAATTCTAACAGGTCCTATGTTCGGCCGATTTAGACCCGCTCGTTCGAAACCTTTACAAAAAAAGATCGCAAAAGAAGTTAGAATAAATTTTAGGAGTTCATATAATTTATTAAGAGCTTTTCAACACTATTATATTGCAAAAACTCGATTACTGTACTTTTTACACAGTTTAAATTTTAACGGGTCCATTGTTCGGCTCATTTAGACCCGCTCGTCCGAAACCTTTACAAAAGGGTTGCAAAATAAGTTTTAATCCAAATTTAGGAGTTCATACAATTGATTACGAGCTTTTCAACCCAATTATATTGCAAAAACTCGATTTATGTACTTTTTACTCCATTAAAATTCTAACGGGTCCATTGTTCGGCCCATTTAGACCCGCTCGTCCGAAACCTCTACAAATAAGGTTGCAAAATAAGTTAGAATCAAATTTTAGGATTTCATATAATTGATTACGAGCTTTTCAACACGATTAAATTACAAAAACTCGATTACTGTACTTTTTACTCAATTAAAATTCTAACGAGTAAAATTCCAACGGGTGGGTGATGAAAACGCTCTCAACTTTTCTCTTCTTTTCTCTTTCCATCTTTTTCCTAACCACCTCCCTCTCACTACCACCACCCATAACCACCCTCTTCCACCGCCTTTCAACCCCAACACCACCGTGGTGGTGCTTGCTTAGCACCTCCGATACAGTGGTGCATCAACCCCTTCATGCCCGTGAGAATTTTAGCAATGATTTTATAATCTTCATACGTCGAAAGATGGCTGCACAACGGCCATGGCCATCCTTCTACTATTGGATTCGAATAGCCCTCGGGCCCTTCCGAGGCTCCCTAGCCTTGCCGGCGACAGCCCCGCCCCAAGGATTTCTTCCATGTGCTGGAGTACCAGTTTTGGTACCCTTCATATACCTTGCTTCTAATATTAGAATGCAAGTTTCTTCCTGGTCTGTTAGACCTTGTATTTCGTCCTATGATGTGGCAACAACCATGCGCAAGTCCTGGTATTGGGTTATCCTACCTTATGTCACATTACCATGTTGGTACGAGGAAGCAAGTCAGCACGTTTGCAATTTTGGCAGGGTGCTCTCATTGTCTCCCCCACTTTGTTCTTGCAATACTCTTCTGATATTGCATGTTTTATTATTATTCTTATTATTCATTTTTTCTTTTAAGAATGAAGTGAATAGGAATCTCTTATGTCTTAAGTTCTCCACTACACAAAACTCACTGTCTAGAACAGGCATATCATCCACCATCGCAAACTCTTGGCCACAAACTGGCGTTGGCAGAGTCGAGTGCAGCCATAGCACGGGCCAGCGATGGCAGCCTGGGAATCTCCAACTCCAATGGGAGTCCCAGTTCCTAGAAACGAGGGGCATGGATCTCGGTTTCACAGCAGAAAATCTTTTCAAATTCTATTTCAAACTTAAATTATCTAAGTTAAAATTGAATATTGAATTTGTTGAGAGAGATTTGATATCTCTTTTTACGGTGAACCTAAAGCTCTTTAGGACTCCCATGTTTTTCAAATTGCAGGTAAAATTACATTTAAATGTTATTTTATCCTCTGCAATTCGAAATTTCTCTAAATTATCTAAATTTAGAATATTTTTTGAAGTTGGTGGGGAATCTATCCCTATCTATACTAATCTAAAAATACCATACACTTTCAAATTCTATTTCAAACTTAAATTAACTAAGTTAAAATTGATTTTTGAATTTGTTGAGAGAGATTTGATCAAATTGCAGGAAAAATTACATTTAAACGTTATTTTATCCTCTGCAATTCGAATTTTCTCCAAATTATCTAAATTTAGAATATTTTTTGAAGTTGGTAAGGAATCTATCTCTCTTTCTACTGATCTAAAAATACCATACATTTTCAAATTCTATTTCAAACTTAAATTATCTAAGTTAAAATTGAATTTTGAATTTGTTGGAAGAGATTTGATATCTCCTTTTTTGATGAATCTAAGGATCTTTAGGATTCCTATGCACTTCAAATTGCAGATAAAATTACATTTAAATGTTCTTTTATCCTCTGCAATTCGAATTTTCTCCAAATTATCTAAATTTAGAATATTTTTTGAAGTTGGTGGGGAATCTATCACTTTCTCTACTAATCTAAAAATATCATACATTTTCAAATTCTATTTCAAACTTAAATTATCTAAGTTAAAATTGAATTTTGAATTTGTTGTGAGAGATTTGATCAAATTGCAGATAAAATTACATTTAAACGTTATTTTATCCTCTGCAATTCGAATTTTCTCCAAATTATCTAAATTTAGAATATTTTTTGAAGTTGGTAGGGAATCTATCACTATCTTTACTGAACTAAAAATACCATACATTTTCAAATTCTATTTCAAACTTAAATTATCTAAGTTAAAATTGAATTTTGAATTTGTTGGACGAGATTTGATATCTCCTTTTTCGGTGAATCTAAGGCTCTATACGATTCCCATGCATTTCAAATTGCAGATAAAATTACATTTAAATGTTATTTTATCCTCTGCAATTCGAATTTTTTCCAAATTATCTAAATTTAGAATATTTTTTGAAATTGGTGGGGAATCTATCACTATCTCTACCAATCTAAAAATACCATACATTTTCAAATTCTATTTTAAACTTAAATTATCTAAGTTAAAATTGAATTTTGAATTTGTTGAGAGAGATTTGATCAAATTGCAGATAAAATTACATTTAAACGTTAGTTTATCCTCTGCAATTCGAATTTTCTCCAAATTATCTAAATTTAGAATATTTTTTGAAGTTGGTAAGGAATCTATCACTATCTCTACTGATCTAAAAATACCATACATCTTCAAATTCTATTTCAAACTTAAATTATCTAAGTTAAAATTGAATTTTGAGGATTGGTTGGCTGCAACGTCAGGAACTACCAAAGGAGCAAATGGCTCGTGCAAAACCAAACGTAGCCCTCCGATGGTTGTTGCTGGTGTTACCAAGAGGCCGAGAACTTCCCCCTCCACTCAAGTTAATTCGGTGAAACCCGGAATGCCCTCTGACATACCTTCCAAACTATCTAAAGCTGGGATGAGCAGCAAAATCTCTTCGGCGGCGGTTGACGTTCAACCCCGCCGAGAGAAATGAGGATCTTTTGCTGGAACTGCCGCGGTCTTGGTTCCCCGACGGCAGTTCAAGGGTTGAGCACCATTGCTCGCAGGTTGCAACCGGATGTTATCTTTTTGTCTGAAACTCGCTTATGTCGTTACTATTATGATCGTTTAAGAATTTTATTAGATATGTATGGCTGCATCCATGTTGATAGCAGCCCCACATGTTCCGGACTCATCATATTTTGGAATAATAAAATTCAACTTGATTTGCTTTCGTATTCTGATCGATCCATTGATGTTGTTTTAAATTCGAATGATGAATGTTTTCGTTTTACGGGCATTTATGGCTACGCTGACACAAATATGAAGTCTAAAACATGGGATTTGATTGATTCTTTGCGTCACGCTTCACCAATGCCTTGGTTAATCGGCGGTGACCTTAATGATATTTTATCAGATTCAGAAAAACAGGGAGGCTGTCGCCGACCGCAATCACAAATCACTAGCTTTCGCGAATGTTTATCTCGCAATAGTCTTTTTGATTGCAAGCCAGCATCGGGTTGGTTCACTTGGTCCCGCACCGGGCCTAATGTCTCAACTGTTTGTGAACGACTTGACCGTTTTGTAGCATGCAATGCATGGCTTAGTGAACATTCCACTTTCGAATGCCGTAATATTTTTCCCCCGGATTCTGACCATTATGTCATAGTCATGGATACCAAATTTGCTCCCCAGCGCAACACTACTCCTCGTGAGACCTTTGACCATTTCCGTTTTGAATCTTGTTGGGCAAATGATCCATCATGCATCACGACCGTCCAACAGGCATGGGCGAATGCATCGGGTAGCTTGCCTGAAAAATTACGTATGGTCGGTAACCAGCTGCGCGATTGGCAATCGCATCGCCGATACCAGTCACACAACCGTATTGCAGAATTACAACACAAAATCAATTTATATATGCGACGTCGTCATCTATCGCATGCGATGCTAAATGACCTGCGCGACGCAAAACTAGAGCTTCGACGTCTTCTAGACGTCCGTGAAGCCTACTGGGCACAACGATCGAGGGTCACATGGTTGTCCCAAGGGGACAAAAACACGTCTTTTTTCCACGCTAGAGCCTCTAAGCGCAGGAAAAAGAATACTATTCGTGGCCTTCACGATGGTAACCATGTATGGCATACAGCTACGCCAAGGCTCCTTCAAATAGCCTCGGATTATTTTCGGACGCTATTTACATCGTCGAACCCTAGTTCTTCGCCACGTCTGTTAGAGAAAATTTCTCCGGTCGTCACCCCATCAATGAATGCCTCTCCATTGAGACCATTCACAGAGGGTGAAGTGCTTGCCGCCTTTCAGGATATTAGTCCTAAGAAAGCTCCAGGCAGCGATGGTTTTCCTAGTGGTTTTTTCCGGCAACACTGGAACGTCATTGGGCCTGAATTTATCCAGCTCTGTCTCCGTCTATTGTGTGGGGAAGCCGACATGTCGACTGTTAATAAAACAGTCATCGTGCTTATCCCGAAGGTTGCGGACCCCACCAATATGCGCCAGTTTCGACCAATTAGCTTATGCACGGTCATATACAAAACAGTTGCTAAGGTTCTTGTTAACCGTCTTAAGCCTGTTCTACCTGATTGTATCAGCGATGCACAAGCAGCCTTTGTTCGTGGAAGGAACATAACCGACAACATTTTAATCGCCCATGAGCTAGTGCATACCCTCCACTCGAATAGCGCTGCCATTTACCAAGGGGCGGCATTGAAACTAGATATGGAGAAGGCGTTCGACAAAGTCGAATGGTCATTCCTTCAGGATGTGATGTCACGTATGGGCTTTGCACCTGAATGGGTGCACCTCATACTTCGTTGTGTCTCCTCAGTCTCTTTTTCTGTTAGACTTAACGGGACCCTATCCGACGAGTTTGTGCCTGCTCGAGGCATCCGGCAGGGTGATCCCCTCTCCCCCTTCCTCTTTCTGATTTGTTCCCAAGGGTTATCAGCGGCCCTTGAATCCGAGCAACGGGAAGGGCGCCTTCTCGGTCTACAGGCCAATCGACATGGACCTAGAATTACACATCTGCTATTTGCCGATGATAGCATTGTTTTCCTTCGTAATTGCCCAGATGAGGTTGAAAGGTTGAAAGAAATTCTACGCCTATATGAATCCTCTTCAGGACAAACTGTTAATTTCGATAAGTCCACAGCTTACTGCAGTTCACGTTGTTCTAAGACCTTCATTCAGGCAGTTCGATTGACTCTCGGAGTACGCATTGTCGAGGACCCGGGTACCTATCTCGGAGTTCCCCTCATGATAGGGCGGAACCGAACGGAATGCTTAGGTTTTGTCCGTGACAAAGTCAGTTCTCGAATAACTAAATGGGACACCAACTTACTCTCATTTAGTGGACGCGAAACACTGATCAAGTCGGTCGCACAAGCCATACCTCAGTATGTTATGTCTTGTTACCTACTTCCGCAGAACATCATAGATGATATGACTAGCTCGATCCGCAGTAACAAGCGAGGTTGGCCTCTGCTATCTTGGGAGTCTATTTGTGATCCCAAGGCAACAGGGGGAATAGGCTTTAGGAATCTACACGATTTTAACATTGCTCTCTTAGGTAAACAATTATTGAGGCTGATCCATTCGCCGGAATCCCTCCTTGCGCGTGTCCTACGTTCACGTTACTTTCCTTCTGGGAAATTGTTGGATGCTAAGCTCGATCGACGCGCGTCCTTCGCATGGCGAGGTCTTTGGCAGGCCATGCAACGATTGCAACCAGGGTTCTTTTGGCGACCCGGAATTCAGAGTCAGATCCGTATCCACCGCGACCCTTGGGGTGGTACCTCTAGTTTATCCTTCTTTGGAAATTATCAAGACGAGGAGGAACTCCCCTTACGATGTCGTGACTTCATGATCGGCAATCAAGCGTCTTGGGATGAACCCAAAGTCCGCCAGCATTTTGACTGGGATGATGCTGATGCCATACTGCATGTGCCAATCTCCAATGAGCGGCGTGATGCATTACTTTGGGGATATCATGACACGGGGATGTATTCGGTGCGTTCCAGATATCTATTCTTACGACGTCCAATCAGACCTATCAGTCGTCCTTCTCCCCTTTGGCGAGTTATCTCCAAAGCGAACACCCTTCCGAAGATTCGGTCCTTTAGCTGGAGAGCAGGACGAGATGCTCTACCCACAGGAGACCGTCTTGCACCTGTGAGGTTAGGCACTGGCATGTGCCCTTTTTGTCCGACTATAGTAGAAACCCCACTCCATGCTCTCCGAGATTGTGTTGGAGCATCTGAGGTTCTACAACTAGATGGGTTTCCCCTCCCTTTACGTACTAGCACGCTCTTCCCTACTCACTTATGGTTGGAACAAGGGGCCTCGTTACTTTCTCGCTCTGAATTTAGTTTGTTCCTCACTATCCTTTGGAACATTTGGAACCGAAGGAATGACTGGGTTCACTCCAAGCGTTTGCAGCCGCCATGGCTTACTCTTATGAACTCTAAGGAACTGTTACAGGACTACGACTCGGCCAACTCTCTTCACGCCTCGACGCATCTACGGACGGAGCCAGCCCTTTCTCAACCAATATGGAGGCCGCCACCGGAAAGGAAGGTTAAAATCAATATGGACGGTGCTTTCAACCCCGCTACAGGCGAAGCAGGTTTTGGTGTTGTGGCTCGTGATGCTAGCGGCGCTATTCTCCGTGGTTGTGCTGTTCACTGCGCAGGATGCCTTGACGCCTCCACTGCGGAGCTTCGTGCCATTGTCACGGGGGCTACACTTGGTAGGGATGCCGGCCGGTGCAGCATCATTATCGAGTCTGACGCTGCTTTGGTCATCAACAAAATACGTTGCCTCGGCTCGGACGCCTCTCCTTTACGGCCACATATTGATGAAGCTCGCCCTCTCTTTGTATCTATTCCATATTTAAATTTTCTTTATGTACCGCGAGTTGCTAATGTTCTAGCTCATACTATTGCCAATTGGGCCTTGCACTCTAGGTCCTCCTTGTTTTTTGGGCCGGGCTTGCCCGATGTCTTACGCTCTATTGTACCGGTTGGTTTTCAACCCCCTTGATTATATATATATATATATTTGGGCACTCTTTTCCCCTTTAGGACCCCCTCTGGGCTGGGCCCAGTTGGGATTAGTGGGGTTTTTAATGAGGCCTTTTTCTCAAAAAAAAAATTCTAACGAGTCCATTGTTCGGCCCATTTAGGCCCGCTCGTCCGAAACCTCTACAAAAGGGTTGCAAAATAAGTTTAAATCCAAATTTAGGAGTTCATACAATTGATTACGAGCTTTTCAACACAATTATATTGCAAAAACTCGATTTTTGAGCTTTTTACTCAGTTAAAATTCTAACGGGTCCATTGTTCGGCCCATTTAGACCCGTTCGTCTGAAACCTCTGCAAAAGGGTTGCAAAATAAGTTTTAAGCCAAATTTAGGAGTTCATATACTTGATTATGAGCTTTTCAACACAATTATATTGCAAAAACTCGATTTTTGTGCTTTTTACTCAGTTAAAATTCTAACGGGTCCATTGTTCGGCTCATTTAGACCCGCTCATCCGAAACCCCTACAAAAAATACTGCAATACAAGTTAGAATCAAATTTCAGGAGTTCATATAGTTGATTACGAGCTTTTCAACACGATTATATTGCAAAAACTCGATTTCTGTACTTTTTACTCAGTTAAAATTCTAACAGGTCCATTTTTTGGCCCATTTAGACTCGTTCGTCTGAAACCTCTACAAAAGGGTTGTAAAATAAGTTTTAATCCAAATATAGGAGTTCATACAATTGATTACGAACTTTTCAACACGATTATATTGCAAAAACTCGATTTATGTACTTTTTACTCAGTTAAAATTCTAACGGGTCCATTGTTCGGCCCATTTAGACCCGCTCGTCCGAAACCTCTACAAAAAAGACCACAATACAAGTTAGAATTAAATTTTAGGAGTTCATATAATTGATTACGAGCTTTTTAACACGATTATATTGCAAAAACTCGATTTTTATACTTTTTACTCAGTTAAAATTCTAACGAGTCCATTTTTCGGCCTATTTAGACCCGCTAGTCCGAAGCCTCTACAAAACGGTTGCAAAAATAAGTTTTAATCCAAATTTAAGAGTTCATACAATTGATTATAAGCTTTTCAACGCAATTATATTGCAAAAAATTGATTTCTATACTTTTTACTCTGTTAAAATTCTAACGGGTCCAATGTTCGGCCCATTTAGACCCGCTCGTCCGAAACCTTTACTAAAAAGATTGCAAAATAAGTTAGAATAAAATTATAGGAGTTCATATAATTGATTAAGAGCTTTTCAACAAGATTCTATTGCAAAAACTCGATTACTGTACTTTTTACTCAGTTAAAATTCTAACGGGTCCATTGTTCGGCCCATTTAGACCCGCTCGTCCAAAACCTCTACAGATGGGTTGCAAAATAAGTTTTAATCCAAATTTAGGCGTTCATACAATTGATTAGGAGCTTTTTAACACAATTATATTTCAAGAACATGATTTTTGTGCTTTTTACTCAGTTAAAATTGTAACGAGTCCATTGTTCGACCCATTTAGACCCGCTCGTCCGAAACCTCTACAAAAAGGCTGCAAAATAAGTTTTTATCCAAATTTAGGAGTTCATACAATTGATTACAAGCTTGTCAACACGATTATATTGCAAAAACTCGATTACAGTACTCTTTACTCAGTTAAAATTCTAACGGGTCCATTGTTCGGCCCATTTAGACCCGCTCGTCCGAAACCTCTACAAAAGGGTTGCAAAATAAGTTTTAATCCAAATTTAGATATTCATACAATTGATTACGAGCTTTTCAACACGATTATATTGCACAAACTCGATTTCTATACTTTTTACTCCGTTAAAATTCTAACGGGACGATTGTTCGGCCCATTTAGACCCGATCGTCCGAAACCTCTACAAAAATGGCTACAAAATAAGTTTAAATCCAAATTTAGGAGTTCATATAATTGATTACGAGCTTTTCAACCCAATTATATTGCGAAAACTCGATTTTTGTGCTTTTTACTTAGTTAAAATTCTAACGGGTCTATTGTTCGGCCCATTTAGACCCGCTCGTCCGAAACCTCTACAAAGGGGCTGCAAAATAAGTTTTTATCCAAATTTAGGAGTTCATACAATTGATTACGAGCTTGCCAACACGATTATATTGCAAAAACTCAATTTCTGTACTCTTTATTCCGTTAAAATTCTAACAGATCCATTATTAGGCCCATTTAGACCCGATCATCCGAAACCTCTACAAAAAGGGTTGCAAAATAAGTTTTAATCCAAATTTAGGAGTTGATACAATTGATTACGATCTTTTCAACAAGATTATATTGCAAAAACTCAATTTTTGACCAGCTCGTCTGAAACCATTACGATTTTTTCAACACGAGTATATTGCAAAAACTCAATTTTTGCACTTTTTACTACGTTAAAATTCTAATAGGTCCTTTGTTAGGCCCATTTAGACCCACTCGTCCAAAACCTCTGCAAAAGGGTTGCAAAATAAGTTTTAATCCAAATTTAGGAGTTGATACAATTGATTACGAGCTTTTCAACTCGAGTATATTTCAAAAACTCGATTTCTGTACTTTTTACTCCGTTAAAATTCTAACGGGTCCATTGTTCAGCCCATTTAGACCCGCTCATCCGGAACCTCTTCAAAAGGGCTGCAAAATAAGTTTTAATCCAAATTTAGGAGTTCTTACAATTGATTACGAGCTTTTCAACACGACTATATTGCAAAAACTTGATTTCTGTAATTTTTACTCCTTTAAAATTCTAACAGGTCCTTTGTTCGGCCCATTTAGACCCGCTCGTCCGAAACCACTAAAAAAAGGGCTGCAAAATAAGTTTTAATCCAAATTTAGGAGTTCATACATTTGATTACGATCTTTTCAACAAGATTATATTGCAAAAACTCGATTTCTATACTTTTTATTCAGTTAAAATTCTAACGTGTCCTATGTTCGGCCCATTTTGACCATTCGTCTGAAACCTTTACAAAAAAGATCGTAAAATAAGTTAGAATCAAATTTTAGGAGTTCATATAAATGATTAAGAGCTTTTTAACACGATTATATTGCAAAAACTCAATTACTGTACTATTTACTCAGTTAAAATTCTAACGGGTCCTACGTTCGGCCCATTTAGACCCGCTCGTTCGAAACCTTTACAAAAAAGATCGCAAAATAAGTTAGAATCAAATTTTAGGAGTTCATATTATTTATTAAGAGCTTTTCAACACTATTATATTGCAAAAACTCGATTACTGTACTTTTTACTCAGTTAAAATTCTAACGGGTCGAATGTTCGGCCCATTTAGACCCGCTCGTCCGAAACCTCTACAAAAGGGCTGCAAAATAATTTTAATCCAAATTTAGGAGTTCATACAATTGATTACGAGCTTTTCAACACGATTATATTGCAAAAACTCGATTTCTATACTTTTTACTCAGTTAAAATTCTAACGGGTCCTATGTTCGGCCGATTTAGACCCGCTCGTTCGAAACCTTTACAAAAAAAGATCGCAAAAGAAGTTAGAATCAAATTTTAGGAGTTTATATAATTTATTAAGAGCTCTTCAACACTATTATATTGCAAAAACTTGATTACTGTACTTTTTACACAGTTAAAATTCTAACGGGTCCATTGTTCGGCCCATTTAGACCCGCTCGTCCGAAACCTCTACAAATGGGTTGCAAAATAAGTTTTAATCCAAATTTAGGAGTTCATACAGTTGATTACGAGCTTTTCAACACGATTATATTGCAAAAACTCGATTTCTGTACTTTTTACTCCGTTAAAATTCTAACGGGTCCATTGTTCGGCCCATTTAGACCCGATCGTCCGAAACCTCTACAAAGGGCTGCAAAATAAGTTTTAAACCAAATTTAGGAGTTCATACAATTGAATACGAGCTTTTCAACATGATTATATTGCAAAAACTCGATTTCTGTACTTTTTACTCTGTTAAAATTCTAACTGGTCCATAAATCGGCCCATTTAGACTCGCTCGTCCGAAACCTCTACAAAAGGGTTGCAAAATAAGTTTTAATCCAAATTTAGGTGTTCATACATTTGATTACGAGCTTTTCAACACGATTATATTGCAAAAACTCGATTTCTGTACTTTTTACTCAGTTAAAATTCTAACGGTTCCATTGTTCTGCCCATTTAGACACGCTTGTCCGAAACCTTTACAAAAAAGACCGCAAAATAAGTTAGAATCAAATTTTAGGAGTTCATATAATTGATTAAGAGCTTTTCAACACGATTATATTGCAAAAACTCGATTTCTATACTTTTTACTCACTTAAAGTTCTAACGGGTCCATTGTTCGGCCCATTTAGACCCGCTCGTCGAAACCTCTACGAAAGGGTTGCCAAATAAGTTTTAATCCAAATTAAGGAGTTCATACAATTGATTACGATCTTTTCTACATGATTATATTGCAAAAACTCGATTTCTGTACTTTTGACTCCGTTAAAATTCTAACGGGTCCATTGTTCGGCCCATTTAGACCCGCTCGTCCGAAACTTCTACAAAAGGGTTGCAAAATAAGTTTTAATCCAAATTTATGAGTTCATACAATTGATTACGAGCTTTTCAACACGATTATATTGCAAAAACTCGATTTCTGTACTTTTTACTCCGTTAAAATTCTAACAGTTCCATTGTTCGGCCCATTTAGACCCGATCATCGGAAACCTCTACAAAAAGGGCTGCAAAATAAGTTTTAATCCAAATTCAGGAGTTCATATAATTGATTACGAGCTTTTCAACACGATTATATTGCAAAAACTCGATTACTGTACTTTTTACTCGGTTAAAATTCAACCGGGTCCATTGTTAGGCCCATTTAGACCCGCCCGTCCGAAACCTCTACAAAAGGGTTGCAAAATAAGTTTTAATCCAAATTTAGGAGTTCGTACAATTGATTACGAGCTTTTCAACACGATTATAATGCAAAAACTCTATTTCTGTACTTTTTACTTAGTTAAAATTCTAACGGTCCTATGTTCGGCCCATTTAGACCAGCTCGTCCGAAACCTTTACAAAAAAGATTGCAAAATTAGTTAGAATCAAATTTTAGGAGTTCATATAGTTGATTAAGAGCTTTTTAACACGATTATAATGCAAAAACTCAATTACTGTACTTTTTACTCTGTTAAAATTCTAACGGGTCCATTGTTCGGCCCATTTAGACTCGCTCGTCCGAAACCTCTGCAAAAGGGTTGTAAAATAAGTTTTAATCCAAATTTAGGAGTTCATATAGTTGATTACGCGCTTTTCAACTCGATTATATTGTAAAAACTCAATTTCTGTACATTTTACTTAGTTAAAATTCTAACGGGTCCATTGTTCGGCCCATTTAGACCCGCTCGTCCGAAACTTCTACAAAAGGGTTGCAAAATAAGTTTTAATCCAAATTTATGAGTTCATACAATTGATTACGAGCTTTTCAACACGATTATAATGCAAAAACTCTATTTTTGTACTTTTTATTTAGTTAAAATTCTAGCGGGTCCTATGTTCGGCCCATTTAGACCCGCTCGTTCGAAACCTTTACAAAAAAGATCTCAAAATAAGTTAGAATCAAATTTTAGGAGTTCATATAATTTATTAAGAGCTTTTCAACACTATTATATTCCAAAAACTCGATTACTGTACTTTTTACTCAATTAAAATTCTAACGGGTCCATTGTTCGGCCCATTTAGACCCGCACGTCCGAAACCTCTACAAAAGGGTTGCAAAATAAGTTTTAATCCAAATTTAGGAGTTCATACAATTGATTACGAGCTTTTCAACACGATTATATTGCAAAAACTCGATTTCTGTACTTTTTACTCGGTTAAAATTCTAACGGATCCATTGTTCGGCCCATTTAGACTCGCTCTCCGAAACCTCTACACAAGGGTTGCAAAATAAATTTTAATCCAAATTTAGGAGTTCATACAATTGATTACGAGCTTTTCAACACGATTATATTGCAAAAACACGATTTATGTACTTTTTACTTAGTTAAAATTCTAACGGGTTCATTGTTCGGCCCATGTAGACATGCTCGTCCGAAACCTTTACAAGAAAGACCGCAAAATAAGTTAGAATCAAATTTTAGAAGTTCATATAATTGATTTAGAGCTTTTCAACACGATTATATTGCAAAAACTCGATTTCTATACTTTTTACTCAGTTAAAGTTCTAACGGGTCCATTGTTCTGCCCATTTAGACCCGCTCATCCGAAACCTCTACAAAAGGGTTGCCAAATAAATTTTAATCCAAATTTAGGAGTTCATACAATTGATTACGAGCTTTTCAACACGATTATATTGCCAAAACTTGATTTCTATACTTTTTACTCCGTTAAAATTCTAACTGGTCCATTGTTCGGCCCATTTAGACCCGCTCATCTGAAACCTCTACAAAAGGGTTGCAAAATAAGTTTTAATCCAAATTTAGGAGTTCATACAATTGATTACGAGCTTTTCAACACGATTATATTGCAAAAACTCGATTACTGTACTTTTTACTCAGTTAAGATTCTAACGGGTCTATTGTTCGGCCCATTTAGACCCGCTCGTTCGAAACCTTTACAAAAGGGTTGCAAAATAAGTTTTAGTCCAAATTTAGGAGTTCATACAATTGATTACGAGCTTTTCAACATGATTATATTGCAAAAACTTGATTTTTGTACTTTTTACTCAGTTAAAGTTCTAACGGGTCAATTGTTCGGCCCATTTAAACCTGCTTGTCCAGAACCTCTACAAAAGGGTTGCCAAATAAGTTTTAATCCAAATTTAGGAGTTCATACAATTGATTACGAGCTTTTCAACACGATTATATTGCAAAAACTTGATTTCTGTACTTTTTACTCCGTTGAAATTCTAACGGGTCCATTGTTCGGCCAATTTAGACCCGATCGTCCGAAACCTCTACATAAAGGGTTGCAAAATAAGTTTTAATCCAAATTCAAGAGTTCATATAATTGATTACGAGCTTTTCAACACGATTATATTGCAAAAACTCGATTACTGTAATTTTTACTAAGTTAAAATTCAACCGGGTCCATTGTTCGGCCCATTTAGACCTGCCCGTCTGAAACCTCTACAAAAGGGTTGCAAAATAAGTTTTAATCCAAATTTAGGAGTTCATACAATTGATTACGAGCTTTTCAACACGATTATATTGCAAAAACTCGATTTCTGTACTTTTTACTCGGTTAAGATTCTAACGGGTCCTATGTTCGGCCCATTTAGACCTGCTCGTCTGAAACCTTTACAAAAAAGATCGCAGAATAAGTTAGAATCAAATTTTAGGAGTTCATATAATTGATTAAGAGCTTTTTAACACTATTATAATGCAAAAACTCAATTACTGTACTTTTTACTCTGTTAAAGTTCTAACGGGTCCATTGTTCGGCCCATTTAGACTCCCTCGTCCGAAACCTCTACAAAAGGGTTGTAAAATAAGTTTTAATCCAAATTTAGGAGTTCATACAGTTGATTACGCGCTTTTAAACTCGATTATATTGTAAAAACTCAATTTTTGTACTTTTTACTCAGTTAAAATTCTAACGGGTCCATTGTTCGGCACATTTAGACACGCTCGTCCGAAATTTTACAAAAAAGACCGCAAAATAACTTAGAATCAAATTTTAGGAGTTCATATAATTGATTAAGCGCTTTTCAACACGATTTTATTGCAAAAACTCGATTACTGTACTTTTTACTCAGTTAAGATTCTAACGGGTCTATTGTTCGGCCCATTTAGACCCGCTCGCTCGAAACCTTTACAAAAGGATTGCAAAATAAGTTTTAATCCAAATTTAGGAGTTCATACAATTGATTACGAGCTTTTCAACATGATTATATTGCAAAAACTCGATTTCTGTACTTTTTACTCCGTTAAAATTCTAACGGGTCCATTGTTCGGCCCATTTAGACCCGTTCGTCCGAAACCTCTTCAAATGGGTTGCAAAATATGTTTCAATCCAAATTTAGGAGTTCATACAATTGATCACGAGCTTTTCAACACGATTATATTGCAAAAACTCGATTTCTGTAATTTTTAATCCTTTAAAATTCTAACAGGTCCTTTGTTCGGCCCATTTAGACCCTCTCGTCCAAAACCTCTAAAAAAGGCTGCAAAATAAGTTTTAATCCAAATTTTGGAGTTCGTACAATTGATTACGAGCTTTTCAACACGATTATAATGCAAAACTCTATTTCTGTACTTTTTATTTAGTTAAAATTCTAACAGGTCCTATGTTCGGCCCATTTAGACCCGCTCGTTCGAAACCTTTTCAAAAAACCTCGCAAAATAAGTTAGAATCAAATTTTAGGAGTTCATATAATTTATTAAGAGCTTTTCAACACAATTATATTTCAAAAACTCGATTACTGTACTTTTTACTCAGTTAAAATTCTAACGGGTCCATTGTTCGGCCCATTTAGACCCGCTCGTCCGAAACCTCTACAAAAGGGTTGCAAAATATGTTTTAATCCAAATTTAGGAGTTCATACAATTGATTACGAGCTTTTCAACACGATTATTTTGAAAAAACTCGATTTCTGTACTTTTTACTCGGTTAAGATTCTAACGGGTCTTATGTTAGGCCCATTTAGACCCGCTCGTTCGAAACCTTTACAAAAAAAGATCGGAAAATAAGTTAGAATCAAATTTTAGGAGTTCATATAATTTATTAAGAGCTTTTCAACACTATTATATTGCAAAAACTCGATTACTGTACCCTTTACTCAGTTAAAAAAATAACGGGTCCATTATTCGGCCTATTTAGACCTGCTCGTCCGAAACCTCTACAAAAGGGTTGCAAAATAAGTTTTAATCCAAATTTAGGAGTGCATACAATTGATTATTCGGTTAAAATTTTAACAGGTCCTATGTTCGACCGATTTAGACCCGCTCGTTCGAAACCTTTACAAAAAAAGATCGCAAAATAAGTTAGAATAAATTTTAGGAGTTCATATAATTAATTAAGAGATTTTCAACACGATTATATTGCAAAAACTCGATTTATGTACTTTTTACTCAGTTAAAGTTCTAACGGGTCCATTGTTCGGCCCATTTAGACCCGCTCGTCCGAAATCTCTACAAAGGGTTGCCAAATAAGTTTTAATCAAAATTTAGGAGTTCATACAATTGATTACGAGCTTTTCAACACGATTATATTGCAAAAACTCGATTTCTGTACTTTTAGCTCCGTTAAAATTCTAACGAGTCCATTATTCGGCCCATTTAGACCCGCTCATCCGAAACCTCTACAAAAGGGTTGTAAAATAAGTTTTATTCCAAATTTAGGAGTTCATACAATTGATTACAAGCTTTTCAAAACGATTATATTGCAAAAACTCGATTTTTGTACTTTTTACTCCGTTAAAGTTCTATCAAGACCATTGTTCGGCCCATTTAGACCCGCTCATCCGAAACCTCTACAAAAGGGTTGCAAAATAAGTTTTAATCCAAATTTAAGAGTTCTTACAATTGATTACGAGCTTTTCAACACGATTATATTGCAAAAACTCGATTTTTGTACTTTTTACTCGGTTAAGATTCTAACGGGTCATATGTTAGGCCCATTTAGACCCGCTCGTCCGAAACCTCTACAAAAGGGTTGCAAAATAAATTTTAATCCAAATTTAGGAGTTCATACAATTGATTACGAGCTTTTCAACACGATTATATTGCAAAAACACGATTTATGTACTTTTTACTCAGTTAAAATTCTAACGGGTCCATTGTTCGGCCCATTTAGACACGCTCGTCCGAAACCTTTACAAGAAAGACCGCAAAATAAGTTAGAATCAAATTTTAAGAGTTCATATAATTGATTAAGTGCTTTTCAACACGATTATATTGCAAAAACTCGATTTCTGTACTTTTTACTCAGTTAAGGTTCTAACGGGTCCATTGTTCGGCCCATTTAGACCCGCTCGTCCGAAATCTCTACAAAAGGGTTGCCAAATAAGTTTTAATCCAAATTTAGGGGTTCATACAATTGATTACGAGCTTTTCAACACGATTATATTACAAAAACTCGATTTCTGTACTTTTTACTCGGTTAAAATTCTAACGGGTCCATTGTTCGGCCCATTTAGACTCGCTCGTCCGAAACCTCTACAAAAGGGTTGCAAAATAAATTTTAATCCAAATTTAGGAGTTCATACAATTGATTACGAGCTTTTCAACACGATTATATTGCAAAAACACGATTTATGTACTTTTTACTCACTTAAAATTCTAACGGGTCCATTGTTCGGCCCATTTAGACACGCTCGTCCGAAACCTTTACAAGAAAGACCGCAAAATAAGTTAGAATCAAATTTTAAGAGTTCATATAATTGATTAAGTGCTTTTCAACACGATTATATTGCAAAAACTCGTTTTCTGTACTTTTTACTCAGTTAAGGTTCTAACGGGTCCATTGTTCGGCCCATTTAGACCCGCTCGTCCGAAATCTCTACAAAAGGGTTGCCAAATAAGTTTTAATCCAAATTTAGGGGTTCATACAATTGATTACGAGCTTTTCAACACGATTATATTACAAAAACTCGATTTCTGTACTTTTTTCTCCGTTAAAATTCTAACGAGTCCATTGTTCGGCCCATTTAGACCCGCTCATCCGAAACCTCTACAAAAGGGTTGTAAAATAAGTTTTAATCCAAATTTAGGAGTTCATACAATTGATTACGAGCTTTTCAACATGATTATATTGCAAAAACTCGATTTTTGTACTTTTTATTCCGTTAAAGTTCTAACAAGACCATTGTTCGGCCCATTTAGACCCGCTCATCCGAAACCTCTACAAAAGGGTTGCAAAATAAGTTTTAATCCAAATTTAGGAGTTCATACAATTGATTACGAGCTTTTCAACACGATTATATTGCAAAAACTCGATTACTGTACTTTTTACTCAGTTAAGATTCTAACGGGTCTATTGTTCGGCCCATTTAGACCTGCTCGTTCGAAACCTTCACAAAAGGGTTGCAAAATAAGTTTTAATCCAAATTTAGGAGTTCATACAATTGATTACGAGCTTTTCAACACGATTATATTGCAAAAACTCGATTTCTGTACTTTTTACTCCGTTAAAATTCTAACGGGTCCATTGTTCGGCCCATTTAGACCCGCTCATCCGAAACCTCTACAAAAGTGTTGCAATATAAGTTTTAATCCAAATTTAGGAGTTCATACAATTGATTACGAGCTTCTAAACACGATTATATTGCAAAAACTCGATTTTTGTACTTTTTACTCCGTTAAAGTTCTAACAAGACCTTTGTTCGGCCCATTTAGACTCGCTCGTCCGAAACCTCTACAAAAAGGCTACAAAATAAGTTTTAATCCAAATTTTGGAGTTCATACTATTGATTACGAGCGTTTCAACACGATTATATTGCAAAAACTTGATTTCTATACTTTTTACTCAGATAAAATTCTAACGGGTCCATTGTTCGGCCCATTTAGACCCGCTCATCCGAAACCTCTACAAAAAAGACCACAAAACAAGTTAGATTCAAAATTTAGGAGTTCATATAATTCATTACGAGCTTTTCAACACGATTATATTGCAAAAACTTGATTTCTAAACTTTTTACACAGTTAAAATTCTAACGGGTCCATTGTTCGGCCCATTTAGACCCGCTCGTCCTAAACTTCTACAAAAGGGTTGCAAAATAAGTTTTAATCCAAATTTAGGAGTTCATGCAATTGATTACTAGCGTTTCAACGCGAATATATTGCAAAAACTCGATTTTTATGCTTCTTACTCAGATAAAATTCTAATGGGTCCAGTGTTCGGCCCATTTAGACCCGCTCGTCCGAAACATCTACAAAAAAGATCGCAAAATAGTTAGAATCAAATTTTAGGAGTTCATATAATTGATTACGAGCTTTTCAACACGATTATATTACAAAAAATTGATTTCTGTACCTTTTGCTCAGTTAAAATTCAAACGGGTCCATTGTTCGACTCATTTAGACTTGTTCGTCTGAAACCTCTACAAAAGGGTTGCAAAACAAGTTTTAAATCAAATGTAGGAGTTCATACAATTGATTACGAGCTTTTCAACACAATTATATTGCAAAAAGTCAATTTTTGTGCTTTTTACTCAGTTAAAATTCTAACGGGTCCTATGTTCGGCCCATTTAGACCCGCTCGTCCGAAACCATTACAAAAAAGATCGCAAAATAAGTTAGCATCAAATTTTAGGAGTTCATATAATTTATTAAGAGCTTTTCAACACTATTATATTGCAAAAACTCGATTAATGTACTTTTTACTCAGTATTGTTCGGCCCATTTAAACCCGCTCGTCCGAAACCTCTACAAAAGGGTTTCAAAATAAGTTTTAATCCAAATATAGGAGTTCATACAATTGATTACGAGCTTTTCAACACGATTATATTTCAAAAATTCGATTTTTGTACTTTTTACTCAGTTAAATATCTTACGGGTCCATTGTTCGGCCCATTTAGACTCGCTCGTCCGAAACCTCTACAAATAAGACCGCAAAATAAGTTAGAATCAAATTTTAGGAGTTCATATAATTGATTACAAGCTTTTCAACGCGATTATATTACAAAAACTCGATTAATGTACTTTTTACTTAGTTAAAATTCTAACGAGTCCATTGTTCGGCCCATTTAGACCCGCTCGTCCGAAACCTCTACAAAAGGGTTTCAAAATAAGTTTTAATCCAAATTTAGGAGTTCATACAATTGATTACGAGCTTTTCAACACAATTATATTGCAAAAACTCGATTTTTGTGGTTTTTACTCAGTTAAAATTCTAACGGGTCCATTGTTCGGCCCATTTAGACCCGCTCATCCGAAACCTCTACAAAATGGTTGCAAAATAAGTTTTAATCCAAATTTAGGAGTTCATACAATTGATTACGAGCTTTTCAACACGATTATATTGCAAAAACTCGATTACTGTACTTTTTACTTAGTTAAGATTCTAACGGGTCTATTGTTCGGCCCATTTAGACCCGCTCGTTCGAAACCTTTACAAAAGTGTTGCAAAATAAGTTTTAATCCAAATTTAGGAGTTCATACAATTGATCACGAGCTTTTCAACACGACTATATTGCAAAAACTCGATTTTTGTACTTTTTACTCCGTTAAAATTCTAACGGGTCCATTGTTCGGCCCATTTAGACCCGCTCATCCGAAACCTCTACAAAAGGGTTGCAAAATAAATTTTAATCCAAATTTAGGAGTTCATACAATTCATTACGAGCTTTTCAACACGATTATATTGCAAAAACTCGATTTCTGTACTTTTTACTCCGTTAAAATTCTAACAAGACCTTTGTTCGGCCTATTTAGACCCGCTCATCCGAAACCACTACAAAAGGGTTGTAAAATAAGTTTTAATCCAAATTTTGGAGTTCATACAATTGATTACAAGCTTTTCAACACGATTAAATTGCAAAAACTCGATTTTTGTACTTTTTACTCCGTTAAAGTTCTAACAAGACCATTGTTCGGCCCATTTAGACCTGCTCATCCGAAACCTCTACAAAAGGGTTGCAAAATAAGTTTTAATCCTAATTTAGGAGTTCATACAATTGATTACGAGCTTTTCAACACAATTGTATTGCAAAAACTCGATTACGGTACTTTTTACTCAGTTAAGATTCTAACGGGTCTATTGTTCGGCCCATTTAGACCCGCTCGTTCGAAACCTTCACAAAAGGGTTGCAAAATAAGTTTTAATCCAAATATAGGAGTTCATACAATTGATTGCGAGCTTTTCAACACGATTATATTTCATAAATTCGATTTTTGTAATTTTTACTCAGTTAAAATTCTTACGGGTCCATTGTTCGGCCCATTTAGACCCGCTCGTCCGAAACCTCTACAAATAAGACCGGAAAATAAGTTAGAATCAAATTTTAGGAGTTCATATAATTGATTACGAGCATTTCAACACGATTATATTACAAAAACTCGATTAATATACTTTTTACTCAGTTAAAATTCTAACGAGTCCATTGTTCGGCCCATTTAGACCCGCTCATCCGAAACCTCTACAAAAGGATTGCAAAATAAGTTTTAATCCAAATTTAGTAGTTCATACAATTGATTACGAGCTTTTCAACACAATTGTATTGCAAAAACTCGATTTTTGTGGTTTTTACTCAGTTAAAATTCTAACGGGTCCATTGTTCGGCCCATTTAGACCCGCTCATCTGAAACCTCTACAAAATGGTTGAAAAATAAGTTTTAATCCAAATTTAGGAGTTCATACAATTGATTACGAGCTTTTCAAAACGATTATATTGAAAAAACTCGATTATTGTACTTTTTACTCAGTTAAGATTCTAACGGGTCTATTGTTCGGCCCATTTATACCCGCTCGTTCGAAACCTTTACAAAAGGGTTGCAAAATAAGTTTTAATCCAAATTTAGGAGTTCATACAATTGATTACGAGCTTTTCAACACGATTATATTGCAAAAACTCGATTTTTGTACTTTTTACTCCGTTAAAATTCTAACGGGTCCATTGTTCGGCCCATTTAGACCCGCTCATCCGAAACCTCTACAAAAGTGTTGCAAAATAAGTTTTAGTCCAAATTTAGGAGTTCATACAAGTGATTACGAGCTTTTCAACACGATAAAATTGCAAAAAATCGATTTTTGTACTTTTTACTCCGTTAAAGTTCTAACAAGACCTTTGTTCGGCCCATTTAGACCCGCTCGTCAGAAACCTCTACAAAAAGGCTACAAAATAAGTTTTAATCCAAATTTTGGAGTTCATACAATTGATTACGAGCGTTTCAACACGATTATATTGCAAAAACTTGATTTCTATACTTTTTACTCAGATAAAATTCTAACGGGTCCATTGTTCGGCCCATTTAGACCCGCTCATCCGAAACCTCTACAAAAAAGACCGTAAAACAAGTTAGAATCAAAATTTAGGAGTTCATATAATTCATTACGAGCTTTTCAACATGATTATATTGCAAAAACTTGATCTCTATACTTTTTACTCAGTTAAAATTCTAACGGGTCCATTGTTCGGCCCATTTAGACCCGCTCATCCTAAACTTCTACAAAAGGGTTGCAAAAAAAGTTTTAATCCAAATTTAGGAGTTCATCCAATTGATTACTAGCGTTTCAACGTGATTATATTGCAAAAACTCAATTTCTATACTTCTTACTCAGATAAAATTCTAACGAGTCCATTGTTCGGACCATTTAGACCCGCTCGTCCGAAACCATTACAAAAAAGATCGCAAAATAAGTTATAATCAAATTTTAGGTGTTCATATAATTTATTAAGATCTTTTCAACACTATTATATTGCAAAAACTCGATTAATGTACTTTTTACTCAGTATTGTTCGGCCCATTTAAACCCGCTCGTCCGAAACCTCTACAAAAGGGTTTCAAAATAAGTTTTAATCCAAATATAGGAGTTTATACAATTGATTACGAGCTTTTCAACACGATTATATTTCAAAAATTCGATTTTTGTGCTTTTTACTCAGTTAAAATTCTTACGGGTCCATTGTTCGGCCCATTTAGACCGGCTCGTCCGAAACCTCTACAAATAAGACCGCAAAATAAGTTAGAATCAAATTTTAGGAGTTCATATAATTGATTACGAGCTTTTCAACACGATTATATTACAAAAAATCGATTACTGTACTTTTTACTCTGTTAAGATTCTAACGGGTCTATTGTTAGGCCCATTTAGACCCGCTCGTCCGAAACCTTTACAAAAGGGTTGTAAAATAAGTTTTAATCCAAATTTAGGAGTTCATACATTTGATTACGAGCTTTTCAACACGATTATATTGCAAAAACTCGATTTCTGTACTTTTTACTCCGTTAAAATTCTAACGAGTCCATTGTTCGGCCCATTTAGACCCGCTCATCCGAAACCTCTACAAAAGGGTTGTAAAATAAGTTTTAATCCAAATTTAGGAGTTCATACAATTGATTACGAGCTTTTCAACACGATTAAATTGCAAAAACTCGATTTTTGTACTTTTTACTCCGTTAAAGTTCTAACAAGACCATTGTTCGGCCCATTTAGACCCGCTCATTCGAAACCTCTACAAAAGGGTTGCAAAATAAGTTTTAATCCTAATTTAGGAGTTCATACAATTGATTACGAGCTTTTCAACACAATTGTATTGCAAAAACTTGATTACGGTACTTTTTACTCAGTTAAGATTCTAACGGGTCTATTGTTCGGCCCATTTAGACCCGATCGTTCGAAACCTTCACAAAAGGGTTGCAAAATAAGTTTTAATCCAAATTTAGGAGTTCATACAATTGATTACGAGCTTTTCAACACGATTATATTGCAAAAACTCGATTTCTGTACTTTTTACTCAGTTAAGATTCTAACGGGTCTATTGTTCGGCCCATTTAGACCCGCTCGTTCGAAACCATTACAAAAGGGTTGCAAAATAAGTTTCAATCCAAATTTAGGAGTTCATACAATTGATTACGAGCTTTTCAACACGATTATATTGCAAAAACTCGATTACTGTACTTTTTACTCAGTTAAGATTCTAACGGGTCTATTGTTCGGCCCATTTAAACCCGCTTGTCCGAAACCTCTACAAAAGGGTTTCAAAATAAGTTTTAATCCAAATATAGGAGTTCATACAATTGATTACGAGCTTTTCAACAGGATTATATTTTAAAAATTCGATTTTTGTACTTTTTACTTAGTTAAAATTCTTACGGGTCCATTGTTCGGCCCATTTAGACCCGCTCGTCCGAAACCTCTACAAATAAGACCGCAAAATAAGTTAGAATCAAATTTTAGGAGTTCATATAATTGATTACGAGCATTTCAACACGATTATATTACAAAGACTCGATTAATATACTTTTTACTCAGTTAAAATTCTAACGAGTCCATTGTTCGGCCCACTTAGACCCGCTCGTCCGAAACCTCTACAAAAGAGTTGCAAAATAAGTTTTAATCCAAATTTAGTAGTTCATACAATTGATTACGAGCTTTTCAACACAATTGTATTGCAAAACCTCGATTTTTGTGGTTTTTACTCAGTTAAAATTCTAACGGGTCCATTGTTCGGCCCATTTAGACCCGCTCATCTGAAACCTCTACAAAATGGTTGAAAAATAAGTTTTAATCCTAATTTAGGAGTTCATACAATTGATTACGAGCTTTTCAAAACGATTATATTGAAAAAACTCGATTACTGTACTTTTTACTCTGTTAAGATTCTAACGGGTCTATTGTTAGGCCCATTTAGACCCGCTCGTCCGAAACCTTTACAAAAGGGTTGTAAAATAAGTTTTAATCCAAATTTAGGAGTTCATACAATTGATTACGAGCTTTTCAACACGATTATATTGGAAAAACTCGATTTTTGTACTTTTTACTCCGTTAAAATTCTAACGGGTCCATTGTTCGGCCCATTTAGACCCGCTCATCCGAAACCTCTACAAAAGTGTTGCAAAATAAGTTTTAATCCAAATTTAGGAGTTCATACAATTGATTACGAGCTTTTCAACACGATAAAATTGCAAAAAAATCGATTTTTGTACTTTTTACTCCGTTAAAGTTCTAACAAGACCTTTGTTCGGCCCATTTAGACTCGCTCGTCAGAAACCTCTACAAAAAGGCTACAAAATAAGTTTTAATCCAAATTTTGGAGTTCATACAATTGATTACGAGCGTTTCAACACGGTTATATTGCAAAAACTTGATTTCTATACTTTTTACTTAGATAAAATTCTAACGGGTCCATTGTTCGGCCCATTTAGACGCGCTCATCCGAAACCTCTACAAAAAAGATCGCAAACCAAGTTAGAATCAAAATTTTGGAGTTCATATAAATCATTACGAGCTTTTCAACACGATTATATTGTAAAAACTTGATTTCTATACTTTGTACTTAGTTAAAATTCTAACGGGTCCATTTTTCGGCCCATTTAGACCCGCTCATCCTAAACTTCTACAAAAGGGTTGCAAAATAAGTTTTAATCCAAATTTAGGAGTTCATCCAATTGATTACTAGCGTTTCAACGTGATTATATTGCAAAAACACGATTTCTATACTTCTTACTCAGATAAAATTCTAACGGGTCCATTGTTCGGCCCATTTAGACCCGCTCGTCCGAAACCATTACAAAAAAGATCGTAAAATAAGTTATAATCAAATTTTAGGAGTTCATATAATTTATTAAGAGCTTTTCAACACTATTATATTGCAAAAACTCGATTAATGTACTTTTTACTCAGTATTGTTCGGCCCATTTAAACCCGCTTGTCCGAAACCTCTACAAAAGGGTTTCAAAATAAGTTTTAATCCAAATATAGGAGTTCATACAATTGATTACGAGCTTTTCAACACGATTATATTTCAAAAATTCGATTTTTGTAGTTTTTACTCAGTAAAAATTCTTACGGGTCCATTGTTCGGCCCATTTAGACACGCTCGTCCGAAACCTCTAAAAATAAGACCGCAAAATAAGTTAGAATCAAATTTTAGGAGTTCAAATAATTGATTACGAGCTTTTCAACACGACTATATTACAAAAACTCGATTAATGTACTTTTTACTTAGTTAAAATTCTAACGAGTCCATTGTTCGGCCCATTTAGACCCGCTCGTCCGAAACCTCTACAAAAGGGTTTCAAAATAAGTTTTAATATAAATTTATGAGTTCATACAATTGATTACGAGCTTTTCAACACAATTATATTGCAAAAACTCGATTTTTGTGGTTTTTACTCAGTTAAATATCTAACGGGTCCATTGTTCGGCCCATTTAGACCCGCTCATCCGAAACCTCTACAAAATGGTTGCAAAATAATTTTTAATCAAAATTTAGGAGTTCATACAATTGATTACGAGCTTTTCAACACGATTATATCACAAAAACTCGATTACTGTACTTTTTACTAAATTAAGATTCTAACGGGTCTATTGTTCGGCCCATTTAGACCCGCTCGTTCGAAACCTTTACAAAAAGATAGCAAAATAAGTTTTAAACCAAATTTAGGAGTTCATACAATTGATTACGAGCTTTTCAACACGATTATATTGCAAAAAATCGATTTCTGAAATTTTTACTCCTTTAAAATTCTAACAGGTCCTTTGTTCAGCCCATTTAGACCCGCTCGTCCGAATCCTCTACAAAAATGGTTGCAAAAAAAGTTTTAATCCAAATTTAGGAGTTCATACAATTGGTTACGAGCTTTTCAACACGATTATATTGCAAAAACTAGATTTCTATACCTTTTACTCATATAAAATTCTAATTTAGGAGTTCATACAATTGATTACGAGCTTTTCAACACAATTGTATTGCAAAAACTCGATTACGGTACTTTTTACTCAGTTAAGATTCTAACGGGTCTGTTGTTCGGCCCATTTAGACCCCCTCGTTCGAAACCTTCACAAAAGGTTTGGAAAATAAGTTTTAATCCAAATTTAGGAGTTCATACAATTGATTACGAGCTTTTCAACACGATTATAATGCAAAAACTCTATTTCTGTACTTTTTACTCAGTTAAGATTCTAACGGGTCTATTGTTCGGCCCATTTAGACCCGCTCGTTCGAAACCTTTACAAAAGGGTTGCAAAATAAGTTTTAATCCAAATATAGGAGTTCATACAATTGATTACGAGCTTTTCAACACGATTATATTTCAAAAATTCGATTTTTGTACTTTTTACTCAGTTAAAATTCTTACGGGTCCATTGTTCGGCCCATTTAGACCCGCTCGTCCGAAACCTCTACAAATAAGACCGCAAAATAAGTTAGAATCAAATTTTAGGAGTTCATATAACTGATTACGAGCTTTTCAACACGATTATATTACAAAAACTAGATTACTCTACTTTTTACTTAGTTAAAATTCTAACGAGTCCATTGTTCGGCCCATTTAGACCCGCTCGTCCGAAACCTCTACAAAAGGGTTGCAAAATAAGTTTTAATCCAAATTTTAGGAGTTCATATAATTGATTACTAGCTTTTCAACACGATTATATTGCAAAAACTTCATTTTTGTACTTTTTACTCTGTTAAAATTCTAACAGGTCCATTGTTCGGCCCATTTAGACCTGCTCGTCCGAAACCTTTACAAAAGGGTTGCAAAATAAGTTATAATCCAAATTTAGGAGTTCATACAATTGATTACGAGCTTTTCAACATAATTATATTACAAAAACTCGATTTTTGTTCTTTTTATTCAGTTAAAATTCTAACGGGTCCATTGTTCGGCCATTTAGACCAGCTCGTCCGAAACCTCTACAAAAGGGTTGCAAAATAAGTTTTAATCAAAATTTAGGAGTTCATACAATTGTTTATGAGCTTTTAAACACGATTATATTAAAAAATCTCGATTTTTGTACTTTTTACTAAGTTAAAATTCTAACGGGTCTATTGTTCGGCCCATTTAGACCCGCTCGTCCGAAACCTCTACAAATAAGACCGCAAAATAAGTTAGAATCAAATTTTAGGAGTTTATATAATTGATTACGAGCTTTTCAACACGATTATATTACAAAAACTCGATTAATGTAATTTTTACTCAGTTAAAATTCTAACAAGTCCATTGTTCGGCCCATTTAGACCCGCTCGTCCGAAACCTCTACAAAAGGATTGCAAAATAAGTTTTAATCCAAATTTAGGAGTTCATACAATTGATTACGATCTTTTCAACACAATTATTTTCCAAAAACTCAATTTTTGTGGTTTTTACTTAGTTAAAATTCTAACGGGTCCATTGTTCGGCCCATTTAGACCCGCTCATCCGAAACCTCTACAAAATGGTTGCAAAATAAGTTTTAATCCAAATTTAGGAGTTCATACAATTGATTGCGAGCTTTTCAACACGATTATATTGCAAAGACTCGATTACTGTACTTTTTACTCAGTTAAGATTCTAACGCGTCTATTGTTCGGCCCATTTAGACCCGAGGTTCGAAACCTTTACAAAAGGGTTGCAAAATAAGTTTTAATCCAAATTTAGGAGTTCATACAATTGATTACGAGCTTTTCAACACGATTATATTGCAAAGACTCAATTACTGTACTTTTTACTCAGTTAAGATTCTAACGGGTCTATTGTTCGGCCCATTTAGACCCGCTCGTTCGAAACCTTTACAAAAGGGTTGCAAAATAAGTTTTAATCCAAATTTAGGAGTTCATACAATTGATTACGAGCTTTTCAACACGATTATATTGCAAAAACTCGATTTCTGTACTTTTTACTCCGTTAAAATTCTAACGGGTCCATTGTTCGGTCCATTTAGACCCGCTCATCCGAAACCTCTACAAAAGTGTTGCAAAATAAGTTTTAATCCAAATTTAGGAGTTCATACAATTGATTACGAGCTTTTCAACACGATTATATTGCAAAAACTCGATTACTGTACTTTTTACTCAGTTAAGATTCTAACGGGTCTACTGTTCGGCCCATTTAGACCCGCTCGTTCGAAACCTCTACATATAAGACCGCAAAATAAGTTAGAATCAAATTTTAGGAGTTCATATAATTGATTACGAGCTTTTCAACACGATTATATTACAAAAACTCGATTAATGTACTTTTTACTCAGTTAAAATTCTAACGAGTCCATTGTTCGGCCCATTTAGACCCGCTCGTCCGAAACCTCTACAAAAGGGTTGCAAAATAAGTTTTAATCCAAATTTAGGAGTTCATACAATTGATTACGAGCTTTTCAGCACAATTATATTCCAAAAACTCGATTTTTGTGGTTTTTACTCAGTTAAAATTCTAACGGGTCCATTGTTCGGCCCATTTAGACCCGCTCATCCGAAATCTCTACAAAATGGTTGCAAAATAAGTTTTAATCAAAATTTAGTAGTTCATACAATTGATTACGAGCTTTTCAACACGATTATATTGCGAAAACTCGATTTATGTGCTTTTTACTTAGTTAAAATTCTAACGGGTCCATCGTTCGGCCTATTTAGACCTGATCGTCCGAAACCTTTACAAAAAAGATCGCAAAATAATTTAGAATCAAATTTTAGGAGGTCATATAATTGATTAAGAGATTTTCAACACGATTATATTGCAAAAACTCGATTTCTGAAATTTTTACTCCTTTAAAATTCTAACAGGTCCTTTGTTCGGACCATTTGGACCCCTCGTCCGAAAACTCTACAAAAATGGCTGCAAAAAAAGTTTTAATCCAAATTTAGGAGTTCATACAATTGGTTACGAGCTTTTCAACACGATTATATTGCAAAAACTAGATTTCTATACCTTTTACTCATATAAAATTCTAACGGGTCCATTATTTGGCCCATTTAGACCCGCTCGTCCGAAACCTCTACAAAAGGGTTACAAAATAAGTTTTAATCCAAATATAGGAGTTCATACAATTGATTATGATCTTTTCAACACGATTATATTTAAAAATTTTGATTTTTGTACTTTTTACTCAGTTAAAATTCTTACGGGTCCATTGTTCGGCCCATTTAGACCCGTTCGTCCGAAACCTCTAATTATAAGACCGCAAAATAAGTTAGAATCAAATTTTAGGAGTTCATATAACTGATTACGAGCTTTTCAACACGATTATATTACAAAATCTCGAATACTGTACTTTTTACTCAGTTAAAATTCTAACGAGTCCATTGTTCGGCCCATTTAGACCCGCTCGTCCGAAAACTCTACAAAAGGGTTGCAAAATAAGTTTTAAGCCAAATTTTTGGAGTTCATATAAATGATTACGAGCTTTTCAACATGATTATATTGCAAAAACTTGATTTCTGTACTTTTTACTCTGTTAAAATTCTAACGAGTCCATTGTTCGGCCCATTTAGACCTGCTCGTCCGAAACCTCTACAAAAGGGTTGCAAAATAAGTTTTAATCCAAATTTAGGAGTTCATACAATTGATTACGAGCTTCTCAACACAATTATATTGCAAAAACTCGATTTTTGTGCTTTTTAGTCAGTTAAAATTCTAACGGGTCCATTGTTCGGCCCATTTAGACTCGCTCGTCCGAAACCTCTACAAAAGGGTTGCAAAATAAGTTTTAATCAAAATTTAGGAGTTACAACAATTGTTTATGAGCTTTTCAACACGATTATATTAAAAAATCTCGATTTCTGTACTTTTTACTAAGTTAAAATTCTAACGGGTCCATTGTTCTGCCCATTTAGACCCGCTCGTCTGAAACCTCTACAAATAAGACCGCAAAATAAGTTAGAATCAAATTTTAGGAGTTCATATAATTGAATATGAGCTTTTCAACAAGATTATATTACAAAAATTCGATTAATGTACTTTTTACTCAGTTAAAATTCTAACGAGTCCATTGTTCGGCCCATTTATACCCGCTCGTCCGAAACCTCTACAAAAGGGTTGCAAAATAAGTTTTAATCCAAATTTAGGAGTTCATACAATTGATTACGAGCTTTTCAACACAATTATATTGCAAAAATTCGATTTTTGTGGTTTTTACTAAGTTAAAATTCTAATGGGTCCATTGCTCGGCCCATTTAGACTCGCTCATTCGAAACCTCTACAAAATGGTTGCAAAATAAGTTTTAATCAAAATTTAGGAGTTCATACAATTGATTACGAGTTTTTCAACACGATTATATTGCGAAAACTCGATTTATATACTTTTTACTTAGTTAAAATTCTACTGGTCCATCGTTCGGCCCATTTAGACCCACTCTTCCAAAACCTTTACAAAAAAGATCGCAAAATAATTTAGAATCAAATTTTAAGAGTTCATATAATTGATTACGAGATTTTCAACACGATTATATTGCAAAAACTCGATTTCTGAAATTTTTACTCCTTTAAAATTCTAACAGGTCCTTTGTTCGGCCCATTTAGACCCGCTCGTCCGAAACCTCTACAAAAATGGCTTCAAAAAAAGTTTTAATCCAAATTAAGGAGTTCATACAATTGGTTACGAGCTTTTCAACACGATTATATTGCAAAAACTAGATTTCTATACCTTTTTACTCATATAAAATTCTAACGGGTCCATTGTTTGGCCCATTTAGACCCGCTCGTCCGAAACCTCTACAAAAGGGTTACAAAATAAGTTTTAATCCAAATATAAGAGTTCATACAATTGATTACGAGCTTTTCAACACGATTATATTTCAAAAATTCGATTTTTGTACTTTTTACTAAGTTAAAATTCTTACGGGTCCATTGTTCGGCCCATTTAGACCCGCTCGTCCGAAATCTCTACAAATAAGACCGCAAAATAAGTTAGAATCAAATTTTAGGAGTTCATATAACTGATTACGAGCTTTTCAACACGATTATATTACAAAAACTCGATTACTGCACTTTTTACTCAGTTAGAATTCTAACGAGTCCATTGTTCGGCCCATTTAGACCCGCTCGTCCGAAACCTCTACAAAAGGGTTGCAAAATAAGTTTTAATCCTAGTTTTAGGAGTTCATATAATTGATTACGAGCTTTTCAACACGATTATATTGCAAAAACTTGATTTCTGTACTTTTTACTCTGTTAAAATTCTAACGGGTCCATTGTTCGGCCCATTTAGACATGCTTGTCCGAAACCTCTACAAAAGCGTTGCAAAATAAGTTTTAATCCAAATTTAGGAGTTCATACAATTGATTACGAGCTTTTCAACACAATTATATTGCAAAAACTCGATTTTTGTGCTTTTTAGTCAGTTAAAATTCTAACGGGTCCATTGTTCGGCCCATTTAGACCCGCTCGTCAGAAACCTCTACAAAAGGGTTGCAAAATAAGTTTTAATCCAAATTTAGGAGTTCATACAATTGATTATGAGCTTTTCAACACAATTATATTGCAAAAACTCGATTTTTGTGGTTTTTACTCAGTTAAAATTCTAACGGGTCCATTGTTCGGCCCATTTAGACCCGCTCATCCGAAACCTCTACAAAATGGTTGCAAAATAAGTTTTAATCAAAATTTAGGAGTTCATACTATTGATTACGAGCTTTTCAACACGATTATATTGCGAAAACTCGATTTATGTACTTTTTACTTAGTTAAAATTCTAACGGGTCCATCGTTTGGCCTATTTAGACCCGATCGTCCGAAACCTTTACAAAAAAGATCGCAAAATAATTTAGAATCAAATTTTAGGAGTTCATATAATTGATTAAGAGATTTTCAACACGATTATATTGCAAAAACTCGATTTCTGAAATTTTTACTCCTTTAAAATTCTAACAGGTCCTTTGTTCGGCCTATTTAGACCCGCTCGTCCGAAACCTCTACAAAAATGGCTGCAAAAAAAGTTTTAATCCAAATTTAGGAGTTCATACAATTGGTTACGAGCTTTTCAACACGATTATATTGCAAAACTAGATTTCTATACCTTTTACTCATATAAAATTCTAACGGGTCCATTATTTGGCCCATTTAGACCCGCTCGTCCGAAACCTCTACAAAAGGGTTACAAAATAAGTTTTAATCCAAATATAGGAGTTCATACAATTGATTACGAGCTTTTCAACACGATTATATTTCAAAAATTCGATTTTTGTACTTTTTACTCATTTAAAATTCTTACGGGTCCATTGTTCGGCCCATTTAGACCCGCTCGTCCGAAACCTCTACAAATAAGACCGCAAAATAAGTTAGAATCAAATTTTAGGAGTTCATATAACTGATTACGAGCTTTTCAACACGATTATATTACAAAAACTTGATTACTGTACTTTTTACTCAGTTAAAATTCTAACGAGTCCATTGTTCGGCCCATTTAGACCCGCTCGTCCGAAACCTCTACAAAAGGGTTGCAAAATAAGTTTTAATCCAAATTTTAGGAGTTCATATAATTGATTACGAGCTTTTCAACATGATTATATTGCAAAAACTTGATTTCTGTACTTTTTATGTTGTTAAAATTCTAACGGGTCCATTGTTCGGCCCATTTAGACCTGCTCGTCCGAAACCTCTAAAAAAGGGTTGCAAAATAAGTTTTAATCCAAATTTAGGAGTTCATACAATTGATTACGAGCTTTTCAACACAATTATATTGCAAAAACTCGATTTTTGTGCTTTTTAGTCAGTTAAAATTCTAACGGGTCCATTGTTCGGCCCATTTAGACCCGCTTGTCCGTAACCTCTAAAAATGGGTTGCAAAATAAGTTTTAATCAAAATTTAGGAGTTCATACAATTTTTTATGAGCTTTTCAACACGATTATATTAAAAAATCTCGATTTCTGTACTTTTTACTAAGTTAAAATTCTAACAGGTCCATTGTTCGGCCCATTTAGACCCGCTCGTCCGAAACCTTTACAAAAAAGATCGCAAAATAAGTTAGAATCAAATTTTAGGAGTTCATATAATTGATTAAGAGCTTTTCAACACGATTATATTGCAAAAGATCGATAACTATACTTTTTGCTCAGTTAAAATTCTAACGGGTCCATTGTTCGGCCCATTTAGACCCGCTCGTCCGAAACCTCTACAAAAGGGTTGCAAAATAAGTTTTAATCCAAATCTAGGCGTTCATACAATTGATTACGAGCTTTTCAACACAATTATATTGCAAATACTCGATTTTTGTGCTTTTTACTCAGTTAGAATTCTAACGGGTGCACGAACCAACTTGCCTTAGTGGTTAAGGGAACGATTGTTGTTTCTAGAGGTCACGGGTTCGAGCACTTGTAGCTGCAGCAGGGTGATTGAGCGTTCATTGTCAAATGGTAGAGAGTATATTTAGAACATATACTACTTGTAATCAATTTAGCTTTCGTCAAAAAAAATTCTAACGGGTTCAATGTTCGGCCCATTTAGACCCGCTCGTCCGAAACCTCTACAAATGGTTTGCAAAATAAGTTTTAATCCAAATTTAGGAGTTCATACAATTGATTACGAGCTTGTCAATACGATTATATTGCAAAAACTCGATTTCTGTACTTTTTACTCCGTTAAAATTCTAACGGGTCCATTGTTCGGCCCATTTAGACCCGATCATTCGAAACCTCTACAAAAAGGGCTGCAAAATAAGTTTTAATCCAAATTTAGGAGTTCATACAATTGATTATGATCTTTTCAACACGATTTGTAACACCCCGGTTTTAGGGCCCGTGAGTTATCGGTGTTGATCTAGGATTAGTTTCGGGTTAAATTTAAATTAAAGAGTTGATTTTTATAAAAGTTCTCATTATTTACGATAGTGCCATTAATGAAATTTTAAGATGGTTTTGAAAATCAAAACCACTCATCATCTTCCAAAAACCATATTCTCTCATTTCATCTCCTTTCCTCCATTGAAGACCTTTGAAGGTAAATCCTCTTTTTCTTTTCCTTGTTTTAATTAAATTTAACTTAAATTAAAGTTGGATTTGCAAAACTCATTAATTCTAAACCTTGAAATTTCAAGATTTATGAAAAGTGGGGATTTTGGTTGAAATCCCCTATGGGTCTTTTAGGGCAGTGTTTTGGGGTGTTTTTAAAGTTTATTTTGAAGTCATAACATGTTAAAAAGGTTGCTTAATTGTAGTATACCGAAACTAGTCTTAGGGGTGGATTTTAGAAGTGAAATAAGTGAGTTTTTGGCTTGAATTTGTGATAAAAAGAGGGCTGGAGGTATGTGGACCTTGGATATGTGTTTTTAGATGTTAGTTGATGATTTTTGAGTGGTGATAGTGCTGGTTTGATTGTATTCCCGAAACCACTGTTGTAGGTGATTTTTAGAAGCGGAAAATAAGAGTTTTTAAGGTGTTTATGTGGGGAAATGAAGGGCTGGTGGTTGTACAGCCTTCGGGTGATGTTTTGGACATGTTTTGGAGTGTTTTAAGTGTTTAAATTGAGGGGTAATGGTTGGGTTTTGCTGGAGTACGAAAATGAGAATATTTAGGAAAATTTTGGCTTTGAATTGTTGAGAAAATATTGTGGAATTGTGAACTGATGTATAACAACAAATTTGTGGTCGATTAAGAGGTTAATACATTGTTTTTTATTGGTTAGAAACAGCGGATTTGGCCTTGGGTGGTTCGGACGCGGTCCCGGGAAGTTCGGAAGCTTGAAACGACTTTGTGGTTTGCATTGGTGTGCGAATGGTGAGTGGAAATGTTTTTAAGCAACATTTTGGTTCAAAGATAGTTTTGAGAGAGTTTAGATTGAGCTTGAAAGGCCAATCTAAACTCAAAAGTAAGTTGATGTGTATCGCCTCTTTAAACTCCCTTTTTTCCGTTTTTTTCATTACATGAGGTGATAACTTGTTATGCATGAAATTTCAATACTTTGGAAGGAAGCATGTTGTTTGTTATTATGATGTTGATCATGCATGATGAAATCAATGGTGTTGTTGATATGCCTTGTAAAGTATATGTAAGTTGGTGCAGGTTGTGCACGAAAATGGTAAGTAAGACCATTTGCGGTTGGTAAGATTGTAAGAAGTAAGATTGTACATAATTGTGGATTTTGTTGCAAGGTGTTTTTTGTCATGCATGACATCCATGTTGCATGATGGTGATTTGTATATCGTATTGCATGATTGGTGGAATCTTATTTATGTTCAATGAAGGTTTGGGGTTTGGGTGGAGTCTTAGAGACTAACCTAGACCCAAGAGTAAGTTCACCTAATCTCGTTTGTTGGTTGATTTTTGGTTCTCATGATATGTGTGATGTGGTGATGTTTTTAGATTGTTTCTACTCTCTGTTTAATGTTGTTGTGTAGTCATTGTTGGTGTCGAGCCTCACGTGACGGTTGTCGTTACTACGGTGATGTGTCATCCCACCGGTAGTGACTAGTAGAAGAGTACGGTGATGTGTAGTCCCATCAGAAAACTACTAGTTGAACGGTGATGTGTAGTCCCACCGGTAGTGACTAGTAGAAGAGTACGGTGATGTGTAGTCCCATCGGAAAACTACTAGTTGAACGGTGATGTGTAGTCCCACTGGGTTTTGGGTTATGCATGTGCATACCTTGTATTGTGATGATTGTATTTTGTTACGTCTTTTCCTTAAATGGTTTGCTTTTCAACTAAGATTTATGTTTTGAAAACTGCATTGTTGATGTGTTTTTAGAGCTCCGCTCACTAGGCTTTATGCTTACGCTCTCCTTTTTCGACAATGCAGATCATTAGCGGGGATTTAGCAAGGAGCAAGGAAAGGGTGTCCAAGCGTGTGGTAGTTGCTCAAGTATAGTTTGGTAAATAATGTAGTAGTTTAGCAATGGGAAATGCTACGTGTTTTAGAAGCGTGTATCTAGACTCTTTTGTGTTGGCTTTATATTGTTAATGCTTTGTGTTGATGGATTTGTAAACCATGTTTATGTTGATGCCTAAGTGTTTTGTATTTGAAGGTTTTTAACCATGTCTTATGAATGCTTATGTTTTTGGTTGAAGGCATGTAAACCTTGATTGTGCATTGCTTAGGTGAACGTTTGTTTCTTTTGGCTAAATGGTTTTGTTGAGCATGCTTTATTGCCTTATATATATATCATGTTTGATGGTTTGATGTTTTGGCATGTGTTGGAAGGATCTAAACGTATGTCTTTTGCTTTCCTTGAATCATATGTATGCTCTATGGTTGATCATGCTTGTGGTAGGTTGGAATGCCTCTAGGTTATGTGTATGTTTGTTGTTTCATGTTTCTTGTGGTTTGGGAGTATGTTTGTTAAGGCCTTTAACTCTTTTGTTGGTTTGCTAAGCATGTTTTTTTGCTAGTTTCCTCTATGTATGCTTAATTGGTGTTCATTGATTCGTTGTATGCTTAAACTGCTCCATATGCTTATCTATAGTTTCTTAGTGATGTATGTGAGTTGGTATGTTGCTAGTCGAGTCGTAAAATGCATATAGAGTTGAGTCCTTGTGTTTTTAGCTGTTAAAATGAGATTTGCAGTGCAGGGCGTATCGGTACGCTCAAGGGCTGTACCGATACGGTCCTTGCTTTGGGGCTCATTTTGGGTAGAGCCTACCGATACACGGGGGTGTATCGATAAGCCAAAGGCTCTCTGGAAATCGGAGAAGTTGACGAGATTTTGGCGTATCGATATGGGTCCTAAGGGTATCGATACGGTCTTTGTAGTTTGACCGAGATAAGTTGACCGTTGAGGGCGTATCGGTACGGTCTTGCTGTGTACCGTTACGGTTTCCCTGGGTTGACTTTAGGGCGTTGACCAGGTCCAGGCGTATCGATACGGCCTGTTATAAAACTTAAGATGGGTTGTTTAATTGCATGTCTTGGGTGTTTTGTATCCGTGTATATGTTTGCTGCGTGTCCTATCACATAGGGTATAATAGATGCATCTAGAAAAGATAAGGGATGAAAAAAAAAGAAAAGGGTTGCTAATCGGAGTGAGACCTTAGCGGGTTTCGCTTCGGTTTTCCCCGTGTAACCTGTTCGGACCGGCCTGTCGGCTAGACCGGGACGAGGGGGTGACACGATTATATTGCAAAAACTTGATTTCTGTACTTTTTACCTAGTTAAAATTCTAACGGGTCCATTGTTCGGCCCATTTAGACTCGCTCGTCCGGAACCTCTACAAAAAAGACAGCAAAACAAGTTAAAATCCAATTTTAGGAGTTCATATAATTGATTACGAGCTTTTAAACACGATTGTATAGCAAAAACTCGATTTCTATACTTTTTACTCAGTTAAAATTCTAACGGGTCCATTGTTCGACTCATTTAGACCCGCTCGTCCGAAACCTCAACAAAAAAGACTGCAAAATATGTTAGAATCAAATTTTAGGAGTTCATATAATTGATCACGAGCTTTTCAACACGATTATATTGCAAAAACTCGATTTTTGTACTTTTTACTCTGTTAAAATTCTAACGAGTCCATTGTTCGGCCCATTTAGACCCGCTCATCCTAAACCTCTACAAATGGGTTGCAAAATAAGTTTTAATCCAAATTTAGGAGTTCATACAATTGATTACAAGCTTTTCAACACGATTATATTGAAAAAACTCGATTTCCGTACTTTTTACTCAGTTAAAATTCTAACGGGTCCATTGTTCGGCCCATTTAGACCCGCTCGTCCGAAACCTTCACAAAAAAAATCGCAAAATAAGTTAGAATCAAATTTTAGGAGTTCATATAATTGATTACAAGCTTTTCAACACTATTATATTGCAAAAACTTGATTATTGTACTTTTTACTCAGTTAAAATTCTAAAGGCTCCATTGTTCGGCCCATTTAGACCCGCTCGTCCGAAACCTCTACAAAAGGGTTGCAAAATAAGTTTTAATCCAAATTCAAGAGTTCATACAAATGATTACGAGCTTTTCAACACGATTATATTGCAAAAACTCTATTTCTGTAGTTTTACTCAGTTAAAATTCTAACGGGTCCATTGTTCGGCCCATTTAGACCCGCTCGCCCGAAACCTCTACAAAAAAACACCGCAAAACAAGTTAGAATCAAACTTTAGGAGTTCATATAATTGATTACGAGCTTTTCAACACGATTATATTGAAAAATCTCGATTTCTGTACTTTTTACTAAGTTAAAATTCTAACGGGTTCATTGTTCGGCCCATTTAGACCCGCTCGTCCGAAACCTCTACAAATAAGACCGCAAAATAAGTTAGAATCAAATTTTAGGAGTTCATATAATTGATTACGAGCTTTTCAACACGATTATATTACAAAAACTCGATTAATGTACTTTTTACTCAGTTAAAATTCTAACGAGTCCATTGTTCGGCCCATTTAGACCCGCTCGTCCGAAACCTCTACAAAAGGGTTGCAAAATAAGTTTTAATCCAAATTTAGGAGTTCATACAATTGATTACAAGCTTTTCAACACAATTATATTCCAAAAACTCGATTTTTGAGGTTTTTACTTAGTTAAAAAATTCTAACGGGTCCATTGTTCGGCCCATTTAGACCCGCTCATCCGAAACCTCTACAAAATGGTTACAAAATAAGTTTTAATCCAAATTTAGGAGTTCATACAATTGATTACGAGCTTTTCAACACGATTATATTGCAAAAACTTGATTACTGTACTTTTTACTCAGTTAAGATTCTAACGGGTTTATTGTTCGGCCCATTTAGACCCACTCGTTCGAAACCTTTACAAAATGGTTGCAAAATAAGATTTAATCCAAATTTAGGAGTTCATACAATTGATTACGAGATTTTCAACACGATTATATTGCAAAAACTCGATTTCTGTACTTTTTACTCAGTTAAAATTCTAACGGGTCCATTGTTCGGCCCATTTAGACCCGCTCGTCCGAAACCTCTACAAAAAAGACCATAAAACAAGTTAGAATCAAATTTTAGGAGTTCATATAATTGATTACGAGCTTTTCAACACGATTATATTGCAGAACTTGATTTCTGTACTTTTTACTCAGTTAAAATTCTAACGGGTCCATTGTTCGGCCCATTTAAACCCGCTCGTCCGAAACTTCGACAAAAGGGTTGCAAAATAAGTTTTAATCCAAATTTAGGAGTTCATAAAATTGATTACGAGCTTTTCAACACAATTATATTGCAAAAACTCGATTTTTGTGCTTTTTACTCAGTTAAAATTCTAACGGGTCCATTATTCGGCCCACTTAGACCCGCTCGTCCGAAACCTCTACAAAAGGGTTGCAAAATAAATTTCAATACAAATTTAGGAGTTCATACAATTGATTACAAGCTTTTCAACATGATTATATTGCAAAAACTCGATTACAGTACTTTTTACTCGGTTAAAATTCTAACGGGTCCATTGTTCTGCCCATTTAGACCCGCTCGTCCGAAACCTCTACAAAAAAGACCGCAAAATAAGTTAGAATCAAATTTAGGAGTTCATACAATTGATTACGAGCTTTTCAACACGATTATATTGCAAAAATCGATTTCTGTACTTTTTACTCCGTTAAAATTCTAACGGGTCCATTGTTCGGCCCATTTTAACCTAATCGTCTGAAACCTCTACAAAAAGGGCTACAAAATAAGTTTTAATCCAAATTTAGGAGTTCATATAATTGATCACGAGCTTTTAAACACGATTATATTGCAAAAACTCAATTTTTGTCCTTTTTACTCGGTTAAAATTCTAACGGATCCATTGTTCGGCCCATTTAGACCCGCTCGTCCTAAACCTCTACAAAAAAGACCGCAAAACAAGTTAGAATCAAATTTTAGGAGTTCATATAATTGATTACGAGCTTTTCAACATGATTATATTGCAAAAACTCGATTTCTGTACTTTTTACTAAGTTAAAACTCTAACGGGTCCATTGTTCGGCCCATTTAGACCTGCTCGTCCGAAACCTCAACATAAAGGTTGCAAAATTTGTTTTAATCCAAATTTAGGAATTCATACAATTGATTACGAGTTTTTCAACACAATTATATTGCAAAAACTCGATTTTTGTGCTTTTTACTCAGTTAAAATTTTAACGGGTCCATTATTGGGCCCATTTAGACCCGCTCGTCCGAAACCCATACAAAAAGGGTTCAAAATAAGTTTTAATCCAAATTTAGGAGTTCATACAATTGATTACTAGCGTTTCAACACGATTATATTGCAAAAACTTGATTTCTATACTTTTTACTTAGTTAAAATTCTAACGGGTCCATTGTTCGGCCCATTTAGACCCGCTCGTCCGAAACCTCTACCAAAAAGACTATGAAACAAGTTAGAATCAAATTTCAGGAGTTCATACAATTGATTACGAGCTTTTCAACACAATTATATTGCAAAAACTTGATTTTTGTACTTTTTACTCAGTTAAAATTCTAAAGGGTCCATTGTTCGGCCCATTTAGACCCGCTCATCCGAAACCTCTACAAAATGGTTGCAAAATAAGTTTTAATCCAAATTTAGGACTTCATACAATTGATTACGCGCTTTTCAACACAATTATATTGCAAAAACTCGATTACTGTACTTTTTACTTAGTTAAAATTCTAATGGGTCCATTGTTCGGCCCATTTAGACCCGCTCGTCCGAAACCCATACAAAAAGGGTTGCAAAATAAGTGTTAATCCAAATTTAGGAGTTCATACAATTGATTACGAACTTTTGAACACAATTATATTGCAAAAAACTCGATTTTTGTTCTTTTTACTCAGTTAAAATTCTAACGGATCCACTGTTCGGCCCTTTCGGACCCGCTCGTACGAAACCTCTACAAAAGGGTTGCAAAATAAGTTTTAATCCAAATTTAGGAGTTAATACAATTGATTACGAGCTTTTCAACATGATTATATTGCAAAAACTCGATTTCTGTACTTTTTACTCAATTAAAATTCTAACGGGTCCATTGTTCGGCCCATTTATACCCGCTCGTCCAAAACCTTTACAAAGAAGACCGCAAAAGAAGTTTTAATAAAAATTTAGGAGTTCATACAATTGATTACGAGCTTTTCAACACGATTATATTGCAAAAACTCGATTTTAGTACTTTTTACTCAGTTAAAATTGTAACGGGTCCATTATTTGGACGATTTAGACCAGTTCGTCCGAAACCTCTACAAAAGGGTTGCAAAATAAGTTTTAATCAAAATTTAGGAGTTCATACAATAGATTACGAGCTTGTCAACACGATTATATTGCAAAAACTCGTTTTCTGTACTTTTTTATCCGTTAAAATTCTAACGGGTCCATTGTTTGGCCCATTTAGACCAGCTCGTCCGAAACCTCTACAAAAAAGACCGCAAAACAAGTTAGAATAAAATTTTAGTAGTTCATATAATTGATTACGAGCTTTTCAACACGATTATATTGCAAAAACTCGATTTCTGTACTTTTTACTCTGATAAAATTCTAACGGGTCCATTGTTCGACCCATTTAGACTCGCTCGTCTGAAACCTCTACAAGAGGGTTGCAAAATAAGTTTTAATCCAAATTTAGGAGTTCATACAATTTGATTACGAGCTTTTCAACACGATTATATTGTAAAAACTCGATTTCTGTACTTTTTACTCCTTTAAAATTCTAACAGGTCCTTTGTTCGGCCCATTTAGACCCGTTCGTCCGAAACCTCCACAAAAAGGGCTGCAAAATAAGTTTTAATCTAAATTTAGGAGTTCATACAATTGATTACGAGCTTTTCAACACGATTATATTGCAAAAACTCGATTTCTGTACTTTTTACTCAGTTAAAATTCTAACGGGTCCTATGTTCCGCCCATTTAGACCCACTCGTCCGAAACCTTTACAAAAAAGGTCGCAAAATAAGTTAGAATCAAATTTTAGAAGTTCATATAATTGATTAAGAGCTTTTCAGCACAAATATATTGCAAAAACTCGATTATTGTACTTTTTACTTAGTTAAAATTCTAACGGGTCCATTGTTCGGTCAATTTAGAATCACTCGTCCGAAAACTTTACAAAAGGGTTGCAAAATAAGTTTTAATCAAAATTTAGGAGTTCATACAATTGATTACGAGCTTTTCAAAACAATTATATTGTAAAAACTTGATTTTTCTGCTTTTTACTCAGTTAAATTTCTAAAGGGTCCATTGTTCGGCCCATTTAGACCCGCTCGTCCGAAACCTCTACAAAAAAGACCACAAAACAAGTTATAATCAAATTTTAGGAGTTCATATAATTTATTACGAGCTTTTCAAAACGATTATATTGCAAAAACTCGATTTCTGTACTTTTTACTCAGTTAAAATTCTAACGGGTCCATTGTTCGGCCCATTTAGACCCGCTCTTCCGAAACCTCTACAAAAGGGTTGCAAAATAAGTTTTAATCCAAATTTAGGAGTTCATATAATTGATTACGAGGTTTTCAACACAATTTTATATTGCAAAAACTTGATTTCTGTACTTTTTACTCAGTTAAAATTCTAACGGGTCCATTGTTCGGCCCATTTAGACCCGCTCGTCCGAAACCTCTACAAAAGGGTTGCAAAATAAGTTTTAATCCAAATTTAGGAGTTCATACAATTGATTACGAGCTTTTCAACACGATTATATTGCAAAAACTAGATTACTGTACTTTTTACTCCGTTAAAATTCTAATGGGTCCATTGTTCGACCCATTTAGACCCGATCGTCCGAAACCCATACAAAAAGGGCTGCAAAATAAGTTTTAATCAAAATCTAGGAGTTCATATAATTGATTACGAGCTTTTCAACACGATTATATTGCAAAAATTCGATTTCTGTACTTGTTACTCAGTTAAAATTCTAACAGGTCCACTGTTCGGCCCATTTAGACCAGCTCGTCTGAAACCTCTACAAAAGGTTTGCAAAATAAGTTTTAATCCAAATTTAGGAGTTCATACAATTGATTACGAGCATTTCAACATGATCATATTGCAAAAACTCGATTTCTGTACTTTTTACTCAGTTATAATTCTAACGGGTCCATTGTTCGGCCCATTTCGACCCACTCGTCTGAAACCTTTACAAAAAAGACCGCAAAAGAAGTTTTAATCAAAATTTAGGAGTTCATACAATTGATTACGAGCTTTTCAACACGATTATATTGCAAAAACTTGATTCAGTACTTTTTACTCGGTTAAAATTGTAACGGGTCCATTGTTCGATCGATTTAGACCTGCTCGTCCGAAACCTCTACAAAATGGTTGCAAAATAAGTTTTAATCAAAATTTAGGAGTTCATACAATAGATTACGAGCTTGTCAATGCGATTATATTGCAAAAACTCGATTTCTGTACTTTTTTATCCGTTAAAATTCTAACGGGTCCATTGTTCGGCCCATTTAGACCCGCTCGTCCGAAACCTCTACAAAAAAGACCGCAAAACAAGTTAGAATAAAATTTTAGGAGTTCATACAATTGATTACGAGCTTTTCAACACAATTATATTGCAAAAACTTGATTTTTGGGCTTTTTACTCAGTTAAATTTCTAAAGGGTCCATTGTTCGGCCCATTTAGACCCACTCGTCCGAAACCTTTACAAAAAAGACCGCAAAACAAGTTATAATCAAATTTTAGGAGTTCATATAATTTATTACGAGCTTTTCAAAACGATTATATTGCAAAAACTCGATTTCTGTACTTTTTACTCAGTTAAAATTCTAACAGGTCCATTGTTCGGCCCATTTAGACCCGCTCGTCCGAAACCTCTACAAAAGGGTTGCAAAATAAGTTTTAATCCAAATTTAGGAGTTCATATAATTGATTACGAGCTTTTCAACACGATTATATTGCAAAAACTTGATTTCTGTACTTTTTACTCAGTTAAAATTCTAACGGGTCCATTGTTAGGCCCATTTAGACCCGCTCGTCCGAAACCTCTTCAAAAGGGTTGCAAAATAAGTTTTAATCCAAATTTAGGAGTTCATAAAATTGATTACGAGCTTTTCAACACAATTATATTGCAAAAACTCGATTTTGGTGTTTTTTACTCAATTAAAATTCTAACGGGTCCATCTTTCGACCCATTTAGACCCGCTCGTCCGAAACCTCTACAAAAGGGTTGCAAAATAAGATTTAATCGAAATTTAGGAGTTCATACAATTGATTACCAGCTTTTCAACACGATTATATTGCAAAAACTCGATTTCTGTACTTTTTACTCAGTTAAAATTCTAACGGGTCCTTTGTTCGGCCCATTTAGACCCGCTCGTCCGAAACCTTTACAAAAAAGACCGCAAAAGAAGTTTTAATCAAAATTTAGGAGTTCATACAATTGATTACGAGCTTTTCATCACGATTATATTGCAAAAACTCGATTTCAGTACTTTTACTCGGTTAAAATTGTAACGGGTCCATTGTTCGGTCGATTTAAACCTGCTCGTCCGAAACCTCTACAAAAGGGTTGCAAAATAAGTTTTAATCAAAATTTAGGAGTTCATACAATAGATTACGAGCTTGTCAACACGATTATATTGCAAAAACTCGATTTCTGTACTTTTTTATCCGTTAAAATTCTAACGGGTCCATTGTTCGGCCCATTTAGACCCGCTCATCCGAAACCTCTACAAAAAAGACCGCAAAACAAGTTAGAATAAAATTTTAGGAGTTCATACAATTGATTACGAGCTTTTCAACACAATTATATTGCAAAAACTTGATTTTTGTGCTTTTTACTCAGTTAAATTTCTAAAGGGTCCATTGTTCGGCCCATTTAGACCGGCTCGTCCGAAACCTCTACAAAAAAGACCGCAAAACAAGTTATAATCAAAGTTTAGGAGTTCATATAATTTATTACGAGCTTTTAAAAACGATTATATTGCAAAAACTCGATTTCTATACTTTTTACTCAGTTAAAATTCTAAATGGTCCATTGTTCGGCCCATTTAGACCTGCTCGTCCGAAACCTCTACAAAGGGTTGCAAAATAAGTTTTAATCCAAATTTAGGAGTTCATATAATTGATTACGAGCTTTTCAACACGATTGTATTGCAAAAACTTGATTTCTGTACTTTTTACTCAGTTAAAATTCTAACGGGTCCATTGCTCGGCCCATTTAGACCCGCTCGTCTGAAACCTCTACAAAAGGGTTGCAAAATAAGTTTTACTCCAAATTTAGGAGTTCATAAAATTGATTACGAGCTTTTCAACACAATTATATTGCAAAAACTCGATTTTTGTGCTTTTTACTCAGTTAAAATTCTAACGGGTCCATCTTTCGACCCATTTAGACCCGCTCGTCCGAAACCTCTACAAAAGGGTTGCAAAATAAGTTTTAATCCAAATTTAGGAGTTCATACAATTGATTACGAGCTTTTCAACATGGTTATAATGCAAAAACTCGATATCTGTACTTTTTACTCAATTAAAATTCTAACGGGTCCATTTTTCGGCCCATTTAGACCCGCTCGTCCGAAACCTTTCCAAAAAAATCGCAAAATAAGTTAGAATCAAATTTTAGGAGTTCATATAATTGATTAAAAGCTTTTCAACACGATTATATTGCAAAAACTCAATTTCTGTACTTTTTACTCCGTTAAAATTCTAATGGTTCCATTGTTCGGCCTAATTAGACCCGCTCGTCCGAAACCTCTACAAAAAAGACCGCAAAACAAGTTAGAATAAAATTTTAGGAGTTCATACAATTGATTACAAGCTTTTCAACACAATTATATTGCAAAAACTTGATTTTTGTGCTTTTTACTCAGTTAAATTTCTAAAGGGTCCATTGTTCGGCCCATTTAGACCCGCTCGTCCGAAACCTTTACAAAAAAGACCGCAAAACAAGTTATAATCAAATTTTAGGAGTTCATATAATTTATTACGAGCTTTTCAAAACGATTATATTGCAAAAACTCGATTTCTGTACTTTTTACTCAGTTAAAATTCTAACGGGTCCATTGTTCAGCCCATTTAGACCCGCTCGTCCGAAACCTCTACAAAAGGGTTGCAAAATAAGTTTTAATCCAAATTTAGGAGTTCATATAATTGATTACGAGCTTTTCAACACGATTATATTGCAAAAACTTGATTTCTGTACTTTTTACTCAGTTAAAATATGGCGGCTAATCCACTCACCCGAATCCTTACTCGCTCGAGTACTCAAATCACGTTATTATCCCTCCGGGAATATTTTAGAGGCAAAAGCTGACCACCGAGCTTCCTATGCTTGGCGAGGTATATGGCAGGCGTTGCAACAATTACGTTCCGGTTTCTTTTGGAGACCTGGAATTGATAGCCGTCTGCGCATCCTTCGTGATAATTGGGGTGGGTCCAATGGGCTATCTTTCTTTGGTAGTTATCAAGATAATGAGGAAATTCCCTTGCGATGCGGAGATTTTATGCTTCGTCATCATAATGCATGGGATGCACATAAAGTACGTCAATATTTCGACGACGACGATGCGGACAAAATATTGAACGTACCAATCTCTGATGCCCAACGCGATACTCTGCTATGGGGCTTTCATGATACAAACATATATTCCGTGCGCTCTGGGTACCTATTCTTACGTAGGCCCCCACGTCCTCTTGAGCGTCCGAACCCTCTATGGAAGATCATTACTAAATCCAACACACTCCCGAAAATCCGCACCTTTGGATGGCGGGTAGGACGGGATGCGCTACCAACAGGGGCTCGCCTTGCGACTATAGGATTAGGCTCTGGCATGTGTCCGTTCTGCACTTCGACGCTAGAATCTGCACTCCATGCTTTCAAAGACTGTCCAGGCGCGGCTGAGACTCTCCGCCTCGCCGGTTTTCCAAACGCGCTTCGTAATAGCAACGACACATCGATGTCACTTTGGTTGGAACGAGGAGCTAGGCTCCTATCTTGCGCACATTTTGACCTCCTTCTAACTATTCTGTGGAATCTTTGGAATAGGAGGAATGAATGGGTCCATTCTCAGCGTCTGCAGCCCCCGTGGCTCACTGTGATGAACTCACAGGACCTACTTCGAGACTACCTAGCAGCCAACGCAGACATTCCCACGACGAGACAGCCGACGACGACAGCATTTTCCCCACCTGTTTGGAAGCCGCCGCCAGCTGGATCAATCAAAATCAATGTTGATGGTGCTTTCCACCCCACTATGGGATCGGCTGGTATTGGCATCGTGGCCCGTGACGCTTCTGGAGCTATCCTGATGGGGCGGGCTATTTACCTGGACACTATTGCAGATTCTACAGCAGCTGAACTACGGGCGATCTCGGATGGTGTCCATTTAGGTGTGGAGGCGGGATGGACTGGGTTTATTCTTGAATCAGATGCAGCCCTGTTGATCAACCGGTTGTGCAAAGCAAGCGAGGATGCCTCCCCTCTTCAGCGATAGGTGCAGGACATGAGATCTTTCATTACTACTGTACCAGGTCTTAGCCTACTCTATGTACCGCGTGGAGCTAATATTTTAGCTCATTCTGTAGCCAATTGGGCTTTGCATTTTCATTCATCTATGTATTTTGGGCCGGGCTTGCCCGATGCTCTGACAACTTTTGTACCGGTTGTTAACCAACCACCTTAATTTATAATATATTTTGGGCACTCTTTTCCCCTCCTAGGGCCTGCTGGGTCAGCCCAGTAAGGTTTAGTGGGGTTTTTAATGAGGCCCTTTATTCAAAAAAAAAATTCTAACGGGTCCATTGTACGACCCATTTAGACCCGCTCTTCCGAAACCTCTTCAAAAGGGTTGCAAAATAAGTTTTAATCCGAATTTAGGAGTTCATAAAATTGATTACGAGCTTTTCAACACAATTATATTGCAAAAACTCGATTTTTGTGCTTTTTACTCAATTAAAATTCTAACGGGTCCATCTTTCGACCCATTTAGACCCGCTCATCCGAAACCTCTACAAAAGGGTTGCAAAATAAGATTTAATTGAAATTTAGGAGTTCAAACAATTGATTACGAGATTTTCAACACGGTTATAATGCAAAAACTCGATTTCTGTACTTTTTACTCAATTAAAATTCTAACGGGTCCATTGTTTAGCCCATTTAGACCCGCTCGTCCGAAACCTCTACAAAAGTGTTGCAAAATAAATTTTAATCCAAATTTAGGAGTTCTACAATTGATTATGAGCTTTTCAACACGATTATATTGCAAAAACTCGATTACTGTACTTTTTACTCCGTTAAAATTCTCACGGGTCCATTGTTCGACCCATTTAGACCCGATCGCCCGAAACCCATACAAAAAGGGCTGCAAAATAAGTTTTAATCAAAATTTAGGAGTTCATATAATTGATTACGAGCTTTTCAACACGATTATATTGCAAAAATTCGATTTCTGTACTTGTTACTCAGTTAAAATTCTAACAGGTCCACTGTTCGGCCCATTTAGACCAGCTCGTCTGAAACCTCTACAAAATGGTTGCAAAATAAGTTTTAATCCAAATTTAGGAGTTCATACAATTGATTACGAGCTTTTCAACACGATTATATTGCAAAAACTCGATTTTTGTACTTTTTACTCAGTTAAAATTCTAACGGGTCCATTGTTCGGCCCATTTAGACCCGCTCGTCCGAAACCTTTACAAAAAAGACCGCAAAAGAAGTTTTAATCAAAATTTAGGAGTTCATACAATTGATTACGAGCTTTTCAACATGATTATATTGCAATAACTCGATTACTGTACTTTTTACTCAGTTAAAATTCTAACTGGTCTATTGTTCGGCCCATTTAGACCCGCACGTCCGAAACCTCTACAAAAGGGTTGCAAAACAAGTTTTCATCCAAATTTAGGAGTTCATACAATAGATTACGAGCGTTTTAGCACGATTATATTGTAAAAACTCGATTTCTGTACTTTTTACTTAGTTAAAATTCTAACGGGTCCTTTGTTCAGCCCATTTAGACCCGCTCCTCGCAAACCTCTAAAAAAAAGACCGCAAAGTAAGTTAGAATCAAATTTTAGGTGTTCATATAATTGATTAAGATCTTTTCAACATGATTATATTGCAAAATCTTGATTACTGTACTTTTTACTCAGATAAAATTCTAACGGGTCCATTGTTCGGCCAATTTAGACTCACTCGTCTGAAACCTTTACAAAAAAGACCACAAAACAAGTTAGAATCAAATGTTAGGAGTTCATATAATTGATTACGAGCTTTTCAACACGATTATATTGAAAAAAAAACTTGATTTATGTACTTTTTACTCAGTTAAAATTCTAACGGGTCCATTGTTCGGCCCATTTAGACCCGCTCGTCTGAAACCTCTACAAAGTGGTTGCAAAATAAGTTTAAATCCAAATTTAGGAGTTCATACAATTGATTACGAGTTTTTCAACACAATTATATTGCAAAAACTTGATTTATGTACTTTTTACTCGGTTAAAATTCTAACGGGTCCATTGTTCTGCCCATTTAAACCCGCTCCTCCGAAACCTCTTCAAAAGGGTTTCAAAATAAGTTTTAATCCAAATTTAGGAGTTCATACAATTGATTACGAGCTTTTCAACACGATTTTATTGCAAAAGCTCGATTTCTGTACTTTTTACACTGTTAAAATTCTAACGGGTCCATTGTTCGGCCTATTTATACCCGATCGTCCGAAACCTCTACAAAAGGGCTGCAAAATAAGTATTAATCCAAATTTAGGATTTCATATAATTGATTACGAGCTTTTTAACACGATTATATTGTAAAAACTCGTTTTCTGTACTTTTTACTCAGTTAAAATTTTAACGGGTCTATTGTTCGGCCCATTTAGACCCGCTCGTCTGAAACCTCTACAAATGGGTTGCAAAATAAGTTTTAATTAAAATTTAGGAGGTCATACAATTGATTACGAGCTTTTCAACAGGATTATATTGCAAAAACTCGATTTCTGTACTGTTTACTTAGTTAAAATTCGAACGGGTCCATTGTTCGGCCCATTTAGACCCGCTCGTCCGAAACCTCTACAAAAAAGACCGCAAATCAAGTTAGAATTAAATTTTAGGAGTTCATATAATTGCTTACAAGCTTTTCAACACGATTATATTGCAAAAAGTTGATTTTTGTACTTTTTGCTCAGTTAAAATTCTAACGGGTCCATTGTTCGGCCCATTTAGACTCGCTCATCCGAAACATCGACAAAAGGGTTGCAAAATAAGTTTTAATCCAAATTTAAGAGTTCATAAAATTAATTACGAGCATTGAAACATGAATATATTGCAAAAACACGATTTATGTACTTTTTACTCAAAAAATAAGACCCTCGCCCTGGGGTTTATACGTGATAAAGTTCATGATAGATTATCCAACTGGGACAAACAGCTTCTTTCCTTCATTGGTAGGGAAATATTTATAAAAGTTGTCTTACAATCTCTATCTCAATATGTTATGTAATGTTATTTATTGCCCCAAAATATTATCGATGATATGACATCTGCCATCCGACGCTATTGGTGGTCTGGCAAAACTAATAAGAAAGGTTGGCATATGCTCCCTTGGGAGCAAGTGTGCTTGCCTAAATCAGTTGGCGGTATGGGTTTTAGGGACCTCAACAATTTTAACATTGCCCTTCTCGGTAAACAATTATGGCGCCTTATCTGCGAACCTGACTCCCTTCTAGGACAAATCTATAAATCCAAATACTTTCCGTCAGACAATATTCTTAATGCCTCTTGGCCTTCCCGAGGTTCTTTTGCCTGGCAAGGTCTTTATAACGCTATGCAACACATCATTGGAGGTTTCCTCTATCGTCCTGGCATTAACAGTAACATACGTATTCATCATGATAATTGGGGAGGCTCCTCGACTATTCACCTTTATGGGGACTACGAGTTATCGGATGAAGTCCATACTCGTTGTCGTGACTTTATGATTCGGAACCAAGCATCTTGGGACCCTGTTAAAGTCCGTGCGTACTTTACATCGGCTGATGCTGACTCCATTCTATCCGTTCCTATCATCAATGATACTCGGGACTCCATCCTCTGGAGGCCTAATGATTCTGGTATCTACTCTGACCGATCTGGCTATCTCTTTCTGCAACGCCCCCCTGAGCCACGTCTTCGGCCCCCTCGGATTTGGAAATTTCTTTCCAAACTCAAGGTTTTACCGAAAGTTAAAACTTTTGGCTGGCGTATGGGTTCAGAGGCCCTACCTGCTGGGGTTCGCCTTCAGGCTTTTGCACCAGACTCAGGACCCTGCCCCGTTTGTCATTCTTATTCGGAGACTATTCTCCATGCTCTCCGTGATTGCTCTGGTGCTTCGGAGGCCCTTCGTTTGATTGGTCTTCCCATTTCTCTTATTAATAGCACTGCTCCCACCGGCCTCCAATGGCTCGAGGAAGGTGCTGCCCTCCTTTCTCCTGATCTTTTTGGGCTTTTTTTTACTACCCTTTAGAATATTTGTAACAAGCGTAACGACTAGATCCATAATCGACATCTTCAACCCCCATGGCTAATTGCTGTCAACTCCATCAGTCTTCATCGTGACTACGCTGATGCTATATCTTCGTCTTCTTCTTCCATCCCCTTGTCGTCGACTCCTCCATCTCGATGGAGTCATCCCCCCTCTAGGTTATATTAAAGTTAATGTGGATGGGGCTTTTGATCCTTCCACACGTGCAGTGGCGGTTGGCGTTGTAGCCCGTAATGATACGGGGACGGTTGTTGGCGGTCTGGCTTTTCCTCTAGGTAGTTGCTCTGATGCTACTACGTCTGAAGGGAGAGGTCTTCTTGCTGGTATTACTTTCGCTCAATCCCAAGGATGGAGCCACTTGATTTTCGAGACAGACTGTGCTTCTCTTGCGAATAGAATCAACTCCCTGGGCCCAGATCTATCTCCTATGGGACCGGTGATTTTGCAAGCTCATGCTCCTCTGGAGTATTTTTCTTCTGCGCATGTTCAGTTTGTATGCCGTGAGGCTAATATTGTTGCTCATACGTTGGCTACCCATGCCCTTAGGTCTATGACCTCTATTTCTTTTGGATCCATGTATCCTGCTTGTATTCAAAACGCTGTACTTTGCGAGGGTTCACCTCGTTCTTTATAAATATAATCTGGGTACTCTTTTCCCCTTTTTAGGTTTCTCTAGGTCTTGTGCCTGGGGATATTAGTAGGGGTTTTTAACGAGGCCCGATTTCCTCAAAAAAATTCTAACGGGTCCATTGTTCGTCCCATTTAGACCCACACGTCCGAAACCTCTACAAAAAAGACCGCAAAACAAGTTTTAAACAAATTTTAGGAGTTCATATAATTGATTACGAGCTTTTCAACAAGATTATATTACAAAAACTCAATTTCTGTACTTTTTACTCAGTTGAAATTCTAACGGGTCCATTGTTCGGCCCATTTAGACCCGATCGTCTGAAACCTCTACAAAAGGGTTGCAAAATAAGTTTTAATCCAAATTTTGGAGTTCATACAATTGATTACGAGCTTTTCAACACAATTATATTGCAAAAACTTGATTTTTGTGCTTTTTACTCAGTTAAAATTCTAACGAGATCATTGTTCGGCCCATTTAGACCCGATCGTCTGAAACCTCTACAAAAGGGTTGCAAAATAAGTTTTAATCAAAATTTAGGAGTTCATACAATTGATTACGAGATTTTCAACACGATTATATTGCAAAAACTTGATTTCTGTACTTTTTACTTAGTTAAATTTCTAACGTGTCCATTGTTCAGCCAATTTAGACCCGCTCGTCCGAATCCTCTACAAAAGGGTTGCAAAATAAGTTTTAATCCAAATTTAGTAGTTCATACAATTGATTACGAGCTTGTCAACACGATTATATTGCAAAAACTCGATTTCTGTACTTTTTTATCCGTTAAAATTCTAACGGGTCCACTATTCGGCCCATTTAGACCCGCTCGTCGCAAACCTCTACAAAAAAGACCGCAAAACAAGTTAGAATACAATTTTAGGAGTTCATATAATTGATTACGAGCTTTTCAACACGATTATATTGAAAAAACTTGATTTTTGTACTTTTTACTCAGTTAAAATTCTAACGGGTTAATTGTTCGGCCCATTTAGACCCGCTCGTCCGAGACCTCTACAAAAAAGACCGCAAAACAAGTTAGAATCAAATTTTAGGAGTTAATATAATTGATTACGAGCTTTTCAACACGATTATATTGCAAAAAATCGATTTCTTTAGTTTTTACTCAGTTAAAATTCGAACAGGTCCATTGTATGGCCCATTTAGACCCGCTCGTCCGAAACCTATACAAAAAGACCGCAAAACAAGTTAGAATACAATTTTAGGAGTTCATATAATTGATTACGAGCTTTTCAACACGATTATATTGCAAAAACTCGATTACAGTACTTCTTACTCAGTTAAAATTCTAATGGGTCCATTTCTCGGCCCATTTAGACCCGCTCATCCAAAACCTCGACAAAAGGGGTGCAAAATAAGTTTTAATCCAAATTTAGGAGTTCATAAAATTGATTACGAGCTTTTCACCACAATTATATTGCAAAAACTCAATTCTTGTTCTTTTTACTCAGTTAAAATTCTAACGGGTCCATTGTTCGGCCCATTTAGACCTGCTCGTCCGAAACCTCAACAAAAGGGTTGCAAAATAAGTTTTAATCCAAATTTAGGAGTTCATATAATTGATTACGAGCTTTTCAACACGATTATAATGCAAAAACTTGATTTCTGTACTTTTTACTCAGTTAAAATTGTAACGGGTCCATTGTTCGGCCCATTTAGACCCGCTCGTCCAAAACCTCTACAAAAGGGTTGCAAAATAAGCTAGATTTAAATTTTAGGAGTTCATAAAATTGATTACGAGCTTTTCAACACAATTATATTGCAAAAACTCGATTTTTGTGCTTTTTACTCAGTTAAAATTTTAACGGGTCCATTATTGGGCCCATTTAGACCCGCTCGTCCGAAACCCATACAAAAAGGGTTCAAAATAAGTTTTAATCCAAATTTAGGAGTCCATGTAATTGATTACGAGCTTTTCAACACGATTATATTGCAAAAACTCGATTTCTGTACCTTTTACTCAGTTAAAATTTTAACGGGTCAATTGTTCGGCCCATTTAGACCCGCTCGTCGCAAACCTCTACAAAAAAGACCGCAAAATAAGTTAGAATCAAATTTTAAGAGTTCATATAATTGATTAAGAGCTTTTCAAAATGATTATATTGCAAAAAATCGATTACTGTACCTTTTACTCAGTTAAAATTCTAACGGGTCCATTGTTCGGCCCATTTAGACTTGCTCGTCTGAAACCTCTACAAAAGGGTTGCAAAATAAGTTTTAATCCAAATTTAGGAGTTCATACAATTGATTACGAGCTTTTCAACACGATTATATTGCAAAAACTCGATTTCTATACTTTTAACTCGGTTAAAATTCTAACAGGTCCTATGTTCGGCCGATTTAGACCCGCTCGTTCGAAACCTTTACAAAAAAAGATCGCAAAAGAAGTTAGAATAAATTTTAGGAGTTCATATAATTTATTAAGAGCTTTTCAACACTATTATATTGCAAAAACTCGATTACTGTACTTTTTACACAGTTTAAATTTTAACGGGTCCATTGTTCGGCCCATTTAGACCCGCTCGTCCGAAACCTCTACAAAAGGGGTGCAAAATAAGTTTTAATCCAAATTTAGGAGTTCTTAAAATTGATTACGAGCTTTTCACCACAATTATATTGCAAAAACTCAATTTTTGTTCTTTTTACTCAGTTAAAATTCTAACGGGTCCATTGTTCGGCCCATTTAGACCTGCTCGTCCGAAACCTCAACAAAAGGGTTGCAAAATAAGTTTTAATCCAAATTTAGGACTTCATATAATTGATTACGAGCTTTTCAACACGATTATATTGCAAAAACTTGATTTCTGTACTTTTTACTCAGTTAAAATTGTAACGGGTCCATTGTTCGGCCCATTTAGACCCGCTCGTCCAAAACCTCTACAAAAGGGTTGCAAAATAAGTTAGATTTAAATTTTAGGAGTTCATAAAATTGATTACGAGCTTTTCAACACAATTATATTGCAAAAACTCGATTTTTTTTTTGCTTTTTACTTAGTTAAAATTCTAACGGGTCCATTGTTCGGCCCATTTGACCCGCTCGTCTGAAACCCCTACAAAAGGGTTGCAAAATAAGTTTTAATCCAAATTTAGGAGTCCATATAATTGATTACGAGCTTTTCAACACTATTATATTGCAAAAACTCGATTTCTGTACTTTTTACTCAGTTAAAATTCTAACGGGTCAATTGTTCGGCCCATTTAGACCCGCTCGTCGCAAACCTCTACAAAAAAGACCGCAAAATAAGTTAGAATCAAATTTTAAGAGTTCATATAATTGATTAAGAGCTTTTCAAAATGATTATATTGCAAAAAATCGATTACTGTACTTTTTACTCAGTTAAAATTCTAACGGGTCCATTGTTCGGGCCATTTAGACTTGCTCGTCCGAAACCTCTACAAAAGGGTTGCAAAATAAGTTTTAATCCAAATTTAGGAGTTCATACAATTATTTACGAGTGTTTTGACACGATTATATTGCAAAACTCGATTTCTATAATTTTTCCCAGATAAAATTCTAACGGGTCCATTATTCGACCCATTTAGACCCGCTCGTCCGAAACCTCTACAAAAAGACCGCAAAACAAGTTAGAATACAATTTTAGGAGTTCATATAATTGATTATGAGCTTTTCAAGACGATTATATTGAAAAAAACTTGATTTTTTATTTTTTACTCAGTTAAAATTCTAACGGGTCCTTTGTTCGGCCCATTTAGACTCGCTCGTCCGAAACCTCTATGAAGAGGTTGCAAAATAAGTTTATATCCAAATTTAGGAGTTCATACAATTGATTACGAGCTTTTCAACACAATTATATTGCAAAAACTCGATTTTTGTGCTTTTTACTCAGTTAAAATTCTAACGGGTCCATTGTTCGGCCCATTTAGACCCGCTCGTCCGAAACCTCTACAAAAGGGTTTCAAAATAAGTTTTAATCCAAATTTAGGAGATCATACAATTGATCACGAGCTTTTCAACACGATTATATTGAAAAAACTCGATTTCTGTACTTTTTACTCTGTTAAAATTCTAACGGGTCCATTGTTCGGCCTATTTAGACCCGATCGTCCGAAATCTCTACAAAAGGGCTGCAAAATAAGTTTTAATCCAAATTTAGGAGTTCATATAATTGATTACGAGCTTTTCAACACGATTATATTGCAAAAACTCGATTTCTGTACTTTTTACTCAGTTAAAATTCTAACGGGTCTATTGTTCGGCCCATTTAGACCCGCTCGTCCAAAACCTCTACAAAAGGGTTGCAAAATAAGTTATAATCCAAATTTAGGAGTTCATACAATTGATTACGAGCTTTTCAACATGATTATATTGCAAAAACTAGATTTCTGTACTTTTTACTCAGTTAAAATTCGAGCGGGTCCATTGTTCGGCCCATTTAGACCCGCTCGTCTGAAACCTATAAAAAAGACCGCAAAATAAGTTAGAATCAAATTTTAGGAGTTCATATAATTGATTACGAGCTTTTCAACATGATTATATTGCAAAAACTCGATTACATTACTTTTTACTCAGTTAAAATTCTAACGGGTCCATTGTTCAACTCATTTCGACCCGCTCGTCCGAAACCTTTAGAAAAAAGACCGCAAAACAAGTTAGAATCAAATTTTAGGAGTTCATATAATTGCTTACAAGCTTTTCAACACGATTATATTGCAAAAACTTGATTTTTGTACTTTTTTCTCAGTTAAAATTCTAACGGGTCCATTGTTCGGCCCATTTAGACTCGCTCGTCCGAAACTTCGACAAAAGGGTTACAAAATAAGTTGTAATCCAAATTTAGGAGTTCATAAAATTTATTACAAGCTTTTCAACACGATTATATTGCAAAAACTCGATTTCTATCCGATCGAGAAAAACAGGGGGGATCCCGACGTGCACGTTCGCAAACTAACAACTTTCGTAATTGTTTATCATGAAATAATCTGTACGATTGCAAACCTACCTCTGGTTGGTTTACTTGGACAAAAATAGGATCCTTCACACCAACCATACATGAGCGCCTAGATCGTTTCATCGGTAACCAAGCCTGGAAATCTTTATTCCCATCTTTTCGGATCTCCTCAGATTTTGTTGCAAAATCTGACCACTGTTTCTTACTCCTCAATACCTCTCCAATTGCTTGCACTCCACCTCCACATCCTTCACACAACTTTCGTTTTGAAAATTGTTGGGCGGGTCGTAATGATAACATTACATTGGTCCAAAACACATGGATTCACACTACGGGAACAACTCTTGATAAAATCCAAGCCATTGGTTCCTGCCTTGACAATTGGCAAGCTCAACAAAAATCTAAAACCTCGGGTCGAATTGCCCTCTTAACCAAAAAAATTAATAAATTCCTACATCGACCCTTAACGCCTTCTAAAGAAATATCCTACCTAGAATGCCGAACTGAGCTTAATAAGCTTATCCTCGAACAAGAAACGTACTGGGCGCAGCGATCACGCAACTTATGGCTTTCTCAAGGGGACAAAAATACAAGATTTTTTCATGCCCGTGCATGTAACAGAAGGAAAAAAATACAATCACTGGCCTTTTTGACTCCAGCTCCAACTGGTGTACAGCCGAAACCGATATTGTGTCCATCGCTTCAAGTTATTTTCAAAACCTCTTTACGTCCTCAAATCCACAATTCTCGGAACAAATATTATCAAAAATTCCCACCACAATTACACCTTCTATGAACAACTCTCTATCTATAGCTTTCTCTAAAGAGGAAATAATACAAGCCTTCCGTGATATAGATCCAAGGAAAGCACCGGGCATCGATGGTTTGCCTAGTGGGTTCTTTAGACAACATTGGGACACTGTGGGTGATGATGTCGTAAATCTCTGTCTCAGCCTTCTTAATGGCACTACGGATATGGCTTTGGTTAATAAAACAATACTAGTGGTTATCCCTAAAATTAAAGATCCAACCACTATGAGGCACCTTCTTCCAATCAGCCTATGCACTGTTATTTATAAAATTGTTGCAAAAGTACTTGTCAACAGAATGAAGCATACCATTCCTTTTTGCATCAGCTCCAATCAAGCTGCTTTCGTACAAGGCCGAAACATTTCAGATAATATCCTAATTGCCCATGAAATAATACACAATATTAATTCTAGAACATCTAAATCAGCGCAAGGTGTTGCACTAAAATTGGATATGGAGAAAGCATTTGATAGAGTAGAATGGTCTTTTCTGGAAAATGTAATGCATCGTATGGGCTTTGCTCCCTCATGGGTTTCCCTCATTATGTGTTGTGTCTCCACAGTATCCTTCACTATTCGAATTAACAACTCTCTATCACCTTTCTTTCAACCTCAACGTGGTCTTCGACAAGGAGATCCTCTATCGCCTTTCCTCTTCCTTTTCTGTACACAAGGCCTCTCTGCTTACTTATCGAATGCCCAACAGACAAACTCCTTACCTGGGCTAGGTGCAGGCCGCTTTGGTCCGAAAGTTAACCATCTCCTCTTTGCCGATGACTGTATGGTCTTCCTTAACGCTACATCTACGGAAGCTTCTGAATTGAAGAAAGTGCTGTAAATTTATGCTTCTACCTCTGGACAAGCAGTAAACTTTGAAAAATCGACTATCTTTTATAACCCACGCATTCCGCGCTTATCTCGGGAGGAGATTAACTCTTCCTTACAAGTACGTGAGGTCACCAACCCTGGTGTTTATCTTGGTGTTCCTCTCCTTATTGGGAAAAACCGAACTGAAGCCCTAGGCTTTGTTCGTGATAAAGTGCATGACCGTCTATCTACCTGGGACAAACAACTTCTCTCATTTAGTAGACGCGAAATTTTCATTAAAGTTGTTCTTCAATCTTTACCTCAATATGTCATGTCCTGCTATCTACTCCCGCAGAATATCATTGATGATATGACATCAGCGATACGTCAATATTGGTGGTCTGGCAAATCTAACAAAAAAGGGTGGCATATGCTACCTTGGAACCATGTATGTCTTCTTAAAGCAGCATGAGGCATGGGTTTTAAAGACTTAAATGATTTTAACATTGCTCTCCTTGGAAAACAAATTTGGAAACTTATTTGCGAACCTGACTCCCTTTTGGGCCAAATCTATCGCTATAAATACTTTCCTTCAGGTAATATCCTCGATGCCACTCGCCCAACTAGATGCTCTTTTGCTTGGCAAGGCATCCACTCTGCTTTACAACGTCTTTTTAACGGTTTTCTATACCGGCCAGGACGTAATAGCAACATTCGTATCCATAAAGACAATTGGGGTGGTTCCTCCCCTATCAATCTAACTGGGGACTATGAGATTTCTGAGGAAGTATATGTTCGATGCCGTGATGATCCGAGACCAAACTGCTTGGGACCAATCTAAGGTTCGTAGCTATTTCAACTCTAGGGACGCGGATGCTATTCTTCACGTTCCCATCATTAACAACAATCGAGACTCTATATTATGGTCCCCTAATGATTCTGGTATCTACTCATTCCGTTCTGGATATCTATTCCTCCAACGCCCTCCGGAACCCCGTAGGCCCCCAGCGCGAATTTGGAAGGTACTTGCGAAAGTCAAAGCACTTCCAAAAGTCAAAACCTTCGGATGGCGTATGGCTTCTGAAGCTTTGCCGGTGGGGCAACATCTATGAGATTTCTCCCCTAATTCCGAACCCTGCCCTCTTTGCGGATTTTCCTCCGAATCCACTCTCTATGCTCTTCGTGATTGTCCTGGAGCATCTGAAGCTCTACAACTTTCCGGAGTCCCTACTATTCTTTATAATAGTACATCCGTTTCTACTATACAATGGCTAGAGGAGGCTGCTACCTTATTAGCTGAAGACCAATTTGGTCTTTTCCTCACTACCGTCTGGAACATTTGGAATCGACGTAATGATTGGGTCCACAACCACCACCTGCAACCACCATGGCTTACTTCAATCAATTCGATTAGTCTACATAAAGATTTTTGCAATGCAATATCTTCAAACCCACCCCAATCTCCTACTCCTATTCTTTCACCTCCTAGCTGGAAGCCACCTCCACGTGATCATATCAAGATCAATGTGGATGGGGCCTTTAATCCAATCACTCACGCAACGGCTGTTGGAGTGGTGGCGCGTGATGCTATGGGTGCAGTTGTCGGGGGCCTTGCTTACCCTTTGGGCAGCTGCTTGGACGCTGCAACCTCTGAAGGTGTGGGTCTTCTTGCGGGGTTTACTTTCGCTCAGAGCCAAGGCTGGGATCAGTTGCTTTTTGAAACGGATTGTGCTTCTTTAGCTAATAGAGTCGGCTCCCCATGTCCGGATTTATCAACCCTGGGCCTTTTTTTCCTCAGCTCTGAGATACTCTTATGTCTTTTCCTTTTGCTAATGTTTCTTTTGTAAGTCGTGAGGCAAACAATGTGGCCTATTCTTTAGCCGCGCATGCTCTCAGAACCATGACTTCCATGTCTTTTGGTACTGATGTTCCTTTATGTATCCGACATCTTGTATAACCTTCCTTATATTAATAAAACATAAGGTACTCTTTTCCCCTTTTTAGGGTTCCTCTGACTCTATGTCAGAGGAAGTTAGTAGGGGTTTTTAACGAGGCCTTTTTCTTTCAAAAAAAATTTCTAACAGGTCCATTGTTCGGCCTATTCAGACCCCCTCGTCCGAAACCTCTACAAAAAAGACCGCAAAACAAGTTAGAATCAAATTTTAGGAGTTCATATAATTGATTACGAGCTTTTCAACACGATTATACTGCAAAAACTTGATTTATGTACTTTTTACTCAGTTAAAATTCTAACGGCTCCATTGTTCGGCCCATTTAGACCCGCTCGTCCGAAACCTCTACAAAGAGGTTGCAAAATAAGTTTAAATACAAATATAGGAGTTCATACAATTGATGACGAGCTTTTCAACACAATTATATTGCAAAAACTCGATTTATATGCTTTTAACTCAATTAAAATTGTAACGGGTCCATTGTTCGGCCGATTTAGACTCGCTCGTCCAAAACCTCTACAAAAGGGTTTCAAAATAAGTTTTAATCCAAATTTAGGAGTTCATACAATTGATTACGAGCTTTTCAAAACGATTATATTGCAAAAACTCGATTTATGTACTTTTTACGCCGTTAAAATTCTAACGGATCCATTGTTCGGCATATTTAGACCCGATCCTCCGAAACCTCTACAAAAAAGAGCTGCAAAATAAGTTTTAACCCAAATTTAGGAGTTAATATAATTGATTACGAGCTTTTCAACACGATTGTATTGCAAAAACTCGATTTCTGTACTTTTTACTCAGTTAAAATTCTAACGGGTCTATTGTTCGGTCCCTTTTAGACCCGCTCGTCTGAAACCTCTACAAAGAGGTTGCAAAATAAGTTTAAATCGAAATATAGGATTTCATACAATTGATTACGAGCTTTTCAACAGGATTTTATTGCAAAAAACTCGATTACAGTACTTTTTACTCAGTTAAAATTCTAACTGGTCGATTGTTCGGCCCATTTAGACCCTCTCGTCCGAAACCCCTACAAAAGGGTTGCAAAATAAGTTTTAAACCAAATTTAGGAGTTCATACAATTTATTAAGAGCTTTTCAACACGATTATATTGTAAAAACTCAATTTCTGTACTTTTTAAACCGTTAAAATTTTAACAGGTCCATTGTTCGGCCCATTTAGACCCGATCGTCAGAAACCTCTACAAAAAGGGCTGCAAAATAAGTTTTAATCCAAATTTTGGAGTTCATATAATTGATTACGAGCTTTTCAAATGATTATATTGAAAAAACTCAATTTCTGTTCTTTTTACTCAGTTAAAATTCTAACGGGTCCACTGTTCGACCCATTTAGACCCGCTCGTCTGAAACCTCTACAAAAGGGTTGCAAAATAAGTTTTAATCCAAATTTAGGAGTTCAGACAATAGATTACGAGCTTTTCAACACGATTATATTTCAAAAACTAGATTTCTGTACTTTTTACTTAGTTAAAATTCTAACGGGTCCATTGTTCGAGCCATTTAGACCCGCTCGTCCGAAACCTTAACAAAAAGGACCACAAAATAAGTGAGAATCAAATTTTACGAGTTCATATAATTGATTACGAGCTTTTCAACACGATTATATTGCAAAACCTCGATTACAGTACTTTTTACTCATTTAAAATTATAACGGGTCCATTGTTCGGCCCATTTAGACCCGCTCGTCCGAAACCTCTACAAAAGGGTTGCAAAATAAGTTTTAATCCAAATTTAGGAGATCTTACAATTGATTACGAGCTTCTCAACATGATTATATTGAAAAAACTCGATTTCTGTACTTTTTACTCTGTTAAAATTCTAACGGGTCCATTGTTCGGCCCATTTAGACCCGATCGTCCGAAACCCTCTACAAAAAGGGCTACAAAATAAGTTTTAATCCAAATTGAGGAGTTCATATAATTGATTACGAGCATTTCAACACGATTATATTGCAAAAACTCGATTTCTGTACTTTTTACTCATTTAAAATTCTAACGGGTCCACTGTTCGGCCCATTTAGACCCGCTCGTACGAAACCTCTACAAAAGGGTTGCAAAATAAGTTTTAATCCAAATTTAGGAGTTCATACAATTGATTACGAGCTTTTCAACACAATTATATTTCAAAAACTCGATTTATGTACTTTTTACTCAGTTAAAATTCTAACGGGTCCATTGTTCGGCCCATTTAGACACGATCGTCAAAAACCTCTACAAAAAGGGCTGCAAAATAAGTTTTAATCCAAATTGAGGAGTTCATATAATTGATTACGAGCTTATCAACACGATTATATGTAAAAAAACTCGATTTCTATACTTTTTACTTAGTTAAAATTCTAACGGGTCCACTGTTCGGCCCATTTAGACCCGCTCGTCCGAAACCTCTACAAAAGGGTTGCAAAATAAGTTTTAATCCAAATTTAGGAGTTCATACAATTGATTACAAGCTTTTCAACACGATTATATTTAAAAAAACTCGATTTCTGTACTTTTTACTCAGTTAAAATTCTAATGGGTCCATTGTTCGACCCTTTTAGACCCGCTCGTCCGAAACCTTTACAAAAAAGACCGTAAAATAAGTTAGAATCAAATTTTTGGAGTTCATATGATTGATTACGAGCTTTTCAACAGGATTATATTGCAAAAACTCGATTACAGTACTTTTTACTCAGTTAAAATTCTAAAGGGTCCATTGTTCGGCCCATTTAGACCCGCTCGTCCGAAACCTCTAGAAAGAGGTTGCAAAATAAGTTTAAATCCAAATTTAGGAGTTCATACAATTGATTACGAGCTTTTCAACACAATTATATTGCAAAAACTCATTTTTTATGCTTTTTACTCAGTTAAAATTCTAACGTGTCCATTGTTCGGCCCATTTAGACCCGCTCGTCCAAAACCTCTACAAAAGAGTTTCAAAATAAGTTTTAATCCAAATTTAGGAGTTCATTCAATTGATTACAAGCTTTTCAACAGGATTATATTGCAAAAACTCGATTTCTGTACTTTTTACTCTGTTAAAATTCTAACGGGTCCATTGTTCGGCATATTTAGACTCGATCGTTCGAAACCTCTACAAAAAAGAGCTGCAAAATAAGTTTTAATCCAAATTTAAGAGTTCATATAATTGATTACGAGCTTTTCAACACGATTATATTGCAAAAACTTGATTTCTGTACTTCTTACTCAGTTAAAATTCTAACGGGTCATTTGTTCGGCCCATTTAGACCCACTCGTCTGAAACCTCTACAAAATGGTTGCAAAATAAGTTTTAATCCAAATTTAGGAGTTCATACAATTGATTATGAGCTTTTCAACTTGATTATATTGCAAAAACTCGATTTCTGTACTTTTTACTCAGTTAAAATTCGAATGGGTCCATTGTTCGGCCTATTTAGACCTGCTCGTCCGAAACCTATACAAAAAAGACCTCAAAATAAGTTATAATCAAATTTTAGGAGTTCATATAATTGATTACGAGCTTTTCAACACGATTATATTACAAAAACTCGATTACATTACTTTTTACTGAGTTAAAATTCTAACGGGTCCACTGTTCGGCTCATTTAGACCCGCTCGTCCAAAACCTCTACAAAAAAGACCGCAAAACAAGTTAGAATCAAAATTTAGGAGTTCATATAATTGATTACGAGCTTTTCAACACGATTATATTGCAAAAACTCGATTACGGTACTTTTTACCTAGTTAAAATTCTAACGGGTCCATTGTGCGGCCTATTTAGACTCGTTCGTCCGAAACCTCTACAAAAGGGTTGCAAAATAAGTTTTAATCCAAATTTAGGAGTTCATACATTTGATTACGAGCTTTTTCAACACGATTATATTGCAAAAACTCGATTTCTGTACTTTTTACTCATTTAAAATCCTAACGTGTCCATTTTTTTTGTCAATTTAGACCCGCTCGTCCGAAACCTTTACAAAAAAGACCGCAAAATAAGTTAGAATCAAATTTTAGTAGTTCATATAATTGATTACGAGCTTTTCAACACGATTATATTGCAAAAACTAGATTACAGTACTTTTTACTCAGTTAAAATTCTAACATGTCCATTGTTCGGCCCATGTAGACCCCCTCGTCCGAAACCTCTACAAAAGGGTTGCAAAATAAGTTTTAATCCAAATTTAGGAGTTCATACAATTATTTACGAGTGTTTCGACACGATTATATTGCAAAACTCGATTTCTATAATTTTTCCCTAGATAAAATTCTAACGGGTCCATTATTCGGCCCATTTAGACACGCTCATCCGAAACCTCTACAAAAGAACGCAAAACAAGTTAGAATATTATTTTAGGAGTTCATATAATTGATTTCGAGCTTTTCAACACGATTATATTGAAAAAACTTGATTTTTTTTACTTTTTACTCAGTTAAAATTCTAACGGGTCCTTTGTTCGACCCATTTAGACCCGCTCGTACGAAACTTCTACGAAGAGGTTGCAAAATAAATTTATATCCAAATTTAGGAGTTCATACAATTGATAACGAGCTTTTCAACACAATTATATTGCAAAAACTCGATTTTTGTGCTTTTTACTCAGTTAAAATTCTAACGGGTCTATTGTTCGGCCCATTTAGACCCGCTCGTCCGAAACCTCTACAAAAGGGTTTCAAAATAAGATTTAATCCAAATTTAGGAGATACATTTGATTACGAGCTTTACAACACGATTATATTGCAAAAAATCGATTTCTGTACTTTTTACTCATTTAAAATCCTAACGGGTCCATTTTTTTTGTCAATTTAGACCCGCTCGTCCGAAACCTTTACAAAAAAGACCGCAAAATAAGTTAGAATCAAATTTTAGTAGTTCATATAATTGATTACGAGCTTTTCAACACGATTACATTGCAAAAACTCGATTTCAGTCCTTTTTACTCAGTTAAAATTCTAACGGGTCCATTATTCGGCCCATTTAGACCCGCTCGTCCGAAACCTCTACAAAAGGGTTACAAAATAAGTTTTTATCCAAATTTAGGAGTTCATAGAAATGATTACGAGCTTTTCAACACGATTATATTGCAAAAACTCGTTTCTGTACTTTTTATTCCGTTAAAATTCTAATGGGTCCATTATTCGGCCCATTTAAACCCGATCGTCCGAAACCTCTACAAAAAGGGCTGCAAAATAAGTTTTAATCCAAATTTAAGAGTTCATACAATTGATTACGAGCTTTTCAACACGATTATATTACAAAAACTCGATTTATGTACTTTTTACTCCGTTAAAATTCTAACGGGTTCTATGTTTGGCCGATTTAGACCCGCTCGTCCGAAACCTCTACAAAAGGGTTACAAAATAAGTTTTTATCCAAATTTAGGAGTTCATAGAAATGATTACGAGCTTTTCAACACGATTATATTGCAAAAACTCGTTTCTGTACTTTTTATTCCGTTAAAATTCTAACGGGTCCATTATTCGGCCCATATAAACCCGATCGTCCGAAGCCTCTACAAAAGGGTTGCAAAATAAGTTTTAATCCAAATTTAGGAGTTCATACAATTGATTACGAGCTTGTCAACACGATTATATTACAAAAACTCGATTTATGTACTTTTTACTCCGTTAAAATTCTAACAGGTCCATTGTTCGGCCCATTTAGACCCGCTCGTCTGAAACCTCTACAAAAGGGCTGCAAAATAAGTTTTAATCCAAATTTAGGATTTTATACAATTGATTACGAGCTTGTCAACGCGATTATATTGCAAAAACTCGATTTCAATACTCTATACTCCGTTAAAATTCTAACGGGTCCTTTGTTCGGCCCATTTAGACCCGATCATCCGAAACCTCTACAAAAAGGGCTGCAAAATAAGTTTTAATCCAAATTTAGGAGTTCATATAATTGATTACGAGCTTTTCAACACAATTATATTGCAAAAGCTCGATTTATGTACTTTTTACTCAGTTAAAATTCTAACGGGTCCACTGTTCGGCCCATTTAGACCCTCTCGTCCGAAACCTCTAAAAAAGGGTTGCAAAATAAGTTTTAATCCAAATTTAGGAGTTCATAAAATTTATTACGAGCTTTTCAACAAGATTATATTGCTAAAATTCGATTTCTGTACTTTTTACTTAGTTAAAATTCTAACGGGTCCATTGTTCGGTCCATTTAGACCCGCTCGTCCGAAACCTTTACAATAAAGATCACAAAATAAGTTAGAATCAAATTTTAGGAGTTCATATAATAGATTAAGAGCTTTTCAACACGATTATATTGCAAAAACTTGATTACTGTACTTTTTACTTAGTTAAAATTCTAACGGGTCCATTGTTCGGCCCATTTAGACCCGCTCGTCCGAAAACTCTACAAAAGGGTTGCAAAATAAGTTTTAATCCAAATGTTGGAGTTCATACAATTGATTACGAGCTTTTCAACACGATTATATTGCAAAAACTAGATTTTTGTAATTTTTACTCTAAAATTCTAACAGGTCCTTTGTTCGGCCCATTTAGACCCGCTCGTCCGAAACCTCTACAAAAGGGTTGCAAAATAAGTTTTAATCCAAATTTAGGAGTTTATACAATTGATTACGAGCTTTCAACAAGATTATATTGCAAAACCTCGCTTTTTGTAATTTTTACTCCTTTAAAATTCTAATAGGTCCTTTGTTCGACCCATTTAGACCCGCTCGTCCGAAACCTCTACAAAAATGGCTGCAAAATAAGTTGTAATCCAAATTTAGGAGTTCATACAATTGGTTACGAGCTTTTCAACACGATTATATTGCAAAAACTCGATTTCTGTACTTTTTACTCAGTTAAAATTCTAACGGGTCCATTGTTCGGCCCATTTAGACCCGCTCGTCCGAAACCTCTGCAAAAGGGTTGCAAAATAATTTTTAATCCAAATTTAAGAGTTCATACAATTGATTACGAGCTTTTCAACACAATTATATTGCAAAAACTCGATTTTTGTACTTTTTACTTAGTTAAAATTCTAACGGGTCCATTATTCGGCCCATTTAGACCCGCTCTTCCGAAACCTCAACTAAAAGGCCCGCAAAATAAGTTATAAATCAAGTTTTAGGAGTTCATATAATTGATTACGAGCTTCTCAACACGATTATATTGCAAAAATTCGATTTCTGTACTTTTTTCTCAGTTGAAATTCTAACGGGCTTTCTTCAAAAAAAATTTCTAACGGGTCCATTGTTCGGCCTATTTAGAATCGTTCGTCCGAAACCTCTACAAAAAGTCAATGCGTTCATAAATTTGATTACGAGCTTTTCAACACGATTATATTGCAAAAACTCAATTTTTGTACTTTTTACTCGGTTAAAATTCTAACGGGTCTATTATTCTGCCCATTTAGACTCGCTCGTCCGAAACCTTACAAAAAGGACAACAAAATAAGTTTTATTCAAAATTTAGGCCCGAGCTTTTCAACACTATTATATTGCAAAAACTCGATTACTGTACTTTTTACTAAGTTAAAATTCTAACGGGTCGATTGTTCGGCCCATTTAGACCCGCTCGTCCGAAACCTCTACAAAAGGGTTGCAAAATAAGTTTTAATCCAAATTTAGGAGTTCATACAATTGATTACGAGCTTGTTAAAACGATTATATTGCAAAAACTCGATTTATGTACTTTTTACTCCGTTAAAATTCTAACAGGTCCATTGTTCGGCCCATTTAGACCCGATCATCTGAAACCTCTACAAAAAGGGCTGCAAAATAAGTTTTAATCCAAATTTAGGTTTTCATATAATTGATTACGAGCTTTTCAACACAATTATATTGCAAAAACTCTATTTCTGTACTTTTTACTCAGTTAAAATTCTAACGGATCCACTGTTCGGCCCATTTAGACCCTCTCGTCCGAAACCTATAAAAAAGGGTTGCAAAATAAGTTTTAATCCAAATTTAGGAGTTCATAAAATTTATTACGAGCTTTTCAACAAGATTATATTGCTAAACCTCAATTTCTGTACTTTTTACTCAGTTAAATTTCTAACGGGTCCATTGTTCGGTCCCTTTAGACCCGCTCGTCCAAAACCTTTACAATAAAGATCGCAAAATAAGTTAGAATCAAATTTTAGGAGTTCATATAATTGATTACGAGCTTTTCAACACGATTATATTGCAAAAACTCGATTTCTGTTCTTTTTACTCTGTTAAAATTCTAACTGGTCCATAGTTCGGCCCATTTAGACTCGCTCATCCGAAACCTCTACAAAAGGGTTGCAGAATAAGTTTTAATCCAAATTTAGGAGTTCATACAATTGATTACGAGCATTTCAACACGATTATATTGCAAAAACTCGATTTCTGTACTTTTTACTCGGTTAAAATTCTATCGGGTCCATTGTTCGGCCCATTTAGACCCGCTCGTCCGAAATCTCTACAAAAGGGTTGCCAAATAAGTTTTAATCCAAATTTAGGAGTTCATACAATTGATTACGAGCTTTTCAACACGATTATATTGCAAAAACTCGATTTCTATACTTTTTACTCAGTTAAAATTCTAACGGGTTCTATGTTCGGCCGATTTAGACCCGCTCGTTCGAAACCTTTACAAAAAAGATCGCAAAAGAAGTTAGAATCAAATTTTAGGAGTTTATATAATTTATTAAGAGCTCTTAAACACTATTATATTGCAAAAACTCGATTATTGTACTTTATACACAGTTAAAATTCTAACAGGTCCATTGTTCGGCTCATTTAGACCCGCTCGTCCGAAACGTCCACAAAAGGGTTGCAAAATAAGTTTTAATCCAAATTTAGGAGTTCATACAATTGATTACGAGCTTTTCAACACGATTATATTGCAAAAACTCGATTTCTATACTTTTTACTCCGTTAAAATTCTAACAGGTCCTTTGTTCGGCCCATTTAGACCCGCTCGTCCAAAACCTCTAAAAAAGGGCGGCAAAATAAATTTTAATCCAAATTTAGGAGTTCGTACAATTGATTACGAGCTTTTCAACACTATTATAATGCAAAAACTCTACTTCTGTACTTTTTATTTAGTTAAAATTCTAACGGGTCCTATGTTCGGCCCATTTAGACCCGTTCGTTCGAAGCCTTTACAAAAAAGATCTCAAAATAAGTTAGAATCAAATTTTAGGAGTTCATATAATTTATTAAGAGCTTTTCAACACTATTATATCGCAAAAACTCGATTACTATACTTTTTACTCAGTTCAAATTCAATCGGGTCCATTGTTCGGCCCATTTTGACCCGATCGTCCGAAACCTCTACAAAAGGGTTGCAAAATAAGTTTTAATCCAAATTTAGGAGTTCATACAATTGATTACGAGCTTTTCAACACGATTATATTGCAAAAACTCGATTTCTGTACATTTTACTCGGTTAAAATTCTAACGGGTCCATTCTTCGGCCCATTTAGACTCGCTCGTCCGAAACCTCTTCAAAAGGGTTGCAAAATAAATTTTAATCTAAATTTAGGAGTTCATAAAATTGATTACGAGCTTTTCAACACGATTATATTGCAAAAACACGATTTTTGTACTTTTTACTCAGTTAAAATTCTAACGGGTCCATTGTTCGGCCCATGTAGACACGCTCGTCTGAAACCTTTACAAGAAAGACCGCAAAATAAGTTATAATCAAATTTTAGAAGTTCATATAATTGATTAAGAGCTTTTCAACACGATTATATTGCAAAAACTCTATTTCTGTACTTTTTAGTCAGTTAAAGTTCTAACGGGTCCATTGTTCGGCCCATTTAGACCCGCTCATCCGAAACCTCTACAAAAGGGTTGCCAAATAAATTCTAATCCAAATTTAGGAGTTCATACAATTGATTACGAGCTTTTCAACACGATTATATTGCAAACACTTGATTCCTATACTTTTTACTCAGTTAAAATTCTAACGGGTCCATTGTTCGGCCCATTTAGACCCGCTCATCCGAAACCTCTACAAAAGGGTTGCAAAATAAGTTTTAATCCAAATTTAGGAGTTCATACAATTGATTACGAGCTTTTCAACACGATTATATTGCAAAAACTTGATTTTTGTACTTTTTACTCCGTTAAAGTTCTAACAAGACCATTGTTCGGCCCATTTAGACCCACTCATCCGAAACCTCTACAAAAGGGTTGCAAAATAAGTTTTAATCCAAATTTAGGAGTTCATACAATTGATTACGAGCTTTTCAACACGATTATATTGCAAAAACTCGATTACTGTACTTTTTACTCAATTAAGACGCTAACGGGTCTATTTTTCGGCCCATTTAAACCCGCTCGTTCGAAACCTTTACAAAAGGGGTGCAAAATAAGTTTTAATCCAAATTTAGGAGTTCATACAATTGATTACGAGCTTTTCAACACGATTATATTGCAAAAACTTTATTTCTGTACTTTTTACGAAGTTAAAGTTCTAACGGGTCCATTGTTAGGCCCATTTAAACCCGCTGGTCCAAAACCTATATAAAAGGGTTGCCAAATAAGTTTTAATCCAAATTTAGGAGTTCATACAATTGATTACGAGCTTTTCAACACGATTATATTGCAAAAACTCGATTTCTGTACATTTTACTCCGTTAAAATTCTAACGGGTCCATTGTTCGGCCCATTTATACCCGATCGTCCGAAACCTCTACATAAAGGGCTGCAAAATAAGTTTTAATCCAAATTCAAGAGTTCATATAATTGATTACGAGCTTTCAACACGATTATAATGCAAAAACTCGATTACTGTAATTTTTAATCAGTTAAAATTCTAACGGGTCCATTATTCGGCCCATTTAGACCCGCCCGTCCGAAACCTTTACAAAAGGGTTGCAAAATAAGTTTTAATCCAAATTTAGGTGTTCATACAATTGATTACGAGCTTTTCAACACGATTATATTGCAAAAACTCGATTTCTGTACTTTTTACTCGGTTAAGATTCTAACGGGTCCTATGTTAGGCCCATTTAGACCCGCTCGTTTGAAACCTTTACAAAAAAAGATCGCAAAATAAGTTAGAATCAAAATTTACGAGTTCATATAATTTATTAAGAGCTTTTTAACACTATTATATTGCAAAAACTCGATTACTGTACTTTTTACTCAGTTAAAAAAATAACGGGTCCATTATTCGGCCTATTTAGACCCGCTCGTCCGAAACCTCTACAAAAGGGTTGCAAAATAAGTTTTAATCCAAATTTAGGAGTTCATACAATTGATTACGAGCTTTTCAACACGATTATATTGCAAAAACACGATTTCTGTACTTTTTACTCGGTTAAAATTCTAACGGGTCCATTGTTCGACCCATTTAGACTCGCTCGTCCGAAACCTCTACAAGAGGGTTGCAAAATAAATTTTAATCCAAATTTAGGAGTTCATACAATTGATTACGAGCTTTTCAACACGATTATATTGCAAAAACATGATTTCTGTACTTTTTACTCAGTTAAAATTCTAATGGGTGCATTGTTCGGCCCATTTAGACACGCTCGTCCGAAACCTTTACAAGAAAGACCGCAAAATAAGTTAGAATCAAATTTTAGGAGTTCATATAATTGATTAAGAGCTTTTCAACACGATTATATTGCAAAAACTCGATTTCTGTACTTTTTACTCAGTTAAAGTTCTAACGGGTCCATTGTTCGGCCCATTTAGACTCGCTCGTCCGAAATCTCTACAAAAGTGTTGCCAAATAAGTTTTAATCCAAATTTAGGAGTTCATACAAGTGATTACGAGCTTTTCAACACGATTATATTGCAAAAACTTGATTTCTGTACTTTTTACTCCGTTAAAATTCTAACGGGTCCATTGTTCGGCCCATTTAGACCCGCTCGTCCGAAACCTCTACAAAAGGGTTGCAAAATAAGTTTTAATCCAAATTTAGGAGTTCATACAATTGATTATGAGCTTTTCAACACGATTATATTGCAAAAACTCGATTTTTGTACTTTTTACTCTGTTAAAGTTCTAACAAGACCATTGTTAGGCCCATTTAGACCCGCTCATCCGAAACCTCTACAAAAGGGTTGCAAACTATGTTTTAATCCAAATTTAGGAGTTCATACAATTGATTACGAGTTTTTCAACACGATTATATTGCAAAAACTCGATTACTGTACTTTTTACTTAGTTAAGATTCTAACGGGTCTATTGTTCGGCCCATTTAGACCCGCTCGTTCGAAACCTTTACAAAAGGGTTGCAAAATAAGTTTTAATCCAAATTTAGGAGTTCATACAATTGATTACGAGCTTTTCAACAAGATTATATTGCAAAAACTCGATTTATGTACTTTTTAATCCTTTAAAATTCTAACAGGTCCATTGTTCGTCCCATTTAGACCCGCTCATCCGAAACCTCTACAAAAGGGTTGCAAAATAAGTTTTAATCCAAATTTAGAAATTCATATAATTGATTACGAGTTTTTCAACACGATTATATTGCAAAAACTTGATTTCTGTACTTTTTACTCTGTTAAAATTTTAACGGGTCCATTATTCGGCCCATTTAGACCTGCTCGTCCGAAACTTCTACAAAAGGGTTGCAAAATAAGTTTTAATCCAAATTTAGGAGTTCATACAATTGATTACGAGCTTTTCAACACAATTATATTACAAAAACTCGATCTTTGTGCTTTTTAGTCAGTTAAAATTCTAACGGGTCCATTGTTCGGCCCATTTAGACCCGCTCGTCCGAAACCTCTACAAAAGGGTTGCAAAATAAGTTTTAATCAAAATTTAGGAGTTCATACAATTGTTTATGAGCTTTTCAACATGATTATATTGAAAAATCTCGATTTCTGTACTTTTTACTAAGTTAAAAATCTAACGGGTCCATTGTTCGGCCCATTTAGACCCGCTCGTCCGAAACCTTTACAAAAAAGATCGCAAAATAAGTTAGAATCAAATTTTAGGAGTTCATATAATTGATTACGAGCTTTTCAACACGTTTATATTGCAAAAACTCGATTTCTGTAGTTTTTACTCAGTTAAAGTTCTAACGGGTCCATTGTTCGGCCCATTTAGACCCGCTCGTCTGAAACCTCTACAAAAGGGTTGCCAAATAAGTTTCAATCCAAATTTAGGAGTTCATACAATTGATTACGAGCTTTTCAACACGATTATATTGCAAAAACTTGATTTTTGTACTCTTTACTTCGTTAAAATTCTAACGGGTCCATTGTTCGGCCAATTTAGACCCGCTCATCCGAAACCTCTACAAAAGGGTTGCAAAATAAGTTTTAGTCCAAATTTAGGAGTTCATACAATTGATTTCGAGCTTTTCAACACGATTATATTGTAAAAACACGATTTCTATACTTTTTACTCAGTTAAAATTCTAACTGGTCCATTGTTCGGCCCATGTAGACACGCTCGTCCGAAATCTTTACAAGAAAGACTGCAAAATAAGTTATAATCAAATTTTAGAAGTTCATATAATTGATTAAGACTGCAAAAACTCGATTTCTGTACTTTTTAGTCAGTTAAAGTTCTAACGGGTCCATTATTCGGCCCATTTAGACCCGCTCGTCCGAAACCTCTAGAAAAGGGTTGCCAAATAAATTCTAATCCAAATTTAGGAGTTCATACAATTGATTACGAGTTTTTCAACACGATTATATTGCAAAAACTCGATTACTGTACTTTTTACTCTGTTAAGATTCTAACGGGTCTATTGTTCGGCCCATTTAGAACCGCTCGTTCGAAACCTTTACAAAAGGGTTGCAAAATAAGTTTTAATCCAAATTTAGGAGTTCATACAATTGATTACGAGCTTTTCAACAAGATTATATTGCAAAAACTCGATTTTTGTACTTTTTACTCCGTTAAAATTCTAACAGGTCCGTTGTTCGTCCCATTTAGACCCGCTCATCCGAAACCTCTACAAAAGGGTTGCAAAATAAGTTTTAATCCAAATTTAGAAATTCATATAATTGATTACGAGCTTTTCAACACGATTATATTGCAAAAACTCGATTTCTGTACTTTTTACTCAATTAAGATTCTAACGGGTCCATTGTTCGGCTCATTTAGACCTGCTCGTCCGAAACCTTTACAAAAGGGGTGCAAAATAAGTTTTAATCCAAATTTAGGAGTTCATACAATTGATTACGAGCTTTTCAACACAATTATATTCCAAAAACTCGATTTTTGTGCTTTTTACTAAGTTAAAGTTCTAATGGGTCCATTGTTCGGCCCATTTAGACCCGCTCGTCCGAAACCTCTACAAAAGGGTTGCAAAATAAGTTTTAATCAAAATTTAGGAGTTCATACAATTGTTTATGAGCTTTTCAACACGATTATATTGAAAAATCTCGATTTCTGAACTTTTTACTAAGTTAAAATTCTAACGGGTCCATTGTTCGGCCCATTTAGACCCGCTCGTCCGAAACCTCTACATAAAGGGCTGCAAAATAAGTTTTAATCCAAATTCAAGAGTTCATATAATTGATTACGAGCTTTTCAACACGTTTATATTGCAAAAACTCGATTTCTGTAGTTTTTACTCAGTTAAAGTTCTAACGGGTCCATTGTTCGGCCCATTTAGACCCGCTCTTCTGAAACCTCTACAAAAGGGTTGCCAAATAAGTTTCAATCCAAATTTAGGAGTTCATACAATTGATTACGAGCTTTTCAACACGATTATATTGCAAAAACTCGATTTTTGAACTTTTTACTTCGTTAAAATTCTAATGGGTCCATTGTTCGGCCCATTTAGACCCGCTTATCCGAAACCTCTACAAAAGGATTGCAAAATAAGTTTTAATCCAAATTTAGGAGTTCATACAATTGATTACGAGCTTTTCAACACGATTATATTGCAAAAACGCGATTTCTGTACTTTTTACTCCGTTAAAATTCTAACGGGTCCTATGTTCGGCCCATTTAGACCCGCTCGTTCGAAACCTTTACAAAAAAAGATCGCAAAATAAGTTAGAATCAAATTTTAGGAGTTCATATAATTTATTAAGAGCTTTTCAACACTATTATATTGCAAAAACTCGATTACTGTACTTTTTACTCAGTTAAAAAAATAACGGGTCCATTGTTTGGCCCATTTAGAACCGCTCGTCCGAAACCTCTACAAAAGGGTTGCAAAATAAGTTTTGATCCAAATTTAGGAGTTCATACAATTGACTACGAGCTTTTCAACACAATTATATTGCACAAACTCGATTTCTGTACTTTTTACTCGGTTAAAATTCTAACGGGTCCATTGTTCGGCCCATTTAGACTCGCTCGTCCGAAACCTCTAGAAAAGGGTTGCAAAATAAGTTTTAATCCAAATTTAGGAGTTCATACAATTGATTACAAGCTTTTCAACACGATTATATTGCAAAAACACGATTTTTGTACTTTTTACTTAGTTAAAATTCTAACGGGTCCATTGTTAGGCCCATTTAGACACGCTCGTCCGAAACCTTTACAAGAAAGACCGCAAAATAAGTTAGAATCAAATTTTAGGAGTTCATATAATTGATTAAGAGCTTTTCAACACGATTATATTGCAAAAACTCGATTTCTGTAGTTTTTACTCAGTTAAAGTTCTAACGGGTCCATTGTTCGGCCCATTTAGACCCGCTCGTCTGAAACCTCTACAAAAGGGTTGCCAAATAAGTTTCAATCCAAATTTAGGAGTTCATACAATTGATTACGAGCTTTTCAACACGATTATATTGCAAAAACTCTATTTTTGTACTTTTTACTTCGTTAAAATTCTAACTAGTCCATTGTTCGGCCCATTTAGACCCGCTCATCCGAAACCTCTACAAAAGGGTTGCAAAATAAGTTTTAATCCAAATTTAGGAGTTCATACAATTGATTACGAGCTTTTCAACACGATTATTTTGCAAAAACTCGATTTTTGTACTTTTTACTTCGTTAAAATTCTAATAAGTCCTTTGTTCAGCCCATTTAGACCCGCTCGTCCGAAACCTCTACAAAAAAGGCTACAAAATAAGTTTTAATCGAAATTTTGGAGTTCATACAATTGATTACGAGCGTTTCAACACGATTATATTGCAAAAACTCGATTTCTATACTTTTTACTCAGATAAAATTCTAACGGGTCTATTGTTCGGCCCATTTAGACCCGCTCGTCCGAAACCTCTACAAAAAGACCGCAAAACTAGTTAGAATCAAATTTCAGGAGTTCATACAATTGTTTATGAGCTTTTCAACACGGTTATATTGCAAAAACTCGATTTCGTGCTTTTTACTAAGTTAAAATTCTAACGGGTCCATTGTTCGGCCCATTTAGCCCCGCTCGTCCGAAACCTTTACAAATAATATCGCAAAATAAGTTAGAATCAAATTTGAGGAGTTCATATAGTTGATTAAGAGCTTCTCAACACGATTATATTGCAAAAAGTGGATTACTGTAATTTTTACTCAGTTAAAATTCTAACGGGTCCATTGTTCGGCCCATAAAGACCCGCTTGTCTGAAACCTCTACAAAAGGGTTGCAAAATAAGTTTTAATCCAAATTTAGGAGTTCATACAATTGTTTACAAGCTTTTCAACACGATTATATTGCAAAAACGCGATTTCTGTACATTTTACTAAGTTAAAATTTTAACGGGTCCATTGTTCGGCCCATTTAGATCTGCTCGTCCGAAACCTCTACAAAAAAGACCGTAAACAAGTTAGAATTAAATTTTAGGAGTTTATATAATTGATTACGAGCTTTTCAACACGATTACATTGCAAAAACTCGATTTCTGTACTTTTTACTCAATTAAAATTCTAACGGGTCTATTGTTAGGCCCATTTAGACTCGCTTGTCCGAAACCTCTATGAAAGGGTTGCAAAATAAGTTTTAATCCAAATTTTGGAGTTCATACAATTGATTACGAGCTTTTCAACACAATTATATTGCAAAAACTCGATTTTTGTACTTTTTACTCAGTTAAAATTCTAACGGGTCCATTGTTCGGCCCATTTAGACTCGCTCGTACGAAACCTCAACAAAAAAGACCGCGAAATAAGTTAGAATCAAATTTTAGTAGTTCATTTAATTGATTAAGAGCTTTTAAGAATGATTATATTGCCAAAACTCGATTACTGTACTTTTTACTCAGTTAAAATTCTAAAGGGTCCATTGTTCGGCCCATTTAGACCCGCTCGTCCGAAACCTCTACAAAAGGGAAGCAAAATAAGTTTTAATCCAAATTTAGGAGTTCATACAATTGATTACGAGCTTTTAAACACGATTATATTGCAAAAACTCGATTTCTGTACTTTTTACTCAGTTAAAATTCTAACGGGTCCATCGTTCGGCCCATTTAGACCCGTTCGTCCGATCCTCTACAAAAAAGACCGCAAAACAAGTTAGAATCAAATTTTAGGAGTTCATATAATTGATTACGAACTTTTCAACACTATTATATTGCAAAAATTCAATTTTCTGTACTTTTTACTCAGTTAAAATTCTAACGGGCTTTCTTCAAAAAAATTATAACGGGTCCATTGTTCGGCCCATTTAGACCCGTTCGTCCGAAACCTCTACAAAAAGGGCTGCAAAATAAGTTTTAATCCAAATTTAGGAGTTCATATAATTGATTACGAGCTTTTCAACACGATTATATTGCAAAAACTCAATTTTTGTTCTTTTTACTCGGTTAAAATTCTAACGGTCCATTGTTATGCCCATTTAGACTCGCTCGTCCGAAACCTTACAAAAAGGACCGCATAATAAGTTTTAATCAAAATTTAGGAGTTCATATAATTGAATACGAGCTTTTTAACACGATTATATTGGAAAAACTCGATTTCTGTACTTTTTACTCAGCTAAAATTCTAACGAGTCCATTGTTCGGCCCATTTAGACCCGCTCGTCCGAAACCTCTACAAAAAAGACCGCAAAACAAGTTTTAATCAAATTTTAGGAGTTCATATAATTGTTTACGAGCTTTCCAACACGGTTATATTACAAAAACTCAATTTCTGAACTTTTGACTTAGTTAAAATTCAAATGGGTCCATTGTTCAGCCCATTTAGACCCGCTCGTCCGAAACCTCTACAAAAAAGACCGCAAAATAAGTTGTAATCAAATTTTAGGAGTTTATAGAATTGATTACGAGCTTTTCAACATGATTATATTGCAAAAACACAATTTATGTTCTTTTTACTCAGTTAAAATTCTAACGATTGCATTGTTCAGCCCATTTAGACCCGGTCGTCCGAAACCTTACAAAAAGGACCGCAAAATAAGTTTTAATCAAAATTTAGGAGTTCATATAATTGATTACGAGCTTTTAAACACGATTATATTGCAAAAACTCGATTTCTGTACTTTTACTCTTTTAAAATTGTAATGGGTCTATTGTTCGATCCATTTAGACCCGCTCGTCCGAAGCCCCTACAAAAAGGGCTACAAAACAAGTTTTAATCCAAATTTAGGAGTTCATATAATTGATTACGAGCTTTTCAACACGATTATATTGCAAAAACTCGATTTCTGTACTTTTTACTTAGTTAAAATTCTAATGGGTCTATTGTTCGGCCCATTTAGACCCGCTCGACCGAAACCTCTACAAAAGTGCTGCAAAATAAGTTTTAATCCAAATTTAGGAGTTCATATAATTGATTACGAGCTTTTTTTAACACGATTATATTGCAAAAACTTGATTTCTGTACTTTTTACTTAGTTAAAATTCTAACGGGTCCATTGTTCGGCCCATTTAGACTCGCTCGTCCGAAACCTCTACAAAAGGGCTGCAAAATAAATTTTAATCAAAATTTAGGAGTTCGTATAATGATTACGAGCTTTTCAACACGATTATATTGCAAAAACTTAATTTCTGTACTTTTTATTCAGTTAAAATTCTAACGGGTCCATTGTTCGGCCCATTTAGACCCGCTCGTCCGAAACCTCTACAAAAAGGGCTGCAAAATAAGTTTTAATCCAAATTTAGGAGTTCATATAATTGATTAGGAGCTTTTCAACACGATTTGTAACACCCCGGTTTTAGGGCCCGGGAGTTATCGGTGTTGATCTAGGATTAGTTTCGGGTTAAATTTAAATTAAAGAGTTGATTTTTATAAAAGTTCTCATTATTTACGATAGTGCCATTAATGAAATTTTAAGATGGTTTTGAAAATCAAAACCACTCATCATCTTCCAAAAACCATATTCTCTCATTTCATCTCCTTTCCTCCATTGAAGACCTTTGAAGGTAAATCCTCTTTTTCTTTTCCTTGTTTTACTTAAATTTAACTTAAATTAAAGTTGGATTTGCAAAACTCATTAATTCTAAACCTTGAAATTTCAAGATTTATGAAAAGTGGGGATTTTGGTTGAAATCCCCTATGGGTCTTTTAGGGCAGTATTTTGGGGGTGTTTTTAAAGTTTATTTTGAAGTCATAACATGTTAAAAAGGTTGCTTAATTGTAGTATACCGAAACTAGTCTTAGGGGTGGATTTTAAAAGTGAAATAAGTGAGTTTTTGGCTTGAATTTGTGATAAAAAGAGGGCTGGAGGTATGTGGACCTTGGATAGGTGTTTTTAGATGTTATTTGATGATTTTTGAGTGGTGATAGTGCTGGTTTGATTGTATTCCCGAAACCACTACTGTAGGTGATTTTTAGAAGCGGAAAATAAGAGTTTTTAAGGTGTTTATGTGGGGAAATGAAGGGCTGGTGGTTGTACAGCCTTCGGGTGATGTTTTGGACATGTTTTGGAGTGTTTTAAGTGTTTAAATTGAGGGGTAATGGCTGGGTTTTGCTGGAGTACGAAAATGAGAATATTTGGGAGAAATTCGGCTTTGAATTGTTGAGAAAATATTGTGGAATTGTGAATTGATGTATAACAACAAATTTGTGGTTGATTAAGAGGTTAATACATTGTTTTTTATTGGTTAGAAATAGCAGATTTGGCCTTGGGTGGTTCGGACGCGGTCCCGGGAAGTTCGTAAGCTTGAAACGACTTTGTGGTTGGATTGGTGTGCGAATGGTGAGTGGAAATGTTTTTAAGCAACGTTTTGGTTCAAAGATAGTTTTGGAGAATTTAGATTGAGCTTGAAAGGTCAATCTAAACTCAAAAGAAAGTTGATGTGTATCGCCTCTTTAAACTCCCTTTTTTCCGTTTTTTTTTTCATTACATGAGGTGATAACTTGTTATGCATGAAATTTCAATACTTTGGAAGGAAGCATGTTGTTTGTTATTATGATGTTGATCATGCATGATGAAATCAATGGTGTTGTTGATATGCCTTGTAAAGTATATGTAAGTTGGTGCAGGTTGTGCACGAAAATGGTAAGTAAGACCATTTGCGGTTGGTAAGATTGTAAGAAGTAAGATTGTACATAATTGTGGATTTTGTTGCAAGGTGTTTTTGGTTGCATGACATCCATGTTGCATGATGGTGATTTGTATATCGTATTGCATGATTGGTGGAATCTTATTTATGTTCAACGAAGGTTTGGGGTTTGGGTGGAGTCTTAGAGACTAACCTAGACCCAAGAGTAAGTTCACCTAATCTCGTTTGTTGGTTGATTTTCGGTTCTCATGATATGTGTGATGTGATGATGTTTTTAGATTGTTTCTACTCTCCGTTTAATGTTGTTGTGTAGTCATCGTTGGTGTCGAGCCTCACGTGACGGTTGTCGTTACTACGGTGATGTGTCGTCCCACCGGTAGTGACTAGTAGAAGAGTACGGTGATGTGTAGTCCCATCAGAAAACTACTAGTTGAACGGTGATGTGTAGTCCCACCGGTAGTGACTAGTAGAAGAGTACGATGATGTGTAATCCCATCAAAAAACTACTAGTTGAACGGTGATGTGTAGTCCCACTGGGTTTTGGGTTATGCATGTGCATACCTTGTATTGTGATGATTGTGTTTTGTTACGTCTTTTCCTTAAATGGTTTGTTTTTCAACTAAGATTTATGTTTTGAAAACTGCATTGTTGATGTGTTTTTAGAGCTCCGCTCACTAGGCTTTATGCTTACGCTCTCCTTTTTCGACAATGCAGATCATTAGCGGGGATTTAGCAAGGAGCAAGGAAATGGTGTCCAAGCGTGTGGTAGTTGCTCAAGTATAGTTTGGTAAATAATGTAGTAGTTTAGCAATGGGAAATGCTACGTGTTTTAGAAGCGTGTATCTAGACTCTTTTGTGTTGGCTTTATGTTGTTAATGCTTTGTGTTGATGGATTTGTAAACCATGTTTATGTTGATGCCTAAGTGTTTTGTATTTAAAGGTTTTTAACCATGTCTTATGAATGCTTATGTTTTTGGTTGAAGGCATGTAAACCTTGATTGTGCACTGCTTAGGTGAAGGTTTGTTTCTTTTGGCTAAATGGTTTCGTTGAGCATGCTTTATTGCCTTATACATATATCATGTTTGATGGTTTGATGTTTTGGCATGTGTTGGAAGGATCTAAACGTATGTATTTTGCTTTCCTTGAATCATATGTATGCTCTATGGTTGATCATGCTTGTGGTAGGTTGGAATGCCTCTAGGTTATGTGTATGTTTGTTGTTTCATGTTTCTTGTGGTTTGGGAGTATGTTTGTTAAGGCCTTTAACTCTTTTGTTGGTTTGCTAAGCATGTTTGTTTGCTAGTTTCCTCTATGTATGCTTAATTGGTGTTCGTTGATTCATTGTATGCTTAAACTGCTCCATATGCTTATCTATAGTTGCTTAGTGATGTATGTGAATTGGTATGTTGCTAGTCGAGTCGTAAAATGCATCTAGAGTTGAGTCCTTGTGTTTTTAGCTGTTAAAATGAGATTTGCAGTGCAGGGCGTATCGGTACGCTCAAGGGCTGTACCGATACGGTCCTTGCTTTGGGGCTCATTTTGGGTAGAGCGTATCGATACACGGGGGTGTATCGATACGCCAAAGGCTCTCTGGAAATCGGAGAAGTTGACGAGATTTTGGCGTATCGATACGGTCTTTGTACTTTGACCGAGATAAGTTGACCGTTGAGGGCGTATCGGTACGGTCTTGCTGTGTACCGATACGGTCTCCCTGGGTTGACTTTAGGGCGTTGACTAGGTCCATGCGTATCGATACGGTCATCTAGCGTATCGATACGGCCTGCTATAAAACTTAAGATGGGCTATTTAATTGCATGTCTTGGGTGTTTTGTATCCGTGTGTATGTTCGCTGCGTGTCCTATCAAATAGGGTATAATAGATGCATCTAGAAAAGATAAGGGATGAAAAAAAAGAAAAGGGTTGCTAATCGGAGTGAGACCTTAGCGGGTTTCGCTTCGGTTTTCCCCGTGTAACCTGTTCGGACCGGTCTGTCCGCTAGACCGGGACGAGGGGGTGACATGATTATATTGCAAAAACTCAATTTCTGTACTTTTTACCTAGTTAAAATTCTAACGGGTCCATTGTTCGGCCCATTTAGACCAGCTCGTCCGAAACCTCTACAAAAAAGACCGCAAAACAAGTTAAAATCAAATTTTAGGAGTTCATATAATTGATTACGAGCTTTTAAACACGATTGTATTGCAAAAACTCGTTTTTTTTTTACTTTTTACTCAGTTAAAATTCTATCGGGTCCATTGTTCGACCCATTTAGACCCGCTCGTCCAAATCCTCAACAAAAAAGACTGCAAAATATGTTAGAATCAAATTTTAGGAGTTCATATAATTGATCACGAGCTTTTCAACACGATTATATTGCAAAAACTCGATTTTTGTAGTTTTACTCTATTAAAATTCTAACGGGTCCATTGTTCGGCCCATTTTGACCCGCTCGTCCTAAACCTCTACAAATGGGTTGCAAAATAAGTTTTAATCCAAATTTAGGACTTCGTACAATTGATTACGAGCTTATCAACACGATTATAATGCAAAATCTCTATTTCTGTACTTTTTATTTAGTTAAAATTCTAACGGGTCCATTGTTCGGCCCATTTAGACCCGCTCGTCCGAAACCTTTACAAAAAAGATCGCAAAATAAGTTAGAATCAAATTTTAGGAGTTCATATAATTGATTACAAGATTTTCAACACTATTTTATTGCAAAAACTTGATTATTGTACTTTTTACTCAGTTAAAATTCTAAAGGCTCCATTGTTCGGCCCATTTAGACCCGCTCGTCCGAAACCTCTACAAAAGGGTTGCAAAATAAGTTTTAATCCAAATTCAAGAGTTCATACAAATGATTACGAGCTTTTCAACACGATTATATTTGAAAAACTCTATTTATGTACTTTTACTCAGTTAAAATTCTAACGGGTCCATTGTTCGGCCCATTTAGACCCGCTCGTCTGAAACCTCTACAAAAAAGACCGCAAAACAAGTTAGAATCAAACTTTAGGAGTTCATATAATTGATTACGAGCTTTTCAACACGATTATATTGCAAAATCTCGATTTCTGTACTTTTTACTCAGTTAAAATTCTAACGGGTCCATTGTTCGGCCCATTTAGACCCGCTCTTCCGAAACCTCTACAAAAGGGTTACAAAATAAGTTTTAATCCAAATTCAGGAGTTCATACAATTGATTACGAGCTTTTCAACACAATTATATTGAATTTTTTTTTATTTTGTACGTTTTACTCAGTTAAAATTCTAACGGGTCCATTGTTCGGCCCATTTGGACCCGCTCGTCCGAAACCTTAACAAAAAAGACCGCAAAATAAGTTAGAATCAGATTTTAGGAGTTCATATAATTAATTACGAGCTTTTCAGCACGATTATATTGCAAAAATTCGATTTCTGTACTTTTTACTCAGATAAAATTCTAACGGATCCATTGTTCGGCCCATTTAGACCCGCTCGTCTGAAACCTCTACAAAAGGGTTGCAAAATAAGTTTTAATCCAAATTTAGGAGTTCATACAATTGATTACGAGCTTTTCAACACGATTCTATTGCAAAAACTCGATTTATGTACTTTTTACATAGTTAAATTCTAATGGGTCCATTGTTTGTCCCATTTAGACCCACTCGTCCGAATCCTATACAAAAAGGGCTGCAAAATAAGTTTTAATCCAAATTTAGGAGTTCATATGATTGATTACGAACTTTTCAACACGATTATATTGCAAAAACTTGATTTATGTACTTTTTACTCAGTTAAAATTCTAACGGGTCCACTGTTCGGCTCATTTAGACTCGCTCGTCCGAAACCTCTACAAAAGGGTTGCAAAATAAGTTTTAATCCAAATTTAGGAGTTCATACAATTGATTACGAGCTTTTCAACACGATTATATTTCAAAAACTCGATTTCTGTACTTTTTACTCGGTTAAAATTCTAACGGGTCCATTGTTCGGCCCATTTAGACCCGCTCGTCCGAAAACTCTACAAAAAAGACTGCAAAACAAGTTTTAATCAAATTTTAGGAGTTCATATAATTGATTACGAGCTTTTCAACACGATTATATTGCAAAAACTCGATTTCTATACTTTTTACTCAGTTAAAATTCTAACGGTTCCATTGTTCGGCCCATTTAGGCCTGGTCGTCCGAAACCTCTACAAAAGGGTTGCAAAATAAGTTTTAATCCAAATTTAGGAGTTCATACAATTGATTACGAACTTTTCAACACGATTATAATGCAAAAACTCAATTTATGTTCTTTTTACTCAGTTAAAATTCTAACGATTGCATTGTTCGGCCCATTTAGACCCGCTCGTCCGAAACCTTACAAAAAGGACAGCAAAATAAGTTTTAATCAAAATATTAGGAGTTCATATAATTGATTACGAGCTTTTCAACACGATTATATTGCAAAAACTCGATTTCTGTACTTTTTACTCAGTTAAAATTCTAATGGGTGAATCTCATCCTTCGTTGCGTATCTTCTGTCTCTTTCACAGTACGGGTCAATGGATCTCTATCCCAATAAGTTTTTTCCTTCACGTGGCATTCGTCAAGGTGACCCACTGTCACCATTCCTTTTTCTAATATGTTCTCAGGGCCTCTCGGCCGCTCTTGAAATAGAGTAGGGTGAGGGGCGGTTGCTAGGTCTCAATGCTAGCCGTCGCGGACCTCGCGTAACTCATCTTCTTTTTGCAGATGATAGCTTAGTGTTTCTCCACAACATCCCCGAGGAAGTAGGGCGCTTGTGCGACATTCTATCTCTCTACGCCTCTTCCTCGGGTCAGATTGTCAATTTTGAGAAATCCATGGCTTTCTGCAGCCTTAAATGTTCGCCTGAATACTTACAGGCGATACAATCAATCCTGGGTGTTCGTATGGTCAATGACCTGAGGATCTATCTGGGGGTGCCACTTTTGATCAAGCGGAACATGACTGCTTCGTTAGGTTTCTTTCGTGACAAAGTGAATTCCCGGATGAGCAACTGGGACAATAACCTTCTATCCTTCAGTGGACGGGAGACCCTTATCAAATCGGTAGCGCAGGCAATGCCGCAGTACGTCATGTCCTGTTACTTACTGCCGCAAAATATCATTGATAATATGACCACCTCCATCCGACGTTATTGGTGGTCGGGACGCAGTAATAAACGAGGTTGGCCACTCCTTTCATGGGAATCTGTTTGCACTCCCAAGTCAGTGGGTGGTCTTGGTTTTCGTGATCTTCATGCCTTTAATGTTGCCCTCTTAGGGAAACAAGTTTGGTGTTTAATATCGGATCCCGACGCTCTACTGGCACGAGTTCTTACAGCAAAATACTATCCCTCTGGTGACTTATTGCACGCAACAGCTGATAAGCGTGCCTCATTCGCTTGGAGGGGGATTAGTCATGCTACACAGTTTTTAGGGCCTGGTTTCTTATGAAGGCCAGGCTATAAGAGCAACATACGAATTCTTAGTGATAATTGGGGAGGTGACTCGCAGATCACTCTGTTTGGGAGATATGAGGAAAATAAGGAACTGCCGGCACGTTGTCGAGACTTTATGTCGCGTGACTATGCTAGCTGGGATGAGCGCAAGCTTCACAATTTCTTTGACTGGGATGATGTTGATCGTATTCCTCACATTCCTATTTCTAGTGGTCGCAGGGATACACTCGTTTGGGGCCAACATGACTCGGGGTTATACTCGGTTCGATCTGGCTATTTCTTTTTACACAAGCCACCTCGACCTCTGGCACGACCAAACGCCCTTTGGAAGATAATCGCTAAAGCTTCGACGTTACCCAAGATCCGTTGCTTTGGATGGGGGGCGGGGCGTAATGCTCTCCCTACGGGTGACAGGATACATGCTATTAACCTGTCCTCTGGTTACTGCCCTTTTGTCCAAATACCTTGGAGACGATGCTGCATACCCTACGTGACTTCCTCGGAGCGTCAGAGGTCCTTCGCCTAGTCAGAGTTCCTTCTTGCTTATATGCTAATAGCTCGCCTACTGTAGTATCCTGGTTGTTCGAAGGTACTCAGAGGCTGGATAGTATGGGGTTTGCATTATTCCTCACGTCTCATTGGAATATCTGGAACCGTAGCAATGATTGGATTCATTCTGAATGAGTTCAGCCGCCCTGGCTCACCGCCATGAATGCTTAGTGGCTTTTTCAGGAATATGTCAGGGCCAACTCTCTTCCAGCCACTAAGCCACCAATCACCGAGACTGCCTCTGCACCGCCACGCTGGAGCTTGCCGCCGTCTACTGTTGTGAAGGTCAATGTTGATGGAGCATTCCACCCAGGTACAGGCTCTGCTGCCATTGGAGTCATTACTCGTGATGCACAGGGTTTACCCCTTGGGGGATGTGCTGTTCATGAGGCAGGCTGTATCGATGCAACCACGACTGAGCATCATGCTATTGTTGCTGGCATCACACTGGTCCGTGACAAAGGCTGGGGTGATGTACTTATCGAATCTAACTCTGATGTCGTCGTCAACAAGCTTATGCGGTCTACGGAAGATGCCTCCTTGTTGGGCCCCAGAATGCAACAGCCAAAGCCCTGCTAGATGTTTTGCCTCAAATTCAGTTGTCTTTTGTACCTAGATCTGCCAACTTTGTTGCGCACACATTAGCTACTTGGGCCTTACATTCGGTCTCTTCTATTTATTTTGATTCTTCCATTCCCGATTGTATTCGAAACAATGTAATGGTTGAATCTCAACCTTTTTATTCTAATATACAGTAGGGCACTCTTTTCCCCATAGGTCCCTCATGTGCTTCGGCGCAGGGTGGTTAGAGGGGTTTTTAATGAGGCCCGCCTTTCTTCAAAAAAAATTCTAATGGGTCTATTGTTCGGCCCATTTAGACTCGTTCGTACGAATCCTCTATAAAAGAGTTGCAAAATAAGTTTTAACCCAAATTTAGGAGTTCATACAATTGATTACGAACTTTTCAACACGATTATATTGCAAAAACTCGATTTATGTACTTTTTACTCAGTTAAAATTCTAACGGGTCCCATGTTCGGCCCATTTAGACCCGCTCGTCCGAAACCTTTACAAAAAAGATCGCAAAATAAGTTAGTATCAAATTTTAGGAGTTCATATAATTGATTACCAGCTTTTCAACACGATTATATTGCAAAAACTCGATTTCTGTACTTTTTACTCAGTTAGAATTCTAAAGGGTCCATTGTTAGGCCCATTTAGACCCGCTCGCGCGAAACCTCTACAAAAGGGTTGCAAAATAAGTTTTAATCCAAATTTAGGACTTCATACAATTGATTACGAGCTTTTCAACACAATTAATTGCAAAACTCGATTTCTATACTTTCTACTCAGATAAAATTCTAACGGGTCCATTGTTCGACCCATTTAGACCCGCTCGTCCGAAATCTCTACAAAAAAAGACCACAAAACAAGTTAGAATCAAATATTAGGAGTTCATATAATTGATTACGAGCTTTTCAACACGATTATATTGCAAAACTTGATTTCTGTACTTTTTACTCAGTTAAAATTCTAACGGGTCCATTGTTCGGCCCATTTAAACCCACTCGTCCGAAACTTCGACAAAAGGGTTGCAAAATAAGTTTTAATCCAAATTTAGGAGTTCATAAAATTGATTACGAGCTTGTCAACACGATTATATTACAAAAACTCGATTTCTGTACTTTTTACTCCGTTAAAATTCTAACGGGTCCATTGTTCGGCCCATTTAGACCCTCTCGCCCGAAACCTTTACAAAAAAGACCGCAAAATAACTTAGAATCAAATTTTAGGTGTTCATATAATTGATTACAAGATTTTCAACATGATTATATTGCAAACACTCGATTACAGTACCTTTTACTCAGTTAAAATTCTAACGGGTCCATTGTTCGGCCCATTTAGACCCGCTCGTCCGAAACCTCTACAAAGGGTTGCAAAATAAGTTTTAATCCAAATTTAAGAGTTCATACAATTGATTACGAGCTTTTCAACACGGTTATATTGCAAAAACTCGATTTCTGTACTTTTTACTCCGTTAAAATTCTAACGGGTCCATTGTTCGGCCCATTTAAACCTAATCGTCTGAAACCTCTACAAAAAGGGCTACAAAATAAGTTTTAATCCAAATTTAGGAGTTCATATAATTGATTACGAGCTTTTAAACACGATTATATTGCAAAAACTCAATTTCTGTCCTTTTTACTCAGTTAAAATTCTAACGGGTCCATTGTTCGGCCCATTTAGATCCGCTCGTCCTAAACCTTTACAAAAAAGACCGCAAAACAAGTTAGAATCAAATTTTAGGAGTTCATATAATTGATTACGAGCTTTTCAACATGATTATATTGCAAAAACTCGATTTCTGTACTTTTTACTAAGTTAAAACTCTAACGGGTCCATTGTTCGGCCCATTTAGACCTGCTTGTCCGAAACCTAAACAAAAGGGTTGCAAAATTTGTTTTAATCTAAATTTAGGAGTTCATACAATTTATTACGAGTTTTTCAACACAATTATATAGCAAAAACTCGATTTTTGTGCTTTTTACTCAGTTAAAATTTTAACGGGTCCATTATTCGGCCCATTTAGACCCGCTCGTCCGAAACCTCTACAAAAGGGTTGCAAAATAAGTTTTAATCAAAATTTAGGAGTTCATACAATTGATTACTAGCGTTTCAACATGATTATATTGCAAAAACTCGATTTCTATACTTTTTACTTAGTTAAAATTCTAACGGGTCCATTGTTCGGCCCATTTAGACCCGCTCGTCCGAAACCTCTACAAAAAAGACTACGAAACAAGTTAGAATCAAATTTTAGGAGTTCATATAATTGATTACGAGCTTTTCAACACAATTATATTGCAAGAACTTGATTTTTGTACTTTTTACTCAGTTAAAATTCTAAAGGGTCCATTGTTCGGCCCATTTAGACCCGCTCGTCCGAAACCTCTACAAAAGGGTTGCAAAATAAGTTTTAATCCAAATTTAGGACTTCATACAATTGATTACGAGCTTTTCAACACAATTATATTGCAAAAACTCGATTACTGTACTTTTTAATTAGTTAAAATTCTAACGGGTCCATTGTTCGGCCCATTTAGACCCGCTCGTCCGAAGCCCATACAAAAAGGGTTGCAAAATAAGTTTTAATCCAAATTTAGGAGTTCATACAATTGATTACGAGCTTTTGAACACAATTATATTTCAAAAAACTCGATTTTTGTTCTTTTTACTGAGTTCAAATTCTAACGGGTCCACTGTTCGGCCCATTCGGACCCGCTTGTACGAAACCTCTACAAAAGGGTTCCAAAATAATTTTTAATCCAAATTTAGGAGTTCGTAAAATTGATTAAGAGCTTTTCAACACGATTATATTACAAAAAGTCTAGTTCTGTACTTTTTACTCAGTTAAAATTCTAACGGGTCCATTGTTCGGCCCATTTAGACACGCTCGTCCGAAACCTTTACAAAAAAGACTGCAAAAGAAGTTTTAATCAAAATTTAGGAGTTTATACAATTGATTACGAGCTTTTCAACACGATTATATTGCAAAAACTCGATTTTAGTACTTTTTACTCAGTTAAAATTGTAACAGGTCCATTGTTCGGCCGATTTAGACCTGCTCGTCCGAAACCTTTACAAAAGGGTTGCAAAATAAGTTTTAATCAAAATTTAGGTGTTCATACAATAGATTACGAGCTTTTCAACACGATTATATTGCAAAAACTCGATTTCTGTACTTTTTTATCCGTTAAAATTCTAACGAGTCCATTGTTTGGCCTATTTAGACCCGCTCGTCCGAAACCTCTACAAAAAAGACCGCAAAACAAGTTAGAATAAAATTTTAGGAGTTCATATAACTGATTACGAGCTTTTCAACACGATTATATTGCAAAAACTCGATTTCTGTACTTTTTACTCTGTTAAAATTCTAACGGTTCCATTGTTCGGCCCATTTAGACTCGCTCGTCTGAAACCACTACAAAAGGGTTGCAAAATAAGTTTTAATCCAAATTTAGGAGTTCATACAATTTGATTACGAGCTTTTCAACACGATTATATTGTAAAAACTCGATTTCTGTACTTTTTACTCCTTTATAATTCTAAATGGTCCTTTGTTCGGCCCATTTAGACCCGTTCGTCCGAAACCTCTACAAAAAGGGCTGCAAAATAAGTTTTAATCTAAATTTAGGAGTTCATACAGTTGATTACGAGATTTTCAGCACGATCATATTGCAAAAACTCGATTTCTGTACTTTTTACTCAGTTAAAATTCTAACGGGTCCTATGTTCCGCCCATTTAGACCCGCTCGTCCGAAACCTTTACAAAAAACATCGCAAAATAAGTTAGAATCAAATTTTAGAAGTTCATATAATTGATTAAGAGCTTTTCAACACAAATATATTGCAAAAACTCGATTATTGTACTTTTTACTTAGTTAAAATTCTAACGGGTGCATTGTTCGATCAATTTAGACTCACTCATCCGAAACCTTTACAAAAGGGTTGCGAAATAAGTTTTAATCCAAATTTAGGAGTTCATACAATTGATTACGAGCTTTTTAACACAATTATATTGCAAAAACTTGATTTTTGTGGTTTTTACTCAGTTAAATTTCTAAAGGGTCCATTGTTTGGCCCATTTAGACCCGCTCGTCCGAAACCTCTACAAAAAAGACCACAAAACAAGTTATAATCAAATTTTAGGAGTTCATATAATTTATTAAGAGCTTTTCAAAACGATTATATTGCAAAACTCGATTTCTATACTTTTTACTCATTTAAAATTATAACGGGTCCATTGTTCGGCCCATTTAGACCCGCTCGTCCGAAACCTCTACAAAAGGGTTACAAAATAAGTTTTAATCCAAATTTAGGAGTTCATATAATTGATTACGAGCTTTTCAACACGATTATATTGCAAAAACTTGATTTATTTACTTTTTACTCAGTTAAAATTCTAACGGGTCCATTGTTAGGCCCATTTAGACCTGCTCGTCCGAAACCTCTACAAAAGGGTTGCAAAATAAGTTTTAATCCAAATTTAGGAGTTCATACAATTGATTACGAGCATTTCAACACGATTATATTGCAGAAACTCGATTACTGTACTTTTTACTCCGTTAAAATTCTAACGGGTCCATAGTTCGACCCATTTAGACTCGATCGTCCGAAACCCATACAAAAAGGGCTGCAAAATAAGTTTAAATCAAAATTTAGGAGTTCATATAATTGATTACGAGCTTTTCCACACGATTATATTGCAAAAATTCGATTTCTGTACTTGTTACTCAGTTAAAATTCTAACAGGTCCACTGTTCGGCCCATTTAGACCAGCTCGTCTGAAACCTCTACAAAAGGGTTGCAAAATAAGTTTTAATCCAAATTTAGGAGTTCATACAATTGATTACGAGCTTTTCAACACGATTATATTGCAAAAATTCGATTTCTGTACTTTTTACTCAATTAAAATTCTAACGGGTCCATTGTTCGGCCCATTTAGACCCGCTCGTCCAAAACCTTTACAAAAAAGACCGCAAAAGAAGTTTTAATCAAAAATTAGGAGTTCATACAATTGATTACGAGCTTTTCAACACGATTATATTGCAGAAACTCGATTTCAGTACTTTTTACTCGGTTAAAATTGTAACGGGTCCATTGTTCGGTCGATTTAGACCTGCTCGACCGAAACCACTACAAAAGGGTTTCAAAATAAGTTTTAATCAAAATTTAGGAGTTCATACAATAGATTACGACATTGTCAACACGATTATATTGCAAAAACTCGATTTCTGTACTTTTTTATCCGTTAAAATTCTAACGGGTCCATTGTTCGGCCCATTTAGACACGCTCGTCCGAAACCTCGACAAAAAAGACCGCAAAACAAGTTAGAATAAAATTTTAGGAGTTCATATAATTGATTATGAGGTTTTCAACACGATTATATTGCAAAAACTTGATTTCTGTACTTTTTACACTGTTAAAATTCTAACGGGTCCATTGTCCGGCCCATTTAGACTCGCTCGTCTGAAACCTCTACAAAAGGGTTGCAAAATAAGTTTTAATCCAAATTTAGGAGTTCATACAATTTGATTACGAGCTTTTCAACACGATTGTATTGTAAAAACTCGATTTCTGTACTTTTTACTCCTTTAAAATTCTAACTTGTCCTTTGTTCGGCCCATTTAGACCCGTTCATCCGAAACCTCTACAAAAAGGGCTGCAAAATAAGTTTTAATCTAAATTTAGGAGTTTATACAATTGATTACGAGCTTTTCAACACGATTATATTGCAAAAAATCGATTTCTGTACTTTTTACTAAGTTAAAATTCTATCAGGTCCTATGTTCCGCCCATTTAGACCCGCTCGTCCGAAACCTTTACAAAAAAGATCGCAAAAAAGTTAGAATCAAATTTTAGAAGTTCATATAATTGATTAAGAGCTTTTCAACACAAATATATTGCAAAAACTCGATTACTGTACTTTTTACTTAGTTAAAATTCTAACGGGTCCATTGTTCGGTCAATTTAGACTCACTCGTCCGAAACCTTTACAAAAGGGTTGCAAAATATGTTTTAATCCAAATTTAGGAGTTCATACAATTGATTACGAGCATTTCACCAGAATTATATTGCAAAAACTTGATTTTTGTGCTTTTTACTCAGTTAAATTTCTGAAGGGTCCATTGTTCGGCCCATTTAGACCCGCTCGTCCGAAACCTCTACAAAAAAGACCGCAAAACAGGTTATAATCAAATTTTAGAAGTTCATATAATTTATTACGAGCTTTTCAAAACGATTATATTGCAAAAACTCGATTTCTGTACTTTTTACTCAGTTAAAATTCTAACGGGTCCATTGTTCGGCCCATTTAGACCCGCTCGTCCGAAACCTCTACAAAAGGGTTGCAAAATAAGTTTTAATCCAAATTTAGGAGTTCATACAATTGATTACGAGCTTTTCAACACGATTATATTGCAAAAATTCGATTTCTGTACTTTTTACTCAATTAAAATTCTAACGGGTCCATTGTTCGGCCCATTTAGACCCGCTCGTCCAAAACCTTTACAAAAAAGACCGCAAAAGAAGTTTTAATCAAAATTTAGGAGTTCATACAATTGATTACGAGCTTTTCAACACGATTATATTGCAGAAACTCGATTTTAGTACTTTTTACTCGGTTAAAATTGTAACGGGTCCATTGTTCGGTCGATTTAGACCTGCTCGACCGAAACCACTACAAAAGGGTTTGCAAAATAAGTTTTAATCAAAATTTAGGAGCTCATACAATAGATTACGACATTGTCAACACGATTATATTGCAAAAACTCGATTTCTGTACTTTTTTATCCGTTAAAATTCTAACGAGTCCATTGTTCGGCCCATTTAGACACGCTCGTCCGAAACCTCGACAAAAAAGACCGCAAAACAAGTTAGAATAAAATTTTATGAGTTCATATAATTGATTACGAGGTTTTCAACACGATTATATTGCAAAAACTTGGTTTCTGTACTTTTTACACTGTTAAAATTCTAACGGGTCCATTGTCCGGCCCATTTAGACTCGCTCGTCTGAAACCTCTACAAAAGGGTTGCAAAATAAGTTTTAATCCAAATTTAGGAGTTCATACAATTTGATTACGAGCTTTTCAACACGATTGTATTGTAAAAACTCGATTTCTGTACTTTTTACTCCTTTAAAATTCTAACTTGTCCTTTGTTCGGCCCATTTAGACCCGTTCATCCGAAACCTCTACAAAAAGGGCTGCAAAATAAGTTTTAATCTAAATTTAGGAGTTTATACAATTGATTACGAGCTTTTCAACACGATTATATTGCAAAAAATAGATTTCTGTACTTTTTACTAAGTTAAAATTCTAACAGGTCCTATGTTCCGCCCATTTAGACCCGCTCGTCCGAAACCTTTACAAAAAAGATCGCAAAAAAGTTAGAATCAAATTTTAGAAGTTCATATAATTGATTAAGAGCTTTTCAACACAAATATATTGCAAAAACTCGATTACTGTACTTTTTACTTAGTTAAAATTCTAACGGGTCCATTGTTCGGTCAATTTAGACTCACTCGTCCGAAACCTTTACAAAAGGGTTGCAAAATAAGTTTTAATCCAAATTTAGGAGTTCATACAATTGATTACGAGCATTTCACCAGAATTATATTGCAAAAACTTGATTTTTGTGCTTTTTACTCAGTTAAATTTCTGAAGGGTCCATTGTTCGGCCCATTTAGACCCGCTCTTCCGAAACCTCTACAAAAAAGACCGCAAAACAGGTTATAATCAAATTTTAGGAGTTCATATAATTTATTACGAGCTTTTCAAAACGATTATATTGCAAAAACTCGATTTCTGTACTTTTTACTCAGATCCTTTCACCTTCTCTCTTTTTTATTCGTTTCTGTTATTCTTTTCTTTTTACTCCTTTTCCCTTTCTCTTAACAATTTTTCTTTTTTTATGTAGATCTAAACCATCGGTGGTTTTTTCCCATCCACTCGTCTGGTCTACATTCATCTTGTTGTTTTTTGTTTATCTGCAATCAACCATGTGGCCTTTTTTGGAGGCCACCGTCCACTGCCGCTACAAGGATTCCCCAAAATCATTTTGTGATTTAGGGTTTCTTCCACTTTTTTCAATTCTATTTATCTTTAATTTTTCTATATCTAATCTCCTTTGTTGGCAATCTGTTATAGGTATCACATGTTTTGCTTGCCTGCAAACCCCGATGTCGCATCTGTTCGGTGGCGGCTCCGATTGGTGCTCCATAGTCGGCTAGGGTTTTCTTCCCCCCTCTTTTCTATTTTCATTCTTTTTTTTTCTTTTCAATATTCTGTTAATCCTTTTTTCTTTATTCCAGATTTGCTTAACCTTCCTCCTCAAAAGGAAGGATTTTAATGTTTTCATATGTCGAATCTCTTGGTACGTCATCCATTCGTTCCCCTTTTGGTTTTCTTACTGTCATTTCATATCTGATATAACATCTCATCTGCGGCATCATATCTCATTTTTATGTTGCTTATATATTTTAAGGGCTTTCTATCTTTTCCTAATCTGCTTGTATTCAAATGTGGATATATGCTTAAACATTTTTTGTGTTTATCCTAGGTTGCTCCTAAACATTGCTGGTACTGTTTTCATATCCTCTTTTCTGATAACTACTATGTCATATAAATTATTTATTACCTTATCTCTACTTCAAGCCCTTACAGGGAATCTACAACAAGCCCATCCTATGGGAACATATAGTTTCTACTATTATTGCAATTTATTATACTCTATGTTCACTTCTTTGAACTATCTTTACTATATTTATCATGTTCTTGTTCAGTTATCTATATATACTCCTTGGTTTTCTGGTTACAAATATCATAACCATTTAGCCTCTAATAAAATCTATTCACATTCTACTACTTTCCTACACTGCTTACATGCTCTGGGTTGTAACATAATTGTAGGAATTATCATTTTGCTTATACACACCTTACAATGCATAATTAGGACTGCCTTAACTAATCTTTTTACTGTGGTCATTCTTATTTTAGTTAACTTTCGGATTGATTTGAGAAATGCTCAACTATTCACAGCACCTTCTACTCTGTTTATGTACTATTTACACCTCCAGATTTGCTTAACCATCCCAATTTTCTTGCATCATATTCATTTTCTGTGTTTGCATTCTATGTCCATCAGCATAAGCTATGGCCAACATTCTGTTATTAAAGCTGAATTTTTGCAACAAATCTCAATAAATCTCATTCTGGCTAATCATTACAATAAATTTCATGTCTATCTCTCTAATTCAAACTTAATATCCATTATGGTCTTGTACAATTTACATCTGATTACCCTTTTCTTTTGTATTACTAGTATTATCAAAGGTTTTCCCGTTACTCATTATACTTGTTTTCTTTTTGATCTTTTCATTGGTGGCCCTCTCTATGTTTCATCATCGGATGCAATATCACAAGCTACCTTACGGATGTTAAAGGTAAACTGGATACTCCCTACTCCCTCTGGGTTACATCTTCACTCTAATCTTTTTAATTATCATGTTATTTTTTTATCCCCCTATATCTTTTTGCTCATTTGGATTGTATTCATTTTCTTATCCCCGCTTCTTATTTCCCTTGGGTCTGTAATTATTCTTTCCTGTTTTCTTCCTTTTCTGCTCTCCTTTTATTTCTTCTATGCTTTTAATTGCTTTTTAGTTCATATCATTAGTGCTATGCATGGTTTATTCTACTTGCTAAATGTATGTTACTCTGTCAGCGATATTTATTTTCTGTTATGCTCGTTTAACATCCCTTCCCTCTACACCTTATTAGGTGAAATTTTACAAGCCCACTTTTGGGATTCTGATCAAATCCTTTCTATAAGGAATTTCGCATTCATATTTCAAGTTTGTTCTACAAAATTTTCAGTTTTATTCAATTCGATTTCTCAAAAAACAGTTCCAAAACTCACCCACAACCATCCTTTTCAGGTTTTTCCAAAATCTCTGAATTACCTCATAATATACTCTACTATTAAAAGTTCCATAAATCCTTATTCTACTATTCAAAGCTTCCCAAAATTCTATACTACCATTCCAAACTCCCTAAATTTTTATTTCATCATTGCCTTCCATTATTTTTGCAGTTATTTAATTATAACCAAAAAACTAGCATTAATTCCTTTTATACAGTATTATAAAATTCAAATTCTTACAAATATACTACATTCTTCCTCTTTCCGCTTTTATGACTCTATAATTCCTTATAAATCTCCCTTTAAAAAAGATTTAAATACGGTCAATGATAACTTCAATTTTCTGCTATTACTCTCTTTACAACAATCAAGCTTATTGCCAAAATTATTTTCATTAAACTACGCCTTTAATTGTGTTACATCAATACCATTATTGAAATTTATTTTCAGCAGTTACATAATATATCCCCATTTATTAGCTCCACCATCTTTTATTCCCAGCTTTAAATACTCAATAATTAAAAGAATTGCTTTTATTAACAAAATTTATTTGCTCTTTCTTTTTTCAATTCCTTTATACAGTCAATACTTCAATCAAATCCTTTTAATATTACCGTCAAATCCTTACCAAATTTTTTATAGATATTCACTATACTTTCCTTTAATAATAACCATAGCTTCTTCCTTTTTCACGTTCTCTTTCTTATTCAAGGAAAGTACAGTAGTTAATTTACCAATTAATATTAGCAAATCCTATCTATTACAATCGTCAATCCCTCATACGTATCTCTCTCATCCCACTTTCCATATATTCTTCCCCTTAACTATTTACGTTTTCTTTATATATTCATACTACAATTACTCTAAACCACCACAACTCCTTATTCACTCGTCTTCCTCATATTATCGAAATCCCTCAATGGCTTCATCCCCAATACAAGTATCGCTCCTGCCGAAAAAATCCAAACAATCAGGATCTACTCCAAAAGCTGGGATGAGCAGCTCTAAAAACTCTCCGGCGGCGGCTGATTCCCAGCCCCGCCGAGCAAAATGAGGATCCTCTACTGGAACTGTCAGGGCCTTGGACAAGCCCCGACGGTTCAACATTTCCGATCCTATGTCCAACGCACCAACCCTGATATTATATTTTTATGCGAAACTAAGCTAAATAATGCGGAATGTAACCGCTTATGTCTTTCATTAGGTATGATAGACATTATTTCTATTTCCCCTACGGAAGGGTGTTCTGGTATCTCATTATTCGCTACAAACGACATTAATATAAGTCTTCTTTCTTATTCGCCGCGTTTTATTCATACTCAAATTTTACAGAATAATTCCACAATGTTTTTCACTGGCTTTCACGGCTTTTCGGAAACTAGCCAAAAATATAAAACATGGGAGTTAATTGATTCTTTATATCCATCCACTAAAAATAAACCTTGGCTACTAGGAGGTGATTTCAATGAAATTTTAACAGATTCGGAAAAACAAGGCGGCTCTCGTAGAGCTAGATCTCAAATTAAAAACTTTCGTAATTGTTTAACTCGAAACAATCTCTATGATTGTAAGCCATCCTCGGGATGGTTCACATGGTCTAAAGTTGGTCCATTAACCCCGGTAATACATGAAAGATTAGACCGTTTTATTGCTAATTCCGAATGGAAAGATCTCTACCCTTCTCATCGAATCACCACAGATTATGTTGCCAAATCTGATCATTGTTTCCTTTTTCTAGATTTAGACATATCGACTACCAAAATCAAAACACAACCACCTAAGAATTTCAGATTCGAAAGCTGCTGGTCTAATAATATTGATAATATCCGTACCATTAAAAGGGCTTGGGCCGACACTCCCGGAACAGCCATAAACAAAATTGAAGCGGTAGGCACTTACCTTGAAGAATGGCAAAATCAACAACGTTTTAAATCAACCGGAAGAATTAAATTTCTTACTAAAAAAATAAACAGATTACTATATCGTCCATTAACGTCCACTAATGAACATGTTTATTTAAACTATAGAACTGAATTAAACAAACTCTTAACAGAGCAAGAAGTTTATTGGGCTCAACGATCTCGAACCCTTTGGCTCTCCCAAGGGGACAAAAATACCAAATTCTTCCATGCTCGCGCTTCTAATAGGAACAAGAAAAACTCAATCGTAGGCCTTTACGATACCAATTCCAATTGGTGCACTACTGAATCGGATATTATGGAAATTGCATCAGATTATTTTCAAAACTTGTTCACAACCTCTAGCCCACAAATTTCGAACGTCATCTTGGATAAAATTCACCCTTCCATTAATCATTCAATGAATGAAAACCTTTTAAAGGCTTTCACAAAAGAGGAAATTATTCATGCTTTCAAAGAAATTGACCCTAGGAAAGCTCCAGGCTGCGATGGTCTACCCAGCAGCTTTTTTAGACAACACTGGGATACAATAGGTGATGATGTTATTAATCTTTGTATTAACCTCTTAAATGGCAACACCGATATGGCGGCAGTCAACAAAACTATATTAGTTCTAATTCCCAAAGTACAAAACCCAACCTCCATGAAACAACTCAGACCAATTAGCCTTTGCACTGTCCTTTACAAAATAGTTGCCAAAACAATTGTCAATAGAATGAAACAGGCTATACCTCTTTGTATTAGCACTAATCAAGCAGCCTTTGTCCAGGGACGCAATATAACTGACAACATTCTTATTGCTCATGAAATTATCCATAATATTAACTCAGGAGCTACTAAATCCTCTCAAGGAGCAGTCCTTAAACTAGACATGGAGAAAGCATTCGACAGAGTAGAATGGTCCTTCCTTGCTAATGTTATGGAACGAATGGGCTTTGCATCCGAATGGATCAAGCTTATAATGCGCTGTATTACTACAGTATCTTTCTCAGTTAAAATTAATAATTCATTCTCATCCACCTTTCAACCTCAACGTGGTCTTCGTCAGGGGGATCCTCTATCACCTTTTCTCTTTCTATTCTGTACTCAAGGCCTCTCGGCTTACTTAGATGCCGCTCAACAAATAAAAATACTCCCGGGTCTCGGCGCCAGTAAACATGGGCCTAAAGTCAACCACCTGCTTTTTGCTGACGATTGCATGGTATTTATTAACACTAACCAATCTGAAGCGTCCCTTCTGAAAAAAGCTCTTCAAACTTATGCTAATGCTTCCGGTCAAGCAGTCAACTTTGAGAAATCAACAATCTTTTATAACCCGCGTACACCTACTGCAACAAGAAATGCAATCAACAGCCTTTTACAAGTACGCGAGGTCTCTAACCCTGGTGTTTACCTAGGCATCCCGCTCCTAATTGGAAAAAATAAAACTGAAACTTTAGGTTTTGTACGTGATAAAGTACATGATCGACTTTCTAGCTGGGACAAACACCTTCTATCCTTTAGTGGCAGAGAGATTTTCATCAAAGCTGTCTTACAATCTCTTCCACAATATGTTATGTCTTGCTATCTTCTACCACACAATATCATCGATGATATGACTACATCAATCCGCCAATACTGGTGGACTGGTAAATCCAACAAAAAAGGTTGGCACATGTTACCGTGGAATCGTATATGTTTACCCAAATCTGCTGGCGGTATGGGTTTCAAGGACCTACACGATTTCAATATCGCCCTCTTGGGTAAGCAAATTTGGAAACTAATCTGTGAACCAGACTCCTTATTAGGACAAATATACCGATCTAAATATTTTCCTGCAGGCAACATCCTGGATGCACCAAAACCTAGTAGGGGCTCCTTTGCTTGGCAAGGTATATATAACGCCCTTCAGCGTCTTTTCCCTGGCTTTCTTCATCGCCCTGGTATAAACAGTAATATCAGAATACACAAAGATAATTGGGGTGGTTCCTCCCCGATTGAGCTAACTGGGGATTATGAAATTTCCGATGAATTTCACATTCGATGTCGGGATTTCATGATACGCAACCAAACTGCCTGGGATACGGTAAAGTTAAACAATTACTTCAATCCAATTGATGCTGATGCCATTCTCCGTATTCCCATCATAAATGATCAACAGGATTCAATCCTATGGTCTCCCAATGACTCGAGTATCTACTCAGTTCGCTCCGGATATATTTTCTTACAACGCTCAGTATCCCAACCTTCGCCACCTAATCGGTTTTGGAAGTTTTTATCCAAAATCAAAGCTTTACCCAAAGTTAAAACTTTTGGCTGGCGTTTGGCATCTGATGCTCTACCTGTTGGTTCTAAAATGCAAGCTTTCTCCCCTAGTTCGGGGCTCTGCTCTATCTGTGGTAATCGATTCTTCATGCGCTTCGTGACTGCCCTGGGGCATCTGAAACCCTCCAAATTAGTGGTATCCCTATTTCTCTCTATAAGAGTTTAGCTCCTACACCCATACAATGGTTAGAGGAAGCAGCCTCTACAATTTCCTCTGATAAATTTGGTCTCTTCCTTACAGTTTTATGGAATCTTTGGAACAGACGTAATGATTGGGTTCACAACCACCATCTACAACCCTCATGGCTAATTGATGTCAACTCAATTAGCTTACATGATGAATTTTGTAAATCTTCAATTTTACCTGATCCATCTCCATCTACTTTTATTAAACCCTCCCGTACTCCTCCACCTAATTATATCAAAATTAATGTGGACAGAGCTTTTAACCCTTCAACTCGTGCAGCAGCCGTCGGCGTTGTTGCTCGTGATCCTGTAGGAGCAGTCGTGGGTGGTCTCGCTTTCCCTCTTGGTAGCCGTCAGGATGCTATCACCAGTGAGGGGGAAAGCATCCTTGCTGGTCTCACCTTTGCCCGATCTCGAGGATGGAATCGTATCTTGATCGAAACTGACTGCGCCTCTCTCGCAAATAGGATCAACAATCCTGCCCAGGACCTTTCGACTATGGGACCAACTATTCTTCAGATACAAGCTGCTCTTCAAGACTTCGACTTTACTTCTATTTCCTTTGTACGCCGTGATACAAATGTTATAGCCCATACTTTGGCTTCTTTCTCTCTGAATTCCATGACTTCTACGTCATTTGAATCAGATATCCCCCATTGTATTCAACATCTTGTAACAAATTTTTATTGATTAATAATATTTGGGCACTCTTTTCCCCTTTTTAGGGTCCTCTAGCTTTGCTTGAAGGACAGTAGTAGGGGTTTTTAATGAGGCCTTTTCTTCAAAAAAAATTCTAACGGGTCCATTGTTCGGCCCATTTAGACCCGCTCGTCCGAAACCTCTACAAAAGGGTTGCAAAATAAATTTTAATCCAAATTTAGGAGTTCATATAATTGATTACGAGCTTTTCAACACGATTATATTGCAAAAACTTGATTTTTGTACTTTTTACTCAGTTAAAATTCTAACGGGTCCATTGTTCGGCCCATTTAGACCCGCTCGTCCGAAACCTCTACAAAAGGGTTGCAAAATAAGTTTTAATCCAAATTTAGGAGTTCATAAAATTGATTACGAGCTTTTCAACACAATTATATTGCAAAACTCGATTTTTGTGCTTTTTACTCAGTTAAAATTCTAACGGGTCCATCTTTCGACCCATTTAGACCCGCTCGTCCGAAACCTCTACAAAAGGGTTGCAAAATAAGTTTTAATCCAAATTTAGACCCGCTCGTCCGAAACCTCTACAAAAGGGTTGCAAAATAAGTTTTAATCCAAATTTAGGAGTTCATAAAATTGATTACGAGCTTTTCAACACAATTATATTGCAAAAACTCGATTTTTGTGCTTTTTACTCAGTTAAAATTCTAACGGGTCCATCTTTCGACCCATTTAGACCCGCTCGTCCGAAACCTCTACAAAAGGGTTGCAAAATAAGTTTTAATCCAAATTTAGGAGTTTATACAATTGATTACGAGCTTTTTAACACGGTTATAATGCACAAACTCGATTTCTGTACTTTTTACTCAATTAAAATTCTAACAGGTCCATTGTTCGGCCCATTTAGACCCGCTCGTCCGAAACATTTCCAAAAAAGATAGCAAAATAAGTTAGAATCAAATTTTAGTAGTTCATATAATTGATTAAGAGCTTTTCAACACAATTATATTGCAAAAACTCAATTTCTGTACTTTTTACTCCGTTAAAATTCTAACGGTTCCATTGTTCGGCCTAATTAGACCCGATCGTCCGAAACCTTACAAAAAGGGCTACAAAATAAGTTTTAATCTAAATTTAGGAGTTCATACAATTGATTACGAGCATTTTAACGCGATTATATTGCAAAAACTCGATTTCTGTAGTTTTTACTTAGTTAAAATTCTAACGGGTCCTATGTTCCGCCCATTTAGACCCGCTCGTCCGAAACCATTACAAAAAGATCGCAAAATAAGTTAGAATCAAATTTTAGAAGTTCATATAATTGATTAAGAGCTTTTCAACACGAATATATTGCAAAAACTCGATTACTGTAGTTTTTACTCAGTTAAAATTCTAACGGGTCCATTGTTCGGCCCATTTAGACCCGCACGTCCGAAACCTCTACAAAAGGGTTGCAAAACAAGTTTTCATCCAAATTTAGGAGTTCATACAATAGATTACGAGCGTTTCAGAACGATTATATTGTAAAAATTCGATTTCTGTACTTTTTACTTTGTTAAAATTATAATGGGTCCATTGTTCGGCCCATTTAGACCCGCTCGTCGCAAACCTCTACAAAAAAGACCGCAAAATAAGTTAGAATCAAATTTTAGGTGTTCATATAATTGATTAAGATCTTTTCAACACGATTATATTGCAAAATCTTGATTACTGTACTTTTTACTCAGATAAAATTCTAACGGGTCTATTGTTCGGCCAATTTAGACTCAATCGTCCGAAACCTTTACAAAAATACCGCAAAACAAGTTATAATCAAATTTTAGGAGTTCATATAATTGATTACGAGCTTTTCAACACGATTATATTGAAAAAAACTTGATTTCTGTACTTTTTACTCAGTTAAAATTCTAACGGGTCCATTGTTCGGCCCATTTAGACCCGGTCGTCCGAAACGTCTACAAAGTGGTTGCAAAATAAGTTTAAATCCAAATTTAGGAGTTCATACAATTGATTACGAGTTTTTCAACACAATTATATTGCAAAAACTTGATTTATGTACTTTTTACTCAGTTAAAATTCTAACGGGTCCATTGTTCGGCCCATTTAAACCTGCTCCTCCGAAACCTCTACAAAAGGGTTTCAAACTAAGTTTTAATCCAAATTTAGGAGTTCATACAATTGATTACGAGCTTTTTAACACGATTTTATTGCAAAAACTCGATTTCTTTACTTTTTACACTGTTAAAATTCTAACGGGTCCATTGTTCGGCCTATTTATACCTGATCGTCCGAAACCACTACAAAAGGGCTGCAAAATAAGTATTAATCCAAATTTAGGATTTCATATAATTGATTACGAGCTTTTTAACACGATTATATTGTAAAAACTCGATTTCTGTACTTTTTACTTAGTTAAAATTTCAACGGGTCTATTGTTCAGCCCATTTAGACCCGCTCGTCTGAAACCTCTACAAAAGGGTTGCAAAATAAGTTTTAATCCAAATTTAGGAGGTCATACAATTGATTACGAGCTTTTCAACACGATTATATTGCAAAAACTCGATTACTGTACTTTTTACTTAGTTAAAATTCTAAAGGGTCCATTGTTAGGCCCATTTAGACCCGCTCGTTCGAAACCTCTACAAAAAAGACCACAAAACAAGTTATAATCAAATTTTAGGAGTTCATATATTTATTACGAGCTTTTCAAAACGATTATATTGCAAAAACTCGATTTCTGTACTTTTTACTCAGTTAAAATTATAACGGGTCCATTGTTCGGCCCATTTAGACCCGCTTGTCCGAAACCTCTACAAAAGGGTTGCAAAATAAGTTTTAATCCAAATTTAGGAGTTCATATAATTGATTACGAGCTTTTCAACACGATTATATTGCAAAAACTTGATTTCTGTACTTTTTACTCAGTTAAAATTCTAACGGATCCATTGTTAGGCCCATTTAGACTCGCTCGTCCGAAACCTATACAAAAGGGTTGCAAAATAAGTTTTAATCCAAATTTAAGAGTTCATACAATTGATTACGAGCTTTTCAAGAAGATTATATTGCAAAAACTCGATTACTGTACTTTTTACTTAGTTAAAATTCTAAAGGGTCCATTGTTAGGCCCATTTAGACCCGCTCGTCCGAAACCTCTACAAAAAAGACCACAAAACAAGTTATAATCAAATTTTAGGAGTTCATATATTTATTACGAGCTTTTCAAAACGATTATATTGCAAAAACTCGATTTCTGTACTTTTTACTCAGTTAAAATTATAACGGGTCCATTGTTCGGCCCATTTAGACCCGCTCGTCCGAAACCTCTACAAAAGGGTTGCAAAATAAGTTTTAATCCAAATTTAGGAGTTCATATAATTGATTACGAGCTTTTCAACACGATTATATTGCAAAAACTTGATTTCTGTACTTTTTACTCAGTTAAAATTCTAACGGATCCATTGTTAGGCCCATTTAGACTCGCTCGTCCGAAACCTATACAAAAGGGTTGCAAAATAAGTTTTAATCCAAATTTAGGAGTTCATACAATTGATTACGAGCTTTTCAAGAAGATTATATTGCAAAAACTCGATTACTGTACTTTTTACTCCGTTAAAATTCTAACGGGTCCATAGTTCGACCCATTTAGACCCGATTGTCCGAAACCCATACAAAAAGGGCTGCAAAATAAGTTTTAATCAAAAATTAGGAGTTCATATAATTGATTACGAGCTTTTCAACACGATTATATTGCAAAAATTCGATTTCTGTACTTGTTACTCAGTTAAAATTCTAACAGGTCCACTGTTCGGCCCATTTAGACCAGCTCGTCTGAACCCTCTACAAAAGGGTTGCAAAATAAGTTTTAATCCAAATTTAGGAGTTCATACAATTTATTACGAGCTTTTCAAGACAATTATATTGCAAAAACTCGATTTCTGTACTTTTTACTCTGTTAAAATTCTAACGGGTCCATTGAAAGGCCCATTTAGACCCGCTCGTCCAAAACCTTTACAAAAAAGTCCGCAAAAGAAGTTTTAATCAAAATTTAGGAGTTCATACAATTGATTACGAGCTTTTCAACACGATTATATTGCAAAAACTCGATTTCAGTACTTTTTACTCTGTTAAAATTGTAACGGGTCCACTGTTCGGTCGATTTAGACCTGCTCATCCGAAACCTCTACAAAAGGGTTGCAAAATAAGTTTTAATCAAAATTTAGGAGTTCATACAATAGATTACGACATTGTCAACACGATTATATTGCAAAAACTCGATTTCTGTACTTTTTTATCCGTAAAAATTCTAACGGGTCCATTGTTCGGCCCAGTTAGACCCGCTCGTCCGAAACCTCGACAAAAAAGACCGCAAAACAAGTTAGAATAAAATTTTAGGAGTTCATATAATTGATTACGAGTTTTTCAACACGATTATATTGCAAAAACTTAATTTCTGCACTTTTTACACTGTTAAAATTCTAACGGGTCCATTGTTAGGCCCATTTAGACTCGCTCGTCTGAAACCTCTACAAAATGCTTGCAAAATAACTTTTAATCCAAATTTAGTAGTTAATACAATTTGATTACGAGCTTTTCAACATGATTGTATTGTAAAAACTCGATTTCTGTACTTTTTACTCCTTTAAAATTCTAACAGGTCCTTTGTTCGGCCCATTTAGACCCGTTAGTCCGAAACCTCTACAAAAAGGGCTGCAAAATAAGTTTTAATCTAAATTAAGGAGTTTATACAATTGATTACGAGCTTTTCAACACGATTATATTGCAAAAACTCGATTTCTGTACTTTTTACTCAGTTAAAATTCTAACAGGTCCTATGTTCCGCCCATTTAGACCCGCTCGTCCGAAGCCTTTACAAAAAAGATCGCAAAATAAGTTAGAATCAAATTTTAGAAGTTCATATAATTGATTAAGAGCTTTTCAACACAAATATATTGCAAAAACTCGATTACTGTACTTTTTACTTAGTTAAAATTCTAACGGATCCATTGTTAGGTCAATTTAGACTCACTCGTCCGAAACCTTTACAAAAGGGTTGCAAAATAAGTTTTAATCCAAATTTAGGAGTTAATACAATTGATTACGAGCTTTTCAACAGAATTATATTGCAAAAACTTGATTTTTGTGCTTTTTACTCAGTTAAATTTCTGAAGGGTCCATTGTTCGGCCCACTTAGACCCGCTCGTCCGAAACCTCTACAAACTAGACCGCAAAACAAGTTATAATCAAATTTTAGGAGTTCATATAATATATTACGAGCTTTTCAAAATGATTATATTGCAAAAACTTGATTTCTGTACTTTTTACTCAGTTAAAATTCTAACGGGTCCATTGTTCGGCCCATTTAGACCCGCTCGTATGAAACCTCTACAAAAGGGTTGCAAAATAAGTTTTAATCCAAATTTAAGAGTTCATATAATTGATTACGAGCTTTTCAACACGATTATATTGCAAAAACTTGATTTCTGTACTTTTTACTTAGTTAAAATTCTAACGGGTCCATTGTTCGGCCATTTAGACCCGCTCGTCCGAAACCTCTACAAAAGGGTTGCAAAATAAGTTTTAATCCAAATTTAGGAGTTCATAAAATTGATTACGAGCTTTTCCACACAATTATATTGCAATAACTCGATTTTTGTGCTTTTTACTCAGTTAAAATTCTAACATGTCCATTGTTCGACCCATTTAGACCCGCTCGTCCGAAACCTCTACAAAAGGGTTGCAAAATAAGTTTTAATCCAAATTTATGAGTTTATACAATTGATTACGAGCTTTTCAACACGGTTATAATGCAAAAACTCGATTTCTGTACTTTTTGCTCCATTAAAATTCTAACGGGTCCATTGTTCGGCCCATTTAGACCCGCTCGTCCGAAACATTTACAAAAAAGATCGCAAAATAAGTTAGAATCAAATTTTAGGAGTTCATATAATTGATTAAGAGCTTTTCAACACGATTATATTGCAAAAACTCAATTTTTGTACTTTTTACTCCGTTAAAATTCTAACGGTTCCATTGTTCGGCCTAATTAGACCCGATCGTCCGAAACCTCTACAAAAAGGGCTGCAAAATAAGTTTTAATCTAAATTTAGGAGTTCATACAATTGAAAAACGAGCATTTCAACACGATTATATTGCAAAAACTCGATTTCTGTACTTTTTACTTAGTTAAAATTCTAACGGGTCCTATGTTCCGCGCATTTCAACAAGTTTTCATCCAAATTTAGGAGTTTATACAATAGATTACGAGCGTTTCAGCACGATTATATTGTAAAAACTCGATTTCTGTACTTTTTACTTAGTTAAAATTATAACGGGTCCATTGTTCGGCCCATTTAGACCCGCTCGTCGCAAACCTCTACAAAAAAAGCCGCAAAATAAGTTAGAATCAAATTTTAGGTGTTCATATAATTGATTAAGATCTTTTCAACACGATTATATTGCAAATTCTTGATTGCTGTACTTTTTACTCAGATAAAATTCTAACGGGTCCATTGTTCGGCCAATTTAGACTCACTCGTCCGAAACCTTTACAAAAAAGTCTGCAAAACAAGTTAGAATCAAATTTTAGGAGTTCATATAATTGATTACGAGTTTTTCAACACAATTATATTGCAAAAACTTGATTTATGTACTTTTTACTTAGTTAAAATTCTAACGGGTCCATTGTTCGGCCCATTTAAACCCGCTCCTCCGAAACCTCTACAAAAGGGTTTCAAACTAAGTTTTAATCCAATTTTAGGAGTTCATACAATTGATTACGAGCTTTTCAACACGATTTTATTGCAAAAACTATATTTCTGTACTTTTTACTCTGTTAAAATTCTAACGGGTCCATTGTTCGGCCTATTTATACCCGATCGCCCGAAACCTCTACAAAAGGGCTGCAAAATAAGTATTAATCCAAATTTAGGATTTCATATAATTGGTTACGAGCTTTTTAACATGATTATATTGTAAAAACTCGATTTCTGTACTTTTTACCCAGTTAAAATTTTAACGGGTCTATTGTTCGGCCCATTTAGACCCGCTCGTCTGAAACCTCTACAAAAGGGTTGCAAAATAAGTTTTAATCCAAATTTAGGAGGTCATACAATTGATTACGAGCTTTTCAACACGATTATATTGCAAAAACTCGATTTCTGTACTTTTTACTCAGTTAAAATTCTATTGGGTCCATTGTTCGGCCCATTTAGACCCGCTCGTCCGAAACCTCTACAAAAAAGACCGCAAAATAAGTTATAATCAAATTTTAGGAGCTCATATAATTGCTTACAAGCTTTTCAACACGATTATATTGCAAAAAGTTGATTTTTGTACTTTTTACTCAGATAAAATTCTAACGGGTCCATTGTTCGGCCCATTTAGACTCGCTCATCCGAAACATTGACAAAAGGGTTGCAAAATAAGTTTTAATCAAAATTTAGGAGTTCATAAAATTGATTACGAGCATTGAAACACGATTATATTGCAAAAACACGATTTCTGTACTTTTTACTCAGTTAAAATTCTAACGGGTTTCATCAAAAAAAAAAAATTCTAACGGGTCCATTGTTCGTCCTATTTAGACCCACACGTCCGAAACCTCTACAATAAAGACCGCAAAACAAGTTTTAAACAAATTTTAGGAGTTCATATAATTGATTACGAGCTTTTCAACACGATTATATTGCAAAAACTCGATTTCTGTACTTTTTACTCAGTTAAGATTCTAACGGGTCTATTGTTCGGCCCATTTAGACCCCCTCGTTCGAAACCTTTACAAAAGGGTTGCAAAATAAGTTTTAATCCAAATTTAGGAGTTCATACAATTGATTACGAGTTTTTCAACACAATTATATTGCAAAAACTCGATTTTTGTGCTTTTTACTTAGTTAAAATTCTAACGGGTCCATTGTTCGGCCCATTTAGACCAGATCGTCTGAAACCTCTACAAAAGGGTTGCAAAATAAGTTTTAATCCAAATTTTAGAGTTCATACAATTGATTACGAGCTTTTCAACACAATTATATTGCAAAAAATTGATTTTTGTGCTTTTTACTAAGTTAAAATTCTAACGGGATCATTGTTCGGCCCATTTAGACCCGCTCGTCCGAAACCTTTACAAAAAGGTTGCAAAATAAGTTTTAATCAAAATTTAGGAGTTCATACAATTGATTACAAGCTTTTCAACACGATTATATTGAAAAAACTTGATTTTTGTACTTTTTACTTAGTTAAAATTCTAACGGGTTCATTGTTTGGCCCATTTAGACCTGCTCGTCCGAAACCTCTACAAAAATGACCGCAAAACAAGTTAGAATCAAATTTTACGAGTTAATATAATTGATTACGAGCTTTTCAACACGATTATATTGCAAAAACTCGATTTCTGTACTTTTTATTCAGTTGAAATTCTAACGGGTCCATTGTTCGGCCCATTTAGACCCGATCGTTTGTAACCTCTACAAAAGGGTTGCAAAATAAGTTTTAATCCAAATTTTGGAGTTCATACAATTGATTACGTGCTTTTCAACACAATTATATTGCAAAAACTTGATTTTTGTGCTTTTTACTCAGTTAAAATTCTAACGGGATCATTGTTCGGCCCATTTAGACCCGCTCGTCCGAAACCTTTACAAAAAGGTTGCAAAATAAGTTTTAATCAAAATTTAGGAGTTCATACAATTGATTACAAGCTTTTCAACACGATTATATTGCAAAAACTCGATTTCTGTACTTTATTATCCGTTAAAATTCTAACGGGTCCACTGTTCGGCCCATTTAGACCCGCTCGTTGCAAACCTCTACAAAAAAGACCGCAAAACAAGTTAGAATACAATTTTAGAAGTTCATATAATTGATTACGAGCTTTTCAACACGATTATATTGAAAAAACTTGTTTTTTGTACTTTTTACTCAGTTAAAATTCTAACGGGTTCATTGTTCGGCCCATTTAGACCCGCTCGTCCAAAACCTCTACAAAAAAGACCGCAAAACAAGTTAGAATCAAATTTTAGGAGTTAATATAATTGATTAAGAGCTTTTCAACATGATTATATTGCAAAAACTCGATTTCTGTAGTTTTTACTCAGTTAAAATTCGATCGGGTCCATTGTTCGGCCCATTTAGACCCGCTCGTCCGAAACCTCTACAAAAAGACTGCAAAACAAGTTAGAATACAATTTAACGAGTTCATATAATTGATTACGAGCTTTTCAACACAATTATATTGCAAAAACTCGATTACAATACTTTTTACTAAGTTAAAATTCTTATGGGTCCATTGTTCGGCCCATTTAGACCCGCTCGTCCAAAACCTCGACAGAAGGGGTGCAAAATAAGTTTTAATCCAAATTTAGGAGTTTAGAAAATTGATTACGAGCTTTTCAACACAATTATATTACAAAACTCGATTTTTGTTCTTTTTACTCAGTTAAAATTCTAACGGGTCCATTGTTCGGCCCATTTAGACCTGCTCGTCCGAAACCTCTACAAAAGGGTTGCAAAATAAGTTTTAATCCAAATTTAGGAGTTCATATAATTGATTACGAGCTTTTCAACACGATTATATTGCAAAAACTTGATTTCTGTACTTTTTACTCAATTAAAATTCTAACGGGTCCATTGTTCGGCCCATTTAGACCCGCTCGTCCAAAACCTCTACAAAAGGGTTGCAAAATAAATTTTAATCCAAATTTAGGAGTTCATAAAATTGATTACGAGCTTTTCAACACAATTATATTGCAAAAACTCAATTTTTGTGCTTTTTGCTTAGTTAAAATTCTAACGGGTCCATTGTTCGGCCCATTTAAACCCGCTCGTCTGAAACCTCTACAAAAGGGTTGCAAAATAAGTTTTAATCCAAATTTAGGAGTTCATACAATTGATTATGAGCTTTTCAAGACGATTATATTTCAAAAACTCAATTTCTGTACTTTTTACACAGTTAAATTTCTAACGGGTCCATTTTTCGGCCCATTTAGACCCGCTCGTCCGAAACCTTTACAAAAAAGACCGCAAAATAAGTTAGATTTAAATTTTAGGAGTTCATGCAAATGATTACGAGCTTTTCAACACAATTATATTGCACAAACTCGATTTTTGTACTTTTTTCTCAGTTAAAATTCGAACGGATCCATTGTTCGGCCCATTTAGACCCAATCGTCCGAAACCTCTTCAAAGAGGGCTGCAAAATAAGTTTTAATCCAAATTTAGGAGTTCATATAATTGATTACGAGCTTTTCAACACGATTATATTGCAAAAACTCGATTTTTGTACATTTTACTCAGTTAAAATTCTAACGGGTCCATTGTTCGGCCCATTTAGACCCGCTCGCCGCAAACCTCTACAAAAAAGACCGCAAAATAAGTTAGAATCAAATTTTAAGAGTTCATATAATTGATTAAGAGCTTTTCAAAACGATTATATTGCAAAAACTCGATTACTGTACTTTAGACTCGCTCGTCCGAAACCTCTACAAAAGGGTTGCAAAATAAGTTTTAATCCAAATTTAGGAGTTCATACAGATATTTACGAGTGTTTTGACACGATTATATTGTAAAACTTGATTTCTATAATTTTTCCCCAGATAAAATTCTAACGGGTCCATTATTTGACCCATTTAGACCCGCTCGTCCGAAACCTCTACAAAAAGACCGCAAAACAAGTTAGAATACAATTTTAGGAGTTCATATAAATGATTACGAGCTTTTCAAGATGATTATATTGAGAAAACATGATTTTTTTACTTTTTACTCAGTTAAAATTCTAACGGGTCCGTTGTTCGGCCCATTTAGACCTGCTCGTCCGAAACCTCTACGAAGAGGTTGCAAAATAAGTTTATATCCAAATTTAGGAGTTCATACAATTGATTACGAGCTTTTCAACACAATTATATTGCAAAAACTCGATTTTTGTGCTTTTTACTCAGTTAAAATTCTAATGGGTCCATTGTTCGGCCCATTTAGACCCGCTCGTCTGAAACCTCTACAAAAGGGTTTCAAAATAAGTTTTAATCCAAATTTAGGAGTTCATACAATTGATCACGAGCTTTTCAACACGATTATATTGAAAAAACTCGATTTCTGTACTTTTTACTCCGTTAAAATTCTAACAGGTCCATTGTTCGGCCTATTTAGACCCGCTCGTCCGAAACCTCTACAAAGAGGTTGCAAAATAAGTTTAAATCCAAATATAGGAGTTCATAAAATTGATTACGAGCTTTTCAACAAGATTATATTGCAAAAACTCGATTACAGTACTTTTTACTCAGTTAAAATTCTAACGGGTCCATTGTTCGGCCCATTTAGACCCTCTCGTCCGAAACCTCTACAAAAGGGTTGCAAAATAAGTTTTCATCCAAATTTAGGAGTTCATACAATTTATTTAAGAGCTTTTCAACACGATTATATTGCAAAAACTCGATTTCTGTACTTTTTACTCCGTTAAAATTCTAACGGGTCCATTGTCCGGCCCATTTAGACCCGATCGTCAGAAACCTCTACAAAAAGGGCTGCAAAAATAAGTTTTAATCCAAATTTAGGAGTTCATATAATTGATTACGAGCTTTTCAAATGATTATATTGAAAAAACTTGATTTATGTACTTTTTACTCAGTTAAAATTCTAACGGGTCCACTGTTCGACCCATTTAGACCCGCTCGTCTGAAACCTCTACAAAAGGGTTGCAAAATAAGTTTTAATCCAAATTTAGGAGTTCATACAATTGATTACGAGCATTTCAACATGATTATATTTCAAAAACTCGATTTCTGCAAAAACTCAATTTCTGTACTTTTTACTCTGTTAAAATTCTAACTGGTCCATTGTTCGGCCCATTTAGACCCGATCGTCCGAAACCTCGACAAAAAGGGCGGCAAAATAAGTTTTAATCCAAATTTAGGAGTTCATATAACTAATTACGAGCTTTTTAACACAATTATATTGCAAAAACTCGATTACTGTACTTTTTACTCTGTTAATAGTCAACCGGGTCCATTGTTCGGCCCATTTAGACCCGCTCGTCGGAAAGCTCTACAAAAGGGTTGCAAAATAAGTTTTAATCCAAATTTAGGAGTTCGTACACTTGATTACGAGCTTTTCAACACAATTGTATTGCAAAAACTCGATTTTTGTGCTTTTTACTCAGTTAAAATTCTAACGGGTCCATTGTTCGGCCCATTTAGACTCGCTCATCCGAAACCCCTACAAAAAAGACGACAATACAAGTTAGAATCAAATTTTAGGAGTTCATATAGTTGATTACGAGCTTTTCAACACGATTATATCTCAAAAACTCGATTTCTTTACTTTTTACTCAGTTAAAATTCTAACTGGTCCATTGTTCAGCCCATTTAGACCCGATTGTCTGAAACCTCTACAAAAGGGTTGCAAAATAAGTTTTAATCCAAATATAGGAGTTCATACAATTGATTACGAGCTTTTCAACACAATTATATTGCAAAAACTCGATTTTTGTACTTTTTACTCAGTTAAAATTTTAATGGGTCCTTTGTTCGGCCCATTTAGACCCGCTCGTCCGAAACCTCAACAAAAAAGACCGCAAAATAAGTTTGAATTAAATTTTAGGAGTTCATATAATTGATTAGGAGCTTTTCAACATGATTATATTGCAAAAATTCGATTTTTGTACTTTTTACTCAATTAAAATTCTAACGGGCTTTCTTCAAAAAAAATTCTAATGGGTCCATTGTTCGGCCCATTTAGACTCGCTCGTCCGAAACTCTACAAAAAGGGATGCAAAATAAGTTTTAATCCAAGTTTATCAGTTCATATTATTGATTACGAGCTTTTCAACAAGATTATATATCAAAAACTTAATTTTTATAGTTTTTACTCTGTTAAAATTCTAACGGGTCCATTGTTCGGCCCATTTAGATTCGATCATCCGAAACCTTAAAAAAGGACCGCAAAATAAGTTTTAATCGAAATTTAGAAGTTCATATACATGATTACAAGCTTTCAACACGATTATATTGCAAAAACTCGATTTCTGTACTTTTTACTCAGTTAAAATTCTAACGGGTCCATTGTTCGGCCCATTTAGACCCGCTCATCCGAAAACTCTACAAAAGGGTTGCAAAAAAAGCTTTAATCCAAATTTAGGAGTTCAAACAATTGATTACGAGCTTTTCAACACAATTATATTGCAAAACTCGATTTCTGTAATTTTTACTCCTTTAAAATTCTAACAGGTCCTTTGTTCGACCCATTTAGACCCGCTCGTCTGAAACCTCTACAAAAGGCTGGAAAATAAGTTTTAATCCGAATTTAGGAGTTCATACAATTGATTACGAGCTTTTCAACATGATTGTATTGCAAAAACTCCATTTTTGTACTTTTTATTCAGTTAAAATTCTAACGGGTCCATTGTTCGGCCCATTTAGACCCGCTCGTTTGAAACCTTTACAAAAAAGATCGCAAAATAAGTTAGAATAAAATTTTAGGAGTTCATATAATTGATTTAGATCCTTTAAACACGATTATATTGCAAAAACTCGATTACTGTACTTTTTACTCAGTTAAAATTCTAACAGGTTCATTGTTCGGCCCATTTAGACCCGCTCGTCCGAAACCTCTACAAAAGGGTTGCAAAATAAGTTTTTATCCAAATTTAGGAGTTCATACGATTGATTACGAGCTTTTCAACACAATTATATTGCAAAAACTCATTTTTTGTTCTTTTTACTCAGTTAAAATTCTAACGGGTCCATTGTTCGGCCCATTTAGACTCGCTCGTCCGAAACCTCTACAAAAAGGTTGCAAAATAAGTTTTAATCCAAATTTAGGTCTTCATACAATTGATTACGAGCTTTTCAACACGATTATATTGCAAAAACTCGATTACTGTACTTTTTACACAGTTAAAATTCTAACGGGTCCATTGTTCGGCCTATTTAGACTCGCTCGTCCGAAACCTCTACAAAAAGGGCTGCAAAATAAGATTTAATCCAAATTTAGGAGTTCATAAAATTGATTACGAGCTTTTCAACATGATTATATTGCAAACACTCGATTTCTGTACTTTTTACTCAGTTACAATTCTAACGAGTCCATTGTTCGGCCCATTTAGACCAGCTCGTGCGAAACCTCTACAAATGGGTTGCAAAATAAGTTTTATCCATATTTAGGAGTTCATACAATTGATTACGAGCTTTTCTTCACGATTATATTGCAAAAACTCGATTTCTGTGCATTTTACAGAGTTAAAATTCTAACGGGTCCATTGTTCGGCCCATTTAGACCCGCTCGTCCGATACCTCTACAAAAAGGGCCGCAAAATAAGTTTTAATCCAAATTTAGGAGTTCATATAATTGATTACGAGCTTTTCAACATAATTATATTGCAAAAACTCGATTTCTATACTTTTTACTAAGATAAATTTCTAACGGGTCCATTTTCAGCCCACTTAGACCCGCTCGTCCGAAACCTCTACAAAAAAGACCACAAAACAAGTTTTAATAAAATTTTAGGAGTTCATACAATTGATTACGAGCTTTTCAACACAATTATATTGCAAAAACTCGATTTTTTTTACTTTTTACACAGTTAAAATTCTAACGAGTCCATTGTTCGGCCCATTTAGACCCGCTCGTCCGAAACCTCAACAAAACAGAGTGCAAAATAAGTTAGAATCAAATTTTAGGAGTTCATATAATTGATTACGAGCTTTTCAACATGATTATATTGCAAAAACTCGATTTCCGTACTTTTTACTCCGTTAAAATTCTAACGGGTCCATTGTTCGGCCTATTTAGACCCGCTCGTCCGAAACCTCTACAAAAAGGGCTGCAAAATAAGATTTAATCCAAATTTAGGAGTTCGTAAAATTGATTACGAGCTTTTCAACATGATTATATTGCAAACACTCAATTTCTGTACTTTTTACTCAATTACAATTCTAACGGGTCCATTGTTCGGCCCATTTAGACCACCTCGTCCGAAACCTCTACAAAAGGGTTGCAAAATAAGTTTTATCCAAATTTAGGAGTTCATACAATTGATTACGAGCTTTTCAACACGATTATATTGCAAAAACTCGATTTCTGTACTTTTTACACAGTTAAAATTCTAACGGGTCCATTGTTCGGCCCATTTAGACCCGCTCGTCCGATACCTTTACAAAAGGGCTGCAAAATAAGTTTTAATCCAAATTTAGGAGTTCATATAATTGATCACGAGCTTTTCAACATGATTATATTGCAAAAACTCGATTTCTGTATTTTTTACTAAGATAAATTTCTAACGGGTCCATTTTTCGGCCCATTTAGACCCGCTCGCCCGAAACCTCTACAAAAAAGACCACAAAACAAGTTGGGTAAAGTACACAGACGGTCACTGAACTTTGGTAAAAAAAAAACAAAATGGTAACCAAACTTTCAAAAATCACGAAGTAGCAATTAAACTTTAGATTTCGAAAAAAACGGTAACTAGACGTTAAATCCCGTTAAGTGTCTGTTATAAAATTTGGTATAATAACACATTTAGTCCTTCATATTTATATATTCAATCAATTCAGTCCTAATTCGAAACAATTCACTAAATTTAGCCCTCGTTATTTATGCATTCTTTCAATTTGGTCTTTAAAGAAAAATTCCAAAGTATGGTAACATGATAAATAATTACAAATTAAAATTTTATAGGAACTCGAAAACTCGACTCGAATCGAAAAAATTAAATAACATGATCGACATGCGGCAGGTTCACAGTTCATCCCCCATACGATGAGCAAGGTTTTGGAGAAGCTACAATTGGACTCGACACCAATTAACACAAAAGGCTATGAGACTTTGTTGAAGTTGGTGGAGAATACATCTAGAGACAGCTTCGATCTTAATTATGGGTTGTTCATGTACAATGTAAATGCAATGGAACAGCTTGAGAGAATGGATTTTGCCTTTGAGTCATTGAAGAAGAAGCTCTTTGGTAGTTTGCATGGTGTTCTTCGGAAGGAACTGTTTGAAAATTCAGAAAAGCTCAAGGCATTGAAGGAGAAATCAGTTAAGCAAAATGGTGCACTTTCATCTCATCGAGAGACTGTTAAAATCAGATAGGTCTATGTTTTTGTTTTATCCGTAAGTTGTATGGTTAATCTTCCTTTATCTTACTGCCCATTCAATATATATTTCATTTTCAAAAGGTCAAAAAGGCTTTTGAAGCCAAAAGTTCTGAAATCAAGGCTTGTGTTGATTGATAAATATCATGCTTGTAATATGCAACTGCTGCGACTATTTTCATTTCATATACTTGTAATGTGTAACTTTTTTTCTCCGTTGCATCCAGTTGCTTTATTTTAATTGTGGTAATTAATGGATTTACTAGGACACATATACTTTATGCACCATTGCAGTCGAATCTTGTTTGTTGTTCTCAGCTATACTCTGAGTTGCTAAAAACAAATTATGCCCCTTTAATTTCATCTTTTCTTGTCTCCCCTTTTAATTAGCATAATTCTGATGGATACAATGTATACATGCACATGTTTATGTATGTTTCTATATATTTGTTAATTAGTTAATCATTCTATCATCCTTATACTGATTTCGCAATGTTTACTTTTCTTGTGAAGGGTTTTTCTTGATGTAATTTCTACACTATGGTGATTGGGTCTCCGGCTGCTCATTGTGGAACCAGTGGTCTGTCAACCTCGTGCATGCCATTGTAGCTATAAAAGTGAAGGTTTATTTTTCTTTTAATTTGTTTCTAACTATGGGAAGAAGTAATGAGGCCTAGAAGAAGTTCTGTTTCAGAATAAATAGAAGGAAATTATAAACCAGGAAAACAAACATGAGCATGAGATACATAACATTAGGACAAGAAGAATTGTCGGAAGTTAGTAATGAAATAGATGTTGGTGATTTGATTCAAATCGAGGCATGGCCCCAGGAATGTGATGTTTCACTTAAATTTTGTCGACTTTATTTGATCCTCAGATTTTGAGTTATCCCTTTGTTGGAGGATATTGTTGGTAGCAGTTTGTTTTGATTTTCTATTTATTCTTTGGAAGGGAAATGGCTATTGTTGTATCATTTATTTGAAATTTTTCGATTCGAGTCAAGTCGAGTTTTCGAGTTCTTATAAAAATTTAATTGTAATTATTTGTCATGTTACCATACTTTGGAATTTTGCTTTAAGGACCAAATTGAAAGAATGCGTAAATAACGAGGGCTAAATTTAGTGAATTGTTTCGAATTAGGACTAAATTGATTGAATATATAAATATGAAGGACTAAATGTGTTATTATACCAAATTTTATAACAGACACTTAACGTGATTTAACGTCTAGTTACCGTTTTGTTTCAAAATCTAAAGTTTAATTGCTACTTCGTGATTTTTGAAAGTTTGGTTACCATTTTGTTTTTTTTACCAAAGTTCAGTGACCGTCTGTGTACTTTACCCAAACAAATTTTAATCATATTTTAGGAGTTCATATAATTGATTATGAGCTTTTCAACACGATTATATTGCAAAAACTCGATTTCCGTACTTTTTACTCCGTTAAAATTCTAACGGGTCCATTGTTCGGCCCATTTAGACCCGCTCGTCCGAAACCTCTACAAAAGGGTTGCTAAATAAGTTTTAATCCAAATTTAGGAGTTCATACAATTGATTACGAGCTTTTCAACACGATTATATTGCAAAAACTCGATTTCTGTACTTTTTACTTAGTTGAAATTCTAATGGGTCCATTGTTGAGACCATTTAGACCCGCTCATCTAAAACCTTTACAAAAGGGTTGCAAAATAAGTTTTAATCAAAATTTAGGAGTTCATACAATTGATTACGAGCTTTTCAACACGATTATATTGAAAAACTCGATTTCTGTACTTTTTATACAGTTAAAATTCTAATGGGTCCATTGTTCGGCCCATTTAGACCCGCTCGTCCGAAACCTCAACAAAACAGACGGCAAAATAAGTTAGAATCAAATTTTAGGAGTTCATATAATTTTTTACGAGCTTTTCAACATGATTATATTGCAAAAACTCGATTACTGTACTTTTTACTGAGTTAAAATTCTAACGGGTCCATTGTTCGGCCCATTTAGACCCGCTCGTCCGAAACCTCTACAAAAAGGGCTGCAAAATAAGATTTAATCCAAATTTAGGAGTTCATAAAATTGATTACGAGCTTTTCAACATGATTATATTGCAAACACTCGATTTCTGTACTTTTTACACTGTTACAATTCTAACGGGTCCATTGTTCGGCCCATTTAGACCAGCTCGTCTGAAACCTCTACAAAAGGGTTGCAAAATAAGTTTTATCCAAATTTAGGAGTTCATACAATTGATTACGAGCTTTTCAACACGATTATATTGCAAAAACTCGATTTCTGTACTTTTTACACAGTTAAAATTCTAACGGGTCCATTGTTCGGCCCATTTAGATCCGCTCGTCTGATACTTCTACAAAAGGGCTGCAAAATAAGTTTTAATCCAAATTTAGGAGTTCATAGAATTGATTACGAGCTTTTCAACATGATTATATTGCAAAAACTCGATTTTTGTACTTTTTACTAAGATAAAATTCTAATGGGTCCATTGTCGGCCCATTTAGACCCGCTCATCCGAAACCCCTAGAAAAAAGACCGCGATACATGTTAGAATCAAATTTTAGGAGTTCATATAGTTGATTACGAGCTTTTCAACACGATTATATTGCCAAAACTCGATTTCTGTACTTTTTACTCAATTAAAATTCAACCGGGTCCATTGTTTAGCCCTTTTAGACCCGCTCGTCCGATACCTCTACAAAAGGGTTGCAAAATATGTTTTAATCCAAATTTAGGAGTTTGTACAATTTATTACGAGCTTTTCAACACGGTTGTATTGAAAAAACTCTATTTCTGTAGTTTTTACTCCATTAAAATTCTAACGGGTCCATTGTTCGGCCCATTTAGACACGCTCGTCTGAAACCTTTACAAAAATGACCGCAAAATAAGTTAGAATCAAATTTTAGGAGTTTATAAAATTGATTAAGAGCTTTTCAACACGATTATATTGCAAAAACTCGATTGCTGTACTTTTTACTAAGATAAAATTCTAATGGGTCCATTGTTCGACCCATTTAGACCCGCTCGTCCGAAACCTCAACAAAAAAGATCGCAAAATAAGTTAGAATCAAATTTTAGGAGTTCATATAATTGATTACGAGCTTTTCAACGCGATTATATTGCAAAAATTCAATTTCTGTACTTTTTACTCGGTTAAAATTCTAACGGGTCCATTGTTCAGCCCATTTAGACTCGCTCGTCCGAAACCTTACAAAAAGAACCGCAAAATAAGTTTTAATCTAAATTTAGGAGTTCATACAATTGATTACGAGCTTTTCAACACGATTATATTGCAAAAACTCAATTTCTGTACTTTTAACTCAGTTAAAATTCTAACGGGTCCATTGTTCTGCCCATTTAGACCCGCTCGTCCGGAACCTCTACAAAAAAGACCGCAAAACAAGTTTTGATCAAATTTTAGGAGTTCAGATAATTGATTAAGAGCTTTTCAACACGATTATATTGCAAAAACTCGATTTCTGTATTTTTTACTCACTTAAAATTCTAACGGGTCCATTGTTCGGCCCATTTAGACCTGGTCGTCCGAAACCTCTACAAAAGGGTTGCTAAATAATTTTTAATCCAAATTTAGGAGTTCATACAATTGATTACGAGCTTTTCAACACGATTATATTGCAAAAACTAGATTTCTGTACTTTTTACTCAATTAAAATTCTAACGGGTCCATTTTACAGCCCATTTAGACACGCTCGTCCGAAACGTCTACAAAGAGGACTGCAAAACAAGTTTTAATCAAAATTTAGGAGTTCATATAATTTATTACGGGCTTTTCAACACGATTATATTGCAAAAACTCAATTTCTGTACTTTTTACTCAATTAAAATTCAACCGGGTCCATTGTTCGGCCCTTTTAGACCCGCTCGTCCGAAACCTCTACAAATGGGTTGCAAAATATGTTTTAATCCAAATTTAGGAGTTTGTACAATTGATTACGAGCTTTTCAACACGGTTGTATTGAAAAAACTCTATTTTTGTACTTTTTACTCCATTAAAATTCTAACGGGTCCATTGTTCGGCCCATTTAGACATGCTCGTCTGAAACCTTTACAAAAATGACCGCAAAATAAGTTAGAATCAAATTTTAGGAGTTCATAAAATTGATTAAGTGCTTTTCAACACGATTATATTGCAAAAACTCGATTATTGTACTTTTTACTCAGTTAAATTCTAACGGGTCCATTGTTCGGCCCATGTAGACCCGCTCGTCCGAAACCTCTACAAAAGGGTTGCAAAATAAGTTTTAATCCAAATTTAGGAGTTCAGATAATTGATTAAGAGCTTTTCAACATGATTATATTGCAAAAACTCGATTTCTGTATTTTTTACTCACTTAAAATTCTAACGGGTCCATTGTTCGGCCCATTTAGACCTGGTCGTCCGAAACCTCTACAAAAGGGTTGCTAAATAATTTTTAATCCAAATTTAGGAGTTCATACAATTGATTACGAGCTTTTCAACACGATTATATTGCAAAAACTAGATTTCTGTACTTTTTACTCAATTAAAATTCTAACGGGTCCATTTTACAGCCCATTTAGACACGCTCGTCCGAAACGTCTACAAAGAGGACTGCAAAACAAGTTTTAATCAAAATTTAGGAGTTCATATAATTTATTACGGGCTTTTCAACACGATTATATTGCAAAAACTCAATTTCTGTACTTTTTACTCAATTAAAATTCAACCGGGTCCATTGTTCGGCCCTTTTAGACCCGCTCGTCCGAAACCTCTACAAATGGGTTGCAAAATATGTTTTAATCCAAATTTAGGAGTTTGTACAATTGATTACGAGCTTTTCAACACGGTTGTATTGAAAAAACTCTATTTTTGTACTTTTTACTCCATTAAAATTCTAACGGGTCCATTGTTCGACCCATTTAGACATGCTCGTCTGAAACCTTTACAAAAATGACCGCAAAATAAGTTAGAATCAAATTTTAGGAGTTCATAAAATTGATTAAGTGCTTTTCAACACGATTATATTGCAAAAACTCGATTATTGTACTTTTTACTCAGTTAAATTCTAACGGGTCCATTGTTCGGCCCATGTAGACCCGCTCGTCCGAAACCTCTACAAAAGGGTTGCAAAATAAGTTTTAATCCAAATTTAGGAGTTTATACAATTGATTACAAGCTTTTCAACACGATTATATTGCAAAAACTCAATTTCTGTACTTTTTACTCCGTTAAAATTCTAACGGGTTCATTGTTCGACCCATTTAGACCTGCTCTTTCGGAACTCTACAAAAAGGTTGCAAAATAAGTTTTAATCCAAATTTAGGAGTTAATAGAATTGATTACGAGCTTTTCAACACGATTATATTGCAAAACTCGATTTCTGTAATTTTACTCCTTTAAAATTCTAACAGGTCCTTTGTTCGACCCGTTTAGACCGGCTCGTCCGAAACCTCTACAAAAGGCTGGAAAATAAGTTTTAATCCGAATTTAGGAGTTCATGCAATTGATTACGAGCTTTTCAACATGATTGTATTGCAAAAACTCCATTTTTGTACTTTTTATTCAGTTAAAATTCTAACGGGTCCATTGTTCGGCCCATTTAGACCCGCTCGTCCGAAACCTTTACAAAAAAGATTGCAAAATAAGTTAGAATCAAATTTTAGGAGTTCATATAATTGATTTAGAGCCTTTAAACACGATTATATTGCAAAAACTCGATTACTGTACTTTTTACTCAGTTAAAATTCTAACAGGTTCATTGTTCGGCCCATTTAGACCCGCTCGTCCGAAACCTCTACAAAAGGGTTGCAAAATAAGTTTTAATCCAAATTTAGGAGTTCATACGATTGATTACGAGCTTTTCAACACAATTATATTGCAAAAACTCGTTTTTTGTTCTTTTTACTCAGTTAAAATTCTAACGGGTCCATTGTTCGGCCCATTTAGACTCGCTCGTCCGAAACCTCTACAAAAGGTTGCAAAATAAGTTTTAATCCAAATTTAGGACTTCATACAATTGATTACGAGCTTTTCAACATGATTATATTGCAAAAACTCGATTTCTGTACTTTTTACTCAGTTAAAATTATAAAGGGTGCATTGTTCGGCCCATTTAGACCCGCTCTTCCGAAACCACTACAAAAAAGACCGCAAAACAAGTTAGAATCAAATTTTAGGAGTTCATATAATTGATTACGAGCTTTTCAACACGATTATATTGCAAAAACTCGTTTTTGTACTTTTTATTTCGTTAAAATTCTAACGGGTCCATTATTCGGCCCATTTAGACCCGATCGTCCGAAACCTCTACAAAAAGGGCTGCAAAATAAGTTTTAATCCAAATTCTTGTTCTTTTTACTATGTTAAAATTCTGACGGGTCCATTGTTCGACCCATTTAGACCAGCTCATCCGAAACCTTTACAAAAAAGATCGCAAAATAAGTTATAATCAAATTTTAGGAGTTCATATAATTGATTAAGAGCTTTTTAACATAATTATAATGCAAAAACTCGATTACTGTACTTTTTTACTCATTTAAAATTCTAACGGGTCCATTGGTTTGCCCATTTAGACCCGCTCGTCCGAAACCTCTACAGAAGGGTTGCAAAATAAGTTTTAATCCAAATTTAGGAGTTCATACAATTGATTACGAGCTTTTCAACACAATTATATTGCAAAAACTTGATTTCTATGCTTTTTGCTCAGTTAAAATTCTAACAGGTCCATTGTTCGGCCCATTTCTACCCGCTCATCCGAAACCTCTACAAAAGGGTTGCAAAATAAGTTTTAATCAAAATTTAGGAGTTCGTACAATTGATTACGAGCTTTTCAACACGATTATACTGCAAAAATTCGATTTTTGTATTTTTTCTCAGATAAAATTCTAACGGGTCCATTGTTCGGCCCATTTAAACTCGTTCCTCCGAAACCTTTACAAAAAAGATTGCAAAATAAGTTAGAATCAAATTTTAGGAGTTCATATAATTGATTTAGAGCTTTTCAACACGATTATATTGCAAAAACTCGATTACTGTACTTTTTACTTAGTTAAAATTCTAACGGGTCCATTGTTCGGCCCATTTAGACCCGCTCATCCGAAACCTCTACAAATGGGTTGCAAAATAAGTTTTAATCCAAATTTAGGAGTTCATACAAATGATTACGAGCGTTTCAACACGATTATATTGCAAAACTCGATCTCTATACTTTTTACTCAGATAAAATTCTAACGGGTCCATTGTTCGGCCCATTTAGACCCGCTCGTCCGAAACCTCTACAAAAAAGACTACAAAACAAGTTAGAATCAAAATTTAGGAGTTCATATAATTGATTACGAGCTTTTCAACACGATTATATTGAAAAAACTTGATTTCTGTACTTTTTACTCAGTTAAAATTCTAACGGGTCTATTGTTCGACCCATTTAGACCCGCTAGTCCGAAACCTCAACAAAATTGAGGAAAAATAAGTTTTAATCCAAATTTAGGAGTTCATACAATTGATTACGAGCTTTTCAACACAATTATATTGCAAAAACTCGATTTTTGTGCTTTTTACTCTGTTAAAATTCTAACGGGTCCATTGTGCGGCCCATTTAGACCCGCTCGTTCGAAGCCTCTACAAAAGGGTTGCAAAATAAGTTTTAATCCAAATTTAGGAGTTCATACAATTGATTACGAGCTTTTCAACACGATTATATTGCAAAAACTCGATTTATGTACTTTTTACTCCGTTAAAATTCTAACGGGTCCATTGTTCGGCCCATTTAGACCCGATCCTCCGAAACCTCTACAAAAGGGCTGCAAAATAAGTTTTAATCCAAATTTAGGAGTTCATATAATTGATTACGAGCTTTTCAACTCGATTATATTACAAAAACTCGAGTTCTGTACTTTTTACTTAGTTAAAATTCTAACGGGTCCATTATTCGGCCCATTTAGACCCGCTTGTCTGAAACCTCTGCAAAAGGGTTGCAAAATAAGTTTTAATCCAAATTTAGGAGTTCATACACTTGATTACGAGCTTTTCAACACAATTATATTGCAAAAACTCGATTTTTGTGCTTTTTACTTAGTTAAAATTCTAACGGGTCCATTGTTCGGCCCATTTAGACCCGCTCATCCGAAACCCCTACAAAAAAGACCGCAATACATGTTAGAATCAAATTTTAGGAGTTCATATAGTTGATTACGAGCTTTGCAACACGATTATATTGCAAAAACTCGATTTTTGTACTTTTTACTCAGTTAAAATTCTAACGGGTCCATTGTTTGGCCCATTTAGAACTGCTCGTCCGAAACCTCTAAAAAAGGGTTGCAAAATAAGTTTTAATCCAAATTTAGGAGTTCATACGATTGTTTACGAGCTTTTCAACACAATTATATTGCAAAAACTCGTTTTTCGTGCTTTTTACTCAGTTAAAATTTTAAAAGGGTCCATTGTTCGGCCCATTTAGACCCGCTCGTCCGAAACCTTTACACAAAAGATCGCAAAATAAGTTAGAATCAAATTTTAGGAGTTCATATAGTTGATTACGAACTTTGCAACACGATTATATTGCAAAAACTCGATTTCTGTACTTTTTACTCAGTTAAAATTCTAACGGGTCCATTGTTCGGCCCATTTAGACCTGCTCGTCCGAAAACTCAACAAAAGTGTTGCAAAATAAGTTTTAATCCAAATTTAGGAGTTCATACAATTGATTACGAGCTTTTCAACACAATTATATTGCAAAAACTCGATTTTTGTGCTTTTTACTATGTTAAAATTCTAATGGGTCATTTGTTCGGCCCATTTAGACCCGCTCGTCTGAAGCCTCTACAAAAGGGTTGCAAAATAAGTTTTAATCCAAATTTAGGAGTTCATACAATTGATTACGAGCTTGTCAACCCGATTATATTGCAAAACCTCGATTTATGTACATTTTACTCCGTTAAAATTCTAACGGGTCCATTATTCAGCCCATTTAGACCCGATCGTCCGAAACCTCTACAAAAAGGGCTGCAAAAAAAGTTTTAATCCAAATTTAGGAGTTCATATAATTGATTACGAGCTTTTCAACTCGATTTTATTGTAAAAACTCGATTTCTTTACTTTTTACTCAGTTAAAATTCTAACGGGTCCATTGTTCGGCCCATTTAGACCAGCTCGTCCGAAACCTTTACAAAAAAGATCGCAAAATAAGTTATAATCAAATTTTAGAAGTTCATATAATTGATTAAGAGCTTTTTAACATGATTATAATGCAAAAACTCGATTACTGTACTTTTTACTCTGTTAAAATTCTAACGGGTCTATTGTTCGGACCATTTAGAGCCGCTAGTCCGAAACTTCTACAAAAGGGTTGCAAAATAAGTTTTAATCCAAATTTAGGAGTTCATACATTTGATTACGAGCTTTTCAACACGATTATATTGCAAAACTCGATTTCTATACTTTTTACTCAGTTAAAATTCTAACGGGTCCATTTTTCGGTCAATTTAGACCAGCTCGTCCGAAACCTTTACAAAAAAGACCGCAAAATAAGTTAGAATCAAATTTTAGTAGTTCATATAATTGATTATGAGCTTTTCAACATGATTATATAGCAAAAACTCGATTTCAGTCCTTTTTACTCAGTTAAAATTCTAACGGGTCCATTATTCGGCCCATTTAGACCCGCTCGTCCGAAACCTCTACAAAAGGGTTGCAAAATAAGTTTTTATCCAAATTTAGGAGTTCATACAATTGATTACGAGCTTTTCAACACGATTATATTGCAAAAACTCATTTCTGTACTTTTTATTCCGTTAGAATTCTAACGGGTCCATTATTCGGCCCATTTAGACCCGATCGTTCGAAACCTCTACAAAAAGGGCTGTAAAATAAGTTTTAATCCAAATTTAGGACTTCATATAGTTGATTACGAGCTTTTCAACATGAATATATTGCAAAAACTCGATTACTGTACTTTTTACTCAGTTAAAATTCAACCTGGTCCATTGTTCGGCCCTTTTAGACCCGCTCGTCCGGAACCTCTACAAAAGGGTTGCAAAATATGTTTTAATCCAAATTTAGGAGTTTGTACAATTGATTACGAGCTTTTCAACACGGTTATATTGAAAAAACTCTATTTTTGTACTTTTTACTCAGTTAAAATTCTAACGGGTCCATTGATCGGCCCATTTAGACCCGCTCGTCCGAAACCTCTACAAAAAAAGACCGCAAAATAAATTAGAATCAAATTTTAGGAGTTTATATAATTGATTACGAGCTTTTCAACACGATTATATTGTAAAAACTTGATTTCTGTAATTTTTACTAAGTTAAAATTCTAAGGGTTCCATTATTCGGCCCATATAGACCCGCTCGTCCGAAACCTCTACAAAAGGGTTTCAAAATAAGTTTTAATCCAAATTTAGGAGTTTTTACAATTGATTACGAGCTTTTCAACATGATTATATTGCAAAAACTCGATTTATGTACTTTTTACTCAGTTAAAATTCTAACGGGTCCATTGTTCGGCCCATTTAGACCCGCTCGTCCGAAACCTCTACAAAAGGGATGCAAAATAAGTTTTAATCCAAATTTAGGAGTTCATACAATTTATTACAAGCTTTTTAACACGATTATATTGTAAAAACTCGATTTCTGTACTTTTTACTCCGTTAAAATTCTAACGGGTCTATTGTTCGGCCCATTTAGACACGCTCGTCCAAAACCTCGACAAAAAGGTTGCAAAATAAGTTTTAATCCAGATTTAGGAGTTCATACAATTGATTAAGAGCTTTTCAACACGATTATATTGCAAAAACTCGATTTCTGTACTTTTTACTCATGTAAAATTCTAACGGGTCCATTGTTCGGCCCATTTAGACACGCTCATCCGAAACCTTTACAAAAAAGATCGCAAAATAAGTTAGAAACAAATTTTAGGACTTCATATAATTGATTTAGAGCTTTTGAACACGATTATATTGCAAAAACTCGGTTACTGTACTTTTTACTCAGTTAAAATTCTAACGGGTTCATTGTTCGGCCCATTTAGACCCGCTCGTCCGAAACCTCTACAAAAGGGTTGCAAAATAAGTTTTAATCCAAATTTAGGAGTTCATACAATTGATTACGAGCGTTTCAACACGATTATTTTGCAAAAACTCGATTACTGTACTTTTTACTCAGTTAAAATTCTAACGGGTTCATTGTTCGGCCCATTTAGACCCGCTCATCCGAAACCTCTACAAAAGGGTTGCAAAATAAGTTTTAATCCAAATTTAGGAGTTCATACAATTGATTACGAGCGTTTCAACACGATTATATTGCAAAAACTCAATTTCTGTACTTTTTACTCTGTTAAAATTCTAACTGGTCCATTGTTCGGCCCATTTAGACCCGATCGTCCGAAACCTCTACAAAAAGGGCGGCAAAATAAGTTTTAATCCAAATTTAGGAGTTCATATAACTAATTACAAGCTTTTTAACACAATTATATTGCAAAAACTCGATTACTGTACTTTTTACTCTGTTAATAGTCAACCGGGTCCATTGTTCGGCCCATTTAGACCCGCTCGTCGGAAAGCTCTACAAAAGGGTTGCAAAATAAGTTTTAATCCAAATTTAGGAGTTCGTACACTTGATTACGAGCTTTTCAACACAATTGTATTGCAAAAACTCGATTTTTGTGCTTTTTACTCAGTTAAAATTCTAACGGGTCCATTGTTCGGCCCATTTAGACTCGCTCATCCGAAACCCCTACAAAAAAGACGACAATACAAGTTAGAATCAAATTTTAGGAGTTCATATAGTTGATTACGAGCTTTTCAACACAATTATATTGCAAAAACTCGATTTCTTTACTTTTTACTCAGTTAAAATTCTAACGGGTCCATTGTTCGGCCCATTTAGACCCGATCGTCTGAAACCTCTACAAAAGGGTTGCAAAATAAGTTTTAATCCAAATTTAGGAGTTCATACAATTGATTACGAGCTTTTCAACACAATTATATTGCAAAAACTCGATTTTTGTACTTTTTACTCAGTTAAAATTCTAATGGGTCCTTTGTTCGGCCCATTTAGACCCGCTCGTCCGAAACCTCAACAAAAAAGACCGCAAAATAAGTTAGAATTAAATTTTAGGAGTTCATATAATTGATTAGGAGCTTTTCAACATGATTATATTGCAAAAATTCGATTTTTATACTTTTTACTCAATTAAAATTCTAACGGGCTTTCTTCAAAAAAAATTCTAATGGGTCCATTGTTCGGCCCATTTAGACTCGCTCGTCCGAAACCTCTACAAAAAGGGATGCAATATAAGTTTTAATCCAAGTTTATCAGTTCATATTATTGATTACGAGCTTTTCAACAAGATTATATATCAAAAACTTAATTTTTATAGTTTTTACTCTGTTAAAATTCTAACGGGTCCATTGTTCGGCCCATTTAGACTGATCATCCGAAACCTTACAAAAAGGACCGCAAAATAAGTTTTAATCGAAATTTAGAAGTTCATATACATGATTACGATCTTTCAACACGATTATATTGCAAAAACTCGATTTCTGTACTTTTTACTCAGTTAAAATTCTAACGGGTCCATTGTTCGGCCCATTTAGACCCGCTCATCCGAAAACTCTACAAAAGGGTTGCAAAAAAAGCTTTAATCCAAATTTAGGAGTTCATACAATTGATTACGAGCTTTTCAACACAATTATATTGCAAAACTCGATTTCTGTAATTTTTACTCCTTTAAAATTCTAACAGGTCCTTTGTTCGACCCATTTAGACCCGCTCGTCCGAAACCTCTACAAAAGGCTGGAAAATAAGTTTTAATCCGAATTTAGGAGTTCATACAATTGATTACGAGCTTTTCAACATGATTGTATTGCAAAAACTCCATTTTTGTACTTTTTATTCAGTTAAAATTCTAACGGGTCCATTGTTCGGCCCATTTAGACCCGCTCGTCCGAAACCTTTACAAAAAAGATTGCAAAATAAGTTAGAATAAAATTTTAGGAGTTCATATAATTGATTTAGAGCCTTTAAACACGATTATATTGTAAAAACTCGATTACTATACTTTTTACTCAGTTAAAATTCTAACAGGTTCATTGTTCGGCCCATTTAGACCCGCTCGTCCGAAACCTCTACAAAAGGGTTGCAAAATAAGTTTTTATCCAAATTTAGGAGTTCATACGATTGATTACGAGCTTTTCAACACAATTATATTGCAAAAACTCATTTTTTGTTCTTTTTACTCAGTTAAAATTCTAACGGGTCCATTGTTCGGCCCATTTAGACTCGCTCGTCCGAAACCTCTACATTTGGTGGTATCAGAGCCGAGTTCTCGAGTATTTGGGAATGGTTATGTGAGTGATATGTGCATGATTGCTTGTATGCTTGTTGAGTGAAAGTATGATGTATGAATTGTAAGAATGTTACAATTGTGGTGTGTGCTTTGGTGAAGCAAGTTAGAGGGACCCATTGCTAAATCAAAGCTAATGAAATGGTTTGTTTTAATTGGAAATGAGCTTGAGTACTTGGATTGCTTACCTTGCTGAGCCTGATTTTGTTTATTGCATTTGTGATTGCATTGTTTAGTGAATGAGACCTCGTAGAGAGGCGAGGATTAATACGCGAGCTATGGCTCAAAATGAGAATGAGGAGAATGCTGAAAATGTGGTGGATTTACCTCCTCCACCTGGTGGTGGTGGTGCTGGGGGTGAGGGAGCTGGTGCTGGTGCTGATGCTCGGGTCGCTGGACCTGAAGCTGGGCAGGGGCAAGCCGCTCCTGATATGACAATGCTGATTCAGGCTATTGCTGGAGCCTTTCGGGCGGCGGTGGCTGGAGCTCAAGGAGCTGGGCATCAGGGAGATGCTAATGTTAGATTACCTCTGGAACGCTTGCGCAGTCTGGGTGGGACTGAGTTCAAGGGTTTATCTGCTGAAGGTTCTGAGTCTTGGTTGGAAAGTACCAAGAGAATTTTGGGACAAATGAACTGCAATGATGTGCAGAAGTTGGGCTGTGTGATATCATTGTTGCATGACGATGCGTATACCTGGTGGACAACCACTATTTCCGGAATGGAGGATGTTGATGTGACTTGGACGTTCTTTCTGAACGCGTTCAAGAGAAGGTATCTGGGTGTGCGATACCTGGATGAAAAGAAAAGGGAGTTCATGTCTCTTACTCAAGGGAGCATGACAGTGGCTGAGTACGAGGTTCAGTTTGTCCGACTCAGTCAGTACGCACCTGAGCTTATCCCTGATGAGCGGGAGAGGTGTGAACGTTTCCGTTATGGTTTGGTGACGGAGGTGAAGACTTATATGCTGGCTGTTGAGTACACTGACTTTGATGTGCTGGTTGGTAGAGCAAAGGACATTGAGTTGAATTTGAGTTTATCTTCTAGAGGTGCTGGTCCTAGTGTGGGCAAACGAGCTGCTGAATATAGTTCCGGTGGCGGACGGAACAAGAGAGGACGTGATCGGAAGTATCAGTCTTCGGCTAGGCGTGGTGGTGGAGGGCAAGGTGCGCCTATTCAGGGAGACAGGGCGAGAGCTGATTCGAACACATGTTGGACATGTGGATCGCGTGGACACCTGAGGCGTGATTGTCCTCGAGCAGCGAGGGAGGTTCAAGCTCCTGTTGTGGTGACCGGTAACTAGTGCTGGAACTGTGGTTCGGCGGATCACATGAGGAGGGAGTGTCCTCTGTTGGCCGGTGGTGGCCAGGGACGTGCTCCGGGAGTTGTTGCACCACAGAGAGGTCGTGGGCGCGACCGTGGTAACTTCCAGCGCAGGGAGGATGGTGGAAGGAATGTGGCTCATGTGGTAGCTGTTCAACCCGAGGGTGGTGGCCAGGCCAGAGTGTATGCTCAGAGGGAAGGGAGGAATGACACGTATGTGATCGCAGGTACTTTCACTTTGCAATCCTTGTCATTACTTTCCTTGATTGATTCTGGATCTACACACTCATACATATTGCGTGAGCATGCTCAATTGCTTGGTTTGCCTGTTGAGTCTTTGGATGTTGGTATGCGTGTAACTAGTTCTTTTGGTGAGACTGTTGTGTCTCGAAAGCTTTATAGAAGATGTCCTTTGGTTGTGCAAGATCATGTTTTTCATGTTGATCTTATGGAATTGCCTTTCTATGGTTTTGATGTAATCCTTGGTATGGATTGGCTTGTTGAGCATCGAGCTGTTGTGGATTTTGAGAATAAGCGAGTTTCGTTGAAGCTTGCGAACGATTATGAAGTGGTGGTGGTTGGTGAGAATGTGAAGTTTCTTGCCAATGTGGTGTCTACATTGGAAGCGAGCCGGATGCTGAGGCAAGGTTGTGAAGCCTACCTCGCCTTTGTGATGAATCCTAGCTCTAAGGAGTTGCGAGTGCAAGATATCAGGACCGTGCGAGAGTTTCCTGGTGTGTTTCCGGAGGAGTTGCCTGGATTGCCTCCTAATCGTGAGGTGGAGTTTGGAATTGAGTTGTATGAAAACACAACTCCAGTGTCCATTACTCCTTATCGAATGGCACCTAAAGAGTTGAAAGAGCTGAAGACGCAACTTCAGGAGTTGCTTGATCGTGGCTTCATTTGGCCGAGTGTGTCACCTTGGGGTGCACCGGTCTTGTTTGTGAAGAAAAAGGATGGCACTATGAGAATGTGTCTTGATTACCGTCAGCTTAACAAGTTGACTATCAAGAATCGGTATCCATTGCCGAGAATTGATGATCTTTTTGATCAATTTAGGGGAGCGGCTGTGTTCTCTAAAATTGACTTAAGGTCAGGGTATTATCAGTTGAAGGTGAAGGATGTGGATGTGCCAAAGACAGCCTTCAGAACGAGGTATGGGCATTATGAGTTCCTTGTGATGCTGTTTGGTTTGACAAATGCTCCTGCAGCTTTCATGGACATGATGAATAGAGTATTCCATGAATACTTGGATAAATTTGTTGTGGTGTTCATTGATGATATTCTCGTGTACTCTCGTATTGAGGAGGAGCATGAGGGGCATTTGAGAATTGTATTGCAAGCTTTGTTGGAGAATCAGCTTTATGCCAAGCTGAGCAAGTGTGAGTTCTGTCTTAGAGAAGTTGTGTTTCTTGGTCATGTGGTTTCTGCTGAGGGGATTCGTGTTGATCCTCAGAAGATTGAGGCAGTGATGAATTGGAAGCCTCCTAAGTCTGTTCATGAAGTCCGTAGTTTCCTGGGTTTGGCAGGATACTATCGAAGGTTCATGGATGGGTTTTCAAAGATTGCTGCACCTTTGACGAAGTTGCTGCAGAAGGATGTTAAGTATGAGTGGACGGAAGCGAGACAGCAGGCTTTTGAGAAGCTTAAGGCATCTTTGACGCAAGCTCCTATCTTGGTTCAACCTGAATCAGGGAAAGAGTTTGTGGTGTATAGTGATGCGTCCTACGTTGGTTTGGGATGTGTGTTGATGCAAGAGGGTAAGGTGGTGGCTTATGCATCGCGTCAGTTGAAGGTGCATGAACGCAATTATCCTACGCATGACATTGAGTTAGCTGCGGTGGTTTTTGCTTTGAAGATTTGGAGACATTATCGGTATGGTGAGAAGTGTACTGTGTACACAGACCACAAGAGCTTGAAGTATCTGATGTCTCAGAAAGAGTTGAATCTTAGGCAACGACGTTGGGTGGAGTTGCTTAAGGATTACGATTTGACGATCGAGTACCATCTGGGTAAAGCTAATGTTGTAGCGGATGCCTTGAGTAGGAAGGTAGCTGTTGAGTTGAGGGCTATGTTTGCCAGTTTGAGCATTTCGCATGATGGTGGTCTTGTGGCTGAGTTGCAAATGAAACCATCCTTGGTTCAGTTGATTAAGGAAAAGCAGCTGTTGGATGATTCCTTGGTGCCACATGTTCAGGATATTGCAGAGGGTAGGCCATCGGATTTCTGCTTTAATGATGATGGAGTTTTATGTTTTGGGAGCCGAATAGTAATGCCCAATGATGCTGATTTGAGGTGTGCTATTCTGATTGAAGGTCATAGTAGTCCTTTTGCTATGCACCCTGGTAGTACTAAGATGTACCATGATCTTCGTGATGAGTACTATTGGGTGGGTTTAAAGAAAGATGTTGCTGAGTTTGTAAGCAAGTGCTTGGTATGTCAGCGAGTTAAGGCTGAGCATCAGTTTCCTTCAGGATTGTTGCAACCGTTGAGGATTCCTGAGTGGAAGTGGGAAAGGATTACCGTGGACTTTGTGTCTGGTTTGCCTTTGTCGCCATCGAAGAAGAATTCGGTGTGGGTGATTGTGGATCGCCTGACGAAGTGTGCGCATTTCTTGCCTGTGCATACTACGTACACTTTGGATAAGCTTGCGGAGCTGTACATTGCTGAGATTGTGCGGCTGCATGGTGTGCCAAAGTCGATTGTGTCGGATAGAGATCCAAGGTTTACATCGCGTTTCTGGCAGTGTTTGCATCAGGCTTTGGGTACACGGTTGAATTTCAGTACATCTTATCATCCACAGTCGGATGGACAGTCTGAGCGTGTTATCCAGGTGTTAGAGGATATGTTGAGGTGCTGCGTGATTGAGTTTCAGGGTTCTTGGGAGAAACATTTGCCTTTGGTGGAATTTGCCTATAATAATAGTTATCAGGCAAGTATTCAAATGGCACCTTATGAAGCTTTGTACGGGAGGAAGTGTAGGACTCCTCTTTGTTGGGCTGAAACATGTTAAAAGTTGGTTTCGATGCCCGCTTTGTTGAAAGGAACCACCGAGAAAGTGAAGCTCATTTGTGAGCGTTTGAAGGCAGCTTCTGATCGGCAAAAGTCTTACGCGGATTTGAAGCGTAAGGAGATTGAGTGTGCGGTGGGTGACCGTGTGTTTTTGAAGGTTTCGCCTTGGAAAAAGGTGATGAGGTTTGGCCGAAAGGGTAAGTTGAGCCCTAGGTGCATTGGACCATACGAGGTGATTGAGCGTGTGGGTCCTGTTGCGTACAAGTTGAGGTTACCGCAAGAGTTAGAAAAGATTCATGATGTGTTTCATGTTTCTATGCTTCGGCGGTATAGATCGGATCCTTCACATGTGATGCCTGTGGAAGAAGTGGAATTGAATCCGGATTTGACCTATGATGAGGAATCGGTGAAGATTCTGGATTCGGATAGTAAAGTTCTTCGAGGCAAGACCATTGAGTTGGTAAAGGTGTTGTGGAAGCATCGTGGTGCTGAAGAAGCCACGTGGGAACGGAGGGATGACATGTTGAAGCAGTTTCCGTACCTTTTTCCTTCAGGTAAATTTCGAGGACGAAATTTCTTAAGGGGGGAGAGTTGTAACACCCCAATTTTGGGCTTGGAAGTTTAGGGTCTGAATCAGACCGGTTTAAATTGCGGTTCGAATATAAAAGGTGGTTTTTAGGGAAAGCCTAGTTCGGGATGCATTAAAAATATGGAAAAATATCTAAAAATCCTCTTTTATTATATATAAGAGAGTGGTGAAATCAATTTTACAAAATGAGGTATGGAAATATGAGATTTCAAGTTAGTGACTAAAATGTAATTTTTGAAAAGTTGGTGACTGTTTTAAAATGATTGAAACTTTGAATCTTTAAGGAGCTAATTTACCCAAGGGGGAGTTTCTCCAGATTTTTTTTCTTAATATTAAAGATTTAATTAATGTTATTTAATAAAAGGAAAGGAGGGAAAATAGATATTTTGGTTTTATAACTAACTTTTCTCAAAATTTTCTCATTTCATTTTCTCTCAGCCAAACACATTTCCCCAGCCACTTTTCCTCTGATTTTCACACCTAAAGTTGAGATTTCAATCTCTAAACGATTTCTAATCATTTCTACACTAAATCCTCATCATTTGCCTATTGAATTTTCAAGAATTTTGGCTCTAAACAAGGAGAAACTCACATTTAGAGGTATGAACGTCCTTCTCCTCTAAATACTCAGTTCTTTACTGAAATTCCCAAGTTCTCAATCCTTGATTTGAGTTTTATTAAAGGTTTTAATGTTGTGTTCTTGATCTTGGCTTAAAATGCAAGATTTGGTTTTAATTTTGAAGAAATTCGTACTAAATGATTGGGCTATGTTTTGAGATGTCTTTTTGATGTATATTGGATGTAAAAATGATGTGTAATTGAAGTTTAATCAATGCAATCCCGAATAGGTTGATTTTCCTAAGTTCTTGCTTGAGTTAATGGTGGTTTTGAGGTGTTTTTGATGTTCTGCTATAGCTGGAGGTATAAGGGCGTGATTAGGTTCTTTTTGGATGTTAATTGATGTTTAAGAATGGTTGGAATTGATGGATCTTGGCTGGGTAATGTTGTAGAGGTGTTTGGATGTGTTTTTGGTTGTGTTTGGTAGCCGAAATGTGAGTGTTGATGAGAGCAGCGAGTTTAGGTGTCTTGGTTGAAGATATTAATGCATGATGATGCATTAATCCTCTGCTTTGATGTGTTTAAAACATGGGAGACATCTTCGGATCCTTGTGGTGTTGATCCGGAGGCTTGATCGGCGTTTCGGCAAGCTTGCAAAACGGAATCGGTGAGTGAAGTTTGGTTTTCAGCTTTGAAACCAATGTTGGAAGGTTATGGGAGCTTAGTTTAAGTCTAAACAACTTAGCTAAGCTCAAGAGTAAGTTTTTCGAAGAAACTCTCTTTTTGATGAACCATGAGATGGTTGAATGCAATGTGTTTTATTTGCATGTTTAAACTCTGTTTTGAAAGCATATTTTAGCATGTTTAATGCTGGTTTTGTAAGCCATGAGTTGAAGGATGCTCAAGGTAAGAGATCCTTGTTTTGAACATTGTTAAATGTGGATTGATGCATTGTAATGCAAGACTATTTAATGGCTTTGTTAAATGCTTTAAAACAGTGGATTGATGATGGTAAATGATGTATATTGGCAAGTGATGTGTTGGTTTTAAAGTACTTGAATCGGATATAGTTAGCCGGCTATAGGATTGGGTGCACCGTGAATAAAGTCGCCTTGGATGTTGAGGGGTTGTGATTGTACCGTAAACTCCATCCAAGTACACTAACGAGATGTTTAAGATCACAATGGTGGTTAAAAGTCCATGTGTGGATCTTGTGTTGTATGTCCTAAGATCACAATGGTGGTTAAAAGTCCATGTGTGGATCTTGTGTTGTGTGTCCCGTGTTCTCGTTAGTGATGTTATACAACTACCAATGAGTGATGTTGAGGGGTTGTGATTGTACCATAGACTCCATCACGGGTGTTGAGGGGTTGTGATTGTACCGGTAAACTCCACCTTGATATTGGTAGTGTGTATGAAGCGTATGGGACAACGCTTGTAATCCGCGTATCCGATTGTGTTTTTGAGTTGTAAAATGTTATTGATTATCACTTGTAAGCCAATATGACATGTTGTTGAATTGAAGCATGAGATGCTTGGTTTGTATGCATAAGTGCATGATAAATGATGTTTTGGAATTAAAGGCCTTGGAAAGGTGTTTTTACAAAATGCATTATTGTGTTGTTTTAATTGGGCATTCCTCACTAAGCTATGTGCTTACGCTCTCTCTTTCTTTGACCAACAATGCAGAGCATTGAAGTGCTATAAGGGTAGCAAGGAGGTCAAGGATCCAAGTGAAAGACTAAGCTCACGTATGGTGACTATTTTCATAATACTATTAGCTCTTGGCATTTGGCAATGGGAACCTAGATTGTGTTTTGGGAGATGTTTTGGACTCCGTAAGTTTGGTTTAAAGCTTTTGATGATGTTGGAACATATAAATGGCCTTTTGGTTTTTGGTTTGATGAATTGATGAATGAATGGTTTTTAATATAGGATGTATGCCTATAGATTTGGGGTTTTCCTTGAATGATGCCATGATTGAGATTAGATGACGCTAATATGTCCCTTTATTGATTGATGACTTGTTGGTATGATATGGAGGTCATATGATTGTGTTTGGTGGGTCAAATGTGTGTTAAACCAGAAAAATTCTGCAATTCTGGGAAGTCCGTATCGGAACGGGTGCTACCGTTTCGGAACAGATGGCCTGAAATTACCATGGCATTTCGAAACTGGGTAAAGCCGTTCCGAAACAGATTTTCTACTGTCAAGCCCTGTTCCGCAACAGGTTTCGGAACGGTCCCGCGTTTCGGAACGGTCCTTCTCCGTTTCGGAACACTCGACCGTTGGGCACTGAATCTGATGGTTAAATGTTTTGAAATTCTCACGTTTTAGTCCCAAACTTTGTTTATGCAATTGATTGAGTTTGAGATGTCCGTTTGAGATGAAATTTGACAGTGAAGCATGAAACATGGTTAATTTCATAATGGTGATTTAAAAGTTGGCAAAGTCCCCTTAATTTCCAGAATTTACATTTTGGTCCCTAAATTTGTATGTTATGCAATTGAGTCCCTAAGTGTTTCCCAATTGTTGTGATTTTTCAAGTATGCTTATCTCAAGAGTTCACCTAGGGTTTGTATGCATCTAGACAAGTTTTAAAAGGAAAAAAGTGTCGTTAATCAAGGTTGACTTTTGGGTTGACTTTGGTTTTCCCCGTGTAATCTTCGTAGTTCGGGTCAACCGTCTAGGCCGGGCTAAGGGGGTTATAGTTCATACAATTGATTACGAGCTTTTCAACACGATTATATTGCAAAAACTCGATTTCTGTACTTTTTACTCAGTTAAAATTCTAACGGGTCCATTGTTCGGCCCATTTAGACTCGCTCGTCCGAAACCTCAACAAAAAAGACCGTAAAATAAGTTAGAATCAAATTTTAGTAGTTCATATAATAGATTAAAAGCTTTTCAGAACGATCATATTGCAAAAACTCGATTACTGTACTTTTTACTCAGTTAAAATTCTAACGGGTCCATTGTTCGGCCCATTTAGACCCGCTCGTCCGAAACATCTACAAAAGGGAAGCAAAATAAGTTTTAATCCAAATTTAGGAGTTCATACAATTGATTACGAGCTTTTAAACACGATTATATTGCAAAAACTCGATTTCTGTACTTTTTACTCAGTTAAAATTCTAACGGGTCCAATGTTGGGCCCATTTAGACCCGCTCGTCCGAATCCTCTACAAAATAGACCACAAAACAAGTTAGAATCAAATTTTAGGAGTTCATATAATTGATTAAGAGCTTTTCAACAAGATTATATTGCAAAAATTCAATTTCTGTACTTTTTACTCAGTTAAAATTCTAACGGGCTTTCTTCAAAAAATATTATAACGGGTCCATTGTTCGGCCCATTTAGACCCGTTCGTCCGAAACCTCTACAAAAAGGGCTGCAAAATAAGTTTTATTCCAAATTTAGGAGTTCAAATAATTGATTACGATCTTTTCAACACGATTATATTGCAAAAACTTAATTTATGTACTTTTTACTCGGTTAAAATTCTAACGGGTCCATTGTTATGCCCATTTAGACTCGCTCATCCAAAACCTTACAAAAAGGACCGCATAATAAGTTTTAATCAAAATTTAGGAGTTCATATAATTGAATAAGAGCTTTTTAAAACGATTATATTGCAAAAACTCGCTTTCTGTACTTTTTACTCAGTTAAAATTCTAACGAGTCCATTGTTCGGCCCATTTAGAATCACTTAGTTAAAATTTTAGGAGTTCATACAATTGATTAAGAGCTTTTTAACACGATTATAATGCAAAAACTCAATTACTATACTTTTTACTCAGTTAAGATTCTAACTGGTCTATTGTTCGGCCCATTTAGACCTGCTCGTTCGAAACCTTTACAAAAGGGTTGCAAAATAAGTTTTAATCCAAATTTAGGAGTTCATACAATTGATTACGAGCTTTTCAACACGATTATACTGCAAAAACTCGATTTCTGTACTTTTTACTCCGTTAAAATTCTAACGGGTCCAATGTTCGGCCCATTTAGACCCGCTCGTCCGGAACCTCTTCAAAAGGGTTGCAAAATAAGTTTCAATCCAAATTTAGGAGTTCATACAATTGATTACGAGCTTTTCAACACGATTATAATGCAAAAACTCGATTTCTGTAATTTTTAATCCTTTAAAATTCTAACAAGTCCTTTGTTCGGCCCATTTAGACCAGCTCGTCCAAAACCTCTACAAAAGGGCTGCAAAATAAGTTTTAATCAAAATTTAGGAGTTCGTACAATTGATTACGAGCTTTTCAACACGATTATAATGCAAAAACTCTATTTCTGTACTTTTTATTTAGTTAAAATTCTAATGGGTCCTATGTTCGGCCCATTTAGACCCGCTCGTTTGAAACCTTTACAAAAAAGATCGCAAAATAAGTTATAATCAAATTTTAGGAGTTCATATAATTGATTAAGTGCTTTTCAACACGATTATATTGCAAAAACTCGATTACTGTACTTTTTGCTCAGTTAAGATTCTAACGGGTCTATTGTTCGACCCATATAGACCCGCTCGTTCGAAACCTTTACAAAAGGGTTGCAAAATAAGTTTTAACCCAAATTTAGGAGTTCATACAATTGATTACGAGCTTTTCAACACGATTATATTGCAAAAACTCAATTTCTGTACTTTTTACTTAGTTAAAATTCTAACGGGTCCATTGTTCGGCCCATTTAGACTCGCTCGTCCGAAACCTCAACAAAAAAGACCGCAAAATAAGTTAGAATCAAATTTTAGTAGTTCATATAATAGATTAAGAGCTTTTCAGAACGATTATATTGCAAAAACTCGATTATTGTACTTTTTACTCAGTTAAAATTCTAACGGGTCCATTGTTCGGCCCATTTAGACCCGCTCGTCCGAAACATCTAAAAAAGGGAAGCAAAATAAGTTTTAATCCAAATTTAGGAGTTCATACAATTGATTACGAGCTTTTAAACACGATTATATTGCAAAAACTCGATTTCTGTACTTTTTACTCAGTTAAAATTCTAACGGGTCCATTGTTGGGCCCATTTAGACCCGCTCTTCCGAATCCTCTACAAAATAGACCGCAAAACAAGTTAGAATCAAATTTTAGGAGTTCATATAATTGATTAAGAGCTTTTCAACAAGATTATATTGCAAAAATTCAATTTCTGTACTTTTTACTCAGTTAAAATTCTAACGGGCTTTCTTCAAAAAATATTATAACGGGTCCATTGTTCGGCCCATTTAGACTCGTTCGTCCGAAACCTCTACAAAAAGGGCTGCAAAATAAGTTTTATTCCAAATTTAGGAGTTCATATAATTGATTACGATCTTTTCAACACGATTATATTGCAAAAACTTAATTTATGTACTTTTTACTCGGTTAAAATTCTAACGGGTCCATTGTTATGCCCATTTAGACTCGCTCATCCAAAACCTTACAAAAAGGACCGCATAATAAGTTTTAATCAAAATTTAGGAGTTCATATAACTGAATACGAGCTTTTTAAAACGATTATATTGCAAAAACTCGCTTTCTGTACTTTTTACTCAGTTAAAATTCTAACGAGTCCATTGTTCGGCCCATTTAGAATCACTTAGTTAAAATTTTAGGAGTTCATACAATTGATTAAGAGCTTTTTAACACGATTATAATGCAAAAACTCAATTACTATACTTTTTACTCAGTTAAGATTCTAACTGGTCTATTGTTCGGCCCATTTAGACCTGCTCGTTCGAAACCTTTACAAAAGGGTTGCAAAATAAGTTTTAATCCAAATTTAGGAGTTCATACAATTGATTACGAGCTTTTCAACACGATTATACTGCAAAAACTCGATTTCTGTACTTTTTACTCCGTTAAAATTCTAACGGGTCCAATGTTCGGCCCATTTAGACCCGCTCGTTCGGAACCTCTTCAAAAGGGTTGCAAAATAAGTTTCAATCCAAATTTAGGAGTTCATACAATTGATTACGAGCTTTTCAACACGATTATAATGCAAAAACTCGATTTCTGTAATTTTTAATCCTTTAAAATTCTAACAAGTCCTTTGTTCGGCCCATTTAGACCAGCTCGTCCAAAACCTCTACAAAAGGGCTGCAAAATAAGTTTTAATCAAAATTTAGGAGTTCGTACAATTGATTACGAGCTTTTCAACACGATTATAATGCAAAAACTCTATTTCTGTACTTTTTATTTAGTTAAAATTCTAATGGGTCCTATGTTCGGCCCATTTAGACCCGCTCGTTTGAAACCTTTACAAAAAAGATCGCAAAATAAGTTAGAATCAAATTTTAGGAGTTCATATAATTGATTAAGTGCTTTTCAACACGATTATATTGCAAAAACTCGATTACTGTACTTTTTGCTCAGTTAAGATTCTAACGGGTCTATTGTTCGACCCATTTAGACCCGCTCGTTCGAAACCTTTACAAACGGGTTGCAAAATAAGTTTTAATCCAAATTTAGGAGTTCATACAATTGATTACGAGCTTTTCAACACGATTATATTGCAAAAACTCAATTTCTGTACTTTTTACTTAGTTAAAATTCTAACGGGTCCATTGTTCGGCCCATTTAGACTCGCTCGTCCGAAACCTCAACAAAAAAGACCGCAAAATAAGTTAGAATCAAATTTTAGTAGTTCATATAATAGATTAAGAGCTTTTCAGAACGATTATATTGCAAAAACTCGATTATTGTACTTTTTACTCAGTTAAAATTCTAACGGGTCCATTGTTCGGCCCATTTAGACCCGCTCGTCCGAAACATCTAAAAAAGGGAAGCAAAATAAGTTTTAATCCAAATTTAGGAGTTCATACAATTGATTACGAGCTTTTAAACACGATTATATTGCAAAAACTCGATTTCTGTACTTTTTACTCAGTTAAAATTCTAACGGGTCCATTGTTGGGCCCATTTAGACCCGCTCTTCCGAATCCTCTACAAAATAGACCGCAAAACAAGTTAGAATCAAATTTTAGGAGTTCATATAATTGATTAAGAGCTTTTCAACACGATTATATTGCAAAAATTCAATTTCTGTACTTTTTACTCAGTTAAAATTCTAACGGGCTTTCTTCAAAAAAAATTATAACGGGTCCATTGTTCGGCCCATTTAGACCTGTTCGTCCGAAACCTCTACAAAAAGGGCTGCAAAATAAGTTTTAATCCAAATTTAGGAGTTCATGTAATTGATTACGAGCTTTTCAACACGATTATATTGCAAAAACTAAATTTATGTACTTTTTACTCGGTTAAAATTCTACCGGGTCCATTGTTATGCCCATTTAGACTCGCTCGTCCAAAACCTTACAAAAAGGACCGCATAATAAGTTTTAATCAAAATTTAGGAGTTCATATAATTGAATACGAGCTTTTTAACACGATTATATTGCAAAAACTCGATTTCTGTACTTTTTACTGAGTTAAAATTCTAACGAGTCCATTGTTCGGCCCATTTAGACCCGCTCGTCCGAAACCTCTACAAAAAAGACCGCAAAACAAGTTTTAATCAAATTTTAGGAGTTCATATAATTGTTTACGAGCTTTCCAACACGGTTATATTGCAAAAACTCAATTTCTGAACTTTTGACTTAGTTAAAATTCAAATGGGTCCATTGTTCAGCCCATTTAGACCCGCTCGTCCGAAACCTCTACAAAAAAGACCTCAAAATAAGTTGTAATCAAATTTTATGAGTTTATATAATTGATTACGAGCTTTTCAACATGATTATATTGCAAAAACACAATTTATGTTCTTTTTACTCAGTTAAAATTCTAACGATTGCATTGTTCAGCCCATTTAGATCCGCTCGTCCGAAACCTTACAAAAAGGACCGCAAAATAAGTTTTAATCAAAATTTAGGAGTTCATATAATTTATTACGAGCTTTTAAACACGATTATATTGTAAAAACTCGATTTCTGTACTTTTACTCAGTTAAAATTGTAATGGGTCTATTGTTCGATCCATTTAGACCCGCTCGTCCGAAACCCATACATAAAGGGCTACAAAACAAGTTTTAATCCAAATTTAGGAGTTCATATAATTGATTACGAGCTTTTCAACACGATTATATTGCAAAAACTCGATTTCTGTACTTTTTACTTAGTTAAAATTCTAATGGGTCTATTGTTCGGCCCATTTAGACCCGCTCGTCCGAAACCTCTACAAAAGTGCTGCAAAATAAGTTTTAATCCAAATTTAGGAGTTCATATAATTGATTACGAGCTTTTTTAACACGATTATATTGCAAAAACTTGATTTCTGTACTTTTTACTTAGTTAAAATTCTAACATGTCCATTGTTCGGCCCATTTAGACTCTCTCGTCCGAAACCTCTACAAAAGGGCTGCAAAATAAGTTTTAATCCAAATTTAGGAGTTCGTATAATTGATTACGAACTTTTCAACACGATTATATTGCAAAAACTTAATTTATGTACTTTTTAATCAGTTAATATTCTAACGGGTCCATTTTTCGGCCCATTTAGACCCGCTCATCCGAAACCTCTACAAAAAGGGCTGCAAAATAAGTTTTAATCCAAATTTAGGAGTTCATATAATTGATTACGGACTTTTCAACACAATTTGTAACACCCCGGTTTTAGGGCCCTAGAGTTATCGGTGTTGAACTAGGATTAGTTTAGGGTTAAATTTAAATTAAAGAGTTGATTTTTATAAAAGTTCTCATTATTTACGATAGTGCCATTAATGAATTTTTAAGATGGTTTTGAAAATCAAAACCACTCATCATCTTCCAAAAACCCTATTCTCTCATTTCATCTCCTTTCCTCCATTGAAGACCTTTGAAGGTAAATCCTCTTTTTCTTTTTCTTGTTTTACTTAAATTTAACTTAAATTAAAGTTGGATTTGCAAAACTCGATTACTGTACTTTTTACTCAGTTAAAAAAATAACGCGTCCATTCTTCGAACCATTTAGACCCGCTCATCCGAAACCTCTACAAAAGGGTTGCAAAATAAGTTTTAATCCAAATTTAGGAGTTCGTACAATTGATTACGAGCTTTTCAACACGGTTATATTGCAAAAACTCGATTACTGTACTTTTTACTTAGTTAAAATTCAACCGGGTCCATTGTTCGGCCCATTTAGACCCGCCCGTCCGAAACCTCTACAAAAGGGTCGCAAAATAAGTTTTAATCCAAATTTAGGAGTTCGTACAATTGATTACGAGCTTTTCAACACGATTATAATGCAAAAACTCTATTTCTGTACTTTTTACTTAGTTAAAATTCTAACGGGTCCTATGTTCGGCCCATTAAGACCAGCTCGTCCGAAACCATTACAAAAAAGAACGCAAAATAAGTTAGAATCAAATTTTAGGAGTTCATATAATTGATTAAGAGCATTTTAACACGATTATAATGCAAAAACTCAATTATTGTACTTTTTACTCTGTTAAAATTCTAACGGGTCCATTTTTCTGCCCATTTAGACTCGCTCGTCCGAAACCTCTACAAAAGGGTTGTAAAATAAGTTTTAATCCAAATTTAGGAGTTCATACAGTTGATTACGCGCTTTTCAACTCGATTATATTGTAAAAACTCAATTTCTGTACTTTTTACTCAGTTAAAATTCTAACGGGTCCATTGTTCGGCACATTTAGACACGCTCGTCCAAAACTTTTACAAAAACGACTGTAAAATAAGTTAGAATCAAATTTTAGGAGTTCACGTAATTGATTAAGCGCTTTTCAACACGATTATATTGAAAAAACTCGATTACTATACTTTTTACTCAGTTAAGATTCTAACGGGTTTATTGTTCGACCCATTTAGACCCGCTCGTTCGAAACCTTTACAAAAGGGTTGCAAAATAAGTTTTAATCCAAATTTAGGAGTTCATACAATTGATTACGAGCTTTTCAACACGATTATATTGCAAAAACTCGATTTTTGTACTTTTTACTCCATTAAAATTCTAACGGGTCCATTGTTCGGCCCATTTAGACCCGCTCGTCCGGAACCTCTTCAAAAGGGTTGCAAAATAAGTTTTAATCCAAATTTAGGAGTTCATACAATTGATTACGAGCTTTTCAACACGATTATATTGCAAAAACTCGATTTCTGTAATTTTTAATCCTTTAAATTTGTAACAGGTCCTTTGTTCAGCCCATTTAGACCAGCTCGTCCAAAACCTCTAAAAAAGGGCTGCAAAATAAGTTTTAATCCAAATTTAGGAGTTCGTACAATTGATTACGAGCTTTTCAACACGATTATAATGCAAAAACTCTATTTCTGTACTTTTTATTTAGTTAAAATTCTAACGGGTCCTATGTTCGGCCCATTTAGACCCGCTCGTTCGAAACCTTTACAAAAAAGATCGCAAAATAAGTTAGAATCAAATTTTAGGAGTTCATATAATTGATTAAGTGCTTTTCAACACGATTATATTGCAATAACTCGATTACTGTACTTTTTACTTAGTTAAGATTCTAACGGGTCTATTGTTCGGCCCATTTCTGTACTTTTACTCAGTTAAAATTGTAATGGGTCTATTGTTCGATCCATTTAGACTCGCTCGTCCGAAACCCCTACAAAAAGGGCTACAAAACAAGTTTTAATCCAAATTTAGGAGTTCATATAATTGATTACGAGCTTTTCAACACGATTATATTGCAAAAACTCGATTTCTGTACTTTTTACTTAGTTAAAATTGTAAAGGGTCTATTGTTCGGCCCATTTAGACCTGCTCGTCCGAAACCTCTACAAAAGTGCTGCAAAATAAGTTTTAATCAAAATTTAGGAGTTCATATAATTGATTACGAGCTTTTTTAACACGATTATATTGCAAAAACTTGATTTCTATACTTTTTACTTAGTTAAAATTCTAACGGGTCCATTGTTCGGCCCATTTAGACTCGCTCGTCCGAAACCTCTACAAAAGGGCTGCAAAATAAGTTTTAATCCAAATTTAGGAGTTCGTATAATTGATTACGAGCTTTTCAACACGATTATATTGCAAAAACTTAATTTCTGTACTTTTTACTCAGTTAATATTCTAACGGGTCCATTGTTCGGCCCATTTAGACCCGCTGATCCGAAACCTCTACAAAAAGGGCTGCAAAATAAGTTTTAATCCAAATTTAGGAGTTCATATAATTGATTACGAGCTTTTCAACACAATTTGTAACACCCCAGTTTTAGGGCCCGGGTGTTATCGGTGTTGATCTAGGATTAGTTTCGGGTTAAATTTAAATTAAAGAGTTGATTTTTATAAAAGTTCTCATTATTTATGATAGTGCCATTAATGAAATTTTAAGATGGTTTTGAAAATCAAAACCACTCATCATCTTCCAAAAACCCTATTCTCTCATTTCATCTCCTTTCCTCCATTGAAGACCTTTGAAGGTAAATACTCTTTTTCTTTTTCTTGTTTTACTTAAATTTAACTTAAATTAAAGTTGGATTTGCAAAACTCGATTACTGTACTTTTTACTCAGTTAAAAAAATAACGGGTCCATTGTTCGGCCCATTTAGACCCGCTCGTCCGAAACCTCTACAAAAGGGTTGCAAAATAAGTTTTAATCCAAATTTAGGAGTTCATACAATTGATTACGAGCGTTTCAACACGATTATATTGCAAAAACTCGATTTCTGTACTTTTTACTCCGTTAAAATTCTAACGAGTCCATTGTTCGGCCCATTTAGACCCGATCGTCCGAAACCTCTACATAAAGGGCTGCAAAATAAGTTTTAATCCAAATTCAAGAGTTCATATAATTGATTACGAGCTTTTCAACACGATTATATTGAAAAAACTCGATTACTGTAATTTTTACTCAGTTAAAATTCAACAGGGTCCATTGTTCGGCCCATTTAGACCCGCCCGTCCGAAACCTCTACAGAAGGGTTGCAAAATAAGTTTTAATCCAAATTTAGGAGTTCGTACAATTGATTACGAGCTTTTCAACACGAATATAACGCAAAAACTCTATTTTTGTACTTTTTATTTAGTTAAAATTCTAACGGGTCCTATGTTCGGCCCATTTAGACCCACTCGTTCGACACCTTTACAAAAAAGATCGTAAAATAAGTTAGAATCAAATTTTAGGAGTTCATATAATTTATTAAGAGCTTTTCAACACTATTATATTGCAAAAACTCGATTACTGTACTTTTTACTCAGTTAAAATTCTAACGGGTCCATTGTTCGGCTCATTTAGACCCGCTCCTCCGAAACCTCTACAAAACGGTTGCAAAATAAGTTTTAATCTAAATTTTGGAGTTCATACAATTGATTACGAGCTTTTCAACACGATTATATTGCAAAAACACGATTTCTGTACTTTTTACTCGGTTAAGATTCTAACGGGTCCTATGTTCGAACCATTTAGACCCGCTCGTTCGAAACATTTAAAAGAAAGATCGCAAAATAAGTTAGAATCAAATTTTAGTAGTTCATATAATTTATTAAGAGCTTTTCAACACTATTATATTGCAAAAACTCGATTACTGTACTTTTTACTTAGTTAAAAAAATAAAGGGTCAATTGTTCGGCCCATTTAGACCCGCTCGTCCAAAACCTCTACAAAAGGGTTGCAAAATAAGTTTTAATCCAAATTTAGGAGTTCATACAATTGTTTACGAGCTTTTCAACACGATTATATTGCAAAAACTCAATTTCTGTACTTTTTACTCGGTTAAAATTCTAACGGGTCCATTGTTCGGCCCATTTAGACTCGCTCGTTCGAAACATCTACAAAAAGGTTGCAAAATAAGTTTTAATCCAAATTAAAGAATTCATACAATTGATTACGAGCTTTTCAACACGATTATATTGCAAAAACACGATTTCTGTACTTTTTACTCAGTTAAAATTCTAACGGGTCCATTGTTCTGCCCATTTAGACACGCTCGTCCGAAACCTTTACAAGAAAGACCGCAAAATAAGTTAGAATCAAATTTTAGGAGTTCATATAATTGATTAAGAGCTTTTCAACACAATTATATTGCAAAAACTCGATTTCTGTACTTTTTTACTTAGTTAAAGTTCTAACGGGTCCATTGATCTGCCCATTTAGAACCGCTCGTCCGAAACCTCTACAAAAGGGTTTCCAAATAAGTTTTAATTCAAATTTAGGAGTTCATACAATTGATTACGAGCTTTTCAACAAGATTATATTGCAAAAACTCGATTACTGTACTTTTTACTTAGTTAAAATTCAACTGGGTCCATTGTTCGTCCCATTTAGACCCGCCCGTCCGAAACTTCTACAAAAGGGTTGCAAAATAAGTTTTAATTCAAATTTAGGAGTTCGTACAATTGATTACGAGCTTTTCAACACGATTATAATGCAAAAACTCTATTTCTTTACTTCTTACTTATTTAAAATTCTAACGGGTCCTATGTTCGGCCCATTAAGACCAGCTCGTCCGAAACCATTACAAAAAAGATCGCATAATAAGTTAGAATCAAATTTTAGGAGTTCATATAATTGATTAAGAGCTTTTTAACACGATTATAATGCAAAAACTCAATTACTGTACTTTTTACTCTGTTAAAATTCTAACGGGTCCATTGTTCGGCCCATTTAGACTCGCTCGTCCGAAACCTCTACAAAAGGGTTATAAAATAAGTTTTAATCCAAATTTAGGAGTTCATACAGTTGATTACGCGCTTTTCAACTCGATTATATTGTAAAAACTCAAAATCTATACTTTTTACTCAGTTAAGATTCTAACGGGTCTATTGTTCGGCCCATTTAGACCCGCTCGTTCGAAACCTTTACAAAAGGGTTGCAAAATAAGTTTTAATCCAAATTTAGGAGTTCATACAATTGATTGCGAGCTTTTCAACACGATTATAGTGCAAAAACTCGATTTCTGTACTTTTTACTCCGTTAAAATTCTAACGGGTCCATTTTTCGGCCCATTTAGACCCGCTCGTCCGGAACCTCTTCAAAAGGGTTGCAAAATAAGTTTCAATCCAAATTTAGGAGTTCATACAATTGATTACGAGCTTTTCAACACGATTATATTGCAAAAACTCGATTTCTATACTTTTTACTCCGTTAAAATTCTAACGGGTCCATTGTTCGGCCCATTTAGACCCGCTCATCCGAAACCTCTACAAAAGGGTAGCAAAATAAGTTTTAATCCAAATTTAGGAGTTCATACAATTGATTACGAGCTTTTCAACACGATTATATTGCAAAAACTCGATTTTTGTACTTTTTACTCCGTTAAAGTTCTAACAAGACCTTTGTTCGGCCCATTTAGACCCGCTCGTCTGAAACCTCAACAAAAAGGCTACAAAATAAGTTTTAATCCAAATTTTTGAGTTCATACAATTGATTACGAGCGTCTCAACACGATTATATTGCAAAAACTTGATTTCTATACTTTTTACTCAGATAAAATTCTAACGGGACCATTGTTCGGCCCATTTAGACCCGCTCATCCGAATCCTCTACAAAAAAGACCGCAAAACAAGTTAGAATCAAATTTTAGGAGTTCATATAATTCATTACGAGCTTTTCAACACGATTATATTGCAAAAACTTGATTTTTGTACTTTTTACTAAGTTAAAATTCTAACGGGTCCATTGATCGGCCCAATTAGACCCGCTCGTCCTAAACTTCTACAAAAGGGTTGCAAAATAAGTTTTAATCCAAATTTAGGAGTTCATCCAATTGATTACTAGCGTTTCAATGCGATTATATTGCAAAAACTCGATTTCTACACTTCTTACTAAGATAAAATTCTAACGGGTCCAGTGTTCGGCCCATTTAGACCCGCTCGTCCGAAACATCTACAAAAAAGATCGCAAAACAGTTAGAATCAAATTTTAGGAGTTCATATAATTGATTACGAGCTTTTCAACACGATTATATTACAAAAAATTGATTTCTGTACTTTTTGCTCAGTTAAAATTCAAACGGGTCCATTGTTCGACTCATTTAGACCGTTCGTCCGAAACCTCTAAAAAAGGGTTGCAAAATAAGTTTTAAACCTAATTTAGGAGTTCATACAATTGATTACGAGCTTTTCAACACACTTATATTGCAAAAACTCAATTTTTGACCTTTTTACCCAGTAAAAATTCTAACAGGTCCTATGTTCGGCCCATTGAGACCCGTTCATCCGAAACTATTACAAAAAAGATCGCAAAATAAGTTAGAATCAAATTTTAGGAGTTCATATATTTTATTAAGAGCTTTTCAACACGATTATATTGCAAAAACTCAATTTCTATAATTTTTAATCCTTTAAAATTCTAACAGGTCCTTTGTTCGGCCCATTTAGACCAGCTCGTCCAAAACCTCCAAAAAAGGGCTGCAAAATAAGTTTTAATCCAAATTTAGGAGTTCGTACAATTGATTACGAGCTTTTCAACACGATTATAATGCAAAAACTCTATTTCTGTACTTTTTATTTAGTTAAAATTCTAACGGGTCCTATGTTCGGCCCATTTAGACCCGCTCGTTCGAAACTTTACAAAAAAGATCACAAAATAAGTTAGAATCAAATTTTAGGAGTTCATATAATTGATTAAGTGCTTTTCAACACGATTATATTGCAAAAACTCGATTACTGTACTTTTTACTCAGTTAAGATTCTAACGGGTCTATTGTTCGGCCCATTTAGACCCGCTCGTTCGAAACCTTTACAAAAGGGTTGCAAAATAAGTTTTAATCCAAATTTAGGAGTTCATACAATTGATTACGAGCTTTTCAACACGATTATATTGCAAAAACTCGATTTCTATACTTTTTACTCCGTTAAAATTCTAACGGGTCCATTGTTCGGCCCATTTAGACCCACTCATCCGAAACCTCTACAAAAGGGTAGCAAAATAAGTTTTAATCCAAATTTAGGAGTTCATACAATTGATTACGAGCTTTTCAACACGATTATATTGCCAAAACTCGATTTTTGTACTTTTTACTCCGTTAAAGTTCTAACAAGACCTTTGTTCGGCCCATTTAGACCCGCTCGTCTGAAACCTCAACAAAAAGGCTACAAAATAAGTTTTAATCCAAATTTTTGAGTTCATACAATTGATTACGAGCGTCTCAACACGATTATATTGCAAAAACTTGATTTCTATACTTTTTACTCAGATAAAATTCTAACGGGTCCATTGTTCGGCCCATTTAGACCCGCTCATCCGAATCCTCTACAAAAAAGACCGCAAAACAAGTTAGAATCAAATTTTAGGAGTTCATATAATTCATTACGAGCTTTTCAACACGATTATATTGCAAAAACTTGATTTTTGTACTTTTTACTAAGTTAAAATTCTAACGGGTCCATTGATCGGCCCAATTAGACCCGCTCGTCCTAAACTTCTACAAAAGGGTTGCAAAATAAGTTTTAATCCAAATTTAGGAGTTCATCCAATTGATTACTAGCGTTTCAATGCGATTATATTGCAAAAACTCGATTTCTACACTTCTTACTAAGATAAAATTCTAACGGGTCCAGTGTTCGGCCCATTTAGACCCGCTCGCCCGAAACATCTACAAAAAAGATCGCAAAACAGTTAGAATCAAATTTTAGGAGTTCATATAATTGATTACGAGCTTTTCAAAACGATTATATTACAAAAAATTGATTTCTGTACTTTTTGCTCAGTTAAAATTCAAACGGGTCCATTGTTCGACTCATTTAGACCGTTCGTCCGAAACCTCTAAAAAAGGGTTGCAAAATAAGTTTTAAACCTAATTTAGGAGTTCATACAATTGATTACGAGCTTTTCAACACACTTATATTGCAAAAACTCAAATTTTGAGCTTTTTACCCAGTAAAAATTCTAACAGGTCCTATGTTAGGCCCATTGAGACCCGTTCGTCCGAAACTATTACAAAAAAGATCGCAAAATAAGTTAGAATCAAATTTTAGGAGTTCATATATTTTATTAAGAGATTTTCAACACTATTATATTGTAAAAACTCGATTAATGTACTTTTTACTCAGTATTGTTCGGCCCATTTAGACCCGCTCGTCCGAAACCTCTACAAAAGGGTTTCAAAATAAGTTTTAATCCAAATATAGGAGTTCATACAATTGATTACGAGCTTTTCAACACGATTATATTTCAAAAATTCGATTTTTGTACTTTTTACTCAGTTAAAATTCTTACGGGTCCATTGTTCGGCCCATTTAGACTCGCTCGTCCGAAACCTCTACAAACAAGACCGCAAAATAAGTTAGAATCAAATTTTAGGAGTTCATATACTTGATTACGAGCTTTTCAACACGATTATATTACAAAAACTCGATTAATGTACTTTTTACTCAGTTAAAATTCTAACGAGTCCATTGTTCGACCCATTTAGACCCGCTCGTCTGAAACCTCTACAAAATGGTTGCAAAATAAGTTTTAATCCAGATTTAGGAGTTCGTACAATTGATTACGAGCTTTTCAACACGATTATAATGCAAAAACTCTATTTTTGTACTTTTTATTTAGTTAAAATTCTAACGGGTCCTATGTTCGGCCCATTTAGACCCGCTCGTTCGAAACCTTTACAAAAAAGATCGCAAAATAAGTTAGAATCAAAATTTATGAGTTCATATAATTGATTAAGTGCTTTTCAACATGATTATATTGCAAAAACTCGATTTTTGTACTTTTTACTCCGTTAAAGTTCTAACAAGACCTTTGTTCGGCCCATTTAGACCCGCTCGTCTGAAACCTCTACAAAAAGGCTACAAAATAAGTTTTAATCCAAATTTTGGAGTTCATACAATTGATTACGAGCGTCTCAACACGATTATATTGCAAAAACTTGATTTCTATACTTTTTACTCAGATAAAATTCTAACAGGTCCATTGTTCGGCCCATTTAGACCCGCTCATCCGAATTCTCTACAAAAAAGAGCGCAAAACAAGTTAGAATCAAATTTTAGGAGTTCATATAATACATTACGAGCTTTTCAACATGATTATATTGCAAAAACTTGATTTCTGTACTTTTTACTCAGTTAAAATTCTAACGGGTCCATTGTTCGTCCCAATTAGACCCGCTCGTCCTAAACTTCTACAAAAGGGTTGCAAAATAAGTTTTAATCCAAATTTAGGAGTTCATCTAATTGATTACTAGCGTTTCAACGCAATTATATTGCAAAAACTCGATTTCTATACTTCTTACTAAGATAAAATTCTAACGGGTCCAGTGTTCGGCCCATTTAGACCCGCTCGTCCAAAACATCTACAAAAAGATCGCAAAACAGTTAGAATCAAATTTTAGGAGTTTATATAATTGATTACGAGCTTTTCAACACGATTATATTACAAAAACTTGATTTCTGTACTTTTTGCTCAGTTAAAATTCAAACGGGTCCATTGTTCGACTCATTTAGACCCATTCGTCCGAAACCTCTACAAAAGGGTTGCAAAATAAGTTTTAAACCAAATTTAGGAGTTCATACAATTGATTACGAGCTTTTCAACACACTTATATTGCAAAAACTCAATTTTTGTGCTTTTTACTCAGTAAAAATTCTAACGGGTCCTATGTTCGGCCCATTTAGACCCGTTCGTCCGAAACTATTACAAAAAAGATCGCAAAATAAGTTAGAATCAAATTTTAGGAGTTCATATATTTATTAAGAGCTTTTCAACACTATTATATTGCAAAAACTCGATTAATGTACTTTTTACTCAGTATTGTTCGTCCCATTTAGACCCGCTCGTCCGAAACCTCTACAAAAGGGTTTCAAAATAAGTTTTAATCCAAATATAGGAGTTCATACAATTGATTACAAGCTTTTCAACACGATTATATTTCAAAAATTCGATTTTTGGCGGGTCTAAATGGGCGGAACAAAAGACAACTGAATGTTGTTGGTTGGTCGATTTTCGGTTCTCATGATATGTGTGATGTGATGATGTTTTTAGATTGTTTCTACTCTCCGTTTAATGTTGTTGTGTAGTCATCGTTGGTGTCGAGCCTCACGTTACGGTTGTCGATACTACGGTGATGTGTCGTCCCACCGGTAGTGACTAGTAGAAGAGTACGGTGATGTGTAGTCCCATCAGAAAACTACTAGTTGAACGGTGATGTGTTGTCCCACCGGTAGTGACTAGTAGAAGAGTACGGTGATGTGTAGTCCCATCAGAAAACTACTAGTTGAACGGTGATGTGTAGTCCCACTGGGTTTTGGGTTATGCATGTGCATACCTTGTATTGTGATGATTGTGTTTTGTTACGTCTTTTCCTTAAATGGTTTGCTTTTCAACTAAGATTTATGTTTTGAAAACTGCATTGTTGATGTGTTTTTAGAGCTCCGCTCACTAAGCTTTATGCTTACGCTCTCCTTTTTCGACAATGCAGATCATTAGCGGGGATTTAGCAAGGAGCAAGGAAAGGGTGTCCAAGCGTGTGGTATTTGCTCAAGTATAGTTTGGTAAATAATGTAGTAGTTTAGCAATGGGAAATGCTACGTGTTTTAGAAGCGTGTATCTAGACTCTTTTGTGTTGGCTTTATGTTGTTAATGCTTTGTGTTGATGGATTTGTAAACCATGTTTATGTTGATGCATAAGTGTTTTGTATTTGAAGGTTTTTAACCATGTCTTATGAATGCTTATGTTTTTGGTTGAAGGCATGTAAACCTTGATTGTGCATTGCTTAGGTGAACGTTTGTTTCTTTTGGCTAAATGGTTTTGTTGAGCATGCTTTATTGCCTTATATATATATCATGTTTGATGGTTTGATGTTTTGGCATGTGTTGGAAGGATCTAAACGTATGTCTTTTGCTTTCCTTGAATCATATGTATGCTCTATGGTTGATCATGCTTGTGGTAGGTTGGAATGCCTCTAGGTTATGTGTATGTTTGCTGTTTCATGTTTCTTGTGGTTTGGGAGTATGTTTGTTAAGGCCTTTAACTCTTTTGTTGGTTTGCTAAGCATGTTTGTTTGCTAGTTTCCTCTATGTATGCTTAATTGGTGTTCGTTGATTCGTTGTATGCTTAAACTGCTCCATATGCTTATCTATAGTTGCTTAGTGATGTATGTGAGTTGGTATGTTGCTAGTCGAGTCGTAAAATGCATCTAGAGTTGAGTCCTTGTGTTTTTAGCTGCTAAAATGAGATTTGCAGTGTAGGGCGTATCGGTACGCTCAAGGGCTGTACCGATACGGTCCTTGCTTTGGGGCTCATTTTGGGTAGAGCGTACCGATACACGGGGGTGTATCGATACGCCAAAGGCTCTCTGGAAATCGGAGAAGTTGACGAGATTTTGCGTATCGATACGGGTCCTAAGGGTATCGATACGACCTGTTATAAAAGTTAAGATGGGTTGTTTAATTGCATGTCTTGGGTGTTTTGTATCCGTGTGTATGTTCGTTGCGTGTCCTATCACATAGGGTATAATAGATGTATCTAGAAAAGATAAGGGATGAAAAAAAGAAAAGGGTTGCTAATCGGAGTGAGACCTTAGCGGGTTTCGCTTCGGTTTTCCCCGTGTAACCTGTTCGAACCGGTCTGTCGGCTAGACCGAGACGAGGGGCTGACACGATTATATTGCAAAAACTCGATTTCTGTACTTTTTACCTAGTTAAAATTCTAACGGGTCCATTGTTCGGCCCATTTAGACCCGCTCGTCCGAAACCTCTACAAAAGGGTTGCAAAATAAGTTTTAATCCAAATTTAGGAGTTCATACAATTGATTACGAGCTTTTAAACACAATTATATTGATTTTTTTTATTTTTGTACGTTTTACTCAGTTAAAATTCTAACGGGTCCATTGTTCGGCCCATTTGGACCCGCTCGTCCGAAACCTCAACAAAAAAGACCGAAAAATAAGTTAGAATCAGATTTTAGGAGTTCATATAATTAATTACGAGCTTTTCAGCACGATTATATTGCAAAAATTTGATTTCTGTACTTTTTACTCTGATAAAATTCTAACGGATCCATTGTTTGGCCCATTTAGACCCGCTCGTCCGAAACCTCTAAAAAAGGGTAGCAAAATAAGTTTTAATCCAAATTTAGGAGTTCATACAATTGATTACGAGCTTTTCAACACGATTCTATTGCAAAAACTCGATTTATGTACTTTTTACAAAGTTAAATTCTAATGGGTCCATTGTTTGTCCCATTTAGACCCACTCGTCCGAATCCTATACAAAAAAGGGTTGCAAAATAGGTTTTAATCCAAATTTAGGAGTTCATATGATTGATTACGAATTTTTCAACATGATTATATTGCAAAAACTCGAGATATGTACTTTTTACTCAGTTAAAATTCTAACGGGTCCACTGTTCGGCTCATTTAAACCCGCTCGTCCGAAACCTCTACAAAAGGGTTGCAAAATAAGTTTTAATCCAAATTTAGGAGTTCATACAATTTATTACGAGCTTTTCAACACGATTATATTTCAAAAACTCGATTTCTGTACTTTTTACTCGGTTAAAATTCTAACGGGTACAATGTTCGGCCCATTTAGACCCGCTCGTCCGAAAACTTTACAAAAAAGACTGCAAAACAAGTTTCAATCAAATTTTAGGAGTTCATATAATTGATTACGAGCTTTTCAACACGATTATATTGCAAAAACTCGATTTCTATACTTTTTACTCAGTTAAAATTCTAACGGGTCCATTGTTCAGCCCATTTAGACATGGTCGTCCGAAACCTCTACAAAAGGGTTGCAAAATAAGTTTTAATCCAAATTTAGGATTTCATACAATTGATTACGAACTTTTCAACACGATTATATTGCAAAAACTCAATTTCTGTTCTTTTTACTCAGTTAAAATTCTAACGATTGCATTGTTCGGCCCATTTAGACCCACTCGTCCGAAACCTTACAAAAAGGACAGCAAAATAAGTTTTAATCAAAATATTAGAAGTTCATATAATTGATTACGAGCTTTTCAACACGATTATATTGCAAAAACTCGATTTCTGTACTTTTTACTCAGTTAAAATTCTAATGGGTGAATCTCATCCTTCGTTGCGTATCTTCTGTCTCTTTCACATTACGGGTCAATGGATCTCTATCCCAATAATTTTTTCCTTCACGTGGCATTCGTCAAGGTGACCCACTGTCACCATTCCTTTTTCTAATATGTTCTCAGGGCCTCTCGGCCGCTCTTGGAACAGAGCAGGGTGAGGGGCGGTTGCTAGGTCTCAATGCTAGCCATCGCGGACCTCGCGTAACTCATCTTCTTTTTGCCGATGATAGCTTAGTGTTTCTCCGCAACATCCCCGAGGAAGTAGGGCGCTTGTGCGACATTCTATCTCTCTACGCCTCTTCCTCGGGTCAGATTGTCAATTTTGAGAAATCCACGGCTTTCTGCAGCCTTAAATGTTCGCCTGAATACTTACAGGCGATACAATCAATCCTGGGTGTTCGTATGGTCGATGACCCAGGGATCTATTTGGGGGTGCCACTTTTGATCAAGCGGAACAAGACTGCTTCGTTAGGTTTCGTTCGTGACAAAGTGAATTCCCGGATGAGCAACTGGGACAATAACGTTCTATCCTTCAGTGGACGGGAGACCCTTATCAAATCGGTAGCGCAGGCAATGCCGCAGTACGTCATGTCCTGTTACTTACTGCCGCAAAATATCATTGATGATATGACCACCTCCATCCGGCGTTATTGGTGGTCGGGACACAGTAATAAACGAGGTTGGCCACTCCTTTCATGGGAATCCGTTTGCACTCCCAAGTCAGCGGGTGGTCTTGGTTTTCGTGATCTTCATGCCTTTAATGTTGCCCTCTTAGGGAAACAAGTTTGGTGTTTAATATCAGATCCCGACTCTCTACTAGCACGGGTTCTTACAGAAAAATATTATCCCTCTGGTGACTTATTGCACGCAACAGCTGATAAGCGTGCCTCATTCGCTTGGAGGGGGATCAGTCATGCTACACAGTTGTTAGGGCCTGGTTTCTTCTGAAGGCCAGGCTATAAGAGCAACATACGCATTCTTAGTGATAATTGGGGAGGTGACTCGCAAATCACTCTGTTTGGGAGATATGAGGAAAATAAGGAACTGTCGGCATGTTGTCGAGACTTTATGTCTCGTGACTATGCTAGCTGGGATGAGCGCAAGCTTCACAATTTCTTTGACTGGGATGATGTTGATCGTATTCTTCACATTCCTATTTCTAGTGGTCGCAGGGATACACTCGTCTGGGGCCAACATGACTCGGGGTTATACTCGGTTCGATCTGGCTATTTCTTTTTACACAAGCCACCTCGACCTCTGGCACGACCAAACACCCTTTGGAAGATAATCGCTAAAGCTCCGATGTTACCCAAGATTCGTTGCTTTGGATGGGGGCGGGGCGTAATGCTCTCCCTACGGGTGACAGGATACATGCTATTAACATGTCCTCTGGTTACTGCCCTTTTGTCCAAATACCTTGGAGACGACGCTGCATGCCCTACGTGACTGCCCCGGAGCGTCAGAGGTACTTCGCCTAGTCAGAGTTCCTTCTTGCTTATATGCTAATAGCTCGCCTACTGTAGTATCCTGGTTGTTCGAAGGTACTCAGAGGCTGGATAGTATGGGGTTTGCATTATTCCTCACGGCTCTTTGGAATATCTGGAACCATAGCAATGATTGGATTCATTCTGAACGAGTTCAGCCACCCTGGCTCACCGCCATGAATGCTTAGGGGCTTTTTCAGGAATATGTCAGGGCCAACTCTCTTCCAGCCACCAAGCCGCCAATCACCGAGACTGCCTCTGCACCGCCGCGCTGGAGCTTGCCGCCGTCTACTGTTGTGAAGGTCAGTGTTGATAGAGCATTCCACCCAGGTACAGTCTCTGCTGCCATTGGAGTCATTGCTCGTGATGCACGCGGTTTACCCCTTGGGGGTTGTGCTGTTCATGAGGCAGGCTGTATCGATGCAACCACGGCTGAGCTTCATGCTATTGTTGCTGGCATCACACTGGTCTGTGACAAAGGCTGGGGTGATGTACTTATCGAATCTGACTCTGATGTCGTCCTCAAAAAGCGTATGCGGTCCACAGAAGATGCCTCCTTGTTGGGCCCCCAGAATGCAACGGGTCCTATGTTCCGCCCATTTAGACCCGCTCGTCCGAAACCTATACAAAAAAAGATCGCAAAATAAGTTAGACTCAAAATTTAGAAGTTCATATAATTGATTAATAGCTTTTCAACACGATTATATTGCAAAAACTCAATTAATGTACTTTTTACTCAGTTAAAATTCTAACGGGTCGATTGTTCAGCCCATTTAGACCTGCTCGTCCGAAACCTCTACAAAAGGGTTGCAAAATAAGTTTTTATCCAAATTTAGGAGTACATACAATTGATTACGAACTTTTCAACACGATTATATTGCAAAAACTCGATTTCTATTCTTTTTACTCAGTTAAAATTCTAACGAGTCCATTGTTCGGCCCATTTAGACCCGCTCGTTCGAAACCTCTACAAAAAAGACCGCAAAACACGTTAGAATCAAATTTTAGGAGTTCATATAATTGATTACGAGCTTTTTAACACGATTATATTGCAAAAACATGATTTCTGTACTTTTTATTCAGTTAAAATTCTAACGGGCCCATTGTTCGGCCCATTTAGACTCGCTCTTCCGAAACCTCTACAAAAGGGTTGCAAAATAAGTTTCAATACAAATTTAGGAGTTCATACAATTGATTACGAGCTTTTCAACACAATTATATTGCAAAAACTTGATTTTTGTGCTTTTTACTCAGTTAAATTTCTAACGGGTCCATTGTTCGGCCCATTTTGACCCGCTCGTCCGAAACCTCTACAAAAGGGTTGCAGAATAAGTTTTAATCAAAATTTAGGAGTTCATACAATTGATTTCGAGCTTTTCAACACGATTATATTGCAAAAACTTGATTTATGTACTTTTTACTCAGTTAAAATTCTAACGGGTCCATTGTTCGGCCCATTTAGACCCCCTCGTCCGAAACTTTTACAAAAATATCGCAAAACAAGTTAGAATAAAATTTTAGGAGTTCATATAATTTATTTAGAGCTTTTCAACACTATTATTTTGCAAAAACTCGATTAATGTACTTTTTACTCAGTTAAAATTCTAACGGGTCCATTGTTCGGCCCATTTAGACCCGCTCATCCGAAACCTCTACAAAAGGGTTGCAAAATAAGTTTTAATCCAAATTTAGAAGTTCATACAGATGATTACGACCATTTCAACACGATTATATTGCAAAAACTCGATTTCTATACTTTTTACTCAGATAAAATTCTAACGGGTCCATTGTTCCGCCCATTTAGACTCGCTCGTCCGAAACCTCTACAAAAAAGACCGCAAAACAAATTAGAATCAAATTTTAGGAGTTCGTATAAATTATTACGAGCTTTTCAACATGATTATATTGCAAAAACCCAATTTCTGTACTTTTTACTCAGTTAAAATTCTAACGGGTCCATTGTTCGGCCCATTTAGACCCGCTCGTCCGAAACCTCTACAAAAGGGTTGCAAAATAAGCTTTAATCCAAATTTAGGAGTTCATAAAATTTATTACGAGCTTTTCAACACAATTATATTGCAAAAACTCGATTTTTGTGCTTTTTACTTAGTCAAAATTCTAACGGATCCATTGTTCGGCCCATTTAGACTCGCTCGTCCGAAACCTCTACAAAATGGTTGCAAAATAAGTTTTAATCCAAATTTAGGAGTTCATACAATTGATTACGAGCTTTTCAACACGATTATATTGCAAAAACTCGATTACTGTACTTTTTAGTTTGTTAAAATTCTAACGGGTCCATTGTTCGACCCATTTAGACCCGATCGTCCGAAACCTTTACAAAAAAGACCGCAAAAGAAGTTTTAATCAAAATTTAGAAGTTCATGCAATTGATTACGAGCTTTTCAACACGATTATATTGCAAAAATTCTATTTATGTACTTGTTACTCAGTTAAAATTCTAACAGTTCCACTGTTTGGCCCATTTAGACCAGCTCGTCTGAAACCTCTACAAAAGGGTTGCAAAATAAGTTTTAATCCAAATTTAGGAGTTCATATAATTGATTACGAGCTTTTCAACACGATTATATTGCAAAAATTCGATTTATGTACTTGTTACTCAGTTAAAATTCTAACAGTTCCACTGTTCGCCCCATTTAGACCAGCTCGTCTAAAACCTCTACAAAAGGGTTGCAAAATAAGTTTTACTCCAAATTTAGGAGTTCCTACAATTGATTACGAGCTTTTCAACACGATTATATTGCAAAAACTCGATTTCTGTACTTTTTACCCAGTTAAAATTCTAACGGGTCCATTGTTCGGCCCATTTAGACCCGCTCGTCCGAAACCTTTACAAAAAAGACCGCAAAAGAAGTTTTAATAAAAATTTAGGAATTCATACAATTGATTACGAGCTTTTCAACATGATTATATTGCAAAAACTCGATTTCAGTACTTTTTACTCAGTTAAAATTGTAAAGGGTCCATTGTTCGGCCGATTTAGACCTGCTCGTCCGAAACCTCTACAAAAGGGTTGCAAAATAAGTTTTAATCAAAATTTAGGAGATCATACAATAGATTACGAGCTTGTCAACACGATTATATTGCAAAAACTCGATTTTTGTACTTTTTTATCCGTTAAAATTCTAACGGGTCCATTGTTCGGCCTATTTAGACCCGCTCATCCGAAACCTCTACAAAAAAGACCGCAAAACAAGTTAGAATAAAATTTTAGGATTTCATAAAATTGATTACGAGCTTTTCAACACGATTATATTGCAAAAACTCGATTTCTGTACTTTTTACTCTGTTAAAATTCTAACGGGTCCATTGTTCGGCCCATTTAGACTCGCTCGTCTGAAACCTCTACAAAAGGGTTGCAAAATAAGTTTTAATCCAAATTTAGGAGTTCATACAATTTGATTACGAGCTTTTCAACACGATTATATTGTCAAAACTCGATTTCTGTACTTTTTACTCCTTTAAAATTCTAACAGGTCCTTTGTTCGGCCCATTTAGACTCGTTCGTCCGAAACCTCTACAAAAAGGGCTGCAAAATAAGTTTTAATCTAAATTTAGGAGTTCATACAATTGATTACGAGCTTTCCAACACGATTATATTGAAAAAACTTGATTTTTGTACTTTTTACTCATTTAAAATTCTAACGGGTCCTATTTTCCGCCCATTTAGACCCGCTCGTCCGAAACCTTTACAAAAAAGATCGCAAAATAAGTTAGAATCAAAATTTAGAAGTTTATATAATTGATTAAGAGCTTTTCAACACAAATATATTGTAAAAACTCGATTACTGTACTTTTTATTTAGTTAAAATTCTAATGGGTCCTTTGTTCGGTTAATTTAGACTCACTCGTTCGAAACCTTTACAAAAGGGATGCAATATAAGTTTTAATCCAAATTTAGGAGTTCATACAATTGATTACGAGCTTTTCAACACAATTATATTGCAAAAACTCGATTTTTGTCCTTTTTACCCAGTTAAAATTCTAACGGGTCCATTGTTCGGCCCATTTAGACTCGCTCGTCCGAAACCTCTACAAAAGGGTTGCAAAATAAGTTTTAATCCAAATTTAGGAGTTCATATAATTGATTACGAGCTTTTCAACACGATTATATTGCAAAAACTTGTTTTCAGTACTTTTTACTCAGTTAAAATTCTAACGGGTCCATTGTACGGCCCATTCAGACCCGCTCGTCCGAAACCTTTACAAAAGGGTTGCAAAATAAGTTTTAATCCAAATTTAGGAGTGCATAAAATTGATTACGAGATTTTCAACACAATTATATTGCAAAAACTCGATTTTTGTGCTTTTTACTAATTTAAAATTCTAACGGGTCATTGTTTGACCCATTTAGGCTCGCTCGTCCGAAACCTCTACAAAAGGGTTGCAAAATAAGTTTTAATCCAAATTTAGGAGTTCATACAATTGATTACAAGCTTTTCAACACGGTTATAATGCAAAAACTCGATTTCTCTACTTTTTATTCAGTTAAAATTCTAACGGGTCCATTGTTCGGCCCATTTAGACCCGCTCGTCCGAAACCTTTCCAAAAAATATCGCAAAATAAGTTAGAATCAAATTTTAGGAGTTCATATAATTGATTAAGACCTTTTCAACACGATTATATTATAAAAACTCAATTTCTATACTTTTTACTCTTCAACACGATTATATTGCAAAAACTCGATTTCTGAACTTTTTACTTAGTTAAAATTCTAACAGGTCCTATGTTCCGCCCATTTAGACCCGCTCGTCCGAAACCTTTACAAAAAAGATCGTAAAGTAAGTTAGAATCAAATTTTAGAAGTTCATATAATTGATTAAGAGCTTTTGAACACGAATATATTTCAAAAACTCGATTACTGTACTTTTTACTTAGTTAAAATTCTAAGGGTCCATTATTCGACCATTTAGACCCGCACGTCCGAAACCTCTACAAAAGGGTTGCAAAATAAGTTTTCATCCAAATTTAGGAGTTCATACAATAGATTACGAGCGTTTCAACACGATTATATTGTAAAAACTCGATTTCTGTACTTTTTACTTAGTTAAAATTCTAACGGGTCCTTTGTTCGGCCCATTTAGACCCACTCGTCGCAAACCTCTAAAAAAAGACAGCAAAATAAGTTAGAATCAAATTTTAGGTGTTCATATAATTGATTAAGATCTTTTCAACACGATTATATTGCAAAATCTTGATTACTGTACTTTTTACTCAGATAAAATTCTAACGGGTCCATTGTTCGGCCAATTTAGACTCACTCGTCCGAAACCATTACAAAAAAGACCGCAAAACAAGTTAGAATCAAATTTTAGGAGTTCATATAATTGATTACGAGCTTTTCAACACGATTATATTGCAAAAACTCGATTTCTGTACTTTTTACCCCGTTAAAATTCTAACGGGTCCATTGTTCGGCCCATTTAGACCCGCTCGTCCGAAACCTATACAAAAAAGACCTCAAAATAAGTTAGAATCAAATTTTAGGAGTTCATATAATTGATTGCGAGCTTTTCAACACGATTATATTGCAAAAACTCGATTACATTACTTTTTATTTAGTTAAAATTCAAACGGGTCCATTGTTCGGCTCATTTAGACCCGCTCGTCCGAAACCTCTAGAAAAAAGACCGCAAAACAAGTTAGAATCATATTTTAGGATTTCATATAATTGCTTACAAGCTTTTCAACACGATTATATTGCAAAAAGTTGATTTTTGTACTTTTTACTAAGTTAAAAATCTAACGGGTCCATTGTTCGGCCCAATTAGACTCGCTCATCCGAAAACTCGATTACTGTACTTTTTACTTAGTTAAAATTCTAAAGGGTCCATTGTTCGGTCAATTTAGACTCACTCGTCCGAAACCATTACAAAAGGGTTGCAAAATAAGTTTTAATCCAAATTTAGGAGTTCATAAAATTGATTACGAGCATTGAAACACGATTATATTGCAAAAACACGATTTCTGTACTTTTTACTCAGTTAAAATTCTAACGGGTCCATTGTTCATCCCATTTTGACCCACACGTCCGAAACCTCTACAAAAAAGACCGCAAAACAAGTTTTAATCAAATTTTAGGAGTTCATGTAATTGATTACGAGCTTTTCAACACGATTATATTGCAAAAATTCGATTTTTGTACATTTTACTCAGTTGAAATTCTAACGGGTCCATTGTTCGGCCCATTTAGACCCGATCGTCTGAAACCTCTACAAAAGGGTTGCAAAATAAGTTTTAATCCAAATTTAGGAGTTCATAAAATTGATTACGAGCTTTCCAACACAATTATATTGCAAAAACTCGATTTTTGTTCTTTTTACTCAGTTAAAATTCTAACGGGTCCATTGTTCGGCCAATTTAGACCCGCTCGTCCGAAACCTCTACAAAACGGTTGCAAAATAAGTTTTAATCCAAATTTAGGAGTTCATATAATTTGATTACGAGCTTTTCAACACGATTATATTGCAAAAACTTGATTTCTGTACTTTTTACACAGTTAAAATTCTAACGGGTCCATTGTTCGGCCCATTTAGACCCGCTCGTCCAAAACCTCTACAAAAGGGTTGCAAAATAAGTTTTAATCCAAATTTAGGAGTTCATAAAATTGATTACGAGATTTTCAACACAATTATATTGCAAAAACTCTATTTTTGTGCTTTTTACTGAGTTAAAATTCTAACGGGTCCATTGTTCGGCCCATTTAGACCCGCTCGTCCGAAACCTCTACAAAAGGGTTGCAAAATAAGTTTTAATCCAAATTTAGGAGTTCATATAATTGATTACGAGCTTTTCAACACGATTATATTGCAAAAACTCGATTTCTGTACTTTTTACTTAGTTAAAATTCGAACGGGTCCATTGTTCGGCCCATTTAGACCCGCTCGTCCGAAACCTATAAAAAAGACCGCAAAATAAGTTAGAATCAAATTTTAGGAGTTCATATAATTGATTACGAGCTTTTCAACATGATTATATTGCAAAAACTCCATTACATTACTTTTTACTCAGTTAAAATTCTAACGGGTCCATTGTTCGGCTCATTTCGACCCGCTCGTCCGAAACATTTACAAAAATTTGATTTCTGTACTTTTTACTCAGTTGAAATTTTAACGGGTCCAATGTTCAGCCCATTTAGACCCGATCGTCTGAAACCTCTACAAAAGGGTTGCAAAATAAGTTTTAATCCAAATTTAGGAGTTCATACAATTGATTACAAGCTTTTCAACACAATTATATTGCAAAAACTTGATTTTTGTGCTTTTTACTCAGTTAAAATTCTAACGGGATCATTGTTCGGCCCATTTAGACCCGCTCGTCCGAAACCTTTACAAAAAGGTTGCAAAATAAGTTTTAATAAAAATTTAGGAGTTCATACAATTGAATACTAGCTTTTCAACACGATTATATTGCAAAAACTTCATTTCTGTACTTTTTACTCAGTTAAATTTCTAACGGGTCCATTTTCGTCCAATTTAGACCCGCTCGTCCGAATCCTCTACAAAAGGGTTGCAAAATAAGTTTTAATCCAAATTTAGGAGTTCATACAATTGATTACGAGCTTGTCAACACGATTATATTGCAAAAACTCGATTTCTGTACTTTTTTATCCGTTAAAATTCTAACGGGTCCACTGTTCGGCCCATTTAGACCCGCTCGTCGAAAACCTCTACAAAAAGACCGCAAAACAAGTTAGAATACAATTTTAGGAGCTCATATAATTGATTACGAGCTTTTCAACACGATTATATTGAAAAAACTTGATTTTTGTATTTTTTACTCAGTTAAAATTCTAACAGGTTCATTGTTCGGCTCATTTAGACCCGCTCGTCCGAAACCTCTACAAAAAAGACCGCAAAACAAGTTAGAATCAAATTTTTGGAGTTAATTTAATTAATTACGAGCTTTTCAACACGATTATATTGCAAAAACTCGATTTATGTACTTTTTACTAAGTTAAAATTCTAACGGGTCCATTGTTCGGCCCATTTAGACCCGCTCGTCCGAAACTTTTACAAAAAGATCGCAAAATAAGTTAGAATAAAATTTTAGGAGTTCATATAATTTATTTAAAGCTTTTCAACACTATTATATTGCAAAAACTCAATTAAAGTACTTTTTACTCGGTTAAAATTCTAACGGGTCCATTGTTCGGCCCATTTAGACACGCTCGTCCGAAACCTCTACGAAGAGGTTGCAAAATAAGTTTATATCCAAATTTAGAAGTTCATACAATTGATTACGAGCTTTTCAACACATTTATATTGTAAAAACTCGATTTTTGTGCTTTTTACTCAGTTAAAATTCTAACGGGTCCATTGTTCGGCCCATTTAGACTCGCTCGTCCAAAACCTCTACAAAAGAGTTTCAAAATAAGTTTTAATCCAAATTTAGGAGTTCATACAAATGATCACGAGCTTTTCAACACGATTATATTAAAAAAACTCAATTTCTGTACTTTTTACTCCGTTAAAATTCTAACGGGTCCATTATTCGGCCTATTTAGACCCGATCGTCCGAAACCTCTACAAAAGGGCTGCAAAATAAGTTTTAACCCAAATTTAGGAGTTCATATAATTGATTACGAGCTTTTCAACACGATTATATTGCAAAAACTCGATTTCTGAACTTTTTACTCAGTTAAAATTCTAACGGGTCCATTGTTCGGCCCATTTAGACTTGCTCGTCTGAAACCTCTACAAAAGGGTTGCAAAATAAGTTTTAATCCAAATTTAGGAGTTCATACAATTGATTACGAGCTTTTCAACACGAATATATTGCAAAAACTCGATTTATGTAGTTTTTACCCAGTTAAAATTCGAACGGGTTCATTGTTCGGCTCATTTAGACCCGCTCGTCCGAAACCTCTACGAAAAAGACCGCAAAACAAGTTAGAATCAAATTTTAGGAGTTAATTTAATTAATTACGAGCTTTTCAACATGATTATATTGCAAAAACTCGATTTATGTAGTTTTTACCCAGTTAAAATTCGAACGGGTCCACTGTTCGGCCCATTTAGACCCGCTCGTTCGAAACCTCTACAAAAAGACCGCAAAACAAGTTAGAATACAATTTTAGGAGTTCATATAATTAATTACGAGCTTTCAACACGATTGTATTGCAAAAACTCGATTACTGTACTTTTTACTCAGTTAAAATTCTAATGGGTCCATTGTTCGGCCCATTTAGACCCGCTCGTCCGAAACCTCGACAAAAGGGTTGCAAAATAAGTTTTAATCCAAATTTAGGAGTTCATACAATTGATTACGAGCTTTTCAACACGATTATATTTCAAAAACTCGATTTCTGTACTTTTTACTCAGGTAAAATACTAATGGGTCCGTTGTTCGACCCATTTAGACCCGCTCGTCCAAAACCTCTACAAAAAAGACCGCAAAATAAGTTAGAATCATATTTTTGGAGTTCATACAATTGATGACGAGCTTTTCAACACAATTATTTTGCAAAAACTCGATTTTTATGCTTTTTACTCAGTTAAAATTCTAACGGGTCCATTGTTCGGCCCATTTAGACTCGCTCGTCCAAAACCTCTACAAAAGGGTTTCAAAATAAGTTTTTATCCAAATTTAGGAGTTCATACAATTGATTACGAGCTTTTCAAAACGATTATATTGCAAAAACTCGATTTATGTACTTTTTACTCTGTTAAAATTCTAACGGGTCCATTGTTCGGCATATTTAGACCCGATCGTCCGAAACCTCTACAAAAAAAAGTTGCAAAATAAGTTTTAATCCAAATTTAGGAGTTCATATAATTGATTATGAGCTTTTCAACACGATTATATTGCAAAAACTCGATTTCTGTACTATTTATTCAGTTAAAATTCTAACGGGTTTATTGTTCGGCCCTTTTAGAGCCGCTCGTCCAAAACCTCTACAAAGAGGTTGCAAAATAAGTTTAAATCCAAATATAGGAGTTCATACAATTAATTACGAGTTTTTCAACAGGATTATATTGCAAAAACTCGATTACAGTACTTTTTACTCAGTTAAAATACTAGCGGGTCCATTGTTCGGCCCATTTATACCCTCTCGTCCGAAACCTCCACAAAAGGGTTGCAAAATAAGTTTTAATCCTAATTTAGGAGTTCATACAATTTATTACGAGCTTTTCAACATGATTATATTGCAAAAACACGATTTTTGTACTTTTTACTCCGTTAACATTCTAACGGGTCCATTGTTCGGCCCATTTAGACCCGATCGTCAGAAACCTCTACAAAAAAGGCTGCAAAATAAGTTTTAATCCAAATTTAGGAGTTCATATAATTGATTACGAGCTTTTCAAACGATTATATTGAAAAAACTCGATTTCTGTACTTTTTACTCAGTTAAAATTCTAACGGGTCCACTGTTCGGCCCATTTAGACCCGCTCGTCCGAAACCTCTACAAAAGGGTTGCAAAATAAGTTTTAATCCAAATTTAGGAGTTCATAAAATTGATTACGAGCTTTTCAACACGATTATATTTCAAAAACTCGATTTCTGTACTTTTTACTCAGTTAAAATTCTAATGGGTCCATTGTTAGACCCATTTAGACCCGCTCGTCCGAAACCTTTACAATAAAGACCGCAAAATAAGTTAGAATGGAATTTTAGGAGTTCATATATTGATTACGAGCTTTTCAACACGATTATATTGGAAAAACACGATTACAGTACTTTTTACTCATTTAAAATTATAACGGGTCCATTTTTCGGCCCATTTAGACCTGCTCGTCCGAAACCTCTACAAAAGGGTTGCAAAATAAGTTTTAATCCAAATTTAGGAGTTCATACAATTGATTACGAGCTTTTCAACATGATTATATTGAAAAAACTCGATTTCTGTAATTTTTACTCCGTTAAAATTCTAACGGGTCCATTGTTCGGCCCATTTAGACCCGATCGTCCGAAGCCTCTACAAAAAGGGCTGCAAAATAAGTTTTAATCCAAATTTAGGAGTTCATATAATTGATTACGAGCTTTTCAACACGATTTAATTGCAAAAACTCGATTTCTGTACTTTTTACTCATTTAAAATTCTAACGGGTCCACTGTTCGGCCCATTTAGACCCGCTCGTCCTAAACCTCTACAAAAGGGTTGCAAAATAAGTTTTAATCCAAATTTAGGAGTTCATACAATTGATTACGAGCTTTTCAACACGATTATATTTCAAAAACTCGATTTTTGTAATTTTTATTCAGTTAAAATTCTAACGGGTCCATTGTTCGACCCATTTAGACCCGCTCGTCCAAAACCTCTACAAAAAATACCGCAAAATAAGTTAGAATCAAATTTTTGGAGTTCATATAATTGATTACGAGCTTTTCAACATGATTATATTGTAAAAACTCGATTACAATACTTTTTACTCAGTTAAAATTCTAACGGGTCCATTGTTCGGCCCATTTAGACCCTCTCGTCCGAAACCTCTACAAAAGGGTTGCAAAATAAGTTTTAATCCAAATTTAGGAGTTCATACCATTTATTACGAGCTTTTCAACAAGATTATATTGCAAAAACTCGATATCTGTACTTTTTACTCCGTTAAAATTCTAACGGGTCCATTGTTCGGCCCATTTAGACACGATCGTCAAAAACCTCTACAAAAGGGCTACAAAATAAGTTTTAACCCAAATTTAGGAGTTCATATAATTGATTAAAATCTTTTCAACATGATTATATTGAAAAAACTCGATTTCTGTACTTTTACATAGTTAAAATTCTAACGGGTCCACTGTTCGGCTCATTTAGACCCGCTCGTCCGAAACCTCTACAAAAGGGTTGCAAAATGAGTTTTAATCCAAATTTAGGATTTCATACAATTGATTACCAACTTTTCAACACGATTATATTTCAAAAACTCGATTTCTGTACTTTTTACTCAGTTAAAATTCTAACGGGTCCATTGTTCGACGCATTTAGACCCGCAGGTCCGAAACCTTTACAAAAAAGACCGCAAAATAAGTTAGAATCAAATTTTTGGAGTTCATATAATTGATTACGAACTTTTCAACAGGATTATATTGCAAAAACTCGATTATAGTACTTCTTACTCAGTTAAAATTCTAACGGGTCCATTGTTCCGCCCATTTAGACCAGCTCGTCCGAATCCTCTAGAAAGAGGTTGCAAAATAAGTTTAAATCCAAATTTAGGAGTTTATACAATTGATTACGAGCTTTTCAACACGATTATATTGCAAAAACTCGATTTCTGTACTCTTTACTCCGTTAAAATTCTAACGGGTCCATTGTTCGGCATATTTAGACCCGATCGTCCGAAACCTTTACAAAAAATAGCTGCAAAATAAGTTTTAATCCAAATTTAGGAGTTCATTTAATTGATTACGAGCTTTTCAACACGATTATATTGCAAAAACTCGATTTCTATACTTTTTACTCAGTTAAAATTCTAACGAGTCCATTATTCGTCCCATTCAGACCCGCTCGTCCGAAACCTCTACAAAAAAGACCGCAAAACAAGTTAGAATCAAATTTTAGGAGTTCATATAATTGATTACGAGCTTTTTAACACGATTATATTGCAAAAACTTGATTTCTGTACTTTTTATTCAGTTAAAATTCTAACGGGCCCATTGTTCGGCCCATTTAGACTCGCTCGTCTGAAACCTCTACAAAAGGGTTGCAAAATAAGTTTCAATACAAATTTAGGGGTTCATACAATTGATTACGAGGTTTTCAACACAATTATATTGCAAAAACTTGATTTTTGTGCTTTTTACTCAGTTAAATTTCTAACGGGTCCATTGTTCGGCCCATTTTGACCCGCACGTCCGAAACCTGTACAAAAGGGTTGCAAAATAAGTTTTAATCAAAATTTAGGAGTTCATACAATTGATTACGAGCTTTTCAATACGATTATATTACAAAAACTCGATTTATGTACTTTTTACTAAGTTAAAATTCTAACGGGTCCATTGTTCGGCCCATTTAGACCCGCTCGTCCGAAACTTTTACAAAAAGATCCCAAAATAAGTTAGAATAAAATTTTAGGAGTTCATATAATTTATTTAGAGCTTTTCAACACTATTATATTGCAAAAACTCGATTAATGTACTTTTTACTCGGTTAAAATTCTAACGGGTCCATTGTTCGGCCCATTTAGACCCGCTCGTCCGAAACCTCTACAAAAATGTTGCAAAATAAGTTTTAATCCAAATTTAGAAGTTCATACAGATGATTACGAGCATTTCAAAACGATTATATTGCAAAAACTCGATTTCTATACTTTTTACTCAGATAAAATTCTAACGGGTCCATTGTTCCGCCCATTTAGACCCGCTCGTCCGAAACCTCTACAAAAGGGTTGCAAAATAAGTTTTAATCAAAATTTAGGAGTTCATACAATAGATTACGAGCTTGTCAACACGATTATATTGCAGAAACTCGATTTCTGTACTTTTTTATCCGTTAAAATTCTAACGGGTCCATTGTTCGGCCCATTTAGACCCACTCGTCCGAAACCTCTAAAAAAAGACCGCAAAAGAAGCTAGAATAAAATTTTAGGATTTCATATAATTGATTACGAGCTTTTCAACACGATTATATTGCAAAAACTCGATTTCTGTACTTTTTACTCTGTTAAAATTCTAACGGGTCCATTGTTCTGCCCATTTAGACTCGCTCGTCTGAAACCTCTACAAAAGGGTTGCAAAATAAGTTTTAATCCAAATTTAGGAGTTCATACAATTTGATTACGAGCTTTTCAACACGATTATATTGTAAAACGCGATTTCTGTACTTTTTACTCCTTTAAAATTCTAATAGGTCCTTTGTTCGGCCCATTTAGACTCGTTCGTCCGAAACCTCTACAAAAAGTGCTGCAAAATAAGTTTTAATCTAAATTTAGGAGTTCATACAATTGATTACGAGCTTTTCAACACGATTATATAGAAAAAACTCAATTTTTGTACTTTTTACTCAGTTAAAATTCTAACGGGTCCTATGTTCCGCCCATTTAGACCCGCTCGTCCGAAACCTTTACAAAAAAAGATCGCAAAATAAGTTAGAATCAAATTTTAGAAGTTCATATAACGGATTAAGAGCTTTTCAACACAAATATATTGCAAAAACTCGATTACTATACTTTTTACTTAGTTAAAATTCTAACGGGTCCATTGTTCGGTCAATTTAGACTCACTCGTCCGAAACCTTTACAAAAGGGTTGCAAAATAAGTTTTAATCCAAATTTAGGATTTCATACAATTGATTACGAGCTTTTCAACACAATTATATTGCAAAAACTCGATTTTTGTCCTTTTTACCCAGTTAAAATTCTAACGGGTCCATTGTTCGGCCCATTTAGACCCGCTCGTCCGAAACCTCTACAAAAAAGACCGCAAAACAAGTTATAATCAAATTTTAGGAGTTCATATAATTTATTACGAACTTTTCAAAATGATTATATTGCAAAAACTCGATTTCTGTACTTTTTACTCAGTTAAAATTCTAACGGGTCCATTGTTCGACCCATTTAGACCCGCTCGTCCGAAACCTCTACAAAAGGGTTGCAAAATAAGTTTTAATCCAAATTTAGGAGTTCATACAATTGATTACGAGATTTTCAACATGATTATATTGAAAAAACTCGATTTCTGTAATTTTTACTCCGTTAAAATTCTAACGGGTCCATTTTTCGGCCCATTTAGACCTGATCGTCCGAAACCTCTACAAAAAGGGCTACAAAAATAAGTTTTAATCCAAATTGAGGTGTTCATATAATTGATTATGAGCTTTTCAACACGATTATATTGCAAAAACTCGATTTATGAACTTTTTACTCTTTTAAAATTCTAACGGGTCCACTGTTCGGCCCATTTAGACCCGCTCGTCCGAAACCTCTACAAAAGGGTTGCAAAATAAGTTTTAATCCAAATTTAGGACTTCATACAATTGATTACGAGCTTTTCAACACGATTATATTGCAAAAACTCGATTACAATACCTTTTACTCAGTTAAAATTCTAACGGGTCCATTGTTCGGCCCATTTAGACCCTCTCGTCCGAAACCTCTACAAAAAGGGCTTCAAAATAAGTTTTAATCCAAATTAAGGAGTTCATATAATTGATTACGAGCTTTTCAAAAGGATTATATTGCAAAAACTCGATTTCTGTACTTTTTACTCAGTTAAAATTCTAACGGGTCCACTGTTCAGACATTTAGACCCGCTCGTCCGAAACCTCTACAAAGGGGTTGCAAAATAAGTTTTAATCAAAATTTAGGAGTTTATACATTTGATTACGAGCTTTTCAACATGATTATATTGAAAAAACTCGATTTCTGTAATTTTTACTCCGTTAAAATTCTAACGGGTCCATTGTTCGGCCCATTTAGACCCGATCGTCCGAAACCTCTACAAAAAGGGCTGCAAAATAAGTTTTAATCCAAATTGAGGAGTTCATATAATTGATTACGAGCTTTTCAACACGATTATATTGCAAAAACTCGATTTCTGTACTTTTTTCTCATTTAAAATTCTAACGGGTCCATTGTTCGGCCCATTTAGACCCGCTCGTCCATAACCTCTACAAAATGGTTGCAAAATAAGTTTTAATCCAAATTTAGGAGTTCATACAATTGATTACGAGCTTTTCAACACGATTATATTTCAAAAACTCGATTTCTGTACTTTTCACTCAGTTAAAATTCTAATGGGTCCGTTGTTCGACCCATTTAGACCCTCTCGTCCGAAACCTCTACAAAAAAGACATCAAAATAAGTTAGAATCAAATTTTTGGAGTTCATACAGTTGATGACGAGCTTTTCAACACAATTATATTGCAAAAACTCGATTTTTATGCATTTTACTCAGTTAAAATTCTAACGGGTCCATTGTTCGGCCCATTTAGACTCGCTCGTCCAAAACCTCTACAAAAGTGTTTCAAAATAAATTTTAATCCAAATTTAGGAGTTCATACAATTGATTACGAGCTTTTCAAAATGATTATATTGCAAAAACTCGATTTATGTACTTTTTACTCCGTTAAAATTCTAACGAGTCCATTGTTCGGCATATTTAGACCCGATCGTCCGAAAGCTCTACAAAAAAAGAGCTGCAAAATAAGTTTTAATCCAAATTTAGGAGTTCATATAATTGATTACGAGCTTTTCAACACGATTATATTGCAAAAACTCGAATTCTGTACTTTTTACTCAGTTAAAATTCTAACGGGTCTATTGTTCGGCCCTTTTAGACCCGCTCGTCCGAAACCTCTACAAAGAGGTTGCAAAATAAGTTTAAATCCAAATATAGGAGTTCATACAATTAATTACGAGCTTTTCAACAGGAATATATTGCAAAAACTCGATTACAGTACTTTTTACTCAGTTAAAATACTAACGGGTCCATTGTTCGGCCCATTTATACCCTCTCGTCCGAAACCTCCACAAAAGGGTTGCAAAATAAGTTTTAATCCAAATTTAGCAGTTCATACAATTTATTACGAGCTTTTCAACACGATTATATTTCAAAAACTCGATTTCTGTACTTTTTACTCCGTTAAAATTCTAACAGGTCCATTGTTCGGCCCATTTAGACACGATCGTCAGAAACCTCTACAAAAAGGGCTGCAAAATAAGTTTTAATCCAAATTTAGGAGTTCATATAATTGATTACGAGCTTTTAAACTATTATATTGAAAAAACTCGATTTTTGTACTTTTTACTCAGTTAAAATTCTAACGGGTCCACTGTTGGACCCATTTAGACCCGCTCTTCCGAAACCTCTACAAAAGGGTTGCAAAATAAGTTTTAATCCAAATTTAGGAGTTCATACAATTGATTACGAGCTTTTCAACACGATTATATTTCAAAAACTAGATTTTTGTACTTTTTACTCAGTTAAAATTCTAATGGGTCCATTGTTCGACCAATTTAGACCCGCTCGTCTGAAACCTTTACAATAAAGACTGCAAAATAAGTTAGAATCAAATTTTAGGAGTTCATATAATTGATTACGAGCTTTTCAACTCGATTATATTGAAAAAACTCGATTATGGTACTTGTTACTCATTTAAAATTATAACGGGTCCATTGTTCGGCCCATTTAGACTCGCTCGTCCGAAACCTCTACAAAAGGGTTGCAAAATAAGTTTTAATCCAAATTTAGGAGTTCATACAATTGATTACGAGCTTTTCAACATGATTATATTGAAAAACTCGATTTCTGTAATTTTTACTCTGTTAAAATTCTAACGGGTCCATTGTTCGGCCCATTTAGACCCGGTCGTCCGAAACCTCTACAGAAAGGGCTGCAAAATAAGTTTTAATCCAAATTGAGGAGTTCATATAATTGATTACGAGCTTTTCAACAAGATTATATTGCAAAAACTCAATCTCTGTACTTTTTACTCATTTAAAATTCTAACGGGTCCACTGTTCGGCCCATTTAGACTCGCTCGTCCAAAACCTCTACAAAAGGGTTTCGAAATAAGTTTTAATCCAAATTTAGGAGTTCATACAATTGATTACGAGCTTTTCCAAACGATTATATTGCAAAAACTCAATTTATGTACTTTTTACTCCGTTAAAATTCTAACGGGTCCATTGTTCGGCATATTTAGACCCGATTGTCCGAAACCTCTACAAAAAAGAGCTGCAAAATAAGTTTTAATCCAAATTTAGGAGTTCATATACTTGATTACGAGCTTTTCAACACGATTATATTGCAAAAACTCGATTTATGTACTTTTTACTCAGTTAAAATTCTAACGGGTCTATTGTTCGGCCCTTTTAGACCCGCTCGTCCGAAACCTCTACAAAGAGGTTGCAAAATAAGTTTAAATCCAAATATAGGAGTTCATACAATTAATTAAGAGCTTTTCAACAGGATTATATTGCAAAAACTCGATTACAGTAGTTTTTACTCAGTTAAAATACTAACGGGTCCATTGTTCGGCCCATTTATACCCTCTCGTCCGAAACCTCCACAAAAGGGTTGTAGAATAAGTTTTAATCCAAATTTAGGAGTTCATACAATTTATTACGAGCTTTTCAACACGATTATATTGCAAAAACTCGATTTCAGTACTTTTTACTTCGTTAAAATTCTAACGGGTCCATTGTTCGGCCCATTTAGACCCGGTCGTTAGAAACCTCTACAAAAAGGGCTGCAAAATAAGTTTTAATCCAAATTTAGGAGTTCATATAATTGATTACGAGCTTTTCAAACATTTATATTGAAAAATCTCGATTTCTGTACTTGTTACTCAGTTAAAATTCTAACGGGTCCACTGTTGGACCCATTTAGACCCGCTCGTTCGAAACCTCTACAAAAGGGTTGCAAAATAAGTTTTAATCCAAATTAAGGAGTTCATACAATTGATTACGAGCTTTTCAACACGATTATATTTCAAAAACTCGATTTTTGTACATTTTACTTAGTTAAAATTCTAATGGGTCCATTGTTCGACCCATTTAGACTCGCTCGTCTGAAACCTTTACAATAAAGACCGCAAAATAAGTTAGAATCAAATTTTAGGAGTTCATATAATTGATTACGAGCTTTTCAAAACGATTATATTGCAAAAAATCGATTACAGTACTTTTTACTCATTTAAAATTATAACGGGTATTTTGTTCGGCCCATTTAGACCCGCTCGTCCGAAACCTCTACAAAAGGGTTGCAAAATAAGTTTTAATCCAAATTTAGGAGTTCATACAATTGATTACGAGCTTTTCAACATGATTATATTGAAAAACTCGATTTCTGTAATTTTTACTCTGTTAAAATTCTAACGGGTCCATTGTTCGGCCCATTTAGACCCGATCGTCCGAAACCTCTACAAAAAGGGCTGTAAAATAAGTTTTAATCCAAATTGAGGAGTTCATATAATTCATTACGAGCTTTTCAACACGATTATATTGCAAAAACTCGATTTCTGTACTTTTTACTCAGTTAAAATTCTAACGGGTCTATTGTTCGGCCCTTTTAGACCCGCTCGTCCGAAACCTCTACAAAGAGGTTGCAAAATAAGTTTAAATCCAAATATAGGAGTTCATACAATTAATTACGAGCTTTTCAATAGGATTATATTGCAAAAACTCGATTATAGTAGTTTTTACTCAGTTAAAATACTAACGGGTCCATTGTTCGGCCCATTTATACCCTCTCGTCCGAAACCTCCACAAAAGGGTTGCAGAATAAGTTTTAATCCATATTTAGGAGTTCATACAATTTATTACGAGCTTTTCAACACGATTATATTGCAAAAACTCGATTTCTGTACTTTTTACTGCGTTAAAATTCTAACGGGTCCATTGTTCGGCCCATTTAGACCCGGTCGTTAGAAACCTCTACAAAATGGGCTGCAAAATAAGTTTTAATCCAAATTTAGGAGTTCATATAATTGATTACGAGCTTTTCAAACGTTTATATTGAAAAATCTCGATTCCTGTACTTGTTACTCAGTTAAAATTCTAACGGGTCCACTGTTGGACCCATTTAGACCCGCTCGTCCGAAACCTCTACAAAAGGGTTGCAAAATAAGTTTTAATCAAAATTTAGGAGTTCATACAATTGATTACGAGCTTTTCAACACGATTATATTTCAAAAACTCGATTTTTGTACATTTTACTTAGTTAAAATTCTAATGGGTCCATTGTTCGACCCATTTAGACTCGCTCGTCTGAAACCTTTACAATAAAGACCGCAAAATAAGTTAGAATCAAATTTTAGGAGTTCATATAATTGATTACGAGCTTTTCAACACGATTATATTGCAAAAACTCGATTACGGTACTTTTTACTCATTTAAAATTATAACGGGTATTTTGTTCGGCCCGTTTAGACCCGCTCGTCCGAAACCTCTACAAAAGGGTTGCAAAATAAGTTTTAATCCAAATTTAGGAGTTCATACAATTGATTACGAGCTTTTCAACATGATTATATTTCAAAAACTCGATTTTTGTACATTTTACTTAGTTAAAATTCTAATGGGTCCATTGTTCGACCCATTTAGACTCGCTCGTCTGAAACCTTTACAATAAAGACCGCAAAATAAGTTAGAATCAAATTTTAGGAGTTCATATAATTGATTACGAGCTTTTCAACACGATTATATTGCAAAAACTCGATTACGGTACTTTTTACTCATTTAAAATTATAACGGGTATTTTGTTCGGCCCATTTAGACCCGCTCGTCCGAAACCTCTACAAAGAGGTTGCAAAATAAGTTTAAATCCAAATATAGGAGTTCATACAATTAATTACGAGCTTTTCAACAGGATTATATTGCAAAAACTCGATTACAGTAGTTTTTACTCAGTTAAAATACTAACGGGTCCATTGTTCGGCCCATTTATACCATCTCGTCCGAAACCTCCACAAAAGGGTTGCAGAATAAGTTTTAATCCAAATTTAGGAGTTCATACAATTTATTACGAGCTTTTCAACACGATTATATTGCAAAAACTCGATTTCTGTACTTTTTACTCCGTTAAAATTCTAACGGGTCCATTGTTCGGCTCATTTAGACCCGATCGTCAAAAACCTCTACAAAAAGGGCTGCAAAATAAGTTTTAATCCAAATTTAGGAGTTCATATAATTAATTACGAGCTTTTCAAACGATTATATTGAAAAAACTCGATTTCTGTACTTTTTACTCAGTTAAAATTCTAACGGGTCCACTGTTGGACCCATTTAGACCTGCTCGTCCGAAACCTCTACAAAAGGGTTGCAAAATAAGTTTTAATCCAAATTTAGGAGTTCTTACAATTGATTACGAGCTTTTCAACACGATTATATTTCAAAAACTCGATTTCTGTACTTTTTACTCAGTTAAAATTCTAATGGTTCCATTGTTCGACCCATTTAGACCCGCTCGTCCGAAACTTTTTCAATAAAGACCGCAAAATAAGTTAGAATCAAATTTTAGGAGTTCATATAATTGATTACGAGCTTTTCAACACGATTATATTGCAAAAACTCGATTACAGTACTTTTTACTCATTTAAAATTATAACGGGTCCATTGTTCGGCCCATTTAGACCCGTTCGTCCGAAACCTCTACAAAAGGGTTGCAAAATAAGTTTTAATCCAAATTGAGGATCTCATATAATTGATTACGAGCTTTTCAACACGATTATATTGCAAAAACTCGATCTCTGTACTTTTTACTCATTTAAAATTCTAACGGGTCCACTGTTCGGCCCATTTGGACTCGCTCGTCCAAAACCTCTACAAAAGGGTTTCGAAATAAGTTTTAATCCAAATTTAGGAGTTCATACAATTGATTACGAGCTTTTCAAAACGATTATATTGCAAAAACTCAATTTATGTACTTTTTACTCCGTTAAAATTCTAACGGGTCCATTGTTCGACATATTTAGACCCGATCGTCCGAAACCTCTACAAAAAAGAGCTGCAAAATAAGTTTTAATCCAAATTTAGGAGTTCATGATTACGAGCTTTTCAACACGATTATATTGCAAAAACTCGATTTCTGTACTTTTTACTCAGTTAAAATTCTAACGGGTCTATTGTTCGGCCCTTTAACACCCGCTCGTCCGAAACCTCTACAAAGAGGTTGCAAAATAAGTTTAAATCCAAATATAGGAGTTCATACAATTAATTACGAGCTTTTCAACAGGATTATATTGCAAAAACTCGATTATAGTAGTTTTTACTCAGTTAAAATACTAACGGGTCCATTGTTCGGCCCATTTATACCATCTCGTCCGAAACCTCCACAAAAGGGTTGCAGAATAAGTTTTAATCCAAATTTAGGAGTTCATACAATTTATTACGAGCTTTTCAACACGATTATATTGCAAAAATTCGATTTCTGTACTTTTTACTCTGTTAAAATTCTAACGGGTCCATTGTTCGGCTCATTTAGACCCGATCGTCAAAAACCTCTACAAAAAGGGCTGCAAAATAAGTTTTAATCAAAATTTAGGAGTTCATATAATTAATTACGAGCTTTTCAAACGATTATATTGAAAAAACTCGATTTCTGTACTTTTTACTCAGTTAAAATTCTAACGGGTCCACTGTTGGACCCATTTAGACCCGCTCGTCCGAAACCTCTACAAAAGGGTTGCAAAATAAGATTTAATCCAAATTTAGGAGTTCATATAATTAATTATGAGCTTTTCAAACGATTATATTGAAAAAACTCGATTTCTGTACTTTTTACTCAGTTAAAATTTTAACGGGTCCACTGTTGGACCCATTTAGACCCGCTCGTCCGAAACCTCTACAAAAGGGTTGCAAAATAAGTTTTAATCAAATTTTAGGAGTTCATATAATTGATTACGAGCTTTTAAACACGATTATATTGCAAAAACTCGATTACAATACTTTTTACTCAGTTAAAATTCTAACGGGTCCATTGTTCGGCCCATTTAGACCCTGTCGTCCGAAACCTCTACAAAAGGGTTGCAAAATAAGTTTTAATCCAAATTTAGGAGTTCATACAATTGATTACGAGATTTTCAACACGATTGTATTTCCAAAACTCGATTTCTGTACTTTTTACACAGTTAAAATTCTAACGGGTCCATTGTTTGACCCATTTAGACCCGCTCGTCCGAAACCTCTACAAAAAAGACTGCAAAATATGTTAGAATCAAATTTTTGGAGTTCATATAATTGATTACGAGCTTTTCAACACGATTATATTGCAAAAACTCGATTACAATACTTTTTACTCAGTTAAAATTCTAACGGGTCCATTGTTCGGCCCATTTAGACCCTCTCGTCCGAAACCTATACAAAAGGATTGCAGAATAAGTTTTAATCCAAATTTAGGAGTTCATACAATTGATTACGAGCTTTTCAACATGATTATATTGCAAAAACTCGATTTCTGTACTTTTTATTCCGTTAAAATTGTAACGGGTCCATTGTTCGGCCCATTTAGACCCTCTCGTTAGAAACTTCTACAAAAATGGTTGCAAAATAAGTTTTAATCCAAAATTTGGAGTTCATATAATTGATTACGAGCTTTTCAACACGATTATATTGAAAAAACTCGATTTCTGTACTTTTTACTCAGTTAAAATTCTAACGGGTCCACTTTTGGACCCATTTAGACCCGCTCGTCTGAAACCTCTACAAAAGGGTTGCAAAATAAGTTTCAATCCAAATTTAGGAGTTCATACAATTGATTACGAGCTTTTCAACACGATTATATTTCAAAAACTCGATTTCTGTACTTTTTACTCAGTTAAAATTCTAATGGTTCCATTGTTCGACCCATTTAGACCCGCTCATCCGAAACTTATACAATAAAGACCGCAAAATAAGTTAGAATCAAATTTTAGGAGTTCATATAATTGATTACGAGCTTTTCAACACGATTATATTGCAAAAACTCGATTACAGTACTTTTTACTCATTTAAAATTATAACGGGTCCATTGTTCGGCCCATTTAGACCCGTTCGTCCGAAACCTCTACAAAAGGGTTGCAAAATAAGTTTTAATCCAAATTGAGGATCTCATATAATTGATTACGAGCTTTTCAACACGATTATATTGCAAAAACTCGATTTTTGTACTTTTTACTCATTTAAAATTCTAACGGGTCCACTGTTCGGCCCATTTAGACCCGCTCGTCCGAAACCTCTACAAAAGGGTTGCAAAATAAGTTTTAATCCAAATTTAGGAGTTCATACAATTGATTACGAGCTTTTCAACACAATTATATTGCAAAAACTCGATATCTGTACTTTTTACTCCGTTAAAATTCTAACGGGTCCATTGTTCGGCCCATTTAGACACGATCGTCAAAAACCTTTACAAAAAGGGCTGCAAAATAAGTTTTAATCCAAATTTAGGAGTTCATATAATTGATTAAAAGCTGTTAAACACGGTTATATTGAAAAAACTCGATTTCTGTACTTTTTACTTAGTTAAAATTCTAACGGGTCCACTGTTCGGCCCATTTAGACCCGCTCGTCCGAAACCTCTACAAAAGTGTTGCAAAATAAGTTTTAATCCGAATTTAGGATTTCATACAATTGATTACCAGCTTTTCAACACGATTATATTTAAAAAAACTTGATTTCGGTACTTTTTACTTAGTTAAAATTCTAACGGGTCCATTGTTCGACCCATTTAGACCCGCTCGTCCGAAACCTTTACAAAAAAGACCGCAAAATAAGTTAGAATCAAATTTTTGGAGTTCATATAATTGATTACGAACTTTTCAAGAGGATTATATTGCAAAAACTCGATTACAATACTTTTTACTCAGTTAAAATTCTAACGGGTCCATTGTTCCGCCCATTTAGACCCGCTCGTCTGAAACCTCTAGAAAGAGGTTGCAAAATAAGTTTTAATCCAAATTTAGGAGTTCATATAATTGATTACGACTTTTCAACATGATTATATTGAAAAACTCGATTTCTGTAATTTTTACTCTGTTAAAATTCTAACGGGTCCATTGTTCGGCCCATTTAGACCCGATCGTCCGAAACCTCTACAAAAAGGGCTGCAAAATAAGTTTTAATCCAAATTGAGGAGTTCATATAATTGATTACGAGCTTTTCAACACGATTATATTGCAAAAACTCGATCTATGTACTTTTTACTCATTTAAAATTCTAACGGGTCCACTGTTCGGCCCATTTAGACTCGATCGTCCAAAACCTCTACAAAAGGGTTTCGAAATAAGTTTTAATCCAAATTTAGGAGTTCATACAATTGATTACGAGCTTTTCAAAACGATTATATTGCAAAAAATCAATTTATATACTTTTTACTCCGTTAAAATTCTAACGGGTCCATTGTTCGACATATTTAGACCCGATCGTCCGAAACCTCTACAAAAAAGAGCTGCAAAATAAGTTTTAATCCAAATTTAGGAGTTCATGATTACGAGCTTTTCAACACGATTATATTGGAAAAACTCGATTTCTGTACTTTTTACTCAGTTAAAATTCTAACGGGTCTATTGTTAGGCCCTTTTAGACCCACTCGTCCGAAACCTCTACAAAGAGGTTGCAAAATAAGTTTAAATCCAAATATAGGAGTTCATACAATTAATTACGAGCTTTTCAACAGGATTATATTGCAAAAACTCGATTACAGTAGTTTTTACTCAGTTAAAATACTAACGGGTCCATTGTTCGGCCCATTTATACCATCTCGTCCGAAACCTCCACAAAAGGGTTGCAGAAAAAGTTTTAATCCAAATTTAGGAGTTCATACAATTTATTACGAGCTTTTCAACACGATTATATTGCAAAAACTCGATTTCTGTACTTTTTACTCCGTTAAAATTCTACTGGGTCCATTGTTCGGCTCATTTAGACCCGATCGTCAAAAACCTCTACAAAAAGGGCTGCAAAATAAGTTTTAATCCAAATTTAGGAGTTCTTATAATTAATTACGAGCTTTTCAAACAATTATATTGAAAAAACTCGATTTCTGTACTTTTTACTCAATTAAATTCTAACGGGTCCACTGTTGGACCCATTTAGACCCGCTCGTCCGAAACCTCTACAAAAGGGTTGCAAAATAAGTTTTAATCAAAATTTAGGAGTTCATACAATTGATTACGAGCTTTTCAACATGATTATATTTCAAAAACTCGATTTCTGTACTTTTTACTCAGTTAAAATTATAACGAGTCCATTGTTCGACCCATTTAGACCCGCTCGTCCGAAACCTCTACAAAAAAGACCGCAAAATAAGTTAGAATCAAATTTTAGGAGTTCATATAATTGATTACGAGCTTTTAAACACGATTATATTGCAAAAACTCGATTACAATACTTTTTACTCTGTTAAAATTCTAACGGGTCCATTGTTCGGCCCATTTAGACCCTATCGTCCGACACCTCTACAAAAGGGTCGCAAAATAAGTTTTAATCCAAATTTAGGAGTTCATACAATTGATTACGAGCTTTTCAACATGATTATATTGCAAAAACTTGATTTTTGTACTTTTTACTTAGTTAAATTTCTAAAGGGTCCATTGTTCGGCCCATTTAGACCCGCTCGTCCGAAACCTCTACAAAAAGGGCTGCAAAATAAGTTTTAATCCAACTTGAGGAGTTCATATAATTGATTACGAGCTTTTCAACACTATTATATTGCAAAAAATCGACTTCTGTACTTTTTACTCATTTAAAATTCTAACGGGTCCACTGTTCGGCCCATTTAGACCCGCTCGTCCGAAACCTCTACAAAAGGGTTGCAAAATAAGTTTTAATCCAAATTTAGGAGTTCATACAATTGATTACGAGATTTTCAACACGATTGTATTTCAAAAACTAGATTTATGTACTTTTTACACAGTTAAAATTCTAACGGGTCCATTGTTCGACCCATTTAGACCCGCTCGTCCGAAACCTCTACAAAAGGGTCGCAAAATAAGTTTTAATCCAAATTTAGGAGTTCATACAATTGATTACGAGCTTTTCAACATGATTATATTGCAAAAACTTGATTTTTGTACTTTTTACTCAGTTAAATTTCTAAAGGGTCCATTGTTCGGCCCATTTAGACCCGCTCGTCCGAAACCTCTACAAAAAGGGCTGCAAAATAAGTTTTAATCCAACTTGAGGAGTTCATATAATTGATTACGAGCTTTTCAACACTATTATATTGCAAAAAATCGACTTCTGTACTTTTTACTCATTTAAAATTCTAACGGGTCCACTGTTCGGCCCATTTAGACCCGCTCGTCCGAAACCTCTACAAAAGGGTTGCAAAATAAGTTTTAATCCAAATTTAGGAGTTCATACAATTGATTACGAGATTTTCAACACGATTGTATTTCAAAAACTAGATTTATGTACTTTTTACACAGTTAAAATTCTAACGGGTCCATTGTTAGACCCATTTAGACCCGCTCGTCCGAAACCTCTACAAAAAAGACTGCAAAATAAGTTAGAATCAAATTTTTGGAGTTCATATAATTGATTACGAGCTTTTCAACACGATTATATTGCAAAAACTCGATTACAATACTTTTTACTCAGTTAAAATTCTAACGGGTCCATTGTTCGGCCCATTTAGACCCTCTCGTCCGAAACCTATACAAAAGGATTGCAAAATAAGTTTTAATCCAAATTTAGGAGTTCATACAATTGATTACGAGCTTTTCAACATGATTATATTGCAAAAACTCGATTTCTGTACTTTTTATTCCGTTAAAATTCTAACGGGTCCATTGTTCGGCCCATTTAGACCCTCTCGTTAGAAACTTCTACAAAAATGGCTGCAAAATAAGTTTTAATCCAAATTTTGGAGTTCATATAATTGATTACGAGCTTTTCAACACGATTATATTGAAAAAACTCGATTTCTGTACTTTTTACTCAGTTAAAATTCTAACGGGTCTACTGTTGGACCCATTTAGACCCGCTCGTCCGAAACCTCTACAAAAGTGTTGCAAAATAAGTTTTAATCCAAATTTAGGAGTTCATACAATTGATTACGAGCTTTTCAACACGATTATATTTCAAAAACTCGATTTCTGTACTTTTTACTCAGTTAAAATTCTAATGGTTCCATTGTTCGACCCATTTAGACCCGCTCGTCCGAAACTTTTACAATAAAGACCGCAAAATAAGTTAGAATCAAATTTTAGGAGTTCATATAATTGATTACGAGCTTTTCAACACGATTATATTGCAAAAACTCGATTACATTACTTTTTACTCATTTAAAATTATAACGGGTCCATTGTTCGGCCCATTTAGACCCGTTCGTCCGAAACCTCTACAAAAGGGTTGCAAAATAAGTTTTAATCCAAATTGAGGATCTCATATAATTGATTACGAGCTTTTCAACACGATTATATTGCAAAAACTCAATTTTTGTACTTTTTACTCATTTAAAATTCTAACGGGTCCACTGTTCGGCCCATTTAGACCCGCTCGTCTGAAACCTCTACAAAAGGGTTGCAAAATAAGTTTTAATCCAAATTTAGGAGTTCATACAATTGATTACGAGCTTTTCAACACAATTATATTGCAAAAACTCGATATCTGTACTTTTTACTCCGTTAAAATTCTAACGGGTCCATTGTTCGGCCCATTTAGACACGATCGTCAAAAAACTCTACAAAAAGGGCTGCAAAATAAGTTTTAATCCAAATTTAGGAGTTCATATAATTGATTAAAAGCTTTTAAACACGATTATATTGAAAAAACTCGATTTCTGTACTTTTTACTTAGTTAAAATTCTAACGGGTCCACTGTTCGGCCCATTTAGACCCGCTCGTCCGAAACCTCTACAAAAGTGTTGCAAAATAAGTTTTAATCCGAATTTAGGATTTCATACAATTGATTACCAGCTTTTCAACACGATTATATTTTAAAAAAACTTGATTTTGGTACTTTTTACTCAATTAAAATTCCAACGGGTCCATTGTTCGACCCATTTAGACCCGCTCGTCCGAAACCTTTACAAAAAAGACCGCAAAATAAGTTAGAATCAAATTTTTGAAGTTCATATAATTGATTACGAACTTTTCAAGAGGATTATATTGCAAAAACTCGATTACAATACTTTTTACTCAGTTAAAATTCTAACGGGTCCATTGTTCCGCCCATTTAGACCCGCTCGTCTGAAACCTCTAGAAAGAGGTTGCAAAATAAGTTTAAATCCAAATTTAGGAGTTCATACAATTGATTACGAGCTTTTCAACACAATTATATTGCAAAAAGTCAATTTTTATGCTCTTTACTCAGTTAAAATTTTAACGTGTCCATTATTCTGCCCATTTAGACTCGCTCGTCCAAAACGTCTACAAAAGAGTTTCAAAATAAGTTTTAATCCAAATTTAGGAGTTCATTCAATTGATTATGAGCTTTTCAACAATATTATATTGCAAAAACTCGATTTCTGTACTTTTTACTCCGTTAAAATTATAACGGGTCCATTGTTCGGCATATTTAGACCCGGTTGTCCGAAACCTCTACAAAAAAGAGCTACAAAATAAGTTTTAATACAAATTTAGGAGTTCATTCAATTAATTACGAGCTTTTCAACATGATTATATTGCAAAAACTCGATTTCTGTACTTTTTACTCCGTTAAAATTCTAACTGGTCCATTGTTCGGCATATTTAGACCCGATCGTCCGAAACCTCTACAAAAAATAGCTGCAAAATAAGTTTTCTACAAAAGGGTTGCAAAATAAGTTTTAATCCAAATTTAGTTCATACAATTGATTACGAGCTTGTCAACACGATTATATTGCAAAAACTCGATTTATGTACTTTTTACTCCGTTAAAATTCTAACAGGTCCATTATTCGGCCCATTTAGACCCGCTCGTCTGAAACCTCTGCAAAAGGGCTGGAAAATAAGTTTTAATCCAAATTTAGGATTTTATACAATTGATTACGAGCTTGTCAACGCGATTATATTGCAAAAACTCGATTTCTATACTCTTTACTCCGTTAAAATTCTAACGGGTCCTTTGTTCGGCCCATTTAGACCCTCTCGTCCGAAACCTTTAAAAAAGGGTTGCAAAATAAGTTTTAATCCTAATTTAGGAGTTCATAAAATTTATTACGGGCTTTTCAACAAGATTATATTGCTAAACTCGATTTCTGTACTTTTTACTCAGTTAAAATTCTAACGGGTCCATTGTTCGGTCCATTTAAACTCGCTCGTCCGAAACCTTTACAATAAAGATCGCAATATAAGTTAGAATCAAATTTTAGGAGTTCATATAATTGATTAAGAGCTTTTCAACACGATTATATTGCAAAAACTCGATTACTGTACTTTTTATTCAGTTAAAATTCTAACGGGTCCATTGTTCGGCCCATTTAGACCCGCTCGTCCAAAACCTCTACAAAAGGGTTGCAAAATAAGTTTTAATCCAAATTTAGGAGTTCATTCAATTGATTACGAGCTTTTCAACACGATTATATTGCAAAAACTTGATTTCTGTACTTTTTACTCCGTTAAAATTCTAACGGGTCCATTGTTCAGCCCATTTAGACCCGCTCGTCCGGAACCTCTTCAAAAGGGCTGCAAAATAAGTTTTAATCCAAATTTAGGTGTTCATACAATTGATTACGAGCTTTTCAACACGATTATATTGCAAAAACTTGATTTCTGTAATTTTTACTCCTTTAAAATTCTAACATGTCCTTTGTTCGGCCCATTTAGACCCGCTCGTCTGAAACCTCTAAAAAAAGGGCTGCAAAATAAGTTTTAATCCAAATTTAGGAGTTCATACATTTGATTACGATCTTTTCAACAAGATTATATTGCAAAAACTCGATTTCTGTACTTTTTATTCAGTTAAAATTCTAACGTGTCCTATGTTCGGCCCATTTTGACCATCTAGTCTGAAACCTTTACAAAAAAGATCGTAAAATAAGTTAGAATCAAATTTTAGGAGTTCATATAATTGATTAAGAGCTTTTTAACACGATTATATTGCAAAAACTCAATTACTGTACTTTTTACTCAGTTAAAATTCTAACGGGTCCTACGATCGGCCCATTTAGACCCGCTCGTCCGAAACCTCTACAAAAGGGTTGCAGAATAAGTTTTAATCCAAATTTAGGAGTTCATACAATTGATTACGAGCATATCAACACGATTATATTGCAAAAACTCGATTTCTTTACTTTTTACTTAGTTAAAATTCTAACGGGTCCATTGTTCTACCCATTTAGACACGCTCGTCCGAAACCTTTACAAAAAAGACCGCAAAATAAGTTAGAATCAAATTTTAGGAGTTCATATAATTGATTAAGAGCTTTTCAACACGATTATATTGCAAAAACTCGATTTCTATACTTTTTACTCACATAAAGTTCTAACGGGTCCATTGTTCGACCCAATTAGACCCGCTCGTCCGAAACCTCTACGAAAGGGTTGCCAAATAAGTTTTAATCCAAATTTAGGAGTTCATACAATTGATTACGATCTTTTCAACACGATTATATTGCAAAAACTCGATTTCTATACTTTTTACTCAGTTAAAATTCTAACGGGTTCTATGTTCGGCCGATTTAGACCCGCTCGTTCGAAACCTTTACAAAAAAGATCGCAAAAGAAGTTAGAATCAAATTTTAGGAGTTCATATAATTTATTAAGAGCTCTTCAACACTATTATATTGCAAAAACTCGATTATTGTACTTTATACACAGTTAAAATTCTAACGGGTCCATTGTTCGGCCCATTTAGACCCGGTCGTCCGAAACCTCTACAAAAGGGTTGCAAAATAAGTTTTAATCCAAATTTAGGAGTACATACAATTGATTACGAGCTTTTCAACACGACTATATTGCAAAAACTCAATTTCTATGCTTTTTACTCCGTTAAAATTCTAACGGGTCCATTGTTCGGCCCATTTATACCCGAACGTCCGAAACCTCTACAAAAGGGCTGCAAAATAAGTTTTAATCCAAATTTAGGAGTTCATACAATTGAATACGAGCTTTTCAACACGATTATATTGCAAAAACTCGATTTCTGTTCTTTTTACTCTGTTAAAATTCTAACTGGTCCATAGTTCGGCCCATTTAGACTCGCTCATCCGAAACCTCTACAAAAGGGTTGCAGAATAAGTTTTAATCCAAATTTAGGGGTTCATACAATTGATTACGAGCATTTCAACACGATTATATTGCAAGAACTCGGTTTCTGTACTTTTTACTTAGTTAAATATTCTAACGGGTCCATTGTTCGGCCCATTTACACACGCTCGTCCGAAACCTTTACAAAAAAGACCGCAAAATAAGTTAGAATCAAATTTTAGGAGTTCATATAATTGATTAAGAGCTTTTCAACACGATTATATTGCAAAAACTCGATTTCTATACTTTTTACTCACATAAAGTTCTAACGGGTCCATTGTTCGACCCATTTAGACCCGCTCGTCCGAAACCTCTACGAAAGGGTTGCCAAATAAGTTTTAATCCAAATTTAGGAGTTCATACAATTGATTACGATCTTTTCAACACGATTATATTGCAAAAACTCGATTTCTATACTTTTTACTCAGTTAAAATTCTAACGGGTTCTATGTTCGGCCGATTTAGACCCGCTCGTTTGAAACCTTTACAAAAAAGATCACAAAAGAAGTTAGAATCAAATTTTAGGAGTTCATAAAATTTATTAAGAGCTCTTCAACACTATTATATTTCAAAAACTCGATTATTGTACTTTATACACAGTTAAAATTCTAACGGGTCCATTGTTCGGCCCATTTAGACTCGCTCGCCCGAAACCTCTACAAAAGGGTTGCAAAAGAAGTTTTAATCCAAATTTATGAGTTCATACAATTGATTACGAGCTTTTCAACACGATTATATTGCAAAAACTCAATTTCTATACTTTTTACTCCGTTAAAATTCTAACAGGTCCATTATTCGGCCCATTTAGACCCGAACGTACGAAACCTCTACAAAAGGGCTGCAAAATAAGTTTTAATCCAAATTTAGGAGTTCATACAATTGAATACGAGCTTTTCAACACGATTATATTGCAAAAACTCGATTTCTGTTCTTTTTACTCTGTTAAAATTCTAACGGGTCCATTGTTCAGCCCATTTAGACCCGCTCGTCCGAAACCTCTACAAAAGGGTTGCAAAATATGTTTTAATCCAAATTTAGGAGTTCATACAATTGATTACGAGCTTTTCAACACGATTATATTGCAAAAACTCGATTTCTGTACATTTTACTCCGTTAAAATTCTAACGGGTCCATTGTTCGGCCCATTTAGACCCGATCGTCCGAAACCTCTTCAAAAGGGCTGCAAAATAAGTTTCAATCCAAATTCAAGAGTTCATACAATTGATTACGAGCTTTTCAACACGATTATATTGCAAAAACTCGATTTTTGTAATATTTAATCCTTTCAAATTCTAACATGTCCTTTGTTCGGCCCATTTAGACCCGCTCGTCCAAAACCTCTAAAAAAGGGCGGCAAAATAAGTTTTAATCCAAATTTAGGAGTTCCTACAATTAATTACGAGCTTTTCAACACGATTATAATGCAAAAACTCTATTTTTGTACTTTTTATTTAGTTAAAATTCTAACGGGTCCTATGTTCGGCCCATTTAGACCCGTTCGTTCGAAGCCTTTACAAAAAAGATCTCAAAATAAGTTAGAATCAAATTTTAGGAGTTCATATAATTTATTAAGAGCTTTTCAATACTATTATATTGCAAAAACTCAATTACTGTACTTTTTACTCAGTTAAAATTCTAACGGGTCCATTGTTCGGCCCATTTAGACCCGCTCGTCCAAAACCTCTACAAAAGGGTTGCAAAATAAGTTTTAATCCAAATTTAGGTGTTCATACAATTGATTACGAGCTTTTCAACACGATTATATTGCAAAAACTCGATTACTGTACTATTTACTCGGTTAAGATTCTAACGGGTCCTATGTTCGGCCCATTTAGACCCGCTCGTTCGAAACATTTACAAAAAAAGATCGCAAAATAAGTTAGAATCAAATTTTAGGAGTTCATATAATTTATTAAGAGCTTTTCAACACTATTATATTGCAAAAACTCGATTACTGTACTTTTTACTCAGTTAAAAAAATAACGGATCCATTGTTCGGCCCATTTAGACCCGCTCGTCCGAAACCTCTACAAAAGCGTTGCAAAATAAGTTTTAATCCAAATTTAGGAGTTCATACAATTGATTACGAGCTTTTCAACACGATTATATTGCAGAAACTCAATTTATGTACTTTTTACTCGGTTAAAATTCTAACGGGTCCATTGTTCGGCCCATTTAGACTCGCTCGTCCGAAACATCTACAAAAGGGTTGCAAAATAAGTTTTAATCCAAATTTAGGAGTTCATAAACTTGATTACGAGCTTTTCAACACGATTATATTGCAAAAACATGATTTTTGTACTATTTACTTAGTTAAAATTCTAACGGGTCCATTGTTCGGCCCATTTAGACTCGCTCGTCCGAAACCTCTACAAAAGGGTTGCAAAATAAGTTTTAATTCAAATTTAGGAGTTCATACAATTGATTACGAGCTTTTCAACACGATTATATTGCAAAAACTCGATTTCTGTACTTTTTACTCCGTTAAAATTCTAAGAGGTCCATTGTTCGGCCCATTTAGACCCGATCGTCGGAAACCACTACAAAACGGCCTACAAAATAAGTTTTAATCCAAATTCAGGAGCTCATATAATTGATTACGAGCTTTTCAACACGATTATATTGCAAAAACTCGATTACTGTACTTTTTACTCAGTTAAAATTCAACCGGGTCCATTGTTCGGCCCATTTAGACCCTTCCATCCTAAACCTCTACAAAAGGGTTGAAAAATAAGTTTTAATCCAAATTTAGGAGTTCGTGCAATTGATTACGAGCTTTTCAACACGATTATAATGCAAAAACTCTATTTCTGTACTTTTTACTTAGTTAAAATTCTAACGGGTCCTATTTTCGGCCCTTTTAGACACGCTCGTCCGAAACATTTACAAGAAAGACCGCAAAATAAGTTAGAATCAAATTTTAGGAGTTCATATAATTTATTAAGAGCTTTTCAACACGATTATATTGCAAAAACTCGATTTCTGTACTTTTTACACAGTTAAAGTTCTAACGGGTCCATTGTTCAGCCCATTTAGACCCGCTCGTCCGAAACCTCTACAAAAGGGTTGCCAAATAAGTTTTAATTCAAATTTAGGAGTTCAGACAATTGATTACGAGCTTTTCAACACGATTATATTGCAAAAACTCGATTTCTTTACTTTTTACTCCGTTAAAATTCTAACAGTTCCATTGTTCGGCCCATTTAGACCCGATCGTCGGAAACCTCTACAAAAAGGGCTACAAAATAAATTTTAATCCAAATTCAGGAGTTCATATAATTGATTACGAGCTTTTCAACACGATTATAATGCAAAAACTCGATTACTGTACTTTTTACTTAGTTAAAATTCAACCGGGTCCATTGTTCGGCCCAATTAGACCCGCCCGTCCGAAACCTCTACAAAAGGGTTGCAAAATAAGTTTTAATCCAAACTTAGGAGTTCGTACAATTGATTACGAGCTTTTCAACACGATTATAATGCAAAAACTCTATTTCTGTACTTTTTACTTAGTTAAAATTCTAACGGGTCCTATGTTCGGCCCATTTAGACCAGCTCGTCCGAAACCTTTTCCAAAAAGATCGCAAAATAAGTTAGAATCAAATTTTAGGAGTTCATATAATTGATTAAGAGCTTTTTGAAACGATTATAATGCAAAAACTCAATTACTGTACTTTTTACTCTGTTAAAATTCTAACGGGTCCATTGTTCGGCCCATTTAGACTCGCTCGTCCGAAACCTCTACAAAAGGGTTGTAAAATAGGTTTTAATCCAAATTTAGGAGTTCATACAGTTGATTACGCGCTTTTAAACTTGATTATATTGTAAAAACTCAATTTTTGTACTTTTTACTCAGTTAAAATTCTAACGGGTCCATTGTTCGGCCCATTTAGACACGATCGTCCAAAACTTTTACAAAAAAGAGCGCAAAATAAGTTAGAATCAAATTTTAGGAGTTCGTATAATTGATTAAGCGCTTTTCAACACAATTATATTGCAAAAACACGATTACTGTACTTTTTACTCAGTTATGATTCTAACGGGTCTATTGTTCGGCCCATTTAGACCTGCTCGTTCGAAATCTTTAAAAAATGGTTGCAAAATAAGTTTTATTCCAAATTTAGGAGTTCATACAATTGATTACGAGCTTTTCAACATGATTATATTGCAAAAACTCGATTTCTGTACTTTTTACTCCGTTAAAATTCTAACGGTTCCATTGTTCGGCCCATTTAGACCCGCTCGTCCGGAACCTCTTCAAAAGGGTTGCAAAATATGTTTCATTCCAAATTTAGGAGTTCATACAATTGAATACGAGCTTTTCAACACGATTATATTGCAAAAACTCGATTTCTGTAATTTTTAATCCTTTAAAATTCTAATAGGTCCTTTGTTCGGCCCATTTAGACCCGCTCGTCCAAAACCTCTAAAAAAGGGCTGCAAAATAAGTTTTAATCCAAATTTAGGAGTTCGTACAATTGATTACGAGCTTATCAACACGATTATAATGCAAAATCTTTATTTCTGTACTTTTTATTTAGTTAAAATTCTAATGGGTCCTATGTTCGGCCCATTTAGACCCGCTCGTTCGAAACCTTTACAAAAAAGATCGCAAAATAAGTTAGAATAAAATTTTAGGAGTTCATATAATTTATTAAGAGCTTTTCAACACTATTATATTGCAAAAACTCGATTACTGTACTTTTTACTCAGTTAAAATTCTAACGGGTCCATTGTTCGTCCCATTTAGACCCGCTCGTCCGAAACCTCTACAAAAGGGTTGTAAAATATGTTTTAATCCAAAGTTAGGAGTTCATACAATTGATTACGAGCTTTTCAACACGATTATATTGCAAAAACTCGATTTCTGTACTTTTTACTCGGTTAAGATTCTAACGTGTCCTATGTTAGGCCCATTTAGACCCGCTCGTTTGAAACCTTTACAAAAAAAGATCGCAAAATAAGTTAGAATCAAAATTTACGAGTTCATATAATTTATTAAGAGCTTTTCAACACCATTATATTGCAAAAACTCGATTACTGTACTTTTTACTCAGTTAAAAAAATAACGGGTCCATTATTCGGCCTATTTAGACCCGCTCGTCCGAAACCTCTACAAAAGGGTTGCAAAATAAGTTTTAATCCAAATTTAGGAGTTCATACAATTGATTACGAGCTTTTCAACACGATTATATTGCAAAAACTCGATTTTTGTACTTTTTACTTCGTTAAAATTCTAACGGGTCCATTGTTCGGCCAATTTAGACCCGCTCATCCGAAACCTCTACAAAAGGGTTGCAAAATAAGTTTTAATCCAAATTTAGGAGTTCATACAATTGATTTCGAGCTTTTCAACACGATTATATTGCAAAAACACGATTTATGTACTTTTTACTCAGTTAAAATTCTAACGGGTCCATTGTTCGGCCCATGTAGACACGCTCGTCCGAAACCTTTACAAGAAAGACAGCAAAATAAGTTAGAATCAAATTTTAGAAGTTCATATAATTGATTAAGAGCTTTTCAACACGATTATATTGCAAAAACTCGATTTCTGTACTTTTTAGTCAGTTAAAGTTCTAACGGGTCCATTGTTCGGCCCATTTAGACCCGCTCGTCCGAAACCTCTACAAAAGGGTTGCCAAATAAATTCTAATCCAAATTTAGGAGTTCATACAATTGATTACGAGCTTTTCAACACGATTATATTGCAAAAACTCGATTCCTATACTTTTTACTCTGTTAAAATTCTAACGGGTCCATTGTTCGGCCCATTTAGACCCGCTCATCCGAAACCTCTACAAAAGGGTTGCAAAATAAGTTTTAATCCAAATTTAGGAGTTCATACAATTGATTACGAGCTTTTCAACACGATTATATTGCAAAAACTTGATTTTTGTACTTTTTACTCCGTTAAAGTTCTAACAAGACCATTGTTCGGCCCATTTAGTCCCGCTCATCCGAAACCTCTACAAAAGGGTTGCAAAATAAGTTTTAATCCAATTTTAGGAGTTCATACAATTGATTATGAGCTTTTGAACACGATTATATTGCAAAAACTCGATTACTGTACTTTTTACTCAATTAAGATTCCAATGGGTCTATTGTTCGACCCATTTAGACCCGCTCGTTCGAAACCTTTACAAAAGGGGTGCAAAATAAGTTTTAATCCAAATTTAGGAGTTCATACAATTGATTACGAGCTTTTCAACACGATTATATTGCAAAAACTTGATTTCTTTACTTTTTACTAAGTTAAAGTTCTAACGGGTCCATTGTTCGGCCCATTTAAACCCGCTCGTCCGAAACCTCTATAAAAGGGTTGCCAAATAAGTTTTAATCCAAATTTAGGAGTTCATACAATTGATTACGAGCTTTTCAACACGATTATATTGGAAAAACTCGATTTCTGTACTTTTTACTCCGTTAAAATTCTAACGGGTCCATTGTTCGGCCCATTTAGACCCGATCGTCCGAAACCTCTACATAAAGGGCTGCAAAATAAATTTTAATCCAAATTCAAGAGTTCATATAATTGATTACGAGCTTTCAACACGATTATATTGCAAAAACTCGATTACTGTAATTTTTAATCAGTTAAAATTCAACTGGGTCCATTGATAGGCCCATTTAGACCCGCCCGTCCGAAACCTCTACAAAAGGGTTGCAAAATAAGTTTTAATCCAAATTTAAGAGTTCGTACAATTGATTACGAGCTTTTCAACACGATTATAATGCAAAAACTCTATTTTTGTACTTTTTATTTAGTTAAAATTCTAACGGGTCCTATGTTCGGCCCATTTAGACCCGCTTGTTCGAAACCTTTACAAAAAAAGATCGCAAAATAAGTTAGAATCAAATTTTAGGAGTTCATATAATTTATTAAGAGCTTTTCAACACTATTATATTGCAAAAAATCGATTACTGTACTTTTTAATCAGTTAAAATTCTAACGGGTCCATTATTCGGCCCATTTAGACACGCTCGTCCGAAACCTCTACAAAAGGGTTGCAAAATAAGTTTTAATCCAAATTTAGGAGTTCATACAATTGATTAAGAGCTTTTCAACACGGTTATATTGCAAAAACTAGATTACTGTACTTTTTACTCGGTTAAGATTCTAACGGGTCCTATGTTCGGCCCATTTATACACGCTCGTTCGAAACATTTACAAAAAAAGATCGCAAAATAAGTTAGAATCAAATTTTAGGAGTTCATATAATTTATTAAGTGCTTTTCAACACTATTATATTGCAAAAACTCGATTACTGTACTTTTTACTCAGTTAAAAAAATAACGGGTCCATTGTTCGGCCCATTTAGACCCGCTCGTCCGAAACCTCTACAAAAGCGTTGCAAAATAAGTTTTAATCCAAATTTAGGAGTTCATACAATTGATTACGAGCTTTTCAACACTATTATATTGCAGAAACTCAATTTCTGTACTTTTTACTCGGTTAAAATTCTAACGGGTCCATTGTTCGGCCCATTTAGACTCGCTCATCCGAAACATCTACAAAAGGGTTGCAAAATAAGTTTTAATCCAAATTTAGGAGTTCATAAATTTGATTACGAGCTTTTCAACACGATTATATTGCAAAAACACGATTTTTGTACTATTTACTTAGTTAAAATTCTAACGGGTCCATTGTTCGGCCCATTTAGACTCGCTCGTCCGAAACCTCTACAAAAGGGTTGCAAAATAAGTTTTAATTCAAATTTAGGAGTTCATACAATTGATTACGAGTTTTTCAACACGATTATATTGCAAAAACTCGATTTCTATACTTTATACTCCGTTAAAATTCTAACAGTTCCATTGTTCGGGCCATTTAGACCCGATCGTCGGAAACCTCTACAAAAAGGGCTACAAAATAAGTTTTAATCCAAATTCAGGAGTTCATATAATTGATTACGAGCTTTTCAACACGATTATAATGCAAAAACTCGATTACAGTACTTTTTACTCAGTTAAAATTCAACCGGGTCCATTGTTCGGCCCAATTAGACCCGCCCGTCTGAAACCTCTACAAAAGGGTTGCAAAATAAGTTTTAATCCAAATTTAGGAGTTCGTACAATTGATTACGAGCTTTTCAACACGATTATAATGCAAAAACTCTATTTCTGTACTTTTTACTTAGTTAAAATTCTAACGGGTCCTATGTTCGGCCCATTTAGACCAGCTCGTCCGAAACCTTTACAAAAAAGATCACAAAATAAGTTAGAATCAAATTTTAGGAGTTCATATAATTGATTAAGAGCTTTTTGAAACGATTATAATGCAAAAACTCAATTTTTGTACTTTTTACTCAGTTAAAATTCTAACGGGTCCATTGTTCGGCCCATTTAGACACGCTCGTCCGAAACTTTTACAAAAAAGAGCGCAAAATAAGTTAGAATCAAATTTTAGGAGTTCATATAATTGATTAAGTGCTTTTCAACACGATTATATTGCAAAAACTCGATTACTGTACTTTTTACTCAGTTATGATTCTAACGGGTCTATTGTTAGGCCCATTTAGACCCGCTCGTTCGAAATCTTTACAAAATGGTTGCAAAATAAGTTTTAATCCAAATTTAGGAGTTCATACAATTGATTACGAGCTTTTCAACATGATTATATTGCAAAAACTCGATTTCTGTACTTTTTACTCCGTTAAAATTCTAACGGGTCCAATTTTCGGCCCATTTAGACCCGCTCGTCCGGAACCTCTTCAAAAGGGTTGCAAAATATGTTTCATTCCAAATTTAGGAGTTCATACAATTGATTACGAGCTTTTCAACACGATTATATTGCAAAAACTCGATTTCTCTAATTTTTAATCCTTTAAAATTCTAACAGGTCCTTTGTTCGACCCATTTAGACCCGCTCGTCAAAAACCTCTAAAAATGGGCTGCAAAATATGTTTTAATCCAAATTTAGGAGTTCGTACAATTGATTACAAGCTTATCAACACGATTATAAGGCAAAATCTCTATTTCTGTACTTTTTATTTAGTTAAAATTCTAACGGGTCCTTTGTTCGGCCCATTTAGACCCGTTCGTTCGAAACCTTTACAAAAAAGATCGCAAAATAAGTTAGAATTAAATTTTAGGAGTTCATATAATTTATTAAGAGCTTTTCAACACTATTATATTGCAAAAACTCGATTACTGTACTTTTTACTCAGTTAAAATTCTAACGGGTCCATTGTTCGGCCCATTTAGACCCGCTCGTCCGAAACCTCTACAAAAGGGTTGCAAAATATGTTTTAATCCAAATTTAGGAGTTCATAAAATTGATTACGAGCTTTTCAACACGATTATATTGCAAAAACTCAATTTTTGTAATTTTTACTCGGTTAAGATTCTAACGGGTCCTATGTTAGGCCCATTTAGACCCGCTCGTTTGAAACCTTTACAAAAAAAGATCACAAAATAAGTTAGAATCAAAATTTAGGAGTTCATATAATTTATTAAGAGCTTTTCAACACTATTATATTGCAAAAACTCGATTACTGTACTTTTTACTCAGTTAAAAAAATAACGGGTCCATTTTTCGGCCTATTTAGACCCGCTCGTCCGAAACCTCTACAAAAGGGTTGCAAAATAAGTTTTAATCCAAATTTAGGAGTTCATACAATTGATTACGAGCTTTTCAACACGATTATATTTCCAAAACTCGATTTCTGTACTTTTTACTCGGTTAAAATTCTAACGGGTCCATTGTTCGACCCATTTAGACTCGCTCGTCCGAAACCTCTACAAAAGGGTTGCAAAATAAATTTTAATCCAAATTTAGGAGTTCATACAATTGATTACGAGCTTTTCAACATGATTATATTGCAAAAACACGATTTCTGTACTTTTTACTCAGTTAAAATTCTAACGGGTCCATTGTTCGGCCCATTTAGACACGCTCGTCCGAAACCTTTACAAGAAAGACCGCAAAATAAGTTAGAATCAAATTTTATGAGTTCATATAATTGATTAAGAGCTTTTCAACACGATTATATTGCAAAAACTCGATTTCTGTACTTTTTACTCAGTTAAAGTTCTAACGGGTCCATTGTTCGGCCCATTTAGACCCGCTCGTCTGAAATCTCTACAAAAGGGTTGCCAAATAAGTTTTAATCAAAATTTAGGAGTTCATACAATTGATTACGAGCTTTTCAACACGATTATATTGCAAAAACTCGATTTTTGTACTTTTTACTCCGTTAAAATTCTAACGGGTCCATTTTTCGACCCATTAAGACCCGATCGTCCGAAACCTCTACAAAAAGGGCTACAAAAATAAGTTTTATTCCAAATTGAGGAGTTCATATAATTGATTATGAGCTTTTCAACACGATTATATTGCAAAAACTAAATTTTTGTACTTTTTACTCTATTAAAGTTCTAACAAGATCCACGACCACCACCTCTCCACCATCTCACTTTCCCCACTCCGACAGCATGCAATCAATTTTATTGGTTTCATGCCTCCCAACAGCCACCTTCCCACCACCTTATCCTCTCCACACCGCCGCCTTGCAGCAACCATTCATACAACCATATGCATTGGTTGCACGCTACAATCAGAGCAGATTTGGCAAAGGTAAGTACATCTCCTCTCCTTGATTTTTTAATTTTTTCTCTTTTTATTTACTCTTGTAGTATTTTATTGACAAATTATTGGATCAAGCTTTGGCTCGATCACTTAGGCCACATTCTTTATGTCATTAGTACATTATGGATGTGGTTCAAGCATTGGCTGGGCCTTGCATTACTCCTAATGCTCCCGGCAGCGGTGCATCTATCCTGGCCCTCGAGGCCTTGTAGCCAATTATTCCGTTCCTTTGAATGGAAATTTTCCTGGCCCTCTGGGCCTTGTCAATCGATCGACTTATTCTCACGAATAAAGTCAAACGGGCCATCGAATTGGTGGCATCTAGAGCCCTCGTGGCTGGTTCCCGGGCATGGAATGCACGTCCCTAAAGCTGGGGCTTTCATGCATGGCATGGAATACACGTTCCTAAATCTGGGGCCTTCATATTGCATGCATGGCACACGCAGATGGTGTTCGCGGTGGCTGCTGCACCACGAAATTACTAAGTTCATTGGAGACAGTGGCTTCTGCCGATACCGGTGGTCGACGTTCTCCGGCCACCACCACTGCCAATCGGAACTGTTAAAACGATATCTCAATCCCGGAATAATAGGGATACACTGCTTATCGTCCAGCTCCTAATTTCAAGGGATTTGGTTACTTTAAAATTCAAATCCAAATTACCTTGGGTCTTCTACTGAGACTCCAACACTACTCAACAGCAAACGGCTTCCTAAAATCTAGGACATCTGCTGAACTCAATATTATTGGTTGGTTGATTATATCCAATACAATAGATTTTTACCCCTTGCATTTTGAATTATTATCCTTGAATATAATCCAAGACTCCATATCGGTTAAACTCCTAAAAGCAAGGAAATTCATTAGATTCAAAACTATCTACCTCCCTAGGTGGGTTATCTTCAATCCAAATAATTTTAAACCATTAAATTTTGAATCTCTATTTATCGAATTAATTCAATTTTTTTTTTGGATTATCTCACCTTACCGACTAGAGAGGGCTATTATTGGAGCTACACTTCCTACTGTATTTCCATTCTAGCACTTCACTACATTCGATTTTCATACTTTTACTTGCAAACAATGGCCTCCTCTGATTCTTTCTTGGATCACTTTGACAACCTGCAATTTACTGCAGAGGAGCAGGCTGTGGTTTACGCTCCTAAGGCCACGAAGGCCATACCGTTGGAGGATTAACGATGCTCACTGTTAGGGAAGCTTTTTCCCATGACTAAACCGGGTGACACTGCCCTGGTAAAGGTCTTCACGGCTGTATGGAAGGAGGATAAACTTATCTCCACCACGATTATTGGCTCGGGTTACTTCCTGTTCAAGTTTGAATCCGCTGCAAAGGTCAAGGACATCCTTAAAAGAGGTCCATGGACATTCAAGCGTGATTGGCTAGCCCTCACTTCCATTCAACCTCAGCTGACGTTGGAGGAATACAAATTTACGCACATGCGGATATGGGTTCGTATCCTACGTGTGCCCCTAGCGATTATGATAGGCGACACTGTGGCCAATGCATCCGGGCGTGCCCTAGGCAGTGGCCTAGGTGTAGTGATAAGCACCGATACACGTAAGGACGATGAAGGGAACCGGGTACAGTTCTTAAGGGTTGGTGTGCTAATCAATGTTACTCAGCCCCTCCGGCGTGGTGTAGCATTAGCCGATGAAGAGAATCCGGAAAAGCCTAAAATGCTTCCGGTGAGATACGAGAAACTGCCTAATTTTTGTCACGGTTGTGGGATGTTGAACCATCTCCGTGCAACATGTGCTGCTTTCAAGGATAAACCAAGTGCAGGGCTGCCATACAGTGATTGGCTTCGTGCACCTGCCCCTAAACCAAAGGTTAAAACCAACATCAGAGGCCGGGTCCGTTACTTCGAACCAGGGTCCTCTTCTCACCCGCGGGAACACTCCACAGGTTTCTTCTATTTTTTTCATGATTATTACAGGATATGTATATGGACGATAGGTTTATTTTCTTATTTTATTCATGGTTGTTACGATACATGTATTTGGATTATAGGGGTAATTTCCTATTTTTTCACGATTATTACAGTACATGTATATGGCTTATAGGGTTCTTTTCCTATTCCTTTTATGGGTATTACAGTGTATGTTTATGGAATGTAGAGTTACTTTATATGGTTGAATCATATACTGCTATATACTTACAAAACCATGCCTCTTCCCTTGTTTCCATTTCAGCGAACAATGGAAAGGACAAGGCTACTACCACCCCAGTGGTCACCCCAGAAAAGGTAAAGGGAACACCCCCGGTGCAACCGGAAGGTGTTAATATGAATCTGGAGGAGGATGACCTGCTGGGCGAGGAGCTTGCCACCTCACCTACTGATGCAGCATCGCCACTGCCGGTAGAAGGGACAGAGACTGCCCTCGCTGCTAAAGGTGCTGAAGCTGCTGTCGATGCAGCTGCTGGCCAGCTGGAGCCCCTGGATGTTGCACCACTGGACATGATCCTAGCAGATGAAGAGTCTGTGGTTAACGGCTCGAAGGAGGCTGAAGTGGATGACGATCACGCTGTGCAGCCATACAAGTCTGACACACCGCCGGACAAACGTTTCATCTTGATTGATGAGGATGCTATTCCAGTGCCTATCGTGGATGACACGACCACGGGGGAAAGTTCAAACAAAGGTAAAGGACCGAGGGACAAAGGCAAGGAACCGGTAAATTCGGAATTCGAAGTGTGGTTAGCTGCCACGACGGATAAGGGGCCGGATGCTGCTGTCCTTAAAAAATCTAAACACACTTCACCTATTATTACCGGAGGTATAGCCAAACGGCCACGGACGTCACCTTTGGTTGCTGGTAAAGCAGGAAAACAGCTCGAAAAAAATCCAAAGAAAGCTGTGATGAGCAGCAAAAACTCTTCGGCGGTGGTTGACGGTCAACCCCGCCGAGAGAAATGAGGGCCATATGTTGGAACTGTCGGGGACTTGGTATGCCCTCGGCAGTTCACGAGCTTCGTTCTATTATTTTTCGGTTATGTCCAGATTTCATTTTCTTGTCAGAAACTCGTTTAAACTCGTCTAAGTTTGATTCTTTTAAACTTTATCTTGATATGGAGGGTTTTTTTTTGCTGTGGATAGCAGCCCTTCTTGTGCAGGTTTATGCCTGCTTTATAATAAAAATATTACATTAGATTTTCTCTCGTCATCGATGAGATATATTGATGTTATTGTGAATGGTTTAAACTGTCGTTTTCGTTTTACTGGTATATACGGTTACGCGGCTACGAATATGAAAAAACACACTTGGGAGCTCATAGACTCCCTTAAAACAAACTCAACTCTTCCGTGGCTCATCGGAGGTGACTTAAATGACATCCTTGATGACTCGGAAAAACAAGGTGGTAATCGTAGGCCTCGTTCACAAATCCTCAACTTTCGTGAATGTCTCACACGTAATAACTTGTTTGATTGTAAACCCAACACGGGTTGGTTCACTTGGACCCGCACGGGTCCTAATGTCAACCCAGTATGCGAAAGACTCGACCATTTTGTGGCATGTTCCCAATGGTTGCATGAATTCCCCAATTTCGCCCATTTTCATTCGTTTTCCCTTGAATCGGACCATAGCATTATTATATTGGACACGGACAATGACACCACAACCAACCAACATACTGCACCGTCCATGGATCATTTCCGATTTGAGGCTTGTTGGGCCCACGACCCAGCAGGCATTCAAGTTTGTAAACGAACTTGGGCTGCCACGCCCGGGTCCCTTTTGGATAAAATATCTGCATTGGGCCATAACCTCCAAGAGTGGCAGCATGCTCAACGTAAACATTCCACTCTCCGCATGCAAACGCTGCAACGTTCTATAAATGCTCTTCTACGTCATCGTCATCTTTCCCGGAAAGCCCTTTCCACGCTTCACAGTGCTAAATTGGAACTCCGGAAGTTGGCAGCAGCTAAAGAAGCGTACTGGGCTCAACGCTCTCGCATTTCCTGGTTAACCAACGGTGACAAGAATACCACCTATTTCCATGCGAGAGCCACAAAACGGCGTAGGAAAAACGCAATCCGAGGGCTAATGGATGCGAACGGGGTCAGGCAGACTTCCACTGCTGACACGTTACAAATTCAGTCGTCCTACTTTCAAGACATTTTTTTGTCATCTTGTCTGGTGTCTTCACCGGAATTGATGAACAATATTCGCCCTACAGTGACCACGGATATGAACGCTACTCTTCTACGACCTTTCACTGTAGATGAAATCCACGCCGCTTTTATGGATATCAATCCTAAAAAAGCGTCGGGGATTGATGGCTTCCCCAGTAGTTTCTACCGCCAGCACTGGGATATGATTGGTCCTGATTTCTTATCCCTTTGCATGGATCTTCTACATGGGAAAGCCGACATGGCATCGGTTAATCGATCGGTCATAGTGCTTATTCCTAAGATTTCTGACCCCACCACTATGAAGCACTTTAGACCAATCAGTTTGTGTACTGTCATATACAAGACGGTTTCAAAGGTTCTGGTTAATCGCCTTAAATCTACTTTATCTTCTTGTATCAGTGATTCTCAGGCCGCGTTCATCAGCGGACGCAATATCACTAACAACATTCTAATTGCACATGAATTGGTGCACACCCTTCACTCTAGTGGCACATTGTCCTCCCAAGGGGCTGCTGTCAAGCTCGATATGGAGAAGGCCTTTGATAGGGTCGAATGGTCCTTCTTAAGGGATGTCATGCTCCGTATGGGGTTTGCTAGGGAATGGGTAAACCTCATCCTACGATGTGTCTATTTGGTCTCCTTTTCGGTACGAGTTAATGGCACACTCTCTGAGGAATTCTTCCCTACCAGGGGTATCCGTCAAGGAGACCCTTTGTCACCTTTCCTTTTCCTCATTTGCTCCCAGGGGCTCTCTGCGGCCTTGGAAATGGAGCAAAGGGAAGGACGACTATCGGGCCTTAGCGCTAGTCGCCATGGGCCCATGGTTACTCATCTGCTCTTTGCGGATGATAGCATGGTGTTCCTACACAATGAACCTGAGGAGGTGGCTAGGTTACGCTACGTCCTTTCCCAGTACGCCTCTTCCTCAGGACAAACGGTAAATTTTGATAAGTCTACCGCCTATTGCAGTCAAAGGTGTTCCACTGACTTTCTACGTGCTATGCGTTCAACATTGGGTGTACACTTAGTGGATGACCCAGGCATATATTTGGGGGTCCCGCTTTTAATTAAAAGGAATAAGACTGCCTCATTAGGATTTGTGAGGGATAAAGTCCAATCCCGGATGTGTAAATGGGACAGCAGCTTCCTTTCCTATAGTGGGAGAGAAATTCTCATTAAGTCAGTTGCACAAGCAATGCCACAATACGTAATGTCATGCTACCTATTACCACAAAACATCATTGATGACATTACTATGTCTATACGGCGTTACTGGTGGTCCGGGCGCAGTAATAAGCGAGGCTGGCCGCTTTTATCGTGGGACTCTCTTTGCACACCTAAAAATGTGGGAGGCTTAGGTTTCCGCGATCTGCACACATTTAATATCGCCCTTTTGGGAAAGCAGATTTGGCACTTGCTATCACAAACGGATTCTCTCTTGGCACGAGTCCTTCGCGCGAAATACTACCCTTCAGGTGACCTACTGAATGCCTCTGCGGACAAACGGGCTTCGTTTGCATGGAAAGGTATAAACCAAGCAATTCACTCCCTTGGGCCTGGTTATTTTTGGCGGCCAGGAATCAAGAGTTCGATACGTCTGCTCAGAGATTCCTGGTGAGGGGATAAACCGATTACGCTTTTTGGGCATTATATGGACAATGACGAGCTACCGTTGCGGTGTCGGGATTACATGTCACGTGACTATGCGTCCTGGGATGAGTCCAAACTTAGAAGGGACCTTGACAAGGATGATGTCGAATGCATCCTTCGAGTTCTGATTTATCGAAATAGGCCGGATAAGCTTGTTTGGGGACAACATGACTCAGGCAACTACACCGTTAGATCGGGGTACTTTTTTCTTCATCAGCCCACGAGGCCGGTGGCACGACCTAATCGTCTCTGGAAAATAATATCTAAAACTCCGACTCTACCAAAGATACGCTCTTTCAGCTGGCGAGCGGGCCGTGATGCATTACCCACTGGGGACAAACTACGAGCTATACATCACACGGATGGGCAATGCCCCTTTTGTCCAGCAATGCTGGAATCCGCTATCCATGCCCTTCGTGATTGCCCAGGTGCCCAGGACGTTCTCTGCCTAGTTGGGCTTCCATCGGGTGTCTATGCCAGCCATACCAGCACAATGGCGGCTTGGTTATCGGAAGGAACTTACTGTTTGGACAGTACATGGTTTGCTCTGCTACTAACAACAATTTGGAATCTTTGGAACCGTCGTAATGAATGGATTCACTCACAGAGACTTCAGCCAACTTGGCTCACGGCCATGAACGCTACAGGTCTTCTACAGGAATACGCCGCCGTAAATGCCCTCCCCATCGTGTCAGCAGCCATACCAGCAGCAGCCCCGCCACGTTGGACGCCATCAAGACCGGGGAATATAAAGATAAATGTTGACGGAGCATTCCATCCCGGATCCAGTTCTGCAGCCATCGGAGTCATTGCTAGGGATGCTCATGGTTCGATTGTTGGAGGTTGTGCTGTCCACGAGGCAGGTTGTCATGATGCCACCATGGTCGAGCTACAAGCCATCGTTGTGGGTATCATGTTGACCCGAGATAGAGGATGGGGTGAGGTGCTCATCGAGTCCGACTCGGCTACGGTGATCAATAAGCTCTCGCGCACTACTGATGATAACTCCCTGCTAGGTCCGCAAATTGCGGATACGAAGGCTTTGCTTAGGTCTTTCCCTTTGATCACATTATCTTTTGTACCTAGATCAGCCAATTTTGTGGCTCATAACTTAGCCGCTTGGGCTTTACATTCTACTTCATCTGTGTATTTTGATTCAGTTGTTCCTGACTGTATTAACGCTGATGTATTGGCTGCCTCTCAGCCTTTTTATTGTTGTAATAATAACATATCGCAGGGCACTCTTTTCCCCTTAGGTCCACCTTATGCCTCGGCGCAAGGTGGTTAGAGGGGTTTTTAATGAGGCCCATTTTCTTCAAAAAAAAAAAGTTCTAACAAGACCATTGTTAGGCCCACTTAGACCCGCTCATCCAAAACCTCTACAAAAGGGTTACAAACTATGTTTTAATCCAAATTTAGGAGTTCATACAAATGATTACGAGTTTTTCAACACGATTATATTGCAAAAACTCGATTACTGTACTTTTTACTCAGTTAAGATTCTAACGGGTCTATTGTTCGGCCCATTTAGACCCGCTCATTCGAAACCTTTACAAAAGGGTAGCAAAATAATTTTTAATCCAAATTTAAGAGTTCATAAAATTGATTACGAGCTTTTCAACAAGATTATATTGCAAAAACTCGATTTCTGTACTTTTTACTCCGTTAAAATTCTAACAGGTCCGTTGTTCGTCCCATTTAGACCCGCTCATCCGAAACCTCTACAAAAGGGTTGCAAAATAAGTTTTAATCCAAATTTAGAAATTCATATAATTGATTACGAGCTTTTCAACACGATTATATTGCAAAAACTTGATTTCTGTACTTTTTACTCTGTTAAAATTCTAACGGGTCCATTGTTCGGCCCATTTAGACCTGCTCGTCCGAAACCTCTAGAAAAGGGTTGCAAAATAAGTTTTAATCCAAATTTAGGAGTTCATACAATTGATTACGAGCTTTTCATCACAATTATATTGCAAAAACTCGATTTTTGTGCTTTTTAGTCAGTTAAAATTCTAACGGGTCCATTGTTCGGCCCATTTAGACCCGCTCGTCCGAAACCTCTACAAAAGGGTTGCAAAATAAGTTTTAATAAAAATTTAGGAGTTCATACAATTGTTTATGAGCTTTTCAACACGATTATATTGAAAAATCTCGATTTCTGTACTTTTTACTAAGTTAAAATTCTAACGGGTCCATTGTTCGGCCCATTTAGACCCGCTCATCCGAAACCTTTACAAAAAAGATCGCAAAATAAGTTAGAATCAAATTTTAGGAGTTCATATAATTGATTACGAGCTTTTCAACACGTTTATATTGCAAAAACTCGATTTCTGTAGTTTTTACTCAGTTAAAGTTCTAACGGGTCCATTGTTCGGCCCATTTAGACCCGCTCGTCTGAAACCTCTACAAAAGGGTTGCCAAATAAGTTTCAATCCAAATTTAGGAGTTCATACAATTGATTACGAGCTTTTCAACACGATTATATTGCAAAAACTCTATTTTTGTACTTTTTACTTCGTTAAAATTCTAACGGGTCCATTGTTCGGCCCATTTAGACCCGCTCATCCGAAACCTCTATAAAAGGGTTGCAAAATAAGTTTTAATCCAAATTTAGGAGTTCATACAATTGATTACGAGCTTTTCAACACGATTATATTGCAAAAACTCGATTTTTGTACTTTTTACTTCGTTAAAATTCTAATAAGTCCTTTGTTCAGCCCATTTAGACCCGCTCGTCCGAAACCTCTACAAAAAAGGCTACAAAATAAGTTTTAATAGAAATTTTGGAGTTCATAAAATTGATTGCGAGCATTTCAACACGATTATATTGCAAAAACTCGATTTCTATACTTTTTACTCAGATAAAATTCTAATGGGTCCATTGTTCGGCCCATTTAGACCCGCTCGTCCGAAACCTCTACAAAAAGACCGCAAAACTAGTTAGAATCAAATTTCAGGAGTTCATACAATTGTTTATGAGCTTTTCAACACGATTATATTGCAAAAACTCGATTTCGTACTTTTTACTAAGTTAAAATTCTAACGGGTCCATTGTTCGGCCCATTTAGCCCCACTCGTCCGAAACCTTTACAAAAATATCGCAAAATAAGTTAGAATCAAATTTTAGGAGTTCATATAGTTGATTAAGAGCTTCTCAACACGATTATATTGCAAAAAGTGGATTACTGTAATTTTTACTCAGTTAAAATTCTAACGGGTCCATTGTTCGGCCCATAAAGACCCGCTTGTCCGAAACCACTACAAGAGGGTTGCAAAATAAGTTTTAATCCAAATTTAGGAGTTCATACAATTGTTTACAAGCTTTTCAACACGATTATATTGCAAAAACGCGATTTCTGTACTTTTTACTAAGTTAAAATTTTAACGGGTCCATTGTTCGGCCCATTTAGATCCGCTCGTCCGAAACCTCTACAAAAAAGACCGTAAACAAGTTAGAATCAAATTTTAGGAGTTTATATAATTGATTACGAGCTTTTCAACACGATTACATTGCAAAAACTCGATTTCTGTACTTTTTACTCAATTAAAATTCTAACGGGTCTATTGTTAGGCCCATTTAGACTCGCTTGTCCGAAACCTCTGTGAAAGGGTTGCAAAATAAGTATTAATCCAAATTTTGGAGTTCATACAATTGATTACGAGCTTTTCAACACAATTATATTGCAAAAACTCGATTTTTGTACTTTTTACTCAGTTAAAATTCTAACGGGTCCATTGTTCGGCCCATTTAGACTCGCTCGTACGAAACCTCAACAAAAAAGACCGCGAAATATGTTAGAATCAAATTTTAGTAGTTCATATAATTGATTAAGAGCTTTTAAGAACGATTATATTGCAAAAACTCGATTATTGTACTTTTTACTCAGTTAAAATTCTAAAGGGTCCATTGTTCGGCCCATTTAGACCCGCTCGTCCGAAACCTCTACAAAAGGGAAGCAAAATAAGTTTTAATCCAAATTTAGGAGTTCATACAATTGATTACGAGCTTTTAAACACGATTATATTGCAAAAACTCGATTTCTGTACTTTTTACTCAGTTAAAATTCTAACGGGTCCATCGTTCGGCCCATTTAGACCCGCTCGTCCGAATCCTCTACAAAAAAGACCGCAAAACAAGTTAGAATCAAATTTTAGGAGTTCATATAATTGATTACGAACTTTTCAACACTATTATGTTGCATAAATTCAATTTTCTGTACTTTTTACTCAGTTAAAATTCTAACGGGCTTTCTTCAAAAAAAATATAACGGGTCCATTGTTCGGCCCATTTAGACCCGTTCGTCCGAAACCTCTACAAAAAGGGCTGCAAAATAAGTTTTAATCCAAATTTAGGAGTTCATATAATTGATTACGAGCTTTTCAACACGATTATATTGCAAAAACTCAATTTCTGTACTTTTTACTCGGTTAAAATTCTAACGGTCCATCGTTATGCCCATTTAGACTCGCTCGTCCGAAACCTTACAAAAAGGACCGCATAATAAGTTTTAATCAAAATTTAGGAGTTCATATATTTGAATACGAGCTTATTAACACGATTATATTGCAAAAACTCGATTTCTGTACTTTTTACTCAGCTAAAATTCTAATGAGTCCATTGTTCGGCCCATTTAGACCCGCTCGTCCGAAACCTCTACAAAAAAGACCGCAAAACAAGTTTTAATCAAATTTTAGGAGTTCATATAATTGTTTACGAGCTTTCCAACACGGTTATATTACAAAAACTCAATTTCTGAACTTTTGACTTAGTTAAAATTCAAATGGGTCCATTGTTCAGCCCATTTAGACCCGCTCGTCCGAAACCTCTACAAAAAAGACCGCAAAATAAGTTGTAATCAAATTTTAGGAGTTTATAGAATTGATTACGAGCTTTTCAACATGATTATATTGCAAAAACACAATTAATGTTCTTTTTACTCAGTTAAAATTCTAACGATTGCATTGTTCAGCCCATTTAGACCCGCTCGTCTGAAACCTTACAAAAAGGACCGCAAAATAAGTTTTAATCAAAATTTAGGAGTTCATATAATTGATTACGAGCTTTTAAACACGATTATATTGCAAAAACTCGATTTCTGTACTTTTACTCTTTTAAAATTGTAATGGGTCTATTGTTCGATCCATTTAGACCCGCTCGTCCGAAGCCCCTACAAAAGGGCTACAAAAGAAGTTTTAATCCAAATTTAGGAGTTCATATAATTGATTACGAGCTTTTCAACACGATTATATTGCAAAAACTCGATTTCTGTACTTTTTACTTAGTTAAAATTCTAATGGGTCTATTGTTTGGCCCATTTTGACCCGCTCGACCGAAACCTCTACAAAAGTGCTGCAAAATAAGTTTTAATCCAAATTTAGGAGTTCATATAATTGATTACGAGCTTTTTTTAACACGATTATATTGAAAAAACTTGATTTCTGTACTTTTTACTTAGTTAAAATTCTAATGGGTCCATTGTTCGGCCCATTTAGACTCGCTCGTCCGAAACCTCTACAAAAGGGCTGCAAAATAAATTTTAATCCAAATTTAGGAGTTCGTATAATTGATTACGAGCTTTTCAACACGATTATATTGCAAAAACTTAATTTCTGTACTTTTTATTCAGTTAAAATTCTAACATGTCCATTGTTCTGCCCATTTAGACCCGCTCGTCCGAAACCTCTACAAAAAGGGCTGCAAAATAAGTTTTAATCCAAATTTAGGAGTTCATATAATTGATTACGAGCTTTTCAACACGATTTGTAACACCCCGGTTTTAGGGCCCGGGAGTTATCGGTGTTGATCTAGGATTAGTTTCGGGTTAAATTTAAATTAAAGAGTTGATTTTTATAAAAGTTCTCATTATTTACGATAGTGCCATTAATGAAATTTTAAGATGGTTTTGAAAATCAAAACCACTCATCATCTTCCAAAAACCATATTCTCTCATTTCATCTCCTTTCCTCCATTGAAGACCTTTGAAGGTAAATCCTCTTTTTCTTTTCCTTGTTTTACTTAAATTTAACTTAAATTAAAGTTGGATTTGCAAAACTCATTAATTCTAAACCTTGAAATTTCAAGATTTATGAAAAGTGGAGATTTTGGTTGAAATCCCCTATGGGTCTTTTAGGGCAGTATTTTGGGGGTATTTTTAAAGTTTATTTTGAAGTCATAACATGTTAAAAAGGTTGCTTAATTGTAGTATACCGAAACTAGTCTTAGGGGTGGATTTTAAAAGTGAAATAAGTGAGTTTTTGGCTTGAATTTGTGATAAAAAGAGGGCTGGAGGTATGTGGACCTTGGATAGGTGTTTTTAGATGTTATTTGATGATTTTTGAGTGGTGATAGTGGTGGTTTGATTGTATTCCCGAAACCACTGCTGTAGGTGATTTTTAGAAGCGGAAAATAAGAGTTTTTAAGGTGTTTATGTGGGGAAATGAAGGGCTGGTGGTTGTACAGCCTTCGGGTGATGTTTTGGACATGTTTTGGAGTGTTTTAAGTGTTTAAATTGAGGGGTAATGGCTGGGTTTTGCTGGAGTACGAAAATGAGAATATTTGGGAGAAATTCGGCTTTGAATTGTTGAGAAAATATTGTGGAATTGTGAACTGATGTATAACAACAAATTTGTGGTTGATTAAGAGGTTAATACATTGTTTTTTATTGGTTAGAAACAGCGGATTTGGCCTTGGGTGGTTCGGACGCGGTCCCGGGAAGTTCGTAAGCTTGAAACGACTTTATGGTTGGATTGGTGTGCGAATGGTGAGTGGAAATGTTTTTAAGCAACGTTTTGGTTCAAATATAGTTTTGAGAGAGTTTAGATTGAGATTGAAAGGCCAATCTAAACTCAAAAGAAAGTTGATGTGTATCGCCTCTTTAAACTCCCTTTTTTCCGTTTTTTTTTCATTACATGAGGTGATAACTTGTTATGCATGAAATTTCAATACTTTGGAAGGAAGCATGTTGTTTTTTATTATGATGTTGATCATGCATGATGAAATCAATGGTGTTGTTGATATGCCTTGTAAAGTATATGTAAGTTGGTGCAGGTTGTGCACGAAAATGGTAAGTAAGACCATTTGCGGTTGGTAAGATTGTAAGAAGTAAGATTGTACATAATTGTGGATTTTGTTGCAAGGTGTTTTTGGTCATGCATGACATCCATGTTGCATGATGGTGATTTGTATATCGTATTGCATGATTGATGGAATCTTATTTATGTTCAACGAAGGTTTGGGGTTTGGGTGGAGTCTTAGAGACTAACCTAGACCCAAGAGTAAGTTCACCTAATCTCGTTTGTTGGTTGATTTTCGGTTCTCATGATATGTGTGATGTGATGATGTTTTTAGATTGTTTCTACTCTCCGTTTAATGTTGTTGTGTAGTCATCGTTGGTGTCGAGCCTCACGTGATGGTTGTCGTTACTACGGTGATGTGTCGTCCCACCGGTAGTGACTAGTAGAAGAGTACGGTGATGTGCAGTCCCATCAGAAAACTACTAGTTGAACGGTGATGTGTCCCACCGGTAGTGACTAGTAGAAGAGTACGGTGATGTGTAGTCCCATCGAAAAACTACTAGTTGAACGGTGATGTGTAGTCCCACTGGGTTTTGGGTTATGCATGTGCATACCTTGTATTGTGATGATTGTGTTTTGTTACGTCTTTTCCTTAAATGGTTTGCTTTTCAACTAAGATTTATGTTTTGAAAACTGCATTGTTGATGTGTTTTTAGAGCTCCACTCACTAGGCTTTATGCTTACGCTCTCCTTTTTCGACAATGCAGATCAAGCGGGGATTTAGCAAGGAGCAAGGAAATGGTGTCCAAGCGTGTGGTAGTTGCTCAAGTATAGTTTGGTAAATAATGTAGTAGTTTAGCAATGGGAAATGCTACGTGTTTTAGAAGCGTGTATCTAGACTCTTTTGTGTTGGCTTTATGTTGTTAATGCTTTGTGTTGATGGATTTGTAAACCATGTTTATGTTGATGCCTAAGTGTTTTGTATTTGAAGGTTTTTAACCATGTCTTATGAATGCTTATGTTTTTGGTTGAAGGCATGTAAACCTTGATTGTGCACTGCTTAGGTGAACGTTTGTTTCTTTTGGCTAAATGGTTTTGTTGAGCATGCTTTATTGCCTTATATATATATCATGTTTGATGGTTTGATGTTTTGGCATGTGTTGGAAGGATCTAAACGTATGTATTTTGCTTTCCTTGAATCATATGTATGCTCTATGGTTGATCATGCTTGTGGTAGGTTGGAATGCTTCTAGGTTATGTGTATGTTTGTTGTTTCATGTTTCTTGTGGTTTGGGAGTATGTTTGTTAAGGCCTTTAACTCTTTTGTTGGTTTGCTAAGCATGTTTGTTTGCTAGTTTCCTCTATGTATGCTTAATTGGTGTTCGTTGATTCATTGTATGCTTAAACTGCTCCATATGCTTATCTATAGTTGCTTAGTGATGTATGTGAATTGGTATGTTGCTAGTCGAGTCGTAAAATGCATCTAGAGTTGAGTCCTTGTGTTTTTAGCTGTTAAAATGAGATTTGCAGTGCAGGGCGTATCGGTACGCTCAAGGGCTGTACCGATACGGTCCTTGCTTTGGGGCTCATTTTGGGTAGAGCGTACCGATACACGGGGGTGTATCGATACGCCAAAGGCTCTCTGGAAATCGGAGAAGTTGACGAGATTTTGGCGTATCGATACAGTCTTTGTACTTTGACCGAGATAAGTTGACCGTTGAGGGCGTATCGGTACGGTCTTGCTGTGTACCGATACGGTCTCCCTGGGTTGACTTTAGGGCGTTAACCAGGTCCAGGCGTATCGATACGGTCATCTAGCGTATCGATACGGCCTGTTATAAAACTTAAGATGGGCTATTTAATTGCATGTCTTGGGTGTTTTGTATCCGTGTGTATGTTCGCTGCGTGTCCTATCAAATAGGGTTGAAAAAAAGAAAAGGGTTGCTAATCGGAGTGAGACCTTAGCGGGTTTCACTTCGGTTTTCCCCGTGTAACCTGTTCGGACCGGTCTGTCGGCTAGACCGGGACGAGGGGGTGACATGATTATATTGCAAAAACTCGATTTCTGTACTTTTTACCTAGTTAAAATTATAACGGGTCCATTGTTCGGCCCATTTAGACCCGCTCGTCCGAAACCTCTACAAAAAAGACCGCAAAACAAGTTAAAATCAAATTTTAGGAGTTCATATAATTGATTACGAGCTTTTAAACACGATTGTATTGCAAAAACTCGATTTCTGTACTTTTTACTCAGTTAAAATTCTAACGGGTCCATTGTTCGACCCATTTAGACCCGCTCGTCCGAATCCTCAACAAAAAAGACTGCAAAATATGTTAGAATCAAATTTTAGGAGTTCATATAATTGATCACGAGCTTTTCAACACGATTATATTGCAAAAACTCGATTTTTGTAGTTTTACTCTATTAAAATTCTAACGGGTCCATTGTTCGGCCCATTTTGACCCGCTCGTCCTAAACCTCTACAAATGGGTTGCAAAATAAGTTTTAATCCAAATTTAGGAGTTCGTACAATTGATTACGAGCTTACCAACACGATTATAATGCAGAATCTCTATTTCTGTACTTTTTACTTAGTTAAAATTCTAACGGGTCCATTGTTCGGCCCATTTAGACCCGCTCGTCCGAAACCTTTACAAAAAAGATCGCAAAATAAGTTAGAATCAAATTTTAGGAGTTCATATAATTGATTACAAGATTTTCAACACTATTATATTGCAAAAACTTGATTATTGTACTTTTTACTCAGTTAAAATTCTAAAGGCTCCATTGTTCGGCCCATTTAGACCCGCTCGTCCGAAACCTCTACAAAAGGATTGCAAAATAAGTTTTAATCCAAATTCAAGAGTTCATACAAATGATTACGAGCTTTTCAACACGATTATATTTGAAAAACTCTATTTATGTACTTTTACCCAGTTAAAATTCTAACGGGTCCATTGTTCGGCCCATTTAGACCCGCTCGTCTGAAACCTCTACAAAAAAGACCGCAAAACAAGTTAGAATCAAACTTTAGGAGTTCATATAATTGATTACGAGCTTTTCAACACGATTATATTGCAAAATCTTGATTTCTGTACTTTTTACTCAGTTAAAATTCTAACGGGTCCATTGTTCGGCCCATTTAGACTCGCACTTCCGAAACCTCTACAAAAGGGTTGCAAAATAAGTTTTAATAAAAATTCAGGAGTTCATACAATTGATTACGAGCTTTTCAACACAATTATATTGATTTTTTTTTATTTTTGTACGTTTTACTCAGTTAAAATTCTAACGGGTCCATTGTTCGGCCCATTTGGACCCGCTCGTCCGAAACCTTAACAAAAAAGATCGCAAAATAATTTAGAATCAGATTTTAGGAGTTCATATAATTAATTACAAGCTTTTCAGCACGATTATATTGCAAAAATTCGATTTCTGTACTTTTTACTCAGATAAAATTCTAACGGATCCATTGTTCGGCCCATTTAGACCCGCTCGTCTGAAACCTCTACAAAAGGGTTGCAAAATAAGTTTTAATCCAAATTTAGGAGTTCATACAATTGATTACGAGCTTTTCAACACGATTCTATTGCAAAAACTCGATATATGTACTTCTTACACAGTTAAATTCTAATGGGTCCATTGTTTGTCCCATTTAGACCCACTCGTCCGAATCCTATACAAAAGGGCTGCAAAATAAGTTTTAATCCAAATTTAGGAGTTCATATGATTGATTACGAACTTTTCAACACGATTATTTTGCAAAAACTCGATTTATGTACTTTTTACTCAGTTAAAATTCTAACGGCTCCACTGTTCGGCTCATTTAGACCCGCTCGTCCGAAACCTCTACAAAAGGGTTGCAAAATAAGTTTTAATCCAAATTTAGGAGTTCATACAATTGATTACGAGCTTTTCAACACGATTATATTTCAAAAACTCGATTTCTGTACTTTTTACTCGGTTAAAATTCTAACGGGTCCATTGTTCGGCCCATTTAGACCCGCTCGTCCGAAAACTCTACAAAAAAGACTGCAAAACAAGTTTTAATCAAATTTTAGGAGTTCATATAATTGATTACGAGCTTTTCAACACGATTATATTGCAAAAACTCGATTTCTATACTTTTTACTCAGTTAAAATTCTAACGGGTCCATTGTTCGGCCCATTTAGACCTGGTCGTCCGAAACCTCTACAAAAGGGTTGCAAAATAAGTTTTAATCCAAATTTAGGAGTTCATACAATTGATTACGAACTTTTCAACACGATTATATTGCAAAAACTCAATTTCTGTTCTTTTTACTCAGTTAAAATTCTAACGATTGCATTGTTCGGCCCATTTAGACCCGCTCGTCCGAAACCTTACAAAAAGGACAGCAAAATAAGTTTTAATCAAAATATTAGGAGTTCATATAATTGATTACGAGCTTTTCAACACGATTATATTGCAAAAACTCGATTTCTGTACTTTTTACTCAGTTAAAATTCTAATGGGTGAATCTCATCCTTCGTTGCGTATCTTCTGTCTCTTTCACAGTACGGGTCAATGGATCTCTATCCCAATAAGTTTTTTCCTTCACGTGGCATTCGTCAAGGTGACCCACTGTCACCATTCCTTTTTCTAATATGTTCTCAGGGCCTCTCGGCCGCTCTTGAAATATAGCAGGGTGAGGGGCGGTTGCTAGGTCTCAATGCTAGCCGTCGCGGACCTCGCGTAACTCATCTTCTTTTTGCAGATGATAGCTTAGTGTTTCTCCGCAACATCCCCGAGGAAGCAGGGCGCTTGTGCAACATTCTATCTCTCTACGCCTCTTCCTCGGGTCAGATTGTCAATTTTGAGAAATCCATGGCTTTCTGCAGCCTTAAATGTTCGCCTGAATACTTACAGGCGATACAATCAATCCTGGGTGTTCGTATGGTCAATGACCCGGGGATCTATCTGGGGGTGCCACTTTTGATCAAGCGGAACATGACTGCTTCGTTAGGTTTCTTTCGTGACAAAGTGAATTCTCGGATGAGCAACTGGGACAATAACCTTCTATCCTTCAGTGGACGGGAGACCCTTATCAAATCGGTAGCGCAGGCAATGCCGCAGTACGTCATGTCCTGTTACTTACTGCCGCAAAATATCATTGATGATATGACCACCTCCATCCGGCGTTATTGGTGGTCGGGACGCAGTAATAAACGAGGTTGGCCACTCCTTTCATGGGAATCTGTTTGCACTCCCAAGTCAGCGGGTGGTCTTGGTTTTCGTGATCTTCATGCCTTTAATGTTGCCCTCTTAGGGAAACAAGTTTGGTGTTTAATATCGGATCCCGACTCTCTACTGGCACGGGTTCTTACAACAAAATACTATCCCTCTGGTGACTTATTGCACGCAACAGCTGATAAGCGTGCCTCATTCGCTTGGAGGGGGATTAGTCATGCTACACAGTTTTTAGGGCCTGGTTTCTTATGAAGGCCAGGCTATAAGAGCAACATACGAATTCTTAGTGATAATTGGGGAGGTGACTCGCAGATCACTCTGTTTGGGAGATATGAGGAAAATAAGGAACTGCCGGCACGTTGTCGAGACTTTATGTCGCGTGACTATGCTAGCTGGGATGAGCGCAAGCTTCACAATTTCTTTGACTGGGATGATGTTGATCGTATTCTTCACATTCCTATTTCTAGTGGTCGCATGGATACACTCGTTTGGGGCCAACATGACTCGGGGTTATACTCGGTTCGATCTGGCTATTTCTTTTTACACAAGCCACCTCGACCTCTGGCACGACCAAACGCCCTTTGGAAGATAATCGCTAAAGCTTCGACGTTACCCAAGATCCGTTGCTTTGGATGGGGGGCGGGGCGTAATGCTCTCCCTACGGGTGACAGGATACATGCTATTAACCTGTCCTCTGGTTACTGCCCTTTTGTCCAAATACCTTGGAGACGACGCTGCATGCCCTACGTGACTTCCTCGGAGCGTCAGAGGTCCTTCGCCTAGTCAGAGTTCCTTCTTGCTTATATGCTAATAGCTCGCCTACTGTAGTATCCTGGTTGTTCGAAGGTACTCAGAGGCTGGATAGTATGGGGTTTGCATTATTCCTCACGTCTCATTGGAATATCTGGAATCGTAGCAATGATTGGATTCATTCTGAATGAGTTCAGCCGCCCTGGCTCACCGCCATGAATGCTCAGTGGCTTTTTCAGGAATATGTCAGGGCCAACTCTCTTCCAGCCACTAAGCCGCCAATCACCGAGACTGCCTCTGCACCGCCACGCTGGAGCTTGCCGCCGTCTACTGTTGTGAAGGTCAATGTTGATGGAGCATTCCACCCAGGTACAGGCTCTGTTGCCATTGGAGTCATTGCTCGTGATGCACAGGGTTTACCCCTTGGGGGTTGTGCTGTTCATGAGGCAGGCTGTATCGATGCAACCACGGCTGAGCATCATGCTATTGTTGCTGGCATCACACTGGTGCGTGACAAAGGCTGGGGTGATGTACTTATCGAATCTGACTCTGATGTCGTCATCAAGAAGCTTATGCGGTCCACGGAAGATGCCTCCTTGTTGGGCCCCAGAATGCAGCGGCCAAAGCCCTGCTAGATGTTTTGCCTCAAATTCAGTTGTCTTTTGTACCTAGATCTGCCAACTTTGTTGCGCACACATTAGCTACTTGGGCCTTACATTCGGTCTCTTCTATTTATTTTGATTCTTCCATTCCCGATTGTATTCGAAACAATGTAATGGTTGAATCTCAACCTTTTTATTCTAATATACACTAGGGCACTCTTTTCCCCATAGGTCCCTCATGTGCTTCGGCGAAGGGTGGTTAGAGGGGTTTTTAATGAGGCCCGCCTTTCTTTAAAAAAAAATTCTAATGGGTCTATTGTTCGGCCCATTTAGACTCGTTCGTACGAATCCTCTATAAAAGAGTTGCAAAATAAGTTTTAACCCAAATTTAGGAGTTCATACAATTGATTACGAACTTTTCAACACGATTATATTGCAAAAACTCGATTTCTGTACTTTTTACTCAGTTAAAATTCTAACGGGTCCTATGTTCGGCCCATTTAGACCCGCTCGTCCGAAACCTTTACAAAAAAGATCGCAAAATAAGTTAGTATCGAATTTTAGGAGTTCATATAATTGATTACGAGCTTTTCAACACAATTATATTGCAAAAACTCGATTTCTGTACTTTTTACTCAGTTAGAATTCTAAAGGGTCCATTGTTAGGCCCATTTAGACCCGCTCGCGCGAAACCTCTACAAAAGGGTTACAAAATAAGTTTTAATCCAAATTTAGGACTTCATACAATTGATTACGAGCTTTTCAACACAATTAAATTGCAAAACTCGATTTCTATACTTTCTACTCAGATAAAATTCTAACGGGTCCATTGTTCGACCCATTTAGACCCGCTCGTCCGAAATCTCTACAAAAAAGACCACAAAACAAGTTAGAATCAAATTTTAGGAGTTCATATAATTGATTACGAGCTTTTCAACACGATTATATTGCAAAACTTGATTTCTGTACTTTCTACTCAGTTAAAATTCTAACGGGTCCATTGTTCGGCCCATTTAAACCCACTCGTCCGAAACTTCGACAAAAGGGTTGCAAAATAAGTTTTAATCCAAATTTAGGAGTTCATAAAATTGATTACGAGCTTGTCAACACGATTATATTACAAAAACTCGATTTCTGTACTTTTTACTCCGTTAAAATTCTAACGGGTCCATTGTTCGGCCCATTTAGACCCTCTTGCCCGAAACCTTTACAAAAAAGACCGCAAAATAACTTAGAATCAAATTTTAGGTGTTCATATAATTGATTACGATATTTTCAACATGATTATATTGCAAAAACTCGATTACAGTACCTTTTACTCAGTTAAAATTCTAACGGGTCCATTGTTCGGCCCATTTAGACCCGCTCGTCCGAAACCTCTACAAAGGGTTGCAAAATAAGTTTTAATCCAAATTTAAGAGTTCATACAATTGATTACGAGCTGTTCAACACGGTTATATTGCAAAACTCGATTTCTGTACTTTTTACTCCGTTAAAATTCTAACGGGTCCATTGTTCGGCCCATTTAAACCTAATCGTCTGAAACCTCTACAAAAAGGGCTACAAAATAAGTTTTAATCCAAATTTAGGAGTTCATATAATTGATTACGAGCTTTTAAACACGATTATATTGCAAAAACTCAATTTCTGTCCTTTTTACTCAGTTAAAATTCTAACGGGTCCATTGTTCGGCCCATTTAGACCCGCTCATCCTAAACCTTTACAAAAAAGACCGCAAAACAAGTTAGAATCAAATTTTAGGAGTTCATATAATTGATTACGAGCTTTTCAACATGATTATATTGCAAAAACTCGATTTCTGTACTTTTTACTAAGTTAAAACTCTAACGGGTCCATTGTTCGGCCCATTTAGACCTGCTTGTCTGAAACCTAAACAAAAGGGTTGCAAAATTTGTTTTAATCCAAATTTAGGAGTTCATACAATTTATTACGAGTTTTTCAACACAATTATATTGCAAAAACTCGATTTTTGTGCTTTTTACTCAGTTATAATTTTAACGGGTCCATTATTCGGCCCATTTAGACCCGCTCGTCCGAAACCTCTACAAAAGGGTTGCAAAATAAGTTTTAATCAAAATTTAGGAGTTCATACAATTCATTACTAGCATTTCAACTCGATTATATTGCAAAAACTCGATTTCTATACTTTTTACTTAGTTAAAATTCTAACGGGTCCATTGTTCGGCCCATTTAGACCCGCTCGTCCGAAACCTCTACAAAAAAGACTACGAAACAAGTTAGAATCAAATTTTAGGAGTTCATATAATTCATTACGAGCTTTTCAACACAATTATATTGCAAGAACTTGATTTTTGTACTTTTTACTCAGTTAAAATTCTAAAGGGTGCATTGTTCGGCCCATTTAGACCCGCTCGTCCGAAACCTCTGCAAAAGGGTTGCAAAATAAGTTTTAATCCAAATTTAGGACTTCATACAATTGATTACGAGCTTTTCAACACAATTATATTGCAAAAACTCGATTATTCTACTTTTTAATTAGTTAAAATTCTAACGGGTCCATTGTTCGACCCATTTAGACCCGCTCGTCCGAAACCCATACAAAAAGGGTTGCAAAATAAGTTTTAATCCAAATTTAGGAGTTCATACAATTGATTACGAGCTTTTGAACACAATTATATTGCAAAAAACACGATTTTTGTTCTTTTTACTCAGTTAAAATTCTAACGGGTCCACTGTTCGGCCCATTCGGACCCGCTCGTACGAAACCTCTACAAAAGGGTTGCAAAATAATTTTTAATCCAAATTTAGGAGTTCATAAAATTGATTAAGAGCTTTTCAACACGATTATATTGCAAAAAGTCTAGTTCTGTACTTTTTACTCAGTTAAAATTCTAACGGGTCCATTGTTCGGCCCATTTAGACCCGCTCATCCGAAACCTTTACAAAAAAGACCGCAAAAGAAGTTTTAATCAAAATTTAGGAGTTTATACAATTGATTACGAGCTTTTCAACACGATTATATTGCAAAAACTCGATTTTAGTACTTTTTACTCAGTTAAAATTGTAACGGGTCCATTGTTCGGCCGATTTAGACCTGCTCGTCCGAAACCTCTGCAAAAGGATTGCAAAATAAGTTTTAATCAAAATTTAGGTGTTCATACAATAGATTACGAGCTTGTCAACACGATTATATTGCAAAAACTCGATTTCTGTACTTTTTTATCCGTTAAAATTCTAACGGGTCCATTGTTTGGCCTATTTAGACCCGCTCGTCCGAAACCTCTACAAAAAAGACCGCAAAACAAGTTAGAATAAAATTTTAGGAGTTCATATAACTGATTACGAGCTTTTCAACACGATTATATTGCAAAAACTCGATTAATGTACTTTTTACTCTGTTAAAATTCTAACGGGTCCATTGTTCGGTCCATTTAGACTCGCTCGTCTGAAACCACTACAAAAAGGGTTGCAAAATAAGTTTTAATCCAAATTTAGGAGTTCATACAATTTGATTACGAGCTTTTCAACACGATTATATTGTAAAAACTCGATTTCTGTACTTTTTACTCCTTTATAATTCTAAATGGTCCTTTGTTCGGCCCATTTAAACCCGTTCGTCCGAAACCTCTACAAAAAGGGCTTCAAAATAAGTTTTAATCTAAATTTAGGAGTTCATACAATTGATTACGAGATTTTCAACACGATCATATTGCAAAAACTCGATTTCTGTACTTTTTAATCAGTTAAAATTCTAACGGGTCCTATGTTCCGCCCATTTAGACCCGCTCGTCCGAAACCTTTACAAAAAAGATCGCAAAATAAGTTAGAATCAAATTTTAGAAGCTCATATAATTGATTAAGAGCTTTTCAACACAAATATATTGCAAAAACTAGATTATTGTACTTTTTACTTAGTTAAAATTCTAACGGGTCCATTGTTCGATCAATTTAGACTCACTCACCCGAAACCTTTACAAAAGGATTGCGAAATAAGTTTTAATCCAAATTTAGGAGTTCATACAATTGATTACGAGCTTTTTAACACAATTATATTGCAAAAACTTGATTTTTGTGCTTTTTACTCAGTTAAATTTCTAAAGGGTCCATTGTTCGGCCAATTTAGACCCGCTCGTCCGAAACCTCCACAAAAAAGACCACAAAACAAGTTATAATCAAATTTTAGGAGTTCATATAATTTTTGTACAATAATCTAGTTTTTGTACGATTATATTGCAAAAACTCGATTTCTGTACTTTTTACTCAGTTAAAATTATAACGGGTCCATTGTTCGGCCCATTTAAACCCGCTCGTCCGAAACCTCTACAAAAGGGTTGCAAAATAAGTTTTAATCCAAATTTAGGAGTTCATATAATTGATTACGAGCTTTTCAACACGATTATATTGCAAAAACTTGATTTCTGTACTTTTTACTCAGTTAAAATTCTAACGGGTCCATTGTTAGGCCCATTTAGACCCGCTCATCCGAAACCTCTACAAAAGGGTTGCAAAATAAGTTTTAATCCAAATTTAGGAGTTCATACAATTGATTATGAGCTTTTCAACACGATTATATTGCAAAAACTCGATTACTGTACTTTTTACTCCGTTAAAATTCTAACGGGGCCGTAGTTCGACCCATTTAGACCCGATCGTCCGAAACCCATACAAAAAGGGCTGCAAAATAAGTTTTAATCAAAATTTAGGAGTTCATATAATTGATTACGAGCTTTTCAACACGATTATATTGCAAAAATTCGATTTCTGTACTTGTTACTCAGTTAAAATTCTAATAGGTCCACTGTTCGGCCCATTTAGACCAGCTCGTCTGAAACCTCTACAAAAGGGTTGCAAAATAAGTTTTAATCCAAATTTAGGAGTTCATACAATTGATTACGAGCTTTTCAACATGATTATATTGCAAAAACTCGATTTCTGTACTTTTTACTCAATTAAAATTCTAACGGGTCCATTGTTCGGCCCATTTAGACCCGCTCGTCCAAAACCTTTACAAAAAAGACCGCAAAAGAAGTTTTAATCAAAATTTAGGAGTTCATACAATTGATTACGAGCTTTTCAACACGATTATATTGCAAAAACTCGATTTCAGTACTTTTTACTCTGTTAAAATTGTAACGGGTCCATTGTTCGGTCGATTTAGACCTGCTCGACCGAAACCTCTACAAAAGGGTTGCAAAATAAGTTTTAATCAAAGTTTAGGAGTTCATACAATAGATTACGAGCTTTTCAACACAAATATATTGCAAAAACTAGATTATTGTACTTTTTACTCAGTTAAAATTCTAAAGGGTGCATTGTTCGGCCCATTTAGACCCGCTCGTCCGAAACCTCTACAAAAGGGTTGCAAAATAAGTTTTAATCCAAATTTAGGACTTCATACAATTGATTACGAGCTTTTCAACACAAATATATTGCAAAAACTAGATTATTGTACTTTTTACTTAGTTAAAATTCTAACGGGTCCATTGTTCGATCAATTTAGACTCACTCACCCGAAACCTTTACAAAAGGATTGCGAAATAAGTTTTAATCCAAATTTAGGAGTTCATACAATTGATTACGAGCTTTTTAACACAATTATATTGCAAAAACTTGATTTTTGTGCCTTTTACTCAGTTAAATTTCTAAAGGGTCCATTGTTCGGCCAATTTAGACCCGCTCGTCCGAAACCTCCACAAAAAAGACCACAAAACAAGTTATAATCAAATTTTAGGAGTTCATATAATTTTTGTACAATAATCTAGTTTTTGTACGATTATATTGCAAAAACTCGATTTCTGTACTTTTTACTCAGTTAAAATTATAACGGGTCCATTGTTCGGCCCATTTAAACTCGCTCGTCCGAAACCTCTACAAAACGGTTGCAAAATAAGTTTTAATCCAAATTTAGGAGTTCATATAATTGATTACGAGCTTTTCAACACGATTATATTGCAAAAACTTGATTTCTGTACTTTTTACTCAGTTAAAATTCTAACGGGTCCATTGTTAGGCCCATTTAGACCCGCTCGTCCGAAACCTCTACAAAAGGGTTGCAAAATAAGTTTTAATCCAAATTTAGGAGTTCATACAATTGATTACGAGCTTTTCAACACGATTATATTGCAAAAACTCGATTACTGTACTTTTTACTCCGTTAAAATTCTAACGGGGCCGTAGTTCGACCCATTTAGACCCGATCGTCCGAAACCCATACAAAAAGGGCTGCAAAATAAGTTTTAATCAAAATTTAGGAGTTCATATAATTGATTACGAGCTTTTCAACACGATTATATTGCAAAAATTCGATTTCTGTACTTGTTACTCAGTTAAAATTCTAATAGGTCCACTGTTCGGCCCATTTAGACCAGCTCGTCTCAAACCTCTACAAAAGGGTTGCAAAATAAGTTTTAATCCAAATTTAGGAGTTCGTACAATTGATTACGAGCTTTTCAACATGATTATATTGCAAAAACTCGATTTCTGTACTTTTTACTCAATTAAAATTCTAACGGGTCCATTGTTCGGCCCATTTAGACCCGCTCGTCCAAAACCTTTACAAAAAAGACCGCAAAAGAAGTTTTAATTAAAATTTAGGAGTTCATACAATTGATTACGAGCTTTTCAACACGATTATATTGCAAAAACTCGATTTCAGTACTTTTTACTCTGTTAAAATTGTAACGGGTCCATTGTTCGGTCGATTTAGACCTGCTCGACCGAAACCTCTACAAAAGGGTTGCAAAATAAGTTTTAATCAAAGTTTAGGAGTTCATACAATAGATTACGAGCTTTTCAACACAAATATATTGCAAAAACTAGATTATTGTACTTTTTACTCAGTTAAAATTCTAAAGGGTGCATTGTTCGGCCCATTTAGACCCGCTCGTCCGAAACCTCTACAAAAGGGTTGCAAAATAAGTTTTAATCCAAATTTAGGACTTCATACAATTGATTACGAGCTTTTCAACACAAATATATTGCAAAAACTAGATTATTGTACTTTTTACTTAGTTAAAATTCTAACGGGTCCATTGTTCGATCAATTTAGACTCACTCACCCGAAACCTTTACAAAAGGATTGCGAAATAAGTTTTAATCCAAATTTAGGAGTTCATACAATTGATTACGAGCTTTTTAACACAATTATATTGCAAAAACTTGATTTTTGTGCCTTTTACTCAGTTAAATTTCTAAAGGGTCCATTGTTCGGCCAATTTAGACCCGCTCGTCCGAAACCTCCACAAAAAAGACCACAAAACAAGTTATAATCAAATTTTAGGAGTTCATATAATTTTTGTACAATAATCTAGTTTTTGTACGATTATATTGCAAAAACTCGATTTCTGTACTTTTTACTCAGTTAAAATTATAACGGGTCCATTGTTCGGCCCATTTAAACTCGCTCGTCCGAAACCTCTACAAAACGGTTGCAAAATAAGTTTTAATCCAAATTTAGGAGTTCATATAATTGATTACGAGCTTTTCAACACGATTATATTGCAAAAACTTGATTTCTGTACTTTTTACTCAGTTAAAATTCTAACGGGTCCATTGTTAGGCCCATTTAGACCCGCTCGTCCGAAACCTCTACAAAAGGGTTGCAAAATAAGTTTTAATCCAAATTTAGGAGTTCATACAATTGATTACGAGCTTTTCAACACGATTATATTGCAAAAACTCGATTACTGTACTTTTTACTCCGTTAAAATTCTAACGGGGCCGTAGTTCGACCCATTTAGACCCGATCGTCCGAAACCCATACAAAAAGGGCTGCAAAATAAGTTTTAATCAAAATTTAGGAGTTCATATAATTGATTACGAGCTTTTCAACACGATTATATTGCAAAAATTCGATTTCTGTACTTGTTACTCAGTTAAAATTCTAATAGGTCCACTGTTCGGCCCATTTAGACCAGCTCGTCTGAAACCTCTACAAAAGGGTTGCAAAATAAGTTTTAATCCAAATTTAGGAGTTCGTACAATTGATTACGAGCTTTTCAACATGATTATATTGCAAAAACTCGATTTCTGTACTTTTTACTCAATTAAAATTCTAACGGGTCCATTGTTCGGCCCATTTAGACCCGCTCGTCCAAAACCTTTACAAAAAAGACCGCAAAAGAAGTTTTAATCAAAATTTAGGAGTTCATACAATTGATTACGAGCTTTTCAACACGATTATATTGCAAAAACTCGATTTCAGTACTTTTTACTCTGTTAAAATTGTAACGGGTCCATTGTTCGGTCGATTTAGACCTGCTCGACCGAAACCTCTACAAAAGGGTTGCAAAATAAGTTTTAATCAAAATTTAGGAGTTCATACAATAGATTACGACATTGTCAACACGATTATATTGCAAAAACTCGATTTCTGTACTTTTTTATCCGTTAAAATTCTAACGGGTCCATTGTTCGGCCCATTTAGCCACGCTCGTCCGAAACCTCGACAAAAAAGACCGCAAAACAAGTTAGAATAAAATTTTAGGAGTTCATATAATTGATTACGAGGTTTTCAACACGATTATATTGCAAAAACTTGATTTCTGTACTTTTTACACTGTTAAAATTCTAACGGGTCCATTGTTCGGCCTATTTAGAATCGCTCGTCTGAAACCTCTACAAAAGGGTTGCAAAATAAGTTTTAATCCAAATTTAGGAGTTCATACAATTTGATTACGAGCTTTTCAACACGATTGTATTGTAAAAACTCGATTTCTGTACTTTTTACTCCTTTAAAATTCTAACTGGTCCTTTGTTCGGCCCATTTAGACCCGTTCGTCCGAAACCTCTACAAAAAGGGCTGCAAAATAAGTTTTAATCTAAATTTAGGAGTTTATACAATTGATTACGAGCTTTTCAACACGATTATATTGCAAAAAATCGATTTCTGTACTTTTTACTAAGTTAAAATTCTAACAGGTCCTATGTTCCGCCCATTTAGACCCGCTCGTCCGAAAACTTTACAAAAAAGATCGCAAAAAAGTTAGAATCAAATTTTAGAAGTTCATATAATTGATTAAGAGCTTTTCAACACAAATATATTGCAAAAACTCGATTACTGTACTTTTTACTTAGTTAAAATTCTAACGGGTCCATTGTTCGGTCAATTTAGACTCACTCGTCCGAAACCTTTACAAAAGGGTTGCAAAATAAGTTTTAATCCAAATTTAGGAGTTCATACAATTGATTACGAGCATTTCAACAGAATTATATTGCAAAAACTTGATTTTTGTGCTTTTTACTCAGTTAAATTTCTGAAGGGTCCATTGTTCGGCCCATTTAGACCCGCTCGTCCGAAACCTCTACAAAAAAGACCGCAAAGCAGGTTATAATCAAATTTTAGGAGTTCATATAATTTATTATGAGCTTTTCAAAACGATTATATTGCAAAAACTCGATTTCTGTACTTTTTACTCAGTTAAAATTCTAACGGGTCCATTGTTCGGCCAATTTAGACCGCTCGTCTGAAACCTCTACAAAAGGGTTGCAAAATAAGTTTTAATCCAAATTTAGGAGTTCATATAATTGATTACGAGCTTTTCAATACGATTATATTGCAAAAACTTGATTTTTGTACTTTTTACTCAGTTAAAATTCTAACGGGTCCATTGTTCGGCCCATTTAGACCCGCTCGTCCGAAACCTCTACAAAAGGGTTGCAAAATAAGGTTTAATCCAAATTTAGGAGTTCATAAAATTGATTACGAGCTTTTCAACACAATTATATTGCAAAAACTCGATTTTTGTGCTTTTTACTCAGTTAAAATTCTAACGGGTCCATCTTTCGACCCATTTAGACCCGCTCGTCCGAAACCTCTACAAAAGGGTTGCAAAATAAGTTTTAATCCAAATTTAGGAGTTCATAAAATTGATTACGAGCTTTTCAACACAATTATATTGCAAAAACTCGATTTTTGTGCTTTTTACTCAGTTAAAATTCTAACGGGTCCATCTTTCGACCCATTTAGACCAGCTCCTCCGAAACCTCTACAAAAGGGTTGCAAAATAAGTTTTAATCCAAATTTAGGAGTTTATACAATTGATTACGAGCTTTTCAACACAGTTATAATGCACAAACTCGATTTCTGTACTTTTTACTCAATTAAAATTCTAACGGGTCAATTGTTCGGCCCATTTAGACCCGCTCGTCCGAAACATTTCCAAAAAAGATAGCAAAATAAGTTAGAATCAAATTTTAGTAGTTCATATAATTGATTAAGAGCTTTTCAACACGATTATATTGCAAAAACTCAATTTCTGTACTTTTTACTCCGTTAAAATTCTAACGGTTCCATTTTTCGGCCTAATTAGACCTGATCGTCCGAAACCTCTACAAAAAGGGCTGCAAAATAAGTTTTAATCTAAATTTAGGAGTTCATACAATTGATTACGAGTATTTCAACGCGATTATATTGCAAAAACTCGATTTCTGTACTTTTTACTTAGTTAAAATTCTAACGGGTCCTATGTTCCGCCCATTTAGACCCGCTCGTCCGAAACCTTTACATAAAAGATCGCAAAATAAGTTAGAATCAAATTTTAGAAGTTCATATAATGGATTAAGAGCTTTTCAACACGAATATATTGCAAAAACTCGATTACTATACTTTTTACGCAGTTAAAATTCTAACGGGTCCATTGTTCGGCCCATTTAGACCCGCACGTCCGAAACCTCTACAAAAGGGTTGCAAAACAAGTTTTCATCCAAATTTAGGAGTTCATACAATAGATTACGAGCGTTTCAGCACGATTATATTGTAAAAACTCGATTTCTGTACTTTTTACTTAGTTAAAATTATAACGGGTCCATTGTTCGGCCCATTTAGACCCGCTCGTCGCAAACCTCTACAAAAAAGACCGCAAAATAAGTTAGAATCAAATTTTAGGTGTTCATATAATTGATTAAGATCTTTTCAACACGATTATATTGCAAAATCTTGATTACTGTACTTTTTACTCAGATAAAATTCTAACGGGTCTATTGTTCGGCCAATTTAGACTCACTCGTCCGAAACCTTTACAAAAAAGACCGCAAAACAAGTTATAATCAAATTTTAGGAGTTCATATAATGGATTACGAGCTTTTCAACACGATTATATTGAAAAAAACTTGATTTCTGTACTTTTTACTCAGTTAAAATTCTAACGGGTCCATTGTTCGGCCCATTTAGACCCGCTCGTCCGAAACCTCTACAAAGTGGTTGCAAAATTAGTTTAAATCCAAATTTAGGAGTTCATACAATTGATTACGAGTTTTTCAACATAATTATATTGCAAAAACTTGATTTATGTACTTTTTACTCAGTTAAAATTCTAACGGGTCCATTGTTCGGCCCATTTAAACCCGCTCCTCCGAAACCTCTACAAAAGGGTTTCAAACTAAGTTTTAATCCAAATTTAGGAGTTCATACAATTGATTACGAGCTTTTTAACACGATTTTATTGGAAAAACTCGATTTCTTTACTTTTTACACTGTTAAAATTCTAACGGGTCCATTGTTCGCCTATTTATACCTGATCGTCCGAAACCTCTACAAAAGGGCTGCAAAATAAGAATTAATCCAAATTTAGGATTTCATATAATTGATTACGAGCTTTTTAACACGATTATATTGTAAAAACTCGATTTCTGTACTTTTTACTCAGTTAAAATTTCAACGGGTCTATTGTTCGGCCCATTTAGACCTGCCTGTCTGAAACCTCTACAAAAGGGTTGCAAAATAAGTTTTAATCCAAATTTAGAGGGTCATACAATTGATTACGAGCTTTTCAACACGATTATATTGCAAAAACTCGATTACTGTACTTTTTACTTAGTTAAAATTCTAAAGGGTCCATTGTTAGGCCCATTTAGACCCGCTCGTCCGAAACCTCTACAAAAAAGACCACAAAACAAGTTATAATCAAATTTTAGGAGTTCATATATTTATTACGAGCTTTTCAAAACGATTATATTGCAAAAACTCGATTTCTGTACTTTTTACTCAGTTAAAATTATAATGGGTCCATTGTTCGGCCCATTTAGACCCGCTCGTCTGAAACTTCTACAAAAGGGGTGTAAAATAAGTTTTAATCCAAATTTAGGAGTTCATATAATTGATTACGAGCTTTTCAACACGATTATATTGCAAAAACTTGATTTCTGTACTTTTTACTCAGTTAAAATTCTAACGGGTCCATTGTTCGGCCCATTTAGACCCGCTCGTCCGAAACCTCTACAAAAGGGTTGCAAAATAAGTTTTAATCCAAATTTAGGAGTTCATACAATTTATTACGAGCTTTTCCACACGATTATATTGCAAAAACTCGATTGCTGTACTTTTTACTCCGTTAAAATTCTAACGGGTCTATTGTTCGGCCCATTTAGACCCGCTCGTCTGAAACCTCTACAAAATGGTTGCAAAATAAGTTTTAATCCAAATTTAGGAGTTCATACAATTGATTACGAGCTTTTCAACAAGAATATATTGCAAAAACTCGATTTCTGTACTTTTTACTCAGTTAAAATTCGAATGGGTCCATTGTCCGGCCCATTTAGAACCGCTCGTCCGAAACCTATACAAAAAAGACCTCAAAATAAGTTATAATCAAATTTTAGAAGTTCATATAATTGATTACGAGCTTTTCAACACGATTATATTGAAAAAAACTCGATTACATTACTTTTTACTGAGTTGAAATTCTAACGGGTCCATTGTTCGGCTCATTTAGACCCGCTCGTCCAAAACCTCTACAAAAAAGACCGCAAAACAAGTTAGAATCAAATTTTAGGAGTTCATATAATTGATTACGAGCTTTTCAACACGATTATATTGCAAAAATTCGATTACGGTACTTTTTACTCAGTTAAAATTCTAACGGGTCCATTGTGCGCCCCATTTAGACCCGTTCGTCCGAAACCTCTACAAAAGGGTTGCAAAATAAGTTTTAATCCAAATTTAGGAGTTCATACAATTGATTTCGAGCTTTTAACCACGATTATATTTCAAAAACTCGTTTTCTGTACTTTTTACTTAGTTAAAATTCTAACGGGTCCATTGTTCGGCGTATTTAGACCAGCTCGTCCGAAACCTTTACAAAAAAGACCGCAAAATAAGTTAGAATCAAATTTTAGGAGTTCGTATAATTGATTACGAGCTTTTCAACACGATTATATTGCAAAAATCCGATTACAGTACTTTTTACTCAGTTAAAATTCTAAGAGGTCCATTGTTCGGCCCATGTAGACCCGCTCGTCCGAAACCTCTATAAAAGGGTTGCAAAATAAGTTTTAATCCAAATTTAGGAGTTCATACAATTATTTACGAGTGTTTCGACACGATTATATTGCAAAACTCGATTTCTATAATTTTTCCCTAGATAAAATTCTAACGGGTCCATTATTCGGCCCATTTAGACCCGCTCGTCCGAAACCTCTACAAAAAGACCGCAAAACAAGTTAGAATACTATTTTAGGAGTTCATATAATTGATTACGAGCTTTTAAACACGATTATATTGAAAAAAAAACTTGATTTTTTTTTTTACTTTTTACTCAGTTAAAATTCTAACGGGTCCTTCGTTCAGCCCATTTAGACCCGCTCGTCCGAAACCTCTACGATGAGGTTGCAAAATAAGTTTATATCCAAATTTAGGAGTTCATAAAATTGATTACGAGCTTTTCAACACGATTATATTGCAAAAACTTAATTTCTGTACTTTTTACTCAGTTAAAATTCTAACGGGTCCATTGTTCGGCCCATTTCGACCCGCTCGTCCGAAACCTCTACAAAAGGGTTTCAAAATAAGTTTTAATCCAAATTTAGGAGATACATTTGATTACGAGTTTTTCAACACGATTATATTGCAAAAACTCGATTTCTGTACTTTTTACTCATTTAAAATTCTAACGGGTCCATTTTTTTGTCAATTTAGACCCGCTTTTCCGAAACCTTTACAAAAAAGACCGCAAAATAAGTTAGAATCAAATTTTAGTAGTTCATATAATTGATTACAAGCTTTTCAACATGATTATATAGCAAAAACTCGATTTCAGTCCTTTTTACTCAGTTAAAATTCTAACGGGTCCATTATTCGGCCCATTTAGACCCGCTTGTCCGAAACCTCTACAAAAAAGACCGCAAAATAAATTAGAATCAAAATTTAGGAGTTCATATAATTGATTACGAGCTTTTCAACACGATTATATTGTAAAAACTTGATTTCTCTACTTTTTACTCAGTTAAAATTCTAACAGGTCCATTGTTCGGCCCATATAGACCCGCTCGTCCGAAACCTCTACAAAAGGGTTGCAAAATAAGTTTTAATCTAAATTAGGAGTTTGTACAATTGATTACGAGCTTTTCAACATGATTATATTGCAAAAACTCAATTTATGTACTTTTTTACTCAGTTAAAATTCTAACAGGTCCATTGTTCTACCCATTTAGACCCGTTGGTCCGAAACCCCTACAAAATGGATGCAAAATAAGTTTTAATCCAAATTTAGGAGTTTATACAATTTATTACAAGCTTTTCAACACGATTATATTGCAAAAACTCGATTTCTGTACTTTTTACTCCGTTAAAATTCTAACGGGTCCATTGTTCAGCCCTTTTAGACACGCTCGTCCGAAACCTATACAAAAGGATTGCAAAATAAGTTTTAATCCAGATTTAGGAGTTCATATAATTGATTAAGAGGTTTTCAACACGATTATATTGCAAAAACTCGATTTCTGTACTTTTTACTCAGTTAAAATTCTAACGGATCCATAGTTCGGCCCATTTAGACCCGCTCGTCTGAAACCTCTACAAAAGGGTTGCAAAATAAGCTTTAATCCAAATTTAGGAGTTCATACAATTGATTACGAGCGTTTCAACATGATTATATTGCAAAACTCGATTTCTATTCTTTTTACTCAGATAAAATTCTAACGGGTCCATTTTTCGGCCCATTTAGACCCGCTCGTCCGAAACCTCTACAAAAAAGATTGCAAAACAAGTTTTAATTCAAATTTAGGAGTTCATATAATTGAATTCAAATTTAGGAGTTCATATAAATGATTAAGATATTTTCAACACGATTATATTGCAAAAACTCGATTTCTGTACTTTTTACTCAGTTAAAATTCTAACGGGTCCATTGTTCGGCCCATTTAGACCCGCTCGTTCGAAGCCTCTACAAAAGGGTTGCAAAATAAGTTTTAATCCAAATTTAGGAGTTCATACAATTGATTACGAGCTTTTCAACACGATTATATTGCAAAAACTCGATTTATGTACTTTTTACTCCGTTAAAATTCTAACAGGTCCATTGTTCAGCCCATTTAGACCCGATCATCCGAAACCTCTACAAAAAGGACTACAAAATAAGTTTTAATTCAAATTTAGGAGTTCATATAATTGATTACGAGCTTTTCAACACAATTATATTGCAAAAACTCGATTACTGTACTTTTTACTCAGTTAAAATTCTAACGGGTCCACTGCTCGGCCCATTTAGACCCTCTCGTCCGAAACCTCTAAAAAAGGGTTGCAAAATAAGTTTTAATCCAAATTTAGGAGTTCATAAAATTTATTACGAGCTTTTCAACAAGATTATATTGCTAAAACTCGATATCTTTACTTTTTACTCAATTAAAATTCTAACGGGTCCATTGTTCGGCCCATTTAGACCCGCTCGTCCGAAACTTTTACGAAAAAGATCGCAAAATAAGTTAGAATCAAATTTTAGGACTTCATATAATTGATTAAGAGCTTTTCAACACGATTATATTGCAAATACTTGATTACTGTACTTTTTACTCAGTTAAAATTCTAACGGGTCCATTGTTCGGCCCATTTAGACCCGCTCGTCCGAAACCTCTACAAAAGGGTTACAAAATAAGTTTTAATCCAAATTTAGGAGTTCATACAATTGATTACGAGCTTTTCAACACGATTATATTGCAAAAACTAGATTTTTGTAATTTTTACTCCTTTAAAATTCTAACAGGTCCTTTGTTCGGCCCATTTAGACCCGCTCGTCCGAAACCTCTACAAAAGGGTTGCAAAATAAGTTTTAATCCAAATTTAGGAGTTCATACAATTGATTACAAGCTTTCAACAAGATTATATTGCAAAAATTCGATTTTTCTAATTTTTACTCCTTTAAAATTCTAATAGGTCCTTTGTTCGACCCATTTAGACCCGCTCGTCCGAAACCTCTACAAAAATGGCTGCAAAAAAAGTTGTAATCCAAATTTAGGAGTTCATACAATTGGTTACGAGCTTTTCAACACGATTATATTGCAAAAACTCGATTTCGGTACTTTTAACTCAGTTAAAATTCTAACGGGTCCATTATTCGGCCCATCTAGACCCGCTCGTCCGAAACCTCTACAAAAGGGTTGCAAAATAAGTTTTAATCCAAATTTAAGAGTTCATACAATTGATTACGAGCTTTTCAACACAATTATATTGCAAAAACTCGATTTCTATACTTTTAACTCGGTTAAAATTCTAACGGGTCCTATGTTTGGCCGATTTAGACTCGCTCGTTCGAAACCTTTACAAAGAAAGATCGCAAAAGAAGTTAGAATCAAATTTTAGGAGTTCATATAATTTATTAAGAGCTTTTCAACACTATTATATTGCAAAAACTCGATTACTGTACTTTTTACACAGTTAAAATTCTAACGGGTCCATTGTTCGGCCCATTTAGACCCGCTCGTCCGAAACCTCTACAAAAGGGTTGCAAAATAAGTTTTAATTAAAATTTAGGAGTTCATACAATTGATTACGAGCTTTTCAACACAATTATATTGCAAAAACTCGATTTCTGTACATTTTACTCCGTTAAAATTCTAACGGGTCCATTGTTCGGCCCACTTAGACCCGGTCGTCAGAAACCTCTACAAATAAGACCGCAAAATAAGTTAGAATCAAAATTTAGGAGTTCATATAATTGATTACGAGCTTTGCAACACGATTATATTACAAAAACTCGATTACTGTAGTTTTTACTCAGTTAAAATTCTAACGAGTCCATTGTTCGGCCCATTTAGACCCGCTCGTCCGAAACCTCTACAAAAGAGTTGCAAAATAAGTTTTAATCCAAATTTAAAAGTTCATACAATTGATTACGAGCTTTTCAACACGATTATATTGCAAAAACTCGATTTCTGTACTTTTTACTCCATTAAAATTCTAACGGGTCCATTGTTCGGCCCATTTAGACCAGATCGTCCGAAACCTCTACAAAAAGGGCTGCAAAATAGCTTTTGATCCAAATTTAGTAGTTCATATAAATGATTACGAGCTTTTCAACACGATTATATTGCAAAAACTCGATTTCTGTACTTTTTACTCAATTAAATTCTAACGGGTCCACTGTTCGGCCCACTTAGACCCGCTCATTGCAAACCTCTACAAAAAAGACCGCAAAACAAGTTAGAATACAATTTTAGGAGTTCATATAATTGATTACGAGCTTTTAAACAGGATTATATTGAAAAAACTTGATTTTTGTACTTTTTACTCAGTTAAAATTCTAACGGGTTCATTGTTCGGCCCATTTAGACCCGCTCGTCCGAAACCTCTACAAAAAAGACCGCAAAACAAGTTAGAATCAAATTTTAGGAGTTAATATAATTGATTACGAGCTTTTCATCACGATTATATTGCAAAAACTCGATTTCTGTAGTTTTTACTCAGTTAAAATTCGAACGGGTCCATTGTTCGGCCCATTTAGACCCGCTCGTCCGAAACCTCTACAAAAAGACTGCAAAACAAGTTAGAATACAATTTTAGGAGTTCATATAATTAATTACGAGCTTTTCAACACGATTATATTGCAAAAACTCGATTACAGTACTTTTTACTCAGTTAAAATTCTAATGGGTCTATTGTTCGGCCCATTTAGACCTGATCGTCCGAAACCTCTACAAAAAGGGCTGCAAAATAGGTTTTAATCCAAATTTAGTAGTTCATATAAATGATTACGAGCTTTTAAACACGATTATATTGCAAAAACTCGATTTCTGTACTTTTTACTCAATTAAATTGTAACGGGTCCACTGTTCGGCCCATTTAGACCTGCTCATTGCAAACCTCTACAAAAAAGACCGCAAAACAAGTTAGAATACAATTTTAGGAGTTCATATAATTGATTACGAGCTTTTCAACAGGATTATATTGAAAAAACTTGATTTTTGTACTTTTTACTCAGTTAAAATTCTAATGGGTTCATTGTTCGGCCCATTTAGACCCGCTCGTCCGAAACCTCTACAAAAAAGACTGCAAAACAAGTTAGAATCAAATTTTAGGAGTTAATATAATTGATTACGAGCTTTTTAACACGATTATATTGCAAAAACTCGATTTCCGTAGTTTTTACTCAGTTAAAATTTGAACGGGTCCATTGTTCGGCCCATTTAGACCCACTCGCCCGAAACCTCTACAAAAAGACTGCAAAACAAGTTAGAATACAATTTTAGGAGTTCATATAATTAATTATGAGCTTTTCAACTCGATTATATTGCAAAAACTCGATTACAATACTTTTTACTAAGTTAAAATTCTAATGGGTCCATTGTTCGGCCCATTTAGACCTGCTCGTCCGAAACCTCGACAGAAAGGGTGCAAAATAAGTTTTAATCCAAATTTAGGAGTTCAGAAAATTGATTACGAGCTTTTCAACACAATTATATTGCAAAAACTCGATTTTTGTTCTTTTTACTCAGTTAAAATTCTAACGGGTCAATTGTTCGGCCCATTTAGACCTGCTCGTCCGAAACCTCTACAAAAGGGGTTGCAAAATAAGTTTTAATCCAAATTTTAGGAGTTCATATAATTGATTACGAGCTTTTCAACACGATTATATTGCAAAAACTTGATTTCTGTACTTTTTACTCTGTTAAAATTCTAACGGGTCCACTGTTCGGCCCATTTAGACCCGCTCGTTCGAAGCCTCTACAAAAGGGTTGCAAAATAAGTTTTAATCCAAATTTAGGAGTTCATACAATTGATAACGAGCGTTTCAACACGATTATATTGCAAAAAATCGATTTATGTACTTTTTACTCCGTTAAAATTCTAACAGGTCCATTGTTCGGCCCATTTAGACCCGATCATCCGAAACCTCTACAAAAAGGACTACAAAATAAGTTTTAATCCAAATTTAGGAGTTCATATAATTGATTACGAGCTTTTCAACACAATTATATTGCAAAAACTCGATTTTTGTGCTTTTTACTTAGTTAAAATTCTAACGGGTCCATTGTTCGGCCCATTTAGACCCGCTCATCCGAAACCCCTACAAAAATACATCAATACAAGTTAGAATCAAATTTTATGAGTTCATATAGTTGAATACGAGCTTTTCAACACGATTATATTGCAAAAACTTGATTTCTGTACTTTTTACTCAGTTAAAATTCAAACGAGTCCATTTTTTGGCCCATTTAGACTCGTTCGTCTGAAACCTCTACAAAAGGGTTGTAAAATAAGTTTTAATCCAAATTTAGGAGTTCATACAATTGATTACGAACTTTTCAACACGATTATATTGCAAAACCTCGATTTATGTACTTTTTACTCAGTTAAAATTCTAATGGGTCCATTGTTAGGCCCATTTAGACCCGCTCGTCCGAAACCTCTACAAAAAAGACCGCAATACAAGTTCGAATTAAATTTTAGGAGTTCATATAATTGATTACGAGCTTTTCAACACGATTATATTGCAAAAACTCGATTTATGTACTTTTTACTCAGTTAAAATTCTAACGAGTCCATTGTTCGGCCTATTTAGACCCGCTAGTCCGAAACCTCTACAAAAGTGATGTAAAATAAGTTTTAATCCAAATTTAGGAGTTCATACAATTGATTACAAGCTTTTCAACGCAATTATATTGCAAAAAATCGATTCTATACTTTTTACTCTGTTAAAATTCTAACGGGTCCATTGTTCGGCCCATTTAGACCCGTTCGTCCGAAACCTTTACAAAAAAGATCGCAAAATAAGTTAGAATAAAATTATAGGAGTTCATATAATTGATTAAGAGCTTTTCAACAAGATTATATTGCAAAAATCGATTACTGTACTTTTTACTCAGTTAAAATTCTAACGGGTCCATTGTTCGGCCCATTTAGACCCGCTCGTCCGAAACCTCTACATAAGGTTGCAAAATAAGTTTTAATCCAAATTTAGGCGTTCATACAATTGATTAGGAGCTTTTTAACACAATTATATTTCAAAAACTTGTTTTTTTGTGCTTTTTACTCAGTTAAAATTCTAACGAGTCCATTGTTCGGCCCATTTTGACCCGCTCGTCCGAAACCTCTACAAAAGGGCTGCAAAATAAGTTTTAATCCAAATTTAGGAGTTCATACATTTGATTACGATCTTTTCAACAAGATTATATTGCAAAAACTCGATTTTTGTACTTTTTATTCAGTTAAAATTCTAACGTGTCCTATGTTCGGCCCATTTTGACTAGCTCGTCTGAAACCTTTACAAAAAAAGATTGTAAAATAAGTTAGAATCAAATTTTAGGAGTTCATATAATTGATTAAGAGCTTTTCAACACGATTATATTGCAAAAACTAGATTTCTATACTCTTTATTCCGTTAAAATTCTAGCATGTCCATTATTCGGCCCATTTAGACTCGATCATCCGAAACCTCTACAAAAAGGGCTGCAAAATTAGTTTTAATCCAAATTTATGATTTCATATAATTGATTACGAGCTTTTCAACACGATTATATTACAAAAACTCAATTTTTGTACTTTTTATTTATGTTAAAATTCTAATAGGTCCTATGTTCGGCCCATTTAAACCAGCTCGTCCGAAACATTTACAATAAAGATCGCAAAATAAGTTATAATCAAATTTTAGGAGTTCATATAATTGATTAAGAGCTTTTAACATGATTATAATGCAAAAACTCGATTACTGTACTTTTTACTCTGTTAAAATTCTAACGGGTCCATTGTTAGGCCCATTTAGACACGCTCGTCCGAAACTTTTACAAAAATGACCGAAAAATAAGTTAGAATCAAATTTTAGGACTTCATATAATTGATTAAGAGCTTTTCAACACGATTATATTGCAAAAACTCGATTACTGTACTTTTTAGTCAGTTAAAATTCAAACGGGTCCATTGTTCGGCCCATTTAGACCCGCTCGTCCGAAACCTCTACAAAAGGGTTGCAAAATAAGTTTTAATCCAAATTTAGGAGTTCATACAATTGATTACGAGCTTTTTAACACGATTATATTGCAAAATCTCGATTTCTGTACTGTTTACTCCGTTAAAATTCTAACGGGTCCATTGTTAAGCCCATTTAGACCCGCTCGTCCGGAACCTCTTCAAAAGGGCTGTAAAATAAGTTTTAATCCAAATTTAGGAGTTCATACAATTGATTACGAGCTTTTCAACACGATTATATTGCAAAAACTTGATTTCTATAATTTTTACTCGTTTAAAATTCTAACAGGTCCTTTGTTCGGCCCATTTAGACTCGCTCGTCCGAAATCTCGAAAAAAAGGGCTGCAAAATAAGTTTTAATCCAAATTTAGGAGTTCATACTTTTTATTACGATCTTTTCAACAAGATTATATTGCAAAAACTCGATTTCTGTACTTTTTATTCAGTTAAAATTCTAACGTGTCCTATGTTCGGCCCATTTTGACTAGCTCGTCTAAAACCTTTACAAAAAAGATTGTAAAATAAGTTAGAATCAAATTTTAGGAGTTCATATAATTGATTAAGAGCTTTTTAACACGATTATATTGCAAAAAATCGATTACTGTACTTTTTACTCAGTTAAAATTCTAACGGGTCGAATGTTCGGCCCATTTAGACCCGCTCGCCCGAAACCTCTACAAAAGGGTTGCAAAATAAGTTTTAATCCAAATTTAGGAGTTCATACAATTGATTACGAGCTTTTCAACACGATTATATTGCAAAAACTCGATTTCTATACTTTTTACTAAGTTAAAATTCTAACGGGTCCTATGTTCGGCCGATTTAGACCCGCGCGTTCGAAACCTTTACAAAAAAAAAGATCGCAAAAGAAGTTAGAATCAAATTTTAGGAGTTCATATAATTTATTAAGAGCTCTTCAACACTATTATATTGCAAAAACTCGATTACTGTACTTTTTACTCAGTTAAAATTCTAACGGGTCGAATGTTCGGCCCATTTAGACCCGCTCGTCCGAAACCTCTACAAAAGGGTTGCAAAATAAGTTTTAATCCAAATTTAGGAGTTCATACAATTGATTACGAGCTTTTCAACACGATTATATTGCAAAAACACGATTTCTATACTTTTTACTCCGTTAAAATTCTAACAGGTCCATTGTTCGGCCCATTTAGACCCGATCGTCGGAAACCTCTACAAAAAGGGCTACAAAATAAGTTTTAATCCAAATTCAGGAGTTCATACAATTGAATAGGAGCTTTTCAACACGATTATATTGCAAAAACTTAATTTCTGTACTTTTTACTCCGTTAAAATTCTAACGGGTCTATTGTTCGGCCCATTTAGACCCGATCGTCCGAAACCTCTACAAAAAGGGCTGCAAAATAAGTTTTAATCCAAACTCAGGAGTTCATATAATTGATTACGAGCTTTTCAACACGATTATATTGCAAAAACTCGATTACTGTACTTATTACTCAGTTAAAATTCAACCGGGTCCATTGTTCGGCCCATTTAGACCCGCCCATCCGAAACCTCTACAAAAGGGTTGCAAAATAAGTTTTAATCCAAATTTAGGAGTTCGTACAATTGATTACGAGCCTTTCAACACGATTATAATGCAAAAACTCTATTTCTGTACTTTTTATTTAGTTAAAATTCTAACGGGTCCTATGTTCGGCCCATTTAGACCCGCTCGTTCGAAACCTTTACAAAAAAGATCGCAAAATAAGTTAGAATCAAATTTTAGGAGTTCATATAATTTATTAAGAGCTTTTCAAAACTATTATATTGCAAAAACTCGATTACTGTACTTTTTACTCAGTTAAAATTCTAACGGGTCGAATGTTCGGCCCATTTAGACCCGCTCGTCCGAAACCTCTACAAAAGGGTTGCAAAATAAGTTTTAATCCAAATTTAGGAGTTCATACAATTGATTACGAGCTTTTCAACACGATTATATTGCAAAAACTCGATTTCTATACTTTTTACTAAGTTAAAATTCTAACGGGTCCTATGTTCGGCCGATTTAGACCCGCTCGTTCGAAACCTTTACAAAAAAAGATAGTACAAGAAGTTAGAATCAAATTTTAGGAGTTCATATAATTTATTAAGAGCTCTTCAACACTATTATATTGCAAAAACTCGATTACTGTACTTTTTACACAGTTAAAATTCTAACGGGTCCATTGTTCGGCCCATTTAGACCCGCTCGTCCAAAATCTCTACAAAAGGGTTGCAAAATAAGTTTTAATCCAAATTTAGGAGTTCATACAATTGATTACGAGCTTTTCAACACGATTATATTGCAAAAACTCGATTTCTGTAATTTTAATCAGTTAAAATTCTAACGGGTCCATTGTTCTGCCCATTGAGACACGCTCGTCCGAAACCTTTACAAAAAAGACCGCAAAATAAGTTAGAATCAAATTTTATGAGTTCATATAATTGATTAAGAGCTTTTCAACACGATTATATTGCAAAAACTCGATTTCTGTACTTTTACTCACTTTAAGTTCTAACGGGTCCATTGTTCGGCCCATTTAGACCCGCTCGTCCGAAACCTCTACGAAAGGGTTGCCAAATAAGTTTTAATCCAAATTTAGGAGTTTATACAATTGATTACGACCTTTTCAACCCGATTATATTGCAAAACCTTGATTTCTGTACTTTTTACTCCGTTAAAATTCTAACGGGTCCATTGTTCGGCCCATTTAGACCCGCTCGACCGAAACTTCTACAAAAGGGTTGCAAAATAAGTTTTAATCCAAATTTAGGAGTTCATACAATTGATTACGAGCTTTTCAACACGATTATATTGCAAAACCACGATTTCTGTACTTTTTACTCCGTTAAAATTCTAACGGGTCCATTGTTCGACCCATTTAGACCCGCTCGTCCGAAACTTCTACAAAAGGGTTGCAAAATAAGTTTTAATCCAAATTTAGGAGTTCATACAATTGATTACGAGCTTTTCAACACGATTATATTGCAAAAACTCGATTTCTGTACTTTTTACTACGTTAAAATTCTAACGGGTCCATTGTTCGGCCCATTTAGACCCGATCATCCGAAACCTCTACAAAAGGGCTGCAAAATAAGTTTTAATCCAAATTTAGGAGTTCATACAATTGATTATGAGCTTTTCAACACGATTATATTTCAAAAACACGATTTCTGTACTTTTTACTCGGTTAAAATTCTAACGGGTCCATTGTTCGGCCCATTTAGACTCGCTCGTCCGAAACCTCTACAAAAGGGTTGCAAAATAAGTTTTAATCCAAATTTAGGAGTTCATACAATTGATTATGAACTTTTCAACAGGATTATATTGCAAAAACACGATTTCTGTACTTTTTACTCGGTTAAAATTCTATCGGGTCCATTGTTCGGCCCATTTAGACCCGTTCGTCCGAAACCTCTATAAAAGGGTTGCAAAATATGTTTTAATCCAAATTTAGGAGTTCATATAATTGATTAAGAGCTTTTCAACATGATTATAGTATAAAAACTCGATATGTGTACTTTTTACTCCGTTAAAATTCTAGCGGGTCCATTGTTCAGCCCATTTAGACTCGATCATCGGAAACCTTTACCAAAAGGGCTGCAAAAATAAGTTTTAATCCAAATTCAGGAGTTCATATAATTGATTACGAGCTTTTCAACATGATTATATTGCAAAAACTCGATTACTGTACTTTTTACTCAGTTAAAATTCAACCGGGTCAATTGTTCGGCCCATTTAGACCCGCTCGTCCGAAACCTCTACAAAAGGGTTGCAAAATATGTTTTAATCCAAATTTAGGAGTTTGTACAATTGATTACGAGCTTTTCAACACGATTATAATGCAAAAACTCTATTTCTGTACTTTTTACTTAGTTAATATTCTAACGGGTCCTATGTTCGGCCCATTTAGACCAGCTCGTCCGAAACCTTTACAAAAAAGATCGCAAAATTAGTTAGAATCAAATTTTAGGAGTTCATATAATAGATTAAGAGCTTTTTAACACGATTATAATGCAAAAACTCAATTACTATACTTTTTACTATGTTAAAATTCTAACGGGTCCATTGTTCGGCCCATTTAGACTCGCTCGTCCGAAACCTCTACAAAAGGGTTGTAAAATAAGTTTTAATCCAAATTTAGGAGTTCATACAGTTGATTACGCGCTTTTCAACATGATTATATTGTAAAAACTCAATTTCTATACTTTTTACTCAATTAAAATTCTAACGGGTCCATTGTTCGGCCCATTTAGACACGCTCGTCCGAAACTTTTACAAAAAAGACAACAAAATAAGTTAGAATCAAATTTTAGGAGTTCATATAATTGATTAAGCGCTTTTCAACACGATTATATTGTAAAAACTCGATTACTGTATTTTTTACTCAGTTAAGATTCTAACGAGTCTATTGTTCGGCCCATTTAGACCCGCTCGTTCGAAATCTTTACAAAAGGGTTGCAAAATAAGTTTTAATCCAAATTTAGGAGTTCATACAATTGATTACGAGCTTTTCAACACGATTATATTGCAAAAACTCGATTTCTGTACTTTTTACTCCATTAAAATTCTAACGGGTCCATTGTTCGGCCCATTTAGACCCGCTCGTCCGGAACCTCTTCAAAAGGGTTGCAAAATAAGTTTCAATCCAAATTTAGGAGTTCATACAATTGATTACGAGCTTTTCAACACGATTATATTGCAAAAACTCGATTTCTGTAATATTTAATCCTTTAAAATTCTAACAGGTCCTTTGTTCGGCCTATTTAGACCCGCTCGTACAAAACCTCTAAAAAAGGGCTGCAAAATAAGTTTTAATCCAAATTTAGGAGTTCATACAATTGATTACGAGCTTTTCAACACGATTATAATGCACAAACTCTATTTCTGTACTTTTTATTTAGTTAAAATTCTAACGGGTCCTATGTTCAGCCCATTTAGACCCGTTCGTTCGAAACCTTTACAAAAAAGATCTCAAAATAAGTTAGAATCAAATTTTAGGAGTTCATATAATTTATTAAGATCTTTTCAACACTATTATATTGCAAAAACTCGATTACTGTACTTTTTACTCAATTAAAATTCTAACGGGTCCATTGTTCGGCCCATTTAGACCCGCTCGTCCGAAACCTCTACAAAAGGGTTGCAAAATAAAATTTAATCCAAATTTATGAGTTCATACAATTGATTACGAGCTTTTCAACACGATTATATTGCAAAAACACGATTTCTGTACTTTTTACTTAGTTAAAATTCTAACGGGTCCATTGTTCGGCCCATGTAGACACGCTCGTCCGAAACCTTTACAAGAATGACCACAAAATAAGTTAGAATCCAATTTTAGGAGTTCATATAATTGATTAAGAGCTTTTCAACACGATTATATTGCAAAACTCGATTTCTGTACTTTTTACTCAGTTAAAGTTCTAACGGGTCCATTGTTCGGCCCATTTAGACCCGCTCGTCCGAAACCTCTACAAAAGGGTTGCAAAATAAATTTTAATCCAAATTTAGGAGTTCATACAATTGATTACGAGCTTTTTAACACGATTATATTGCAAAAACACAATTTCTGTACTTTTTACTCAGTTAAAATTCTAACGGGTCCATTGTTCGGCCCATGTAGACACGCTCGTCCGAAACCTTTACAAGAATGACCGCAAAATAAGTTAGAATCCAATTTTAGGAGTTCATATAATTGATTAAGAGCTTTTCAACACGATTATATTGCAAAAACTCAATTTCTGTACTTTTTACTCAGTTAAAGTTCTAACGGGTCCATTGTTCGGCCCATTTAGACCCGCTCGTCCGAAGCCTCTACAAAAGGGTTGCCAAATAAATTTTAATCCAAATTTAGGAGTTCATACAATTGATTACGAGCTTTTCAACACGATTATATTGCAAAAACTCGATTTCTATACTTTTTACTCCGTTAAAATTCTAACGGGTTCATTGTTCGGCCCATTTAGACTCGCTCATCCGAAACCTCTACAAAAGGGTTGCAAAATAAGTTTTAATCCAAATTTAGGAGTTCATACAATTGATTACGAGCTTTTCAACACGATTATATTGCAAAAACTTGATTTTTCTACTTTTTACTCCGTTAAAGTTCTAACAAGACCATATTTCGGCCCATTTAGACCCGCTCATCCGAAACCTCTACAAAAGGGTTGCAAAATAAGTTTTAATCCAAATTTAGGAGTTCATACAATTGATTACGAGCTTTTCAACACGATTATATTGCAAAAACTCGATTACTATACTTTTTACTCAGTTAAGATTCTAACGGGTCTATTGTTCGGCCCATTTAGACCCGCTCGTTCGAAACCTTTACAAAAGGGGTGCAAAATAAGTTTTAATCCAAATTTAGGAGTTCATACAATTGATTAAGAGCTTTTCAACACAATTATATTGAAAAAACTTGATTTTTGTACTTTTTACTCAGTTAAAGTTCTAACGGGTCCATTGTTCGGCCCATTTAAACCTGCTCGTCCGAAACCTCTACAAAAGGGTTGCCAAATAAGTTTGAATCCAAATTTAGGAGTTCATACAATTGATTACGAGCTTTTCAACATGATTATATTGCAAAAACTCGATTTCTGTACTTTTTACTCCGTTAAAATTATAACGGGTCCATTGTTCGGCCCATTTAGACCCGATCGTCCGAAACCTCTACATATAGGGCTGCAAAATAAGTTTTAATCCAAATTCAAGAGTTCATATAATTGATTACGAGCTTTTCAACACGATTATATTGGAAAAACTCGATTACTGTAACTTTTACTCAGTTAAAATTCAACCAGGTCCATTGTTCGGCCCATTTAGACCCGCCCGTCCGAAACCTCTACAAAAGGGTTGCAAAATAAGTTTTAATCCAAATTTAGGAGTTCGTACAATTGATTACGAGCTTTTGAACACGATTATAATGCAAAAACTCCATTTTTGTACTTTTTATTTAGTTAAAATTCTAATGGGTCCTATGTTCGGCCCATTTAGACTCGCTCGTTCGAAACCTTTACAAAAAAGATCGCAAAATAAGTTAGAATCAAATTTTAGGAGTTCATATAATTTATTTAGAGCTTTTCAACACTATTTTTATTGCAAAAACTCGATTACTGTACTTTTTACTCAGTTAAAGTTCTAACGGCTCCATTGATCGGCCAATTTAGACCCGCTCGTCCGAAACCTCTACAAAAGGGTTGCAAAATAAGTTTTAATCCAAATTTAGGAGTTTGTACAATTGATTAAGAGCTTTTCAACACGATTATAATGCAAAAACTCTATTTCTGTACTTTTTACTTAGTTAATATTCTAACGGGTCCTATGTTCGGCCCATTTAGACCAGCTCGTCCGAAACCTTTACAAAAAGGATCGCAAAATTAGTTAGAATCAAATTTTAGGAGTTCATATAATAGATTAAGATCTTTTTAACACGATTATAATGCAAAAACTCAATTACTATACTTTTTACTCTGTTAAAATTCTAACGGGTCCATTATTCGGGCCATTTAGACTCGCTCGTTCGAAACCTCTACAAAAGGGTTGTAAAATAAGTTTTAATCCAAATTTAGGAGTTCATACAGTTGATTACGCGCTTTTCAACACGATTATATTGTAAAAACTCAATTTCTGTACTTTTTACTCAATTAAAATTCTAACGGGTCCATTGTTTGGCCCATTTAGACACGCTCGTCCGAAACTTTTAGAAAAAAAGACAACAAAATAAGTTAGAATCAAATTTTAGGAGTTCATATAATTGATTAAGCGCTTTTCAACAGGATTATATTGTAAAAACTCGATTACTGTATTTTTTACTCAGTTAAGATTCTAACGAGTCTATTGTTCGGCCCATTTAGACCCGCTTGTTCGAAAACTTTACAAAAGGGTTGCAAAATAAGTTTTAATCCAAATTTAGGAGTTCAAACAATTGATTACGAGCTTTTCAACACGATTATATTGCAAAAACTCGATTTTTGTACTTTTTACTCCATTAAAATTCTAACGGGTCCATTGTTCGGCCCATTTAGACCTGCTCATCCGGAACCTCTTCAAAAGGGTTGCAAAATAAGTTTCAATCCAAATTTAGGAGTTCATACAATTGATTACGAGCTTTTCAGCATGATTATATTGCAAAAACTCGATTTCTGTAATATTTAATCCTTTAAAATTCTAACAGGTCCTTTGTTCGGCCTATTTAGACCCGCTCGTACAGAACCTCTAAAAAAGGGCTACAAAATAAGTTTTAATCCAAATTTAGGAGTTCATACAATTGATTACGAGCTTTTCAACACGATTATAATGCACAAACTCTATTTCTGTACCTTTATTTAGTTAAAATTCTAACGGGTCCTATGTTCAGCCCATTTAGACCCGTTCGTTCGAAACCTTTACAAAAAAGATCTCAAAATAAGTTAGAATCAAATTTTAGGAGTTCATATAATTTATTAAGAGCTTTTCAACACTATTATATTGCAAAAACTCGATTACTGTACTTTTTACTCAATTAAAATTCTAACATGTCCATTGTTCGGCCCATTTAGACCAGCTCGTCCGAAACCTCTACAAAAGGGTTGCAAAATAAATTTTAATCCAAATTTAGGAGTTCATACAATTGATTACGAGCTTTTCAACACGATTATAGTGCAAAAGCACGATTTCTGTACTTTTTACTCAGTTAAAATTCTAACGGGTCCATTGTTCGGCCCATGTAGACACGCTCGTCCGAAACCTTTACAAGAATGACCGCAAAATAAGTTAGAATCCAATTTTAGGAGTTCATATAATTGATTAAGAGCTTTTCAACACGATTATATTGCAAAAACTTGATTTCTGTACTTTTTACTCAGTTAAAGTTCTAACGGGTCCATTGTTCGGCCCATTTAGACCCGCTCGTCCGAAACCTCTATAAAAGGGTTGCCAAATAAATTTTAATCCAAATTTAGGAGTTCATACAATTGATTACGAGCTTTTCAACACGATTATATTGCAAAAACTCGATTTCTATACTTTTTACTCCGTTAAAATTCTAACGGGTCCATTGTTCGGCCCATTTAGACTCGCTCATCCGAAACCTCTACAAAAGGGTTGCAAAATAAGTTTTAATCCAAATTTAGGAGTTTGTACAATTGATTACGAGCTTTTCAACACGATTATAATGCAAAAACTCTATTTTTGTAATTTTTATTTAGTTAAAATTCTAACGGGTCCTATGTTCGTCCCATTTAGACCCGCTCGTTCGAAACCTTTACAAAAAAGATCGCAAAATAAGTTAGAATCAAATTTTAGGAGTTCATATAATTTATTAAGATCTTTTCAGCACTATTATATTGCAAAAACTCGATTATTGTACTTTTTACTCAGTTAAAGTTCTAACGGGTCCATTGTTCGGCCCATTTAGACCCGCTCGTCTGAAACCTCTATAAAAGGGTTGCAAAATAAGTTTTAATCCAAATTTAGGAGTTCATACAATTGATTACGAGCTTTTCAACACGATTATATTGCAAAAACTCGATTTCTGTAGTTTTTACTCGGTTAAGATTCTAACGGGTCCTATGTTCGGCCCATTTAGACCCGCTCGTTCGAAACATTTACAAAAAAGATCGCAAAATAAGTTAGAATCAAATTTTAGGAGTTCATATAATTTATTAAGAGCTTTTCAACACTATTATATTGCAAAAACTTGATTACTGTACTTTTTACTCAGTTAAAAAAATAACGGGTCCATTGTTCGGCCCATTTAGACCGGCTCGTCCGAAACCTCTACAAAAGGGTTGCAAAATAAGTTTTAATCCAAATTTAGGAGTTCATACATTTGATTACGAGCTTTTCAACACGATTATATTGCAAAAACGCAATTTTTGTACTTTTTACTCGGTTAAAATTATAACGGGTCCATTGTTCGGCCCATTTAGACTCGCTCGTCCGAAACATCTACAAAAGGGTTGCAAAATAAGTTTTAATCCAAATTTAAGAGTTCATACAATTGATTACGAGCTTTTCAACACGATTATATTGCAAAAACATGATTTCTGTACTTTTTACTCAGTTAAAATTCAACCGGGTCCATTGTTCGGCCCATTTAGACCCGCCCGAACGAAACCTCTACAAAAGGGTTGCAAAATAAGTTTTAATCCAAATTTAGGAGTTCGTACAATTGATTACGAGCTTTTCAACACGATTATATTACAAAAACTCGATTTCTGTACTTTTTACTCCGTTAAAATTCTAACAGGTCCATTGTTCGGCACATTTAGACCCGATCGTCGGAAACCTCTACAAAAGGGCTACAAAAAAAACTTTTAATCCAAATTCAGGAGTTCATATAATTGATTACGAGCTTTTCAACTCGATTATATTGCAAAAACTAGATTACTGTACTTTTTACTCAGTTAAAATTCAACCGGGTCCATTGTTCGGCCCATTTAGACCTGCCCGTCCGAAACCTCTACAAAAGGGTTGCAAAATTAGTTTTAATCCAAATTTAGGAGTTCGTGCAATTGATTACGAGCTTTTCAACACGATTATAATGCAAAAACTCTATTTCTGTACTTTTTACTTAGTTAAAATTCTAACGGGTCCTATTTTCCGTCCATTTAGACACGCTCGTCCGAAACCTTTACAAGAAAGACCGCAAAATAAGTTAGAATCAAATTTTAGGAGTTCATATAATTGATTAAGAGCTTTTCAACATGATTATATTGCAAAAACTCGATTTCCGTACTTTTTAAACATTTAAAGTTCTAACGGGTCCATTGTTCAGCCCATTTAGACTCGCTCGTTCGAAACATTTACAAAAAAAGATCGCAAAATAAGTTAGAATCAAATTTTAGGAGTTCATATAATTTATTAAGAGCTTTTCAACACTATTATATTGCAAAAACTCGATTACTGTACTTTTTACTCAGTTAAAAAAATAACGGGTCCATTGTTCGGCCCATTTAGACCCGCTCATCCGAAACCTCTACAAAAGGGTTGCAAAATAAGTTTTAATCCAAATTTAGGAGTTCATACAATTGATTACGAGCTTTTCAACACGATTATATTGCAAAAACTCAATTTCTGTACTTTTTACTCGGTTAAAATTCTAACGGGTCCATTGTTCGGCCCATTTAGGCCCGATCGTCGGAAACCTTTACAAAAAGGGCTACAAAATAAGTTTTAATCAAATTCAGGAGTTCATACAATTGATTACGAGCTTTTCAACAAGATTATATTGCAAAAACTCGATTTCTGTACTTTTTACTCCGTTAAAATTCTAACAGGTCCATTGTTTGGCCCATTTAGACCCGATCGTCGGAAACCTTTACAAAAAGGGCTACAAAATAAGTTTTAATCAAATTCAGGAGTTCATATAATTGATTACGAGCTTTTCAACAAGATTATATTGCAAAAACTCGATTACTGTACTTTTTACTCAGTTAAAATTCAACCGGGTCCAATGTTCGGCCCATTTAGACCCGCCCGTCCGAAACCTCTACAAAAGGGTTGCAAAATAAGTTTTAATCCAAATTTAGGAGTTCGTGCAATTGATTACGAGCTTTTCAACGCGATTGTAATGCAAAAACTCTATTTCTGTACTTTTTACTTAGTTAAAATTCTAACGAGTCCTATGTTCGGCCCATTTGGACACGCTCGTCCGAAACCTATACAAGAAGGACCGCAAAATAAGTTAGAATCAAATTTTAGGAGTTCATATAATTGATTAAGAGCTTTTCAACACGATTATATTACAAAAACTCGATTTCTGTACTTTTTACACAGTTAAAGTTCTAACGGGTCCATTGTTCAGCCCATTTAGACCCGCTCGTCCGAAACCTCTACAAAAGGGTTGCCAAATAAGTTTTAATTCAAATTTAGGAGTTCATACAATTGATTACGAGCTTTTCAACACGATTATATTGCAAAAACTCGATTTTTGTACTTTTTACTCCGTTAAAATTCTAACAGGTCCATTGTTCGGCCCATTTAGACCCGATCGTCGGAAACCTCTATAAAAAGGGCTACAAAATAAGTTTTAATCCAAATTCAGGAGTTCATATAATTGATTACGAGCCTTTCAACAAGATTATATTGCAAAAATTCGATTATTGTACTTTTTACTCAGTTAAAATTCAACCGGGTCCATTGTTCGGCCCATTTAGACCCGCCCGTCCGAAACCTCTACAAAAGGGTTGCAAAATAAGTTTTAATCCAAATTTAGGAGTTCGTGCAATTGATTACGAGCTTATCAACACGATTAATAATGCAAAAACTCTATTTATGTACTTTTTACTTAGTTAAAATTCTAACGGGTCCTATGTTCGGCCCATTTAGACCAGCTCGTCCGAAACCTTTACAAAAAAGATCTCAAAATAAGTTAGAATCAAATTTTAGGAGTTCATATAATTGATTAAGAGCTTTTTAACACGATTATAATGCAAAAACTCAATTATTGTACTTTTTACTCTATTAAAATTCTAACGGGTCCATTGTTCGGCCCATTTAGACTCGCTCGTCCGAAACCTCTACAAAAGGGTTGTAAAATAAGTTTTAATCCAAATTTAGGAGTTCATACAGTTGATTACGCGCTTTTAAACTCGATTATATTGTAAAAACTCAATTTTTGTACTTTTTACTCAGTTAAAATTCGAACGGGTCCATTGTTCGGCCCATTTAGACACGCTCGTCCGAAACTTTTACAAAAAAGACCGCAAAATAAGTTAGAATCAAATTTTAGGAGTTCATATAATTGATTAAGCGCTTTTCAACACGATTATATTTCAAGAACTCGATTACTGTACTTTTTACTCAGTTAAGATTCTAACGGGTCTATTGTCCGGCCCATTTAGACCCGCTCGTTCGAAACCTTTAGAAAAGGGTTGCAAAATAAGTTTTAATCCAAATTTAGGAGTTCATACAATTGATTACGAGCTTTTCAACACGATTATTTTGCAAAAACTCGATTTATGTACTTTTTACTCGGTTAAGATTCTAACGGGTCCTATGTTAGGCCCATTTAGACCCGCTCGTTCGAAACCTTTACAAAAAAAGATCGCAAAATAAGTTAGAATCAAATTTTAGGAGTTCATATAATTTATTAAGATCTTTTCAACACTATTATATTGCAAAAACTCGATTACTGTACTTTTTACTCAGTTAAAAAAATAACGGGTCCATTATTCGGCCTATTTAGACCCGCTCGTCCGAAACCTCTACAAAATGGTTGCAAAATAAGTTTTAATCCAAATTTAGGAGTTCATACAATTGATTACGAGCTTTTCAACACGATTATATTGCAAAAATTCAATTTCTCACTTTTTACTCGTTTAAAATTCTAACGGGTCCATTGTTCGGCCCATTTAGACTCGCTCGTCCGAATCCTCTACAAAAGGGTTGCAAAATAAATTTTAATCCAAATTTAAGAGTTCATACAATTGATTACGAGCTTTTCAACACGATTTCTGTACTTTTTACTTAGTTAAAATTCTAACGGGTCCATTGTTCGGCCCATTTAGACACGCTCGTCCGAAACCTTTACAAGAAAGACCGCAAAATAAGTTAGAATCAAATTTTAGGAGTTCATATAATTGATTATGAGCTTTTGAACACGATTATATTGCAAAAACTCGATTTCTATACTTTTTACTCAGTTAAAGTTCTAACGGGTCCATTGTTCGGCCCATTTAGACCCGCTCGTCCGAAATCTCTACAAAAGGGTTGTCAAATAAGTTTTAATCCAAATTTAGGAGTTCATACAATTGATTTCGAGCTTTTCAACACGATTATATTGCAAAAAATCGATTTTTGTACTTTTTACTCCGTTAAAGTTCTAACAAGACCTTTGTTTGGCCCATTTAGACCCGCTCGTCCGAAATATCTACAAAAAGGCTACGAAATAAGTTTTAATCCAAATTTTGGAGTTCATACAATTGATTACGAGCGTTTCAACACGATTATATTGCAAAAACTTGATTTCTATATTTTTTACTCAGATAAATTTCTAACGGGTCCATTGTTCGGCCCATTTAGACCCGCTCATCCGAAACCTCTACAAAAAAGACCGCAAAACAAGTTAAAATCAAAATTTAGGTGTTCATATAATTCATTACGAGCTTTTCAACACGATTATATTGCAAAAACTTGATTTCTGTACTTTTTACTCAGTTAAAATTCTAACAGGTCCATTGTTTGGCCCATTTAGACCCGCTCGTCCTAAACTTCTACAAAAGGGTTGCAAAATAAGTTTTAATCCAAATTTAGGAGTTCATCCAATTGATTACTAGCGTTTCAACGCGATTATATTGCAAAAACTCAATTTCCATACTTCTTACTCAGATATAATTCTAACGGGTCCAGTGTTCGGTCTATTTAGACCGGCTCGTCCGAAACATCTACAAAATAGATCGTAAAACAGTTAGAATCAAATTTTAGGAGTTCATATAATTGATTACGAGCTTTTCAACACGATTATATTACAAAAACTTGATTTTTGTACTTTTTGCTCAGTTAAAATTCAAACGGCTCCATTGTTCGACACATTTAGATAAGTTCGTTTGAAACCTCTACAAAGGGGTTGCAAAATAAGTTTTAAACCAAATTTAGGAGTTCATACAATTGATTACTAGCTTTTCAACACAATTATATTGCAAAAACACAATTTTTGTGCTTTTTACTCAGTTAATTCTAACGGGTCCTATGTTCGGCCCATTTAGACCCGCTCGTCCGAAACCATTTCAAAAAAGAACGCAAAATAAGTTAGAATCAAATTTTAGGAGTTCATATAATTTATTAAGAGATTTTCAACACTATTATATTGCAAAAACTCGATTAATGTACTTTTTACTCAGTATTGTTCGGCCTATTTAAACCCGCTCTTCCGAAACCTCTACAAAAGGGTTTCAAAATAAGTTTTGATCCAAATATAGGAGTTCATACAATTGATTACGAGCTTTTCAACACGATTATATTTCAAAAATTTGACTTTTGTACTTTTTACTCAGTTAAAATTCTTACGGGTCCATTGTTCGGCCCATTTAGACCCGCTCGTCCGAAACCTCTACAAATAAGACCGCAAAATAATTTAGAATCAAATTTTAGGAGTTCATATAATTGATTACGAGCTTTTCAACACGATTATATTACAAAAACTCGATTAATGTACTTTTTACTCAGTTAAAATTCTAACTAGTCCATTGTTCGGCCCATTTAGACCCGCTCGTCCGAAACCTCTACAAAAGGGTTGCAAAATAAGTTTTAATCCAAATTTAGGAGTTCATACAATTGATTATGAGCTTTTCAACACAATTATATTTCAAAAACTCGATTTTTGTGGTTTTTACTCAGTTAAAATTCTAACGGGTCCATTGTTCGGCCCATTTAGACCCGCTTATCAGAAACCTCTACAAAATGGTTGCAAAATAAGTTTTAATCAAAATTTAGGAGTTCATACAATTGATTACGAGCTTTTCAACACGATTATATTGCGAAAACTCGATTTATGTACTTTTTACTTAGTTAAAATTCTAACGGGTCCATCGTTCGGCCCATTTAGACCCGCTCGTCTGAAACGTTTACAAAAAAGATCGCAAAATAATTTAGAATCAAATTTTAGGAGTTCATATAATTGATTAAGATATTTTCAACACGATTATATTACAAAAACTCGATTTCTGGAATTTTTACTCCTTTAAAATTCTAACAGGTCCTTTGTTCGGCCCATTTAGACCCGCTCGTCCGAAACCTCTACAAAAATGGCTGCAAAAAAAGTTTTAATCCAAATTTAGGAGTTCATACAATTGGTTACGAGCTTTTCAACACGATTATATTGCAAAAACTCGATTTTTGTACTTTTTACTCCGTTAAAGTTCTAACAAGACCTTTGTTCGGCCCATTTAGACCCGCTCGTCCGAAACCTTTACAAAAAGGCTACGAAATAAGTTTTAATCCAAATTTTGGAGTTCATACAATTGATTACGAGCGTTTCAACACGATTATATTGCAAAAACTTGATTTCTATATTTTTTACTCAGATAAAATTCTAATGGGTCCATTGTTCGGCCCATTTAGACCCGCTCATCCGAAACCTCTACAAAAAAGACCGCAAAACAAGTTAGAATCAAAATTTAGGTGTTCATATAATTCATTACGAGCTTTTCAACACGATTATATTGCAAAAACATGATTTCTGTACTTTTTACTCAGTTAAAATTCTAACAGGTCCATTGTTTGGCCCATTTAGACCCGCTCGTCCTAAACTTCTACAAAAGGGTTGCAAAATAAGTTTTAATCCAAATTTAGGAGTTCATCCAATTGATTACTAGCGTTTCAACGCGATTATATTGCAAAAACTCAATTTCCATACTTCTTACTCAGATAAAATTCTAACGGGTCCAGTGTTCGGTCTATTCAAACGGGTCCATTGTTCGACACATTTAGATACGTTCGTTCGAAACCTCTACAAATGGGTTGCAAAATAAGTTTTAAACCAAATTTAGGAGTTCATACAATTGATTGCGAGCTTTTCAACACAATTATATTGCAAAAACACAATTTTTGTGCTTTTTACTTAGTTAAAATTCTAACGGGTCCTATGTTCGGCCCATTTAGACCCGCTCGTCCGAAACCATTTCAAAAAAGAACGCAAAATAAGTTAGAATCAAATTTTAGGAGTTCATATAATTTATTAAGAGCTTTTCAACACTATTATATTGCAAAAACTCGATTAATGTACTTTTTACTCAGTATTGTTCGGCCTATTTAAACCCGCTCATCCGAAACCTCTACAAAAAGGTTTCAAAATAAGTTTTGATCCAAATATAGGAGTTCATACAATTGATTACGAGCTTTTCAACACGATTATATTTCAAAAATTCGACTTTTGTACCTTTTACTTAGTTAAAATTCTTACGGGTCCATTGTTCGGCCCATTTAGACCCGCTCGTCCGAAACCTCTACAAATAAGACCGCAAAATAATTTAGAATCAAATTTTAGGAGTTCATATAATTGATTACGAGCTTTTCAACATGATTATATTACAAAAACTCGATTAATGTACTTTTTACTCAGTTAAAATTCTAACTAGTCCATTGTTCGGCCCATTTAGACCCGCTCATCCGAAACCTCTACAAAAGGGTTGCAAAATAAGTTTTAATCCAAATTTAGGAGTTCATACAATTGATTATGAGCTTTTCAACACAATTATATTTCAAAAACTCAATTTTTGTGGTTTTTACTCAGTTAAAATTCTAACGGGTCCATTGTTCGGCCCATTTAGACCCGCTCATCCGAAACTTCTACAAAATGGTTGCAAAATAAGTTTTAATCAAAATTTAGGAGTTCATACAATTGATTACGAGCTTTTCAACACGATTATATTGCGAAAACTCGATTTATGTACTTTTTACTTAGTTAAAATTCTAACGGGTCCATCGTTCGGCCCATTTAGACCCGCTCGTCCGAAACCTTTACAAAAAAGATCGCAAAATAATTTAGAATCAAATTTTAGGAGTTCATATAATTGATTAAGATATTTTCAACACGATTATATTACAAAAACTCGATTTCTGGAATTTTTACTCCTTTAAAATTCTAACAGGTCCTTTGTTCGGCCCATTTAGACCCGCTCGTCCGAAACCTCTACAAAAATGGCTGCAAAAAAAATTTTAATCCAAATTTAGGAGTTCATACAATTGGTTACGAGCTTTTCAACACGATTATATTGCAAAAACTCGATTTTTGTACTTTTTACTCCGTTAAAGTTCTAACAAGACCTTTGTTCGGCCCATTTAGACCCGCTCGTCCGAAACCTCTACAAAAAGGCTACGAAATAAGTTTTAATCCAAATTTTGGAGTTCATACAATTGATTACGAGCGTTTCAACACGATTATATTGCAAAAACTTGATTTCTATATTTTTTACTCAGATAAAATTATAACGGGTCCATTGTTCGGCCCATTTAGACCCGCTTATCCGAAACCTCTACAAAAAAGACCGCAAAACAAGTTAGAATCAAAATTTAGGTGTTCATATAATTCATTACGAGCTTTTCAACACGATTATATTGCAAAAACTTGATTTCTGTACTTTTTACTCAGTTAAAATTCTAACAGGTCCATTGTTTGGCCCATTTAGACCCGCTCGTCCTAAACTTCTACAAAAGGGTTGCAAAATAAGTTTTAATCCAAATTTAGGAGTTCATCCAATTGATTACTAGCGTTTCAACAAGATTATATTGCAAAAACTCAATTTCCATACTTCTTACTCAGATAAAATTCTAACGGGTCCAGTGTTCGGTCTATTTAGACCCGCTCGTCCGAAACATCTACAAAATAGATCGCAAAACAATTAGAATCAAATTTTAGGAGTTCATAAAATTGATTACGAGCTTTTCAACACGATTATATTACAAAAACTTGATTTTTTTACTTTTTGCTCAGTTAAAATTCAAACGGGTCCATTGTTCGACACATTTAGATACGTTCGTCCGAAACCTCTACAAAGGGGTTGCAAAATAAGTTTTAAACCAAATTTAGGAGTTCATACAATTGATTACGAGCTTTTCAACACAATTATATTGCAAAAACACAATTTTTGTGCTTTTTACTCAGTTAAAATTCTAACGGGTCCTATGTTCGGCCCATTTAGACCCGCTCGTCCGAAACCATTTCAAAAAAGAACGCAAAATAAGTTAGAATCAAATTTTAGGAGTTCATATAATTTATTAAGAGCTTTTCAACACTATTATATTGCAAAAACTCGATTAATGTACTTTTTACTCAGTATTGTTCGGCCTACTTAAACCCGCTCGTCCGAAACCTCTACAAAAGGGTTTCAAAATAAGTTTTGATCCAAATATAGTAGTTCATACAATTGATTACGAGCTTTTCAACACGATTATATTTCAAAAATTCGACTTTTGTACTTTTTACTCAATTAAAATTCTTACGGGTCCATTGTTCGGCCCATTTAGACCCGCTCGTCCGAAACCTCTACAAATAAGACCGCAAAATAATTTAGAATCAAATTTTAGGAGTTCATATAATTGATTACGAGCTTTTCAACACGATTATATTACAAAAACTCGATTAATGTACTTTTTACTTAGTTAAAATTCTAACTAGTCCATTGTTCGGCCCATTTAGACCCGCTCGTCCGAAACCTCTACAAAAGGGTTGCAAAATAAGTTTTAATCCAAATTTAGGAGTTCATACAATTGATTACGAGCTTTTCAACACAATTATATTTCAAAAACTCGATTTTTGTGGTTTTTACTCAGTTAAAATTCTAACGGGTCCATTGTTCGGCCCATTTAGACCCGCTCATCCGAAACCTCTACAAAATGGTTGCAAAATAAGTTTTAATCAAAATTTAGGAGTTCATATAATTGATTACGAGCTTTTCAACACGATTATATTGCGAAAACTCGATTTATGTACTTTATACTTAGTTAAAATTCTAACGGGTCCATCGTTCGGCCCATTTAGACTCGCTCGTCCGAAACCTTTACAAAAAAGATCGCAAAATAATTTAGAATCAAATTTTAGGAGTTCATATAATTGATTAAGATATTTTCAACACGATTATATTACAAAAACTCGATTTCTGGAATTTTTACTCCTTTAAAATTCTAACAGGTCCTTTGTTCGGCCCATTTAGACCCGCTCGTCCGAAACCTCTACAAAAATGGCTGCAAAAAAAGTTTTAATCCAAATTTAGGAGTTCATACAATTGGTTACGAGCTTTTCAACACGATTATATTGAAAAAACTAGATTTCTATACCTTTTACTCATAAAATTCTAACGGGTCCATTGTTTGTCCCATTTAGACCCGCTCGTCCGAAACAATTACAAAAGAGTTACAAAATAAATTTTTAATCCAAATATAGTAGTTCATACAATTTATTACGAGCTTTTCAACACGATTATATTTTAAAAATTCGAATTTTGAACTTTTTACTCAGTTAAAATTCATACGGGTCCATTGTTCGGCCCATTTAGACCCGCTCGTCCGAAACCTCTACAAATAAGACCGCAAAATAAGTTAGAATCAAAATTTAGGAGTTCATATAACTGATTACGAGCTTTTCAATACGATTATATTACAAAAACTCGATTACTGTACTTTTTACTCAGTTAAAATTCTAACGAGTCCATTGTTCGGCCCGTTTAGACCCGCTCGTCCGAAACCTCTACAAAAGTGCTGCAAAATAAGTTTTAATCCAAATTTAGGAGTTCATATAATTGATTACGAGCTTTTTTTAACAGGGTTATATTGCAAAAACTTGATTTCTATACTTTTTACTTAGTTAAAATTCTAACGGGTCCATTGTTCGGCCCATTTAGACTCGCTCGTCCGAAACCTCTACGAAAGGGTTGCCAAATAAGTTTTAATGCAAATTTAGGAGTTCTTACAATTGATTACGAGCTTTTCAACACGATTATATTACAAAAACTCGATTAATGTACTTTTTACTCAGTTAAAATTCTAACGATTCCATTGTTCGGCCCATTTAGACCCGCTCGTCCGAAACCTCTACAAAAGGGTTGCAAAATATGTTTTAATCCAAATTTAGGAGTTCATACAATTGATTACGAGCTTTTCAACACAATTATATTGCAAAAACTCGATTTTTGTGGTTTTTATTCAGTTAAAATTCTAACGGGTGCATTGTTCGGCCCATTTAGACCCGCTCATCCGAAACCTCTACAAAATGGTTGCAAAATAAGTTTTAATCAAAATTTAGGAGTTCATACAATTGATTACGAGCTTTTCAACACGATTATATTGCGAAAACTCGATTTATGTACTTTTTACTTAGTTAAAATTCTAATGTGTCCATCGTTCGGCCCATTTAGACCCGCTCGTCCGAAACCTTTACAAAAAAGATCGCAAAATAATTTAGAATCAAATTTTAGGAGTTCATATAATTGATTAAGAGATTTTCAACATGATTATATTGCAAAAACTCGATTTCTGGATTTTTTACTCCTTTAAAATTCTAACAGGTCCTTTGTTCGGCCCATTTAGACCCGCTCGTCCGAAACCTCTACAAAAATGCCTGCAAAAAAAGTTTTACTCCAAATTTAGGAGTTCATACAATTGTTACGAGCTTTTCAACACGATTATATTGCAAAAACTAGATTTCTATACCTTATAGTCATATAAAATTCTAACGGGTCCATTGTTTGGCCCATTTAGACCCGCTCGTCCGAAACCTATACAAACGGGTTACAGAATAAGTTTTAATCCAAATATAGTAGTTCATACAATTGATTACGAGCTTTTCAACACGATTATACTTCAAAAATTCGATTTTTGTACTTTATACTCAGTTAAAATTCTTACGGGTCCATTGTTCGGCCCATTTAGACCCGCTCGTCCGAAACCTCTACAAATAAGACCGCAAAATAAGTTAGAATCAAATTTTAGGAGTTCATATAACTGATTACGAGCTTTTCAACACGATTATATTACAAAAACTCGATTACTGTACTTTTTACTCAGTTAAAATTCTAACGAGTCCATTGTTCGGCCCATTTAGACCCGCTCGTCCGAAACCTCTACAATAGTGCTGCAAAATAAGTTTTAATCCAAATTTAGGAGTTCATATAATTGATTACGAGCTTTTTTTAACACGATTATATTGCAAAAACTTGATTTCTGTACTTTTTACTTAGTTAAAATTCTAACGGGTCCATTGTTCGGCCAATTTAGACTCGCTCGTCCGAAACCTCTACGAAAGGGTTGCCAAATAAGTTTTAATGCAAATTTAGGAGTTCTTACAATTGATTACGAGCTTTTCAACACGATTATATTACAAAAACTCGATTAATGTACTTTTTACTCAGTTAAAATTTTAACGAGTCCATTGTTCGGCCCATTTAGACTCGCTCGTCCGAAACCTCTACAAAAGGGTTGCAAAATAAGTTTAAATCCAAATTTAGGAGTTCATACAATTGATTACGAGCTTTTCAACACAATTATATTGCAAAAACTCGATTTTTGTGGTTTTTATTCAGTTAAAATTCTAACGGGTCCATTGTTCGGCCCATTTAGACCCGCTCATCCGAAACCTCTACAAAATGGTTGCAAAATAAGTTTTAATCAAAATTTAGGAGTTCATACAATTGATTACGAGCTTTTCAACACGATTATATTGCGAAAACTCGATTTATGTACTTTTTACTTAGTTAAAATTCTAATGGGTCCATCGTTCGGCCCATTTAGACCCGCTCGTCCGAAACCTCTACAAAAAAGATCGCAAAATAATTTAGAATCAAATTTTAGGAGTTCATATAATTGATTAAGAGATTTTCAACATGATTATATTGTAAAAACTCGATTTCTGGATTTTTTACTCCTTTAAAATTCTAACAGGTCCTTTGTTCGGCCCATTTAGACCCGCTCGTCCGAAACCTCTACAAAAATGCCTGCAAAAAAAGTTTTACTCCAAATTTAGGAGTTCATACAATTGGTTACGAGCTTTTCAACACGATTATATTGCAAAAACTAGATTTCTATACCTTATAGTCATATAAAATTCTAACGGGTCCATTGTTTGGCCCATTTAGACCCGCTCGTCCGAAACCTATACAAAAGGGTTACAAAATAAGTTTTAATCCAAATATAGTAGTTCATACAATTGATTACGAGCTTTTCAACACGATTATATTTCAAAAATTCGATTTTTGTACTTTATACTCAGTTAAAATTCTTACGGGTCCATTGTTCGGCCCATTTAGACCCGCTCGTCCGAAACCTCTACAAATAAGACCGCAAAATAAGTTAGAATCAAATTTTAGGAGTTCATATAACTGATTACGAGCTTTTCAACACGATTATATTACAAAAACTCGATTACTGTACTTTTTACTCAGTTAAAATTCTAACGAGTCCATTGTTCGGCCCATTTAGACCCGCTCGTCCGAAACCTCTACAATAGTGCTGCAAAATAAGTTTTAATCCAAATTTAGGAGTTCATATAATTGATTACGAGCTGTTTTTAACACGATTATATTGCAAAAACTTGATTTCTGTAGTTTTTACTTAGTTAAAATTCTAACGGGTCCATTGTTCGGCCAATTTAGACTCGCTCGTCCGAAACCTCTACGAAAGGGTTGCCAAATAAGTTTTAATGCAAATTTAGGAGTTCTTACAATTGATTACGAGCTTTTCAACACGATTATATTACAAAAACTCGATTAATATACTTTTTACTTAGTTAAAATTCTAACGAGTCCATTGTTTGGCCCATTTAGACCCGCTCGTCCGAAACCTCTACAAAAGGGTTGCAAAATAAGTTTTAATCAAAATTTAGGAGTTCATACAATTGATTACGAGCTTTTCAACACAATTATATTGCAAAAACTCGATTTTTATGGTTTTTATTCAGTTAAAATTCTAACGGGTCCATTGTTCGGCCCATTTAGACCCGCTCATCCGAAACCTCTACAAAATGGTTGCAAAATAAGTTTTAATCAAAATTTAGGAGTTCATACAATTGATTACGAGCTTTTCAACACGATTATATTGCGAAAACTCGATTTATGTAATTTTTACTTAGTTAAAATTCTAACGGGTCCATCGTTCGGCCCATTTAGACCCGCTCGTCCGAAACCTTTACAAAAAAGATCACAAAATAATTTAGAATCAAATTTTAGGAGTTCATATAATTGATTAAGAGATTTTCAACACAATTATATTGCAAAAACTCGATTTCTGAAATTTTTACTCCTTTAAAATTCTAACAGGTCCTTTGTTCGGCTCATTTAGACCCGCTCGTCCGAAACCTCTACAAAAATGGCTGCAAAAAAAGTTTTAATCCAAATTTAGGAGTTCATACAATTGGTTACGTGCTTTTCAACATGATTATATTGCAAAAACTAGATTTCTATACCTTTTACTCATATAAAGTTCTAACGGGTCCATTGTTTCGCCCATTTAGACCCGCTCGTCCGAAACCTATACAAAAGGGTTACAAAATAAGTTTTAATCCAAATATAGTAGTTCATACAATTGATTACGAGCTTTTCAACAAGATTATATTTCAAAAATTCGATTTTTGTACTTTTTACTCAGTTAAAATTCTTACGGGTCCATTGTTCGGCCCATTTAGACCCGCTCATCCGAAACCTCTACAAATAAGACCGCAAAATAAGTTAGAATCAAATTTTAGGAGTTCATATAACTGATTACGAGCTTTTCAACACGATTATATTACAAAAACTCGATTACTTTACTTTTTACTCAGTTAAAATTCTAACGAGTCCATTGTTTGGCCCATTTAGACCCGCTCGTCCGAAACCTCTACAAAAGGGTTGCAAAATAAGTTTTAATCCAAATTTTAGTATTTCATATAATTGATTACGAGCTTTTCAACACGATTATTTTGCAAAAACTTGATTTCTGTACTTTTTACTCTGTTAAAATTCTAACGGGTCCATTGTTCGGCCCATTTAGACATGCTCGTCCGAAACCTCTACAAAAGGGTTGCAAAATAAGTTTTAATCCAAATTTAGGAGTTCATACAATTGATTGCGAGCTTTTCAACATAATTATATTGCAAAAACTTGATTTTTGTGCTTTTTAGTCAGGCTAAATTCTAACGGGTCCATTGTTCGGCCCATTTAGACCCGCTCGTCCGAAACCTCTACAAAAGGGTTGCAAAATAAGTTTTAATCAAAATTTAGGAGTTCATACAATTGTTTATGAGCTTTTCAACACGATTATATTGAAAAATCTCGATTTCTGTACTTTTTACTAAGTTCAAATTCTAACGGGTCCATTGTTCGGCCCATTTAGACCCGCTCATCCGAAACCTTTACAAAAAAGATCGCAAAATAAGTTTGAATCAAATTTTAGGAGTTCATATAATTGATAAAGAGCTTTTCAACACGATTATATTGCAAAAGATCGATTACTGTAATTTTTGCTCAGTTAAAATTCTAACGGGTCCATTGTTCGGCCCATTTAGACCCGCTCGTCCGAAACCTCTACAAAAGGGTTGCAAAATAAGTTTTAATCCAAATCTAGGCGTTCATACAATTGATTACGAGCTTTTCAACACAATTATATTGCAAAAACTCGATTTTTGTGGTTTTTACTCAGTTAAAATTCTAACGTGTGCACGAATCAACTTGCCTCAGTGGTTAGGGGAACGGTTGTTGTTTCTAGAGGTCACAGGTTCGAGCACTAGCAGCTGCAGCAGGGTGATTGAGCGTTCATTGTCAAATGGTAGATAGTATATTTAGAACATATACTACTTGTAATCACTTCAGCTTTCGTCAAAAAAAATTCTAACGGGTTCAATGTTCGGCCCATTTAGACCCGCTCATCCAAAACCTCTACAAATGGTTTGCAAAATAAGTTTTAATCCAAATTTAGGAGTTCATACAATTGATTACGAGCTTGTCCATACGATTATATTGCAAACACTCGATTTCTGTACTTTTTACTCCGTTAAAATTCTAACGGGTCCTTTGTTCGGCTCATTTAGACCCGATCATTCGAAACCTCTACAAAAAGGGCTGCAAAAAAAGTTTTAATCAAAATTTAGGAGTTCATACAATTTATTACGATATTCTCAACACGATTATATTGCAAAAACTCGATTTCTGTACTTTTTATTCAATTAAAATTCTAACGGGTCCTATGTTCGGCCCATTTAGACTAGCTCGTCCGAAACATTTACAAAAAAGATCGCAAAATAAGTTAGAATCAAATTTTAGGAGTTCATATAATTGATTAAGAGCTTTTTAACACGATTATATTGCAAAAACTCGATTACTGTACTTTTTACTCAGTTAAAATTCTAACGAGTCCTATGTTCGGCCCATTTAGACCCGTTCGTTCGAAACCTTTACAAAAAGATCGCAAAATAAGTTAGAATCAAATTTTAGGAGTTCATATAATTTATTAAGAGCTTTTCAACACTATTATATTGCAAAAACTCGATTATTGTACTTTTTACTCAGTAAAATTCTAACGGGTCCATTGTTCGGCCTATTTAGACCCACTCGTCCGAAACCTCTACAAAAGGGTTGCAAAATAAGTTTTAATCCAAATTTAGGAGTTCATACAATTGATTACGAGCTTTTCAACATGATTATATTGCAAAAACTCGATTTCTGTACTTTTTACTTCGTTAAAATTCTAACGGGTCCTATAAAGGGTTGCAAAATAAGTTTTAATCCAAATTTAGGTGTTCATACAATTGATTACGAGCTTTTCAACATGATTATATTGCAAAAACTCGATTTTTGTACTTTTTACTCCGTTAAAATTCTAATAAGTCCTTTGTTCGGCCCATTTAGACCCGCTCGTCCGAAACCTCTACAAAAAATGCTACAAATAAAGTTTTAATCCAAATTTTGGAGTTCATACAATTGATTACGAGGGTTTCAACACGATTATATTGCAAAAACTCGATTTCTATACTTTTTACTCAGATAAAATTCTAACGGGTCCATTGTTCGGCCCATTTAGACCCGCTCGTCCAAAACCTCTACAAAAAAGACCGCAAAACAAGTTAGAACCAAATTTCAGGAGTCCATATAATTCATTACGAGCTTTTCAACACGATTATATTGCAAAAAATCGATTTCGTACTTTTTACTCAGTTAAAATTCTAACGGGTCCACTGTTCGGCCCATTTAGACCTTCTCGTCCGAAACCTCTAAAAAAGGGTTGCAAAATAAGTTTTAATCCAAATTTAGGAGTTCATACAATTTATTACGAGCTTTTCAACATGATTATATTGCAAAAACTCGATTTCTGTACTTTTAACTCGGTTAAAATTCTAACGGGTCCATTGTTCGGCCCATTTAGACCCGCTCGTCCAAAACCTTTACAAAAAAGACCGCAAAATAAGTTAGAATAAAATTTTAGGAGTTCATATAATTGATTACGAGCTTTTAAACACGATTATATTGCAAAAACTCGATTACAGTACTTTTTACTCAGTTAAAATTCTAACGGGTCCATTGTTCGGCCCATTTAGCCCTGCTCGTCTGAAACCTCTACAAAAGGGTTGCAAAATAAATTTTAATCCAAATTTAGTTGTTCATACAAATGATTACGAACTTTTCAACTCGATTATATTGCAAAAACTCGATTTCTGTACCTTTTGCTCTGTTAAAATTCTAACTGGTACATTGTTCGGCCCATTTAGCCCCGCTCGTCCGAAACCTTTACAAAAAAATATCGCAAAATAAGTTAAAACCGAATTTGAGGAGTTCATATAGTTGATTAAGAGCTTTTCAACACGATTATATTGCAAAAAGTGGATTACTGTAATTTTTACTCAGTTAAAATTCTAACGGGTCCATTGTTCGGCCCATAAAGACCCGCTTGTCCGAAACCTCTACAAAAGAGTTGCAAAATAAGTTTTAATCCAAATTTAGGAGTTCATACAATTGATTACAAGCTTTTCAACACGATTATATTGCAAAAACGCGATTTCTGTACTTTTTACTAAGTTAAAATTTTAACGGGTCCATTGTTCGGCCCATTTAGACCCGCTCGTCCGAAACCTCTACAAAAAAGACCGTAAACAAATTAGAATCAAATTTTAGGAGTTCATATAATTGATTACGAGCTTTTCAACACGATTACATTGCAAAAACTCGATTTCTTACTTTTTACTCAATTAAAATTCTAACGGGTCCATTGTTAGGCCCTTTTAGACTCGCTTGTCCGAAACCTCTGCGAAAGGGTTGCAAAATAAGTTTTAATCCAAATTTTGGAGTTCATACAATTCATTACGAGCTTTTCAACACAATTATATTGCAAAAACTCGATTTTTGTACTTTTTACTCAATTAAAATTCTAACGGGTCCATTGTTCGGCCCATATAGACTAGCTCGTCCGAAACCTCAACAAAAAAGACCGCAAAATAAGTTAGAATCAAATTTTAGTAGTTCATATAATTGATTAAGAGCTTTTAAGATCGATTATATTGCAAAAACTCGATTACTGTACTTTTTACTCTGTTAAAATTCTAACGGGTCCATTGTTCGGCCCATTTAGACCCGCTCGTCCGAAACCTCTACAAAAGGGAAGCATAATAAGTTTTAATCCAAATTTAGGAGTTCATACAATTGATTACGAGCTTTTAAACACGATTATATTGCAAAAACTCGATTTCTGTACTTTTTACCAGTTAAAATTCTAACGGGTCCATTGTTCGGCCCATATAAACCCGCTCGTCCGAATCCTCTACAAAAAAGACCGTAAAACAAGTTAGAATCAAATTTTTGGAGTTCATATAATTGATTACGAACTTTTCAACACGATTATATTGCAAAAATTCAATTTCTATACTTTTTACTCAGTTAAAATTCTAACGGGCTTTCTTTAAAAAAAAATTATAACGGGTCCATTGTTCGGCCCATTTAGACCCGTTCGTCCAAAACCTCTACAAAAAGGGCTGCAAAATAAGTTTTAATCCAAATTTAGGAGTTCATATAATTGATTACGAGCTTTTCAACACGATTATATTGCAAAAACTCAATTTCTGTACTTTTTACTCGGTTAAAATTCTAACGGTCCATTGTTATGCCCATTTAGACTCGCTCGTCTGAAACCTTACAAAAAGGACCGCATAATAAGTTTTAATCAAAATTTAGGAGTTCATATAATTGAATACGAGCTTTTTAACACGATTATATTGCAAAAACTCGATTTCTGTACTTTTTACTCAGCTAAAATTCTAACGAGTCCATTGTTCGACCCATTTAGACCCGCTCGTCCGAAACCTCTACAAAAAAGAACGCAAAACAAGTTTTAATCAAATTTTAAGAGTTCATATAATTGTTTACGAGCTTTCCAACACGGTTATATTGCAAAAACTTAATTTATGAACTTTTGACTTAGTTAAAATTCAAATGGGTCCATTGTTCAGCCCATTTAGACCCGCTCGTCCGAAACCTCTAGAAAAAAGACCGCAAAATAAGTTGTAATCAAATTTTAGGAGTTTATAGAATTGATTACGAGCTTTTCAACATGATTATATTGCAAAAACACAATTTATGTTCTTTTTACTCAGTTAAAATTCTAACGATTGCATTGTTCAGCCTATTTAGACCCGCTCGTCCGAAACCTTACAAAAAGGACCGCAAAATAAGTTTTAATCAAAATTTAGGAGTTCATATCATTGATTACGAGCTTTTAAACACGATTATATTGCAAAAACTCGATTTCTGTACTTTTACTCTGTTAAAATTGTAATGGGTCTATTGTTCGATCCATTTAGACCCGCTCGTCCGAAGCCCCTACAAAAAGGGCGACAAAACAAGTTTTAATCCAAATTTAGGAGTTCATATAATTGATTAAGAGCTTTTCAACACGATTATATTGCAAAAACTCGATTTATGTACTTTTTACTTAGTTAAAATTCTAATGGGTCTATTGTTCGGCCCATTTAGACCCGCTCGTCCGAAACCTCTACAAAAGTGCTGCAATATAAGTTTTAATCCAAATTTAGGAGTTCATATAATTGATTACTAGCTTTTTTTAACACGATTATATTGCAAAAACTTGATTTCTGTACTTTTTACTTAGTTAAAATTCTAACGGGTCCATTGTTCGGCCCATTTAGACTCGCTCGTCCGAAACCTCTACAAAAGGGCTGCAAAATAAGTTTTAATCCAAATTTAGGAGTTCGTATAATTGATTACGAGCTTTTCAACACGATTATATTGCAAAAACTTAATTTCTGTACTTTTTACTCAGTTAAAATTCTAACGGGTCCATTGTTTGGCCCATTTAGACCCGCTCGTCCAAAACCTCTACAAAAAGGGCCGCAAAATAAGTTTTAATCCAAATTTAGGAGTTCATATAATTGATTACGAGCTTTTCAACATGATTTGTAACACCCCGGTTTTAGGGCCCGGGAGTTAGCGGTGTTGATCTAGGATTAGTTTCGGGTTAATTTTAAATTAAAGAGTTGATTTTTATAAAAGTTCTCATTATTTATGATAATGACATTAATGAAATTTTAAGATGGTTTTGAAAATCAAAACCACTCATCATCTTCCAAAAACAATATTCTCTCATTTCATCTCCTTTCCTCCATTGAAGACCTTTGAAGGTAAATCCTCTTTTTCTTTTCCTTGTTTTACTTAAATTTAACTTAAATTAAAGTTGGATTTGCAAAACTCATTAATTCTAAACCTTGAAATTTCAAGATTTATGAAAAGTGGGGATTTTGGTTGAAATCCCCTATGGGTCTTTTAGGGCAGTGTTTTGGGCTTGGGTGGTTTGGACGCGGTCCCGGGAAGTTTGGAAGCTTGAAACGACTTTGTGGTTTGCATTGGTGTGCGAATGGTGAGTGGAAATGTTTTTAAGCAACGTTTTGGCTCAAAGATAGTTTTGAGAGAGTTTAAATTGAGCTTGAAAGGCCAATCTAAACTCAAAAGTAAGTTGATGTGTATCGCCTCTTTAAACTCCCTTTTTTCCGTTTTTTTTTCATTACATGAGGTGATAACTTGTTATGCATGAAATTTCAATACTTTGGAAGGAAGCATGTTGTTTGTTATTATGATGTTGATCATGCATGATGAAATCAATGGTGTTGTTGATATGCCTTGTAAAGTATATGTAAGTTGGTGCAGGTTGTGCACGAAAATGGTAAGTAAGACCATTTGCGGTTGGTAAGATTGTAAGAAGTAAGATTGTACATAATTGTGGATTTTGTTGCAAGGTGTTTTTGGTTATGCATGACATCCATGTTGTATGATGGTGATTTGTATATCGTATTGCATGATTGGTGGAATCTTATTTATGTTCAACGAAGGTTTGGGGTTTGGGTGGAGTCTTAGAGACTAACCTAGACCCAAGAGTAAGTTCACCTAATCTCGTTTGTTGGTTGATTTTCGGTTCTCATGATATGTGTGATGTGATGATGTTTTTAGATTGTTTCTACTCTCCGTTTAATGTTGTTGTGTAGTCATCGTTGGTGTCGAGCCTCACGTGACGGTTGTCGTTACTACGGTGATGTGTCGTCCCACCGGTAGTGACTAGTAGAAGAGTACGGTGATGTGTAGTCCCATCAGAAAACTACTAGTTGAACGGTGATGTGTAGTCCCACCGGTAGTGACTAGTAGAAGAGTACGGTGATGTGTAGTCCCATTGGAAAACTACTAGTTGAACGATGATGTGTAGTCCCACTGGGTTTTGGGTTATGCATGTGTATACCTTGTATTGTGATGATTGTGTTTTGTTACGTCTTTTCCTTAAATGGTTTGCTTTTCAACTAAGATTTATGTTTTGAAAACTGCATTGTTGATGTGTTTTTAGAGCTCCACTCACTAGGCTTTATGCTTACGCTCTCCTTTTTCGACAATGTAGATCATTAGCGGGGATTTAGCAAGGAGCAAGGAAAGGGTGTCCAAGCGTGTGATAGTTGCTCAAGTATAGTTTGGTAAATAATGTAGTAATTTAGCAATGGGAAATGCTACGCGTTTTAGAAGCGTGTATCTAGACTCTTTTGTGTTGGCTTTATGTTGTTAATGCTTTGTGTTGATGGATTTGTAAACCATGTTTATGTTGATGCCTAAGTGTTTTGTATTTGAAGGTTTTTAACCATGTCTTATGAAAGCTTATGTTTTTGGTTGAAGGCATGTAAACCTTGATTGTGCATTGCTTAGGTGAACGTTTGTTTCTTTTGGCTAAATGGTTTTGTTGAGCATGCTTTATTGCCTTATATATATATATATCATGTTTGATGGTTTGATGTTTTGGCATGTGTTTGAAGGATCTAAACGTATGTCTTTTGCTTTCCTTGAATCATATGTATGCTCTATGGTTGATCATGCTTATGGTAGGTTGGAATGCCTCTAGGTTATGTGTATGTTTGCTGTTTCATGTTTCTTGTGGTTTGGGAGTATGTTTGTTAAGGCCTTTAACTCTTTTGTTGGTTTGCTAAGCATGTTTGTTTGCTAGTTTCCTCTATGTATGCTTAATTGGTGTTCGTTGATTCGTTGTATGCTTAAACTGCTCCATATGCTTATCTATAGTTGCTTAGTGATGTATGTGAGTTGGTATGTTGCCAGTCGAGTCGTAAAATGCATCTAGAGTTGAGTCCTTGTGTTTTTAGTTGTTAAAATGAGATTTGCAGTGTAGGGCGTATCGGTACGCTCAAGGGCTGTACCGATACGGTCCTTGCTTTGGGGCTCATTTTGGGTAGAGCGTACCGATACACGGGGGTGTATCGATACGCCAAAGGCTCTCTGGAAATCGGAGAAGTTGACGAGATTTTGGCGTATCGATACGGGTCCTAAGGGTATCGATATGGTCTTTGTAGTTTGACCGAGATAAGTTGACCGTTGAGGGCGTATCGGTACGGTCTTGCTGTGTACCGATACGGTCTCCCTGGGTTGACTTTAGGGCATTGACCATGTCCAGGCGTATCGATACGGTCATCTAGCGTATCGATACGGCCTGTTATAAAACTTAAGAAGGGCTGTTTAATTGCATGTCTTGGGTGTTTTGTATCCGTGTGTATGTTCGCTGCGTGTCCTATCACATAGGGTATAATGGATGCATCTAGAAAAGATAAGAGATGAAAAAAAAGAAAAGGGTTGCTAATCGGAGTGAGACCTTAGTGGGTTTCGCTTCGGTTTTCCCCGTTTAACCTGTTCGGACCAGTCTGTCGGCTAGACCGGGACGAGGGGGTGACCAGATTATATTGCAAAAACTCGATTTCTATACTTTTTACCTAGTTAAAATTCTAACGGGTCCATTGTTCGGCCCATTTAGACCCGCTCGTCCGAAACCTCTACAAAAAAACCGCAAAACAAGTTAAAATCAAATTTTAGGAGTTCATATAATTGATTACGAGCTTTTAAACACGATTGTATTGCAAAAACTCGATTTCTGTACTTTTTACTTAGTTAAAATTCTAACGGGTCCATTGTTCGGCCCATTTAGACCCGCTCGTCCGAAACCTCAACAAAAAAGACTGCAAAATATGTTAGAATCAAATTTTAGGAGTTCATATAATTGATCACGAGCTTTTCAACATGATTATATTGCAAAAACTCGATTTTTGTACTTTTTACTCGGTTAAAATTCTAACGGGTCCATTGTTCGGCCCATTTAGACCCGCTCATCCTAAACCTCTACAAATGGGTTGCAAAATAAGTTTTAATCCAAATTTAGGAGTTCATACAATTGATTACAAGCTTTTCAACACGATTATATTGAAAAAACTCGATTTCCATACTTTTTACTTAGTTAAAATTTGGACCCGTGTCCATTGTTCGGCCCATTTAGACCCGCTCGTCCGAAACCTTTACAAAAAAGATCGCAAAATAAGTTAGAATCAAATTTTAGGAGTTCATATAATTGATTACAAGCTTTTCAACACTATTATATTGCAAAAACTTGATTATTGTACTTTTTACTCAGTTAAAATTCTAAAGGCTCCATTGTTCGGCCCATTTAGACCCGCTCGTCCGAAACCTCTACAAAAGGGTTGAAAAATAAGTTTTAATCCAAATTCAAGAGTTCATACAAATGATTATGAGCTTTTCAACACGATTAAATTGCAAAAACTCTATTTCTGTACTTTTACTCAGTTAAAATTCTAACGGGTCCATTGTTCGGCCCATTTAGACCCGCTGGTCCGAAACCTCTACAAAAAAGACCGCAAAACAAGTTAGAATCAAACTTTAGGAGTTCATATAATTGATTACGAGCTTTTCAACACGATTATATTGCAAAATCTCGATTTTTGTACTTTTTACTCAGTTAAAATTCTAACGAGTCCATTGTTCGGCCCATTTAGACCCGCTCGTCCGAAACCTCTACAAAAGGGTTGCAAAATAAGTTTTAATACAAATTTAGGAGTTCATACAATTGATTACGAGCTTTTCAACACAATTATATTGAATTATTTTTATTTTTGTACGTTTTACTCAGTTAAAATTCTAACGGGTCCATTGTTCGGCCCATTTGGACCCGCTCGTCTGAAACCTCAACAAAAAAGACCGCAAAATAAGTTAGAATCAGATTTTAGGAGTTCATATAATTAATTACGAGCTTTTCAGCACGATTATATTGCAAAATTTCTGTACTTTTTACTCAGATAAAATTCTAACGGATCCATTGTTTGGCCCATTTAGACCCGCTCGTCCGAAACCTCTACATAAGGGTTGCAAAATAAGTTTTAATCCAAATTTAGGAGTTCATACAATTGATTACGAGCTTTTCAACACGATTCTATTGCAAAAACTCGATTTATGTACTTTTTACACAGTTAAATTGTTATGGGTCCATTGTTTGTCCCATTTAGACCCACTCGTCCGAATCCTATACAAAAAGGGCTGCAAAATAATTTTTAATCCAAATTTAGGAGTTCATATGATTGATTACGAACTTTTCAACACGATTATATTGCAAAAACTCGATTTCTGTACTTTTTACTCAGTTAAAATTCTAACGGGTCCACTATTCGGCTCATTTAGACCCGCTCGTCCGAAACCTCTACAAAAGGGTTGCAAAATAAGTTTTAATCCAAATTTTGGAGTTCATACAATTGATTACGAGCTTTTCAACACGATTATATTTCAAAAACTCGATTTCTGTACTTTTTACTCGGTTAAAATTCTAACGGGTCCATTGTTCGGCCCATTTAGACCCGCTCGTCCGAAAACTCTACAAAAAAGGCTGCAAAACAAGTTTTAATCAAATTTTAGGAGTTCATATAATTGATTACGAGCTTTTCAACACGATTATATTGCAAAAACTCGATTTCTATACTTTTTACTAAGTTAAAATTCTAACGGGTAACGGGTAACGGGTGTGGGATGGCTCTCAATTCTCTCTCAAATTTTTCCGGGGTCTTTGGTGGGTGTTGGCTTGTTCTTCATGCTTTTCCTCTTTTTCCGGTTGTTTTTTCCACTCTCTCTCTTTCATTCCCCTTCCCCCACACGACACCTCTTTGTCTTCCGCCGGATTTGCCAGCTTATCATCAAGATAACCGAAAAATTTTGATTTCCTTGGAAATCGGTAAGAGAAGGCCAAGTGTCATTCCACCCCGTCTCATTTTCCCATTTACATCTTTTGTTATATTTTTTATCTGTTTTTTTTTCTCTCTAGCATTTAACCCTTAACATGTTTTTCTTCTACGAGGTTTGGCTGAATTTTGCAATACACAAAACCCCTATCAGATCTGTTTTATCTGATGAAGGGCTTTTTTCCCTTCCTTTACACCGTCTTCTTCCCTCTTTGGGCGTTTTCGACGAGATCCAACCGGCGAACTCCAGATCTGGACGGTAAGTCTCGCCGATCATCTTTCCGTTATGTTTTTCTGTTTTTTGTTTCTATTTAACCCTTTCTGATCTGTTCCTTGGTTTTTTCTTCTCTTTGGTTTGGGATCTATCTCTTCTGCTATCTCGGAGGGCTTCTTCCACTGTTGCGACTCACGGTGTTTGCCCTACATCCACCCGATTGGATTTGTTTCTCTATTCCTTCTTTTTATTTTCTTTGTTTCTGTTCAACTCACCTTTTTTGTTTCTCCTATTTCAAAGGGTTTTTCCCTTCTACTTCTTTTCTGCATTTTTTCAATCTCCCCCATATTTTTTAGGGTTTGTACCCCTTTATTTTAGGTTTCTGATTTCCAGTTTTCTCTTGCAGATGATGGGTTTTTTTTTCGATTGACGAACGACCATCTTCATCTCAATCTGAAACGACGGTTCATCTTCTGGATTCTAACCATCTCACCCATTTCTTTCTTTTTTCCTTTAACCCTTATCTATCTTCGTTTTTATCTTTTCTTAGTGTGTATCATATCTTCTCTAATGTTCCTTTTCTCTTTGTACAGATTCAATGGGGCTCATACTTAACCCTTCTGATTTCAATGGTTGCAAATCGGGTATTATCGTCCCCCATTTCTTATTGCTTTATCTTCATCCTTCCTTTATTCGTTTATGTCTTGTTACCTTTGTGGGTTGATAGTAATACTATTTATTTTTCTTCGCTACTTTTTCCTTTTGTCCTTTATCATCTTGGTTTGTTTTTTGTATCTGTTTTATCTTTGTGGGCTAGTAGTTGCTTAATTCATCTGCTCTAGTTTTTTCTTAGTACTGATTTAATCTGTCTTGTTATTTACTTGTTGTTTATCCATTTTCTGGGTTCCCTGGTTATTTTCGATTGTTTTAATACTGTCTTTAATTCCATTTATTTTTTATGGTGTTTGTTCTTCTCTAATCTACCACAAGCCCTTTTAGGGAAATCTAAACTAACCCAGTATTTGGAGAAAATTCAACTTCTAGCTTACTTCTGCAACATTCTTAAGCATATTTCACCATTTATATCAAGGCTTTGTCCACCTTATTTTCCCCTTACACCTCTCTATATTATATATCTGTCTAAATTTCTTCTCAACATATTAATGTGGATTTTCCACAATCCCCATTCAACTATGTACCAGGTTTTCATTTACTATGTGCATTATAGTTACTATGTATCTTTGAATTTACATCACTCTACTCACCTAATCATTATACCTGCTAATTCAATTTTCCACAATCTGTATAATTATGTTTCTGGTCTAAATAATTCTAAATCGACTCATATGTTGTTTCATGTCCTTTACTCTATTACATATCACCTCCAACATTGGATCTATTTTATTGCTTTTGAATTAAATTTTACCAATATTCGAGGCTGTATAGGGAACCCTCTATCAACCCACCTAGTGGGAATTTTTACAATTTTTAAATTCTCTTTCTTTATCCAAACACATTTCATAATAAATATTCCCACTTATTTACTTATGCATCATTTATTCTCAGTATTATGGACTCTGACCCTTGTTACTTATGACATTCCTTTTAATGTATACCATATAATGTATTTCTTAAGGCCCTTTCTCCATTACCTTCCTTTTTTAACTTTGACCTTTTTTCCCTTCAGGTATTGCCCGGTTCCTTATAGATCTATTTCACTACCTGTTTTGATGTTGGATTACAAAATAGTATCTTCTTGCTTATCTAATTGGTACAATACATGTTTATATTATTGCTTACAATTTTCATCTTATTTTAGTTGTTTATTTAATGTTGGTCATGTATATTCTGTGTACTCCTTGTCCTTACTTATATATTTGATCCCTCCTCATCTCTAAATGGTCTCTACAATTCTCTAACATTCATCAATCTTATCTTTTTTCTCTATCAGATCAAAATACATGTCAACCTCCTTTCCTTACTATTGCAATAATCAAGGAAATTTGGAATCCTGGGCCCACGCACTGGTATTATTCATATTTAATTATTATCTATCGAGCTTGTATTTATTATTTATTAGCCATTCATTATCCCCTTTTTGCTCTTTTGGATTGTAAATAATTTCTTATCCCCGCTTCCTTCTATCCCTGGGCATGTAATATTTATTATTTTCTGCTTTTCTTTTTTGCTTTCCTTTCCTGATTGCTCATATCTATTATGCTTATTTTATCTTTGGTTGTTTTTGATGTATGTTGCTTACTATTCGTTCGATTACGTTACGTTACTCAATCTGTTTAGTAAATATTCAACCGGTCAATCTCTCAACTCTCCATATATCCTCCTTTTCTCTCTCTCTTTATTTCAAAAAATCAGTCTCAACGCCTCATCAGGCGAATTAATTCAAGCCCTTTTTAGGGAATTAACTACGACCATCATTATGATGGAAAACAAATTTCAATCCCCGTTATTTATGCTTAAATTTTTCACATTCCATATATACATTCCAATTAATTTATTCACCATAATTTTTGTTTATTATACTTTTTTAAAACAATATATGGTATCCTCTTTAATTTCATTCTTCCCACTTAATATCTATTTTTATTACTTTCCCACTTTTAATATTTTTCCGCTCCTCTACATATTTCATTTAAGGAATATAATTTATTATCCTTAAATTTTTTTATTCCTTTCTCTTCTCTTATTACCAATTGTACAGCTTTTAATTGCATTTTAAATCCCCGATTTCCTTTCTCCTTTATTAAAAAGTCAGCTATAATTTTCAGTTGTAATTCACTCTTTCCTTATACATCACTAAATACCAGTAAATATATACGCACCCACTTACTTTATTTACTATTACGCATTCCTTTAAAATTCTCTTAAATTTTGCTTTAAAGTTGCCATTATTTAATATATATAACGAAAATCCTCCTTTTGCCCAGCTAATTCGTTTTAATAGGGAAAGTTTCTTTCCATCTTGCCTTTATGTCATTATTATAACCCAATCTTTATGGTCACTAATTCTTCCTCAACTTCCTTTACTTACTACTTACCATAGAATAGCTTACATAACCTCTTCTTATTTATATGAACAACATACCCGTATTAAGCCACAAACCTCTCCCAATCCTCCTATCATCCTTAATTTCTACACTCCAACCATGGCATCCTCCTCTATCCCCCAGCTTAGCTCCATCGATCTCACTCATGAGGAAGCAGAACTCCTTTACACTCCTGATTTCGGCTGGGATTTTGTCAAGGAGGATCCCAAGCTATTCCTCTTAGGATGCTTTATCTCGTCTAAAACTATTGATATTTATGCTGTTATTAATGCGTTTGAAGGTATTTGGAAGCCCAACGAAGTGGTGTCTATATCTGTCATCCAAGACAACTATCTCAAGATCAAATTCAAGGAAGTCAAGTTCTGTTACGAAGTCCTTAACCGAGGTCCTTGGCTGTACAAGGACGAATGGTTAGCCATTACCGAATATGATCCTGCTAAATCTGTTGGAGATTATTCATTCAACATTATGAGGATCTGGATCCGCATTTTCGCCCTTCCTTCCTCACTCTTTGAGGACATTGATCGATCGCACCTTGTGGGACATGCTCTTGGATCTATGGTAGGCAACGTCATACGAACTGATACTCGAGAATTTGAAGGAAATATAAAAGACTTCATGCGGGTCGAAATTTTCCTGAATATCACCAAACCGGTCACTCGTTTTGTCTTCATTGGTTCCGGGGCCAACAAAACCATGTGTCGTCTTCAATACGAACGCCTCCCCACTTTATGTCCTGGCTGTGGAATAATTAGCCACACAATTGAGAACTGTCCTATTCGTTCTTCTCTAGATATAAACAAGCTGCAATACGGGGAGTGGCTCCGCTACCTCCCTCCAAGACGTCGCCCAGTTGGTACCCGAGGGCGTATCCGCTATGTTGAACCTAATCTTAACCAAAACAACCCACCACCGACTGGTACTCTTTCTCCCTCTATCTCCAATATTTCATCTATTATACAATATAGATCAAAATTTATTTTATTTTTTCTGCTATCTTTATTTCTGACTCTATATTTATTATCTTTCTCCTTCTTCATAGTTCCTCATGTTCCAGTTGCTTCTGCCAATACTAATATTCCCACCACTGATCCGAATGCGATGGGTATTTCTCCCCCCCTCTTTTTTATCATTAACCACTTTCTTAATAAGTCTTCAATATCTAAACTGGACTCTTGGTTCAAACTTTCCACAGGCTCTCTGAACGAGGGTGATGCTGCGTCTTTTTCGGAGCAACCAACCGAGGAAGTACCCAATACTGATACGGCAATGGGTGATGCCCCCCTTCCAAAGATCCATCTACTTCAGATTCGAAACAGAAAGCTCCTCTCGAGCCTCAGCCCTTAAATACCATCTACCCTATCCCTGAAGATGAATCCGATGATGATTGGGATGCCAAGGATGATGGTGTTCCCAGCCCAACCGCTCAGCAAATTAAGAAGATTGAAGCCGAACTGCGTAAGCCCCCTGTTTCTACCGATTCCAAATTCAATGATTTTAACCAATGGCTTTTGAAAACTTATCCTAATGATGCAGCTCCTGCCCCTGCCCCAGCCCAACCGAACCGTGGCACAAAACGCCGTTCTCCCATCCAAGTTTCGCTCCCACCGAAAAAATCCAAACCATCCGGATCCACTCCTAAGGCTGGGATGAGCAGCTCAAAAAACTCTCCGGCGGCGGCTGACTCCCAGCCCCGCCGAGCAAAATGAGGATTCTTTGCTGGAACTGCCAGGGTCTAGGACAAGCCCCGGTAGTTCAACATTTTCGTAGCTATGTCCAAAAATTCATTCCAGATATTATCTTCTTATGCGAAACTAAAATTAATAATGCGGCATGTAGCCGCCTTTGTCTTTCTTTAGGAATGATAGAAATTATTGCTATTTCCCCAACGGAGGGGTGTTCCGGTATCGCGCTATTCGCCTCAAACAATATTAATATATCTTTGATTTCTTATTCGCTTCGTTACATACATACTCAAATCATATTGAATGACCACACTTTGTTTTTTACTGGCATGCACGGTTACTCCGAAACAAGTCAAAAATTTAAAACATGGGAAATTATTGATTCCTTACAAATTAATAATAATAATATACCCTGGCTTTTAGGAGGGGATTTTAATGAAATTTTATCAGACTCTGAAAAACAAGGAGGTAGCCGTAGGGCTAGATCACAAATAAATAACTTCCGTCATTGTCTTTCACGCAACAATCTATTTGATTGTAAACCAACATCTGGGTGGTTCACTTGGACAAAAGTTGGGCCCTTAACCCCTACAATACATGAACGTTTAGATAGGTTCATTGCTAACTCGGCCTGGCAAGATCTTTTTCCCTCATATAGCATAACATCGAACTATGTGGCCAAGTCCGATCATTGCTTCCTAGTCCTAGATACCTCTCCTGCGGTTGCTACTCCCCCACAGCGACCTAACAACACGTTTCGGTTTGAAAACTATTGGGCGAACAATGCAAACAATATATCCACTATCAAACGCACTTGGGTCAACACCCCTGGAACAACCATAGAAAAAATAAAAGCGGTTGGCACATGTCTGGAGGAATGGCAGAATCAACAAATACTAAAATCAACTGGTCGTATTAATTTTCTTACCAAAAAAATTAACAAATTCTTATGTCGCCCCTTAACTGCCACAAATATAGAACTGAACTTAATAAACTCTTAATGGAACAAGAAATTTATTGGGCTCAAAGATCTTGTACACTATGGCTATCCCAAGGGGATAAAAATACGAGGTTCTTCCATGCCCGTGCGAACAATAGAAGGAAAAAAAACTTGATCACGGGTCTATTTGATTCTAATTCGAATTGGTGTACAGATGATTCAGACCTAATGTCTATTGCCTCTAACTATTTCCAAAACCTTTTTACATCCTCCAACCCCCAAATTTCTGATAATATACTTGATAAGATTTCGCCCTATATCACTCAATCTATGAATGATACTCTTTTAAGGACCTTCACAAAAGAATAAATTCTCCATGCTTTCCGGGATATTGATCCTAGGAAGGCGCCTGGTACTGATGGATTACCAAGTAGTTTTTATCGACAACATTGGGACACTATTGGTGAAGATGTTATTAATCTATGCCTTAACTTACTAAATGGCACTGCTGATATGTCCTTGGTTAACAAAACTATACTCGTACTAATCCCTAAAATCCAGGACCCAACCACTATGAAACATCTAAGACCTATCAGCCTGTGCACTGTTCTCTATAAAATAGTTGCTAAAACTATTGTCAATAGAATGAAACAAACAATTCCCTTTTGTATTAGCCCTAACCAAGCAGCCTTCGTTCAAGGACGTAATATTTCTGACAACATCCTCATTGCCCATGAAATTATTCACAATATTAATTCAGGGACAACAAAATCCTCCCAAGGAGCTGCTCTTAAACTAGACATGGAAAAAGCTTTTGATAGAGTTGAATGGTCCTTTCTAGCAAATGTTATGGAACGTATGAGCTTCGCATCTAACTGGATCTCTCTTATAATGCGTTGCATTACCACTGTCTCATTTTCAGTCAAATTTAACAACTCTCTCTCTCTCTTTTTTCAACCTCACCGTGGATTACGTCAAGGTGACCCCCTATCACCTTTTCTTTTCCTTTTTTGCACACAAGGGCTATCTGCTTACCTATCTGCTGCCCAACAAACAAACATCCTTCTGGGGTTTGGTGCCTGCAAATACGGGCCCAGAGTCAACCATCTACTCTTTGCCGATGATTGTATGGTCTTCATTAATAATACTCCAACTGAAGCTACTCATCTTAAATGAGCCCTACAAACATATTCTGCAGCCTCCGGTCAAGCGGTCAATTTTGAGAAATCGACAATTTTTTATAATCCACGCACCCCATCCTCAACAAGAACTGCGATCAATAATCTTTTGCAAGTACGCGAGGTATCTAACCCTAGCGTATACCTAGGTGTTCCACTTCTCACAGGGAAAAACAAAACTGAATCATTAGGCTTTGTACGTGACAAAGTTCATGATTGTCTTTCTAGCTGGGATAAACAACTCCTTTCTTTTAGTGGTCGGGAGATTTTCATTAAAGCAGTTCTACAATCTTTGCCTCAATATGTTATGTCTTGTTATCTTCTCCCACAAAACATTATTGATGACATGACCTCAGCAATTCGGCAATATTAGTGGACTGGCAAATCCAATAAAAAAGGGTGGCATATGCTTCCTTGGAATCATGTTTGTTTACCTAAGGCCGCTGGTGGTATGGGGTTTAAGGACTTACACGACTTCAATGTTGCTCTCTTGGGTAAGCAAATATGGAGACTCATCTGCGAACCAGGTTCTTTATTGGGCCAAATATATCGAGCTAAATACTTTCCTTCAGGAAACATCCTTGATGCCTCCCGTCCCAATCGCGGCTCCTTTGCTTGACAAGGTATATATAATGCTCTACAACGTCTCCTCCCAGGCTTCTTACATCGACCAGGCATTAATAGCAATATCAGAGTACACCAAGACATCTGGGGCGGCCCTTCCCCTATTACCCTTACTGGGGATTACGAAATCTCCGATGAAATTCATGTTCGATGCTGCGATTTTATGTTTCGTAATCAAACTGCTTGGGACCCTGAAAAGGTCAATCGTTATTTCAATTCAGCTGATGCCAGTGCCATTCTCCGAGTACCAATCATAAATGACCATCGTGACACTATTCTTTGGTCTCCTAACGATTCGGGTATTTACTCGGTCCGTTTTGGTTACCTCTTCTTACAACGTTCTACGTCTCCACATACGTCACCTACTCCCTTTTGGGAATTTCTTTCCAAAGTCAAGGCCCTACCTAAGGTCAAAACTTTTGGATGGCGTATGGCGTCTGATGCTTTGCCATTTGGTTCCAAAATGCAAGTTTTTTCACCTACTTCGGGGCCTTGCCCTATCTGTGGAGCACACTCGGAGTCCATTCTCCATGCGCTACGTGATTGCGCAGGGGCTTCGGAAGCCCTTCAACTCTATGGTATTCCTGTATCCCTTTCCAGAAGTTTGGCTATTACCCCCTTACAATGGTTGGAGGAAGCAGCTCATCACCTATCCTCTGACAAGTTTGGGTTTTTTCTTACAACTATATGGAACGTTTGGAATAGACGCAATGATTGGGTTCATAATCATCATCTACAACCACCATGGCTTATTGTCGTTAATTCCATCAGTTTACATAACGACTTCTGTAATGCCTCTTCTTCTTCCACCCCTACCCCATCTATCCTTTCTCCTCCTTGCTGGAACCCTCCTCCACCTAACCATATTAAAATAAATGTGGATGGGGCTTTTAATCCCTCAACTTGTGCCGCGGCTGTTGGCGCCGTGGCACGTGATTCCATAGGTGCAGTTGTGGGCGGCCTTGCATTTCCTCTTGGTAGCTGTGTGGATGCAGTTACTTGTGAAGGTGAAGGCCTTCTAGCAGGAATCACTTTTGCCCGATCTCAAGGATGGAATCGGATCTTGCTTGAAACCGATTGTGCTTCTCTTGCAAATAGGATCAACAACCCAGGGTTGGACCTCTCTACTATGGGACCTCTTCTTCATCAGATTCGCGAGTCCCTTCTTGCTTTCGATTCAGTTTCTTTTGTACGCCATGAGGCAAATCATGTGGCCCATGCTTTGGCTACTTATTCGTTAAGTACTATGTCTTCCATGTCATTTAACTCTGACATTCCTACATGTATCAATCACCTTGTAACAAACTTATCTATGTTATAATAAATTTTAGGCACTCTTTTCCCCTTTTTAGGGTCCTCTAGCTCTGCTTGAAGGACAGTAGTAGGGGTTTTTAATGGGGCCTTTTCTTCAAAAAAAAAAATTTTAACGGGTCCATTGTTCGGCCCATTTAGACCTGGTCGTCCGAAACCTCTACAAAAGGGTTGCAAAATAAGTTTTAATCCAAATTTAGGAGTTCATACAAATGATTACAAACTTTTTAACACGATTATATTGCAAAAACTCAATTTCTGTTCTTTTTACTCAGTTAAAATTCTAACGATTGCATTGTTCGGCCCATTTAGACCCGCTCGTCCGAAACCTTACAAAAAGGACAGCAAAATAAGTTTTAATCAAAATATTAGGAGTTCATATAATTGATTACGAGCTTTTCAACACTATTATATTGCAAAAACTCGATTTCTGTACTTTTTACTCAGTTAAAATTCTAATGGGTGAATCTCATTCTTTGTTGCGTATCTTCTGTCTCTTTCACAGTACGGGTCAATGGATCTCTATCCCAATAATTTTTTCCTTCACGTGGCATTCGTCAAGGTGACCCACTGTCACCATTCCTTTTTCTAATATGTTCTCAGGGCCTCTCGACCGCTCTTGAAACAGAGTAGGGTGAGGGGCGGTTGCTAGGTCTCAATGCTAGCCGTCGCGGACCTCACGTAACTCATCTTCTTTTTGCAGATGATAGCTTAGTGTTTCTCCGCAACATCCCCGAGGAAGTAGGGCGCTTGCGCGACATTCTATCTCTCTACGCCTCTTCCTCGGGTCAGATTGTCAATTTTGAGAAATCCACGGCTTTCTGCAGCCTTAAATGTTCGCCTGAATACTTACAGGTGATACAATCAATCCTGGGTGTTCGTATGGTCGATGACCCAGGGATCTATCTGGGGGTGCCACTTTTGATCAAGCGGAACAGGACTGCTTCGTTAGGTTTCTTTCGTGACAAAGTGAATTCCCGGATGAGCAACTGGGACAATAACCTTCTATCCTTCAGTGGACGGGAGACCCTTATCAAATCGGTAGCGTAGGCAATGCCGCAGCACGTCATGTCCTGTTACTTACTGCCGCAAAATATCATTGATGATATGACCACCTCCATCCGGCGTTATTGGTGGTCGGGACGCAGTAATAAACGAGGTTGGCCACTCCTTTAATGGGAATCTGTTTGCACTCCCAAGTCAGAGGGTGGTCTTGGTTTTCGTTATCTTCATGCCTTTAATGTTGCCCTCTTAGGGAAACAAGTTTGGTGTTTAATATCGGATCCGGACTCTCTACTGGCACGGGTTCTTACAGCAAAATATTATCCCTCTGGTGACTTATTGCACGCAACAGCTGATAAGCGTGCCTCATTCGCTTGGAGGGGGATTAGTCATGCTACACAGTTGTTAGGGCCTGGTTTCTTCTGAAGGCCAGTCTATAAGAGCAACATACGCATTCTTAGTGATAATTGGGGAGGTGACTCGCAGATCACTATGTTTGGGAGATATGAGGAAAATAAGGAACTGCCGGCACGTTGTCGAGACTTTATGTCTCGTGACTATGCTAGCTGGGATGAGCGCAAGCTTCACAATTTCTTTGACTGGGATGATGTTGATCGTATTCTTCACATTCCTATTTCTAGTGGTCGCAGGGATACACTCGTCTGGGGCCAACATGACTCGGGGTTATACTCGGTTCGATCTGGCTATTTCTTTTTACACAAGCCACCTCGACCTCTGGCACGACCAAACACCCTTTGGAAGATAATCGCTAAAGCTCCGAAGTTACCCAAGATCCGTTGCTTTGGATGGGGGGGGGGGGCGGGGCGTAATGCTCTCCCTACGGGTGACAGGATACATGCTATTAACATGTCCTCTGGTTACTGCCCTTTTGTCCAAATACCTTGGAGACGACGCTGCATGCCCTACGTGACTGCCCCGGAGTGTCAGAGGTCCTTCGCCTAGTCAGAGTTCCTTCTTGCTTATATGCTAATAGCTCGCCTACTGTAGTATCCTTGTTGTTCGAAGGTACTCAGAGGCTGGATAGTATGGGGTTTGTATTATTCCTCACAGCTCTTTGGAATATCTAGAACCGTAGCAATGATTGGATTCATTCTGAACGAGTTCAGCCGCCCTGGCTCACCACCATGAATGCTTAGGGGCTTTTTCAGGAATATGTCAGGGCCAACTCTCTTCCAGCCACTAAGCCGCCAATCACCGAGACTGCCTCTGCACCGCCGCGCTGGAGCTTGCCGCCGTCTACTGTTGTGAAGGTCAATTTTGATGGAGCATTCCACCCAGGTACAGGCTCTGCTGCCATTGGAGTCATTGCTCGTGATGCACAGGGTTTACCCCTTGGGGGTTGTGTTGTTCATGAGGCAGGCTGTATCGATGCAACCACGGCTGAGCTTCATGCTATTGTTGCTGGCATCACACTGGTCCGTGACAAAGGCTGGGGTGATGTACTTATTGAATCTGACTCTGATGTCGTCGTCAACAAGCTTATGCGGTCCACGGAAGATGCCTCCTTGTTGGGCCCCAGAATGCAGCGGCCAAACCCCTGCTAGATGTTTTGCCTCAAATTCAGTTGTCTTTTGTACCTAGATCTGCCAACTTTGTTACGCACACATTAGCTACTTGGGCCTTACATTCGGCCTCTTCTATTTATTTTGATTCTTCCATTCCTGATTGTATTCGAAACAAGGTAATTGTTGAATCTCAACCTTTTTATTCTAATATACAGTAGGGCACTCTTTTCCCCATAGGTCCCTCATGTGCTTCGACGCAAGGTGGTTAGAGGGGTTTTTAATGAGGCCCGCCTTTCTTAAAAAAAATTCTAATGGGTCTATTGTTCGGCCCATTTAGACTCGTTCGTATGAATCCTCTATAAAAGGGTTGCAAAATAAGTTTTAACCCAAATTTTGGAGTTCATACAATTGATTACGAACTTTTCAACACGATTATATTGCAAAAACTCGATTTCTGTACTTTTTACTCAGTTAAAATTCTAACGGGTCCTGTGCTCGACCCATTTAAACCCGCTCGTCCGAAACCTTTACAAAAAAGATCGCAAAATAAGTTAGTATCAAATTTTAGGAGTTCATATAATTTATTATGAGCTTTTCAACACGATTATATTGCAAAAACTCGATTTCTGTACTTTTTACTCAGTTAGAATTCTAGAGGGTCCATTGTTCGGCCCATTTAGACCCGCTCGCGCGAAACCTCTACAAAAGGGTTGCAAAATAAGTTTTAATCCAAATTTAGGACTTCATACAATTGATTACGAGCTTTTCAACACAATTAAATTGCAAAACTCGATTTCTATTCTTTTTACTCAGATAAAATTCTAACGGGTCCATTGTTCGGCCCATTTAGACCCGCTCGTCCGAAATCTCTACAAAAAAGACCGCAAAAAGAGTTAGAATCAAATTTTAGGAGTTCATATAATTGATTACGAGCTTTTCAACACGATTATATTGCAAAACTTGATTTCTGTACTTTTTACTCAGTTAAAATTCTAACGGGTCCATTGTTCGGCCCATTTAAACCCGCTCGTCCGAAACTTCGACAAAAGGGTTGCAAAATAAGTTTTAATCCAAATTTAGGAGTTCATAAAATTGATTACGAGCTTTTCAACACAATTATATTGCAAAAACTCGATTTTTGTGCTTTTTACTCAGTTAAAATTCTAACGGGTCCATTATTCGGCCCACTTAGACCCGCTCGTCCGAAACCTCTACAAAAGGGTTGCAAAATAAGTTTTAATCCAAATTTAGGAGTTCATACAATTGATTACGAGCTTGTCAACACGATTATATTACAAAAACTCGATTTCTGTACTTTTTACTCCGTTAAAATTCTAACGGGTCCATAGTTCGGCCCATTTAGACCCTCTCGTCCGAAACCTTTACAAAAAAGACCGCAAAATAACTTAGAATCAAATTTTAGGAGTTCATATAATTGATTACGAGCTTTTCAACATGATTATATTGCAAAAACTCGATTACAGTACTTTTTACTCAGTTAAAATTCTAACGGGTCCATTGTTCGGCCCATTTAGACCCGCTCGTCCGAAACCTTTACAAAAGGGTTGCAAAATAAGTTTTAATCCAAATTTAGGAGTTCATACAATTGATTACGAGCTTTTCAACACGATTATATTGCAAAAACTCGATTTATGTACTTTTTACTCCGTTAAAATTCTAACGGGTCCATTGTTCGGCCCATTTAAACCTAATCGTCTGAAACCTCTACAAAAAGGGCTACAAAATAAGTTTTAATCCAAATTTAGGATTTCATATAATTGATTACGAGCTTTTAAATACGATTATATTGCAAAAACTCAATTTCTGTCCTTTTTACTCTGTTAAAATTCTAACGGATCCATTGTTCGGCCCATTTAGACCCGCTCGTCCTAAACCTCTACAAAACAGACCGCAAAACAAGTTAGAATCAAATTTTAGGAGTTCATATAATTGATTACGAGCTTTTCAACATGATTATATTGCAAAAACTCGATTTATGTACTTTTTACTTAGTTAAAACTCTAACGGGTCCATTGTTCGGTCCATTTAGTCCTGCTCGTCCGAAACCTTAACAAAGGGTTGCAAAATTTGGTTTAATCCAAATTTAGGAGTTCATACAATTGATTACGAGTTTTTCAACACAATTATATTGCATAAACTCGATTTTTGTGCTTTTTTACTCAGTTAAAATTTTAACGGGTCCATTATTCGGCCCATTTAGACCCGCTCGTCCGAAACCTCTACAAAAGGGTTGCAAAATAAGTTTTAATTCAAATTTCGGAGTTCATACAATTGATTACTAGCGTTTCAACACGATTATATTGCAAAAACTCGATTTCTATACTTTTTACTAAGTTAAAATTCTAACGGGTCCATTGTTTCGCCCATTTAGACCCGCTCGCCCGAAACTTCTACAGAAAAGACTACGAAACAAGTTAGAATCAAATTTTAGGAGTTCATATAATTGATTACGAGCTTTTCAACACAATTATATTGCAAAAACTTGATTTTTGTACTTTTTACTCAGTTAAAATTCTAAAGGGTCCATTGTTCGGATCATTTAGACATGCTCGTCCGAAACCTCTACAAAAGGGTTGCAAAATAAGTTTTAATCCAAATTTAGGACTTCATACAATTGATTACGAGCTTTTCAACACAATTATATTGCAAAAATTCGATTACTGTACTTTTTACTTAGTTAAAATTCTAACGGGTCCAATGTTCGGCCCATTTAGACCCGCTAGTCCGAAACCCATACAAAAAGGGTTGCAAAATAAGTTTTAATCCAAATTTAGGAGTTCATACAATTGATTACGAGCTTTTGAACACAATTATATTGCAAAAAACTCGATTTTTGTTCTTTTTACTCAGTTAAAATTCTAACGGGTCCACTGTTCGGCGCATTCGGACCCGCTCGTACGAAACCTCTACAAAAGGGTTGCAAAATAAGTTTTAATCCAAATTTAGGAGTTCATACAATTGATTACGAGCTTTTCAACACGATTATATTGCAAAAACTCGATTTCTGTACTTTTTACTCAGTTAAAATTCTAACGGGTCCATTGTTCGGCCCATTTAGACCCGCTCGTCTGAAACCTTTACAAAAAAGACCGCAAAAGAAGTTTTAATCAAAATTTAGGAGTTCATACAATTGATTACGAGCTTTTCAACACGATTATATTGCAAAAACTCGATTTTAGTACTTTTTACTTAGTTAAAATTGTAACGGGTCCATTGTTCGGCCGATTTAGACCTCCTCGTCCGAAACCTCTACAAAAGGGTTGAAAAATAAGTTTTAATCAAAATTTAGGAGTTCATACAATAGATTACGAGCTTGTCAATACGATTATATTGCAAAAACTCGATTTCTATACTTTTTTATCCGTTAAAATTCTAACGGGTCCATTGGTTGGCCCATTTAGACCCGCTCGTCCGAAACCTCTACAAAAAAGACCGCAAAACAAGTTAGAATAAAATTTTAGGAGTTCATATAATTGATTACGAGCTTTTCAACAAGATTATACTGCAAAAACTCGATTTCTGTACTTTTTACTCTGTTAAAATTCTAACGGGTCCATTGTTCGGCCCATTTAGACTCGCTCGTCTGAAACCTCTACAAAAGGGTTGCAAATTAAGTTTTAATCAAAATTTAGGAGTTCATACAATTTGATTACGAGCTTTTCAACACGATTATATTGTAAAAACTCGATTTCTGTACTTTTTACTCCTTTAAAATTCTAACAGGTCCTTTGTTCGGCACATTTAGACCCGTTCGTCCGAAACCTCTACAAAAGGGCTGCAAAATAAGTTTTAATCTAAATTTAGGAGTTCATACAATTGATTATGAGCTTTTCAACACGATTATATTGCAAAAACTCGATTTCTGTACTTTTTACTCAGTTAAAATTCTAACAGGTCATTTCCTTTTAGCTTTCAAAAAAAAATTCTAACGGGTCCTATGTTCCGCCCATTTAGACCCGCTCGTCCGAAACCTTTACAAAAAAGATCGCAAAATAAGTTAGAATCAAATTTTAGAAGTTCATATAATTGATTAAGAGCTTTTCAACACAAATATATTGCAAAAACTCGATTATTGTACTTTTTACTTAGTTAATATTCTAACGGTTCCATTGTTCTGTCAATTTAGACTCACTCGTCCGAAACCTTTACAAAAGGGTTGCAAAATAAGTTTTAATCCAAATTTAGGAGTTCATACAATTGATTACGAGCTTTTCAACACAATTATAATGCAAAAACTTGATTTTTGTACTTTTTACTCAGTTAAATTTCTAAAGGGTCCATTGTTCGGCCAATTTAGACCCGCTCGTCCGAAACCTCTACAAAAAACACCACAAAACAAGTTATAATCAAATTTTAGGAGTTCATATAATTTATTACGAGCTTTTCAAAACGATTATATTGCAAAAACTCGATTTATGTACTTTTTACTCAGTTAAAATTCTAACGGGTCCATTGTTCGGCCCATTTAGACCCGCTCGTCCGAAACCTCTACAAAAGGGTTGCAAAATAAGTTTTAATCCAAATTTAGGAGTTCATATAATTGATTACGAGCTTTTCAACATGATTATATTGCAAAAACTTGATTTCTATACTTTTTACTCAGTTAAAATTCTAACAGGTCCATTGTTCGGCCCATTTAGACCCGCTCGTCCGAAACCTCTACAAAAGGGTTGCAAAATAAGTTTTAATCCAAATTTAGGAGTTCATACAATTGATTACGAGCTTTTCAACACGATTATATTGCAAAAACTCGATTACTGTACTTTTTACTCCGTTAAAATTCTAACGGGTCCATTGTTCGACCCATTTAGACCCGATCGTCCGAAACCCATACAAAAAGGGCTGCAAAATAAGTTTTATTCAAAATTTAGGAGTTCATATAATTGATTACGAGCTTTTCAACATGATTATATTGCAAAAATTCGATTTGTGTACTTGTTACTCAGTTAAAATTCTAATAGGTCCACTGTTCGGCCCATTTAGACCAACTCGTCTGAAACCTCTACAAAAGGGTTGCAAAATAAGTTTTAATCCAAATTTAGGAGTTCAGACAATTGATTACGAGCATTTCAACACGATTATATTGCAAAAACTCGATTACTGTACTTGTTACTCAATTAAAATTCTAATAGGTCCAATGTTTGGCCCATTTAGACTAGCTCGTCTGAAACCTCTACAAAAGGGTTGCAAAATAAGTTTTAATCCAAATGATTACGAGCTTTTCAACATGATTATATTGCAAAAACTCGATTTCTGTACTTTTTACTCAGTTAAAATTCTAACGGGTCCATTGTTCGGCCCATTTAGACCAGCTCATCCGAAACCTTTACAAAAAAGACCGCAAAAGAAGTTTTAATCAAAATTTAGGAGTTCATACAATTGATTACGAGCTTTTCAACACGATTATATTGCAAAAACTCGATTTCTATACTTTTTACTCGGTTAAAATTGTAACGGGTCCATTGTTCGACCGATTTAGACCTGCTCGTCTGATACCTCTACAAAAGGGTTGCAAAATGTTTTAATCAAAATTTAGGAGTTTATACAATAGATTACGAGCTTGTTAACACGATTATATTGCAAAAACTCGATTTCTGTACTTTTTTATCCATTAAAATTCTAACGGGTCCATTGTTCAGCCCATTTAGACTCGCTCGTCCGAAACCTCTACAAAAAAGACCGCAAAACAAGTTAGAATAAAATTTTAGGAGTTCATATAATTGATTACGAGCTTTTCAACACGATTATATTGCAAAAACTCGATTTCTGTACTTTTTACTCTGTTAAAATTCTAACGGGTCCATTGTTCGGCCCATTTAGACTCGCTCGTCTGAAACCTCTACAAAAGGGTTGCAAAATAAGTTTTAATCCAAATTTAGGAGTTCATACAATTTGATTACGAGCATTTCAACACGATTGTATTGTAAAAACTCGATTTCTGTACTTTTTACTCCTTTAAAATTCTAACAGGTCCTTTCTTCAGCCCATTTAGACTCGTTCGTCCAAAACCTCTACAAAAAGGGCTGCAAAATAAATTTTAATCTAAATTTAGGAGTTTATACAATTGATTACGAGCTTTTCAACACGATTAGATTGCAAAAACTCGATTTCTGTACTTTTTACTCAGTTAAAATTCTAACAGGTCCTATGTTCCGCCCATTTAGACCCGCTCGTCCGAAACCTTTACAAAAAAGATCGCAAAATAAGTTAGAATCAAATTTTAGAAGTTCATATAATTGATTAAGAGCTTTTCAACACAAATATATTGCAAAAAATCGACTACTGTCCTTTTTACTTAGTTAAAATTCTAACGGGTCCATTGTTCGGTCAATTTAGACTCACTCGTCTGAAACCTTTACAAAAGGGTTGCAAAATAAGTTTTAATCCAAATTTAGGAGTTCATACAATTGATTACAAGCTTTTCAACACAATTATATTGAAAAAACTTGATTTTTGTGCTTTTTACTCAGTTAAATTTCTAAAGGGTCCATTGTTCGGCCCATTTAGACCCGCTCGTCTGAAACCTCTACAAAAAAGACCGCAAAACAAGTTATAATCAAATTTTAGGAGTTCACATAATTTATTACGAGCTTTTCAAAACGATTATATTGCAAAAACTCGATTTCTGTACTTTTTACTCAGTTAAAATTCTAACGGGTCCATTGTTCGGCCCATTTAGGCCCGCTCGTCCGAAACCTCTACAAAAGGGTTGCAAAATAAGTTTTAATCCAAATTTCGGAGTTCATATAATTGATTACGAGCTTTTCAACACGATTATATTGCAAAAACTTGATTTATGTACTTTTTACTCAGTTAAAATTCTAACGGGTCCATTGTTCGGCCCATTTAGACCCGCTCGTCCGAAACCTCTACAAAAGGGTTGCAAAATAAGTTTTGATCTAAATTTAGGAGTTCATAAAATTGATTACGAGCTTTTCAACACAATTATCATGCAAAAACTCGATTTTTGTGCTTTTTACTCAGTTAAAATTTTAACGGGTCCATTGTTCGACCCATTTAGACTCGCTTGTCCGAAACCTCTACAAAAGGGTTGTAAAACAAGTTTTAATCCAAATTTAGGATTTCGTACAATTGATTACGAGCTTTTCAACACGATTAGATTGCAAAAACTGGATTTCTGTACTTTTTCCTCAGTTAAAATTCTAACAGGTCCTATGTTCCGCCCATTTAGACCCGCTCGTCCGAAACCTTTACAAAAAAGATCGCAAAATAAGTTAGAATCAAATTTTAGAAGTTCATATAACTGACTAAGAGCTTTTCAACACAAATATATTGCAAAAAATCGATTACTGTACTTTTTACTTAGTTAAAATTCTAACGGGTCCATTGTTCGGTCAATTTAGACTCACTCGTCTGAAACCTTTACAAAAGGGTTGCAAAATAAGTTTTAATCCAAATTTAGGAGTTCATACAATTGATTACAAGCTTTTCAACACAATTATATTGAAAAAACTTTATTTTTGTGCTTTTTACTCAGTTAAATTTCTAAAGGGTCCATTGTTCGGCCCATTTAGACCCGCTCGTCTGAAACCTCTACAAAAAAGACCACAAAACAAGTTATAATCAAATTTTAGGAGTTCACATAATTTATTACGAGCTTTTCAAAACGATTATATTGCAAAAACTCGATTTATGTACTTTTTACTAAGTTAAAACTCTAACGGGTCCATTGTTCGGTCCATTTAGTCCTGCTCGTCCGAAACCTTAACAAAGGGTTGCAAAATTTGGTTTAATCCAAATTTAGGAGTTCATACAATTGATTTCGAGTTTTTCAACACAATTATATTGCATAAACTCGATTTTTGTGCTTTTTTACTCAGTTAAAATTTTAACGGGTCCATTATTCGGCCCATTTAGACCCGCTCGTCCGAAACCTCTACAAAAGGGTTGCAAAATAAGTTTTAATTCAAATTTAGGAGTTCATACAATTGATTACTAGCGTTTCAACACGATTATATTGCAAAAACTCGATTTCTATACTTTTTACTAAGTTAAAATTCTAACGGGTCCATTGTTTCGCCCATTTAGACCCGCTCGCCCGAAACTTCTACAGAAAAGACTACGAAACAAGTTAGAATCAAATTTTAGGAGTTCATATAATTGATTACGAGCTTTTCAACACAATTATATTGCAAAAACTTGATTTTTGTACTTTTTACTCAGTTAAAATTCTAAAGGGTCCATTGTTCGGATCATTTAGACATGCTCGTCCGAAACCTCTACAAAAGGGTTGCAAAATAAGTTTTAATCCAAATTTAGGACTTCATACGATTGATTACGAGCTTTTCAACACAATTATATTGCAAAAATTCGATTACTGTACTTTTTACTTAGTTAAAATTCTAACGGGTCCAATGTTCGGCCCATTTAGACCCGCTAGTCCGAAACCCATACAAAAAGGGTTGCAAAATAAGTTTTAATCCAAATTTAGGAGTTCATACAATTGATTACGAGCTTTTGAACACAATTATATTGCAAAAACTCGATTTCTGTACTTTTTACTCAGTTAAATTCTAACAGGTCCATTGTTCGGCCCATTTAGACCCGCTCGTCCGAAACCTCTACAAAAAAGACCGCAAAACAAGTTAGAATCAAATTTTAGGAGTTCATATAATTGATTACGAGCTTTTCAACACGATTATATTCCAAAAACACGATTACAGTACTTTTTACTCAGTTAAAATTCTAACGGGTCCATTGTTCGGCCCGTTTAGACCCGTTCGTCCGAAACCTCTACAAAAGGGTTGCAAAATAAGTTTTAATCCAAATTTAGTAGTTCATACAATTGATTACGAGCTTTTCAACACGATTATATTGCAAAAACGCGATTTCTGTACTTTTTACTCCATTAAAATTCTAACGGGTCCATTGTTCGGCCCATTTAGACCCGCTCGTCCAAAACCTTTACAAAAAAGATCGCAAAATATGTTAGAATCAAATTTTAGGAGTTCATATAATTGATTACGAGCTTTCCAACACGATTATATTCCAAAAACACGATTACAGTACTTTTTACTTAGTTAAAATTCTAACGGGTCCATTGTTCGGCCCATTTAGACCCGTTCCTCCGAAACCTCTACAAAAGGGTTGCAAAATAAGTTTTAATCCAAATTTAGGAGTTCATACAATTGATTACGAGCTTTTCAACACAATTATAGTGCAAAAACACGATTTCTGTACTTTTTACTCCATTAAAATTCTAACGGGTCCATTGTTAGGCCCATTTAGACCCGCTCGTCCGAAACCTTTACAAAAAAGATCGCAAAATATGTCAGAATCAAATTTTAGGAGTTCATATAATTGATTACGAGCTTTTCAACATGATTATATTGCAAAAACACGAATACAGTACTTTCTACTCAGTTAAAATTCTAACGGGTCCATTGTTCGGCCCATTTAGACCCGTTCGTCCAAAACCTCTACAAAAGGGTTGCAAAATAAGTTTAAATCCAAATTTAGGAGTTCATACAATTGATTACGAGCTTTTCAACACAATTATAATGTAAAAACTCAATTTTTATGCTTTTTACTCAGTTAAAATTCTAACGTGTCCATTTTTCGACCCATTTAGACCCGCTCGTCCAAAACCTATACAAAAGAGTTTCAAAATAAGTTTTAATCCAAATTTAGGAGTTCATACAATTGATTACGAACTTTTCAAAAAGATTATATTACAAAAACTCAATTTCTGTACTTTTTACTCTGTTAAAATTCTAACGGGTCCATTGTTCGGGATATTTAGACCCGATCATCCGAAACCTCTACAAAAAAGAGCTGCAAAATAAGTTTAATCCAAATTTCGGAGTTCATATAATTTATTACAAGCTTTTCAACACGATTATATTGCAAAAACTCGATTTCTGTAGTTTTTACTCACTTAAAATTCTAACGAGTCTATTGTTCGGCCCATTTAGACCCGCTCGTCTGAAACCTCTACAAAAGGGTTGCAAGATAAGTTTTAATCAAAATTTAGGAGTTCATACAATTGATTACGAGCTTTTCAACACGATTATATTTCAACAACTCGTTTTCTTTACTTTTTACTCAGTTAAAATTCTAACGAGTCCATTGTTCGGCCCATTTAGACCCGCTCGTCCGAAACCTTTACAAAAAAGACCGTAAAATAAGTTAGAATCAAATTTTAGGAGTTCATATAATTGATTACGAGCTTTTCCACACGATTATATTGCAAAAACTCGATTACAGTACTTTTAACTCAGTTAAAATTCTAACAGGTCCATTGTTCGGCCCATGTAGACCCGCTCGTCCGAAACCTCTACAAAAGGGTTGCAAAATAAGTTTTAATAGAAATTTAGGAGTTCATGCAATTGATTACGAGCTTTTCAACACGATTATATTGCAAAATCTTGATTTCTGTATTTTTTACTTAGTTAAAATTCTAACGGGTCCACAGTTCGGCCCATTTAGACCTGCTCGTCTGAAACATCTACAAAAGGGTTGCAAAATAAGTTTTAATCCAAATTTAGGAGTTCATACAATTGATTACGAGATTTTCAACACGATTATATTTCAAAAACTCGTTTTCTGTACTTTTTACTCAGTTAAAATTCGAACGGGTCCATTGTTCAACCCATTTAGACCCGCTCGTCCGAAACCTCTACAAAAGGGTTGCAAAATAAGTTTTAATCAAAATTTTAAGAGTTCATACAATTGATTACGAGCTTTTCAACACGATTATATTGCAAAAACTCGATTTCGGTACTTTTTACTCCGTTAAAATTCTAACGGGTCCATTGTTCGGCTCATTTAGACCCTCTCTTCAGAAACTTCTACAAAAAGGGTTGCAAAATAAGTTTTAATCCAAATTTAGGAGTTCATATAATTGATTACGAGCTTTTCAACACGATTATATTGAAAAAACTCGATTTCTGTACTTTTTACTTAGTTAAAATTCTAACGGGTCCACTATTCGGCTCATTTAGACCCGCTCGTCCGAAACCTCTACAAAAGGGTTGCAAAATAAGTTTTAATCATAATTTAGGAGTTCATACAATTGATTACGAGCTTTTCAACACGATTATATTTCAAAATCACGATTTATGACCTTTTTACTCAGTTAAAATTCTAACGGGTCTATTGTTCGGCCCATTTAGACCCGCTCGTCCGAAACATCTACAAAGGGGTTGCAAAATAAGTTTTAATCCAAATTTAGGAGTTCATACAATTGATTACGAGCTTTTCAACACAATTATATTGCAAAAACTCGAGTTCTGTACTTTTTACTCAGTTAAAATACGAACGGGTCCATTGTTCGGCCCATTTAGACTCGCTCGTCCGAAACCTATTAAAAAAAGACCGCAAAATAAGTTAGAATCAAATTTTAGGAGTTCATATAATTGATTACGAGCTTTTCAACACGATTATATTGCAAAAAATCAATTACATTACTTTTTACTCAGTTAAAATTCTAACAGGTCCATTGTTCGGCTCATTTAGACTCGCTCGTCCGAAACCTTTACAAAAAAGACCGCAAAACGAGTTAGAATCAAATTTTAGGAGTTCATATAATTGATTACGAGCTTTTCAACACGATTATATTGCAAAAACTTGATTTCTGTACTTTTAGTCAGTTAAAATTCTAACGGGTCTATTGTTCGGCCCATTTAGACCCGCTCGTCTGAAACCTCTCGAAAGGGGTTGCAAAATAAGTTTTAATCCAAATTTAGGAGTTCATACAATTGATTACGAGCTTTTCAACACGATTATATTGCAAAAACTCGATTTCTGTACTTTTTACTCAGTTAAAATTCGAACGGGTCCATTGTTCGGCCGATTTAGACCCGCTCGTCCGAAACCTTTACAAAAAAGAACGCAAAAATAAGTTAGAAACAAATTTTTGGAGTTCATATAATTGATTACGAACTTTTCAACACGATTATAAAGCAAAAACTCGATTACAGTACTTTTTACTCAGTTAAAATTCTAACGGGTCCATTGTTCGGCCCATTTAGACCCGTTCGTCCGAAACCTCTACAAAAGGGTTTCAAAATAAGTTTTAATCCAAATTTAGGAGTTCATACAATTGATTACGAGCTTTTCAACACGATTATATTTCAACAACTCGTTTTCTTTACTTTTTACTCAGTTAAAATTCTAACGAGTCCATTGTTCGGCCCATTTAGACCCGCTCGTCCGAAACCTTTACAAAAAAGACCGTAAAATAAGTTAGAATCAAATTTTAGGAGTTCATATAATTGATTACGAGCTTTTCCACACGATTATATTGCAAAAACTCGATTACAGTACTTTTAACTCAGTTAAAATTCTAACAGGTCCATTGTTCGGCCCATGTAGACCCGCTCGTCCGAAACCTCTACAAAAGGGTTGCAAAATAAGTTTTAATAGAAATTTAGGAGTTCATGCAATTGATTTCGAGCTTTTCAAAACGATTATATTGCAAAAACTCAATTTCTGTACTTTTTACTCCGTTAAAATTCTAACGGGTCCATTGTTCGGCCCATTTAGACCCGATCGTCCGAAACCTCTACAAAAAGGGCTGCAAAATAAGTTTTAATCCAAATTGAGGAGTTCATATATTTGATTACGAGCTTTTCAACACGATTATATTGCAAAAACTCAATTTCTGTACTTTTTACTCAGTTAAAATTGTAACGGGTCCACTGTTCGGCCCATTTAGACCCGCTCGTCCGAAATCTCTACAAAAGGGTGGCAAAATAAGTTTTAATCCAAATTTAGGAGTTCATACAATTGATTACGAGCTTTTCAACATGATTATATTTCAAAAACTCGCTTTATGTACTTTTTATTCAGTTAAAATTCTAACGGGTTCATTGTTCGACCCATTTAGACCCGCTCTTCCGAAACCTTTACAAAAAAGGCCGCAAAATAAGTTATAATCAAATTTTTGTAGTTCATATAATTGATTACGAGCTTTTCAAAAGGATTATATTGCAAAAACTCGATTACAGTACTTTTTACTCAGTTAAAATTCTAACGGGTCCATTGTTCAGCCCATTTAGACCCTCTCGTCCGAAACCTCTACAAAAGGGTTGCAAAATAAGTTTTAATCCAAATTTAGGAGTTCATACAATTGATTACGAGCTTTTCAACACGATTTTATTGCAAAAACTCGATTTCTGTACTTTTTACGCTGTTAAAATTCTAACGGTTCCATTGTTCGGCCCATTTAGACCCTATCGTCAGAAACCTCTACAAAAAGGGCCCGAAAATAAGTTTTAATCCAAATTTTGGAGTTCATATAATTGATTACGAGCTTTTCAACACGATTATATTGAAAAACTCGATTTCTGTACTTTTTACTTAGTTAAAATTCTAACGGGTCCACTCTTCGGCCCATTTAGACTCGCTCGTCTGAAACCTATACAAAAGGGTTGCAAAATAGGTTTTAATCCAAATTTAGGAGTTCATATAATTGATTACGAGCTTTTCAACACGATTATATTTCAAAATAGTGATTTCTGTACTTTTTACTCAGTTAAAATTCTAACGGGTCTATTGTTCGGCCAATTTACACCCGCTCGTCCGAAACCTCTACAAAGGGGTTGCAAAATAAGTTTTAATCCAAATTTAGGAGTTCATACAATTGATTACGAGCTTTTCAACACGATTATATTGGAAAAACTCGATTTCTGTACTTTTTACTCAGTTAAAATTCGAACGGGTCCATTGTTCGGCCCATTTAGACCCGCTCGTCCGAAACATTTACTAAAAAGATCGCAAAATAGGTTAGAATCAAATTTTTGGAGTTCATATAAATGATTACGAGCTTTTCAACACGATTATATTGCAAAAACTCGATTACAATACTTTTTACTCAGTTAAAATTTTAATGAGTCCATTGTTCGGCCCTTTTAGACTCGCTCGTCCGAAACCTCGACAAAGGGGTTGCAAAATAAGTTTTAATCCAAATTTAGGAGTTCATACAATTGATTACGAGCTTTTCAACACGATTATATTGCAAAAACTCGATTTCTGTACGTTTACTCAGTTAAAATTTGAACGGGTCCATTGTTCGGCCCATTTAGACCCGGTTGTCCGAAACCTTTACAAAAAAGATCGTAAAATAAGTTAGAATCATATTTTAGGAGATCATATAATTGATTACGAGCTTTTCAACACGATTATATAGCAAAAACTCGATTACAATACTTTTTACTCAATTAAAATTCTAACGAGTCCATTGTTCGACGCATTTAGACCCTCTCGTCCGAAACCTCTACAAAGGGTTGCAAAATAAGTTTTAATCCAAATTTAGGAATTCATACAATTGATTACGAGCTTTTCAACACTATTATATTGCAAAAACTCGATTTCTGTACTTTTTACTCCGTTAAAATTCTAACGGGTCCGTTGTTCGGCCCATTTAGACCCGATCGTCCGAAACCTCTACAAAAATGGCTACAAAATAAGTTTAAATCCAAATTTAGGAGTTCATATAATTGATTACGAGCTTTTCAACCCAATTATATTGCGAAAACTCGATTTTTGTGCTCTTTACTCAGTTAAAATTCTAACGGGTCTATTGTTCGGCCCATTTAGACCCGCTCGTCCGAAACCTCTACAAAGGGGCTGCAAAATAAGTTTTAATCAAAATTTAGGAGTTCATACAATTGATTACGAGCTTTTCAAAATGATTATATTGCAAAAACTTGATTTCTGTATTTTTTACTCAGTTAAAATTCTAACGGGTCCACTGTTCGGCCCATTTAGACCTGCTCGTCCGAAACCTTTACAAAAAAGACCGCAAAAATAAGTTAGAATCAAATTTTTGGAGTTCATATAATTGATTACGAGCTTTTCAACACGATTATATTGCAAAAACTTGATTACAGTACTTTTTACTCAGTTAAAATTCTAACGGGTCCATTGTTCGGCCCATTTAGACCCGCTCGTCCGAAACCTTTACAAAAAAGACCGCAAAATAAGTTAGAATCAAATTTTAGGAGTTCATATAATTGATTACGAGCTTTTCAATAGGATTATATTGCAAAAACTCGATTACAGTAGTTTTTAATCAGTTAAAATTCTAACGGGTCCATAGTTCGGCCCATTTAGAACCGCTCGTCTGAAACCTCTACAAAAGGGTTGCAAAATAAGTTTTAATCGAAATTTAGGAGTTCATACAATTGATTGCGAGCTTTTCAACACGATTATATTGCAAAAACTCGATTTTTGTACTTTTTACTCAGTTAAAATTCTAACGGGTCCATTGTTCGACCCATTTAGACCCGCTCGTCCGAAACCTTTACAAAAAAGAATGCAAAATAAGTTTGAATCAAATTTTGGAAGTTCATATAATTGATTACGAGCTTTTCAACAGGATTATATTGCAAAAACTCGATTCCTGTACATTTTACCCAGTTAAGATTCCAACGGGTCCATTGTTCGGCTCATTTAGACCCGCTCGTCCGAAACCTTTACAAAAATACCGCAAAACAAGTTAGAATCAAATTTTAGGAGTTCATATAATTGCTTACAAGCTTTTCAACACGATTATATTGCAAAAACTCGACTACTGTATTTTTTACTCAGTTAAATATCTAACGGGTCCATTGTTCGGCCCATTTAGACCCGCTCGTCTGAAACCTCTACAAAAGGGTTGCAAAATAGGTTTTAATCCAAATTTAGGAGTTCATACAATTGATTACGAGCTTTTCAACAAGATTATATTTCAAAAACTTGATTTCTGTATTTTTTACTCAGTTAAAATTCTAACGGGTCCACTGTTCGACCCATTTAGACCTGCTCGTCCGAAACCTTTACAAAAAAGTCCGCAAAAATAAGTTAGAATCAAATTTTTGGAGTTTATATAATTGATTACGAGCTTTTCAACACGATTATATTGCAAAAACCCGATTACAGTACTTTTTACTCAGTTAAAATTCTAACGGGTCCATTGTTCGACCCATTTAGACCCGCTCGTCCGAAACCTTTACAAAAAAGACCACAAAATAAGTTAGAATCAAATTTTAGGAGTTCATATAATTGATTACGAGCTTTTCAATAGGATTATATTGCAAAAACTCGATTACAGTAGTTTTTAATCAGTTAAAATTCTAACGGGTCCATTGTTCGCCCCATTTAGACCCGCTCGTCCGAAACCTCTACAAAAGGGTTGCAAAATAAGTTTTAATCGAAATTTAGGAGTTCATACAATTGATTACGAGCATTTCAACACGATTATATTGCAAAAACTCGATTTCTGTACTTTTTACTCAGTTAAAATTCTAACGAGTCCATTGTTCGGCCCATTTAGACTCGCTCGTCCAAAACCTCTACAAAAGGGTTGCAAAATAAGTTTTAATCTAAATTTAGGAGTTCATAAATTTGATTACGAGCTTTTCAACACGATTATATTGCAAAAACTCGATATCTGTACTTTTTACTAAGTTAAATTCTAACAGGTCCATTGTTCGGCCCATTTAGACCTGCTTTCTTCCGAAACCTCTACAAAAAGACCGCAAAACAAGTTAGAATCAAATTTAGGAGTTCATATAATTGATTACGATCTTTTCAACACGATTATATTCCAAAAACACGATTATAGTACTTTTTACTCAGTTAAAATTCTAAGGGGTCCATTGTTCGGCCCGTTTAGACCCTGTTCGTCCGAAACCTCTACAAAAGGGTTGCAAAATAAGTTTTAATCCAAATTTAGGAGTTCATACAATTGATTACGATCTTTTCAACACGATTATATTGGAAAAACGCGATTTCTATACTTTTTACTCCATTAAAATTCTAACGGGTCCATTGTTCGGCCCATTTAGACTCAATCGTCCGAAACCTCTACAAAAAGTGCTGCAAAATAAGTTTTAATCCAAATTGAGGAGTTCATATAATTGATTACGAGCTTTTCAACATGATTATATTGCAAAAACTCGATTTCTGTAATTTTTACTCAGTTAAAATTCTAACGGGTCCACTGTTCGGCCCATTTAGACCCGCTCATTCGAAACCTCTACAAAAGGGTTGCAAAATAAGTTTTAATCCAAATTTAGGAGTTCATACAATTGATTAAGAGCTTTTCAACACGATTATATTTCAAAAACTCGATTTCTGTACTTTTTACTTAGTTAAATTTCTAACGGGTCCATTGTTCGGCCCATTTAGACCCGGTCGTCCGAAACCTTTACAAAAAAGACCGCAATATAAGTTAGAATCAAATTTTAGGAGATCATATAATTGATTACGAGCTTTTCAACACGATTATATTGCAACAACTCGATTACAGTACTTTTTACTCAGTTAAAATTCTAATGGGTCCATTGTTCGGCCCATTTAGACCCGCTCGTCTAAAACCTCTACGAAAGGGTTGCAAAATAAGTTTTAATCCAAATTTAGGAATTCATACAATTGATTACGAGCTTTTCAACACGATTATATTGCAAAAACTCGATTTCTATACTTTTTACTCCGTTAAGATTCTAATGGGTCTATTGTTCGGCCCATTTAGACCCGGTCGTCCGAAACCTCTAACAAAATGGCTACAAAATAAGTTTAAATCCAAATTTAGGAGTTCATATAATTGATTACGAGCTTTTCAACCCAATTATATTGCGAAAACTGGATTTTTGTGCTTTTTACTCAGTTAAAATTCTAACGGGTCTATTGTCCGGCCCATTCAGACCCGCTCGTCCGAAACCTCTACAAAGGGGCTACAAAATAAGTTTTAATCCAAATATAGGAGTTAATACAATTGATTATGAGCTTTTCAACACGATTATATTGCAAGAACTCGATTTCTGTACTTTTTACTTAGTTAAAATTCGAACATGTCCATTGTTCGGCCCATTTAGACCCGCTCATCTGAAACCTATAAAAAAAGACCGCAAAATAAGTTAGAATCAAATTTTAGGAGTTCATGTAATTGATTACGAGCTTTTGAACACGATTATATTGCAAAATCTCGATTACATTACTTTTTACTCAGTTAAAATTCTAACGGGTCCATTGTTCGGCTCATTATGATCCGCTCGTCCGAAACCTTTACAAAAAAGACCCCAAAACAAGTTAGAATCAAATTTTAGGAGTTCATATAATTGCTTACAAGCTTTTCAACACGATTATATTGCAAAAAATTGATTTTTGTACTTTTTACTCAGTTAATATTCTAACGGGTCCATTGTTCGGCCCATTTAGACTCGCTCGTCCGAAACCTCGACAAAAGGGTTGCAAAATATGTTTTAATCCAAATTTAGGAGTTCATAAATTTTATTACGAGCTTTTCAAAATGATTATATTGCAAAAACTCGATTTCTGTACTTTTTACTCAGTTAAATTCTAACAGGTCCATTGTTCGGCCCATTTAGACCCGCTCGTCCGAAACCTCTACAAAAAAGACCGCACAACAAGTTAGAATCAAATTTTAGGAGTTCATATAATTGATTACGAGCTTTTCAACACGATTATATTCCAAAAACACGATTACAGTACTTTTTACTCAGTTAAAATTCTAACGGGTCCATTGCTCGGCCCGTTTAGACCCGTTCGTCCGAAACCTCTACAAAAGGGTTGCAAAATAAGTTTTAATCCAAATTTAGGAGTTCATACAATTGATTACGAGCTTTTCAACACGATTATATTGCAAAAACGCGATTTCTGTACTTTTTACTCCATTAAAATTCTAACGGGTCCATTGTTCGGCCCATTTAGACCCGCTCGTCCAAAACCTTTACAAAAAAGATCGCAAAATATGTTAGAATCAAATTTTAGGAGTTCATATAATTGATTACGAGCTTTCCAACACGATTATATTCCAAAAACACGATTACAGTACTTTTTACTCAGTTAAAATTCTAACGGGTCCATTGTTCGGCCCATTTAGACCCGTTCCTCCGAAACCTTTACAAAAGGGTTGCAAAATAAGTTTTAATCCAACTTTAGGAGTTCATACAATTGATTACGAGCTTTTCAACACAATTATAGTGCAAAAACACGATTTCTGTACTTTTTACTCCATTAAAATTCTAACGGGTCCATTGTTAGGCCCATTTAGACCCGCTCGTCCGAAACCTTTACAAAAAAGATCGCAAAATATGTCAGAATCAAATTTTAGGAGTTCATATAATTGATTACGAGCTTTTCAACATGATTATATTGCAAAAACACGAATACAGTACTTTATACTCAGTTAAAATTCTAACGGGTCCATTGTTCGGCCCATTTAGACCCGTTCGACCGAAACCTCTACAAAAGGGTTGCAAAATAAGTTTAAATCCAAATTTAGGAGTTCGTACAATTGATTACGAGCTTTTCAACACAATTATAATGCAAAAACTCAATTTTTATGCTTTTTACTCAGTTAAAATTCTAACGTGTCCATTTTTCGACCCATTTAGACCCGCTCGTCCAAAACCTATACAAAAGAGTTTCAAAATAAGTTTTAATCCAAATTTAGGAGTTCATACAGTTGATTACGAGCTTTTCAAAAAGATTATATTACAAAAACTCGATTTCTGTACTTTTTACTCTGTTAAAATTCTAACGGGTCCATTGTTCGGGATATTTAGACCCGATCGTCCGAAACCTCTACAAAAAAGAGCTGCCAAATAAATTTTAATCCAAATTTAGGAGTTCATATAATTTATTACAAGCTTTTCAACACGATTATATTGCAAAAACTCGATTTCTGTACTTTTTACTCAGTTAAAATTTGAACGGGTCCATTGTTCGACACATTTAGACCCGCTCGTCCGAAACATATACAAAAGACCGCAAAATAAGTTAGAATCAAATTTTAGGAGTTCATATAATTGATTACGAGCTTTTCAACACGATTATATTGCAAAAACTCGATTACAATACTTTTTACTCAGTTAAAATTCTAACAGGTCCATTGTTCGGCCCATTTAGACCCGCTCGTCCGAAACCTCGACAAAAGGGTTGCAAAATAAGTTTTAATCCAAATTTAGGTGTTCATACAATTGATTACGAGCTTTTCAACACGATTATATTGCAAAAACTCGATTTCTGTACTTTTTACTCAGTTAAAATTTGAACGGGTCCATTGTTCGACCCATTTAGACCCGCTCGTCCGAAACATATACAAAAGACCGCAAAATAAGTTAGAATCAAATTTTAGGAGTTCATATAATTGATTACGAGCTTTTCAACACGATTATATTGCAAAAACTCGATTACAATACTTTTTACTCAGTTAAAATTCTAACGGGTCCATTGTTCGGCCCATTTAGACCCGCTCGTCCGAAACCTCGACAAAAGGGTTGCAAAATAAGTTTTAATCCAAATTTAGGTGTTCATACAATTGATTACGAGCTTTTCAACACGATTATATTGCAAAATCTTGATTTCTGTATTTTTTACTTAGTTAAAATTCTAACGGGTCCACTGTTCGGCCCATTTAGACCTGCTCGTCTGAAACATCTACAAAAGGGTTGCAAAATAAGTTTTAATCCAAATTTAGGAGTTCATACAATTGATTACGAGATTTTCAACACGATTATATTTCAAAAACTCTTTTTTTGTACTTTTTACTCAGTTAAAATTCGAACGGGTCCATTGTTCAGCCCATTTAGACCCGTTCGTCCGAAACCTCTACAAAAGGGTTGCAAAATAAGTTTTAATCAAAATTTTAAGAGTTCATACAATTGATTACGAGCTTTTCAACACGATTATATTGCAAAAACTCAATTTCGGTACTTTTTACTCCGTTAAAATTCTAACGGGTCCATTGTTCGGCCCATTTAGACCCTCTCTTCAGAAACCTCTACAAAAAGGGTTGCAAAATAAGTTTTAATCCAAATTTAGGAGTTCATATAATTGATTACGAGCTTTTCAACACGATTATATTGAAAAAACTCGATTTCTGTACTTTTTACTTAGTTAAAATTCTAACGGGTCCACTATTCGGCTCATTTAGACCCGCTCGTCCGAAACCTCTACAAAAGGGTTGCAAAATAAGTTTTAATCATAATTTAGGAGTTCATACAATTGATTACGAGCTTTTCAACACGATTATATTTCAAAATCGCGATTTATGTACTTTTTACTCAGTTAAAATTCTAACGGGTCTATTGTTCGGCCCATTTTGACCCGCTCGTCCGAAACATCTACAAAGGGGTTGCAAAATAAGTTTTAATCCAAATTTAGGAGTTCATACAATTGATTACGAGCTTTTCAACACGATTATATTGCAAAAACTCGATTTCTGTACTTTTTACTCAGTTAAAATACGAACGGGTCCATTGTTCGGCCCATTTAGACTCGCTCGTCCGAAACCTATAAAAAAAAGACCGCAAAATAAGTTAGAATCAAATTTTAGGAGTTCATATAATTGATTACGAGCTTTTCAACACGATTATATTGCAAAAAATCAATTACATTACTTTTTACTCAGTTAAAATTCTAACAGGTCCATTGTTCGGATCATTTAGACTCGCTCGTCCGAAACCTTTACAAAAAAGTCCGCAAAACGAGTTAGAATCAAATTTTAGGAGTTCATATAATTGATTACGAGCTTTTCAACACCATTATATTGCAAAAACTTGATTTCTGTACTTTTAGTCAGTTAAAATTCTAACGGGTCTATTGTTCGGCCCATTTAGACCCGCTCGTCTGAAACCTCTAGAAAGGGGTTGCAAAATAAGTTTTAATCCAAATTTAGGAGTTCATACAATTGATTACGAGCTTTTCAACACGATTATATTGCAAAAACTCGATTTCTGAACTTTTTACTTAGTTAAAATTCGAACGGGTCCATTGTTCGGCTGATTTAGACCCGCTCGTCCGAAACCTTTACAAAAAAGAACGCAAAAATAAGTTAGAATCAAATTTTTGGAGTTCATATAATTGATTACGAACTTTTCAACACGATTATAAAGCAAAAACTCGATTACAGTTCTTTTTACTCAGTTAAAATTCTAACGGGTCTATTGTTCGGCCCATTTAGACCCGCTCGTCCGAAACCTCTACAAAAGGGTTGCAAAATAAGTTTTAATCGAAATTTAGGAGTTCATACAATTTATTACGAGCTTTTCAACACGATTATATTTCAAAAACTCGATTTCTGTACTTTTTATCAGTTTAAATTCTAACGGGTCCATTGTTCGGCCCATTTAGACCCGCTCATCCGAAACCTCTACAAAAGGGTTGCAAAATAAGTTTTAATCCAAATTTAGGAGTTCATAAAATTGATTACGATCTTTTCAACACGATTATATTGCAAAAACTCGATTTCTGTACTTTTAACTCTGTTAAAATTCTAACGGGTCCATTGTTCGGCCTATTTAGACCTGATCGTCCGAAACCTCTACAAAAAAGAGCTACAAAATTAGTTTTAATCAAAATTTAGGAGTTCATATAATTGATTACGAGCTTTTCAACACGATTATATTGCAAAAACACGATTTTTGTACTTTTTACTCAGTTAAAATTCTAACGGGTCTATTGTTCGGCCCATTTAGACCCGCTCGTCTGAAACCACTACAAAAGGGTTGCAAAATAAGTTTTAATCCAAATTTAGGAGTTCATACAATTGATTACGAGCTTTTCAACACGATTATATTGCAAAAACTCGATTTCTGTACTTTTTACTTAGTTAAAATTTGAACGGGTCAATTGTTCGGCCCATTTAGACCCGCTCGTCCGAAACCTATACAAAAGACCGCAAAATAAGTTAGAATCAAATTTTAGGAGTTCATATAATTGATTACGAGCTTTTCAACACGATTATATAGCAAAAACTCGATTACAATACTTTTTACTCAGTTAAAATTCTAACAGGTCTATTGTTCGGCCCATTTAGACCCGCTCGTCCGAAACCTAAACAAAAGGGTTGCAAAATAAGTTTTAATCCAAATTTAGGAGCTCATACAATTGATTACGAGCTTTTCAAAATGATTACATTGCAAAAACTCGATTTTTGTACTTTATACTCCGTTAAAATTCTAACGGGTCTATTGTTCGGCCCATTTAGACCCGATCGTCCGAAACATCTACAAAAAGGGCTACAAAATAAGTTTTAATCCAAATTTAGGAGTTCATACAATTTAGTACGATCTTTTCAAAATGATTATATTGCAAAACTCGATTTTTGTACTTTGTACTCCGTTAAAATTCTAACGGGTCCATTGTTTGGCCCATTTAGACTCGATCGTCCGAAACCTCTACAAAAAGGGCTACAAAATAAGTTTTAATCCAAATTGAGGAGTTCACATTATTACGAGCTTTTCAACACGATTATATTGCAAAAACTCAATTTATGTACTTTTTACTCAGTTAAAATTCTAACGGGTCCATTGTTCGGCCCATTTAGACCCGCTCGTCCGAAACCTCTACAAAAGGGTTGCAAAATAAGTTTTAATCCAAATTTATGATTTTATACAATTGATTACGAGCTTTTCAACACGATTATATTTCAAAAACTCAATTTCTGTACTTTTTACTCAGTTAAAATTCTAACGGGTCCATTGTTCGACCCATTTAGACCCGATCGTCAGAAACCTCTACAAAAAGGGCTGCAAAATTAGTTTTAATCCAAATTTAAGAGTTCATATAATTGATTACGAGCTTTTCAACACGATTATATTGAAAAAACTCGATTTCTGTACTTTTTACTTAGTTAAAATTCTAACGGGTCCACTGTTCGGCCCATTTAGACCCGCTCGTCCGAAACCTCTACAAAAGAGTTGCAAAATAAGTTTTAATCCAAATTTAGGAGCTCATACAATTGATTACGAGCTTTTCAACATGATTATATTTCAAAATTGGGATTTCTGTACTTTTTACTCATTTAAAATTCTAACGGGTTCATTATTCGGCCCATTTAGACCCGCTCATCCGAAACCTTACAAAAAAGACCGCAAAATAAGTTAGAATCAAATTTTAGTAGTTCATATAATTGATTACGAGCTTTTCAACACGATTATATTGGAAAAACTCGATTACAATACTTCTTACTCCGTTAAAATTCTAACGGGTTCATTGTTCGGCCCATTTAGACCCGCTCGTCCGAAACCCTTACAAAAAATACCGCAAAATAAGTTAGAATAAAATTTTAGGAGTTCATATAATTGATTACGAGCTTTTCAACACGATTATATTGCAAAAACTAGATTTCTGTACTTTTTACTAAGTTAAAATTCTAACAGGTCCACTGTTCGGCCCATTTAGACCCTCTCGTCAGAAACCTCTACAAAAACGGCTGCAAAATAAGTTTTAATCCAAATTTAGGAGTTCATATATTTGATTACGAGCTTTTCAACACGATTATATTGCAAAAACTCGATTTTTGTACTTTTTACTCAGTTAAAATTCTAACGGGTCCACTGTTCAGCCCATTTAGACCCGCTCGTCCGAAACCTCTACAAAAGGGCTACAAAATAAGTTTTAATCCAAATTTAAAAGTTCATACAATCGATTACGAGCTTTTCAACACGATTATATTGCAAAAACTCGATTTTTGTACTTTTTACTAAGTTAAAATTCTAACGGGTCCACTATTCGGCCCATTTAGACCCGCTCGTCTGAAACCTCTATAAAAGGGTTGCAAAATAAGTTTTAATCCAAATTTAGGAGTTCATACAATTGATTACGATCTTTTCAACACGATTATATTTCAAAAACTCGATTTCTGTTCTTTTTACTCAGTTAAAATTCTAACGGGTTGGGCCTTGCACTCTAGGTCCTCCTTGTTTTTTGGGCCGGGCTTGCCCGATGTCTTACGCTCTATTGTACCGGTTGGTTTTCAACCCCCTTGATTATATATATATATTTGTGCACTCTTTTCCCCTTTAGGACCACTGTGGGGTTAGGCACTGGCATGTGCCCTTTTTGTCCGACTATAGTAGAAACCGCACTCCATGCTCTCCGAGATTGTGTTGGAGCAGCTGAGGTTCTACAACTAGCTGGGTTTCCCCTCCCTTTACGTACTAGCACGCTCTTCCCTACTCACTTATGGTTAGAACAAGGGGCCTCGTTACTTTCTCGCTCTGAATTTAGTTTGTTCCTCACTATCCTTTGGAACATTTTGAACCGGAGGAATGACTGGGTTCACTCCAAGCGTTTGCAGCCGCCATGGCTTACTCTTATGAACTCTAAGGAACTATTACAGGACTACGACTCGGCCAACTCTCTTCACGCCTCGACGCATCTACGGACGGAGCCAGCCCTTTCTCAACCAACATGGAGGCCGCCACCGGAAAGGAAGGTTAAAATCAATGTGGACGGTGCTTTCAACCCCGCTACAGGCGAAGCAGGTTTTGGTGTTGTGGCTCGTGATGCTAGCGGCGTTATTCTCCGTGGTTGTGCTGTTCACTGTGCAGGATGCCTTGACGCCTCCACTGCGGAGCTTCGTGCCATTGTCACGGGGGCTACACTTGGTAGGGATGCCGGCTGGTGCAGCATCATTATCGAGTCCGACGCTGCTTTGGTCATCAACAAAATACGTTGCCTCGGCTCGGACGCCTCTCCTTTACGGCCACATATTGATGCGGCTCGCCCTCTCTTTGTATCTATTCCAGATTTAAATTTTCTTTATGTACCGCGAGTTGCTAATGTTCTAGCTCATACTATTGCCAATTGGGCCTTGCACTCTAGGTCCTTCTTGTTTTTTGGGGCGGGCTTGCCCGATGTCTTACGCTCTATTGTACCGGTTGGTTTTCAACCCCCTTGATTATATATATATATTTGGGCACTCTTTTCCCCTTTAGGACCCTCTCTGGGCTGGGCCCAGTTGGGATTAGTGGGGTTTTTAATGAGGTCTTTTCTCAAAATTCTAACGGGTCCATTGTTGGACCCATTTAGACCCGCTCGTCCGAAACATTTACAAAAAAGAACGCAAAATAAGTTAGAATCAAATTTTAGGAGTTCGTATAATTGATTACGAGCTTTTCAACAGGATTATATTGCTAAAACTCGATTAAAGTACTTTTTACTCAGTTAAAATTCTAACGGGTCCATTGTTTTGCCCATTTAGACTCGCTCGTCCGAAACCTCTACAAAAGGGTTGCAAAATAAGTTTTAATCCAAATTTAGAAGTTCATACAATTGATTACGAGCTTTTCAACACGATTATATTACAAAAACTAGATTTATGTACTTTTTACTCAGTTAAAATTCTAACGGGTCCATTATTCGGCCCATTTAGACCCGATCGTTCGAAACCTCTACAAAAAAGGCTGCAAAATAAGTTTTAATCCAAATTTAGGAGTTCATATAATTGATGATGAGATTTTCAACACGATTATATTGCAAAAACTCGATTACAGCACTTTTTACTCAGTTAAAATTCTAACGGGTCCGTTGTTCGGCCCATTTACACCCGCTCGTCCGAAACCTCTACAAAAGGGTTGCAAAATAAGTTTTAATCCAAATTTAGGAGTTCATACAATTGATTACGAGCTTTTCAACACAATTATATTGCAAAAACTAGATTTATGTACTTTTTATTCCGTTAAAATTCTTACGGGTCCATTGTTCGGCCCATTTAGACCTGATCGTCTGAAACCTCTACAAAAAGGGCTTCAAAATAAGTTTTAATCCAAATTTAGGATTTCATATATTTGATTACGATATTTTCAACATGATTATATTGCAAAAACTCGATTTTTGTACTTTTTACTCAGTTAAAATTCTAACGGGCCCACTGTTCGGCCCATTTAGACCCGCTCGTCCGAAACCTCTACAATAGAGTTGCAAAATAAGTTCTAATCCAAATCCAGGAGTTCATACAATAGATTGCGAGCGTTTCAACACAATTATATTGCAAAACTCGATTTCTGTACTTTTTACTTAGTTAAAATTATAATCAATTTATCCCTAGACTTTTATTGAATTCCGTTTTTAAAATTTATTTAATTTATTACTCATTTATTATTATCTTTCAATGCCACCTTTATTCCATTATTTTTAAAACGCCAGCATTATTTTCTCCTATGACGGCAAATACAAATCAATTCCCCTTATTTACAATCAAAAACTCCAGCTCTCTTACAAAAATCACCATAAATTTTTTTGCCATAAATTTTCTATCAATTTACTCCTTTATTAAATTATCACCCATTATTACAAAAATCGTTTTATCCTTTCCTTATATATTCCCAAAATTCCGAAACTACTCCCATAAAATATTTCTACATTTATTTTTATACTTTCCTTGACAAATATATATTTATATAAGGATTACTCTCTTACATTTGAACCTCGATTTACACCTATTTAACATTTATTATGAAATCTCCTTACTCTTTGACTTATTTAGATTAATTAAGGAAACCCCTTTTCCCACAATCCCTTTTGATATTAAAATATCCCACCTTTTACGATTTCAAATTTTTTTTTCCAATCATACTTACTATTTCCCATATTACAGATCACCCAATTGCAATATTTAAGTATGAACAATTCCCTCATAACAAACCACAAAAACTCCCCTATCTCTCCTCTCCTTCCAATTCTCTTTCCAATTCTCAAGCTTATTCAATGGCATCTTCTTCCATCCCCCAACTTAGCGCTATCGACCTCACTAATGAGGAAGCCGAGCTTCTATACACTCCTGACTTTGGTTGGGATTTCATCAAGGAGGACCCCAAGCTCTTTCTTTTCGGATGTTTCATCTCATCCAAAGTGATAGACATCTATGATGTCATCAATGCTTTTGAAGGTATATGGAAGCCCAATGAAGTAGTTTCTATCTCTGTCATCCAAGACAATTTCCTCAAGATAAAGTTCAAAGAGCCCAAGAACTGTTATGAAGTCCTTAACCGAGGTCCTTGGCTGTATAAGGATGAATGGCTAGCTGTTACTGAGTATGATCCTGCAAAATCAGTCGGTGAATACAACTTTAATATTATGCGGATCTGGATTCGCATCTTCTCTCTCCCTACATCACTTTATGAGGACATTGATCGCTCACATCTGGTGGGACATGCCCTCGGATCAATCGTAGGCAACGTTCTTCGAACCGACACTCGCGAGTTTGAAGGGAATATGAAAGATTTCCTTCGAGTAGAAATATTTTTGGATATCACCAGACCTGTCACCCGTTTTGTTTTCATCGGATCTGGAACCAACAAGATTATGTGCCGAATCCAATACGAACGCCTCCCAACTCTCTGCCCCGGTTGAGGTATTATCAGTCACACCATCGAAAATTGCCCTATCCAATCTTCCCTTGATCTGAACAAACTGCAGTACGGGGAGTGGCTCCGCTACCTACCCCCAAGACGTCGCCCTGTTGGTACTCGTGGGCGTATCCGTAACGTTGAACCAAATCTCAACCAGAATGTTCCCCCAGTTAATGGTAATCTCTATTCCCATTCCACAATCACCTTATCTTTCTCTCGATTTAACACTACTATAATCGTTTTAATATATTTACCCTTTTATTTCCTTATAGTGCCCCCACTAATGTTCCAGCTGCTCCGGCCAATACTATTCCTCCTCCCACTGACCAGAACAATATGGGTAATTTACTTCTCCCCTCCATTATAAATTATACTTATCTTATCACACAATCAATTACTAAATTTGCCCATACCTATTTACTAAATATAGGTTCCATAAATGAAGGCGACGCTGCCTCATTTACAGAACAAGCCACTGAAGAAGCCCCGAATGTGGATACTGCTATGGATGAAGTTCACAATTCTGCCAAAGAATCTGCTGCACCTAATCTGAAACAAAAAGCTCCTCTTGAACCCCAGCCTCTGAACACCATCTATCCCATCCCTGAAGATGGATCTGATGATGATTGGGACACTACGGATGATGGTGTTCCTAGCCCAACTGCCCAGCAAATAAAAAAGATTGAAGCTGAACTGCGTAAGCCCCCTGCCCCAACCGATACAATTTTTAATGATTTTAATCAATGGTTACTAAAGACTTACCCAAATGATGCAGCCCCCGCACCTGTTCCAGCCCCACCAAACCGAGGTACAAAGCGCCGGTCTCCTATTCAAGTGTCGCTCCCGCCAAAAAAATCCAAACCATCCAGATCCACCCCTAAAGCTGGGATGAGCAACTCAAAAAACTCTCCGGTGGCGGCTGATTCCCAGCTCTGCCGAGCAAAATGAGGATCCTATGCTGGAACTGTCAGGGTCTTGGACAAGCCCCGGCGGTTCAACATCTTCGAACCTATGTCCAACATACCAAACCGGATATTATCTTCTTATGTGAAACCAAACTAAATAAAACGGCATGTAGCCGACTTTGCTTATCTTTAGGTATGTTTGAACTTATTTCAATTCCCCCATCGGAAGGGTGTTCCGGCATTGCTATGTTCTTTTCGCATAATATTAATATAAATTTAATTTCGTATTCTGAGCGTTATATACATACTCAAATTACTTTGGATAATTACACTATGATTTTTACTGGAATGCATGGACACTCTGAAAATAGCCAAAAATATAAAACATGGGAAATGATAGATTCTTTATATATAAATAATAATAATACCCCCTGGCTCCTAGGTGGGGACTTTAATGAAATTTTAGCTGATTTTGAAAAACATGGTGGCATTCGAAGAGCAAGATCACAAATAAATAACTTTCGTCAATGTTTATCACGAAACAATCTCTTTTATTGTAAACCAACTTCGGGATGGTTTACATGGACAAAAGTAGGGCCTGCAACCCCAATTATACATGAGAGACTAGATAGATTCTTAGCTAACTCGGCTTGGCAGAATCTCTTCCCTTCCCATCGTATAACTACGGAATATGTAGCCAAATCCGACCATTGTTTTTTATTGCTAGACTTATTTCCTGCGGCTGCTACCCACCATCAGCGGCCATCTAACACTTTTCGTTTTGAGAATTGTTGGGTGCATACTGAAGATAGTATACATACCATTAAAAGCACTTGGACCAACACCTCTGGAACAGCAATTGAAAAAATTGATGCTATACGCACATGTCTGGATGAATGGCAAAATCATCAAAGATTTAAATCTAACGGACAGATTAATTTCCTCAACAAAAAAATAAACAAATTCCTTTGTCGCCCTTTAAGTACCATGAATGAAGGAATATATATTAAATATATAACTGAACTAAATAAGCTTCCTATGGAACAAGAAGTCTATTGGGCCCAAAGGTCCCGTACACTTTGGCTATCCCAAGGAGATAAAAACACAAGATTCTTTCACGCTAGGGCAACTAATAGGAAAAAGAAAAACTCGATTTCTGGTCTTTTTGACTCAAATTCAAACTGGTGTACATATGAATCAGACCTAATGATGATTGCTTCTACATATTTTCAGAATCTTTTTACCTCATCCAACCCCCAAGTTTCGGATAATATCCTAGGTAAAATTCAACCGACCATCACCCAATCAATGAACGATACTCTATTAAGGCCCTTCACAGAAGAAGAAATTTTCTTTGCCTTTAAGGACATTGATCCTAGGAAAGCACCTGGTATAGATGGCCTTCCAAGTAGTTTTTTTCGAAAACATTGGGATACAGTTGGTGAAGATGTCATCAATCTTTGCCTTAATCTTCTAAGTGGCACCATGGATATGTCCCTAGTCAACAAAACTATCCTAGTCCTAATCCCCAAAATTCAGGATCCAACTTCTATGAAACAATTAAGGCCTATCAGTTTATGCATTGTCATCTATAAAATAGTTGCTAAAACCATCGTCAATAGGATGAAACAAACAATTCCTTTCTACATCAGTCCTAATCAGGCGACTTTTGTCCAGGGTCGCAATATCTCGGATAACATCCTTGTGGCCCATGAAATTATCCACAACATCAACTCAGGTGCAACTAAATCCTCACAAGGTGTTGCTCTTAAACTAGACATGGAAAAAGCCTTCGATAGAGTTGAATGGTCTTTTCTAGCAAATGTAATGAAACGTATGGGCTTTGCCCTAGATTGGATCTCGCTCATTATGCGATGCATTACAACAGTATCATTTTCAGTTAAAATTAATAATTCTTACTCCCCTTTTTTCCAACCTCAACGGGGTTTACGTCAAGGAGACCTCTTATCCCCTTTTTTATTCCTCTTTTGCACGCAAGGGCTCTCTGCTTACCTATCTGCTGCCCAACAAACCAACATTCTACCAGGACTTGGTGCCTGTAAATATGGGCCAAAAGTCAACCACCTGCTTTTTGCTGATGACTGTATGGTATTCATCAACAACAATCCAACCGAAGCTTCTCAGCTCAAAAGAGCGTTGCAAACTTACGCTGATGCTTCCGGACAAGCGGTCAATTTTGAGAAGTCAACAATTTTTTATAACCCACGTACCCCATCCTCAACAAGAACTGCAATCAATAGCCTTTTGCAAGTACGTGAGGTATCTAACCCTGGTGTCTATCTAGGAATCCCACTTCTTATCGGGAAAAACAAAACCGAGTCACTTGGATTTGTGTGAGATAAAGTCCACGATCGCCTTTCTAGCTGGGATAAACATCTTCTTTCTTTTAGTGGTCGGGAAATTTTCATCAAGGCAGTCCTACAATCCCTACCACAATACGTTATGTCGTGTTATCTCCTTCCACAAAATATTATCGACGACATGACCTCATCAATTAGACAATATTGGTGGACTGGCAAATCCAACAAAAAAGGTTGGCATATGCTTCCATGGAACCATGTTTGTTTACCCAAGGCTGCCGGAGGCATGGGATTTAAGGATCTGCATGACTTCAATATTGCTCTCCTAGGTAAGCAACTTTGGAGACTAATTTGTGAACCGGAATCGTTATTAGGACAAATATAGCGTTCCAAATACTTTCCTTCCGGCAATATCCTAGATGCCCCCAAGCCCAATCATGGCTCCTTTGCATGGCAAGGTATGTACAACGCCTCTTTCCAGGCTTTCTTTACCGTCCAGGAATTAACAGTAACATCAGGATACATAAAGATATATGGGGAGGCTCTTCCCCGATTAATCTCACGGGAAATTACGAAATCTCAGATGAATTCCATATTCGTTGTCGTGACTTTATGATTCGTAATCAAACTGCCTGGGATGCGGATAAGGTCATGCATTATTTTAACTACGATGATGCCACTTCTATCCTAAGTCCTATTATAAATGATCACCATGACTCTATTCTCTGGTCTCCTAATGATTCAGGTATTTATTCAGTCCGATCTGGTAATATCTTCCTACAGCGGTCTTCACACCAGCATGCGTCACCAACACAGTTCTGGAAATTTCTATCCAAAATAAAGGCCTTGCCCAAAGTCAAAACCTTTGGTTGGCGCATGGCATCTGACGCCCTACCAGTTGGGGCAAAAATGCAAGTCTTTTCACCAAATTCAGGACCTTGTCCAATCTGTGGTAGGCACTCCGAATCCATTCTTCACGCTCTTCGTGATTGCTCTAGGGCTTCTGAAGCCCTTCAACTTTTTGGCATTCCCATTACTCTTTCAAGGAGTGCGGCTTCTACTCCTCTACAATGGCTAGAGGAAGCAGCACAAACTCTATCCCCTGATTTTTTTGGCCTTTTTCTTACAACCATCTGGAATATTTGGAATAGACATAATGACTGGGTCCATAACCACCACTTACAACCACCCTGGTTAATTGCAGTTAATTCCATTAGTTTACATGACGATTTTTGCAAAGCCGTTACTGCTACTACCCCCTCTACCCTTTCTACTCCACGTTGGAATCCACCCCCACTTCATCATATCAAAATCAATGTGGATGGGGCTTTTAACCCATCAACTCGGGCAGCTGCTGTTGGAGCCGTTGCTCGTGACTCTACAGGTGCAGTGGTGGGCGGCCTTGCTTTTCCGCTAGGTAGCTGTCCGGATACAGTTACCAGTGAAGGCGAAAGCCTTCTTGCTGGTCTCACCTTCGCACGCTCACAAGGTTGGCATCGGATCATGCTTGAAACCGATTGCGCTTCTCTCGCGAATAGGATCAACAATCCAGCACAAGACCTATCTACCACGGGACCTCTTATTCATCGGATTCAAATGTCTCTTCAAGACTATGATTTTGCTTCTGTCTTCTTTGTACGCCGTGAGGCAAATCAATTGGCCCATACCTTGGCCACTTTTTCTTTGAGTTCTATGAGCTCTATGTCATTTAACATGGATGTACCTTCTTGTATCCAACATCTTGTAACAAATGATTTATGATTAATAAAATTAGGCACTCTTTTCCCCTTTTTAGGGTCCTCTAGCTTTGCTTGAAGGACAGTAGTAGGGGTTTTTAATGAGGCCTTTTCTTCAAAAAAAATTATAACGGGTCCATTGTTCGGCCCATTTAGACCCGCTCGTCTGAAACCTCTACAAAAGTGTTGCAAAATAAGTTTTAATCCAAATTTAGGAGTTCATACAATTGATTACTAGCTTTTCAACACGATTATATTGCAAAAACTCAATTTCTGTACTTTTTACTCCGTTAAAATTCTAACAGGTCCATTATTCGGCCCATTTAGACCCGCTCGTCCGAAACCTCTACAAAAGGGTTGCAAAATAAGTTTTAATCCAAATTTAGGAGTTCATATAATTGATTACGAGCTTTTCAGCACGATTATATTGCAAAAACTCGATTTCTGTACTTTTTTACTTAGTTAAAATTCTAACGGGTCCATTGTTCGGTCCATTTAGACCCGCTCGTCCGAAACCTCTACAAAAGGGTTGCAAAATAAGTTTTAATCCAAATTTAAGAGTTCATACTATTGATTACGAGCTTTTCAACACGATTATATTGCAAAAACTCAATTTCTGTAGTTTTTACTCAGTTAAAATTCAAATGGTTCCATTGTTCGTCCCATTTAGATCCGCTCGTCCGAAACCTTTACAAAAAAGACCGCAAAATAAGTTAGAATCAAATTTTAGGAGTTCATACAAATGATTACCATGTTTTCAACTAAATTATATTGCAAAAACTCGATTTTTGTGCTTTTTAGTCAGTTAAAATTCTAATGGGTCCATTGTTCGGCCCATTTAGACCCGCTCGTCCGAAACCTCTACAAAAGGGTTGCAAAATAAGTTTTAATCCAAATTTAGGAGTTCATACAATAGATTACGAGCTTTTCAACACGATTATATTGCAAAAACTCGATTTTCTGTACTTTTTACTCAGTTAAAATACTAACGGTCTATTGTTCGGCCCATTTAGACCCGCTCGTCGCAAACCTCTACAAAAAAGACCGCAAAATAAGTTAGAATCAAATTTTAGGAGTTCTTATAATTGATTAAGAGCTTTTGAACACGATTATATTGCAAAAACTCGATTACTGTACTTTCTACTCAGTTAAAAATCTAACGGGTCCATTGTTCGGCCCATTTAGACTCGATCATCCGAAACCTCTACAAAAAGGGCTGCAAAATAAGTTTTAATCCAAATTTAGGAGTTCATATAATTGATTACGAGCTTTTCAACACAATTATATTGCAAAAACTCGAATTTTGTGCTTTTTACTCAGTTAAAATTCTAACGGGTCCATTGTTCGGCTTATTTAGACTCGCTCGTCCGAAACCTCTACAAAAGGGTTGCAAAAAAAAGTTTTAATCAAAATTTAGGAGTTCATACAATTGATTACGAGCGTTTCAACACGATTATATTGCAAAAACTCGATTTCTGTACTTTTTACTCAGTTAAAATTCTAATGGGTCCATTGTTCGGCCCATTTAGAATCGCTCGTCCGAAACCATAGAAAAAAGACCGCAAAATAAGATTTAATCAAAATTTAGGAGTTCATACAATTGATTACGAGCTTTTCAACACGATTATATTGCAAAAACTCAAATTTGTGCTTTTTTACTCAATTAAAATTCTAACGGGTCCATTGTTCGGCCCATTTAGACCTGCTCGTCCGAAACCTCTAAAAAAGGGTTGCAAAATAAATTTAATCCAAATTTAGAAGTTCATACAATTGATTACGAGCTTTTCAACATGATTATATTGCAAAAACTCGATTTCTGTACTTTTTACTCCGTTAAAATTTTAACGTGTCCATTGTTCGGCCCATTTAGACCCGATCGTCCGAAACATCTACAAAAAGGGCTGCAAAATAAGTTTTAATCCAAATTTAGGAGTTCATATAATTGATTACGAGCTTTTCAACACAATTATATTGCGAAAACTCGATTATTGTGTTTTTTACTCTGTTAAAATTCTAACGGGTCCATTTTTCGACCCATTTAGACCCGCTCGTCCGAAACCTCTACAATAGAGTTGCAAAATAAGTTCTAATCCAAATTCAGGAGTTCATACAATAGATTACGAGCGTTTCAACACGATTATATTGCAAAAACTCGATTTCTATACTTTTTACTCAGTTAAAATTCTAACGGGTCCATTGTTCGGCCCATTTAGACTCGCTCTTCGCAAACCTCTACAAAAAAGACCGCAAAATAAGTTAGAATGAAATTTTAGGAGTTCATATAATTGATTAAGAGCTTTTCAACATGATTATATTGCAAAAACTTGATTACTGTACTTTTTACTCAGTTAAATATCTAACGGGTCCATTGTTCGGCCCATTTAGACCCGCTCGTCCGAAACCTCTACAAAGGGGTTGCAAAATAAGTTTTAATCCAAATTTAGGAGTTCATACAATTGATTACGAGCTTTTCAACACGATTATATTTCGAAAACTCGATTTCTGTATTTTTTACTCAGTTAAAATTCTAACAGTTCCACTGTTCGGCCCATTTAGACCTGCTCGTCCGAAACCTTTACAAAAAGACCGCAAAAATAAGTTAGAATCAAATTTTGGAGTTCATATAATTGATTACGAGCTTTTCAACACGATTATATCGCAAAAACTCGATTACAGTACTTTTTACTCAGTTAAAATTCTAACGGGTCCATTGTTCGGCCCATTTAGACCCGCTCGTCCGAAAACTCTACAAAAAAGACCGCAAAATAAGTTAGAATCAAATTTTAGGAGTTCATATAATTTATTAAAAGCTTTTTAACACGATTATATTGCAAAAACTCGATTATTGTACTTTTTACTCAGTTAAAATTCTAACGGGTACATTGTTCGGCCCATTTAGACTCGCTCGTCCGAAACCTCTACAAAAGGGTTACAGAATAAGTTTTAATCCAAATTTAGGAGTTCATACAATTGATTACGAGCTTTTCAACACAATTATATTGCAAAAACTCGATTTTTGTGCTTTTTACTCAGTTAAAATTCTAACGGGTCCATTGTTCGGCCCATTTAGACCCGCTCGTCCGAAACCTCTACAAAAGGGTTGCAAAATAAGTTTTAATCCAAATTTAGGAGTTCATATAATTGATTACGAGCTTTTCAACATGATTATATTGCAAAAAAATCGATTTTTGTACTTTTTTACTTAGTTAAAATTCTAATGGGTTCATTGTTCGGCCCATTTAGACCCGCTCGTCCGAAACCTCTACAAAAGGGTTGCAAAATAAGTTTTAATCCAAGTTTAGGAGTTCATACAATTGATTACGAGCGTTTCAACATGATTATATTGCAAAAACTCGATTTTTGTACTTTTTACTCAGTTAAAATTCTAACGGGTCCATTGTTCGGCCCATTTAGACCCGCTCGTCCGAAACCATAGAAAAAAGACCGCAAAATAAGATTTAATCAAAATTTAGGTGTTCATACAACTGATTACGAGCTTTTCAACACGATTATATTGCAAAAACTCGATTTTGTGCTTTTTTACTCAGTTAAAATTCTAACGGGTCCATTGTTTGGCCCATTTAGAACTGTTCGTCCGAAACCTCTAAAAAATGGTTGCAAAATAAATTTTAATCCAAATTTATAAGTTCATACAATTGATTACGAGCTTTTCAACACGATTATATTGCAAAAACTAGATTTCTGTACTTTTTACTCCGTTAAAATTCTAACGTGTCCATTGTTCGGCCCATTTAGACCCGATCGTCCGAAACATCTACAAAAAGGGCAGCAAAATAAGTTTTAATCCAAATTTACGAGTTTATATAATTGATTACGAGCTTTTCAACACAATTATATTGCGAAAACTCGATTTTTGTGCTTTTTACTCTGTTAAAATTCTAACGGGTCCATTCTTCGGTCCATTTAGACCTGCTCGTCCAAAACCTCTACAAAAGGGTTGCAAAATAAGTTTTAATCCAAATTTAGGTGTTCATACAATTGATTACGAGCTTTTCAACACGATTATATTGCAAAAACTCGATTACTGTACTTTTTACTCAGTTAAAATTCTAACGGGTCCATTGTTCGGCCTATTTAGACCCGCTCGTCCGAAACCTCTACAAAAGTGTTGCAAAATAAGTTTTAATCCAAATTTAGGAGTTCATATAATTGATTACGAGCTTTTCAACATGATTATATTGCAAAAACTCAATTTCTGTACATTTTTACTTAGTTAAAATTCTAATGTGTCCATTGTTCGGCCCATTTAGACTTGCTCATCTGAAACCTCTACAAAAAAGGTTGCAAAATAAGTTTTAATCCAAATTTAGGAGTTCATACTATTGATTACTAGCTTTTCAACATGATATTATTGCAAAAACTCGATTTCTGTACTTTTTACTCAGTTAAAATTCTAACGGGTCCATTGTTCGGCCCATTTAGACACGCTCGTCCGAAACCTCTACAAAAAGGTTCAAAATAAGTTTTATTCCAAATTTAAGAGTTCATACAATTGATTACGAGCTTTTCAACATGATTATATTTCAAAAACTCGATTTCTGTAGTTTTTACCCAGTTCAAATTCGAACGGTTCCATTGGTCGGCCCATTTAGACCCGCTCGTCCGAAACCTTTACAAAAAAGACCGCAAAATAAGTTAGAATCAAATTTTAGGAGTTCATACAAATGATTACGAGCTTTTGAACAAAATTATATTGCAAAAACTCGATTTTTGTGCTTTTTACTCAATTAAAATTCTAACGGGTCCGTTGTTAGGCCCCTTTTAGACCCGCTCGTCCGAAACCTCTACAAAAGTGTTGCAATATAAGTTTTAATCCAAATTTAGGAGTTTATACAATTGATTACTAGCTTTTCAACACGATTATATTGCAAAAACTAGATTTCTATACTTTTTATTCCATTAAAATTCTAACGGGTCTATTGTTCGTCCCATTTAGACCTGATCGTCCGAAACCTCTACAAAAAGGGCTTCAAAATAAGTTTTAATCCAAATTTAGGAGTTCATATATTTGATTACGAGATTTTCAACACGATTATATTGCTAAAACTCGATTTTTGTACTTTTTACTCAGTTAAAATTCTAACGGGTCCACTGTTCGGCTCATTTATACCCGCTCGTCCGAAACCTCTACAATAGAGTTGCAAAATAAGTCCTAATCCAAATTCAGGTGTTCATACAATAGATTACGAGCGTTTCAACACGATTATATTGCAAAAACTCGATTTCTATACTTTTTACTCAGTTAAAATTCTAACAGGTCCATTGTTCGGCCCATTTAGTCCCGCTCGTCGCAAACCTCTACAAAGAATACCGCAAAATAAGTTAGAATCAAATTTTAGGAGTTCATATAATTGATTAAGAGATTTTCAACACGATTATATTGCAAAATCTCGATTACTGTACTTTTTACTCAGTTAAATATCTAACGGGTCCATTGTTCGGCCCATTTAGACCCGCTCGTCCGAAACCTCTACAAAAGGGTTGCAAAATAAGTTTTGATCCAAATTTAGGAGTTCATACAATTGATTACGAGCTTTTCAACACGATTATATTTCAAAAACTCGATTTCTGTATTTTTTACTAAGTTAAAATTCTAACTGGTCCACTGTTCGGCCCATTTAGACCCGCTCGTCCGAAACCTTTACAAAAAAGACCGCAGAAATAAGTTAGAATCAAATTTTAGGAGTTCATACAAATGATTACGAGCTTTTCAACAAAATTATATTGCAAAAACTCGATTTTTGTGCTTTTTACTCAGTTAAAATTCTAACGGGTCCGTTGTTCGGCCCATTTAGACCCGCTCGTCCGAAACCTCTACAAAAGTGTTGCAAAATAAGTTTTAATCCAAATTTAGGAGTTTATACAATTGATTACGAGCTTTTCAACACGATTATATTGCAAAAACTAGATTTCTGAACTTTTTATTCTGTTAAAATTCTAACGGGTCCATTGTTCGCCCAATTTAGACCTGATCGTCCGAAACCTCTACAAAAAGGGCTTCAAAATAAGTTTTAATCCAAATTTAGGAGTTCATATATTTGATTACGAGATTTTCAACACGATTATATTGCAAAAACTCGATTTTTGTACTTTTTACTCAGTTAAAATTCTAACGGATCCACTGTTCGGCCCATTTATACTCGCTCGTCCGAAACCTCTACAATAGAGTTGCAAAATAAGTCCTAATCCAAATTCAAGTGTTCATACAATAGATTACGAGCGTTTCAACACGATTATATTGCAAAAACTTGATTTCTATACTTTTTACTCAGTTAAAATTCTAACAGGTCCATTGTTCGACCCATTTAGTCCCGCTCTTCGCAAACCTCTACAAAGAAGACCGCAAAATAAGTTAGAATCAAATTTTAGGAGTTCATATAAATGATTAAGAGCTTTTCAACACGATTATATTGCAAAATCTCGATTACTGTACTTTTTACTCAGTTAAATATCTAACGGGTCCATTGTTCGGCCCATTTAGACTCGCTCGTCCGAAACCTCTACAAAAGGGTTGCAAAATAAGTTTTAATCCAAATTTAGGAGTTCATACAATTGATTACGAGCTTTTCAACACGATTATATTTCAAAAACTCAATTTCTGTATTTTTTACTAAGTTAAAATTCTAACTGGCCCACTGTTCGGCCCATTTAGACCTGCTCGTCCGAAACCTTTACAAAAAAGACCGCAAAAATAAGTTAGAATCAAATTTTAGGAGTTCATACAAATGATTACGAGCTTTTCAACAAAATTATATTGCAAAAACTCGATTTTTGTGCTTTTTACTCGGTTAAAATTCTAACGGGTCCGTTGTTCGGCCCATTTAGACCCGCTCGTCCGAAACCTCTACAAAAGTGTTGCAAAATAAGTTTTAATCCAAATTTAGGAGTTTATACAATTGATTACGAGCTTTTCAACACGATTATATTGCAAAAACTAGATTTCTGTACTTTTTATTCCATTAAAATTCTAACGGGTCCATTGTTCGGTCCATTTAGACCTGTTCGTCCGAAACCTCTACAAAAAGGGCTTCAAAATAAGTTTTAATCCAAATTTAGGAGTTCATATATTTGATTACGAGATTTTCAACACGATTATATTGCAAAAACTCGATTTTTGTACTTTTTACTCAGTTAAAATTCTAACGGGTCCACTGTTCGGCCCATTTATACCCGCTCTTCCGAAACCTCTACAATAGAGTTGCAAAATAAGTCCTAATCCAAATTCAGGTGACCATACAATAGATTACGAGCGTTTCAACACGATTATATAGCAAAAACTCGATTTCTATACTTTTTACTCATTTAAAATTCTAACAGGTCCATTGTTCGGCCCATTTAGTCCCGCTCGTCGCAAACCTCTACAAAGAAGACCGCAAAATAAGTTAGAATCAAATTTTAGGAGTTCATATAATTGATTAAGAGCTTTTCAACACGATTATATTGCAAAATCTCGATTACTGTACTTTTTACTCAGTTAAATATCTAACGGGTGCATTGTTCGGCCCATTTGGACCCGCTCATCCGAAACCTCTACAAAAGTGTTGCAAAATAAGTTTTAATCCAAATTTAGGAGTTCATGCAATTGATTACAAGCTTTTCAACATGATTATATTTCAAAAACTCGATTTCTGTATTTTTTACTAAGTTAAAATTCTAACTGGTCCACTGTTCGGACCATTTAGACCTGCTCGTCCGAAACCTTTACAAAAAAGACCGCAAAAATAAGTTAGAATCAAATTTTTGGAGTTCATATAATTGATTACGAGCTTTTCAACACGATTATATTGCAAAAACTCGATTACAGTACTTTTTACTCAGTTAAAATTCTAACGGGTCCATTGTTCGGCCCATTTAGACCCGCTCGTCCGAAAACTCTACAAAAAAGACCGCAAAATAAGTTAGAATCAAATTTTAGGAGTTCGTGTAATTGATTAAGAGCTTTTCAACACGATTATATTGCAAAAACTCGATTATTGTACTTTTTACTTAGTTAAAATTCTAACGGGTCCATTGTTCGGCCCATTTAGACTCACTCGTCTGAAACCTCTACAAAAGGGTTACAGAATAAGTTGTAATCCAAATTTAGGAGTTCATACAATTGACTGCGAGCTTTTCAACACAACTATATTGCAAAAACTCGATTTTTGTGCTTCTTACTCAGTTTAAATTCTAACGGGTCCATTGTTCGGCCCATTTAGACCCGCTCGTCCGAAACCTCGACAAAAGTGTTGCAAAATAAGTTTTAATCCAAATTTAGGAGTTCATACAATTGATTACGAGCTTTTCAACACGATTATATTGCAAAAACTCGATTTCTGTACTTTTTACTCCGTTAAAATTCTAACGGGTCCATTGTTCGGCCCATTTAGACTCGCTCGTCCGAAACCTCTACAAAAGGGTTGCAAAATAAGTTTTAATCCAAATTTAGGAGTACATATAATTGATTACGAGCTTTTCAACATGATTATATTGCAAAAACTCAATTTCTGTACTTTTTTACTTAGTTAAAATTCTAACTTGTCCATTGTTCGGCCCATTTAGACATGCTCGTCCGAAACCTCTACAAAAGGGTTGCAAAATAAGTTTTAATCCAAATTTAAGAGTTCATACTATTGATTACGAGCTTTTCAACACGATTATATTGCAAAAACTAAATTTCTGTAGTTTTTACTCAGTTAAAATTCAAACGGTTCCATTGTTCGGCCCATTTAGATCCGCTCGTCCGAAACCTTTACAAAAAAGATCGCAAAATACGTTAGAATCAAATTTTAGGAGTTCATACAAATGATTACCAGGTTTTCAACTAAATTATATTGCAAAAACTAGATTTTTGTGCTTTTTACTCAGTTAAAATTCTAATGTGTCCATTGTTCGGCCCATTTAGACCCGCTCATCCGAAACCTCTACAAAAGGGTTGCAAAATAAGTTTTAATCAAAATTTAGGAGTTCATACAATAGATTACGAGCATTTCGTCACGATTATATTGCAAAAACTCAATTTTGTACTTTTTACTCAGTTAAAATTCTAACGGGTCTATTGTTCGGCCCATTTAGACCCGCTCGTCGCAAACCTCTACAAAAAAGACCGCAAAATAAGTTAGAATCAAATTTTAGGAGTTCTTATAATTGATTAAGAGCTTTTCAACACGATTATATTGCAAAAACTCGATTACTGTACTTTCTACTCAGTTAAAATTCTAACGGCTCCATTGTTCGGCCCATTTAGACACGATCGTCCGAAACCTCTACAAAAAGGGTTGCAAAATAAGTTTTAATCCAAATTTAGGAGTTCATATAATTGATTACGAGCTTTTCAACACTATTATATTGCAAAAAACTCGAATTTTGTGCCTTTTACTCATTAAAATTCTAACGGGTCCATTGTTCGGCCTATTTAGACCCGCTCGTCCGAAACCTCTACAAAAGGGTCGCAAAAAAAAGTTTTAATCCAAATTTAGGAGTTCATACAATTGATTACAGGCGTTTCAACACGATTATATTGCAAAAAATCGATTTCTGTACTTTTTACTCAGTTAAAATTCTAACGGGTCCATTGTTCGGCCCATTTAGACCCGCTCATCCGAAACCATAGAAAAAAGACCGCAAAATAAGATTTAATCAAAATTTAGGAGTTCATACAATTGATTACGAGCTTTTCAACACGATTATATTGCAAAAACTCGATTTTGTGCTTTTTTACTCAGTTAAAATTCTAACGGGTCCATTGTTCGGCCCATTTAGACCTACTCATCCGAAACCTCTAAAAAAGGGTTGCAAAATAAATTTTAATCCAAATTTAGAAATTCATACAATTGATTACGAGCTTTTCAACACGATTATATTGCAAAAACTCGATTTCTTTACTTTTTACTCCATTAAAATTCTAACGTGTCCATTGTTCGGCCCATTTAGACCCGATCGTCCGAAACATCTACAAAAAGGGCTGCAAAATAAGTTTTAATCCAAGTTTAGGAGTTCATATAATTGATTACGAGCTTTTCAACACGATTACATTGCAAAAACTCGATTTCTGTACTTTTTTACTTAGTTAAAATTCTAACGGGTCCATTGTTCGGCCCATTTAGACCCGCTCGTCCGAAACCTCTACAAAAGGGTTGCATACAATTGATTACGAGCGTTTCAACAAGATTATATTGCAAAAACTCGATTTTTGTAGTTTTTACTCAGTTAAAATTCTAACGGGTCCATTGTTCGACCCATTTAGACCCGCTCGTCCGAAACCATAGAAAAAAGACCGCAAAATAAGATTTAATCAAAATTTAGGAGTTCATACAATGATTACGAGTTTTTCAACACGATTATATTGCAATAACTCGATTTTGTGCTTTTTTACTCAGTTAAATTCTAACGGGTCCATTGTTCAGCCCATTTAGACCCGCTCATCCGAAACCTCTAAAAAAGGGTTGCAAAATAAATTTTAATCCAAATTTAGAAGTTCATACAATTTATTATGAGCTTTTCAATACGATTATATTGTAAAAACTCGATTTCTGTACTTTTTACTCCGTTAAAATTCTAATGTGTCCATTGTTCGGCCCATTTAGACCCGATCGTCCGAATCATCTACAAAAAGGGTTGCAAAATAAGTTTTAATCCAAATTTAGGAGTTCATATAATTGATTACGAGCTTTTCAACACAATTATATTGCGAAAACTCGATTTTTGTTCTTTTTACTCTATTAAAATTCTAACGGGTCCATTGTTCGGCCCATTTAGACCCGCTCGTCCGAAACCTCTACAAAAGGGTTGCAAAATAAGTTTTAATCCAAATTTAGGTGTTCATACAATTGATTACGAGCTTTTCAACACGATTATATTGCAAAAAATCGATTATTGTACTTTTTACTCAGTTAAAATTCTAATGGGTCCATTGTTCGGCCCATTTAGACCCACTCGTCCGAAACCTCTACAAAAGTGTTGCAAAATAAGTTTTAATCCAAAGTTAGGAGTTCTTACAATTGAATACGAGCTTTTCAACACGATTCTATTGCAAAAACTCGATTTTTGTACTTTTTACTCCGTTAAAATTCTAACGGGTCCATTGTTCGGCCCATTTAGACATGCTCCTCCGAAACCTCTACAAAAGGGTTGCAAAATAAGTTTTAATCCAAATTTAGGAGTTCATATAATTGATTACGTGCTTTTCAACACGATATTATTGCAAAAACTCGATTTCTGTACTTTTTACTCAATTAAAATTCTAACGGGTCCATTGTTCGGCCCATTTAGACCCGCTCGTCTGAAACCTCTACAAAAGGGTTCAAAATAAGTTTTAGTCCAAATTTAAGAGTTCATACAATTGATTACGAGCTTTTCAACACGATTATATTGCAAAAACTCGATTTCAGTAGTTTTTACCCAGTTCAAATTCAAACGGTTCCATTGTTCAGCCCATTTAGACCCGCTCGTCCGAAACGTTTACAAAAAAGACCGCAAAATAAGTTAGAATCAAATTTGAGGAGTTCATACAAATGATTACGAGCTTTTCAACAAAATTAAATTGCAAAAACTCGATTTTTGTGCTTTTTACTCAGTTAAAATTCTAACGGGTCCATTGTTCGGCCCCATTTAGACCCGCTCGTCCGAAACCTCTACAAAAGTGTTGCAAAATAAGCTTTAATCCAAATTTAGGAGTTCATACAATTGATTACGAGCTTTTCAACACGATTATATTGCAAAAACTAGATTTCTGTACTTTTTATTACGTTAAAATTCTAACGGGTCCATTGTTCGGTCCATTTAGACCTGATCGTCTGAAACCTCTACAAAAAGGGCTTCAAAATAAGTTTTAATCCAAATTTAGGAGTTCATATATTTGATTACGATATTTTCAACACGATTATATTGCAAAAACTCGATTTTTGTACTTTTTACTCAGTTAAAATTCTAACGGGTCCACTGTTCGGCTCATTTAGACCCGCTCGTCCGAAACCTCTACAATAGAGTTGCAAAATAAGTTCTAATCCAAATTCAGGAGTTCATACAATAGATTACGAGCGTTTCAACACGATTATATTGCAAAAACTCGATTTCTATACTTTTTACTCAGTTAAAATTCTAACGGGTCCATTGTTCGGCCCATTTAGACCCGCTCATCGCAAACCTCTACAAAAAAGACCGCAAAATAAGTTAGAATCAAATTTTAGGAGTTCATATAATTGATTAAGAGCTTTTCAACACGATTATATTGCAAAAACTCGATTACTGTACTTTTTACTCAGTTAAATATCTAACGAGTCCATTGTTCGGCCCATTTAGACCCGCTCGTCTGAAACCTCTGTGATAAGGTTTTTTCTAGAAAATCGCTAAGTAGGGGGTCCTTATCACTATTTTCTTTTTGAAAAAGGGGTTTATTTAAAAAAAGGGGGAAATCCGTATTTTGGAAAACTGTAAAAATTTGGAGTCGCCACCGGCCACTAAGGTAGGCCGGACACCGCAAAACCAGAGATTCATTTAAAAACGGGTTTGGGAGTTGGTTACGTGTGGGGGAAGGATTAGCAACCCCATCACGCCCGGAAATCGGTACCAAATTGCTTGTTGCCTTTTGATCGATAGAAATTATTTAAAAACCGAAGTGATTTTAATAAAAATGTTCTTAAATGAAAATGTGACTTAAATAACACGGGCTTTATAGAATAGTGGCATTGGAATTAATTAATCATTTAATTAAGAAGGATGACGGTACATCGGACCATAGACTAAACCGACATCAAATAAGGCTAACTGCCGTGTTAGTTTAGGGTTCGGATCCCGTACGTCACCTTTATGCATGATGCGGGCAAATAAGGGATGATGCATGCTATTTCCATTTTTATGCTTTCTCTTACCTAGAGGCGGTGAAAATTAACCTAAGTATTCGATAGACATCCATTAAGCTAGGACTGTCGTTTTCGGATACCGAGGTTAATTAATACCCCTCTTGGGGTTGATTTTTAGGTCCGGTTATCATGCTTAATTATCCGGCCTTATGGATGACAAGTATATGCGTGTCATAAAAATGCTTCAAATAAAATTACAAAGAAAGAGCCCACATTGATAAAAGATTAAGCCCAAAATATGATTGACCGAACTATCTCCTAAGGCCCAAAAGCCCACTTTAAGGGTACCCACATTTAAACACCATGAAGCCCAAATTTAACATTCTTTAGTTATCTACTAATTAACTTAATTAAGGAGACAAATAACATTAATAATTGATTAATAAGCATGGCAACACATAGATATTCGATTCACATAATTACTTGAGACTAACATGAAAATCTAGTGACTCTAAGCATTTTAAATCACATAAACAAACCCCAAAAAATACATACATTCGATACAACGGTGATTAAACATGTGGGACCCACTAAACTTGAAAGAGGGACAAACATGCATATATATTCGATCCATTATGCCATTATTAACACATAACAAAAACATACAATTGCATATATACAAAAAAAGCATTTAAACATTAAATTATATTGCATTCGCATGGTGACTGAAATGAAATAAATGTAAAAGCAGAGGCTGAAATCAGAAAGACACAAAAATACTCAAGACTGTGGGGACTCGGTTGGGTACGGGGTAAACAGGGGAGGACCGGACGCGGAAATAAACCCTAAACAGACTCGATCTAGGACCGAAATACGAACCGACTCAGAACCTCAGGGACCTAAGACGCTATTTACCCACGCAGAAGCCCTTAAGACGCTATTTACTTGACACGGAGGGACTAAAGACGCAAATAGACCAAAAACACACCCCTAAAACTCTATAAATACACTACCTAATTGAAACAGACGCCCCTTTTGCCCGGATTACAACCCTAGACGTCACACCGAAACCCTTATTTCTCTCTCGACATCGGACGCCGGCCGGTGCTACTCACCGTCCGGCGAACCCTAAACACACTCTGACCAAAAACCAAAACCCAAAAAGACCAAAAACACGACGCTACACTCCTAGGAACCTAAACGCCCCCCATTTGTTCTCTGAAAAACGAAACCCTAAAGCCCCCAAAATCCCATTTTTCGGACGCGAAAACGATTTGAAAAGGAGGGGCTTCGTGCCTCTCCTTCGACTCACCCCTTTGAAGCCATAGTGAGGCTGGGATTGTTGTCGAGGAGAGAACAGTAGCCGGCTCGAGAGGAGGAAAACGAAGAAGGTAAAAAAAGAAGCTTTCTTTTTTATTATTCTATTTTTTACATGCAACAATGGTAATGGATACCTGAAAATCTGATGTGTATTGCCTTCCGTGTTTTCTTGAGGGAGAGCACGAATCCCTTTACAGTGGTTTGTCGATTCGGTTTTATAGCCGGAATTTCGACTGATTTTTTACATATTGTTTATATGACCGAAAATGCTCATTGGTTCGTATCACTGATTTGGCCGGATTCATGTGTGATTTCTGCCATTCTCTGCCATTCCGTTGCCTATTTCGTTTTTGCCTTTTTTCCTTTTTGCTTTTGTTTTTTCTGCATCTGGCATAGCTAATCCGTTTTTTCTCTTGCATGGCTCGTACGGCGGTCGACGTGGCTACTGGATCGGTCATTGGATCGGACGGGGATGACGTGGCGAGCCCTTGGGAACATCCGAAAGGTCGGGCGTGGGCTACACGCGTGCGCGTGGTGACCCCCAAACGTCGCGCGTGGAGGTGCTGGGAAGCAGAGGGGTCTCGCGTATGAAGTTATTTCCCATCCGAGCCGTTGGATCGTGCTTGATCCAACGGTTCGGAGTTGAGCGGCGCATCACCATCTGACTGGGATCTAGGGCTTCCACGAGTGAAAGGATCTGGGCCGTCTGATGTCCCTTTTTGATCCAATGGCCCAGATTGGCGCGACGCTGAACCATCTGATGGAGTCTCCTAGGGTTCTTCTGTCTTCACATCTGGGCCGTTGATCTGGTGCCTTGATCCAACGGCCAGATCTGGGGGCGGCTGCAATCACACAAGGCAGTTAGGGTTTTTGATCAGATTAGGGCTTATTTTGCTTTGGGCCGACCGGGCCTTGTATTAATTGTAATGGACTGTAAATGGACTTTAAAATACAATTTGGGCTTATGTTATTTAATATATCGGGCTTATTTATATTATTTCTTTTTTATCTTTTATTCTAATAATAATAATAATACTATAGTATCTAACCGGTAAATATAACAACAGGAAACAACATTAATAATATATAAGATAATAGTAGAAATAATAACAAAACAAATAAGATCTGTGTTGATAATATGATAAGGATGATAACAAATGTGGTGTTAAAGTTAATAAATATGACCGAAAGTGACAAGAAGCATAACAACCATAGTACATAGTATACGAATAACATTGATAATAATGGAAGGACTAATGATAATAGCCGAAAATATTTACACTAATGATTCAATATCCAAGTATTAATTAAACCAAGCCCAACAAGTATGGACAAAGCCCAAGAGGATAAAGCCCAATATGAATAAAGCCCAATATGAATATACAAGACCCAATCTTATTTAAGCAGATTTAAGGGCTAATCAGCCCGGACAAAATTAGTGATTACAACCTCTACAAAAGGGTTGCAAAATAAGTTTTAATCCAAATTTAGGAGTTCATACAATTGATTACGAGCTTTTCAACATGATTATATTTCAAAACTCGATTTCTGTATTTTTTACTTAGTTAAAATTCTAACGGGTCCACTGTTCGGCCCATTTAGACCTGCTCGTCCGAAACCTTTACAAAAAAGACCACAAAAATAAGTTAGAATCAAATTTTTGGAGTTATATAATTGATTACGAGCTTTTCAACATGATTATATTGCAAAAACTCGATTACAGTACTTTTTCCTCAGTTAAAATTCTAACGGGTCCATTGTTCGGCCCATTTAGACCCGCTCGTCCGAAAACTGTACAAAAAAGACCGCAAAGTAAGTTATAATCAAATTTTAGGAGTTCATATGATTGATTAAGAGCTTTTCAACACTATTATATTGCAAAAACTCGATTATTGTACTTTTTACTCAGTTAAAATTCTAACGGGTCCATTGTTCGGCCCATTTAGACTCGCTCGTCCGAAACCTCTATAAAAGGGTTACAGAATAAGTTTTAATCCAAATTTAGGAGTTCATACAATTGATTACGAGCTTTTCAACACAATTATATTGCAAAAACTCGATTTTTGTGCTTTTTACTCAGTTAAAATTCTAACGGGTCCATTGTTCGGCCCATTTAGACCCCCTCGTCCGAAACCTATACAAAAGTGTTGCAAAATAAGTTTTAATCCAAATTTAGGAGTTCATACAATTGATTACGAGCTTTTCAACACGATTATATTGCAAAAACTCGATTTCTGTACTTTTTACTTCGTTAAAATTCTAACGGGTCCATTGTTCGGCCCATTTAGACCCGCTCGTCCGAAACCTCTACAAAAGGGTTGCAAAATAAGTTTTAATCCAAATTTAGGAGTTCATATAATTGATTACGAGCTTTTCAACACGATTATATTGCAAAAAACTCGATTTCTGTAATTTTTTACTTAGTTAAAATTCTAACGGGTCCAATGTTCGGCCCATTTAGACCCGCTCGTCCGAAACCTCTACAAAAAGGGCTGCAAAATAAGTTTTAATCCAAATTTAGGAGTTCATATAATTGATTACGAGCTTTTCAACCCAATTATATTGCGAAAACTCGAATTTTGTGTTTTTTACGCAGTAAAAATTCTAACGGGTCCATTGTTCGGCCTATTTAGACCCGCTCGTCCGAGACCTCAGTTAAAATTCTAATGGGTCCATTTTTCGGCCCATTTAGACCCGCTCGTCCGAAACCTCTACAAAAGGGTTGCAAAATAAGTTTTAATCCAAATTTAGGAGTTCATACAATAGATTACGAGCGTTTCATCACGATTATATTGCAAAAACTCGATTTCTATACTTTTTACTCAGTTAAAATTCTAACGGGTCTATTGTTCGGCCCATTTAGACCCGCTCGTCACAAACCTCTACAAAAAAGATCGCAAAATAAGTTAGAATCAAATTTTAAGAGTTCTTATAATTGATTAAGAGCTTTTCAACACAATTATATTGCAAAAACTCAATTACTGTACTTTCTACTCAGTTAAAATTCTAACAGGTGAGCATGCGATGATGGCCTGGTGGTAAGAGCACGCTCACCTGTTCCACTCCCTTCCCCTTAGGTCCCGGGTTCAAGACCCCTCAGGAGCATTGCCTTCACCTAGATTCCCCCAATCCCCCTCTAGGTAGAAGTAGAATAGGATTATCAAAAAAAATTCTAACAGGTCCATTGTTCGGCCCATTTAGACCCGATCGTCCGAAACCTCTACAAAAAGGGCTGCAAAATAAGTTTTAATCTTAATTTAGGAGTTCATATAATTGATTACGAGCTTTTCAACACAATTATATTGCAAAAACTCGAATTTTGTGTCTTTTACTCAGTTAAAATTCTAACGGGTCCATTGTTCGGCCTATTTAAACCCGCTCGTCCGAAACCTGTACAAATGGGTTGCAAAAAAAGTTTTAATCCAAATTTAGGAGTTCATACAATTGATTACGAGCGTTTCAACATGATTATATTGCAAAAACTCGATTTCTTTACTTTTTACTCAGTTAAAATTATAACGGGTCCATTGTTCGGCCCATTTAGACCCGCTCGTCCGAAACCATAGAGAAAAGACCGCAAAATAAGATTTAATCAAAATTTAGGAGTTCATACAATTGATTACGAGCTTTTCAATACGATTATATTGCAAAAACTCGATTTTGTGCTTTTTTACTCGGTTAAAATTCTAACAGGTCCATTGTTCGGCCCATTTAGACCTGCTAGTCCGAAACCTCTAAAAAAGGGTTGCAAAATAAATTTTAATCCAAATTTAGAAGTTCATACAATTGATTACGAGCTTTACAACACGATTATATTGCAAAAACTCGATTTCTGTACTTTTTACTCCGTTAAAATTCTAACGTGTCAATTGTTCGGCCCATTTAGACCCGATCGTCCGAAACCTCTACAAAAAAGGGCTGCAAAATAAGTTTTAATCCAAATTTAGGAGTTCATATAATTGATTACGAGCTTTTCAACACAATTATATTGCGAAAACTCGATTTTTGTGCTTTTTACTCTGTTAAAATTCTAACGGGTCCATTGTTCGGCCCATTTAGATCCGCTCGGCCGAAACATCTACAAAAGGGTTGCAAAAATAAGTTTTAATCCAAATTTAGGTGTTCATACAATTGATTACGAGCTTTTCAACACGATTATATTGCAAAAACTCGATTACTGTACTTTTTACTCAGTTAAAATTCTAACGGGTCCATTGTTCGGCCCATTTAGACCCGCTCGTCCGAAACCTCTACAAAAGTGTTGCAAAATAATTTTTAATCCAAATTTAGGAGTTCTTACAATTGAATACGAGCTTTTCAACACGATTATATTGCAAAAACTCGATTTCTTTACTTTTTACTCCGTTAAAATTCTAACGGGTCCATTGTTCGGCCCATTTAGACCCGCTCCTCCGAAACCTCTACAAAAGGGTTGCAAAATAAGTTTTAATCCAAATTTAGGTGTTCATACAATTGATTACGCGCTTTTCAACACGATATTATTGCAAAAACTCGATTTATGTTCTTTTTTACTCCGTTAAAATTCTAACGGGTCCATTGTTCGGCCCATTATACCCACTCGTCCAAAACCTCAACAAAAAGACCGCAAAATAAGTTAGAAACAAATTTTAGGTGTTCCTATAATTGATTACGAGCTTTTCAACACGATTATATTGCTAAAACTCGATTACTGTACTTTTTACTCAGTTAAAATTCTAACGGGTCCATTGTTAGGCCCATTTAGACCCGCTCGTCCGAAACCTCTACAAAAAAGGGCTGCAAAATAAGATTTAATCCAAATTTAGGAGTTCATAAAATTTATTACGAGCTTTTCAACATGATTATATTGCAAACACTCGATTTATGTACTTTTTACTCAGTTACAATTCTAACGGGTCCATTGTTCGGCCCATTTAGACCCGCTCGTCCGAAACCTTTACAAAAAAGACCGCAAAATAAGTTAGAATCAAATTTTAGGAGTTCATACAAATAATTACGAGCTTTTCAACAAAACTATTTTGCAAAAACTCGATTTTTGTGCTTTTTACTCAGTTAAAATTCTAACTGGTCCATTGTTCGGCCCATTTAGACCCGCTCGTCCGAAACCTCTACAAAAGTGTTGCAAAATAAGTTTTAATCCAAATTTAGGAGTTCTTACAATTGAATACGAGCTTTTCAACACGATTATATTGCAAAAACTTAATTTCTGTACTTTTTACTCCGTTAAAATTCTAACGGGTCTATTGTTCGGCCCATTTAGACCCGCTCCTCCGAAACCTCTACAAAAGGGTTGCAAAATAAGTTTTAATCCAAATTTAGGAGTTCATATAATTGATTACGAGATTTTCAACACGATTATATTGCAAAAACTCGATTTCTATACTTTTTACTCAGTTAAAATTCTAACGGGTCCATTGTTCGGCCCATTTAGACCCGCTCGTCAGAAACCTCTACAAAAGGGTTTAAAATAAGTTTTAATCCAAATTTAAGAGTTCATACAATTGATTACGAGCTTTTCAACACGATTATTTTGCAAAAACTAGATTTCTGTAGTTTTTATCCAGTTCAAATTCAAACGGTTCCATTGTTCAGCCCATTTAGACTCACTCGTCCGAAACCTTTACAAAAAAGACCGCAAAATAAGTTAGAATCAAATTTTAGGAGTTCCTATAATTGATTACGAGCTTTTCAAAACGATTATATTGCAAAAACTAGATTACATTACTTTTTACTCAGTTAAAATTCTAACGAGTCCATAGTTCGGCTCATTTTGACCCGCTCGTCCGAAACCTCTACAAAAAAGACCGAAAAACAAGTTAGAATCAATTTTTAGGAGTTCATATAATTTCTTACAAGCTTTTCAACACGATTATATTGCAAAAACTTGATTTTTGTACTTTTTACTCAGTTAAAATTCTAACGGGTCCATTGTTCGGCCCATTTAGACTCGCTCCTCCGAAACCTCGAAAAAAGGGTTGCAAAATAAGTTTTAATCCAAATTTAGAAGTTCATAAAATTGATTACGAGCTTTTCATCACGATTATATTACAAAAACTCGATTTCTGTACTTTTTACTCAGTTAAAATTCTAACGGGTCCATTGTTCGGCCCATTTAGACCCACTCGTCTGAAACCTCTACAGAAAAAACCGCAAAACAAGTTTTAATCAAATTTTAGGAGTTCATATAATTGATTACGAGATTTTCAACACGATTATATTACAAAAACTCGATTTCTGTACTTTTTACTCAGTTAAAATTCTAACGGGTCTATTTTTCGGCCCATTTAGACCCGCTCGTCCGAAACCTCTACAAAAGGGTTGCAAAATAAGTTTTAGTCCAAATTTAGGAGTTCATACAATTGATTACGAGCTTTTCAACACGATTATAATGCAAAAAGTCGATTTATGTACTTTTTACTAAGTTAAAATTCTAACGGGTCCATTGTTCGGCCCATTTAGACCAGCTCATCCAAAACCATTACAAAAAAGATCGCAAAATAAGTTAGAATCCAATTTTAGGAGTTCATATAAATGATTAAGAGCTTTTCAACACGATTATATGGCAAAAACCCGATTACTGTACTTTTTACTCAGTTAAAATTCTAACGGGTCCATTGTTCGGCCCATTTAAACCCGCTCGTCCGAAACCTCTACAAAAAAGACAGCAAAACAAGTTAGAGTCAAATTTTAGGAGTTATATAGTTGATTACGAGCTTTTCAATATGATTATATTGCGAAAACTATATTTCTGTACTTTTTACTCAGTTAAAATTCTAACGAGTCCATTGTTCGGCCCATTTAGACCCGCTCGTCCGAAACCTCTACAAAATGGTTGCAAAATAAGTTTTAATCCAAATTTAGGAGTTCTTAAAATTGATTACGATCTTTTCAACACAATTATATTGCGAAAACTCGATTTTTTTGCTTTTTACTCTGTTAAAATTCTAACGGGTCCATTGTTCGGCCCATTTAGACCCGATCGTCGAAAACCTCTAAAAAAGAGCTGCAAAATAAGTTTTAATCCAAATTTAGGAGTTCATACAATTGATTACTAGCGTTTCAACACGATTTTATTGCAAAAACTTGATTTATGTACTTTTTACTCAGTTAAAATTCTAACGGGTCCATTGTTCGGCCCATTTAGACCCGCTCGTCCGAAACCTCTACAAAAAGTTTGAAAAATAAGTTTAAATCCAAATTAAGGAGTTCATACAATTGATTACGAGCTTTTCAACACAATTATATTGCAAAAACTCGATTTTTGTGCTTTTTACTTAGTTAAAATTCTAACGGGTCCATTGTTCGGCCCATTTAGACCCGCTCGTCCGAAACCATAGAAAAAAGACCGCAAAACAAGTTTTAATCCAAATTTAGGAGTTCATACAATTAATTACGAGCTTTTCAACACGATTATATTGCAAAAACATGATTTCTGTACTTTTTACTTAGTTAAAATTCTAACGGGTCCATGTTCGTACCATTTAGACTCGCTCGTCCGAAACCTTTACAAAAGGGTTGCAAAATAAGTTTTAATCCAAATTTAGGAGTTCATACAATTGATTACGAGCTTTTCAACACGATTATATTGCAAAAACTCGATTACTGTACTTTTTACTCAGTTAAAATTCTAATGGGTCCATGTTCGGCCCATTTAGACTCGCTCGTCCGAAACCTCTACAAAAGGGTGGCAAAATAAGTTTTAATCCAAATTTAGGAGTTCATACAATTGATTACGAGCTTTTCAACACAATTATATTGCAAAAACTCAATTTTTCTGCTTTTTACTTAGTTAAAATTCTAACGGGTCCATAGTTCGGCCCATTTAGACCCGCTCGTCCGAAACCTCTACAAAAGTGTTGCAAAATAAGTTTTAATCAAAATTTAGGAGTTCTTACAATTGAATACGAGCTTTTCAACACGTTTATATTGCAAAAACTTAATTTTTGTACTTTTTACTTAGTTAAAATTCTAACGGGTCCGCCGATGACGGCGGTTGTCAAGATTAATGGTGCCTTTCACCATGCGTCAGGTTCTGCGGCCATCAGAGTTGTCGCTCGTGATGCTCAGGGTACTATTCTTGGAGGATGTGCCGTTCATGAGGCCGGCTTTCGGAATGCAACCATGGTTGAGCTCCACGCCATCGTTGCTGATATCATGATGGTCAGAGACAGGGGCTGGGGTGAGGTGCTCATCGAATCAGACTCAGCCATCATTGTCAATAAGCGCTCTCGGCCCACTACTGATGCTTCCTTATTGGGCCCGCAGATCGCAGAAGCTAAGGCTTTGCTTGCGGCTTCTCCTTTGATTAGTTTATCTTTTGTACCTAGATCAGCCAATTTTGTGGCTCATAACTTAGCCTCTTGGGCTTTACATTCTGCATCCTCTATTTTTTTTACTCTATTATTCCTGATTGTATTCAATCTGATATACTGGCTGATACTCAGTCTTTTCGTTCTAATATATTTCAGGGCACTCTTTTCCCCTAAGGTTCACCATGCGCCTCGGCACAGGGTGGTTAGAGGGGTTTTTAATGAGGCCCATTTTCTTCAAAATTCTAACGGGTCCATTGTTCGGCCCATTTAGACTCGCTCGTCCGGAATCTTTACAAAAAAGACCGCAAAATAAGTTAGAATCAAATTTTAGAAGTTCATACAAATGATTACGAGCTTTTCAACAAAATTATATTGCAAAAACTCGAATTTTGTGCTTTTTACACAGTTAAAATTCTAACGGGTCCATTGTTTGGCCCATTTAGACCCGCTCGTCCGAAACCTCTACAAAAATGTTGCAAAATAAGTTTTAATCCAAATTTAGGAGTTCTTACAGTTGAATACGAGCTTTTCAACACGATTTTATTGCAAAAACTCGATTTTTATACTTTTTACTCCGTTAAAATTCTAACGGGTCCATTGTTCGGCCCAGTTAGACCCACTCCTCCGAAACCTCTACAAAAGGGTTGCAAAATAAGTTTTAATCCAAATTTAGGAGTTCATATAATTGATTACGAGCTTTTCAACACGATTATATTGCAAAAACTCGATTTCTGTCATTTTTACTCAGTTAAAATTCTAACGGGTCCATTGTTCGGCCCATTTAGACCCGCTCGTTCGAAACCTCTACAAAAGGGTTCAAAATAAGTTTTAATCCAAATTTAAGAGTTCATATAATTGATTACGAGCTTTTCAACACGATTATATTGCAAAAACTCGATCACATTACTTTTTACTCAGTTAAAATTCTAACGGGTCCATTGTTCGGCTCATTTTGACCCGCTCGTCCAAAACCTCTACAAAAAAGACCACAAAACAAGTTAGAATCAAATTTTAGGAGTTCATATAATTTCTTACAAGCTTTTCAACACGATTATATTGCAAAAACTTGATTTTTGTACTTTTTACTCAGTTAAAATTCTAACGGGTAATTGTTCGGCGCATTTAGACTCGCTCATCCGAAACCTCGACAAAAGGGTTGCAAAATAAGTTTTAATCCAAATTTAGGAGTTCATAAAATTGATTACGACCTTTTCATCACGATTATATTGCAAAAACTCGATTTCTATACTTTTTACTCAGTTAAAATTCTAACGGGTCCATTGTTCGGCCCATTTAGACCCGCTCGTCTGAAACCTCTACAGAAAAACAGCAAAACAAGTTTTAATCAAATTTTAGGAGTTTATATAATTGATTACGAGCTTTTCAACACGATTATATTGCAAAAACTCGATTTCTGTAATTTTACTCAGTTAAAATTCTAACGGGTCTATTGTTCGGCCCATCTAGACCCGCTCGTCCGAAACCTCTACAAAAGGGTTGCAAAATAAGTTTTAATCCAAATTTAGGAGTTCATACAATTGATTACGAGCTTTTCAACACGATTATAATGCAAAAACTTGATTTATGTACTTTTTACTAAGTTAAAATTCTAACGGGCCATTGTTCGGCCCATTTAGACCCGCTCATCCAAAACCTTTACAAAAAAGATCGCAAAATAAGTTAGAATCAAATTTTAGGAGTTCATATAATTGATTAAGAGCTTTTCAACACGATTATATTGCAAAAACCCGATTACTGTACTTTTTACTCAGTTAAAATTCTAACGGGTCCATTGTTCGGCCCATTTAGAACCGCTCGTCGGAAACCTTTAAAAAAATACAGCAAAACAAGTTAGAATCAAATTTTAGGAGTTCATATAATTGATTACGAGCTTTTAACCATGATTATATTGCAAAAACTTTATTTCTGTACTTTTTACTCAGTTAAAATTCTAACGGGTCCATTGTTCGGCCCATTTAGACCCGCTCGTCCGAAACCTCTACAAAATGGTTGCAAAATAAGTTTTAATCCAAATTTAGGAGTTCTTAAAATTGATTACGAGCTTTTCAACACAATTATATTGCGAAAACTCGATTTTTGTGGTTTTTATTTAGTTAAAATTCTGACGGGTCCATTGTTCGGTCCATTTAGACCCGATCGTCCAAAACCTCTAAAAAAGGGCTGCAAAATAATTTTTAATCCAAATTTAGGAGTTCATACAATTGATTACTAGCGTTTCAACATGATTATATTGCAAAAACTTGATTTCTGTACTTTTTACTCAGTTAAAATTCTAACGAGTCCATTTTTCGGCCCATTTAGACACGCTCGTCCGAAACCTCTACAAAAAGGTTGCAAATAAGTTTAAATCCAAATTAAGGAGTTCATACAATTGATTACAAGTTTTTCAACACAATTATATTGCAAAAACTCGATTTTTGTGCTTTTTACTCAGTTAAAATTCTAACGGGTCCATTGTTCAGCCCATTTAGACCCGTTCGTCTGAAACCATAGAAAAAAGACCGCAAAACAAGTTTTAATCCAAATTTAGGAGTTCATACAATTGATTACGAGCTTTTCAACACGATTATATTGCAAAAACTAGATTTCTGTACTTTTTACTAAGTTAAAATTCTAACGGGTCCATGTTCGGCCCATTTAGAGTCGCTTGTCCGAAACCTTTACAAAAGGGTTGCAAAATAATTTTTAATCCAAATTTAGGAGTTCATACAATTGTTTACGAGCTTTTCAACACGATTATATTGCAAAAACTCGATTACTGTACTTTTTACTTAGCTAAAATTCTAACGGGTCCATTGTTCGTCCTATTTAGACCCGCTCGTCCGAAACCTCTACAAAAGTGTTGCAAAATAAGTTTTAATCCAAATTTAGGAGTTCTTACAATTGAATACGAGCTTTTCAACACGATTATATTGCAAAAACTCGATTTCTGTACTTTTTACTCCGTTAAAATTCTAACGGGTCCATTGTTCGGCCCATTTAGACCCGCTCGTCCGAAACCTCTACAAAAGGGTTGCAAAATAAGTTTTAATCCAAATTTAGGAGTTCATATAATTGATTACGAGCTTTTCAACATGATTATATTCCAAAAACTCGATTTCTGTAGTTTTTACCTTGTTCAAATTCGAACGGTTCCATTGTTCGGCCCATTTAGACCCGCTCGTCCGAAACCTTTATAAAAGACCGCAAAATAAGTTAGAATCAAATTTTAGGAGTTCATATACTTGATTACGAGCTTTTCAACCCGATTATATTGCAAAAACTCGATTACATTACTTTTTACTCAGTTAAAATTCTAACGGGTCCATTGTTCGGCTCATTTTGACCCGCTCGTCCGAAACCTCTACAAAAAAGATCGCAAAACAAGTTAGAATCAAATTTTAGGAGTTCATATAATTTCTTACAAGCTTTTCAACACGATTATATTGCAAAAACTTGATTTTTGTACTTTTTACTTAGTTAAAATTCTAACGGGTCCGCCGATGACGGAGGTTGTCAAGATTAATGGTGCCTTTCACCATGGGTCAGGTTCTGCGGCCGTCGGAGTTGTCGCTCGTGATGCTCAGGGTACTATTCTTGGAGGATGTGCCGTTCATGAGGCTTGCTTTCGGATTGCAACCATGGTTGAGCTCCACGCCATCGTTGCTGGTATCAATATGGTCAGAGACAGGGGCTGGGGTGAGGTGCTCATTGAATCAGACTCAGCCATCGTTGTCAATAAGCTCTCTCGGCCCACTACTGATGCTTCCTTATTGGGCCCGTAGATCGTAGAAGCTAAGGCTTTGCTTGCGGCTTCTCCTTTGATTAGTTTATCTTTTGTACCTAGATAAGCCAATTTTGTGGCTCATAACTTAGCCTATTGGGCTTTACATTCTGCATCCTCTATTTTTTTTACTCTATTATTTCTGATTGTATTCAATCTGATGTACTGGCTGATACTCAGTCTTTTCGTTCTAATATATTTCAGGGCACTCTTTTCCCCTTAGGTTCACCTCACGCCTCGGCACAGGGTGGTTAGAGGGGTTTTTAATGAGGCCCATTTTCTTCAAAATTCTAACGGGTCCATTGTTCGGCCCATTTAGACTCGCTCGTCCAAAACCTCTACAAAAGGGTTGCAAAATAAGTTTTAATCCAAATTTAGGAGTTCATACAATTGATTACGAGCTTTTCAACATGATTATAATGCAAAAATACGATTTATGTACTTTTTACTTAGTTAAAATTCTAACGGGTCCATTGTTCGGCCCATTTAGACTCGCTCATCCGAAACCATATAAAAAAGACCGCAAAACAAGTTTTAATCCAAATTTAGGAGTTCATACAATTAATTACGATCTTTTCAACACGATTATATTTCAAAAACTCAATTTCTGTACTTTTTACTCCGTTAAAATTCTAGCGGGTCCATTGTTCGGCCCATTTAGACCCGCTCATCCGAAACCTCTACAAAAGGGTTGCAAAATAAGTTTTAATCTAAATTTAGGAGATCATACAATTGATTACAAGCTTTTCAACACGATTATATTGCAAAAACTAGATTTCTGTACTTTTTACTCCGTTGAAATTCTAACGGGTCCATTGTTCGGTCCATTTAGACCCGATCGTCCGAAACCTCTACAAAAAGGGCTGCAAAATAAGTTTTAATCCAAATTTAGGAGTTCATATATTTGATTACGAGCTTTTCAACACGATTATATTTCAAAAACTCGATTTCTGTACTTTTTACTTAGTTAAAATTCTAACGGGTCCATTGTTCGGCCCATTTAGACCCGCTAGTCCGAAACCTCTACAAAAGGGTTGCAAAATAAGTTTTAATCCAAATTTAGGAGTTCATACAATTGATTTTTAGCATTTCAACACGATTATATTGCAAAAACTTGATTTCTATACTTTTTCCTCAGTTAAAATTCTAACGGGTCCATTCTTCGGCCCATTTAGACCCGCTCGTCCGAAACCTTTAGAAAAAAGACCGTAAAATAAGTTAAAATCAAATTTTAGGAGTTAATAAAATTGATTACGAGCTTTTCAACACGGTTGTATTGCAAAAACTCGATTACAGTACTTTTTACTCAGTTAAATTCTAACGGGTCCATTGTTCGGCCCATTTAGACCCCCTCGTCTGAAACCTCTACAAAAGGGTTGCAAAATAAGTTTTTATACAAATTTAGGAGTTCATACAATTGATTACGAGCTTTTCAACACGATTATATTGCAAAAACTCGATTTCTGTACTTTTTACTTAGTTAAAATGCTAACGGGTCCACTGTTCGGCCCATTTAGACCCGCTCGTCTGAAACCTCTTCAAAAGGGTTGCAAAATAAGTTTTAATCCAAATTTAGGAGCTCATACAATTGATTACGAGCTTTTCAACATGATTATATTTCAAAAACTCGATTTATGTACTTTTTACTTAGTTAAAATTCTAACGGGTCCATTGTTCGGCCCATTTAGACCCGCTCGTCCGAAACCTTTAGAAAAAAGACCGCAAAATAAGTTTGAATCAAATTTTAGGAGTTCATATAATTGATTACGAGCTTTTCAACACGATTGTATTGCAAAAACTCGATTACAGTACTTTTTACTTAGTTAAAATTCTAACGGGTCCATTGTTCGGCCCATTTAGACCCCCTCGTCAGAAACCTCTGCAAAAGGGTTGCAAAATAAGTTTTAATCCAAATTTAGGAGTTCATACAATTGATTACGAGATTTTCAACACGATTATATTGCAAAAACTCGATTTCTGTACTTTTTACTCCATTAAAATTCTAACGGGTCCATTGTTCGGCCCATTTAGACCCGATCGTCCGAAACCTCAACAAATAGGGCTGTAAAATAAGTTTTAATCCAAATTTAGGATTTCATATAATTGATTACAAGCTTTTCAACTCGATTATATTGCAAAAACTTGATTTCTGTACTTTTTACTCAGTTAAAATTCTAATAGGTCCACTTTTTGGCCCATTTAGACTCGCTCGTCCGAAACCTCTACAAAATGGTTGCAAAATAAGTTTTAATCCAAATTTTGGAGTTTATACAATTGATTACGAGCTTTTCAACACGGTTATATTTCAAAAACTCGATTTCTGTACTTTTTACTGAGTTAAAATTCTAACGGGTCCATAGTTCGGCCCATTTAGACCCGCTCGTCCGAAACCTCTACAAAAGTGTTGCAAAATAAGTTTTAATTGAAATTTAGGAGTTCTTACAATTGAATACGATCTTTTCAACACGTTTATATTGCAAAAACTTGATTTTTGTACTTTTTACTTAGTCAAAATTCTAACGGGTCCGCCGATGACGGAGGTTGTCAAGATTATTGGTGCCTTTCACCATGGGTCAGGTTCTGCGGCCATCGGAGTTGTCGCTCGTGATGCTCAGGGTACTATTCTTGGAGGATGTGCCATTCATGAGGCTGGCTTTCGGAATGCAACCATGGTTGAGCTCCACGCCATCGTTGCTAGTATCATTATGGTCAGAGACAGGGGCTGGGGTGAGGTGCTCATTGAATCAGACTCAACAATCGTTGTCAATAAGCTCTCTCGGCCCACTACTGATGCTTCCTTATTAGGCCCGCAGATCGCAGAAGCTAAGGCTTTGCTTGCGGCTTCTCCTTTGATTAGTTTATCTTTTGTACCTAGATAAGCAAATTTTGTGGCTCATAACTTAGCCTATTGGGCTTTACATTCTGCATCCTCTATTTTTTTTTACTCTATTATTCCTGATTGTATTCAATCTTATGTACTGGCTGATACTCAGTCTTTTCGTTCTAATATATTTCAGGGCACTCTTTTCCCCTTAGGTTCACCTCACGCCTCGGCACATGGTGGTTAGAGGGGTTTTTAATGAGGCCCATTTTCTTCAAAATTCTAACGGGTCCATTGTTCGGCCCATTTAGACTCGCTCGTCCAAAACCTCTACAAAAGGGTTGCAAAATAAGTTTTAATCCAAATTTAGGAGTTCATACAATTGATTACGAGCTTTTCAACATGATTATAATGCAAAAATACAATTTATGTACTTTTTACTCAGTTAAAATTCTAACGGGTCCATTGTTCGGCCTATTTAGACTCGCTTGTCCGAAACCATATAAAAAAGACCGCAAAACAAGTTTTAATCCAAATTTAGGAGTTCATACAATTAATTACGATCTTTTCAACACGATTATATTTCAAAAACTCAATTTATGTACTTTTTACTCCGTTAAAATTCTAACGGGTCCATTGTTCGGCCCATTTAGACCCGCTCATCCGAAACCTCTACAAAAGGGTTGCAAAATAAGTTTTAATCTAAATTTAGGAGCTCATACAATTGATTACGAGCTTTTCAACATGATTATATTTCAAAAACTCGATTTATGTACTTTTTACTTAGTTAAAATTCTAACGGGTCCACTGTTCGGCCCATTTAGACCCGCTCGTCTGAAACCTCTTCAAAAGGGTTGCAAAATAAGTTTTAATCCAAATTTAGGAGCTCATACAATTGATTACGAGCTTTTCAACATGATTATATTTCAAAAACTCGATTTATGTACTTTTTACTTAGTTAAAATTCTAACGGGTCCATTGTTCGGCCCATTTAGACCCGCTCGTCCGAAACCTTTAGAAAAAAGACCGCAAAATAAGTTTGAATCAAATTTTAGGAGTTCATATAATTGATTACGAGCTTTTCAACACGATTGTATTGCAAAAACTCGATTACAGTACTTTTTACTTAGTTAAAATTCTAACGGGTCCATTGTTCGGCCCATTTAGACCCCCTCGTCAGAAACCTCTGCAAAAGGGTTGCAAAATAAGTTTTAATCCAAATTTAGGAGTTCATACAATTGATTACGAGATTTTCAACACGATTATATTGCAAAAACTCGATTTCTGTACTTTTTACTCCATTAAAATTCTAACGGGTCCATTGTTCGGCCCATTTAGACCCGATCGTCCGAAACCTCAACAAATAGGGCTGAAAAATAAGTTTTAATCCAAATTTAGGAGTTCATATAATTGATTACGAGCTTTTCAACTCGATTATATTGCAAAAACTTGATTTCTGTACTTTTTACTCAGTTAAAATTCTAATAGGTCCACTTTTTGGCCCATTTAGACCCCCTCGTCCGAAACCTCTACAAAATGGTTGCAAAATAAGTTTTAATCCAAATTTTGGAGTTTATACAATTGATTACGAGCTTTTCAACACGGTTATATTTCAAAAACTCGATTTCTGTACTTTTTACTGAGTTAAAATTCTAACGGGTCCATAGTTCGGCCCATTTAGACCCGCTCGTCCGAAACCTCTACAAAAGTGTTGCAAAATAAGTTTTAATCGAAATTTAGGAGTTCTTACAATTGAATACGAGCTTTTCAACACGTTTATATTGCAAAAACCTTATTTTTGTACTTTTTACTTAGTTAAAATTCTAACGGGTCCGCCGATGACGGAGGTTGTCAAGATTATTGGTGCCTTTCACCATGGGTCAGGTTCTGCGGCCATCGGAGTTGTCGCTCGTGATGCTCAGGGTACTATTCTTGGAGGATGTGCCATTCATGAGGCTGGCTTTCGGAATGCAACCATGGTTGAGCTCCACGCCATCGTTGCTGGTATCATTATGGTCAGAGACAGGGGCTGGGGTGAGGTGCTCATTGAATCAGACTCAGCCATCATTGTCAATAAGCTCTCTCGGCCCACTACTGATGCTTCCTTATTGGGCCCGCAGATCGCAGAAGCTAAGGCTTTGCTTGCGGCTTCTCCTTTGATTAGTTTATCTTTTGTACCTAGATAAGCCAATTTTTTGGCTCATAACTTAGCCTATTGGGCTTTACATTCTGCATCCTCTATTTTTTTTTACTCTATTATTCCTGATTGTATTCAATCTGATGTACTAGCTGATACTCAGTCTTTTCGTTCTAATATATTTCAGGGCACTCTTTTCCCCTTAGGTTCACCTCACGCCTCGGCACAGGGTGGTTAGAGGGGTTTTTAATGAGGCCCATTTTCTTCAAAATTCTAACGGGTCCATTGTTCGGCCCATTTAGACTCGCTCGTCCAAAACCTCTACAAAAGGGTTGCAAAATAAGTTTTAATCCAAATTTAGGAGTTCATACAATTGATTACGAGCTTTTCAACATGATTATAATGCAAAAATACGATTTATGTACTTTTTACTCAGTTAAAATTCTAACGGGTCCATTGTTCGGCCCATTTAGACTCGCTCGTCCGAAACCATATAAAAAAGACCGCAAAACAAGTTTTAATCCAAATTTAGGAGTTCATACAATTAATTACGATCTTTTCAACACGATTATATTTCAAAAACTCAATTTATGTACTTTTTACTCCGTTAAAATTCTAACGGGTCCATTGTTCGGCCCATTTAGACCCGTTCATCCGAAACCTCTACAAAAGGGTTGCAAAATAAGTTTTAATCTAAATTTAGGAGATCATACAATTGATTACAAGCTTTTCAACACGATTATATTGCAAAAACTAGATTTCTGTACTTTTTACTCCGTTGAAATTCTAACGGGTCCATTGTTCGGTCCATTTAGACCCGATCGTCCGAAACCTCTACAAAAAGGGCTGCAAAATAAGTTTTAATCCAAATTTAGGAGTTCATATATTTGATTACGAGCTTTTCAACACGATTATATTTCAAAAACTCGATTTCTGTACTTTTTACTTAGTTAAAATTCTAACGGGTCCATTGTTTGGCCCATTTAGACCCGCTAGTCCGAAACCTCTACAAAAGGGTTGCAAAATAAGTTTTAATCCAAATTTAGCAGTTCATACAATTGATTTCTAGCATTTCAACACGATTATATTGCAAAAACTTGATTTCTATAATTTTTCCTCAGTTAAAATTCTAACGGGTCCATTGTTCGGCCCATTTAGACCCGCTCGTCCGAAACCTTTAGAAAAAAGACCGCAAAATAAGTTAAAATCAAATTTTAGGAGTTAATAAAATTGATTACGAGCTTTTCAACACGGTTGTATTGCAAAAACTCGATTACAGTACTTTTTACTCAGTTAAAATTCTAACGGGTCCATTGTTCGGCCCATTTAGACCCCCTCGTCCGAAACCTCTACAAAAGGGTTGCAAAATAAGTTTTTATCCAAATTTAGGAGTTCATACAATTGATTACGAGCTTTTCAACACGATTATATTGCAAAAACTCAATTTCTGTACTTTTTACTTAGTTAAAATGCTAACGGGTCCACTGTTCGGCCCATTTAGACCCGCTCGTCTGAAACCTCTTCAAAAGGGTTGCAAAATAAGTTTTAATCCAAATTTAGGAGTTCATACAATTGATTACGAGCTTTTCAACATGATTATATTTAAAAAACTCGATTTATGTACTTTTTACTTAGTTAAAATTCTAACGGGTCCATTGTTCGGCCCATTTAGACCCGCTCGTCCGAAACCTTTAGAAAAAAGACCGCAAAATAAGTTTGAATCAAATTTTAGGAGTTCATATAATTGATTACGAGCTTTTCAACACGATTGTATTGCAAAAACTCGATTACAGTACTTTTTACTTAGTTAAAATTCTAACGGGTCCATTGTTCGGCCCATTTAGACCCCCTCGTCAGAAACCTCTGCAAAAGGGTTGCAAAATAAGTTTTAATCCAAATTTAGGAGTTCATACAATTGATTACGAGATTTTCAACACGATTATATTGCAAAAACTCGATTTCTGTACTTTTTACTCCATTAAAATTCTAACGGGTCCATTGTTCGGCCCATTTAGACCCGATCGTCCGAAACCTCAACAAATAGGGCTGAAAAATAAGTTTTAATCCAAATTTAGGAGTTCATATAATTGATTACGAGCTTTTCAACTCGATTATATTGCAAAAACTTGATTTCTGTACTTTTTACTCAGTTAAAATTCTAATAGGTCCACTTTTTGGCCCATTTAGACCCCCTCGTCCGAAACCTCTACAAAATGGTTGCAAAATAAGTTTTAATCCAAATTTTGGAGTTTATACAATTGATTACGAGCTTTTCAACACGGTTATATTTCAAAAACTCGATTTCTGTACTTTTTACTGAGTTAAAATTCTAACGGGTCCATAGTTCGGCCCATTTAGACCCGCTCGTCCGAAACCTCTACAAAAGTGTTGCAAAATAAGTTTTAATCGAAATTTAGGAGTTCTTACAATTGAATACGAGCTTTTCAACACGTTTATATTGCAAAAACCTTATTTTTGTACTTTTTACTTAGTTAAAATTCTAACGGGTCCGCCGATGACGGAGGTTGTCAAGATTATTGGTGCCTTTCACCATGGGTCAGGTTCTGCGGCCATCGGAGTTGTCGCTCGTGATGCTCAGGGTACTATTCTTGGAGGATGTGCCATTCATGAGGCTGGCTTTCGGAATGCAACCATGGTTGAGCTCCACGCCATCGTTGCTGGTATCATTATGGTCAGAGACAGGGGCTGGGGTGAGGTGCTCATTGAATCAGACTCAGCCATCATTGTCAATAAGCTCTCTCGGCCCACTACTGATGCTTCCTTATTGGGCCCGCAGATCGCAGAAGCTAAGGCTTTGCTTGCGGCTTCTCCTTTGATTAGTTTATCTTTTGTACCTAGATAAGCCAATTTTTTGGCTCATAACTTAGCCTATTGGGCTTTACATTCTGCATCCTCTATTTTTTTTTACTCTATTATTCCTGATTGTATTCAATCTGATGTACTAGCTGATACTCAGTCTTTTCGTTCTAATATATTTCAGGGCACTCTTTTCCCCTTAGGTTCACCTCACGCCTCGGCACAGGGTGGTTAGAGGGGTTTTTAATGAGGCCCATTTTCTTCAAAATTCTAACGGGTCCATTGTTCGGCCCATTTAGACTCGCTCGTCCAAAACCTCTACAAAAGGGTTGCAAAATAAGTTTTAATCCAAATTTAGGAGTTCATACAATTGATTACGAGCTTTTCAACATGATTATAATGCAAAAATACGATTTATGTACTTTTTACTCAGTTAAAATTCTAACGGGTCCATTGTTCGGCCCATTTAGACTCGCTCGTCCGAAACCATATAAAAAAGACCGCAAAACAAGTTTTAATCCAAATTTAGGAGTTCATACAATTAATTACGATCTTTTCAACACGATTATATTTCAAAAACTCAATTTATGTACTTTTTACTCCGTTAAAATTCTAACGGGTCCATTGTTCGGCCCATTTAGACCCGCTCATCCGAAACCTCTACAAAAGGGTTGCAAAATAAGTTTTAATCTAAATTTAGGAGATCATACAATTGATTACAAGCTTTTCAACACGATTATATTGCAAAAACTAGATTTCTGTACTTTTTACTCCGTTGAAATTCTAACGGGTCCATTGTTCGGTCCATTTAGACCCGATCGTCCGAAACCTCTACAAAAAGGGCTGCAAAATAAGTTTTAATCCAAATTTAGGAGTTCATATATTTGATTACGAGCTTTTCAACACGATTATATTTCAAAAACTCGATTTCTGTACTTTTTACTTAGTTAAAATTCTAACGGGTCCATTGTTTGGCCCATTTAGACCCGCTAGTCCGAAACCTCTACAAAAGGGTTGCAAAATAAGTTTTAATCCAAATTTAGCAGTTCATACAATTGATTTCTAGCATTTCAACACGATTATATTGCAAAAACTTGATTTCTATAATTTTTCCTCAGTTAAAATTCTAACGGGTCCATTGTTCGGCCCATTTAGACCCGCTCGTCCGAAACCTTTAGAAAAAAGACCGCAAAATAAGTTAAAATCAAATTTTAGGAGTTAATAAAATTGATTACGAGCTTTTCAACACGGTTGTATTGCAAAAACTCGATTACAGTACTTTTTACTCAGTTAAAATTCTAACGGGTCCATTGTTCGGCCCATTTAGACCCCCTCGTCCGAAACCTCTACAAAAGGGTTGCAAAATAAGTTTTTATCCAAATTTAGGAGTTCATACAATTGATTACGAGCTTTTCAACACGATTATATTGCAAAAACTCAATTTCTGTACTTTTTACTTAGTTAAAATGCTAACGGGTCCACTGTTCGGCCCATTTAGACCCGCTCGTCTGAAACCTCTTCAAAAGGGTTGCAAAATAAGTTTTAATCCAAATTTAGGAGTTCATACAATTGATTACGAGCTTTTCAACATGATTATATTTAAAAAACTCGATTTATGTACTTTTTACTTAGTTAAAATTCTAACGGGTCCATTGTTCGGCCCATTTAGACCCGCTCGTCCGAAACCTTTAGAAAAAAGACCGCAAAATAAGTTTGAATCAAATTTTAGGAGTTCATATAATTGATTACGAGCTTTTCAACACGATTGTATTGCAAAAACTCGATTACAGTACTTTTTACTTAGTTAAAATTCTAACGGGTCCATTGTTCGGCCCATTTAGACCCCCTCGTCAGAAACCTCAGCAAAAGGGTTGCAAAATAAGTTTTAATCCAAATTTAGGAGTTCATAAAATTGATTACGAGATTTTCAACACGATTATATTGCAAAAACTCGATTTCTGTACTTTTTACTCCATTAAAATTCTAACGGGTCCATTGTTCGGCCCATTTAGACCCGATCGTCCGAAACCTCAACAAATAGGGCTGCAAAATAAGTTTTAATCCAAATTTAGGAGTTCATATAATTGATTACGAGCTTTTCAACTCGATTATATTGCAAAAACTTGATTTCTGTACTTTTTACTCAGTTAAAATTCTAATAGGTCCACTTTTTGGCCCATTTAGACCCGCTCGTCCGAAACCTCTACAAAATGGTTGCAAAATAAGTTTTAATCCAAATTTTGGAGTTTATACAATAGATTACGAGCTTTTCAACACGGTTATATTTCAAAAACTCGATTTCTGTACTTTTTACTGAGTTAAAATTCTAACGGGTCCATAGTTCGGCCCATTTAGACCCGCTTGTCCGAAACCTCTACAAAAGTGTTGCAAAATAAGTTTTAATCAAAATTTAGGAGTTCTTACAATTGAATACGAGCTTTTCAACACGTTTATATTGCAAAAACTTGATTTTTGTACTTTTTACTTAGTTAAAATTCTAACGGGTCCGCCGATGACGGAGGTTGTCAAGATTATTGGTGCCTTTCTCCATGGGTCAGGTTCTGCGGCCATCGGAGTTGTCGCTCATGATGCTCAGGGTACTATTCTTGGAGGATGTGCCATTCATGAGGCTGGCTTTCGGAATGCAACCATGGTTGAGCTCCACGCCATCGTTGCTGGTATCATTATGGTTAGAGACAGGGGCTGGGGTGAGGTGCTCATTGAATCAGACTCAGCCATCGTTGTCAATAAGCTCTCTCGGCCCACTACTGATGTTTCCTTATTGGGCCCGCAGATCGCAGAAGCTAAGGCTTTGCTTGCGGCTTCTCCTTTGATTAGTTTATCTTTTGTACCTAGATAAGCCAATTTTGTGGCTCATAACTTAGCCTATTGGGCTTTACATTCTACATCCTCTATTTTTTTTTTACTCTATTATTCCTGATTGTATTCAATCTGATGTACTGGCTGATACTCAGTCTTTTCGTTCTAATATATTTCAGGGCACTCTTTTCCCCTTAGGTTCACCTCGCGCCTCGGCACAGGGTGGTTAGAGGGGTTTTTAATGAGGCCCATTTTCTTCAAAATTCTAACGGGTCCATTGTTCGGCCCATTTAGACTCGCTCGTCCAAAACCTCTACAAAAGGGTTGCAAAATAAGTTTTAATCCAAATTTAGGAGTTCATACAATTGATTACGAGCTTTTCAACATGATTATAATGCAAAAATACGATTTATGTACTTTTTACTCAGTTAAAATTCTAACGGGTCCATTGTTCGGCCCATTTAGACTCGCTCGTCCGAAACCATAGAAAAAAGACCGCAAAACAAGTTTTAATCCAAATTTAGGAGTTCATACAATTAATTACGATCTTTTCAACACGATTATATTTCAAAAACTCAATTTCTGTACTTTTTACTACGTTAAAATTCTAACGGGTCCATTGTTCGGCCCATTTAGACCCGCTCATCCGAAACCTCTACAAAAGGGTTGCAAAATAAGTTTTAATCTAAATTTAGGAGATCATACAATTGATTACAAGCTTTTCAACACGATTATATTGCAAAAACTATATTTCTGTACTTTTTACTCCGTTGAAATTCTAACGGGTCCATTGTTCGGTCCATTTAGACCCGATCGTCCGAAATCTCTACAAAAAGGGCTGCAAAATAAGTTTTAATCCAAATTTAGGAGTTCATATATTTGATTACGAGCTTTTCAACACGATTATATTTCAAAAACTCGATTTCTGTACTTTTTACTTAGTTAAAATTCTAACGGGTCCATTGTTCGGCCCATTTAGACCCGCTCATCCGAAACCTTTAGAAAATAGACCGCAAAATAAGTTAAAATCAAATTTTAGGAGTTCATAAAATTGATTACGAGCTTTTCAACACGATTGTATTGCAAAAACTCGATTACAATACTTTTTACTCAGTTAAAATTCTAACGGGTCCATTTTTCGGCCCATTTAGACCCCCTCGTCCGAAACCTCTACAAAAGGGTTGCAAAATAAGTTTTTATCCAAATTTAGGAGTTCATACAATTGATTACGAGCTTTTCAACACGATTATATTGGAAAAACTCGATTTCTGTACTTTTTACTTAGTTAAAATGCTAACGGGTCCACTATTCGGCCCATTTAGACCCGCTCGTCTGAAACCTCTTCAAAAGGGTTGCAAAATAAGTTTTAATCCAAATTTAGGAGTTCATACAATTGATTACGAGCTTTTCAACATGATTATATTTCAAAAACTCGATTTCTGTACTTTTTACTTAGTTAAAATTCTAACGGGTCCATTGTTCGGCCCATTTAGACCCGCTCGTCCGAAACCTTTAGAAAAAAGACCGCAAAATAAGTTTGAATCAAATTTTAGGAGTTCATATAATTGATTACGAGCTTTTCAACACGATTGTATTGCAAAAACTCGATTACAATACTTTTTACTTAGTTAAAATTCTAACGGGTCCATTGTTCGGCTCATTTAGACCCCCTCGTCAGAAACCTCTGCAAAAGGGTTGCAAAATAAGTTTTAATCCAAATTTAGGAGTTCATACAATTGATTACGAGATTTTCAACACGATTATATTGCAAAAACTCGATTTCTGTACTTTTTACTCCATTAAAATTCTAACGGGTCCATTGTTCGGCCCATTTAGACCCGATTGTCCGAAACCTCAACAAATTGGGCTGCAAAATAAGTTTTAATCCAAATTTAGGAGTTCATATAATTGATTACGAGCTTTTCAACTCGATTATATTGCAAAAACTTGATTTCTGTACTTTTTACTCAGTTAAAATTCTAATAGGTCCACTTTTTGGCCCATTTAGACCCGCTCGTCCGAAACCTCTACAAAATCGTTGCAAAATAAGTTTTAATCCAAATTTTGGAGTTTATACAATTGATTACGAGCTTTTCAACACAGTTATATTTCAAAAACTCGATTTCTGTACTTTTTACTGAGTTAAAATTCTAACGGGTCCATTGTTCGGCCCATTTAGACTCGCTCGTCCGAAACCACGACAAAGGGGTTGCAAAATAAGTTTTAATCCAAATTTAGGAGTTCATAAAATTGATTACGAGCTTTTCAACACGATTATATTGCAAAAACTCGATTACAGTACTTTTTACTCAGTTAAAATTCTAACGGGTACATTGTTCGGCCCATTTATACCCGATCGTCCGAAACCTCTACAAAAAGGGCTGCAAAATAAGCTTTAATCCAAATTTAGGAGTTCATATTTTTGATTACGAGATTTTCAACACGATTATATTGCAAAAACTCGATTTTTGAACTTTTTACTCAGTTAAAATTCTAACGGGTCCACTGTTCGGCCCATTTAGACCCGCTCATCCGAAACCTCTACAAAAGGGTTTCAAAATAAGTTTTAATCCAAATTTAGGAGTTCATACAATTGATTACGAGCTTTTCAACACGATTATATTTCAAAAACTCGATTTCTGTACTTTTTACTCAGTTAAAATTCTAACGGGTCCATTGTTCTGCCCATTTATACCCGCTCGTCCGAAACCTCTACAAAAGGGTTGCAAAATAAGTTTTAATCCAAATTTAGGAGTTCATAAAATTGATTACAAGCTTTTCAACACGATTATATTTCAAAAACTAGATTTCTGTACTTTTTACTCCGTTAAAATTCTAACGGGTCCATTGTTCGGCCCATTTAGACCCGATCGTCCGAAACCTCTACAAAAATTGATGCAAAATAAGTTTTAATCAAAATTTAGGAGTTCATATATTTGATTATGAGATTTTCAACACGATTATATTGCAAAAACTCAATTTTTGTACTTTTTAATCAGTTAAAATTCTAACGGGTCCCCTGTTCGGCCCATTTAGACCCGCTAGTCCTAAACATCTACAAAAGGGTTGCAAAATACGTTTTAATTCAAATTTAGGAGTTCATACAATTGATTACGTGCTTTTCAACACGATTAAATTGCAAAAACTCAATTATTGTACTTTTTACTCAGTTAAAATTCTAACGGGTCCATTGTTCGGCCCATTTAGACTCGCTCGTCCGAAACCTCTACAAAAGGGTTGCAAAATAAGTTTTAATCCAAATTTAGGAGTTCATAAAATTGATTACGAGCTTTTCAACACAATTATATTGCAAAAACTTGATTTTTGTGTATTTTACTCAGATAAAATTTTAACGGGTCCATTGTTCAGCGCATATAGACCTGCTCGTCCAAAACCTCTACAAAAGGGTTGCAAAATAAGTTTTAATTCAAATTTAGGAATTTATACAATTGATTACTAGTGTTTCAACACGATTATATTGCAAAAACTTGATTTCTATACTTTTTCCTCAATTAAAATTATAACGGGTCCATTGTTGGGCCCAATTAGACCCGCTCGTCCGAAACCTCTACAAAAAGTTGCAAAATAAGTTTAAATCCAAATTAAGGAGTTCATACAATTGATTACGAGCTTTTCAACACAATTATATTGCAAAAACTCGATTTTTGTGCTTTTTACTCAGTTAAAATTCTAACGAGTCCATTGTTCGGCCCATTTAGACCCGCTCATCCGAAACCTCTACAAAAGGGTTGCAAAATATGTTTTAATCCAAATTTAGGAGTTCATACAATTTATTACGAGCTTTTCCACACGATTATATTGCAAAAACTCGATTTCTGTACTTTTTACTCCGTTAAAATTCTAACGGGTCCGTTGTTCGGCCTATTTAGTCTCGATCGTCCGAAACCTCTACAAAAGGGCTGCAAAATAAGTTTTAATCCAAATTTAGGAGTTCATATAATTGATTTAGAGCTTTTCAACACAATTATATTGCAAAAACTCGATTTCTGTACTTTTTACTAAGTTAAAATTCTAACGGGTCCATTGTTCGGCCCATTTAGACCCCCTCGTCTGAAACCTCTACAAAGGGTTGCAAAATAAGTTTTAATCCAAATTTAGGAGTTCATACAATTGATTACGAGCTTTTCAACACGATTAGATTGTCAAAACTCGATTTTTGTACTTTTTACTCAGTTAAAATTCTAACGGGTCAATTGTTCGGCCCATTTATACCCCATCGTCCGAAACCTCTACAAAAGGGTTGCAAAGTAAGTTTTAATCCAAATTTAGGAGTTCATACAACTGATTACGAGATTTTCAACATGATTATACTGCAAAAACTCGATTTCTGTACTTTTTACTCCATTAAAATTCTAACGGGTCCATTGTTCGGCCCATTTAGACTCGATCGTCCGAAACCTCTACAAAAAGGGCTGCAAAATAAGTTTTAATCCAAATTTAGGAGTTCATATAATTGATTACGAGCTTTTCAACTCGATTATATTGCAAAAACTTGATTTCTGTACTTTTTACTCAGTTAAAATTCTAATAGGTCCACTGTTTGGCCCATTTAGACCCGCTCGTCCGAAACCTCTACAAAATGGTTGCAAAATAAGTTTTAATCCAAATTTTGGAGTTTATAAAATTGATTACGAGCTTTTCAACACGATTATATTTCAAAAACTCGATTTTTGTACTTTTTACTGAGTTAAAATTCTAACGGGTCTATGTTCGGCCCATTTAGACTCGCTCGTCCGAAACCACGACAAAAGGGTTGCAAAATAAGTTAGAATCAAATTTTAGGAGTTCATATAATTGATTACGAGCTTTTCAACAGAATTATATTGCAAAATCTTTCTGTAATTTTTACTCAGTTAAAATTCTAACGGTTCCATTGTTCGGTCCATTTAGACCCGCTCGTCTGAAAACTCAGTTAAAATTCTTTTCAACACGATTATATTGCAAAAACTCGATTATTGTACTTTTACTCAGCTAAAATTCTAACGGGTCCATTATTCGGCCCATTTAGACTCGCTCGTCCAAAACCTCTACAAAAGGGTTGCAAAATAAGTTTTAATCCAAATTTAGGAGTTCATACAATTGATTACGAGCTTTTCAACACAATTAAAAGCAAAAACTCGATTTTTGTGCTTTTTACACAGTTAAAATTTTAACGGGTCCATTGTTCGTCCCATTTAGACCCGCTCGTCCGAAATCTCTACAAAAGGGTTACGAAATAAGTTTTAATCCAAATTTAGGAGTTCATACAATTGATTACTAGCGTTTCAACACGATTATAATGTAAAAACATGATTTCTGTAGTTTTTACTCAATTAAAATTCTAACGGGTCCATTGTTCGGCCCATTTAGACCCGCTCGTCTGAAACCTCTACAAAAAGATTGCAAAATAAGTTTAAATCCAAATTAAGGAGTTCATACAATTGATTACGAGCTTTTCAACAAAATTATATTGCAAAAACTCTATTTTTTGTGCTTTTTACTCAATTAAAATTCTAACGGGTCTATTGTTCGGCCCATATAGACCCGCTCGTCCGAAACCTCTACAAAAGGGTTGCAAAATAAGTTTAATCCAAATTTAGGAGTTCATACAATTGATTACGAGCTTTTCAACACGATTATATTGCAAAAACTTGATTTCTGTACATTTTACTCCGTTAAAATTCTAACGGGTCCATTATTCGGCCTATTTAGACTCGATCGTCCGAAACCTCTAAAAAAAGGGCGGCAAAATAAGTTTTAATCCAAATTTAGGAGTTCATATAATTGGTTACGAACTTTCCAACACGATTATATCGCAAAAACTCGATTTTTGTATTTTTTACTTAGTTAAAATTCTAACGGGTCCATTGTTCGGCCCATTTGGACCCGCTCGTCCGAAACATCTACAAAAGGGTTGCAAAATAAGTTTTAATCCAAATTTAAGAGTTCATACAATTGATTACGAGCTTTTCAACACGATTATATTGCAAAAACTCGATTTCTGTGGGTTTTACTCAGCTAAAATTTGAACGGGTCCATTGTTCGGCCCTTTTAGACCCGCTCGTCCGAAACCTTTACAAAAAAGACCGCAAAATAAGTTTTAATCCAAATTTAGGAGTTCATACAATTGATTACGAGCTTTTCAACACAATTATATTGCAAAAACTCGATTTTTGTGCATTTTACTCAGTTAAAATTCTAACGGGTCCATTGTTCGGCCCATATAGACCCGCTCGTCCGAAACCTCTACAAAAGGGTTGCAAAATAAGTTTTAATTCAAATTTAGGAATTCATACAATTGATTACTAGCGTTTCAACACGATTATATTGCAAAAACTTGATTTCTGTACTTTTTACTCAGTTAAAATTCTAACGGGTCCATTGTTCGGCCCATTTAGACCCGCTCGTCTGAAACCTCTACAAAAAGGTTGCAAAATAAGTTTAAATCCAAATTAAGGAGTTCATACAATTGATTACGAGCTTTTCAACAAAATTATATTGCAAAAACTCTATTTTTGTGCTTTTTACTCAGTTAAAATTCTAACGGGTCCATTGTTCGGCCCATATATACCCGCTTGTCCGAAACCTCTACAAAAGGGTTGCAATATAAGTTATAATCCAAATTTTGGAGTTCATACAATAGATTACGGGCTTTTCAACACGATTATATTGCAAAAACTCGATTTCTGTACATTTTACTCCGTTAAAATTCTAACGGGTCCATTATTCGGCCTATTTAGACTAGATCGTCCAAAACCTCTAAAAAAGGGCGGCAAAATAAGTTTTAATCCAAATTTAGGAGTTCATATAATTGATTACGAGCTTTCCAACACGATTATATCGCAAAAACTCGATTTTTGTACTTTTTACTTAGTTAAAATTCTAACGGGTACATCGTTCGGCCCATTTGGACCCGCTCGTCCGAAACCTCTACAAAAGGGTTGCAAAATAAGTTTTAATCCAAATTTAAGAGTTCATACAATTGATTACAAGCTTTTCAACACGATTATATTGCAAAAACTCGATTTCTGTCGTTTTTACTCAGTTAAAATTTGAACGGGTTTATTGTTCGGCCCATTTAGACCTGCTCGTCCGAAACCTTTACAAAAAAGACCGCAAAATAAGTTTTAATCCAAATTTAGGAGTTCATACAATTGATTACGAGCTTTTCAACACAATTATATTGCAAAAACTCGATTTTTGTGCATTTTACTCAGTTAAAATTCTAACGGGTCCATTGTTCTCCCCATATAGACCCGCTCGTCCGAAAGCTCTACAAAAGGGTTGCAAAATAAGTTTTAATCCAAATTTAGGAGTTCATACAATTGATTACTAGCGTTTCAACACGATTATATTGCAAAAACTTGATTTCTATACTTTTTCCTCAATTAAAATTCTAACGGGTCCATTGTTCGGCCCATTTAGACTCGCTCGTCTGAAACCTCGACAAAATGGTTGCAAAATAAGTTTTAATCCAATTTTAGGAGTTCATAAAATTGATTAAGAGCTTTTCAACACGATTATATTGCAAAAACTAGATTTATGTACTTTTTACTCAGTTAAAATTCTAACGGGTCCATTGTTCGGCCCATTTAGACCCGCTCGTCCGTAACCTCTACAAAAAGACCGCAAAACAAGTTTTAATTAAATTTGAGGAGTTCATATAATTGATTACGAGCTTTTCAACACGATTATATTGCAAAGCCTCGATTTCTGTACTTTTTACTCAGTTAAAATTCTAACGGGTCCATTGTTCGGTCCATTTAGACCCCCTCGTCCGAAACCTATACAAAAGGGCTGCAAAATAAGTTTTAATCAAAATTTAGGATTTCATATAATTGATTACGAGCTTTTCAACACGATTATATTGCAAAGCCCCGATTTCTGTACTTATTACTCTGTTAAAATTCTAACGGGTCCATTTTTCGGCCCATTTAGACCCGCTCGTCCGAAACCTCTACAAAAGGGCTGCAAAATAAGTTTTAATCAAAATTTAGGATTTCATATAATTGATTACGAGCTTTTCAACACGATTATATTGCAAAATCTCAATTTCTGTACTTTTTACTCAGTTAAAATTTTAACGGGTCCATTGTTCGGCCCATTTAGACCCGCTCGTTCGAAACCTCTACAAAATAGACCGCAAAACAAGTTAGAATGAAATATTAGGAGTTCATATAATTGATTAAGATCTTTTCAACACGATTATATTGCAAAAACTCGAATACTGTACTTTTTACTCAGTTAAAATTCTAACGAGTCCATTGTTCGGCCCATCTAGACTCGCTCGTCCGAAACCTCTACAAAAGGGTTGCAAAATAAGTTTCAATCCAAATTTAGGAGTTCATACAATTGATTACGAGCTTTTAAAAACAATTATATTGCAAAAACTCAATTTTTGTGCATTTTACTCCGTTAAAATTCTAACGGGTCCATTATTCGGCCTATTTAGACTCGATCGTCCAAAACCTCTAAAAAGGGCGGCAAAATAAGTTTTAATCCAAATTTAGGAGTTCATATAATTGATTACGAGCTTTCCAACACGATTATATCGCAGAAACTCGATTTTTGTACTTTTTACTTAGTTAAAATTCTAACGGGTACATCGTTAGGCCCATTTGGACCCGCTCGTCCGAAACCTTTACAAAAGGGTTGCAAAATAAGTTTTAATCCAAATTTAAGAGTTCATACAATTGATTACGAGCTTTTCAACACGATTATATTGCAAAAACTCGATTTCTGTCGTTTTTACTCAGTTAAAATTTGAACGGGTTTATTGTTCGACCCATTTAGAACTGCTCGTCCGAAACCTTTACAAAAAAGACCGCAAAATAAGTTTTAATCCAAATTTAGGAGTTCATACAATTGATTACGAGCTTTTCAACACAATTATATTGCAAAAACTCGATTTTTGTGCATTTTACTCAGTTAAAATTCTAACGGGTCCATTGTTCGGCCCATATAGACCCGCTAGTCCGAAACCTCTACAAAAGGGTTGCAAAATAAGTTTTAATCCAAATTTAGGAGTTCATACAATTGATTTCTAGCATTTCAACACGATTATATTGCAAAAACTTGATTTCTATACTTTTTCCTCAGTTAAAATTCTAACGGGTCCATTGTTCGGCCCATTTAGACTCGCTCGTCCGAAACCTCGACCAAAGGGTTGCAAAATAAGTTTTAATCCAATTTTAGGATTCCATAAAATTGATTACGAGCTTTTCAACATGATTATATTGGAAAAACTCGATTTATGTACTTTTTACTTAGTGAAAATTCTAACGGGTGCATTGTTCGGCTCATTTAGACTCGCTCGTCCGTAACCTCTACAAAAAGACCGCAAAACAAGTATTAATCAAATTTTAGGAGTTCATATAATTGATTACGAGCTTTTTAACATGATTATATTGCAAGAACTCGATTTCTGTACTTTTTACTTAGTTAAAATACTAACGTGTCCATTGTTCGGCCCGTTTAGACCCGCTCGTCCGAAACTTATACAAAAGGGCTGCAAAATAAGTTTTAATAAAAAATTAGGATTTCATATAATTGATTACGAGCTTCTCAACACGATTATATTGCAAAAACTCGATTTATGTACTTTTTACTCAGTTAAAATTCTAACGGGTCCATTGTTCGGCCCATTTAGACCCGCTCGTCCGTAACCTCTACAAAAAGACCGCAAAACAAGTTTTAATCAAATCTGAGGAGTTCATATAATTGATTAAGATCTTTTCAACACGATTATATTGCAAAAACTCGATTACTGTACTTTTTACTCAGTTAAAAATTCTAACGGGTCCATTGTTCGGCACATTTAGACCCGTTCGTCCGAAACCTATACAAAAGGGCTGCAAAATAAGTTTTAATCAAAATTTAGAATTTCATATATTTGATTACGAGCTTTTCAACACGATTATATTGCAAAGCCTCGATTTCTGTACTTTTTACTCTGTTAAAATTCTAACGGGTCCATTTTTCGGCCCATTTAGACTCGCTCGCCCGAAACCTCTACAAAAGGGCTGCAAAATAAGTTTTAATCAAAATTTAGGATTTCATATAATTGATTACGAGCTTTTCAACACGATTATATTGCAAAATCTCGATTTCTGTACTTTTTAGTTAGTTAAAATTCTAACGGGTCCATTGTTCGGCCCATTTAGACCCGCTCGTCGAAACCTCTAGTAAAAAGACCGCAAAATAAGTTAGAATAAAATATTATGAGTTCATATAATTGATTAAGATCTTTTCAACACGATTATATTGCAAAAACTCGATTACTGTACTTTTTACTTAGTTAAAATTCTAACGGGTCCATTGTTCGGCCCATTTAGACTCGCTCGTTCGAAACCTCTACAAAAGGGTTGCAAAATAAGTTTTAATCCAAATTTAGGAGTTCATATAATTGATTACGAGCTTTTTTAAAAACAATTATATTGCAAAAACTCGATTTTTGTGCATTTTACTCAGTTAAAATTTTAACGGGTCCATTGTTCGGCCCATATAGACCCGCTCGTCCGAAACCTCTACAAAAGGGTTGCAAAATAAGTTTTAATCCAAATTTAGGAGTTCATAAAATTGATTACTAGCGTTTCAACACGATTATATTGCAAAAACTTGATTTCTATACTTTTTCCTCAGTTAAAATTCTAACGGGTCCATTGTTCGGCCCATTTAGACCCGCTCGTCCGAAACCTCTACAAAAAGGTTGCAAAATAAGTTTAAATCCAAATTAAGGAGTTCATACAATTGATTATGAGCTTTTCAACACAATTATATTGCAAAAACTCGATTTTTGTGCATTTTACTCAGTTAAAATTCTAACGGGTCCATTGTTCGCCCCATATAGACCCGCTCGTCCGAAACCTCTACAAAAGGGTTGCAAAATAAGTTTTAATCCAAATTTAGGAGTTCATACAATTGATTACTAGCACTTCAACACGATTATATTGCAAAAACTTGATTTCTATACTTTTTCCTCAGTTAAAATTTTAACGGGTCCATTGTTCGGCCCATTTAGACTCGCTCGTCCAAAACCTCGACAAAAGGGTTGCAAAATAAGTTTTAATCCAATTTTAGGAGTTCATAAAATTGATTACGAGCTTTTCAACACGATTATATTGGAAAAACTCGATTTCTGTACTTTTTACTCTGTTAAAATTCTAACGGGTCCATTGTTCGGCCCATTTAGACCCGCTCGTCCGTAACCTCTACAAAAAGACCGCAAAACAAGTTTTAATCAAATTTTAGGAGTTCATATAATTGATTACGAGCTTTTCAACACGTTTATATTGCAAAAAATCGATTTCTGTACTTTTTACTCAGTTAAAATACTAACGGGTCCATTGTTCGGCCCGTTTAGACCAGCTCGTCCGAAACCTATACAAAAATGGCTACAAAATAAGTTTTAATCAAAATTTAGGATTTCATAAAATTGATTAAGAGCTTTTCAACACGATTATATTGCAAAAACTCGATTTATGTACCTTTTACTCAGTTAAAATTCTAACGGGTCCATTGTTCGGCCCATTTAGACCCGCTCGTCCGTAACCTCTACAAAAAGACTGCAAAACAAGTTTTAATCAAATTTTAGGAGTTCATATAATTGATTACGATCTTTTCAACACGATTATATTGCAAAAACTCGATTTCTGTACTTTTTACTCAGTTAAAATTCTAACGGGTCCATTGTTCGGCCCATTTAGACCCGCTCGTCCGAAACCTCTACAAAAGGGCTGCAAAATAAGTTTTAATCAAAATTTAGGATTTCATATAATTGATTACAAGCTTTTCAACACGATTATATTGCAAATGTCGATTTTTGTACTTTTTACTCAGTTAAAATTCTAACGGGTCCATTGTTCGGCCCATTTAGACCCACTCGTCCGAAACCTCTACAAAAAAGACTGCAAAACAAGTTAGAATCAAATTTTAGGAGTTCATATAATTTATTAAGATCTTTTCAACACGATTATATTGCAAAAACTCGATTTCTGTACATTTTACTCCGTTAAAATTCTAACGGGTCCATTATTCGGCCTATTTAGACTCGATCGTCCGAAACCTCTAAAAAAAGGGCGGCAAAATAATTTTGAATCCAAATTTAGGAGTTCATATAATTGATTACGAGCTTTTCAACACGATTATATTCCAAAACTCGATTTTTGTATTTTTACTCCGTTAAAATTCTAACGGGTCCATTGTTCGGCCCATTTAGACCCGCTCATCTGAAACCTCTACAAAAGGGTTGCAAAATAAGTTTTAATCCTAATTTAGGAGTTCATACAATTGATTACGATATTTTCCACACGATTATATTGCAAAAACTCGATTTTTGTGCTTTTTACTCAGTTAAAATTCTAACGGGTCTATTGTTCGGCCCATATAGACCCGCTCGTTCGAAACCTCTACAAAAGGGTTTCACAATAAGTTTTTATCCAAATTTAGGAGTTCATACAATCGATTACTTGCGTTTCAACACGATTATATTGCAAAAACTTGATTTCTATAGTTTTTCCTCAGTTAAAAATCTAACGGGTCCATTGTTCGGCCCATTTAGACTTGCTCGTCTGAAACCTCGACAAAAGGGTTGCAAAATAAGTTTTAATCCAATTTAAGGAGTTCATAAAATTGATTACGAGCTTTTCAACACGATTATTTTGCAAAAACTCAATTTATGTACTTTTTACTCAGTTAAAATTCTAACGGGTCCATTGTTCAGCCCATTTAGACCCGCTCGTCCGTAACCTCTACAAAAGAGACCGCAAAACAAGTTCTAATCAAATTTTAGGAGTTCATATAATTGATTATGAGCTTTTCAACACGATTATATTGCAAAAACTCGCTTTCTGTACTTTTACTTAGTTAAAATTCTAACGGGTCCATTGTTCGGCCCATTTAGACCCGCTCGTCCGAAACCTATACAAAAAGGGATGCAAAATAAGTTTTAATCAAAATTTAGGATTTCATATAATTGATTACGAGCTTTTAAACACGATTTTATTGCAAAGCCTCGATTTCTGTACTTTTTACTCAGTTAAAATTCTAACGGGTCTATTGTTCGGCCCATTTAGACCCGCTCGCCCGAAACCTCTACAAAAGGGCTGCAAAATAAGTTTTAATAAAAATTTAGGATTTCATATAATTGATTACGAGCTTTTCAACACGATTATATTGCAAAATCTCGATTTCTGTACTTTTTAATCAGTTAAAATTCTAACGGGTCCATTTTTCGGCCCATTTAGACCCGCTCGTCCGAAACCTCTACAAAAAAGACCGCAAAACAAGTTAGAATCAAATTTGAGGAGTTCATATAATTGATTAAGAGCTTTTCAACACGATTATATTGCAAAAACTCGATTATTGTACTTTTTACTCAGTTAAAATTCTAACGGGTCATTGTTCGGCCCATTTAGACTCGCTCGTCCGAAACCTCTACCAATTTTGATATCCGTGTATGAGAGGACATTTGGCATTCCTTCAATTCCATTCACATAGAAAGAAAATAAAAAAAACCCATTGGTGTCCCCGTTTGAGCCTTTTAAACTTTTTTCTTTTGACTGAACCCAAATCAAGGATCACCCCTACACCGGGGGCAAATGAGATATAAGTCTATGGACAAATAAATGACATTGGATTCTGATTATGCTTTGAGGATGATGTCTTGTGAACTAAGGGGGATTAGAAGAGAACAGATTCATTGGATACACTTTCAGTTTGAGCAGCAGAAACATCAAAAGGAAACAACGAAAGAAAAGTAGGTGCTCAAAGAGCTACCCCAAAATAATTCAAAAGTTACCGACATAAAAGTCGAAGAAATCAAAAGTGAAGGCACTAAAGTGAAAAGTGCAGTTTTGTAAAAAGAGAGAAGCGAATAAAGAAAAGGGACAAGAGGATTCCCTATCCAAATGAATCTCTGCTTAGATGAGCCTCGAAAGATTGTTCACCTTTGATCAAAAGCCTGCACTAATACAATGCGAAGGTGCAATTTGATCCGCAACTACGCTTGATAAAAGGAAATGAACTCTAGGGTGAAAACCCCAAAAAAGGGGCAGTCTAGAGCGATCCAAAGAAATAAGAGAAGAAATAGCATTTCATCTGAGCATAATCGAGAGACTTCCCGTTGGAAAAATTGATCCTTGGTTTCACCACCCTTAAACACTTGTTTGGGCCTACTTACCCTTTCTTTCGTAGCCGCGAGCCTTAGCCTACATTACAAGCCATAAAAGACCATTTGGACCATACACGGACGGATAAATTTGTCTTCAGATCACATCCCGCCTATCGGGGTTAACCTTTCTTCAAGGATTGCCACGTTTCTAATGACTGATTGAGATCAGAGGAGAGGGAAGGATGGGGCATGGTTAGTTAGTGAGCTAAAGAGAGCCACTTTTAAATCAGGTAGAAACTAGGAATGGGAGTCGCTCCTCTCGGAAGCCTAATAGCCCAGAAAAGATTTCATATGTGCATTCCTGCAACATTCGGAAAATGTCACTCGGGTCGACCTTTTTTTCAAAGACCCCAAACTTGATTTTCACTTGACATGATTCTTTAAAATGTATATTTTCATAATAAAATTATTTTTACCCAATCACTTGCATAAGTCTCCTACATGGGAATGAACAAGCGGACTGACCATGGCTCGAGGTAAAGCCATTAGTACCCGGAGGGGCACCAACGGAGGTTCAAACATCGTTACTATTACCTCCAGTTGAAATATCCAGACCATCTTCGGTAAAATGTCGAGCTATGAAGTCAACCTTCGCTAAGGAGTGTTGGAATAGAACATGAGGGTAGAAATTTTGATGTTGAGAGTCGGAGAACAGAAGTTACCCTCGGAGCCTAGGCATCTTGCCGAAAGGAATGTCCTAAGAAGGACCGTGTGCGCCGCGCACCAAGATGAGACATTAAGTATCATCTGAAATCAACTCGACAAAAGGCGACGAAGATATGCCTAAGAAAAGAAGGAAGATAGAGGAGAAAAAAAGAGGAGCCAAGACGAAAACTCAAAGGGTATTTTGGTGGAAAAGGAGCAAAATTCAGAAGAGGCGCTTTTGACCACAAATTTAGAGAAACAAGGGCCACAAAGTTGTGGCAACTTTGGACAGAAGACACCATTTAAAACAGCCGACATTAACCAGAGGTTGGTCAGAAGGTACATAAGCCTAAAGTAGGTGGGGGCAATGTGATTCTAATTAGTGTAAGTCCTCCCTTCAAGAAGAAGCAAAAAAGAGAGGTTCAATGAAGGAAAATAGAGACAGGGATGTATGAAAAATGAGAAGTTTAGAAGACTTAGAGACATGTGGTCACACCCTAAAGATGTAAAAAAAAATTGACGATAAGAGTCAAAGGTAGAAGTTGACTTCAAGAAGAAAACTCAAAGGAGTGCCCAAAAAGAAAAAAAGAAGAAGAAAGAGGACAAAGAAAAGAGGAGACACGGTGAAAACCCAAAAGGCACTTTGGAGAATGAAGCGAAAATCAGAAGGGACGCTTCAGATCACAAACTCATGGCAAAAGAGGCAGAAACTTAAAGCCAAAAGATTTTAGAGCAAAGTAGACAGATACTCAAAGCTCGAAGCAAAGATATATGAAATCTGCTCATCTATTCGGGCATCTAGAGAATAGAACTCGCCTATCCGTTCAAGCACTTGGAGAATGGAAATCTGCTCATCAATTCAAGCATTTGGAGAATAGAACCCGCCTATCCGTTCAGGCACTTGGAGAATGGAAATCTGCTCATCTATTCGAGCATTTGGAGAATAAAACACGCCTATCTGTTCAGGCACTTGGAGAATGGAAATCTGCCTATCTATTCGGGCAATTAAAAGTCAGTAAAAATAAAGAAATAAGGAGAAAAGAAAGAAGAAAATAAAAAAAGAAAAAAACAGCAGCAAAAGAAAGAAAGAAAGTGGTTCAAAGTGGAAACCTGAATGGGCACTTTGAGGTAGGCAATTCCAGAAGTGGATCAAGATGAGAAGAATAAGAACAAGGGTCCGGTAGAACCAAGAAGAGGTGCAATCAACACAAGAAGTAGCACCAAAGGACACGGTGTCAATAGAATTAATATGTTTAAATAACTTGGAAACCTCAGTCATGCATCACGAGTAGTTAGGCATCCCTAGGATAGGATCATGCTAACTCATACCATCATAGCATTTTATATCTTTTCAAAGATTTTTGAAAGACAAATTGAATACCTCTCGGGATGAGGAGAAAACGATAAAGCGATAACTAGAAGGATTTCGGGCGAAGCCTTTTAAGCTGCCGCTCTAGAATGTCAGGCGAAGTCTTCATGTTCGTCACTCAAGGATTTCAAATGAAAGCTTTCAAGCTTGCCGAAAAATTTCATGATAAAGGATCCTACAGAGAAAGGGTCCAAACAAGCTCTATAAAGGATGAACTCGCAACTTCGGGATCTCGAAAGTGGAGGGTTCTACGGAGAGGGGACTTGTAGATCCTTGATTTCAGAAAGGAGTTCAATAGATAAGGAACTACTACTCGAAGAGTACGCTAAGGAAGAGGAGTTCTGTGGAGAAAGAACTCAGAATCCTAAGGCTTCAGGATCTCGAAAGCGGAGGGTCCTACAGAGAGAGGACTTGGAGATCTTTAATTTCGGGTATACGAAGAAAGGAGTTCTATAGAGAAGGAACTACTAGTTTTGTAGAGAAAGAACTGCTACTCGAAGAGTACGCCAAGGAAGAAGAGTTCTATGAGGAAAAGAACTCAAAATTTCAAGGCTTCAGGATCTCGAAAGTGGAGGGTCCTATAGAGAGAGGACTAGTAGATCCTTAACTTCAAATATGAGAAGAGGGGAGTCCCGTATAGAAAGAACTACCACTCAAAGAATACGCCAATGAAATGAGTTCTATAGAGAGAGAACTCATATTCTTAAAGCTTCGGAGAGAAAATACTCGGTCTGGCGTGTTGCAGCTCCGGGAGAGTAAATCGTCCAACAGGGAAGTTGGACAGATTTAGTTATGACCAGTTTGCTTTACGACCGTGAAGGGAAAGCAAACCCACTTGAACACCCAAGTTTGCCTTTTGACCGCGACGGGGAGGCAAAAATATTTGGAGTTTCAGCTTGCTTTTAGACCGCGAAGGGAAGGCAAAGTTGTTTGGATGACTAGCTTGTTCTTACGAAAAAGAGAAGACAACGATATTTGGAATCTGCTCATCTATTCGGCCACTTGGAGAATAGAACCCGCCTATCCGTTCGGGCACTTGAAGAATGGAAATCTGCAAAAAAAAAAACTCTCTATCTATCTGTTCGGTACATCTAAGGGGAGACTCGTGATCGAAAAATCGGGAAGAAGAGTTACTTGGAATCGCGCTGCTACTTTGGGAAGGCGAACCGTCCAACAGGGAAGTATGACAAAATTAATGCTTATTGTCTTTGCTTTATTCTTGTTCCACAAGTATAAGCAAAGAGGGTCAACTGTAATCACTAATTTTGTCCGGACCTCGAGCCCCTTTAGTTTGTGTTTATCTTGGGCTTATTGGGTTGTTAGGTAATTTAAAAAAATGAGAAAAAGAAAAATATATATATATACACATATAAATAAATACTACTATCATTATCCTTATTTTTATTACAACTATTAGTATTATTATTACCATTATTATCTTTTTATTATTATTATTATTATTATTATGACGAAAATGGAAATAAAACATAAAGTATAAATAAAAGATATTGATAAATAATGAGAGCCCAAGTTTATCATTTAAACTAAAGTCCACATATACAAAACCCAAAAAAATATATCTAATATTACATATTCAGCCCAAACAGCCCGTAAGCCCAAATAATAAAAAACTCTAATGTTTGTCTCTGTTATACACAGCCAAATATGGACCATTGGATCTGGCTGATGATCGTACGGACCAGATCGACCCGGGTAGGAGAAACCCTAGGGGAAGAGCCTCTTTAGTCTCGCGCCGCACTAGCTCCTAGCCGTCGGATTAGGGACACGATTAGCGGTCCAGATCGACTTCAAGGAGAAACCCTAAAGGCTCAGTACTCTTCCAAGCGCCACATCTGTTCCCGACCGTTAGATCGAGAGGAGATCTAACGGTCCCAGATCACCAAGAGAAGCCTTCAGAACTCCCACGCGCGCGTGCTGGAATGCGCTCGTCCTTTCGACTTCACTGTCCGACGCGCCCACGCCGTCTGCCATCTCCACCAGCCGTGTCTCTCCCGATTAGGCGAAACCGGCAACACTAGAACACAAGTCAGAATCTTCAGAAGCCCAAAAACAGCAACAAAAAAAACAATAAAGTGAACGCATTTAATCAAAGCAAAAAGGACGGCAGAGGAGAAGTAAACCCTTTTTGTCTTTCTTTCAAATGTAATCCGGATATAAAATCTGTGAATGAACCAATGTAAAGGGAAGAGAGGATCGAAAGAAAAAAGACAGAGAGCATAAAAACAGAGAGAAACAGTGAGCAAAAAAAATCAACAAAGATCCATTGTAAACCCATTCGGGATTTCGAAAAAGAAATACAACAAAAGAGAAATTCAGAGGTATTTTTTGTCCATTTTGCATGTAAACCATCGAAACAAAAAGAGAGGAGAGGTCTGTCTTTTTACCTTTCGAGAGCCCTGGTCATCTCCAGCTTCGAGTCGTTCCGGCAATAAGCCCTCGACATCCATCGAAAAGTCGTCGGGGTGAGCCAACGGAACTTCGATGGAGAAGCCTCTTTTAGGGTTTCGTTTTGAGTTTCAAAAAGGGGTAAGGGTCTCGTCGGTTTTAGGTTTTCTTTTCTTTTTGAGGTTGAACAGATTAGCGCCGTTGCCAGCTAGTGGCAACCGACCGGCTTGTTTTGTCGGAGGAGATAAAAAAGGGGTAAAGGGGGTTTCTGGTCGTGAGGAAAATGAGGAGAGGAAGGGGATGAACGACGCCGTTAGGTTTCTTTTAGTTCTAGGGTTTTCAATCCAAAATAAGTTGAATATATACGAGAGCGTGTTGGTTTAATTCAGTTTAGGCCATCGAGTTTTTAAAAATCTACGCCCGCAGTCCCTGATGTTTTTCGGTTCATTGGATTTCACCCCGCAGTCTCTGATGTTTTTCGGTTCATTGGATTTCACCCCTCAGCCGTCCGATTTGTTCAAGCCTTCGCGAGGAAATCCCCCTTTCAGTCCCTATATGTTTAGAATCTCCTTTAATTTCACACTGTTTGGTTTAATTGGTCCACCTTCTTTTCGGGACAATCTCGTTCGAACCCATAGACCATCTTTTTATTTCAATTTTCGTCATAAAATCATTGGTTTATTTATGTATGTGACCCCGTAATTTGTCTTCATTTTACTTGCTGGTCATGTTATATTTATCTTATCTTTTTATGTAAATACATTAGTGTATTTCTTAAACCCTTGTTGTTGCATGTTGCATGTTATTTTATATGATATCGAATGTGTAAGCTTGCATAATATGTGTTTTTTATGTAACCTTGTTCATGTGTCATAGTTTCCTAAGGTTGTACACCCGTACATGTGTTATGTATTTTCGTGCATGTCTTTATGAATCGTATGATTTACGTGGAATTTTAATTTTTGCATAATTATCCTTTTTTATATATCGTATATGTTGTCCACGTTACATATGCCATTTGTTCTACGTCTCTCCCTATTTAATCATGCAATTTATTTGTTTCATTTTTCTAAGTTGCATCCTAGTTTAAAATATATATAATGCGATGTCTTTTCATTCGAGAACGAACGAGGCCAGTACCAATCGTAGTGGTGGTGGTTCGGACGTTTCTTCTCGAATATTAAGACTTTTAAAATTTACTCACCCGTATAACCAAATTTTGATACGAATCGTCACTTTAATTCGCAAAATTTAATATTAATTAAGTGGTAAAGTTTTGGTACCAATTTTGGGCACGTCGAGGGTGCTAATCCTTCCTCGCGTGTAACCGACTCCCGAACCCTTTTAAATCTCTGGTTTTGTTTTCTGGTGTCCGGTCTACCATTTTTAAATGACCGGTGGCGACTCCTCTATTTTTTATAAATCTGACTAATTTTTCGAAAACCATCTAAAAACCCGGTTCGTCCGAGCGACATTCGAGGTACTTGTATTTTCTTGAAATTTTTTTAGTCGCTACAATTAGTATGTAACAAGTGAAAAAGCAAACTTCCCTGAAAGTTTGAAGTTGCTTCGTTGGGTGGCGTAAACGTGCTCACATCATCCCCCCCTTCTTTAATGCGATTTGTCCCCAAATCGACCCTCATTACAAAAGGGAACAATTTCAACTTTCGCTAGGCAGGGAACTTTTTCAGCCGTCTTGCTCGGCACATATGCCATCCTCTCGAATCAAGTTCTTTTACAAAGAACAAAAATGGAAATGCCTTCTTTCTTTTACCTTTCCGAATAATGCACAACATAAAGTCAGACAATGCTTGTTGCACATTTGTAATCCTGCAAACAATGACACACAAAGGCAACTCAAAAGAACAACAAGAATCTCGACGATTTAGACACGCTCGTCCGAAACCTTTACAAGAAAGACCGCAAAATAAGTTAGAATCAAATTTTAGGAGTTCATATAATTGATTAAGAGCTTTTCAACACGATTATATTGCAAAAACTCGATTACTGTACTTTTTACTCAGTTAAGATTCTAACGGGTCTATTGTTCGGCCCATTTAGACCCGCTCGTTCGAAACCTTTACAAAAGGGTTGCAAAAAAAGTTTTAATCCAAATTTAGGAGTTCATACAATTGATTACGAGCTTTTCAACACGATTATATTGCAAAAACTCGATTTCAATACTTTTTACTCTGTTAAAATTCTAACGGGTCCATTGTTCGGCCCATTTAGACCCGCTTGTCCGGAACCTCTTCAAAAGGGTTGCAAAATAAGTTTTAATCCAAATTTAGGAGTTCATACAATTGATTACGAGCTTTTCAACAGGATTATATTGCAAAAACTCGATTTCTGTTATTTTTAATCCTTTAAAATTCTAACAGGTCCTTTGTTCGGCCCATTTAGACCAGCTCGTCCTAAACCTCTAAAAAAAGGGCTGCAAAATAAGTTTTAATCCAAATTTAGGAGTTCATACAATTGATTACGAGCTTTTCAACACGATTATAATGCATAAACTCTATTTCTGTACTTTTTATTTAGTTAAAATTCTGACGGGTCCTATGTTCGGCCCATTTAGACTCGCTCGTTCGAAACCTTTACAAAAATGATCGCAAAATAAGTTAGAATCAAAATTTAGGAGTTCATATAATTTATTAAGAGCTTTTCAACACTATTATATTGCAAAAACTCTTTTACTGTAATTTTTACTCAGCTAAATTTCTAGCGGGTCCATTGTTCGGCCCATTTAGACCCGCTCGTCCGAAACCTCTACAAAAGGGTTGCAAAATAAGTTTCAATCCAAATTTAGGAGTTCATACAATTGATTACGAGCTTTTCAACACGATTATATTGCAAAAACTCAATTTCTGTACTTTTTACTCGGTTAAGATTCTAACGGGTCCTATGTTCGGCCCATTTAGACCCGCTCGTTCGAAACCTTTACAAAAAAAGATCGCAAAATAAGTTAGAATCAAATTTTAGGAGTTCATATAATTTATTAAGAGCTTTTCAACACTATTATATTGCAAAAACTCGATTACTGTACTTTTTACCTAGTTAAAAAAATAACGGGTCCATTGATCGGCCCATTAAGACCCGCTCGTCCGAAACCTCTACAAAAGGGTTGCAAAATAAGTTTTAATCCAAATTTAGGAGTTCATACAATTGATTACGAGCTTTTCAACACAATTATATTGCAAAAACTCAATTTTTGTACTTTTTACTCGGTTAAAATTCTAACGGGTCCATTGTTCGGCCCATTTAGACTCGCTCGTCCGAAACATCTACAAAAGGGTTGCAAAATAAGTTTTAATCCAAATTTAGGAATTCATACAATTGATTACGAGCTTTTCAACACGATTATATTGCAAAAACACGGTTTCTGTACTTTTTACTCAGTTAAAATTCTAACGGGTCCATTGTTCGGCCCATTTAGACACGCTCGTCCGAAACCTTTACATGAAAGACAGCAAAATAAGTTAGAATCAAATTTTAGGAGTTCATATAATTGATTAAGAGCTTTTCAACACGATTATATTATAAAAAACTCGATTTCTTTACTTTTTACTCAGTTAAAGTTCTAACGGGTCCATTGTTCAGCCCATTTAGACCAGCTCGTCCGAAACCTCTACAAAAAGGTTGCCAAATAAGTTTTAATTCAAATTTAGGAGTTCATACAATTGGTTACGAGCTTTTCAACACGATTATATTGCAAAAACTCGATTTTTGTACTTTTTACTCCGTTAAAATTCTAACGGGTCCATCGTTCGGCCCATTTAGACCCGATCATCGGAAACCTCTACAAAAAGGGCTGCAAAATAAGTTTTAATCCAAATTCAGGAGTTCATATAATTGATTACGAGCTTTTCAACATGATTATATTGCAAAAACTCGATTACTGTACTTTTTACTCAGTTAAAATTCAACCGGGTCCATTGTTCGGCCCATTTAGACCCGTCCGTCCGAAACCTCTACAAAAGGGTTGCAAAATAAGTTTTAATCCAAATTTAGGAGTTCATACAATTGATTACGAGCTTTTCAACACGTTTATAATGCAAAAACTCTATTTCTGTACTTTTTTACTTAGTTAATATTCTAACAGGTCTTATGTTTGGCCCATTTAGACCAGCTCGTCCGAAACCTTTACAAAAAAGATCGCAAAATTAGTTAGAATCAAATTTTAGGAGTTCATATAATAGATTAAGAGCTTTTTAACACGATTATAATGCAAAAACTCAATTACTATACTTTTTTCTCTGTTAAAATTCTAACGGATCCATTGTTCGGCCCATTTAGACTCGCTCGTCCGAAACCTCTACAAAAGGGTTGTAAAATAAGTTTTAATCCAAATTTAGGAGTTCATACAGTTGACTACGCGCTTTTCAACTCGATTATATTGTAAAAACTCAATTTCTGTACTTTTTACTCATTTAAATTCTAACGGGTCCATTGTTCGGCTTATTTAGACACGCTCGTCCAAAACTTTTACAAAAAAGACCGCAAAATAAGTTAGAATCAAATTTTAGGAGTTCATATAATTGATTAAGCACTTTTCAACACAATTATATTGTAAAAACACGATTACTGTACTTTTTACTCAGTTAAGATTCTAACAGGTCTATTGTTCGGCCCATTTAGACCCACTCGTTCGAAACCTTTACAAAAGGGTTGCAAAATAAGTGTTAATCCAAATTTAGGAGTTCATACAATTGATTACGAGCTTTTCAACATGATTATATTGCAAAAACTCAATTTCTGTACTTTTTACTCCGTTAAAATTCTAACGGGTCCATTGTTCGTCCCATTTAGACCCGCTCGTCCGGAACCTCTTCAAAAGGGTTGCAAAATAAGTTTCAATCCAAATTTAGGAGTTCATACAGTTGATTACGAGCTTTTCAACACGATTATAATGCAAAAACTCGATTTCTGCAATATTTAATCCTTTAAAATTCTAACAGGTCCTTTGTTCGGCCTATTTAGACCCGCTCGTCCAAAACCTCTAAAAAAGGGCTGCAAAATAAGTTTTAATCCAAATTTAGGAGTTCGTACAATTAATTACGAGCTTTTCAACACGATTATAATGCAAAAACTCTATTTCTGTACCTTTATTTAGTTAAAATTCTAACGGGTCCTATGTTCGGCCCATCTAGACCCGTTCGTTCGAAACCTTTACAAAAAAGATCTCAAAATAAGTTAGAATCAAATTTCAGGAGTTCATATAATTTATTAAGAGCTTTTCAACACTATTATATTGAAAAACCCGATTACAGTACTTTTTACTCAATTAAAATTCTAACGGGTCCATTGTTAGGCCCATTTAGACCCGCTCGTCTGAAACCTCTACAAAAGGGTTGCAAAATAAATTTTAATCCAAATTTAGGAGTTCATACAATTGATTACGAGCTTTTCAACATGATTATATTGCAAAAACACGATTCCTGTACTTTTTACTCAGTTAAAATTCTAACGGGTCCATTGTTCGGCCCATGTAGACACGCTCGTCCGAAACCTTTACAAGAATGACCGCAAAATAAGTTAGAATCAAATTTTAGGAGTTCATATAATTGATTAAGAGCTTTTCAACACGATTATATTGCAAAAACTCGATTTCTGTACTTTTTACTCAGATAAAGTTCTAACGGGTCCAATGTTCGTCCCATTTAGACCCGCTCGTCCGAAACCTCTACAAAAGGGTTGCCAAATAAATTTTAATCCAAATTTAGGAGTTCATACAATTGATTACGAGATTTTCAACACGATTATATTGCAAAAACTCGATTTCTATACTTTTTACTCCGTTAAAATTCTAACGGGTCCATTGTTCGGCCCATTTAGACCCGCTCATTCGAAACCTCTACAAAAGGGTTGCAAAATAAGTTTTAATACAAATTTAGGAGTTCATACAATTGATTACGAGCTTTTCAACACGATTATATTGCAAAAACTTGATTTTTGTATTTTTTACTCTGTTATAGTTCTAACAAGACCATTGTTCGGCCCATTTAGACCCGCTCATCCGAAACCTCTACAAAAGGGTTGCAAAATAAGTTTTAATCCAAATTTAGGAGTTCATACAATTGATTACGAGCTTTTCAATACGATTATATTGCAAAAACTCAATTACTATACTTTTTACTCAGTTAAGATTCTAACGGGTCTATTGTTCGGCCCATTTAGACCCGCTCGTTCGAAACCTTTACAAAAGGGGTGCAAAATAAGTTTTAATCTAAATTTAGGAGTTCATGCAATTGATTACGAGCTTTTCAACACGATTATATTGCAAAAATTTGATTTCTGTACTTTTTACTCAGTTAAAGTTCTAACGGGTCCATTGTTCGGCCCATTTAAACCTGCTCGTCCGAAACCTCTACAAAAGGGTTGCCAAATAAGTTTGAATCCAAATTTAAGAGTTCATATAATTGATTACGAGCTTTTCAACACGATTATATTACAAAAACTCGATTACTGTAATTTTTACTCAGTTAAAATTCAACCGGGTCCATTGTTCGGCCCATTTAGACTCGCCTGTCAGAAACCTTACAAAAGGGTTGCAAAATAAGTTTTAATCCAAATTTAGGAGTTCGTACAATTGATTACGAGCTTTTCAACTCGATTATAATGCAAAAACTCTATTTTTGTAATTTTTATTTAGTTAAAATTCTAACGGGTCCTATGTTTGGCCCATTTAGACCCGCTCGTTCGAAACCTTTACATAAAAGATCGCAAAATACGTTAGAATCAAATTTTAGGAGTTCATATAATTTATTAAAAGCTTTTCAACACTATTATATTGCAAAAACTCGATTACTGTAATTTTTACTCAGTTAAAATTCAACCGGGTCCATTGTTCGGCCCATTTAGACCCGCCCGACCGAAACCTCTACAAAAGGGTTGCAAAATAAGTTCTAATCCAAATATAGGAGTTCTTACAATTGATTACGAGCTTTTCAACACGATTATAATGCAAAAACTCTATTTTTGTACTTTTTATTTAGTTAAAATTCTAACGGGTCCTATGTTCGGCCCATTTAGACCCGCTTGTTCAAAACCTTTACAAAAAAAGATCTCAAAATAAGTTAAAATCATATTTTAGGAGTTCATATAATATATTAAGAGCTTTTCAACACTATTATATTGCAAAAACTCGATTACTGTACTTTTTACTCAATTAAAATTTTAACGGGTCCATTGTTCGGCCCATTTAGACCCGCTCGTCCGAAACCTCTACAAAAGGGTTGCAAAATAAATTTTAATCCAAATTTAGGAGTTCATACAATTGATTACGAGCTTTTCAACACGATTATAATGCAAAATCTCTATTTTTATACTTTTTATTTAGTTAAAATTCTAACAGGTCTTATGTTCGACCCATTTAGACCCGCTTGTCGAAACCTTTACAAAAATGACCGCAAAATAAGTTAGAATCAAATTTTAGGAGTTCATATAATTTATTAAGAGCTTTTCAACACTATTATATTGCAAAAACTCGATTACTGTACTTTTTACTCAGTTAAAATTCTAACGGGTCCATTGTTCGGCCCATTTAGACCCGCTCGTCCGAAACCTCTACTAAATGGTTGCAAAATATGTTTTAATCCAAATTTAGGAGTTCATACAATTGATTACGAGCTTTTCAACACGATTATATTGCACAAACTAGATTTCTGTACTTTTTACTCCGTTAAAATTCTAACGGGTCCTATGTTCGGCCCATTTAGACCCGCTCGTTCGAAACGTTTACAAAAAAAGATCGCAAAATAAGTTAGAATCAAATTTTAGGAGTTCATACAATTGATTACGAGCTTTTCAACACGATTATATTGCAAAAACTCAATTTTTGTACTTTTTACACAGTTAAAGTTCTAACGGGTCCATTGTTCGGCCCATTTAGACACGCTCGTCTGAAACATCTACAAAAGGGTTGCAAAATAAGTTTTAATCCAAATTTAGGAGTTCATACAATTGATTACGAGCTTTTCAACACGATTATATTGCAAAAACACGATTTCTGTACTTTTTACTCAGTTAAAATTCTAACGGGTCCATTGTTCGGCCCATTTAGACTCGCTCGTTCGAAACCTCTACAAAAGGGTTGAAAATAAGTTTTAATTTAAATTTAGGAGTTCATACAATTGATTACGACCTTTTCAACACGATTATATTGCAAAAACTCGATTTCTGTACTTTTTACTCCGTTAAAATTCTAACGGGTCCTATGTTAGGCCCATTTAGACCCGCTCGTTCGAAACCTTTACAAAAAAAGATCGCAAAATAATTTAGAATCAAATTTTAGGAGTTCATATAATTTATTAAGAGGTTTTCAACACTATTATATTGCAAAAACTCGATTACTGTACTTTTTACTCAGTTAAAAAAATAACGGGTCCATTATTCGGCCTATTTAGACCCGCTCGTCCGAAACCTCAACAAAAGGGTTGCAAAATAAGTTTTAATCCAAATTTAGGAGTTCATACAATTGATTACGAGCTTTTCAACACGATTATATTGCAAAAATTTGATTTCTGTACTTTTTACTCGGTTAAAAATATAACGGGTCCATTGTTCGGCCCATTTAGACCCGCTCGTCCGAAACCTTAAAAAAAGTACCGCAAAGTAAGTTTTAATCGAAATTTAGGAGTTCATATAATTGATTACGAGCTTTTCAACACGATTATATTGCAAAAATTCGATTTCTGTACTTTTTACTAAGTTAAAATTCTAACGGGTCCATTGTTCTGCCCATTTAAACCCGCTCGTCCGAAACCTCTACAAAAAGGACCGCAAAATAAGTTTTAATCAAAATTTTCGAGTTCATATAATTGATTACGAGCTTTTCAACACGATTGTATTGCAAAAACTCGATTTCTGTACTTTTTACTCAGTTAAAATTCTAACGGGTCCATTGTTCGGCCCATTTAGACCCGCTTGTCCGAAACCTTTACAAAAAAGACCGCAAAATAAGTTAGAATCAAATTTTAGGAGTTCATATTATTGATTACGAGCTTTTCAACACGATTATATTGCAAAAACTCGATTATTGTACTTTTTACTCAGTTAAAATTCGAACGGGTCCATTGTTCAACCCATTTAGACCCGCTCATCTGAAACCTCTACAAAAGGGTTGCAAAATAAGTTTTAATCCAAATTTAGGAGTTTATACAATTGATTACGAGCTTTTCAGCACGATTATATTGCAAAAACTCGATTTCTGTACTTTTTACACAGTTAAAATTCTAACAGGTCCATTGTTCGACCCATTTAGACCCGCTCGTCCGAAACCTCAACAAAAAAGACCTCAAAATTAGTTAGAATCAAATTTTAGACGTTCGTATAATTGATTACGAGCTTTTCAACACAATTATATTGCAAAAACTCGATTACCGTACTTTTTACTCAGTTAAAATTCTAACGGGTCCATTGTTCGGCCCATTTAGACCCGCTCGTCCGAAACCTCTACAAAAAGGGTTTCAAAATAAGATTTAATCCAAATTTAGGAGTTCATAAAATTAATTACGAGCTTTTCAACATGTTTATATTGCAAACACTCGATTTCTGTACTTATTACTTAGTTATAATTCTAACGGGTCCATTATTCGGCCCATTTAGACCATCTCGTCTGAAACCTCTACAAAAGGGTTGCAAAATAAGTTTTATCCAAATTTAAGAGTTCATACAATTGATTACGAGCTTTTCAACACGATTATATTGCAAAAACTCGATTTCTGTACTTTTTACACAGTCAAAGTTCTAACGGGTCCATTGTTCGGCCCCTTTAGACCCGCTCGTCCGAAACCTCTACAAAAAGGACTGCAAAATAAGTTTTAATCCAAATTTAGGAGTTCATATAATTTATTACGAGCTTTTCAGCACGATTATATTGCAAAAATTCGATTTCTGTACTTTTTACTAAGTTAAAATTCTAACGGGTCCATTGTTCGGCCCATTTAGACCCGCTTGTCCGAAACCTCTACTAAAAAGAACACAAAACAAGTTTTAATCAAATTTTAGGAGTTCATATAATTGATTATGAGCTTTTCAACGAGATTATATTGCAAAAACTCGATTTCCGTACTTTTTACTTTGTTAAAATTCTAACGGGTCCATTGTTCGGCCCATTTAGACCCGCTCGTCCTAAACCTCGACAAAAGGGTTGCAAAATAAGTTGAAATCCAAATTTAGGAGTTCATACAATTGATTACGAGCTTTTCGACACGATTATATTGCAAAAACACGATTTTTGTACTTTTTACTCAGTTAAAATTCTAATGGGTCCGTTGTTCAGCCCATTTAGACCCGCTTGTCCGAAACCTTTACAAAAAAGACCGCAAAATAAGTTAGAATCAAATTTTAGGAGTTCATATAATTGATTAAAAGCTTTTCAACACGATTATATTGCAAAACTTAATTACTGTACTTTTTTCTCAGTTAAAATCCGAACGAGTCCATTGTTCAGCCCATTTAGGCCCGCTCATCTGAAACCTCTACAAAAGGGTTGCAAAATAAGTTTTAATCAAAATTTAGGAGTTCATACAATTATTTATGAGCTTTTCAACACGATTATATTGCAAAAACTCGATTTCTGTAGTTTTTACATAGTTAAAATTCTAACGGGTCCATTGTTCGACCCATTTAGACCCGCTCGTCCGAAACCTCAACAAAAAAGACCGCAAAATAAGTTAGAATCAAATTTTAGGAGTTCATATAATTGATTACGAGCTTTTCAACATGATCATATTGCAAAAACTCGATTATTGTACTTTTTACTCAGTTAAAATTCTAACGGGTCCATTGTTCGGCCCATTTAGACCCGCTCGTCCGAAACCTCTACAAAAAGAGCTGCAAAATAAGATTTAATCCAAATTTAAGAGTTCATAAAATTGATTACGAGCTTTTCAACATGATTATATTGCAAACACTCGATTTCTGTACTTTTTACTTAGTTACAGTTCTAACAGGTCCATTGTTCGGCCCATTTAGACCAGCTCATTCGAAACCTCTAAAAAAGGGTTGCAAAATAAGTTTTATTCAAATTTAGGAGTTCATACAATTAATTACGAGCTTTTCAACACGATTATATTGCAAAAACTCGATTTCTGTACTTTTTACACAATTAAAATTCTAACGGGTCTATTGTTCGGCCCATTTAGACCCGCTCGTCCGATACCTCTACAAAAAGGGCTGGAAAATAAGTTTTAATCCAAATTGATTACGAGCTTTTCAACACGGTTATATTTCAAAAACTTGATTTCTATACTTTTTACTAAGTTCAAATTCTAACGGGTCCATTTTTCGGGCCATTTAGACCAGCTCGTCCGAAACCTCTATAGAAAAGACCACAAAACAAGTTTTAATCAAATTTTAGGAGTTCATATAATTGATTATTAGTTTTTCAACGCGATTATATTGCAAAAACTCGATTTCCGTACTTTTACTCTGTTAAAATTCTAACGGGTCCACTGTTCGGCCCATTTAGACCAGCTCGTCCGAAACCTCTACAAAAGGAATGCAAAATTAGTTTTAATCCAAATTTAGGAATCATACAATTGATGACGAGCTTTTCAACACGATTATATTGTAGAAACTCGATTACTATACTTTTTACTCAGTTAAAATTCGAACGGGTCCATTGTTTAGCCCATTTAGACCCGCTCATCTGAAACCTTTACAAAAGGGTTGCAAAATAAGTTGTAATCCAAATTTAGGAGTTCATGCAATTGATTACGAACTTTTCAACACGATTATATTGCAAAAACTCGATTTTTGTATTTTTTTTTACACAGTTAAAATTCTAACGGGTCCATTATTCGGCCCATTTAGACCCGCTCGTCCGAAATCTCAACAAAAAAGACTGCAAAATAAGTTAGAATCAAGTTTTAGGAATTCATATAATTGATTACGAGCTTTTCAACATGATTATATTGCAAAAACTCAATTACTGTACTTTTAACTCAGTTAAAATTTTAACGGGTCCATTGTTCGGCCCATTTAGACCCGCTCGTCCGAAACCTCTACAAAAAGGGCTGCAAATAAGTTTTAATCCAAATTTAGGAGTTAATAAAATTGATTACGAGCTTTTCAACACGATTATATTGCAAACACACGATTTCTGTACTTTTTACTCAGTTAAAATTCTAACGGGTCCATTGTTCGGCCCATTTAGACCCACTCGTCCGAATCCTCTACAAAAAGTGCTGCAAAATAAGTTTTAATCCTAATTTATGAGTTCATATAATTGATTACGAGGTTTTCAACACGATTATGTTACAAACACTTGATTTCCGTACTTTTTACTCAGTTGAAATTCGAACGTGTCCATTGTTTAGCCCATTTCGACCCGCTCGTCCGAAACCTCTACAAAAAGGGCTGCAAAATAAGATTTAATCCAAATTTAGGAGTTAATAAAATTGATTACGAGCTTTTCAACATTATTATATTGCACACTCGATTTCTGTACTTTTTACTCAGTTACAGTTCTAACAGGTCCATTGTTCGGCCCATTTAGACCCGCTCGTCCGAAACATCTACAAAAGGGCTGCAAAATAAGTTTTAATCCAAATTTAGAAGTTTATATAATTGATTACGAGCTTTTCAACACGATAATATTGCAAAACTCGATTTTTGTACTTTTTACTCATTTATAATTCTAACAGATCCATTGTTAGACCCATTTAGACCCGCTCATCCGAAACCTCAACAAAAAAGACCGCAAAACAAGTTTGAATCAAATTTTAGGAGTTCATATTATTGATTACGAGCTCTTCAACGCGATTATATTTCAAAAACTCGATTTCTGAACTTTTTACTCAGTTAAAATTCTAACGGGTCCATTGTTCGGCCCATTTAGACCCTCTCGTCCGAATCCTCTACAAAAAAGACCGCAAAACAAGTTAGAATAAAATTTTAGGATTTCATATAATTGATTACGAGCTTTTCAACACAATTATATTGCAAAAACTCGATTTCTGTACTTTTTACTCTGTTAAAATTCTAACGGGTTCATTGTTCGGCCCATTTAGACCCGCTCGTCTGAAACCTCTACAAAAGGGTTGCAAAATAAGTTTTTAATCCAAATTTAGGAGTTCATACAATTGATTACAAGCTTTTCAACACGATTATATTGCAAAAACACGATTTTTGTACTTTTTACTCCGTTAAAATTCTAACGGGTCTATTGTTCAGCCCATTTAGGCCCGCTCATCTGAAACCTCTACAAAAGGGTTGCAAAATAAGTTTTAATCAAAATTTAGGAGTTCATACAATTATTTATGAGCTTTTCAACCTGATTATATTGCAAAAACTCGATTTCTGTAGTTTTTACACAGTTAAAATTCTAACGGGTCCATTGTTCGGCCAATTTAGACCCGCTCGTCCGAAACCTCTACAAAAAGGGCTGTAAAATAAGATTTAATCCAAATTCTGGAGTTCTTAAAATTGAATACGAGCTTTTCAACATGATTATATTGCAAACACTCAATTTCAGTACTTTCTACTCAGTTACAATTCTAACGGGTCCATTGTTCGGCCTATTTAGACCAACTCGTCTGAAACCTCTACAGAAGGGTTGCAAAATAAGTTTTTATCCAAATTTAGGAGTTCATACAATTGATTACGAGCTTTTCAACACGATTATATTGCAAAAACACAATTTCTATACTTTTTACACAGTTACAATTCTAACGGGTCTATTGTTCGCCCCATTTCGACCCGCTCGTCCGAAACCTATAAAAAAAGACCACAAAACAAGTTTAATCAAATTTTAGGAGTTCATATAATTTATTATGAGCTTTTCAATGCGATTATATTGCAAAAACTCGATTTCCGTACTTTTTACTCTGTTAAAATTCTAATTGGTCTATTGTTCGACCCATTTAGACCCGCTCGTTCAAAACCTCTACAAAAGAGTTTCAAAATAAGTTTTAATCCAAATTTAGGAGTTCATACAATTCATTACAAGCTTTTCAACACGATTATATTGCAAAAACTCGATTTCTGTACTTTTTACTCCGTTAAAATTCTAACGGGTCCATTATTCAGCCTATTTAGACCCGCTCGTCCGAAACCTCTACAAAAGGGTTGCAAAATAAGTTTTAATCCAAATTTAGGAATTCATACAATTGATTACGAGCTTTTTAACACGATTATATTGCAAAAACTCGATTTCTGTACTTTTTTCACAGTTAAAATTCTAACGGGTCCGTTGTTCGGCCCATTTAGACCCGCTTGTCCGAAACCTTTTCAAAAAAGACCGCAAAATAAGTTAGAATCAAAGTTTAGGAGTTCATATAATTGATTACGAGCTTTTCAACACGATTATATTGCAAAAACTCAATTATTGTACTTTTTACTCAGTTAAAATTCGAACGGGTCCATTGTTCAGCCCATTTAGACCCGCTCATCTGAAACCTCTACAAAAGGGTTGCAAAATAAGTTTTAATCCAAATTTAGGAGTTCATACAAGTGATTACGAGCTTATCAACACGATTATATTGCAAAAACTCGATTTCTGTACTTTTTACTCAGTTAAAATTCTAACAGGTCCATCGTTCGGCCCATTTAGATCCGCTCGTCCGAAACCTTAACAAAAAAGACCGCAAAATAAGTTAGAATCAAATTTTAGAGGTTCGTATAATTGATTACGAGCTTTTCAACACGATTATATTGCAAAAACTCGATTACCGTACTTTTTACTCAGTTAAAATTCTAACAGGTCCATTGTTCGGCCCATTTAGACCCGCTCGTCCGAAACCCCTACAAAAAGGGCTTCAAAATAAGATTTAATCCAAATTTAGGATTTCATAAAATTTATTACGAGCTTTTCAACATGATTATATTGCAAACACTCGATTTCTGTACTTTTTACTCAGTTACAATTCTAACGAGTCCATTGTTCGGCCCATTTATACCAGCTCGTCCGAAACCTCTACAAAAGGGTTGCAAAATAAGTTTTAATCCAAATTTAGGAGTTCATACAATTGATTACGAGCTTTTCAACACGAATATATTGCAAAAACTCGATTTCTATACTTTTTACTCAATTACAATTCTAACGGGTCCATTTTACGGACTATTTAGACACGCTCATCCGAAACCTCTACAAAGAGGACCACAAAACAAGTTTTAATCAAAATTTATGAGTTCATATAATTTATTACGAGCTTTTCAACACGATTATATTGCAAAAAACTCGTTTTCTGTACTTTTTACTCAATTAAAATTCTAACGGATCCATTGTTCGGCCAATTTAGACCCGCTCGTCCGAAACCCCTACAAAAGGGCTGCAAAATAAGATTTAATCCAAATTTAGAAGTTCATAAAATTGATTATGAGCTTTTCAACACGATTATATTGCAGAAACTTGATTTCTGTAATTTTTACTCCTTTAAAATTCTAACAGGTCCTTTGTTCGGCCCATTTAGACTCACTCGTCCGAAACCACTAAAAAAAGGGTTGCAAAATAAGTTTTAATCCAAATTTAGGAATTCATACATTTGATTACGATCTTTTCAACAAGATTATATTGCAAAAACTCGATTTCTGTACTTTTTATTCAGTTAAAATTCTAACGGGTCCATTGTTCAGCCCATTTAGACCCGCTCGTCCGAAACCTCTACAAAAGGGCTGCAAAATAAGTTTTAATCCAAATTTAGGTGTTCATATAATTGATTACGAGCTTTTCAACACGATTATATTACAAAAACTCAATTACTGTACTTTTTACTCAGTTAAAATTTGAACGGGTCCATTGTTCAGCCCATTTAGACCTGCTCATCTGAAACCTCTACAAAAGGGTTGCAAAATAAGTTTTAATCCAAATTTAGGAGTTCATACAATTCATTACGAGCTTTTCATTACGATTATATTGCAAAAACTCGATTTCTGTACTTTTTACTCAGTTAAAATTCTAACGGGTCCATTGTTCGGCACATTTAGATCCGCTCGTCCGAAACCTCTACAAAAAGGGCTGCAAAATAAGATTTAATCAAAATTTAGGAGTTCATGAAATTGATTACGAGCTTTTCAACATGATTATATTGCAAACACTCGATTTCTGTACTTTTTACTCAGTTACAATTCTAACGGGTCCATTGTTCGGCCCATTTAGACCAGCTCGTCCGAAACCTCTACAAAAGGGTTGCAAAATAAGTTTTAATCCAAATTTAGGAGTTCATACAATTGATTACGAGCTTTTCAACACGATTATATTGCAAAAACTAGATTTTTGTACTTTTTACTCGGTTAAAATTCTAATGGGTCCATTGTTCGGCCCATTTAGACTCGCTCGTCCGAAACCTCTACAAAAAAGACCGCAAAATAAGTTAGAATCAAATTTTAGGAGTTCATATAATTGATTACAAGCTTTTCAATACGATTATATTGCAAAAACTCAATTACTGTACTTTTTACTCAGTTAAAATTCTAACGGGTCCATTGTTCGGCCCATTTAGACCCGCTCGTCCGAAACCTCTACAAAAGGGGTGAAAAATAAGTTTTAATCCAAATTTAGGAGTTCATACAATTGATTTCGAGCTTTTCAACACGATTATATTGCAAAAACTCGATTTCTTTACTTTTTACTCCGTTAAAATTCTAACGGGTTCATTGTTCGGCCCATTTAGACCCGCTCGTCCGAAACCTCTACAAAAAGACCGCAAAATAAGTTAGAATCCAATTTTAGGAGTTCATATAGTTGATTACGAGCTTTTGAACACGATTATATTGCAAAAACTTGATTTCTGAACCTTTTACTCAGTTAAAGTTCTAACGGGTCCATTGTTCGGCCCATTTAGACCCGCTCGTCCGAAACATCTACAAAAGGGTTGCAAAATAAGTTTTAATCCAAATTTAGGAGTTCATACAATTGATTACAAGCTTTTCAACACGATTATATTGCAAAAACTTGGTTTCTGTACTTTTTACACAGTTAAAATTCTAACGGGTCCATTGTTCGGCCGATTTAGACTCCCTCGTCCGGTACCTCTACAAAAGGGCTGCAAAATAAGTTTTAATCCAAATTTAGGAGTTCATGTAATTGATTACGAGCTTCTCAACACGATTATATTGCAAAAACTCGATTTCTGTACCTTTTACTAAGTTAAATTTCTAACGGGTCCATTGTTCGGCCCATTTAGACTCGTTCGTCCGAAACCTCTACAAAAAGACTACAAAACAAGTTTTAATCAAATTTTAGGAGTTCATATAATTGATTATGAGCTTTTCAAAGCGATTATATTGCAAAAACTCGATTTTCGTACTTTTTACTCTGTTAAAATTCTAATGGGTCCATTGTTCGGCCCATTTCGACCCGCTCGTTCGAAACCTCTACAAAAGGGTTGCAAAATAAGTTTTAATCCAAATTTAGGAGTTCTTACAATTGATTACGAGCTTTTCAACATGATTATATTGCAAAAACTTGATTTCTGTACTTTTTACTCCGTTAAAATTCTAACGGGTCCATTGTTCAACCCATTTAGACCCGCTCGTCCGAAACCTCTACAAAAAGGGTTGCAAAATAAGTTTTAATCCAAATTTAGGAGTTCATATAATTGATTATGAGCTTTTCAACACCATTATATTGTAAAATCTCGATTTCTGTACTTTTTACACCGTTAAAATTCTAACGTTTCCATTGTTCAGCCCATTTAGACCCGCTCGTCCGAAACCTCTACAAAAGTTTTTCAAAATAAGTTTTAATCCAAATTTAGGAGTTCATACAATTAATTACGAGCTTTTCAACACGATTATATTGCAAAAATACGATTTCTGTACTTTTTACTAAGTTAAAATTCTAACGGGTCCATTCTTCGGCCCATTTAGTCCCGCTCGTCCGAAACCTCTACAAAAAGACCACAAAACAAGTTTTAATCAAAATTTATGAGTTCATATAATTGATTATGAGCTTTTCAACACGATTATATTGCAAAAACTCGATTTCCGTACTTTTTACTCTGTTAAAATTCTAACGGGTCCATTGTTCGGCCCATTTATACCAGCTCGTCCGAAACCTCTACAAAAGGGTTGCAAAATAAGTTTTAATCCAAATTTAGGAGTTCATACAATTGATTACGAGCTTTTCAACACGAATATATTGCAAAAACTCGATTTCTATACTTTTTACTCAATTACAATTCTAACGGGTCCATTTTAAGGACTATTTAGACACGCTCATCCGAAACCTCTACAAAGAGGACCACAAAACAAGTTTTAATCAAAATTTATGAGTTCATATAATTTATTACGAGCTTTTCAACACGATTATATTGCAAAAAACTCGTTTTCTGTACTTTTTACTCAATTAAAATTCTAACGGATCCATTGTTCGGCCAATTTAGACCCGCTCGTCCGAAACCCCTACAAAAGGGCTGCAAAATAAGATTTAATCCAAATTTAGAAGTTCATAAAATTGATTATGAGCTTTTCAACACGATTATATTGCAGAAACTTGATTTCTGTAATTTTTACTCCTTTAAAATTCTAACAGGTCCTTTGTTCGGCCCATTTAGACTCACTCGTCCGAAACCACTAAAAAAAGGGTTGCAAAATAAGTTTTAATCCAAATTTAGGAATTCATACATTTGATTATGATCTTTTCAACAAGATTATATTGCAAAAACTCGATTTCTGTACTTTTTATTCAGTTAAAATTCTAACGGGTCCATTGTTCAGCCCATTTAGACCCGCTCGTCCGAAACCTCTACAAAAGGGCTGCAAAATAAGTTTTAATCCAAATTTAGGTGTTCATATAATTGATTACGAGCTTTTCAACACGATTATATTACAAAAACTCGATTACTGTACTTTTTACTCAGTTAAAATTTGAACGGGTCCATTGTTCAGCCCATTTAGACCTGCTCATCTGAAACCTCTACAAAAGGGTTGCAAAATAAGTTTTAATCCAAATTTAGGAGTTCATACAATTCATTACGAGCTTTTCATTACGATTATATTGCAAAAACTCGATTTCTGTACTTTTTACTCAGTTAAAATTCTAACGGGTCCATTGTTCGGCACATTTAGATCCGCTCGTCCGAAACCTCTACAAAAAGGGCTGCAAAATAAGATTTAATCAAAATTTAGGAGTTCATGAAATTGATTACGAGCTTTTCAACATGATTATATTGCAAACACTCGATTTCTGTACTTTTTACTCAGTTACAATTCTAACGGGTCCATTGTTCGGCCCATTTAGACCAGCTCGTCCGAAACCTCTACAAAAGGGTTGCAAAATAAGTTTTAATCCAAATTTAGGAGTTCATACAATTGATTACGAGCTTTTCAACACGATTATATTGCAAAAACTAGATTTTTGTACTTTTTACTCGGTTAAAATTCTAATGGGTCCATTGTTCGGCCCATTTAGACTCGCTCGTCCGAAACCTCTACAAAAAAGACCGCAAAATAAGTTAGAATCAAATTTTAGGAGTTCATATAATTGATTACAAGCTTTTCAATACGATTATATTGCAAAAACTCAATTACTGTACTTTTTACTCAGTTAAAATTCTAACGGGTCCATTGTTCGGCCCATTTAGACCCGCTCGTCCGAAACCTCTACAAAAGGGGTGAAAAATAAGTTTTAATCCAAATTTAGGAGTTCATACAATTGATTTCGAGCTTTTCAACACGATTATATTGCAAAAACTCGATTTCTTTACTTTTTACTCCGTTAAAATTCTAACGGGTTCATTGTTCGGCCCATTTAGACCCGCTCGTCCGAAACCTCTACAAAAAGACCGCAAAATAAGTTAGAAACCAATTTTAGGAGTTCATATAGTTGATTACGAGCTTTTGAACACGATTATATTGCAAAAACTTAATTTCTGAACCTTTTACTCAGTTAAAGTTCTAACGGGTCCATTGTTCGGCCCATTTAGACCCGCTCGTCCGAAACATCTACAAAAGGGTTGCAAAATAAGTTTTAATCCAAATTTAGGAGTTCATACAATTGATTACAAGCTTTTCAACACGATTATATTGCAAAAACTTGATTTCTGTACTTTTTACACAGTTAAAATTCTAACGGGTCCATTGTTCGGCCGATTTAGACTCCCTCGTCCGGTACCTCTACAAAAGGGCTGCAAAATAAGTTTTAATCCAAATTTAGGAGTTCATGTAATTGATTACGAGCTTCTCAACACGATTATATTGCAAAAACTCGATTTCTGTACCTTTTACTAAGTTAAATTTCTAACGGGTCCATTGTTCGGCCCATTTAGACTCGTTCGTCCGAAACCTCTACAAAAAGACTACAAAACAAGTTTTAATCAAATTTTAGGAGTTCATATAATTGATTATGAGCTTTTCAAAGCGATTATATTGCAAAAACTCGATTTTCGTACTTTTTACTCTGTTAAAATTCTAATGGGTCCATTGTTCGGCCCATTTCGACCCGCTCGTTCGAAACCTCTACAAAAGGGTTGCAAAATAAGTTTTAATCCAAATTTAGGAGTTCTTACAATTGATTACGAGCTTTTCAACATGATTATATTGCAAAAACTTGATTTCTGTACTTTTTACTCCGTTAAAATTCTAACGGGTCCATTGTTCAACCCATTTAGACCCGCTCGTCCGAAACCTCTACAAAAAGGGTTGCAAAATAAGTTTTAATCCAAATTTAGGAGTTCATATAATTGATTATGAGCTTTTCAACACCATTATATTGTAAAATCTCGATTTCTGTACTTTTTACACCGTTAAAATTCTAACGTTTCCATTGTTCAGCCCATTTAGACCCGCTCGTCCGAAACCTCTACAAAAGTTTTTCAAAATAAGTTTTAATCCAAATTTAGGATTTCATACAATTAATTACGAGCTTTTCAACACGATTATATTGCAAAAATACGATTTCTGTACTTTTTACTAAGTTAAAATTCTAACGGGTCCATTCTTCGGCCCATTTAGTCCCGCTCGTCCGAAACCTCTACAAAAAGACCACAAAACAAGTTTTAATCAAAATTTATGAGTTCATATAATTGATTATGAGCTTTTCAACACGATTATATTGCAAAAACTCGATTTCCGTACTTTTTACTCTGTTAAAATTCTAACGGGTCCATTGTTCTGCTCATTTAGACCCGCTCGTCCGAAACCTCTACAAAAGGGTTGCAAAATAAGTTTTAATCCAGATTTAGAAGTTCATACAATTGATTACGAGCTTTTCAACACGATTATATTGCAAACACTCGATTTCTGATATTTTTACTCAGATAAAATTCTAATGGGTCCATTGTTCGGCCCATTTAGACCCGCTCGTCCGAAACATCAACAAAAAAGACCGCAAAATAAGTTAGAATCAAATTTTAGGAGTTCATATAATTGATTACGAGATTTTCAACACGATTATATTGCAAAAACTCAATTTCTGTACTTTTTACTTAGTTAAAATTCTAACGGGTCCATTGTTCGGCCCATTTAGACCCGCTCGTCCGAAACCTCTACAATAGGGTTGCAAAATAAGTTTTATCCAAATTTAGGAGTTCATACAATTGATTACGAGCTTTTCAACATGATTATATTGCAAACACTCGATTTCTGTACTTTTTACTCAGTTACAATTCTAACGGGTCCATTGTTCGACCCATTTAGACCAGCTCGTCCGAAACCTCTACAAAAGGGTTGCAATATAAGTTTTTATCCAAATTTTGGAGTTCATACAATTGATTACGAGCTTTTCAACACTATTATATTGCAAAAACACGATTTCTATACTTTTTACACAGTTAAAATTCTAACGGGTCTATTGTTCGCCCCATTTAGACCCGCTCGTCCGAAACCTCTACAAAAAAGACCACAAAACAAGTTTTAATCAAATTTTAGGAGTTCATATAATTGATTATGAGCTTTTCAATGCGATTATATTGCAAAAACTAGATTTCCATACTTTTTACTCTGTTAAAATTCTAATGGGTCCATTGTTCGGCCCATTTAGAACCGCTCGTCCAAAACCTCTACAAAAGGGTTGCAAAATAAGTTTTAATCCATATTTAGGAGTTCATATAATTGATTACAAACTTTTCAACACGATTATATTGCAAAAACTCGATTACTGTACTTCTTACTTAGTTAAAATTCTAACGGGTCCATTGTTCAGCCCATTTAGACCCGCTCATCTGAAACCTCTACAAAAGGGTTGCAAAATAAGTTTTAATCCAAATTTAGGAGTTCATACAATTCATTACGAGCTTTTCAACACGATTATATTGCAAAAACTTGATTTTTGTACTTTTTACTCAATTAAAATTCTAACGGGTCCATTGTTCGGCCTATTTAGACCCGCTCGTCTGAAACCTCTACAAAAAGGGCTGCAAAATAAGATTTAATCCAAATTTAGGAGTTCATAAAATTGATTACGAGCTTTTCAACATGATTATATTGCAAACACTCGATTTCTGTACTTTTTACTTAGTTACAATTCTAACAGGTCCATTATTCGGCCCATTTAGACCAGCTCGTCCGAAACCTCTACAAATGGGTTGCAAAATAAGTTTTATCCAAATTTAGGAGTTCATACAATTTATTACGAGCTTTTCAACACGATTATATTGCAAAAACTTGATTTCTGTACTTTTTACACAGTTAAAATTTAACGGGTCCATTGTTCGGCCGATTTAGACCCGCTCGTCCGATACCTCTACAAAAGGGCTGCAAAATAAGTTTTAATCCAAATTTAGGAGTTCATATAATTGATTACGAGCTTCTCAACACGATTATATTGCAAAAACTCGATTTTTTTACCTTTTACTAAGTTAAATTTCTAACGGGTCCATTGTTCGGCCCATTTAGACTCGTTCGTCTGAAACCTCTACAAAAAAGACCACAAAACAGGTTTTAATCAAATTTTAGGAGTTCATATAATTGATTATGAGCTGTTCAAAGAGATTATATTACAAAAACTCGATTTTCATACTTTTTACTCTGTTAAAATTCTAACGAGTAACGGGGAACGGGTGTAACGGGTCGATGAAAATTCCCTCAAATTTTTCTCTGAACTTCCCTTTGCTCTCTTCTCCCATTTCTCCTCCGGCCACCTTTACCCGCCGCCATCTCCTCCTCCTTCTTTCCTCCCTCCTCCTCCATCGGCCTCCATCCTCTTCTCTCCTCCTCCGATCGCCCTCAGCCATATGGCAGTGCCATCTCTCAACGCTTTTGGTTGGGCACGATTCCTCTACAGCAAAGGTAAGTTTGTCTTTTTTGTTGGATTTATTTTACTTATTCTTATCATTATTGATCAGTTTAATTACTGTATTCTTCCAATTCATCATCCTTTTTTAACAATGGTTGTTATATGCCACCGTCACGGCTCTACCATTCGATTGGATGTTTCAAACTGAGTGATTTAACATATTTTGGTTTCACCAAAATTCTTCTTGTTGGGATCAATTTATTCTCCCATCTTTATCCGGCACTTCTTCACAGTGTGCGGGCTTCATCCTGGCCTCTTTGGCCTTGTATCTCGTCCGAATTAATTTCATTAATTCGAGAGTTTTATTACTAACCCTTTAGGCTTGGTATCGACGCTGACAGGCCACTATTATGGCAAGGCAAACAGGCCTCTATTTCATGGCTATCAACATCCAAACTTCATGGAATGCTGACGCGAGGATGGCCCAAGAAACCAAAGGTTGTGCTGCCTTCTTGGCCCATCGCCAATGATTGGCACAACAGTCCCAATGAGTGGCATAACAACCAGATTGCATGGTTCATGCATTGGGCCCCTTACGTGTTTTTCTATGCTGCACATGCAATCAACACAACAGATTTTTCAATGGGCTTAATGAATATAATTTTCATGCAGTTTTTATTCATTTTCCTAGGCGCATGGGTTAGTTGGATTAGGCTAAAGCCTCACTCATCCAAGACTCGTGTTCATCAACAGCCCTGCAAATCCAGTGGCACGGAAGGTACACGGCCAACCTCCGTTGGCAACACAACCGTGCACGGTGGAGAGAGAATATCTACAGAGGGATCTACTAAACCACAGTGGTGGTTAGGAAATCCAAACGACTCCAAGCTGTCCGGAATATTTGGAAGTCTATTCAAACTCACATTCTTGTTTTGCTTTTCTCGGATCTTCCTCCTTTTTTAAGGATTTTTTTATATACCAAATATCTTTGGCATAAACTATCTTTATCCATCCAATTCTTGAAATTCAAACGGATACACCTCACCCTTTTCTTGGGATCTTTTTTGAATTTTAAGTTTATTTATCCAGGGCATATATGTTATCATTCAAATTATACATGGAATATATTCCCCCTAATAATCGGTGTTTTAGAATATTTATGGGATCACCTTAAATCAAAGTTGACATTTAAAATTCAAATCCCAAAGTTATTCATCCCGATTTCTTTGGGATCACACGGATGGATTTGCAAACTTAAATTCCATTACTGGTCTGCTTCGGTTATCATAATTGAAACCCCTTGGTTCTCTACTCCTTTGCATGCGATTCCCCATCTCCTTCCTTCAACGATCATGGCTTCCACTGACTCCTTTTTGGAACGCTTTGATAATCTTGAATTCACAGCGGAGGAACAGAGCTTTGTGTTCACCCCTCCTACGAACAACATCGCACCTATCGAAGACGACAAGACCTCTTTGATAGGTAAACTTTTCGCCACAACATTCGTCGATGAAACTGCTGTAATAAGAGTCTTCACATGACCTGGAAAGGTGATAAACTCAGCCTCTTTACAGCCCTAGGCTCAGGCTTCTTTCTTATTAAGTTCGAATCTGTTCGAAACATGAAGGAGGTCATTAAGAGAGAACCATGGACGTTTAAGCGCGACTGGCTGGCCCTACAACCCCTACAGCCCAATCTAATGATAGATGAATACAAGTTCAAATACATGCGTATCTGGGTACGTATCCTGAGAGTCCCACTGGCTTTCATGGTGAGTGACACAGCTGCCAATATCACCGGTCGTTCGCTTGGTGCGGGCTTAGGCACGATAATAGGGACAGACTCCCGTAGGGATGAAGAAGGAAACATGGTACAGTTCTTGAGGGTTTGCGTCCTAGTGGACATTGAACAACCCCTGCGAAGGGGAGTGGCCTATGTCGAGAGGGGTGACAAACCCAAAACAAAGATGATTCATGTACAATATGAGAAGCTACCTTCTTTTTGCCACGGTTGCGGTATGCTGGGTCATCTCCGCTCCAGCTGCGAGCCTTTTAAGGACCTACCTGCTACTGCCCTTCAGTATGGAGATTGGCTTCGAGCACCTCCAACAAAACCATCGGTTAAACCTCAAATTCGAGGCAAGGTTCGCTACTTCGAACCTGGATCCTCCTCCAAAACCCCAACGACTTCCACGGGTAACATTTCAAAGTTTTTCTGTTTCTCCTGGGAGTATCTTATTGATTTTATGATGCATTGTCTAAGAGTTAGTTTAAACCATCCTTACAGTATATTATATTGTGTGCTCACTCGTTGGGCTATGTGTGTGTACTGGCATATAGGTAATGGACATTTCGTATCGGGGTCCTCCTCCAAAGCCCTAGCAGCAGCATCAGGTAACACCATCATGTTACTCAATTTCTACACAGCTTCTTTTATTATAATATATTTTTTTCAATAATATTATCACAATGCCTCGCATCACCTTGCACCAGGATCTTACGTATTGGGTCATGGCTGTATTGTTACATGCAGGTGCTGCCCCGGCTGCATCTCTAAGGCCACCAACTGCATCTGGGTAGCGTAAGGGTAAAGGCATTATCGATCCGACATTATCTGCTGGGAACGCAGAACCCACACTGCCGGTGATGGAGGATCCTTCTCCAGCAATGGAGAATGAAGCTGATGAGGCTGATGACATATTAGATATGGCTGCTGATGCTGTGGAAGCAGCCGAGATGGGTATGGGGGCTGAGGAAAATGAGGCTTACGATGAGGCCCGCCGGACTGAGGAAGAATTGCAGCCCCTTGAGGTAGCTTCGCTCGACATGATTCCAGCGGATGAGGAATTTGTCGTGAATGGTTCTGCTGAGGTGGACAATGCTGATGAGGACTCCACCCCGCCGGATAAACGTTTTATTCTTATTGAGGAAGATGACTTCCCCCTTCCCCCGATAGACGAAACTGCACCGGGAGGGGAAGAAGCAATGAACCCTGATTTTGAAGCCTGGCTTATTGCTAACTCTGGGAAAGCCAATAACGGCCATAAGAAAGCAAAGAGAAGTCCCCCTCTTATTACAGGAGGCATTGCTAAGAGACTTCGCACCTCTGGGAAGCAAAATTCACCGAAAGTGCACGACAAGGGATCCAAACTTCTAAAAGCTGGGATGAGCAGCAAAAACTCTTCGGCGATGGTTGACGGTCAACCCCGCCGAGAGAAATGAGGATCCTATGTTGGAACTGTCGGGGCCTGGCATGTCTACGGCAGTTCATGAGTTACGCTCGATTGTTTTTCGTTTACAACCGGATATTGTTTTTTGTATGAAACTCATTTACCTTCTGCTAAGATTGATAGCTTTAGAACTCTTTTAGATATGGATAATTGTTTTGATGTGGATAGCAGCTCATTTTGCTCAGACTTAGGCCTTTTTTGGAATAAAAATATTGCACTTAGCTTGCTCTCGTCCTCCGAGAGATACATCGATGTTCTTTTGTCTTATGATAACAACTGCTTTCGCTTTACTGGTTTATATGGATTTGCGGCAACTAATTTAAAATCACGAACTTGGGATATCATTGATTCACTACGCCCCAACTCTCCTTTTCCATGGCTCATTGGAGGTGACCTTAACGACATCCTCGATGACACGGAAAAACAGGGAGGGGGCGTCGACCTCGCACTCAAATCAATAACTTTCGAGACTGTCTCTCTCGAAACGACTTGTTTGATTGCAAGCCCACCAATGGGTGGTTTACTTGGATGAGAACGGGGCCTAACGTCAACCCGGTTTGTGAGCGTTTAGATCGTTTTGTCGCTTGTTCCCATTGGTTACGAAACCACCCGCAATTTTCCACTTCCCATTCGTTCTCCGTTGAGTCGGACCACAGTGTCATCTTTATGGACACTTCCCTCAATAACAATCACCACAATACCTGACAGATTGCTCCGGATCATTTCCGGTTCGAATCATGTTGGGCCTCCGACCCTAATTGTGTGCAACTTTGTCAGCAGACGTGGGCCTCCTGTTCTGGGCCGTTTGTAGACAAGATTGCTACCTTAGGCCACAAGCTCCATGAATGGCAAGTGGCCCACCGCCAACGGTCCGCAAAACGAATTGCGTTGTTGCAACGACGAATAAACCATTACTTGCGGCGACGTAGCCTTTCCACCAAGGATCTGGCTTCTCTTCATAATGACAAATCGGAGCTTAGACGCCTATTGGATGCCAGGGAAGCTTATTGGGCTCAACGATCTCGTGTTTCCTGGTTATCCAACGGTGACAAGAATACCACGTACTTCCACGCTCGGGCCTCCCGGCGATGGAGGAAAAATACCATTAGAGGCCTCTTCGCTGATGATGGCACTTGGCATACTTCAAATCCTACTCTTCTGCACATTGCGTCCTCCTATTTCCAGAACATGTTTACCTCATCTAATTGTGCCTTTTCCCCGGCTCTGCTCGAACATGTTCGCCCCACTATCACATCGGACATGAACGCATCCCTTTTACAACCCTATTCCGAGGTAGAGGTTTTAGCTATGTTTCATGATATTCACCCGAGAAAGGCTCCGGGTATTGACGGATTCCCAAGTAGCTTTTATTGCCAACATTGGGACCTGATAGGCCCGGACTTCCTTGCTCTTTGCCTGGATCTTCTTAAAGGGAATGCGGACATGGCTTCGGTAAACCGGTCTGTAATTGTTCTCATTCCCAAAATATCAGAGCCAACTACCATGAAGCAATTTAGACCTATCAGCCTGTGTACAGTCATTTATAAAACGGTATCCAAAGTTTTGGTTAACCGTCTTAAGGTTGTCCTTCCATACTGTATCAGTGATTCTCAAGCTGCGTTCCTTAGTGGCCGAAACATTACTGATAATATCCTAATAGCACACGAACTAGTGCACTCGCTTCATTTGAACGGGTCTGCTAACGCTCAAGGAGCAGCAGTCAAACTTGACATGGAAAAGGATTTTGTCCGGGTCGAATGGTCCTTTTTACGTGACATCATGCTGCGCATGGGATTTGCTCTGGATTGGGTGAATCTTATCATGCGATGTGTTTCATCGGTCTCGTTTTCTGTAAGGGTCAATGGATCTCTATCCCAGGAGTTTTTTCCCTCTCGGGGTGTCCGACAGGGGGATCCACTGTCACCCTTCCTCTTCTTAATCTGTTCTCAAGGACTTTAAGCTGCCCTAACAATCGAACAGAGGGAAGGGCGGTTGCTGGGTCTTAATGCATGCCGATATGGGCCTCGCGTTACCCACCTTCTTTTCGCCGACGATGGTATCGTCTTTATTCGTAACTGCTCTGAGGAAGTCGAACGCCTTAAAGACGTTCTCTCACTCTATGCCTCGGCTACGGGGCAAATCGTCAACTTTGATAAATCAACAACTTTTTGTAGCCCTAAATGTTCCCCTGAATTCCTTGCTACAATGCGCTCTACATTAGGGGTACGCTTGGTTGATGACCCTGGTATATATCTGGGTGTGCCTCTTTGTAGAACTAATGTTTTGATATAATAATTGAAAAATATTTTGGACTGATTTAAAAAGTATTTAAAACATTTCCAAAGTCCAAACAACTTGAAATAATATTTAAGGAATTTTTCATAAAGGTTTTTCATGTTTTCAAAGGCCAATTTTAACAAAACTGACCAAGTGTTTCGAAACACCTTAGGGCGTTTCGAAACAGGTGCCTCCAGTGGCCAAAACGTTTCGATACTCGTATCGAAACGGGGCCAGCGTTTCGAAACAGGCTAGGCCGTTTCGATACGCCCACGTGGCACTGACCACAACGGTCATAAACCTCAACGGCTCTTTCCCAACTAACTTTTAAATGCAGGTCGTTTCGATACGGGCTTATAGCGTTCTGATACGCGTTCCGAAACAGCAAGGGGGTGTTCCGAAACGGGTACCCTGACAGACTGCAACGGCTCTTTCTATATTGAGGGTGTTTCGAAACGGCTTCGAGCGTTTCGAAACGGGGAGCTGCAGACTGCATTTATGGAGGGAATTAAAGGCTCCAACGACTCTATTTCAACCCCAACGGTCCTAAACGGCTATAAACTCAATTGGGAGTATAAAAGGGACCTCCAAGCATCAAGAGAAGACTAATGCTCATATTGTCAAACATCAAATGATCAAGAAATTGTCTTAGTGCTTAATTTGTCATTTCTTGTATAGACAAACACTAGTGAGCTAAAATTGTCAAATTTGCTCAAGTGTTTTAGGTTTTTGGGTGAGTGCTTCATTGTGCAAACAAACACCTATTAGAGGGTTTAAGTTTGCTTTCTTAATCTCTTTGTAAAGAGGGTTTTGATCAAGGCTTTGGGTAGAAGCTTGATCGGTTGTAAGGGTTTCCTCCTAATCCAAGAAAAGGGGACGAATCAATTAGTGGATTGATTGAGAAATCCTTAGTGGGAAGCTAAGGTAGTGGATGTAGGTGCTTGTTAGAAGGCCGAACCACTATAATTCATTGTGTCCTTGTTCTTTCTAGCTTCCTAAACCCTTCCACCTAAAATCCACCTCTCCACCACTTGGTGAGCATAATCGGTTGAACGAATCGAGCACCCTAAAAACCCAACACTCTTTTAATCAAGCGTAACAGAACGGCCTCTTTAGGCTTCGTCCGTGACAAAGTGCACTCCCGGATGAGCAAATGGGATAGCAACTATCTCTCGTACAGTAGGCGAGAGATCCTTATCAAATATGTGGCACAGGCGATGCCCCAATACATCATGTCGTGTTATTTATTGCCTCAGAACATCATCGATGACATCACTGCCTCCATTCGCCGTTACTGGTGGTCTGGGCGTAGTAACAAGCGTGGATGGCCACTTCTCTCATGGAATTCCCTTTGCGCCCCTAAAGCTACAGGGGGGCTAGGGCTCCGGGATCTGGGTGCCTTTAACGTCGCCCTCTTAGGGAAACAGATTTGGCACCTTATCTCTAACCCAGAATCCCTCTTAGCGCATGTCCTTCGCACGAAGTACTACCAATCGGGTGACTTACTGCATGCCAAAGCGGACAAACGTGCCTCTTTTGCCTGGAAGGGGATTAGTCTTGCTATACAGCTTCTAGGCCCGGGTTACTTCTGGAGGCCTGGCCACAGAAGTAATATCCGCATCCATGGCATCGTGGTTATCTGTTGGTGCCCGAAGCCTGAACGGCATAGACTTCGCATTGCTGTTGACTACTCTATGGAATACCTGGAATCGTAGGAATGATTGGATTCATTCTCAACGTCTTCAGCCGACATGGCTAACCGCCATGAATGCACAGGGACTGCTTCAAGACTATGCCAGAGCCAACCTCCTCCCGGCCTACAACCCTTCGACAGTCGAGCCTGCCGATGCCCCGCCACAATGGAGACCGCCGACGACGACAGCTATCAAGATCATTGTGGATGGTGCCTTTCACCCAGGATCCGGATCTTCCGCTATCGGTGTTGTTGCCCGAGATGCACAGGGCTCTATTCTTGGTGGTTGCGCTGTACACGAAGCCGGCTGCCGGGATGCAGCTACGGTTGAGCTTCATGTCGTCCTTGCTGGTGCCATGCTAGCCAGAGACAGAGGGTGGAGCGCGGTGATCATTGAGTCCGATTCCGCCAACATCGTCAACAAGCTGGCGCGTTCCACGGACGACGCATCCCTTTTGGGCCCTCAGATTGTTGAGGCCAAGGCCCTTCTTCGTGACTCTTCTTTTCGAGTTTCCTTTGTTCATAGATCTGTCAATTTTGTGGAGCATAAGTTAGCTTCTTGGGCTATGCATTGTACTTCTTCCATTTATTTTGACTCTACCATCCCCGATTGTATCCAATCTGATGTACTGACTGATTTTTAGTCTTTTTATTCTAATATATACTAGGGCACTCTTTTCCCCGTATGTCTATCCTATGCCTCAGCACAGGGTGATTAGTGGGGTTTTTAACGAGGCCCTTTCTTCAAAAAAAAATTCTAACGGGTCCATTGTTCGGCCCATTTGGACCCGCTCGTCCTAAACCTCTACAAAAGGGTTGCAAAATAAGTTTTAATCCAAATTTAGGAGTTCATAAAATTGATTACGAGCTTTTCAACATGATTATTTTGCAAACACTCGATTTCTGTACTTTTTACTCAGTTACAATTCTAACGGGTCCATTGTTCGGCCCATTTAGACCAACTCGTCCGAAACCTCTAAAAAAGGGTTGCAAAATAAGTTTTATCCAAATTTAGGAGTTCATACAATTGATTACGAGCTTTTCAACATGATTATATTGCAAAAACTCGATTACTGTACTTTTTACTCAGTTAAAATTTGAACGGGTCCATTTTTCAGCCCATTTAGACCCGCTCATCTGAAACCTCTACAAAAGGGTTGCAAAATAAGTTTTAATCCAAATTTAGGAGTTCATACGATTGATTAAGAGCTTTTCAACACGATTATATTGCAAAGACTCGATTTCTTTACTTTTTACACAGTTAAAATTCCAACGGGTCCATTGTTCGGCCCATTTAGACCCTCTCGTCCGAAACCTCAACAAAAAAGACCGCCAAATAAGTTAGAATCAAAATTTTGAGTTCATATAATTGATTACGAGCTTTTCAACACGATAATATTGCAAAAACTCGATTACTGTACTTTTTACTCAGTTAAAATTCTAACGGGTCCATTGTTCGGCCCATTTAGACCCGCTCGTCCGAAATCTCTACAAAAAGGGCTGCAAAATAAGATTTAATCCAAATATAGGAGTTCATAAAATTGATTACGAGCTTTTCAACATGATTATATTGCAAACACTCGATTTCTGTACTTTTTACTTAGTTACAATTCTAACGGGTCCATTGTTCGGCCCATTTAGACCACCTCATCCGAAACCTCTACAAAAGCGTTGCAAAATAAGTTTTATCCAAATTTAGGAGTTCATACAATTGATTACGAGCTTTTCAACCCAATTATATTGCAAAACTCGATTTCTGTACTTTTTACACAGTTAAAATTCTAACGGGTCCATTGTTCGGCCCATTTAGACCCGCTCGTCTGAAACCTCTACAAAAAGGGCTGCAAAATAAGTTTTAATCCAAATTTAGGAGTTCATATAATTGATTACGAGCTTTTCAACACAATTATATTGCAAAAACACGATTTCTGTACTTTTTACTAAGTTAAAATTCTAACGAGTCCATTGTTCGGCTCATGTAGACCCGCTCGTCCGAAACCTCTACAAAAGACCAGAAAACAAGTTTTAATCAAATTTTAGGAGTTCATAAAATTGATTACGAGCTTTTCAACATGATTATTTTGCAAACACTCGATTTCTGTACTTTTTACTCAGTTACAATTCTAACGGGTCCATTGTTCGGCCCATTTAGACCAACTCGTCCGAAACCTCTAAAAAAGGGTTGCAAAATAAGTTTTATCCAAATTTAGGAGTTCATACAATTGATTACGAGCTTTTCAACATGATTATATTGCAAAAACTCGATTACTGTACTTTTTACTCAATTAAAATTTGAACGGGTCCATTTTTCAGCCCATTTAGACCCGCTCATCTGAAACCTCTACAAAAGGGTTGCAAAATAAGTTTTAATCCAAATTTAGGAGTTCATACAATTGATTAAGAGCTTTTCAACACGATTATATTGCAAAGACTCGATTTCTTTACTTTTTACAAAGTTAAAATTCCAACGGGTCCATTGTTCGGCCCATTTGGACCCTCTCGTCCGAAACCTCAACAAAAAAGACCGCAAAATAAGTTAGAATCAAATTTTTGAGTTCATATAATTGATTACGAGCTTTTCAACACGATTATATTGAAAAAACTCGATTAATGTACTTTTTACTCAGTTAAAATTCTAACGGGTCCATTGTTCGGCCCATTTAGACCCGCTCGTCCGAAACCTCTACAAAAAGGGCTGCAAAATAAGATTTAATCCAAATTTAGGAGTTCATAAAATTGATTACGAGCTTTTCAACATGATTATATTGCAAACACTCGATTTCTGTACTTTTTACTTAGTTACAATTCTAACGGGTCCATTGTTCGGCCCATTTAGACCACCTCATCCGAAACCTCTACAAAAGCGTTGCAAAATAAGTTTTATGCAAATTTAGGAGTTCATACAATTGATTACGAGCTTTTCAACCAGATTATATTGCAAAAACTCGATTTCTGTACTTTTTACACAGTTAAAATTCTAACGGGTCCATTGTTCGGCCCATTTAGACCCGCTCGTCTGAAACCTCTACAAAAAGGGCTGCAAAATAAGTTTTAATCCAAATTTAGGAGTTCATATAATTGATTACGAGCTTTTCAACACGATTATATTGCAAAAACACGATTTCTATACTTTTTACTAAGTTAAAATTCTAACGAGTCCATTGTTCGGCCCATTTAGACCCGCTCGTCCGAAACCTCTACAAAAGACCACAAAACAAGTTTTAATCAAATTTTAGGAGTTCATATACTTGATTACGAGCTTTTCAACATGATTATATTGCAAAAAATCGATTTCTGTACCTTTTACTCAGTTAAAATTCTAATGGGTCCATTGTTAGGCCCATTTAGACCCGCTTGTCCGAAACCATTACAAAAAAGACCGCAAAATAAGTTAGAATCAAAATTTAGGAGTTCATAAAATTGATTACGAACTTTTCAACAGGATTATATTGCAAACACTCGATTTCTGTACTATTTACTCAGTTAAAATTCAAACGGGTCCATTGTTCGGCCCATTTAGACCCGCTCGTCCGAAATCTCTACTAAAAGGGATGCAAAATAAGTTTTAGGAGTTCATAAAATTGATTACGAGCTTTTCAACATGATTATATTGCAAACACTCGATTTCTGTACTTTTTACTCAGTTACAATTCTAACGGGTCCATTGTTTGGCCCATTTAGACCAGCTCGTCCGAAACCTCTACAAAAAAGATCACAAAACAAGTTTTAATCAAAATTTAGGAGTTCATATAATTGATTATGAGCTTTTCAACGCGATTATATTGCAAAAACTCGATTTCCGTACTTTTTACTCTGTTAAAATTCTAACGGGTTCATTGTTCGGCCCATTTAGACCCGCTCGTCCGAAACCTGTACAAAAGGGTTGCAAAATAAGTTTTAATCCAAATTTAGGAGTTCATACAATTGATTACGAGCTTTTCAACACGATTATATTGCAAAAACTCGATTTCTGTACTTTTTACTAAGTTAAAATTCTAACGGGTCCATTGTTCGGCCCATTTAGACCCGCTCGTCCGAAACCTCTACAAAAAGACCACAAAACACGTTTTAATCAAATTTTAGGAGTTCATATAATTGATTATGAGCTTTTCAACGCGATTATATTGCAAAAACTCGATTTTCGTACTTTTTACTCAGTTAAAATTCTAACAGGTCCATTGTTCAGCCCATTTAGACCCGCTCGTCCGAAACCTCTACAATAGGGTTGCAAAATAAGTTTTATCCAAATTTAGGAGTTCATACAATTGATTACGAGCTTTTCAACATGATTATATTGCAAACACTCGATTTATTTACTTTTTACTCAGTTACAATTCTAACGGGTCCATTGTTCGGCCCATTTAGACCAGCTCGTCCGAAACCTCTACAATAGGGTTGCAAAATAAGTTTTATCCAAATTTAGGAGTTCATATAATTGATTACGAACTTTTCAACACGATTATATTGCAAAAACTCGATTCATTTACTTTTTACACTGTTAAAATTCTAACGGGTCCGTTGTTCGACCCATTTAGACCCGCTCTTCCGATACCTTTAGAAAAAGGGCTACAAAATAAGTTTAAATCTAAATTTAGGAGTTCATATAATTGATTACGAGCTTTTCAACATGATTATATTGCAAAAACTCGATTTCTGTACTTTTTACTAAGTTAAAATTCTAACGGGTCCATTTTTCGGCCCATTTAGACCCGCTCGTCCGGAACCTCTACAAAAAGACCACAAAACAAGTTTTTATCAAATTTTAGGAGTTCATATAATTGATTATGAGCTTTTCAACACGATTATATTGCAAAAACTCGATTTCTGTACTTTTTACTCTGTTAAAATTCTAACGGGTCCATTGTTCGGCCCATTTAGACCCGCTCGTCCGAAATCTCTACAAAAGGGTTGCAAAATAAGTTTTAATCCAAATTTTAGGAGTTCATACAATTGATTACGAGCTTTTCAACATGATTATATTGCAAAAACTTGATTTCTGTACTATTTACTCAGTTGAAATTCTAGTGGGTCCAATTTTCGGCCCATTTAGATCCGCTAGTCCGAAACCTTTGCAAAAAAGACCACAAAATATGTTAGAATTAAATTTTTGGAGTTCATATAATTGATTACGAGCTTTTCAACACGATTATATTGCAAAAACTGGATTACTGTACTTTTTACTAAGTTAAAATTCGAACGGGTCCATTGTTCAGCCCATTTAGACCCGCTCATCTGAAACCTCTACAATAGGGTTGCAAAATAAGTTTTAATCCTAATTTAGGAGTTCATACAATTGATTACGAGCTTTTCAACACAATTATATTGCAAAAACTCGAATTCTGTACTTCTTACACAGTTAAAATTCTAACGGTTCCATTGTTCGGCCCATTTAGACCCGTTCGTCCGATACCTCTACAGAAAGGGCTGCAAAATAAGTTTTAATCCAAATTTAGGAGTTCATATAATTGATTACAAGCATTTCAACACGATTATATTGCAAAAACTCGATTTCTGTACTTTTTACTCAGTTAAAATTCTATTGGGTCCATTGTTCGGCCCATTTAGACCCGCTCGTCCGAAACCTCTACAAAAAAGACCGCAAAATAAGTTATAATCAAATTTTAGGAGTTCATATAATTGATTACGAGCTTTTCAACACGAATATATTGCAAAAACTCGATTACTGTACTTTTTACTCAGTTAAAATTCTAACGGGTCCATTGTTCGGCCCATTTAGACCCGCTCGTCCGAAACCTCTACAAAAAGGGCTACAAAATAAGATTTAATCCAAATTTAGGAGTTCATATAATTGATTACGAGATTTTCGACGTGATTATATTGCAAACACTTGATTTTTGTTCTTTTTACTCAGTTAAAATTCGAACGGGTCCATTGTTCGGCCCATTTAGACCCGCTTGTCCGAAACCTCTACATAAAGTGCTGGAAAATTAGTTTTAATCCAAATTTTGGAGTTCATACAATTAATTATGAGCTTTTGAACACGATTATATTGCCAAAACGCGTTTACTGTACTTTTTACACAGTTAAAATTCTAACGGGTCCATTGCTAGGCTCATTTAGACCCGCTCGTCCGAAACCTCTACAAAAGGGCTACAAAATAAGTTTTAATCCAAATTTAGGACTTCATATAATTGATTACGAGCTTTTCAACACGATTATATTGCAAAACTCGATTTTTGTACTTTTTACTCATTTAAAATTCTAACGGGTCCATTGTTCAACCCATTTAGACCAGCTCGTCCGAAACCTCTACAAAAAAGACCGCAAAACAAGTTAGAACCAAATTTTAGGAGTTCATATAATTGATTACGAGCTTTTCAACACGATTATATTTCAAAAACTTGATTTATGTACTTTTTACTCAGTTAAAATTCTAACGGGTCCACTGTTCGGCCCATTTAGACCCTCTCGTCCGAAACCTCTACAAAAAAGACCGCAAAACAAGTTAGAATCAAATTTTAGGAGTTCATATAATTGATTACGAGCTTTTCAACACGATTATATTGCAAAAACTAGATTACTGTACTTTTTACTCAGTTAAAATTCGAACGGGTCCATTGTTCAGACCATTTAGACCCGCTCATCTAAAACCTTTACAAAAGTGTTGCAAAATAAGTTTTAATCCAAATTTAGGAGTTCATACAATTGATTACGAGCTTTTCAACACGATTATATTGCAATAACTCGATTTTTGTACTTTTTACACAGTTAAAATTCTAACGGGTCCATAGTTCGGCCCATTTAGACCCGCTCGTCCGAAACATCAACAAAAAAGACGGCAAAATAAGTTAGAATCAAATTTTAGGAGTTCATATAATTTTTTACGAGCTTTTCAACATGATTATATTGCAAAAACTCGATTATTGTACTTTTTACTCAGTTAAAATTCTAACGGGTCCATTGTTCGGCCCATTTAGACACGCTCGTCCGAAACCTATACAAAATGGGCTGCAAATAAGTTTTAATCCAAATTTAGGAGTTCATAAAATTGATTACGAGCTTTTCAACATGATTATATTGCAAACACTCGATTTCTGTACTTTTTACTCAGTTAAAATTCTAATGGGTCCATTGTTCGGCCCATTTAGACCCGCTCGTCCGAAACCTCGACAAAAAGGGCTGCAAAATAAGTTTTAATCCAAATTTAGGAGTTCATATAATTGATTACGAGCTTTTCAACAAGATTATATTGCAAAAACTTGATTTCTGTACTTTTTACTCAGTTAAAATTCCAACGGGTCCATTGTTCGGCCCATTTAGACCCGCTCGTCCGAAACCTCTACCAAAAAGCTGCAAAATAAATTTTTATCCAAATTTAGGAGTTCATATAATTGATTACGAGATTTTCATCACGATTATATTGCAAACAATTGATTTCTATTCTTTTTACTCAGTTAAAATTCTAACGGGTCCATTGTTCGGCCCATTTAGACCCGCTCGTCTGAAACCTCTACAAAAAGGGCTGGAAAATTAGTTTTAATCCAAATATTGGAGTTCATATAATTAATTATGAGCTTTTCAACACGATTATATTGCAAAAACGCGATTGTTTTACTTTTTACACAGTTAAAATTCTAACGGGTCCATTGTTCGGCTCATTTAGACCCGCTCGTCCGAAACCTCTACAAAAGGGCTGGAAAATTAGTTTTAATCCAAATTTAGGAGTTCATATAATTGATTACGACCTTTTCAACACGATTATATTGCAAAAATCGATTTTTGCACTTTTTACTCATTTAAAATTCTAACGGGTCCATTGTTCGACCCATTTAGACCTGCTCGTCTGAAACCTCTACAAAAAAGACCGCAAAACGAGTTAGAACCAGATTTTAGGAGTTCATATAATTGATTACGAGCTTTTCAACGTGATTATATTGCAAAAACTTGATTTATGTACTTTTTACTCAGTTAAAATTCTAACGGGTCCATTGTTCGGCCCATTTAGACCCTCTCGTCCGAAACCTCTACAAAAAAGACCACAAAACAAGTTTTTTTTTGATGGGTAAAGGTGGCCTCGTTAAAACCCCCCCTCATATCGAACGACATAAAAATATATCATTCGATAGCGGAAGGGGGAAAAGAGTGCCAATTAATATTATTGATTCTAGGAAAAAGACCATTACAATATAAAAGTTACAGTTTGAAACGAAATAAAACCCATAGCAACAATATACCTTAAAGAAAGCAGATTGCTAATGGCGTCGCAACCTAGCCAATGCCCCTTTTGGCAAGAGAGTCAGCTTCAGTGTTTACCTGCCTTGGAATAAGTCTGAAGCAACAGCCTTTCTGAGCTCCAAGTACCACTATTTCTTGTATCAGATAGAATCAAATTTTAGGAGTTCATATAATTGATTACGAGCTTTTCAACACAATTATATTGCAAAAACTCGATTTCTTTACTTTTTACTCAGTTCAAATTCTAACGGGTCCATTGTTCGGCCCATTTAGACCCGCACGTCCGAAAACTCTACAAAAGGGTTGCATAATAAGTTTTAGTCCAAATTTAGGAGTTCATACAATTGATTACGAGCTTTTCAACACAATTAAATTGCAAAAACTTGATTTTTGTACTTTTTACTCAGTTAAAATTCTAATGGGTCCATTGTTCGGCCCATTTAGACCCGCTCGTCCAAAATCTCAACAAAAAGACCGCAAAATAAGTTAGAATTAAATTTTAGGAGTTCATATAATTGATTAGGAGCTTTTCAACACGATTATATTGCAAAAATTCAAAAAAATTCTAACGGGTCCATTGTTCGGCCCATTTAGACTCGCTCGTCCGAAACCTCTACAAAAAGGGATGCAAAATAAGTTTTAATCCAAGTTTATGAGATATAAATGATTACGAGCTTTTCAACACGATTATATATCAAAAACTTAATTTTTATACAAAAAGGACCGCAAAATAGGTTTTAATCGAAATTTAGGAGTTCATATACATGATTACGAGCATTTCAACACGATTATATTGCAAAAACTCGATTTCTGTATTTTTTACTCAGTTAAATTTTAACGGGTCCATTGTTCGACCCATTTAGACCCGCTCATCTGAAACCTCTACAAAAAAGACCGCAAAAAAAGTTTTAATCCAAATTTAGGAGTTCATACAATTGATTATGAGCTTTTCAACACAATTATATTGCAAAAACTTGATTTTTTTAGTTTTTACTCAGTTAAAATTCTAACGGGTCCATTGTTCGACCCATTTAGACCCGCTCGTCCGAAACCTCAACAAAAAAGATCGCAAAATAAGTTAGAATCAAGTTTTAGGAGTTCATATAATTGATTACGAGCTTTTCAACGGGCTTTCTTAAAAAAATTCTAACGGGTCCATTGTTCTGCCCACTTAGACCCGCTCGTCCGAAACCTCTACAAAAATGGCTGCAAAATAAGTTTTGATCCAAATTTAGGAGTTCAGATAATTGATTAAGAGCTTTTCAACACGATTATATTGCAAAAACTCGATTTCTGTATTTTTTACTCGGTTAAAATTCTAACGGGTCCATTGTTCGGCCCATTTGGACTGGTCGTCCCAAACCTTACAAAAAGGACCGCAAAATAAGTTTTAATCCAAATTTAGGAGTTCATACAATTGATTACGAGCTTTTCAACACGATTATATTGCAAAAACTCGATTTCTGTACTTTTTACTTAGTTAAAATTCTAACGGGTCCATTTTTCTGCCCATTTAGACCCGCTAGTCCGATACCTCTACAAAAAGGACCGCAAAACAAGTTTTAATCAAAATTTAGGAGTTCATATATTTTATTACGGGCTTTTCAACACGATTATATTGCAAAAACTCGATTTTTGTACTTTTTACTCAATTAAAATTCAACCGGGTCCATTGTTCGGCCCTTTTAGACCCGCTCGTCCGAAACCTCTACAAAAGGGTTGCAGAATATGTTTTCATCCAAATTTAGGAGTTTGTACAATTGATTACGAGCTTTTCAACACGGTTGTATTGGAAAAACTCTATTTTTGTACATTTTACTCGGTTAAAATTCTAACGGGTCCATTGATCGACCCATTTAGACCCGCTCGTCCGAAACCTCTACAAAAAAGACCGTAAAATAAATTAGAATCAAATTTAAGGAGTTCATATAATTGATTAAGAGGTTTTCAACAAGATTATATTGCAAAAATTCGATTACTATACTTTTTACTCAGTTAAAATTCTAATGGGTCCATTGTTCGGCCCATGTAGACCCGCTCGTCCAAAACCTCTACAAAAGGGTTGCAAAATAAGTTTTAATCCAAATTTAGGAGTTCATACAATTGATTACGAGCTTTGCAACACGATTATATTGCAAAAACTCAATTTCTGTACTTTTTACTCCGTTAAAATTCTAACGGGTCCATTGTTCGGCCCATTTAGACACGCTCGTCTGAAACTTTTACAAAAAAGACCGCAAAATAAGTTGAATCAAATTTTAGGAGTTCATATATTTGATTAAGAGCTTTTTAAGACGATTATATTGCAAAAACTCGATTACTGTACTTTTTACTCAGTTAAAATTCTAACGGGTCCATTGTTAGGCCCATGTAGACCCGCTCGTCCGAAACCTCTACAAAAGGGTTGCAAAATAAGTTTTAATCCAAATTTAAGAGTTCATACAATTGGTTACGAGCTTTTCAACACGATTATATTGCAAAAACTCAATTTATGTACTTTTTACTCCGTTAAAATTCTAACGGGTCCATTGTTCGACCCATTTAGACCCGCTCGTTCGGAACCTCTACAAAAGGGTTGCAAAATAAGTTTTAATCCAAATTTAAGAGTTCATACAATTGATTACGAGCTTTTCAACACGATTATATTGCAAAAACTCGATTTCTGTAATTTTTACTCCTTTAAAAGTCTAACAGGTCCTTTATTCGACCATTTAGACCCGCTCGTCCGAAACCTCGACAAAAATGCTGGAAAATAAGTTTTAATCCAAATTTAGGAGTTCATACAATTGATTACGAGCTTTTCAACATGATTATATTGCAAAAACTCCATTTATGTACTTTTTATTTATTTAAAATTCTAACGAGTCCATTGTTCGGCCCATTTAGACCTGCTCGTCCGAAACCTTTACAAAAAAGATCGCAAAATAAGTTAGAATCAAATTTTAGGAGTTAATATAATTGATTTAGAGCTTTTAAACACGATTATATTGCAAAAACTCGATTACTGTACTTTTTACTCAGTTAAAATTTTAACAGGTTCAATGTTCGGCCCATTTAGACCCGCTCATCCAAAACCTCTACAAAAGGGTTGCAAAATAAGTTTTAATCCAAATTTAGGAGTTCATACAATTGATTATGAGCGTTTCAACATGATTATATTGCAAAAACTCGATTACTGTACTTTTTACTCAGTTGAAATTCTAACGGGTCCATTTTTCGACCTATTTAGACCCGCTCGTCCGAAACCTCTAAAAAAGGGTTGCAAAATAAGTTTTAATCCAAATTTAGGAGTTCATATGATTGATTACGAGATTTTCAACACAATTACTGCAAAAACTCGTTTTTTGTGCTTTTTACTCAGTTAAAATTCTAACGGGTCCATTGTTCGGCCCATTTAGACTCACTCGTCCGAAACCTCTACAAAAAGGTTGCAAAATAAGTTTTAATCAAAATTTAGGACTTCATACAATTGATTACGAGCTTTTCAACACGATTATATTGCAAAAACTCGATTTCTGTACTTTTTACTCAGTTAAAATTCTAACAGGTCCATTGTTCGCCCCATTTAGACCCCCTTGTCCGAAACCTTAACAAAAAAGATCGCAAAATAAGTTAGAATCAAATTTTAGGAGTTCATATAATTGATTAAGAGCTTTTCAACACGATTATATTGCAAAAACTCAATTACTGTACTTTATACTCAGTTAAAATTCTAACGTGTCCATTGTTCGTCCCATTTAGACCTGCTCGTCCGAAACCTCTACAAAAGGGTTGCAAAATAAGTTTTAATCCAAATTTAGGAGTTGATACAATTGATTACGAGCATTTCAACACGATTATATTGCAAAAACTCGATTTCTATACTTTTTACTTAGATAAAATTCTAACGGGTGCATTGTTCGACCCATTTAGAACAGCTCTTCCGAAACCACTACAAAAAAGACCACAAAACAAGTTAGAATCAAATTTTAGGAGTTCATATAATTGATTACGAGTGTTTCAACACAATTATATTGCAAAAACTTGATTTCTGTACTTTTTACTCCGTTAAAATTATAACGGGTCCATTGTTCGGCCCATTTAGACACGCTCGTCCGAAACCTCTACAAAAAGGTTGCAAAATAAGTTTTAATCCAGATTTAGGAGTTCATACAATTGATTAAGAGCTTTTCAACACGATTATATTGCAAAAACTCGATTTCTGTACTTTTTACTAAGTTAAAATTCTAACGGGTCCATTTTTCGGCCCATTTAGACCCGCTCGTCCGGAACATCTACAAAAAGACCACAAAACAAGTTTTTATCAAATTTTAGGAGTTCATATAATTGATTATGAGCTTTTCCACACGATTATATTGCAAAAAATCGATTTCTGTACTTTTTACTCAGTTAAAATTCTAACGGGTCCATTGTTCGGCCCATTTAGACCCGCTCGTCCGAAATCTCTACAAAAGGGTTGCAAAATAAGTTTTAATCCAAATTTTAGGAGTTCATACAATTGATTACGAGCTTTTCAACATGATTATATTGCAAAAACTTGATTTCTGTACTATTTACTCAGTTGAAATTCTAGTGGGTCCAATTTTCGGCCCATTTAAATCCGCTAGTCCGAAACCTTTGCAAAAAAGACCACAAAATATGTTAGAATTAAATTTTTGGAGTTCATATAATTGATTACGAGCTTTTCAACACGATTATATTGCAAAAACTGGATTACTGTACTTTTTACTAAGTTAAAATTCGAACGGGTCCATTGTTCAGCCCATTTAGACCCGCTCATCTGAAACCTCTACAATAGGGTTGCAAAATAAGTTTTAATCCTAATTTAGGAGTTCATACAATTGATTACGAGCTTTTCAACACAATTAAATTGCAAAAACTCGAATTCTGTACTTTTTACACAGTTAAAATTCTAACGGTTCCATTGTTCGGCCCATTTAGACCCGTTCGTCCGATACCTCTACAGAAAGGGCTGCAAAATAAGTTTTAATCCAAATATAGGAGTTCATATAATTGATTACAAGCTTTTCAACACGATTATATTGCAAAAACTCGATTTCTGTACTTTTTACTCAGTTAAAATTCTATTGGGTCCATTGTTCGGCCCATTTAGACCCGCTCGTCCGAAACCTCTACAAAAAAGACAGCAAAATAAGTTATAATCAAATTTTAGGAGTTCATATAATTGATTACGAGCTTTTCAACACGAATATATTGCAAAAACTCGATTACTGTACTTTTTACTCAGTTAAAATTCTAACGGGTCTATTGTTCGGCCCATTTAGACCCGCTCGTCCGAAACCTCTACAAAAAGGGCTACAAAATAAGATTTAATCCAAATTTAGGAGTTCATATAATTGATTACGAGATTTTCGACGTGATTATATTGCAAACACTTGATTTCTGTTCTTTTTACTCAGTTAAAATTCGAACGGGTCCATTGTTCGGCCCATTTAGACCCGCTTGTCCGAAACCTCTACATAAAGTGCTGGAAAATTAGTTTTAATCCAAATTTTGGAGTTCATACAATTAATTATGAGCTTTTGAACACGATTATATTGCCAAAACGCGTTTACTGTACTTTTTACACAGTTAAAATTCTAACGGGTCCATTGCTAGGCTCATTTAGACCCGCTCGTCCGAAACCTCTACAAAAGGGCTACAAAATAAGTTTTAATCCAAATTTAGGACTTCATATAATTGATTACGAGCTTTTCAACACGATTATATTGCAAAACTCGATTTTTGTACTTTTTACTCATTTAAAATTCTAACGGGTCCATTGTTCGACCGATTTAGACCAGCTCGTCCGAAACCTCTACAAAAAAGACCGCAAAACAAGTTAGAACCAAATTTTAGGAGTTCATATAATTGATTACGAGCTTTTCAACACGATTATATTTCAAAAACTTGATTTATGTACTTTTTACTCAGTAAAAATTCTAACGGGTCCACTGTTCGGCCCATTTAGACCCTCTCGTCCGAAACCTCTACAAAAAAGACCGCAAAACAAGTTAGAATCAAATTTTAGGAGTTCATATAATTGATTACGAGCTTTTCAACACGATTATATTGCAAAAACTAGATTACTGTACTTTTTACTCAGTTAAAATTCGAACGGGTCCATTGTTCAGACCATTTAGACCCGCTCATCTAAAACCTTTACAAAAGTGTTGCAAAATAAGTTTTAATCCAAATTTAGGAGTTCATACAATTGATTACGAGCTTTTCAACACGATTATATTGCAATAACTCGATTTTTGTACTTTTTACACAGTTAAAATTCTAACGGGTCCATAGTTCGGCCCATTTAGACCCGCTCGTCCGAAACCTCAACAAAGAAGACGGCAAAATAAGTTAGAATTAAATTTTAGGAGTTCATATAATTTTTTACGAGCTTTTCAACATGATTATATTGCAAAAACTCGATTATTGTACTTTTTACTCAGTTAAAATTCTAACGGGTCCATTGTTCGGCCCATTTAGACACGCTCGTCTAAAACCTATACAAAATGGGCTGCAAATAAGTTTTAATCCAAATTTAGGAGTTCATAAAATTGATTACGAGCTTTTCAACACGATTATATTGCAAACACTCGATTTCTGTACTTTTTACTCAGTTAAAATTCTAATGGGTCCATTGTTCGGCCCATTTAGACCCGCTCGTCCGAAACCTCTACAAAAAGGGCTGCAAAATAAGTTTTAATCCAAATTTAGGAGTTCATATAATTGATTACGAGCTTTTCAACACGATTATATTGCAAAAACTTGATTTCTGTACTTTTTACTCAGTTAAAATTCCAACGGGTCCATTGTTCGGCCCATTTAGACCCGCTCGTCCGAAACCTCTACCAAAAAGCTGCAAAATAAATTTTTATCCAAATTTAGGAGTTCATATAATTAATTACGAGATTTTCAACACGATTATATTGCAAACAATTGATTTCTATTCTTTTTACTCAGTTAAAATTCTAACGGGTCCATTGTTCGGCCCATTTAGACCCGCTCGTCCGAAACCTCTACAAAAAGGGCTGGAAAATTAGTTTTAATCCAAATTTTGGAGTTCATATAATTAATTATGAGCTTTTCAACACGATTATATTGCAAAAACGCGATTGTTTTACTTTTTACATAGTTAAAATTCTAACGGGTCCATTGTTCGGCTCATTTAGACCCGCTCGTCCGAAACCTCTACAAAAGGACTGGAAAATTAGTTTTAATCCAAATTTAGGAGTTCATATAATTGATTACGACCTTTTCAACACGATTATATTGCAAAACTCGATTTTTGTACTTTTTACTCATTTAAAATTCTAACGGGTCCATTGTTCGACCCATTTAGACCTGCTCGTCTGAAACCTCTACAAAAAAGACCGCAAAACGAGTTAGAACCAGATTTTAGGAGTTCATATAATTGATTACGAGCTTTTCAACGTGATTATATTGCAAAAACTTGATTTATGTACTTTTTACTCAGTTAAAATTCTAACGGGTCCATTGTTCGGCCCATTTAGACCCTCTCGTCCGAAACCTCTACAAAAAAGACCGCAAAACAAGTTTTTTTTATGGGTAAAGGTGGCCTCGTTAAAACCCCCCCTCATATCGAACGACATAAAAATATATCATTCGATAGCGGAAGGGGGAAAAGAGTTCCAATTTATATTATTGATTCTAGGAAAAAGACCATTACAATATAAAAGTTACAGTTTGAAACGAAATAAAACCCATAGCAACAATATACCTTAAAGAAAGCAGATTGCTAATGGCGTCGCAACCTAGCCAATGCCCCTTTTGGCAAGAGAGTCAGCTTCAGTGTTTACCTGCCTTGGAATAAGTCTGAAGCAACAGCCTTTCTGAGCTCCAAGTACCACTATTTCTTGTATCAGATAGAATCAAATTTTAGGAGTTCATATAATTGATTACGAGCTTTTCAACACAATTATATTGCAAAAACTCGATTTCTTTACTTTTTACTCAGTTCAAATTCTAACGGGTCCATTGTTCGGCCCATTTAGACCCGCTCGTCCGAAAACTCTACAAAAGGGTTGCATAATAAGTTTTAGTCCAAATTTAGGAGTTCATACAATTGATTACGAGCTTTTCAACACAATTATATTGCAAAAACTTGATTTTTGTACTTTTTACTCAGTTAAAATTCTAATGGGTCCATTGTTCGGCCCATTTAGACCCGCTCGTCCAAAATCACAACAAAAAGACCGCAAAATAAGTTAGAATTAAATTTTAGGAGTTCATATAATTGATTAGGAGCTTTTCAACACGATTATATTGCAAAAATTCAAAAAAATTCTAACGGGTCCATTGTTCGGCCCATTTAGACTCGCTCGTCCGAAACCTCTACAAAAAGGGATGCAAAATAAGTTTTAATCCAAGTTTATGAGATATAAATGATTACGAGCTTTTCAACACGATTATATATCAAAAACTTAATTTTTATACAAAAAGGACCGCAAAATAAGTTTTAATCGAAATTTAGGAGTTCATATACATGATTACGAGCATTTCAACACGATTATATTGCAAAAAGTCGATTTCTGTATTTTTTACTCAGTTAAATTTTAACGGGTCCATTGTTCGACCCATTTAAACCCGCTCATCTGAAACCTCTACAAAAGTGTTGCAAAAAAAGTTTTAATCCAAATTTAGGAGTTCATACAATTGATTATGAGCTTTTCAACACAATTATATTGCAAAAACTCGATTTTTTTAGTTTTTACTCAGTTAAAATTCTAACGGGTCCATTGTTCGACCCATTTAGACCCGCTCGTCCGAAACCTCAACAAAAAAGATCGCAAAATAAGTTAGAATCAAATTTTAGGAGTTCATATAATTGATTACGAGCTTTTCAACGTGATTATATTGCAAAAATTCAATTTCTGTACTTTTACTCAATAAAAATTCTAACGGGCTTTCTTAAAAAAATTATAGCGGGTCCATTGTTCTGCCCACTTAGACCCGCTCGTCCGAAACCTCTACAAAAATGGCTGCAAAATAAGATTTGATCCAAATTTAGGAGTTCAGATAATTGATTAAGAGCTTTTCAACACGATTATATTGCAAAAACTCGATTTCTGTATTTTTTACTCGGTTAAAATTCTAACGGGTCCATTGTTCGGCCCATTTGGACTGGTCGTCCCAAACCTTACAAAAAGGCCCGCAAAATAAGTTTTAATCCAAATTTAGGAGTTCATACAATTGATTACGAGCTTTTCAACACGATTATATTGCAAAAACTCGATTTCTGTACTTTTTACTCAGTTAAAATTCTAACGGGTCCATTTTTCTGCCCATTTAGACCCGCTCGTCCGATACCTCTACAAAAAGGACCGCAAAACAAGTTTTAATCAAAATTTAGGAGTTCATATATTTTATTACGGGCTTTTCAACACGATTATATTGCAAAAACTCGATTTTTGTACTTTTTACTCAATTAAAATTCAACCGGGTCCATTGTTCGGCCCTTTTAGACCCGCTCGTCCGAAACCTCTACAAAAGGGTTGCAGAATATGTTTTCATCCAAATTTAGGAGTTTGTACAATTGATTACAAGCTTTTCAACACGGTTGTATTGGAAAAACTCTATTTTTGTACATTTTACTCGGTTAAAATTCTAACGGGTCCATTGATCGACCCATTTAGACCCGCTCGTCCGAAACCTCTACAAAAAAGACCGTAAAATAAATTAGAATCAAATTTAAGGAGTTCATATAATTGATTAAGAGGTTTTCAACAAGATTATATTGCAAAAACTCGATTGCTATACTTTTTACTCAGTTAAAATTCTAATGGGTCCATAGAATTTTAACGGAGTAAAAAGTAAAGAAATCGAGTTTTTGCAATATAATCGTGTTGAAAAGATCGTATTCAATCGTAAGAGCTCCTAAATTTGGATTAAAAATTATTTTGCAACACTTTTGTAGAGGTTTCGGACGAGCGGGTCTAAATGGGCCGAACAATGGACCCGTTAGAATTTTAACTGAGTAAAAAGTACAGTAATCGAGTTTTTGCAATATAATCGTGTTGAAAAGCTCGTAATCAATTGTATGAACACCTAAATTTGGATTAAAACTTATTTTTGCAACCCTTTTGTAGATGTTTCGGCCGAGCGGCTCTAAATGGGCCGAACAATGGACCCGTTAGAATTTTAACAGAGTAAAAAGCACAAAAATCGAGTTTTCGCAATATAATTGTGTTGAAAAGCTCGTAATCAATTATATGAACTCCTAAATTTGGATTAAAACATATTTTGCAGCCCTTTTTTGTAGAGGTTTCAGACGATCGGGTCTAAATGGGCCGAACAATGGACACGTTAGAATTTTAACGGAGTAAAAAGTACAGAAATCGAGTTTTTGCAATATAATCGTGTTGTAAAGCTCGTAATCAATTGTATGAACTTCTAAATTTGGATTAAAATTTATTTTGCAACCCTTTTTTAGAGGTTTCGGACGAGCAGGTCTAAATGGGCCGAACAATGGACCCGTTAGAATTTTAACCGAGTAAAAAAGCACAAAATCGAGTTTTTGCAATATAATCGTGTTGAAAAGCTCGTAATCAATTGTATGAACTCCTAAATTTTGATTAAATCTTATTTTGCGGTCTTTTTTCTATGGTTTCGGACGAGCGGGTCTAAATGGGCCGAACAATGAACCCGATATAATTTTAACTGAGTAAAAAGTACAGAAATCGAGTTTTTGCAATATAATTGTGTTGAAACGCTTGTAATCAATTGTATGAACTCCTAAATTTGGATTAAAACTTTTTTCGCAACCCATTTGTAGAGGTTTCGGACGAGCGGGTTTAAATAGGCCGAACAATGGACCCGTTAGAATTTTAACTGAGTAAAAGACACAAAATTCGAGTTTTTGCAATATAATTGTGTTGAAAAGCTCGTAATCAATTATATGAACTCCAAAATTAAGATTAAAACTTATTTTTCAGCCCTTTTTGTAGAGGTTTCGGACGATCGGGTGTAAATGGGCCGAACAATGGACCTGTTAGAATTTTTTTTTGAAAATCCTATTCTACTTCTACCTAGAGGGGGAGGGGGGAATCTAGGTGAAGGCAATGCTCCTGAGGGGTCTTGAACCCGGGACCTAAGGGGAAGGGAGTGGAGCAGGTGAGCGTGCTCTGACCACCAGGCCATCATCGCATGCTCACCTGTTAGAATTTTAACTGAGTAGAAAGTACAGTAATCGAGTTTTTGCAATATAATCGTGTTGAAAAGCTCTTAATCAATTATAAGAACTCTTAAAATTTGATTCTCACTTATTTTGCGATCTTTTTTGTAGAGGTTTGTGACGAGCGGGTCTAAATGGGTCGAACAATAGACCCGTTAGAATTTTAACTGAGTAAAAAGTAAAGAAATTGAGTTTTTGCAATATAATCGTGATGAAACGCTCGTAATCTATTGTATGAACTCCTAAATTTGGATTAAAACTTATTTTGCAACCCTTTTGTAGAGGTTTCGGACGAGCGGGTCTAAATGGGCCGAAAAATGGACCCATTAGAATTTTAACTGAGGTTTCGGAAGAGCGGGTCTAAATAGGCCGAACAATAGACCCGTTAGAATTTTAACTGCGTAAAAAACACAAAATTCGAGTTTTCGCAATATAATTGTGTTGAAAAGCTCGTAATCAATTATATGAACTCCTAAATTTGGATTAAAACTTATTTTGCAGCCCTTTTTGTAGAGGTTTCGGACGAGCGGGTCTAAATGGGCCGAACATTGGACCCGTTAGAATTTTAACTAAGTAAAAAAGTACAGAAATCGAGTTTTTTGCAATATAATCGTGTTGAAAAGCTCGTAATCAATTATATGAACTCCTAAATTTGGATTAAAACTTATTTTGCAACCCTTTTGTAGTGGTTTCGGACGAGCGGGTCTAAATGGGCCGAACAATGGACCCGTTAGAATTTTAACGAAGTAAAAAGTACAGAAATCAAGTTTTTGCAATATAATCGTGTTGAAAAGCTCGTAATCAATTGTATGAACTCCTAAATTTGGATTAAAACTTATTTTGCAACACTTTTGTAGAGGTTTCGGAAGAGCGGGTCTAAATGGGCCGAACAATGGACCCGTTAGAATTTTAACTGAGTAAAAAGCACAAAAATCGAGTTTTTGCAATATAATTGTGTTGAAAAGCTCGTAATCAATTGTATGAACTCCTAAATTTGGATTAAAACTTATTCTGTAACCCTTTTGTAGAGGTTTCGGACGAGCGAGTCTAAATGGGCCGAACAATGGACCCGTTAGAATTTTAACTGAGTAAAAAGTACAATAATCGAGTTTTTGTAATATAATAGTGTTGAAAAGCTCTTAATCAATTATATGAACTCCTAAAATTTGATTATAACTTATTTTGCGGTCTTTTTTGTAGAGTTTTCGGACGAGCGGGTCTAAATGGGCCGAACAATGGACCCGTTAGAATTTTAACTGAGGAAAAAGTACTGTAATCGAGTTTTTGCAATATAATCATGTTGAAAAGCTCGTAATCAATTATATAACTCCAAAATTTTGATTCTAACTTATTTTTGCGGTCTTTTTCGTAAAGGTTTCGGACGAGCAGGTCTAAATGGGCCGAACAGTGGACCCGTTAGAATTTTAACTAAGTAAAAAATACAGAAATCGAGTTTTGAAATATAATCATGTTGAAAAGCTCGTAATCAATTGTATGAACTCCTAAATTTGGATTAAAACTTATTTTGCAACCCTTTTGTAGAGGTTGTAATCACTAATTTATTCCGGGCTGATTAGCCCTTAAATCTGCTTAAATAAGATTGGGTCTTGTATATTCATATTGGGCTTTATTCATATTGCGCTTTATCCGCTTGGGCTTGGTTTAATTAATACTTGGATATTGAATCATTAGTGTAAATATTTTCAGCTATTATCATTAGTCCTTCCATTATTATCAATGTTATTCGTATACTATGTACTATGGTTGTTATGCTTCTTGTCACTTTCGGTCATATTTATTAACTTTACTACCACATTTGTTATCATCCTTATCATATTATCAACACAGATCTTATTTGTTTTGTTATTATTTCTACTATTATCTTATATATTATTAATGTTGTTTCCTGTTGTTATAATTACCGGTTAGATACTATAGTATTATTATTATTATTAGAATAAAAGACAAAAAAGAAATAATATAAATAAGCCCGATATATTAAATAACATAAGCCCAAATTGTATTTTAAAGTCCATTACAATTAATACAAGGCCCGGTCGGCCCAAAGCAAAATAAGCCCTAATCTGATAAAAAACCCTAACTGCCTTGTGTGATTGCAGCCGCCCCCAGATCTGGTCGTTGGATCAAGGCACCAGATCAACGGCCCAGATGTGAAGACAGAAGAACCCTAGGAGACTCCATCAGATGGTTCAGCGCCGCGCCAATCTGGGCCATTGGATCAAAAAGGGACATCAGACGGCCCAGATCCTTTCACTCGTGGAAGCCCTAGATCCCAGTCAGATGGTGATGCGCCGCTCAACTCCGAACCGTTGGATCAAGCACGATCCAACGGCTCGGATGGGAAATAACTTCATACGCGAGACCCCTCTGCTTCCCAGCACCTCCACGCGCGACGTTTGGGGTCACCACACGCACGCGTGTAGCCCACGCCCGACCTTTCGGATGTTCCCGAGGGCTTGCCACGTCATCCCCGTTCGATCCAACGACCGATCCAGTAGCCACGTCGACCGCCGTACGAGCCATGCAAGAGAAAAAAACGGATTAGCTATGCCAGATGCAGAAAAAACAAAAGCAAAAAGGAAAAAAGGCAAAAACGAAATAGGCAACGGAATGGCAGAAATCACACATGAATCCAGCCAAATCAGTGATACGAACCAATGAGCATTTTCGGTCATATAAACAATATGTAAAAAATCAGTCGAAATTCCGGCTATAAAACCGAATCGACAAACCACTGTAAAGGGATTCGTGCTCTCCCTCAAGAAAACACGGAAGGCAATACACATCAGATTTTCAGGTATCCATTACCATTGTTGCATGTAAAAAATAGAATAATAAAAAAGAAAGCTTCTTTTTTTACCTTCTTCGTTTTCCTCCTCTCGAGCCGGCTACTGTTCTCTCCTCGACAACAATCCCAGCCTCACTACGGCTTCAAAGGGGTGAGTCGAAGGAGAGGCACGAAGCCCCTCCTTTTCAAATCGTTTTCGCGTCCGAAAAATGGGATTTTGGGGGCTTTAGGGTTTCGTTTTTTAGAGAACAAATGGGGGGCGTTTAGGTTCCTAGGAGTGTAGCGTCGTGTTTTTGGTCTTTTTGGGTTTTGGTTTTTGGTCAGAGTGTGTTTAGGGTTCGCCGGACGGTGAGTAGCACCGGCCGGCGTCCGATGTCGAGAGAGAAAGGAGGGTTTCGGTGTGACGTCTAGGGTTGTAATCCGGGCAAAAGGGGCGTCTGTTTCAATTAGGTAGTGTATTTATAGAGTTTTAGGGGTGTGTTTTTGGTCTATTTGCGTCTTTAGTCCCTCCGTGTCAAGTAAATAGCGTCTTAAGGGCTTCCGCGTGGGTAAATAGCGTCTTAGGTCCCTGAGGTTCTGAGTCGGTTCGTATTTCGGTCCTAGATCGAGTCTGTTTAGGGTTTATTTCCACGTCCGGTCCTCCCCTGTTTACCCCGTACCCAACCGAGTCCCCACAGTCTTGAGTATTTTTGTGTCTTTCTGATTTCAGCCTCTGATTTTACATTTATTTCATTTCAGTCACCATGCGAATGCAATATAATTTAATGTTTAAATGCTTTTTTTGTATATATGCAATTGTATGTTTTTGTTATGTGTTAATAATGGCATAATGGATCGAATATATATGCATGTTTGTCCCTCTTTCAAGTTTAGTGGGTCCCACATGTTTAATCACCGTTGTATCGAATGTATGTATTTTTTGGGGTTTGTTTATGTGATTTAAAATGCTTAGAGTCACTAGATTTTCATGTTAGTCTCAAGTAATTATGTGAATCGAATATCTATGTGTTTCCATGCTTATTAATCAATTATTAATGTAATTTGTCTCCTTAATTAAGTTAATTATTAGATAACTAAAGAATGTTAAATTTGGGCTTCATGGTGTTTAAATGTGGGTACCCTTAAAGTGGGCTTTTGGGCCTTAGGAGATAGTTCGGTCAATCATATTTTGGGCTTAATCTTTTATCAATGTGGGCTCTTTCTTTGTATGTTTATTTGAAGCATTTTTATGACACGCATATACTTGTCATCCATAAGGCCGGATAATTAAGCATGATAACCGGACCTAAAAATCAACCCCAAGAGGGGTATTAATTAACCTCGGTATCCGAAAACGACAGTCCTAGCTTAATGGATGTCTATCGAATACTTAGGTTAATTTTCACCGCCTCTAGGTAAGCGAAAGCATAAAAATGGAAATAGCATGCATCATCCCTTATTTACCCGCATCATGCATAAAGGTGACGTACGGGATCCAAACCCTAAACTAACACGGCAGTCAGCCTTATTTGATGTCGGTTTAGTCTATGGTCCGATGTACCGTCATCCTTCTTAATTAAATGATTAATTAATTCCAATGCCACTATTCTATAAAGCCCGTGTTATTTAAGTCACATTTTCATTTAAGAACATTTTTATTAAATTCACTTCGGTTTTTAAATAATTTCTATCGATCAAAAGGCAACAAGCAATTTGGTACCGATTTTCGGGCGTGATGGGGTTGCTAATCCTTCCCCCACACGTAACCAACTCCCGAACCCGTTTTTAAATGAATCTCTGGTTTTGCGGTGTCCGGCCTACCTTAGTGGCCGGTGGCGACTCCAAATTTTTACAGTTTTCCAAAATACGGATTTCCCCCCTTTTTTAAATAAACCCCTTTTTCAAAAAGAAAATAGTGATAAGGACCCCCTACTTAGCGATTTTCTAGAAAAAACCTTATCACAGAGGTTTCGGACGAGCGGGTCTAAATGGGCCGAACAATGGACTCGTTAGATATTTAACTGAGTAAAAAGTACAGTAATCGAGTTTTTGCAATATAATCGTGTTGAAAAGCTCTTAATCAATTATATGAACTCCTAAAATTTGATTCTAACTTATTTTGCGGTCTTTTTGTAGAGGTTTGCGATGATCGGGTCTAAATGGGCCGAACAATAGACCCGTTAGAATTTTAACTGAGTAAAAAGTATAGAAATCGAGTTTTTGCAATATAATCATGTTGAAACGCTCGTAATCTATTGTATGAATTCCTGAATTTGGATTAGAACTTATTTTGCAACTCTATTGTAGAGGTTTCGGACGAGCGGGTCTAAATGAGCCGAACAGTGGACCCGTTAGAATTTTAACTGAGTAAAAAGTACAAAAATCGAGTTTTTGCAATATAATCGTGTTGAAAATATCGTAATCAAATATATGAACTCCTAAATTTGGATTAAAACTTATTTTGAAGCCCTTTTGTAGAGGTTTCAGACGATCAGGTCTAAATGGGCCGAACAATGGACCCGTTAGAATTTTAACGTAATAAAAAGTACAGAAATGTAGTTTTTGCAATATAATCGTGTTGAAAAGCTCGTAATCAATTGTATGAACTCCTAAATTTGGATTAAAACTTATTTTACAACACTTTTGTATAGGTTTCGGACGAGCGGGTCTAAATGGGCCGAACAATGGACCCGTTAGAATTTTAACTGAGTAAAAAGCACAAAAATCGAGTTTTTGCAATTTAATTTTGTTGAAAAGCTCGTAATCATTTGTATGAACTCCTCAAATTTGATTCTAACTTATTTTGTGGTCTTTTTTGTAAAGGTTTCGGACGAGCGGGTCTAAATGGGCCGAACAATGGAACCGTTTGAATTTGAACTGTGTAAAAACTACTGAAATCGAGTTTTTGCAATATAATCGTGTTGAAAAGCTCGTAATCAATTGTATGAACTCTTAAATTTTGACTAAAACTTATTTTGAACCCTTTTGTAGAGGTTTCAGACGAGCGGGTCTAAATGGGCCGAACAATGGACCCGTTAGAATTTTAACTGAGTAAAAAGTACAGAAATCGAGTTTTAGCAATAATATCGTGTTGAAAAGCACGTAATCAATTATATGAACTCATAAATTTGGATTAAAACTTATTTTGCAACCCTTTTGTAGAGGTTTCGGAGGAGCATGTCTAAATGGGCCGAACAATGGACCCGTTAGAATTTTAACGGAGTAAAAAGTACAGAAATCGAGTTTTTGCAATAGAATCGTGTTGAAAAGCTCGTATTCAATTGTAAGAACTCCTAAATTTGGATTAAAACTTATTTTGCAACACTTTTGTAGAGGTTTCGGACGAGCGGGTCTAAATGGGCCGAACTGTTGAGAAATATTTTGATATAACAATTATGTGAAAAATGTTTTAGGACTTGTTTAAAGACTTCAAAAATAATTCAAAAGTCCTTAAAACTTGACAAAATGTTTTAAAAGAGTTCGATTGAATACCTATATCGAACTACTCTTTTGAAAGTCGAAAAATGCCCAAAATACATGTTTTTAGAGTAAAAGTTTCGAAACCCTAAACAAAGGTCTCGAAACTTGTCAGGGCAGTAGCCAAATTTGGAATGACTTTAAAACGTTTTTGAAAGGTTTTTAAATGTGTTTAAAAGGCCAAATTTCACAAAAACCATAGGCCGTTTCGAAACACCATAGGGCGTTTCGAAACAGGGGGATTCCAGTGGCAAAACGTTTCGATACACGTATCGAAACGGGCCAAGCGTTCCGAAACGGTATAGGCCGTTTCGATACGCCCACGTGGCAACGACCCTAACGGCTATAAACCCCAACGGCTCTTTCCCAAATAATATTCAAAATGCAGACGTTTCGAAACAGGTCTAAGGCGTTCCGAAACGCGTTCCGAAACGGATACAGGGTGTTCCGAAACGGGTACCCCGACAGGCTGCAACGGCTATCTCTATAAAGAGGGTGTTCCGAAACGGGCTTGAGGCGTTCCGAAACGGGTAGCAGCTGAATTGCATTTTGGATGGAATTAAAGTCTTCAAACGGCTATATTTTGATCCCAACGGCCATAAACGGCTACAAACTCAATTGGGACTATAAATAAGGCCTCCTAGCATCAAGAAACATCAAGAGACAAGATCCAAGATTCATGATCAAGAGAAATAGCGTTTAAGTCTTTATCTTCCTTATTTCTCTTGTAAATATTGTATAGAGAGTGTTTTGTTTTTCATTGTTCTTATTCTTTACACTCTTGTGAGCTCAACTCTCGTAAACACCCACCTTGTGAGGTATATTTGTTTACATCTTTCTACCCTTGTAAAAGGAGAGGTTCTAGTTTAGCCTTGAGAGAAAAACTAGAGAGGTTCTATCTTAGCCATTGAAAAGATAGGGTTGTAAGGTTACCCTTTGTCCTCAAAAGGAAGAATTCATTGTTGAGTGAATTGGTAAATCCTTAGTGGTGTGCTAAGGTAGTGGATGTAGACTTTGGTTAGAAAGTCGAACCACTCTAAAATCATCGTGCAGATTTTCTACCTTTCTTTCGGTTTTAACCAATTCAACAACCAAGCTTTTACAACCCTCCTTGACAGTTTCGGTGATCGATTCGAGCGCCCCACGAAACACAACAATTGGTATCAGAGCCTCGTCTCCATCGAAGGACTAACATCCAGGAGCAAAGATCCAACGCTCGTAGTCCACCGTACAAGAAAATGGCAAGCGGTTCTACAATGATTTCATTTGAAGAAGGCCGCTCTATCATGTGTCCTCCTCTCTTCAAAGGAGAAGGTTACTTCCAATGGAGCAACATTATGAAATATTTCATCCAAGGATTCAACCTTGACATTTGGAAGATTATCATAAATGGACATTCGGAAGCTCCTAAGAAGAAGAAGAAAAGGAGTGTCGAAGACACAAAGAAGGACCATCTCAATGCAAAGGCTATGCACATTCTTCTCTGTGCCCTAAGTGAAGAGATTTCCAAGAAGGTCTCCCCATCCAAAAGTGCCAAAGAAATTTGGGAGAAGCTTGAGAAATTCTATGGGAAAGAAGAGAAGAAAGATGATGCTTCATCATGTGCAATCCTCCCTTCAACACCTAAGGTGGATGGTGTTTTGGCTCTCGATGAGCCCGAGGTATCTTCTAACTCAGATGAATTAAATTCACATTCTTTTGATGAGTTACAAGATGCTTTTAATGAATTATATTTGGAATTTGAGACCATGAATTCCAAATTTAGGAAAATGATTTCAAAACTCGAAACTGAAAATGATTTTCTTTTAAAAACAAAAATGGATTTTGAAAATCAAAATGAAATTTTGAAAAATGATTTAGAATTTTCAAAAACAAGCAAAAATGTTTTAGAAAAAGAAAATTTTGATTTAAAAGTTAAGCTTGAAAGCTTAACAAAAGAAAAAGAAATCATTTCTAATAATTCATCTCATCCCGTAATGGCAAAATGCTCACATTGCCATTATCATGGTCATTCGTTGCATACTTGTCCTATAAAGAAAAGAAAAACTTATAGGATTAGACAAGTATGGGTTCCTAAGGGAACTAGAGACATCGAGATTAATGTTAATGGATCCAAAGCAATTTGGATACCAAAATCGAAGTAAATGTCTCTTGTAGGTGTGTTGGAGCAAAGGCAAGAAAAGCAAGAATTTTATATGCTCTAGTCACACAAGTAAAGAAGATAGGTAACCTCTAAGCTTAATGCTTTTATTATTTTTTTTGGTTATCTAATTTCTGTTTGACTAATGTTCATGCATTTGAGCTTTTATTCAAATATCTAAACAAGCATGACATTATTTGAAAAATTTTATGCATATGAGTCAAATGGGTTCATTCATATGTTTGCATAAAGTTTTAAAGTCTTGGATAAATTGAATTTCACGTGTTTTAAATTGATTTGATTCAATGGTGAAATTCAATCTCTTAAGTGTCAAGTTTTGAGCTTAAAGTTTTAGATTTACAAAACTTGATTCAAACGATGGAAAGAGATCATCAAAAAGAAGTCGATGATCTCAAAAAGGGAAAAAGATTTGATTTCCAAAGAACTTGAAAAGAAAAATAATTTTGGAAAATCAAATTTTTTGTAAGACAATCTAGTGCCCCTAGATTTTTTAAATGGAAAATGTCTTAGAAGTGTTTGGATCCCAAAAGGACTAACCACTTCAACTAAAAAGGATGAAATTGAAAAATGGATTCCTAAGGGGACTAAATTTTGTGCTACTAACGTCTATGGATCCAAATCAATTTGGATACCAAAAATTACTTGATTGTCTTTTGCTAGGTGTGATGGAGAATGATCAACAAGTCAAAAATTGAAGGGAAGCTCCATGCACACAAGGAAGAACACTTGAAGAGGAAGGCTTCACATCCTCCCTTGGATTCAAGTGTTGGTAAAAATTTCTAGTTGTTTTTGATTTTATTTGATTTATCTTTTTTATTCAACTAGATATTCATAAATGTTGGACTAACATTTCAATGATGCTTTGAGTAAGGGGGAGCCAATTTTTTTTAACCAAAATTTTAAGTGTCAAAATTTTTTTTGCCTCCTATGTTATCTTGAACTTAAATGTCATTTTAAATTCTTTTTGATATAACAAAAAGGGGGAGAAATGGTTAAATGGTTTGAAAAATTGAAATTGAATTTTCAAATGAATAAGGGGGAGCTTTATTCTATTTCATATCTAAATCTCTTATTCACAATTTTAAAGTTAAAAGGGGGAGAATCCCAATCCCAAACAATTTTTCAAGTTGGTTTTATTATATCAAAAAGGGGGAGATTGAAGAACTAATATTTTGATATAATAATTGAGAAATGTTTTGGACTGATTTAAAAAAAAGAATTTAAAATAATATTCTAAAAGTCCAAACAACTTGAAATTATGTTTAGGGAAGTTTTTAAAAGAGTTTTACATGTTTTGACATTTTAAATACTCCCACATAAACCCCATTGTTATTATATACTATAAAGAGCTGAATTATTTTTAATATAACAAAAGGGGGAGAATTAAGTGAAAAATTAAGGGGGAGCTTTTTGTCAAAAACAATTTTTCAAAATGTTTTGTTATATCAAAAAGGGGGAGATTGTTGAGAAATATTTTGATATAACAATTATGTGAAAAATGTTTTAGGACTTGTTTAAAGACTTCAAAAATAATTCAAAAGTCCTTAAAACTTGACAAAATGTTTTAAAAGAGTTCGATTGAATACCTATATCGAACTACTCTTTTGAAAGTCGAAAAATGCCCAAAATACATGTTTTTAGAGTAAAAGTTTCGAAACCCTAAACAAAGGTCTCGAAACTTGTCAGGGCAGTAGCCAAATTTGGAATGACTTTAAAACGTTTTTGAAAGGTTTTTAAATGTGTTTAAAAGGCCAAATTTCACAAAAACCATAGGCCGTTTCGAAACACCATAGGGCGTTTCGAAACAGGGGGATTCCAGTGGCAAAACGTTTCGATACACGTATCGAAACGGGCCAAGTGTTCCGAAACGGTATAGGCCGTTTCGATACGCCCACGTGGCAACGACCCTAACGGCTATAAACCCCAACGGCTCTTTCCCAAATAATATTCAAAATGCAGACGTTTCGAAACAGGTCTAAGGCGTTCCGAAACGCGTTCCGAAACGGATACAGGGTGTTCCGAAATGGGTACCCCGACAGGCTGCAACGGCTATCTCTATAAAGAGGGTGTTCCGAAACGGGCTTGAGGCGTTCCGAAACGGGTAGCAGCTGAATTGCATTTTGGATGGAATTAAAGTCTTCAAACGGCTATATTTTGATCCCAACGGCCATAAACGGCTACAAACTCAATTGGGACTATAAATAAGGCCTCCTAGCATCAAGAAACATCAAGAGACAAGATCCAAGATTCATGATCAAGAGAAATAGCGTTTAAGTCTTTATCTTCCTTATTTCTCTTGTAAATATTGTATAGAGAGTGTTTTGTTTTTCATTGTTCTTATTCTTTACACTCTTGTGAGCTCAACTCTCGTAAACACCCACCTTGTGAGGTATATTTGTTTACATCTTTCTACCCTTGTAAAAGGAGAGGTTCTAGTTTAGCCTTGAGAGAAAAACTAGAGAGGTTCTATCTTAGCCATTGAAAAGATAGGGTTGTAAGGTTACCCTTTGTCCTCAAAAGGAAGAATTCATTGTTGAGTGAATTGGTAAATCCTTAGTGGTGTGCTAAGGTAGTGGATGTAGACTTTGGTTAGAAAGTCGAACCACTCTAAAATCATCGTGCAGATTTTCTACCTTTCTTTCGGTTTTAGCCAATTCAACAACCAAGCTTTTACAACCCTCCTTGACAGTTTCGGTGATCGATTCGAGCGCCCCACAAAACACAACACGAACAATGGACACGTTAGAATTTTAACTAAGTAAAAAGTACAATAATCGAGTTTTTGCAATATAATCGTGTTGAAAAGCTCGTAATCAATTGTATGAACAGCTAAATTTGGATTAAAACTTATTTTGCAACCCTTTTGTAGAGGTTTCGGACGAGCGGGTCTAAATGGGCCGAACAATGGACTCGTTAGAATTTTAATAGAGTAAAAAGAACAAAAATCGAGTTTTCGCAATATAATTGTGTTGAAAAGCTCGTAATCAATTATATGAACTCCTAAATTTGGATTAAAACTTATTTTGCAACCATTTTTGTAGATGATTCGGACGATCGGGTCTAAATGGGCCGAACAATGGACACGTTAGAATTTTAACGGAGTAAAAAGTACAGAAATCGAGTTTTTACAATATAATCGTATTGAAAAGCTCATAATAAATTGTATGAACTTCTAAATTTGGATTAAAATTTATTTTGCAACCCTTTTTTAGAGGTTTCGGACGAGCAGGTCTAAATGGGCCGAACAATGGACCCGTTAGAATTTTAACTGAGTAAAAAAGCACAAAATCGAGTTATTGCAATATAATCGTGTTGAAAAACTCGTAATCATTGTATGAACTCCTAAATTTTGATTAAATCTTATTTTGCGGTCTTTTTTCTATGGTTTCGGACGAGCGGGTCTAAATGGGTCGAACAATGGACCCGTTAGAATTATAACTGAGTAAAAACTACAGATATCGAGTTTTTGCAATATAATCTTGTTGAAACGCTCGTAATCAATTATATGCAACCCTTTTGTAGAGGTTTCGGACGAGCGGGTCTAAATGGGCCGAACAATGGACCCGTTAGAATTTTAACTAAGTAAAAAAGTACAGAAATTGAGTTTTTGCAATGTAATCGTGTTGAAAAGCTCGTAATCAATTATATGAACTCCTAAACTTGGATTAAAATTTATTTTGAAGCCCTTTTTGTAGATGTTTCGGACGATCGGGTCTAAATGGGCCGAACAATGGACACGTTAGAATTTTAATGGAGTAAAAAGTAAAGAAATCGAGTTTTTGCAATATAATAGTGTTGAAAAGCTCGTAATCAATTGTATGAACTTCTAAATTTGGATTAAAATTTATTTTGCAACCCTTTTTTAGAGGTTTCGGACGAGTAGTTCTAAATGGGCCGAACAATGGACCCGTTAGAATTTTAACTGAGTAAAAAAGCACAAAATCAAGTTTTTGCAATATAATCGTGTTGAAAAGCTCGTAATCAATTATATGAACTCCTAAAATTTGATTCTAACTTATTTTGCGGTCTTTTTTGTAGAGGTTTGCGATGAGCGGGTCTAAATGGGCCGAACAATGGACCCGTTAGAATTTTAACTGAGTAAAAAGTATAGAAATCGAGTTTTTGCAATATAATCCTGTTGAAACACTCGTAATCTATTGTATGAACTCCTGAATTTGGATTAGAACTTATTTTGGAACTCTATTGTAGAGGTTTCGGACGAGCGGGTCTAAATGTGCCGAACAGTGGACCCGTTAGAATTTTAACTGAGTAAAAAGTACAAAAATCGAGTTTTTGCAATATAATCGTGTTGAAAATATCGTAATCAAATATATGAACACCTAAATTTGGATTAAAACTTATTTTGAAGCCCTTTTTGTAGAGGTTTCAGACGATCAGGTCTAAATGGGCCGAACAATGGACCCGTTAGAATTTTAACGTAATAAAAAGTACAGAAATCTAGTTTTTGCAATATAATCGTGTTGAAAAGCTCGTAATCAATTGTATGAACTCCTAAATTTGGATTAAAACTTATTTTGCAACACTTTTGTAGAAGTTTCGGACGAGCGGGTCTAAATGGGCCGAAGAATGGACCCGTTAGAATTTTAACTGAGTAAAATGTACAGAAATCGAGTTTTTGCAATATAATCGTGTTGAAACGCTCGTAATCAATTGTATGAACTCCTAAATTTGGATTAAAACTTTTTTTGCAACCATTTTGTAGAGGTTTCGGACGAGCGGGTCTAAATAGGGCGAACAATGGACCCGTTAGTATTTTAACTGAGTAAAAAGCACAAAATTCGAGTTTTTGCAATATAATTGTGTTGAAAAGCTCGTAATCAATTATATGAACTCCTAAATTTGGATTAAAACTTATTTTGCAGCCTTTTTATAGATGTTTCGGACGATCGGGTCTAAATGGGCCGAACAATGGACACGTTAGAATTTTAACGGAGTAAAAAATACAGAAATCGAGTTTTTGCAATATAATCGTGTTGAAAAGCTCGTAATCAATTGTATGAACTTCTAAATTTGGATTAAAATTTATTTTGCAACCCTTTTTAGAGGTTTCGGACGAGCAGGTCTAAATGGGCCGAACAATGGACCCGTTAGAATTTTAACTGAGTAAGAAGCACAAAAATCGAGTTTTTGCAATATAGTTGTGTTGAAAAGCTCGTAATCAATTATAAGAACTCCTAAAATTTGATTCTAACTTATTTTGCGGTCTTTTTTGTAGAGGTTTGCGACGAGCGGGTCTAAATGGGCCGAACAATAGACTCGTTAGAATTTTAACTAAGTAAAAAGTACAAAAATCGAGTTTTTGCAATATAATCGTGATGAAATGCTCGTAATCTATTGTATGAACTCCTAAATTTGGATAAAACTTATTTTGCAACCCTCTTGTAGAGGTTTCGGATGAGCGGGTGTAATTGGGCCGAACAATGGACCCATTAGAATTTTAACTGAGTAAAAAGCACAAAAATCGAGTTTTTGCAATATAATTTAGTTGAAAACCTGGTAATCATTTGTATGAACTCCTAAAATTTGATTCTAACTTATTTTGCGATCTATTTTGTAAAGGTTTCGGACGAGCGGATCTAAATGGGCCGAACAATGGAACCGTTTGAATTTTAACTGAGTAAAAACTACAGAAATTGAGTTTTTGCAATATAATCGTGTTGAAAAGCTCGTAATCAATAGTATGAACTCTTAAATTTGGATTAGAACTTATTTTGCAACCCTTTTGTAGAGGTTTCGGACGAGCAGGTCTAAATGGGCCGAACAATGGACAAGTTAGAATTTTAACTAAGTAAAAAGTACAGAAATTGAGTTTTTTCAATATAATCGTGTTGAAAAGCTCGTAATCAATTATATGAACTCCTAAATTTGGATTAAAACTTATTTTGCAACCCTTTTTGTAGAGGATTCGGACGAGCGAGTCTAAATGGGCCGAACAATGGACCCGTTAGAATTTTAACGGAGTAAAAAGTACAGAAATCGAGTTTTTGCAATATAATCGTGTTGAAAAGCTCGTAATCAATTGTATGAACTCCTAAATTTGGATTAAAACTTATTTTGCAACACTTTTGTAGAGGTTTCGGACGAGCGGGTCTAAATGGGCCGAACAATGGACCCGTTAGAATTTTAACTGAGTAAGAAGCACAAAAATCGAGTTTTTGCAATATAGTTGTGTTGAAAAGCTCGTAATCAATTGTATGAACTCCTAAATTTGGATTAAAACATATTCTGTAACCCTTTTGTAGAGGTTTCAGACGAGCGAGTCTAAATGGGCCGAACAATGGACCCGTTAGAATTTTAACTAGTAAAAAGTACAATAATCGAGTTTTTGCAATATAATCGTGTTGAAAAGCTCTTAATCAATTACATGAACTCCTAAAATTTGATTCTAACTTATTTTGCGGTCTTTTTTGTAGAGTTTTCAGACGAGCGGGTCTAAATGGGCCGAACAATGGACCCGTTAGAATTTTAACTGAGTAAAAAGTACTGTAATCGAGTTTTTGCAATATAATTGTGTTGAAAAGCTCGTAATCAATTATATGAACTCCAAAAATTTGATTCTAACTTATTTTTGCGGTCTTTTTTGTAAAGGTTTCGGACGAGCAGGTCTAAATGGGCCGAACAGTGGACCAGTTAGAATTTTAACTTAGTAAAAATACAGAAATCGAGTTTTTGAAATATAATCGTGTTGAAAAGCTCGTAATCAATTGTATGAACTCCTAAATTTGGATTAAAACTTATTTTGCAACCCTTTTGTAGAGGTTTCGGACGAGCGGGTCTAAATGGGCCGAACAATGGACCCGTTAGATATTTAACTGAGTAAAAAGTACAGTAATCAAGATTTTGCAATATAATCGTGTTGAAAAGCTCGTAATCAATTATATGAACTCCTAAAATTTGATTCTAACTTATTTTGCGGTCTTCTTTGTAGAGGTTTGCAACGAGCGGGACTAAATGGGCCGAAAAATGGACCTGTTAGAATTTTAACTAAGTAAAAAGTATAGAAATCGAGTTTTTGCAATACAATCGTGTTGAAACGCTCGTAATCTATTGTATGAACACCTGAATTTGGATTAGGACTTATTTTGCAACTCTATTGTAGAGGTTTCGAACGAGCGGGTATAAATGGGCCGAACAGTGGACCCGTTAGAATTTTAACTGAGTAAAAAGCACAAAAATCGAGTTTTTGCAATATAATCGTGTTGAAAATCTCGTAATCAAATATATGAACTCCTAAATTTGGATTAAAACTTATTTTGAAGCCCTTTTTGTAGAGGTTTCGGACGATCAGGTCTAAATGGGCCGAACAATGGACCCGTTAGAATTTTAACGGAATAAAAAGTACAGAAATCTAGTTTTTGCAATATAATCGTGTTGAAAAGCTCGTAATCAATTGTATAAACTCCTAAATTTGGATTAAAACTTATTTTGCAACACTTTTGTAGAGGTTTCGGACGAGCGGGTCTAAATGGGCCGAACAACGGACCCGTTAGAATTTTAACTGAGTAAAAAGCACAAAAATCGAGTTTTTGCAATATAATTTTGTTGAAAAGCTCGTAATCATTTGTATGAACTCCTAAAATTTGATTCTAACTTATTTTTGCGGTCTTTTTTGTAAAGGTTTCGGACGAGCAGGTCTAAATGGGCCGAACAGTGGACCAGTTAGAATTTTAACTTAGTAAAAAATACAGAAATCGAGTTTTTGAAATATAATCGTGTTGAAAAGCTCGTAATCAATTGTATGAACTCCTAAATTTGGATTAAAACTTATTTTGCAACCCTTTTGTAGAGGTTTCGGACGAGCGGGTCTAAATGGGCCGAACAATGGACCCGTTAGATATTTAACTGAGTAAAAAGTACAGTAATCGAGATTTTGCAATATAATCGTGTTGAAAAGCTCTTAATCAATTATATGAACTCCTAAAATTTGATTCTAACTTATTTTGCGGTCTTCTTTGTAGAGGTTTGCGACGAGCGGGACTAAATGGGCCGAACAATGGACCTGTTAGAATTTTAACTGAGTAAAAAGTATAGAAATCGAGTTTTTGCAATATAATCGTGTTGAAACGCTCGTAATCTATTGTATGAACACCTGAATTTGGATTAGGACTTATTTTGCAACTCTATTGTAGAGGTTTCGGACGAGCGGGTATAAATGGGCCGAACAGTGGACCCGTTAGAATTTTAACTGAGTAAAAAGTACAAAAATCGAGGTTTTGCAATATAATCGTGTTCAAAATCTCGTAATCAAATATATGAACTCCTAAATTTGGATTAAAACTTATTTTGAAGCCCTTTTTGTAGAGGTTTCGGACGATCAGATCTAAATGGGCCGAACAATGGACCCATTAGAATTTTAACGGAATAAAAAGTACAGAAATCTAGTTTTTGCAATATAATCGTGTTGAAAAGCTCGTAATCAATTGTATAAACTCCTAAATTTGGATTAAAACTTATTTTGCAACACTTTTGTAGAGGTTTCGGACGAGCGGGTCTAAATGGGCCGAACAACGGACCCGTTAGAATTTTAACTGAGTAAAAAGCACAAAAATCGAGTTTTTGCAATATAATTTTGTTGAAAAGCTCGTAATCATTTGTATGAACTCCTAAAATTTGATTCTAACTTATTTTTGTTGTCTTTTTTGTAAAGGTTTCGGACGAGCGGGTCTAAATGGGCCGAACAGTGGACCAGTTAGAATTTAACTTAGTAAAAAATACAGAAATCAAGTTTTTGAAATATAATCGTGTTGAAAAGCTCGTAATCAATTGTATGAACTCCTAAATTTGGATTAAAACTTATTTTGCAACCCTTTTGTAGAGGTTTCCGACGAGCGGGTCTAAATGGGCCGAACAATGGACCCGTTAGATATTTAATTGAGTAAAAAGTACAGTAGTCGAGATTTTGCAATATAATCGTGTTGAAAAGCTCTTAATCAATTATATGAACTCCTAAAATTTGATTCTAACTTATTTTGCGGTCTTCTTTGTAGAGGTTTGCGACGAGCGGGACTAACTGGGCCGAACAATGGACCTGTTAGAATTTTAACTGAGTAAAAAGTATAGAAATCGAGTTTTTGCAATATAATCGTGTTGAAACGCTCGTAATCTATTGTATGAACACCTGAATTTGGATTAGGACTTATTTTGCAACTCTATTGTAGAGGTTTCGGACGAGCGGGTATAAATGGGCCGAACAGTGGACCCGTTAGAATTTTAACTGAGTAAAAAGTACAAAAATCGAGTTTTTGCAATATAATCGTGTTCAAAATCTCGTAATCAAATATATGAACTCCTAAATTTGGATTTAAACTTATTTTGAAGCCCTTTTTGTAGAGGTTTCGGACGATCAGGTCTAAATGGGCCGAACAATGGACCCGTTAGAATTTTAACGGAATAAAAAGTACAGAAATCTAGTTTTTGCAACATAATCGTGTTGAAAAGCTCGTAATCAATTGTATAAACTCCTAAATTTGGATTAAAACTTATTTTGCAACACTTTTGTAGAGGTTTCGGACGAGCGGGTCTAAATAGGTCGAACAATGGACCCGTTAGAATTTTAACTGAGTAAAAAGCACAAAAATCGAGTTTTTGCAATATAATTTTGTTGAAAAGCTCGTAATCATTTGTATGAACTCCTAAAATTTGATTCTAACTTATTTTTGCTGTCTTTTTTGTAAAAGTTTCGGACGAGCGGGTCTAAATGGGCCGAACAGTGGACCAGTTAGAATTTTAACTTAGTAAAAAATACAGAAATCGAGTTTTTGAAATATAATCGTGTTGAAAAGCTCGAAATCAATTGTATGAACTCCTAAATTTGGATTAAAACTTATTTTGCAACCCTTTTGTAGAGGTTTCGGACGAGTGGGTCTAAATGGGCCGAACAATGGACACGATAGATATTTAACTGAGTAAAAAGTACAGTAATCGAGATTTTACAATATAATCGTGTTGAAAAGCTCTTAATCAATTATATGTACTCCTAAAATTTGATTCTAACTTATTTTGCGGTCATCTTTGTAGATGTTTGCGACGAGCGGGACTAAATGGGCCGAACAATGGACCTATTAGAATTTTAACTGAGTAAAAAGTATAGAAATCGAGTTTTTGCAATATAATCGTGTTGAAACGCTCGTAATCTATTGTATGAACACCTGAATTTGGATTAGGACTTATTTTGCAACTCTATTGTAGAGGTTTCGGACGAGCGGGTATAAATGGGCCGAACAGTGGACCCGTTAGAATTTTAAATGAGTAAAAAGTACAAAAATCGAGTTTTTGCAATATAATCGTGTTGAAAATCTCGTAATCAAATATATGAACTCCTAAATTTGGATTTAAACTTATTTTGAAGCCCTTTTTGTACAGGTTTCGGACGATCAGGTCTAAATGGGCCGAACAATGGACCCGTTAGAATTTTAACGGAATAAAAAGTACAAAAATCTAGTTTTTGCAACATAATCGTGTTGAAAAGCTCGTAATCAATTGCATAAACTCCTAAATTTGGATTAAAACTTATTTTGCAACACTTTTGTAGAGGTTTCGGGAGAGCGGGTCTAAATGGGCCGAACAACGGACCCGTTAGAATTTTAACTGAGTAAAAAGCACAAAAATCGAGTTTTTGCAATATAATTTTGTTGAAAAGCTCGTAATCATTTGTATGAACTCCTAAAATTTGATTCTAACTTAATTTTGCTGTCTTTTTTGTAAAGGTTTCGGACGAGCGGGTCTAAATGGGCCGAACAGTGGACCAGTTAGAATTTTAACCTAGTAAAAAATACAGAAATCGAGTTTTTGAAATATAATCGGGTTGAAAAGCTCGAAATCAATTGTATGAACTCCTAAATTTGGATTAAAACTTATTTTGCAACCCTTTTGTAGAGGTTTCGGACGAGCGGGTCTAAATGGGCCGAACAATGGACTCGTTAGATATTTAACTGAGTAAAAAGTACAGTAATCGAGATTTTACAATATAATCGTGTTGAAAAGCTCTGAATCAATTATATGTACTCCTAAAATTTGATTCTAACTTATTTTGCGGTCTTCTTTGTAGAGGTTTGCGACGAGCGGGACTAAATGGGCCGAACAATGGACCTATTAGAATTTTAACTGAGTAAAAAGTATAGAAATCGAGTTTTTGCAATATAATCGTGTTGAAACGCTCGTAATCTATTGTATGAACACCTGAATTTGGATTAGGACTTATTTTGCAACTCTATTGTAGAGGTTTCGGACAAGCGGGTATAAATGGGCCGAACAGTGGACCCGTTAGAATTTTAAATGAGTAAAAAGTACAAAAATCGAGTTTTTGCAATATAATCGTGTTGAAAATCTCGTAATCAAATATATGAACTCCTAAATTTGGATTTAAACTTATTTTGAAGCCCTTTTTGTACAGGTTTCGGACGATCAGGTCTAAATGGGCAGAACAATGGACCCGTTAGAATTTTAACGGAATAAAAAGTACAGAAATCTAGTTTTTGCAACATAATCGTGTTGAAAAGCTAGTAATCAATTGTATAAACTCCTAAATTTGGATTAAAACTTATTTTGCAACACTTTTGTAGAGGTTTCGGACGAGCGGGTCTAAATGGGCCGAACAACGGACCTGTTAGAATTTTAACTGAGTAAAAAGCACAAAAATCGAGTTTTTGCAATAGAATTTTGTTGAAAAGCTCGTAATCATTTGTATGAACTCCTAAAATTTGATTCTAACTTATTTTTGCGGTCTTTTTTGTAAAGGTTTCGGACGAGCAGGTCTAAATGGGCCGAACAGTGGACCAGTTAGAAATTTAACTTAGTAAAAAATACAGAAATCGAGTTTTTGAAATATAATCGTGTTAAAAAGCTCGTAATCAATTGTATGAACTCCTAAATTTGGATTAAAACTTATTTTGCAACCCTTTTGTAGAGGTTTCGGACGAGCGGGTCTAAATGGGCCGAACAATGGACCCGTTAGATATTTAACTGAGTAAAAAGTACAGTAATCGAGATTTTGCAATATAATCGTGTTGAAAAGCTCTTAATCAATTATATGAACTCCTAAAATTTGATTCTAACTTATTTTGCGGTCTTCTTTGTAGAGGTTTGCGACGAGCGGGACTAAATGGGCCGAACAATGGACCTGTTAGAATTTTAACTGAGTAAAAAGTATAGAAATAGAGTTTTTGCAATATAATCGTGTTGAATCGCTCGTAATCTATTGTATGAACACCTGAATTTGGATTAGGACTTATTTTGCAACTCTATTGTAGAGGTTTCGGACGAGCGGGTATAAATGGGCCGAACAGTGTACCCGTTAGAATTTTAACTGAGTAAAAAGTACAAAAATCGAGTTTTTGCAATATAATCGTGTTGAAAATCTCGTAATCAAATATATGAACTCCTAAATTTGGATTAAAACTTATTTTGAAGCCCTTTTTGTAGAGGTTTCGGATGATCAGGTCTAAATGGGCCGAACAATAGACCCGCTAGAATTTTAACGGAGTAAAAAGTACAGAAATCTAGTTTTTGCAATATAATCGTGTTGAAAAGCTAGTAATCAATTGTATAAACTCCTAAATCTGGATTAAAACTTATTTTGCAACACTTTTGTAGAGGTTTCGGACGAGCGGGTCTAAAAGGGGCCTAACAACGGACCCGTTAGAATTTTAACTGAGTAAAAAGCACAAAAATCGAGTTTTTGCAATATAATTTTGTTGAAAAGCTCGTAATCATTTGTATGAACTCCTAAAATTTGATTCTTATTTGGCGGTGTTTTTTGTAAAGGTTTCGGACGAGCGGGTCTAAATGGGCCGAACAGTGGACCCGTTTGAATTTAAAATGAGTAAAAAGTACAAAAATCGAGTTTTTGCAATATAATTTTGTTGAAAAGCTCCTAATCATTTGTATGAACTCCTAAAATTTGATTCTAACTTATTTTTGTTGTCTTTTTTGTAAAGGTTTCGGACGAGCGGGTCTAAATGGGCTGAACAGTGGACTAGTTAGAATTTTAACATAGTAAAAAATACGGAAATCGAGTTTTTGAAATATAATCGTGTTGAAAAGCTCGTAATCAATTGTATGAACTCCTAAATTTGGATTAAAACTTATTTTGCAACCCTTTTGTAGAGGTTTCGGACGAGCGGGTCTAAATGGGCCGAACAATGGACCCGTTAGATATTTAACTGAGTAAAAAGTACAGTAATTGAGATTTTACAATATAATCGTGTTGAAAAGCTCTTAATCAATTATATGTACTCCTAAAATTTGATTCTAACTTATTTTGCGGTCATCTTTGTAGATGTTTGCGACGAGCGGGACTAAATGGGCCGAACAATGGACCTATTAGAATTTTAACTGAGTAAAAAGTATAGAAATCGAGTTTTTGCAATATAATCGTGTTGAAACGCTCGTAATCTATCGTATGAACACCTGAATTTGGATTAGGACTTATTTTGCAACTCTATTGTAGAGGTTTCGGACGAGCGGGTATAAATGGGCCGAACAGTGGACACGTTAGATATTTAACTGAGTAAAAAGTACAGTAATCGAGATTTTACAATATAATCGTGTTGAAAAGCTCTTAATCAATTATATGTACTCCTAAAATTTGATTCTAACTTATTTTGCGGTCATCTTTGTAGATGTTTGCGACGAGCGGGACTAAATGGGCCGAACAATGGACCTATTAGAATTTTAACTGAGTAAAAAGTATAGAAATCGAGTTTTTGCAATATAATCGTGTTGAAATGCTCGTAATCTATTGTATGAACACCTGAATTTGGATTAGGACTTATTTTGTAACTCTATTGTAGAGGTTTCGGACGAGCGGGTATAAATGGGCCGAACAGTGGACCCGTTAGAATTTTAAATGAGTAAAAAGTACAAAAATCGAGTTTTTGCAATATAATCGTGTTGAAAATCTCGTAATCAAATATATGAACTCCTAAATTTGGATTTAAACTTATTTTGAAGCCCTTTTTGTACAGGTTTCGGACGATCAGGTCTAAATGGGCCGAACAATGGACCCGTTAGAATTTTAACGGAATAAAAAGTACAGAAATCTAGTTTTTGCAACATAATCGTGTTGAAAAGCTCGTAATCAATTGCATAAACTCCTAAATTTGGATTAAAACTTATTTTGCAACACTTTTGTAGAGGTTTCGGACGAGCGGGTCTAAATGGGCCGAACAACGGACCCGTTAGAATTTTAACTGAGTAAAAAGCACAAAAATCGAGTTTTTGCAATATAATTTTGTTGAAAAGCTCGTAATCATTTGTATGAACTCCTAAAATTTGATTCTAACTTATTTTTGCTGTCTTTTTTGTAAAGGTTTCGGACGAGCGGGTCTAAATGGGCCGAAAAGTGGACCAGTTAGAATTTTAACTTAGTAAAAAATACAGAAATCGAGTTTTTGAAATATAATCGTGTTGAAAAGCTCGAAATCAATTGTATGAACTCCTAAATTTGGATTAAAACTTATTTTGCAACCCTTTTGTAGAGGTTTCGGACGAGCGGGTCTAAATGGGCCGAACAATGGACCCGTTAGATATTTAACTGAGTAAAAAGTACAGTAATCGAGATTTTACAATATAATCGTGTTGAAAAGCTCTGAATCAATTATATGTACTCCTAAAATTTGATTCTAACTTATTTTGCGGTCTTCTTTGTAGAGGTTTGCGACGAGCGGGACTAAATGGGCCGAACAATGGACCTATTAGAATTTTAACTGAGTAAAAAGTATAGAAATCGAGTTTTTGCAATATAATCGTGTTGAAACGCTCGTAATCTATTGTATGAACACCTGAATTTGGATTAGGACTTATTTTGCAACTCTATTGTAGAGGTTTCGGACGAGCGGGTATAAATGGGCCGAACAGTGGACCCGTTAGAATTTTAAATGAGTAAAAAGTACAAAAATCGAGTTTTTGCAATATAATCGTGTTGAAAATCTCGTAATCAAATATATGAACTCCTAAATTTGGATTAAAACTTATTTTGAAGCCCTTTTTGTAGAGGTTTCGGATGATCAGGTCTAAATGGGCCGAACAATAGACCCGCTAGAATTTTAACGGAGTAAAAAGTACAGAAATCTAGTTTTTGCAATATAATCGTGTTGAAAAGCTAGTAATCAATTGTATAAACTCCTAAATTTGGATTAAAACTTATTTTGCAACACTTTTGTAGAGGTTTCGGACGAGCGGGTCTAAAAGGGGCCTAACAACGGACCCGTTAGAATTTTAACTGAGTAAAAAGCACAAAAATCGAGTTTTTGCAATATAATTTTGTTGAAAAGCTCGTAATCATTTGTATGAACTCCTAAAATTTGATTCTTATTTGGCGGTGTTTTTTGTAAAGGTTTCGGACGAGCGGGTCTAAATGGGCCGAACAATGGAACCGTTCGAATTTGAACTGGGTAAAAACTACAGAAATCGAGTTTTTGCAATATAAACGTGTTGAAAAGCTCGTAATCAATTGTATGAACTCTTAAATTTTGAATAAAACTTATTTTGAACCTTTTTGTAGAGGTTTCGGACGAGCGGGTCTAAATGGGCCCAACAATGGACCCGTTAGAATTTTTTTTTTTTGAAGAAAAGGCCTCATTAAAAACCCCTACTACTGTCCTTCAAGCAAAGCTAGAGGACCCTAAAAAGGGGAAAAGAGTGCCTAAATATTATTAATCAATGAGTATTTGTTACAAGATGAAGAATACAATGGGGAATATCCGATTCAAATGACGTAGAAGTCATAGAATTCAGAGAAAAGGAAGCCAACGTATGGGCTATAACATTTGCCTCACGGCGTACAAATGAAATGGAAGAAAAGTCGAAGTCCTGAAGAGCATCTTGTATCTGAAGAATAGTTGGTCCCATGGTAGATAGATCCTGAGCAGGATTGTTGATCCTATTCGCGAGAGAGGCGCAATCCGTTTCGATCATGATACGATTCCAACCTTGAGAGCGGGCAAAGGTAAGACCGGCAAGGATGCTTTCCCCCTCACTGGTGATAGCGTCCTGACGGCTACCAAGAGGGAAAGCAAGACCACCCACGACTGCTCCGGCAGAGTCACGAGCAACAACGCCAACGGCTGCTGCACGAGTAGAAGGGTTAAAAGCTCCATCCACATTAATTTTGATATAATTAAGAGGAGGAGAACGGGAGAGATTAGTAATTTTGGATGGAGGTGTATCAGATGGAATTGAAGATTTACAAAATTCATCATGTAAGCTAATTGAGTTGACTGCAATTAGCCATGAGGGTTGTAGATGGTGGTTGTGAACCCAATCATTACGTCGGTTCCAGATATTCCATAAAACTGTAAGAAAAAGACCAAATTTATCAGGGTGAAGTGTAGAGGCTGCTTCCTCTAACCATTGTAAGGGTGAAGGAGCGAAGCTCTTATAAATAGAGATAGGAATACCACTAATTTGGAGGGCTTCAGCTGCCCTAGGACAGTCACGAAACGCATGTAGAATTGATTCCGAATGGTTACCACAGATAGAGCATAGCCCCGAACTAGGGGAAAAAGCTTGCATTTTAGAACCAACTGGAAGGGCATCAGATGCCACACGCCAGCCAAAAGTTTTAATTTTGGATAAAAATTTCCAAAACCGAGTAGGTGGCAAAGGTTGAGAACAGGAGCGTTGTAGGAAGATATATCCGGAGCGAACTGAGTAGATACCCGAATCATTGGGGGACCATAAAATTGAATCTCGGTGATCATTTATGATGGGGATACGGAGAATGGCATCCGCATCAGTTGGATTGAAATAATTGTTCAACTTTGCCGTATCCCAGGCAGTTTGATTGCGGATCATGAAATCCCGACATCGAATGTGAAATTCGTCAGAAATTTCATAATCCCCAGTTAGCTCAATTGGAGAAGACCCACCCCATATATCTTTATGTATTCTGATATTATTGTTTATACCTGGGCGATGAAGAAAGCCAGGGAAAAGGCGCTGAAGAGCATTATATATACCTTGCCAAGCAAAGGAGCCCCTACTAGGTTTCACCGCATCCAGGATATTGCCTGAAGGGAAATATTTAGATCGGTATATTTGTCCTAATAAAGAGTCTGGTTCGCAAATTAGTTTCCAAATTTGCTTACCCAAAAGAGCGATGTTGAAGTCATGTAGGTCTTTGAAGCCCATGCCACCAGCGGATTTGGGTAAACATATCCGGTTCCATGGTAACATGTGCCAACCTTTTTTGTTCGATTTACCAGTCCACCAGTATTGGCGGATTGATGTAGTCATGTCGTCGATGATATTGTGTGGAAGAAGATAGCAAGACATCACATATTGTGGGAGAAATTTAACTGAAATCGAGTTTTTGCAATAATATCGTGTTGAAAAGCTCGTAATCAATAGTATGAACTCCTAAATTTGGATTAAAACTTATTTTGCAACCCTTTTTGTAGAGGTTTCGGACGAGCAGGTCTAAATGGGCCGAACAATGGACACGTTAGAATTTTAACTAAGTAAAAAAGTACAGAAATTGTTTTTTTGCAATATAATCGTGTTGAAAAGCTCGTAATCAATTATATGAACTCCTAAATTTGGATTAAAACTTATTTTGCACCACTTTTGTAGAGGTTTCGGACGAGCGGGTCTAAATAGGCCGAACAATGGACCCGTTAGAATTTTAACTGAGTAAAAAGTACAGTAATCGAGTTTTTGCAATATAATCGTGTTGAAAAGCTCGTAATCAATTGTATGAACACCTAAATTTGGATTAAAACTTATTTTGCAACCCTTTTGTAGAGGTTTTGGACGAGCAGGTCTAAATGGACTGAACAATGGACCCGTTAGAATTTTAACAGAGTAAAAAGCACAAAAATCGAGTTTTCGCAATATAATTGTGTTGAAAAGCTCGTAATCAATTATATAAACTCCTAAATTTGGATTAAAACTTATTTTGCTGCCCTTTTTGTAGATGTTTCAGACGATCGGGTGTAAATGGGCCGAACAATGGACACGTTAGATTTTTAACGGAGTAAAAAGTACAGAAATCGAGTTTTTGGAATATAATCGTGTTGAAAAGCTCGTAATCAATTGTATGAACTTCTAAATTTGGATTAAAATTTATTTTGCAACCATTTTTAGAGGTTTCAGACGAACAGTTCTAAAAGGGCCGAACAATGGACCCGTTAGAATTTTAACTGTGTAAAAAAGCACAAAATCGAGTTTTTGCAATATAATCGTGTTGAAAAGCTCGTAATCAATTGTATGAACTCCTAAATTTTGATTAAATCTTATTTTGCGGTCTTTTTTCTATGGTTTCGGACGAGCGGGTCTAAATGGGCCGAACAATGGACCCGTTAGAATTTTAACTGAGTAAAAAGTACAAAAATCGAGTTTTTGCAATATAATCATGTTGAAACGCTCGTAATCAATTGTATGAACTCCTAAACTTGGATTAAAACTTATTTTGCAACCCTTTTGTAGAGGTTTCGGACGAGTGGGTCTAAATGGGCCGAACAATGAACCCGTTAGAATTTTAACTAAGTAAAAAAGTACAAAAATCGAGTTTTTGCAAAATAATCGTGTTGAAAAGCTCGTAATCAATTATATGAACTCCTAAATTTGGATTAAAACTTATTTTGCAACCCTTTTGTAGAGGTTTCGGACGAGCGGGTCTAAATGGGGCGAACAATGGACCCGTTAGAATTTATCGGAGTAAAAAGTACAGAAATCGAGTTTTTGCAATAATATCATGTTGAAAAGCTCGTAATCAATAGTATGAACTCCTAAATTTGGATTAAAACTTATTTTGCAACCCTTTTGTAGAGGTTTCGGACGAGCAGGTCTAAATGGGCCGAACAATGGACCCGTTAGAATTTTAACTGAGTAAAAAGCACAAAAATCGAGTTTTTGCAATATAATCGTGTTGAAAAGCTCGTAATCAATTGTATGAACACCTAAGTTTGGATTAAAACTTATTTTGCAACCCTTTTGTAGAGGTTTCGGACGAGCGAGTCTAAATGGGCCGAACAACGGACCCGTTAGAATTTTAACTGAGTAAAAAGTACAATAATCGAGTTTTTTCAATATAATCGTGTTAAAAAGCTTTTAATCAATTATATGAACTCCTAAAATTTGATTCTAACTTATTTTGCGGTCTTTTTTGTAGAGTTTTCGGACGAGCGGGTCTAAATGGTCCGAACAATGGACCCGTTAGAATTTTAACTGAGTAAAAAGTACTGTAATCGAGTTTTTGCAATATAATCGTGTTGAAAAGCTCGTAATCAATTATATGAACTCCAAAAATTTGATTCTAACTTATTTTTGCGGTCTTTTTTGTAAAGGTTTCGGACGAGCAGGTCTAAATGGGCCGAACAGTGGACCCGTTAGAATTTTAACTGAGTAAAAAATACAGAAATCGAGTTTTTGAAATATAATCGTGTTGAAAAGCTCGTAATCAATTGTATGAACTCCTAAATTTGGATTAAAACTTATTTTGCAACCCCTTTGTAGAGGTTTCGGACGAGCGGGTCTAAATGGGCCGAACAATGGACCCGTTAGATATTTAACTGAGTAAATAGTACAGTAATCGAGTTTTTGCAATATAATCGTGTTGAAAAGCTCTTAATGAATTATATGAACTCCTAAAATTTGATTCTAACTTATTTTGCGGTCTTTTTTGTAGAGGTTTGCGAAGAGCGAGTCTAAATGGGCCGAACAATGGACCCGTTAGAATTTTAACTGAGTAAAAAGTATTGAAATCAAGTTTTTGCAATATAATCGTGTTGAAACTGTTGGGCTTGTAGCACGCTCGAATCGATCACCGAAACCGTCAAGGAGGGTTGTAATTGCTTGGAAGTTGAATTGGCTAAAACCGAAAATAGTAGACAATTTTTGCACGATGATTTTAGAGTGGTTCGACTACTTCAACCGAGTCTACATCCACTACCTTAGCACACCACTAAGGATTTCCCAATTCACTCAACAATGAATTCTTCCTTTTGAGGACAAAGGGTAACCTTACAACCCTATCTTTTCAATGGCTAAGATAGAACCACTCTAGTTTTTCTCTCAAGGCTAAACTAGAACCTCTCCTTTTACAAGGGTAGAAAGTTGTAAACAAATATACCTCACAAGGTGGGTGTTTACGAGAGTTGAGCTCACAAGAGTGTAAAGAATAAGAACAATGAAAAACAAAACACTCTCTATACAATATTTACAAGAGAAATAAGGAAGATAAAGACTTAAACGTTATTTCTCTTGATCATGAATCTTGGATCTTGTCTCTTGATGTTTCTTGATGCTAGGAGGCCTTATTTATAGTCCCAATTGAGTTTGTAGCCGTTTATTGCCGTTGGGATCAAAATATAGCCGTTTGAAGACTTTAATTCCATCCAAAATGCAATTCAGCTGCTACCCGTTTCGGAACGCCTCAAGCCCGTTTCGGAACACCCTCTTTATAGAGATAGCCGTTGCAGCCTGTCGGGGTACCCGTTTCGGAACACCCTGTATCCGTTTCGGAACGCGTTTCGGAACGCCTTAGACCTGTTTCGAAACGCCTGCATTTTGAATATTATTTGGGAAAGAGCCGTTGGGGTTTATAGCCGTTAGGGTCGTTGCCACGTGGGCGTATCGAAACGGCCTATACCGTTTCGGAACGCTTGGCCCGTTTCGATACGTGTATCGAAACGTTTTGCCACTGGAATCCCCCTGTTTCGAAACGCCCTATGGTGTTTCGAAACGGCCTATGGTTTTTGTGAAATTTGGCCTTTTAAACACATTTAAAAACCTTTTAAAAACGTTTTAAAGTCATTCCAAATTTGGCTACTGCCCTGACAAGTTTCGAGACCTTTGTTTAGGGTTTCGAAACTTTTACTCTAAAAACATGTATTTTGGGCATTTTTCGACTTTCAAAAGAGTAGTTCGATATAGGTATTCAATCGAACTCTTTTAAAACATTTTGTCAAGTTTTAAGGACTTTTGAATTATTTTTGAAGTCTTTAAACAAGTCCTAAAACATTTTTCACATAATTGTTATATCAAAATATTTCTCAACAGAAACGCTCGTAATCTATTGTATGAACTCCTGAATTTGGATTAGAACTTATTTTGCAACTCTATTGTAGAGGTTTCGGATGAGCGGGTCTAAATGGGCCGAAAAATGGACCCGTTAGAATTTTAACAGAGTAAAAAGCACAATAATCGAGTTTTCGCAATATAATTGTGTTGAAAAGCTCGTAATCAATTATATGAACTCCTAAATTTGGATTAAAACTTATTTTGCAGCCCTTTTTGTAGATGTTTCGGACGATCGGGTCTAAATGGGCCGAACAATGGACACGTTAAAATTTTAACGGAGTAAAAAGTACAGAAATCGAGTTTTTGCAATATAATCGTGTTGAAAAGCTAGTAATCAATTGTATAAACTCCTAAATTTGGATTAAAACTTATATTGCAACACTTTTGTAGAGGTTTCGGACGAGCGGGTCTAAAAGGGGCCTAACAACGGACCCGTTAGAATTTTAACTGAGTAAAAAGCACAAAAATTGAGTTTTTGCAATATAATTTTGTTGAAAAGGTCGTAATAATTTGTATGAACTCCTAAAATTTGATTCTTATTTGGCGGTGTTTTTTGTAAAGGTTTCGGACGAGCGGGTCTAAATGGGCCGAACAATGGAACCGTTCGAATTTGAACTGGGTAAAAACTATAAAAATCGAGTTTTTGCAATATAATCGTGTTGAAAAGCTCGTAATCAATTGTATGAACTCTTAAATTTTGAATAAAACTTATTTTGAACCTTTTTGTAGAGGTTTCGGACGAGCGGGTCTAAATGGGCTGAACAATGGACCCTTTAGAATTTTAACTGAGTAAAAAGTACAGAAATCGAGTTTTTGCAATAATATCGTGTTGAAAAGCTCGTAATCAATAGTATGAACTCCTAAATTTGGATTAAAACTTATTTTGCAACCCTTTTTGTAGAGGTTTCGGACGAGCAGGTCTAAATGGGCCGAACAATGGACACGTTAGAATTTTAACTAAGTAAAAAAGTACAGAAATTGATTTTTTGCAATATAATCGTGTTGAAAAGCTCATAATCAATTATATGAACTCCTAAATTTGGATTAAAACGTATTTTGCAACACTTCTGTAGAGGTTTCGGACGAGCGGGTCTAAATAGGCCGAACAATGGACCGGTTAGAATTTTAACTGAGTAAAAAGTACAGTAATCAAGTTTTTGCAATATAATCGTGTTGAAAAGCTCGTAATCAATTGTATGAACACCTAAATTTGGATTAAAACTTATTTTGCAACCCTTTTGTAGAGGTTTTGGACGAGCAGGTCTAAATGGACCGAACAATGGACCCGTTAGAATTTTAACAGAGTAAAAAGCACAAAAATCGAGTTTTCGCAATATAATTGTGTTGAAAAGCTCGTAATCAATTATATAAACTTCTAAATTTGGATTAAAACTTATTTTGCTGCCCTTTTTGTAGATGTTTCGGACGATCGGGTGTAAATGGGCCGAACAATGGACACGTTAGAATTTTAACGGAGTAAAAAGTACAGAAATCGAGTTTTTGGAATATAATCGTGTTGAAAAGCTCGTAATCAATTGTATGAACTTCTAAATTTGGATTAAAATTTATTTTGCAACCATTTTTAGAGGTTTCGGACGAACAGTTCTAAATGGGCCGAACAATGGACCCGTTAGAATTTTAACTGAGTAAAAAAGCACAAAATCGAGTTTTTGCAATATAATCGTGTTGAAAAGCTCGTAATCAATTGTATGAACTCCTAAATTTTGATTAAATCTTATTTTGCGGTCTTTTTTCTATGGTTTCGGACGAGCGGGTCTAAATGGGCCGAACAATGGACCCGTTAGAATTTTAACTGAGTAAAAAGTACAAAAATCGAGTTTTTGCAATATAATCATGTTGAAACGCTCGTAATCAATTGTATGAACTCCTAAACTTGGATTAAAACTTATTTTGCAACCCTTTTGTAGAGGTTTCGGACGAGCGGGTCTAAATGGGCCGAACAATGAACCCGTTAGAATTTTAACTAAGTAAAAAAGTACAAAAATCGAGTTTTTGCAATATAATCGTGTTGAAAAGCTCGTAATCAATTATATGAACTCCTAAATTTGGATTAAAACTTATTTTGCAACCCTTTTGTAGAGGTTTCGGACGAGCGGGTCTAAATGGGCCGAACAATGGACCCGTTAGAATTTATCGGAGTAAAAAGTACAGAAATCGAGTTTTTGCAATAATATCATGTTGAAAAGCTCGTAATCAATAGTATGAACTCCTAAATTTGGATTAAAACTTATTTTGCAACCCTTTTGTAGAGGTTTCGGACGAGCAGGTCTAAATGGGCCGAACAATGGACCCGTTAGAATTTTAACTGAGTAAAAAGCACAAAAATCGAGTTATTGCAATATAATTGTGTTGAAAAGCTCGTAATCAATTGTATTAACTCCTAAATTTGGATTAAAACTTATTCTGTAACCCTTTTGTAGAGGTTTCGGACGAGCGAGTCTAAATGGGCCGAACAACGGACCCGTTAGAATTTTAACTGAGTAAAAAGTACAATAATCGAATTTTGCGGTCTTTTTTGTAGAGTTTTCAGACGAGCGGGTCTAAATGGGCCGAACAATGGACCCGTTAGAATTTTAACTGAGTAAAAAGTATTGTAATCGAGTTTTTGCAATATAATCGTGTTGAAAAGCTCGTAATCAATTATATGAACTCCAAAAATTTGATTCTAACTTATTTTTGCGGTCTTTTTTGTAAAGGTTTCGGACGAGCAGGTCTAAATGGGCCGAACAGTGGACCCGTTAGAATTTTAACTGAGTAAAAAATACAGAAATCGAGTTTTTGAAATATAATCATGTTGAAAAGCTCGTAATCAATTGTATGAACTCCTAAATTTGGATTAAAACTTATTTTGCAACCCCTTTGTAGAGGTTTCGGACGAGCGGGTCTAAATGGGCCGAACAATGGACCCGTTAGATATTTAACTGAGTAAAAAGTACAGTAATCGAGTTTTTGCAATATAATCGTGTTGAAAATCTCTTAATCAATTATATGAACTCCTAAAATTTGATTCTTACTTATTTTGCGGTTTTTTTTGTAGAGGTTTGCGAAGAGCGAGTCTAAATGGGCCGAACAATGGACCCGTTAGAATTTTAACTGAGTAAAAAGTATTGAAATCAAGTTTTTGCAATATAATCGTGTTGAAACGCTCGTAATCTATTGTATGAACTCCTGAATTTGGATTAGAACTTATTTTGCAACTCTATTGTAGAGGTTTCGGATGAGCGGGTCTAAATGGGCCGAAAAATGGACCCGTTAGAATTTTAACAGAGTAAAAAGCACAATAATCGAGTTTTCGCAATATAATTGTGTTGAAAAGCTCGTAATCAATTATATGAACTCCTAAATTTGGATTAAAACTTATTTTGCAGCCCTTTTTGTAGATGTTTCGGACGATCGGGTCTAAATGGGCCGAACAATGGACACGTTAAAATTTTAACGGAGTAAAAAGTACAGAAATCGAGTTTTTGCATTATAATCGTGTTGAAATGCTCGTAATCAATTGTATGAACTTCTAAATTTGGATTAAAATTTATTTTGCAACCCTTTTTTAGAGGTTTCGGACGAGCAGGTCTAAATGGGCCGAACAATGGACCCGTTAGAATTTTAATTGTGTAAAAAAGCACAAATTCGAGTTTTTGCAATATAATAGTGTTGAAAAGCTCGTAATCAATTGTATGAACTCCTAAATTTTGATTAAATCTTATTTTGCGGTCTTTTTTCTATGGTTTCGGACGAGCGATTCTAAATGGGTCGAACAATGGACCCGTTAGAATTTTAACTGAGTAAAAAGTACAGAAATCGAGTTTTTGCAATATAATCGTGTTGTAACGCTCATAATCAATTGTATGAACTCCTAAATTTTGATTAAAACTTTTTTTTGCAACCCTTTTGTAGAGGTTTCGGACGAGCGAGTCTAAATAAGCCGAACAACGGACTCGTTAGAATTTTAACTGAGTAAAAAGCACAAAATTCGAGTTTTTGCAATATAATTGTGTTGAAAAGCTCGTAATCAATTATATGAACTCCTAAATTTGGATTAAAACTTATTTTGCAGCCCTTTTTGTAGAGGTTTCGGACGATCGGGTCTAAATGGGCCGAACAATGGACCCGTTAGATTTTTAACTGAGTAGAAAGTACAGTAATCGAGTTTTTGCAATATACTCGTGTTGAAAAGCTCTTAATCAATTATAAGAACTCCTAAAATTTGATTCTAACTTATTTTGCGGTCTTTTTTGTAGAGGTTTGCGACGAGCGGGTCTAAATGGGCCGAACAATAGACCCGTTAGTATTTTAACTGAGTAAAAAGTACGGAAAATCGAGTTTTTGCAATATAATCGTGTTAAAACGCTCGTAATCTATTGTATGAAATCCTAAATTTAGATTAAAACTTATTTTGCAACCCTTTTGTAGAGGTTTCGGACGAGCGGGTCTAAATGGGCCGAACAATGGACCCATTAGAATTTTAACTGACTAAAAAGCACAAAAATCGAGTTTTTGCAATATAATTTAGTTGAAAACATGGTAATCATTTGTATGAACTCCTAAATTTTGATTCTAACTTATTTTGCGGTCTTTTTTGTAAAGGTTTCGGACGAGCGGATCTAAATGGGACGAACAATGGAACCGTTTGAATTTTAACTGAGTAAAAACTACAGAAATTGAGTTTTTGCAATATAATCGTGTTGAAAAGCTCGTAATCAATAGTATGAACTCTTAAATTTGGATTAAAACTTATTTTGCAACCCTTTTGTAGAGGTTTCGGACGAGCGGGTCTAAATGGACCGAACAATGGACCCTTTAGAATTTTAACTAAGTAAAAAGGTACAGAAATCGAGTTTTTGCAATATAATCATCCTGAAAAGCTCGTAATCAATTATATGAACTCCTAAATTTGGATTAAAACTTATTTTGCAACCCTTTTGTAGAGGTTTCGGACGAGCGGGTCTAAATGGGCCGAACAATGGACCTGTTAGAATTTTAACGGAGTAAAAAGTACAGAAATTGAGTTTTTGCAATATAATCGTGTTGAAAAGCTAGTAATCAATTGTATGAACTCCTAAATTTGGATTAAAACTTATTTTGCAACACTTTTGTAGAGGTTTCAGACGAGCGGGTCTAAATGGGCCGAACAATGGACCCGTTATAATTTTTTTTTGAAGAAAAGGCCTCATTAAAAACCCCTACTACTATCCTTCAAGCAAAGCTAGAGGACACTAAAAAGGGGAAAAGAGTGCCTAATTTTATTAATCATAAATGATTTGTTACAAGATGTTGGATACAAGAAGGTACATCCATGTTAAATGACATAGAGCTCTTAGAACTCAAAGAAAAAGTGGCCAAGGTATGGGCCAATTGATTTGCCTCACGGCGTACAAAGAAGACAGAAGCAAAATCAAAGTCTTGAAGAGCCATTTGAATCCGATGAATAAGAGGTCCCGTGGTAGATAGGTCTTGTGCTGGATTGTTGATCCTATTCGCGAGAGAAGCGCAATCGGTTTCAAGCATGATCCGATGCCAACCTTGTGAGCGTGCGAAGGTGAGACCAGCAAGAAGGCTTTCGCCTTCACTGGTAACTGCATCCGGACAGCTACCTAGCGGAAAAGCAAGGCCGCCCACCACTGCACCTGTAGAGTCACGAGCAACGGCTCCAACAGCAGCTACCCGAGTTGATGGGTTAAAAGCCCATCCACATTGATTTTGATATGATGAAGTGGGGGTGGATTCCAACGTGGAGTAGAAAGGGTAGAGGGGGTAGTAGCAGTAACGGCTTTGCAAAAATCGTCATGTAAACTAATGGAATTAACTGCAATTAACCAGGGTGGTTGTAAGTGGTGGTTATGGACCCAGTCATTATGTCTATTCCAAATATTCCAGATGGTTGTAAGAAAAAGGCCAAAAAAATCAGGGGATAGAGTTTGTGCTGCTTCCTCTAGCCATTGTAGAGGAGTAGAAGCCGCACTCCTTGAAAGAGTAATGGGAATGCCAAAAAGTTGAAGGGCTTCAGAAGCCCCAGAGTAATCACGAAGAGCGTGGAGAATGGATTCAGAGTGCCTACCACAGATTGGACAAGGTCCCAAATTTGGTGAAAAGACTTGCATTTTTTCCCCAACTGGTAGGGCGTCAGATGCCATGCGCCAACCAAAGGTTTTGACTTTGGGCAAGGCCTTTATTTTGGATAGAAATTTCCAGAACTGTGTTGGTGACGCATGCTGGTGTGAAGACCGCTGTAGGAAGATATTACCAGATCGGACTGAATAAATACCTGAATCATTAGGAGACCAGAGAATAGAGTCATGGTGATCATTTATAATAGGACTTAGGATAGAAGTGGCATTATCGTAGTTAAAATAATGCCTGACCTTATCCGCATCCCAGGCAGTTTGATTACGAATCATAAAGTCACGACAACGAATATGGAATTCATCTGAGATTTCGTAATCTCCCGTGAGATTAATCGGGGAAGAGCCTCCCCATATATCTTTATTATCCTGATGTTACTGTTAATTCCTAGACGGTAAAGAAAGCCTGGAAAGAGGCGTTGTACATACCTTGCCATGCAAAGGAGCCACGATTGGGCTTGGGGGCATCTAGGATATTGCCGGAAGGAAAGTATTTGGAACGATATATTTGTCCTAATAACGATTCCGGTTCACAAATTAGTCTCCAAAGTTGCTTACCTAGGAGAGCAATATTGAAGTCATGCAGATCCTTAAATCCCATGCCTCCGGCAGCCTTGGGTAAACAAACATGGTTCCATGGAAGCATATGCCAACCTTTTTTGTTGGATTTGCCAGTCCACCAATATTGTCTAATTGATGAGGTCATGTCGTCGATAATATTTTGTGGAAGGAGATAACACGACATAACGTATTGTGGTAGGGATTGTAGGACTGCCTTGATGAAAATTTCCCGACCACTAAAAGAAAGAAGATGTTTATCCCAGCTAGAAAGGCGATCGTGGACTTTATCTCGCACAAATCCAAGTGACTCGATTTTGTTTTTCCCGATAAGAAGTGGGATTCCTAGATAGACACCAGGGTTAGATACCTCACGTACTTGCAAAAGGCTATTGATTGCAGTTCTTGTTGAGGATGGGGTACGTGGGTTATAAAAAATTGTTGACTTCTCAAAATTGACCGCTTGTCCGGAAGCAGCAGCGTAAGTTTGCAACGCTCTTTTGAGCTGAGAAGCTTCGGTTGGATTGTTGTTGATGAATACCATACAGTCATCAGCAAAAAGCAGGTGGTTGACTTTTGGCCCATATTTACAAGCACCAAGTCCTGGTAGAATTTTGGTTTGTTGGGCAGCAGATAGGTAAGCAGAGAGCCCTTGCGTGCAAAAGAGGAATAAAAAAGGGGATAAGAGGTCTCCTTGACGTAAACCCCGTTGAGGTTGGAAAAAAGGGGAGTAAGAATTATTAATTTTAACTGAAAATGATACTGTTGTAATGCATCGCATAATGAGCGAGATCCAATCTGGGGCAAAGCCCATACGTTTCATTACATTTGCTAGAAAAGACCATTCAACTCTATCGAAGGCTTTTTCCATGTCTAGTTTAAGAGCAGCACCTTGTGAGGATTTAGTTGCACCTGAGTTGATGTTGTGGATAATTTCATGGGCCACAAGGATGTTATCCGAGATATTGCGACCCTGGACAAAAGCCGCTTGATTAGGACTGATGTAGAAAGGAATTGTTTGTTTCATCCTATTGACGATGGTTTTAGCAACTATTTTATAGATGACAGTGCATAAACTGATAGGCCTTAATTGTTTCATAGAAGTTGGATCCTGAATTTTGGGGATTAGGACTATGATAGTTTTGTTGACTAGGGACATATCCATGGTGCCACTTAGAAGATTAAGGCAAAGATTGATGACATCTTCACCAACCGTATCCCAATGTTTTCGAAAAAAAACTACTTGGAAGGCCATCTATACCAGGTGCTTTCCTAGGATCAATGTCCTTAAAGGAAAGAAAATTTCTTCTTTTGTGAAGGGCCTTAATAGAGTATCGTTCATTGATTGGGTGATGGTCGGTTGAATTTTACCTAGGATATTATCCGAAACTTGGGGGTTGGATGAGGTAAAAAGATTCTGAAAATATGTAGAAGCAATCATCATTAGGTCTGATTCATCTGTACACCAGTTTGAATTTGAGTCAAAAAGACCAGAAATCGAGTTTTTCTTTTTCCTATTAGTTGCCCTAGCGTGAAAGAATCTTGTGTTTTTATCTCCTTGGGATAGCCATAGTGTACGGGACCTTTGGGCCCAATAGACTTCTTGTTCCATAAGAAGCTTATTTAGTTCAGTTCTATATTTAATATATATTCCTTCATTCATGGTACTTAAAGGGCGACAAAGGAATTTGTTTATTTTTTGTTGAGGAAATTAATCCGTCCGTTAGATTTAAATCTTTGATGATTTTGCCATTCATCCAGACATGTGCGTATAGCATCAATTTTTTCAATTGCTGTTCCAGAGGTGTTGGTCCAAGTGCTTTTAATGGTATGTATACTATCTTCATTATGCACCCAACAATTCTCAAAACGAAAAGTGTTAGATGGCCGCTGATGGTGGGTAGCAGCCGCAGGAAATAAGTCTAGCAATAAAAAACAATGGTCGGATTTGGCTACATATTCCGTAGTTATACGATGGGAAGGGAAGAGATTCTGCCAAGCCGAGTTAGCTAAGAATCTATCTAGTCTCTCATGTATAATTGGGGTTGCATGCCCTACTTTTGTCCATGTAAACCATCCCGAAGTTGGTTTACAATCAAAGAGATTGTTTCGTGATAAACATTGACGAAAGTTATTTATTTGTGATCTTGCTCTTCGAATGCCACCATGTTTTTCAGAATCAGCTAAAATTTCATTAAAGTCCCCACCTAGGAGCCAGGGGGTATTATTATTATTTATATATAAAGAATCTATCATTTCCCATGTTTTATATTTTTGGCTAGTTTCGGAGTGTCCATGCATTCCAGTAAAAATCATAGTGTAATTATCCAAAGTAATTTGAGTATGTATATAACGCTCAGAATACGAAATTAAATTTATATTAATATTATGCGAAAAGAACATAGCAATGCCGGAACACCCTTCCGATGGGGGAATTGAAATAAGTTCAAACATACCTAAAGATAAGCAAAGTCGGCTACATGCCGTTTTATTTAGTTTGGTTTCACATAAGAAGATAATATCCGGTTTGGTATGTTGGACATAGGTTCGAAGATGTTGAACCGCCGGGGCTTGTCCAAGACCCTGACAGTTCCAGCATAGGATCCTCATTTTGCTCGGCGGAGCTGGGAATCAGCCACCGCCGGAGAGTTTTTTGAGCTGCTCATCCCAGCTTTAGGGGTGGATCTGGATGGTTTGGATTTTTTTGGCGGGAGCGACACTTGAATAGGAGACCGGCGCTTTGTACCTCGGTTTGGTGGGTCTGGAACAGGTGTGGGGGCTGCATCATTTGGGTAAGTCTTTAGTAACCATTGATTAAAATCATTAAAAATTGTATCGGTTGGGGCAGGGGGCTTACGCAGTTCAGCTTCAATCTTTTTTATTTGTTGGGCAGTTGGGCTAGGAACACCATCATCCGTAGTGTCCCAATCATCATCAGATCCATCTTCAGAGATGGGATAGATGGTGTTCAGAGGCTGGGGTTCAAGAGGAGCTTTTTGTTTCAGATCAGGTGCAGCAGACTCTTTGGCAGAATTGTGAACTTCATCCATAGCAGTATCCACATTCGGGGCTTCTTCAGTGGCTTGTTCTGTAAATGAGGCATCGTCGCCTTCATTTATGGAACCTATATTTAGTAAATAGGTATGGGCAAATTTAGTAATTGATTGTGTGATAAGATAAGTATAATTTATAATGGAGGGGAGAAGTAAATTACCCATATTGTTCTGGTCAGTGGGAGGAGGAATAGTATTGGCCGGAGCAGCTGGAACATTAGTGGGGGGCACTATAAGGAAATAAAAGGGTAAATATATTAAAACGATTATAGTAGTGTTAAATCGAGAGAAAGATAAGGTGATTGTGGAATGGGAATAGAGATTACCATTAACTGGGGGAACATTCTGGTTGAGATTTGGTTCAACGTTACGGATACGCCCACGAGTACCAACAGGGCGACGTCTTGGGGGTAGGTAGCGGAGCCACTCCCCGTACTGCAGTTTGTTCAGATCAAGGGAAGATCGGATAGGGCAATTTTCGATGGTGTGACTGATAATACCACAACCGGGGCAGAGAGTTGGGAGGCGTTCGTATTGGATTCGGCACATAATCTTGTTGGTTCCAGATCTGATGAAAACAAAATGGGTGACAGGTCTGGTGATATCCAAAAATATTTCTACTCGAAGGAAATCTTTCATATTCCCTTCAAACTCGTGAGTGTCGGTTCGAAGAACGTTGCCTACCATTGATCCGAGGGCATGTCCCACCAGATGTGAGCGATCAATGTCCTCATAAAGTGATGTAGGGAGAGAGAAGATGCGAATCCAGATCCGCATAATATTAAAGTTGTATTCACCGACTGATTTTGCAGGATCATACTCAGTAACAGCTAGCCATTCATCCTTATACAGCCAAGGACCTCGGTTAAGGACTTCATAATAGTTCTTGGGCTCTTTGAACTTTATCTTGAGGAAATTGTCTTGGATGACAGAGATAGAAACTACTTCATTGGGCTTCCATATACCTTCAAAAGCATTGATGACAGCATAGATGTCTATCACTTTGGATGAGATGAAACATCCGAAAAGAAAGAGCTTGGGGTCCTCCTTGATGAAATCCCAACCAAAGTCAGGAGTGTATAGAAGCTCGGCTTCCTCATTAGTGTGGTCGATAGCGCAAAGTTGGGGGATGGAAGAAGATGCCATTGAATAAGCTTGAGAATTGGAAGGAGAGGAGAGATAGGGGAGTTTTTGTGGTTTGTTATGAGGGAATTGTTCATACTTAAATATTGCAATTGGGTGATCTGTAATATGGGAAATAGTAAGTATGATTAGAAAAAAAATTTGAAATCGTAAAAGGTGGGATATTTTAATATCAAAAGGGATTGTGGGAAAAGGGGTTTCCTTAATTAATCTAAATAAGTCAAAGAGTAAGGAGATTTCATAATAAATGTTAAATAGGTGTAAATCGAGGTTCAAATGTAAGAGAGTAATCCTTATATAAATATATATTTGTAAAGGAAAGTATAAAAATAAATGTAGAAATATTTTATGGGAGTAGTTTCGGAATTTTGGGAATATATAAGGAAAGGCTAAAACGATTTTTGTAATAATGGGTGATAATTTAATAAAGGAGTAAATTGATAGAAAATTTATGGCAAAAAAATTTATGGTGATTTTTGTAAGAGAGCTGGAGTTTTTGATTGTAAATAAGGGGAATTGATTTGTATTTGCCGTCATAGGAGAAAATAATGCTGGCGTTTTAAAAATAATGGAATAAAGGTGGCATTGAAAGATAATAATAAATGGGTAGTAAATTAAATAAATTTTAAAAACGGAATTCAATAAAAGTCTAGGGATAAATTGATTATAATTTTAACTAAGTAAAAAGTACAGAAATCAAGTTTTTGCAATATAATTGTGTTGAAACGCTCGTAATCTATTGTATGAACTCCTGGATTTGGATTAGAACTTATTTTGCAACTCTATTGTAGAGGTTTCGGACGAGCGGGTCTAAATGGGCCGAACAGTGGACCCGTTAGAATTTTAACTGAGTAAAAAGTACAAAAATCGAGTTTTTGCAATATAATCGTGTTGAAAATCTCGTAATCAAATATATGAAATCCTAAATTTGGATTAAAACTTATTTTGAAGCCCTTTTTGTAGAGGTTTCAGACGATCAGGTCTAAATGGGCCGAACAATGGACCCGTTAGAATTTTAACGGAATAAAAAGTACATAAATCTAGTTTTGCAATATAATCGTGTTGAAAAGCTCGTAATCAATTGTATGAAATCCTAAATTTGGATTAAAACTTATTTTGCAACCCTTTTGTAGAGGTTTCGGACGAGCGGGTGTAAATGGGCCGAACAACGGACCCGTTAGAATTTTAACTGATTAAAAAGTGTTGTAATCGAGTTTTTGCAATATAATCGTGTTGAAAATCTCATCATCAATTATATGAACTCCTAAATTTGGATTAAAACTTATTTTGCAGCCTTTTTTGTAGAGGTTTCGAACGATCGGGTCTAAATGGGCCGAATAATGGACCCGTTAGAATTTTAACTGAGTAAAAAGTACATAAATCTAGTTTTTGTAATATAATCGTGTTGAAAAGCTCGTAATCAATTGTATGAACTTCTAAATTTGGATTAAAACTTATTTTGCAACCCTTTTGTAGAGGTTTCGGACGAGCGAGTCTAAATGGGCAAAACAATAGACCCGTTAGAATTTTAACTGAGTAAAAAGTACTTTAATCGAGTTTTAGCAATATAATCCTGTTGAAAAGCTCGTAATCAATTATACGAACTCCTAAAATTTGATTCTAACTTAATTTGCGTTCTTTTTTGTAAATGTTTCGGACGAGCGGGTCTAAATGGTTCCAACAATGGATCCGTTAGAATTTTAACTGAGTAAAAAGAACAGAAATCGAGTTTTTGAAATATAATCGTGTTGAAAAGATCGTAATCAATTGTATGAACTCCTAAATTTGGATTAAAACTTATTTTGCAACCCTTTTATAGAGGTTTCAGACGAGCAGGTCTAAATGGGCCGAATAGTGGACCCGTTAGAATTTTAACTTAGTAAAAAGTACAAAAATCGAGTTTTTGCAATATAATCGTGTTGAAAAGCTCGTAATCGATTGTATGAACTTTTAAATTTGGATTAAAACTTATTTTGTAGCCATTTTGTAGAGGTTTCGGACGAGCGGGTCTAAATGGGCTGAACAGTGGACCCGTTAGAATTTTAACTGAGTAAAAAGTACAGAAATCGAGTTTTTGCAATATAATCGTGTTGAAAAGCTCGTAATCAAATATGTGAACTCCTAAATTTGGATTAAAACTTATTTTGCAGCCGTTTTTGTAGAGGTTTCTGACGAGAGGGTCTAAATGGGCCGAACAATGGACCCGTTAGAATTTTAACTTAGTAAAAAGTACAAAAATCTAGTTTTGGCAATATAATCGTGTTGAAAAGCTCGTAATCAATTATATGAACTCCTAAAATTTGATTCTAACTTATTTTGCGGTATTTTTTGTAAGGGTTTCGGACGAGCGGGTCTAAATGGGCCGAACAATGAACCCGTTAGAATTTTAACGGAGTAAAAAGTACTGTAATCGAGTTTTTCCAATATAATCGTGTTGAAAAGCTCGTAATCAATTATATGAACTCCTAAAATTTGATTCTAACTTATTTTGCGGTCTTTTTTGTAAGGTTTCGGATGAGCGGGTCTAAATGGGCCGAACAATGAACCCGTTAGAATTTTAAATGAGTAAAAAGTACAGAAATCCCGATTTTGAAATATAATCGTGTTGAAAAGCTCGTAATCAATTGTATGAGCTCCTAAATTTGGATTAAAACTTATTTTGCAACCCTTTTGTAGAGGTTTCGGACGAGCGGGTCTAAATGGGCCGAACAGTGGACCCGTTAGAATTTTAACTATGTAAAAAGTACAGAAATCAAGTTTTTTCAATATAATCGTGTTGAAAAGCTCGTAATCAATTATATGAACTCTTAAATTTGGATTAAAACTTATTTTGCAGCCCTTTTTGTAGAGGTTTCTGACGATCGGGTCTAAATGGGTCGAACAATGGACCCGTTAGAATTTTAACTGAGTAAAAAGTACAGAAATTGAGTTTTTGAAATATAATCGTGTTGAAAAGCTCGTAATCAATTGTATAAACTCATAAATTTGGATTAAAACTTATTTCGCAACCCTTTTGTAGAGGTTTCGGATGAGCGGGTCTAAATGGGCCGAACAATGGACCCGTTAGAATTTTAACTGAGTAAAAAGTACAGAAATTGAGTTTTTGCAATATAATCGTGTTGAAAAGCTCGTAATAGTATGAACTCCTCAATTTGGATTAAAACTTATTTTGCAGCCCTTTTTGTAGAGGTTTCGGACGATCGAGTCTAAATGGGCCGAACAATGGACCCGTTAGAATTTTAACGGAGTACAAAGTACAAAAATCGAGTTTTTGCAATATAATCATTTTGAAAAGCTCGTACTCAATTGTATGAACTCCTAAATTTGGATTAAAACTTATTTTGCAGCCCTTTTTTTAGATGTTTCGGACGATCGGGTCTAAATGGGCCGAACAATGGACCCGTTAGAATTTTAACGGAGTACAAAGTACAAAAATCGAGTTTTTGCAATGTAATCATTTTGAAAAGCTCGTAATCAATTGTATGAGCTCCTAAATTTGGATTAAAACTTATTTTGCAACCCTTTTGTTTAGGTTTCGGAAGAGCGGGTCTAAATGGGCCGAACAATAGACCCGTTAGAATTTTAACTGAGTAAAAAGTATTGTAATCGAGTTTTTGCAATATAATCGTGTTGAAAAGCTCGTAATCAATTATATGAAGTCCTAAAATTTGATTCTAACTTATTTTGCGGTCTTTTGTATAGGTTTCGGACGAGCAGGTCTAAATGGACCGAACAATGGACCCGTTCAAATTTTAACAGAGTTAAAAGTACAGAAATCGAGTTTTTGCAAAATAATCGTGTTGAAAAGATCGTAATCAATTGTATGAACTCCTAAATTTGGATTAAAACTTATTTTGCAACCCTTTTGTAGAGGTTTCGGACGAGCGGGTCTAAATGGGCCGAACAATGGACCCGTTAGAATTTAAACTGATAAAAAGTACAGAAATCGAGTTTTTGAAATATAATCCTGTTGAAAAGCTCGTAATAAATTGTATGAACTCCTAAATTTCGATTAAAACTTATTTTGCAACCCTTTTGTAGAGGTTTCGGATGAGCGGGTCTAAATGGGCCGAACAATGGACCCGTTAGAATTTTAACTGAGTAAAAAGAACTGTAATCGAGTTTTTGCTTTATAATCGTGTTGAAAAGCTCGTAATCAATTATATGAACTCCAAAAATTTGATTCTAACTTATTTTTGCGTTCTTTTTTTAAAGGTTTCGGACGAGCGGGTCTAAATTGGCCGAACAATGGACCCGTTCGAATTTTAACTGAGTAAAAAGTACAGAAATCGAGTTTTTGCAATATAATCGTGTTGAAAAGCTCGTAATCAATTGTATGAACTCCTAAATTTGGATTAAAACTTATTTTGCAACCCCTTTGTAGAGGTTTCAGACGAGCGGGTCTAAATGGGCCGAACAATAGACCCGTTAGAATTTTAACTGACTAAAAGTACAGAAATCAAGTTTTTGCAATATAATCGTGTTGAAAAGCTCGTAATCAATTAATAGAACTCCTAAAATTTGATTCTAACTCGTTTTACGGTCTTTTTTGTTGAGGTTTCGGACAAACGAGTCTAAATGGGCCGAACAATGGACCTGTTAGAATTTTAACTAAGTAAAAAGTACAGAAATCGAGTTTTTGCAATTTAATCATGTTGAAAAGCTCGTAATCAAATTTATGAACTCCTAAATTTGGATTAAAACTTATTTTGCAACCATTTTGTCGAGGTTTCGGACGATCGAGTCTAAATGGGCCGAACAATGGACCCGTTAGAATTTTAACGGAGTAAAAAGTACTGTAATCGAGTTTTTCCAATATAATCGTGTTGAAAAGCTCGTAATCAATTATATGAACTCCTAAAATTTGATTCTAACTTATTTTGCGGTCTTTTTTGTAAGGTTTCGGATGAGCGGGTCTAAATGGGCCGAACAATGAACCCGTTAGAATTTTAAATGAGTAAAAAGTACATAAATCCCGATTTTGAAATATAATCGTGTTGAAAAGCTCGTAATCAATTGTATGAGCTCCTAAATTTGGATTAAAACTTATTTTGCAACCCTTTTGTAGAGGTTTCGGACGAGCGGGTCTAAATGGGCCGAACAGTGGACCCGTTAGAATTTTAACTATGTAAAAAGTACAGAAATCAAGTTTTTTCAACATAATCGTGTTGAAAATCTCGTAATCAATTATATGAACTCTTAAATTTGGATTAAAACTTATTTTGCAGCCCTTTTTGTAGAGGTTTCTGACGATCGGGTCTAAATGGGTCGAACAATGGACCCGTTAGAATTTTAACCGAGTAAAAAGTACAGAAATTGAGTTTTTGAAATATAATCGTGTTGAAAAGCTCGTAATCAATTGTATAAACTCATAAATTTGGATTAAAACTTATTTTGCAACCCTTTTGTAGAGGTTTCGGATGAGCGGGTCTAAATGGGCCGAACAATGGACCCGTTAGAATTTTAACTGAGTAAAAAGTACAGAAATTGAGTTTTTGCAATATAATCTTGTTGAAAAGCTCGTAATAATATGAACTCCTCAATTTGGATTAAAACTTATTTTGCAGCCCTTTTTGTAGAGGTTTCGGACGATCGAGTCTAAATGGGCCGAACAATGGACCCGTTAGAATTTTAACGGAGTACAAAGTACAAAAATCGAGTTTTTGCAATATAATCATTTTGAAAAGCTCGTACTCAATTGTATGAACTCCTAAATTTGGATTAAAACTTATTTTGCAGCCCTTTTTTTAGATGTTTCGGACGATCGGGTCTAAATGGGCCGAACAATGGACCCGTTAGAATTTTAACGGAGTACAAAGTACAAAAATCGAGTTTTTGCAATGTAATCATTTTGAAAAGCTCGTAATCAATTGTATGAGCTCCTAAATTTGGATTAAAACTTATTTTGCAACCCTTTTGTTTAGGTTTCGGAAGAGCGGGTCTAAATGGGCCGAACAATAGACCCGTTAGAATTTTAACTGAGTAAAAAGTATTGTAATCGAGTTTTTGCAATATAATCGTGTTGAAAAGCTCGTAATCAATTATATGAAGTCCTAAAATTTGATTCTAACTTATTTTGCGGTCTTTTGTATAGGTTTCGGACGAGCGGGTCTAAATGGACCGAACAATGGACCCGTTCAAATTTTAACAGAGTTAAAAGTACAGAAATCGAGTTTTTGCAAAATAATCGTGTTGAAAAGATCGTAATCAATTGTATGAACTCCTAAATTTGGATTAAAACTTATTTTGCAACCCTTTTGTAGAGGTTTCGGACGAGCGGGTCTAAATGGGCCGAACAATGGACCCGTTAGAATTTTAACTGAGTAAAAAGTACAGAAATCAAGTTTTTGAAATATAATCGTGTTGAAAAGCTCGTAATAAATTGTATGAACTCCTAAATTTCGATTAAAACTTATTTTGCAACCCTTTTGTAGAGGTTTCGGACGAGCGGGTCTAAATGGGCCGAACAATGGACCCGTTAGAATTTTAACTGAGTAAAAAGAACTGTAATCGAGTTTTTGCTTTATAATCGTGTTGAAAAGCTTGTAATCAATTATATGAACTCCAAAAATTTGATTCTAACTTATTTTTGCGTTCTTTTTTTTAAAGGTTTCGGACGAGCGGGTCTAAATTGGCCGAACAATGGACCCGTTGGAATTTTAACTGAGTAAAAAGTACAGAAATCGAGTTTTTGCAATAATCGTGTTGAAAAGCTCGTAATCTATTTGTATGAACTCCTAAATTTGGATTAAAACTTATTTTGCAACCCCTTTGTAGAGGTTTCAGATGAGCGGGTCTAAATGGGCCGAACAATAGACCCGTTAGAATTTTAACTGACTAAAAGTACAGAAATCAAGTTTTTGCAATATAATCGTGTTGAAAAGCTCGTAATCAATTATATGAACTCCTAAAATTTGATTCTAACTCGTTTTACGGTCTTTTTTGTTGAGGTTTCGGACGAACGAGTCTAAATGGGCCGAACAATGGACCTGCTAGAATTTTATCTAAGTAAAAAGTACAGAAATCGAGTTTTTGCAATTTAATCATGTTGAAAAGCTCGTAATCAAATTTATGAACTCCTAAATTTGGATTAAAACTTATTTTGCAACCATTTTGTCGAGGTTTCGGACGATCGAGTCTAAATGGGCCGAACAATGGACCCGTTAGAATTTTAACTGGGTAAAAAGTACAAAAATCAAGTTTTTGCAATATAATCGTGTTGAAAAGCTTGTAAGCAATTATATGAACTCCTAAAATTTGATTCTAACTTGTTTTGCGGTCTTTTTTGTAATGGTTTCGGACGAGCGAGTCTGAATGAGCCGAACAATGGACCTGTTAGAATTTTAACTGAGTAAAAAGTAATGTAATCGATTTTTTGCAATATAATCGTGTTGAAAAGCTCGTAATCAATTATATGAACTCCTAAAATTTGATTCTAACTTATTTTGCGGTCTTTTTTTATAGGTTTCGGACGAGCGAGTCTAAATGGGCCGAACAATGGACCCGTTCGTATTTTAACTGAGTAAAAAGTACAGAAATCGAGTTTTTGCAATATAATCGTGTTGAAAAGCTCGTAATCAATTGTATGAACTCTTAAATTTGGATTAAAACTTATTTTGCAACCCTTTGTAGATGTTTCGGACGAGCGGGTCTAAATGGGCCGAACAATAGACCCGTTAGAATTTTAACTGAGTAAAAAGTACATAAATCGCGATTTTGAAATATAATCGTGTTGAAAAGCTCGTAATCAATTGTATGAACTCCTAAATTATGATTAAAACTTATTTTGCAACCCTTTTGTAGAGGTTTCGGACGAGCGGGTCTAAATGAGCCGAATAGTGGACCCGTTAGAATTTTAACTAAGTAAAAAGTACAGGAATCGAGTTTTTTCAATATAATCGTGTTGAAAAGCTCGTAATCAATTATATGAACTCCTAAATTTGGATTAAAACTTATTTTGCAACCCTTTTTGTAGAGGTTTCTGAAGAGAGGGTCTAAATGGGCCGAACAATGGACCCGTTAGAATTTTAACGGAGTAAAAAGTACCGAAATCGAATTTTTGCAATATAATCATGTTGAAAAGCTCGTAATCAATTGTATGAACTCTTAAAATTTTGATTAAAACTTATTTTGCAACCCTTTTGTAGAGGTTTCGGACGAGCGGGTCTAAATGGGCCGAACAATGGACCCGTTCGAATTTTAACTGAGTAAAAAGTACAGAAAACGAGTTTTTGAAATATAATCGTGTTGAAAATCTCGTAATCAATTGTATGAACTCCTAAATTTGGATTAAAACTTATTTTGCAACTCTTTTGTAGATGTTTCAGACGAGCAGGTCTAAATGGGCCGAACAGTGGACCCGTTAGAATTTTAACTAAGTAAAAAATACAGAAATCAAGATTTTGCAATATAATCGTGTTGAAAAGCTCGTAATCAATTGTATGAACACCTAAGTTTGGATTAAAACTTATTTTGCAACCCTTTTGTCGAGGTTTCGGACGAGCGGGTCTAAATGGGCCGAACAATGGACCTGTTAGAATTTTAACTGAGTAAAAAGTATTGTAATCGAGTTTTTGCAATATAATCGTGTTGAAAAGCTCGTAATCAATTATATGAACTCCTAAAATTTGATTCAAACTTATTTTGCGGTCTTTTTGTATATGTTTCGGACGAGCGGGTCTAAATGGGTCGAACAATGGACCCGTTCAAATTTTAACTGAGTAAAAAGTACAGAAATCGAGTTTTTGCAATATAATCGTGTTGAAAAGTTCGTAATCAATTGTATGAACTCCTAAATTTTGATTAAAACTTATCTTGCAACCCTTTTGTAGAGGTTTCAGACGAGCGGGTCTAAATGGGCCGAACAACAGACTCGTTAGAATTTTAAGTGAGTAAAAAGTACAGAACTCGAGTTTTTGTAATATAATCGTGTTGAAAAGCTTGTAATAAATTATATGAACTCCTAAATTTGGATTAAAACTTATTTTGCAGCTCTTTTTTGTAGAGGTTTCGGACGATCGGGTCTAAATATCCCGAACAATGGACCCGTTAGAATTTTAACGGAGTAAAAAGTATAGAAATCGAGTTTTTGTAATATAATCTTTTTGAAAAGCTCGTAATCAATTGTATGAACTCCTAGATTTGGATTAAAACTTATTTTGAAACTCTTTTGTATAGGTTTTGGACGAGCGGGTCTAAATGGGTCGAAAAATGGACACGTTAGAATTTTAACTGAGTAAAAAGCATAAAAATTGAGTTTTTGCATTATAATTGTGCTGAAAAGCTCGTAATCAATTGTATGAACTCCTAAATTTGGATTTAAACTTATTTTGCAACCCTTTTGTAGAGGTTTCGGACGAGCGGGTCTAAATGGGTCGAACAATGGACCCGTTAGAATTTTAACTGAGAAAAAAGTACTGTAAATCGTGTTTTTGGAATATAATCGTGTTGAAAAGCTCGTAATCAATTATATGAACTCCTAAAATTTGATTCTAACTTGTTTTGCGGTCTTTTTTGTAGAGGTTTCGGACGAGCGGGTCTAAATGGGCCGAACAATGGACCTGTTAGAATTTAACTGAGTAAAAAGTACAGAAATCGAGTTTTTGCAATATAATCATGTTGAAAAGCTCGTAATCAAATTTATGAACTCCTAAATTTGGATTAAAACATATTTTGCAACCCTTTTGTCGAGGTTTCAGACGAGCGAGTCTAAATGGGCCGAACAATGGACCCGTTAGAATTTTAACTGAGTAAAAAGTACAAAAATCAATTTTTTGCAATATAATCATGTTGAAAAGCTTGTAAGCAATTATATGAACTTCTAAAATTTTATTCTAACTTGTTTTGCGGTCTTTTTTGTAAAGGTTTCGGACGAGCGGATCTAAATAAGCATAACAATGGACCCGTTAGAATTTTAACTGAGTAAAAAGTAATGTAATCGAGATTTTGCAATATAATCGTGTTGAAAAGCTCGTAATCAATTACATGAACTCCTAAAATTTGATTCTAACTTATTTTGCGGTCTTTTTTTATAGGTTTCAGATGAGCGGGTCTAAATGGGCCGAACAATGGACTTGTTCGAATTTTAACTAAGTAAAAAGTACAGAAATCGAGTTCTTGCAATATAATCGTGTTGAAAAGCTCGTAATCAATTGTATTAACTCCTATATTTGGATTAAAACTTATTTTTTAGCCCCTTTGTAGAGGTTTCAGACGAGCGGGTCTCAATGGGTCGAACAATAGACCCGTTAGAGTTTTAACTGAGTAAAAAGCACAAAAATCCAGTTTTCGCAATATAATTGGGTTGAAAAGCTCGTAATCAATTATATGAACTCCTAAATTTGGATTTAAACTTATTTTGTAGCCATTTTGTTAGAGGTTTCGGACGACCGGGTCTAAATGGGCCGAACAATAGACCCATTAGAATTTTAACGGAGTAAAAAGTATAGAAATCGTGTTTTTGCAATATAATCGTGTTGAAAAGCTCGTAATCAATTATATGAATTCGTAAATTTGGATTAAAACTTATTTTGCAACCCTTTCGTAGAGGTTTCGGACGAGCGGGTCTAAATGGGCCGAACAATGGACCCATTAGAATTTTAACTGAGTAAAAAGTACTGTAATCGAGTTGTTGCAATATAATCGTGTTGAAAAGCTCGTAATCAATTATATGATCTCCTAAAATTTGATTCTAACTTATTTTGCGGTCTTTTTTGTAAAGGTTTCGGACGATCGGGTCTAAATGGGCCGAACAATGGACCCGTTAGAATTTTAACTAAGTAAAAAGTACAGAAATCGAGTTTTTGAAATATAATCGTGTTGAAAAGCTCGTAATCAATTGTATGAACTCCTAAATTTGGATTAAAACTTATTTTGCAACCCTTTTGTAGAGGTTTCTAACGAGCGGGTCTAAATGGGCCGAACAGTGGACCCGTTAGAATTTTAACTGAGTAAAAAGTACAGAAATCGTGTTTTTGCAATATAATCATGTTGAAAAGCTCGTAATCAATTATATGAACTCCTCAATTTGGATTAAAACATATTTTGCAGCCCTTTTTGTAGAGGTTTCGGACGATTGAGTCTAAATGGGCCGAACAATGGACCCGTTAGAATTTTAATGGAGTAAAAAGTATAGAAATCGCGTTTTTGCAATATAATCGTGTTGAAAAGCTCGTAATCAATTGTATGAACTCCTAAATTTGGATTAAAACTTATTTTGCAACCCTTTTGTAGAGGTTTCGGACGAACAGGGTCTAAACGGGCCGAACTATGGACCCGTTAGAATTTTAACTGAGTAAAAAGTACTATAATCGTGTTTTTGGAATATAATCGTGTTGAAAAGATCGTAATCAATTATATGAACTCCTAAATTTGATTCTAACTTGTTTTGCGGTCTTTTTGTAGAGGTTTCGAAAGAAAGCAGGTCTAAATGGGCCGAACAATGGACCTGTTAGAATTTAACTGAGTAAAAATTACAGAAATCGAGTTTTTGCAATATAATCGTGTTGAAAAGCTCGTAATCAAATTTATGAACTCCTAAATTTGGATTAAAACTTATTTTGCAACCCTTTTGTCGAGGTTTCGGACGAGCGAGTCTAAATGGGCCGAACAATGGACCCGTTAGAATTTTAACTGAGTTAAAAGTACAAAAATCAATTTTTTGCAATATAATCGTGTTGAATAGCTTGTAAGCAATTATATGAACTCCTAAAATTTGATTCTAACTTGTTTTGCGGTCTTTTTTGTAAAAGTTTCGGACGACCGGGTCTAAATGGGCCGAACAATGGACCCGTTCGAATTTTAACTGAGTAAAAAGCATAAAAATTGAGTTTTTGCAATATAATTGTGTTGAAAAGCTCGTAATCAATTGTATGAACTCTTAAATTTGGTTTTAAACTTATTTTGCAACCTCTTTCTAGAGGTTTCAGACGAGCGGGTCTAAATGAGCCGGACAATGGACCCGTTAGAATTTTAACTGAATAAAAAGTAATGTAATCGAGTTTTTGCAATATAATCGTGTTGAAAACCTCGTAATCAATTATATGAACTCCTAAAATTTGATTCTAACTTATTTTGCGGTCTTTTTATAGGTTTCGGACGAGCGGGTCTAAATGGGCCGAACAATGGACCCGTTAGAATTTTAACTGAGTAAAAAGTACAGAAATCGAGTTTTTGAAATATAATCGTGTTGAAAAGCTCGTAATCAATTGTATGAACTCCTAAATTTGGATTAAAACTTATTTTGCAACCCTTTTGTAGAGGTTTCGGACGAGCGAGTCTAAATGGTTCGAACAATGGACCCGTTAGAATTTTAACTGAGTAAAAAGTACAGAAATCGAGTTTTTGAAATATAATCGTGTTGAAAAGCTCGTAATCAATTGTATAAACTCTAAATTTTGATTAAAACTTATTTTGAAACCCTTTTGTAGAGGTTTTGGACGAGCGGGTCTAAATGGGCCGAACAATGGACTCGTTAGAATTTTAACTGAGTAAAAAGTACAGAAATCGAGTTTTTGCAATATAATCGTGTTGAAATGCTCGTAATCAATTGTATGAACTCCTAAATTTCATTAAAACTTATTTTGCAACCCTTTTGTAGAGGTTTCGGACGAGCAGGTCTAAATGGGGCGAACAATGGACCCGTTAGAATTTTAACTGATTAAAAACTACTGTAATCGAGTTTTTGCAATATAATCCTATTGAAAAGCTTGTAATCAATTATATGAACTCCTAAAATTTGATTCTAACTTATTTTGCGGTTTTTTTGTAAAGGTTTCGGATGAGCGGGTCTAAATGGGTCGAACAATGGACCCGTTAGAATTTTAACTGAGTAAAAAGTATTGTAATCGAGTTTTTGCAATATAATCGTGTTGAAAAGCTCGTAATCAATTATATGAACTCCAAAAATTTGATTCTAACTTATTTTTGCGGTCTTTTTTGTAAAGGTTTAGGACGAGCAGGTCTAAATGGGCCGAACAGCGGACCCGTTAGAATTTTAACTGAGTAAAAAATACAGAAATCGAGTTTTTGAAATATAATCGTGTTGAAAAGCTCGTAATCAATTGTATAAACTCCTAAATTTGGATTAAAACGTATTTTGCAACCCTTTTGTAGAGGTTTCAGACGAGCGGGTCTAAATGGGCCGAACAATGGACCTGTTAGATATTTAACTGAGTAAAAAATACAGTAATCGAGTTTTTGAAATATAATCGTGTTGAAAAGCTTGTAAGCAATTATATGAACTCCTAAAATTTGATTCTAACTTGTTTTACGGTATTTTTGTAAAGGTTTCGGACGAGCGGGTCTAAATGAGCCGAACAATGGACCCGTTGGAATTTTAACTGGGTAAAATGTACAGAAATCGAGTTTTTGCAATATAATCCTGTTGAAAAGCTCGTAATCAATTATATGAACTTCCAAAATTTGATTCTAACTTATTTTGCATTTTTTTTTGTAGAGGTTTGCGAAGAGCGAGTCTAAATGGGCCGAACAATGGACCCGTTAGAATTTTAACTGAGTAAAAAGTACAGAAATCGAGTTTTTGCAATATAATCGTGTTGAAAAGCTCGTAATCAATTGTATGAACTCCTAAATTTCGATTAAAACTTATTTTGCAACCCTTTTTTAGAGGTTTCAGACGAGCGGGTCTAAATGGGCCGAACAATGGACCCGTTAGAATTTTAACTGATTAAAAACTACTGTAATCGAGTATTTGCAATATAATCCTATTGAAAAGCTCGTAATCAATTATATGAACTCCTAAAATTTGATTCTAACTTATTTTGCGGTCTTTTTTGTAAAGGTTTCGGACGAGCGGGTCTAAATGGGCCGAACAATGGACCCGTTAGAATTTTAACTGAGTAAAAAGTACTGTAATCGAGTTTTTGCAATATAATCGTGTTGAAAAGCTCGTAATCAATTATATGAACTCCAAAAATTTGATTCTAACTTATTTTTGCGGTCTTTTTTGTAAAGGTTTCGGACGAGCAGGTCTAAATGGGCCGAACAGTGGACCCGTTAGAATTTTAACTGAGTAAAAAATACAGAAATCGAGTTTTTGCAATATAATCATGTTGAAAAGCTCGTAATCAATTGTATGAACTCCTAAATTTTGATTAAAACTTATTTTGCAGCCCCTTTGTAGAGGTTTCGGAAGAGCGGGTCTAAATGGGCCGAACAATAGACTCGTTAGAATTTTAACTGAGTAAAGAGCACAAAAATCGAGTTTTCGCAATATAATTGGGTTGAAAAGCTCGTAATCAATTATATGAACTCCTAAATTTGGATTTAAACTTATTTTGTAGCCGTTTTTGTAGAGGTTTCGGACGATCGGGTCTAAATGGGCCGACCAACGGAGCCGTTAGAATTTTAACGGAGTAAAAAGCACAGAAATCGAGTTTTTGCAATATAATAGTGTTGAAAAGCTCGTAATCAATTGTATGAATTCCTAAATTTGGATTAAAACTTATTTTGCAACCCTTTGTAGAGGTTTCGGACGAGCGGGTCTAAATGCGTCGAACAATGGACTCGTTAGAATTTTAACTGAGTAAAAAGTATTGTAATCGAGTTTTTGCAATATAATCGTGTTGAAAAGCTCGTAATCAATTATATAATCTCCTAAAATATGATTCTAACTTATTTTGCGATATTTTTTGTAAAGGTTTCGGACAACCGGGTCTAAATGGGCCGAACAATGGACCCGTTCAAATTTTAACTGAGTAAAATGTACAGAAACAGAGTTTTTGCAATATAATCGTGTTGAAAAGCTCGTAATCAATTGTATGAACTCCTAAATTTGGATTAAAACTTATTTTGCAACCCCTTTGTCGAGGTTTCGGACGAGCGGGTCTAAAAGGGCCGAACAATGGACTCGTTAAAATTTTAACTGAGTAAAAAGTATTGTAATCGAGTTTTTGCAGTATAATAGTGTTGAAAAGCTCGTAATCATTTATATGAACTCCAAAAATTTGATTCTAACTTATTTTGCGATCTTTTTAGTAAATGTTTCGGACGAGCGGGTCTAAATGGGCCGAACAATGGACCCGTTCGAATTTTAACTGAGTAAAAAGTACATAAATCGAGTTTTTGCAATATAATCATGTTGAAAAGCTCGTAATCAATTGTATGAACTCCTAAATTTGGATTAATACTTATTTTGCAACCCCTTTGTAGAGGTTTCGGACGAGCGGGTCTAAATGGACCGAACAATAGACCCGTTAGAATTTTAATAGAGTAAAAAGTACAGAAATCAAGTTTTTGCAATACAATCGTGTTGAAAAGCTCGTAATCAATTATATGAACTCCTAAAATTTGATTCTAACTTGTTTTGCGGTCTTTTTTGTAGAGGTTTCGGACGAGCGGGTCTAAATGTGCCGAACAATGGACTTGTAGAATTTTAACTGAGTAAAAAGTACAGAAATCGAGTTTTTACAATATAATCGTATTGAAAAGCTCGTAATAAAATTTATGAACTCCTAAATTTGAATTAAAACTTATTTTGCAACACTTTTGTCGAGGTTTTGAACGAGCGAGTCTAAATGGGCCGAACAATGGACCCGTTAGAATTTTAACTGAGTAAAATGTACAAAAATCAAGTTTTTGCAATATAATCGTCTTGAAAAGCTTGAAAGAAATTATATGAACACCTAAAATTTGATTCTAACTTGTTTTGCGGTCTTTTTTGTAAAGGTTTCGGACGAGCGGGTCTAAATGAGCCGAACAATGGATCCGTTAGAATTTTAACTGTGTAAAAAGTAATGTAATCGAGTTTTTGCAATATAATCGTGTTGAAAAGCTAGTAATCAATTATATGAACTCCTAAAATTTGATTCTAACTTATTTTGCGGTCTATTTTTATAGGTTTCGGATGAGCGGGTCTAAATGGGCCGAACAATGGACCCGTTCGAATTTTAACTAAGTAAAAAGTACAGAAATCGAGTTTTTCCAATATAATCATGTTGAAAAGCTCGTAATCAATTGTATGAACTCCTAAATTTGGATTAAAACTTATTTTGCAACCCCTTTGTAGAGGTTTCGGACGAGCGGGTGTAAATGGGCCGAACAATAGACCCGTTAGAATTTTAACTGAGTAAAAAGTACAGAAATCGCTATTTTGAAATATAATCGTGTTGAAAAGCTCGTAATCAATTATATGAACTCCTAAAATTTGATTCTAACTTATTTTGCGGTCTATTTTTATAGGTTTCGGACGAGCGGGTCTAAATGGGCCGAAGAGTGGACCCGTTAGAATTTTAACTAAGTAAAAAGTACAGAAATCGAGTTTTTTCAATATAATCGTGTTGAAAAGCTCGTAATCAGTTATATGAACTCCAAAATTTGGATTAAAACTTATTTTGCTGCCCTTTTTGTAGAGGATTCTGACGAGAGGGTCTAAATGGGCCGAACAATGGAACCGTTAGAATTTTAACAGCGTAAAAAGTACAGAAATCGAGTTTTTGCAATATAATCGTGTTGAAAAGCTCGTAATCAATTGTATGAACTCCTAAATTTGGATTAAAACTTATTTTGCAACCCTTTTGTAGAGGTTTCGGACGAGAGGGTCTAAATGGGCTGAACAATGGACCCGTTAGAATTTTAACTGAGTAAAAAGTACTGTAATCGAGTTTTTGCAATATAATCCTTTTGAAAAGCTCGTAATCAATTATATGAACTCCAAAATTTTGATTATAACTTATTTTGCGGCCTTTTTTGTAAAGGTTTCGGAAGCGCGGGTCTAAATGGGTCGAACAATGGACCTGTTAGAATTTTAACTGAATAAAAAGTACAGAAGTCGAGTTTTTGAAATATAATCATGTTGAAAAGCTCGTAATCAATTGTATGAACTCCTAAATTTGGATTAAAACTTATTTTGCCACCCTTTTGTAGAGGTATCGGACGAGCGGGTCTAAATGGGCCTAATAGTGGACCCGTTACAATTTTAACTGAGTAAAAAGTACAGAAATTGAGTTTTTGCAATATAATCGTGTTGAAAAGCTCGTAATCAATTATATGAACTCCTCAATTTGGATTAAAACTTATTTTGCAGCCCTTTTTGTAGAGGTTTCGGACGATCGGGTCTAAATGGGCCGAACAATGGACCCGTTAGAATTTTAACGGAGTAAAAAGTACAGAAATCGAGTTTTTGCAATATAATCGTTTTGAAAAGCTCGTAATAAATTGTATGAACTCCTAAATTTCTATTAAAACTTATTTTGCAACCCTTTTGTAGAGGTTTCGGACGAGCGGGTCTACATGGGCCGAACAATGGACCTGTTAGAATTTTAACTGAGTAAAAAGTATTGTAATCGAGTTTTTGCAATATAATCGTGTGGAAAAGCTCGTAATCAATTATATGAACTCCTAAAATTTGATTCTAACTTATTTTGCGGACTTTTTTGTGAAGGTTTCGGACGAGCGGGTCTAAATGGGCCGAACAATGGACCCGTTCGAATTTTAACTGAGTAAAAAGTAAAGAAAACGAGTTGTTGAAATATAATCGTGTTGAAATGCTCGTAATCAATTGTATGAACTCCTAAATTTGGATTAATACTTATTTTGCAACCCCTTTGTAGAGGTTTCGGAAGAACGGGTCTAAATGGACCGAACAATAGACCCGTTAGAATTTTAATAGAGTAAAAAGTACAGAAATCAAGTTTTTGCAATACAATCGTGTTGAAAAGCTCGTAATCAATTATATGAACTCCTAAAATTTGATTCTAACTTGTTTTACGGTCTTTTTTGTAGAGGATTCGGACGGGCGAGTCTAAATGAGCCGAACAATGGACCCGTTAGAATTTTAACTCAGTAAAAAGTAATGTAATCAAGTTTTTGCAATATAATCGTGTTGAAAAGCTCGTAATCAATTATATGAACTCCTAAAATTTGATTATAACTTATTTTGAGGTCTTTTTTGTACAGGTTTCGGACGAGCGGGTCTAAATGGGCCGAACAATGGACCCATTCGAATTTTAACTGTGTAAAAAGTACAGAAATCAAGTTTTTGTAATATAATCGTGTTGAAAAGCTCGTAATAAATTGTATGAACTCCTAAATTTGGATTAAAACTTATTTTGCAACCATTTGGTAGAGGTTTCAGACGAGCGGGTCTAAATGGGCCGAACAATAGACCCGTTAGAATTTTAACTGAGTAAAAAGTACAGAAATCATGGTTTTGCAATATAATCGTGTTGAAAAGCTCGTAATCAATTATATGAACTCCTAAATTTGGATTATAACTTATTTTGCAGCTCCTTTTGTAGAGGTTTCGGACGATCGGGTCTAAATATGCCGAACAATGGACCCGTTAGAATTTTAACGGAATGAAAAGTACAGAAATCGAGTTTTTGCAATATAATCATGTTGAAAAGCTCGTAATCAATTGAATGAACTCCAAAATTTGGATTAAAACTTATTTTGAAACTCTTTTGTAGAGGTTTTGGACGAGCGGGTCTAAATGGGCCGAACAATGTACACGTTAGAATTTTAACTGAGAAAAAAGCATAAAAAATGAGTTTTTGCAATATAATTGTGTTGAAAAGCTCGTAATCAATTGTATGAACTCCTAAATTTGGATTTAAACTTATTTTGCAACCTCTTTCTTGAGGTTTCGGACGAGCGGGTCTAAATGGGCCTAACAATGGTCCCGTTAGAATTTTAACTGAGTAAAAAGTATTGTAATCGAGTTTTTGCAATATAATCCTGTTGAAAAGCTCGTAATCAATTATATGAACTCCAAAAATTTGATTCTAACTTATTTTGCGGTCTTTTTTGTAAAGGTTTCGGACGAGCGGGTCTAAATGGGTCGAACAATGGACCCGTTAGAATTTTAACTGAGTAAAAAGTACAGAAATCAAGTTTTTTTAATATAATCGTGTTGAAAAGCTGGTAATCAAATTTATGAACTCCTAAATTTGGATTAAAACTTATTTTGCAACCCTTTTGTCGAGGTTTCGGACGAGCGGGTCTAAATGAGCCGAACAATGGACCCGTTAGAATTTTAACTGAGTAAAAAGTACAGAAATCGAGTTTTTTCAATATAATCGTGTTGAAAAGCTCGTAATCAATTTTATGAACTCCTAAATTTGTCTTAAAACTTATTTTGCAGCCCTTTTTGTAGAGGTTTTTGACGATCGTGTCTAAATGGGCCGAACAATGGACCCGTTAGAATTTTAACTGAGTAAAAAGTACAGAAATCGAGTTTTTGCAATATAATCGTGTTGAAAAGCTCGTAATAAATTGTATGAACTCCTACATTTGGATTAAAACTTATTTTGCAACCCTTTTGTAGAGGTTTCGGACGAGAGGGTCCAAATGGGCCGAACAATGGACCCGTTAGAATTTTAACTGAGTAAAAAGTACTGTAATTGAGTTTTTGCAATATAATCCTGTTGAAAAGCTCGTAATCAATTATATGAACTCCAAATATTTGATTCTAACTTATTTTGCGGTTTTTTTTGTAAAGGTTTCGGACGAGCATGTCTAAATGGGTGGAACAATGGACCCGTTAGAATTTTAACTGAGTAAAAAGTACAGAAATCGAGTTTTTGAAATATAATCTTGTTGAAAAGCTCTAATCAATTTTATGAACTCCTAAATTTGGATTAAAACTTATTTTGCAACCCTTTTGTAGAGGTTTCGGACGAGCGGCTCTAAATGGGCCGAATAGTGGACCCGTTATAATTTTAAATGAGTAAAAAGTACAGAAATCGAGTTTTTGCAATATAATCGTGTTGAAAAGCTCATAATCAATTATATGAACTCCTCAATTTGGATTAAAACTTATTTTGCAGCCCTTTTTCTAGAGGTTTCGGACGATCGGGTCTAAATGGTCCGAACAATGGACCCGTTAGAATTTTAACGGAGTAAAAAGTAAAGAAATCGAGTTTTTTCAATATAATCATGTTGAAAAGCTCGTAATCAATTGTATGAACTCCTAAATTTGGATTAAAACTTATTTCGCAACCCTTTTGTAGAGGTTTCGGACGAGCGGGTCTAAATGGCCGAACAATGGACCCATTATAATTTTAAATGAGTAAAAAGTATTGTAATCGAGTTTTTGCAATATAATCGTGTTGAAAAGCTCGTAATCAATTATATGAACTCCTAAAATTTGATTCTAACTTATTTTGCGGTCTTTTTTGTGAAGGTTTCGGACGAGCGGGTCTAAATGGGCCGAACAATGGACTCGTTAGAATTTTAACTGAGTAAAAAGTAAAGAAAACGAGTTGTTGAAATATAATCGTGTTGAAATGCTCGTAATCAATTGTATGAACTCCTAAATTTGGATGAAAACTTATTTTGCAACCCTTTTGTAGAGGTTTCGGACGAACGGGTCTAAATGGGCCGAACAATGGACCCGTTAGAATTTTAACTGAGTAAAAAGTACCGTAATCGAGTTTTTGCAATATAATTGTGTTGAAAAGCTCGTAATAAATTATATGAACTCCTAAAATTTGATTCTAACTTGTTTTACGGTCTTTTTTGTAGAGGATTCGGACGGGCGAGTCTAAATGAGCCGAACAATGGACCCGTTAGAATTTTAACTCAGTAAAAAGTAATGTAATCAAGTTTTTGCAATATAATCGTGTTGAAAAGCTCGTAATCAATTATATGAACTCCTAAAATTTGATTATAACTTATTTTGAGGTCTTTTTTGTACAGGTTTCGGACGAGCGGGTCTAAATGGGCCGAACAATGGACCCATTCGAATTTTAACTGTGTAAAAAGTACAGAAATCGAGTTTTTGTAATATAATCGTGTTGAAAAGCTCGTAATAAATTGTATGAACTCCTAAATTTGGATTAAAACTTATTTTGCAACCATTTGGTAGAGGTTTCAGACGAGCGGGTCTAAATGGGCCGAACAATAGACCCGTTAGAATTTTAACTGAGTAAAAAGTACAGAAATCATGGTTTTGCAATATAATCGTGTTGAAAAGCTCGTAATCAATTATATGAACTACTAAATTTGGATTAAAACTTATTTTGCAGCTCTTTTTGTAGAGGTTTCGGACGATCGGGTCTAAATATGCCGAACAATGGACCCGTTAGAATTTTAACGGAATGAAAAGTACAGAAATCGAGTTTTTGCAATATAATCATGTTGAAAAGCTCGTAATCAATTGAATGAACTCCAAAATTTGGATTAAAACTTATTTTGAAACTCTTTTGTAGAGGTTTTGGACGAGCGGGTCTAAATGGGCCGAACAATGTACACGTTAGAATTTTAACTGAGAAAAAAGCATAAAAAATGAGTTTTTGCAATATAATTGTGTTGAAAAGCTCGTAATCAATTGTATGAACTCCTAAATTTGGATTTAAACTTATTTTGTAACCTCTTTCTTGAGGTTTCGGACGAGCGGTTCTAAATGGGCCGAACAATGGTCCCGTTAGAATTTTAACTGAGTAAAAAGTATTGTAATCGAGTTTTTGCAATATAATCCTGTTGAAAAGCTCGTAATCAATTATATGAACTCCAAAAATTTGATTCTAACTTATTTTGCGGTTTTTTTTGTAAAGGTTTCGGACGAGCGGGTCTAAATGGGTCGAACAATGGACCCGTTAGAATTTTAACTGAGTAAAAAGTACAGAAATCAAGTTTTTTTAATATAATCGTGTTGAAAAGCTGGTAATCAAATTTATGAACTCCTAAATTTGGATTAAAACTTATTTTGCAACCCTTTTGTCGAGGTTTCGGACGAGCGGGTCTAAATGAGCCGAACAATGGACCCGTTAGAATTTTAACTGAGTAAAAAGTACATAAATCGAGTTTTTTCAATATAATCGTGTTGAAAAGCTCATAATCAATTTTATGAACTCCTAAATTTGTCTTAAAACTTATTTTGCAGCCCTTTTTGTAGAGGTTTTTGACGATCGTGTCTAAATGGGCCGAACAATGGACCCGTTAGAATTTTAACTGAGTAAAAAGTACAGAAATCGAGTTTTTGCAATATAATCGTGTTGAAAAGCTCGTAATAAATTGTATGAACTCCTACATTTGGATTAAAACTTATTTTGCAACCCTTTTGTAGAGGTTTCGGACGAGAGGGTCCAAATGGGCCGAACAATGGACCCGTTAGAATTTTAACTGAGTAAAAAGTACTGTAATTGAGTTTTTGCAATATAATCCTGTTGAAAAGCTCGTAATCAATTATATGAACTCCAAAAATTTGATTCTAACTTATTTTGCGGTCTTTTTTGTAAAGGTTTCGGACGAGCGTGTCTAAATGGGTGGAACAATGGACCCGTTAGAATTTTAACTGAGTAAAAAGTACAGAAATCGAGTTTTTGAAATATAATCGTGTTGAAAAGCTCGTAATCAATTGTATGAACTCCTAAATTTGGATTAAAACTTATTTTGCAACCCTTTTGTAGAGGTTTCGGACGAGCGGCTCTAAATGGGCCGAACAGTGGACCCGTTATAATTTTAAATGAGTAAAAAGTACAGAAATCGAGTTTTTGCAATATAATCGTGTTGAAAAGCTCATAATCAATTATATGAACTCCTCAATTTGGATTAAAACTTATTTTGCAGCACTTTTTCTAGAGGTTTCGGACGATCGGGTCTAAATGGTCCGAACAATGGACCCGTTAGAATTTTAACGGAGTAAAAAGTAAAGAAATCGAGTTTTTTCAGTATAATCATGTTGAAAAGCTCGTAATCAATTGTATGAACTCCTAAATTTGGATTAAAACTTATTTCGCAACCCTTTTGTAGAGGTTTCGGACGAGCGGGTCTAAATGGTCGAACAATGGACCCATTATAATTTTAAATGAGTAAAAAGTATTGTAATCGAGTTTTTGCAATATAATCGTGTTGAAAAGCTCGTAATCAATTATATGTACTCCTAAAATTTGATTCTCACATATTTTGCGGTCATTTTTGTTAAGGTTTCGGACGAGCGGGTCTAATTGGGTCGAACAATGGACCCGTTAGAATTTTAACTGAGTAAAAAGTACAGAAATCGAGTTTTTAAAATATAATCGTGTTGAAAAGCTCGTAATAAATTGTATGAACTCCTAAATTTGGATTAAAACTTATTTTTCAACCCTTTTGTTGAGGTTTCGGACGAGCGGGTCTAAATGGGTCGAACAGTGGACCTGTTAGAATTTTAACTGAGTAAAAAGTACAGAGATCGAGTTTTTTCAATATAATCATTTGAAAAGCTTGTAATCAATTATATGAACTCCTAAATTTGGATTAAAACTTATTTTGCAGCCCTTTTTGTAGAGGTTTCTGACGATCGGGTCTAAATGGGCCGAACAATGGACCCGTTAGAATTTTAACGGAGTAAAAAGTACAGAAATCGAGTTTTTGCAATATAATCGTGTTGAAAAGCTCATAATCAATTATATGAACTCCTAAATTTGGATTAAAACTTATTTTGCAACCCTTATGTAGAGGTTTCGGACGATCGAGTCTAAATGGGTCGAACAATGGACCCGTCCGAATTTTAACCAAGTTTTTGCAATATAATCGTGTTAGAATTTTAATTGAGTAAAAAGTACAGAAATCGAGTTTTTGCATTATAACCGTGTTGAAAAGCTCGTAATCAATTGTATGAACTCCTAAATTTGGATTAAAACTTATTTTGCAACCCTTTTGTAGAGGTTTCAGACGAGCGAGTCTAAATGGGTCCAACAATTGACCCGTTAAAATTTTAACTGAGTAAAAAGCACAAAAATCGAGTTTTTGCAATATAATTGTGTTGAAAAGCTCGTAATCAATTTTATGAACTCCTAAATTTGGATTAAAACTTATTTTGCAACCCTTCTGTAGAGGTTTAGGACGAGCGGGTCTAAATGGGCCGAACAATGGACCCGTTAGAATTTTAACTGAGTAAAAAGTACAGAAATCAAGTTTTTGCAATATAATCGTGTTGAAAAGCTCGTAATCAATTATATGAACTCCGAAATTTGGATTAAAACTTATTTTGCAACCCTTTTGTAGAGGTTTCGGACGATCGGGTCTAAATGGGCCGAACAATGGACTCGTTAGAATTTTAACTGAGTAAAAAGTACAGAAATCGAGTTTTTGCAATATAATCGTTTTGAAAAGCTCGTAATAAATTATGTGAACTCCTAAAATTTGACTATAACTTGTTTTGCGGTCTTTTTTGTAGAGGTTTCAGACGAGCGGGTCTAAATGGGCCGAACAATGGACCCTTTAGAAATTTAACTGAGTAAAAAGCACAAAAATCAAGTTTTTTCAATATAATTGTGCTGAAAAGCTTGTAATCAATTGTATGAACTCCTAAATTTGGATTAAAACTCATTTTGCAACCCTTTTGTAAAGGTTTCAGACGAGTGAGTCTAAATTGACCGAACAATGGACTCGTTAGAATTTTAACTAAGTAAAAAGTACAGTAATCGATTTTTTGCAATATATTTGTGTTGAAAAGCTCTTAATCAATTATATGAACTTCTAAAATTTGATTCTAACTTATTTTGCGATCTTTTTTGTAAAGGTTTTGGACGAGCGGGTCTAAATGGGCGGAACATAGGACCTGTTAGAATTTTAACTGAGTAAAAAGTACAGAAATCGAGTTTTTGCAATCTAATCGTGTTGAAAAGATCGTAATCAATTGTATAAACTCCTAAATTTAGATTAAAACTTATTTTGCAGCCCTTTTTGTAGAGGTTTTGGACGAACGAGTCTAAATGGGCTGAAGAAAGGACCTGTTAGAATTTTAAAGGAGTAAAAAGTACAGAAATCGAGTTTTTACAATACAATCGTGTTGAAATGCTCGTAATCAAATTGTATGAACTCCTAAATTTGGATTAAAACTTATTTTGCAACCCTTTTGTAGAGGTTTCAGACAAGCGAGTCTAAATGGGTCGAACAATGGACCCGTTAGAATTTTAACAGAGTAAAAAGTACAGAAATTGAGTTTTTGCAATATAATCGTGTTGAAAAGCTCGTAATCAATTATATGAACTCCTAAAATTTTATTCTAACTTGTTTTGCGGTCTTTTTTGTAGAGGTTTCGGACGAGCGGGTCTAAATGGGCTGAACAATGGACCCGTTAGAATTTTAACGGAGTAAAAAGTAAAGAAATCGAGTTTTTTCAATATAATCGTGTTGAAAAGCTCGTAATCAATTTTATGAACTCCTAAATTTGTCTTAAAAGTTATTTTGCAGCCCTTTTTGTAGAGGTTTTTGACGATCGTGTCTAAATGGGCCGAACAATGGACCCGTTAGAATTTTAACTGAGTAAAAAGTACAGAAATCGAGTTTTTGCAATATAATCGTGTTGAAAAGCTCGTAATAAATTGTATGAACTCCTACATTTGGATTAAAAATTATTTTGCAACCCTTTTGTAGAGGTTTCGGACGAGAGGGTCCAAATGGGCCGAACAATGGACCCGTTAGAATTTTAACTGAGTAAAAAGTATTGTAATTGAGTTTTTGCAATATAATCCTGTTGAAAAGCTCGTAATCAATTATATGAACTCCAAAAATTTGATTCTAACTTATTTTGCGGTCTTTTTTGTAAAGGTTTCGGAGAAGCGTGTCTAAATGGGTGGAACAATGGACCCGTTAGAATTTTAACTGAGTAAAAAGTACAGAAATCGAGTTTTTGAAATATAATCGTGTTGAAAAGCTCGTAATCAATTGTATGAACTCCTAAATTTGGATTAAAACTTATTTTGCAACCCTTTTGTAGAGGTTTCGGACGAGCGGCTCTAAATGGGCCGAACAGTGGACCCGTTATAATTTTAAATGAGTAAAAAGTACAGAAATCGAGTTTTTGCAATATAATCGTGTTGAAAAGCTCATAATCAATTATATGAACTCCTCAATTTGGATTAAAACTTATTTTGCAGCCCTTTTTCTAGAGGTTTCGGACGATCGGGTCTAAATGGTCCGAACAATGGACCCGTTAGAATTTTAACGGAGTAAAAAGTAAAGAAATCGAGTTTTTTCAGTATAATCATGTTGAAAAGCTCGTAATCAATTGTATGAACTCCTAAATTTGGATTAAAACTTATTTCGCAACCCTTTTGTAGAGGTTTCGGACGAGCGGGTCTAAATGGCCGAACAATGGACCCATTATAATTTTAAATGAGTAAAAAGTATTGTAATCGAGTTTTTGCAATATAATCGTGTTGAAAAGCTCGTAATCAATTATATGTACTCCTAAAATTTGATTCTCACATATTTTGCGGTCATTTTTGTTAAGGTTTCGGACGAGCGGGTCTAATTGGGTCGAACAATGGACCCGTTAGAATTTTAACTGAGTAAAAAGTACAGAAATCGAGTTTTTAAAATATAATCGTGTTGAAAAGCTCGTAATAAATTGTATGAACTCCTAAATTTGGATTAAAACTTATTTTTCAACCCTTTTGTTGAGGTTTCGGACGAGCGGGTCTAAATGGGTCGAACAGTGGACCTGTTAGAATTTTAATTGAGTAAAAAGTACAGAGATCGAGTTTTTTCAATATAATCAATTGAAAAGCTCGTAATCAATTATATGAACTCCTAAATTTGGATTAAAACTTATTTTGCAGCCCTTTTTGTAGAGGTTTCTGACGATCGGGTCTAAATGGGCCGAACAATGGACCCGTTAGAATTTTAACGGAGTAAAAAGTACAGAAATCGAGTTTTTGCAATATAATCGTGTTGAAAAGCTCGTAATCAATTGTATGAACTCCTAAATTTGGATTAAAACTTATTTTGCAACCCTTATGTAGAGGTTTCGGATGATCGAGTCTAAATGGGTCGAACAATGGACCCGTCCGAATTTTAACCAAGTTTTTGCAATATAATCGTGTTAGAATTTTAATTGAGTAAAAAGTACAGAAATCGAGTTTTTGCATTATAACCGTGTTGAAAAGCTCGTAATCAATTGTATGAACTCCTAAATTTGGATTAAAACTTATTTTGCAACCCTTTTGTAGAGGTTTCAGACGAGCGAGTCTAAATGGGTCGAACAATTGACCCGTTAAAATTTTAACTGAGTAAAAAGCACAAAAATCGAGTTTTTGCAATATAATTGTGTTGAAAAGCTCGTAATCAATTTTATGAACTCCTAAATTTGGATTAAAACTTATTTTGCAACCCTTTTGTAGAGGTTTCGGACGATCGGGTCTAAATGGGCCGAACAATGGACTCGTTAGAATTTTAACTGAGTAAAAAGTACAGAAATCGAGTTTTTGCAATATAATCGTTTTGAAAAGCTCGTAATAAATTATGTGAACTCCTAAAATTTGATTATAACTTGTTTTGCGGTCTTTTTTGTAGAGGTTTCAGACGAGCGGGTCTAAATGGGCCGAACAATGGACCCTTTAGAAATTTAACTGAGTAAAAAGCACAAAAATCAAGTTTTTTCAATATAATTGTGCTGAAAAGCTTGTAATCAATTGTATGAACTCCTAAATTTGGATTAAAACTCATTTTGCAACCCTTTTGTAAAGGTTTCAGACGAGTGAGTCTAAATTGACCGAACAATGGACTCGTTAGAATTTTAACTAAGTAAAAAGTATAGTAATCGATTTTTTGCAATATATTTGTGTTGAAAAGCTCTTAATCAATTATATGAACTTCTAAAATTTGATTCTAACTTATTTTGCGATCTTTTTTGTAAAGGTTTCGGACGAGCGGGTCTAAATGGGCGGAATATAGGACCTGTTAGAATTTTAACTGAGTAAAAAGTACAGAAATCGAGTTTTTGCAATCTAATCGTGTTGAAAAGATCGTAATCAATTGTATAAACTCCTAAATTTAGATTAAAACTTATTTTGCAGCCCTTTTTGTAGAGGTTTTGGACGAACGAGTCTAAATGGGCTGAAGAAAGGACCTGTTAGAATTTTAAAGGAGTAAAAAGTACAGAAATCGAGTTTTTACAATACAATCGTGTTGAAATGCTCGTAATCAAATTGTATGAACTCCTAAATTTGGATTAAAACTTATTTTGCAACCCTTTTGTAGAGGTTTCAGACAAGCGAGTCTAAATGGGTCGAACAATGGACCCGTTAGAATTTTATCAGAGTAAAAAGTACAGAAATCGAGTTTTTGCAATATAATCATGTTGAAAAGCTCGTAATCAATTATATGAACTCCTAAAATTTTATTCTAACTTGTTTTGCGGTCTTTTTTGTAGAGGTTTCGGACGAGCGGGTCTAAATGGGCTGAACAATGGACCCGTTAGAATTTTAACGGAGTAAAAAGTAAAGAAATCGAGTTTTTTCAATATAATCATGTTGAAAAGCTCGTAATCAATTGTATGAACTCCTAAATTTGGATTAAAACTTATTTCGCAACCCTTTTGTAGAGGTTTCGGACGAGCGGGTCTAAATGGCCGAACAATGGACCCATTATAATTTTAAATGAGTAAAAAATATTGTAATCGAGTTTTTGCAATATAATCGTGTTGAAAAGCTCGTAATCAATTATATGTACTCCTAAAATTTGATTCTCACATATTTTGCGGTCATTTTTGTTAAGGTTTCGGGCGAGCGGGTCTAATTGGGTCGAACAATGGACCCGTTAGAATTTTAACTGAGTAAAAAGTACAGAAATCGAGTTTTTAAAATATAATCGTGTTGAAAAGCTCGTAATAAATTGTATGAACTCCTAAATTTGGATTAAAACTTATTTTTCAACCCTTTTGTAGAGGTTTCGGACGAGCGGGTCTAAATGGGTCGAACAGTGGACCTGTTAGAATTTTAACTGAGTAAAAAGTACAGAGATCGAGTTTTTTCAATATAATCATTTGAAAAGCTCGTAATCAATTATATGAACTCATAAATTTGGATTAAAACTTATTTTGCAGCCCTTTTTGTAGAGGTTTCTGACGATCGGGTCTAAATGGGCCGAACAATGGACCCGTTAGAATTTTAACGGAGTAAAAAGTACAGAAATCGAGTTTTTGCAATATAATCGTGTTGAAAAGCTCGTAATCAATTGTATGAACTCCTAAATTTGGATTAAAACTTATTTTGTAACCCTTATGTAGAGGTTTCGGACGATCGAGTCTAAATGGGTCGAACAATGGACCCGTCCGAATTTTAACCAAGTTTTTGCAATATAATCGTGTTAGAATTTTAATTGAGTAAAAAGTACAGAAATCGAGTTTTTGCATTATAACCGTGTTGAAAAGCTCGTAATCAATTGTATGAACTCCTAAATTTGGATTAAAACTTATTTTGCAACCCTTTTGTAGAGGTTTCAGACGAGCGAGTCTAAATGGGTCGAACAATTGACCCGTTAAAATTTTAACTGAGTAAAAAGCACAAAAATCGAGTTTTTGCAATATAATTGTGTTGAAAAGTTCGTAATCAATTTTATGAACTCCTAAATTTGGATTAAAACTTATTTTGCAACCCTTTTGTAGAGGTTTCGGACGAGCGGGTCTAAATGGGCCGAACAATGGACCCGTTAGAATTTTAACTGAGTAAAAAGTACAGAAATCAAGTTTTTGCAATATAATCGTGTTGAAAAGCTCGTAATCAATTATATGAACTCCGAAATTTGGATTAAAACTTATTTTGCAACCCTTTTGTAGAGGTTTCGGACGATCGGGTCTAAATGGGCCGAACAATGGACTCGTTAGAATTTTAACTGAGTAAAAAGTACAGAAATCGAGTTTTTGCAATATAATCGTTTTGAAAAGCTCGTAATAAATTATGTGAACTCCTAAAATTTGATTATAACTTGTTTTGCGGTCTTTTTTGTAGAGGTTTCAGACGAGCGGGTCTAAATGGGCCGAACAATGGACCCTTTAGAAATTTAACTGAGTAAAAAGCACAAAAATCAAGTTTTTTCAATATAATTGTGCTGAAAAGCTTGTAATCAATTGTATGAACTCCTAAATTTGGATTAAAACTCATTTTGCAACCCTTTTGTAAAGGTTTCAGACGAGTGAGTCTAAATTGACCGAACAATGGACTCGTTAGAATTTTAACTAAGTAAAAAGTACAGTAATCGATTTTTTGCAATATATTTGTGTTGAAAAGCTCTTAATCAATTATATGAACTTCTAAAATTTGATTCTAACTTATTTTGCGATCTTTTTTGTAAAGGTTTTGGACGAGCGGGTCTAAATGGGCGGAACATAGGACCTGTTAGAATTTTAACTGAGTAAAAAGTACAGAAATCGAGTTTTTGCAATCTAATCGTGTTGAAAAGATCGTAATCAATTGTATAAACTCCTAAATTTAGATTAAAACTTATTTTGCAGCCCTTTTTGTAGAGGTTTTGGACGAACGAGTCTAAATGGGCTGAAGAAAGGACCTGTTAGAATTTTAAAGGAGTAAAAAGTACAGAAATCGAGTTTTTACAATACAATCGTGTTGAAATGCTCGTAATCAAATTGTATGAACTCCTAAATTTGGATTAAAACTTATTTTGCAACCCTTTTGTAGAGGTTTCAGACAAGCGAGTCTAAATGGGTCGAACAATGGACCCGTTAGAATTTTAACAGAGTAAAAAGTACAGAAATCGAGTTTTTGCAATATAATCGTGTTGAAAAGCTCGTAATCAATTATATGAACTCCTAAAATTTTATTCTAACTTGTTTTGCGGTCTTTTTTGTAGAGGTTTCGGACGAGCGGGTCTAAATGGGCTGAACAATGGACCCGTTAGAATTTTAACGGAGTAAAAAGTAAAGAAATCGAGTTTTTTCAATATAATCATGTTGAAAAGCTCGTAATCAATTGTATGAACTCCTAAATTTGGATTAAAACTTATTTCGCAACCCTTTTGTAGAGGTTTCGGACGAGCGGGTCTAAATGGCCGAACAATGGACCCATTATAATTTTAAATGAGTAAAAAGTATTGTAATCGAGTTTTTGCAATATAATCGTGTTGAAAAGCTCGTAATCAATTATATGTACTCCTAAAATTTGATTCTCACATATTTTGCGGTCATTTTTGTTAAGGTTTCGGACGAACGGGTCTAATTGGGTCGAACAATGGACCCGTTAGAATTTTAACTGAGTAAAAAGTACAGAAATCGAGTTTTTAAAATATAATCGTGTTGAAAAGCTCGTAATAAATTGTATGAACTCCTAAATTTGGATTAAAACTTATTTTTCAACCCTTTTGTAGAGGTTTCGGACGAGCGGGTCTAAATGGGTCGAACAGTGGACCTGTTAGAATTTTAACTGAGTAAAAAGTACAGAGATCGAGTTTTTTCAATATAATCATTTGAAAAGCTCGTAATCAATTATATGAACTCCTAAATTTGGATTAAAACTTATTTTGCAGCCCTTTTTGTAGAGGTTTCTGACGATCGGGTCTAAATGGGCCGAACAATGGACCCGTTAGAATTTTAACGGAGTAAAAAGTACAGAAATCGAGTTTTTGCAATATAATCGTGTTGAAAAGCTCGTAATCAATTGTATGAACTCCTAAATTTGGATTAAAACTTATTTTGCAACCCTTATGTAGAGGTTTCGGACGATCGAGTCTAAATGGGTCGAACAATGGACCCGTCCGAATTTTAACCAAGTTTTTGCAATATAATCGTGTTAGAATTTTAATTGAGTAAAAAGTACAGAAATCGAGTTTTTGCATTATAACCGTGTTGAAAAGCTCGTAATCAATTGTATGAACTCCTAAATTTGGATTAAAACTTATTTTGCAACCCTTTTGTAGAGGTTTCAGACGAGCGAGTCTAAATGGGTCGAACAATTGACCCGTTAAAATTTTAACTGAGTAAAAAGCACAAAAATCGAGTTTTTGCAATATAATTGTGTTGAAAAGCTCGTAATCAATTTTATGAACTCCTAAATTTGGATTAAAACTTATTTTGCAACCCTTTTGTAGAGGTTTCGGACGAGCGGGTCTAAATGGGCCGAACAATGGACCCGTTAGAATTTTAACTGAGTAAAAAGTACAGAAATCAAGTTTTTGCAATATAATCGTGTTGAAAATCTCGTAATCAATTATATGAACTCCGAAATTTGGATTAAAACTTATTTTGCAACCCTTTTGTAGAGGTTTCGGACGATCGGGTCTAAATGGGCCGAACAATGGACTCGTTAGAATTTTAACTAAGTAAAAAGTACAGTAATCGATTTTTTGCAATATATTTGTGTTGAAAAGCTCTTAATCAATTATATGAACTTCTAAAATTTGATTCTAACTTATTTTGCGATCTTTTTTGTAAAGGTTTCGGACGAGCGGGTCTAAAAGGGCGGAACATAGGACCTGTTAGAATTTTAACTGAGTAAAAAGTACAGAAATCGAGTTTTTGCAATCTAATCGTGTTGAAAAGATCGTAATCAATTGTATAAACTCCTAAATTTAGATTAAAACTTATTTTGCAGCCCTTTTTGTAGAGGTTTTGGACGAACGAGTCTAAATGGGTTGAAGAAAGGACCTGTTAGAATTTTAAAGGAGTAAAAAGTACAGAAATCGAGTTTTTACAATACAATCATGTTGAAATGCTCGTAATCAAATTGTATGAACTCCTAAATTTGGATTAAAACTTATTTTGCAACCCTTTTGTAGAGGTTTCAGACAAGCGAGTCTAAATGGGTCGAACAATGGACCCGTTAGAATTTTAACAGAGTAAAAAGTACAGAAATCGAGTTTTTGCAATATAATCGTGTTGAAAAGCTCGTAATCAATTATATGAACTCCTAAAATTTTATTCTAACTTGTTTTGCGGTCTTTTTTGTAGAGGTTTCGGACGAGCGGGTCTAAATGGGCTGAACAATGGACCCGTTAGAATTTTAACGGATAAAAAAGTACAGAAATCGAGTTTTTGCAATGTAATCGTGTTGACAAGCTCGTAATCTATTGTATAAACTCCTAAATTTTGATTAAAATTTATTTTGCAACCCTTTTGTAGAGGTATCGGACGAGCAGGTCTAAATCGGTCGAACAATGTACCCGTTACAATTTTAACTGAGTAAAAAGTATAGAAATCGAGTTTTTGCAATATAATCGTGTTGAAAAGCTCGTAATCAATTGTATGAACTCCTAAATTTTGATTAAAACTTCTTTTGCGGTCTTTTTTGTAAAGGTTTCGGATGAGCGGGTCTAAACGGCCGAATAATGGACCCGTTAGAATTTTAACTGAGTAAAAAGTACAGAAATCGAGTTTTTGCAATATAATCATGTTGAAAAGCTCGTAATCATTTGGATTAAAACTTATTTTGCAACCCTTTTGTAGAGGTTTTAGACGAGCTGGTCTAAATGGGCCAAACATTGGACCTATAAGAATTTTAACTGAGTAACAAGTAAAGAAATCGAATTTTTGCAATATAATCGTGTTGAAAAGCTCGTAATCAATTATATGAACTCCTAAATTTTGAATAAAACTTATTTTGCAGCCCTTTTTGTATGGGTTTCGGACGATCGGGTCTAAATGGGTCGAACAATGGACCCGTTAGAATTTTAACAGAGTAAAAAGTACAGTAATTGAGTTTTTGCAATATAATCGTGTTGAAAAGCTCGTAATCAATTGTATGAACTCCTAAATTTGGATTAAAACTTATTTTGCAACCCTTTTGTAGAGGTTTCAGACGAGCTGGTCTAAATGGGCCGAACAGTGGACCTATTAGAATTTTAACTGAGTAACAAGTACAGAAATCGTATTTTTGCAATATAATCATGTTGAAAAGCTCGTAATCAATTATATGAACTCCTAAATTTTGAATAAAACTTATTTTGCAGCCCTTTTTGTATGGGTTTCGGACGATCGGGTCTAAATGGGTCGAACAATGGACCCGTTAGAATTTTAACGGAGTAAAAAGTACAGTAATCGAGTTTTTGCAATATAATCGTGTTGAAAAGCTCGTAATCAATTGTATGAACTCCTAAATTTGAATTAAAACTTATTTTGCAACCCTTTTGTAGAGGTTTCGGACGAGCGGGTCTAAATGGGCCGAACAATGGACCCGTTAGAATTTTAACTGAGTAAAAAGTACAGAAATCGAGTTTTTGCAATATAATCGTTTTGAAAAGCTCGTAATAAATTATATGAACTCCTAATATTTGATTATAACTTGTTTTGTGGTCTTTTTTGTAGAGGTTTCGGAGGAGCGGGTCTAAATGGGCCGAACAATGGACCCTTTAGAAATTTAACTGAGTAAAAAGCACAAAAATCAAGTTTTTGCATTATAATTGTGTTGAAAAGCTCGTAATCAATTGTATAAACTCCTAAATTTGGATTAAAACTTATTTTGCAACCCTTTTGTAAAGGTTTCGGACGAGTGAGTCTAAATTGACCGAACAATGGACCCGTTAGAATATTAACTAAGTAAAAAGTACAATAATCGAGTTTTTGCAATATATTTGTGTTGAAAAGCTCTTAATCAATTATATGAACTAAAATTTGATTCTAACTTATTTTGCGATCTTTTTTGTAAAGGTTTCGGACGAGCGGGTCTAAATGGGCGGAACATAGGACCCGTTAGAATTTTAACTGAGTAAAAAGTACAGAAATCGAGTTTTTGCAATATAATCGTGTTGAAAAGCTCATAATCAATTGTATGAACTCCTAAATTTAGATTAAAACTTATTTTGCAGCCCTTTTGTAGAGGTTTCGGACGAACGGGTCTAAATGTGCCGAACAAAGGACCTGTTAGAATTTTAAAGGAGTAAAAAGTACAGAAATCGAGTTTTTGCAATATAATCGTGTTGAAAAGCTCGTAATCAAATTGTATGAACTCCTAAATTTTGATTAAAACTTATTTTGCAACCCTTCTGTAGAGGTTTCAGACGAGCGAGTCTAAATGGGCCGAACAATGGACCCGTTAGAATTTTAACAGAGTAAAAAGTACAGAAATCGAGTTTTTGCAATATAATCGTGTTGAAAAGCTCGTAATCAATTATATGAACTCCTAAAATTTTATTCTAACTTGATTTGCGATCTTTTTTGTAGAGGTTTCGGACGAGCGGGTCTAAATGGGCCAACCAATGGATCCGTTAGAATTTTAACGGATAAAAATATATAGAAATTGAGTTTTTGCAATATAATCGTGTTGACAAGCTCGTAATCTATTGTATGAACTCCTAAATTTTGATTAAAACTTATTTTTCAACCCTTTTGTAGAGGTTTCGGACGAGGAGGTCTAAATCGGCCGAACAATGGACCCGTTACAATTTTAACTAAGTAAAAAGTACTAAAATCGAGTTTTTGCAATATAATCGTGTTGAAAAGCTCGTAATCAATTGTATGAACTCCTAAATTTTGATTAAAACTTCTTTTGCGGTCTTTTTTGTAAAGGTTTCCGACGAGCGGGTCTTAATGGGCCGAACAATGGACCCGTTAGAATTTTAACTGAGTAAAAAGTACAGAAATCGAGTTTTTGCAATATAATCGTGTTGAAAAGCTCATAATCAATTGTATGAACTCCTAAATTTGGATTAAAACTTATTTTGCAACCCTTTTGTAGAGGTTTCGTACGAGCGGGTCCGAATGCGCCGAACAGTGGACCCGTTAGAATTTTAACTGAGTAAAAATAACAAAAATCGAGTTTTTTGCAATATAATTGTGTTCAAAAGCTCTTAATCAATTGTATGAACTCCTAAATTTTGATTAAAACTTATTTTGCAACCCTTTTTGTATGGGTTTCGGACTAGCGGGTCTAAATGGGCCGAACATTGGACCCGTTAGAATTTTAACTAAGTAAAAAGTACAGTAATCGAATTTTTGCAATATAATTGTGTTGAAAAGCTCGTAATCAATTGTATGAAGTCCTAAATTTGGATTAAAACTTATTTTGCAACCCTTTTGTAGAGGTTTCGGACGAGCATGTCTAAATGATCCGAACAATGGACCCTTTAGAATTTTAACTGAGTAAAAAGTACAAAAATCAAGTTTTTGCAATATAATTGTGTTGAAAAGCTCGTAATCAATTATATGAACTCCTAAAATTTGATTCTAACTTGTTTCGTAGTCTTTTCTGTAGAAGTTTCGGGCGAGCGGGTCTAAATGGGCCAAACAATGGACCCGTTAGAATTTTAACTTAGTAAAAAGTATAGAAATCGAGTTTTTGCAATATAATCGTGTTGAAACGCTAGTAATCAATTGTATGAACTCCTAAATTTGAATTAATACTTATTTTGCAACCCTTTTGTAGAGGTTTCGGACGAGCGGGTCTAAATGGGGCGAATAATGGACCCGTTAAAATTTTAACTGAGTAAAAAAGCACAAAAATCGAGTTTATGCAATATAATTGTGTTGAAAAACTCGTAATCAATTGTATGAACTCCTAAATTTGGATTAAAACAAATTTTGCAACCCTTTGTTAAGGTTTCGGACGAGCAGGTCTAAATGGACCGAACAATGGACCCGTTAGAGTTTTAACTTAGTAAAAAGTACATAAATCGAGTTTTTGCAATATAATCATGTTGAAAAGCTCGTAATCAATTATATGAACTCCTAAAATTTGATTCTAACTTGTTTTGCGGTCTGTTTTGTAGAGGTTTAGGACGAGCGGGTCTAAATGGGCCGAACAATGGATCCGTTAGAATTTTAACAGAGTAAAAAGGACAGAAATTGAGTTTTTGCAATATAATCGTATTTAAAAGCTCGTAATCAATTATATGAAATCCTAAATTTGGATTAAAACTTATTTTGTAGCCCTTTTTGTAGAGGTTTCAGACGATTAGGTTTAAATGGGACGAACAATGGACCCGTTAGAATTTTAACGGAGTAAAAAGTACAGAAATCGAGTTTTTGCAATATAATCGTGTTGAAAAGCTCGTAATCAATTGTATGAACTCCTAAATTTGGATTAAAACTTATTTTGCAACCCTTTTGTAGAGGTTTCGGACGAGCGGGTCTAAATGGGCCGAACAATGGACCCGTTAGAATTTTAACTGAGTAAAAAGTACTGTAATCGAGTTTTTGCAATATAATCATGTTGAAAAGCTCGTAATCAATTATATGAACTCCTAAAATTTGATTCTAAGTTATTTTGCGGTCTTTTTTGTAAAGGTTTCGGACGAGAGGGTCTAAATGGGCCGAACTATGGACCCGTTAGAATTTTAACGGAGTAAAAAGTACAGAAATCGAGTTTTTTTAATATAATCGTGTTGACAAGCTCGTAATCAATTGTATGAACTCCTAAATTTGGATTAAAACTTATTTTGCAACCCTTTTGTAGAGGTTTCGGACGAGCGGGTCTAAGTGGGCCGAATAATGGACCCGTTAGAATTTTAACTGAGTAAAAAGCACAAAAATCGAGTTTTTGCAATATAATTGTGTTGAAAAGCTCGTAATCAATTTTATGAACTCCTAAATTTGGATTAAAACTTATTTTGCAACCCTTTTGTCGAAGTTTCGGACGAGCGGGTTTAAATGGGCCTAACAATGGACCAGTTAGAATTTTAACTGAGTAAAAAGTACAGAAATCAAGTTTTGCAATATAATCGTGTAGAGATTTCGGACGAGCGGGTCTAAATGGGCCGAACAATGGACCCGTTAGAATTTTATCTGAGTAAAAAGAATAAAAATCGTGTTTTGCAATTTAATTGTGTTGAAAAGCTCGTAATCAATTGTATGAAGTCCTAAATTTGGATTAAAACTTATTTTGCAACCCTTTTGTAGAGGTTTCGCGCGAGCGGGTCTAAATGGGCCGAACAATGGACCCTCTAGAATTCTAACTGAGTAAAAAGTACAGAAATCGAGTTTTTGCAATATAATCGTGTTGAATAGCTCGTAATAAATTATATGAACTCCTAAAATTTGATACTAACTTATTTTGCGATCTTTTTTGTAAAGGTTTCGGACGAGCGGGTCTAAATGGGCCGAACACAGGACCCGTTAGAATTTTAACTGAGTAAAAAGTACAGAAATCGAGTTTTTGCAATATAATCGTGTTGAAAAGTTCGTAATCAATTGTATGAACTCCAAAATTTGGGTTAAAACTTATTTTGCAACCCTTTTATAGAGGATTCGTACGAACGAGTCTAAATGGGCCGAACAATAGACCCATTAGAATTTTTTTTGAAGAAAGGCGTGCCTCATTATAAACCCCTCTAACCACCTTGCGCCGAAGCACATGAGGGACCTATGGGGAAAAGAGTGCCCTACTGTATATTAGAATAAAAAGGTTGAGATTCAACCATTACATTGTTTCGAATACAATCAGGAATTGAAGAATCAAAATAAATAGAAGAGGCCGAATGTAAGGCCCAAGTAGCTAATGTGTGCGCAACAAAGTTGGCAGATCTAGGTACAAAAGACAACTGAATTTGAGGCAAAACATCTAGCAGGGGTTTGGCCACTGCATTCTGGGGCCCAACAAGGAGGCATCTTCCGTGGACCGCATAAGCTTGTTGACGACGACATCAGAGTCAGATTCGATAAGTACATCACCCCAGCCTTTGTCACGGACCAGTGTGATGCCAGCAACAATAGCATGAAGCTCAGCCGTGGTTGCATCGATACAGCCTGCCTCATGAACAACACAACCCCCAAGGGGTAAACCCTGTGCATCACGAGCAATGACTCCAATGGCAGCAGAGCCTGTACCTGGGTGGAATGCTCCATCAACATTGACCTTCACAACAGTAGACGGCGGCAAGCTCCAGCGCGGCGGTGCAGAGGCAGTCTCGGTGATTGGCAGCTTAGTGACTGGAAGAGAGTTGGCCCTGACATATTCCTGAAAAAGCCCCTAAGCATTCATGGCGGTGAGCCAGGGCGGCTGAACTCGTTCAGAATGAATCCAATCATTGCTACGGTTCCAGATATTCCAAAGAGCTGTGAGGAATAATGCAAACCCCATACTATCCAGCCTCTGAGTACCTTCGAACAACCAGGATACTACAGTAGGCGAGCTATTAGCATATAAGCAAGAAGGAACTCTGACTAGGCGAAGGACCTCTGACACTCCGGGGCAGTCACGTAGGGCATGCAGCGTCGTCTCCAAGGTATTTGGACAAAAGGGCAGTAACCAGAGGACAGGTTAATAGCATGTATCCTGTCACCCGTAGGGAGAGCATTACGCCCCGCCCCCCCCCCCCATCCAAAGCAACGGATCTTGGGTAACGTCGGAGCTTTAGCGATTATCTTCCAAAGGGTGTTTGGTCGTGCCAGAGGTCGAGATGGCTTGTGTAAAAAGAAATAGCCAGATCGAACCGAGTATAACCCCGAGTCATGTTGGCCCCAGACGAGTGTATCCCTGCGACCACTATAAATAGGAATGTGAAGAATACGATCAACATCATCCCAGTCAAAGAAATTGTGAAGCTTGCGCTCATCCCAGCTAGCATAGTCACGAGACATAAAGTCTCGACAACGTGCCGGCAGTTCCTTATTTTCCTCATATCTCCCAAACAGAGTGATCTACGAGTCACCTCCCCAATTATCACTAAGAATGCGTATGTTGCTCTTATAGACTGGCCTTCAGAAGAAACCAGGCCCTAACAACTGTGTAGCATGACTAATCCCCCTCCAAGAGAATGAGGCACGCTTATCAGCTGTTGCGTGCAATAAGTCACCAGAGGGATAATATTTTGCTGTAAGAACCCGTGCCAGTAGAGAGTCAGGATCTGATATTAAACACCAAACTTGTTTCCCTAAGAGGGCAACATTAAAGGCATGAAGATAACGAAAACCAAGACCACCCGCTGACTTGGGAGTGCAAACAGATTCCCATGAAAGGAGTGGCCAACCTCGTTTATTACTGCGTCCCGACCACCAATAACACCGGATGGAGGTGGTCATATCATCAATGATATTTTGCGGCAGTAAGTAACAGGACATGACGTGCTGCGGCATTGCCTGCGCTACCGATTTGATAAGGGTCTCCCGTCCACTGAAGGATAGAAGGTTATTGTCCCAGTTGCTCATCCGGGAATTCACTTTGTCACGAAAGAAACCTAACGAAGCAGTCCTGTTCCGCTTGATCAAAAGTGGCACCCCCAGATAGATCCCTGGGTCATCGACCATACGAACACCCATGATTGATTGTATCGCCTGTAAGTATTCAGGCGAACATTTAAGGCTGCAGAAAGCCGTGGATTTCTCAAAATTGACAATCTGACCCGAGGAAGAGGCGTAGAGAGATAGAATGTCGCGCAAGCACCCTACTTCCTCGGGGATGTTGCGGAGAAACACTAAGCTATCATCTGCAAAAAGAAGATGAGTTACGTGAGGTCCGCGACGGCTAGCATTGAGACCTAGCAACCGCCCCTCACCCTACTCTGTTTCAAGAGCGGTCGAGAGGCCCTGAGATCATATTAGAAAAAGGAATGGTGACAGTGGGTCACCTTGACGAATGCCACGTGAAGGAAAAAATTATTGGGATAGAGATCCATTGACCCGTACTGTGAAAGAGACAGAAGATACGCAACGAAGGATGAGATTCACCCATTAGAATTTTAACTGAGTAAAAAGTATAGAAATCGAGTTTTTGCAATATAATCGTGTTGAAAATCTTGTAATCAATTATATGAACTCCTAATATTTTGATTAAAACTTATTTTGATGTCCTTTTTGTAAGGTTTCTGACGAGCGGGTCTAAATGGGCCGAACAATGCAATCGTTAGAATTTTAACTGAGTAAAAAGAACAGAAATTGAGTTTTTGCAATATAATCGTGTTAAAAAGTTTGTAATCAATTGTATGAACTCCTAAATTTGGATTAAAACTTATTTTGCAACCCTTTTGTAGAGGTTTCGGACGACCAGGTCTAAATGGGCCGAACAATGGACCCGTTAAATTTTTTTTTGAAGAAAAGGCCTCATTAAAAACCCCTACTACTGTCCTTCAAGCAGAGCTAGAGGACCCTAAAAAGGGGAAAAGAGTGCCTAAAATTTATTATAACATAGAGAAGTTTGTTACAAGGTGATTGATACATGTAGGAATGTCAGAATTAAATGACATGGAAGACATAGTACTTAACGAATAAGTAGCCAAAGCATGGGCCACATGATTTGCCTCATGGCGTACAAAAGAAACAGAAACTGAATCGAAAGCAAGAAGGGACTCGCGAATCTGATGAAGAAGAGGTCCCATAGTAGAGAGGTCCAACCCTGGGTTGTTGATCCTGTTTGCAAGAGAAGCACAATCGGTTTCAAGCAAGATCCGATTCCATCCTTGAGATCGGGCAAAAGTGATTCCTGCTAGAAGGCCTTCACCTTCACAAGTAACTGCATCCACACAGCTACCAAGAGGAAATGCAAGGCCGCCCAATACTGCACCTGTGGAATCACGTGCCACGACGCCAACAGCCGCGGCACGAGTTGAGGGATTAAAAGCCCCATCCATATTTATTTTAATATGGTTAGGTGGAGGAGGGTTCCAGCAAGGAGGAGAAAGGATAGATGGGGTAGGGGTGGAAGAAGAAGAGGCATTACAGAAGTCGTTATGTAAACTGATGGAATTAACGACAATAAGCCATGGTGGTTGTAGATGATGATTATGAACCCAATCATTGCGTCTATTCCAAACGTTCCATATAGTTGTAAGAAAAAACCCAAACTTGTCAGAGGATAGGTGATGCGCAATCACGTAGCGCATGGAGAATGGACTCCGAGTGTGCTCCACAGATAGGGCAAGGCCCCGAAGTAGGTGAAAAAACTTGCATTTTGGAACCAACTGGCAAAGCATCAGACGCCATACGCCATCCAAAAGTTTTGACCTTAGGTAGGGCCTTGACTTTGGAAAGAAATTCCCAAAAGCGAGTAGGTGACGTATGTGGAGACGTAGAACGTTGTAAGAAGAGGTAACCAAAACGGACCGAGTAAATACCCGAATCGTTAGGAGACCAAAGAATAGTGTCACGATGGTCATTTATGATTGGTACTCGGAGAATGGCACTGACATCAGCTGAATTGAAATAACGATTGACCTTTTCAGGGTCCCAAGCAGTTTGATTACGAAACATAAAATCGCGACATCGAACATGAATTTCATCGGAGATTTCGTAATCCCCAGTAAGGGTAATAGGGGAAGGGCCGCCCCAGATGTCTTGGTGTACTCTGATATTGCTATTAATGCCTGGTCGATGTAAGAAGCCTGGGAGGAGACGTTGTAGAGCATTATATATACCTTGCCAAGCAAAGGAGCCGCGATTGGGACGGGAGGCATCAAGGATGTTTCCTGAAGGAAAGTATTTAGCTCGATATATTTGGCCCAATAAAGAACCTGGTTCGCAGATGAGTCTCCATATTTGCTTACCCAAGAGAGCAACATTGAAGTCGTGTAAGTCCTTAAACCCCATACCACCAGCGGCCTTAGGTAAACAAACATGATTCCAAAGAAGCATATGCCACCCTTTTTTATTGGATTTGCCAGTCCACCAATATTGCCGAATTGCTGAGGTCATGTCATCAATAATGTTTTGTGGGAGAAGATAACAAGACATAACATATTGAGGCAAAGATTGTAGAACTGCTTTAATGAAAATCTCCCGACCACTAAAAGAAAGGAGTTGTTTATCCCAGCTAGAAAGACGATCATGAACTTTGTCACGCACAAAGCCTAATGATTCAGTTTTGTTTTTCCCTATGAGAAGTGGAACACCTAGGTATACGCCAGGGTTAGATACCTCGCGTACTTGCAAAAGATTATTGATCGCAGTTCTTGTTGAGGATGGGGTGCGTGGATTATAAAAAATTGTCGATTTCTCAAAATTGACCGCTTGACCGGAGGCCGTAGAATATGTTTGTAGGGCTCGTTTAAGATGAGTTCTTCAGTTGGAGTATTATTAATGAAGACCATACAATCATCGGCAAAGAGTAGATGGTTGACTCTGGGCCCGTATTTGCAGGCACCAAGCCCCGGAAGGATGTTTGTTTGTTGGGCAGCAGATAGGTAAGCAGATAGCCCTTGTGTGCAAAAAAGGAAAAGAAAAGGTGATATGCGGTCACCTTGACGTAATCCACGGTGAGGTTGAAAAGAGAGAGAGAGAAAGTTGTTAAATTTGACTGAAAATGAGACAGTGGTAATGCAACGCATTATAAGAGAGATCCAGTCAGATGCGAAGCCCATACGTTCCATAACATTTGCTAGAAAGGACCATTCAACTCTATCAAAAGCTTTTTCCATATCTAGTTTAAGAGCAGCTCCTTGGGAGGATTTTGTTGTCCCTGAATTAATATTGTGAATAATTTCATGGGCAATGAGGATGTTGTCAGAAATATTACGTCCTTGAATGAATGCTGCTTGGTTAGGGCTAATACAAAAGGGAATTGTTTGTTTCATTCTATTGACAATGGTTTTAGCAACTATTTTATAGAGAACAGTGCACAGGCTGATAGGTCTTAGATGTTTCATAGTGGTTGGGTCCTGGATTTTAGGGATTAGTACGAGTATAGTTTTGTTAACCAAGGACACATCAGCAGTGCCATTTAGTAAGTTAAGGCATAGATTAATAACATCTTCGCCAATAGTGTCCCAATGTTGTCGATAAAAACTACTTGGTAATCCATCAGTACCAGGCGCCTTCCTAGGATCAATATCCCCGAAAGCATGGAGAATTTATTCTTTTGTGAAGGTCCTTAAAAGAGTATCATTCATAGATTGAGTGATAGAGGGCGAAATCTTATCAAGTATATTATCGGAAATTTGGGGGTTGGAGGATGTAAAAAGGTTTTGGAAATAGTTAGAGGCAATAGACATTAGGTCTGAATCATCTGTACACCAATTCGAATTAGAATCAAATAGACCCGTGATCAAGTTTTTTTTCCTTCTAATGTTCGCACGGGCATGGAAGAACCTCGTATTTTTATCCCCTTGGGATAGCCATAGTGTACGAGATCTTTGAGCCCAATAAATTTCTTGTTCCATTAGGAGTTTATTAAGTTCAGTTCTATATTTTATATAAATTCCTTCATTTGTGGCAGTTAAGGGGCGGCATAAGAATTTGTTAATTTTTTTGGTAAGAAAATTAATACGACCAGTTGATTTTAGTATTTGTTGATTCTGCCATTCCTCCAGACATGTGCCAACCGCTTTTATTTTTTCTATGGTTGTTCCAGGGGTGTTGACCCAAGTGCGTTTGATAGTGGATATATTGTTTGCATTGTTCGCCCAACAGTTTTCAAACCGAAACGTGTTGTTAGGTCGCTGTGGGGGAGTAGCAACCGCGGGAGAGGTATCTAGGACTAGGAAGCAATGATCGGACTTGGCCACATAGTTCGATGTTATGCTATATGAGGGAGAAAGATCTTGCCAGGCCGAGTTAGCAATGAACCTATCTAAACGTTCATGTATTGTAGGGGTTAAGGGCCCAACTTTTGTCCAAGTGAACCACCCAGATGTTGGTTTACAATCAAATAGATTGTTGCGTGAAAGACAATGACGGAAGTTATTTATTTGTGATCTAGCCCTACGGCTACCTCCTTGTTTTTCAGAGTCTGATAAAATTTCATTAAAATCCCCTCCTAAAAGCCAGGATATATTATTATTATTATTAATTTGTAAGGAATCAATAATTTCCCATGTTTTAAATTTTTGACTTGTTTCAGAGTAACCGTGCATGCCAGTAAAAAACAAAGTGTGGTCATTCAATATGATTTGAGTATGTATGTAACGAAGCGAATAAGAAATCAAAGATATATTAATATTGTTTGAGGCGAATAGCGCGATACCGGAACACCCCTCCGTTGAGGAAATAGCAATAATTTCTATCATTCCTAAAGAAAGACAAAGGCGGCTACATGCCGCATTATTAATTTTAGTTTCGCATAAGAAGATAATATCCGGAATGGATTTTTGGACATAGCTACGAAAATTTTGAACTACCGGGGCTTGTCCTAGACCCTGGCAGTTCCAGCAAAGAATCCTCATTTTGCTCGGCGGGGCTGGGAGTCAGCCGCCGCCGGAGAGTTTTTTGAGCTGCTCATCCCAGCCTTAGGAGTGGATCCGGATGGTTTGGATTTTTTCGGTGGGAGCGAAACTTGGATGGGAGAACGGCGTTTTGTGCCACGGTTCGGTTGGGCTGGGGCAGGGGCAGGAGCTGCATCATTAGGATAAGTTTTCAAAAGCCATTGGTTAAAATCATTGAATTTGGAATCGGTAGAAACAGGGGGCTTACGCAGTTCGACTTCAATCTTCTTAATTTGCTGAACGGTTGGGCTGGGAACACCATCATCCGTGGCATCCCAATCATCATCGGATTCATCTTCAGGGATAGGGTAGATGGTATTTAAGGGCTGAGGCTCGAGAGGAGCTTTCTGTTTCGAATCTGAAGCAGATGGATCTTTGGAAGGGGGGGCATCACCCATTGTCGTATCAGTATTGGGTACTTCCTCGGTTGGTTGCTCCGAAAAAGACGCAGCATCGCCCTCGTTCAGAGAGCCTGTGGAAAGTTTGAACCAAGAGTCCAGTTTAGATATTGAAGACTTATTAAGAAAGTGGTTAATGATAAAAAAGTGGGGGGAGAAATACCCATCGCATTCGGATCAGTGGTGGGAATATTAGTATTGGCAGAAGCAACTGGAACAGGAGGAACTATGAAGAAGGAGAAAGATAATAAATATAGAGTCAGAAATAAAGATAGCAGAAAAAATAAAATAAATTTTGATCTATATTGTATAATAGATGAAATATTGGAGATAGAGGGAGAAAGAGTACTAGTCGGTGGTGGGTTGTTTTGGTTAAGATTAGGTTCAACATAGCGGATACGCCCTCGGGTACCAACTGAGCGACGTCTTGGAGGGAGGTAGCGGAGCCACTCCCCGTATTGCAGCTTGTTTAGATCCAGAGAAGAACGAATAGGACAGTTCTCAATTGTGTGGCTAATTATTCCACAGCCAGGACATAAAGTGGGGAGGCGTTCGTATTGAAGACGACACATGGTTTTGTTGGCCCCGGAACCAATGAAGACAAAACAAGTGACCGGTTTGGTGATATTCAGGAAAATTTCGACCCACAGGAAGTCTTTTATATTTCCTTCAAATTCTCGAGTATCAGTTCGTATGACGTTGCCTACCATAGATCCAAGAGCATGTCCCACAAGGTGCGATCGATCAATGTCCTCAAAGAGTGAGGAAGGAAGGGCGAAAATGCGGATCCAGATCCTTATAATGTTGAATGAATAATCTCCAACGGATTTAGCAGGATCATATTCGGTAATGGATAACCATTCGTCCTTGTACAGCCAAGGACCTCGGTTAAGGACTTCGTAACAGAACTTGACTTCCTTGAATTTGATCTTGAGATAGTTGTCTTGAATGACAGAGATAGACACCACTTCGTTGGGCTTCCAAATGCCTTCAAACGCATTAATAACAGCATAAATATCAATAGTTTTAGACGAGATAAAGCATCCTAAGAGGAATAGCTTGGGATCCTCCTTGACAAAATCCCAGCCGAAATCAGGAGTGTAAAGGAGTTCTGCTTCCTCATGAGTGAGATCGATGGAGCTAAGCTGGGGGATAGAGGAGGATGCCATGGTTGGAGTGTAGAAATTAAGGATGATAGGAGGATTGGGGGAGGTTTGTGGCTTAATACGGGTATGTTGTTCATATAAATAAGAAGAGGTTATGTAAGCTATTCTATGGTAAGTAGTAAGTAAAGGAAGTTGAGGAAGAATTAGTGACCATAAAGATTGGGTTATAATAATGACATAAAGGCAAGATGGAAAGAAGCTTTCCCTATTAAAACGAATTAGCTGGGCAAAAGGAGGATTTTCGTTAAATATATTAAATAATGGCAACTTTAAAGCAAAATTTAAGGAAGAATACCTTAAAAGCAAAAGGAATTTTAAAGGAATGTGTAATAGTAAATAAAGTAAGTGGGTGCGTATATATTTACTGGTATTTAGTGATGTATAAGGAAAGAGTGAATTACAACTGAAAATTATAGCTGACTTTTTAATAAAGGAGAAAGGAAATCGGGGATTTAAAATGTAATTAAAAGCTATACGATTGGTAATAAAAGAAGAGAAAGGAATAAAAAAATTTAAGGATAATAAATTATATTCCTTAAATGAAATATGTAGAGGAGCGGAAAAATATTAAAAGTGGGAAAGTAATAAAAATAGATATTAAGTGGGAAGAATGAAATTAAAGAGGATACCATATATTGTTTTAAAAAAGTATAATAAACAAAAATTATGGTGAATAAATTAATTGGAATGTATATATGGAATGTGAAAATTTTAAGCATAAATAACGGGGATTGAAATTTGTTTTCCATCATAATGATGGTCGTAGTTAATTCCCTAAAAAGGGCTGGAATTAATTCGCCTGATGAGGCGTTGAGACTGATTTTTTGAAATAAAGAGAGATAGAAAAGGAGGATATATGGAGAGTTGAGAGATTGACCGGTTGAATATTTACTAAACAGATTGAGTAATGTAACGTAATCGAACGAATAGTAAGCAACATACATCAAAAACAACCAAAGATAAAATAAGCATAACAGATATGAGCAATCAGGAAAGGAAAGCGAAAAAGAAAAGCAGAAAATAATAAATATTACATGCCCAGGGATAGAAGGAAGCGGGGATAAGAAATTATTTACAATCCAAAAGAGCAAAAAAGGGGATAATGAATGGCTAATAAATAATAAATACAAGCTCGATAGATAATAATTAAATATGAATAATACCAGTGCGTGGGCCCAGGATTCCAAATTTCCTTGATTATTGCAATAGTAAGGAAAGGAGGTTGACATGTATTTTGATCTGATAGAGAAAAAAGATAAGATTGATGAATGTTAGAGAATTGTAGAGACCATTTAGAGATGAGGAGGGATCAAAGATAGGGGATAATCAAATATATAAGTAAGGACAAGGAGTACACAGAATATACATGACCAACATTAAATAAACGACTAAAATAAGATGAAAATTGTAAGCAATAATATAAACATGTATTATACCAATTAGATAAGCAAGAAGATACTATTTTGTAATCCAACATCAAAACAGGTAGTGAAATAGATCTATAAGGAACCGGGCAATACCTGAAGGGAAAAAAGGTCAAAGTTAAAAAAGGAAGGTAATGGAGAAAGGGCCTTAAGAAATACATTATATGGTATACATTAAAAGGAATGTCATAAGTAACAAGGGTCAGAGTCCATAATACTGAGAATAAATGATGCATAAGTAAATAAGTGGGAATATTTATTATGAAATGTGTTGGATAAAGAAAGAGAATTTAAAAATTGTAAAAATTCCCACTAGGTGGGTTGATAGAGGGTTCCCTATACAGCCTCGAATATTGGTAAAATTTAATTCAAAAGCAATAAAATAGATCCAATGTTGGAGGTGATATGTAATAGAGTAAAGGACATGAAACAACATATGAGTCGATTTAGAATTATCTAGAGCAGAAATATAATTATACAGATTGTGGAAAATTGAATTAGTAGTTATAATGATTAGGTGAGTAGAGTGATGTAAATTCAAAGATACATAGTAACTATAATGCACATAGTAAATGAAAACCTGGTACATAGTTGAATGGGGATTGTGGAAAATCCACATTAATATGTTGAGAAGAAATTTAGACAGATATATAATATAGAGAGGTGTAAGGGGAAAATAAGGTGGACAAAGCCTTGATATAAATGGTGAAATATGCTTAAGAATGTTGTTGCAGAAGTAAGCTAGAAGTTGAATTTTCTCCAAATACTGGGTTAGTTTAGATTTCCCTAAAAGGGCTTGTGGTAGATTAGAGAAGAACAAACACCATAAAAAATAAATGGAATTAAAGACAGTATTAAAACAATCGAAAATAACCAGGGAACCCAGAAAATGGATAAACAACAAGTAAATAACAAGACAGATTAAATCAGTACTAAGAAAAAACTAGAGCAGATGAATTAAGCAACTACTAGCCCACAAAGATAAAACAGATACAAAAAACAAACCAAGATGATAAAGGACAAAAGGAAAAAGTAGCGAAGAAAAATAAATAGTATTACTATCAACCCACAAAGGTAACAGGACATAAACGAATAAAGGAAGGATGAAGATAAAGCAATAAGAAATGGGGGACGATAATACCCGATTTGCAACCATTGAAATCAAAAGGGTTAAGTATGAGCCCCATTGAATCTGTACAAAGAGAAACGGAACATTAGAGAAGATATGATACACACTAAGAAAAGATAACAACGGAGATAGATAAGGGTTAAAGGAAAAAAGAAAGAAATGGGTGAGATGGTTAGAATCCAGAAGATGAACCGTCGTTTTAGATTGAGATGAAGATGGTCGTTCGTCAATCGAAAAAAAACCCATCATCTGCAAGAGAAAACTGGAAATCAGAAACCTAAAATAAAGGGGTACAAACCCTAAAAAATATGGGGGAGATTGAAAAAATGCAGAAAAGAAGTAGAAGGGAAAAACCCTTTGAAATAGGAGAAACAAAAAAGGTGAGTTGAACAGAAACAAAGAAAATAAAAAGAAGGAATAGAGAAACAAATCCAATCGGGTGGATGTAGGGCAAACACCGTGAGTCGCAACAGGGGAAGAAGCCCTCCGAGATAGCAGAAGAGATAGATCCCAAACCAAAGAGAAGAAAAAACCAAGGAACAGATCAGAAAGGGTTAAATAGAAACAAAAAACAGAAAAACATAACGGAAAGATGATCGGCGAGACTTACCGTCCAGATCTGGAGTTCGCCGGTTGGATCTCGTCGAAAACGCCCAAAGAGGGAAGAAGACGGTGTAAAGGAAGGGGAAAAAAACCCTTCATCAGATAAAACAGATCTGATAGGGGTTTTGTGTATTGCAAAATTCGGCCAAACCTTGTAGAAGAAAAACATGTTAAGGGTTAAATGCTAGAGAGAAAAAAAAACAGATAAAAAATATAACAAAAGATGTAAATGGGAAAATGAGACGGGGTGGAATTACCCTTGGCCTTCTCTTACCGATTTCCAAGGAAATCAAAATTTTTCGGTTATCTTGATGATAAGCTGGCAAATCCGGCGGAAGACAAAGAGGTGCCGTGTGAGGGAAGGGGAATGAAAGAGAGAGAGTGGAAAAAACAACCGGAAAAAGAGGAAAAGCATGAAGAACAAGCCAACACCCACCAAAGACCCCGGAAAAATTTGAGAGAGAATTGAGAGCCATCCCACACCCGTTACCCGTTAGAATTTTAACTGAGTAAAAAGTATAGAAATCGAGTTTTTGCAATATAATCGTGTTGAAAAGCTCGTAATCAATTATATGAACTCCTAAAATTTGATTAAAACTTGTTTTGCAGTCTTTTTTGTAGAGTTTTCGGACGAGCGGGTCTAAATGGGCCGAACAATGGACCCGTTAGAATTTTAACCGAGTAAAAAGTACAGAAATCGAGTTTTTGAAATATAATCGTGTTGAAAAGCTCGTAATCAATTGTATGAACTCCAAAATTTGGATTAAAACTTATTTTGCAACCCTTTTGTAGAGGTTTCGGACGAGCGGGTCTAAATGAGCCGAAAAGTGGACCCGTTAGAATTTTAACTGAGTAAAAAGTACAGAAATCGAGTTTTTGCAATATAATCGTGTTGAAAAGTTCATAATCAATCATATGAACTCCTAAATTTGGATTAAAACTTATTTTGCAGCCCTTTTTGTATAGGATTCGGACGAGTGGGTCTAAATGGGACAAACAATGGACCCATTAGAATTTAACTGTGTAAAAAGTACATAAATCAAGTTTTTGCAATATAATCGTGTTGAAAAGCTCGTAATCAATTGTATGAACTCCTAAATTTGGATTAAAACTTATTTTGCAACCCTTATGTAGAGGTTTCGGACGAGCGGGTCTAAATGGGCCGAACAATGGATCCGTTAGAATTTTATCTGAGTAAAAAGTATAGAAATCGAATTTTTGCAATATAATCGTGCTGAAAAGCTCGTAATTAATTATATGAACTCCTAAAATCTGATTCTAACTTATTTTGCGGTCTTTTTTGTTGAGGTTTCAGACGAGCGGGTCCAAATGGGCCGAACAATGGACCCGTTAGAATTTTAACTGAGTAAAACGTACAAAAATAAAAAAAAATTCAATATAATTGTGTTGAAAAGCTCGTAATCAATTGTATGAACTCCTAAATTTGGATTAAAACTTATTTTGCAACCCTTTTGTAGAGGTTTCGGACGAGCGGGTCTAAATGGGCCGAACAATGGACTCGTTAGAATTTTAACTGAGTAAAAAGTACAGAAATCGAGACTTTGCAATATAATCGTGTTGAAAAGCTCGTAATCAATTATATGAACTCCTAAAGTTTGATTCTAACTTGTTTTGCGGTCTTTTTTGTAGAGGTTTTGGACGAGCGGGTCTAAATGGGCCGAACAATGGACCCGTTAGAATTTTAACTGAGTAAAAGTACAGAAATAGAGTTTTTGCAATATAATCGTGTTGAAAAGCTCGTAATCATTTGTATGAACTCTTGAATTTGGATTAAAACTTATTTTGCAACCCTTTTGTAGAGGTTTCGGACGAGCGGGTCTAAATGGGCCGAACAATGGAGCCTTTAGAATTTTAATTGAGTAAAAAGTACAATAATCAAGTTTTTGCAATATAATAGTGTTGAAAAGCTTGTAATCAATTATATGAACTCCTAAAATTTAATTCTAACTTATTTTGCGATCTTTTTTGTAAAGGTTTCGGACGAGCGGGTCTAAATGGGCCGAACAATTGACCCGTTAGAATTTTAACTGAGTAAAAAGTATGTAAATCGAGTTTTTTCAATATAATCGTGTTGAAAAGCTTGTAATCAATTGTATGAACTCCTAAATTTGGATTAAAACTTATTTTGCAACCCATTTGTAGAGGTTTAGGACGAGCGGGTCTAAATGGGCCGAACAATGGACCCGTTAGAATTTTAACAGAGTAAAAAGTACAAAAATCGAGTTTTTGCAATATAATCATGTTGAAAAGCTCGTGATCAGTTATATGAACTCCTAAAATTTGATTCTAACATATTTTGCAGTCTTTTTTGTTGAGGTTTCGGACGAGCGGGTCTAAATGGGCCGAACAATGGACCCGTTAGAATTTTAACTGAGTAAAAAGTACAGAAATCGAGTTTTTGCAATACAATCGTGTTTAAAAGCTCGTAATCAATTATATGAACTCCTAAAATTTGATTTTAACTTGTTTTGCGGTCTTTTTGTAGAGGTTTCGGACAAGCGGGTCTAAATGGGCCGAACAATGGACCCGTTAGAATTTTAACTAGGTAAAAAGTACAGAAATTGAGTTTTTGCAATATAATCTTGTCACCCCCTCGTCTTGGTCTAGCCGACAGACCGGTCCGAACAGGTTACACGGGGAAAACCGAAGCGAAACCCACTAAGGTCTCACTCCGATTAGCAACCCTTTTCTTTTTTTTCATCTCTTATCTTTTCTAGATGCATCTATTATACCCTATGTGATAGGACACGCAGCGAACATACACACGGATACAAAACACCCAAGACATGCAATTAAACAGCCCTTCTTAAGTTTTATGACAGGTCGTATCGATACGCTAGATGACCGTATCGATACGCCTGGACATGGTCAACGCCCAAAAGTCAACCCAGGGAGACCGTATCGATACACAGCAAGACCGTACCGATATGCCCTCAACGGTCAACTTATCTCGGTCAAACTACAAAGACCGTATCGATACCCTTAGGACTCGTATCGATACGCCAAAATCTCGTCAACTTCTCCGATTTCCAGAGAGCCTTTGGCGTATCGATACACCCTCGTGTATCGGTACGCTCTACCCAAAATGAGCCCCAAAGCAAGGACCGTATCGGTACAGCCCTTGAGCGTACCGATACGCCCTGCACTGCAAATCTCATTTTAACAACTAAAAACACAAGGACTCAACTCTAGATGCATTTTACGACTCGGCTAGCAACATACCAACTCACATACATCACTAAGCAACTATAGATAAGCATATGGAGCAGTTTAAGCATACAACGAATCAACGAACACCAATTAAGCATACATAGAGGAAACTAGCAAACAAACATGCTTAGCAAACCAACAAAAGAGTTAAAGGCCTTAACAAACATACTCCCAAACCACAAGAAACATGAAACAGCAAACATACACATAACCTAGAGGCATTCCAACCTACCATAAGCATGATCAACCATAGAGCATACATATGATTCAAGGAAAGCAAAAGACATACGTTTAGATCCTTCCAACACATGCCAAAACATCAAACCATCAAACATGATATATATATATATATATAAGGCAATAAAGCATGCTCAACAAAACCATTTAGCCAAAAGAAACAAACGTTCACCTAAGCAATGCACAATCAAGGTTTACATGCCTTCAACCAAAAACATAAGCATTCATAAGACATGGTTAAAAACCTTCAAATACAAAACACTTAGGCATCAACATAAACATGGTTTACAAATCCATCAACACAAAGAATTAACAACATAAAGCCAACACAAAAGAGTCTAGATACACGCTTCTAAAACACGTAGCATTTCCCATTGCTAAACTACTACATTATTTACCAAACTATACTTGAGCAACTACCACACGCTTGGACACCCTTTCCTTGCTCCTTGCTAAATCCCCGCTAATAATCTACATTGTCGAAAAAAGAGAGCGTAAGCATAAAGCCTAGTGAGCGGAGCTCTAAAAACACATCAACAATGCAGTTTTCAAAACATAAATCTTAGTTGAAAAGCAAACCATTTAAGGAAAAGACGTAACAAAACACAATCATCACAATACAAGGTATGCACATGCATAACCCAAAACCCAGTGGGACTACACATCATCGTTCAACTAGTAGTTTTCCAATGGGACTACACATCACCGTACTCTTCTACTAGTCACTACCGGTGGGACTACACATCACAGTTCAACTAGTAGTTTTCTGATGGGACTACACATCACCGTACTCTTCTACTAGTCACTACCGGTGGGACGACACATCACCGTAGTAACGACAACCGTCACGTGAGGCTCGACACCAACGATGACTACACAACAACATTAAACGGAGAGTAGAAACAATCTAAAAACACCATCACATCACACATATCATGAGAATCGAAAATCAACCAACAAACGAGATTAGGTGAACTCACTCTTGGGTCTAGGTTAGTCTCTAAGACTCCACCCAAACCCCAAACCTTCATTGAACATAAATAAGATTCCACCAATCATGCAATACGATATACAAATCACCATCATGCAACATGGATGTCATGCACGACCAAAAACACCTTGCAACAAAATCCACAATTATGTACAATCTTACTTCTTACAATCTTACCAACCGCAAATGGTCTTACTTACCATTTTCGTGCACAACCTGCACCAACTTACATATACTTTACAAGACATATCAACAACACCATTGATTTCATCATGCATGATCAACATCATAATAACAAACAACATGCTTCCTTCCAAAGTATTGAAATTTCATGCATAACAAGTTATCACCTCATGTAATGAAAAAAAACGGAAAAAAGGGAGTTTAAAGAGGCGATACACATCAACTTGCTTTTGAGTTTAGATTGGCCTTTCAAGCTCAATCTAAACTCTCTCAAAACGATCTTTGAACCAAAACGTTGCTTAAAAACATTTCCACTCACCATTCGCACACCAATGCAAACCACAAAGTCGTTTCAAGCTTCCGAACTTCCCGGGACCGCGTCCGAACCACCCAAGCCCAAAACACTGCCCTAAAAGACCAATAGGGGATTTCAACCAAAATCCCCACTTTTCATAAATCTTGAAATTTCAAGGTTTAGAATTAATGAGTTTTGCAAATCCAACTTTAATTTAAGTTAAATTTAAGTAAAACAAGGAAAAGAAAAAGAGGATTTACCTTCAAAGGTCTTCAATGGAGGAAAGGAGATGAAATGAGAGAATATTGTTTTTGGAAGATGATGAGTGGTTTTGATTTTCAAAACCATCTTAAAATTTCATTAATGGCACTATCATAAATAATGAGAACTTTTATAAAAATCAACTCTTTAATTTAAATTTAACCCGAAACTAATCCTAGATCAACACCGATAACTCCCGGGCCCTAAAACCGGGGTGTTACAAATCGTGTTGAAAAGCTCGTAATCAATTATACGAACTCCTAAATTTGGATTAAAACTTATTTTGCGGCCCTTTTTGTAGAGGTTTTGGACGAGCGGGTCTAAATGGGCCGAACAATGGACCCGTTAGAATTTTAACTGAGTAAAAAGTACAGAAATTAAGTTTTTGCAATATAATCGTGTTGAAAAGCTCGTAATCAATTATACGAACTCCTAAATTTGGATTAAAACTTATTTTGCAGCCCTTTTGTAGATGTTTCGGACGAGCGAGTCTAAATGGGCCGAACAATGGACCCGTTAGAATTTTAACTAAGTAAAAGTACAGAAATCAAGTTTTTGCAATATAATCGTGTTAAAAAAAAGCTAGTAATCAATTATATGAACTCCTAAATTTGGATTAAAACTTATATTGCAGCACTTTTGTAGAGGTTTCGGACGAGCGGGTCTAAATGGGCCGAACAATAGACCCATTAGAATTTTAACTAAGTAAAAAGTACAGAAATCGAGTTTTTGCAATATAATCGTGTTGAAAAGCTCGTAATAAATTGTATGAACTCCTAAATTTGGATTAAAACTTATTTTGCAACCTTTTTTAGAGGTTTCGGATGAGAAGGTCTAAATGGGCCGAACAGTGGACCCGTTAGAATTTTAACTGAGTAAAAAGTACGAAATCAATTTTTTGCAATATAATCGTGTTGAAAAGCTCGTAATGAATTATATGGACTCCTGAAATTTGATTCTAACTTGTTTTGCGGTCTTTTTTGTAGAGGTTTTGGACGAGCGGGTCTAAATGGGCCGAACAATGGACCCGTTAGAATTTTATCTGAGTAAAAAGTATAGAAATCGAGTTTTTGCGATATAATCGTGTTGAAACCCTCGTAATCAATTGTATGAACTCCAAAATTTGGATTAAAACTTTATTTGTAGCCTTTTTTGTAGAGGTTTCGGACGAGCGGGTCTAAATGGGCCGAACAAAGGACTTATTAGAATTTTAACGGAGTAAAAAGTACAAAAATCGAGTTTTTGCAATATAATCATGTTGAAAAGCTCATAATCAATTGTATGAACTCCTAAATTTGGATTAAAACTTATTTTGCAACCCTTTATAGGACCCGTTAGAATTTTAACGAAGTAAAAAGTACAGAAATCGAGTTTTTGCAATATAATCATGTTGAAAAGCTCGTAATCAATTGTATGAACTCCTAAATTTGGATTAAAACTTATTTTGCAACCCTTTTGTAGAGGTTTCGGACGAGTGGGTCTAAATGGGCCGAACAATGGACCCGTTAGAATTTTAACTGAGTAAAAAGTACAATAATCGAGTTTTTGCAATATAATAGTGTTGAAAAGCTCTTAATAAATTATATGAACTCCTAAAATTTGATTCTAACTTATTTTGCGATCTTTTTGTAAAGGTTTCGAACGAACGGGTCTAAATGGGCCGAACATAGGACTCGTTAGAATTTTAACTGAGTAAAAAGTACAGTAATCGAGTTTTTGCAATATAATCGTGTTAAAAAGCTCTTAATCAATTATATGAACTCCTAAAATTTGATTCTAACTTATTTTGCGATCTTTTTTGTAAAGGTTTGGACGAGCTAGTCTAAATGGGCCGAACATAGGACCCGTTAGAATTTTAATTGAATAAAAAGTACAGAAATCGAGTTTTTGCAATATAATCGTGTTGAGAATATCGTAATAAATTGTATGAACTCCTAAATTTGGATTAAAACTTTTTTTGCAGCGTTTTTTGTAGAGTTTTCGAATGATCGGGTCTAAATGGGCCGAACAAAGGACCCGTTAGAATTTTAACGGAGTAAAAAGTACAGAAATCGAGTGTTTGCAATATAATCGTATTGACAAGCTCGTAATCAATTGTATGAACTCCTAAATTTGGATTAAAACTTATTTTGCAAACCATTTGTAGAGGTTTCGGACGAGCGGGTCTAAATGGGCCGAACATTGAACCCGTTAGAATTTTTTTTGACGAAAGCTGAAGTGATTACAAGTAGTATATGTTCTAAATATACTATCTACCATTTGACAATGAACGCTCAATCACCCTGCTGCAGCTGCTAGTGCTCGAAACCGTGACCTCTAGAAACAACAACCGTTCCCCTAACCACTGAGGCAAGTTGGTTCGTGCACCCGTTAGAATTTTAACTGAGTAAAAACCACAAAAATCAAGTTTTTGCAATATAATTGTGTTGAAAAGCTCGTAATCAATTGTATGAACGCCTAGATTTGGATTAAAACTTATTTTGCAACCCTTTTGTAGAGGTTTCGGACGAGCGGGTCTAAATGGGCCGAACAATGGACCCGTTAGAATTTTAACTGAGCAAAAATTATAGTAATCGATCTTTTGCAATATAATCGTGTTGAAAAGCTCTTTATCAATTATATGAACTCCTAAAATTTGATTCAAACTTATTTTGCGATCTTTTTTGTAAAGGTTTCGGACGAGCGGGTCTAAATGGGCCGAACAATGGACCCATTAGAATCTTAACTTAGTAAAAAGTACAGAAATCGAGATTTTTCAATATAATCGTGTTGAAAAGCTCATAAACAAATGTATGAACTCCTAAATTTTGATTAAAACTTATTTTGCAACCCTTTTGTAGAGGTTTCGGACGAGCGGGTCTAAATGGGCCGAACAATGGACCCGTTAGAATTTTAACTGACTAAAAAGCACAAAAATCGAGTTTTTGCAATATAATTATGTTGAAAAGCTCGTAATCAATTGTATGAACTCCTAAATTTGGATTAAAACTTATTTTGCAACCCTTTTGTAGAGGTTTCGGACGAGCATGTCTAAATGGGCCGAACAATGGACCCGTTAGAATTTTAACAGAGTAAAAAGTACAGAAATCAAGTTTTTGCAATATAATCGTGTTGAAAAGCTCGTAATCAATTATATGAACTACTAAAATTTGGATTAAAACTTATTTTGCAACCCTTTTGTAGAGGTTTCGGACGAGCGGGTCTAAATGGGCCAAACAATGGACTCGTTAGAATTTTAACTGAGTAAAAAGTAAAGTAATCGAGTTTTTGTAATATAATCGTGTTGAAAAGCTCGTAATCAATTGTATGAACTACTATATTTGGATTAAAACTTATTTTGTAACCCTTTTGTATAGGTTTCGGACGAGCGGGTCTAAATGGGCCAAACAATGGACCCGTTAGAACTTTATATGAGTAAAAGGTATAGAAATCTAGTTTTTGCAATATAATCGTGTTGAAAAGCTCGTAACCAATTGTATGAACTCCTAAATTTGGATTAAAACTTTTTTTGCAGCCATTTTTGTAGAGGTTTCGGACGAGAGGGTCTAAATGAGCCGAACAAAGGACCCGTTAGAATTTTAAAGGAGTAAAAATTTCAGAAATCGAGTTTTTGCAATATAATCGTGTTGAAAATCTCTTAATCAATTATATGAACTCCTAAAATTTGATTCTAAATTATTTTGTGATCTTTTTTGTAAAGGTTTCGGACGAGCGGGTCTAAATGGGCCGAAAGATGGACCCGTTAGAATTTTAACTAAGTAAAAATTACATAAATCGAGTTTTCGCAATATAATCGTGTTGAAAAGCTTGTAATCAATTGTATGAACTCCTAAATTTTGATTAAAACTTATTTTGCAACCATTTTGTAGAGGTTTCGGATGAGCGGGTCTAAATGGGCCGAACAATGGACCCGTTAGAATTTTAACTGAATAAAAACCACAAAAATCGAGTTTTTGCAATATAATTGTGTTGAAAAGCTCGTAATCAATTGTATGAACTCCTAAATTTGGATTAAAACTTATTTTGCAACCCTTTTGTAGAGGTTTCGGACGAGCGGGTCTAAATGGGCCGAACAATGGACTCGTTAGAATTTTAACTGAGTAAAAAGTACATTAATCGAGTTTTTGTAATATAATCGTGTTGAAAAGCTCGTAATCAATTGTAAGAACTCCTAAATTTGCATTAAAACTTATTTGGCAACCCTTTCGTAGAGGTTTCGGACGAGCGTGTCTAAATGGGCCGAACAATGGACCCGTTAGAATTTTAACTAAGTAAAAAGTACAGAAATTAAGTTTTTGCAATATAATCGTGTTAAAAAAAGCTCGTAATCAATTATATGAACTCCTAAATTTGGATTAAAACTTATTTTGCAGCACTTTTGTAGAGGTTTCGGACGAGCGGGTCTAAATGGGCCGAACAATGAACTCGTTAGAATTTTAACTGAGTAAAAAGTACAGTAATCAAGTTTTTGTAATATAATCGTGTTGAAAAGCTCGTAATTAGTTATATGAACTCCTAAAATTTGATTCTAACTTATTTTGCGGTCTTATTTGTAGAGGTTTCGGACGAGCGGGTCTAAATGGGCCGAACAATGGACCCGTAAGAATTTTAACTGAGTAAAAAGTACAAAAATCGAATTTTTGAAATATAATCGTGTTGAAAAGCTCGTAATCAATTGTATGAACTAAAATATTTGGATTAAAACTTATTTTGTAACCCTTTTGTATAGGTTTCGGACGAGCGGGTCTAAATGGGCCAAACAATGGACCCGTTAGAATTTTATATGATTATAAGGTATAGAAATCTAGTTTCGCAATATAATCGTGTTCAAAAGCTCGTAACCAATTGTATGAACTCCTAAATTTGGAGTAAAAAAATTTTTGCATGCATTTTTGTAGAGGTTTCGGACGAGCGGGTCTAAATGGGCCGAACAAAGGACCTGTTAGAATTTTAAAAGAGTAAAAATTCCAGAAATCGAGTTTTTGCAATATAATCATGTTGAAAATCTCTTAATCAATTATATGAACTCCTAAAATTTGATTCTAAATTATTTTGCGATCTTTTTTGTAAAGGTTTCGGACGAGCGGGTCTAAATGGGTCGAACGATGGACCCGTTAGAATTTTAACTAAGTAAAAAGAACATAAATCGAGTTTTCGCAATATAATCGTGTTGAAAAGCTCGCAATCAATTGTATGAACTCCTAAATTTTGATTAAAACTTATTTTGCAACCATTTTGTAGAGGTTTCGGATGAGCGGGTCTAAATGGGCCGAACAATGGACCCGTTAGAATTTTAACTGAGTAAAAACCACAAAAATCGAGTTTTTGCAATATAATTGTGTTGAAAAGCTCATGATCAATTGTATGAACTCCTAAATTTGGATTAAAACTTATTTTGCAACCCTTTTGTAGAGGTTTCGGACGAGCGGATCTAAATGGGCCGAATAATGGACTCGTTAGAATATTAACTGAGTTAAAAGTACATTAATCGAGTTTTTGTAATATAATCGTGTTGAAAAGCTCGTAATCAATTGTAAGAACTCCTAAATTTGGATTAAAACTTATTTGGCAACCCTTTCGTAGAGGTTTCGGACGAGCGAGTCTAAATGGGCCGAACAATGGACCCGTTAGAATTTTAACTAAGTAAAAAGTATAGAAATCAAGTTTTTTCAATATAACCGTGTTAAAAAAAGCTCGTAATCAATTATATGAACTCCTAAATTTGGATTAAAACTTATTTTGCAGCACTTTTGTAGAGGTTTCGGACGAGCGGGTCTAAATGGGCCGAACAATGGACTCGTTAGAATTTTAACTGAGTAAAAAGTACAGTAATCGAGTTTTTGTAATATAATCGTGTTGAAAAGCTCGTAATTAGTTATATGAACTCCTAAATTTTGATTCTAACTTATTTTGCGGTCTTATTTGTAGAGGTTTCGGACGAGCGGGTCTAAATGGGCCGAACAATGGACCCGTAAGAATTTTAACTGAGTAAAAAGTACAAAATAAGAATTTTTGAAATATAATCGTGTTGAAAAGCTCGTAATAAATTGTATGAACTACTATATTTGGATTAAAAAGTTATTTTGTAACTCTTTTGTATAGGTTTCGGACGAGCGGGTCTAAATGGGACAAACAATGGACCCGTTAGAATTTTATGAGTAAAAGGTATAGAAATCTAGTTTTTTCAATATAATCGTGCTGAAAAGCTCGTAACCAATTGTATGAACTCCTAAATTTGGATTAAAACTTTTTTTGCAGCCATTTTTGTAGAGGTTTCGGACGAGCGGGTCTAAATGGGCCGAACAAAGGACCTGTTAGAATTTTAGAGTAAAAATTCCAGAAATCGAGTTTTTGTAATATAATCGTGTTGAAAATATCTTAATCAATTATATGAACTCCTAAAATTTGATTCTAAATTATTTTGCGATCTTTTTTGTAAAGGTTTCGGACGAGCGGGTCTAAATGGGCCGAACGATGGACCCGTTAGAATTTTAACTAAGTAAAAAGTACATAAATCGAGTTTTCGCAATATAATCGTGTTGAAAAGCTCGTAATCAATTGTATGAACTCCTAAATTTTGATTAAAACTTATTTTGCAACCATTTTGTAGAGGTTTCGGATGAGCGGGTCTAAATGGGCCGAACAATGGACCCGTTAGAATTTTAACTGAGTAAAAACCACAAAAATCGAGTTTTTGAAATATAATTGTGTTGAAAAGCTCGTAATCAATTGTATGAACTCCTAAATTTGGATTAAAACTTATTTTGCAACCCTTTTGTAGAGGTTTCGGACGAGCGGGTCTAAATGGGCCGAACAATGGACTCGTTAGAATTTTAACTGAGTAAAAAGTACATTAATCGAGTTTTTGTAATATAATCGTGTTGAAAAGCTCGTAATCAATTGTAAGAACTCCTAAATTTGCATTAAAACTTATTTGGCAACCCTTTCGTAGAGGTTTCGGACGAGCGTGTCTAAATGGGCCGAACAATGGACCCGTTAGAATTTTAACTAAGTAAAAAGTACAGAAATTAAGTTTTTGCAATATAATCGTGTTAAAAAAAGCTCGTAATCAATTATATGAACTCCTAAATTTGGATTAAAACTTATTTTGCAGCACTTTTGTAGAGGTTTCGGACGAGCGGGTCTAAATGGGCCGAACAATGAACTCGTTAGAATTTTAACTAAGTAAAAAGTACAGTAATCAAGTTTTTGTAATATAATCGTGTTGAAAAGCTCGTAATTAGTTATATGAACTCCTAAAATTTGATTCTAACTTATTTTGCGGTCTTATTTGTAGAGGTTTCGGTCGAGCGGGTCTAAATGGGCCGAACAATGGACCCGTAAGAATTTTAACTGAGTAAAAAGTACAAAAATCGAATTTTTGAAATATAATCGTGTTGAAAAGCTCGTAATCAATTGTATGAACTACAATATTTGGATTAAAACTTATTTTGTAACCCTTTTGTATAGGTTTCGGACGAGCGGGTCTAAATGGGTCAAACAATGGACCCGTTAGAATTTTATATGATTATAAGGTATAGAAATCTAGTTTCGCAATATAATCGTGTTCAAAAGCTCGTAACCAATTGTATGAACTCCTAAATTTGGAGTAAAAAATTTTTTGCATGCATTTTTGTAGAGGTTTCGGACGAGCGGGTCTAAATGGGCCGAACAAAGGACCTGTTAGAATTTTAAAAGAGTAAAAATTCCAGAAATCGAGTTTTTGCAATATAATCATGTTGAAAATCTCTTAATCAATTATATGAACTCCAAAAATTTGATTCTAAATTATTTTGCAACCATTTTGTAGAGGTTTCGGATGAGCGGGTCTAAATGGGCCGAACAATGGACCCGTTAGAATTTTAACTGAGTAAAAACCACAAAAATCGAGTTTTTGCAATATAATTGTGTTGAAAAGCTCATGATCAATTGTATGAACTCCTAAATTTGGATTAAAACTTATTTTGCAACCCTTTTGTAGAGGTTTCGGACGAGCGGATCTAAATGGGCCGAATAATGGACTCGTTAGAATATTAACTGAGTTAAAAGTACATTAATCGAGTTTTTGTAATATAATCGTGTTGAAAAGCTCGTAATCAATTGTAAGAACTCCTAAATTTGGATTAAAACTTATTTGGCAACCCTTTCGTAGAGGTTTCGGACGAGCGAGTCTAAATGGGCCGAACAATGGACCCGTTAGAATTTTAACTAAGTAAAAAGTATAGAAATCAAGTTTTTTCAATATAACCGTGTTAAAAAAAGCTCGTAATCAATTATATGAACTCCTAAATTTGGATTAAAACTTATTTTGCAGCACTTTTGTAGAGGTTTCGGACGAGCGGGTCTAAATGGGCCGAACAATGGACTCGTTAGAATTTTAAAGGAGTAAAAATTCCAGAAATCGAGTTTTTGTAATATAATCGTGTTGAAAATATCTTAATCAATTATATGAACTCCTAAAATTTGATTCTAAATTATTTTGCGATCTTTTTTGTAAAGGTTTCGGACGAGCGGGTCTAAATGGGCCGAACGATGGACCCGTTAGAATTTTAACTAAGTAAAAAGTACATAAATCGAGTTTTCGCAATATAATCGTGTTGAAAAGCTCGTAATCAATTGTATGAACTCCTAAATTTTGATTAAAACTTATTTTGCAACCATTTTGTAGAGGTTTCGGATGAGCGGGTCTAAATGGGCCGAACAATGGACCCGTTAGAATTTTAACTGAGTAAAAACCACAAAAATCGAGTTTTTGAAATATAATTGTGTTGAAAAGCTCGTAATCAATTGTATGAACTCCTAAATTTGGATTAAAACTTATTTTGCAACCCTTTTGTAGAGGTTTCGGACGAGCGGGTTTAAATAGGCCGAACAATACTGAGTAAAAAGTACATTAATCGAGTTTTTGCAATATAATAGTGTTGAAAAGCTCTTAATAAATTATATGAACTCCTAAAATTTGATTCTAACTTATTTTGCGTTCTTTTTTGAAATGGTTTCGGACGAGCGGGTCTAAATGGGCCGAACATAGGACCCGTTAGAATTTTAACTGAGTAAAAAGCACAAAAATTGTGTTTTTGCAATATAATTGTGTTGAAAAGCTCGTAATCAATTGTATGAACTCCTAAATTTGGTTTAAAACTTATTTTGCAACCCCTTTGTAGAGGTTTCGGACGAACGTATCTAAATGTGTCGAACAATGGACCCGTTTGAATTTTAACTGAGCAAACAGTACAAAAATCAAGTTTTTGTAATATAATCGTGTTGAAAAGCTCGTAATCAATTATATGAACTCCTAAAATTTGATTCTAACTGTTTTGCGATCTATTTTGTAGATGTTTCGGACGAACGGGTCTAAATAGACCGAACACTGGACCCGTTAGAATTTAACTGAGTAAGAAGTATGGAAATTGAGTTTTTGCAATATAATCGCGTTGAAACGCTAGTAATCAATTGGATGAACTCCTAAATTTGGATTAAAATTTATTTTGCAACCCTTTTGTAGAAGTTTAGGACGAGCGGGTCTAAATGGGCCAAACAACGGACCTGTTAGAATTTTAACTGAGTAAAAAGTACAGAAATCAAGTTTTTGCAATATAATCGTGTTGAAAAGCTCGTAATGAATTATATGAACACCTAAATTTTGATTCTAACTTGTTTTGCGGTCTTTTTTGTAGAGGTTTCGGATGAGCGGGTCTAAATGGGCCGAACAATGGACCCGTTAGAATTTTATCTGAGTAAAAAATATAGAAATCAAGTTTTTGCAATATAATCGTGTTGAAACGCTCGTAATCAATTGTATGAACTCCAAAATTTGGATTAAAACTTATTTCGTAGCCTTTTTGTAGAGGTTTCGGACGAGCGGGTCTAAATGGGCCGAACAAAGGTCTTGTTAGAACTTTAACGGAGTAAAAAGTACAAAAATCGAGTTTTTGCAAAATAATCGTGTTGAAAAGCTCGTAACCAATTGTATGAACTCCTAAATTTGGATTAAAACTTTTTTTGCAGCCATTTTTGTAGAGGTTTCGGACGAGCGGGTCTAAATGGGCCGAACAAAGGACCTGTTAGAATTTTAAAGGAGTAAAAATTCCAGAAATCGAGTTTTTGTAAAATAATCGTGTTGAAAATATCTTAATCAATTATATGAACTCCTAAAATTTGATTCTAAATTATTTTGCGATCTTTTTTGTAAAGGTTTCGGACGAGCGGGTCTAAATGGGCCGAACGATGGACCCGTTAGAATTTTAACTAAGTAAAAAGTACATAAATTGAGTTTTCGCAATATAATCGTGTTGAAAAGCTCGTAATCAATTGTATGAACTCCTAAATTTTGATTAAAACTTATTTTGCAACCATTTTGTAGAGGTTTCGGATGAGCGGGTCTAAATGGGCCGAACAATGGACCCGTTAGAATTTTAACTGAGTAAAAACCACAAAAATCGAGTTTTTGAAATATAATTGTGTTGAAAAGCTCGTAATCAATTGTATGAACTCCTAAATTTGGATTAAAACTTATTTTGCAACCCTTTTGTAGAGGTTTCGGACGAGCGAGTCTAAATGGGCCGAACAATGGACTAGTTAGAATTTTAACTGAGTAAAAAGTACATTAATCGAGTTTTTGTAATATAATCGTGTTGAAAAGCTCGTAATCAATTATATGAACTCCTAAAATTTGATTCTAAATTATTTTGCGGTCTTATTTGTAGAGGTTTCGGACGAGCGGGTCTAAATGGGCCGAACAATGGACCCGTAAGAATTTTAACTGAGTAAAAAGTACAAAAGTCGAATTTTTGAAATATAATCGTGTTGAAAAGCTCGTAATCAATTGTATGAACTCCTATATTTGGATCAAAACTTATTTTGAAACCATTTTGTAGAGGTTTCTTACGAGCGGGTTTAAATAGGCCGAACAATACTGAGTAAAAAGTACATTAATCGAGTTTTTGCAATATAATAGTGTTGAAAAGCTCTTAATAAATTATATGAACTTCTAAAATTTGATTCTAACTTATTTTGCGTTCTTTTTTGAAATGGTTTCGGACGAGCGGGTCTAAATGGGCCGAACATAGGACCCGTTAGAATTTTAACTGAGTAAAAAGCACAAAAATTGTGTTTTTGCAATATAATTGTGTTGAAAAGCTCGTAATCAATTGTATGAACTCCTAAATTTGGTTTAAAACTTATTTTGCAACCCCTTTGTAGAGGTTTCAGACGAACGTATCTAAATGTGTCGAACAATGGACCCGTTTGAATTTTAACTGAGCAAAAAGTACAAAAATCAAGTTTTTGTAATATAATCGTGTTGAAAAGCTCGTAATCAATTATATGAACTCCTAAAATTTGATTCTAACTATTTTGCGATCTATTTTGTAGATGTTTCGGACGAACGGGTCTAAATAGACCGAACACTGGACCCGTTAGAATTTAACTGAGTAAGAAGTATGGAAATTGAGTTTTTGCAATATAATCGCGTTGAAACGCTAGTAATCAATTGGATGAACTCCTAAATTTGGATTAAAACTTATTTTGCAACCCTTTTGTAGAAGTTTAGGACGAGCGGGTCTAAATGGGCCAAACAATGGACCTGTTAGAATTTTAACTGAGTAAAAAGTACAGAAATCAAGTTTTTGTAATATAATCGTGTTGAAAGGCTCGTAATGAATTATATGAACACCTAAATTTTGATTCTAACTTGTTTTGCGGTCTTTTTTGTAGAGGTTTCGGATGAGCGGGTCTAAATGGGCCGAACAATGGACCCGTTAGAATTTTATCTGAGTAAAAAATATAGAAATCAAGTTTTTGCAATATAATCGTGTTGAAACGCTCGTAATCAATTGTATGAACTCCAAAATTTGGATTAAAACTTATTTCGTAGCCTTTTTGTAGAGGTTTCGGACGAGCGGGTCTAAATGGGCCGAACAAAGGTCTTGTTAGAACTTTAACGGAGTAAAAAGTACAAAAATTGAGTTTTTGCAAAATAATCGTGTTGAAAAGCTCGTAACCAATTGTATGAACTCCTAAATTTGGATTAAAACTTTTTTTGCAGCCATTTTTGTAGAGGTTTTGGACGAGCGGGTCTAAATGGGCCGAACAAAGGACCTGTTAGAATTTTAAAGGAGTAAAAATTCCAGAAATCGAGTTTTTGTAATATAATCGTGTTGAAAATATCTTAATCAATTATATGAACTCCTAAAATTTGATTCTAAATTATTTTGCGATCTTTTTTGTAAAGGTTTCGGACGAGCGGGTCTAAATGGGCCGAACGATGGACCCGTTAGAATTTTAACTAAGTAAAAAGTACATAAATCGAGTTTTCGCAATATAATCGTGTTGAAAAGCTCGTAATCAATTGTATGAACTCCTAAATTTTGATTAAAACTTATTTTGCAACCATTTTGTAGAGGTTTCGGATGAGCGGGTTTAAATAGGCCGAACAGTACTGAGTAAAAAGTACATTAATCGAGTTTTTGCAATATAATAGTGTTGAAAAGCTCTTAATAAATTATATGAACTCCTAAAATTTGATTCTAACTTATTTTGCGTTCTTTTTTGAAATGGTTTCGGACGAGCGGGTCTAAATGGGCCGAACATAGGACCTGTTAGAATTTTAACTGAGTAAAAAGCACAAAAATTGTGTTTTTGCAATATAATTGTGTTGAAAAGCTCGTAATCAATTGTATGAACTCCTAAATTTGGTTTAAAACTTATTTTGCAACCCCTTTGTAGAGGTTTCGGACGAACGTATCTAAATGTGTCGAACAATGGACCCGTTTGAATTTTAACTGAGCAAAAAGTACAAAAATCAAGTTTTTGTAATATAATCGTGTTGAAAAGCTCGAAATCAATTATATGAACTCCTAAAATTTGATTCTAACTGTTTTGCGATCTATTTTGTACATGTTTCGGACGAACGGGTGTAAATAGACCGAACACTGGACCCGTTAGAATTTTATCTGAGTAAGAAGTATGGAAATTGAGTTTTTGCAATATAATCGCGTTGAAACGCTAGTAATCAATTGGATGAACTCCTAAATTTGGATTAAAACTTATTTTGCAACCCTTTTGTAGAAGTTTAGGACGAGCGGGTCTAAATGGGCCAAACAATGGACCTGTTAGAATTTTAACTGAGTAAAAAGTACAGAAATCAAGTTTTTGCAATATAATCGTGTTGAAAAGCTCGTAATGAATTATATGAACACCTAAATTTTGATTCTAACTTGTTTTGCGGTCTTTTTTGTAGAGGTTTCGGATGAGCGGGTCTAAATGGGCCGAACAATGGACCCGTTAGAATTTTATCTGAGTAAAAAATATAGAAATCAAGTTTTTGCAATATAATCGTGTTGAAACGCTCGTAATCAATTGTATGAACTCCAAAATTTGGATTAAAACTTATTTCGTAGCCTTTTTGTAGAGGTTTCGGACGAGCGGGTCTAAATGGGCCGAACAAAGGACCTGTTAGAATTTTAAAGGAGTAAAAATTCCAGAAATCGAGTTTTTGTAATATAATCGTGTTGAAAATATCTTAATCAATTATATGAACTCCTAAAATTTGATTCTAAATTATTTTGCGATCTTTTTTGTAAAGGTTTCGGACGAGCGGGTCTAAATGGGCCGAACGATGGACCCGTTAGAATTTTAACTAAGTAAAAAGTACATAAATCGAGTTTTCGCAATATAATCGTGTTGAAAAGCTCGTAATCAATTGTATGAACTCCTAAATTTTGATTAAAACTTATTTTGCAACCATTTTGTAGAGGTTTCAGATGAGCGGGTCTAAATGGGCCGAACAATGGACCCGTTAGAATTTTAACTGAGTAAAAACCACAAAAATCGAGTTTTTGAAATATAATTGTGTTGAAAAGCTCGTAATCAATTGTATGAACTCCTAAATTTGGATTAAAACTTATTTTGCAACCCTTTTGTAGAGGTTTCGGACGAGCGGGTCTAAATGGGCCGAACAATGGACTAGTTAGAATTTTAACTGAGTAAAAAGTACATTAATCGAGTTTTTGTAATATAATCGTGTTGAAAAGCTCGTAATCAATTATATGAACTCCTAAAATTTGATTCTAAATTATTTTGCGGTCTTATTTGTAGAGGTTTCGGACGAGCGGGTCTAAATGGGCCGAACAATGGACCCGTAAGAATTTTAACTGAGTAAAAAGTACAAAAGTCGAATTTTTGAAATATAATCGTGTTGAAAAGCTCGTAATCAATTGTATGAACTCCTATATTTGGATCAAAACTTATTTTGAAACCCTTTTGTAGAGGTTTCGGACGAGCGGGTTTAAATAGGCCGAACAATACTGAGTAAAAAGTACATTAATCGAGTTTTTGCAATATAATAGTGTTGAAAAGCTCTTAATAAATTATATGAACTCCTAAAATTTGATTCTAACTTATTTTGCGTTCTTTTTTGAAATGGTTTCGGACGAGCGGGTCTAAATGGGCCGAACATAGGACTCGTTAGAATTTTAACTGAGTAAAAAGCACAAAAATTGTGTTTTTGCAATATAATTGTGTTGAAAAGCTCGTAATCAATTGTATGAACTCCTAAATTTGGTTTAAAACTTATTTTGCAACCCCTTTGTAGAGGTTTCGGACGAACGTATCTAAATGTGTCGAACAATGGACCCGTTTGAATTTTAACTGAGCAAAAAGTACAAAAATCAAGTTTTTGTAATATAATCTTGTTGAAAAGCTCGTAATCAATTATATGAACTCCTAAAATTTTATTCTAACTGTTTTGCGATCTATTTTGTAGATGTTTCGGACGAGCGGGTCTAAATAGACCGAACACTGGACCCGTTAGAATTTTATCTGAGTAAGAAGTATGGAAATTGAGTTTTTGAAATATAATCGGGTTGAAACGCTAGTAATCAATTGGATGAACTCCTAAATTTGGATTAAAACTTATTTTGCAACCCTTTTGTAGAAGTTTAGGACGAGCGGGTCTAAATGGGCCAAACAATGGACCTGTTAGAATTTTAACTGAGTAAAAATTACAGAAATCAAGTTTTTGCAATATAATCGTGTTGAAAAGCTCGTAATGAATTATATGAACACCTAAATTTTGATTCTAACTTGTTTTGCGGTCTTTTTTGTAGAGGTTTCGGATGAACGAGTCTAAATGGGCCGAACAATGGACCCGTTAGAATTTTATCTGAGTAAAAAATATAGAAATCAAGTTTTTGCAATATAATCGTGTTGAAACGCTCGTAATCAATTGCATGAACTCCAAAATTTGGATTAAAACTTATTTCGTAGCCTTTTTTTAGAGGTTTCGGACGAGCGGGTCTAAATGGGCCGAACAAAGGTCTTGTTAGAACTTTAACGGAGTAAAAAGTACAAAAATCGAGTTTTTGCAATATAATCGTGTTGAAAAGGTCGTAACCAATTGTATGAACTCCTAAATTTGGATTAAAACTTTTTTTGCAGCCATTTTTGTAGAGGTTTCGGACGAGCGGGTCTAAATGGGCCGAACAAAGGACCTGTTAGAATTTTAAAGGAGTAAAAATTCCAGAAATCGAGTTTTTGTAATATAATCGTGTTGAAAATATCTTAATCAATTATATGAACTCCTAAAATTTGATTCTAAATTATTTTGCGATCTTTTTTGTAAAGGTTTCGGACGAGCGGGTCTAAATGGGCCGAACGATGGACCCGTTAGAATTTTAACTAAGTAAAAAGTACATAAATTGAGTTTTCGCAATATAATCGTGTTGAAAAGCTCGTAATCAATTGTATGAACTCCTAAATTTTGATTAAAACTTATTTTGCAACCATTTTGTAGAGGTTTCGGATGAGCGGGTCTAAATGGGCCGAACAATGGACCCGTTAGAATTTTAACTGAGTAAAAACCACAAAAATCGAGTTTTTGAAATATAATTGTGTTGAAAAGCTCGTAATCAATTGTATGAACTCCTAAATTTGGATTAAAACTTATTTTGCAACCCTTTTGTAGAGGTTTCGGACGAGCGGGTCTAAATGGGCCGAACAATGGACTAGTTAGAATTTTAACTGAGTAAAAAGTACATTAATCGAGTTTTTGTAATATAATCGTGTTGAAAAGCTCGTAATCAATTATATGAACTCCTAAAATTTGATTCTAAATTATTTTGCGGTCTTATTTGTAGAGGTTTCGGACGAGCGGGTCTAAATGGGCCGAACAATGGACCCGTAAGAATTTTAACTGAGTAAAAAGTACAAAAGTCGAATTTTTGAAATATAATCGTGTTGAAAAGCTCGTAATCAATTGTATGAACTCCTATATTTGGATCAAAACTTATTTTGAAACCCTTTTGTAGAGGTTTCGGACGAGCGGGTTTAAATAGGCCGAACAATACTGAGTAAAAAGTACATTAATCGAGTTTTTGCAATATAATAGTGTTGAAAAGCTCTTAATAAATTATATGAACTCCTAAAATTTGATTCTAACTTATTTTGCGTTCTTTTTTGAAATGGTTTCGGACGAGTAGGTCTAAATGGGCCGAACATAGGACCCGTTAGAATTTTAACTGAGTAAAAAGCACAAAAATTGTGTTTTTGCAATATAATTGTGTTGAAAAGCTCGTAATCAATTGTATGAACTCCTAAATTTGGTTTAAAACTTATTTTGCAACCCCTTTGTAGAGGTGTTGCGACTAAAAAATTTCAAAAACTTCATAGTGCCTCGGATGTCGCTAAGACGGACCGGGTTTTAATTTCGGGTTTTTGAAAATGTAGTCGGATTTGTAAAAAAAATAGGAGTCGCCACCGGCCACTTAAAAATGGTAGACCGGACACCGAAATAAAACCAGAGATTTAAAAGGGTTCGGGAGTCGGTTACACGCGAGGAAGGATTAGCACCCTCGACGTGCCCAAAATTGGTACCAAAAACGTTACCGCTTAATTAATATTAAACTTTGCGAATTAAAGTGACGAATCGTATCAAAATTTGGTTATACGAGCGAGTGGATTTTAAAGGTCTTAATATTCGAGAAAGAACGTCCGAACCACCACCACTACGACTGGTACTGGCCTCGTTCGTTCCCGAATAAAAAGACGCTCGCATTGCAATTTATAAACCGAAATGCAACTTATAAATTCAAATACGGGAATAAATATGCAAAAACACAAACTAATATGATAAGCAAACAAAAGGAAAAAAAAACAAAGCATAAAGCAATATTAAAGACAAATATTCAATAAAAAATATTAAAGGTAAATATTCGATGAAAAAATATATTAAAGGTAAATAAGAATATAAAAACGGCATTAATGGGGAATTAATTAAAAACGGATACTATATATATATATATATATATATATTATACCATACATATACTATGTATATTATATATTATAATAAACAAGGAACATGCCTTATATATATGTACATACACGGAAAGAAACATTAAACGTTAAAAAAACATTGATGGGATTATAATAAAGGAAAAAAACATTGATGGGATTTTTTAAAGAAAAAAAGGTAATAATTTAAAAGGAAAAAACGTTTAGAAAAAAGGAAAAAGAAAGACATTAGGGATAAAATATTTTTAAAACAACAGGGCCTAAAACGATATTTGTCCGCCGCCCCCTCGATTTCGAAAGCTAAAATAATGACGAAATTGAAACTTTTTGAAAAGTTCTAAGGACCCCGTGCGTGACTAACCCACGAGGAATCAGTACCACTCTTTCAATTCGGGACGAGAATGAAAAACGGAAAAATTATAGAGGACGGCGGAGAGGATTTTTAAAAACTAGAATGGTCTGAAGAGTAATTAGCCCAAAGCCTTTCCTTTATATGCTAAATTAAGACCAAAATAAACCCTAAAAAAAACTAACGAACGGCAGCCACACTTCCTCCTTATCCCCCCCTTTCAGAAACCAGAGCCCTCTCTTCTTCCTTTACGTCGTTCATCGGCGGCGACCTCGACGTCGTCGGGCCGGCAACAATTCCGAAATAACCCAACCCTAAAAATCATCCCAAAACCAGCTTTGAATGGCCCGTAGCCTTTTGAGAAAGGAAAAAAAACAGAAGTAAAAAAAAACTTCCTCCCCTCCTCTCTTTCGGAAACGAGTCAGAACTCTAAGAGGTGAGTTATGTGACGATTCCGCCGGCTCACCTAACGACTTCCGAGATGAAAGTCAGGGGCTTGTTGCCGTCAACACGAAGATCCAGAGGAGGAGTCGAACCGAGAACTAAAGGTAAAAGAAGACTCTAACTTTTATTTTTTCCTTTTGAGATTTGCATGCGTGAAAAGATTCGAATGAAAGTGTTGATACCTCAAGACTCTTTTTTTTATTTTCTACTGTGAAAATCCCGAATGGGTTTTGGTTACAATCTCTCTCGTGCTCACTGGTTTTTCTCTCGATCCTCCCTCTTTTGTTTGGCTTCGGTTTCCTATATAACTGAAGGTTACATGCAAGTCTAAAAAAAAGAAAATAATCTCTCTGCCTTGCTTTTAATTCTTCTGATCTGCTTTTGTTGTCCGTATTGTTTTTTGCTATATTTTGAGTATCTGATTCTTCTTCTTTTTTCTGTTGCATGACGAAACCACCCCAAACTGGTGTTAGCGTAGGGGCGGCCGAAGCGGCAGAGGGGTCAGACAAGGGGTCACGGGTGTGGCGCTCTAGGGATTCGAAGAGCCTCCCTAGGGTTTTGGCTGACTTGATCTGGACCGTTGATCAAACCCTCGATCCGACGGCTGTGGGAGTGCGGCGCTGGGGCTTGGGAGAGGCCTCTCTAGGGTTTTTGCTGGAGTGTGATTTGAACCGTTAGATCTATCCCAGATCTAACGGTTGGAATGGGGGCGGCTGTATAGAACATAAGGGGCATTAGGGTTTTCTTTTAGATCAGATTAGGGCTAGATTATTTGGGCCCCAAACAGGCCTTTTATATTTATTTATTTTTGGGTTTTTCATAATGTAATGGACTTTAAATTAAATAAACTATGGGCTTTTATTATATTCTTAATCAAAGTGGGCTTTTATTTATTGATATGTTTCATATTTATTTTTTTTAATAATAATAAGCCTATTTAATAATAATAGTAATATGATACGTAAGTAATGATAATAATAGCAATATAATACTAACATATAATAATATAATATTAAAACATATTTGTAATGTTTAGGTTTTTTTTTAAATGAATAATGTTATAAAATAATAATGCTACTAATAATAATCATAATTATACATGTTCACACTCACATTATTACTTAATTACACTTATATCTAATATGTCACATGCACTTATATATATAAATAACACTCATAATAGTAAGATAATAATATGTATGATATATAGATATATATATATTCTTTTTTTCCTCTTTTTCCTTTTTTTTATTTCATAACAGCCCAATATAAGCCATTAACAACACAAACTTAAAGGGGTCCGAGGTCCGGACAAAATTAGTGATTACAGCTGCCCCTCTTTGCTTATACTTGTGGAACAAGAATAAAGCAAAGACCATAAGCACTAATTTTGTCCTACTTCCCTGTTGGGCGGTTCGTTTCTTGAAGCAGCCACGTGATTCCAATCAACTCCTCTTCCCGACGCCTTCCAATCGTGAGTTCTCCCTCCGGATGCTCCGAACAGGTAGACAGAGTTTTTTTTTCTTTACAGATTTCCATTCTTCAAGTGCCCGAACGGATAGGCGGGTTCTATTCTCCAAGTGCCCGAATAGATGAGCAGATTTCCAAATATCTTTGGCTTCTCTTTTCCGTAAGAACAAGCTAGTCATCCAAACAACTTTGCCTTCCCTTCGCAGTCTAAAAGCAAGTTGTCCATTTTGCGGTCAAAAAGCAAGCTGAAATTCCAAATACTTTTGCCTCCTCTTCGCGGCAGAAAGGCGAACTTGGGCGTCCAAGTGGATTTGCTTTCCCTTCACGGTCGTAAAGCAAACTGGTCATAACTATATATGTCCAACTTCCCTATTGGACGATTTACTCTCCTGGAGCTGCAACGCGCTACACCGAGTAATTTCCTCTTTGGAGCCGTAAGAATTTGAGCTCTCTCTCTATAGAACTCATTTCCTTGGCGTGTTCTTCGAGTGACAGTTCTCTCTATATAGAACTTTCGTCCTCGTATTTCTGAAATTAAAGATCTCCAAGTCCTCTCTCTGTAGGACCCTCCGCTTTCGAGATCTTGAAGCCTTAGGATTCTGAGTTTTTTCCACTAAACTCCTCTTCCTTAGCGTACTCTTCGAGTAGTAGTTCCTTCTTTATGGAACTCTTCTCTGAAATCAAGGATCTACAAGTCCTCTCTCTATAGGACCCTCCACTTTCGAGATCTTGAAGCCTTATGTTCCTCCTACATAGAGCTTGTTTGGACCCCTTCTCTGTAGGATCCTTCATCTTGAAATCTTTCGGTAAGCTTGAAAGCTTTGATCTGAAATCCTTGAGTGGCGAACATGAAAGCTTCACCTGACATTCTGGAGCGGCGGCTTGAAAGGCTTCGCCTGAAATCCTTTTAGTTTTCGCTTTATCGTTTTCTCCTCATCCCAAGAGGTATTCAATTTGTCTTTCAAAAATCTGTGAAAAGAGGTAAAAATGCTATGATGGTATGAGTTAGCATGCGCCTATCCTAGGGATGCCTAACTACTCACGATGCATGACTGGGTTTCCAAGTTATTTAATCATATTAATTTTATTGACATCGTGTCCTTTGGTGTTGCTTCTTGCTTTGATTGCCTCTCTTCTCGGTTCTCCCGGACCATTGTTCTTCTTCTTCTCATCTTGATCCACTTCTGGAATTGTTTGCCTCAAAGTGCCCATTCGGGTTTTCACTTTGAACCCTTCTTTTTCTTTTTTCTTGTTTTTCTTTTTTCTTTCTTTCTTCTGTTTTTTTTTCTTTTTTCTTTCTTTCTATTTTTTTTCTTTTTTTCTTTCTTTTCTTTTTTCCTTTTTACTGACTTTTGATTGCCTGATTAGATAGACAGATTTCCATTCTCCAAGTGCCCGAACGGATAGGCGTGTTCTATTCTCCAAATGCCCGAATAGATGAGCAGATGTCATATATCTTTGTATCGAGGTTTGAGTATCTGTCCCCTTTGCTCTAAAATTATTTGGCTTTGAGTTTCTGTCTCCTTTTCCATGAGCTTTGAGTATTTGCCTCCTTTGCTCTGAAGTTCTCGAGCTTTGAGTTTCTGTCTTTTGTCCTGAGCTCCGAGCGTCTGCCTCCTTTGCTCTAAAATCTTTTTGGCTTTGAGTTTCTGCCTCTTTCGCCATGAGTTTCTTATCTGAAGCATTCCTCTTGAATTTCGCCTCAACCCCCAAAGTGTCTTTTGGGTTTTCACTGTGTCTTCTCTTCTTCTTCTTTTCTATCTTCCTCCTTTTCTTAGGCATATCTCTGTTGCCTTTTATCGAGTTGATTACTGTCTCATCTCAGTGCGTGCCCTCAACGCGGCGCGCGTGGTCGTTCTTAAGACATCCTCTTCGGCAAGATGCTTAGGCTCCGAGGGTAACTTCTGTTTCCCGATTCTCAATGTCAAAATTTCTACCCTCATGTTCTATTCCAACACTTCTTAGCGAAGGTCGAATTCATAGCTCATCATTTCACCGAAGACGGTCTTGATATTTCAACGGGAGGTATTAGTAATGTTTAAACCTCCGAGGGTGCCTCTCCGGGTACTGATGGCTTTTCCTCGAGCCACGATCAGTCCGCTTGTTCATTCCCATGTAGAAGACTTATGCAAGTGATAGGGTAAAAATAATTTTATTATGTAAATATACATTTTAAAGAATCATGTCAAGTGAAAATCAAGTTTTTGGGTCTTTGAAAAAAGATTGACCCGAGTGAAATTTTCCGAATGTTGCAGGGATGCACATATGAAATCTTTTCTGGGCTATTAGGCTTCCAAGAGGAGCGACTCCCATACCTAGTTTCTACCCAATTTAAATGTGGCTCTCTTTACCTCACTAACTCACCTTGCCCCATCCTTCCCTCTTTTCTAATCTCAATCAGGCATTAGAAGTGTGGTAATCCTTGAAGAAAGGTTAACCCCGATAGGCGGGATGTGATCTGAAGACAAATTCATCCTTCCGCGTATGGTCCAAATGGTCTTTTATGGCTTGTAATGTAGGCTAAGGCTCACGGCTATGAAAGAAAGGGTAAGTAGGCCCCAAACAAGTGTTTAAGGGTGGTGAAACCAAGGATCATTTCTTGCAACTGAAAGTCTCTCGAGTATGCTCCGATGAAATGCTATCTCTTTATTTCTTTGGATCGCTCTAGACTGCCCCTCTTTTTTGGAATTTTCACCCTAGAGTTCATTTCCTTTCATCAAGTGTAGTTTTGGATCAATTTGCACCTTCGCATTGTATTAGTGCAGGCTTTTGATCAAAGGTGAACAATCTTTCGAGGCTCATCTAAGCAGAGATTCATTTGGATAGGGAATCTTCTTGTCCCTTTTCTTTATCCGCTTCTCTCTCTTTTCAAAGTTGCACTTTTCACTTTAGTGCCTTTGCTTTTGATTTCTCCAACTTTTATGTCGGTAATCTTCGACTTGATTTGGGTAGCTCTTTGAGTACCAACTTTCTTTCGTTGTTTTCTTTTGATGTTTTTGCCGCTCAAACTGAAAATGTATTCAATGCATCTGTTCTCTTTTAATGCCCCTTAGTTCACAAGACATCATCCTCATAGCATAATCAGAATCCAATATCGTTTACTTGTCCAAAGACTTCTGTCCCATTTGCCCCCGGTGTAGGGGTGATCCTTGGTTTGGGTTCGATCATAAGGAAAAATTTAAAAGGCTCAAACTGGGACAACAATGGGTACATTTTTTATTTTCTGTTTAGGTGGACGGAATTGAAGGAATGCCAAATGTTCTCCCGTACACGGATATCGAAATGGGTCTTCAGGTGGTAGATGTTTTCGGGTTATCGCTTCATTCAAGGATCTTAGACAACAATGCTTGAGAGGCGAATTCATTCAATGGGAGTGGCCCATTATTCCTAAACACTCGTTGTCACCCCTCTCTTGGCCTGAGTAGAACAGAGGGATTTCATATTTATAGTGTCCTCACAACATTCGGTTTTTTCAGAAAAAAAATCTTTTAAAATTGAATTAAAGTTAATCTCACAAAAAAGTATATACAAGAGTAAGCTTATGAAATGTTTAAAGAATCAAAGAATGAAAAAATATTTTCAAAATGAAATTTTCGTTAAAAACAGCTTAGCTTATCACTTTTGCATTTTTCCCAAATGCACAGGGATCAACGGATTTGAATTGCCTTTACCGATAGCCGTTTGCTCCGGGCTAGTTGTACCATTCCCCTGGGTACAATCAGTTTTCACCAATAATGAGAATTGGATTTTTGCAAATGATTTATTTTCCTTTGACCATTCGTGAAAATGGATTTTCGATGGACATTTGAATTATCCATTGTCTTAAACTTCACCGTATTTAAGCACGTTGTGCCAACATTTCTGTCGGACTTGCCCAAACATCGCTTCTTCTTTCATGAAGTGATGTAATGTCTTCAATTCACTTGAATCGACTTGCATTTTTCCCAAATGCACAGGGATCAACGGGTTTGAATTACCTTTACCGGTAGCCGTTTGCTCCGGGCTAGTTGTACCATTCCCCTGGGTACAATCAGTTTTCACCAATCATGAAAATTGGATTTTCGCAAAGGATTTATTTTCCTCCTTTACGATATTATCTCCTTTTGATTCTCAGTCAAATGTTCTCGAAGCTGTCTGAGCTTATCCATCCTAACCACTAGGTCATTCATGCTTCGAAAGCTGTACTGGCTAGAAACTGTTCTTTTGTCCATTATTTCCTCTCTCTCTTTCTCTCTCTCGGATGAGTTTTCTCCCCAATTAGTAATGGTGTGATGAAATGCCTTAAGCGAATTTTAATGTCCAATGATGGATGTATTATGGACTCGAATCAACAGATGCATGGTCATGAGATGGGTGCATGGCTGATAATTTTAATGCTGCTCTAAAATGATATATGCTACAAATGTTACAAATGTATGCAAGTCAAAAGTGTTGGTCATATAGGTGATTCCCCTTAGGTCAACTTTCATTTGAACGTAAAAGGAGGATCCTCGTTACAAGATAGTCATAGCAAAAGTCCGACGGGTACTCTTCTTGCCCCCTAACCATGTTCAAGGAAATGAAAACTTCGGCAAAAATGCTGGGCCGTACTTGCTTTCTTCTCTAGCAATTCAAGACCCTCTAAAACTGCTGATATCAAGTCTCGGGAAACAAACTATCTCCTCGAAGCTGAATCCGTCTCTTGACCCTATCCACGCCCTTCCGGTCGTCACGCTCTTTTCGGCCGCCTCTTTGCACTTGTAACGCCCCGGTTTTGGGCTTAGAAGTTTTGGGCGTTGACCGGTTTGGTTAAAGTGCTGTTCGAATCTAAAAGGGTGAATTTAGGAAAGCCTAGTTCGGGTTGCATTAAAATTATGGAAAAATGTTCTAAAATCATCTTTTAATATATATAAGTGAACTGTGAAATCAATTTTGAAAAATGAGTTTTGGAAGGGTGACATTTTGGCTAGTGACCAAAATGTAATTTTTGAAAGTTTTGTGAATGTTTTAAAAAGGGTTGAAACTTTGAATCTTTAAGGAGCTATTATTCCAAAAGTAGTTTCTCCAGATTTTTCTAAGATATTTTAAGCTATATTCTGATTTTAAAACATATCAAAAGAGGAGGGAAAGCCATTTTGGCCATTTTGATAACTAACTTCCTATTTTCTTTTCTCTCATTTTCTCTCAACCCAAACACTTTCTTTCCAGAGAATTGTTTCTGATTTTCTCACCTAAATCTCTCCTTTCAACTCTCTTTTGATTCCTAATCATCATATCTACAAAACCTCATCATTTGCTACTTGATTCATCAAGGTTTTTGATTCCAAAAAGAGGAGAAACTCAAGTTTGGAGGTAAGAACGTCCTTCTCCTCTAAACTATCAGTTCTTTACTGAAATTCCTAAGTTTTCAATCCTTATTTGATGTTTTATTAAAGGCTTTTAAGTTGTGAAATGGATCTTGGCTTATAATGCAAGATTTGGTGATTTTTGATGATTTTCGTTTGATCTGTTAAATCTGTTATTGGAGATGTGTTTTTGATGTTATTTGAACTCTAAATTGATAAGGAATTGAGTTTTGATTGATGCAATCCCGGATAGGTTGGGTTTCCTAAGTTTAGCTTGTGATTCTTGATTGTTTTTGAGGTGATCTTGTGGATCTGGTGTTGCTGGAGGTATAAGGATGTTATTAGGTTCTTTTTAGATGTTAAATGATGTTAAAGGATGTTAGGTTTTGATGGTTAATGGCTGGGCTTTGTTGAGAAGTGGTTTGGATGCATTTTCGGTTGTGTTTGGTGGCCGAAAATGGAGTGGGGATGAGAGCAGCGAGTTTAGGTGCTTTCATTGAGGATATTAATGCATGATGATGCATTAATCTACTGTTTTGATGTGTTAAAACAGGGGAATCATCTTTGGATCCAAGTGGTGGTGATCCGGAGGCTTGATTGGTGCTTCGACAAGAGGCGAAGTGGAATCGGTGAGTGAAATTGGGTTTTCGGCTTTGAAACCAATGTCTTGGGAGCTTAGTTTAAGTCTAAACAACTTTGCTAAGCTCAAGTGTAAGTTTTCGGAAATACTCTCTAGTGGTGGCCATGGTTTGGTTGTTGTGCAATGTGGTTTATTGCATGTTTTAAATTCTGTTTTGAAAGCATGATTTAGCATGGTTATTGCTGATTTTGTAAGCCATATGTTGAAGGAAGCTCAAGGTAAGAGTTCCTTGTTTTTGAACATTGATTAAATGTAGTTTGATGCTTTGAAATGCATGATGAATATGGCTTGGTTTAATGCTTTAAAACAGTGGATTTAATGATGAAATGATGTATATTGGCAAGTGATGTTTTTGAAAAGGTTAAGGTCACTAAGGTGGTTAAAAGTCCTTGAGTGAGCCTTGTTTACTTAAGAACATCAAGGTGGTTAAAAGTCCTTGGATGGTTCTTGTTACGGACACAAAGGTGTTTAAAAGTCCTTGTGTGGTCCTTTCCAAGGTGTTTAAAAGTCCTTGGGGCCAAGGTGTTTAAAAGTCCTTGGGGTGAATTATATCATGGTGTTTAAAAGTCCATGGCCAAGGTGTTTAAAAGTCCTTGGGGTCAAGGTGTTTAAAAGTCCTTGAGGTGAAACTTGTTAAGGACACAAAGGTGTTTAAAAGTCCTTGTGTGGTCCTTGCCATGCTGTTTAAAAGTCCATGGGCCAAGGTGTTTAAAAGTCCTTGGGGATAAGATCACAATGGTGTTTAAAAGTCCATGTGTGAGTCTTATGTTGATCTTGTTTTAAAGATGGTAATTATCACTTGTGGCCAATATGACATGTAATGATATGAAGCATGAGATGCTTGTTTAAAGTTTGCTTGTGAGCATGTTAAAGTGTATCTTGAAGCATGATTTATGAATGAGTTTTATAAATGCATTATTGTGTGGTTTTAAGGAGCTTTCCTCACTAAGCTTTTGCTTACGCTCTCTTTCGTTTTCTTAAACCAATAATGCAGAACATTAAGGTGATTTGAGGGCAGCAAGGAAGGCAAGCAACCAAGGGAAAACTAAGCTCAAGTATGGAAAGGTTTAATCGAACACATTTAGCTTTTGGTGTATGGCAATGGGGGACCTTTGTGAATGTTGTTCGGAGATGTTTTGAACTCCTTGAGTATGTTTAATGTCGTTGATAATGCTGGTTTTGTAATTGGCCTTTACATGTATGGATTGGAGGTTTTATGCTTGGATAGTTGCTTGTGTAGGAAGCATGCCATTAGATTTGGGGCCTTTCATATGTGATGCTAATATGTTGATTGGTTGTTGCAAACATGTCTCTTGTATGATGAATTGCATGCTGGTAAAGTTTGGTGGCATTTGGAGCATGATTGGTTGGTCAATTGCATGTTAAAGTAGGTAAAATTCTGCATTTTGTGCAGGCCGTTTCGGAACAGTTCCTGCCGTTTCGGAACGGGTGCCTCGAAGTAGCCCAGGCGTTCGAAACGGGCAACACCGTTCCGGAACGGATATGCTACTGCCCGACCCCGTTCCGGTACGCGTTGCGGAACGGCCCCGAGTTTCGAAACGGGCTGTCCCCCGTTTCGGAACGGCTGACCGTTGGGGGCTGACAGTGGCAGTTATATGTTTCGGATTGTTTACATTTTGGTCCTGAATCTTGTATGTGCAATTGTATGAGTTTGGAATGTCCTTTTGAGCTGAAATTTGGCTGAGATGCACGAGACATGATTAATTTCAAGATGGTAACTTTAATTTGGGCTAAGTCCTCATATTTATCAGAATTTACAATTTGGTCCCTAAAGTTGTAAATTGTTCAATTGGGTCCTTGTTTGATCTCTGATGTTTATGATCTTTTAGTATGTCGTTTGTATGATCATTTTTAGGGTTAATGTGCATCTAGATAAGTTTTTAAAAGAAAAAAAAAGGTCTTTAATCAAGGTTGACTTTCGGGTTGACTTTGGTTTTCCCCGTGTGACTTTCTTAATTCGGGTCAACCGTCTAGGCCGGGTTAAGGGGGTTACATTTGGTGGTATCAGAGCTGAGTTCTCGAGTAATTGGGAATGTGTATGTGAATGTTTGATGTATGTCTGCTATATATGCTTGTTGAGTGAAAGCATGTTGAGTAGTATGTGAGTTTGATGCATTTGAGTTGTATGTTGTGATGAAGCATGTTGTGGGTACCCATTGCCATATCAAAGCTAAGAAATGATGTTGCTTTTAAATGAAATTGAGCTTGAGTACTTGGATTGTTTACCTTGCTGGGCCTGACTTTGTTTATTTGCATTGTGATTGCATGGTTAAAGTATGGCACCACGTAGAGAGTTGAGAAGTAATGTGCGAGCTACGGCTCCGAATGAGAATGAAAATGAAGAGAATGCGGGTAGTGCGGTGTTACCTCCTCCTCCACCTGGTGGTGGTGGTGCTGGGGCTGAGGAAGCTGGGGCTGCAGCTGGTGCTGGAGCTGCTGGACCTGAGGTTGGTCAGGGGCAAGCTATGCCTGACATGACGATGTTGGTACAAGCTATTGCGGGTGCTTTCCGAGCAGCAGTAGCCGGAGCTCAAGGAGCTGGGCATCAGGGAGATGCTGGTGTTAGACTACCTTTGGAGCGCTTACGCAGTCTTGGTGGGACTGAGTTTAGGGGTATGTCTGCGGAAGGTTCTGAAGCTTGGTTAGAGAGTACCAAGAGGATTTTGGGCCAGATGAGTTGCACTGATGTGCAGAAGCTGGGGTGTATTGTATCGTTGCTGCAGGATGATGCGTATACGTGGTGGACGACCACTATAGCTGGGATGGCTGAAGCTGACATAACTTGGACATTCTTTCTGAATGTGTTCAAGAGGAGGTATCTTGGTGTGAGGTACATGGATGAAAAGAAGCGAGAGTTCATGTCTCTTACCCAGGGGAGCATGAATGTGGCTGAGTATGAAGTACAGTTTGTGCGACTCAGTCAGTATGCACCTGAGCTGGTACCTGATAAGCGGGCAAGGTGCGAAAGATTTCGTTATGGTTTAGTGACGGATGTGAAGATGTATGTGTTGGCCACCGAATATGATGATTTTGATGTGTTGGTGGGTCGAGCCAAGGACATTGAGATGAACTTGGGTTTATCTGCGAAAGGTGCTGGAGCAAGTTCGGGTAAGAGAGCTGCTGAGTATAGTTCCGGAGGTGGACGGAACAAGAGGGGACGTGACCTGAAGTATCAGTCCTCAGCTAAGAGGGGTGGTGGTGCACCTGCTCGGGGAGGCAATGCTAGAGCTGATCCGAGTGCTTGTTGGATTTGTGGTTCACGGGGTCACATGAAGCGTGACTGTTCTCGTGCTGTGAGGGAGGTGCAAGCTCCTGTTGCGACAGCTGGTAATGGTTGCTGGAATTGTGGATCTGCAGACCATTTGAGGCGAGATTGTCCTAGGTTGGCTGGTGATCAAGTGCGTGCTCCTGTTGTTGCTGCACCGCAGAGAGGTCGTGGGCGCGGCCGTGGTAATTTCCAGAGGAGAGAGGAAGGTGGTCGTGGAGTGGCCCATGTTGTGGCTATTCAGCCTGAAGGTGGAGGCCAAGCAAGGGTGTATGCTCAGCGTGAGGGAAGGAATGATGCGGATGTGATTGCAGGTACCTTTACTTTGCAATCCTTGTCATTGCTTTCTTTGATAGATTCTGGATCTACGCATTCATACATTTTGCGTGAGCATGCTGAATTGCTTGGTTTGCCTGTTGAGTCTTTGGATGTTGGTGTTCGTGTCACTAGTTCTTTTGGTGAGACTGTTGTGACTCGAAAGCTTTATAGAAGGTGTCCCTTGGTTGTTCAAGAACATGTTTTTCATGTTGATCTTATGGAGTTGCCCTTTTATGGTTTTGATGTAATCCTTGGTATGGATTGGCTTGCTGAGCATCGTGCTGTTGTGGATTGTGAAAACAAGCGAGTTTCGCTTAAGCTTGCGGATGATTATGAAGTTGTTGTGGTTGGTGAGAATGTGAAGTTTCTTGCCAATGTGGTGTCTACCTTGGAGGTGAGCAGGATGCTGAGGCAAGGTTGCGAAGCCTATCTAGCTTTTGTGATGAATCCTAGCTCTAAAGAGTTGAGGGTGCAAGATATCAGAGTTGTGAAGGAGTTTCCTGGTGTTTTTCCTGAGGAGTTGCCTGGTTTACCTCCTAACCGCGAGGTGGAGTTTGGAATTGAGCTGTATGAGAATACAACTCATGTGTCCATTACTCCTTATAGAATGGCACCTAAGGAGCTGAAGGAGCTGAAGACGCAGTTGCAAGAGTTGCTTGATCGTGGTTTCATCCGGCCGAGTGTGTCACCTTGGGGAACACCGGTCTTGTTTGTGAAGAAGAAGGATGGCACTATGAGAATGTGCATTGATTACCGTCAGCTGAACAAGTTGACTATCAAGAATCGGTATCCTTTGCCGAGAATTGATGATCTCTTTGATCAATTTCGGGGAGCTGCTGTGTTCTCTAAGATTGACTTGAGGTCAGGGTATTATCAGTTGAAGGTGAAGGATGTGGATGTGCCTAAGACAGCTTTCAGGACAAGGTATGGGCATTATGAGTTCCTTGTGATGCCGTTTGGTTTGACAAATGCTCCTGCTGCTTTCATGGACATGATGAATCGTGTGTTTCATGAATACCTGGACAAGTTTGTTGTGGTGTTCATCGATGATATCCTCGTGTACTCGCGTACTGAGGAGGAGCATGAAGAGCATTTGAGGATTGTGCTGCAGGCTTTGTTGGAGAATCAGCTCTATGCTAAGCTGAGCAAGTGTGAGTTCTGGCTTAAGGAGGTGGTGTTTCTTGGGCATGTGGTTTATGCTGAAGGGATTCGTGTCGATCCTCAAAAGATTGAGGCTGTGATGAACTGGAAGGTTCCTAAGTCTGTTCATGAGGTCCGTAGTTTCCTTGGTTTGGCGGGATACTATCGAAGATTTGTGGATGGTTTTTCCAAGATTGCTGCTCCTTTGACGAAGCTGTTGCAAAAGGATGTTAAGTATGAGTGGACGGAAGCGAGACAGCAGGCTTTTGAGAAGCTTAAGGCGGCTTTGACGCAAGCTCCTATCTTGATTCAGCCTGAATCAGGGAAAGAGTTTGTGGTTTACAGTGATGCATCCTATGTTGGTTTGGGGTGTGTGCTGATGCAGGAGGGTAAGGTGGTGGCTTATGCATCGCGGCAGTTGAAAGTGCATGAGCGCAATTACCCTACGCATGATATTGAGCTGGCTGCAGTGGTTTTTGCTCTGAAGATCTGGAGACATTATCTGTATGGTGAGAAGTGTACTGTGTACACAGATCACAAGAGTTTGAGGTATCTGATGTCTCAGAAGGAGTTGAATCTTAGGCAGCGGCGTTGGTTGGAGTTGCTCAAGGATTATGATCTGACGATTGAGTATCATCCTGTAAAAGCTAATGTTGTTGCGGATGCCTTGAGTAGGAAAGTAGCTGTTGAGCTGAGGGCTACGTTTGCTAGCTTGAGCATATCGCAAGATGGTGGTCTTGTTGCTGAGTTGCAAGTGAAACCATCTTTGGTTCAGTTGATCAAGGATAAGCAGTTGCTGGATGATTCCTTGGTGTCTCATGTTCAGGATATCGCAGAGGGTAGACCTTCGGATTTCTGCTTTAATGATGATGGTGTGTTGTGTTTTGGGAGTCGGATAGTAGTGCCTGCTGATGCTGAGTTGAGGCGTACTATTCTGACTGAAGGTCATAGTAGTCCTTTTGCTATGCACCCTGGTAGTACCAAGATGTATCGTGATCTTCGTGATGAGTACTATTGGGTGGGTTTGAAGAAGGATGTTGCGGAGTTTGTGAGCAAGTGTTTGGTGTGTCAGCGAGTTAAGGCTGAGCATTAGGTTCCTTCAGGGTTGTTGCAACCGTTGAAAATCCCTGAATGGAAGTGGGAAAGGGTTACCATGGATTTTGTATCTGGTTTACCTTTGTCTCCCTCGAAGAAGAATTCTGTTTGGGTGATTGTGGATCGCCTAACGAAGTGTGCGCATTTCTTGCCTGTGCATACCACGTTTTCTTTGGATAAGTTGGCAGAGCTGTACATTGCTGAGATTGTGCGGCTGCATGGTGTGCCTAAGTCGATTGTGTCGGATAGGGATCCGAGGTTCACATCGCGTTTCTGGCAGTGTTTGCATCAAGTTCTGGGTACAAGGTTGCATTTCAGTACATCCTATCATCCTCAGTCGGATGGTCAGTCTGAGCGTGTTATCCAGATTTTGGAGGATATGTTGAGGTGCTGCGTGATTGAGTTTCAGGGTTCTTGGGAGAAGCATCTGCCTTTGGTTGAGTTTGCTTATAACAACAGTTATCAGGCAAGTATACAGATGGCACCTTATGAGGCTTTGTACGGGAGGAAGTGTAGGACTCCTCTTTCTTGGGCTGAAACTGGTCAAAAGTTGGTTTCGATGCCGGCTTTGTTAAAAGGGACCACAGAGAAGGTAAAGCTCATTTGTGAGCGGTTGAAGGCTGCCTCTGATCGGCAAAAGTCTTACGCGGATTTGAAGCGTAAGGAGATTGAGTATGCGGTGGGTGACCGTGTGTTCTTGAAGGTTTCGCCTTGGAAGAAGGTGATGAGGTTTGGCCGGAAGGGTAAGTTGAGCCCTAGGTACATTGGACCATACGAGGTGGTTGAGCGTGTGGGTCCTGTTGCGTACAAGCTGAGGTTACCTCAGGAGTTGGAGAAGATTCATGATGTGTTTCATGTTTCTATGCTCCGGAAGTATAGATCTGATCCTTCACACGTGATGCCTTTGGAGGAAGTGGAATTGAATCCGGATTTGACCTATGATGAGGAACCGGTGAAGGTTCTGGATTCGGATAGCAAGGTTCTTCGTGGCAAGACCATTGAGTTGGTGAAGGTGCTGTGGAAGTATCGAGGTGTTGAGGAAGCCACGTGGGAGCGGAAGGAAGACATGCTGAAGCAGTTTCCTTATCTCTTTCCTTCAGGTAAATTTCGGGGACGAAATTTCTTAAGGGGGGGAGAGTTGTAACGCCCCGGTTTTGGGCTTAGAAGTTTTGGGCGTTGACCGGTTTGGTCAAAGTGCTGTTCGAATCTAAAAGGGTGAATTTAGGAAAGCCTAGTTCGGGTTGCATTAAAATTATGGAAAAATGTTCTAAAATCATCTTTTAATATATATAAGTGAACTGTGAAATCAATTTTGGAAAATGAGTTTTGGAAGGGTGACATTTTGGCTAGTTACCAAAATGTAATTTTTGAAAGTTTTGTGAATGTTTTAGAAAGGGTTGAAACTTTGAATCTTTAAGGAGATATTATTCCAAAAGTAGTTTCTCCAGATTTTTCTAAGATATTTTAAGCTATATTCTGATTTTAAAACATATCAAAAGAGGAGGGAAAGCCATTTTGGCCATTTTGATAACTAACTTCCTATTTTCTTTTCTCTCATTTTCTCTCAACCCAAACACTTTCTTTCCAGAGAATTGTTTCTGATTTTCTCACCTAAATCTCTCCTTTCAACTCTCTTTTGATTCCTAATCATCATATCTACAAAACCTCATCATTTGCTACTTGATTCATCAAGGTTTTTGATTCCAAAAAGAGGAGAAACTCAAGTTTGGAGGTAAGAACGTCATTCTCCTCTAAACTATCAGTTCTTTACTGAAATTCCTAAGTTTTCAATCCTTAATTGATGTTTTATTAAAGGCTTTTAAGTTGTGAAATGGATCTTGGCTTATAATGCAAGATTTGGTGATTTTTGATGATTTTCGTTTGATCTGTTAAATCTGTTATTGGAGATGTGTTTTTGATGTTATTTGAACTCTAAATTGATAAGGAATTGAGTTTTGATTGATGCAATCCCGGATAGGTTGGGTTTCCTAAGTTTAGCTTGTGATTCTTGATTGTTTTTGAGGTGATCTTGTGGATCTGGTGTTGCTGGAGGTATAAGGATGTTATTAGGTTCTTTTTAGATGTTAAATGATGTTAAAGGATGTTAGGTTTTGATGGTTAATGGCTGGGCTTTGTTGAGAAGTGGTTTGGATGCATTTTCGGTTGTGTTTGGTGGCCGAAAATGGAGTGGGGATGAGAGCAGCGAGTTTAGGTGCTTTCATTGAGGATATTAATGCATGATGATGCATTAATCTACTGTTTTGATGTGTTAAAACAGGGGAGTCATCTTTGGATCCAAGTGGTGGTGATCCGGAGGCTTGATTGGTGCTTCGACAAGAGGCGAAGTGGAATCGGTGAGTGAAATTGGGTTTTCGGCTTTGAAACCAATGTCTTGGGAGCTTAGTTTAAGTCTAAACAACTTTGCTAAGCTCAAGTGTAAGTTTTCGGAAATACTCTCTAGTGGTGGCCATAGTTTGGTTGTTGTGCAATGTGGTTTATTGCATGTTTTAAATTCTATTTTGAAAGCATGATTTAGCATGGTTATTGCTGATTTTGTAAGCCATATGTTGAAGGAAGCTCAAGGTAAAAGTTCCTTGTTTTTGAACATTGATTAAATGTAGTTTGATGCTTTGAAATGCATGATGAATATGGCTTGGTTTAATGCTTTAAAACAGTGGATTTAATGATGAAATGATGTATATTGGCAAGTGATGTTTTTGAAAAGGTTAAGGTCACTAAGGTGGTTAAAAGTCCTTGAGTGAGCCTTGTTTACTTAAGAACATCAAGGTGGTTAAAAGTCCTTGGATGGTTCTTGTTACGGACACAAAGGTGTTTAAAAGTCCTTGTGTGGTCCTTTCCAAGGTGTTTAAAAGTCCTTGGGGCCAAGGTGTTTAAAAGTCCTTGGGGTGAATTATATCATGGTGTTTAAAAGTCCATGGCCAAGGTGTTTAAAAGTCCTTGGGGTCAAGGTGTTTAAAAGTCCTTGAGGTGAAACTTGTTAAGGACACAAAGGTGTTTAAAAGTCCTTGTGTGGTCCTTGCCATGGTGTTTAAAAGTCCATGGGCCAAGGTGTTTAAAAGTCCTTGGGGATAAGATCACAATGGTGTTTAAAAGTCCATGTGTGAGTCTTATGTTGATCTTGTTTTAAAGATGGTAATTATCACTTGTGGCCAATATGACATGTAATGATATGAAGCATGAGATGCTTGTTTAAAGTTTGCTTGTGAGCATGTTAAAGTGTATCTTGAAGCATGATTTATGAATGAGTTTTATAAATGCATTATTGTGTGGTTTTAAGGAGCTTTCCTCGCTAAGCTTTTGCTTACGCTCTCTTTCGTTTTCTTAAACCAATAATGCAGAACATTAAGGTGATTTGAGGGCAGCAAGGAAGGCAAGCAACCAAGGGAAAACTAAGCTCACGTATGGAAAGGTTTAATCGAACACATTTAGCTTTTGGTGTATGGCAATGGGGGACCTTTGTGAATGTTGTTTGGAGATGTTTTGAAATCCTTGAGTATGTTTAATGTCGCTGATAATGCTGGTTTTGTAATTGGCCTTTACATGTATGGATTGGAGGTTTTATGCTTGGATAGTTGCTTGTGTAGGAAGCATGCCATTAGATTTGGGGCTTTTCATATGTGATGCTAATATGTTGATTGGTTGTTGCAAACATGTCTCTTGTATGATGAATTGCATGCTGGTAAAGTTTGGTGGCATTTGGAGCATGATTGGTTGGTCAATTGCATGTTAAAGTAGGTAAAATTCTGCATTTTGTGCAGGCCGTTTCGGAACAGTTCCTGCCGTTTCGGAACGGGTGCCTCGAAGCAGCCCAGGCGTTCGAAACGGGCAACACCGTTCCGGAACGGATATGCTACTGCCCGACCCCGTTCCGGTACGCATTGCGGAACGGCCCCGAGTTTCGAAACGGGCTGTCCCCCGTTTCGGAACGGCTGACCGTTGGGGGCTGACAGTGGCAGTTATATGTTTCGGATTGTTTACATTTTGGTCCTGAATCTTGTATGTGCAATTGTATGAGTTTGGAATGTCCTTTTGAGCTGAAATTTGGCTGAGATGCATGAGACATGATTAATTTCAAGATGGTAACTTTAATTTGGGCTAAGTCCTCATATTTATCAGAATTTACAATTTGGTCCCTAAAGTTGTAAATTGTTCAATTGGGTCATTGTTTGATCTCTGATGTTTATGATCTTTTAGTATGTCGTTTGTATGATCATTTTTAGGGTTAATGTGCATCTAGATAAGTTTTTAAAAGAAAAAAAAATGGTCGTTAATCAAGGTTGACTTTCGGGTTGACTTTGGTTTTCCCCGTGTGACTTTCTTAATTCGGGTCAACCGTCTAGGCCGGGTTAAGGGGGTTACAGCACTCGATCGGGTAGTTTCATGATTTTTGATGTTCGGAGTAGATCCGATCTTGCTTGACTTCCCTGGGATGGAGAAGGGTTGTGCTTTCTTCAATGGTGGGCACCAGATCTGACATTGTGTGTTCGCTCGATAAGCTGCTCCCTTATCCTTTCTATTTCACCTTTGACCGATGTCGGACTTGCTAATTGACAACATCTTTTCTAGCAACCTCCCGTCCACAATAATAGTCCTCGATTGGGTAAGACCACCTTGACTCAACACCTTTATGTCATGATATGCATGCGAGAATAAATGCAAAAAGATCATAAGAATAATCGTTAGTGTCGGATAAGCATGATAAAAGGCAAGCATGAAAGCAAGCAACCCTATATATCCCGTCTAATGAACCTAGGTTGTCCGCATGGCTCTAACAGGGGTGGGCATTCTAGTTCTCTACATGCAATTTTGGTTCTAGGAGGTACTCGAACTGTCCTCGTTGTCCCCTTCTAAGGGTAGCAAGGCCCCCGGTCATCACCCATTATAGGCTCCTCTCAACCGAGTTCAATTCGAGGGGACCTTTTCGCTATATCTGCACGGAGAAACAATATTCTCACGAAGATATAGGGTATTCGAGCCCCGAAGGTACTTGCTAGGCCTACACGGAGGAACAATATCCACACGAAAGCACTAGCGTTTCCCCCCCACTTAAACGAACGGGTTTAAATGCCAATTTTAAATGCGTTTAAAATAAACTCGCACTTATAAACAAATATCGATCGATTCTGTCACTTTGATTCACAACTTCTAATATTAATTGAGCGGTAAAGTTTTTTTTTTTTGGCTTGACCCTCTTTTTGTTTTTGAAAACAAAATTTTATCCCCAGCGGAGTCGCCATCTGTTGCGACTAAAAAATTTCAAAAACTTCATAGTGCCTCGGATGTCGCTAAGACGGACCGGGTTTTAATTTCGGGTTTTTGAAAATGTAGTCGGATTTGTAAAAAAATAGGAGTCGCCACCGGCCACTTAAAAATGGTAGACCGAACACCGAAATAAAACCAGAGATTTAAAAGGGTTCGGGAGTCGGTTACACGCGAGGAAGGATTAGCACCCTCGACGTGCCCAAAATTGGTACCAAAAACGTTACCGCTTAATTAATATTAAACTTTGCGAATTAAAGTGACGAATCGTATCAAAATTTGGTTATACGAGCGAGTGAATTTTAAAGGTCTTAATATTCGAGAAAGAACGTCCGAACCACCACCACTACGACTGGTACTGGCCTCGTTCGTTCCCGAATAAAAAGACGCTCGCATTGCAATTTATAAACCGAAATGCAACTTATAAATTCAAATACGGGAATAAATATGCAAAAACACAAACTAATATGATAAGCAAACAAAAGGAAAAAAAACAAAGCATAAAGCAATATTAAAGACAAATATTAAATAAAAAATATTAAAGGTAAATATTCGATGAAAAAATATATTAAAGGTAAATAAGAATATAAAAACGGCATTAATGGGGAATTAATTAAAAACGGATACTATATATATATATATATATATATATATATATATATATATATATATATTATACCATACATATACTATGTATATTATATATTATAATAAACAAGGAACATGCCTTATATATATGTACATACACGGAAAGAAACATTAAACGTTAAAAAAACATTGATGGGATTATAATAAAGGAAAAAAACATTGATGGGATTTTTTAAAGAAAAAAAGGTAATAATTTAAAAGGAAAAAACGTTTAGAAAAAAGGAAAAAGAAAGACATTAGGGATAAAATATTTTTAAAACAACAGGGCCTAAAACGATATTTGTCCGCCGCCCCCTCGATTTCGAAAGCTAAAATAATGACGAAATTGAAACTTTTTGAAAAGTTCTAAGGACCCCGTACGTGACTAACCCACGAGGAATCAGTACCACTCTTTCAATTCGGGACGAGAATGAAAAACGGAAAAATTATAGAGGACGGTGGAGAGGATTTTTAAAAACTGGAATGGTCTGAAGAGTAATTAGCCCAAAGCCTTTCCTTTATATGCTAAATTAAGACTAAAATAAACCCTAAAAAAACTAACGAACGGCGGCTACACTTCCTCCTTATCCCCCCCTTTCAGAAACCAGAGCCCTCTCTTCTTCCTTTACGCCGTTCATCGGCGGCGACCTCGACGTCGTCGAGCCGGCAACAATTCCGAAATAACCCAACCCTAAAAATCATCCCAAAACCAGCTTTGAATGGCCCGTAGCCTTTTGAGAAAGGAAAAAAAAACAGAAGTAAAAAAAAAACTTCCTCCCCTCCTCTCTTTCGGAAACGAGTCAGAACTCTAAGAGGTGAGTTATGTGACGATTCCGCCGGCTCACCTAACGACTTCCGAGATGAAAGTCGGGGGCTTGTTGCCGTCAACACGAAGATCCAGAGGAGGAGTCGAACCGAGAACTAAAGGTAAAAGAAGACTCTAACTTTTATTTTTTCCTTTTGAGATTTGCATGCGTGAAAAGATTCGAATGAAAGTGTTGATACCTCAAGACTCTTTTTTTTATTTTCTACTGTGAAAATCCCGAATGGGTTTTGGTTACAATCTCTCTCGTGCTCACTGGTTTTTCTCTCGATCCTCCCTCTTTTGTTTGGCTTCGGTTTCCTATATAACCGAAGGTTACATGCAAGTCTAAAAAAAAGAAAATAATCTCTCTGCCTTGCTTTTAATTCTTCTGATCTGCTTTTGTTGTCCGTATTGTTTTTTGCTATATTTTGAGTATCTGATTCTTCTTCTTTTTTCTGTTGCATGACGAAACCACCCCAAACTGGTGTTAGCGTAGGGGCGGCCGAAGCGGACGAGGGGTCACGGGCGTGGCGCGCTCTAGGGATTCGAATAGCCTCCCTAGGGTTTTGGCTGACTTGATCTGGACCGTTGATCAAACCCTCGATCCGACGGCTGTGGGAGTGCGGCGCTGGGGCTTGGGAGAGGCCTCTCTAGGGTTTTTGCTGGAGTGTGATTTGAACCGTTAGATCTATCCCAGATCTAACGGTTGGAATGGGGGCGGCTGCATAGAACATAAGGGGCATTAGGGTTTTCTTTTAGATCAGATTAGGGCTAGATTATTTGGGCCCCAAACAGGCCTTTTATATTTATTTATTTTTGGGTTTTTCATAATGTAATGGACTTTAAATTAAATAAACTATGGGCTTTTATTATATTCTTAATCAAAGTGGGCTTTTATTTATTGATATGTTTCATATTTATTTTTTTAATAATAATAAGCCTATTTAATAATAATAGTAATATGATACGTAAGTAATGATAATAATAGCAATATAATACTAACATATAATAATATAATATTAAAACATATTTGTAATGTTTAGGTTTTTTTTTTAAATGAATAATGTTATAAAATAATAATGCTACTAATAATAATCATAATTATACATGTTCACACTCACATTATTACTTAATTACACTTATATCTAATATGTCACATGCACTTATATATATAAATAACACTCATAATAGTAAGATAATAATATGTATGATATATAGATATATATATATATATATTCTTTTTTTCCTCTTTTTCCTTTTTTTTATTTCATAACAGCCCAATATAAGCCATTAACAACACAAACTTAAAGGGGTCCGAGGTCCGGACAAAATTAGTGATTACAAGAGGTTTCGGACGAACGTATCTAAATGTGTCGAACAATGGACCCGTTTGAATTTTAACTGAGCAAAAAGTACAAAAATCAAGTTTTTGTAATATAATCGTGTTGAAAAGCTCGTAATCAATTATATGAACTCCTAAAATTTGATTCTAACTGTTTTGCGATCTATTTTGTAGATGTTTCGGACGAGCGGGTCTAAATAGACCGAACACTGGACCCGTTAGAATTTTATCTGAGTAAGAAGTATGGAAATTGAGTTTTTGCAATATAATCGCGTTGAAACGCTAGTAATCAATTGGATGAACTCCTAAATTTGGATTAAAACTTATTTTGCAACCCTTTTGTAGAATTTTAGGACGAGCGGGTCTAAATGGGCCAAACAATGGACCTGTTAGAATTTTAACTGAGTAAAAAGTACAGAAATCAAGTTTTTGCAATATAATCGTGTTGAAAAGCTCGTAATGAATTATATGAACACCTAAATTTTGATTCTAACTTGTTTTGCGGTCTTTTTTGTAGAGGTTTCGGATGAGCGGGTCTAAATGGGCCGAACAATGGACCCGTTAGAATTTTATCTGAGTAAAAAATATAGAAATCAAGTTTTTGCAATATAATCGTGTTGAAACGCTCGTAATCAATTGTATGAACTCCAAAATTTGGATTAAAACTTATTTCGTAGCCTTTTTGTAGAGGTTTCGGACGAGCGGGTCTAAATGGGCCGAACAAAGGTCTTGTTAGAACTTTAACGGAGTAAAAAGTACAAAAATCGAGTTTTTGCAATATAATCGTGTTGAAAAGCTCGTAACCAATTGTATGAACTCCTAAATTTGGATTAAAACTTTTTTTGCAGCCATTTTTGTAGAGGTTTCGGACGAGCGGGTCTAAATGGGCCGAACAAAGGACCTGTTAGAATTTTAAAGGAGTAAAAATTCCAGAAATCGAGTTTTTGTAATATAATCGTGTTGAAAATATCTTAATCAATTATATGAACTCCTAAAATTTGATTCTAAATTATTTTGCGATCTTTTTTGTAAAGGTTTCGGACGAGCGAGTCTAAATGGGCCGAACGATGGACCCGTTAGAATTTTAACTAAGTAAAAAGTACATAAATCGAGTTTTCGCAATATAATCGTGTTGAAAAGCTCGTAATCAATTGTATGAACTCCTAAATTTTGATTAAAACTTATTTTGCAACCATTTTGTAGAGGTTTTGGATGAGCGGGTCTAAATGGGCCGAACAATGGACCCGTTAGAATTTTAACTGAGTAAAAACCACAAAAATCGAGTTTTTGAAATATAATTGTGTTGAAAAGCTCGTAATCAATTGTATGAACTCCTAAATTTGGATTAAAACTTATTTTGCAACCCTTTTGTAGAGGTTTCGGACGAGCGGGTCTAAATGGGCCGAACAATGGACTAGTTAGAATTTTAACTTAGTAAAAAGTACATTAATCGAGTTTTTGTAATATAATCGTGTTGAAAAGCTCGTAATCAATTATATGAACTCCTAAAATTTGATTCTAAATTATTTTGTTGTCTTATTTGTAGAGGTTTCGGACGAGCGGGTCTAAATGGGCCGAATAATGGACCCGTAAGAATTTTAACTGAATAAAAAGTACAAAAGTCGAATTTTTGAAATATAATCGTGTTGAAAAGCTCGTAATCAATTGTATGAACTCCTATATTTGGATCAAAACTTATTTTGAAACCCTTTTGTAGAGGTTTCGGACGAGCGGGTTTAAATAGGCCGAACAATACTGAGTAAAAAGTACATTAATCGAGTTTTTGCAATATAATAGTGTTGAAAAGCTCTTAATAAATTATATGAACTCCTAAAATTTGATTCTAACTTATTTTGCGTTCTTTTTTGAAATGGTTTCGGACGAGCGGGTCTAAATGGGCCGAACATAGGACCCGTTAGAATTTTAACTGAGTAAAAAGCACAAAAATTGTGTTTTTGCAATATAATTGTGTTGAAAAGCTCGTAATCAATTGTATGAACTCCTAAATTTGGTTTAAAACTTATTTTGCAACCCCTTTGTAGAGGTTTCGGACGAACGTATCTAAATGTATCGAACAATGGACCCGTTTGAATTTTAACTGAGCAAAAAGTACAAAAATCAAGTTTTTGTAATATAATCGTGTTGAAAAGCTCGTAATCAATTATATGAACTCCTAAAATTTGATGCTAACTGTTTTGCGATCTATTTTGTAGATGTTTCGGACGAGCGGGTCTAAATAGACCGAACACTGGACCCGTTAGAATTTTATCTGAGTAAGAAGTATGGAAATTGAGTTTTTGCAATATAATCGCGTTGAAACGCTAGTAATCAATTGGATGAACTCCTAAATTTGGATTAAAACTTATTTTGCAACCCTTTTGTAGAAGTTTAGGACGAGCGGGTCTAAATGGGCCAAACAATGGACCTGTTAGAATTTTAACTGAGTAAAAAGTACAGAAATCAAGTTTTTGCAATATAATCGTGTTGAAAAGCTCGTAATGAATTATATGAACACCTAAATTTTGATTCTAACTTGTTTTGCGGTCTTTTTGTAGAGGTTTCGGATGAGCGGGTCTAAATGGGCCGAACAATGGACCCGTTAGAATTTTATCTGAGTAAAAAATATAGAAATCAAGTTTTTGCAATATAATCGTGTTGAAACGCTCGTAATCAATTGTATGAACTCCAAATTTTGGATTAAAACTTATTTCGTAGCCTTTTTGTAGAGGTTTCGGACGAGCGGGTCTAAATGGGCCGAACAAAGGTCTTGTTAGAACTTTAACGGAGTAAAAAGTACAAAAATCGAGTTTTTGCAATATAATCGTGTTGAAAAGCTCGTAACCAATTGTATGAACTCCTAAATTTGGATTAAAACTTTTTTTGCAGCCATTTTTGTAGAGGTTTCGGACGAGCGGGTCCAAATGGGCCGAACAAAGGACCTGTTAGAATTTTAAAGGAGTAAAAATTCCAGAAATCGAGTTTTTGTAATATAATCGTGTTGAAAATATCTTAATCAATTATATGAACTCCTAAAATTTGATTCTAAATTATTTTGCGATCTTTTTTGTAAAGGTTTCGGACGAGCGGGTCTAAATGGGCCGAACGATGGACCCGTTAGAATTTTAACTAAGTAAAAAGTACATAAATCGAGTTTTCGCAATATAATCGTGTTGAAAAGCTCGTAATCAATTGTATGAACTCCTAAATTTTGATTAAAACTTATTTTGCAACCATTTTGTAGAGGTTTCGGATGAGCGGGTCTAAATGGGCCGAACAATGGACCCGTTAGAATTTTAACTGAGTAAAAACCACAAAAATCGAGTTTTTGAAATATAATTGTGTTGAAAAGCTCATAATCAATTGTATGAACTCCTAAATTTGGATTAAAACTTATTTTGCAACCCTTTTGTAGAGGTTTCGGACGAGCGGGTCTAAATGGGCCGAACAATGGACTAGTTAGAATTTTAACTGAGTAAAAAGTACATTAATCGAGTTTTTGTAATATAATCCTGCTGAAAAGCTCGTAATCAATTATATGAACTCCTAAAATTTGATTCTAAATTATTTTGCGGTCTTATTTGTAGAGGTTTCGGACGAGCGGGTCTAAATGGGCCGAACAATAGACCCGTAAGAATTTTAACTGAGTAAAAAGTACAAAAGTCGAATTTTTGAAATATAATCGTGTTGAAAAGCTCATAATCAATTGTATGAACTCCTATATTTGGATCAAAACTTATTTTGAAACCCTTTTGTAGAGGTTTCGGACGAGCGGGTTTAAATAGGCCGAACAATACTGAGTAAAAAGTACATTAATCGAGTTTTTGCAATATAATAGTGTTGAAAAGCTCTTAATAAATTATATGAACTCCTAAAATTTGATTCTAACTTATTTTGCGTTCTTTTTTGAAATGGTTTCGGACGAGCGGGTCTAAATGGGCCGAACATAGGACCCGTTAGAATTTTAACTGAGTAAAAAGCACAAAAATTGTGTTTTTGCAATATAATTGTGTTGAAAAGCTCGTAATCAATTGTATGAACTCCTAAATTTGGTTTAAAACTTATTTTGCAACCCCTTTGTAGAGGTTTCGGACGAACGTATCTAAATGTGTCGAACAATGGACCCGTTTGAATTTTAACTGAGCAAAAAGTACAAAAATCAAGTTTTTGTAATATAATCGTGTTGAAAAGCTCGTAATCAATTATATGAACTCCTAAAATTTTATTCTAACTGTTTTGTGATCTATTTTGTAGATGTTTCGGACGAGCGGGTCTAAATAGACCGAACACTGGACCCGTTATAATTTTATCTGAGTAAGAAGTATGGAAATTGAGTTTTTGCAATATAATCGCGTTGAAACGCTAGTAATCAATTGGATGAACTCCTAAATTTGGATTAAAACTTATTTTGCAACCCTTTTGTAGAAGTTTAGGACGAGCGGGTCTAAATGGGCCAAACAATGGACCTGTTAGAATTTTAACTGAGTAAAAAGTACAGAAATCAAGTTTTTGCAATATAATCGTGTTGAAAAGCTCGTAATGAATTATATGAACACCTAAATTTTGATTCTAACTTGTTTTGCGGTCTTTTTGTAGAGGTTTCGGATGAGCGGGTCTAAATGGGCCGAACAATGGACCCGTTAGAATTTTATCTGAGTAAAAAATATAGAAATCAAGTTTTTGCAATATAATCGTGTTGAAACGCTCGTAATCAATTGTATGAACTCCAAATTTTGGATTAAAACTTATTTCGTAGCCTTTTTGTAGAGGTTTCGGACGAGCGGGTCTAAATGGGCCGAACAAAGGTCTTGTTAGAACTTTAACGGAGTAAAAAGTACAAAAATCGAGTTTTTGCAATATAATCGTGTTGAAAAGCTCGTAACCAATTGTATGAACTCCTAAATTTGGATTAAAACTTTTTTTGCAGCCATTTTTGTAGAGGTTTCGGACGAGCGGGTCTAAATGGGCCGAACAAAGGACCTGTTAGAATTTTAAAGGAGTAAAAATTCCAGAAATCGAGTTTTTGTAATATAATCGTGTTGAAAATATCTTAATCAATTATATGAACTCCTAAAATTTGATTCTAAATTATTTTGCGATCTTTTTTGTAAAGGTTTCGGACGAGCGGGTCTAAATGGGCCGAACGATGGACCCGTTAGAATTTTAACTAAGTAAAAAGTACATAAATCGAGTTTTCGCAATATAATCGTGTTGAAAAGCTCGTAATCAATTGTATGAACTCCTAAATTTTGATTAAAACTTATTTTGCAACCATTTTGTAGAGGTTTCGGATGAGCGGGTCTAAATGGGCCGAACAATGGACCCGTTAGAATTTTAACTGAGTAAAAACCACAAAAATCGAGTTTTTGAAATATAATTGTGTTGAAAAGCTCGTAATCAATTGTATGAACTCCTAAATTTGGATTAAAACTTATTTTGCAACCCTTTTGTAGAGGTTTCGGACGAGCGGGTCTAAATGGGCCGAACAATGGACTAGTTAGAATTTTAACTTAGTAAAAAGTACATTAATCGAGTTTTTGTAATATAATCGTGTTGAAAAGCTCGTAATCAATTATATGAACTCCTAAAATTTGATTCTAAATTATTTTGTTGTCTTATTTGTAGAGGTTTCGGACGAGCGGGTCTAAATGGGCCGAATAATGGACCCGTAAGAATTTTAACTGAATAAAAAGTACAAAAGTCGAATTTTTGAAATATAATCGTGTTGAAAAGCTCGTAATCAATTGTATGAACTCCTATATTTGGATCAAAACTTATTTTGAAACCCTTTTGTAGAGGTTCCGGACGAGCGGGTTTAAATAGGCCGAACAATACTGAGTAAAAAGTACATTAATCGAGTTTTTGCAATATAATAGTGTTGAAAAGCTCTTAATAAATTATATGAACTCCTAAAATTTGATTCTAACTTATTTTGCGTTCTTTTTTGAAATGGTTTCGGACGAGCGGGTCTAAATGGGCCGAACATAGGACCCGTTAGAATTTTAACTGAGTAAAAAGCACAAAAATTGTGTTTTTGCAATATAATTGTGTTGAAAAGCTCGTAATCAATTGTATGAACTCCTAAATTTGGTTTAAAACTTATTTTGCAACCCCTTTGTAGAGGTTTCGGACGAACGTATCTAAATGTATCGAACAATGGACCTGTTTGAATTTTAACTGAGCAAAAAGTACAAAAATCAAGTTTTTGTAATATAATCGTGTTGAAAAGCTCGTAATCAATTATATGAACTCCTAAAATTTGATGCTAACTGTTTTGCGATCTATTTTGTAGATGTTTCGGACGAGCGGGTCTAAATAGACCGAACACTGGACCCGTTAGAATTTTATCTGAGTAAGAAGTATGGAAATTGAGTTTTTGCAATATAATCGCGTTGAAACGCTAGTAATCAATTGGATGAACTCCTAAATTTGGATTAAAACTTATTTTGCAACCCTTTTGTAGAAGTTTAGGACGAGCGGGTCTAAATGGGCCAAACAATGGACCTGTTAGAATTTTAACTGAGTAAAAAGTACAGAAATCAAGTTTTTGCAATATAATCGTGTTGAAAAGCTCGTAATGAATTATATGAACACCTAAATTTTGATTCTAACTTGTTTTGCGGTCTTTTTGTAGAGGTTTCGGATGAGCGGGTCTAAATGGGCCGAACAATGGACCCGTTAGAATTTTATCTGAGTAAAAAATATAGAAATCAAGTTTTTGCAATATAATCGTGTTGAAACGCTCGTAATCAATTGTATGAACTCCAAATTTTGGATTAAAACTTATTTCGTAGCCTTTTTGTAGAGGTTTCGGACGAGCGGGTCTAAATGGGCCGAACAAAGGTCTTGTTAGAACTTTAACGGAGTAAAAAGTACAAAAATCGAGTTTTTGCAATATAATCGTGTTGAAAAGCTCGTAACCAATTGTATGAACTCCTAAATTTGGATTAAAACTTTTTTTGCAGCCATTTTTGTAGAGGTTTCGGACGAGCGGGTCCAAATGGGCCGAACAAAGGACCTGTTAGAATTTTAAAGGAGTAAAAATTCCAGAAATCGAGTTTTTGTAATATAATCGTGTTGAAAATATCTTAATCAATTATATGAACTCCTAAAATTTGATTCTAAATTATTTTGCGATCTTTTTTGTAAAGGTTTCGGACGAGCGGGTCTAAATGGGCCGAACGATGGACCCGTTAGAATTTTAACTAAGTAAAAAGTACATAAATCGAGTTTTCGCAATATAATCGTGTTGAAAAGCTCGTAATCAATTGTATGAACTCCTAAATTTTGATTAAAACTTATTTTGCAACCATTTTGTAGAGGTTTCGGATGAGCGGGTCTAAATGGGCCGAACAATGGACCCGTTAGAATTTTAACTGAGTAAAAACCACAAAAATCGAGTTTTTGAAATATAATTGTGTTGAAAAGCTCGTAATCAATTGTATGAACTCCTAAATTTGGATTAAAACTTATTTTGCAACCCTTTTGTAGAGGTTTCGGACGAGCGGGTCTAAATGGGCCGAACAATGGACTAGTTAGAATTTTAACTGAGTAAAAAGTACATTAATCGAGTTTTTGTAATATAATCGTGTTGAAAAGTTCGTAATCAATTATATGAACTCCTAAAATTTGATTCTAAATTATTTTGCGGTCTTATTTGTAGAGGTTTCGGACGAGCGGGTCTAAATGGGCCGAACAATGGACCCGTAAGAATTTTAACTGAGTAAAAAGTACAAAAGTCGAATTTTTGAAATATAATCGTGTTGAAAAGCTCGTAATCAATTGTATGAACTCCTATATTTGGATCAAAACTTATTTTGAAACCCTTTTGTAGAGGTTTCGGACGAGCGGGTTTAAATAGGCCGAACAATACTGAGTAAAAAGTACATTAATCGAGTTTTTGCAATATAATAGTGTTGAAAAGCTCTTAATAAATTATATGAACTCCTAAAATTTGATTCTAACTTATTTTGCGTTCTTTTTTGAAATGGTTTCGGACGAGCGGGTCTAAATGGGCCGAACATAGGACCCGTTAGAATTTTAACTGAGTAAAAAGCACAAAAATTGTGTTTTTGCAATATAATTGTGTTGAAAAGCTAGTAATCAATTGTATGAACTCCTAAATTTTGTTTAAAACTTATTTTGCAACCCTTTTGTAGAGGTTTCAGACGAACGTATCTAAATGTGTCGAACAATGGACCCGTTTGAATTTTAACTAAGCAAAAAGTTCAAAAATCAAGTTTTTGTAATATAATCGTGTTGAAAAGCTCGTAATCAATTATATGAACTCCTAAAATTTGATTCTAACTGTTTTACGATCTATTTTGTAGATGTTTCGGACGAGCGGGTCTAAATAGACCGAACACTGGACCCGTTAGAATTTTATCTGAGTAAGAAGTATGGAAATTGAGTTTTTGCAATATAATCGCGTTGAAACGCTAGTAATCAATTGGATGAACTCCTAAATTTGGATTAAAACTTATTTTTCAACCCTTTTGTAGAAGTTTAGGACGAGCGGGTCTAAATGGGCCAAACAATGGACCTGTTAGAATTTTAACTGAGTAAAAAGTACAGAAATCAAGTTTTTGCAATATAATCGTGTTGAAAAGCTCGTAATGAATTATATGAACACCTAAATTTTGATTCTAACTTGTTTTGCGGTCTTTTTGTAGAGGTTTCGGATGAGCGGGTCTAAATGGGCCGAATAATGGACCCGTTAGAATTTTATCTGAGTAAAAAATATAGAAATCAAGTTTTTGCAATATAATCGTGTTGAAACGCTCGTAATCAATTGTATGAACTCCAAATTTTGGATTAAAACTTATTTCGTAGCCTTTTTGTAGAGGTTTCGGACGAGCGGGTCTAAATGGGCCGAACAAAGGTCTTGTTAGAACTTTAACGGAGTAAAAAGTACAAAAATCGAGTTTTTGCAATATAATCGTGTTGAAAAGCTCGTAACCAATTGTATGAACTCCTAAATTTGGATTAAAACTTTTTTTGCAGCCATTTTTGTAGAGGTTTCGGACGAGCGGGTCCAAATGGGCCGAACAAAGGACCTGTTAGAATTTTAAAGGAGTAAAAATTCCAGAAATCGAGTTTTTGTAATATAATCGTGTTGAAAATATCTTAATCAATTATATGAACTCCTAAAATTTGATTCTAAATTATTTTGCGATCTTTTTTGTAAAGGTTTCGGACGAGCGGGTCTAAATGGGCCGAACGATGGACCCGTTAGAATTTTAACTAAGTAAAAAGTACATAAATCGAGTTTTCGCAATATAATCGTGTTGAAAAGCTCGTAATCAATTGTATGAACTCCTAAATTTTGATTAAAACTTATTTTGCAACCATTTTGTAGAGGTTTCGGATGAGCGGGTCTAAATGGGCCGAACAATGGACCCGTTAGAATTTTAACTGAGTAAAAACCACAAAAATCGAGTTTTTGAAATATAATTGTGTTGAAAAGCTCGTAATCAATTGTATGAACTCCTAAATTTGGATTAAAACTTATTTTGCAACCCTTTTGTAGAGGTTTCGGACGAGCGGGTCTAAATGGGCCGAACAATGGACTAGTTAGAATTTTAACTGAGTAAAAAGTACATTAATCGAGTTTTTGTAATATAATCGTGTAGAAAAGTTCGTAATCAATTATATGAACTCCTAAAATTTGATTCTAAATTATTTTGCGGTCTTATTTGTAGAGGTTTCGGACGAGCGGGTCTAAATGGGCCGAACAATGGACCCGTAAGAATTTTAACTGAGTAAAAAGTACAAAAGTCGAATTTTTGAAATATAATCGTGTTGAAAAGCTCGTAATCAATTGTATGAACTCCTATATTTGGATCAAAACTTATTTTGAAACCATTTTGTAGAGGTTTCGGACGAGCGGGTTTAAATAGGCCGAACAATACTGAGTAAAAAGTACATTAATCGAGTTTTTGCAATATAATAGTGTTGAAAAGCTCTTAATAAATTATATGAACTCCTAAAATTTGATTCTAACTTATTTTGCGTTCTTTTTTGAAATGGTTTCGGACGAGCGGGTCTAAATGGGCCGAACATAGGACCCGTTAGAATTTTAACTGAGTAAAAAGCACAAAAATTGTGTTTTTGCAATATAATTGTGTTGAAAAGCTAGTAATCAATTGTATGAACTCCTAAATTTTGTTTAAAACTTATTTTGCAACCCTTTTGTAGAGGTTTCAGACGAACGTATCTAAATGTGTCGAACAATGGACCCGTTTGAATTTTAACTGAGCAAAAAGTTCAAAAATCAAGTTTTTGTAATATAATCGTGTTGAAAAGCTCGTAATCAATTATATGAACTCCTAAAATTTGATTCTAACTGTTTTACGATCTATTTTGTAGATGTTTCGGACGAGCGGGTCTAAATAGACCGAACACTGGACCCGTTAGAATTTTATCTGAGTAAGAAGTATGGAAATTGAGTTTTTGCAATATAATCGCGTTGAAACGCTAGTAATCAATTGGATGAACTCCTAAATTTGGATTAAAACTTATTTTGCAACCCTTTTGTAGAAGTTTAGGACGAGCGGGTCTAAATGGGCCAAACAATGGACCTGTTAGAATTTTAACTGAGTAAAAAGTACAGAAATCAAGTTTTTGCAATATAATCGTGTTGAAAAGCTCGTAATGAATTATATGAACACCTAAATTTTGATTCTAACTTGTTTTGCGGTCTTTTTGTAGAGGTTTCGGATGAGCGGGTCTAAATGGGCCGAACAATGGACCCGTTAGAATTTTATCTGAGTAAAAAATATAGAAATCAAGTTTTTGCAATATAATCGTGTTGAAACGCTCGTAATCAATTGTATGAACTCCAAATTTTGGATTAAAACTTATTTCGTAGCCTTTTTGTAGAGGTTTCGGACGAGCGGGTCTAAATGGGCCGAACAAAGGTCTTGTTAGAACTTTAACGGAGTAAAAAGTACAAAAATCGAGTTTTTGCAATATAATCGTGTTGAAAAGCTCGTAACCAATTGTATGAACTCCTAAATTTGGATTAAAACTTTTTTTGCAGCCATTTTTGTAGAGGTTTCGGACGAGCGGGTCCAAATGGGCCGAACAAAGGACCTGTTAGAATTTTAAAGGAGTAAAAATTCCAGAAATCGAGTTTTTGTAATATAATCGTGTTGAAAATATCTTAATCAATTATATGAACTCCTAAAATTTGATTCTAAATTATTTTGCGATCTTTTTTGTAAAGGTTTCGGACGAGCGGGTCTAAATGGGCCGAACGATGGACCCGTTAGAATTTTAACTAAGTAAAAAGTACATAAATCGAGTTTTCGCAATATAATCGTGTTGAAAAGCTCGTAATCAATTGTATGAACTCCTAAATTTTGATTAAAACTTATTTTGCAACCATTTTGTAGAGGTTTCGGATGAGCGGGTCTAAATGGGCCGAACAATGGACCCGTTAGAATTTTAACTGAGTAAAAACCACAAAAATCGAGTTTTTGAAATATAATTGTGTTGAAAAGCTCGTAATCAATTGTATGAACTCCTAAATTTAGATTAAAACTTATTTTGCAACCCTTTTGTAGAGGTTTCGGACGAGCGGGTCTAAATGGGCCGAACAATGGACTAGTTAGAATTTTAACTGAGTAAAAAGTACATTAATCGAGTTTTTGTAATATAATCGTGTTGAAAAGTTCGTAATCAATTATATGAACTCCTAAAATTTGATTCTAAATTATTTTGCGGTCTTATTTGTAGAGGTTTCGGACGAGCGGGTCTAAATGGGCCGAACAATGGACCCGTAAGAATTTTAACTGAGTAAAAAGTACAAAAGTCGAATTTTTGAAATATAATCGTGTTGAAAAGCTCGTAATCAATTGTATGAACTCCTATATTTGGATCAAAACTTATTTTGAAACCCTTTTGTAGAGGTTTCGGACGAGCGGGTTTAAATAGGCCGAACAATACTGAGTAAAAAGTACATTAATCGAGTTTTTGCAATATAATAGTGTTGAAAAGCTCTTAATAAATTATATGAACTCCTAAAATTTGATTCTAACTTATTTTGCGTTCTTTTTTGAAATGGTTTCGGACGAGCGGGTCTAAATGGGCCGAACATAGGACCCGTTAGAATTTTAACTGAGTAAAAAGCACAAAAATTGTGTTTTTGCAATATAATTGTGTTGAAAAGCTAGTAATCAATTGTATGAACTCCTAAATTTTGTTTAAAACTTATTTTGCAACCCTTTTGTAGAGGTTTCAGACGAACGTATCTAAATGTGTCGAACAATGGACCCGTTTGAATTTTAACTAAGCAAAAAGTTCAAAAATCAAGTTTTTGTAATATAATCGTGTTGAAAAGCTCGTAATCAATTATATGAACTCCTAAAATTTGATTCTAACTGTTTTACGATCTATTTTGTAGATGTTTCGGACGAGCGGGTCTAAATAGACCGAACACTGGACCCGTTAGAATTTTATCTGAGTAAGAAGTATGGAAATTGAGTTTTTGCAATATAATCGCGTTGAAACGCTAGTAATCAATTGGATGAACTCCTAAATTTGGATTAAAACTTATTTTTCAACCCTTTTGTAGAAGTTTAGGACGAGCGGGTCTAAATGGGCCAAACAATGGACCTGTTAGAATTTTAACTGAGTAAAAAGTACAGAAATCAAGTTTTTGCAATATAATCGTGTTGAAAAGCTCGTAATGAATTATATGAACACCTAAATTTTGATTCTAACTTGTTTTGCGGTCTTTTTGTAGAGGTTTCGGATGAGCGGGTCTAAATGGGCCGAACAATGGACCCGTTAGAATTTTATCTGAGTAAAAAATATAGAAATCAAGTTTTTGCAATATAATCGTGTTGAAACGCTCGTAATCAATTGTATGAACTCCAAATTTTGGATTAAAACTTATTTCGTAGCCTTTTTGTAGAGGTTTCGGACGAGCGGGTCTAAATGGGCCGAACAAAGGTCTTGTTAGAACTTTAACGGAGTAAAAAGTACAAAAATCGAGTTTTTGCAATATAATCGTGTTGAAAAGCTCGTAACCAATTGTATGAACTCCTAAATTTGGATTAAAACTTTTTTTGCAGCCATTTTTGTAGAGGTTTCGGACGAGCGGGTCCAAATGGGCCGAACAAAGGACCTGTTAGAATTTTAAAGGAGTAAAAATTCCAGAAATCGAGTTTTTGTAATATAATCGTGTTGAAAATATCTTAATCAATTATATGAACTCCTAAAATTTGATTCTAAATTATTTTGCGATCTTTTTTGTAAAGGTTTCGGACGAGCGGGTCTAAATGGGCCGAACGATGGACCCGTTAGAATTTTAACTAAGTAAAAAGTACATAAATCGAGTTTTCGCAATATAATCGTGTTGAAAAGCTCGTAATCAATTGTATGAACTCCTAAATTTTGATTAAAACTTATTTTGCAACCATTTTGTAGAGGTTTCGGATGAGCGGGTCTAAATGGGCCGAACAATGGACCCGTTAGAATTTTAACTGAGTAAAAACCACAAAAATCGAGTTTTTGAAATATAATTGTGTTGAAAAGCTCGTAATCAATTGTATGAACTCCTAAATTTGGATTAAAACTTATTTTGCAACCCTTTTGTAGAGGTTTCGGACGAGCGGGTCTAAATGGGCCGAACAATGGACTAGTTAGAATTTTAACTGAGTAAAAAGTACATTAATCGAGTTTTTGTAATATAATCGTGTTGAAAAGTTCGTAATCAATTATATGAACTCCTAAAATTTGATTCTAAATTATTTTGCGGTCTTATTTGTAGAGGTTTCGGACGAGCGGGTCTAAATGGGCCGAACAATGGACCCGTAAGAATTTTAACTGAGTAAAAAGTACAAAAGTCGAATTTTTGAAATATAATCGTGTTGAAAAGCTCGTAATCAATTGTATGAACTCCTATATTTGGATCAAAACTTATTTTGAAACCATTTTGTAGAGGTTTCGGACGAGCGGGTTTAAATAGGCCGAACAATACTGAGTAAAAAGTACATTAATCGAGTTTTTGCAATATAATAGTGTTGAAAAGCTCTTAATAAATTATATGAACTCCTAAAATTTGATTCTAACTTATTTTGCGTTCTTTTTTGAAATGGTTTCGGACGAGCGGGTCTAAATGGGCCGAACATAGGACCCGTTAGAATTTTAACTGAGTAAAAAGCACAAAAATTGTGTTTTTGCAATATAATTGTGTTGAAAAGCTAGTAATCAATTGTATGAACTCCTAAATTTTGTTTAAAACTTATTTTGCAACCCTTTTGTAGAGGTTTCAGACGAACGTATCTAAATGTGTCGAACAATGGACCCGTTTGAATTTTAACTGAGCAAAAAGTTCAAAAATCAAGTTTTTGTAATATAATCGTGTTGAAAAGCTCGTAATCAATTATATGAACTCCTAAAATTTGATTCTAACTGTTTTACGATCTATTTTGTAGATGTTTCGGACGAGCGGGTCTAAATAGACCGAACACTGGACCCGTTAGAATTTTATCTGAGTAAGAAGTATGGAAATTGAGTTTTTGCAATATAATCGCGTTGAAACGCTAGTAATCAATTGGATGAACTCCTAAATTTGGATTAAAACTTATTTTGCAACCCTTTTGTAGAAGTTTAGGACGAGCGGGTCTAAATGGGCCAAACAATGGACCTGTTAGAATTTTAACTGAGTAAAAAGTACAGAAATCAAGTTTTTGCAATATAATCGTGTTGAAAAGCTCGTAATGAATTATATGAACACCTAAATTTTGATTCTAACTTGTTTTGCGGTCTTTTTGTAGAGGTTTCGGATGAGCGGGTCTAAATGGGCCGAACAATGGACCCGTTAGAATTTTATCTGAGTAAAAAATATAGAAATCAAGTTTTTGCAATATAATCGTGTTGAAACGCTCGTAATCAATTGTATGAACTCCAAATTTTGGATTAAAACTTATTTCGTAGCCTTTTTGTAGAGGTTTCGGACGAGCGGGTCTAAATGGGCCGAACAAAGGTCTTGTTAGAACTTTAACGGAGTAAAAAGTACAAAAATCGAGTTTTTGCAATATAATCGTGTTGAAAAGCTCGTAACCAATTGTATGAACTCCTAAATTTGGATTAAAACTTTTTTTGCAGCCATTTTTGTAGAGGTTTCGGACGAGCGGGTCCAAATGGGCCGAACAAAGGACCTGTTAGAATTTTAAAGGAGTAAAAATTCCAGAAATCGAGTTTTTGTAATATAATCGTGTTGAAAATATCTTAATCAATTATATGAACTCCTAAAATTTGATTCTAAATTATTTTGCGATCTTTTTTGTAAAGGTTTCGGACGAGCGGGTCTAAATGGGCCGAACGATGGACCCGTTAGAATTTTAACTAAGTAAAAAGTACATAAATCGAGTTTTCGCAATATAATCGTGTTGAAAAGCTCGTAATCAATTGTATGAACTCCTAAATTTTGATTAAAACTTATTTTGCAACCATTTTGTAGAGGTTTCGGATGAGCGGGTCTAAATGGGCCGAACAATGGACCCGTTAGAATTTTAACTGAGTAAAAACCACAAAAATCGAGTTTTTGAAATATAATTGTGTTGAAAAGCTCGTAATCAATTGTATGAACTCCTAAATTTAGATTAAAACTTATTTTGCAACCCTTTTGTAGAGGTTTCGGACGAGCGGGTCTAAATGGGCCGAACAATGGACTAGTTAGAATTTTAACTGAGTAAAAAGTACATTAATCGAGTTTTTGTAATATAATCGTGTTGAAAAGTTCGTAATCAATTATATGAACTCCTAAAATTTGATTCTAAATTATTTTGCGGTCTTATTTGTAGAGGTTTCGGACGAGCGGGTCTAAATGGGCCGAACAATGGACCCGTAAGAATTTTAACTGAGTAAAAAGTAAAAAAGTCGAATTTTTGAAATATAATCGTGTTGAAAAGCTCGTAATCAATTGTATGAACTCCTATATTTGGATCAAAACTTATTTTGAAACCCTTTTGTAGAGGTTTCGGACGAGCGGGTTTAAATAGGCCGAACAATACTGAGTAAAAAGTACATTAATCGAGTTTTTGCAATATAATAGTGTTGAAAAGCTCTTAATAAATTATATGAACTCCTAAAATTTGATTCTAACTTATTTTGCGTTCTTTTTTGAAATGGTTTCGGACGAGCGGGTCTAAATGGGCCGAACATAGGACCCGTTAGAATTTTAACTGAGTAAAAAGCACAAAAATTGTGTTTTTGCAATATAATTGTGTTGAAAAGCTAGTAATCAATTGTATGAACTCCTAAATTTTGTTTAAAACTTATTTTGCAACCCTTTTGTAGAGGTTTCAGACGAACGTATCTAAATGTGTCGAACAATGGACCCGTTTGAATTTTAACTGAGCAAAAAGTTCAAAAATCAAGTTTTTGTAATATAATCGTGTTGAAAAGCTCGTAATCAATTATATGAACTCCTAAAATTTGATTCTAACTGTTTTACGATCTATTTTGTAGATGTTTCGGACGAGCGGGTCTAAATAGACCGAACACTGGACCCGTTAGAATTTTATCTGAGTAAGAAGTATGGAAATTGAGTTTTTGCAATATAATCGCGTTGAAACGCTAGTAATCAATTGGATGAACTCCTAAATTTGGATTAAAACTTATTTTGCAACCCTTTTGTAGAAGTTTAGGACGAGCGGGTCTAAATGGGCCAAACAATGGACCTGTTAGAATTTTAACTGAGTAAAAAGTACATAAATCAAGTTTTTGCAATATAATCGTGTTGAAAAGCTCGTAATGAATTATATGAACACCTAAATTTTGATTCTAACCTGTTTTGCGGTCTTTTTTGTAGAGGTTTCGGATGAGCGGGTCTAAATGGGCCGAACAATGGACCCGTTAGAATTTTATCTGAGTAAAAAATATAGAAATCAAGTTTTTGCAATATAATCGTGTTGAAACGCTCGTAATCAATTGTATGAACTCCAAAATTTGGATTAAAACTTATTTCGTAGCCTTTTTGTATAGGTTTCGGACGAGCGGGTCTAAATGGGCCGAACAAAGGTCTTGTTAGAATTTTAACCGAGTAAAAAGTACAGAAATTGAGTTTTTGCAATATAATCGTGTTGAAAAGCTCGTAATCAATTGTATGAACTCCTAAATTTGGATTAAAACTTATTTTGCAACCCTTTTGTAGAGGTTTCCGACGATCGGGTCTAAATGGGCCGAACAATGGACCTGTTAGAATTTTAACGGAGTAAAAAGTACAGAAATCGAGTTTTTGCAATATAATCGTGTTGAAAAGCTCGTAATCAATTGTACGAACTACTAAATTTGAATTAAAACTTATTTTGCAACCCTTTTGTAGAGGTTTCGGACGAGCGAGTCTAAATGGGCCGAACAATGGACCCGTTAGAATTTTAACAGAGTAAAAAGTACAGAAATCGTGTTTTGAAATATAATCGTGTTGAAAAGCTCGTAATCAATTGTATGAACTCCTAAATTTGGATTAAAACTTATTTTGCAACCCTTTTGTAGACGTTTCGGACGAGCGAGTCTAAATGGGCCGAACAATGGACCCGTTAGAATTTTAACCGAGTAAAAAGTACAGAAATTGAGTTTTTGCAATATAATCGTGTTGAAAAGCTCGTAATCAATTGTATGAACTCCTAAATTTGGATTAAAACTTATTTTGCAACCCTTTTGTAGAGGTTTTGGATGAGCGGGTCTAAATGGGCCGAACAATGGACCCGTTATTTTTTTAACTCAGTAAAAAGTACATTAATCGAGTTTTTGCAATATAATAGTGTTGAAAAGCTCTTAATAAATTATATGAACTACTAAAATTTGATTCTAACTTATTTTGCGATCTTTTTTGTAAATGTTTCGAACGAGCGGGTCTAAATGGGCTGAACAATGGACCCGTTAGAACTTTAACTGTGTAAAAAGTACAGAAATCGAGTTTTTGCAATATAATCGTGTTGAAAAGCTCTTAATCAATTATATGAACTCCTAAAATTTGATTCTAACATATTTTACGGTCTTTCTTGTAAAGGTTTAGGACGAGCGTGTCTAAATGGGCCGAACATAGGACACATTAGAATTTTAACTAAGTAAAAAGTACAGAAATAGAGTTTTTGCATTATAATCGTGTTGAAAAGCTCGTTATCAATTGCACGAACTCCTAAATTTTGATTAAAACTTATTTTGCAACCCTTTTGTAGAGGTTTCGGACGGGCAGGTCTAAATGGCCGAACAATGGACCCGGTTGAATTTTAACTGAGTAAAAAGTACAATAATCAAGTTTTTGCAATATAATCTTTTGAAAAGCTCGTAATCAATTTTATGAACTCCTGAATTTGGATTAAAACTTATTTTGTAGAGGTTTCCGACGATCGGGTTTAAATGGGCCGAACAATTGACCTGTTAGAATTTTAACGGAGTAAAAAGTACAGAAATTGAGTTTTTGCAATATAATCGTGTGTAAAAGCTCGTAATCAACTGTATGAAATCCTAAATTTGAATTAAAACTTATTTGGCAACCCTTTTGTAGAGGTTTCGGACGAGCGGGTCTAAATGGGCTGAACAATGGACCCGTTAGAACTTTAACTGTGTAAAAAGTATAGAAATCGAGTTATTGCAATATATTCGTGTTGAAAAGCTCTTAATCAATTATATGAACTCCTAAAATTTGATTCTAACTTATTTTGCGGTCTTTCTTGTAAAGGTTTCGGACGAGCGTGTCTAAAATGGCCGAACATAGGACACGTTAGAATTTTAACTAAGTAAAAAGTACAGAAATAGAGTTTTTGTATTATAATCATGTTGAAAAGCTCGTAATCAATTGCACGAACTCCTAAATTTTGATTAAAACATATTTTGCAACCCTTTTGTAGAGGTTTCGGACGAGCAGGTCTAAATGGGCCGAACAATGGACCCGGTTGAATTTTAACTGAGTAAAAAGTACAATAATCGAGTTTTTGCAATATAATCTTTTGAAAAGCTCGTAATCAATTATATGAACTCCTGAATTTGGATTAAAACTTATTTTGTAGCCCTTTTTGTAGAGGTTTCCGACGATCGGGTCTAAATGGGCCAAACAATGGACCTGTTAGAATTTTAACGGAGTAAAAAGTACAGAAATCGAGTTTTTGCAATATAATCGTGTTGAAAAGCTCGTAATCAACTGTATGAAATCCTAAATTTGAATTAAAACTTATTTGGCAACCCTTTTGTAGAGGTTTCGGATGAGCGGGTCTAAATGGGCTGAACAATGGACCCGTTAGAACTTTAACTGTTTAAAAAATACAGAAATCGAGTTTTTGCAATATAATCGTGTTGAAAAGCTCTTAATCAATTATATGAACTCCTAAAATTTGATTCTAACTTATTTTGCGGTCTTTCTTGTAATGGTTTCGGACGAGCGTGTCTAAATGGGCCTAACATAGGAACCGTTAGAATTTTAATTAAGTAAAAAGTACATAAATATTGTTTTTGCATTATAATCGTGTTGAAAAGCTCGTAATCAATTGCACGAACTCCTAAATTTGGATTAAAACTAATTTTGCAACCCTTTTGTAGAGGTTTCGGACGGGCGGGTCTAAATGGGCCGAACAATGGACCCGGTTGAATTTTAACTGAATAAAAAGTACAGTAATCTAGTTTTTGCAATATAATCGAGTTTAAAAGCTCGTAATCAATTATATGAACTCCTGAATTTGGATTAAAACTTTTTTTGTAGCCCTTTTTGTAGAGGTTTCCGACGATCGGGTCTAAATGGGCCGAACAATGGACCTGTAAGAATTTTAACGGAGTAAAAAGTACAGAAATCGAGTTTTTGCAATATAATCGTGTTGAAAAGCTCGTAATCAATTGTATGAACTCCTAAATTTGAATTAAAACTTATTTTTCAAACCCTTTTGTAGAGGTTTCGGACGAGCGAGTCTAAATGGGCCGAACAATGGACCCGTTAGAATTTTAACTGAGTAAAAAGTACAGAAATCATGTTTTTGCAATATAATCGTGTTGAAAAGCTCGTAATCAATTGTATGAACTCTTAAATTTGGATTAAAACTTATTTTGCATCCCTTTTGTAGATGTTTCGGACGAGCGAGTCTAAATGGGCCGAACAATGGACCCGTTAGAATTTTAACCGAGTAAAAACTACAAAAATTGAGTTTTTGCAATATAATCGTGTTGAAAAGCTCGTAATCAAATGTATGAACTCCTAAATTTGGATTAAAACTTATTTTGCAACCCTTTTGTAGACGTTTCGGATGAGCGGGTCTTAATGGGCCGAACAATGGATCCGTTATTTTTTTAACTGAGTAAAAAGTACAGTAATCGAGTTTTTGCAATATAATAGTGTTGAAAAGCTCTTAATAAATTATATGAACTCCTAAAATTTGATTCTAACTTCTTTTGCTATCTTTTTTTGTAAATGTTTCGAACGAGCGGGTCTAAATGGGCCGAACATAGGACCCATTAGAAGTTTAACTTAGTAAAAAGTACATAAATCGAGTTTTTGCAATACAATCGTGTTGAAAAGCTCGTAATCAATTGTATGAACTCCTAAATTTGGATTAAAACTTATTTTGCAACCCTTTTGTAGAGGTTTCGGACGAGCGGGTCTAAATGGGCCGAACCTTCGACCCGTTCGAATTTTAACTGAGTAAAAAGTACAGTAATCGAGTTTTTGCAATATAATAGTTTTGAAAAGCTCTTAATAAATTATATGAACTCCTAAAATTTGATTCTAACTTATTTTGCGATCTTTTTTGTAAAGGTTTCGAACGAGCGGGTCTAAATGGGCGAACATAGGACCCGTTAGAATTTTAACTAAATAAAAAGTACAGAAATAGAGTTTTTGCATTATAATCGTGTTGAAAGGCTCGTAATCAATTGTACGAACTCCTAAATTTGGATTAAAACTTATTTTGCAACCCTTTTGTAGAGGTTTCGGATGGGCGGGTCTAAATGGGCCGAACAATGGACCCGGTTGAATTTTAACTGAGTAAAAAGTACAGTAATCGAGTTTTTGCAATATAATCGTGTTGAAAAGCTCGTAATCAATTATATGAACTCCTGAATTTGGATTAAAACTTATTTTGCAGCCCTTTTTGTAGAGGTTTCGGACGATCGGGTCTAAATGGGCCGAACAATAGACCCGTTAGAATTTTAACGGAGTAAAAAGTACAGAAATTAAGTTTTTCCAATATAATCGTGTTGAAAAGCTCGTAATCAATTGTATGAACTCCTAAATTTGGATTAAAACATATTTTGCAACCCTTTTGTAGAGGTTTCGAACGAGCGGGTCTAAATGGGCCGAACAATGGACCCGATAGAATTTTAACCGAGTAAAAAGTACAGATATCGTGTTTTTGCAATATAATCCTATTGAAAAGCTCATAATCAATTGTATGAACTCCTAAATTTGGATTAAAACTTATTTTGCAACCCTTTTGTAGAGTTTTCGGACGAGCGAGTCTAAATGGGCCGAACAATGGACCCGTTAGAATTTTAACGGAGTAAAAAGTACAGAAATCGAGTTTTTGCAATATAATCGTGTTGAAAAGATCGTAATCAATTGTATGAACTCCTAAATTTGGATTAAAACTTATTTGGCAACCCTTTCGTAGAGGTTTCGGACGAGCGGGTCTAAATGGGCCGAACAATGGACCCGTTAGAATTTTAACGGAGTAAAAAGTAAAGAAATTAAGTTTTTGCAGTATAATCGTGTTGAAAAGCTCCTATTCAATTGTATGAACTCCTGAATTTGGATTAAAACTTATTTTGTAGCCCTTTTTGTAGAGGTTTCCGACGATCGGGTCTAAATAGGCCGAACAATGGACCTGTTAGAATTTTAACGGAGTAAAAAGTATAGAAATCGATTTTTTGCAATATAATCATGTTGAAAAGCTCGTAATCAATTGTATGAACTCCTAAATTTGGATTAAAACTTATTGTGCAACCCTTTTGTAGAGGTTTCGGATGAGCGTGTCTAAATGGGCCGAACAATGGACCCTTTATAATTTTAACTGTGTAAAAAGTACAGTAATCGAGTTTTTGCAATATAATAGTGTTGAAGAGCTCTTAATAAATTATATGAACTCCTAAAATTTGATTCTAACTTCTTTTGCGATCTTTTTTTTGTAAAGGTTTCGAATGAGCGGGTCTAAATCGGCCGAACATAGGACCCTTTAGAATTTTAACTTAGTAAAAAGTACAGTAATCGAGTTTTTGCAATATAATCGTGTTAAAAAGCTCTTAATCAATTATATGAACTCCTAAAATTTGATTCTAACTTATTTTACAATCTTTTTTGTAAAGGTTTCAGACGAGCTAGTCAAAATGGGCCGAACATAGGACACGTTAGAATTTTAACTGAATAAAAAGTACAGAAATCGAGTTTTTGCAATATAATCTTGTTGAAAAGATCGTAATCAAAAGTATGAACTCCTAAATTTGGATTAAAACTTATTTTGCAGCCCTTTTTTTCGAGGTTTCGGACGAGCGAGTCTAAATGGGCCGAACAAAGGACCTGTTAGAATTTTAAAGGAGTAAAAATTATAGAAATCAAGTTTTTGCAATATAATCGTGTTGAAAAGCTCGTAATCAATTGTATGAACTCCTAAATTTGGATTAAAACTTATTTTGCAGCCATTTTGAAGAGGTTCCGAACGAGCGGGTCTAAATGGGCTTAACAATGGACCCGTTAGAATTTTAACGGAGTAAAAAGTACAGAAATCGAGATTTTGCAATATAATCGTGTTAAAAAGCTCGTAATCAATTGTATGAACTCCTAAATTTGGATTAAAACTTATTTTGCAACCCTTTTGTAGAGGTTTCGGACGAGCGGGTCTAAATGGGCCGAACAATGGACCCGTTTGAATTTTAACTGACTAAAAAGTACAGTAATCGAGTTTTATCAATATAATCGTGTTGAAAAGCTCTTAATCAATTATATGAAGTCCTAAAATTTGATTCTAACTTATTTTGCGGTCATTTTTGTAAAAGTTTCGGACGAGCGTGTCTAAATGGGCCGAACAATGGACCCGTTAGAATTTTAACAGAGTAAAAAGTACAGTAATCGAGTTTTTGCATTATAATCATGTTAAAAGCTCTTAATAAATTATATGAACTCCTAAAATTTGATTATAACTTATTTTGCGATCTTTTTTGTAAATGTTTCGGACGAGCTGGTTTAAATGGGCCGAACATAGGACCTGCTAGAATTTTAACATAAATAAAAAGTACAAAAATTGAGTTTTTGTAATATAATCGTGTTGAAAAGCTCGTAATCAATTATTTGAACGCCTAGATTTGGATTAAAACTTATTTTACAGCCCTTTTTGTAGACGTTTCGGATGAACGGGTCTAAATGGGCCGAACAATGGACCCGTTAGAATTTTTTTTTTAAGAAAGCCCGTTAGAATTTTTAACAGAGAAAAAAGTACAGAAATCGAGTTTTTGCAATATAATCGTGTTGAAAAGCTCCTAATCAATTATATGAACTCATAAATTTGGATTAAAACTAATTTTGCAGCCCTTTTTGTAGAGGTTTCGGATGATCGGGTCTAAATGGGCCGAATAATGGACATGTTAGAATTTTAACGGAATAAAGAGTATAGAAATCGAGTTTTTGCAATATAATCGTGTTGAAAAGCTCTTAATCAATTATATGAACTCCTAAAATTTGATTCTAACTTATTTTACAATCTTTTTTTGTAAAGGTTTCAGACGAGCTAGTCAAAATGGGCCGAACATAGGACACGTTAGAATTTTAACTGAATAAAAAGTACAAAAATCGAGTTTTTGCAATATAATCTTGTTGAAAAGATCGTAATCAAATGTATGAACTCCTAAATTTGGATTAAAACTTATTTTGCAGCCCTTTTGTAGAGGTTTCGGACGAGCGGGTCAAAATGGGCCGAACAATGGAATCGTTAGAATTTTAACTCAGTAAAAAGCACAAAAAACAAGTTTTTGAAATATAATTGTGTTAAAAAGCTCCTAATCAATTGTATGAACGCCTAAATTTGGATTAAAACTTATTTTGCAACCCTATGTAGAGGTTTCGGACGAGCAGGTCTAAATGGGCCGAACAATGGACCCGTTAGAATTTTAACTGAGTAAAAAGTACAGTAATCGATTTTTGCAATATAATCTTGTTGAAAAGCTCTTAATCAATTATATGAACTCCTATAATTTTATTCTAACTTATTTTGCGATCTTTTTTGTAAAGGTTTCGGACGAGCGGATCTAAATGGGCCGAACAATGGACCCGTTAGAATTTTAACAGAGTAAAAAGTATAGAATCGATTTTTTGCAATATAATTGCGTTGAAAAGCTTGTAATCAATTGTATGAACTCCTAAATTTGGATTAAAACTTATTTTGCATCACTTTTGTAGAGGTTTCGGACTAGCGGGTCTAAATAGGCAGAACAATGGACTCGTTAGAATTTTAACTGAGTAAAAAGTACAGAAATCGAGTTTTTGCAATATAATCGTGTTGAAAAGCTCGTAATCAATTATATGAACTCCTAAAATTTTATTCTAACTTGTTTTGCGGTCTTTTTTGTAGAGGTTTTGGACGAGCGGGTCTAAATGGGCCTAACAATGGACCCATTAGAATTTTAACTGAGTAAAAAGTACATAAATCGAGGTTTTGCAATATAATCGTGTTGAAAAGTTCGTAATCAATTGTATGAACTCCTAAATTTGGATTAAAACTTATTTTACAACCCTTTTGTAGAGGTTTCAGACGAACGAGCCTAAATGGGCCAAAAAATGGACTCGTTAGAATTTTAACTGAGTAAAAAGTACAGAAATCGAGTTTTTGCAATATAATCGTGTTGAAAAGCTCGTATTCAACTATATGAACTCATAAAATTTAATTCTAACTTGTATTGCTATATTTTTGTAGGGGTTTCGGATGAGCGGGTCTAAATGGGCCGAACAATGGACCCGTTAGAATTTTAACTAAGTAAAAAGCACAAAAATCGAGTTTTTGCAATATAATTGTGTTGAAAAGCTCGTAATCAATTATATGAACTCCTAAATTTGGATTAAAACTTATTTTGTAGTCCTTTTTGTAGAGGTTTCGGATGATCGGGTCTAAATGGGCCGAACAATGGACCTGTTAGAATTTTAACGGAGTAAAAAGTACATAAATCGAGTTTTTGCAATATAATCGTGTTGAAAAGCTCGTAATCAATTGTATGAACTCCTAAATTTGGATTAAAACTTATTTTGCAACCCTTTTGTAGAGGCTTCGAACGAGCGGGTCTAAATGGGCCGAACAATGGACCCGTTAGAATTTTAACAGAGTAAAAAGTACAGAAATCAAGTTTTTGCAATATAATCGTGTTGAAAGCTCGTAATCAATTATATGATCTCCTAAAATTTCGATTAAAACTTATTTAGCAACCCCTTTTGTAGAGGTTTCGGACGAGCAGGTCTAAATGGGCCGAACAATGGACCCGTTAGAATTTTAACTGAGTAAAAAGAACATAAATCGAGTTTTTGCAATATAATTGTGTTGAAAAGCTCGTAATCAATTTTTTGAACTCCTAAATTTGGATTAAAACTTATTTTGCACCCCTTCTGTCGAGGTTTCGGACGAGCAAGTCTAAATGGGCCGAACAATGGACCCATTAGAATTTTAACTTAGTAAAAAGTATTGTAATCGAGTTTTTGCAATATAATCGAGTTGAAAAGCTCGTAATTAATTATATGAACTCCTAAAATTGTATTCTAACCTGTTTTGCAGTCTTTTTGTAGAGGTTTCGGACGAGCGGGTCTAAATGGGCCGAACAATGGACCCGTTCAAATTTTAACTGAGTAAAAACTACGGAAATCGAGTTTTTGCAATATAATCGTGTTGAAAAGCTCGTAATCAATTATATTAACTCCTAAAATTTTATTCTAACTTGTTTTGCGGTCTTTTTTGTAGAGGTTTCGGACGAGCGGGTCTAAATGGGCCGAACAATGAACCCGTTAGAATTTTAACTGAGTAAAAAGTACAAAAATCAAGTTTTTTCAATATAATCCTGTTGAAAAGCTCGTAATCAATTATATGAACTCCTAAAATTGTATTCTAACTTGTTTTGCGGTCTTTTTTGTAGAGGTTTGCAATGAGCAGGTCTAAATGGGCCGAACAGTGGACCCGTTACAATTTAATTGAGTAAAAAGTACAGAAATCGAGTTTTTGCAATATAATCGTGTTGAAAAGCTCGTAATCATTTATATGAACTACTAAATTTGGATTAAAACTTATTTTGCAGCCCTTTTGTAGAGGTTTCGGACGATCAGGTCTAAATGGGCCGAACAATAGACCCATTAGAATTTTAACTGAGTAAAAAGTACTGTAATCGAGTTTTTGCAATATAATCGTGTTGAAAAGCTCGTAATTAATTATATGAACTCCTAAAATTGTATTCTAACTTGTTTTGCAGTCTTTTTGTAGAGGTTTCGGACGAGCGGGTCTAAATGGGCCGAACAATGGACCCGTTCGAATTTTAACTGAGTAAAAACTACAGAAATTGAGTTTTTGCAATATAATCGTGTTGAAAAGCTCGTAATCAATTATATTAACTCCTAAAATTTGATTCTAACTTGTTTTGCGGTCTTTTTTGTAGAGGTTTCGGACGAGCGGGTCTAAATGTGCCGAACAATGAACCCGTTAGAATTTTAACTGAGTAAAAAGTACAAAAATCAAGTTTTTTCAATATAATCCTGTTGAAAAGCTCGTAATCAATTATATGAACTCCTAAAATTGTATTCTAACTTGTTTTGCGGTCTTTTTTATAGAGGTTTGCAATGAGCGGGTCTAAATGGGCCGAACAGTGGACCCGTTAGAATTTAATTGAGTAAAAAGTACAGAAATCGAGTATTTGCAATATAATCGTGTTGAAAAGCTCGTAATCATTTATATGAACTACTGAATTTGGATTAAAAGCTATTTTGCAGCCCTTTTTGTAGAGGTTTCGGACGATCAGGTCTAAATGGGCCGAACAATGGACCCGTTAGAATTTTAACGGAGTAAAAAGTAGAGAAATCGAGTTTTTGCAATATAATCGTGTTGAAAAGCTCGTAATCAATTGTATGAACTCCTAAATTTGGATTAAAACTTATTTTGCAACTCTTTTGTAGAGGTTTCGGACGAGCGGGTCTAAATGGGCCGAACAATGGACTCGTTAGAAATTTTACTGAGTAAAAACTACAGTAATCGAGTTTTTGTAATATAATCGTGTTGCAAAGCTCGTAATCAATTATATGAACTCCTAAAATTTGATTCTAACTTATTTTGCGGTCTTATTTGTAGAGGTTTCTGACGAGCGGGTCTAAATGGGCCGAACAATGGACCCGTTAGAATTTTAACGGAGTAAAAAGTACAGAAATCGAGTTTTTGCAATATAATTGTGTTGAAAAGCTCGTAATCAATTGTATGAACTCCTAAATTTTAATTAAAACTTATTTTGCAACCCTTTTGTAGAGGTTTCGGACGAGCGGGTCTAAATGGGCGGAACAATGGACCCGTTAGAATTTTAACTGTGTAAAAAGTACAGTAATCGAGTTTTTGCAATATAATAGTGTTGAATAGCTCTTAATAAATTATATGAACTCCTAAAATTTGATTCTAACTTCTTTTGCGATCTTTCTTTGTAAAGGTTTCGAACGAGCGAGTCTAAATCGGCCAAACATAGGACCCGTTAGAATTTTAACCGAGTTAAAAGTATAGAAATCGAGTTTTTGCAATATAATCGTGTTGAAAAGCTCGTAATCAATTGTATGAACTCCTAAATTTGGATTAAAACTTATTTTGCAACCCTTTTGTAGAGGTTTCGGACGAGCGGGTCTAAATGGGCCGAACAATCGACCCGTTAGAATTTTAACTGAGTAAAAAGTACATTAATCGAGTTTTTGCAATATATTAGTGTTGAAAAGCTCGGGCCTAAATTTTGATTAAAACTTATTTTGCGGTCCTTTTTGTAAGGTTTCGGACGAGCGAGTCTAAATGGGCAGAATAATGGACCCGTTAGAATTTTAACCGAGTAAAAAGTACAAAAATTGAGTTTTTGCAATATAATCGTGTTGAAAAGCTCGTAATCAATTTTATGAATGCCTAGATTTGGATTAAAACTTATTTTGCATCCCATTTTGTAGAGGTTTCGGACGAACGGGTCTAAATGGGCCGAACAATGGACCCGTTAGAATTTTTTTTTGAAGAAAGCCCGTTAGAATTTTAACTGAGAAAAAAGTACATAAATCGAATTTTTGCAATATAATCGTGTTGAAAAGCTCGTAATCAATTATATGAACTCCTAAAACTTGATTTATAACTTATTTTGCGGGCTTTTTTGTTGAGGTTTCGGAAGAGAGGGTCTAAATGGTCCGAACAATGGACTCGTTAGAATTTTAACTGAGTAAAAAGTACAAAAATCGAGTTTTTGCAATATAATTGTGTTGATAAGCTCGTAATCAATTGTATGAACTCTTAAATTTGGATTAAAACTTATTTTGCAACCCTTTTGTAGAGGTTTCGGACGAGCGGGTCTAGATGGGCCGAATAATGGACCCGTTAGAATTTTAACTGAGTTAAAAGTACAGAAATCGAGTTTTTGCAATATAATCGTGTTGAAAAGCTCGTAACCAGTTGTATGAACTCCTAAATTTGGATTACAACTTATTTTGCAGCCATTTTTGTAGAGGTTTCGGACGAGCGGGTCTAAATGCGTCGAACAAAGGACCTATTAGAATTTTAACGGAGTAAAAATTACAAAAATCGAGTTTTTGCAATATAATCTTGTTGAAAGCTTGTAATCAATTGTATGAACTCCTAAATTTGGATTAAAACTTATTTTGCAACCCTTTTGTAGAGGTTTCGGAAGAGTGGGTCTAAATGGGCCGAACAAAGGACCTGTTAGAATTTTAAAGGAGTAAAAATTAAAAAAATCTAGTTTTTGCAATATAATCGTGTTGAAAAGCTCGTAATCAATTGTATGAACTCCTAAATTTGAATTAAAACTTATTTTGTAACCCTTTTGTAGAGGTTTCGGACGAGCGGGTCTAAATGGGCCGAACAATGGACCCGTTAGAATTTTAACTGAGTAAAAAGTACAGTAATCAAGTATTTGCAATATAATCGTGTTGAAAAGCTCTTAATCAATTATATGAACTCCTAAAATTTGATTCTAACTTATTTTGCGATCTTTTTCGTAAAAGTTTCGGACGAGCGGGTCTAAATGGGCCGAACAATGGACCCGCTAGAATTTTAACTGAGTAAAAAGTAAAGATATCGAGTTTTAGCAATATAATCTTGTTGAAAAGCTCGTAATAAATTTTATGAACTCCTAAATTTGGATTAAAACTTATTTTGCAACCCTTTTTTAGAGGTTTCGGACGAGAGGGTCTAAATGGGCCGAGCAGTGGACCTGTTAGAATTTTAACTGAGTAAAAAGTACAGTAATCGAGTTTTTGCAATATAATTGTGTTGAAAAGCTCGTAATCAATTATATGAACTCCTAAATTTGGATTAAAACTTATTTTGTAGTCCTTTTTGTAGAGGTTTCGGATGATCGGGTCTAAATGGGCCGAACAATGGACCTGTTAGAATTTTAACGGAGTAAAAAGTACATAAATCGAGTTTTTGCAATATAATCGTGTTGAAAAGCTCGTAATCAATTGTATGAACTCCTAAATTTGGATTAAAACTTATTTTGCAACCATTTTGTAGAGGCTTCGAACGAGCGGGGGGTAAATGGGCCGAACAATGGACCCGTTAGAATTTTAACAAAGTAAAAAGCACAAAAATCAAGTTTTTGCAATATAATTGTGTTGAAAAGCTCGTAATCAATTGTATGAACTCCTAAATTTGGATTAAAACTTATTTTGCAACACTTTTGTTGAGGTTTCGGACGAGCGGGTCTAAATGGGTCGAACAATGGACCAGTTAGAATTTTAACTGAGTAAAAAGTACAGAAATCAAATTTTTTCAATATAATTGTGTTGAAAAGCTCGTAATCAATTATATGAACTCCTAAATTTTGATTCTAACTTGTTTTGTAGTCTTTTTTGTAGAGGTTTCGGACGAGCGGGTCTAAATGGGCCGAACAATGGACCCGTTAAAATTTTATCTGAGTAAAAAGTGTAGGAATCGAGTTTTTGCAATATAATCGCGTTGAAACGCTCGTAATCAATAGTATGAACTCCTAAATTTGGATTAAAACTTATTTTGCAACCCTTTTGTAGAGGTTTCGGATGAGCGGGTCTGAATGGGCCGAACAATGGACCCGTTAGTATTTTAACTAAGTAAAAAGTACAGTAATTGAGTTTTTGCAATATAATCGTGTAGAAAAGTTCTAAATCAATTATATGAACTGCTAAAATTTGATTCTAACTTGTTTTGCGATCTTTTTTGTAAAGGTTTCGGACGAGCTGGTCTAAATGGGTCGAACATAGGACCCGGTAGAATTTTAACTGAATAAAAAGTACAGAATTAGAGTTTTTGCATTATAATCGTGTTGAAAAGCTCATAATCAATTGTACGAACTACTAAATTTGGATTAAAACTTATTTTGCAACCCATTTGTAGAGGTTTCGGATGAGCGGGTCTAAATGGGCCGAACAATGGACCTGTTAGAATTTTAACTAAGTAAAAAGTACAGTAATTGAGTTTTTGCAATATAATCTTGTTGAAAAGCTCTAAATCAACTATATGAACTCCTAAAATTTATACTAACTTGTTTTGCGATCTTTTTTGTAAAGGTTTCGGACGGGTGGGTCTAAATGGGCCGAACAATGGACTCGGTTGAATTTTAACTAAGTAAAAAGTACAGTAATCGAGTTTTTGCAATATAATTGTGTTCAAAAGTTCGTAATCGATTACATGAACTCCTAAATTTGGATTAAAACTTATTTTGCAGCCCCTGTTTGTAGAGGTTTCGGACGATCGGGTCTAAATGGGCCGAACAATGGACCCCTTAGAATTTTAACGGAGTAAAAAGTACAGAAATCGAGTTTTTGCAATATAATTGTGTTGAAAAGCTCGTAATCAATTATACGAACTCCTGAAATTTGATTCTAACTTATTTTGCGATCTTTTTTGTAAAGGTTTCGGATGATCGGGTCTAAATGGGTCGAACAATGGACCCGTTAGAATTTTAACGGAGTAAAGAGTACAGATATTGAGTTTTTGCAATATAATCACGTTGACAAGCTCGTAATAAATTGTATGAACTCCTAAATTTGGATTAAAACTTATTTTGCAGCCCTTTTGTAGAGGTTTCAGACGAGCGGGTCTAAATGGGCCGAACAATGGACCCGTTAGAATTTTAACTGAGTAAAAAGCACAAAAATCAAGTTTTTGCAATATAATTATGTTAAAAAGCTCGTAATCAATTGTATGAACGCCTAAATTTGGATTAAAACTTATTTTGCAACCCTTCTGTAGAGGTTTCGGACGAGCGGGTCTAAATGTGCCAAACAATGGACCCGTTAGAATTTTAACTGAGTAAAAATCATAGTAATCGAGTTTTTGTAATATAATTGTGTTGAAAAGCTCTTAATCAATTATATGAACTCCTAAAATTTTATTCTAACTTATTTTGCGATCTTTTTTGTAAAGGTTTCGGACGAGCGGGTCTAAATGGGCCGAACAATGGACCCGTTAGAATTTTAACGGAGTAAAAAGTATAGAAATCGATTTTTTGCAATATAATTGCGTTGAAAAGCTTGTAATCAATTGTATGAATTCCTAAATTTGGATTAAAACTTATTTTGCAACCCTTTTGTAGAGGTTTCGGACGAGCGAGTCTAAATAGGCCGAACAATGGACTCTTTAGAATTTTAACTAAGTAAAAAGTACAAAAATCGAGTTTTTGCAATATAATCGTGTTGAAAAGCTCGTAATCAATTGTATGAACTCCTAAATTTAGATTAAAACTTATTTTGCAACCCTTTTGTAGAGGTTTCGGACGAGCGGGTCTAAATGGGCCGAACAATGGACCCGATAGAATTTTAACCGAGTAAAAAGTACAGAAATCGAGTTTTTGCAATATAATCGTGTTGAAAAGCTCGTAATCAATTACATGAACTCCTAAAATTTAATTCTAACTTGTATTGCGGTCTTTTTTGTAGAGGTTTCGGATGAGCGGGTCTAAATGGGCCGAACAATGGACCCGTTAGAATTTTAACTGAGTAAAAAGTACATAAATCGAGTTTTTGCAATATAATCATGTTGAAAAGTTCGTAATCAATTGTATGAACTCCTAAATTTGGATTAAAACTTATTTTGCAACCGTTTTGTAGAAGTTTCGGACGAGCGAGTCTAAATGGGCCGAACAATGGACCTGTTAGAATTTTAACGGAGTAAAAAGTACAGAAATCGAGTTTTTGCAATATAATCGTGTTGAAAAGATCGTAATCAATTGTATGAACTCCTAAATTTGGATTAAAACTTATTTGGCAACCTTTTGTAGAGATTTCAGACGAGCGGGTCTAATGGGCTGAACAATGGACCCGTTAGAATTTTAACTGAGTAAAAAGTACAGAAATCGAGTTTTTGCAATATAATCGTGTTGAAAATCTCTTAATCAATTATATGAACTCCTAAAATTTGATTCTAACTTATTTTTCGGTCTTTTTTGTAAAGGTTTCGGACGAGCGGGTCTAAATGGGCCGAACAATGGACCCGTTAGAATTTTAACAAAGTAAAAGGTATAGAAATCGATTTTTTGCAATATAATTGCGTTGAAAAGCTTGAAATCAATTGTATGAACTCTTAAATTTGGATTAATACTTATTTTGCAACCCTTTTGTAGAGGTTTCGGACGAGCAGGTCTAAATGGGCCGAAAAATAGACCCGTTGGAATTTTAAATGAGTAAAAAGTACGAAAATCGAGTTTTTCCAATATAATTGTGTTGAAAAGCACGTAATAAATTATATGAATTCCTAAAATTTAATTCTAACTTTTATTGCGGTCTTTTTTGTAGAGGTTTCGGACGAGCGGGTCTAAATGGGCCGAACAATGGACCCGTTAGAATTTTAACTGAGTAAAAAGTACATAAATCGAGTTTTTGCAATATAATCGTGTTGAAAAGTTCGTAATCAATTGTATGAACTCCTAAATTTGGATTAAAACTTATTTTACAACCCTTTTGTAGAGGTTTCAGACGAACGAGTCTAAATTGGCAGAAAAATGGACCCGTTAGAATTTTAACTGAGTAAAAAGTACAAAAATCGAGTTTTTGCAATATAATCGTGTTGAAAAGCTCGTAATCAACTATATGAACTCCTAAAATTTGATTCTAACATATATTGCGGTCTTTTTTGGAGGGGTTTCGGATGAGCGGGTGTAAATGGGCCGAACAATGGACCCGTTAGAATTTTAACTGAGTAAAAAGCACAAAAATCGAGTTTTTGCAGTATAATTGTGTTGAAAATCTCGTAATCAAGTGTATGAACTCCTAAATTTGGCTTAAAACTTATTTTGCAACCCTTTTGTAGAGGTTTCAGACGAGCGGGTCTAAATGGGCCGAAAAATGGACCGTTAGAATTTTAACTGAGTAAAAAGTACAGAAATCGAGTTTTTGCAATATAATTGTGTTGAAAAGCTCGTAATCAATTGTATGAACTCCTAAATTTGTATTAAAACTTATTTTGCAACCCTTTTGCAAAGGTTTCAGACAAGCGAGTCTAAATGGGCCGAACAAAGGACCTGTTAGAATTCTATCGGAGTAAAAAGTACAAAAATCGAGTTTTTTGCAATATAATCATGTTGAAAAGCTCGTAAGCAATTTTATGAACTCCTAAATTTGGATTAAAACCTATTTTCCAACCCTTTTGTAGAGGTTTCTGACGAGCGGGTCTAAATGGGCCGAAAAAAGGACCTGTTAGAATTTTAACAGAATAAAAAGTACAGTAATCGAGTTTTTGCAATATAATCATGATGAAAAGCTCGTAATCAATTGTATGAACTCCTAAATTTGGATTAAAACTTATTTTGCAACCCTTTTGTAGAGGTTTAGGACGAGCGGGTCTAAATGGGCCGAACAATGGACCCGTTAGAATTTTAAAGGAGTAAAAAGTACAGAAATTGAGTTTTTGCAATATAATCGTGTTGAAAAGCTCATGATCAATTATATGAACTCCTAAAATTTGATTCTAACTTATTTTGCGGTCTTTTTTGTAGAGGTTTCGAACGAGCGGGTCTAAATGGGCCGAACAATGGACCCGTTAGAATTTAAACTGAGTAAAAAGTACAAAAATAGAGTTTTGGCAATATAATCGTGTTGAAAAGCTTGTAATCAATTGTACGAACTCCTAAGTTTGGATTAAAACTTATTTTGCAACCCTTTTGAAGAGGTTTCCGACGAGCGGGTCTAAATGGGCCAAACAATTGACCCGGTTGACTTTTAACAGAGTAAAAAGTACAGTAATCGAGTTTTTGCAATACAATGGTGTTGAAAAGCTCATAATCAGTTATATGAACTCCTAAATTTGGATTAAAACTTATTTTGTCGCCCGTTTTGTAGAGGTTTCGGACGATCGGGTCTAAATGGGCCGAACAATGGACAAGTTAGAATTTTAACGGAGTAAAAAGTACAGAAATTGACTTTTTGCAATATAATAGTGTTGAAATGCTCGTAATCAATTATATGAACTCCTAAATTTTGATTCTAACTTGTTTTGCAGTCTTTTTTGTAGAGGTTTCGGACGAGCGGGTCTAAATGGGCCGAACAATGGACCTGTTAGAATTTTAACGGAGTAAAAAGGACAGAAATAGAGTTTTCGCAATATAATCGTGTTGAAAAGCTCGTAATCAATTGTACGAACTCCTCAATTTGGATTAAAACTTATTTTGCAGCCCTTTTTGTAGAGGTTTCGGATGATCGGGTCTAAATGGGCCGAACAATGGACCTGTTAGAATTTTAACGGAGTAAAAAGTACAGAAATCGAGTTTTTTCAATATAATCATGTTGAAAAGCTCGTAATCAATTGTATGAACTCCTAAACTTGGATTAAAACTTATTTTGCAACCCTTTTGTAGAGGTTTCGGACGAGCGGGTCTAAATGGGCCGAACAATGGACCCGTTATAATTGTAAATGAGTAAAAAGTATTGTAATCGAGTTTTTGCAATATAATCGTGTTGAAAAGCTCGTAATCAATTATGTGAACTCCTAAAATCTGATTCTCACTTATTTTGCGGTCATTTTTGTCAAGGTTTCGGACGAGCGGGTCTAAATGGGTCGAACAATGGACCCGTTAGAATTTTAACTGAGTAAAACGTACAGAAATCGAGTTTTTGAAATATAATCATGTTGAAAAGCTCGTAATCAATTGTATGAACTCCTAAATTTGGATTAAAACTTATTTTGCAACCCTTTTGTAGAGGTTTCAGACGAGAGGGTCTAAATGGGTCGAACAGTGGACCCGTTAGAATTTTAACTGAGTAAAAAGTACATAAATCGAGTTTTTTCAATATAATCATTTGAAAAGCTCGTAATCAATTATATGAACTCCTAAATTTGGATTAAAACTTATTTTTGCAGCCCTTTTTGTAGAGGTTTCTGACGATCGGGTCTAAATGGGCCGAACAATGGACCCGTTAGAATTTTAACGGAGTAAAAAGTACATAAATCGAGTTTTTGCAATATAATCGTGTTGAAAAGCTCTTAAATAAATTGTATGAACTCCTAAATTTGGGTTAAAACTTATTTTGCAACCCTTTTGTAGAGGTTTCGGACGAGAGGGTCTAAATGGGCCGAACAATGGACCCATTAGAATTTTAACTGAGTAAAAAGTACTGTAATCGAGTTTTTGCAATATAATCTTGTTGAAAAGCTCGTAATCAATTTTATGAACTCCTATATTTGGATTTAAACTTATTTTGCAACCCTTTTGTAGAGGTTTAGGACGAGCGGGTCTAAATGGGCCGAACAATGGACCCGTTAGAATTTTAAAGGAGTAAAAAGTACAGAAATTGAGTTTTTGCAATATAATCGTGTTGAAAAGCTCATTATCAATTATATGAACTCCTAAAATTTGATTCTAACTTATTTTGCGGTCTTTTTTGTAGAGGTTTCGAACGAGCGGGTCTAAATGGGCTGAACAATGGACCCGTTAGAATTTAAACTGAGTAAAAAGTACAAAAATAGAGTTTTTGCAATATAATCGTGTTGAAAAGCTCGTAATCAATTGTACGAACTCCTAAGTTTGGATTAAAACTTACTTTGCAACCCTTTTGTAGAGGTTTCCGATGAGCGGGTCTATATGGGCCAAACAATGGACCCGGTTGACTTTTAACAGAGTAAAAAGTACAGTAATCGAGTTTTTGCAATACAATCGTGTTGAAAAGCTCATAATCAGTTATATGAACTCCTAAATTTGGATTAAAACTTATTTTGTCGCCCTTTTGTAGAGGTTTCGGACGATCGGGTCTAAATGGGCCGAACAATGGACCAGTTAGAATTTTAACAGAGTAAAAAGTACAGAAATTGACTTTTTGCATTATAATCGTGTTGAAATGCTCGTAATCAATTATATGAACACCTAAATTTTGATTCTAACTTGTTTTGCAGTCTTTTTTGTAGAGGTTTCGGACGAGCGGGTCTAAATGGGCCGAACAATGGACCTGTTAGAATTTTAACGGAGTAAAAAGGACAGAAATCGAGTTTTTGCAATATAATCTTGTTGAAAAGATCGTAATCAATTGTATGAAATCCTAAATTTGGATTAAAACTTATTTGGAAACCCTTTTGTAGAGATTTCGGACGAGCGGGTCTAAATGGGCTGAACAATGGACCCGTTAGAATTTTAACTGAGTAAAAAGTACAGAAATTGAGTTTTTGCAATATAATCGTGTTGAAAAGCTCATGATCAATTATATGAACTCCTAAAATTTGATTCTAACTTATTTTGCGGTCTTTTTTGTAGAGGTTTCGAACGAGCGGGTCTAAATGGGCCGAACAATGGACCCGTTAGAATTTAAACTGAGTAAAAAGTACAAAAATAGAGTTTTTGCAATATAATCGTGTTGAAAAGCTCGTAATCATTTGTATGAACTCCTCAATTTGGATTAAAACTTATTTTGCAGCCCTTTTTGTAGAGGTTTCGGATGATCGGGTCTAAATGGGCCGAACAATGGACCCGTTAGAATTTTAACGGAGTAAAAAGTACAGAAATCGAGTTTTTTCAATATAATCATGTTGAAAAGCTTGTAATAAATTGTATAAACTCCTAAATTTGGATTAAAACTTATTTTGCATCCATTTTGTAGGGGTTTCGGACCAGCGGGTCTAAATGGGCAGAACAATAGACCTGTTAGAATTTTAACTGAGTAAAAAAGTACATAAATCGAGTTTTTGCAATATAATCGTGTTGAAAAGCTCGTAATCAATTGTACGAACTCCTAAGTTTGGATTAAAACTTATTTTGCAACCCTTTTGTAGAGGTTTCCGACGAGCGGGTCTAAATGGGCCAAACATTGGACCCGGTTGACTTTTAACAGAATAAAAAGTACAGTAATCGAGTTTTTGCAATACAATCGTGTTGAAAAGCTCATAATCAGTTATATGAACTCCTAAATTTGGATTAAAACTTATTTTGTCGCCCGTTTTGTAGAGGTTTCGGACGAGCGGGTCTAAATAGGCCGAACAATGGACCTGTTAGAATTTTAACAGAGTAAAAAGGACAGAAATCGAGTTTTTGCAATATAATCTTGTTGAAAAGATCGTAATCAATTGTATGAACTCCTAAATTTGGATTAAAACTTATTTGGCAACCCTTTTGTAGAGATTTCGGACGAGCGGGTCTAAATGGGCTGAACAATGGACCCGTTAGAATTTTAACTGAGTAAAAAGTACAGAAATTGAGTTTTTGCAATATAATCGTGTTGAAAAGCTCATGATCAATTATATGAACTCCTAAAATTTGATTCTAACTTATTTTGCGGTCTTTTTGTAGAGGTTTCGAACGAGCGGGTCTAAATGGGCCCAACAATGGGCCCGTTAGAATTTAAACTGAGTAAAAAGTACAAAAATAGAGTTTTTGCAATATAATCGTGTTGAAAAGCTCGTAATCAATTGTACGAACTCCTCAATTTGGATTAAAACTTATTTTGCAGCCCTTTTTGTAGAGGTTTCGGATGATCGGGTCTAAATGGGCCGAACAATGGACCTGTTAGAATTTTAACGGAGTAAAAAGTACAGAAATCGAGTTTTTTTCAATATAATCATGTTGAAAAGCTCGTAATCAATTGTATGAACTCCCAAACTTGGATTAAAACTTATTTTGCAACCCTTTTGTAGAGGTTTCGGACGAGCGGGTCTAAATCGGCCGAACAATGGACCCGTTATAATTGTAAATGAGTAAAAAGTACTGTAATCGAGTTTTTGCAATATGATCGTGTTGAAAAGCTCGTAATCAATTATGTGAACTCCTAAAATTTGATTCTCACTTATTTTGTGGTCATTTTTGTTAAGGTTTCGGACGAGCGAGTCTAAATGGGTCGAACAATGGACCCGTTAGAATTTTAACTGAGTAAAACGTACAGAAATCGAGTTTTTGAAATATAATCATGTTGAAAAGCTCGTAATCAATTGTATGAACTCCTAAATTTGGATTAAAACTTATTTTGCAACCCTTTTGTAGAGGTTTCAGACGAGAGGGTCTAAATGGGTCGAACAGTGGACCCGTTAGAATTTTAACTGAGTAAAATGTACATAAATCGAGTTTTTTCAATATAATCATTTGAAAAGCTCGTAATCAATTATATGAACTCCTAAATTTGGATTAAAACTTACTTTTGCAGCCCTTTTTGTAGAGGTTTCTGACGATCGGGTCTAAATGGGCCGAACAATGGACCCGTTAGAATTTTAACGGAGTAAAAAGTACAGAAATCGAGTTTTTGCAATATAATCGTGTTGAAAAGCTCTTAAATAAATTGTATGAACTACTAAATTTGGGTTAAAACTTATTTTGCAACCCTTTTGTAGAGGTTTCGGACGAGAGGGTCTAAATGGGCCGAACAATGGACCCGTTAGAATTTTAACTGAGTAAAAAGTACTGTAATCGAGTTTTTGCAATATAATCTTGTTGAAAAGCTCGTAATCAATTTTATGAACTCCTATATTTGGATTTAAACTTATTTTGCAACCCTTTTGTAGAGGTTTAGGACGAGCGGGTCTAAATGGGCCGAACAATGGACCCGTTAGAATTTTAAAGGAGTAAAAAGTACAGAAATTGAGTTTTTGCAATATAATCGTGTTGAAAAGCTCATGATCAATTATATGAACTCCTAAAATTTGATTCTAACTTATTTTGCGGTCTTTTTTGTAGAGGTTTCGAACGAGCGGGTCTAAATGGGCCGAATAATGGACCCGTTAGAATTTAAACTGAGTAAAAAGTACAAAAATAGAGTTTTTGCAATATAATCGTGTTGAAAAGCTCGTAATCAATTGTACGAACTCCTAAGTTTGGATTAAAACTTATTTTGCAACCCTTTTGTAGAGGTTTCCGACGAGCGGGTCTAAATGGGCCGAACAATGGACCAGGTTGACTTTTAACAGAGTAAAAAGTATAGAAATTGAGTTTTTGCAATATAATCGTGTTGAAATGCTCGTAATCAATTATATGAACACCTAAATTTTGATTCTAACTTGTTTTGCAGTCTTTTTTGTAGAGGTTTCGGACGAGCGGGTCTAAATGGGCCGAACAATGGACCCGTTAGAATTTTATCTGAGTTAAAAGTATAGAAATCGAGTTTTGCAATATAATCATGTTGAAACGCTCGTAATCAATTGTATGAACTCCTAAATTTGGATTAAAGCTTATTTTGCAACCCTTTTGTAGAAGTTTCGGACGAGCGGGTCTAGATGGGCCGAACAATGAACCTGTTAGAATTTTAACTGAGTAAAAAGTACAGTAATCGAGTTTTTGCAATATAATCTTGTTGAAAAGCTCGTAATCAATTTTATGAACTCCTATATTTGGATTTAAACTTATTTTGCAACCCTTTTGTAGAGGTTTAGGACGAGCGGGTCTAAATGGGCCGAACAATGGACCCGTTAGAATTTTAAAGGAGTAAAAAGTACAGAAATTGAGTTTTTGCAATATAATCGTGTTGAAAAGCTCATGATCAATTATATGAACTCCTAAAATTTGATTCTAACTTATTTTGTGGTCTTTTTTGTAGAGGTTTCGAACGAGCGGGTCTAAATGGGCCGAATAATGGACCCATTAGAATTTAAACTGAGTAAAAAGTACAAAAATAGAGTTTTTGCAATATAATCGTGTTGAAAAGCTCGTAATCAATTGTACGAACTCCTAAGTTTGGATTAAAACTTATTTTGCAACCCTTTTGTAGAGGTTTCCGACGAGCGGGTCTAAATGGGCCGAACAATGGACCCGGTTGACTTTTAACAGAGTAAAAAGTATAGAAATTGAGTTTTTGCAATATAATCGTGTTGAAATGCTCGTAATCAATTATATGAACACCTAAATTTTGATTCTAACTTGTTTTGCAGTCTTTTTTGTAGAGGTTTCGGACGAGCGGGTCTAAATGGGCCGAACAATGGACCCGTTAGAATTTTATCTGAGTTAAAAGTATAGAAATCGAGTTTTGCAATATAATCATGTTGAAACGCTTGTAATCAATTGTATGAACTCCTAAATTTGGATTAAAGCTTATTTTGCAACCCTTTTATAGAAGTTTCGGACGAGCGGGTCTAGATGGGCCGAACAATGAACCTGTTAGAATTTTAACTGAGTAAAAAGTACAGTAATCGAGTTTTTGCAATATAATCGTGTTCAAAAGCTCTAAATCAATTATATGAGGTCTTAAAATTTGTTTCTAACTTTTTTTGCGATCTTTTTTGTAATGGTTTCGGACGAGCGGGTCTAAATGGGCCGAACTATGGATCCGTTATAATTTTAACTGAGTAAAAAGTACAGAAATCGAGTTTTTGCAATATAATCGTGTTGAAAAGCTCTTAATCAATTGTATGAACTCCTAAATCTGGATTAAAACTTATTTTGCAATCCTTTTGTATAGGTTTCGAACGAGCGTGTCTAAAAGGGCCGAACAATGGACCCGTTAGAATTTTAACGGAGTAAAAAGTACAGAAATCGAGTTTTTGCAATATAATCATGTTGAAAAGCTTGTAATAAATTGTATAAACTCCTAAATTTGGATTAAAACTTATTTTGCATCCATTTTGTAGGGGTTTCGGACCAGCGGGTCTAAATGGGCAGAACAATGGACCTGTTAGAATTTTAACTGAGTAAAAAAGTACATAAATCGAGTTTTTGCAATATAATCATGTTGAAAAGCTCGTAATCAATTGTACAAACTCCTAATTTAGATTAAAACTTATTTTGCAGCCCTTTTGTAGAGGTTTCGGACAAGCGGGTCTATATGGGCCGAACAATGGACCTGTTAGAATTTTAACTGAGTAAAAAGTACAGAAATCAAGTTTTTACAATATAATCGTGTTGAAAAGCTCGTAATCAATTATATGAACTCCTAAAATTTGATTCTAATTTATTTTGCGGTCTTTTTTGTAGAGGTTTCGGACAAGCGGGTCTAAATGGGCCGAATAATGGACCCGTTAGAATTTTAACTGAGTAAAAAGGACTGAAATCGAGTTTTTGCTATATAATCGTGTTGAAAAGCTTGTAATCAATTATATGAACTACTAAAATTTGATTCTAACTTAATTTGCGGTCTTTTGTAAAGGTTTCGGACAAGCGGGTCTAAATTGACAAAAAAATGGACCCGTTAGAATTTTAAATGAGTAAAAAGTACAGAAATCGAGTTTTTGCAATATAATCGTGTTGAAAAACTCGTAATCAAATGTATCTCCTAAATTTGGATTAAAACTTATTTTGAAACCCTTTTGTAGAGGTTTCGGACGAGCGGGTCTAAATGGGCCGAACAATGGACCCGTTAGAATTTTAACTGAGTAAAAAGTACAGAAATTAAGTTTTTGCAATATAATCGTGTTGAAAAGCTCGTAATCAATTTTATGAACTCCTAAATTTGGATATAAACTTATTTTGCAACCTCTTCGTAGAGGTTTCGGACGAGCGGGTCTAAATGGGCCGAACGAAGGACCCGTTAGAATTTTAACTGAGTAAAAAGTAAAAAAATCAAGTTTTTTTTCAATATAATCGTGTTTAAAAGCTCGTAATCAATTATATGAACTCCTAAAATAGTATTCTAACTTGTTTTGCGGTCTTTTTATAAAGGTTTCGGACGAGCGAGTCTAAATGGGCCGAATAATGGACCCGTTAGAATTTTATCTAGGGAAAAATTATAGAAATCGAGTTTTACAATATAATCGTGTTGAAACACTCGTAAATAATTGTATGAACTCCTAAATTTGGATTAAAACTTATTTTGCAACCCTTTTATAGAGGTTTCGGACGAGCGGGTCTACATGGGCCGAACAATGGACCTCTTAGAATTTTAACTGAGTAAAAAGTACTGTAATCGGATTTTTGCAATATAATCGTGTTGAAAAGCTCGTAATCAATTATATGAACTCCTAAAATTTGATTCTAACTTATTTTGCGGTCTTTTTTGTAAAGGTTTCGGACGAGCTGGTCTAAATGCGCCGAACAATGGACCCGTTAGAATTTTAACTAAGTAAACAGTACGGAAAACGAGTTTTTGAAATATAATCGTGGTTAAAAGCTCAAAATCAATTGTATGAACTCCTAAATTTGGATTAAAACTTATTTTGCAACCCTTTTGTAGAGGTTTCGGACGAACGGGTCTAAATGGGCCGCACAATGGACCCGTTAGAATTTTAACTGAGTAAAAAGTACAAAAATCGAGTTTTTGCAATATAATCGTGTTGAAAAGCTCGTAATCAATTATATGAACTCCTAAATTTGGATTAAAACTTATTATGCAGCTCTTTTTTGTAGAGGTTTCGGACGATCGAGTCTAAATATGCCGAACAATGGACCCGTTAGAATTTTAACGGAGTAAAAAGTACAGAATTCGAGTTTTTGCAATATAATCATGTTGAAAAGATCGTAATCAATTGAATGAACTCCTAAATTTGGATTAAAACTTATTTTTAAACTCTTTTGTAGTGGTTTTGGACTAGCAGGTCTAAATGGGCCGAACAATGGACACGTTAGAATTTTAACTGAGTAAAAAGCATAAAAATTGAGTTTTTGCAATATAATTGTGTTGAAAAGCTCGTAATCGATTGTATGAACTCCTAAATTTGGATTTAAACTTATTTTGCAACCTCTTTCTAGAGGTTTCGGACGAGCGGGTGTAAATGGGCCAAATAATGGACCCGTTAGAATTTTAACTGAGTAAAAAGTACTGTAATCGAGTTTTTGCAATATAATCCTGTTGAAAAGCTCCTAATCAATTATATGAACTCAAAAAATTTGATTCTAACTTATTTTGCGGTCTTTTTTGTAAAGGTTTCGGAGGAGCGGGTCTAAATGGGTCGAACAATGGACCCGTTAGAATTTTAACTGAGTAAAAAGTATAGAAATCGAGTTTTTTTTAAATATAATCGTGTTGAAAAGCTGGTAATCAATTGTATGAACTCCTAAATTTGGATTAAAACTTAATGTAAAACCTATGTTTGATTTTGATATAACTAGATCTTTAAGGATCAAATTGAAGAACTTAAAATTGTTTGTACAAATCCCTTAATAAGTTTTTGAAACTCCAAAGACTTTAAACTGATTTATTAGAACTCAAACTCAAATATTTTCTAAGTGTTCCAAGGCAAAAATATTGAAAAACGTCAACCAGTATCGATACCCATCAAGGAGTATCGATACCTTTTTAGCAAAGTTTGCCACTGCCGGAACACGTATCGATACGGCAAACCCCAGTATCGAAACACTATGAAATCAGTATCGATACGGATCAACCAGTATCGATACCATTTTATAATTATTAATTTCAAAGTCGGTTTAAAAATATAACCGTTGAGATTTTTAAACGGTCACTAAACCGGTATCGATACCCCTAACCCTAGTATCGATACCACTTTTAACAGTGAGCTATGTCGAGAAAAAGGTATCGATACAGCCTGTGCTGTTTCGATACCCAGTACCGATACGCCAAGAACGCGTATCGATACCCCTTTATTATTTGTACACAACGGCTATTTTCTTGTGAGACAGGTATCGATACCCCACTATAGAGTATCGATACGCATAGCTGGAAAAGTGCAAGAAAGTGGAGAAAAAGTTTTCCAACGGCTACAATCTTAAAGTCAACACTCACAACGGTTGGAAATCATCAAGAGGCTATAAAAAGACCCCAAGAAGCTCCAGCAACATATTATTGAACCTCAAGAAGATATCAAAAACATCAAATCCAAGCATTCGTGCAAAAATCCTACTCTGTCTAGAAACCCCAATTGTATCCTTCATTTCTATTTTGTTCAATTGGGTTGAGTGCTTGATATTGGGCTATCATTTGTATTGAGAGATACCTTATTAGCCACCAAATTTCTTTGTTCTATTGTGTGAGGATTGGGTTAATTTTTGGGTAGAAAAATTAACCGAAATTGTAAAGGTTGCCTCCTTGTCCTGGAAAAAGGGGACGAACAATTTAGTGGAAATTGTTGGAAATCCTTGGTGAGACTAAGGTAGTGGATGTAGAGTTCGGTTGGTGAACTTGAACCACTCTAAATTCCCGTGTCAATATTTTTAAGTTGCAATTTCCGTTACAACATCGTTAAAATTCCAATTCACCCCCCCTCTTGGTTATTATCATTCGTGTGATCCACTCAACAATTGGCATCAGAGCTTAACTCTTTGAGGATTAACAACCACAAGAGGAGATCCTTGGAAGAAGTGTGATCATCATCAAAATATCAAGAGATGGCATCAACCTCCGCTCCCGGCATGTACGACTCACAATCCACCACAAAGCCTCCTTTCTTCAATGGTGAGAACTACTCATTTTGGAAAAATAAAATGCGTCTATTTATTAAATCAAGTGACTACCTTGTGTGGGATGTCATTGAGGATGGACCATATATTCCATTGAAGCAAGATGTTGATGGCAAGATGGTGCTTAAAAGAAGAACGGAAATGAGTGAAGAGGAAAGGAAAAAGATCCAAGTAAATGATAAAGCTCTTCACATGCTATTTTGTGCTTTCGGTCCGGATATCTACTCAAAGGTCTCATCAATTGAAAGTGCCAAAGAAGTGTGGGACACTCTTGAAACCACCTATGAAGGCACCAACGATGTCAAAGAAACTAAGATTGGAATTCTCAATCTTAGTTATGAAAATTTCAAAATGGAATTTGATGAGACGGTGTCAAAAATGTTTGATCAATTCTCCACAATTGTAAATGGTCTAAAGGGCTATGGAGAAGTTATACCGGAAGACAAGCTTGTCCGAAAGCTACTCTATTCACTTCCCGAATCTTGGGATGGGAAGAGAACCGCAATCATCGAAGCAAAGAATTTAAAAACTCTAAAGCTTGATGAACTTGTAGGCTCTCTCCTTACTCACGAGATCATGAAGCAAGGAAGAGAAGATGAAAGAAAGAAAGAAGAAAAAAGAATGGAGAAGCTTGAAGGGGAGAAAAAGAAAAAAATGGGAATAGCTCTCAAGGCTAAAACATCCCAACTTGATGAAAGTTCATCTAGTGATGAGGATGAGCTTGAAGAATTGGCTATGATAGCCAAACGATTCTCACGCCTTATGAGGTCCAACCGAGGAAGAAAAATCCAAAGGAAAATGGACTTTAAAAACAAGAACAAAGAAGAAGGAAGGGATCCAATCACTTGCTTCGAGTGCGGACAACCCGACCACATACGTTCGGAGTGCCCTCAACTCAAGAAGAAGGGCTTTGAGAAGAAGAAAAAGCTCAAAGCCAAGCTTGCTACTTGGAGTGATGAGGAGTCATCGGAGGATGACGAACAAGAAGTGGCGAACCTCTGCCTCATGGCACTTGAGGAAGATTCCTCCTTGGTAACCTCTAACTCATCTACTTTAGATTTTTCATATGAAGAATTAAATGATGCTTATGATGAGTTACAAGAGGTATATGATGAATTAGTTGAGAAGTATAGGGAGTCGGTTATTAAGAATAGAAAAATTATTATAGAATTAAAAGATAAAAATGACTCACTTACTCAAACTAATTCTAAAATTGAGAAAAAGATATTAGGATTAGAAGATGAACTTAAATTCTTTCAAAAAGAAAATATTGATCTTAATAATCTTTTATCTCAAAATAATTGTGAACACCAAAAGGTGTTAAGTGAGCTAAATGAGCTCAAAAAGTCTTTAAAAATTAATGGTAGTGTTAAACATGACATAGGAGAATCCTCTAGAACACACCAATATAAGAAAAAGACTAACTACTACAAACAAAATAACTATCCTAGACATAGTAAAGTTAAAAGAATTAGAAATGTATGGGTTCCTAAGGAACTTGTTAAATCTAATGATATTATTGCTATGTCACCTTGGATTCCTAAGGGAACCAAAGTTTTAGGAACTAACACACATGGACCCAAAATGATTTGGGTACCAAAAACAAAAGTTTAAATATCTTTGTTTGTAGGGGGAGCATTGCTACAAGGCCAAAGCACAAAGTCAAAACTCATGGTACCTTGATAGTGGATGCTCGAGACACATGACCGGAGACAAGAGTCGACTCATGGATCTAAAGCCAAAAAGTGGAGGAGTAGTAACATTTGGTGACAACTCCAAAGGCCACATTGAAGGTATTGGCTCCATTGGTAATCACTCTACTACTCTCATTGAAAATGTTTTATATGTCAATGGTCTTAAACATAATTTATTGAGCATAAGTCAACTATGTGATAAAGGTTTTAATGTTATATTTGATAAAACCGGTTGTAAAATTGTAAACATTAAAACTAATAATATTATGCTCATAGGTCATCGCATAGGGAATATATACATGGTGCATCTAGATGACATACATACATCTCATGCATGCTTAGTTGCTCAAAACGAAAATGATGCATGGTTGTGGCATAGGAAGCTAGGACATGCTAGCACAAGTGTTTTAGAAAAACTAGTCTCTCTAAACCTAGTTAAAGGTTTACCCAAGATAAAATTTTCGAACGATAAAATTTGTGATGCATGCTCAAAGGGTAAACAACATAGATCTTCCTTTAAATCCATTAATGACATTTCTACTAGTAGATGTTTACAACTAATCCACATGGATTTATTTGGGCCAATTAGGACTATGAGCTTGGGTGGCAAATCATATGCTTTTGTATTAGTTGATGATTTTTCTAGATTCACTTGGGTTTTCTTTTTAAGTACTAAGGATGAGGCTTTGGAAAAATTCATCACATTTTCAAAATTAATTCAAAATGATCTTGAACTTAAAATTTCACATATTAGAAGTGATCATGGAACCGAATTTCAAAATTTAGGATTTGAAGATTTTTCAAATGAAAATGGTATTAGCCATAATTTTTCAGCTCCTCGAACTCCTCAACAAAATGGGGTAGTTGAAAGGAAAAATAGAACTTTACAAGAAATGGCTAGAACTATGCTTTGCGAAAATAATTTACCAAAATATTTTTGGGCGGAAGCAACAAACACGGCTTGTTATATTATAAATCGTGTAACCATTAGGCCGATTTTAAAGAAAACACCTTATGAGATTTTAAAATCTAAAAAGCCTAATATTAGCTACTTCCACCCTTTTGGATGTAAATGCTTTGTTTTAAATAATGGAAAAGATAATTTAGGTAAATTTGATGCAAAAAGTGATGAAGCTATTTTTATAGGTTACTCTTTAACCTCTAAAGCCTATCGAGTATTTAACAAAAGAACTTTAGTTGTAGAAGAATCTATTCATGTTGTATTCGATGATAATCCCCTTCCTAGGAAGGATTCTTGTGATGATGATAATGTAGGAATCATAAATACCTTTGATGGAGGTCAAACTTCAAAGAAGGATGAGATTCAACCAAAAGAAGAAGACACACAAGATCCACCTCTTGAAGCCTTGAAGGACTTGGCTATTGAGGAAAAGGAAGTTAGCTATCCAAGGGAGTTGAACTATGTCAAAGATGGTGAAATCTTGGGTGATCCATCCAAGGGGGTAACCACTCGTTCTTCTCTTAGATTAATGAATCATATTGCATTTATCTCATGCATAGAGCCTAAAAATATCAAAGAAGCATTGAAAGATGATTTTTGGATTATGGCTATGCAAGAAGAGTTAAATCAATTTGAGAGAAGTAATGTTTGGACATTAGTTGATAGGCCTAGTAATCAATCTACAATAGGAACTAAATGGGTATTTAGGAACAAACTAGATGAGAGTGGTAACATTGTGAGAAATAAAGCTAGACTTGTAGCACAAGGTTACACTCAAGAGGAGGGAATAGATTTTGATGAAACCTATGCACCCGTAGCTAGAATGGAAGCCATTAGGATGTTGCTTGCATATGCATGTTATCATAATTTCAAGCTTTTTCAAATGGACGTTAAAAGCGCATTTTTAAATGGCTTTATAAATGAAGAAGTGTATGTAGAACAACCACCGGGTTTTGAAGACTCAAAATTTCCAAATCATGTTTTCAAACTTACAAAAGCACTTTATGGTTTAAAACAAGCTCCGAGAGCTTGGTATGAAAGGCTTTCAAATTTTTTGATTGAAAAAGGATTTGAAAAAGGTAAGGTGGACACTACACTCTTTATAAAAATGTATAAAAATGACATTTTAGTAGTTCAAATTTATGTTGATGATATTATATTTGGATCTACTAATGAATGTTATTGTCAAGAGTTTGCTAAGTTAATGCAAGGTGAATTTGAGATGAGCATGATGGGGGAGCTCTCATTCTTTTTGGGACTCCAAATAAAACAAATGAAGGATGGCACCTTCATAAATCAAGCAAAATACATAAAGGATATGCTCAACAAGTTTGGCTTGGAGAACACAAAGCCTCAAGCCACTCCTATGAGCTCATCTACAAAGCTTGACAAAGATGAAGGAGGTAAGTGTGTTGACTCTAAGCTTTATCGTTCTATGATTGGATCTTTGCTTTACCTTACCGCAAGTAGACCGGATATACTGTTTAGTGTTTGCTTGTGTGCTAGGTTTCAAGCTAGTCCTAGAGAGTCTCACCTTATAGCCGTTAAGAGAATCTTTAGATACCTTAGAGACACTCCTTGTTTAGGCCTTTGGTATCCTAGAGTCTCTACCTTCAACCTACATGCTTACTCGGATGCGGATTATGGGGGTTGCAAAATCGATAGGAAAAGTACTTCGGGAACTTGTCAATTCCTAGGTAGTATGCTCATATCTTGGTTCTCTAAGAAACAAAATAGTGTAGCCTTATCTACCACCGAAGCCGAGTACATATCCTTAGGGAGTTGTTGTGCTCAAGTCCTTTGGATGAAGCAACAACTCTTAGATTATGGTGTAAACATAGAAACCATACCCCTAAAATGTGATAATACTAGTGCAATATGTTTAACAAAAAATCCCATCCAACATTCTAGAACCAAACACATAGAAATAAGACATCATTTCATTAGAGATCATGTCTTTAAGAAAGATGTGGTTATAGAATATGTAGACACCTTAAATCAATTAGCGGACATTTTCACAAAACCATTAGATAAAGAGCGTTTTTGGTCCCTTAGGAGAGAGTTGGGTCTAACTAGCCTATCTTGACCTTTAGGACCTCTTTTTAGAATTAAATGTGCTTGATTTTGTGAAATTACCATGTTTATGTGTTTAGTCTCCCAATTTCTTCCATGCATATAGTTAGGGGGAGTATGTTTCTGTTAAAATATGCTTAGACCTGTTTATTCATCATTTGCAAACTTTTAAGAGATGTTAAGTTCATGTATTTGGTTATTTTTAATCAAATAGGCAAAATTCTGGGCATAAGGTATCGATACTGCCCAATGGGTATCGATACTTGTTCTTCATTTCAATTTCCCAGAATTTCTCATCGCTTCACGCGTATCGATACCTCATCATGCGTATCGATACCCTCTTCCAACGGTCAGAATTGAGAGAAGACAAGTCTATCCCTGTATCGATACCATCTAAATGAGTATCGATACCTCCTTCAACGGTCAAATTTGTGGAAAGACATTTCTATCCCCGTATCGATACCCACTAAGGAGTATCGATACCCTTTCGCGCTGATGGCATTAAATAGGCTTTTAATGAGATCTAATTTTACCAAAATTAAAACTCCTTAATATCCTATTAACCCTAAACGTTTTTGGCTATATAAAGGTCTCTTCTCCCTCATATTCTTCACCAAAAATCAAAAGAAACCCTTGAATCAAAGCTTTTTGCTCTCTCTCAAAATTTTCTCTTCAAAGTTTCTATCATCTATGGCACCAAAAGAGCATTCAAGGAAACGTCAAAGAGTTCTTCTTGCCGGAGACTCTTCAACTCCCGGATCGGTTGCTCGTCCGGATTATGCTACTATCTACAACCAATCCTTTGAGAATTCCGAGGGTCTTCCTTATTTCCGCCAATTTGAAAATTACAAAATTCGTGCGGAGAGGATCGTATCCATCCCCTTCCTCGACTCCGAGCGCTTCAAGTTTGAATATCTTCCGCTTCTTCGTCTTTGGAATTTCATGCATTTTCTCACTATTCCGGGTATTTATTATCGGCTTTTGGTTTTGATTTTCTTTTCTAATGCTAAATGCATTTATCGTAATGGAGAAGTAGTTGCCATTCGATCTTATCTTATGGGGAAGCAAATAGTTCTTGATGTTAAGTCTATTTGTGAGGTTTTTAAATTGGAGGATGAAGGTGAAGATAATGAGAATGCCTTAGGGCATGTTCTTAGCGGTTCCGTAACCGTCCTCAATGCTCATGATCGAATCCTACATTTGATGGTATCATGGTGGCTTCGTCCCTCCGGAGGCAAATATTCCACCATCCGTCTATTGGATGATTTTTGGATTCGAAGTTTCCGTCAACGAAAACGCCCAAATCTTGCTCGCATCATGTTCAATGAGATTGCTTATCATGTTCAACAACGTGAAACTCCTCTCATCACATCCTTTATCTATGGTACGGCCTTAAGCTATTACTTTGTTCAAAAGGATATTGATTGTTCGTTTGATCTTGCTTCTACTCTTACCGATCCTATCGACGAACATTCTCTTGCTCGAAGCAAATTTCATTATTTTAATGGAAATTGGCTACGTCTTACCGAGCTTCCACCCGAGGCCGCCGCCGCCTTAGAACAACAAGCTCCTCAAGCTCCTCAAGCTCCTCAAGTCCCACAACCCAATATGGATAATCTCATGACATATCTAAATGAACAATTCACCGGGTTGAATACTCGTCTTACCTCTATAGAAACTACGTTTGATACGAGGATGACGGGTATGGAGAATCGCCTTACATCCCTCGAAAGCAAGCAAAATTCCTCGAATATTTCCATTGCCGCTTTCCACGATGAATGGCGTAATAGCATGAGGAACAATGACCCTTTGGGAGATGAAGATGACGATGATGAAGACGATGAAGATAATGCCTAGACTTCTATCCTTGCATATCATATCATATCATTTAGGATTTTTTTATGCACCTATGTTTTATGTTCTTAGGATTAAGTTTATTGCCTATGCTTTGATTATTTAGGATTTAGGTTTGCTTATGTTTTGGATTTCTCGTTTTATGATATAATAAGATTATGTTGCTTATCTTTATACTCTTGATATTTGATGCACATTATGCTCTCACAATTTTTTTTTATCTAACAAAAAGGGGGAGAAGAAATAGCTCACAAACAAACTTCAAAATTTTTTTTGGTTTTATCAAACTTACATCAAGGGGGTGTTAAGAATTTTGATTTTGAGAAATTTCTTTGGTCTTAACTAAATTGAAATATCAAGCTTATATTAAGGGGGAGTTAATTTTCAAAAGTTGTCAAAAATTTTAAGTTTTGGTTTTGTTATATCAAAAAGGGGGAGATTGTAAAACCTATGTTTGATTTTGATATAACTAGATCTTTAAGGATCAAATTGAAGAACTTAAAATTGTTTGTACAAATCCCTTAATAAGTTTTTGAAACTCCAAAGACTTTAAACTGATTTATTAGAACTCAAACTCAAATATTTTCTAAGTGTTCCAAGGCAAAAATATTGAAAAACGTCAACCAGTATCGATACCCATCAAGGAGTATCGATACCTTTTTAGCAAAGTTTGCCACTGCCGGAACACGTATCGATACGGCAAACCCCAGTATCGAAACACTATGAAATCAGTATCGATACGGATCAACCAGTATCGATACCATTTTATAATTATTAATTTCAAAGTCGGTTTAAAAATATAACCGTTGAGATTTTTAAACGGTCACTAAACCGGTATCGATACCCCTAACCCTAGTATCGATACCACTTTTAACAGTGAGCTATGTCGAGAAAAAGGTATCGATACAGCATGTGCTGTTTCGATACCCAGTACCGATACGCCAAGAACGCGTATCGATACCCCTTTATTATTTGTACACAACGGCTATTTTCTTGTGAGACAGGTATCGATACCCCACTATAGAGTATCGATACGCATAGCTGGAAAAGTGCAAGAAAGTGGAGAAAAAGTTTTCCAACGGCTACAATCTTAAAGTCAACACTCACAACGGTTGGAAATCATCAAGAGGCTATAAAAAGACCCCAAGAAGCTCCAGCAACATATTATTGAACCTCAAGAAGATATCAAAAACATCAAATCCAAGCATTCGTGCAAAAATCCTACTCTGTCTAGAAACCCCAATTGTATCCTTCATTTCTATTTTGTTCAATTGGGTTGAGTGCTTGATATTGGGCTATCATTTGTATTGAGAGATACCTTATTAGCCACCAAATTTCTTTGTTCTATTGTGTGAGGATTGGGTTAATTTTTGGGTAGAAAAATTAACCGAAATTGTAAAGGTTGCCTCCTTGTCCTGGAAAAAGGGGACGAACAATTTAGTGGAAATTGTTGGAAATCCTTGGTGAGACTAAGGTAGTGGATGTAGAGTTCGGTTGGTGAACTTGAACCACTCTAAATTCCCGTGTCAATATTTTTAAGTTGCAATTTCCGTTACAACATCGTTAAAATTCCAATTCACCCCCCCTCTTGGTTATTATCATTCGTGTGATCCACTCAACACTTAATTTGCAACCCTTTTGTAGAGGTTTCGGACGAGCGGGTCTAAATGGGCCGAACAGTGGACCCTTTAGAATTTTAACTAAGTAAAAAGTACAGAAATCGAGTTTTTTTCAATATAATCGTGTTGAAAAGCTAGTAATAAATTATATGAACTCCAAAATTTGGATTAAAACTTATTTTGCAGCCCTTTTTGTAGAGGATTTTGACGATCGGGTCTAAATGGGCCGAACAATGGACCCGTTAGAATTTTAACGGAGTAAAAAGTACAGATATCGAGTTTTTGCAATATAATCGTGTTGAAAAGCTCGTAATAAATTGTATGAACTCCTAAATTTGGATTAAAACTTATTTTGCAACCCTGTTGTAGAGGTTTCGGACGAGCGGGTCTAAATGGGCCGAACAATGGACCCGTTAGAATTTTAACGGAGTAAAAAGTACTGTAATCGAGTTTTTGCAATATAATCCTGTTGAAAAGCTCGTAATCAATTGTATGAACTCCTAAACTTGGATTAAAACTTATTTTGCAACCCTTTTGTAGAGGTTTCAGACGAGCGGGTCTAAATGGGCCGAACAATGGACCCGTTATAATTGTAAATGAGTAAAAAGTACTGTAATCGAGTTTTTGCAATATAATCGTGTTGAAAAGCTCGTAATCAATTATGTGAACTCCTAAAATTTGATTCTCACTTATTTTGCGGTCATTTTTGTTAAGGTTTCGGACGAGCGGGTCTAAATGGGTCGAACAATGGACCCATTAGAATTTTAACTGAGTAAAACGTACAGAAATCGAGTTTTTGAAATATAATCATGTTGAAATGCTCGTAATCAATTGTATGAACTCCTAAATTTGGATTAAAACTTATTTTGCAACCCTTTTGTAGATGTTTCAGACGAGCGGGTCTAAATGGGTCGAACAGTGGACCCGTTAGAATTTTAACTGAGTAAAAAGTACATAAATCAAGTTTTTTCAATATAATCATTTGAAAAGCTCGTAATCAATTATATGAACTCCTAAATTTGGATTAAAACTTATTTTTGCAGCCCTTTTTGTAGAGGTTTCTGACGATCGGGTCTAAATGGGCCGGACAATGGACCCGTTAGAATTTTAACGGAGTAAAAAGTACAGAAATCGAGTTTTTGCAATATAATCGTGTTGAAAAGCTCTTAAATAAATTGTATGAACTCCTAAATTTGGATGAAAACTTATTTTGCAACCCTTTTGTAGAGGTTTCGGACGAGAGGGTCTAAATGGGCCGAACAATGGACCCGTTAGAATTTTAACTGAGTAAAAAGTACTATAATCGAGTTTTTGCAATATAATCTTGTTGAAAAGCTCGTAATCAATTTTATGAACTCCTATATTTGGATTTAAACTTATTTTGCAACCTCTTTGTAGAGGTTTCGGACGAGCGGGTCTAAATAGGCCGAACAATGGACCTGTTAGAATTTTAACGGAGTAAAAAGTACAGAAATCGAGTTTTTTCAATATAATCGTGTTGAAAAGCTCGTGATCAATTGTATGAACTCCTAAATTTGGATTAAAACTTATTTTGAAACCCTTTTGTAGAGGTTTCAGACGAGCGGGTCTAAATGGGCCGAACAATGGACCCATTACAATTTTAACTGAGTAAAAAGCACAAAAATCGAGTTTTTGCAATATAATTGTGTTGAAAAGCTCGTAATCAATTGTATGAACTCCTAAATTTGGATATAAACTTATTTTGCAACCTCTTCGTAGAGGTTTCGGACGAGCAGGTCTAAATGGGCCGAACAACGGACCCGTTAGAATTTTATCTGAGTAAAAAGTAAAAAAATCATGTTTTCTCAATATAATCGTCTTGAAAAGCTCGTAATCATTTATATGAACTCCTAAAATTGTATTCTAACTTGTTTTGCGGTCTTTTTGTAGAGGTTTCGGACGAGCGGGTCTAAATGGGTCAAATAATGGACCCGTTAGAATTTTATCTGGGGAAAAATTATAGAAATCAAGTTTTACAATATAATCGTGTCAAAACACTCGTAAATATCTGTATGAACTCCTAAATTTGGATTAAAACTTATTTTGCAACCCTTTTGTAGAGGTTTCGGACGAGCGAGTCTAAAGTACAGTAATCGAGTTTTTGCAATATAATCGTTTTGAAAAGCTCTTAATCAATTATATGAACTCTTAAAATTTGATTCTAACTTATTTTGCGGTCTTTTTTGTAGAGGTTTGCGGCGAGCGGGTCTAAATGGGCCGAACAATGGACCCGTTAGAATTTTAACTGAGTAAAATGTACAAAAATCGAGTTTTTGCAATATAATCGTGTTGAAAAGCTCGTAATCAATTATATGAACTCCTAAATTTGGATTAAAACTTATTTTGCAGCCCTCTTTGAAGAGGTTTCGGACGATTGGGTCTAAATGGGCCGAACAATGGATCCGTTCGAATTTTAACTGAGAAAAAAGTACAAAAATCGAGTTTGTGCAATATAATTGTGTTGAAAAGCTCGTAATCATTTGCATGAACTCCTAAAATTTAAATCTAACTTATTTTGCGGTCTTTTTTGTAAAGGTTTCGGACGAGCGGGTCTAAATGGGCCGAAAAATGGACCCGTTAGAAATTTAACTGTGTAAAAAGTACAGAAATCGAGTTTTTGAAATATAATCGTCTTGAAAAGCTCATAATCAATTGTATGAACTCCTAAATTTGGATTAAAACTTATTTTGCAACCCTTTTGTAGAGGTTTCAGACGAGCGGGTTTAAATGGGCCGAACAATGGACCCGTTAGAATTTTAACTAAGCAAAAAGCACAGAAATTGAGTTTTTGCAATATAATTGTTTTGAAAAGCTCGTAATCAATTTTATGAACTCCTAAATTTGGATTAAAATTTATTTTGCAACCCTTTTGTAGAGGTTTTGGACGAGCGGGTCTAAATGGGCCGAACAATGGACCCGTTAGAATTTTAATTGAGTAAAAAGTACAGAAATCAAGTTTTTGCAATATAATCGTGTTGAAAAGCTCGTAATCAATTATATGAACTCCTAAATTTGGATTAAAACTTATTTTGCAACCCTTTTGTAGAGGTTTCGGACGAGCAGGTCTAAATGGGCCGAACAATGGACCCGTTAGAATTTTAACTGAGTAAAAAGAACAAAAATCGAGTTTTTGTAATATAATTGTGTTGAAAAGCTCGTAATCAATTTTCTAAACTCCTAAATTTGGATTAAAACTTATTTTGCACCCCTTCTGTCGAGGTTTTGGACGAGCGGGTCTAAATGGGCCGAACAATGGACCCATAAGAATTTTAACTTAGTAAAAAGTATTGTAATCGAGTTTTTGCAATATAATTGTGTTGAAAAGCTCGTAATCAATTATATGAACTCGTTAAATTGTATTCTAACTTGTTTTGCAGTCTTTTTGTAGAGGTTTCGGACGAGCGGGTCTAAATGGGCCGAACAATGGACCCGATCGAATTTTAACTGAGTAAAAACTACAGAAATCGAGTTTTTGCAATATAATCGTGTTGAAAAGCTCTTAATCAATTATATTAACTCCTAAAATTTGATTCTAACTTGTTTTGCGGTCTTTTTTGTAGAGGTTTCGGACGAGCGGGTCTAAATGGGCCGAACAATGAACCCGTTAGAATTTTAACTGAGTAAAAAGTACAAAAAACAAGTTTTTTCAATATAATCGTGTTGAAAAGCTCGTAATCAATTATATGAACTTCTAAAATTGTATTCTAACTTGTTTTGCGGTCTTTTTTGTAGAGGTTTGCAACGAGCGGGTCTAAATGGGCCGAACAGTGGACCCGTTAGAATTTTAACGGATAATAAAGTACAGAAATCGAGTTTTTGCAATATAATCGTGTTGAAAAGCTTGTAATCAATTGTATGATCTCCTAAATTTTGATTAAAACTTATTTTGCAACCTTTTTGTAAAGGTTTCGGACGAGCGGGTCTAAATGGGCCGAACAATGATCCTGTTAGAATTTTAACTGAGTAAAAAGCACAAAAATCAAGTTTTTGCAATATAATTGTGTTGAAAAGCACGTAATCAATTGTATGAACTCCAAAATTTGGATTAAAACTTATTTTGCAACCCTTTTGTAGAGGTTACAAACGATCGGGTCTAAATGGGCCGAACAATGGACCCGTTAGAATTTCAACTGAATAAAAAGTACAGAAATCGAGTTTTTGCAATATAATCGTGTTGAAAAGCTCGTAATCAATTATATTAACTCGTAAAATTTGATTCTAACTTGTTTTGCGGTCATTTTTGTAGAGGTTTCGGACGAGCAGGTCTAAATGGGCCAAACAATGAACCCGTTAGAATTTTAACTAAGTAAAAAGTACAAAAATCAAGTTTTTTCAATATAATCGTGTTGAAAAGCTTGTAATCAATTGTATGAACTCCTAAATTTTGATTAAAACTTATTTTGCAACCTTTTTGTAAAGGTTTCGGACGAGCGGGTCTAAATGGGCCGAACAATGATTCCGTTAGAATTTTAACTTAGTAAAAAGCACAAAAATCAATTTTTTGCAATATAATTGTGTTGAAAAGCTCGTAATCAATTGTATGAACTCTAAAATTTGGATTAAAACTTATTTTGCAACCCTTTTGTAGAGGTTTCAGACGATCTGGTCTAAATGGGCCGAACAATGGACCCGTTAGAATTTTAACTAAGTAAAAAGCACAAAAATCGAGTTTTGGCAATATAATTGTGTTGAAAAACTCGTAATCAATTGTATGAACTCCTAAATTTGGATTAAAACTTATTTTGCAACCCTTTTGTAAAGGTTTCGAACGAGGGGGTCTAAATGGGCCGAACAATAGACCCGTTAGAATCTTAACTGAGTAAAAAGTACAGAAATCGAGTTTTTGCAATATAATCGTGTTGAAAAGCTCGTAATCAATTATATGAACACCTAAAATTTGTTTAAAACTTGTTTTGCGGTCTTTATTGTAGAGGTTTCGGACGTGTGGGTCTAAATAGGACGAACAATGGACCCGTTAGAATTTTTTTTTGATGAAACCCGTTAGAATTTTAACTGAGTAAAAAGTACAGAAATCGTGTTTTTGCAATATAATCGTGTTTCAATGCTCGTAATCAATTTTATGAACTCCTAAATTTTGATTAAAACTTATTTTGCAACCCTTTTGTCAATGTTTCGGATGAGCGAGTCTAAATGGGCCGAACAATGGACCCGTTAGAATTTTATCTGAGTAAAAAGTACAAAAATCAACTTTTTGCAATATAATCGTGTTGAAAAGCTTGTAAGCAATTATATGAGCTCCTAAAATTTGATTATAACTTATTTTGCGGTCTTTTTTGTAGAGGTTTCGGACGAGCGGGTCTAAATGGGCCGAACAATGGACCCAATAGAATTTTAACTGAGTAAAAAGTACAGAAATCGAGTTTTTGCAATATAATCGTGTTGAAAAGCTCGTAATCAATTGTATGACCTCCTAAATTTGGATTAAAACTTATTTTGCAACCCTTTTGTAGAGGTTTCAGACGAGCGGGTCTAAATGGGCCGAACAATAGACCCGTTAAAATTTTAACTGGGTAAAAAGTACAAAAATCGAGTTTTTACAATATAATCATGTTAAAAAGCTCGTAACCAATTATATGAAATCCTAAATTTGGATTAATACTTATTTTGCAGCCCTTTTGTAGAGGTTTCGGGCGATCGGGTATAAATAGGCCGAACAATGGACCCGTTAGAATTTTAACAGAGTAAAAAGTACAGAAATATAGTTTTTGCAATAAAATCGTGTTGAAAAGCTCGTAATCAATTGTATGAACTCCTAAAATTGGATTAAAACTTAGTTTGAAACCCTTTTGTAGAGGTTTCGGAGGAGCGGGTTTAAATGGGCCGAACAATGGACCCGTTAGAATTTTAACTAAGTAAAAAGTACATAAATCAAGTTTTTGCAATATAATTGTGTTGAAAAACTCGTAATCAATTGTATGAACTTCTAAATTTGGATTTAAACTTATTTTGCAACCACTTTGTAGAGGTTTCGGACGAGCGGGTCTAAATGGGCCGAATAGTGGACCCGATAGAATTTTAACTGAGTAAAAAGTACAGAAATCAAGTTTTTTTCAATATAATCGTGTTGAAAAGCTCGTAATCAATTATATGAACTCCTAAAATTTGATTCTAACTTGTTTTGCAGTCTTTTTTGTAAAGGTTTCGGACGAGTGAGTCTAAATTGGCCGAACAATGGACCCGTTAGAATTTTATCTGAGTAAAAAGTACAGCAATCAAGAATTTGCAATATAATCGTGTTGAAAAGATCTTAATCAATTATATGAACACCTAAAATTTGATTCTAACTTATTTTGCGGCTTTTTTTGTAGAGGTTTGCGACGAGCGGGTCTAAATGGGCCGAACAATGGACCCGTTATAATTTTAACTAAGTAAAAAGTACAGAAATCGAGTTTTTACAATATAATCGTGCTGAAACGCTTGTAATCTATTGTATAAACTCCTAAATTTGGATGAAAACTTGTTGAAATGCGCGGAACATAGGACCCGTTAGAATTTTAACTAAGTAAAAAGTACAGAAATCGAGTTTTTGCAATATAATCGTGTTGAAATGCTCGTTTTTCAATTGTATGAACTCCTAAATTTAGATTAAAACTTATTTTGCAGCCCTTTTTGTAGAGGTTTCGGACGATCGGGTCTAATTAGGCCGAACAATGGAACCGTTAGAATTTTAACGGAGTAAAAAGTACAAAAATTGAGTTTTTGCAATATAATCGTGTTGAAAAGCTCTTAATCAATTATATGAACTCCTAAAATTTGATTCTAACTTATTTTGCGATCTTTTTTGTAAATGTTTCGGACGAGCGGGTCTAAATGGGCCGAACAATGGACCCGTTAGAATTTTAATGGAGCAAAAAGTACAGAAATCGAGTTTTTGCATTATAACCGTGTTGAAAAGCTCGTAATCAATTGTATAAACTCATAAATTTGGATTAAAACTTATTTTGCAACCCTTTTGTAGAGGTTTCGGACGAGCGGGTCTAAATGGGTCGAACAATGGACACGTTAGAATTTTAACTGAGTAAAAAGCACAAAAATCGAGTTATTGCAATATAATTGTGTGGAAAAGCTCGTAATCAATTTTATGAACTCCTAAATTTGGATTAAAACTTATTTTGCAACCCTTTTGTAGAGGTTTCGGACGAGCGGGTCTAAATGGCCGAACAATGGACCCGTTAGAATTTTAACTAAGTAAAAAGTACAGAAATCAAGTTTTTGCAATATAATCGTGTTGAAAAGCTCGTAATCAATTATATGAACTCCTAAATTTGGATTAAAACTTATTTTGCAACCCTTTTGTAGAGGTTTCATACGAGCGGGTCTAAATGGGCCGAACAATGGACCCGTTAGAATTTTAACTGAGTAAAAAGTACAGAAATCAAGTTTTTGCAATATAATCATTTTGAAAAGCTCGTAATATATTATATGAACTCCTAAAATTTGATTATAACTTGTTTTGCGGTCTTTTTTGTAGAGGTTTCGGACGAGCGGGTCTAAGTGGGCCGAACAATGGACCCTTCAGAAATTTAACTGAGTAAAAAGCACAAAAATCAAGTTTTTGCAATATAATTCTGTTGAAAAGCTCGTAATCAATTGTATTAACTCCTAAATTTGGATTAAAACTTATTTTGCAACCCTTTTGTAAAGGTTTCGGACGAGTGAGTCTAAATTGACCTAACAATGGATCCGTTAGAATTTTAACTAAGTAAAAAGTACAGTAATCGAGTTTTTGCAATATATTTGTGTTGAAAAGCTCTTAATCAATTATATGAACTTCTAAAATTTGATTCTAACTTATTTTGCGATCTTTTTTGTAAAGGCTTCGGACGAGCGGGTCTAAATGGGCGGAACATAGGACCTGTTAGAATTTTAACTGAGTAAAAAGTACAGAAATCGAGTTTTTGCAATATAATCGTGTTGAAAAGCTCGTAATCAATTGTATAAACTCCTTAATTTAGATTAAAACTTATTTTGCAGCCCTTTTTGTAGAGGTTTCGGACTAACGGGTCTAAATGGGCCGAACAAAGGACCTGTTAGAATTTTAAAGGAGTAAAAAGTACAGAAATCGAGTTTTTACAATACAATCATGTTGAAAAGCTCGTAATCAAATTGTATTAACTACTAAATTTGGATTAAAAGTTATTTTGCAAGCATTTTGTAGAGGTTTCAGACGAGCGAGTCTAAATGGGCCTAACAATGGACCCGTTAGAATTTTAACAGTGTAAAAAGTGCAGAAATTAAGTTTTTGCAATATAATCGTGTTGAAAAACTCGTAATCAATTATATGAACTCCTAAAATTTTATTCTAACTTGTTTTGCGGTCTTTTTTGTCGAGGTTTCGGACGAGCGGGTCTAAATGGGCCGAACAATAGACCCGTTAGAATTTTTACGGATAAAAAAGTACAAAAATCGAGTTCTTGCAATATAATCGTGTTGACAATGTCGTAATCTATTGTATGAACTCCTAAATTTTGATTAAAACTTATTTTGCAACCCTTTTGTAGAGGTTTCGGATGAGCAGGTCTAAATCGACCGAACAGTGGACCCGTTACAATTTTAACAGAGTAAAAAGTACTGAAATCGAGTTTTTGCAATATAATCGTGTTGAAAAGCTCGTAATCAATTGTATGAACTCCTAAACTTTGATTAAAACTTCTTTTGCGGACTTTTTTGTAAAGGTTTTGGACGAGCGGGTCTAAATGGGCCTTTCAATGGACCCGTTAGAATTTTAACAGAGTAAAAAGTACAGAAATCGAGTTTTTGCAATATAATTGTCTTGAAAAGCTCGTAATAAATTGTATGAACTCCTAAATTTGGATTAAAACTTATTTTGCAACCCTTTTGTAGAGGGTTCAGACGAGCTGGTCTAAATGGGCCGAACAGTGGACCTGTTAGAATTTTAACTGAGTAACAAGTACAGAAATCGAATTTTTGCAATATAATCGTGTTGAAAAGCTCGTAATCAATTATATGAACTCCTAATTTTTGATTAAAACTTATTTTGCAGCCCTTTTTGTATGGGTTTCGGACAATCGGGTCTAAATGGGTCGAACTATGGACCCGTTAGAATTTTAACGGAGTAAAAAGTACAGTAATCGAGTTTTTGCAATATAATCTTCTTGAAAAGCTCGTAATCAATTGTATGAACTCCTAAATTTGGATTAAAACTTATTTTGCAACCCTTTTGTATAGGTTTCGGACGAGCGAGTCTAAATGGGCCTAACAATGGATCCGTTAGAATTTTAACTGAGTAAAAAGTACAGAAATCAAGTTTTTGCAATATAATCGTGTTGAAAAGCTCGTAATCAATTATATGAACTCCTAAATTTGGATTAAAACTTATTTTGCAACCCTTTTGTAGAGGTTTCGGACGAGCGGGTCTAAATGGGCCGAACAATGGACCCGTTATAATTTTAACTGAGTAAAAAGTACAGAAATCGAGTTTTTGCAATATAATCGTTTTGAAAAGCTCGTAATAAATATATGAACTCCTAAAATTTGATTATAACTTGTTTTGTGGTCTTTTTTGTAGAGGTTTCGGACGAGCGGGTCTAAATGGGCCTAACAATGGACCCTTTAGAATTTTAACTAAGTAAAAAGTACAGTAATCGAGTTTTTGCAATATAATCTTCTTGAAAAGCTCGTAATCAATTGTATGAACTCCTAAATTTGGATTAAAACTTATTTTGCAACCCTTTTGTATAGGTTTCGGACGAGCGAGTCTAAATGGGCCTAACAATGGATCCGTTAGAATTTTAACTGAGTAAAAAGTACAGAAATCAAGTTTTTGCAATATAATCGTGTTGAAAAGCTCGTAATCAATTATATGAACTCCTAAATTTGGATTAAAACTTATTTTGCAACCCTTTTGTAGAGGTTTCGGACAAGCGGGTCTAAATGGGCCGAACAATGGACCCGTTATAATTTTAACTGAGTAAAAAGTACAGAAATCGAGTTTTTGCAATATAATCGTTTTGAAAAGCTCGTAATAAATATATGAACTCCTAAAATTTGATTATAACTTGTTTTGTGGTCTTTTTTGTAGAGGTTTCGGACGAGCGGGTCTAAATGGGCCTAACAATGGACCCTTTAGAATTTTAACTAAGTAAAAAGTACAGTAATCGAGTTTTTGCAATATAATCGTGTTGAAAAGCTCGTAATCAATTGTATGACCTCCTAAATTTGGATTAAAACTTATTTTGCAACCCTTTTGTAGAGGTTTCAGACGAGCGGGTCTAAATGGGCTGAACAATAGACCCGTTGAAATTTTAACTAAGTAAAAAGTACAAAAATCGAGTTTTTACAATATAATCGTGTTAAAAAGCTCGTAATCAATTATATGAAATCCTAAATTTGGATTAATACTTATTTTGCAGCCCTTTTGTAGTGGTTTCGGACGATCAGGTATAAATAGGCCGAACAATGGACCCGTTAGAATTTTAACAGTGTAAAAAGTAAAGAAATCGAGTTTTTGCAATAAAATCGTGTTAAAAAGCTCGTAATCAATTGTATGAACTCCTAAATTTGGATTAAAACTTAGTTTGAAACCCTTTTGTAGAGGTTTCGGAGGAGCAGGTTTAAATGGGCCGAACAATGGACCCGTTAGAATTTTAACTGAGTAAAAAGTACATAAATCAAGTTTTTGCAATATAATTGTGTTGAAAAACTCGTAATCAATTGTATGAACTCCTAAATTTGGATTTAAACTTATTTTGCAACCACTTTGTAGAGGTTTCGGACGACCGGGTCTAAATGGGCCGAACAATGGACCCGTTAGAATTTTAACTGAGTAAAAAGTACAGAAATCAAGTTTTTTTCAATATAATCGTGTTGAAAAGCTCGTAATCAATTATATGAACTCCTAAAATTTGATTATAACTTGTTTTGCGGTATTTTTTGTAAAGGTTTCGGACGATTGAGTCTAAATTGGCGGAACAATAGACCCGTTAGAATTTTATCTGAGTAAAAAGTACAGTAATCAAGATTTTGCAATATAATCGTGTTGAAAAGATCTTAATCAATTATATGAACACCTAAAATTTGATTCTAACTTATTTTGCGGTCTTTTTTGTAGAGGTTTGCGACGAGCGGGTCTAAATGGGCCGAACAATGGACCCATTATAATTTTAACAAAGTAAAAAGTACAGAAATCGAGTTTTTACAATATAATCGTTCTGAAACGCTCGTAATCTATTGTATGAACTCCTAAATTTGGATGAAAACTTGTTTTGCAACCCTTTTGTAGAGGTTTCGGACGTGCGGGTCTAAATGGGCCGAACAATGGACCCGTTAGAATTTTAACTGAGTAAAAAGTACAGTAATCGAGTTTTTGCAATATATTCGTGTTGAAAAGCTCTTAATCAATTATATGAACTTCTAAAATTTGATTCTAACTTATTTTGCGATCTTTTTGTAATGGTTTCGGACGAGCGGGTCTAAATGGGCGGAACATAGGACCCGTTAGAATTTTAACTAAGTAAAAACTACAGAAATCGAGTTTTTGCAATATAATCGCGTTAAAATGCTCGTAATCAATTGTATGAACTCCTAAATTTAGATTAAAACTTATTTTGTAGCCCTTTTTGTAAGGTTTCGGACGATCGGGTCTAATTAGGCCGAACAATGGAACCGTTAGAATTTTAACGGAGTAAAAAGTACAGAAATTGAGTTTTTGCAATATAATTGTGTTGAAAAGCTCTTAATCAATTATATGAACCACTAAAATTTGATTCTAACTTATTTTGCTATCTTTTTTGGAAATGTTTCGGACGAGCGGGTCTAAATGGGCCGAACAATGGACCTGTTAGAATTTTAATTGAGTAAAAAGTACAGAAATCGAGTTTGTGCATTATAACCGTGTTAAAAAGCTCGTAATCAATTGTATAAACTCCTAAATTTGGATTAAAACTTATTTTGCAACCCTTTTGTAGAGGTTTCGGACGAGCGGGTCTAAATGGGTCGAACGATGGACCCGTTAGAATTTTAACTGAGTAAAAAGCACAAAAATCGAGTTTTTGCAATATAATTGTGTTGAAAAGCTCGTAATCAATTTTATGAACTCCTAAATTTGGATTAAAACTTATTTTGCAACCCTTTTGTAGAGGTTTCGGACGAGCGGGTCTAAATTTGGATTAAAACTTATTTTGCAACCCTTTTGTAGAGGTTTCGGACGAGCGGGTCTAAATGGGTCGAAAGATGGACCCGTTAGAATTTTAATTGAGTAAAAAGCACAAAAATCGAGTTTTGCAATATAATTGTGTTGAAAAGCTCGTAATCAATTTTATGAACTCCTAAATTTGGATTAAAACTTATTTTGCAACCCTTTTGTAGAGGTTTCGGACGAGCGGGTCTAAATGGGCCGAACAATGGACCCGTTAGAATTTTAACTGAGTAAAAAGTACAAAAATCAAGTTTTTGCAATATAATCGTGTTGAAAAGCTCGTAATCAATTATATGAACTCCTAAATTTGGATTAAAATTTATTTTGCAACCCTTTTGTAGAGGTTTCGGACGAGCGGGTCTAAATGGGCCGAACAATGGACCCGTTAGAATTTTTTTTGAAGAAAAGGCCTCATTAAAAACCCCTACTAGTGTCCTTCAAGCAAAGCTAGAGGACCCTAAAAAGGGGAAAAGAGTGCCCAAATATTATTAATCAATAAAAATTTGTTACAAGATGTTGAATACAATGGGGGATATCTGATTCAAATGACGTAGAAGTCATGGAATTCAGAGAGAAAGAAGCCAAAGTATGGGCTATAACATTTGTATCACGGCGTACAATGGAAATAGAAGTAAAGTCGAAGTCTTGAAGAGCAGCTTGTATCTGAAGAATAGTTGGTCCCATAGTCGAAAGGTCCTGGGCAGGATTGTTGATCCTATTTGCGAGAGAGGCGCAGTCAGTTTCGATCAAGATACGATTCCATCCTCGAGATCGGGCAAAGGTGAGACCAGCAAGGATGCTTTCCCCCTCACTGGTGATAGCGTCCTGACGGCTACCAAGAGGGAAAGCGAGACCACCCACGACTGCTCCTGCAGGATCACGAGCAACAACGCCGACGGCTGCTGCACGAGTTGAAGGGTTAAAAGCTCCGTCCACATTAATTTTGATATAATTAGGTGGAGGAGTACGGGAGGGTTTAATAAAAGTAGATGGAGATGGATCAGGTAAAATTGAAGATTTACAAAATTCATCATGTAAGCTAATTGAGTTGACATCAATTAGCCATGAGGGTTGTAGATGGTGGTTGTGAACCCAATCATTACGTCTGTTCCAAAGATTCCATAAAACTGTAAGGAAGAGACCAAATTTATCAGAGGAAATTGTAGAGGCTGCTTCCTCTAACCATTGTATGGGTGTAGGAGCTAAACTCTTATAGAGAGAAATAGGGATACCACTAATTTGGAGGGTTTCAGATGCCCCAGGGCAGTCACGAAGCGCATGAAGAATCGATTACCACAGATAGAGCAGAGCCTCGAACTAGGGGAGAAAGCTTGCATTTTAGAACCAACAGGTAGAGCATCAGATGCCAAACGCCAGCCAAAAGTTTTAACTTTGGGTAAAGCTTTGATTTTGGATAAAAACTTCCAAAACCGATTAGGTGGCGAAGGTTGGGATACTGAGCGTTGTAAGAAAATATATCCGGAGCGAACTGAGTAGATACTCGAGTCATTGGGAGACCATAGGATTGAATCCTGTTGATCATTTATGATGGGAATACGGAGAATGGCATCAGCATCAATTGGATTGAAGTAATTGTTTAACTTTACCGTATCCCAGGTAGTTTGGTTGCGTATCATGAAATCCCGACATCGAATGTGAAATTCATCGGAAATTTCATAATCCCCAGTTAGCTCAATCGGGGAGGAACCACCCCAATTATCTTTGTGTATTCTGATATTACTGTTTATACCAGGGCGATGAAGAAAGCCAGGGAAAAGACGCTGAAGGGCGTTATATATACCTTGCCAAGCAAAGGAGCCCCTACTAGGTTTTGGTGCATCCAGGATGTTGCCTGCAGGAAAATATTTAGATCGGTATATTTGTCCTAATAAGGAGTCTGGTTCACAGATTAGTTTCCAAATTTGCTTACCCAAGAGGGCGATATTGAAATCGTGTAGGTCCTTGAAACCCATACCGCCAGTAGATTTGGGTAAACATATACGATTCCACGGTAACATGTGCCAACCTTTTTTGTTGGATTTACCAGTCCACCAGTATTGGCGGATTGATGTAGTCATATCATCGATGATATTGTGTGGTAGAAGATAGCAAGACATAACATATTGTGGAAGAGATTGTAAGACAGCTTTGATGAAAATCTCTCTGCCACTAAAGGATAGAAGGTGTTTGTCCCAGCTAGAAAGTCGATCATGTACTTTTATCACGTACAAAACCTAAAGTTTCAGTTTTATTTTTTCCAATTAGGAGCGGGATGCCTAGGTAAACACCAGGGTTAGAGACCTCGCGTACTTGTAAAAGGCTGTTGATTGCATTTCTTGTTGCAGTAGGTGTACGCGGGTTATAAAAGATTGTTGATTTCTCAAAGTTGACTGCTTGACCGGAAGCATTAGCATAAGTTTGAAGAGCTTTTTTCAGAAGGGACGCTTCAGATTGGTTAGTGTTAATAAATACCATGCAATCGTCAGCAAAAAGCAGGTGGTTGACTTTAGGCCCATGTTTACTGGCGCCGAGACCCGGGAGTATTTTTATTTGTTGAGCGGCATCTAAGTAAGCCGAGAGGCCTTGAGTACAGAATAGAAAGAGAAAAGGTGATAGAGGATCCCCCTGACGAAGACCACGTTGAGGTTGAAAGGTGGATGAGAATGAATTATTAATTTTAACTGAGAAAGATACTGTAGTAATACAGCGCATTATAAGCTTGATCCATTCGGATGCAAAGCCCATTCGTTCCATAACATTAGCAAGGAAGGACCATTCTACTCTGTCAAATGCTTTCTCCATGTCTAGTTTAAGGGCTGCTCCTTGAGAGGATTTAGTAGCTCCTGAGTTAATATTATGGATAATTTCATGAGCAATAAGAATGTTGTCAGTTATATTGCGTCCCTGGACAAAGGCTGCTTGATTAGTGCTAATACAAAGAGGTATAGCCTGTTTCATTCTATTGACAATTGTTTTGGCAACTATTTTGTAAAGGACAGTGCAAAGGCTAATTGGTCTGAGTTGTTTCATGGAGGTTGGGTTTTGTACTTTGGGAATTAGAACTAATATAGTTTTGTTGACTGCCGCCATATCGGTGTTGCCATTTAAGAGGTTAATACAAAGATTAATAACATCATCACCTATTGTATCCCAGTGTTGTCTAAAAAAGCTGCTGGGTAGACCATCGCAGCCTGGAGCTTTCCTAGGGTCAATTTCTTTGAAAGCATGAATAATTTCCTCTTTTGTGAAAGCCTTTAAAAGGTTTTCATTCATTGAATGATTAATGGAAGGGTGAATTTTATCCAAGATGACGTTCGAAATTTGTGGGCTAGAGGTTGTGAACAAGTTTTGAAAATAATCTGATGCAATTTCCATAATATCCGATTCAGTAGTGCACCAATTGGAATTGGTATCGTAAAGGCCTACGATTGAGTTTTTCTTGTTCCTATTAGAAGCGCGAGCATGGAAGAATTTGGTATTTTTGTCCCCTTGGGAGAGCCAAAGGGTTCGAGATCGTTGAGCCCAATAAACTTCTTGCTCTGTTAAGAGTTTGTTTAATTCAGTTCTATAGTTTAAATAAACATGTTCATTAGTGGACGTTAATGGACGATATAGTAATCTGTTTATTTTTTTAGTAAGAAATTTAATTCTTCCGGTTGATTTAAAACGTTGCTGATTTTGCCATTCTTCAAGGTAAGTGCCTACCGCTTCAATTTTGTTTATGGCTGTTCCGGGAGTGTCGGCCCAAGCCCTTTTAATGGTACGGATATTATCAATATTATTAGACCAGCAGCTTTCGAATCTGAAATTCTTAGGTGGTTGTGTTTTGATTTTGGTAGTCGATATGTCTAAATCTAGAAAAAGGAAACAATGATCAGATTTGGCAACATAATCTGTGGTGATTCGATGAGAAGGGTAGAGATCTTTCCATTCGGAATTAGCAATAAAACGGTCTAATCTTTCATGTATTACCGGGGTTAATGGACCAACTTTAGACCATGCGAACCATCCTGAGGATGGCTTACAATCATAGAGATTGTTTCGAGTTAAACAATTACGAAAGTTTTTAATTTGAGATCTAGCTCTACGAGAGCCGCCTTGTTTTTCCGAATCTGTTAAAATTTCATTGAAATCACCTCCTAGTAGCCAAGGTTTATTTTTAGTGGATGGATATAAAGAATCAATTAACTCCCATGTTTTATATTTTTGGCTAGTTTCCGAAAAGCCATGAAAGCCAGTGAAAAACATTGTGGAATTATTCTGTAAAATTTGAGTATGAATAAAACGCGACGAATAAGAAAGAAGACTTATATTAATGTCGTTTGTAGCGAATAATGAGATACCAGAACACCCTTCCGTAGGGGAAATAGAAATAATGTCTATCATACCTAATGAAAGACATAAGCGGTTACATTCCGCATTATTTAGCTTAGTTTCGCATAAAAATATAATATCAGGATTGGTGCGTTGGACATAGGATCGGAAATGTTGAACCGTCGGGGCTTGTCCAAGGCCCTGACAGTTCCAGCAGAGGATCCTCATTTTGCTCGGCGGGGCTGGGAATCAGCCGCCGCCGGAGAGTTTTTAGAGCTGCTCATCCCAGCTTTTGGAGTAGATCCTGATTGTTTGGATTTTTTCGGCAGGAGCGATACTTGTATTGGGGATGAAGCCATTGAGGGATTTCGATAATATGAGGAAGACGAGTGAATAAGGAGTTGTGGTGGTTTAGAGTAATTGTAGTATGAATATATAAAGAAAACGTAAATAGTTAAGGGGAAGAATATATGGAAAGTGGGATGAGAGAGATACGTATGAGGGATTGACGATTGTAATAGATAGGATTTGCTAATATTAATTGGTAAATTAACTACTGTACTTTCCTTGAATAAGAAAGAGAACGTGAAAAAGGAAGAAGCTATGGTTATTATTAAAGGAAAGTATAGTGAATATCTATAAAAAATTTGGTAAGGATTTGACGGTAATATTAAAAGGATTTGATTGAAGTATTGACTGTATAAAGGAATTGAAAAAAGAAAGAGCAAATAAATTTTGTTAATAAAAGCAATTCTTTTAATTATTGAGTATTTAAAGCTGGGAATAAAAGATGGTGGAGCTAATAAATGGGGATATATTATGTAACTGCTGAAAATAAATTTCAATAATGGTATTGATGTAACACAATTAAAGGCGTAGTTTAATGAAAATAATTTTGGCAATAAGCTTGATTGTTGTAAAGAGAGTAATAGCAGAAAATTGAAGTTATCATTGACCGTATTTAAATCTTTTTTAAAGGGAGATTTATAAGGAATTATAGAGTCATAAAAGCGGAAAGAGGAAGAATGTAGTATATTTGTAAGAATTTGAATTTTATAATACTGTATAAAAGGAATTAATGCTAGTTTTTTGGTTATAATTAAATAACTGCAAAAATAATGGAAGGCAATGATGAAATAAAAATTTAGGGAGTTTGGAATGGTAGTATAGAATTTTGGGAAGCTTTGAATAGTAGAATAAGGATTTATGGAACTTTTAATAGTAGAGTATATTATGAGGTAATTCAGAGATTTTGGAAAAACCTGAAAAGGATGGTTGTGGGTGAGTTTTGGAACTGTTTTTTGAGAAATCGAATTGAATAAAACTGAAAATTTTGTAGAACAAACTTGAAATATGAATGCGAAATTCCTTATAGAAAGGATTTGATCAGAATCCCAAAAGTGGGCTTGTAAAATTTCACCTAATAAGGTGTAGAGGGAAGGGATGTTAAACGAGCATAACAGAAAATAAATATCGCTGACAGAGTAACATACATTTAGCAAGTAGAATAAACCATGCATAGCACTAATGATATGAACTAAAAAGCAATTAAAAGCATAGAAGAAATAAAAGGAGAGCAGAAAAGGAAGAAAACAGGAAAGAATAATTACAGACCCAAGGGAAATAAGAAGCGGGGATAAGAAAATGAATACAATCCAAATGAGCAAAAAGATATAGGGGGATAAAAAAATAACATGATAATTAAAAAGATTAGAGTGAAGATGTAACCCAGAGGGAGTAGGGAGTATCCAGTTTACCTTTAACATCCGTAAGGTAGCTTGTGATATTGCATCCGATGATGAAACATAGAGAGGGCCACCAATGAAAAGATCAAAAAGAAAACAAGTATAATGAGTAACGGGAAAACCTTTGATAATACTAGTAATACAAAAGAAAAGGGTAATCAGATGTAAATCGTACAAGACCATAATGGATATTAAGTTTGAATTAGAGAGATAGACATGAAATTTATTGTAATGATTAGCCAGAATGAGATTTATTGAGATTTGTTGCAAAAATTCAGCTTTAATAACAGAATGTTGGCCATAGCTTATGCTGATGGACATAGAATGCAAACACAGAAAATGAATATGATGCAAGAAAATTGGGATGGTTAAGCAAATCTGGAGGTGTAAATAGTACATAAACAGAGTAGAAGGTGCTGTGAATAGTTGAGCATTTCTCAAATCAATCCGAAAGTTAACTAAAATAAGAATGACCACAGTAAAAAGATTAGTTAAGGCAGTCCTAATTATGCATTGTAAGGTGTGTATAAGCAAAATGATAATTCCTACAATTATGTTACAACCCAGAGCATGTAAGCAGTGTAGGAAAGTAGTAGAATGTGAATAGATTTTATTAGAGGCTAAATGGTTATGATATTTGTAACCAGAAAACCAAGGAGTATATATAGATAACTGAACAAGAACATGATAAATATAGTAAAGATAGTTCAAAGAAGTGAACATAGAGTATAATAAATTGCAATAATAGTAGAAACTATATGTTCCCATAGGATGGGCTTGTTGTAGATTCCCTGTAAGGGCTTGAAGTAGAGATAAGGTAATAAATAATTTATATGACATAGTAGTTATCAGAAAAGAGGATATGAAAACAGTACCAGCAATGTTTAGGAGCAACCTAGGATAAACACAAAAAATGTTTAAGCATATATCCACATTTGAATACAAGCAGATTAGGAAAAGATAGAAAGCCCTTAAAATATATAAGCAACATAAAAATGAGATATGATGCCGCAGATGAGATGTTATATCAGATATGAAATGACAGTAAGAAAACCAAAAGGGGAACGAATGGATGACGTACCAAGAGATTCGACATATGAAAACATTAAAATCCTTCCTTTTGAGGAGGAAGGTTAAGCAAATCTGGAATAAAGAAAAAAGGATTAACAGAATATTGAAAAGAAAAAAAAGAATGAAAATAGAAAAGAGGGGGGAAGAAAACCCTAGCCGACTATGGAGCACCAATCGGAGCCGCCACCGAACAGATGCGACATCGGGGTTTGCAGGCAAGCAAAACATGTGATACCTATAACAGATTGCCAACAAAGGAGATTAGATATAGAAAAATTAAAGATAAACAGAATTGAAAAAAGTGGAAGAAACCCTAAATCACAAAATGATTTTGGGGAATCCTTGTAGCGGCAGTGGACGGTGGCCTCCAAAAAAAGGCCACATGGTTGATTGCAGATAAACAAAAAACAACAAGATGAATGTAGACCAGACGAGTGGATGGGAAAAAACCACCGATGGTTTAGATCTACATAAAAAAAGAAAAATTGTTAAGAGAAAGGGAAAAGGAGTAAAAAGAAAAGAATAACAGAAACGAATAAAAAAGAGAGAAGGTGAAAGGATCTGAGTAAAAAGTACAGAAATCGAGTTTTTGCAATATAATCGTTTTGAAAAGCTCGTAATAAATTATATGAACTCCTAAAATTTGATTATAACCTGTTTTGCGGTCTTTTTTGTAGAGGTTTCGGACGAGCGGGTCTAAATGGGCCGAACAATGGACCCTTCAGAAATTTAACTGAGTAAAAAGCACAAAAATCAAGTTTTTGCAATATAATTCTGGTGAAATGCTCGTAATCAATTGTATGAACTCCTAAATTTGGATTAAAACTTATTTTGCAACCCTTTTGTAAAGGTTTCGGACGAGTGAGTCTAAATTGACCGAACAATGGACCCGTTAGAATTTTAACTAAGTAAAAAGTACAGTAATCGAGTTTTTGCAATATATTTGTATTGAAAAGCTCTTAATCAATTATATGAACTTCTAAAATTTGATTCTAACTTTTTTGCGATCTTTTTTGTAAAGGTTTCGGACGAGCGGGTCTAAATGGGCGGAACATAGGACCTGTTAGAATTTTAACTTAGTAAAAAGTACAGAAATCGATTTTTTGCAATATAATCGTGTTGAAAAGCTCGTAATCAATTGTATAAACTCCTAAATTTAGATTAAAACTTATTTTGCAGCCCTTTTTGTAGAGGTTTCGGATGAACGGGTCTAAATGGGCCGAACAAAGGACAAGTTAGAATTTTAAAGGAGTAAAAAGTACAGAAATCGAGTTTTTACAATACAATCGTGTTGAAAAGCTCGTAATCAAATTGTATGAACTCCTAAATTTGGATTAAAACTTATTTTGCAACCCTTTTGTAGAGGTTTCAGACGAGCGAGTCTAAATGGGCCGGACAATGGACCCGTTAGAATTTTAACAGTGTAAAAAGTACAGAAACCAAGTTTTTGCAATATAATCGTGTTGAAAACCTCGTAATCAATTATATGAACTCCTAAAATTTTATTCTAACTTGTTTTGCGGTCTTTTTTGTCGAGGTTTCGGACGAGCGTGTCTAAATGGGCCGAACAATGGACCCGTTAGAATTTTAACGGATAAAAAAGTACAGAAATCGAGTTTTTGCAATATAATCGTGTTGACAATGTCGTAATCTATTGTATGAGCTCCTAAATTTTGATTAAAACTTATTTTGCAAACCCTTTTGTAGTGGTTTCGGTCGAGCAGGTCTAAATCGACCGAACAATGGACCCGTTACAATTTTAACCGAGTAAAAAGTACTGAAATCGAGTTTCTGCAATATAATCGTGTTGAAAAGCTCGTAATCAATTGTATGAACTCCTAAATTTTGATTAAAACTTCTTTTGCGGTCTTTTTTGTAAAGGTTTTGGACGAGCGGGTCTAAATGGGCCGAACAATGGACCCGTTAGAATTTTAATTGAGTAAAAAGTACAGAAATCGAATTTTTGCAATATAATCGTGTTGAAAAGCTCGTAATCAATTGTATGAACTCCTAAATTTGGATTAAAACTTATTTTGCAACCCTTTTGTAGAGGTTTCGGATGAGCGGGTCTAAATGGGCCGAACAATGGACCCGTTAGAATTTTAACTGAGTAAAAAGTACAGAAATCGAGTTTTTGCAATATAATCGTTATGAAAAGCTCGTAATAAATTATATGAACTCCTAAAATTTGATTATAACCTGTTTTGCGGTCTTTTTTGTAGAGGTTTCGGACGAGCGGGTCTAAATGGGCCGAACAATGGACCCTTCAGAAATTTAACTGAGTAAAAAGCACAAAAATCAAGTTTTTGCAATATAATTCTGGTGAAATGCTCGTAATCAATTGTATGAACTCCTAAATTTGGATTAAAACATATTTTGCAACCCTTTTGTAAAGGTTTCGGACGAGTGAGTCTAAATTGACCGAACAATGGACCCGTTAGAATTTTAACTAAGTAAAAAGTACAGTAATCGAGTTTTTGCAATATATTTGTGTTGAAAAGCTCTTAATCAATTATATGAACTTCTAAAATTTGATTCTAACTTTTTTGCGATCTTTTTTGTAAAGGTTTCGGACGAGCGGGTCTAAATGGGCGGAACATAGGACCTGATAGAATTTTAACTTAGTAAAAAGTACAGAAATCGATTTTTTGCAATATAATCGTGTTGAAAAGCTCGTAATCAATTGTATAAACTCCTAAATTTAGATTAAAACTTATTTTGCAGCCCTTTTTGTAGAGGTTTCGGATGAACGGGTCTAAATGGGCCGAACAAAGGACAAGTTAGAATTTTAAAGGAGTAAAAAGTACAGAAATCGAGTTTTTACAATACAATCGTGTTGAAAAGCTCGTAATCAAATTGTATGAACTCCTAAATTTGGATTAAAACTTATTTTGCAACCCTTTTGTAGAGGTTTCAGACGAGCGAGTCTAAATGGGCCGGACAATGGACCCGTTAGAATTTTAACAGTGTAAAAAGTACAGAAATCAAGTTTTTGCAATATAATCGTGTTGAAAACCTCATAATCAATTATATGAACTCCTAAAATTTTATTCTAACTTGTTTTGCGGTCTTTTTTGTCGAGGTTTCGGACGAGCGTGTCTAAATGGGCCGAACAATGGACCCGTTAGAATTTTAACGGATAAAAAAGTACAGAAATCGAGTTTTTGCAATATAATCGTGTTGACAATGTCGTAATCTATTGTATGAACTCCTAAATTTTGATTAAAACTTATTTTGCAACCCTTTTGTAGTGGTTTCGGTCGAGCAGGTCTAAATCGACCGAACAATGGACCCGTTACAATTTTAACCGAGTAAAAAGTACTGAAATCGAGTTTCTGCAATATAATCGTGTTGAAAAGCTCGTAATCAATTGTATGAACTCCTAAATTTTGATTAAAACTTCTTTTGCGGTCTTTTTTGTAAAGGTTTTGGACGAGCGGGTCTAAATGGGCCGAACAATGGACCCGTTAGAATTTTAATTGAGTAAAAAGTACAGAAATCGAATTTTTGCAATATAATCGTGTTGAAAAGCTCGTAATCAATTGTATGAACTCCTAAATTTGGATTAAAACTTATTTTGCAACCCTTTTGTAGAGGTTTCAGACGAGCTGGTCTAAATGGGCCGAACAGTGGACCTGTTAGAATTTTAACTGAGTAACAAGTACAGAAATCGAATTTTTGCAATATAATCGTGTTGAAAAGCTCGTAATCAATTATATGAACTCCTAAATTTTGATTTAAACTTATTTTGCAGCCCTTTTTGTATGGGTTTCGGACGATCGAGTCTAAATGGGTCGAACTATGGACCCGTTAGAATTTTAACGGAGTAAAAAGTACAGTAATCGAGTTTCTGCAATATAATCGTGTTGAAATGCTCGTAATCAATTGTATGAACTCCTAAATTTGGATTAAAACTTATTTTGCAACCCTTTTGTAGAGGTTTCGGACGAGCAGGTCTAAATGGGCCTAACAATGGACCCGTTAGAAATTTAACTGAGTAAAAAGTAAATAAATCAAGTTTTTGCAATATAATCGTGTTGAAAAGCTCGTAATCAATTATATGAACTCCTAAATTTGGATTAAAACTTATTCTGTAACCCTTTTGTAGAGGTTTCGGACGAGCGGGTCTAAATGGGCCGAACAATGGACCCGTTATAATTTTAAATGAGTAAAAAGTATAGAAATCGAGTTTTGCAATATAATCGTTTTGAAAAGCTCTTAATAAATTATATGAACTCCTAAAATTTGATTATAACTTGTTTTGTGGTCTTTTTTGTAGAGGTTTCGAACGAGCGGGTCTAAATGGGCCAAACAATGGACCCTTTAGAAATTTAACTGAGTAAAAACCACAAAAATCAAGTTTTTGCAATATAATTGTGTTAAAAAGCTCGTAATCAATTGTATGAACTCCTAAATTTGGATTAAAACTTATTTCGCAACCCTTTTGTAAAGGTTTCGGATGAGTGAGTCTAAATTGATCGAACAATGCACCCGTTAGAATTTTAACTAAGTAAAAAGTACAATAATCGAGTTTTTGCAATATATTTGTGTTGAAAAGCTCTTAATCAATTATATGAACTTCTAAAATTTGATTCTAACTTATTTTGCGATGTTTTTTGTAAAGGTTTCGGACGAGCGGGTCTAAATGGGCGGAACATAGGACCCGTTAGAATTTTAACTGAGTAAAAAGTACAGAAATCGAGTTTTTGCAATATGATCGTGCTGAAAATCTCGTAATCAATTGTATGAACTCCTAAATTTAGATTAAAACTTATTTTGCAGCCCTTTTTGTAGAGGTTTCGGACGAACGGGTCTAAATGGGCCGAACAAAGGACCATTTAGAATTATAAAGGAGTAAAAAGTACAGAAATCGAGTTTTTACAATATAATCGTGTTGAAAAGCTCGTAATCAAATTGTATGAACTCCTAAATTTGGATTAAAACTTATTTTGCAACCCTTTTGTAGTGGTTTCAGACGAGCGAGTCTAAATGGGCCGAACAATGGAACCGTTAGAATTTTAACAGAGTAAAAAGTACAGAAATCGAGTTTTTGCAATATAATCGTGTTGAAAAGCTCGTAATCAGTTATATGAACTCCTAAAATTTTATTCTAACTTGTTTTGCGGTCTTTTTTGTAGAGGTTTCGGACGAGCGGGTCTAAATAGGCCAAACAATGGACTCGTTAGAATTTTAACGGATAAAAAAGTACAGAAATCGAGTTTTTGCAATATAATCGTGTTGAAAAGCTCGTAATCTATTGTATGAACACCTAAATTTTGATTAAAACTTATTTTGCAACCCTTTTGTAAAGGTTTCGGACGAGCAGGTCTAAATCGGCCGAACAATGGACCTGTTACAATTTTAACTGAGTAAAAAGTACTAAAATCGAGTTTTTGCAATATAATCGTGTTGAAAAGCTCGTAATCAATTGTATAAACTCCTAAATTTTGATTAAAACTTCTTTTGCAGTCTTTTTTGTAAAGGTTTCGGACGAGCGGGTCTAAATGGGCCGAACAATGGACCCGTTAGAATTTTAACTGAGTAAAAAGTACAGAACTAGACTTTTTGTAATATAATCGTGTTGAAAAGCTCTTAATCAATTTTACGAACTCCTAAATTTGGATTAAAAATTATTTTGGAACCCTTTTGTAGAGGTTTCGTACAAGCGGGTCCGAATGGGCCGAACAGTGGACCCGTTAGAATTTGAACTGAGTAAAAAGAACAAAAATCGAGTTTTTTGAAATATAATTGTGTTCAAAAGCTCGTAATCAATTGTATGAACTCCTAAATTTGGATTAAAACTTATTTTGCAACCCTTTTTGTATGGGCTTCGGACGAGCGGGTCTAAATGGGCCGAACAATGGACCCGTTAGAATTTTAACTAATTAAAAAGTACAGTAATCGAGTTTTTGCAATATAATTGTGTTGAAAAGCTCGTAATCAATTGTATGAAGTCCTAAATTTGGATTAAAACTTATTTTGCAACCCTTTTGTAGAGGTTTCGGACGAGCGGGTCTAAATGGGCCGAACAATGGACCCTTTAGAATTTTAACTGAGTAAAAAGTACAAAAATCAAGTTCTTGCAATATAATTGTGTTGAAAAGCTCGTAATCAATTATATGAACTCCTAAAATTTGATTCTAACTTGTTTCGTAGTCTTTTTTGTAGAGGTTTCGGACGAGCGGGTCTAAATGGGCCGAACAATGGACCCGTTAGAATTTTAACTAAGTAAAAAGTATAGAAATCGAGTTTTTGCAATATAATCGTGTTGAAACGCTAGTAATCAATTGTATGAACTCCTAAATTTTGATTAAAACTTATTTTGCAACCCTTTTGTAGAGGTTTCGGACGAGCGGGTCTAAATGGGCCGAATAATGGACCCGTTAAAATTTTAACTGAGTAAAAAGCACAAAAATCGAGTTTTTGCTATATAATTGTGTTGAAAAACTCGTAATAAATTGTATGAACTCCTAAATTTAGATTAAAACAAATTTTGCAACCCTTTTGTTTAGGTTTCGGACAAGCAGGTCTAAATGGGCCGAACAATGGGCCCGTTAGAGTTTTAACTTAGTAAAAAGTACAGAAATCGAGTTTTTGCAATATAATCATGTTGAAAAGCTCGTAATCAATTATATGAACTCCTAAAATTTGATTCTAACTTGTTTTGCGGTCTTTTTTGTAAAGGTTTAGGACGAGCGGATCTAAATGGGCCGAACAATGGACCCGTTAGAATTTTAACTGAGTAAAAAGGACAGAAATTGAGTTTTTGCAATATAATCGTGTTTAAAAGCTCGTAATCAATTATATGAACTCCTAAATTTGGATTAAAACTTATTTTGTAGCCCTTTTTGTAGAGGTTTCAGACGATTAGGTTTAAATGGGCCGAACAATGGACCCGTTAGAATTTTAACGGAGTAAAAAGTACAGAAATCGAGTTTTTGCAATATAACCGTGTTGAAAAGCTCGTAATCAATTGTATGAACTCTTAAATTTGGATTAAAACTTATTTTGCAACCCTTTGTAGAGGTTTCGGACGAGCGGGTCTAAATGGGCCGAACAATGGACCCGTTAGAATTTTAACTGAGTAAAAGGTACTGTAATCGAGTGTTTGCAATATAATCATGTTGAAAATCTCGTAATCAATTATATGAACACCTAAAATTTGATTCTAAGTTATTTTGCGGTCTTTTTTGTAAAGGTTTCGGGCGAGAGGGTCTAAATGGGCCGAACAATGGACCCGTTAGAATTTTAACGGAGTAAAAAGTACAGAAATCGAGTTTTTGTAATATAATCGTGTTGACAAGCTCGTAATCAATTTTATGAACTCCTAAATTTGGATTAAAACTTATTTTGCAACCCTTTTGTCGAAGTTTCGGACGAGTGGGTTTAAATGGGCCGAACAATGGACCCGTTAGAATTTTAACTGAGTAAAAAGTACAGAAATCAAGTTTTGCAATATAATCGTGTTGAAAAGCTCGTAATCAATTATATGAACTCCTAATATTTGATTCTAACTTGTTTTGTGGTCTTTTTTTGTAGAGATTTCGGACGAGCGGGTCTAAATGGGTCGAACAATGGACCCGTTAGAATTTTATCTGAGTAGAAAGTATAGAAATCGAGTTTTGCAATTAATTGTGTTGAAAAGCTCGTAATCAATTGTATGAAGTCCTAAATTTGGATTAAAACTTATTTTGCAACCCTTTTGTAGAGGTTTCGCGCGAGCGGGTCTAAATGGGCCTAACAATGGACCCTTTAGAATTCTAACTGAGTAAAAAGTACAGAAATCGAGTTTTTGCAATATAATCATGTTGAAAAGCTGGTAATCAATTATATGAACTCCTAAAATTTGATACTAACTTATTTTGCGATCTTTTTTGTAAAGGTTTCGGACGAGCAGGTCTAAATGGGCCGAACATGGGACCCGTTAGAATTTTAACTGAGTAAAAAGTACATAAATCGAGTTTTTGCAATATAATCGTGTTGAAAAGTTCGTAATCAATTGTATGAACTCCTAAATTTGGGTTAAAACTTATTTTGCAACTCTTTTATAGAGGATTCGTACGAACGAGTCTAAATGGGCCGAACAATAGACCCATTAGAATTTTTTTTTGAAGAAAGGCGGGCCTCATTAAAAACCCCTCTAACCACCCTGCGCCGAAGCACATGAGGGACCTATGGGGAAAAGAGTGCCCTACTGTATATTAGAATAAAAAGGTTGAGATTCAACCATTACATTGTTTCGAATACAATCGGGAATGGAAGAATCAAAATAAATAGAAGAGACCGAATGTAAGGCCCAAGTAGCTAATGTGTGCGCAACAAAGTTGGCAGATCTAGGTACAAAAGATAACTGAATTTGAGGCAAAACATCTAGCAGGGCTTTGGCTGTTGCATTCTGGGGCCCAACAAGGAGGCATCTTCCGTAGACCGCATAAGCTTGTTGACGACGACATCAGAGTTAGATTCGATAAGTACATCACCCCAGCCTTTGTCACGGACCAGTGTGATGCCAGCAACAATAGCATGATGCTCAGTCGTGGTTGTATCGATACAGCCTGCCTCATGAACAGCACATCCCCCAAGGGGTAAACCCTGTGCATCACGAGTAATGACTCCAATGGCAGCAGAGCCTGTACCTGGGTGGAATGCTCCATCAACATTGACCTTCACAACAGTAGACGGCGGCAAGCTCCAGCGTGGCGGTGCAGAGGCAGTCTCGGTGATTGGTGGCTTAGTGGCTGGAAGAGAGTTGGCCCTGACATATTCCTGAAAAAGCCACTAAGCATTCATGGCGGTGAGCCAGGGCGGCTGAACTCATTCAGAATGAATCCAATCATTGCTACGGTTCCAGATATTCCAATGAGACGTGAGGAATAATGCAAACCCCATACTATCCAGCCTCTGAGTACCTTCGAACAACCAGGATACTACAGTAGGCGAGCTATTAGCATATAAGCAAGAAGGAACTCTGACTAGGCGAAGGACCTCTGACGCTCCGAGGAAGTCACGTAGGGTATGCAGCGTCGTCTCCAAGGTATTTGGACAAAAGGGCAGTAACCAGAGGACAGGTTAATAGCATGTATCCTGTCACCCGTAGGGAGAGCATTACGCCCCGCCCCCCATCCAAAGCAACGGATCTTGGGTAACGTCGAAGCTTTAGCGATTATCTTCCAAAGGGCGTTTGGTCGTGCCAGAGGTCGAGGTGGCTTGTGTAAAAAGAAATAGCCAGATCGAACCGAGTATAACCCCGAGTCATGTTGGCCCCAAACGAGTGTATCCCTGCGACCACTAGAAATAGGAATGTGAGGAATACGATCAACATCATCCCAGTCAAAGAAATTGTGAAGCTTGCGCTCATCCCAGCTAGCATAGTCACGCGACATAAAGTCTCGACAACGTGCCGGCAGTTCCTTATTTTCCTCATATCTCCCAAACAGAGTGATCTGCGAGTCACCTCCCCAATTATCACTAAGAATTCGTATGTTGCTCTTATAGCCTGGCCTTCATAAGAAACCAGGCCCTAAAAACTGTGTAGCATGACTAATCCCCCTCCAAGCGAATGAGGCACGCTTATCAGCTGTTGCGTGCAATAAGTCACCAGAGGGATAGTATTTTGCTGTAAGAACTCGTGCCAGTAGAGCGTCGGGATCCGATATTAAACACCAAACTTGTTTCCCTAAGAGGGCAACATTAAAGGCATGAAGATCACGAAAACCAAGACCACCCACTGACTTGGGAGTGCAAACAGATTCCCATGAAAGGAGTGGCCAACCTCGTTTATTACTGCGTCCCGACCACCAATAACGCCGGATGGAGGTGGTCATATTATCAATGATATTTTGCGGCAGTAAGTAACAGGACATGACGTACTGCGGCATTGCCTGCGCTACCGATTTGATAAGGGTCTCCCGTCCACTGAAGGATAGAAGGTTATTGTCCCAGTTGCTTATCCGGGAATTCACTTTGTCACGAAAGAAACCTAACGAAGCAGTCATGTTCCGCTTGATCAAAAGTGGCACCCCCAGATAGATCCTCGGGTCATTGACCATACGAACACCCAGGATTGATTGTATCGCCTGTAAGTATTCAGGCGAACATTTAAGGCTGCAGAAAGCAATGGATTTCTCAAAATTGACAATCTGACCCGAGGAAGAGGCGTAGAGAGATAGAATGTCGCACAAGCGCCCTACTTCCTCGGGGATGTTGTGGAGAAACACTAAGCTATCATCTGCAAAAAGAAGATGAGTTACGCGAGGTCCGCGACGGCTAGCATTGAGACCTAGCAACCGCCCCTCACCCTGCTCTATTTCAAGAGCGGCCGAGAGGCCCTGAGAACATATTAGAAAAAGGAATGGTGACAGTGGGTCACCTTGACGAATGCCACGTGAAGGAAAAAACTTATTGGGATAGAGATCCATTGACCCGTACTGTGAAAGAGACAGAAGATACGCAACGAAGGATGAGATTCACCCATTAGAATTTTAACTGAGTAAAAAGTACAGAAATCGAGTTTTTGCAATATAATCGTGTTGAAAAGCTCGTAATCAATTATATGAACTCCTAATATTTTGATTAAAACTTATTTTGCTGTCCTTTTTGTAAGGTTTCGGACGAGCGGGTCTAAATGGGCCGAACAATGCAATCGTTAGAATTTTAACTGAGTAAAAAGAACATAAATTGAGTTTTTGCATTATAATCGTGTTGAAAAGTTCGTAATCAATTGTATGAACTCCTAAATTTGGATTAAAACTTATTTTGCAACCCTTTTGTAGAGGTTTCGGACGACCAGGCCTAAATGGGCCGAACAATGGAACCGTTAGAATTTTAACTGAGTAAAAAGTATAGAAATCGAGTTTTTGCAATATAATCGTGTTGAAAAGCTCGTAATCAATTATATGAACTCCTAAAATTTGATTAAAACTTGTTTTGCAGTCTTTTTTGTAGAGTTTTCGGACGAGCGGGTCTAAATGGGCCGAACAATGGACCCGTTAGAATTTTAACCGAGTAAAAAGTACAGAAATTGAGTTTTTGAAATATAATCGTGTTGAAAAGCTCGTAATCAATTGTATGAACTCCTAAATTTGGATTAAAACTTATTTTGCAACCCTTTTGTAGAGGTTTCGGACGAGCGAGTCTAAATGAGCCGAACAGTGGACCCGTTAGAATTTTAACTGAGTAAAAAGTACATAAATCAAGTTTTTGCAATATAATCGTGTTGAAAAGTTCGTAATCAATCATATGAACTCCTAAATTTGGATTAAAACTTATTTTGCAGCCCTTTTTGTATAGGATTCGGACGAGTGGGTCTAAATGGGACAAACAATGGACCCATTAGAATTTAACTATGTAAAAAGTACATAAATCGAGTTTTTGCAATAGAATCGTGTTGAAAAGCTCGTAATCAATTGTATGAACTCCTAAATTTGGATTAAAACTTATTTTGCAACCCTTTTGTAGAGGTTTCAGACGAGCGGGTCTAAATGGGCCGAACAATGGATCCGTTAGAATTTTATCTGAGTAAAAAGTACAGAAATCGAATTTTTGCAATATAATCGTGCTGAAAAGCTCGTAATTAATTATATGAACTCCTAAAATCTGATTCTAACTTATTTTGCGGTCTTTTTTGTTAAGGTTTCGGACGAGCGGGTCCAAATGGGCCGAACAATGGACCCGTTAGAATTTTAACTGAGTAAAACGTACAAAATAAAAAAAAATTCAATATAATTGTGTTGAAAAGCTCGTAATCAATTGTATGAACTCCTGAATTTGGATTAAAACTTATTTTGTAACCCTTTTGTAGAGGTTTCGGAAGAGCGGGTCTAAATGGGCCGAACAATGGACCCGTTAGAATTTTAACTGAGTAAAAAGTACAGAAATCGAGATTTTGCAATATAATCGTGTTGAAAAGCTCGTAATCAATTATATGAACTCCTAAAGTTTGATTCTAACTTGTTTTGCGGTCTTTTTTGTAGAGGTTTCAGACGAGCGGGTCTAAATGGGCCGAACAATGGACCCGTTAGAATTTTAACTGAGTAAAAGTACATAAATAGAGTTTTTCAAATATAATCGTGTTGAAAAGCTCGTAATCATTTGTATGAACTCTTGAATTTGGATTAAAACTTATTTTGCAACCCTTTTGTAGAGGTTTCGGACGAGCGGGTCTAAATGGGCCGAACAATGGAGCCTTTAGAATTTTAACTGAGTAAAAAGTACAATAATAGAGTTTTTGCAATATAATAGTGTTGAAAATCTTGTAATCAATTATATGAACTCCTAAAATTTGATTCTAACTTATTTTGCGATCTTTTTTGTAAAGGTTTCGGACGAGCGGGTCTAAATGGGCCGAACAATGGACCCGTTAGAATTTTAACTAAATAAAAAGTACAGAAATAGAGATTTTGCATTATAATCGTGTTGATAAGCTCGTAATCAATTGTACGAAGTCCTAAATTTGGATTAAAACTTATTTTGCAACCCATTTGTAGAGGTTTAGGACGAGCGGGTCAAAATGGGCCGAACAATGGACCCGTTAGAATTTTAATAGAGTAAAACTACAAAAATCGAGTTTTTGCAATATAATCGTGTTGAAAAGCTCGTGATCAATTATATGAACTCCTAAAATTTGATTATAACATATTTTGCAGTCTTTTTTGTTGAGGATTTGGACGAGCGGGTCTAAATGGGTCGAACAATGGACCCGATAGAATTTTAACTGAGTAAAAAGTAAAAAAAAAAAACGAGTTTTTGCAATACAATCGTGTTTAAAAGCTCGTAATCAATTATATGAACTCCTAAAATTTGATTTTAACTTGTTTTGCGGTCTTTTTGGTAGAGGTTTCGGACGAGCGGGTCTAAATGGGCCGAACAATGGACCCGTTAGAATTTTAACTAGGTAAAAAGTACAGAAATTGAGTTTTTGCAATATAATCATGTCACCCCCTCGTCCCGGTCTAGCGGACAGACCGGTCCGAACAGGTTACACGGGGAAAACCGAAGCGAAACCCGCTAAGGTCTCACTCCGATTAGCAACCCTTTTCTTTTTTTTCATCCCTTATCTTTTCTAGATGCATCTATTATACCCTATTTGATAGGACACGCAGCGAACATACACACGGATACAAAACACCCAAGACATGCAATTAAATAGCCCATCTTAAGTTTTATAGCAGGCCGTATCGATACGCTAGATGACCGTATCGATACGCCTGGACCTGGTCAACGCCCTAAAGTCAACCCAGGGAGACCGTATCGGTACACAGCAAGACCGTACCGATACGCCCTCAACGGTCAACTTATCTCGGTCAAAGTACAAAGACCGTATCGATACGCCAAAATCTCGTCAACTTCTCCGATTTCCAGAGAGCCTTTGGCGTATCGATACACCCCCGTGTATCGATACGCTCTACCCAAAATGAGCCCCAAAGCAAGGACCGTATCGGTACAGCCCTTGAGCGTACCGATACGCCCTGCACTGCAAATCTCATTTTAACAGCTAAAAACACAAGGACTCAACTCTAGATGCATTTTACGACTCGACTAGCAACATACCAATTCACATACATCACTAAGCAACTATAGATAAGCATACGGAGCAGTTTAAGCATACAATGAATCAACGAACACCAATTAAGCATACATAGAGGAAACTAGCAAACAAACATGCTTAGCAAACCAACAAAAGAGTTAAAGGCCTTAACAAACATACTCCCAAACCACAAGAAACATGAAACAACAAACATACACATAACCTAGAGGCATTCCAACCTACCACAAGCATGATCAACCATAGAGCATACATATGATTCAAGGAAAGCAAAATACATACGTTTAGATCCTTCCAACACATGCCAAAACATCAAACCATCAAACATGATATATGTATAAGGCAATAAAGCATGCTCAACAAAACCATTTAGCCAAAAGAAACAAACCTTCACCTAAGCAGTGCACAATCAAGGTTTACATGCCTTCAACCAAAAACATAAGCATTCATAAGACATGGTTAAAAACCTTTAAATACAAAACACTTAGGCATCAACATAAACATGGTTTACAAATCCATCAACACAAAGCATTAACAACATAAAGCCAACACAAAAGAGTCTAGATACACGCTTCTAAAACACGTAGCATTTCCCATTGCTAAACTACTACATTATTTACCAAACTATACTTGAGCAACTACCACACGCTTGGACACCATTTCCTTGCTCCTTGCTAAATCCCCGCTAATGATCTGCATTGTCGAAAAAGGAGAGCGTAAGCATAAAGCCTAGTGAGCGGAGCTCTAAAAACACATCAACAATGCAGTTTTCAAAACATAAATCTTAGTTGAAAAACAAACCATTTAAGGAAAAGACGTAACAAAACACAATCATCACAATACAAGGTATGCACATGCATAACCCAAAACCCAGTGGGACTACACATCACCGTTCAACTAGTAGTTTTTTGATGGGATTACACATCATCGTACTCTTCTACTAGTCACTACCGGTGGGACTACACATCACCGTTCAACTAGTAGTTTTCTGATGGGACTACACATCACCGTACTCTTCTACTAGTCACTACCGGTGGGACGACACATCACCGTAGTAACGACAACCGTCACGTGAGGCTCGACACCAACGATGACTACACAACAACATTAAACGGAGAGTAGAAACAATCTAAAAACATCATCACATCACACATATCATGAGAACCGAAAATCAACCAACAAACGAGATTAGGTGAACTTACTCTTGGGTCTAGGTTAGTCTCTAAGACTCCACCCAAACCCCAAACCTTCGTTGAACATAAATAAGATTCCACCAATCATGCAATACGATATACAAATCACCATCATGCAACATGGATGTCATGCAACCAAAAACACCTTGCAACAAAATCCACAATTATGTACAATCTTACTTCTTACAATCTTACCAACCGCAAATGGTCTTACTTACCATTTTCGTGCACAACCTGCACCAACTTACATATACTTTACAAGGCATATCAACAACACCATTGATTTCATCATGCATGATCAACATCATAATAACAAACAACATGCTTCCTTCCAAAGTATTGAAATTTCATGCATAACAAGTTATCACCTCATGTAATGAAAAAAAAAACGGAAAAAAGGGAGTTTAAAGAGGCGATACACATCAACTTTCTTTTGAGTTTAGATTGGCCTTTCAAGCTCAATCTAAATTCTCTCAAAACTATCTTTGAACCAAAACGTTGCTTAAAAACATTTCCACTCACCATTCGCACACCAATCCAACCACAAAGTCGTTTCAAGCTTACGAACTTCCCGGGACCGCGTCCGAACCACCCAAGGCCAAATCTGCTGTTTCTAACCAATAAAAAACAATGTATTAACCTCTTAATCAACCACAAATTTGTTGTTATACATCAGTTCACAATTCCACAATATTTTCTCAACAATTCAAAGCCGAATTTCTCCCAAATATTCTCATTTTCGTACTCCAGCAAAACCCAGCCATTACCCCTCAATTTAAACACTTAAAACACTCCAAAACATGTCCAAAACATCACCCGAAGGCTGTACAACCACCAGCCCTTCATTTCCCCACATAAACACCTTAAAAACTCTTATTTTCCGCTTCTAAAAATCACCTACAGTAGTGGTTTCGGGAATACAATCAAACCAGCACTATCACCACTCAAAAATCATCAAATAACATCTAAAAACACCTATCCAAGGTCCACATACCTCCAGCCCTCTTTTTATCACAAATTCAAGCCAAAAACTCACTTATTTCACTTTTAAAATCCACCCCTAAGACTAGTTTCGGTATACTACAATTAAGTAACCTTTTTAACATGTTATGACTTCAAAATAAACTTTAAAAACACCCCCAAAATACTGCCCTAAAAGACCCATAGGGGATTTCAACCAAAATCCCCACTTTTCATAAATCTTGAAATTTCAAGGTTTAGAATTAATGAGTTTTGCAAATCCAACTTTAATTTAAGTTAAATTTAAGTAAAACAAGGAAAAGAAAAAGAGGATTTACCTTCAAAGGTCTTCAATGGAGGAAAGGAGATGAAATGAGAGAATATGGTTTTTGGAAGATGATGAGTGGTTTTGATTTTCAAAACCATCTTAAAATTTCATTAATGGCACAATCGTAAATAATGAGAACTTTTATAAAAATCAACTCTTTAATTTAAATTTAACCCGAAACTAATCCTAGATCAACACCGATAACTCCCGGGCCCTAAAACCGGGGTGTTACAAATCGTGTTGAAAAGCTCCTAATCAATTATATGAACTCCTAAATTTGGATTAAAACTTATTTTGCAGCCCTTTTTGTAGAGGTTTCGGACGAGCGGGTCTAAATGGGCCGAACAATGGACCCGTTAGAATTTTAACTGAATAAAAAGTACAGAAATTAAGTTTTTGCAATATAATCGTGTTGAAAAGCTCGTAATCATTATACGAACTCCTAAATTTTGATTAAAATTTATTTTGCAGCCCTTTTGTAGAGGTTTCGGACGAGCGAGTCTAAATGGGCCGAACAATGGACCCGTTAGAATTTTAACTAAGTAAAAAGTACAGAAATCAAGTTTTTACAATATAATCGTGTTAAAAAAAGCTCGTAATCAATTATATGAACTCCTAAATTTGGATTAAAACTTATTTTGCAGCACTTTTGTAGAGGTTTCGGTCGAGCGGGTCTAAATGGGCCGAACAATAGACCCATTAGAATTTTAACTAAGTAAAAAGTACAGAAATCGAGTTTTTGCAATATAATCGTGTTGAAAAGCTCGTAATCAATTATATGAACTCCTAAATTTGGATTAAAACTTGTTTTGTAGCCCTTTTTGTAGGGGCTTCGGACGAGCGGGTCTAAATGGATCGAACAATAGACCCATTACAATTTTAAAAGAGTAAAAGTACAGAAATCGAGTTTTTGCAATATAATCGTGTTTAAAAGCTCGTAATCAATTATATGAACTCCTAAATTTTGATTAAAACTTATTTTGCGGTCCTTTTTGTAAGGTTTCGGACGAGCGGGTCTAAATGGGCTGAACAATGCAATCGTTAGAATTTTAACTGAGTAAAAAGAACATAAATTGTGTTTTTGCAATATAATCATGTTGAAAAGCTCGTAATCAATTCTAAAAACTCCTAAAATTTGATTACAACTTATTTTGCGGTCTTTTTTGTAGAGGTTTCGGACGAGCGGGTCTAAATGGGCTGAACAATGGACCCATTTGAATTTTAACTAAGTCAAAAGTTCAGAAATTGAGTTTTTGTAATATAACCGTGTTGGAAAGCTCGTAAACAATTATATGAACTCCTAAAATTTGATTAAAACTTGTTTTGCGGTCTTTTTTGTAAAGGTTTCGGACGAGCGGGTCTAAATGGGCCGAACAATGGACTCGTTAGAATTTTAGCTGAGTAAAAAGTACAGAAATCGAGTTTTTCCAATATAATCGTGTTAAAAAGCTCGTATTCAATTATATGAACTCCTAAATTTTGATTAAAACTTATTATGCGGTCCTTTTTGTAAGGTTTCGGACGAACGGGTCTAAATGGGCCGAACAATGGACCCGTTATAATTTTTTTGAAGAAAGCCTGTTAGAATTTTAACTGAGTAAAAAGTACAAAAAATTGAATTTTTGCAATATAATAGTGTTGAAAAGTTCGTAATCAATTATATGAACTCCTAAAATTTGATTCTAACTTGTTTTGCGGTCTTTTTTGTAGAGGATCGGACGAACGGGTCTAAATGGGCCGAACGATGGACCCGTTAGAATTTTAACTGAGTAAAAAGTACAGAAATCGAGTTTTTGCAATATAATCGTGTTTAAAAGCTCGTAATCAATTGTATGAACTCCTAAATTTGGATTAAAACTTATTTTGCTTCCCTTTTGTAGAGGTTTCGGACGAGCGGGTCTAAATGGGCCGAACAATGGACCCTTTAGAATTTTAACTGAGTAAAAAGTACAGTAATCGAGTTTTGGCAATATAATCATTCTTAAAAGCTCTTAATCAATTAAATGAACTACTAAAATTTGATTCTAACTTATTTCGCGGTCTTTTTTGTTGAGGTTTCGTACGAGCGAGTCTAAATGGGCCGAACAATGGACCCGTTAGAATTTTAACTGAGTAAAAAGTACAAAAATCGAGTTTTTGCAATATAATTGTGTTGAAAAGCTCGTAATCAATTGTATGAACTCCAAAATTTGGATTAAAACTTATTTTGCAACCCTTTCATAGAGGTTTCGGACAAGCGAGTCTAAATGGGCCTAACAATAGACCCGTTAGAATTTTAATTGAGTAAAAAGTACAGAAATCGAGTTTTTGCAATGTAATCGTGTTGTAAAGCTCGTAATCAATTATATAAACTCCTAAAATTTAATTCTAACTTGTTTACGGTCTTTTTTGTAGAGGTTTCGGACGAGCAGATCTAAATGGGCCGAACAATGGACCCGTTAAAATTTTAACTTAGTAAAATGTACAGAAATCACGTTTTTGCAATATAATCGTGTTGAAAAGCTTGTAAACAATTGTATGAACTCCTAAATTTGGATTAAAACTTATTTTGCAACCCTTTTGTAGAGGTTTCAGACAAGCGGGTCTTTATGGGCCGAACAATGGACCCGTTAGAATTTTAACTGAGTAAAAATTACAGTAATCCACTTTTTGCAATATAATCGTGTTGAGAAGCTCTTAATCAACTATATGAACTCCTCAAATTTGATTCTAACTTATTTTGCGATATTATTTGTAAAGGTTTCGGACGAGCGGGGCTAAATGGGCCGAATAATGGACCCGTTAGAATTTTAACTTAGTAAAAAGCACGAAATCGAGTTTTTGCAATATAACCGTGTTGAAAAGCTCATAAACAATTGTATGAACTCCTGAAATTTGATTCTAACTAGTTTTGCGGTCTTTTTGTAGAGGTTTCGGACGAGCGGGTCTAAATGGGCCGAACAATAGACCCGTTAGAATTTTATCTGAGTAAAAAGTATAGAAATCCAGTTTTTGCAATATAATCGTGTTGAAACGCTCGTAATCAATTGTATGAACTCCAAAATTTCGATTAAAACTTATTTTGTAGCCTTTTTTGTAGAGGTTTCGGACGAGCGGGTCTAAATGGGCTGAACAAAGGACTTATTAGAATTTTAACGAAGTAAAAAGTACAAAAATCGAGTTTTTGCAAAATAATCGTGTTGAAAAGCTCGTAATCAATTGTATGAACTCCTAAATTTGGATTAAAACTTATTTTGCAACCCTTTTGTAGAGGTTTCGGATGAGCGGGTCTAAATGGGCCGAACAATGGACTAGTTAGAATTTTAACGAAGTAAAAAGTACAAAAATAGAGTTTTTGCAATATAATCGTGTTGAAAAGCTCGTAATCAATTGTATGAACTCCTAAATTTGGATTGAAACTTATTTGGCAACCCTTTTGTAGAGGTTTCAGACGAGCGGGTCTAAATGGGCCGAACAATGGACCCGTTAGAACTTTAACTGAGTAAAAACTACAGAAATCGAGTTTTTGCAATATAATCGTGTTGAAAAGCTCTTAATCAATTATATGAACTCCTAAAATTTGATTCTAACTTATTTTGCGGTCTTTCTTGTAAAGGTTTCGGACGAGCGTGTCTAAATGGGCCTAACAATGGACCCGTTAGAATTTTAACTAAGTAAAAAGTACAAAAATCGTGTTTTTGCAATATAATCGTGTTGAAAAGCTTGTAATCAATTGTATGAACTCCTAAATTTGGATTAAAACTTATTTTGCAACCCTTTTCTAGAGGTTTCGGACGAGCGAGTCTAAATGGGCCGAACAATGGACCCGTTAGAATTTTAACCGAGTAAAAAGTACAGAAATCGAGTTTGTGCAATATAATTGTGTTGAAAAGCTCGTAGTCAATTGTATGAACTCCTAAATTGGGATTAAAACTTATTTTGCAACCCTTTTGTAGAGGTTTCGGACGAGCGGGTCTAAATGGGCCGAACAATGGACCCGTTATTTTTTTAACTGAGTAAAAAGTACAGTAATCGAGTTTTTGCAATATAATAGTGTTGAAAAGCTCTTAATAAATTATATGAACTCCTAAAATTTGATTCTAACTTATTTTGCGATCTTTTTTTGTAAAGGTTTCGAACGAGCGGGTCTAAATGGGCCGAACATAGGACCCGTTAGAATTTTAACGGAGTAAAAAGTACAGAAATCGCGTTTTTGCAATATAATCGTGTTGAAAAGCTCGTAATCAATTGTATGAACTCCTAAATTTGGATTAAAACTTATTTTGCAATCCTTTTGTAGAGGTTTCGGATGAGCGGGTCTAAATGGGCCGAACAATGGACCCGTTAGAATTTTAACGAAGTAAAAAGTTCAAAAATCGAGTTTTTGCAATATAATCGTGTTGAAAAGCTCGTAATCAATTGTATGAACTCCTAAATTTGGATTGAAACTTATTTGGCAACCCTTTTGTAGAGGTTTCAGAAGAGCGGGTCTAAATGGGCCGAACAATGGACCCGTTAGAACTTTAACTGAGTAAAAACTACAGAAATCGAGTTTTTGCAATATAAACGTGTTGAAAAGCTCGTAATCAATTATATGAACTCCTAAAATTTGATTCTAACTTATTTTGCGATCTTTTTTGTAAAGGTTTCGGACGAGCGGGTCTAAATGGGCCGAACAATGGACCCGTTAGAATTTTAACTTAGTAAAAAGTTCAGAAATCGAGATTTTTCAATATAATCGTGTTGAAAAGCTCATAAACAATTGTATGAACTCCTAAATTTTGATTAAAACTTATTTTGCAACCCTTTTGTAGAGGTTTCAGACGAGCGGGTCTAAATGGGCCGAACAATGGACCCATTAGAATTTTAACTGACTAAAAAGCACAAAAATCGAGTTTTTGGAATATAATTGTGTTGAAAAGCTCATAATCAATTGTATGAACTCCTAAATTTGGATTAAAACTTATTTTGCAACCCTTTTGTAGAGGTTTCGGACGAGCAGGTCTAAATGAGCCGAACAATGGACCCGTTAGAATTTTAACAGAGTAAAAAGTACAGGAATCAAGTTTTTGCAATATAATCGTGTTGAAAAGCTCGTAATCAATTATATGAATTTCTAAATTTGGATTAAAACTTATTTTGCAACCCTTTTGTAGAGGTTTCGGATGAGCGGGTCTAAATGGGACGAACAACGGACCTGTTAGAATTTTAACGGAGTAAAAAGTACAGAAATCGAGTTTTTGCAATATAATCTTGTTGAAAAGCTCGTAATCAATTGTATGAACTCCTAAATTTGGATTAAAACTTATTTTGCAACCCTTTTGTAAAGGTTTCGAACGAGCGGTTCTAAATGGGCCGAACAATAGACCCGTTAGAATCTTAACTGAGTTAAAAGTACAGTAATCGAGTTTTTGCAATATAATCGTGTTGAAAAACTCGTAATCAATTGTATGAACTCCTAAATTTGGATTAAAACATAGTTTGTAACCCTTTTGTAGAGGTTTTGGATGAGCGGGTCTAAGTGGGCCTGACAATGGTCTTGTTAGAACTTTTTTTTTGAAGAAAATGGGCCTCATTAAAAACCCCTCTAACCACCTTGCGCCGAGGCACAAGATGGACCTAAGGGGAAAAGAGTGCCCTGCGATATGTTATTATTATAACAATAAAAAGGCTGAGAGGCAGCCAATACATCAGCGTTAATACAGTCAGGAACAACTGAATCAAAATACACAGATGAAGTAGAATGTAAAGCCCAAGCGGCTAAGTTATGAGCCACAAAATTGGCTGATCTAGGTACAAAAGATAATGTGATCAAAGGGAAAGACCTAAGCAAAGCCTTCGTATCCGCAATTTGCGGACCTAGCAGGGAGTTATCATCAGTAGTGCGTGAGAGCTTATTGATCACCGTAGCCGAGTCGGACTCGATGAGCACCTCGCCCCATCCTCTATCTCGGGTCAACATGATACCCGCAACGATGGCGTGTAGCTCGACCATGGTGGCATCATGACAACCTGCCTCGTGGACAGCACAGCCTCCAACAATCGAACCATGAGCATCCCTAGCAATGACTCCGATGGCTGCAGAACCGAATCTGGGATGGAATGCTCCGTCAACATTTATCTTTATATTCCCCGGTCTTGGTGGCGTCCAACGTGGCGGGGCTGCTGCTGGTATGGCTGCTGACACGGCGGGGAGGGCATTTACGGTGGCGTATTCCTGTAGAAGACCTGTAGCGTTCATGACCGTGAGCCAAGTTGGCTGAAGTCTCTGTGAGTGAATCCAGTCATTACGACGGTTCCAAACATTCCAAATTGTTGTTAGTAGCAGAGCAAACCATGTACTGTCCAAACAGTAAGTTCCTTCCGATAACCAAGCCGCCATTGTGCTGGTATGGCTGGCATAGACACCCGATGGAAGCCCAACTAGGCGGAGAACGTCCTGGGCACCTGGGCAATCACGAAGGGCATGGATAGCGGATTCCAGCATTGCTAGACAAAAGGGGCATTGCCCATCCGTGTGATGTATAGCTCGTAGTTTGTCCCCAGTGGGTAATGCATCACGGCCCGCTCGCCAGCTGAAAGAGCAGATCTTTGGTAGAGTCGGAGTTTTAGATATTATTTTCCAGAGACGGTTAGGTCGTGCCACCAGCCTCGTGGGCTGATGAAGAAAAAAGTACCCCGATCTAACGGTGTAGTTGCCTGAGTCATGTTGTCCCCAAACAAGCTTATCTGGCCTATTTCGATAATTCAGAACCCGAAGGATGCATTCGACATCATCCTTGTCAAGGTCCCTTCTAAGTTTGGACTCATCCCAGGATGCATAGTCACGTGACATGTAATCCCGACACCGCAACGGTAGCTCGTCATTGTCCATATAGTGCCCAAAAAGCGTAAGCGGTTTATCCCCTCCCCAGGTATCTCTGAGCAGACGTATCGAACTCTTGATTCCTGGCCGCCAAAAATAACAAAGCCCAAGGGAGTGAATTGCTTGGTTTATACCTTTCCATGCAAACGAAGCCCGTTTGTCCGCAGAGGCATTCAGTAGGTCACCTGAAGGGTAGTATTTCGCGCGAAGGACTCGTGCCAAGAGAGAATCCGGTTGTGATAGCAGGTGCCAAATCTGCTTTCCCAAAAGGGCGATATTAAATGTGTGCAGATCGCGGAAACCTAAGCCTCCCACATTTTTAGGTGTGCAAAGAGAGTCCCACGATAAAAGCGGCCAGCCTCGCTTATTACTGCGCCCGGACCACCAGTAACGCCGTATAGACATAGTAATGTCATCAATGGTGTTTTGTGGTAATATGTAGCATGACATTACGTATTGTGGCATTGCTTGTGCAACTGACTTAATGAGAATTTCTCTCCCACTATAGGAAAGGAAGCTGCTGTCCCATTTACTCATCCGGGATTGGACTTTATCCCTCACAAATCCTAATGAGGCAGTCCTATTCCTTTTAATTAAAAGCGGGATCCCCAAATATATGCATGGGTCATCCACTAAGCGTACACCCAATGTTGAACGCATAGCACGTAGAAAGTCAGTGGAACACCTTTGACTGCAATAGGCGGTAGACTTATCAAAATTTACCATTTGTCCTGAGGAAGAGGCGTACTGGGAGAGGACGTAGCGTAACCTAGCCACCTCCTCAGGCTCATTGCGTAGGAACACCATGCTGTCATCCGCAAAGAGCAGATGAGTAACCCTGGGCCCATGGCGACTAGCGCTAAGGCCCGATAGTCGTCCTTCCCTTTGCTCCGTTTCCAAGGCCGCAGAGAGCCCCTGGGAGCAAATGAGGAAAAGGAAAGGTGACAAAGGGTCTCCTTGACGGATACCCCTGGTAGGGAAGAATTCCTCAGAGAGTGTGCCATTAACTCGTACCAAAAAGGAGACCGAATAGACACATCGTAGGATGAGGTTTACCCATTCCCTGGCAAACCCCATATGGAGCATGACATCCCTTAAGAAGGACCATTCGACCCTATCAAAGGCCTTCTCCATATCGAGCTTGACAGCAGCCCCTTGGGAGGACAATGTGCCACTAGAGTGAAGGGTGTGCACCAATTCATGTGCAATTAGAATGTTGTCAGTGATATTGCGTCCGCTGATGAACGCGGCCTGAGAATCGCTGATACAAGAAGATAAAGTAGATTTAAGGCGATTAACCAGAACCTTTGAAACCGTCTTGTATTTGATAGTACACAAACTGATTGGTCAAAAGTGCTTCATAGTGGTGGGGTCAGAAATCTTAGGAATAAGCACTATGACCGATCGATTAACCGATGCCATGTCGGCTTTCCCATGTAGAAGATCCATGCAAAGGGATAAGAAATTAGGACCAATCATATCCCATTGCTGGCGGTAGAAACTACTGGGGAAGCCATCAATCCCTGGCGCTTTTTTAGGATTGATATCCATAAAAACGGCGTGGATTTCATCTACAGTGAAAGGTCGTAGAAGAGTAGCGTTCATATCCGTGGTCACTGTAGGGCGAATATTGTTCATCAATTCCGGTGAAGACACCGGACAAGATGACGAAAAAATGTCTTGAAAGTAGGACGGCGCAATTTGTAACGTGTCAGCAGTGGAAGTCTGCCAGACCCCGTTCGCATCCATTAGCCCTCGGATTGCGTTTTTCCTACGCCGTTTTGTTGCTCTCGCATGGAAATAGGTGGTATTCTTGTCACCGTTGGTTAAACAGGAAATGCGAGAGCGTTGAGCCCAGTACGCTTCTTTAGCCGCTGCCAACTTCCGGAGTTCCAATTTAGCGCTGTGAAGCGTGGAAAGGGCTTTCCGGGAAAGATGACGACGACGTAGAAGAGCATTTATAGAACGTTGCAGCGTTTGCATGCGGAGAGTGGAATGTTTACGTTGAGCATGCTGCCACTCTTGGAGGTTATGGCCCAATGCAGATATTTTATCCAAAAGGGACCCGGGCGTGGCAGCCCAAGTTCGTTTACAAACTTGAATGTCTGCTGGGTCGTGGGCCCAACAAGCCTCAAATCGGAAATGATCCATGGACGGTGCAGTATGTTGGTTCGTTGTGGTGTCATTGTCCGTGTCCAATATAATAATGCTATGGTCCGATTCAAGGGAAAACGAATGAAAATGGGCGAAATTGGGGAATTCATGCAACCATTGGGAACATGCCACAAAACGGTCGAGTCTTTCGCATACCGGGTTGACATTAGGACCCGTGCGGGTCCAAGTGAACCAACCCGTGTTGGGTTTACAATCAAACAAGTTATTACGTGTGAGACATTCACGAAAGTTGAGGATTTGTGAACGAGGCCTACGATTACCACCTTGTTTTTCCGAGTCATCAAGGATGTCATTTAAGTCACCTCCGATGAGCCACGGAAGAGTTGAGTTTGTTTTAAGGGAGTCTATGAGCTCCCAAGTGTGTTTTTTCATATTCGTAGCCGCGTAACCGTATATACCAGTAAAACGAAAAACGACAGTTTAAACCATTCACAATAACATCAATATATCTCGTCGATGACGAGAGAAAATCTAAAGTAATATTTTTATTATAAAGCAGGCATAAACCTGCACAAGAAGGGCTGCTATCCACAACAAAAAAACCCTCCATATCAAGATAAAGTTTAAAAGAATCAAACTTAGACGAGTTTAAACGAGTTTCTGACAAGAAAATGAAATCTGGACATAAGCGAAAAATAATAGAACGAAGCTCGTGAACTGCCGAGGGCATACCAAGTCCCCGACAGTTCCAACATATGGCCCTCATTTCTCTCGGCGGGGTTGACCGTTAACCACCGCCGAAGAGTTTTTGCTGCTCATCCCAGCTTTCTTTGGATTTTTTTCGAGCTGTTTTCCTGCTTTACCAGCAACCAAAGGTGACGTCCATGGCCGTTTGGCTATACCTCCGGTAATAATAGGCGAAGTGCGTTTAGATTTTATAAGGACAGCAGCATCCGGCCCTTTATCCGTCGTGGCAGCTAACCACACTTCGAATTCCGGATTTACCGGTTCCTTGCCTTTGTCCCTCGGTCCTTTACCTTTGTTTGAACTTTCCCCCGTGGCCGTGTCATCCACGATAGGCACTGGAATAACATCCTCATCAATCAAGATGAAACGTTTGTCCGGCGGTGTGTCAGACTTGTATGGCTGCACAGCGCGATCGTCATCCACTTCAGCCTCCTTCGAGCCGTTAACCACGGACTCTTCATCCGCTGGGATCATGTCCAGTGGTGCAACATCCAGGGGCTCCAGCTGGTCAGCAGCTGCATCGACAGCAGCTTCAGCACCTTTAGCAGCGAGGGCAGTCTATGTCCCTTCTACCAGCAGTGGCGATGCTGCATCAGTAGGTGAGGTGGCAAGCTCCTCGCCCAGCAGGTCATCCTCCTCCAGATTCATATTAACACCTTCCGGTTGCACCGGGGGTGTTCCCTTTACCGTTTCCGGGGTGACCACTGGGGTGGTAGTAGCCTTGTCCTTTCCATTGTTCGCTGAAATGGAAACAAGGGAAGAGGCATGGTTTTGTAAGTATATAGCAGTATATGATTCAACCATATAAAGTAACTCTACATTCCATAAACATACACTGTAATACCCATAAAAGGAATAGGAAAAGAACCCTATAAGCCATATACATGTACTGTAATAATCGTGAAAAAAATAGGAAATTACCCCTATAATCCAAATACATGTATCGTAACAACCATGAATAAAATAAGAAAATAAACCTATCGTCTATATACATATCCTGTAATAATCATGAAAAAAATAGAAGAAACCTGTGGAGTGTTCCTGCGGGTGAGAAGAGGACCCTGGTTCGAAGTAACGGACCTGGCCTCTGACGTTGGTTTTAACCTTTGGTTTAGGGGCAGGTGCACGAAGCCAATCACTGTATGGCAGCCCTGCACTTGGTTTATCCTTGAAAGCAGCACATGTTGCACAGAGATGGTTCAACATCCCACAACCGTGACAAAAATTAGGCAGTTTCTCGTATCTCACCGGAAGCATTTTAGGCTTTTCCGGATTCTCTTCATCGGCTAATGCTACACCACGCCGGAGGGGCTGAGTAACATCGATGAGCACACCAACCATTAAGAACTGTACCCGGTTCCCTTCATCGTCCTTACGTGTATCGGTGCTTATCACTGCACCTAGGCCACTGCCTAGGGCACGCCCGGATGCATTGGCCACAGTTTCGCCTATCATCATCGCTAGGGGCACACGTAGGATACGAACCCATATCCGCATGTGCGTAAATTTGTATTCCTCCAACGTCAGCTGAGGTTGAATGGAAGTGAGGGCTAGCCAATCACGCTTGAATGTCCATGGACCTCTTTTAAGGATGTCCTTGACCTTTGCAGCGGATTCAAACTTGAACAGGAAGTAACCCGAGCCAAGAATCGTGGTGGAGATAAGTTTATCCTCCTTCCATACAGCCGTGAAGACCTTTACCAGGGCAGTGTCATCCGGTTTGGTCGTGGGAAAAAGCTTCCCTAACAGTGAGCATCGTTGATCCTCCAACGGTATGGCCTTCGTGGCCTTAAGAGCGTAAACCACAGCCTGCTCCTCTGCAGTAAACTGCAGGTTGTCAAAGTGATCCAAGAAAGAATCAGAGGAGGCCATTGTTTGCAAGTAAAAGTATGAAAATCGAATGTAGTGAAGTGCTAGAATGGAAATACAGTAGGAAGTGTAGCTCCAATAATAGCCCTCTTTAGTCTGTAAGGTGAGATAATCCAAAAAAAAAATGAATTAATTCGATAAATAGAGATTCAAAATTTAATGGTTTAAAATTATTTGGATTGAAGATAACCCACCTAGGGAGGTAGATACTTTTGAATCTAATGAATTTCCTTGCTTTTAGGAGTTTAACCGATATGGAGTCTTGGATTATATTCAAGGATAATAATTCAAAATGCAAGGGGTAAAAATCTATTGTATTGGATATAATCAACCAACCAATAATATTGAGTTCAGCAGATGTCCTAGATTTTAGGAAGCCGTTTGCTGTTGAGCAGTGTTGGAGTCTCAGTAGAAGACCCAAAGGTAATTTGGATTTGAATTTTAAAGTAACCAAATCCCTTGAAATTAGGAGCTGGACGATAAGCAGTGTATCCATATTATTCCAGGATTGAGATATCGTTTTAACAGTTCCGATTGGCAGTGGTGGTGGCCGGAGAACGTCGACCACCGGTATCGGCAGAAGCCACTGTCTCCAATGAACTAAGTAATTTCGTGGTGCAGCAGCCACCGCGAACACCATCTGCGTGTGCCATGCATGCAATATGAAGGCCCCAGCTTTAGGAACGTGTATTCCATGCCATGCATGAAAGCCCCAGCTTTAGGGACGTGCATTCCATGCCCGGGAACCAGCCACGAGGGCTCCAGATGCCACCAATTCGATGGCCCGTTTGACTTTATTCGTGAGAATAAGTCGATCGATTGACAAGGCCCAGAGGGCCAGGAAAATTTCCATTCAAAGGAATGGAATAATTGGCTACAAGGCCTCGAGGGCCAGGATAGATGCACCGCTGCTGGGAGCATTAGGAGTAATGCAAGGCCCAGCCAATGCTTGAACCACATCCATAATGTACTAATGACATAAAGAATGTGGCCTAAGTGATCGAGCCAAAGCTTGATCCAATAATTTGTCAATAAAATACTACAAGAGTAAATAAAAAGAGAAAAAATTAAAAAATCAAGGAGAGGAGATGTACTTACCTTTGCCAAATCTGCTCTGATCGTAGCGTGCAACCAATTCATATGGTTGTATGAATGGTTGCTGCAAGGCGGCGGTGTGGAGAGGATAAGGTGGTGGGAAGGTGGCTGTTGGGAGGCATGAAACCAATAAAATTGATTGCATGCTGTCGGAGTGGGGAAAGTGAGATGGTGGACAGGTGGTGGTCGTGGATCTTGTTAGAACTTTAACAGAGTAAAAAGTACAAAAATTGAGTTTTTGCAATATAATCGTGTTGAAAAGCTCATAATCAATTGTATGAACTCCTAAATTTGGATTAAAACTTATTTTGCAACCCTTTTGTAGAGGTTTCGGACGAGCGGGTCTAAATGGGCCGAACAATGGACCCGTTAGAACTTTAACTAAGTAAAAAGTACAGAAATCGAGTTTTTGCAATATAATCGTGTTGAAAAGCTCTTAATCAATTATATGAACTCCTAAAATTTGATTCTAACTTATTTTGCGGTCTTTCTTGTAAAGGTTTCGGACGAGCGTGTCTAAATGGGTCGAACAATGGACCCGTTAGAATTTTAACTGAGTAAAAAGTACAGAAATCGTGTTTTTGCAATATAATCATGTTGAAAAGCTCGTAATCAATTGTATGAACTCCTAAATTTGGATTAAAATTTATTTTGCAACCCTTTTGTAGAGGTTTCGGACGAGCGAGTCTAAATGGGTCGAACAATGGACCCGTTAGAATTTTAACCGAGTAAAAAGTACAGAAATCGAGTTTTGGCAATATAATCGTGTTGAAAAGCTCGTAATCAATTGTATGAACTCCTAAATTTGGATTAAAACTTATTTTGCAACCCTTTTGTAGAGGTTTCGGACGAGCGGGTCTAAATAGGCCGAATAATGGACCCGTTATTTTTTTAACTGAGTAAAAAGTACAGTAATCGAGTTTTTGCAATATAATAGTGTTGAAAAGCTCTTAATAAATTATATGAACTCCTAAATTTTGATTCTAACTTATTTTGTGATCTTTTTTTGTAAAGGTTTCAAACGAGCGGGTCTAAATGGGCCTAACATAGGACCCGTTAGAATCTTAACCGAGTAAAAAGTACAGAAATCGAGTTTTTGCAATATAATTGTGTTGAAAAGCTCGTAATCAATTTTATGAACTCCTAAATTTGGATTAAAACATATTTTGCAACCCTTTTGTAGAGGTTTCGGACGAGCGGGTCTAAATGGGCCGAACAATGGACCCGTTAGAATTTTAACTGAGTAAAAAGTACAGTAATCGAGTTTTTGCAATATAATAATGTTGAAAAGCTCTTAATAAATTATATGAACTCCTAAAATTTGATTCTAACTTATTTTGCGATCTTTTTTGTAAAGGTTTCGAACGAGCGGGTCTAAATGGGCCGAACAAAGGACCCGTTAGAATTTTAACTAAATAAAAAGTACAGAAATAGAGATTTTGCCTTATAATCGTGTTGATAAGCTCGTAATCAATTGTACGAACTCCTAAATTTGGATTAAAACTTATTTTGCAGCCCTTTTTAGAGGTTTTGGACGAGCGGGTCTAAATGGGTCGAACAAAGGACCTGTTAGAATTTTAAAGGATTAAAAATTTGAGAAATCGAGTTTTTGCAATATAATCGTGTTGAAAAGCTCGTAATCAATTGTATGAACTCCTAAATTTGGAATGAAACATATTTTGCAACCCTTTTGAAGAGGTTCCGGACGAGCGGGTCTAAAAGGGCCGAACAATGGACCCGTTAGAATTTTAACGGAGTAAAAAGTACAGAAATCGAGTTTTTGCAATATAATCATGTTGAAAAGCTCGTAATCAATTGTATGAACTCCTAAATTTGGATTAAAACTTATTTTGCAACCATTTTGTAAAGATTTCGAACGAGCGGGTCTAAATGGGCCGAACAATAGACCCGTTATAATCATAACTGAGTAAAAAGTACAGTAATCGAGTTTTTGCAATATAATCATGTTGAAAAGCACTTAATCAATTATGTGAACTCCTAAAATTTGATTCTAACTTATTTTGCGCTCTTTTTTGTAAAAGTTTCGGACGAGCGTGTCTAAATGGGCCGAACAATGGACCCGTTAGAATTTTAACTGAGTAAAAAGTACAAAAATTGAGTTTTTACAACATAATCAAGTTTAAAAGCGCGAAATCAACTGTATGAACTCCTAAATTTGGATTAAAACCTATTTTACAACCCTTTTGTAGAGGTTTCGGACGAGCGAGTCTAAATGGGCCGAACAATGGACCCGTTAGAATTTTAACAGAGTAAAAAGTACAGTAATTGAGTTTTTGCATTATAATCGTTTCAAAAAGCTCTTAATCAATTATATGAACTCCTAAAATTTGATTCTAACTTATTTTGTGATCTTTTTTTTAAAGGTTTCGGACGAGCTGGTCTAAATGGGCCGAACATAGGACCCGTTAGAATTTTAACTAAGTAAAAAGTACAGAAATAGAGTTTTTGCATTATAATCGTGTTGAAAAGCTCGTAATCAATTGTACGAACTCCTAAATTTGGATTAAAACTTATTTTGCAACCCTTTTGTAGAGGTTTCGGACGGGCGGGTCTAATTGGGCCGAACAATGGACCCGGTTGAATTTTAACTGAGTAAAAAGTACAGTAATCGAGTTTTTGCATTATAATCGTGTTGAAAAGCTCGTAATCAATTATATGAACTCCTGAATTTGGATTAAAACTTATTTTGTAGCCCTTTTTGTAGAGGTTTCCGACGATCGGGTCTAAATAGGCCGAACAGTGGAACTGTTAGAATTTTAACGGAGTAAAAAGTACAGAAATCGAGTTTTTGCAATATAATCGTGTTGAAAAGCTCGTAATCAATTGTCTGAACTCCTAAATTTGAATTAAAACTTATTTGGCAACCCTTTTGTAGAGGTTTCGGACGAGCGGGTCTAAATGAGCTGAACAATGGACCCGTTAGAACTTTAACTGTGTAAAAAGTACAGAAATCGAGTTTGTGCAATATAATCGTGTTGAAAAGCTCTTAATCAATTATATGAACTCCTAAAATTTGATTCTAACTTATTTTGCGGTCTTTCTTGTAAATGTTTCGGACGAACGTGTCTAAATGGGCCGAAAATAGGACCCGTTAGAATTTTAACTAAGTAAAAAGTATAGAATTAGAGTTTTTGCATTATAATCGTGTTGAAAAGCTCGTAATCAATTGCACGAACTCCTAAATTTGGATTAAAACTTATTTTGCAACACTTTTGTAGAGGTTTAGGATGGGAGAGTCTAAATGGGCCGAACAATGGACCCGGTTGAATTTTAACTGAGTAAAAAGTACAGTAATCGAGTTTTTGCAATATAATCGTGTTAAAAAGCTCGTAATCAATTATATGAACTTCTGAATTTGGATTAAAACTTATTTTGTAGGCCGTTTTGTAGAGGTTTTCGACGATCGGGTCTAAATGGGCCGAACAATGGACCTGTTAGAATTTTAACGGAGTAAAAAGTACAGAAATCGAGTTTTTGCAATATAATCGTGTTGAAAAGCATGTAATCAACTGTATGAACTCCTAAATTTGAATTAAAACTTATTTTGCAACCCTTTTGTAGAGGTTTCGGACGAGCGAGTCTAAATGGGCGGAACAATGGACCCGTTAGAATTTTAACTAAGTAAAGAGTACAAAAATCGTGTTTTTGCAATATAATCGTGTTGAAAAGCTCGTAATCAAATTTATGAACTCCTAAATTTGGATTAAAACTTATTTTGCAACCCTTTTGTAGATGTTTCGGACGAGCGAGTCTAAATGGGCCGAACAATGGACCCGTTAGAATTTTAACCGAGTAAAAAGTACAGAAATTGAGTTTCTGCAATATAATAGTGTTGAAAAGCTCGTAATCAATTGTATGAACTCCTAAATTTGGATTAAAACTTATTTTGCAACGCTTTTGTAGAGGTTTCGGACGAGCGGGTCTAAATGGGCCGAACAATGGACCCGTTATTTTTTTAACTGAGTAAAAAGTACAGTAATCGAGTTTTTGCAATATAATATTGTTGAAAAGCTCTTAATAAATTATATGAACTCCTAAAATTTGATTCTAACTTATTTTGCGATCTTTTTTTGTAAATGTTTCAAACGAGCGGGTCTAAATGGGCCGAACATAGGACCCGTTAGAATCTTAACCGAGTAAAAAGTACAGTAATCGAGTTTTTGCAATATAATCGTGTTGAAAAGCTCTTAATCAATTGTATGAACTCCTAAATTTGGATTAAAACTTATTTTGCAACCCTTTTGTAGAGGTTTCGGAGGAGCGTGTCTAAATGGGCCGAATAATGGACCCGTTAGAATTTTAACTGAGTAAAAAGTACAGTAATCGATTTTTTACAATATAATAGTGTTGAAAAGCTCTTAATATATTATATGAACTCCTAAAATTTGATTCTAACTTATTTTGCGATCTTTTTTGTAAAGGTTTCGAACAAGCGGGTCTAAATGGGCCGAACATAGGACCCGTTAGAATTTTAACTAAATAAAAAGTACAAAAATAGAGTTTTTGCATTATAATCGTGTTGAAAAGCTCGTAATCAAATGTACGAACTCTTAAATTTGGATTAAAACTTATTTTGCAACCCTTTTGTAGAGGTTTCGGACGGGCGTGTCTAAATGGGCCGAACAATGGACCCAGTTGAATTTTAACTGATTAAAAATTACAGTAATCGAGTTTTTGCAATATAATCGTGTTGAAAGCTCGTAATCAATTATATGAAATCTTGAATTTGGATTAAAACTTATTTTGCAGCCCTTTATGTAGAGGTTTCGGACGATCGGGTCTAAATGAGCCGAACAATGGACCCGTTAGAATTTTAACGGAGTAAAAAGTACAGAAATCGAGTTTTTCCAATATAATCGTGTTGAAAAGCTCGTAATCAATTGTATGAACTCCTAAATTTGGATTAAAACTTATTTGGCAACCCTTTTATAGAGGTTTCGGACGAGCGGGTTTAAATGGGCCGAACAATGGACCCGTTAGAACTTTAACTTAGTAAAAAGTACAGAAATCAAGTTTTTGCAATATAATCGTGTTGAAAAGCTCGTAATCAATTGTATGAACTCCTAAATTTTGATTAAAACTTATTTTGCACCCCTTTTGTAAATGTTTCAAACGAGCGGGTCTAAATGGGCCGAACATAGGACCCGTTAGAATCTTAACCGAGTAAAAAGTACAGTAATCGAGTTTTTGCAATATAATCGTGTTGAAAAGCTCTTAATCAATTGTATGAACTCCTAAATTTGGATTAAAACTTATTTTGCAACCCTTTTGTAGAGGTTTCGGACGAGCGTGTCTAAATGGGCCGAATAATGGACCCAGTTGAATTTTAACTGATTAAAAATTACAGTAATCGAGTTTTTGCAATATAATCGTGTTGAAAGCTCGTAATCAATTATATGAACTCTTGAATTTGGATTAAAACTTATTTTGCAGCCCTTTATGTAGAGGTTTCGGACGATCGGGTCTAAATGGGCCGAACAATGGACCCGTTAGAATTTTAACGGAGTAAAAAGTACAGAAATCGAGTTTTTCCAATATAATCGTGTCGAAAAGCTCGTAATTAATTGTATGAACTCCTAAATTTGGATTAAAACTTATTTGGCAACCCTTTTATAGAGGTTTCGGACGAGCGGGTTTAAATGGGCCGAACAATGGACCCGTTAGAACTTTAACTTAGTAAAAAGTACAGAAATCAAGTTTTTGCAATATAATCGTGTTGAAAAGCTCGTAATCAATTGTATGAACTCCTAAATTTTGATTAAAACTTATTTTGCACCCCTTTTGTAAAGGTTTCGAACGAGCGGGTCTAAATGGGCCGAACAATAGACCCGTTAGAATCTTAATTGAGTAAAAAGTACAGTAATCGAGTTTTTGCAATATAATCGTGTTGAAAAGCTCGTAATCAATTGTATGAACTCCTAAATTTGGATTAAAACTTATTTTGCAACCCTTTGTAGAGGTTTCGGATGAGCTGGTCTAAATGGGCCGAACAATGGTCTTGTTAGAACTTTAACGGAGTAAAAAGTACAAAAATCAAGTTTTTGCAATATAATTGTGTTGAAAAGCTCGTAATCAATTGTATGAACTCCTAAATTTGGATTAAAACTTATTTTGCAACCCTTTTGTAGAGGTTTCGGATGAGCGGGTCTAAATGGGCCGAACAATGGACCCGTTAGAATTTTAACAGAGTAAAAAGTATAGGAATCGAGTTTTTGCAATATAATCGTGTTGAAAAGCTTGTAATCAATTGTATGAACTCCTAAATTTGGATTAGAATTTATTTGGCAACCCTTTTCTAGAGGTTTCGGACGAGCGGGTCTAAATGGGCCGAACAATGGACCCGTTAGAACTTTAACTGACTAAAAAGTACAGAAATCGAGTTTTTGCAGTCTTAATCAATTATATGAACTTCTAAAATTTGATTATAACTTATTTTGTAGTCTTTCTTGTAAAGATTTCGGACGAGCGTGTCTACATGGGCCGAACAATGGACCAGTTAGAATTTTAACTGAGTAAAAAGTATAGAAATCGTGTTTTTGCAATATAATCGTGTTGAAAAGCTCGAAATCAATTGTATGAACTCCTAAATTTGGACTAAAACTTATTTTGCAACCCTTTTGTAGAGGTTTCGGATGAGCGGGTCTAAATTGGCCGAACAATGGACCCGTTAGAATTTTAACGAAGTAAAGAGTACAAAAATCAAGTTTTTGCAATATAATCGTGTTGAAAAGCTCGTAATCAATTGTATGAACTCCTAAATTTGGATTGAAACTTATTTGGCAACCCTTTTGTAGAGGTTTCAGACGAGCGGGTCTAAATGGGCCGAACAATGGACCCGTTAGAACTTTAACGAAGTAAAAACTACAGAAATCGAGTTTTTGCAATATAAACGTGTTGAAAAGCTCGTAATCAATTATATGAACTCCTAAAATTTGATTCTAACTTATTTTGCGATCTTTTTTGTAAAGGTTTCGGACGAGCGGGTCTAAATGGGCCGAACAATGGACCCGTTAGATTTTTAACTTAGTAAAAAGTACAGAAATCGAGATTTTTCAATATAATCATGTTGAAAAGCTCATAAACAATTGTATGAACTCCTAAATTTTGATTAAAACTTATTTTGCAACCCTTTTGTAGAGGTTTCGGACGAGCGGGTCTAAATGGGCCGAACAATGGACCCGTTAGAATTTTAACTGACTAAAAAGCACAAAAATCGAGTTTTTGTAATATAATTGTGTTGAAAAGCTCGTAATCAATTGTATGAACTCCTAAATTTGGATTAAAACTTATTTTGCAACCCTTTTGTAGAAGTTTCGGACGAGCAGGTCTAAATGGGCCGAATAATGGACCCGTTAAAATTTTAACAGAGTAAAAAGTACAGAAATCAAGTTTTTGCAATATAATCGTGTTGAAAAACTCGTAATCAATTATATGAATTTCTAAATTTGGATTAAAACTTATTTTGCAACCCTTTTGTAGAGGTTTCGGATGAGCGGGTCTAAATGGGACGAACAATGGACCTGTTAGAATTTTAAAGGATTAAAAAGTACATAAATCGAGTTTTTGCAATATAATCTTGTTGAAAAGCTCATAATCAATTGTATGAACTCCTAAATTTGGATTAAAACTTATATTGCAACCCTTTTGTAAAGGTTTCGAACGAGCGGGTCTAAATGGGCCGAACAATAGACCCGTTAGAATCTTAACTAAGTAAAAAGTACAGTAATCGAGTTTTTGCAATATAATCGTGTTGAAAAACTCGTAATCAATTGTATGAACTCCTAAATTTGGATTAAAACATAGTTTGCAACCCTTTTGTAGAGGTTTCGGATGAGCGGGTCTAAATGGGCCTAACAATGGTCTTGTTAGAACTTTAACAGAGTAAAAAGTACAAAAATCGAGTTTTTGCAATATAATCGTGTTGAAAAGCTCATAATCAATTGTATGAACTCCTAAATTTGGATTAAAACTTATTTTGCAACCCTTTTGTAGAGGTTTCGGACGAGCGGGTCTAAATGGGCCGAACAATGGACCCGTTAGAATTTTAACGGAGTAAAAAGTACAGAAATCAAGTTTTTGCAATATAATCGTGTTGAAAAGCTCGTAATCACTTGTATGAACTCCTAAATTTGGATTAAAACTTATTTGGCAACACTTTTGTAGAGATTTCGGACGAGCGAGTCTAAATGGGCCGAACAATGGACCCGTTAGAACTTTAACTGAGTAAAAAGTACAGAAATCGAGTTTTTGCAATATAATCGTGTTGAAAAGCTCTTAATCAATTATATGAACTCCTAAAATTTGATTCTAACTTATTTTGCGGTCTTTCTTGTAAAGGTTTCGGACGAGCGTGTCTAAATGGGCCGAACAATGCACCCATTAGAATTTTAACTGAGTAAAAAGTACAGAAATCATGTTTTTGCAATATAATCGTGTTGAAAAGCTTGTAATCAATTGTATGAACTCCTAAATTTGGATTAAAATTTATTTTGCAACCCTCTTGTAGAGGTTTCGGACGAGCGAGTCTAAATGGGTCGAACAATGGACCCGTTAGAATTTTAACCGAGTAAAAAGTACAGAAATCGTGTTTTTGCAATATAATCGTGTTGAAAAGCTCGTAATCAATTGTATGAACTCCTAAATTTGGATTAAAACTTATTTTGCAACCCTTTTGTAGAGGTTTCGGACGAGCGGGTCTAAATAGGCCGAATAATGGACCCATTATTTTTTTAACTGAGTAAAAAGTACAGTAATCGAGTTTTTGCAATATAATAGTGTTAAAAAGCTCTTAATAAATTATATGAACTCGTAAATTTTGATTCTAACTTATTTTGCGATCTTTTTTTGTAAAGGTTTCAAACGAGCGGGTCTAAATGGGCCTAACATAGGACCCGTTAGAATCTTAACCGAGTAAAAAGTACAGAAATCGAGTTTTTGCAATATAATCGTGTTGAAAAGCTCGTAATCAATTGTATGAACACCTAAATTTGGATTAAAACTTATTTTGCAACCCTTTTGTAAAGGTTTCGGACGGGCGGGTCTAAATGGGCCGAATAATGGACCCGTTAGAATTTTAACTGAGTAAAAAGTACAGTAATCGAGTTTTTGCAATATAATAGTGTTGAAAAGCTCTTAATAAATTATATGAACTCCTAAAATTTAATTCTAACTTATTTTGCGATCTTTTTTGTAAAGGTTTCGAACAAGCGGGTCTAAATGGGCCGAACATATGACCCGTTAGAATTTTAACTAAATAAAAAGTACAAAAATAGAGTTTTTGCATTATAATCGTGTTGAAAAGCTCGTAATCAATTGTACGAACTCCTAAATTTGGATTAAAACTTATTTTGCAACCCTTTTGTAGAGGTTTCGGACGGGCTGGTCTAAATGGGCCGAACAATGGACCCAGTTGAATTTTAACTGATTAAAAATTACAGTAATCGAGTTTTTGCAATATAATCGTGTTGAAAGCTCGTAATCAATTATATGAACTCTTGAATTTGGATTAAAACTTATTTTGCAGCCCTTTATGTAGAGGTTTCGGACGATCGGGTATAAATGGGCCGAACAATGGACCCGTTAGAATTTTAACGGAGTAAAATGTACAGAAATAAAGTTTTTGCAATATAATCGTGTTGAAAAGCTCGTAATCAAATGTATGAACTCCTAAATTTGGATTAAAACTTATTTTGCACCCCTTTTGTAAAGGTTTCGAACGAGCGGGTTTAAATGGGCCGAACAATAGACCCGTTAGAGTCTTAATTGAGTAAAAAGTACAGTAATCGAGTTTTTGCAATATAATCGTGTTGAAAAGCTCGTAATCAATTGTATGAACTCCTAAATTTGGATTAAAACTTATTTTGCAACCCTTTTGTAGAGGTTTCGGATGAGTGGGTCTAAATGGGCCGAACAATGGTCTTGTTAGAACTTTAACGGAGTAAAAAGTACAAAAATCAAGTTTTTGCAATATAATCGTGTTGAAAAGCTCGTAATCAATTGTATGAACTCCTAAATTTGGATTAAAACTTATTTTGCAACCCTTTTGTAGAGGTTTCGGATGAGCGGGTCTAAATGGGCCGAACAATGGACCCGTTAGAATTTTAACTGAGTAAAAAGTATAGGAATCAAGTGTTTGCAATATAATTGTGTTGAAAAGCTCGTAATCAATTGTATGAACTCCTAAATTTGGATTAGAATTTATTTGGCAACCCTTTTGTAGAGGTTTCGGACGAGCGGGTCTAAATGGGCCGAACAATGGACCCGTTAGAACTTTAACTGACTAAAAAGTACAGAAATCGAGTTTTTGCAATATAATCGTGTTGAAAAGCTCTTAATCAATTATATGAACTTCTAAAATTTGATTATAACTTATTTTGCGGTCTTTCTTGTAAAGGTTTCAGACGAGCGTGTCTACATGGGCCGAACAATGGACCCGTTAGAATTTTAACTGAGTAAAAAGTACAAAAATCGTGTTTTTGCAATATAATCGTGTTGAAAAGCTCGTAATCAATTGTATGAACTCCTAAATTTAGATTAAAATTTATTTTGCAACCCTTTTGAAGAGGTTTCGGACGAGCGAGTCTAAATGGGCCGAAGAATGGACCCGTTAGAATTTTAACCGAGTAAAATGTACAGAAATCAAGTTTTTGCAATATAATCGTGTTGAAAAGCTCGTAATTAATTGTATGAACTCCTAAATTTGGATTAAAACTTATTTTGCAACCCTTTTGTAGAGGTTTCGGACGATCGGGTCTAAATGGGCCGAACAATGGACCCGATTGAATTTGAACTGAGTAAAAAGTATAGTAATCGAGTTTTTGCGATATAATAGTGTTGAAAAGCTCTTAATAAATTATATGAACTCCTAAAATTTGATTCTAACTTATTTTGAGATCTTTTTTGTAAAGGCTTCGAACGAACGGGTCTAAATGGGCCGAACATAGGACCCGTTAGAATTTTAACTAAATAAAAAGTACAGAAGTAGAGTTTTTGCATTATAATAGTGTTGAAAAGCTCGTAATCAATTGTACGAACTCCTAAATTTGGATTAAAATTTATTTTGCCGCCCTTTTTTAGAGGTTTTGGACGAGCGGGTCTAAATGGGCCGAACAAAGGACCTGTTAGAATTTTAACGGAGTAAAAAGTATAGAAATCGAGTTTTTGCAATATAATCGTGTTGAAAAGCTCGTAATCAATTGTATGAACTCCTAAATTTGGATTAAAACTTATTTTGCAACCCTTTTGTGGAGGTTTCGGACGAGCGGGTCTAAATGAGCCGAACAATGGACCTGTTAGAATTTTAACTGTGTATAAAGTACAATAATCGAGTTTTTGCAATATAATAGTGTTTAAGAGCTCTTAATAAATTATATAAACTCCTAAAATTTGATTCTAACTTCTTTTGCGATCTTTTTTGTAAAGGTTTCGAACGAGCGGGTCTAAATCGGCCGAACATAGAACCCGTTAGAATTTTAACTGAGTAAAAAGTATAGAAATCGAGTTTTTGCAATATAATCGTGTTGAAAAACTCGTAATCAATTGTATGAACTCCTAAATTTGGATTAAAACTTATTTGGCAACCCTTTTGTAGAGATTTCGGACGAGCGGGTCTAAATGGGCCGAACAATGGACCCGATAGAATTTTAATCGAGTAAAAAGTACAGAAATCGAGTTTTTGCAATATAATCGTGTTGAAATGCTCGTAATCAATTGTATGAACTCCTAAATTTGGATTAAAACTTATTCTGCAACCCTTTTGTAGAGGTTTCGGATGAGCGAGTCTAAATGGGCCGAACTATGGACCAGTTAGAATTTTAACAGAGTAAAAAGAACAGAAATCGAGTTTTTGCAATATAATCGTGTTGAAAAGCTCGTATTCAATTGTATGAACTCCTAAATTTGGATTAAAACTTATTTTGCAGCCCTTTTGTAGAGGTTTCGGACGTTCGGGTCTAAATGGGCCGAACAATGGACCCGTTAGAATTTTAACGGAGTAAAAAGTATAGAAATCGAGTTTTTGCAATATAGTCGTGTTGAAAAGCTCGTAATCAATTGTATGAACTCCTAAATTTGGATTAAAACTTATTTTGCAACCCTTTTGTTGAGGTTTCGGACGAGCGGGTCTAAATGGGCCGAATAATGGACCCGTTAGAATTTTAACTGACTAAAAAGTACAGTAATCGAGTTTTTGCAATATAATAGTGTTGAAAAGCTCTTAATAAATTATATGAAGTCCTAAAATTTGATTCTAACTTATTTTGCAATCTTTTTTGTAAAGGTTTCGAACGAGCGGGTCTAAATGGGCCGAACGTAGGACCCGTTAGAATTTTAACTGAGTAAAAAGTACAGTAATTGAGTTTTTGCAATATAATCATGTTAAAAAGCTCTTAATCAATTATATGAACTCCTAAAATTTGATTCTAACTTATTTTACGATCTTTTTTGTAAAGGTTTCAGACGAGCTGGTCAAAATGGGCCGAACATTGGACACGTTAGAATTTTAACTGAATAAAAAGTACAGAAATCGAGTTTTTGCAATATAATCTTGTTGAAAAGATCGTAATCAAATGTATAAACTCCTAAATTTGGATTAAAACTTATTTTGCAGCCCTTTTTTTTAGAGGTTTCAGACGAGCGGGTCTAAATGGGCCGAACAAAGGACCTGTTAGAATTTTAAAGGAATAAAAATTACAGAAATCAAGTTTTTGCAATATAATCGTGTTGAAAAGCTCGTAATCAATTGTATGAACTCCTAAATTTGGATTAAAACTTATTTTGCAGCCCTTTTGAAGAGGTTCCGGACGAGCGGGTCTAAATGGGCTGAACAATGGACCCGTTAGAATTTTAACGGAGTAAAAAGTACAGAAATCAAGTTTTTGCAATATAATCGTGTTGAAAAGCTCGTAATCAATTGAATGAACTCCTAAATTTGGATTAAAACTTATTTTGCAACCCTTTTGTAGAGGTTTCGGACGAGCGGGTCTAAATGGGCCGAACAATGGACCCGTTAGAATTTTAACTGACTAAAAAGTACAGTAATCGAGTTTTTGCCATATAATCATGTTGAAAAGCTCTTAATCAATTATATGAACTCCTAAAATTTGATTCTAACTTATTTTGCGATCTTTATTGTAAAGGTTTTGGATGAGCGGGTCTAAATGGACCGAACAATGGACCCGTTAGAAATTTAACTGAGTAAAAAGTACAGAAATTGAGGTTTAGCAATATAATCTTGTTGAAAAGCTCGTAATAAATTTTATGAACTCCTAAATTTGGATTAAAACTTATTTTGCAACCCTTTTTTAGAGGTTTCGGACGAGAGGGTCTAAATGGGCCGAACAGTGGATCCGTTAGAATTTTAACTGAGTAAAAAGTACAGAAATAGAGTTTTTGCAATATAATTGTGTTGAAAAGCTCGTAATCAATTATATGAAAACCTAAATTTGGATTAAAACTTATTTTGCAGCCCTTTTTGTAGAGGTTTCAGATGATCGGGTCTAAATGGGCCGAACAATGGACCTGTTAGAATTTTAACGGAGTAAAAAGTACATAAATCGAGTTTTTGCAATATAATCGTTTTAACAAGCTCGTAATCAATTGTATGAACTCCTAAATTTGGATTAAAACTTATTTTGCAACCCTTTTGTAGAGGTTTCGGACGAGCGGGTCTAAATGGGCCGAACAATCGACCCGTTAGAATTTTAACTTAGTAAAAAGTACAGTAATCGAGTTTTTGCAATATAATAGTGTTGAAAAGCTCGGGCCTAAATTTTGATTAAAACTTATTTTGTTGTCCTTTTTGTAAGGTTTCGGACGAGCGAGTCTAAATGGGCAGAATAATAGACCCGTTAGAATTTTAACCGAGTAAAAAGTACAAAAATTGAGTTTTTGCAATATAATCGTGTTGAAAAGCTCGTAATCAAATTTATGAACGCATTGACTTTTTGTAGAGGTTTCGGACGAACGATTCTAAATAGGCCGAACAATGGACCCGTTAGAAATTTTTTTTGAAGAAAGCCCGTTAGAATTTCAACTGAGAAAAAAGTACAGAAATCGAATTTTTGCAATATAATCGTGTTGAGAAGCTCGTAATCAATTATATGAACTCCTAAAACTTGATTTATAACTTATTTTGCGGGCCTTTTAGTTGAGGTTTCGGAAGAGCGGGTCTAAATGGGCCGAATAATGGACCCGTTAGAATTTTAACTAAGTAAAAAGTACAAAAATCGAGTTTTTGCAATATAATTGTGTTGAAAAGCTCGTAATCAATTGTATGAACTCTTAAATTTGGATTAAAAATTATTTTGCAACCCTTTTGCAGAGGTTTCGGACGAGCGGGTCTAAATGGGCCGAACAATGGACCCGTTAGAATTTTAACTGAGTAAAAAGTACAGAAATCGAGTTTTTGCAATATAATCGTGTTGAAAAGCTCGTAACCAATTGTATGAACTCCTAAATTTGGATTACAACTTATTTTGCAGCCATTTTTGTAGAGGTTTCGGACGAGCGGGTCTAAATGGGTCGAACAAAGGACCTATTAGAATTTTAAAGGAGTAAAAATTACAAAAAGCGAGGTTTTGCAATATAATCTTGTTGAAAGCTCGTAATCAATTGTATAAACTCCTAAATTTGGATTAAAACTTATTTTGCAACCCTTTTGTAGAGGTTTCGGACGAGCGGGTCTAAATGGGCCGAACAAAGGACATGTTAGAATTTTAGAGTAAAAATTACAAAAATCTAGTTTTTGCAATATAATCGTGTTGAAAAGCTCGTAATCAATTGTATGAACTCCAACATTTGGATTAAAACTTATTTTGCAACCCTTTTGTAGAGTTTTCGGACGAGCGGGTCTAAATGGGCCGAACAATGGACCTGTTAGAATTTTAACTGAGTAAAAAGTACAGTAATCAAGTTTTTGCAATATAATCGTGTTGAAAAGCTCTTAATCTATTATATGAACTCCTAAAATTTGATTCTAACTTATTTTGTGATCTTTATTGTAAAGGTTTCGGACGAGCGGGTCTAAATGGACCGAACAATGGACCCGTTAGAATTTTAACTAAGTAAAAAGTACAGAAATCGAATTTTAGCAATATAATCTTGTTGAAAAGCTCGTAATAAATTTTATGAACTCCTAAATTTGGATTAAAACTTATTTTGCAACCCTTTTTTAGAGGTTTCGGACGAGAGGGTCTAAATGGGCCGAACAATGGACCTGTTAGAATTTTAACGGAGTAAAAAGTACATAAATCGAGTTTTTGTAATATAATCGTGTTGACAAGCTCGTAATCAATTGTATGAACTCCTAAATTTGGATTAAAACTTATTTTGCAACCCTTTTGTAGAGGCTTCGGACGATCGGGTTTATATGGGCCGAATAATGGACCCGTTAGAATTTTAACGGAATAAAAAGTACATAAACGAGTTTTTGCAATATAATCGTGTTGAAAAGCTCGTAATCATTTCTATGAACTCCTAAATTTGGATAAAAACTTATTTTGTAACCCTTTTGTAGAGGTTTCGGACGAGCGGGTCTAAATCGGCCGAACATAGAACCCGTTAGAATTTTAACGGAGTAAAAAGTACATAAATCGAGTTTTTGTAATATAATCGTGTTGAAAAGCTCGTAATCAATTGTATGAACTCTTAAATTTGGATTAAAACTTATTTTGCAGCCCTTTTTGTAGAGGTTTCGGACGATCGGGTTTAAATGGGCCGAATAATGGACCCATTAGAATTTTAACGGAATAAAAAGTACAGAAACGAGTTTTTGCAATATAATCGTGTGGAAAAGCTCGTAATCATTTCTATGAACTCCTAAATTTGGATAAAAACTTATTTTGTAACCCTTTTGTAGAGGTTTCGGACGAGCGGGTCTAAATGGGCCGAATAATGGACCCGTTAGAATTTTAACTGAGTAAAAAGGACTGAAATCGAGTTTTTGCAATGTAATCGTGTTGAAAAGCTCGTAATCAATTATATGAACTACTAAAATTTGATTCTAACTTATTTTGCGGTCTTTTTTGTAAAGGTTTCGGACGAGCGGGTCTAAATTGACAAAAAAATGGACCCTTTAGGATTTTAAATGAGTAAAAAGTACAGAAATCGAGCTTTTGCAATATAATTGTGTTGAAAAGCTCGTAATCAATTATATGAACTCCTAAATTTGGATTAAAACTTATTTTGCAGCCCTTTTTGTAGAGGTTTCGGATGATCGGGTCTAAATGGGCCGAACAAAGGACCCGTTAGAATTTTAACGGAGTATAGAGTATTGAAATCGAGTTTTTGCAATATAATCGCGTTGACAAGATCGTAATCAATTGTATAAAATCCTAAATTTGGATTAAAACTTATTTTGCAGCCCTTTTGTAGAGGTTTCAGACGAGCGGGTCTAAATGGGCCGAACAATGGACCTGTTAGAATTTTAACGGAGTAAAAAGTACATAAATCGAGTTTTTGTAATATAATCGTGTTGACAAGCTCGTAATCAATTGTATGAACTCCTAAATTTGGATTAAAACTTATTTTGCAACCCTTTTGTAGAGGCTTCGGACGATCGGGTTTATATGGGCCGAATAATGGACCCGTTAGAATTTTAACGGAATAAAAAGTACATAAACGAGTTTTTGCAATATAATCGTGTTGAAAAGCTCGTAATCATTTCTATGAACTCCTAAATTTGGATAAAAACTTATTTTGTAACCCTTTTGTAGAGGTTTCGGACGAGCGGGTCTAAATCGGCCGAACATAGAACCCGTTAGAATTTTAACGGAGTAAAAAGTACATAAATCGAGTTTTTGTAATATAATCGTGTTGAAAAGCTCGTAATCAATTGTATGAACTCTTAAATTTGGATTAAAACTTATTTTGCAGCCCTTTTTGTAGAGGTTTCGGACGATCGGGTTTAAATGGGCCGAATAATGGACCCATTAGAATTTTAACGGAATAAAAAGTACAGAAACGAGTTTTTGCAATATAATCGTGTGGAAAAGCTCGTAATCATTTCTATGAACTCCTAAATTTGGATAAAAACTTATTTTGTAACCCTTTTGTAGAGGTTTCGGACGAGCGGGTCTAAATGGGCCGAATAATGGACCCGTTAGAATTTTAACTGAGTAAAAAGGACTGAAATCGAGTTTTTGCAATGTAATCGTGTTGAAAAGCTCGTAATCAATTATATGAACTACTAAAATTTGATTCTAACTTATTTTGCGGTCTTTTTTGTAAAGGTTTCGGACGAGCGGGTCTAAATTGACAAAAAAATGGACCCTTTAGGATTTTAAATGAGTAAAAAGTACAGAAATCGATTTTTTGCAATATAATCGTGTTGTAAAGCTCGTAATCAAATGTATCTCCTAAATTTGGATTAAATCTTATTTTGAAACCCTTTTGTAGAGGTTTCGGACGAGCGGGTCTAAATGGGCCGAACAATAGACCCGTTAGAATTTTAACTGAGTAAAAAGCACAAAAATCGAGTTTTTGCAATATAATTGTGTTGAAAAGCTCGTTATCAATTGTATGAACTCCTAAATTTGGATATAAATTTATTTTGCAACCTCTTCGTAGAAGTTTCGTACGAGCGGGTCTAAATGGGTCGAACAAAGGACCCGTTAGAATTTTAACTGAGTAAAAAGTAAAAAAAATCAAGTTTTTTCAATATAATCGTGTTGAAAAGCTCGAAATCAATTATATGAACTCCTAAAATAATATTCTAACTTGTTTTGCGGTCTTTTTGTAGAGGTTTCGGATGAGCGTGTCTAAATGGGCCGAATAATGGACCCGTTAGAATTTTATCTAGGGAAAAATTATAGAAATCGAGTTTTGCAATATAATCGTGTCGAAACACTCGTAAATAATTGTATGAACTCCTAAATTTGGATTAAAACTTATTTTGCAACCCTTTTGTAGAGGTTTCGGACGAGGGGGTCTACATGGGCCGAACAATGGACATGTTAGAATTTTAACTGAGTAAAAAGTACTGTAATCTAGTTTTTGCAATATAATCGTGTTGAAAAGCTCGTAATCAATTATATGAACTACTAAAATTTGATTCTAACTTATTTTGCGGTCTTTTTTGTAAAGGTTTCGGACGAGCGGGTCTAAATTGACAAAAAAAATGGACACGTTAGGATTTTAAATGAGTAAAAAGTACAGAAATCGAGTTTTTGCAATATAATCGTGTTGAAAAGCTCGTAATCAAATGTATGAACTCCTAAATTTGGATTAAAACTTATTTTGCAACCCTTTTGTAGAGGTTTCGGACGAACGAGTCTAAATAGGCCGCACAATGGACCCGTTAGAATTTTAACTAGGTAAAAAGTACCGTAATCGAGTTTTTGCAATATAATCGTGTTGAAAAGCTCGTAATCAATTATATGAACTCCTAAATTTTGATTCTAACTTGTTTTGCGGTCTTTTTTGTAGAGGTTTTGGACGAGCGGGTCTAAATGAGCCGAACAGTGGACCCGTTAGAATTTTAACTCAGTAAAAAGTAATGTAATCGAGTTTTTGTAATATAATCGTGTTGAAAAGCTCGTAATCAATTATATGAACTCCTAAAATTTGATTATAACTTATTTTGAGGTCTTTTTTGTATAGGTTTCGGACGAGCAGGTCTAAATAGGCCGAACAATGGACCCATTCGAATTTTAACTGAGTAAAAAGTACAGAAATCGAGTTTTTGCAATATAATCAAGTTGAAAAGCTCATAATCAATTGTATGAACTCCTAAATTTGGATTAAAACTTATTTTGCAACCATTTTGTAGAGGTTTCAGACGAGTGGGTCTAAATGGGCCGAACAAATGACCCGTTAGAATTTTAACTGAGTAAGAAGTACAGAAATCAAGTTTTTGCAATATAATCGTGTTGAAAAGCTCGTAATCAATTATATGAACTCTTAAATTTGGATTAAAACTTATTTTGCAGCTCTTTTTTGTAGAGGTTTCGAACGATCGAGTCTAAATATGCCGAACAATGGACCCGTTAGAATTTTAACAGAGTAAAAAGTACAGAAATCGTGTTTTTGCAATATAATCCTGTTGAAAAGCTTGTAATCAATTGAATGAACTCCTAAATTTGGATTAAAACTTATTTTGAAACTCTTTTGTAGAGGTTTTGGACGAGCGGGTCTAAATGGGCCGAACAATGGACACGTTAGAATTTTAACTGAGTAAAAAGCATAAAAATTGAGTTTTTGCAATATAATTGTGTTGAAAAGCTCGTAATCAATTGTATGAACTCCTAAATTTGGATTTAAACTTATTTTGCAACCTCTTTCTAGAGGTTTCGGACGAGCGGGTCTAAATGGGCCGAACAATGGACCCTTTAGAATTTTAACTGAGTAAAAAGTACTGTAATCGAGTTTTTGCAATATAATCCTGTTGAAAAGCTCGTAATCAATCATATGAACTCCAAAAATTTGATTCTAACTTATTTTACGGTCTTTTTTGTAAAGGTTTCGGACGAGCGGGTCTAAAAGGGTCGAACAATGGACCCATTAGAATTTTAACTGAGTAAAAAGTACAGAAATCGAGTTTTTTTAAATATAATCGTGATGAAAAGCTTGTAATCAATTGTATGAACTCCTAAATTTGGATTAAAACTTATTTTGCAACCCTTTTGTAGAGGTTTCGGACGAGCGGGTCTAAATGGGCCGAACAGTGGACCCGTTAGAATTTTAACTAAGTAAAAAGTATAGAAATCGAGTTTTTTTACATATAATCGTGTTGATAAGCTCGTAATCAATTATATGAACTCCTCAATTTGGATTAAAACTTATTTTGCAGCCCTTTTTGTAGAGGTTTTTGACGATCGTGTCTAAATGGGCCGAACAATGGACCCGTTAGAATTTTAACTGAGTAAAAAGTACATAAATCGAGTTTTTGAAATATAATTGTGTTGAAAAGCTCGTAATCAATTGTATGAACTCCTAAATTTGGATTAAAACTTATTTTGCAACCCTTTTGTAGAGGTTTCGTACGAGCGGGTCTAAATGGGCCGAACAGTGGACCCGTTAGAATTTTAAATGAGTAAAAAGTACAGAAATCGAGTTTTTGCAATATAATCGTGTTGAAATGCTCGTAATCAATTATATGAACTCCTCAATTTGGATTAAAACTTATTTTGTAGCCCTTTTTGTAGAGGGTTTCGGACGATCGGGTCTAAATGGGCCGAACAATGGACCCGTTAGAATTTTAACGGAGTAAAAAGTACAGAAATCGAGTTTTTTCAATATAATCATGTTGAGAAGCTCGTAATCAATTGTAAGATCTCCTAAATTTGGATTAAAACTTATTTTGCAACCCTTTTGTAGAGGTTTCGGACGAGCGGGTCTAAATGGGCCGAACAATGGACCCGTTATAATTTTAAATGAGTAAAAAGTACTGTAATCGAGGTTTTGCAATATAATCGTGTTGAAAAGCTCGTAATCAATTATATGAACTCGTAAAATTTGATTCTCACTTATTTTGTGGTCCTTTTTGTTAAGGTTTCGGACGAGCGGGTCTAAATGGCTCGAACAATGGACCCGTTAGAATTTTAACTAAGTAAAAAGTACAGAAATCTAGTTTTTGAAATATAATCGTGTTGAAAAGCTCGTAATCTATTGTCTGAACTCCTAAATTTGGATTAAAACTTATTTTGCAACCCTTTTGTAGAGGTTTCAGACGAGCGGGTCTAAATGGGTCGAACAGTGGACCCGTTAGAATTTTAACTGAGTAAAAAGAACAGAAATTGAGTTTTTTCAATATAATCATTTGAAAAGCTCGTAATCAATTATATGAACTCCTAAATTTGGATTAAAACTTATTTTGCAGCCCTTTTTGTAGAGGTTTCTGACGATCGGGTCTAAATGGGCCGAACAATGGACCTGTTAAAATTTTAACGGTTTAAAAAGTACAGAAATTGAGTTTTTACAATATAATCGTGTTGAAAAGCTCTTAATAAATTGTATGAACTCCTAAATTTGGTTTAAAACTTATTTTGCAACCCTTTTGTAGGGGTTTCGGTCGAGAGGGTCTAAATGGGCCGAACAATCGACCAGTTAGAATTTTAACTGAGTAAAAAGTACTGTAATCGAGTTTTTTGCAATAAAATCCTGTTGAAAAGCTCGTAATCAATTGTATGAAATCCTATATTTCGATTTAAACTTATTTTGCAACCTCTTTGTAGAGGTTTCGGACGAGCGGGTCTAAAAGGGACCGAACAATAGACCCGTTAGAATTTTAACTGAGTAAAAAGTACAGAAATCGAGTTTTTGCAATACAATCGTGTTGAAAAGCTCGTAATCAATTATATTAACTCCTAAATTTGGGTTAAAACTTATTTTGCAGCTCTTTTTTGTAGAGGTTTCGGAGGATCGGGTCTAAATATGCCGAACAATGGATCCGTTAGAATTTTAACGGCGTAAAAAGTACATAAATCGAGTTTTTGCAATATAATCGTTTTGAGAAGCTCGTAATCAATTGTATGAACTCCTAAATTTGGATTAAAACTTATTTTGAAACCCTTTTGTAGAGGTTTTGGACGAGCGAGTCTAAATCGGCCGAACAATGGACCCGTTACAATTTTAATTGAGTTAAAAGCATAAAAATCGAGTTTTTGCAATATAATTGTGTTGAAAAGCTCGTCATCAATTGTATGAACTCCTATATTTGTATTTAAACTTATTTTGCAACCTCTTTGTAGAGGTTTCGGACGAGCGGGTCTAAATGGGCCGAACAATGGACCCGTTAGAATTTTAACTGAGTAAAAAGTACATAAATCAAGTTTTTGCAGTATAATCGTGTTGAAAAGCTCGTAATCAATTATATGAACTCCTAAAATTTGATTCTAACTTGTTTTGCGGTCTTTTTTGTAGAGGTTTCGGACGAGGGGGTCTGAATAGGCCGAACAATGGACCTGTTAGAAATTTTTTTTGAAAGAAAAAGGCCTCGTTAAAAACCCCTACTAACTTCCTCTGACATAGAGTCAGAGGAACCCTAAAAAGGGGAAAAGAGTACCTTATGTTTTATTAATATAAGGAAGGTTATACAAGATGTCAGATACATAAAGGAACATCAGTACCAAAAGACATGGAAGTCATGGTTCTGAGAGCATGCGCGGCTAAAGAATAGGCCACATTGTTTGCCTCACGACTTACAAAAGAAACATTAGCAAAAGGAAAAGACATAAGAGTATCTCAGAGCTGAGGAAAAAAAGGCCCAGGGTTGATAAATCCGGACATGGGGAGCCGACTCTATTAGCTAAAGAAGCACAATCCGTTTCAAAAAGCAACCGATCCCAGCCTTGGCTCTGAGCGAAAGTAAACCCCGCAAGAAGACCCACACCTTCAGAGGTTGCAGCGTCCAAGCAGCTGCCCAAAGGGTAAGCAAGGCCCCTGACAACTGCACCCATAGCATCACGCGCCACCACTCCAACAGCCGTTGCGTGAGTGATTGGATTAAAGGCCCCATCCACATTGATCTTGATATGATCACGTGGAGGTGGCTTCCAGCTAGGAGGTGAAAGAATAGGAGTAGGAGATTGGGGTGGGTTTGAAGATATTGCATTGCAAAAATCTTTATGTAGACTAATCGAATTGATTGAAGTAAGCCATGGTGGTTGCAGGTGGTGGTTGTGGACCCAATCATTACGTCGATTCCAAATGTTCCAGACGGTAGTGAGGAAAAGACCAAATTGGTCTTCAGCTAATAAGGTAGCAGCCTCCTCTAGCCATTGTATAGTAGAAACGGATGTACTATTATAAAGAATAGTAGGGACTCCGGAAAGTTGTAGAGCTTCAGATGCTCCAGGACAATCACGAAGAGCATGGAGAGTGGATTCGGAGGAAAATCCGCAAAGAGGGCAGGGTTCGGAATTAGGGGAGAAATCTCGTAGATGTTGCCCCACCGGCAAAGCTTCAGAAGCCATACGCCATCCGAAGGTTTTGACTTTTGGAAGTGCTTTGACTTTCGCAAGTACCTTCCAAATTCGCGCTGGGGGCCTACGGGGTTCCGGAGGGCGTTGGAGGAATAGATATCCAGAACGGAATGAGTAGATACCAGAATCATTAGGGGACCATAATATAGAGTCTCGATTGTTGTTAATTATGGGAACGTGAAGAATAGCATCCGCGTCCCTAGAGTTGAAATAGCTACGAACCTTAGATTGGTCCCAAGCAGTTTGGTCTCGGATCATCACGGCATCGAACATATACTTCCTCAGAAATCTCATAGTCCCCAGTTAGATTGATAGGGGAGGAACCACCCCAATTGTCTTTATGGATACGAATGTTGCTATTACGTCCTGGCTGGTATAGAAAACCGTTAAAAAGACGTTGTAAAGCAGAGTGGATGCCTTGCCAAGCAAAAGAGCATCTAGTTGGGCGAGTGGCATCGAGGATATTACCTGAAGGAAAGTATTTATAGCGATAGATTTGGCCCAAAAGGGAGTCAGGTTCGCAAATAAGTTTCCAAATTTGTTTTCCAAGGAGAGCAATGTTAAAATCATTTAAGTCTTTAAAACCCATGCCTCATGCTGCTTTAAGAAGACATACATGGTTCCAAGGTAGCATATGCCACCCTTTTTTGTTAGATTTGCCAGACCACCAATATTGACGTATCGCTGATGTCATATCATCAATGATATTCTGCGGGAGTAGATAGCAGGACATGACATATTGAGGTAAAGATTGAAGAACAACTTTAATGAAAATTTCGCGTCTACTAAATGAGAGAAGTTGTTTGTCCCAGGTAGATAGACGGTCATGCACTTTATCACGAACAAAGCCTAGGGCTTCAGTTCGGTTTTTCCCAATAAGGAGAGGAACACCAAGATAAACACCAGGGTTGGTGACCTCACGTACTTGTAAGGAAGAGTTAATCTCCTCCCGAGATGAGCGCGGAATGCGTGGGTTATAAAAGATAGTCGATTTTTCAAAGTTTACTGCTTGTCCAGAGGTAGAAGCATAAATTTACAGCGCTTTCTTCAATTCAGAAGCTTCCGTAGATGTAGCGTTAAGGAAGACCATACAGTCATCGGCAAAGAGGAGATGGTTAACTTTCGGACCAAAGCGGCCTGCACCTAGCCCAGGTAAGGAGTTTGTCTGTTGGGCATTCGATAAGTAAGCAGAGAGGCCTTGTGTACAGAAAAGGAAGAGGAAAGGCGATAGAGGATCTCCTTGTCGAAGACCACGTTGAGGTTGAAAGAAAGGTGATAGAGAGTTGTTAATTCGAACAGTGAAGGATACTGTGGAGACACAACACATAATGAGGGAAACCCATGAGGGAGGAAAGCCCATACGATGCATTACATTTTCTAGAAAAGACTATTCTACTCTATCAAATGCTTTCTCCATATCCAATTTTAGTGCAACACCTTGCGCTGATTTAGATGTTCTAGAATTAATATTGTGTATTATTTCATGGGCAATTAGGATATTATCTGAAATGTTTCGGCCTTGTACGAAAGCAGCTTGATTGGAGCTGATGCAAAAAGGAATGGTATGCTTCATTCTGTTGACAAGTACTTTTGCAACAATTTTATAAATAACAGTGCATAGGCTGATTGGAAGAAGGTGCCTCATAGTGGTTGGATCTTTAATTTTAGGGATAAGCACTAGTATTGTTTTATTAACCAAAGCCATATCCGTAGTGCCATTAAGAAGGCTGAGACAGAGATTTACGACATCATCACCCACAGTGTCCCAATGTTGTCTAAAGAACCCACTAGGCAAACCATCGATGCCCGGTGCTTTCCTTGGATCTATATCACGGAAGGCTTGTATTATTTCCTCTTTAGAGAAAGCTATAGATAGAGAGTTGTTCATAGAAGGTGTAATTGTGGTGGGAATTTTTGATAATATTTGTTCCGAGAATTGTGGATTTGAGGACGTAAAGAGGTTTTGAAAATAACTTGAAGCGATGGACACAATATCGGTTTCGGCTGTACACCAGTTGGAGCTGGAGTCAAAAAGGCCAGTGATTGTATTTTTTTCCTTCTGTTACATGCACGGGCATGAAAAAATCTTGTATTTTTGTCCCCTTGAGAAAGCCATAAGTTGCGTGATTGCTGCGCCCAGTACGTTTCTTGTTCGAGGATAAGCTTATTAAGCTCAGTTCGGCATTCTAGGTAGGATATTTCTTTAGAAGGCGTTAAGGGTCGATGTAGGAATTTATTAATTTTTTTGGTTAAGAGGGCAATTTGACCCGAGGTTTTAGATTTTTGTTGAGCTTGCCAATTGTCAAGGCAGGAACCAATGGCTTGGATTTTATCAAGAGTTGTTCCCGTAGTGTGAATCCATGTGTTTTGGACCAATGTAATGTTATCATTACGACCCGCCCAACAATTTTCAAAACGAAAGTTGTGTGAAGGATGTGGAGGTGGAGTGCAAGCAATTGGAGAGGTATTGAGGAGTAAGAAACAGTGGTCAGATTTTGCAACAAAATCTGAGGAGATCCGAAAAGATGGGAATAAAGATTTCCAGGCTTGGTTACCGATGAAACGATCTAGGCGCTCATGTATGGTTGGTGTGAAGGATCCTATTTTTGTCCAAGTAAACCAACCAGAGGTAGGTTTGCAATCGTACAGATTATTTCATGATAAACAATTACGAAAGTTGTTAGTTTGCGAACGTGCACGTCGGGATCCCCCCTGTTTTTCTCGATCGGATAGAAATCGAGTTTTTGCAATATAATCGTGTTGAAAAGCTTGTAATAAATTTTATGAACTCCTAAATTTGGATTACAACTTATTTTGTAACCCTTTTGTCGAAGTTTCGGACGAGCGAGTCTAAATGGGCCGAACAATGGACCCGTTAGAATTTTAACTGAGAAAAAAGTACAAAAATCAAGTTTTTGCAATATAATCGTGTTGAAAAGCTTGTAAGCAATTATATGAACTCCTAAAATTTGATTCTAACTTGTTTTGCGGTCTTTTTTCTAAAGGTTTCGGACGAGCGGGTCGAAATGAGTTGAACAATGGACCCGTTAGAATTTTAACTGAGTAAAAAGTAATGTAATCGAGTTTTTGCAATATAATCATGTTGAAAAGCTCGTAATCAATTATATGAACTCCTAAAATTTGATTCTAACTTATTTTGCGGTCTTTTTTATAGGTTTCAGACGAGCGGGTCTAAATGGGCCGAACAATGGACCCGCTCGAATTTTAACTGAGTAAAAAGTACAGAAATCTAGTTTTTGCAATATAATCATGTTGAAAAGCTCGTAATCAATTGTATGAACTCCTAAATTTGGATTAAAACTTATTTTGCAACCCTTTTGTAGAGGTTTCGGACGAGCGGGTCTAAATGGGCCGAACAATAGACCCGTTAGAATTTTAACTGAGTAAAAAGTACAGAAATCGAGTTTTTGCAATATAATCGTGTTGAAAAGCTCGTAATCAATTATATGAACTCCTAAATTTGGATTAAAACTTATTTTGCAGCCCTTTTGTAGAGATTTCGGACGATCGGGTCTAAATAGGCCGAACAATGGACCCGTTAGAATTTTAACAGAGTAAAAAGTACAGAAATCGAGTTTTTTCAATATAATCGTGTTGAAAAGCTCGTGATCAATTGTATGATCTCCTAAATTTGGATTAAAACTTATTTTGAAACCCTTTTGTAGAGGTTTCGGACGAGCGGGTCTAAATGGGCCGAACAATGGACCCGTTAGAATTTTAACTGAGTAAAAAGCACAAAAATCGAGTTTTTGCAATATAATTGTGTTGAAAAGCTCGTAATCAATTGTATGAACTCCTAAATTTGGATATAAACTTATTTTGCAACCTCTTCATAGAGGTTTCGGACGAGCGAGTCTAAATGGGCCGAACAAAGGACCCGTTAGAATTTTAACTGAGTAAAAAATAAAAAATCAAGTTTTTTTCAATATAATCGTCTTGAAAAGCTCATAATCAATTATATGAACTCCTAAAATTGTATTCTAACTTGTTTTGCGGTCTTTTTGTAGAGGTTTCGGACGAGCGGGTCTAAATGGGTCGAATAATGGACCCGTTAGAATTTTATCTGGGAAAAATTATAGAAATCGAGTTTTGCAATATAATCGTGTCAAAACACTCGTAAATAATTGTATGAACTCCTAAATTTGGATTAAAACTTATTTTGCAACCCTTTTGTAGAGGTTTCGGACGAGCAAGTCTAAATGGCCCGAACAATGGACCCGTTAGAATTTTAACTGAGTAAAAAGTACAGTAATCGATTTTTTGCAATATAATCATTTTGAAAAGCTCTTAATCAATTATATGAACTCTTAAAATTTGATTCTAACTTATTTTGCGGTCTTTTTTGTAGAGGTTTGCGACGAGCGGGTCTAAATGGGCCGAACAATTGACCCGTTAGAATTTTAACTGAGTAAAAAGTACAGAAATCGAGTTTTTGCAATATAATAGTGTTGAAAAGCTCGTAATCAATTATATGGACTCCTAAATTTGGATTAAAACTTATTTTGCAACCCTTTTGTAGGGGTTTCAGACGAGCGGGTCAAATGGGCCGAACAATGGACCCGTTAGAATTTTAACTAAGTAAAAAGCAAAAAAAAATCGAGTTTTTGCAATATAATTGTGTTGAAAAGCTCGTAATCAATTTTATGAACTCCTAAAATTTAAATCTAACTTATTTTGCAACCCTTTTGTAGAGGTTTTGGACGAGCGGGTCTAAATGGGCCGAACAATGGACCCGTTACAATTTTAACTGAGTAAAAAGTACAGAAATCAAGTTTTTGCAATATAATCGTGTTGAAAAGCTCGTAATCAATTATATGAAGTCCTAAATTTGGATTAAAACTTATTTTGCAACCCTTTTGTTGAGGTTTCGGACGAGCAGGTCTAAATGGGCCGAACAATGGACCCGTTAGAATTTTAACTGAGTAAAAAGAACAAAAATTGAGTTTTTGCAATATAATTGTGGTGAAAAGCTCGTAATCAATTTTAAGAACTCCTAAATTTGGATTAAAACTTATTTTGCACCCCTTTTGTAGAGGTTTCGGACGAGCGGGTCTAAATGGGCCGAACAATGGACCCGTTAAAATTTAAACTGTGTAAAAAGTACAGTAATCGAGTTTTTGCAATATAATAGTGTTGAAAAGCTCTTAATAAATTATATGAACTCCTAAAATTTATTCTAACTTCTTTTGCGATCTTTTTTTGTAAAGGTTTCGAACGAGCGGGTCTAAATCGGCCGAACATAGGACCTGTTAGAATTTTAACCGAGTTAAAAGTATAGAAATCGATTTTTTGCAATATAATCGTGTTGAAAAGCTCGTAATCAATTGTATGAACTCCTAAATTTGGATTAAAACTTATTTTGCAACCCTTTTGTAGAGGTTTCGGACGAGCAAGTCTAAATGGGCCGAACAATGGACCCGTTAGAATTTTAACTGAGTAAAAGGTACAGCAATCGATTTTTTGCAATATAATCATTTTGAAAAGCTCTTAATCAATTATATGAACTCTTAAAATTTGATTCTAACTTATTTTGCGGTCTTTTTTGTAGAGGTTTGCGACGAGCGGGTCTAAATGGGCCGAACAATTGACCCGTTAAAATTTTAACTGAGTAAAAGGTACAGAAATCGAGTTTTTGCAATATAATCGTGTTGAAAAGCTCGTAATCAATTACATGGACTCCTAAATTTGGATTAAAACTTATTTTGCAACCCTTTTGTAGGGGTTTCAGACGAGCGGGTCAAATGGGCTGAACAATGGACCCGTTAGAATTTTAACTAAGTAAAAAGCAAAAAAAATCGAGTTTTTGCAATATAATTGTGTTGAAAAGCTCGTAATCAATTTTATGAACTCCTAAAATTTAAATCTAACTTATTTTGCAACCCTTTTGTAGAGGTTTTGGACGAGCGGGTCTAAATGGGCCGAACAATGGACCCGTTACAATTTTAACTGAGTAAAAAGTACAGAAATCAAGTTTTTGCATTATAATCGTGTTGAAAAGCTCGTAATCAATTATATGAACTCCTAAATTTGGATTAAAACTTATTTTGCAACCCTTTTGTTGAGGTTTCGGACGAGCAGGTCTAAATGGGCCGAACAATGGACCCGTTAGAATTTTAACTGAGTAAAAAGAACAAGAATTGAGTTTTTGCAATATAATTGTGGTGAAAAGCTCGTAATCAATTTTATGAACTCCTAAATTTGGATTAAAACTTATTTTGCACCCCTTTTGTCGAGGTTTTGGACGAGCGGGTCTAAATGGGCCGAGAAATGGACCCATTAGAATTTTAACTGAGTAAGAAGTACTGTAATCGAGTTTTTGCAATATAATCGTGTTGAAAAGCTCGTAATCAATTATATGAACTCCTAAAATTGTATTCTAACTTGTTTTGCGGTCTTTTTGTATAGGTTTCGGACGAGCGGGTCTAAATGGGCCATACAATGGACCTGTTCGAATTTTAACTGAGTAAAAACTAAAGAAATCGATTTTTTGCAATATAATCGTGTTGAAAAGCTCGTAATCAATTATATTAACTCCTAAAATTTGATTCTAACTTGTTTTGCGGTCTTTTTTGTAGAGGTCTCGGACGAGCGGGTCTAAATGGGCCGAACAATTAACCCGTTAGAATTTTAACTGAGTAAAAGGTACAGTAATCGATTTTTTGCAATATAATCATTTTGAAAAGCTCTTAATCAATTATATGAACTCTTAAAATTTGATTCTAACTTATTTTGCGGTCTTTTTTGTAGAGGTTTGCGACGAGCGGGTCTAAATGGGCCGAACAATTGACCCGTTAAAATTTTAACTGAGTAAAAGGTACAGAAATCGAGTTTTTGCAATATAATCGTGTTGAAAAGCTCGTAATCAATTACATGGACTCCTAAATTTGGATTAAAACTTATTTTGCAACCCTTTTGTAGGGGTTTCAGACGAGCGGGTCAAATGGGCTGAACAATGGACCCGTTAGAATTTTAACTAAGTAAAAAGCAAAAAAAATCGAGTTTTTGCAATATAATTGTGTTGAAAAGCTCGTAATCAATTTTATGAACTCCTAAAATTTAAATCTAACTTATTTTGCAACCCTTTTGTAGAGGTTTTGGACGAGCGGGTCTAAATGGGCCGAACAATGGACCCGTTACAATTTTAACTGAGTAAAAAGTACAGAAATCAAGTTTTTGCATTATAATCGTGTTGAAAAGCTCGTAATCAATTATATGAACTCCTAAATTTGGATTAAAACTTATTTTGCAACCCTTTTGTTGAGGTTTCGGACGAGCAGGTCTAAATGGGCCGAACAATGGACCCGTTAGAATTTTAACTGAGTAAAAAGAACAAGAATTGAGTTTTTGCAATATAATTGTGGTGAAAAGCTCGTAATCAATTTTATGAACTCCTAAATTTGGATTAAAACTTATTTTGCACCCCTTTTGTCGAGGTTTTGGACGAGCGGGTCTAAATGGGCCGAGAAATGGACCCATTAGAATTTTAACTGAGTAAGAAGTACTGTAATCGAGTTTTTGCAATATAATCGTGTTGAAAAGCTCGTAATCAATTATATGAACTCCTAAAATTGTATTCTAACTTGTTTTGCGGTCTTTTTGTATAGGTTTCGGACGAGCGGGTCTAAATGGGCCATACAATGGACCTGTTCGAATTTTAACTGAGTAAAAACTAAAGAAATCGATTTTTTGCAATATAATCGTGTTGAAAAGCTCGTAATCAATTATATTAACTCCTAAAATTTGATTCTAACTTGTTTTGCGGTCTTTTTTGTAGAGGTCTCGGACGAGCGGGTCTAAATGGGCCGAACAATTAACCCGTTAGAATTTTAACTGAGTAAAAAGTACAAAAATCAAGTTTTTTCAATATAATCGTGTTGAAAAGCTCGTAATCAATTATATGAACTCCTAAAATTGTATTCTAACTTGTTTTGCGGTCTTTTTTGTAGAGGTTTGCGACGAGCGGGTCTAAATGGGCCGAATAGTGGACCCGTTAGAATTTTAACGGATAAAAAAGTACAGAAATCGAGTTTTTGCAATATAATCGTGTTGACAAGCTCGTAATCAATTGTATGAACTACTAAATTTGGATTAAAACTTATTTTGCAACCCTTTTGTAGAGGATTCGGACGAGCGGGTCTAAATTGGCTGAACAATGGACACGTTAGAAATTTAACTAAGTAAAAAGTACAGAAATCAAGTTTTTGCAATATAATCGTGTTGAAAATCTCGTAATCAATTGTATGAACTCCTAAATTTTGATTAAAACTTATTTTGCAACCCTTTTGTAGAGGTTTCAGACGATCGGGTCTAAATGGGCCGAACAATGATCTCGTTAGAATTTTAACTGAGTAAAAAGCACAAAAATCAAGTTTTTGCAATATAATTGTGTTGAAAAGCTCGTAATCAATTGTATGAACTCCAAAATTTGGATTAAAACTTATTTTGCAACCCTTTTGTAGAGGTTTCAGACGATCGGGTCTAAATGGGCCGAACAATGGACCCGTTAGAATTTCAACTGAGTAAAAAGTACAGAAATTGAGTTTTTGTAATATAATCTTGTTGAAAATCTTGTAATCAATTATATGAACTCCTAAAATTTGTTTAAAACTTGTTTTGCGGTCTTTTTTGTAGAGGTTTCGGACGTGTGGGTCTAAATGGGATGAACAATGGACCCGTTAGAATTTTTTTTGAGGAAAGCGGGCCTCGTTAAAAACCCCTACTAATATCCCCAGGCACAAGACCTAGAGAAACCTAAAAAGGGGAAAAGAGTACCCAGATTATATTTATAAAGAACGAGGTGAACCCTCGCAAAGTACAGCGTTTTGAATACAAGCAGGATACATGGATCCAAAAGAAATAGAGGTCATAGACCTAAGGGCATGGGTAGCCAACGTATGAGCAACAATATTAGCCTCACGGCATACAAACTGAACATGCGCAGAAGAAAAATACTCCAGAGGAGCATGAGCTTGCAAAATCACCGGTCCCATAGGAGATAGATCTGGGCCCAGGGAGTTGATTCTATTCGCAAGAGAAGCACAGTCTGTCTCGAAAATCAAGTGGCTCCATCCTTGGGATTGAGCGAAAGTAATACCAGCAAGAAGACCTCTCCCTTCAGACGTAGTAGCATCAGAGCAACTACCTAGAGGAAAAGCCAGACCGCCAACAACCGTCCCCGTATCATTACGGGCTACAACGCCAACCGCCACTGCACGTGTGGAAGGATCAAAAGCCCCATCCACATTAACTTTAATATAACCTAGAGGGGGGATGACTCCATCGAGATGGAGGAGTCGACGACAAGGGGATGGAAGAAGAAGACGAAGATATAGCATCAGCGTAGTCACGATGAAGACTGATGGAGTTGACAGCAATTAGCCATGGGGGTTGAAGATGTCGATTATGGATCTAGTCGTTACGCTTGTTACAAATATTCTAAAGGGTAGTAAAAAAAAGCCCAAAAAGATCAGGAGAAAGGAGGGCAGCACCTTCCTCAAGCCATTGGAGGCCGGTGGGAGCAGTGCTATTAATAAGAGAAATGGGAAGACCAATCAAACGAAGGGCCTCCGAAGCACCAGAGCAATCACGGAGAGCATGGAGAATAGTCTCCGAATAAGAATGACAAACGGGGCAGGGTCCTGAGTCTGGTGCAAAAGCCTGAAGGCGAACCCCAGCAGGTAGGGCCTCTGAACCCATACGCCAGCCAAAAGTTTTAACTTTCGGTAAAACCTTGAGTTTGGAAAGAAATTTCCAAATCCGAGGGGGCCGAAGACGTGGCTCAGGGGGGCGTTGCAGAAAGAGATAGCCAGATCGGTCAGAGTAGATACCAGAATCATTAGGCCTCCAGAGGATGGAGTCTCGAGTATCATTGATGATAGGAACGGATAGAATGGAGTCAGCATCAGCCGATGTAAAGTACGCACGGACTTTAACAGGGTCCCAAGATGCTTGGTTCCGAATCATAAAGTCACGACAACGAGTATGGACTTCATCCGATAACTCGTAGTCCCCATAAAGGTGAATAGTCGAGGAGCCTCCCCAATTATCATGATGAATACGTATGTTACTGTTAATGCCAGGACGATAGAGGAAACCTCCAATGATGTGTTGCATAGCGTTATAAAGACCTTGCCAGGCAAAAGAACCTCGGGAAGGCCAAGAGGCATTAAGAATATTGTCTGACGGAAAGTATTTGGATTTATAGATTTGTCCCAGAAGGGAGTCAGGTTCGCAGATAAGGCGCCATAATTGTTTACCGAGAAGGGCAATGTTAAAATTGTTGAGGTCCCTAAAACCCATACCGCCAACTGATTTAGGCAAGCACACTTGCTCCCAAGGGAGCATATGCCAACCTTTCTTATTAGTTTTGCCAGACCACCAATAGCGTCGGATGGCAGATGTCATATCATCGATAATATTTTGGGGCAATAAATAACATTACATAACATATTGAGATAGAGATTGTAAGACAACTTTTATAAATATTTCCCTACCAATGAAGGAAAGAAGCTGTTTGTCCCACTTGGATAATCTATCATGAACTTTATCACGTATAAACCCCAGGGCGAGGGTCTTATTTTTTGAGTAAAAAGTACATAAATCGTGTTTTTGCAATATATTCATGTTTCAATGCTCGTAATCAATTTTATGAACTCCTAAATTTGGATTAAAACTTATTTTGCAACCCTTTTGTCGATGTTTCGGATGAGCGAGTCTAAATGGGCCGAACAATGGACCCGTTAGAATTTTAACTGAGCAAAAAGTACAAAAATCAACTTTTTGCAATATAATCGTGTTGAAAAGCTTGTAAGCAATTATATGAACTCCTAAAATTTAATTCTAACTTGATTTGCGGTCTTTTTTGTAGAGGTTTCGGACGAGCGGGTCTAAATGGGCCGAACAATGGACCCGTTCGAATTTTAACTAAGTAAACAGTACAGAAATCGAGTTTTTGCAATATAATCATGTTGAAAAGCTCGTAATCAATTGTATGACCTCCTAAATTTGGATTAAAACTTATTTTGCAACCCATTTGTAGAGGTTTCAGACGAGCGGGTCTAAATGGGCCGAACAATAGACCCGTTAAAATTTTAACTGAGTAAAAAGTACAGAAAACGAGTTTTTACAATATAATCGTGTTAAAAAGCTCGTAATCAATTATATGAAATCCTAAATTTGGATTAATACTTATTTTGCAGCCCTTTTGTAGAGGTTTCGGACGATCGGGTATAAATAGGCCGAACAATGGACCCGTTAGAATTTTAACAGTGTAAAAAGTACAGAAATCGAGCTTTTGCAATAAAATCGTGTTGAAAAGCTCGTAATCAATTGTATGAACTCCTAAATTTGGATTAAAACTTATTTTGAAACCCTTTTGAAGAGGTTTCGGAGGAGCGGGTTTAAATGGGCAGAACAATGGACCCGTTAGAATTTTAACCGAGTAAAAAGTACATAAATCAAGTTTTTGCAATATAATTGTGTTGACAAACTCGTAATCAATTGTATGAACTCCTAAATTTGGATTTAAACTTATTTTGCAACCACTTTGTAGAGGTTTCAGACGAGCGGGTCTAAATGGGCCGAACAATGGACCCGTTAGAATTTTAACTGAGTAAAAAGTACATAAATCAAGTTTTATTTTTCAATATAATCGTGTTGAAAAGCTCGTAATCAATTATATGAACTCCTAACATTTGATTCTAACTTGTTTTGTGGTCTTTTTTGTAAAGGTTTCAGACGAGTGAGTCTAAATTGGCCGAACAATGGACCCGTTAGAATTTTATCTGAGTAAAAAGTACAGTAATCAAGATTTTGCAATATAATCATGTTGAAAAGATCTTAATCAATTATATGAACACCTAAAATTTGATTCTAACTTACTTTGCGGTCTTTTTTTAGAGGTTTGCGAGGAGCGGGTCTAAATGGGCTGAACAAAGGACCCGTTAGAATTTTAACTAAGTAAAAAGTACAGAAATCGAGTTTTTACAATATAATCGTGCTAAAACGCTCGTAATCTATTGTATGAACTCCTAAATTTGGATGAAAACTTGTTTTGCAACCCTTTTGTAGAGGTTTCGGACGTGCGGGTCTAAATGGGCCGAACAATAGACCAGTTAGAATTTTAACTGAGTAAAAAGTACAGTAATCGAGTTTTTGCAATATAATCATGTTGAAAAGCTCGTAATCAATTGTATGAACTCCTAAATTTTGATTAAAACTTCTTTTGCGGTCTTTTTTGTAAAGGTTTCGGACGAGCGGGTCTAAATGGGCCGAACAATGGACCCGTTAGAATTTTAACTGAGTAAAAAGTACAAAAATCGAGTTTTTGCAATATAATCGTGTTGAAAAGCTCGTAATCAATTGTATGAACTCCTAAATTTGGATTAAAACTTATTTTGCAACCATTTTGTAGAGGTTTCAGACGAGCTGGTCTAAATGAGCCGAACAGTGGACCTGTTAGAATTTTAACTGAGTAACAAGTACAGAAATCAAATTTTTGCAATATAATCGTGTTGAAAAGCTCGTAATCAATTATATGAACTCCTAAATTTTGATTAAAACTTATTTTGCAGCCCTTTTTGTATGGGTTTCGGGCGATCGGGTCTAAATGGGTCGAACAATGGACCCGTGAGAATTTTAACGGAGTAAAAAGTACAGTAATCGAGTTTTTGCAATATAATCGTGTTGAAAAGCTCATAATCAATTGTAGAACTCCTAAATTTGGATTAAAATTTATTTTGCAACACTTTTGTAGAGATTTCGGACGAGCGGGTCTAAATGGGCTAAACAATGGACCCGTTAGAATTTTAATTGAGTAAAAAGTACAGAAATCGAGTTTTTGCATTATAACCGTGTTGAAAATCTCGTAATCAATTGTTTGAACTCCTAAATTTCAATTAAATCTTATTTTGCAACCCTTTTGTAGAGGTTTCGGATGAGCGGGTCTAAATGGGTCGAAAGATGGACCCGTTAGAATTTTAATTAAGTAAAAAGCACAAAAATCGAGTTTTTGCAATATAATTGTGTTGAAAAGCTCGTAATCAATTTTATGAACTCCTAAATTCGGATTAAAACTTATTTTGCAACCCTTTTGAAGAGGTTTCGGAAGAGCGGGTCTAAATGGGCCGTACAATGGACCCGTTAGAATTTTTTTTTTTGAAGAAAGGGCCTCATTAAAAACCCCACTAAACCTTACTGGGCTGACCCAGCAGGCCCTAGGAGGGGAAAAGAGTGCCCAAAATATATTATAAATTAAGGTGGTTGGTTAACAACCGGTACAAAAGTTCTCAGAGCATCGGGCAAGCCCGGCCCAAAATACATAGATGAATGAAAATGCAAAGCCCAATTGGCTACAGAATGAGCTAAAATATTAGCTCCACGCGGTACATAGAGTAGGCTAAGACCTGGTACAGTAGTAATGAAAGATCTCATGTCCTGCACCTATCGCTGAAGAGGGGAGGCATCCTCGCTTGCTTTGCACAACCGGTTGATCAACAGGGCTGCATCTGATTCAAGAATAAACCCAGTCCATCCCGCCTCCACACCTAAATGGACACCATCCGAGATCGCCCGTAGTTCAGCTGCTGTAGAATCTGCAATAGTGTCCAGGTAAATAGCCCGCCCCATCAGGATAGCTCCAGAAGCGTCACGGGCCACGATGCCAATACCAGCCGATCCCATAGTGGGGTGGAAAGCACCATCAACATTGATTTTGATTGATCCAGCTGGCGGCGGCTTCCAAACAGGTGGGGAAAGTGCTGTCGTCGTCGGCTGTCTCGTCGTGGGAATGTCTGCGTTGGCTGCTAGGTAGTCTCGAAGTAGGTCCTGTGAGTTCATCACAGTGAGCCACGGGGGCTGCAGACGCTGAGAATGGACCCATTCATTCCTCCTATTCCAAAGATTCCACAGAATAGTTAGAAGGAGGTCAAAATGTGCGCAAGATAGGAGCCTAGCTCCTCGTTCCAACCAAAGTGACATCGATGTGTCGTTGCTATTACGAAGCGCGTTTGGAAAACCGGCGAGGCGGAGAGTCTCAGCCGCGCCTGGACAGTCTTTGAAAGCATGGAGTGCAGATTCTAGCGTCGAAGTGCAGAACGGACACATGCCAGAGCCTAATCCTATAGTCGCAAGGCGAGCCCCTGTTGGTAGCGCATCCCGTCCTACCCGCCATCCAAAGGTGCGGATTTTCGGGAGTGTGTTGGATTTAGTAATGATCTTCCATAGAGGGTTCGGACGCTCAAGAGGACGTGGGGGCCTACGTAAGAATAGGTACCCAGAGCGCACGGAATATATGTTTGTATCATGAAAGCCCCATAGCAGAGTATCGCGTTGGGCATCAGAGATTGGTACGTTCAATATTTTGTCCGCATCGTCGTCGTCGAAATATTGACGTACTTTATGTGCATCCCATGCATTATGATGACGAAGCATAAAATCTCCGCATCGCAAGGGAATTTCCTCATTATCTTGATAACTACCAAAGAAAGATAGCCCATTGGACCCACCCCAATTATCACGAAGGATGCGCAGACGGCTATCAATTCCAGGTCTCCAAAAGAAACCGGAACGTAATTGTTGCAACGCCTGCCATATACCTCGCCAAGAATAGGAAGCTCGGTGGTCAGCTTTTGCCTCTAAAATATTCCCGGAGGGATAATAACGTGATTTGAGTACTCGAGCGAGTAAGGATTCGGGTGAGTGGATTAGCCGCCATATTTTAACTGAGTAAAAAGTACAGAAATCAAGTTTTTGCAATATAATCGTGTTGAAAAGCTCGTAATCAATTATATGAACTCCTAAATTTGGATTAAAACTTATTTTGCAACCCTTTTGTAGAGGTTTCGGACGAGCGGGTCTAAATGGGCTGAACAATAGACCCGTTAGAATTTTAACTGAGTAAAAAGTACAGAAATCGAGTTTTTGCAATATAATCGTTTTGAAAAGCTCGTAATAAATTATATGAACTCCTAAAATTTGATTATAACTTGTTTTGCGGTCTTTTTTGTAAAGGTTTCGGACGAGCGGGTCTAAATGGGCCGAACAATGGACCCTTTAGAAATTTAACTGAGTAAAAAGCACAAAAATCAAGTTTTTGCAATATAATTGTGTTGAAAAGCTTGTAATCAATTGTATGAACTCCTAAAATTTTATTCTAACTTGTTTTGCGGTCTTTTTTGTAGAGGTTTCGGACGAGCGGGTCTAATTAGGCCGAACAATGGAACCATTAGAATTTTAACGGAGTAAAAAGTACAGAAATTGAGTTTTTGCAATATAATCGTGTTGAAAAGCTTTTAATCAATTATATGAACTCCTAAAATTTGATTCTAACTTATTTTGCGATTTTTATGGAAAGGTTTCGGACGAGCGGGTCTAAATGGGCCGAAAAATGGACCCGTTAGAATTTTAATTGAGTAAAAAGTACAGATATCGAGTTTTTGCATTATAACCATGTTGAAAAGCTCGTAATCAATTGTATGAACTCCTAAATTTGGATTAAAACTTATTTTGCAACCCTTTTGTAGAGGTTTCGGACGAGCGGGTCTAAATGGGTCGAAAGATGGACCCGTTAGAATTTTAACTGAGTAAAAAGCACAAAAATCGAGTTTTTGCAATATAATTGTGTTGAAAAGCTCGTAATCAATTTTATGAACTCCTAAATTTGGAGTAAAACTTATTTTGCAACCCTTTTGTAGAGGTTTCAGACGAGCGGGTCTAAATGGGCCGAGCAATGGACCCGTTAGAATTTTAACTGAGTAAAAAGTACAGAAATCAAGTTTTTGCAATACAATCGTGTTGAAAAGCTCGTAATCAATTATATGAACTCCTAAATTTGGATTAAAACTTATTTTGCAACCCTTTGTAGAGGTTTCGGACGAGCAGGTCTAAATGGGCCGAACAATGGACCCTTTAGAATTTTAACTGAGTAAAAAGTATAGAAATCGAGTTTTTGCAATATAATCGTTTTTAAAAGCTCGTAATAAATTATATGAACTCCTAAACTTTGATTATAACTTGTTTTGCGGTCTTTTTTGTAGAGGTTTCGGACGAGCCGGTCTAAATGGGCCGAACAATGGACCCTTTAGAAATTTAACTGAGTAAAAAGCACAAAAATCAAGTTTTTGCAATATAATTGTGTTGAAAAGCTCGTAATCAATTGTATGAACTCCTAAAATTTTATTCTAACTTGTTTTGCGGTCTTTTTTGTAGAGGTTTCGGATGAGCGGGTCTAAATGGGCCGAACAATGGACCCGTTAGAATTTTAACGGATAAAAAAGTACAGAAATCGAGTTTTTGCAATATAATCGTGTTGACAAGCTCGTAATCTATTGTATGAACTCCTAAATTTTGATTAAAACTTATTTTGCAACCCTTTTGTAGAGGTTTCGGACGAGCAGGTTTAAATCGACCGAACAATGGACCCGTTACAATTTTAACCGAGTAAAAGTACTGAAATCGAGTTTTTGCAATATAATCGTGATGAAAAGCTTGTAATCAATTGTATGAACTCCTAAATTTTGATTAAAACTTCTTTTGCGGTCTTTTTTGTAAAGGTTTCGGACGAGCGGGTCTAAATGGGCCGAACAATGGACCCGTTAGAATTTTAACTGAGTAAAAAGTACAGAAATCGAGTTTTTGCAATATAATCGTGTTGAAAAGCTCGTAATCAATTGTATGAACTCCTAAATTTGGATTAAAACTTATTTTACAACCATTTTGTAGAGGTTTCAGACGAGCTGGTCTAAATGGGCCGAACAGTGGACCTGTTAGAATTTTAACTGAGTAACAAGTACAGAAATCGAATTTTTGCAATATAATCGTGTTGAAAAGCTCGTAATCAATTATATGAACTCCTAAATTTTGATTAAAACTTATTTTGCAGCCCTTTTTGTCTGGGTTTCGGGCGATCGGGTCTAAATGGGTCGAACAATGGACCCGTTAGAATTTTAACGGAGTAAAAAGTACAGTAATCGAGTTTTTGCAATATAATCGTGTTGAAAAGCTCGTAATCAATTGTAGAACTCCTAAATTTGGATTAAAACTTATTTTGCAACCCTTTTGTAGAGGTTTCGGACGAGAGGGTCTAAATGGGCTAAACGATTGACCCGTTAGAATTTTAATTGAGTAAAAAGTACAGAAATCGAGTTTTTGCATTATAACCGTGTTGAAAAGCTCGTAATCAATTGTTTGAACTCCTAAATTTCGATTAAATCTTATTTTGCAACCCTTTTGTAGAGGTTTCGGACGAGCGGGTCTAAATGGGTCGAAAGATGGACCCGTTAGAATTTTAATTGAGTAAAAAGCACCAAAATCGAGTTTTTGCAATATAATTGTGTTGAAAAGCTCGTAATCAATTTTATGAACTCCTAAATTTGGATTAAAACTTATTTTGCAACCCTTTTGAAGAGGTTTCGGACGAGCGGGTCTAAATGGGCCTAACAATGGACCCGTTAGAATTTTAACTGAGTAAAAAGTACAGAAATCAAGTTTTTGCAATATAATCGTGTTGAAAAGCTCATAATCAATTATATGAACTCCTAAATTTGGATTAAAACTTATTTTGCAACCCTTTTGTAGAGGTTTCGGACGAGCGGGTCTAAATGGGCCGAACAATGGACCTGTTAGAATTTTAACTGAGTAAAAAGTACAGAAATCGAGTTTTTGCAATATAATCGTTTTGAAAAGCTCGTAATAAATTATATGAACTCCTAAAATTTGATTATAACTTGTTTTGCGGTCTTTTTTGTAAAGGTTTCGGACGAGTGGGTCTAAATGGGCCGAACAATGGACCCTTTAGAAATTTAACTGAGTAAAAAGCCCAAAAATCAAGTTTTTGCAATATAATTGTGTTGAAAAGCTCGTAATCAATTGTATGAACTCCTAAAATTTTATTCTAACTTGTTTTGCGGTCTTTTTTGTAGAGGTTTCGGACGAGCGGGTCTAAATGGGCCGAACAATGGACCCGTTAGAATTTTAACGGATAAAAAAGTACAGAAATCGAGTTTTTGCAATATAATCGCATTGACAAGCTCGTAATCTATTGTATAAACTCCTAAATTTTGATTAAAACTTATTTTGCAACCATTTTGTAGAGGTTTCGGACGAGCAGGTCTAAATCGATCGAACAATGGACCCGTTACAATTTTAACCGAGTAAAAAGTACTGAATCAAGTTTTTGCAATATAATCGTGTTGAAAAGCTCGTAATCAATTGTATGAACTCCTAAATTTTGATTAAAACTTCTTTTGCGGTCTTTTTTGTAAAGGTTTCGGACGAGTGGGTCGAAATGGGCCGAACAATGGACCCGTTAGAATTATAACTGAGTAAAAAGTACAGAAATCGAGTTTTTGCAATATGATCATGTTGAAATGCTCGTAATCAATTGTATGAACTCCTAAATTTGGATTAAAACTTATTTTGCAAACCTTTTGTAGAGGTTTCAGACGAGCTGGTCTAAATGGGCCGAACAGTGGACCTGTTAGAATTTTAACTGAGTAACAAGTACAGAAATCGAATTTTTGCAATATAATCGTGTTGAAAAGCTCGTAATCAATTATATGAACTCCTAGATTTTGATTAAAACTTATTTTGCAGCCCTTTTTGTATGGGTTTCGGACGATCGGGTCTAAATGGGTCGAACAATGGACCCATTAGAATTTTAACGGAGTAAAAAGTACAGTAATCTAGTTTTTGCAATATAATCGTGTTGAAAAGCTCGTAATCAATTGTATGAACTCCTAAATTTGGATTAAAACTTATTTTGCAACCCTTTTGTAGAGGTTTCGGACGAGCGGGTCTAAATGGGCCGAACAATGGACCCGTTAGAATTTTAACTGAGTAAAAAGTACAGAAATCAAGTTTTTGCAATATAAAATTGTGTTGAAAACCTCGTAATCAATTATATGAACTCCTAAATTTGGATTAAAACTTATTTTGCAACCCTTTTGTAGAGGTTTCGGAAGAGCGGGTCTAAATGGGACGAACAATGGACCCGTTAGAATTTTAACTGAGTAAAAAGTACAGAAATCGAGTTTTTGCAATATAATCGTTTTGAAAAGCTCGTAATAAATTATATGAACTCCTAAAATTTGATTATAACTTGTTTTGTGGTCTTTTTTGTAGAGGTTTCGGACGAGCGGGTCTAAATGGGCCGAACAATGGACCCTTTAGAAATTTAACTGAGTAAAAAGCAGAAAAATCAAGTTTTTACAATATAATTGTTTTGAAAAGCTCGTAATCAATTGTATGAACTCCTAAATTTTGATTAAAACTTATTTTGCAACCCTTTTGTAAAGTTTTCGGACGAGTGATTCTAAATTGACCGAACAATGGACCCGTTAGAATTTTAACTAAGTAAAAAGTACAATAATCGAGTTTTTGCAATATATTTGTGCTGAAAAGCTCTTAATCAATTATATGAACTTCTAAAATTTGATTCTAACTTATTTTGCGACCTTTTTTGTAAAGGTTTCGGACGAGTGGGTCTAAATGGGCGGAACATAGGACCCGTTAGAATTTTAACTGAGTAAAAAGTACAGAAATCGAGTTTTTGCAATATAATCGTGTTGAAAAGCTCGTAATCAATTGTATGAACTCCTAAATTTAGATTAAAACTTATTTTGCAGCCCTTTTTGTGGAGGTTTCGGACGAACGGGTCTAAATGGGCCGAACAAAGGACCTGTTAGAATTTTAAAGGAGTAAAAAGTACAGAAATCGAGTTTTTACAATATAATCGTGTTGAAAAGCTCGTAATCAAATTGTATGAACTCCTAAATTTGGATTAAAACTTATTTTGCAACCCTCTTGTAGAGGTTTCAGACGAGCGAGTCTAAATGGGTCGAACAATGGACCCGTTAGAATTTTATCAGAGTAAAAAGTACAGAAATCGAGTTTTTGCAATATAATCGTGTTGAAAAGCTCGTAATCAATTATATGAACTACTAAAATTTTATTCTAACTTGTTTTGCGGTCTTTTTTGTAGAGGTTTCGGACGAGCTGGTCTAAATGGGCCAAACAATGGACCCGTTAGAATTTTAACGGATAAAAAAGTACAGAAAACGAGTTTTTGCAATATAATCGTGTTGACAAGCTCGTAATCTATTGTATGAACTCCTAAATTTTGATTAAAACTTATTTTGCAACCCTTTTGTAGAGGTTTCGGACGAACTGGTCTAAATCGTCCAAATAATGGACCCGTTACAATTTTAACTGAGTAAAAAGTACTAAAATCGAGTTTTTGCAATATAATCGTGTTGAAAAGCTCGTAATCAATTGTATGAACTCCTAAATTTTTATTAAAACTTCTTTTGCGGTCTTCTTTGTAAAGGTTTTGGACGAGCGGGTATAAATGGGCCGAACAATGGACCCGTTAGAATTTTAATTGAGTAAAAAGTACAGAAATCGAGTTTTTGCAATATAATCGTGTTGAAAAGCTCGTAATCAATTGTATTAACTCCTAAATTTGGATTAAAACTTATTTTGCAACCCTTTTGTAGAGGTTTTGTACGAGCGGGTCCGAAAGGGCCGAACAGTGGATCCGTTAGAATTTTAACTGAGTAAAAAGAACAAAAATCGAGTTTTTTGCAATATAATTGTGTTCAAAAGTTCGTAATCAATTGTATGAACTCCTAAATTTGGATTAACACTTATTTTGCAACCCTTTTTGTATGGGTTTCGGACGAGCGGGTCTAAATGGGCCGAACAATGGACCCATTAGAATTTTAACTAAGTAAAAAGTACAGTAATCGAGTTTTTGCAATATAATTGTGTTGAAAAGCGCGTAATCAATTGTATGAAGTCCTAAATTTGGATTAAAACTTATTTTGCAACCATTTTGTAGAGGTTTCGGATGAGCGGGTCTAAATGGGCCGAACAATGGACCCTTTAGAATTTTAACTGAGTAAAAAGTACAAAAATCAAGTTTTTGCAATATAATTGTGTTGAAAAGCTCGTAATCAATTGTATGAACTCCTGAAATTTGATTCTAACTTGTTTCATAGTCTTTTTGGTAGAGGTTTCGGACGAGCGGGTCTAAATGGGCCGAACAATGGACCCGTTAGAATTTTAACTAAGTAAAAAGTATAGAAATCAAGTTTTTGCAATATAATCGTGTTGAAACGCTAGTAATCAATTGTATGAACTCCTAAATTTGGATTAAAACTTATTTTGAACCCTTTTTGTATGGGTTTCGGACGAGCGGGTCTAAATGGGCCCAATAATGGACCCGTTAAAATTTTAACTGAGTAAAAAGCACAAAAATCGAGTTTTTGCAATATAATTGTGTTGAAAAACTCGTAATCAATTGTATGAATTCCTAAATTTGGATTAAAACAAATTTTGCAACCTTTATGTTGAGGTTTCGGACGAGCAGGTCTAAATGGGCCGAACAATGGACCCGTTAGAGTTTTAACTTAGTAAAAAGTACAGAAATCGAGTTTTTGCAATATAATCATGTTGAAAAGCTCGTAATCAATTATATGAACTCCTAAAATTTGATTCTAACTTGTTTTGCGGTCTTTTTTGTAGAGGTTTAGGACTAGCGGGTCTAAATGGGCCGAACAATGGATCCGTTAGAATTTTAACCGAGTAAAAAGGACAAAAATTGAGTTTTTGCAATATAATCGTGTTTAAAAGCTCGTGATCAATTATATGAACTCCTAAATTTGGATTAAAACTTATTTTGTAGCCCTTTTTGTAGAGGTTTCAGACGATTAGGTTAAAATGGGCCGAACAATGGACCCGTTAGAATTTTAACGGAGTAAAAAGTACAGAAATCGATTTTTGCAATATAATCGTGTTGAAAAGCTCGTAATCAATTGTATGAACTCCTAAATTTGGATTAAAACTTATTTTGCAACCCTTTTGTAGAGGTTTCGGACGAGCGGGTCTAAATGGGCAGAACAATGGACCCGTTAGAATTTTAACCGAGTAAAAAGTACTGTAATCGAGTTTTTGCAATATAATCATGTTGAAAAGCTTGTAATCAATTATATGAACTCCTAAAATTTGATTCTAAGTTATTTTGCGGTCTTTTTTGTAAAGGTTTCGGACGAGAGGGTCTAAATGGGCCGAACAATGGACCCGTTAGAATTTTAACGGAGTAAAAAGTACAGAAATCGAGTTTTTGTAATATAATCGTGTTGACAAGCTCGTAATCAATTGTATGAACTCCTAAATTTGTATTGAAATTTATTTTGCAACCCTTTTGTAGAGGTTTCAGACGAGCGGGTCTAAGTGGGCCGAATAATGGACCCGTTAGAATTTTAACTGAGTAAAAAGCACAAAAATCGAGTTTTTGCAATATAATTGTGTTGAAAAGCTCGTAATCAATTTTATGAACTCCTAAATTTGGATTAAAACTTATTTTGCAACCCTTTTGTCGAAGTTTCGAACGAGCGGGTTTAAATGGGCCGAACAATGGACCCGTTAGAATTTTAACTGAGTAAAAAGTACAGAAATCAAGTTCTGCAATATAATTGTGTTGAAAAGCTCGTAATCAATTATATGAACTCCTAAAATTTGATTCTAACTTGTTTTATGGTCTTTTTTGTAGAGGTTTCGGACGAGCGGGTTTAAATGGGCCGAACAATGGACCCGTTAGAATTTTAACTGAGTAAAAAGTACAGAAATCGAGTTTTTGCAATATAATCGTGTTGAAAAGCTCGTAATCAATTGTATGAACTCCTAAATTTGGATTAAATCTTATTTTGCAACCATTTTGTAAAGGTTTCGAACGAGTGGGTCTAAATGGGCCGAACAATAGACCCGTTAGAATCTTAACTGAGTAAAAAGTACAGTAATCAAGTTTTTGCAATATAATCGTGTTGAAAAGCTCGTAATCAATTGTATGAACTCCTAAATTTGGATTAAAACTTATTTTGTAACCATTTTGTAGAGGTTTCGGATGAGCGGGTCTAAATGGGCCGAACAATGGACCCGTTAGAATTTTTTAACTGAGTAAAAACCTCAAAAATCGAGTTTTTGGAATATAATTGTGTTGAAAAGCTTGTAATCAATTGTATGAACTCCTAAATTTGGATTAAAACTTATTTTGCAACCCTTTTGTAGAGGTTTCGGACGAGCGGGTCTAAATGGGCCGAACAATGGACTCGTTAGAATTTTAACTGAGTAAAAAGTACATTAATCGAGTTTTTGTAATATAATCGTGTTGAAAAGCTCGTAATCAATTATATGAACTCCTAAAATTTGATTCTAACTTATTTTGCGGTCTTATTTGTAGAGGTTTCGGACGAGCGGGTCTAAATGGGCCGAACAATGGACCCGTTAGAATTTTAACTTAGTAAAAAGTACAGAAATCGAGATTTTTCAATATAATCGTGTTGAAAAGCTCGTAATCAATTATATGAACTCCTAAAGTTTGATTCTAACTTGTTTTGCGGTGTTTTTTTGTAGAGGTTTCGGGCGAGCGGGTCTAAATGGGCCGAACAATGGACCCGTTAGAATTTTAACTGAGTAAAACTACAGAAATAGAGTTTTTGCAATATAATCGTGTTGAAAAGCTCGTAATCATTTGTATGAACTCTTGAATTTGGATTAAAACTTATTTTGCAACCCTTTTGTAGAGGTTTCGGACGAGCGGGTCTAAATGGGCCGAACAATGGAGCCTTTAGAATTTTAACTGAGTAAAAAGTACAATAATCAAGTTTTTGCAATATAATAGTGTTGAAAAGCTTGTAATCAATTATATGAACTCCTAAAATTTGATTCTAACTTATTTTGCGATTTTTTTTGTGAAGGTTTCGGACGAGCGGGTCTAAATGGGCCGAACAATGGACCCGTTAGAATTTTAACTGAGTAAAAAGTACGGAAATCGAGTTTTTTCAATATAATCGTGTTGAAAAGCTTGTAATCAATTGTATGAACTCCTAAATTTGGATTAAAACTTATTTTGCAACCCATTTGTAGAGGTTTAGGATGAGCGGGTCTAAATGGGCCGAACAATGGACTCGTTAGAATTTTAACAGAGTAAAAAGTACAAAAATCGAGTTTTTGCAATATAATCGTGTTGAAAAGCTCGTGATCAATTATATGAACTCCTAAAATTTGATTCTAACATATTTTGCAGTCTTTTTTGTTGAGGTTTCGGACGAGCGGGTCTAAATGAGTCGAACAATGGACCCGTTAGAATTTTAACTGAGTAAAAAGTATAGAAATCGAGTTTTTGCTATACAATCGTGTTTAAAAGCTCGTAATCAATTATATGAACTCCTAAAATTGGATTTTAACTTGTTTTGCAGTCTTTTTTGTAGAGGTTCCGGACGAGCGAGTCTAAATGGGCCGAACAATGGACCCGTTAGAATTTTAACTAGGTAAAAAGTACAGAAATCAAGTTTTTGCAATATAATCGTGTCACCCCCTCGTCCCGGTCTAGCCGACAGGCCGGTCCGAACAGGTTACACGGGGAAAACCGAAGCGAAACCCGCTAAGGTCTCACTCCGATTAGCAACCCTTTTCTTTTTTTTTCATCCCTTATCTTTTCTAGATGCATCTATTATACCCTATGTGATAGGACACGCAGCAAACATATACACGGATACAAAACACCCAAGACATGCAATTAAACAACCCATCTTAAGTTTTATAACAGGCCGTATCGATACGCCTGGACCTGGTCAACGCCCTAAAGTCAACCCAGGGAAACCGTAACGGTACACAGCAAGACCGTACCGATACGCCCTCAACGGTCAACTTATCTCGGTCAAACTACAAAGACCGTATCGATACCCTTAGGACCCGTATCGATACGCCAAAATCTCGTCAACTTCTCCGATTTCCAGAGAGCCTTTGGCTTATCGATACACCCCCGTGTATCGGTACGCTCTACCCAAAATGAGCCCCAAAGCAAGGACCGTATCGGTACAGCCCTTGAGCGTACCGATACGCCCTGCACTGCAAATCTCATTTTAACAGCTAAAAACACAAGGACTCAACTCTATATGCATTTTACGACTCGACTAGCAACATACCAACTCACATACATCACTAAGAAACTATAGATAAGCATATGGAGCAGTTTAAGCATACAACGAATCAATGAACACCAATTAAGCATACATAGAGGAAACTAGCAAAAAAACATGCTTAGCAAACCAACAAAAGAGTTAAAGGCCTTAACAAACATACTCCCAAACCACAAGAAACATGAAACAACAAACATACACATAACCTAGAGGCATTCCAACCTACCACAAGCATGATCAACCATAGAGCATACATATGATTCAAGGAAAGCAAAAGACATACGTTTAGATCCTTCCAACACATGCCAAAACATCAAACCATCAAACATGATATATATATAAGGCAATAAAGCATGCTCAACAAAACCATTTAGCCAAAAGAAACAAACGTTCACCTAAGCAATGCACAATCAAGGTTTACATGCCTTCAACCAAAAACATAAGCATTCATAAGACATGGTTAAAAACCTTCAAATACAAAACACTTAGGCATCAACATAAACATGGTTTACAAATCCATCAACACAAAGCATTAACAATATAAAGCCAACACAAAAGAGTCTAGATACACGCTTCTAAAACACGTAGCATTTCCCATTGCTAAACTACTACATTATTTACCAAACTATACTTGAGCAACTACCACACGCTTGGACACCCTTTCCTTGCTCCTTGCTAAATCCCCGCTAATGATCTGCATTGTCGAAAAAGGAGAGCGTAAGCATAAAGCCTAGTGAGCGGAGCTCTAAAAACACATCAACAATGCAGTTTTCAAAACATAAATCTTAGTTGAAAAGCAAACCATTTAAGGAAAAGACGTAACAAAATACAATCATCACAATACAAGGTATGCACATGCATAACCCAAAACCCAGTGGGACTACACATCACCGTTCAACTAGTAGTTTTCCGATGGGACTACACATCACCGTACTCTTCTACTAGTCACTACCGGTGGGACTACACATCACCGTTCAACTAGTAGTTTTCTGATGGGACTACACATCACCGTACTCTTCTACTAGTCACTACCGGTGGGATGACACATCACCGTAGTAACGACAACCGTCACGTGAGGCTCGACACCAACAATGACTACACAACAACATTAAACGGAGAGTAGAAACAATCTAAAAACATCACCACATCACACATATCATGAGAACCAAAAATCAACCAACAAACGAGATTAGGTGAACTTACTCTTGGGTCTAGGTTAGTCTCTAAGACTCCACCCAAACCCCAAACCTTCATTGAACATAAATAAGATTCCACCAATCATGCAATACGATATACAAATCACCATCATGCAACATGGATGTCATGCATGACAAAAAACACCTTGCAACAAAATCCACAATTATGTACAATCTTACTTCTTACAATCTTACCAACCGCAAATGGTCTTACTTACCATTTTCGTGCACAACCTGCACCAACTTACATATACTTTACAAGGCATATCAACAACACCATTGATTTCATCATGCATGATCAACATCATAATAACAAACAACATGCTTCCTTCCAAAGTATTGAAATTTCATGCATAACAAGTTATCACCTCATGTAATGAAAAAAACGGAAAAAAGGGAGTTTAAAGAGGCGATACACATCAACTTACTTTTGAGTTTAGATTGGCCTTTCAAGCTCAATCTAAACTCTCTCAAAACTATCTTTGAACCAAAATGTTGCTTAAAAACATTTCCACTCACCATTCGCACACCAATGCAAACCACAAAGTCGTTTCAAGCTTCCGAACTTCCCGGGACCGCGTCCGAACCACCCAAGGCCAAATCCGCTGTTTCTAACCAATAAAAAACAATGTATTAACCTCTTAATCGACCACAAATTTGTTGTTATACATCAGTTCACAATTCCACAATATTTTCTCAACAATTCAAAGCCAAAATTTTCCTAAATATTCTCATTTTCGTACTCCAGCAAAACCCAACCATTACCCCTCAATTTAAACACTTAAAACACTCCAAAACATGTCCAAAACATCACCCGAAGGCTGTACAACCACCAGCCCTTCATTTCCCCACATAAACACCTTAAAAACTCTTATTTTCCGCTTCTAAAAATCACCTACAACAGTGGTTTCGGGAATACAATCAAACCAGCACTATCACCACTCAAAAATCATCAACTAACATCTAAAAACACATATCCAAGGTCCACATACCTCCAGCCCTCTTTTTATCACAAATTCAAGCCAAAAACTCACTTATTTCACTTCTAAAATCCACCCCTAAGACTAGTTTCGGTATACTACAATTAAGCAACCTTTTTAACATGTTATGACTTCAAAATAAACTTTAAAAACACCCCAAAACATTGCCCTAAAAGACCCATAGGGGATTTCAACCAAAATCCCCACTTTTCATAAATCTTGAAATTTCAAGGTTTAGAATTAATGAGTTTTGCAAATCCAACTTTAATTTAAGTTAAATTTAATTAAAACAAGGAAAAGAAAAAGAGGATTTACCTTCAAAGGTCTTCAATGGAGGAAAGGAGATGAAATGAGAGAATATGGTTTTTGGAAGATGATGAGTGGTTTTGATTTTCAAAACCATCTTAAAATTTCATTAATGGCACTATCGTAAATAATGAGAACTTTTATAAAAATCAACTCTTTAATTTAAATTTAACCCGAAACTAATCCTAGATCAACACCGATAACTCACGGGCCCTAAAACCGGGGTGTTACAAATCGTGTTGAAAAGATCATAATCAATTGTATGAACTCCTAAATTTGGATTAAAACTTATTTTGCAGCCCTTTTTGTAGAGGTTTCGAATGATCGGGTCTAAATGGGCCGAACAATGGACCCGTTAGAATTTTAACGGAGTAAAAAGTACAGAAATCGAGTTTTTGCAATATAATCGTATTGACAAGCTCGTAATCAATTGTATGAACTCCTAAATTTGGATTAAAACTTATTTTGCAAACCATTTGTAGAGGTTTCGGACGAGCGGGTCTAAATAGGCCGAACATTGAACCCGTTAGAATTTTTTTTGACGAAAGCTAAATTGATTACAAGTAGTATATGTTCTAAATATACTCTCTACCATTTGACAATGAACGCTCAATCACCCTGCTGCAGCTACAAGTGCTCGAACCCGTGACCTCTAGAAACAACAACCGTTCCCTTAACCACTAAGGCAAGTTGGTTCGTGCACCCGTTAGAATTCTAACTGAGTAAAAAGCACAAAAATCGAGTATTTGCAATATAATTGTGTTGAAAAGCTCGTAATCAATTGTATGAACGCCTAGATTTGGATTAAAACTTATTTTGCAACCCTTTTGTAGAGGTTTCGGACGAGCGGGTCTAAATGGGCCGAACAATGGACCCGTTAGAATTTTAACTGAGCAAAAAGTATAGTTATCGATCTTTTGCAATATAATCGTGTTGAAAAGCTCTTAATCAATTATATGAACTACTAAAATTTGATTCTAACTTATTTTGCGATCTTTTTTGTAAAGGTTTCGGACGAGCGGGTCTAAATGGGCCGAATAATGGACCTGTTAGAATTTTAACTTAGTAAAAAGTACAGAAATCGAGATTTTTTAATATAATCGTGTTGAAAAGCTCATAAAAAATTGTATGAACTCCTAAATTTTGATTAAAACTTATTTTGCAACCCATTTTTAGAGGTTACGGACAAGCGGGTCTAAATGGGCCGAACAATGGACCCGTTAGAATTTTAACTGACTAAAAAGCACAAAAATCGAGTTTTTGCAATATAATTGTGTTGAAAAGCTCGTAATCAATTGTATGAACTCCTAAATTTGGATTAAAACTTATTTTGCAACCCTTTTTTAGAGGTTTCGGACGAGCAGGTCTAAATGGGCCGAACAATGGACCCGTTAGAATTTTAACAACATAAAAAGTACAGAAATCAAGTTTTTGCAATATAATCATGTTGAAAAGCTCGTAATCAATTATATGAACTCCTAAAATTTGGATTAAAACTTATTTTGCAACCCTTTTGTAGAGGTTTCGGACGAGCGGGTCTAAATGGGCCGAACAATGGACTCGTTAGAATTTTAACTGAGTAAAAAGTACAGTAATCGAGTTTTTGTAATATAATCGTGTTGAAAAGCTCGTAATCAGTTATATGAACTCCTAAAATTTGATTCTAACTTATTTTGCGGTCTTATTTGTAGAGGTTTCGGACGAGCGGGTCTAAATGGGCCGAACAATGGACCCGTAAGAATTTTAAATGAGTAAAAAGTACAAAAATCGAATTTTTGAAATATAATCGTGTTGAAAAGCTCGTAATCAATTGTATGAACTCCTATATTTGGATTAAAACTTATTTTGTAACCCTTTTGTAGAGGTTTCGGACGAGCGGGTCTAAATGGGCCAAATAATGGACCCGTTAGAATTTTATATGAGTAAAAGGTATAGAAATCTAGTTTTGCAATATAATCGTGTTGAAAAGCTCGTAACCAATTGTATGAACTCCTAAATTTGGATTAAAACTTTTTTTGCAGCCATTTTTGTAGAGGTTTCGGACGAGCGGGTCTAAATGGGCCGAACAAAGGACCTGTTAGAATTTTAAAGGAGTAAAAATTTCAGAAATCGAGTTTTTGCAATATAATCGTGTTGAAAATCTCTTAATCAATTATATGAACTCCTAAAATTTGATTCTAAATTATTTTGCGATCTTTTTTGTAAAGGTTTCGGACGATCGGGTCTAAATAGGCCAAACGATGGACCCGTTAGAATTTTAACTAAGTAAAAAGTACATAAATCGAGTTTTCACAATATAATCGTGTTGAAAAGCTCGTAATCAATAGTATGAACTCCTAAATTTTGATTAAAACTTATTTTGCAACCATTTTGTAGAGGTTTCGGATGAGCGGGTCTAAATGGGCCGAACAATGGACCCGTTAGAATTTTAACTGAGTAAAAACCACAAAAATCGAGTTTTTGCAATATAATTGTGTTGAAAAGCTCATAATCAATTGTATGAACTCCTAAATTTGGATTAAAACTTATTTTGCAACCCTTTTGTAGAGGTTTCTGACGAGCGGGTCTAAATGGGCCGAACAATGGACCCGTTAGAATTTTAACTGACTAAAAAGCACAAAAATCGAGTTTTTGCAATATAATTGTGTTGAAAAGCTCGTAATCAATTGTATGAACTCCTAAATTTGGATTAAAACTTATTTTGCAACGCTTTTGTAGAGGTTTCGGACAAGCATGTCTAAATGGGCCGAACAATGGACCCGTTAGAATTTTAACAGAGTAAAAAGTACAGAAATCAAGTTTTTGCAATATAATCGTGTTGAAAAGCTCGTAATCAATTATATGAACTCCTAAAACTAGGATTAAAACTTATTTTGCAACCCTTTTGTAGAGGTTTCGGACGAGCGGGTCTAAATGGGCCGAACAATGGACTCGTTAGAATTCTAACTGAGTAAAAAGTGCAGTAATCGAGTTTTTGTAATATAATCGTGTTGAAAAGCTCGTAATCAGTTATATGAACTCCTAAAATTTGATTCTAACTTATTTTGCGGTCTTATTTGTAGAGATTTCGGACGAGCGGGTCTAAATGGGCCGAACAATGGACCCGTAAGAATTTTAACTTAGTAAAAAGTACAAAAATCGAATTTTTGAAATATAATCGTGTTGAAAAGCTCGTAATCAATTGTATGAACTCTTATATTTGGATTAAAACTTATTTTGTAACCCTTTTGTAGAGGTTTCGGACGAGCGGGTCTAAATGGGCCAAACAATGGACCCGTTAGAATTTTATATGAGTAAAAAGGTATAGAAATCTAGTTTTTGCAATATAATCGTGTTGAAAAGCTCGTAACCAATTGTATGAACTCCTAAATTTGGATTAAAACTTTTTTTGAAGCCATTTTTGTAGAGGTTTCGGACGAGCGGGTCTAAATGGGCCGAACAAAGGACCTGTTAGAATTTTAAAGGAGTAAAAATTTCAGAAATCGAGTTTTTGCAATATAATCGTGTTGAAAATCTCGTAATCAATTATATGAACTCTTAAAATTTGATTCTAAATTATTTTGCGATCTTTTTTGTAAAGGTTTTGGAAGAGTGGGTCTAAATGGGCCGAACGATGGACCAGTAGAATTTTAACTAAGTAAAAAGTACATAAATCGAGTTTTCGCAATATAATCGTGTTGAAAAACTCGTAATCAATTGTATGAACTCCTAAATTTTGATTAAAACTTATTTTGCAACCATTTTGTAGAGGTTTCGAATGAGCAAGTCTAAATGGGCCGAGCAATGGACCCATTAGAATTTTAACTTAGTAAAAACCACAAAAATCGAATTTTTGCAATATAATTGTGTTGAAAAGCTCGTAATCAATTGTATGAACTCCTAAATTTGGATTAAAACTTATTTTGCAACCCTTTTGTAGAGGTTTCGGACGAGCGGGTATAAATGGGCCGAACAATGGACTCGTTAGAATTTTAACTGAGTAAAAAGTACATTAATCGAATTTTTGTAATATAATCTTGTTGAAAAGCTCATATTCAATTATATGAACTCCTAAAATTTGATTCTAACTTATTTTGCGGTCTTATTTGTAGAGGTTTCAGACGAGCGGGTCTAAATGGGCAGAACAATGGACCCGTTAGAATTTTAACTTAGTAAAAAGTACAGAAATCGAGATTTTTTAATATAATCGTGTTGAAAAGCTCATAAACAATTGTTGTAACTCCTAAATTTTGATTAAAACTTATTTTGCAACCCTTTTGTAGAGGTTTCGGACGAGCGAGTCTAAATGGGCCGAACAATGGACCCGTTAGAATTTTAACTGACTAAAAAGCACAAAAATCGAGTTTTTGCAATATAATTGTGTTGAGAAGCTCGTAATCAATTGTATGAACTCCTAAATTTGGATTAAAACTTATTTTGCAACCCTTTTGTAGAGGTTTCGGACGAGCAGGTCTAAATGGGCCGAACAATGGACCCGTTAGAATTTTAACAGAGTAAAAAGTACAGAAATCAAGTTTTTGCAATATAATCATGTTGAAAAGCTCGTAATCATTTATATGAACTCCAAAAATTTGGCTTAAAACTTATTTTGCAACCCTTTTGTAGAGTTTTCGGACGAGCGGGTCTAAATGGGCCGAACAATGGACTCGTTAGAATTTTAACTGAGTAAAAAGTACAGTATTCGAGATTTTGTAATATAATCGTGTTGAAAAGCTCGTAATCAGTTATATGAACTCCTAAAATTTGATTCTAACTTATTTTGCGGTCTTATAATTAGAGGTTTCGGACGAACGGGTCTAAATGGGCCGAACAATGGACCCGTAAGAATTTTAACTGAGTAAAAAGTACAAAAATCAAAATTTTTAAATATAATCGTGTTGAAAAGATCATAATCAATTGTATGAACTCCTATATTTGGATTAAAACTTATTTTGTAACCCTTTTGTAGAGGTTTCGGACGAGCGGGTCTAAATGGGCCAAATAATGGACCCGTTAGAATTTTATATGAGTAAAAGGTATAGAAATCTAGTTTTTGCAATATAATCGTGTTGAAAAGCTCGTAACCAATTGTATGAACTCCTAAATTTGGATTAAAACTTTTTTTGCAGCCATTTTTGTAGAGTTTTCGGACGAGGGGTCCAAATGGTCCGAACAAAGGACCTGTTAGAATTTTAAAGGAGTAAAAATTTCAGAAATCGAGTTTTTGCAATATAATCGTGTTGAAAATCTCTTAATCAATTATATGACCTCCTAAAATTTGATTCTAAATTATTTTGCGATCTTTTTTGTAAAGGTTTCGGACGATCAGGTCTAAATAGGCCGAACGATGGACCCGTTAGAATTTTAACTAAGTAAAAAGCACATAAATCGAGTTTTCGCAATATAATCGTGTTGAAAAGCTCGTAATCAATTGTATGAACTCCTAAATTTTGATTAAAACTTATTTTGCAACCATTTTGTAGAGATTTCGGATGAGCGGGTCTAAATGGGCCGAACAATGGACCCGTTAGAATTTTAACTGAGTAAAAACCACAAAAATCGAGTTTTTGGAATATAATTGTGCTGAAAAGCTCGTAATCAATTGTATGAACTCCTAAATTTGGATTAAAACTTATTTTGCAACCCTTTTGTAGAGGTTTCGGACGAGCGGGTCTAAATGGGCCGAACAATGGACTCGTTAGAATTTTAACTGAGTAAAAAGTACATTAATCGAGTTTTTGTAATATAATCGTGTTGAAAAGCTCGTAATCAATTATATGAACTCCTAAAATTTGATTCTAACTTATTTTGCGGTCTTATATGTAGAGGTTTCGAACGAGCGGGTCTAAATGGGCCGAACAGTAGACCCGTTAGAATCTTAACTGAGTAAAAAGTACAGTAATCGAGTTTTTGCAATATAATCGTGTTGAAAAGCTCGTAATCAATTGTACGAACTCCTAAATTTGGATTAAAACTTATTTTGCAACACTTTTGTAGAGGTTTCGGATGAGCGGGTCTAAATGGACCGAACAATGGACCCGTTAGAATTTTAACGGAGTAAAAAGTACAGAAATCGAGTTTTTGCAATATAATCGTGTTGAAAAGCTCGTAATCAATTGTATGAACTCCTAAATTTGGATTAAAACTTATTTTGCAACCCTTTTGTAAAGGTTTCGAATGAGCGGGTCTAAATGGGCCGAACAATAGACCCGTTAGAATCTTAACTGAGTAAAAAGTACAGTAATTGAGTCTTTGCAATATAATCGTGTTGAAAAGCTCGTAATCAATTGTATGAACTCCTAAATTTGGATTAAAACTTATTTTGCAACCCTTTTGTAAAGGTTTCGAACGAGCGGGTCTAAATGGGCCGAACAATAGACGCGTTAGAATCTTAACTGAGTAAAAAGTACAGTAATCGAGTCTTTGCAATATAATCGTGTTGAAAAGCTCGCAATCAATTGTATGAACTCCTAAATTTGGATTAAAACTTATTTTGCAACCATTTTGTAGAGGTTTCGGATGAGCGGGTCTAAATGGGCCGAACAATGGACCCGTTAGAATTTTAACTGAGTAAAAACCACAAAAATCGAGTTTTTGGAATATAATTGTGCTGAAAAGCTCGTAATCAATTGTATGAACTCCTAAATTTGGATTAAAACTTATTTTGCAACCCTTTTGTAGAGGTTTCGGACGAGCGGGTCTAAATGGGCCGAACAATGGACTCGTTAGAATTTTAACTGAGTAAAAAGTACATTAATCGAGTTTTTGTAATATAATCATGTTGAAAAGCTCGTAATCAATTATATGAACTCCTAAAATTTGATTCTAACTTATTTTGCGGTCTTATAATTAGAGGTTTCGGACGAACGGGTCTAAATGGGCCGAACAATGGACCCGTAAGAATTTTAACTGAGTAAAAAGTACAAAAATCAAAATTTTTAAATATAATCGTGTTGAAAAGATCATAATCAATTGTATGAACTCCTATATTTGGATTAAAACTTATTTTGTAACCCTTTTGTAGAGGTTTCGGACGAGCGGGTCTAAATGGGCCAAATAATGGACCCGTTAGAATTTTATATGAGTAAAAGGTATAGAAATCTAGTTTTTGCAATATAATCGTGTTGAAAAGCTCGTAACCAATTGTATGAACTCCTAAATTTGGATTATAACTTATTTTGCAACCCTTTTGTAAAGGTTTCGGACGAGCAGGTCTAAATGGGCCGAACAATGGACCTGTTAGAATTTTAACAGAGTAAAAAGTACAAAAATGAAGTTTTTGCAATATAATCGTGTTGAAAAGCTAGTAATCAATTATATGAACTCCTAAAATTTGGATTAAAACTTATTTTGCAACCCTTTTGTAGAGGTTTCGGACGAGCGGGTCTAAATGGGCCGAACAATGGACTCGTTAGAATTTTAACTGAGTAAAAAGTACAAAAATCGAATTTTTGAAATATAATCGTGTTGAAAAGCTCGTAATCAATTGTATGAACTCCTATATTTGGATTAAAACTTATTTTGCAACCCTTTTGTAAAGGTTTCGAACGAGCGGGTCTAAATGGGCCGAACAATAGACCCGTTAGAATCTTAACTGAGTAAAAAGTACAGAAATAGAGTTTTTGCAATATAATCGTGTTGAAAAGCTTGTAATCAATTGTATGAACTCCTAAATTTGGATTAAAACTTATTTTCCAAACCTTTTGTGAAGGTTTCGAACGAGGGGGTCTAAATGGGCCGAACAATAGACCCGTTAGAATCTTAACTGAGTAAAAAGTACCGTAATCGAGTTTTTGCAATACAATTGTGTTGAAAAGCTCGTAATCAATTGTATGAACTCCTAAATTAGAATTTTATATGAGTAAAAGGTATAGAAATCTAGTTTTTGCAATATAATCGTGTTGAAAAGCTCGTAACCAATTGTATGAACTCCTAAATTTGGATTAAAACTTTTTTTGCAACCATTTTTGTAGAGGATTCGGACGAGCGGGTCTAAATGGGCTGAACAAAGGACCTGTTAGAATTTTAAAGGAGTAAAAATTTCAGAAATCGATTTTTTGCAATATAATCGTGTTGAAAAGCTCGTAATCAATTGTATGAACTCCTAAATTTGGATTAAAACTTATTTTGCTATCTTTTTGTAAAGGTTTCGAACGAGCGGGTCTAAATGGGCCGAACAATAGACCCGTTAGAATCTTAATTTAGTAAAAAGTACAGTAATCGAGTTTTTGCGATATAATCGTGTTGAAAAGCTCGTAATCAATTGTATGAACTCCTAAATTTTGATTAAAAATTATTTTGCAACCATTTTGTAGAGGTTTCGGATGAGCGGGTCTAAATGGGCCGAACAATGGACCCGTTAGAATTTTAACTGAGTAAAAACCACAAAAATCGAGTTTTTGCAATATAATTGTGTTGAAAAGCTCGTAATCAATTGTATGAACTCATAAATTTATATTAAAACTTATTTTGAAACCCTTTTGTAGAGGTTTCGGACGAGCGGGTCTAAATGGGCCGAACAATGGACTCGTTAGAATTTTAACTAAGTAAAAAGTACATTAATCGAGTTTTTGTAATATAGTCGTGTTGAAAAGCTCGTAATCAATTATTTGAACTCCTAAAATTTGATTCTAACTTATTTTGCAGTCTTATTTTTAGAGGTTTCGGACGAGCGTGTCTAAATGGGCCGAACAATGGACCCGTAAGAATTTTTACTGAGTAAAAACTACAAAAATCGAATTTTTGAAATATAATCGTGTTGAAAAGCTCGTAATCAATTGTATGAACTCCTATATTTGGATTAAAACTTATTTTGAAACCCTTTTGTAGAGGTTTCGGACAAGCGGGTTTAAATGGGCCGAACAATACTGAGTAAAAAGTACATTAATCGAGTTTTTGCAATATAATAGTGTTGAAAAGCTCTTAATAAATTATATGAACTCCTAAAATTTGATTATAACTTATTTTACGATCTTTTTTGTAATGGTTTCGGACGAGCGGGTCTAAATGGGCCGAACAATGGACCCGTTAGAATTTTATCTGAGTAAGAAGTATAGAAATCGTGTTTTTGCAATATAATCACGTTGAAACGCTAGTAATCAATTGGATGAACTCCTAAATTTGGATTAAAACTTATTTTGCAACCCTTTTGTAGAAGTTTAGGATGAGCGGGTCTAAATGGGCCGAAAATGGACCCGTTAGAATTTTAACTAAGTACAAAGTATAGAAATCAAGTTTTTACAATATAATCGTGTTGAAAAGCTCGTAATGAATTATATGAACTCCAAAATTTTGATTCTAACTTGGTTTGCGGTCTTTTTTGTAGAGGTTTCGGATGAGCGCGTCTAAATGGGCCGAACAATGGACCCGTTAGAATTTTATCTAAGTAAAAAGTATAGAAATCAAGTTTTTGCAATATAACCGTGTTGAAACGCTCGTAATCAATTGTATGAACTCCAAAATTTGGATTAAAACTTATTTTGTAGCCTTTTTGTAGAGGTTTCTGACGAGCGGGTCTAAATGGGCCGAACAAAGGTCTTGTTAGAACTTTAACAGAGTAAAAAGTACAAAAATCGATTTTTTGCAATTTTATCGTGTTGAAAAGCTCGTAATCAATTGTATGAACTCCTAAATTTGGATTAAAACTTATTTTGCAACACTTTTGTAGAGGTTTCGGATGAGCGGGTCTAAATGGGCCGAACAATGGACCCGTTAGAATTTTAACGGAGTAAAAAGTACAAAAATCGAGTTTTTCCAATATAATCGTGTTGAAAAGCTCGTAATCAATTGTATGAACTCCTAAATTTGGATTAAAACTTATTTTACAACCCTTTTGTAAAGGTTTCGGACGAGCGGGTCTAAATGGGCCTAACAATAGACCCGTTAGAATCTTAACAGAGTAAAAAGTACAGTAATCGAGTTTTTTCAATATAATCGTTTTGAAAAGCTCGTAATCAATTGTATGAACTCCTAAATTAGGATTAAAACTTATTTTTCAACCATTTTGTAGAGGTTTCAGATGAGCGGGTCTAAATGGGCCGAACAATGGACCCGTTAGAATTTTAACTGAGTAAAAACCACAAAAATCGAGGTTTTGCAATACAATTGTGTTGAAAAGCTCGTAATCAATTGTATGAACTACTAAATTTGGATTAAAACTTATTTTGCAACTCTTTTGTAGAGGTTTCGGACGAGCGGGTCTAAGTGGGCCGAACAATGGACTCGTTAGAATTTTAACTGAGTAAAAAGTATATTAATCGAGTCTTTGTAATATAATCGTGTTGAAATGCTCGTAATCAATTATATGAACTCCTAAAATTTGATTCTAACTTATTTTGCGGTCTTATTTGTAGAGGTTTCGGACGAGCGGGTCTAAATGGGCCGAACAATGGACCCGTAAGAATTTTAACTAAGTAAAAAGTACAAAAATCGAATTTTTAAAATATAATCCTGTTGAAAAGCTCGTAATCAATTGTATGAACTCCTATATTTGGATTAAAACTTATTTTGAAACCCTTTTGTAGAGGTTTCGGACAAGCGGGTTTAAATGGGCCGAACAATAGACCCGTTAGAATCTTAACTGAGTAAAAAGTACAGTAATCGAGTTTTTGCAATATAATCGTGTTGAAAAGCTCGTAATCAATTGTATGAACTCCTAAATTTGGATTGAAACTTATTTTGCAACCCTTTTGTAATGGTTTCGAACGAGCGGGTCTAAATGGGCCGAACAATAGACCCGTTAGAATCTTAACTGAGTAAAAAGTACAGAAATCGAGTTTTTGCAATATAATCGTGTTGAAAAGCTCGTAATCAATTGTATGAACTCCTAAATTTGGATTAAAACTTATTTTGCAACCCTTTTGTGAAGGTTTCGAACGATCGGGTCTAAATGGGCCGAACAATAGACCCGTTAGAATCTTAACTGAGTAAAAAGTACCGTAATCAAGTTTTTGCAATACAATTGTGTTGAAAAGCTCGTAATCAATTGTATGAACTCCTAAATTAGGATTAAAACTTATTTTGCAACCCTTTTGTAGAGGTTTCGAATGAGCGGGTCTAAATGGGCCGAACAATGGTCTTGTTAGAACTTTAACGGAGTAAAAAGTACAAAAATCGAGTTTTTGCAATTTAATCGTGTTGAAAAGCTCGTAATCAATTGTATGAACTCCTAAATTTGGATTAAAACTTATTTTACAACCCTTTTGTAGAGGTTTCGGATGAGCGGGTCTAAATGGGCCGAACAATGGACTCGTTAGAATTTTAACGGAGTAAAAAGTACAGAAATCGAGTTTTTGCAATATAATCGTGTTGAAAAGCTCGTAATCAAATGTATGAACTCCTAAATTTGGATTAAAACTTATTTTGCAACCCTTATGTAAAGGTTTCGGACGAGCGGGTCTAAATGGGCCGAACAATGGACTCTTAAGAATTTTAAATGAGTAAAAAGTACATTAATCGGTTTTTTGTAATATAATCGTGTTGAAAAGCTCGTAATCAATTATATGAACTCCTAAAATTTGATTCTAACTTATTTTGCGGTCTTATTTGTAGAGGTTTCGGACGAGCGGGTCTAAATGGGCCGAACAATGGACCCGTAAGAATTTTAACTGAGTAAAAAGCACAAAAATCGAATTTTTGAAATATAATCGTGTTGAAAAGCTCGTAATCAATTGTATAAACTCCTATATTTGGATTAAAACTTATTTTGAAACCCTTTTGTAGAGGTTTCGGACGAGCGGGTTTAAATGGGCCGAACAATACTGAGTAAAAAGTACATTAATCGAGTTTTTGCAATATAATAGTGTTGAAAAGCTCTTAATAAATTATATGAACTCCTAAAATTTGATTATAACTTATTTTGCGATCTTTTTTGTAATGGTTTCGGACGAGCGGGTCTAAATGGTCCGAACAATGGACTCGTTAGAATTTTATCTGAGTAAGAAGTATAGAAATTGAGTTTTTGCAATATAATCACGTTGAAACGCTAGTAATCAATTGGATGAACTCCTAAATTTGGATTAAAACTTTTTTTGCAACCCTTTTGTAGAAGTTTAGGATGAGCGGGTCTAAATGGGCCGAACAATGGACCCGTTAGAATTTTAACTGAGTAAAAAGTATAGAGATCAAGTTTTTGCAATATAATCATGTTGAAAAGCTCGTAATGAATTATATGAACTCCTAAATTTTGATTCTAACTTGTTTTACGGTCTTTTTTGTAGAGGTTTCGGATGAGCGGGTCTAAATGGGCCGAACAATGGACCCGTTAGAATTTTATCTGAGTAAAAAGTATAGAAATCAAGTTTTTGCAATATAATCGTGTTGAAACGCTCGTAATCAATTGTATGAACTCCAAAATTTGGATTAAAACTTATTTTGTAGCCTTTTTGTAGAGGTTTCTGACGAGCGGGTCTAAATGGGCCGAACAAAGGTCTTGTTAGAACTTTAACGGAGTAAAACGTACAAAAATCGATTTTTTGCAATTTTATCGTGTTGAAAAGCTCGTAATCACTTGTATGAACTCCTAAATTTGGACTAAAACTTATTTTGCAACACTTTTGTAGAGGTTTCGGATGAGCGGGTCTAAATGGGCCGAACAATGGACCCGTTAGAATTTTAACGGAGTAAAAAGTACAAAAATCGAGTTTTTGCAATATAATCGTGTTGAAAAGCTCGTAATCAATTGTATGAACTCCTAAATTTGGATTAAAACTTATTTTGCAACCCTTTTGTAAAGGTTTCGAACGAGCGGGTATAAATGGGCCGAACAATAGACCCGTTAGAATCTTAACTGAGTAAAAAGTACAATAATCGAGTTTTTTCAATATAATCGTTTTGAAAAGCTCGTAATCAATTGTATGAACTCCTAAATTTGGATTAAAACTTATTTTTCAACCATTTTGTAGAGGTTTCAGATGAGCGGGTCTAAATGGGCCGAACAATGGACCCGTTAGAATTTTAACTGAGTAAAAACCACAAAAATCGTGTTTTTGCAATACAATTGTGTTGAAAAGCTCGTAATCAATTGTATGAACTACTAAATTTGGATTAAAACTTATTTTGCAATCCTTTTGTAGAGGTTTCGGATGAGCGGGTCTAAATGGGCCGAACAATGGACTCGTTAGAATTTTAACTGAGTAAAAAGTATATTAATCGAGTTTTTGTAATATAATCGCGTTGAAAAGCTTGTAATCAATTATATGAACTCCTAAAATTTGATTCTAACTTATTTTGCGGTCTTATTTGTAGAGGTTTCGGACGAGCGAGTCTAAATGGGCCGAACAATGGACCCGTAAGATATTTAACTGAGTAAAAAGTACAAAAATCGAATTTTTGAAATATAATCGTGTTGAAAAGCTCGTAATCAATTGTATGAACTCCTATATTTGGATTAAAACTTATTTTGAAACCCTTTTGTAGAGGTTTCGGACGAGCGGGTTTAAATGGGCCGAACAATACTGAGTAAAAAGTACATTAATCGAGTTTTTGCAATATAATAGTGTTGAAAAGCTCTTAATAAATTATATGAACTCCTAAAATTTGATGCTAACTTATTTTGCGATCTTTTTTGTAATGGTTTCGGACGAGCGGGTCTAAATGGGCCGAACATAGGACCCGTTAGAATTTTAACTGAGTAAAAAGCACAAAAATTGACTTTTTGCAATATAATTGTGTTGAAAAGCTCGTAATCAATTGTATGAACTCCTAAATTTGGTTTAAAACTTGTTTTGCAACCCTTTTGTAGAGGTTTCAGACGAACAAGTCTAAATGAGTCGAACAATGGACCCGTTTGAATTTTAACTGAGCAAAAGGTACAGAAATCAATTTTTTGTAATATAATCGTGTTGTAAAGCTCGTAATCAATTATATGAACTCCTAAAATTTGATTCTAACTATTTTGCGATCTTTTTTGTAGATGTTTCGGACGAGCGGGTCTAAATGGGCCGAACACTGGACCCATTAGAATTTTATCTGAGTAAGAAGCATAGAAATCGAGTTTTTGCAATATATTCGCGTTGAAACGCTAGTAATCAATTGTATGAACTCCTAAATTTGGATTAAAACTTATTTTGCAACCCTTTTGTAGAAGTTTAGGACGAGCGGGTCTAAATGGGCCGAACAATGGACCCGTTAGAATTTTAACTGTGTAAAAAGTTTAGAAATCAAGTTTTTGCAATATAATCGTGTTGAAAAGCTCGTAATGAATTATATGAACTCCTAAATTTTGAATCTAACTTGTTTTGTGGTCTTTTTTGTAGAGGTTTCCGATGAGCGGGTCTAAATGGGCCGAACAATGGACCCGTTAGAATTTTATCTGAGTAAAAAGTATAGAAATCAAGTTTTTGCAATATAATCGTGTTGAAACGCTCGTAATCAATAGTATGAACTCCAAAATTTGGATTAAAACTTATTTTGTAGCCTTTTTGTAGAGGTTTCGGACGAGCGAGTCTAAATGGGCCGAACAAAGGTCTTGTTAGAACTTTAACGGAGTAAAAAGTACAAAAATCGAGTTTTTGCAATATAATCGTGTTTAGAAGCTCGTAATCAATTGTATGAACTCCTAAATTTGGATTAAAACTTATTTTGCAACACTTTTGTAGAGGTTTCGGATGAGCGGGTCTAAATGGGCCGAACAATGGACCCGTTAGAATTTTAACGGAGTAAAAAGTACAGAAATCGAGTTTTTGCAATATAATCGTGTTGAAAAGCTCGTAATCAATTGTATGAACTCCTAAATTTGGATTAAAACTTATTTTGCAACCCCTTTTGTGAAGGTTTCGAACGAGCAGGTCTAAATGGGCCGAACAATAGACCCGTTAGAATCTTAACTGAGTAAAAAGTACAGTAATCGAGTTTTTGCAATATAATCGTGTTGAAAAGCTCGTAATCAATTGTATGAACTCCTAAATTTGGATTAAAACTTATTTTGCAACCCTTTTGTAGAGGTTTCGGATGAGCGGGTCTAAATGGGCCGAACAATGGTCTTGTTAGAACTTTAACGGAGTAAAAAGTACAAAAATCGAGTTTTTGCAATATAATCATGTTGAAAAGCTCGTAATCAATTGTATGAACTCCTAAATTTGGATTAAAACTTATTTTACAACCCTTTTGTAGAGGTTTCGGATGAGCGGGTCTAAATGGGCCGAACAATGGACTCGTTAGAATTTTAACGGAGAAAAAAGTACAGAAATCGAGTTTTTGTAATATAATCGTGTTGAAAAGCTCGTAATCAATTGTATGAACCCCTAAATTTGGATTAAAACTTATTTGGCAACCCTTTTGTAGAGATTTCGGACGAGCGGGTCTAAATGGGCCGAACAATGGACCCGTTAGAACCTTAACTGAGTAAAAAGTACAGGAATCGAGTTTTTGCAATATAATCGTGTTGAAAAGCACTTAATCAATTATATGAACTCTTAAAATTTGATTCTAACTTATTTTGCGGTCTTTCTTGTAAAGGTTTCGGACGAGCGTGTCTAAATGGGCCGAACAATGGACCCGTTAGAATTTTAACTGAGTAAAAAGTACATAAATCGTGTTTTTGCAATATAATCGTGTTGAAAAGCTCGTAATCAATTGTATGAACTCCTAAATTTGGATTAAAATTTATTTTGCAACCCTTTTGTAGAGGTTTCGGACGAGCGAGTCTAAATGGGCCGAACAATGGACCCGTTAGAATTTTAACCGAGTAAAAAGTACAGAAATCGAGTTTTTGTAATATAATCGTGTTGAAAAGCTCGTAATCAATTGTATGAACCCCTAAATTTGGATTAAAACTTATTTGGCAACCCTTTTGTAGAGATTTTGGACGAGCGGGTCTAAATGGGCCGAACAATGGACCCGTTAGAACCTTAACTGAGTAAAAAGTACAGAAATCGAGTTTTTGCAATATAATCGTGTTGAAAAGCACTTAATCAATTATATGAACTCTTAAAATTTGATTCTAACTTATTTTGCGGTCTTTCTTGTAAAGGTTTCGAACGAGCGTGTCTAAATGGGCCGAACAATGGACCCGTTAGAATTTTAACTGAGTAAAAAGTACATAAATCGTGTTTTTGCAATATAATCGTGTTGAAAAGCTCGTAATCAATTGTATGAACTCCTAAATTTGGATTAAAATTTATTTTGCAACCCTTTTGTAGAGGTTTCGGACGAGCGGGTCTAAATGGGCCTAACATATGACCCGTTAGAATCTTAACCGAGTAAAAAGTACAAAAATCGAGTTTTTGCAATATAATCGTGTTGAAAAGCTCGTAATCAATTGTAAGAACTCTTAAATTTGGATTAAAACTTATTTTGCAACCCTTTTGTAGAGGTTTCGGATGAGCGGGTCTAAATGGGCCGAACAATGGTCTTGATAGAACTTTAACAGAGTAAAAAGTACAAAAATCGAGTTTTTGCAATATAATCGTTTTGAAAAGCTTGTAATCAATTGTATGAACTCCTAAATTTGGAATAAAACTTATTTTACAACCCTTTTGTAGAGGTTTCGGATGAGCGGGTCTAAATGGGCCGAACAATGGACTCGTTAGAATTTTAACGGAGCTAAAAGTACAGAAATCGAGTTTTTGCAATATAATCGTGTTGAAAAGCTCGTAATCAATTGTATGAACTCCTAAATTTTGATTAAAACTTATTTGGCAACCCTTTGTAGAGATTTCGGACGAGCGGGTCTAAATGGGCCGAACAATGGACCCGTTAGAACTTGAACTGAGTAAAAAGTACATAAATCGAGTTTTTGCAATATAATCGTGTTGAAAATCTCTTAATTAATTATATGAACTCCTAAAATTTATTCTAACTTATTTTGCGATCTTTTTTTGTAAAGGTTTCGAACGAGCGGGTCTAAATCGGCCGAACATAGGACCTGTTAAAATTTTAACCGAATAATCAATTGTATGAACTCCTAAATTTGGATTAAAACTTATTTTGCAACCCTTTTGTAGAGGTTTCGGACGAGCAGGTCTAAATAGGCCGAATAATGGACCCGTTATTTTTTTAACTGAGTAAAAAGTACAGTAATCGAGTTTTTGCAATATAATAGTGTTGAAAAGCTCTTAATAAATTATATGAACTCCTAAAATTTGATTCTAACTTATTTTCCGATCTTTTTTTGTAAAGGTTTCGAACGAGCGGGTCTAAATGGGCCTAACATAAGACCCGTTAGAATCTTAACCGAGTAAAAAGTACAGAAATCGAGTTTTTTCAAAATAATCGTGTTGAAAAGCTCGTAATCAATTGTATGAACTCCTAAATTTGGATTAAAACATATTTTGCAACCCTTTTGTAGAGGTTTCGGACGAGCGGGTCTAAATGGGCCGAACAATGGACCCGTTAGAATTTTAACTGAGTAAAAAGTACAGTAATCGAGTTTTTGAAATATAATTGTGTTGAAAAGCTCTTAATAAATTATATGAACTCCTAAAATTTGATTCTAACTTATTTTGCGAGGTTTTTTGAAAAGGTTTCGAACGAGCGGGTCTAAATGGGCCGAACATAGGACCTATTAGAATTTTAACTAAATAAAAAGTACAGAAATAGAGTTTTGCATTATAATCGTGTTGAAAAGCTCGTAATCAATTGTACGAACTCCAAAATTTGGATTAAAATTTATTTTGCAGCCTTTTTTAGAGGTTTTGGACGAGAGGGTCTAAATGGGCCGAACAAAGGACCTGTTAGAATTTTAAAGGATTAAAAATTACAGAAATCGAGTTTTTGCAATATAATCGTGTTGAAAAGCTCGTGATCAATTGTATGAACTCCTAAATTTGGATTGAAACATATTTTGCAACCCATTTGAAGAGGTTTCGGACGAACGGGTCTAAATGGGCCGAACAATGGACCCGTTAGAATTTTAACGGAGTAAAAAGTACAGAAATCGAGTTTTTGCAATATAATCATGTTGAAAAGCTCGTAATCAATTGTATGAACTCCTAAATTTGGATTAAAACTTATTTTGCAATCCTTTTGTAAAGGTTTCGAGCGAGCGGGTCTAAATGGGCCGAACAATAGACCCGTTAGAATCTTAACTGAGTAAAAAGTACAATAATCGAGTTTTTACAATAAAATCGTGTTGAAAAGCGCTTAATCAATTATATGAACTCCTAAAATTTGATTCTAAGTTATTTTGCGGTCTTTTTTGTAAAATTTCGGACGAGCGTGTCTAAATGTGCCGAACAATGGACCCGTTAGAATTTTAACTGAGTAAAAAGTACAAAAATTGAGTTTTTACAATATAATCGAGTTTAAAAGCGCGTAATCAACTGTATGAACTCCTAAATTTGGATTAAAACTTATTTTACAACCCTTTTGTAGAGGTTTCGGACGAGGGAGTCTAAATGGGCCGAACAATGGACCCGTTAGAACTTTAACAGAGTAAAAAGTACAGTAATTGAGTTTTTGCATTATAATAGTGTTAAAAAGCTCTTAATCAATTATATGAACTCCTAAAATTTGATTCTAACTTATTCTGCGATCTTTTTTGTAAAGGTTTCAGACGAGCAGGTCTAAATGGGCCGAACATAAGACCCGTTAGAATCTTAACCGAGTAAAAAGTACAGAAATCGAGTTTTTGCAATATAATCGTGTTGAAAAGCTCGTAATCAATTGTATGAACTCCTAAATTTGGATTAAAACTTATTTTGCAACCCTTTTGTAGAGGTTTCAGACGGGCAGGTCTAAATGGGCCGAACAATGGACCCGGTTGAATTTTAACTTAGTAAAAATTACAGTAATCGAGTTTTTGCAATATAATCGTGTTGAAAAGCTCGTAATCAATTATATGAACTCTTGAATTTGGATTAAAACTTATTTTGGAACCCTTTATGTAGAGGTTTCGGACGATCAGGTCTAAATGGGCCGAACAATGGACCCGTTAGAATTTCAACGGAGTAAAAAGTACAGAAATCGAGTTTTTGCAATATAATCGTGTTGAAAAGCTCGTAATCAATTGTATGAACTCCTAAATTTGGATTAAAACTTATTTGGCAACCCTTTTGTAGAGGTTCCGGACGAGCAGGTTTAAATGGGCCGAACAATGGACCCGTTAGAACTTTAACTGAGTAAAAAGTACAAAAATCAAGTTTTTGCAATATAATCATGTTGAAAAGCTCGTAATCAATTGTATGAACTCCTAAATTTGGACTAAAACTTATTTTGCAACCCTTTTGTAAAGGTTTCGAACGAGCGGGTCTAAATGGGCCGAACAATAGACCCGTTAGAATGTTAACTGAGTAAAAAGTACAGTAATCGAGTTTTTGCAATATAATCGTGTTGAAAAGCTCGTAATCAATTGTATGAACTCCTAAATTTGGATTAAAACTTATTTTGCAACCCTTTTGTAGAGGTTTCAGATGAGCGGGTCTAAATGGGCCGAACAATGGACCCGTTAGAATTTTAACGGAGTAAAAAGTATAGAACTCAAGTTTTGGCAATATAATCGTGTTGAAAAGCTCGTAATCAATTGTATGAACTCCTAAATTTGGATTAAAATTTATTTGGCAACCCTTTTGTAGAGGTTTCGGATGAGCGGGTCTAAATGGGCAGAACAATGGACCCGTTAGAACTTTAACTGAGTAAAAAGTATAGAAATCGAGTTTTTGCAATATAATCGTGTTGAAAAGCTCTAAATCAATTATATGAACTTCTAAAATTTAATTCTAACTTATTTTGCGGTCTTTCTTGTAAAGGTTTCGGACGAGCATGTCTACATGGGCCGAACAATGAACCCGTTAGAATTTTAACTAAGTAAAAAGTACATAAATCGTGTTTTTGCAATATAATCGTGTTGAAAAGCTCGTAATCAATTGTATGAACTCCTAAATTTGGATTAAAATTTATTTTGCAACCCTTGTGTAGAGGTTTCGGAGAGCGAGTCTAAATGGGCCGAACAATGGATCCGTTAGAATTTTAACCGAGTAAAAAGTACAGAAATCGAGTTTTTGCAATATAATCGTGTTGAAAAGCTCGTAATCAATTGTATGAACTCCTAAATTTGGATTAAAACTTATTTTGCAACCCTTTTGTAGAGGTTTCGGACGTGCGGGTCTAAATGGGCCGAACAATGGACCCGTTAGAATTTTAATTGAGTAAAAAGTACAATAATCGAGTTTTTGGAATATAATAGTGTTGAAAAGCTCTTAATAAATTATATGAACTCCGAAAATTTGATTCTAACTTATTTTGAGATCTTTTTTGTAAAGGTTTCGAACGAGCGGGTCTAAATGGGCCGAACATAGGACCCGCTAGAATTTTAACTAAATAAAAAGTACAAAAATAGAGTTTTTGCATTATAATCGTGTTGAAAAGCTCGTAATCAATTGTATGAACTCATAGATTTGGATTAAAACTTATTTTGCAACCCTTTTGTAGAAGTTTCGGACGAGCGGGCCTAAATGGGCCGAACAATGGACCCGTTAGAATTTTAACTAAGTAAAATGTACAGAAATTGAGTTTTTACAATATAATCGAGTTGAAAAGCGCGTAATCAACTATATGAACTCCTAAATTTGGATTAAAACTTATTTTACAACCCTTTTGCAGAGGTTTCGGACGAGCGAGTCTAAATGGGCCGAACAATGGACCCGTTAGAATTTTAACAGAGTAAAAAGTACAATAATTGAGTTTTTGCATTATAATCGTGTTAAAAAGCTCTTAATCAACTATATGAACTCCTAAAATTTGATTCTAACTAATTTTGCAATCTTTTTTTGTAAAGGTTTCGGACGAGCTGGTCTAAATGGGCCGAACATAGGACCGTTAGAATTTTAACTAAGTAAAAAGTACAGAAATAGAGTTTTTGCATTATAATCGTGTTGAAAAGCTCGTAATCAATTGTACGAACTCCTAAATTTGGATTAAAACTTATTTTGCAACCCTTTTGTAGAGGTTTCGGACGGGCGGGTCTAAATGGGCCTAACAATGGACCCGGTTGAATTTTAACCGAGTAAAAAGTACAGTAATCGAGTTTTTGCAATATAATCGTGTTGAAAAGCTCGTAATCAATTATATGAACTCCTGAATTTGGATTAAAACTTATTTTGTAGCCCTTTTTGTAGAGGTTTCCGATGATCGGGTCTAAATGGGCCGAACAATGGAACCGTTAGAATTTTAACGGAGTAAAAAGTACAGAAATCGAGTTTTTGCAATATAATCGTGTTGAAAATCTCGTAATCAATTGTATGAACTCATAAATTTGGATTAAAACTTATTTTGCAACCCTTTTGTAGAAGTTTCGGACGAGCGGGTCTAAATGGGCCGAACAATGGACCCGTTAGAATTTTAACTGAGTAAAAACCACAAAAATCGAGTTTTTGCAATATAATTGTGTTGAAAAGCTCGTAATCAATTGTATGAACTCCTAAATTTGGATTAAAACTTATTTTGAAACCCTTTTGTAGAGGTTTCGGACGAGCGGGTCTAAATGGGCCGAACAATGGAGTCGTTAGAATTTTAACTAAGTAAAAAGTACATTAATCGAGTTTTTGTAATATAATCGCGTTGAAAAGCTCGTAATCAATTATATGAAATCCTAAAATTTGATTCTAACTTATTTTGCGGTCTTATTTGTAGAGGTTTCGAACGAGTGAGTCTAAATGGGCCGAACAATGGACCCGTAAGAATTTTAACTGAGTAAAAAGTACAAAAATCGAATTTTTGAAATATAATCGTGTTGAAAAGCTCGTAATCAATTGTATGAACTCCTATATTTGGATTAAAACTTATTTTGAAACCCTTTTGTAGAGGTTTCGGACGAGCGGGTTTAAATGGGTCGAACAATACTGAGTAAAAAGTACATTAATCGAGTTTTTGCAATATAATAGTGTTGAAAAGCTCTTAATAAATTATATGAACTCCTAAAATTTGATGCTAACTTATTTTGCGATCTTTTTTGTAATGGTTTCGGACGAGCGGGTCTAAATGGGCCGAACATAGGACCCGTTAGAATTTTTTTTTTTTTTTGAGAAAAAGGCCTCATTAAAAACCCCACTAATCCCAACTGGGCCCAGCCCAGAGGGGTCCTAAAGGGGAAAAGAGTGCCCAAATATATATATATATATAATCAAGGGGGTTGAAAACCAACCGGTACAATAGAGCGTAAGACATCGGGCAAGCCCGGCCCAAAAAACAAGGAGGACCTAGAGTGCAAGGCCCACCCGTTAGAATTTTAACTGAGTAAAAAGCACAAAAATTGACTTTTTGCAATATATTTGTGTTGAAAAGCTCGTAATCAATTGTATGAACTCCTAAATTTGGTTTAAAACTTGTTTTGCAACCCTTTTGTAGAGGTTTCAGACGAACGAGTCTAAATGAGTCGAACAATGGACCCGTTTGAATTTTAACTGAGCAAAAGGTACAGAAATCAATTTTTTGTAATATAATCGTGTTGAAAAGCTCGTAATCAATTATATGAACTCCTAAAATTTGATTCTAACTATTTGGCGATCATTTTTGTAGATGTTTCGGACGAGCGGGTCTAAATGGGCCGAACACTGGACCCATTAGAATTTTATCTGAGTAAGAAGTATAGAAATCGAGTTTTTGCAATATATTCGCGTTGAAACGCTAGTAATCAATTGTATGAACTCCTAAATTTGGATTAAAACTTATTTTGCAACCCTTTTGTAGAAGTTTAGGACGAGCGGGTCTAAATGGGCCGAACAATGGACCCGTTAGAATTTTAACTGTGTAAAAAGTTTAGAAATCAAGTTTTTGCAATATAATCGTGTTGAAAAGCTCGTAATGAATTATATGAACTCCTAAATTTTGAATCTAACTTGTTTTGCGGTCTTTTTTGTAGAGGTTTCGGATGAGCGGGTCTAAATGGGCCGAACAATGGACCCGTTAGAATTTTATCTGAGTAAAAAGTATAATAATCAAGTTTTTGCAATATAACCGTGTTGAAACGCTCGTAATCAATTGTATGAACTCCAAAATTTGGATTAAAACTTATTTTGTAGCCTTTTTGTAGAGGTTTCGGACGAGCGGGTCTAAATGGGCCGAACAAAGGTCTTGTTAGAACTTTAACGGAGTAAAAAGTACAAAAATCGAGTTTTTGCAATATAATCGTGTTGAGAAGCTCGTAATCAATTGTATGAACTCCTAAATTTGGATTAAAACTTATTTTGCAACACTTTTGTAGAGGTTTCGGATGAGCGGGTCTAAATGGGCCGAACAATGGACCCGTTAGAATTTTAACGGAGTAAAAAGTACAGAAATCGAGTTTTTGCAATATAATCGTGTTGAAAAGCTCGTAATCAATTGTATGAACTCCTAAATTTGGATTAAAACTTATTTTGCAACCCTTTTGTGAAGGTTTCGAACGAGCAGGTCTAAATGGGCCGAACAATAGACCCGTTAGAATCTTAACTGAGTAAAAAGTACAGTAATCGAGTTTTTGCAATATAATCGTGTTGAAAAGCTCGTAATCAATTGTATGAACTCCTAAATTTGGATTAAAACTTATTTTGCAACCCTTTTATAGAAGTTTAGGACGAGCGGGTCTAAATGGGCCGAACAATGGACCCGTTAGAATTTTAACTGTGTAAAAAGTTTAGAAATCAAGTTTTTGCAATATAATCGTGTTGAAAAGCTCGTAATGAATTATATGAACTCCTAAATTTTGAATCTAACTTGTTTTGCGGTCTTTTTTGTTGAGGTTTCGGATGAGCGGGTCTAAATGGGCCGAACAATGGACCCGTTAGAATTTTATCTGAGTAAAAAGTATAGAAATCAAGTTTTTGCAATATAATCGTGTTGAAACGCTCGTAATCAATTGTATGAACTCCAAAATTTGGATTAAAACTTATTTTGTAGCCTTTTTGTAGAGGTTTCGGACGAGCGGGTCTAAATGGGCCGAACAAAGGTCTTGTTAGAACTTTAACGGAGTAAAAAGTACAAAAATCGAGTTTTTGCAATATAATCGTGTTGAGAAGCTCGTAATCAATTGTATGAACTCCTAAATTTGGATTAAAACTTATTTTGCAACACTTTTGTAGAGGTTTCGGATGAGCGGGTCTAAATGGGCCGAACAATGGACCCGTTAGAATTTTAACGGAGTAAAAAGTACAGAAATCGAGTTTTTGCAATATAATCGTGTTGAAAAGCTCATAATCAATTGTATGAACTCCTAAATTTGGATTAAAACTTATTTTGCAACCCTTTTGTGAAGGTTTCGAACGAGCAGGTCTAAATGGGCCGAACAATAGACCCGTTAGAATCTTAACTGAGTAAAAAGTACAGTAATCGAGTTTTTGCAATATAATCGTGTTGAAAAGCTCGTAATCAATTGTATGAACTCCTAAATTTGGATTAAAACTTATTTTGCAACCCTTTTGTAGAGGATTCGGACGAGCGGGTCTAAATGGGCCGAACAATGGTCTTGTTAGAACTTTAATGGAGTAAAAAGTACAAAAATCGAGTTTTTGCAATATAATCATGTTGAAAAGCTCGTAATCAATTGTATGAACTCCTAAATTTGGATTAAAACTTATTTTACAACCCTTTTGTAGAGGTTTCGGATGAGCGGGTCTAAATGGGCCGAACAATGGACTCGTTAGAATTTTAACGGAGTAAAAAGTACAGAAATCGAGTTTTTGTAATATAATCGTGTTGAAAAGCTCGTAATCAATTGTATGAACCCCTAAATTTGGATTAAAACTTATTTGGCAACCCTTTTGTAGAGATTTCGGACGAGCGGGTCTAAATGGGCCGAACAATGGACCCGTTAGAACCTTAACTGAGTAAAAAGTACAGAAATCGAGTTTTTGCAATATAATCGTGTTGAAAAGCACTTAATCAATTATATGAACTCTTAAAATTTGATTCTAACTTATTTTGCGGTCTTTCTTGTAAAGGTTTCGGATGAGCGTGTCTAAATGGGCCGAACAATGGACCCGTTAGAATTTTAACTGAGTAAAAAGTACATAAATCGTGTTTTTGCAATATAATCGTGTTGAAAAGCTCGTAATCAATTGTATGAACTCCTAAATTTGGATTAAAATTTATTTTGCAACCCTTTTGTAGAGGTTTCGGACGAGCGAGTCTAAATGGGCCGAACAATGGACCCGTTAGAATTTTAACCGAGTAAAAAGTACAGAAATCGAGTTTTTGCAATATAATCGTGTTGAAAAGCTCGTAATCAATTGTATGACCTCCTAAATTTGGATTAAAACTTATTTTGCAACCCTTTTGTAGAGGTTTCGGACGAGCAGGTCTAAATAGGTCGAATAATGGACCCGTTATTTTTTTAACTGAGTAAAAAGTATAGTAATCGAGTTTTTGCAATATAATAGTGTTTAAAACCTATTATTAAATTATATGAACTCCTAAAATTTGATTCTAACTTATTTTTGAAATCTTTTTTTGTAAAAGTTTCGAACGAGCGGGTCTAAATGGGCCTAACATATGACCCGTTAAAATCTTAACCGAGTAAAAAGTACAAAAATCGAGTTTTTGCAATATAATCGTGTTGAAAAGCTCGTAATCAATTGTAAGAACTCTTAAATTTGGATTAAAACTTATTTTGCAACCCTTTGTAGAGGTTTCGGATGAGCGGGTCTAAATGGGCCGAACAATGGTCTTGATAGAACTTTAACGGAGTAAAAAGTACAAAAATCGAGTTTTTGCAATATAATCGTTTTGAAAAGCTTGTAATCAATTGTATGAACTCCTAAATTTGGAATAAAACTTATTTTACAACCCTTTTGTAGAGGTTTCGGATGAGCGGGTCTAAATAGGCCGAACAATGGACTCGTTAGAATTTTAACGGAGTAAAAAGTACAGAAATCGAGTTTTTGCAATATAATCGTGTTGAAAAGCTCGTAATCAATTGTATGAACTCCTAAATTTGGATTAAAACTTATTTGGCAACCCTTTGTAGAGATTTCGGACGAGCGGGTCTAAATGGGCCGAACAATGGACCCGTTAGAACTTTAACTGAGTAAAAAGTACATAAATCGAGTTTTTGCAATATAATCGTGTTGAAAATCTCTTAATTAATTATATGAACTCCTAAAATTTATTCTAACTTCTTTTGCGATCTTTTTTTGTAAAGGTTTCGAACGAGCGGGTCTAAATCGGCCGAACATAGGACCTGTTAAAATTTTAACCGAATAATCAATTGTATGAACTCCTAAATTTGGATTAAAACTTATTTTGCAACCCTTTTGTAGAGGTTTCGGACGAGCAGGTCTAAATAGGCCGAATAATGGACCCGTTATTTTTTTAACTGAGTAAAAAGTACAGTAATCGAGTTTTTGCAATATAATAGTGTTGAAAAGCTCTTAATAAATTATATGAACTCCTAAAATTTGATTCTAACTTATTTTCCGATCTTTTTTTGTAAAGGTTTCGAACGAGCGGGTCTAAATGGGCCTAACATAAGACCCGTTAGAATCTTAACCGAGTAAAAAGTACAGAAATCGAGTTTTTTCAAAATAATCGTGTTGAAAAGCTCGTAATCAATTGTATGAACTCCTAAATTTGGATTAAAACATATTTTGCAACCCTTTTGTAGAGGTTTCGGACGAGCGGGTCTAAATGGGCCGAACAATGGACCCGTTAGAATTTTAACTGAGTAAAAAGTACAGTAATCGAGTTTTTGAAATATAATTGTGTTGAAAAGCTCTTAATAAATTATATGAACTCCTAAAATTTGATTCTAACTTATTTTGCGAGGTTTTTTGAAAAGGTTTCGAACGAGCGGGTCTAAATGGGCCGAACATAGGACCTGTTAGAATTTTAACTAAATAAAAAGTACAGAAATAGAGTTTTGCATTATAATCGTGTTGAAAAGCTCGTAATCAATTGTACGAACTCCAAAATTTGGATTAAAACTTATTTTGCAGCCTTTTTTTAGAGGTTTTGGACGAGAGGGTCTAAATGGGCCGAACAAAGGACCTGTTAGAATTTTAAAGGATTAAAAATTACAGAAATCGAGTTTTTGCAATATAATCGTGTTGAAAAGCTCGTGATCAATTGTATGAACTCCTAAATTTGGATTGAAACATATTTTGCAACCCATTTGAAGAGGTTTCGGACGAACGGGTCTAAATGGGCCGAACAATGGACCCGTTAGAATTTTAACGGAGTAAAAAGTACAGAAATCGAGTTTTTGCAATATAATCGTGTTGAAAAGCTCGTAATCAATTGTATGAACTCCTAAATTTGGATTAAAACTTATTTTGCAATCCTTTTGTAAAGGTTTCGAGCGAGCGGGTCTAAATGGGCCGAACAATAGACCCGTTAGAATCTTAACTGAGTAAAAAGTACAGTAATCGAGTTTTTGCAATAAAATTGTGTTGAAAAGCGCTTAATCAATTATATGAACTCCTAAAATTTGATTCTAAGTTATTTTGCGGTCTTTTTTGTAAAATTTCGGACGAGCGTGTCTAAATGTGCCGAACAATGGACCCGTTAGAATTTTAACTGAGTAAAAAGTACAAAAATTGAGTTTTTACAATATAATCGAGTTTAAAAGCGCGTAATCAACTGTATGAACTCCTAAATTTGGATTAAAACTTATTTTACAACCCTTTTGTAGAGGTTTCGGACGAGGGAGTCTAAATGGGCCGAACAATGGACCCGTTAGAACTTTAACAGAGTAAAAAGTACAGTAATTGAGTTTTTGCATTATAATAGTGTTAAAAAGCTCTTAATCAATTATATGAACTCCTAAAATTTGATTCTAACTTATTCTGCGATCTTTTTTGTAAAGGTTTCAGACGAGCAGGTCTAAATGGGCCGAACATAGGACCCGTTAGAATCTTAACCGAGTAAAAAGTACAGAAATCGAGTTTTTGCAATATAATCGTGTTGAAAAGCTCGTAATCAATTGTATGAACTCCTAAATTTGGATTAAAACTTATTTTGCAACCCTTTTGTAGAGGTTTCAGACGGGCAGGTCTAAATGGGCCGAACAATGGACCCGGTGGAATTTTAACTTAGTAAAAATTACAGTAATCGAGTTTTTGCAATATAATCGTGTTGAAAAGCTCGTAATCAATTATATGAACTCTTGAATTTGGATTAAAACTTATTTTGCAACCCTTTATGTAGAGGTTTCGGACGATCTGGTCTAAATTGGCCGAACAATGGACCCGTTAGAATTTCAACGGAGTAAAAAGTACAGAAATCGAGTTTTTGCAATATAATCGTGTTGAAAAGCTCGTAATCAATTGTATGAACTCCTAAATTTGGATTAAAACTTATTTGGCAACCCTTTTGTAGAGGTTCCGGACAAGCAGGTTTAAATGGGCCGAACAATGGACCCGTTAGAACTTTAACTGAGTAAAAAGTACAAAAATCAAGTTTTTGCAATATAATCATGTTGAAAAGCTCGTAATCAATTGTATGAACTCCTAAATTTGGACTAAAACTTATTTTGCAACCCTTTTGTAAAGGTTTTGAACGAGCGGGTCTAAATGGGCCGAACAATAGACCCGTTAGAATCTTAACTGAGTAAAAATTACAGTAATCGAGTTTTTGCAATATAATCGTGTTGAAAAGCTCGTAATCAATTGTATGAACTCCTAAATTTGGATTAAAACTTATTTTGCAACCCTTTTGTAGAGGTTTCAGATGAGCGGGTCTAAATGGGCCGAACAATGGACCAGTTAGAATTTTAACAGAGTAAAAAGTATAGAAATCAAGTTTTGGCAATATAATCGTGTTGAAAAGCTCGTAATCAATTGTATGAACTCCTAAATTTGGATTAAAATTTATTTGGCAACCCTTTTGTAGAGGTTTCGGATGAGCGGGTCTAAATGGGCAGAACAATGGACCCGTTAGAACTTTAACTGAGTAAAAAGTATAGAAATCGAGTTTTTGCAATATAATCGTGTTGAAAAGCTCTAAATCAATTATATGAACTTCTAAAATTTGATTCTAACTTATTTTGCGGTCTTTCTTGTAAAGGTTTCGGACGAGCATGTTTACATGGGCCGAACAATGAACCCGTTAGAATTTTAACAAAGTAAAAAGTACATAAATTGTGTTTTTGCAATATAATCGTGTTGAAAAGCTCGTAATCAATTGTATGAACTCCTAAATTTGGATTAAAATTTATTTTTCAACCCTTGTGTAGAGGTTTCGGAGAGCGAGTCTAAATGGGCCGAACAATGGATCCGTTAGAATTTTAACCGAGTAAAAAGTACAGAAATCGAGTTTTTGCAATATAATAGTGTTGAAAAGCTCGTAATCAATTGTATGAACTCCTAAATTTGGATTAAAACTTATTTTGCAACCCTTTTGTAGAGGTTTCGGACGTGCGGGTCTAAATGGGCCGAACAATGGACCCGTTAGAATTTTAATTGAGTAAAAAGTACAGTAATCGAGTTTTTGGAATATAATAGTGTTGAAAAGCTCTTAATAAATTATATGAACTCCTAAAATTTGATTCTAACTTATTTTGAGATCTTTTTTGTAAAGGTTTCGAACGAGCGGGTCTAAATGGGCCGAACATAGGACCCGCTAGAATTTTAACTAAATAAAAAGTACAAAAATAGAGTTTTTGCATTATAATCGTGTTGAAAAGCTCGTAATCAATTGTATGAACTCATAAATTTGGATTAAAACTTATTTTGCAACCCTTTTGTAGAAGTTTCGGACGAGCGGGTCTAAATGGGCCGAACAATGGACCCGTTAGAATTTTAACTAAGTAAAATGTACAGAAATTGAGTTTTTACAATATAATCGAGTTGAAAAGCGCGTAATCAACTATATGAACTCCTAAATTTGGATTAAAACTTATTTTACAACCCTTTTGCAGAGGTTTCGGACGAGCGAGTCTAAATGGGCCGAACAATGGACCCGTTAGAATTTTAACAGAGTAAAAAGTACAGTAATTGAGTTTTTGACTTATAATCGTGTTAAAAAGCTCTTAATCAACTATATGAACTCCTAAAATTTGATTCTAACTAATTTTGCAATCTTTTTTGTAAAGGTTTCGGACGAGCTGGTCTAAATGGGCCGAACATAGGACCGTTAGAATTTTAACTAAGTAAAAAGTACAGAAATAGAGTTTTTGCATTATAATCGTGTTGAAAAGCTCGTAATCAATTGTACGAACTCCTAAATTTGGATTAAAACTTATTTTGCAACCCTTTTGTAGAGGTTTCGGACGGGCGTGTCTAAATGGGCCTAACAATGGACCCGGTTGAATTTTAACCGAGTAAAAAGTACAGTAATCGAGTTTTTGCAATATAATCGTGTTGAAAAGCTCGTAATCAATTATATGAACTCCTGAATTTGGATTAAAACTTATTTTGCAGCCCTTTTTGTAGAGGTTTCCGATGATCGGGTCTAAATGGGCCGAACAATGGAACCGTTAGAATTTTAACGGAGTAAAAAGTACAGAAATCGAGTTTTTGCAATATAATCGTGTTGAAAAGCTCGTAATCAATTGTATGAACTCATAAATTTGGATTAAAACTTATTTTGCAACCCTTTTGTAGAAGTTTCGGACGAGCGGGTCTAAATGGGCCGAACAATGGACCCGTTAGAATTTTAACGGAGTCAAAAGTACAGAAATCGAGTTTTTGCAATATAATCATGTAGAAAAGATCGTAATCAATTGTATGAACTCCTTAATTTGGATTAAAACTTATTTGGCAACCCTTTCGTAGAGGTTTCGACGAGCGGGTCTAAATGGGCCGAACAATGGACCCGTTAGAACTTTAAGTGAGTAAAAAGTATAGAAATCGAGTTTTTGCAATATAATCGTGTTGAAAAGCTCTTAATCAATTATATGAACTCCTAAAATTTGATTCTAACTTATTTTGCGGTCTTTTTTGTAAAGGTTTCGGACAAGCGTGTCTAAATGGGCAGAACAATGGAACCGTTAGAATTTTAACTGAGTAAAAAGTACAGAAATCGAGTTTTTGCAATATAATCGTGTTGAAAAGCTCGTAATCAAATGTATGAACACCTAAATTTGGATTAAAACTTATTTTGCAACCCTTTTGTAGAGGTTTCGGACGAGCGAGTCTAAATGGGCCGATTTATGGACCAGTTAGAATTTTAACAGAGTAAAAAGTACAGAAATCGAGTTTTTGCAATATAATCATGTTGAAAAGCTCGTATTCAATTGTATGAACTCCTAAATTTGGTTTAAAACTTATTTTGCAGCCCTTTGTAGAGGTTTCGGACGATCGGGTCTAAATGGGCCGAACAATGGACCCGTTAGAATTTTAACGGAGTAAAAAGTACAGAAATCGAGTTTTTGCAATATAATCGTGTTGAAAAGCTCGTAATCAACTGTATGAACTCCTAAATTTGGATTAAAACTTATTTTGCAACCCATTTGTAGAGGTTTCGGACGAGCGGGTCTAAATGGGCCGAACAATGGACCCGTTAGAATTTTAACTGTGTAAAAAGTACAATAATCAAGTTTTTGCAATATAATAGTGTTGAAGAGCTCTTAATAAATTATATAAACTCCTAAAATTTGATTCTAACTTCTTTTGCGATCTTTTTTTATAAAGGTTTCGAACGAGCGGGTCTAAATCGGCCGAACATAGGACCCGTTAGAATTTTAACTGAGTAAAAAGTATAGAAATCGAGTTTTTGCAATATAATCGTGTTGAAAAGCTCGTAATCAATTGTATGAACTCCTAAATTTGGATTAAAATTATTTTGCAACCCTTTTGTAGAGGTTTCGGACGAGCGGGTCTAAATGGGCCGAACATTCGACCCGTTAGAATTTTAACTGAGTAAAAAGTACAGTAATCGAGTTTTTGCAATATAATAGTGTTGAAAAGCTCTTAATAAATAATATGAACTCCTAAAATTTGATTCTAACTTATTTTGCGATCTTTTTTGTAAAGGTTTCGAACGAGCGGGTCTAAATGGGCCGAACGTAGGACCCGTTAGAATTTTAACTGAGTAAATAGTACAGTAATTGAGTTTTTGCAATATAATCGTGTTAAAAAGCTCTTAATCATTTATATGAACTCCTAAAATTTGATTCTAACTTATTTTACGATCTTTTTTGTAAAGGTTTCAGACGAATGGTCAAAATGGGCCGAACATAGGACACGTTAGAATTTTAACTGAATAAAAAGTATAGAAATCGAGTTTTTGCAATATAATCTTGTTGAAAAGATCGTAATCAAATGTATGAACTCCTAAATTTGGATTAAAACTTATTTTGCAGCCCTTTTTTTAGTGGTTTCGGACGAGCGGGTCTAAATGGGCCGAACAAAGGACCTGTTAGAATTTTAAAGGAGTAAAAATTACAGAAATCAAGTTTTTGCAATATAGTCGTGTTGAAAAGCTCGTAATCAATTGTAAGAACTCCTAAATTTGGATTAAAACTTATTTTGCAGCCCTTTTGAAGAGGTTCCGGATGAGCGGGTCTAAATGGGCTGAACAATGGACCCGTTAGAATTTTAACGGAGTAAAAATTACAGAAATCGAGTTTTTGAAATATACTCGAGTTGAAAAGCTCGTAATCAATTGTATCAACTCCTAAATTTGGATTAAAACTTATTTTGCAACCCTTTTGCAGAGGTTTTGGACGAGCGGGTCTAAATGGGCCTAACAAAGGACCTATTAGAATTTTAACGTAGTAAAAAGTGCAAAAATTGAGTTTTTGCAATATACTCGTGTTGAAAAAATCGTAATGCTTTCAGACGAGCTGGTCAAAAATTGAGTTTTTGCAATATAATCTTGTTGAAAAGATCGTAATCAATTGTATCAACTCCTAAATTTGGATTAAAACTTATTTTGCAACCCTTTTTGTAGAGGTTTCGGATGATCGGGTCTAAATGGGCCTAATAATGGACCTGTTAGAATTTTAACGGAATAAAGAGTACAGAAATTGAGTTTTTGCAATATAATCGTGTTGGCAAGCTCGTAATCAATTGTATGAACTCCTAAATTTGGATAAAAACTTATTTTGCAGCCCCTTTGTAGAGGTTTCGGACGAGCGGGTCTAAATGGGCCGAACAATAGACCCGTTAGAATTTTAACTAAGTAAAAAGCACAAAAATCGAGTTTTCGCAATATAATTGGGTTGAAAAGCTCGTAATCAATTATATGAACTCCTAAATTTGGATTTAAACTTATTTTGTAGCCATTTTTGTAGAGGTTTCGGACGATCGGGTCTAAATGGGCCGAACAATGGTCCCGTTAGAATTTTAACGGAGTAAAAAGTATAGAAATCGAGTTTGTGCAATATAATCGTGTTGAAAAGCTCGTAATCAATTGTATGAATATCTAAATTTGGATTAAAACTTATTTTGCAACCCTTTTGTAGAGGTTTCGGACGAGCGGGTCTAAATGGGCCGAACAATGGACCCGTTAGAATTTTAACTGAGTAAAGAGTACTGTAATCGAGTTTTTGCAATATAATCGTGTTGACAAGCTTGTAATCAATTGTATGAACTCCTAAATTTGGATAAAAACTTATTTTGCAGCCTTTTTGTAGAGGTTTCGGACGAGCGGGTCTAAATGGGTCGAACAATGGACTCGTTACAATTTTAACTGAGTAAAAAGCACAAAAATCAAGTTCTTGAAATATAATTGTGTTAAAAAGCTCCTAATCAATTGTATGAACGCCTAAATTTGGATTAAAACTTATTTTTCAACCCATCTGTAGAGGTTTTGGACGAGCGGGTCTAAATGGGCCGAACAATGGACCCGTTAGAATTTTAACTGAGTAAAAAGTACAGTAATCGAGTTTTTGCAATATAATCTTGTTGAAAAGCTCTTAATCAATTATATGAACTCCTATAATTTTATTCTAACTTATTTTGCGATCTTTTTTGTAAAGGTTTCGGACGAGCGGGTCTAAATGGGCCGAACATTGGACCCGTTAGAATTTTAACAGAGTAAAAAGTATAGAAATCAATTTTTTGCAATATAATTGTGTTGAAAAGCTTATAATCAATTGTATGAACTCTTAAATTTGGATTAAAACTTATTTTTGCAACCGTTTTGTAGAGGCTTCGGACTAGCGGGTCTAAATAGGCCGAAAAATGGACTCGTTAGAATTTTAACTGAGTAAAAAGTATAAAAATCGAGTTTTTGCAATATAATCATGTTAAAAAGCTCGTAATCAATTATATGAACTCCTAAAATTTAATTCTAACTTGTATTGTGGTCTTTTTTGTAGAGGTTTCGGACGAGCGGGTCTAAATGGGCCGAACAATGGACCCGTTAGAATTTTAACTGAGTAAAAAGTACATTAATCGAGTTTTTGCAATATAATCGTGTTGAAAAGTTCGTAATCAATTGTATGAACTCCTATATTTGGATTAAAACTTATTTTACAACCCTTTTGTAGAGGTTTCAGACGAACGAGTCTAAATGGGCCAAAAAATGGACCTGTTAGAATTTTAACTGAGTAAAAAGTACAGAAATCGAGTTTTTGCAATATAATCGTGTTGAAAAGCTCGTAATCAACTATATGAACTCCTGAAATTTGATTCTAACTTGTATTGCATTATTTTTTGTAGGGGTTTCGGATGAGCGGGTCTAAATGAGCCGAACAATGGACCCGTTAGAATTTTAACTGAGTAAAAAGCACAAAAATCGAGTTTTTGCAATATAATTGTGTTGAAAAGCTCATAATCAAGTATATGAACTCCTAAATTTGGCTTAAAACTTATTTTGCAACCCTTTTGCAGAGGTTTCAGACGAACGGGTCTAAATGGGCCGAACAATGGACCCGTTAGAATTTTAACTGAGTAAAAAGCTCAAAAATCGAGTTTTTGCAATATAATTGTGTTGAAAAGCTCGTAATCAATTGTATGAACTCCTAAATTTGGATTTAAACTTATTTTGCAACCCTTTTGTAGAGGTTTCGGACGAGCGGGCCTAAATGGGCCGAACAATGGACTCGTTAGAATTTTTTTTTTGAGAAAAAGGCCTCATTAAAAACCCCACTAATCCCAACTGGGCCCAGCCCAGAGGGGGTCCTAAAGGGGAAAAGAGTGCCCAAATATATATATATATATAATCAAGGGGGTTGAAAACCAACCGGTACAATAGAGCGTAAGACATCGGGCAAGCCCGGCCCAAAAAACAAGGAGGACCTAGAGTGCAAGGCCCAATTGGCAATAGTATGAGCTAGAACATTAGCAACTCGCGGTACATAAAGAAAATTTAAATATGGAATAGATACAAAGAGAGGGCGAGCCGCATCAATATGTGGCCGTAAAGGAGAGGCGTCCGAGCCGAGGCAACGTATTTTGTTGATGACCAAAGCAGCGTCGGACTCGATAATGATGCTGCACCGGCCGGCATCCCTACCAAGTGTAGCCCCCGTGACAATGGCACGAAGCTCCGCAGTGGAGGCGTCAAGGCATCCTGCGCAGTGAACAGCACAACCACGGAGAATAGCGCCGCTAGCATCACGAGCCACAACACCAAAACCTGCTTCGCCTGTAGCGGGGTTGAAAGCACCGTCCATATTGATTTTAACCTTCCTTTCCGGTGGCGGCCTCCATGTTGGTTGAGAAAGGGCTGGCTCCGTCCGTAGATGCGTCGAGGCGTGAAGAGAGTTGGCCGAGTCGTAGTCCTGTAACAGTTCCTTAGAGTTCATAAGAGTAAGCCATGGCGGCTGCAAACGCTTGGAGTGAACCCAGTCATTCCTTCGGTTCCAAATGTTCCAAAGGATAGTGAGGAACAAACTAAATTCAGAGCGAGAAAGTAACGAGGCCCCTTGTTCCAACCATAAGTGAGTAGGGAAGAGCGTGCTAGTACGTAAAGGGAGGGGAAACCCAGCTAGTTGTAGAACCTCAGATGATCCAACACAATCTCGGAGAGCATGGAGTGGGGTTTCTACTATAGTCGGACAAAAAGGGCACATGCCAGTGCCTAACCTCACAGGTGCAAGACGGTCTCCTGTGGGTAGAGCATCTCGTCCTGCTCTCCAGCTAAAGGACCGAATCTTCGGAAGGGTGTTCGCTTTGGAGATAACTCGCCAAAGGGGAGAAGGACGACTGATAGGTCTGATTGGACGTCGTAAGAATAGATATCCGGAACGCACCGAATACATCCCCGTGTCATGATATCCCCAAAGTAATGCATCACGCCGCTCATTGGAGATTGGCACATGCAGTATGGCATCAGCATCATCCCAGTCAAAATGCTGGCGGACTTTGGGTTCATCCCAAGACGCTTGATTGCCGATCATGAAGTCACGACATCGTAAGGGGAGTTCCTCCTCGTCTTGATAATTTCCAAAGAAGGATAAACTAGAGGTACCACCCCAAGGGTCGCGGTGGATACGGATCTGACTCTGAATTCCGGGTCGCCAAAAGAACCCTGGTTGCAATCGTTGCATGGCCTGCCAAAGACCTCGCCATGCGAAGGACGCGCGTCGATCGAGCTTAGCATCCAACAATTTCCCAGAAGGAAAGTAACGTGAACGTAGGACACGCGCAAGGAGGGATTCCGGCGAATGGATCAGCCTCAATAATTGTTTACCTAAGAGAGCAATGTTAAAATCGTGTAGATTCCTAAAGCCTATTCCCCCTGTTGCCTTGGGATCACAAATAGACTCCCAAGATAGCAGAGGCCAACCTCGCTTGTTACTGCGGCCAGACCACCAATAACGACGGATCGAGCTAGTCATATCATCTATGATGTTCTGCGGAAGTAGGTAACAAGACATAACATACTGAGGTATGGCTTGTGCGACCGACTTGATCAGTGTTTCGCGTCCACTAAATGAGAGTAAGTTGGTGTCCCATTTAGTTATTCGAGAACTGACTTTGTCACGGACAAAACCTAAGCATTCCGTTCGGTTCCGCCCTATCATGAGGGGAACTCCGAGATAGGTACCCGGGTCCTCGACAATGCGTACTCCGAGAGTCAATCGAACTGCCTGAATGAAGGTCTCAGAACAACGTGAACTGCAGTAAGCTGTGGACTTATCGAAATTAACAGTTTGTCCTGAAGAGGATTCATATAGGCGTAGAATTTCTTTCAACCTTTCAACCTCATCTGGGCAATTACGAAGGAAAACAATGCTATCATCGGCAAATAGCAGATGTGTAATTCTAGGTCCATGTCGATTGGCCTGTAGACCGAGAAGGCGCCCTTCCCGTTGCTCGGATTCAAGGGCCGCTGATAACCCTTGGGAACAAATCAGAAAGAGGAAGGGGGAGAGGGGATCACCCTGCCGGATGCCTCGAGCAGGCACAAACTCGTCGGATAGGGTCCCGTTAAGTCTAACAGAAAAAGAGACTGAGGAGACACAACGAAGTATGAGGTGCACCCATTCAGGTGCAAAGCCCATACGTGACATCACATCCTGAAGGAATGACCATTCGACTTTGTCAAACGCCTTCTCCATATCTAGTTTCAATGCCGCCCCTTGGTAAATGGCAGCGCTATTCGAGTGGAGGGTATGCACTAGCTCATGGGCGATTAAAATGTTGTCGGTTATGTTCCTTCCACGAACAAAGGCTGCTTGTGCATCGCTGATACAATCAGGTAGAACAGGCTTAAGACGGTTAACAAGAACCTTAGCAACTGTTTTGTATATGACCATGCATAAGCTAATTGGTCGAAACTGGCGCATATTGGTGGGGTCCGCAACCTTCGGGATAAGCACGATGACTGTTTTATTAACAGTCGACATGTCGGCTTCCCCACACAATAGACGGAGACAGAGCTGGATAAATTCAGGCCCAATGACGTTCCAGTGTTGCCGGAAAAAACCACTAGGAAAACCATCGCTGCCTGGAGCTTTCTTAGGACTAATATCCTGAAAGGCGGCAAGCACTTCACCCTCTGTGAATGGTCTCAATGGAGAGGCATTCATTGATGGGGTGACGACCGGAGAAATTTTCTCCAACAGACGTGGCGAAGAACTAGGGTTCGACGATGTAAACAGCGTCCAAAAATAATCCGAGGCTATTTGAAGGAGCCTTGGCGTAGCTGTATGCCATACATGGTTACCATCGTGAAGGCCACGAATAGTATTCTTTTTCCTGCGCTTAGAGGCTCTAGCGTGGAAAAAAGACGTGTTTTTGTCCCCTTGGGACAACCATGTGACCCTCGATCGTTGTGCCCAGTAGGCTTCACGGACGTCTAGAAGACGTCGAAGCTCTAGTTTTGCGTCGCGCAGGTCATTTAGCATCGCATGCGATAGATGACGACGTCGCATATATAAATTGATTTTGTGTTGTAATTCTGCAATACGGTTGTGTGACTGGTATCGGCGATGCGATTGCCAATCGTGCAGCTGGTTACCGACCATACGTAATTTTTCAGGCAAGCTACCCGATGCATTCGCCCATGCCTGTTGGACGGTCGTGATGCATGATGGATCATTTGCCCAACAAGATTCAAAACGGAAATGGTCAAAGGTCTCACGAGGAGTAGTGTTGCGCTGGGGAGCAAATTTGGTATCCATGACTATGACATAATGGTCAGAATCCGGGGGAAAAATATTACGGCATTCGAAAGTGGAATGTTCACTAAGCCATGCATTGCATGCTACAAAACGGTCAAGTCGTTCACAAACAGTTGAGACATTAGGCCCGGTGCGGGACCAAGTGAACCAACCCGATGCTGGCTTGCAATCAAAAAGACTATTGCGAGATAAACATTCGCGAAAGCTAGTGATTTGTGATTGCGGTCGGCGACAGCCTCCCTGTTTTTCTGAATCTGATAAAATATCATTAAGGTCACCGCCGATTAACCAAGGCATTGGTGAAGCGTGACGCAAAGAATCAATCAAATCCCATGTTTTAGACTTCATATTTGTGTCAGCGTAGCCATAAATGCCCGTAAAACGAAAACATTCATCATTCGAATTTAAAACAACATCAATGGATCGATCAGAATACGAAAGCAAATCAAGTTGAATTTTATTATTCCAAAATATGATGAGTCCGGAACATGTGGGGCTGCTATCAACATGGATGCAGCCATACATATCTAATAAAATTCTTAAACGATCATAATAGTAACGACATAAGCGAGTTTCAGACAAAAAGATAACATCCGGTTGCAACCTGCGAGCAATGGTGCTCAACCCTTGAACTGCCGTCGGGGAACCAAGACCGCGGCAGTTCCAGCAAAAGATCCTCATTTCTCTCGGCGGGGTTGAACGTCAACCGCCGCCGAAGAGATTTTGCTGCTCATCCCAGCTTTAGATAGTTTGGAAGGTATGTCAGAGGGCATTCCGGGTTTCACCGAATTAACTTGAGTGGAGGGGGAAGTTCTCGGCCTCTTGGTAACACCAGCAACAACCATCGGAGGGCTACGTTTGGTTTTGCACGAGCCATTTGCTCCTTTGGTAGTTCCTGACGTTGCAGCCAACCAATCCTCAAAATTCAATTTTAACTTAGATAATTTAAGTTTGAAATAGAATTTGAAGATGTATGGTATTTTTAGATCAGTAGAGATAGTGATAGATTCCTTACCAACTTCAAAAAATATTCTAAATTTAGATAATTTGGAGAAAATTCGAATTGCAGAGGATAAACTAACGTTTAAATGTAATTTTATCTGCAATTTGATCAAATCTCTCTCAACAAATTCAAAATTCAATTTTAACTTAGATAATTTAAGTTTAAAATAGAATTTGAAAATGTATGGTATTTTTAGATTGGTAGAGATAGTGATAGATTCCCCACCAATTTCAAAAAATATTCTAAATTTAGATAATTTGGAAAAAATTCGAATTGCAGAGGATAAAATAACATTTAAATGTAATTTTATCTGCAATTTGAAATGCATGGGAATCGTATAGAGCCTTAGATTCACCGAAAAAGGAGATATCAAATCTCGTCCAACAAATTCAAAATTCAATTTTAACTTAGATAATTTAAGTTTGAAATAGAATTTGAAAATGTATGGTATTTTTAGTTCAGTAAAGATAGTGATAGATTCCCTACCAACTTCAAAAAATATTCTAAATTTAGATAATTTGGAGAAAATTCGAATTGCAGAGGATAAAATAACGTTTAAATGTAATTTTATCTGCAATTTGATCAAATCTCTCACAACAAATTCAAAATTCAATTTTAACTTAGATAATTTAAGTTTGAAATAGAATTTGAAAATGTATGATATTTTTAGATTAGTAGAGAAAGTGATAGATTCCCCACCAACTTCAAAAAATATTCTAAATTTAGATAATTTGGAGAAAATTCGAATTGCAGAGGATAAAAGAACATTTAAATGTAATTTTATCTGCAATTTGAAGTGCATAGGAATCCTAAAGATCCTTAGATTCATCAAAAAAGGAGATATCAAATCTCTTCCAACAAATTCAAAATTCAATTTTAACTTAGATAATTTAAGTTTGAAATAGAATTTGAAAATGTATGGTATTTTTAGATCAGTAGAAAGAGAGATAGATTCCTTACCAACTTCAAAAAATATTCTAAATTTAGATAATTTGGAGAAAATTCGAATTGCAAAGGATAAAATAACGTTTAAATGTAATTTTTCCTGCAATTTGATCAAATCTCTCTCAACAAATTCAAAAATCAATTTTAACTTAGTTAATTTAAGTTTGAAATAGAATTTGAAAGTGTATGGTATTTTTAGATTAGTATAGATAGGGATAGATTCCCCACCAACTTCAAAAAATATTCTAAATTTAGATAATTTAGAGAAATTTCGAATTGCAGAGGATAAAATAACATTTAAATGTAATTTTACCTGCAATTTGAAAAACATGGGAGTCCTAAAGAGCTTTAGGTTCACCGTAAAAAGAGATATCAAATCTCTCTCAACAAATTCAATATTCAATTTTAACTTAGATAATTTAAGTTTGAAATAGAATTTGAAAAGATTTTCTGCTGTGAAACCGAGATCCATGCCCCTCGTTTCTAGGAACTGGGACTCCCATTGGAGTTGGAGATTCCCAGGCTGCCATCGCTGGCCCGTGCTATGGCTGCACTCGACTCTGCCAACGCCAGTTTGTGGCCAAGAGTTTGCGATGGTGGATGATATGCCTGTTCTAGACAGTGAGTTTTGTGTAGTGGAGAACTTAAGACATAAGAGATTCCTATTCACTTCATTCTTAAAAGAAAAAATGAATAATAAGAATAATAATAAAACATGCAATATCAGAAGAGTATTGCAAGAACAAAGTGGGGGAGACAATGAGAGCACCCTGCCAAAATTGCAAACGTGCTGACTTGCTTCCTCGTACCAACATGGTAATGTGACATAAGGTAGGATAACCCAATACCAGGACTTGCGCATGGTTGTTGCCACATCATAGGACGAAATACAAGGTCTAACAGACCAGGAAGAAACTTGCATTCTAATATTAGAAGCAAGGTATATGAAGGGTACCAAAACTGGTACTCCAGCACATGGAAGAAATCCTTGGGGCGGGGCTGTCGCCGGCAAGGCTAGGGAGCCTCGGAAGGGCCCGAGGGCTATTCGAATCCAGTAGTAGAAGGATGGCCATGGCCGTTGTGCAGCCATCTTTCGACGTATGAAGATTATAAAATCATTGCTAAAATTCTCACGGGCATGAAGGGGTTGATGCACCACTGCATCGGAGGTGCTAAGCAAGCACCACCACGGTGGTGTTGGGGTTGAAAGGCGGTGGAAGAGGGTGGTTATGGGTGGTGGTAGTGAGAGGGAGGTGGTTAGGAAAAAGATGGAAAGAGAAAAGAAGAGAAAAGTTGAGAGCGTTTTCATCACCCACCCGTTGGAATTTTACTCGTTAGAATTTTAATTGAGTAAAAAGTACAGTAATCGAGTTTTTGTAATTTAATCGTGTTGAAAAGCTCGTAATCAATTATATGAAATCCTAAAATTTGATTCTAACTTATTTTGCAACCTTATTTGTAGAGGTTTCGGACGAGCGGGTCTAAATGGGCCGAACAATGGACCCGTTAGAATTTTAATGGAGTAAAAAGTACATAAATCGAGTTTTTGCAATATAATTGGGTTGAAAAGCTCGTAATCAATTGTATGAACTCCTAAATTTGGATTAAAACTTATTTTGCAACCCTTTTGTAAAGGTTTCGGACGAGCGGGTCTAAATGAGCCGAACAATGGACCCGTTAAAATTTAAACTGTGTAAAAAGTACAGTAATCGAGTTTTTGCAATATAATAGTGTTGAAAAGCTCTTAATAAATTATATGAACTCCTAAAATTTATTCTAACTTCTTTTGCGATCTTTTTTTGTAAAGGTTTCGAACGAGCGGGTCTAAATCGGCCGAACATAGGACCTGTTAGAATTTTAACCGAGTTAAAAGTATAGAAATAGAGTTTTTGCAATATAATCGTGTTGAAAAGCTCGTAATCAATTGTATGAACTCCTAAATTTGGATTAAAACTTATTTTGCGGTCTTATTTGTAGAGGTTTCGGACGAGCGGGTCTAAATGGGCCAAACAATCGACCCGTTAGAATTTTAACTTAGTAAAAAGTACATTAATCGAGTTTTTGAAATATAATAGTGTTGAAAAGCTCTTAATAAATTATATGAACTACTAAAATTTGATTCTAACTTATTTTGCGATCTTTTTTGTAAAGGTTTCGAACGAGCGGGTCTAAATGGGCCGAACATAAGACCCGTTAGAATTTTAACTGAGTAAAAAGTACAGTAATTGAGTTTTTGCAATATAATCGTGTTAAAAGGCTTTTAATCAATTATATGAACTCCTAAAATTTGATTCTAACTTATTTTGCGATCTTTTTTGTAAAGGTATCGGACGAGCTGGTCTAAATAGGCCAAACATATGACCCGTTAGAATTTTAACTGAATGAAAAGTACAGAAATGGATTTTTTGCAATATAATCGTGTTGAAAATATCGTAATCAATTGTATGAACTCCTAAATTTGGATTAAAACTTAATTTGCAGGCCTTTTTTAGAGGTTTCAGACGAGTGGGTCTAAATGGGCCGAACAAAGGTCCTGTTAGAATTTTAAAAGAGTAAAAATTACAGAAATTGAGTTTTTGCAATATAATTGTGTTGAAAAGCTCGTAATCAATTGTATGAACTTCAAAATTTCGATTAAAACTTATTTTGCAACCCTTTTGAAGAGGTTCCGGACGAGCGGGTCTAAATGGGCTGAACAATGGACCCGTTGGAATTTTAACGGAGTAAAAAGTACAGAAATCGAGTTTTTGCAATATAATCGTGTTGAAAAGCTCGTAATCAATTGTATGAACTCCTAAATTTGGATTAAAACTTATTTTGCAACCCTTTTGTGGAGGTTTCGGACGAGCGGGTCTAAATGAGCCGAACAATGGACCCGTTAGAATTTTAACCGAGTAAAAAGTATAGTAATCGAGTTTTTGCAATATAATCGTGTTGAAAAGACCTTAATCAATTATATGAACTCCTAAAATTTGATTCTAACTTATTTTGCGGTCATTTTTGGAAAAGTTTCGGACGAGCGTGTCTAAATGGGTCGAACAATGGACCCGTTAGAATTTGAACTTAGTAAAAAGTATAGAAATCGAGTTTTTACAATATAATCGAGTTGAAAACCGCCTAATCAACTGTATGAACTCCTAAATTTGGATTAAAACTTATTTTGCAACCCTTTTGTAGAGGTTTCAGACGAGCGCGTCTAAATGGGCCGAACAATGGACCCGTTAGAATTTTAACAGAGTAAAAAGTACAATATTCGAGTTTTTGCATTATAATCATGTTAAAAAGATCTTAATCAATTATATGAACTCCTAAAATTTAATTATAACTTATTTTGCGATATTTTTTGTAAAGGTTTCGGACGATCTGTTCTAAATGGGCCGAACATAGGACCCGTTAGAATTTTAACTATATAAAAAGTACAGAAATTGAATTTTTGCAATATAATCGTGTTGAAAAGCTCGTAATCAATTGTATGAACTCCTAAAACTTGATTTATAACTTATTTTGCAACCCTTTTGCAGAGGTTTCGGACGAGCGGGTCTAAATGGGCCAAACAAAGGACCTGTTAGAATTTTAACGGAGTAAAAAGTACAGAAATCGAGTTTTTGCAATATAATCATGTTGAAAAGCTTGTAAACAACTGTATGAACTCATAAATTTGGATTAAAACTTATTTTGCATCCCTTTTTGTAGAGGTTTCGGACGAGCAGGTCTAAATGGGCCGAACAATGGACCCGTTAGAATTTTAACTGAGTAAAACGTACAGTAATCGAGTTTTTCCAATATAAACGTGTTGAAAAGCTCGTAATCAATTATATGAACACCTAAAATTTGATTCTAACTTATTTTGCGATCTTTTTTGTAAAGGTATCGGACGAGCGGGTCTAAATGGGCCGAACAATGGACCCGTTAGAATTTTAACCGAGTAAAAAGTACTTAAATCGAGTTTTTGCAATATAATCGTGTTGAATAGTTCGTAATCAATTGTATGACCTCCTAAATTTGGATTAAAACTTATTTTACAAGCCTTTTGTAGAGGTTTCAGACGAACGAGTCTAAATGGGCCAAAAATGGACCCGTTAGAATTTTAACTAAGTAAAAAGTACAAAAATCGAGTTTTTGCAATATAATCGTGTTGAAAAGCTCGTAATGAACTATATGAACTCCTAAAATTTGATTCTAACTTGTATTGCTGTATTTTTTTGTAGGGGTTTCAGATGAGCGGGTCTAAATGGGCCGAACAATGGACCCGTTAGAATTTTCAGTGAGTAAAAAGCACAAAAATCGAGTTTTTGCAATATAATTGTGTTGAAAATCTCGTAATCCAGTGTATGAACTCCTAAATTTGGCTTAAAACTTATTTTGCAACCCTTTTGTAGAGGTTTCGGATGAGCGGGTCTAAATGGGCTGAACAATGGACCCGTTAGAATTTTAACTAAGTAAAAACCTCAAAAATCGTGTTTTTGCAATATAATTGAGTTGAAAAGCTCGTAATCAATTGTATGAACTCCTAAATTTGGATTAAATCTTATTTTGCAACTCTTTTGTAGAGGTTTCGGACGAGCGGGTCTAAATGGGCCGAACAATGGACTCGTTAGAATTTTTTTTTTGAAGAAAGTGGGCCTCGTTAAAAACCCCTACTAAAATCCCCAAGCACAAGGCTTGGAGAAACCTAAAAGGGGAAAAGAGTACCCATAATATATTATTAAGATGAGGTTAAACCTCGCTAAGTACAACGTTTTTAATACAGTCAGGATACATAGATCCAAAAGACATAGAAGACATGGATCTAAGGGCATGGGTAGCTAACGTATGAGCTACGGAATTAGCCTCACGGCAAACATATTGTACATGTGCTACAGTAAAATCCTCCAAAGCAGTATGAGCCTGCAAAATCGTCGGACCCATAGTAGAAAGATCTGGCCCAAGAGAGTTGATCCTGTTCGCTAGAGATGCACATTCTGTCTCGAAGATCGAATGGCTCCAACCCTTGGATAGGGCAAAAGTTATACCGGCAAGAAGACCTTTTCCTTCAGATGAAATAGCATCAGAGCAACTGCCTAGCGGAAAAGCCAAGCCACCAGCAACCGTCCCTGTGTCATCACGAGCGACAACTCCAACCGCCGTTGCACGAGTGGAGAGGTCAAAAGCCCCATCCACATTAACTTTAATAAATCCACGAGGGGGGTGCCTCCAGCGGGAAGGAGGAGTCGATGATAAGGGGATGGAAGATGTAGGTGAAGATATAGAGTTAGAGTATTCTCGATGAAGACTAATAGAGTTGACGGCAATTAGCCATGGGGGTTGAAGATGTTTATTATGGATCCAGTCATTACGCCTATTCCAGATGTTCCAAAGGGTAGTCAAGAAAAGCCCAAATAGATCAGGAGAAAGGAGGGAAGCACCTTCCTCAAGCCATTGGAGGCCAGTGGAGGCAGAGCTATTAATAAGAGAAGAGGGTAGACCAATCAGTTTAAGGGACTCCGAAGCACCAGAGCAATCACGGAGAGCATGGAGAATCGACTCTGTATCAGAATTACAAATAGGGCAGGGACCGGAGTCTGGAACAAAAGTCTGAAGACGAGTCCCAACAGGTAGGGCCTCAGACCCCAGACGCCAACCAAAAGTTTTTACCTTAGGTAAAACCTTAAGCTTGGAAAGAAATTTCCATATACGTGGGGGACGAAGTCTTGGTTCAGGGGGGCGTTGTAGGAAAAGGTAACCAGATCTGACAGAATAAACACCAGAATCATTAGGCCTCCAGAGGATGGAGTCCCGAGTGTCATTGATGATAGGAACAGAAATGATGGAATCGACATCATCCGTAGTAAAGTATGCACGAACTTTGATAGGATCCCAAGATGGTTGGTTTCTCACCATAAAAGTCACGACAACGAACGTGGACTTCCTCAGATAGCTCATAGTCTCCGTAGAGATGAATAGACGAAGAGCCTCCCCAATTATCATGATGGATACGTATGTTACTATTAATACCAGGCCGATAGAGGAAACCACCAAAAAGGTGTTGCATAGCATTATAAAGACCTTGCCAAGCAAAAGATCCTCGAGAGGGTCTAGAGGCATTAATAATGTTTCCTGAGGGAAAGTATTTGAATTTATAGATTTGTCCCAAGAGAGAGTCAGGTTCACAAATAAGGCGCCATAATTGTTTACCGAGAAGTGCAATGTTAAAGTTGTTAAGGTCCCGGAAACCCAATCCTCCAACAGATTTAGGCAAGCACACTTGGTCCCATGGGAGCATATGCCATCCTTTCTTATTGGTTTTCCCAGACCACCAATATCGACGAATGGCAGATGTCATATCATCAATAATATTTTGGGGTAATAAGTAACAGGACATAACGTATTGGGGTAGAGATTGTAAAACGGCTTTAATAAAAATTTCCCTACCACTGAAGGAAAGAAGTTGTTTTTCCCATGTGGATAATCTTTCATGTACTTTATCGCGTATAAAACCTAAGGCTAGGGTCTTATTTTTACCAATAAGGAGAGGTACTCCAAGATAGACTCCAGGGTTGGAGACTTCACGTACTTGAAGATAGGAGTTAATAGTTTGACGAGTAGAAGTAGGAGTACGGGGATTGTAAAAGATAGTAGACTTATCAAAGTTGACTGCTTGCCCAGAGGCAGAGGCATAAGTCAGGAGGGCTAACTTAAGGTGTTTAGCTTCATCGGAATTTGAATTAATGAAAACTATGCAATCATCCGCAAACAAAAGATGGTTGACCTTAGGACCATGCTTACATGCACCTAGACCTGGGAGTAGGCCTTGATGTTTAGCATCGGACAAAAAAGCTGAAAGCCCTTGGGTACAAAATAGGAAGAGGAAAGGAGATAAAGGGTCTCCTTGGCGGAGACCCCTTTGAGGTCGAAATAATGGGGAAAAGGAATTGTTGACCTTAACCGTAAAGGAAACTGAAGAAATACATCTCATGATAAGAGAAACCCATGATGAGGCGAAACCCATACGGTTCATAACATTTTCAAGGAATGACCACTCGACCCTGTCAAAGGCCTTTTCCATATCAAGTTTAAGGGCAGCTCCATGAGAGGATTTAGAGGTACCAGTATTAATAGAGTGAATTATTTCGTGAGCTATAAGAATATTATCTGTGATGTTACGTCCCTGAACAAAGGCAGCTTGATTGGAACTGATACAGAAGGGAATAGTATGTTTCATTCGATTAACTAAAACTTTAGCAATGATTTTATAAATTACAGTGCAGAGACTGATGGGCCGGAGATGCCTCATAGTAGTGGGGTCTTTGATTTTAGGTATGAGTACCAAAATAGTTTGGTTAACTGAAGCCATATCAGCTGACCCTTTAAGTAGATTGAGGCAGAGTGATATGATGTCTGGTCCTACAGTATCCCAATGTTGACGAAAGAATCCGCTTGGTAAACCATCGATACCCGGGGCTTTCCTAGGATCGATGTCTCGAAAAGCGGTGATGATTTCTTCTGAAGTGAATTCCTTAGAAAGGGACTCATTCATAGCAGTCGTAATAGTAGGAGTGATCTTTGATAGGATTTGTTCAAAAAAGCATGGGTTGGAGGAAGTAAAGAGGTTGTGGAAGTATGAAGAAGCTATTTCCATTAGATCGGTGTCGTTAGTACACCAAACATTATTGGAGTCGAAAAGACCAGAGATTGTGTTCTTCTTCTTTCTGCTAGAAGCTCGGGCATGAAAGAACCGAGTGTTTTTATCTCCTTGGGAGAGCCATAGATTGCGAGAACGCTGTGCCCAATATGCTTCTTGTATCTCAAGAAGTTTGTGAAGTTCAGATTTGGCAGAGATATATCTTTTTTCAGCCGAATTTGAAAGAGGTCGTTGTAGAAATTTATTAATTTTTGTGGTAAGAAAGTTGATACGACCATTGGTCTTAAATCTTTGTTGTGATTGCCAGTCTCCTAGGCAAGATCCAATGGCTTTAATTTTATCCAAAGTGTTACCCTTGGTGGATGACCAAGTTTGTTTTACGACAGAAATACCTTCTTCATTGGAAGCCCAACAATTTTCAAATCTAAACTTGGATGATGGGGGACGATGATTTGTTAGAGAAGGATGTTCCGTATTCAAGAGAAGAAAACAGTGATCTGATTTAGCGTCAAAGTCGGAAGTGATGCTATAATTGGGATAGGTGGTTTTCCATGCCATATTCCCTACGAAGCGATCTAATCTCTCAAATAAAGTTGGAGTTTTAGGCCCCGTTTTGGTCCAAGTAAACCAACCCGTTGTAGGTTTGCAATCAAAAAGGTAATTTCGTGAAAGACAATGGCGAAAGTTATTAATTTGAGATCTAGGCCGACGGCAGCCACCTTGTTTTTCATTATCAGCTAGGATTTCGTTAAAGTCGCCGCCAAGAAGCCAAGGTTGACCATCATTATTATTGAGTGAATTAATTAATTCCCAAGTTTTAGGTTTGTTACATGTTTCCGAAAAACCATGAATACCGGTGAAGTAAAATGAAGATGAATTACAACTAACATAAGTATGGATAAAGCGATCCGAATAAGCAAGCAAATCGATCTTATTAGTTGTTAAAGAAAATAAAGCGAGTCCAGAACATGCGTCCGAAAAATCAACTGAAAAAACTAGGTTCATTCCTAACAAAGTAGCGAGACGGCTATAAGCCGTATTTTTAAGTTTAGTTTCGCATAAAAAAAGTAAATCTGGATTATGAAGTTGAATGTATTGCTGGAGATGTTGAACTGCCTGGACCTTCCCGAGACCCTGGCAGTTCCAACATAAAATGATCATTTCCCCCGGCGGGGCTGCACATCAGCCGCCGCCGGAGAGTTTTTTCCGCTGCTCATCCCAGCTTTCAAGTTAGTTGGGTCAAGATTAATTCTTAATTTATTTTTAAAATAGGATAGTAGAGACAGAAATAAGAAAAGGACGTGACTTGGAGTTGGTAAAAATGGCAATAATTGTATAATGTAGCTGGAAAATTTTGTCTCTAGCAAATAGAGAATAGTGAAATGTAGAAAACAATTATTAAGCAAAGTGGCAGGATTAGTGTAATAAAATAGTGTGTTTGTTGAAATTATAATAATATTGAGGTTCTTTGAGATTTTTAGGGCTTTTAGAAAATTATAACATTTCATAGTAGAATAGGAATAGGTTGCGTGGAGAGATTTAAGGGTGTATGAAAAATTGTTTAATAACTGAAAAGGTATGAAAATCCTTGACATAGAAAATACCATAAAATTGACGATGTAATAAAATAAACGAGTGGAGGTAATATTGGTGTTACTTGAAAAAATAATTAAATTAAAGACTTGAAATTGTGAATAATTTAAAATTATATAAAACAGATTTATGTAGGTAATAATAGCTAGAGATAACAACAGAGCTACAGAGGCAATTGCAAAGTAATAGTAAAAATGATGGATGTAAGATGGGCGTTGAATGGGGTGGAAGGAATAAATAAACAAGAAAACAAGAAAATTAGCAGTAAAATCCGGATTGTATCTAGCATGATTAAATAGGATCCATATAAGATTATAGAGTAGCCTATTGTCAAAAATAGAACATGGTAAAATAATAATAAAGAAAATCCCTGGAGAGAAAGGTGGACGAAATGAATAAATTAAAAGAAAATACAAAATATTATGTGAGTGGAAAGAATAGTTCAATAGCATGAAATTATAGGATGCTCGCTGGTGTATAAGTTTGAAAGAAGGTATAATTTTTGAATTTAAAAGAAAAAGAAGGATATGGTGGGGTTCATATTTGACAAAAGTGGCATTCATATTGATTGAGAGCATATGTGGCCAAAAGTTATCATAATTGGTAATGGACCTATTTTTTTTAATATTATAAGTCCTTAAGGGAGGTACCCTTTGAAGCGCAGTAACCAAGGAAAATAAAAAATGAAATAAGGGCATATTTACAACATTACCGATATTATAATAAAGTAATGTGGGAACAATTAGATTTTTAATATCAAAATTAATGAAATATAAAAGATAAATTGGAGTAATAAAAGATTTTTGTATCATTTGAATAGGAGTTAAAATTTTAATTAGAGAGCGATAGATTAGGCAACCAGTAGTGATAATAAAGGATGCATTATAATTTAGTTGGGAATTGATTAAGTATAGATCCAGAAAAATGATATATTGATAAAGATTGACCCTTGAGTGTTCGAATTTATTGTTAGAGATAAAGTTTGAGGTGTTAATTAGAAATTGTGAATCATTTAAGTTAATGACTTGAAATTGTGAATCATTTAAGTTAATGACTTGAAATTGTGAATCATTTAAAGTTATATAAAACGGATTTATAAGAGTAATAATTGGATTGTTGATTATTTGCGGATAAGGATTGTATTTCAGAATTGAATGAACTTTTTCAGATAAATGTCCTTGAACATTTAATTTCACCATGAAGGTGATCGTGGTAATTTTCCCAATGGGGAATAGTAGAGAACCACCTAAGAAGGTGTTGGTGATTGAAATAGAATGGAAAGAGTTCCATAGACATAAAATAATATGGATGGTTATAATAATAGGAAGAGAAAAAGAAATAGATAGAGATAATAACATAGCTACGGATGCAATTGTAAAACAATAATAATAATAAAAGATACATGCCCAAAAATAACTAAAAAGATTAAAGGAAAAAATAAAGACAAAATGAAAGCTTCGAAGAGGACCGTATTTTCCTTGATATGAGCACCATGAAGACGCGTAGGCCTCACTCGAAATATTAATATACATGGCGCAAATAAAAACAAAAATTAGAGTAGGTAGATGCAAGAAAGAGCAGAACCATAAAAGAAATAAAGGCATATTAAAAAAGATTAAAAGGATCCAAAAAGTAAACGTTAAAGGATGGAGGGGACTTAAATGTGAGTGAGTGTAAGGAAACAAAATGGAAAAGAAATTAATTGATTGGTAAATTAATTTATTAAAGATGAGGATATAAGAAAGTTTTATAAAGATAAGATTAATTCTTAATTTATATATAGAATAGAATAGTAAAGATAGAAATAAGAAAAGGATGTGACTGGGAGTTGGTAAATATGACAATAATTGTATATTATAGCTAGAAAGTTTTGTCTCCAGCAAATAAAAAAGAGTAAAAAGTGGAATACAATTATAGAGCAAAATGGCAGGATTAGAGTAGTAAAATAGTGAGTTTGTTGAAATTAAAATAATATTGAGGTTAATTGAGCTTTTTAGGGCTTTTAGAAAGTTATAAAATTTCATAATAGGATAGGTATAGGCTGCGTGGAGAGATTTAAGGGTGTAAGAAAAACTGTTTAATAACTGAAAAAGTATGAGAATCCTTGACATAGAAAATACCATAAAATTGACTATGTAATAAAATAAACGTGTGGAGGTAACATTGATGTTAGTTGAAAAAATAATTAAGTTAATGACTTGAAATTGTGAATCATATAAAGATATGTAAAACAAATTTATGTAGGTAATAATTGGATTGTTGATTATTTGCGGGTAAGGATTGTAGTTCAGAATGTAATGAAATTTTTCAGATAGTTGTCCTTGAATATTTAATTTCACCATGAAGGTGATCGTGGTAATTTCCCCAAAGGGGGATAGTAGAGAACCACCTAATAAGGTGTTGGTGATTGAAATAGAATGGAAAGAGTTCCATAGACATAAGATAATATGGATGGATATAATAAGAGGAAGAAAAATAATAACTAGAGATAACAACAGAGCAACATAAGCAATTTCAAAAAAATAATAATAATAATAATGGAAGTGATAAAAGGAAAATTTAGGTAACAATCGAAAAAAATAACAAAGGAAGAAGCAGTTATAGAAGAAAGAGAAAAATTTAAAAAAGATCCCTAAGCTATAGACAAAGAAAGATGGAAAGCAAAATAAAAAATGAAAATAAAGGTAGTGAAGCAAAGGAGTCAGCGAAAACCATGTGAAAAGAAGAAATAAAGTAAGCATAGTGGGGAGCATAAGATAGAATATTAAAAGGATATCAATAAAGTTGGTTGTGGAAAAGATGGCTATAAGGATAAATAAACAAAAATTCCAACGGGTTGGAATAAAGTCAAACAAAAAATTAATAAAAGGATAATAGAAAAAGCAAGTATAAAACCAAGAAAGAATAAATAAACAAAACAACCAAAAGGAAAAGTAAAGCCTATAGCTGGAAAGGTGGAAAAGATAAAAGAAAAAATGACAAAAAAACAAAACCGTAAAAAGAAATATAGAAAGTGACATGGAGCTATATTCAAGCAAGCAAACATAAAAGGAAAATTCGCAAATTGCAAAGGAAAAATAAAAAATAAAAAAATTGCAGTAATTAAAAGTTATATAAAACGGATTTATGTAGGTAATAATTGGATTTTTAATTATTTGCGGATAGGGATTGTAGTTCAGAATAAAATGAAATTTTGCGGGTAGATGTTCTTGAACATTTAATTTCACCATGAAGGTGATCGTGGTAATTTCCCCAAAGGGGGATAGTAGAGAACCACCTAAGAAGGTGTTGGTGATTGAAATAGAATGGAAATAATTCCATAGACATAAAATAATATAGATGGATATAATAAAAGAAGAAAAAAAATAATAGCTAGAGATAACAACAGATCAACGGAGGCAATCGCAAAAAAATAATAATAATAATAATGATGGAAGTAATATGCGCATTGAGACTCGTTAGAATTTTAACTGAGTAAAAAGTACAGTAATCGAGTTTTTGTAATATAATCGTGTTGAAAAGCTTGTAATCAATAATATGAACTCCTAAAATTTTATTCTAACTTATTTTGCGGTCTTATTTGTAGAGGTTTCGGACGAGCGGGTCTAAATGGGCCGAACAATGGACCCGTTAGAATTTTAACGGAGTAAAAAGTACAGAAATCTAGTTTTTGCAATATAATTGTGTTTAAAAGCTCTTAATAAATTATATGAACTCCTAAAATTTGATTCTAACTTCTTTTGCGATCTTTTTTGTAATGGTTTCGAACGAGCGGGTCTAAATCGGCCGAACATAGGACCCGTTAGAATTTTAACCGAGTAATAAGTATAGAAATCGAGTTTTTGCAATATTATCATGTTGAAAAGCTCGTAATCAATTGTATGAACTCCTAAATTTGGATTAAAACTTATTTTGCAACCCTTTTGTAGAGGTTTTGGACGAGCGGGTCTAAATGGGCCGAACAATCGATCCGTTAGAATTTTAACTGAGTAAAAAGTACTGTAATCGAGTTTTTGCAATATAATAGTGTTGAAAAGCTCGACCCTAAATTTTGATTAAAACTTATTTTGCGGTCCTTTTTGTAAGGTTTCGGACGAGCGAGTCTAAATGGTCAGAATAATGGACCCGTTAGAATTTTAACCGAGTAAAAAGTACAAAAATTGAGTTTTTGCAATATAATCGTGATGAAAAGCTCGTAATCAATTTTATGAACGCCTAGATTTGGATTAAAACTTATTTTGCAGCCCTTTTTGTAGAGGTTTCGGACGAACAAGTCTAAATGGGCCGAACAATGGACCCGTTAGAATTTTTTTTAAGAAAGCCCGTTAGAATTTTAACTGAGAAAAAAGTAAAGAAATCAAATTTTTGCAATATAATCGTGTTGAAAAGCTCGTAATCAATTATATGAACTCCTAAAACTTGATTTATAACTTATTTTGCGGTCTTTTTTGTTGAGGTTTCGGAAGAGCGGGTCTAAATGGGCCGAACAATGGACCCGTTAGAATTTTAACTGAGTAAAAAGTACAAAAATCGAGTTTTTGCAATATAATTGTGTTGAAAAGCTCGTAATCAATTGTATGAACTATTAAATTTGGATTAAAACTTATTTTGCAACCCTTTTGCAGAGGTTTCGGACGAGCGGGTCTAAATGGCCGAACAATGGACCCGTTAGAATTTTAACTGAGTAAAAAGTACAGAAATCGAGTTTTTACAATATAAGCGAGTTGAAAAGCGCATAATCAACTGTATGAACTCCTAAATTTGGATTAAAACTTATTTTGTAACCCTTTTGTAGAGGTTTCGTACGAGCGAGTCTAAATGGGCCGAACAATGGACCCGTTAGAATTTTAACTGAGTAAAAAGTACAGAAATCGAGTTTTTACAATATAAGCGAGTTGAAAAGCGCGTAATCAACTGTATGAACTCCTAAATTTGGATTAAAACTTATTTTGTAACCCTTTTGTAGAGGTTTCGGACGAGCGAGTCTAAATAGGCCGAACAATGGACCCGTTATAATTTTAACGGAGTAAAAAGTACAGAAATCGAGTTTTTGCAATATAATCATGTTGAAAAGCTCGTAACCAATTGTATGAACTCCTAAATTTGGATTACAACTTATTTTGCAGCCATTTTTGTAGAGGTTTCAGACGAGCGGGTCTTAATGGGCCGAACAATGGACCCGTTAGAATTTTAACAAAGTAAAAAGCACAAAAATCGAGTTTTTGCAATATAATTGTGTTGAAAAGCTCATAATCAATTGTATGAACTCCTAAATTTGGATTAAAACTTATTTTGCAACTCTTTTGTAGAGGTTTCGGACGAGCGGGTCTAAATGGGCCGAAAAATGAACCCGTTAAAATTTTAACTGAGTAAAAAGTACAGAAATCGAGTTTTTGCAATATAATCGTGTTGAAAACATCGTAATCAATTATATGAACTCCTAAAATTTGATTCTAACTTGTATTGTGGTCTTTTTTAGAGGTTTCGAACGAGCGTGTTTAAATGGGCCGAACAATGGACCCGTTAGAATTTTAACAGAGTAAAAAGTATAGAAATCGAGTTTTTGCAATATAATCGTGTTGAAATGCTCGTAATCAATTGTACGAACTCCTAAATTTGGATTAAAACTTATTTTGCAACCCTTTTGTAGAGCTTTCCGACGAGCGGGTCTAAATGGGCCGAACAATGGACCCGGTTGACTTTTAACAGAGTAAAAAGTACAGTAATCGAGTTTTTACAATATAATCGTGTTAAAAAGCTCGTAATCAGTTATATGAACTCCTAAATTTTGATTCTAACTTGTTTTGCTGTCTTTTTTGTAGAGGTTTCGGACGAGCGGGTCTAAATGGGCCGAACAATGGACCCGTTACAATCTTATCTGAGTAAAAAGTACAGAAATTGAGTTTTTGCAATATAATCATGTTGAAACGCTCGTAATCAATTGTACGAACTCCTAAATTTGGATTAAAACTTATTTTGCAACCCTTTTGTAAAGGTTTCGGACAAGCGGGTCTAAATGGGCCGAACAATGAACCCGTTAGAATTTTAACTGAGTAAAAAGTACAGTAATCGAGTTTTTGTAATATAATCGTGTTTAAAAGCTCTAAATCAATTATATGAACTCCTAAAATTTGTTTCTAACTTATTTTGCGATCTTTTTTGTAAAGGTTTCGGACGAGCGGGTCTAAATGGGCCGAACAATGGACCCGTTAGAATTTTAACTGAGTAAAAAGTACAGAAATCGAGTTTTTGCAATATAATCGTGTTGAAAAGCTCTTAATCAATTGTATGAACTCCTAAATCTGGATTAAAACTTATTTTGCAACCTTTTTGTAGAGGTTTCAGACGAGCGTGTCTAAATGGGCCGAACAATGGACCCGTTATAATTTTAACGGAGTAAAAAGTACAGAAATCAAGTTTTTGCAATATAATTGTGTTGAAACACTCGTAATCAATTATATGAACTCCTAAAATTTGATTCTAACTTGTTTTGTGGTCTTTTTTGTAGTGGTTTCGGAAGAGCGGTTCTAAATGGGTCGAACAATGCACCCGTTAGAATTTTATCTAAGTAAAAATTATAGAAATCGAGTTTTTGCAATATAATCGTGTTGAAACGCTCGTAATCAATTGTATCAACTCCTAAATTTGGATTAAAACTTATTTTGCAAACCTTTTGTAGAGGTTTCGGACGAGCAGGTCTAAATGGGACGAACAATGGACCCGTTAGAATTTTAACTGAGTATAAAGTACAGTAATTGAGTTTTTGCAATATAATCGTGTTGAAAAGCTCTTAATCAATTATATGAACTCCTAAAATTTGATTCTAACTTATTTTGCGATCTTTTTTGTGAAGGTTTCGGACAAGGGGGTCTAAATGGGGCGAACAATGGACCTGTTAGAATTTTAACTGAGTAAAAAGTACAGAAATCGAGTTTTTGCAATATAATCGTGTTGAAAAGCTCGTAATCAATTGTATGAAGTCCTAAATTTTGATTAAAACTTATTTTGCAACCTTTTTGTAGAGGTTTCGGACGAGTGAGTCTAAATGGGCCGAACAATGGACCCGTTAGAATTTTAACTGAGTAAAAAGCACAAAAAACGAGTTTTTGCAATAATTGTGTTGAAAATCTCGTAATCAATCATATGAACTCCTAAATTTGGATTAAAACTTATTTTGCAACCCTTTTTTAGAGGTTTCGGACGAGCGGGTCTAAATAGGTCGAAAAATGGACCCGTTAGAATTTCAACTGAGTAAAAAGTACAGTAATCGAGTTTTTGCAATATAATCATGTTGAAACGCTCATAATCAATTGTATGAACTCCTAAATTTGGATTAAAACTTATTTTGCAACCCTTTTGTAGAGGTTTTGGATGAGCGGGTCTAAATGGGCCGAACATTGAACCTGTTAAAATTTTAACTGAGTAAAAAGTACAGTAATCGAGTTTTTGCAATATAATCGTGTTTAAAAGCTCTAAATCAATTATATTAACTCCTAAAATTTGATTCTAACTTATTTTGCGATCTTTTTTGTAAAGGTTTCGGACGAGCAGGTCTAAATGGGCCGAACAATGAACTCGTTAGAATTTTAAATGAATAAAAAGTACATAAATGGAGTTTTTGCAATATAATCATGTTGAAAAGCTCGTAATCAATTGTAGGAACTCCTAAATTTGGATTAAAACTTATTTTCCAGCATTTTTGTCGAGGTTTCGGACGAGCGGGTCTAAATGGCCGAACAAAGGACCTGTTAGACTTTTAAAGGAGTAAAAATTACAGAAATCGAGTTTTTGCAATATAATCGTGTTGAAAAGCTCGTAATCAATTGTATAAACTCCTAAATTTGAATTAAAACTTATTTTGCAACCCTTTTGTAGAGGTTCCGAACGAGCGGGTCTAAATGGGTCGAAGAATGGACCCGTTAGAATTTTAACGGAGTAAAAAGTACATAAATTGAGTTTTTGCAATATAATCGTGTTGAAAAGCTCGTAACCAATTGTATGAACTCTTAAATTTGGATTAAAACTTATTTTGCAACCCTTTTGTAGAGGTTTCGGACGAGCGGGTCTACATGGGCCTAACAATGGACCCGTTAAAATTTTAACTGAGTAAAAAGTACAGTAATCGAGTTTTTGCAATATAATCGTCTTAAAAAGCTCTTAATCAATTATATGAACTCCTAAAATTTGATTCAACTTATTTTGCGGTCTTTTTTGTAAAAGTTTCACACGAGCGTGTCTAAATGGGCCGAACAATGGACCCGTTAGAATTTTAACGGAGTAAAAAGTACAGAAATTGAGTTTTTGCAATATAATCGTGTTGCAAAGCTCGTAATCAATTGTATGAACTCCTAAATTTGGATTAAAACTTATTTTGCAACCCTTTTGTAGAGGTTTCGGACGAGCGGGTCTACATGGGCCGAACAATGGACCCATTAGAATTTTAACTGAGTAAAAAGTATAGTAATCGAGTTTTTGCAATATAATCTTGTTGAAAACCTCTTAATCAATTATATGAACTCCTTAAATTTGATTCTAATTTATTTTACGGTCTTTTTTGTAGAGGTTTCGGACGAGCGGGTCTAAATGGGTCGATCAATGGACCCGTTAGAATTTTAACCGAGTAAAATGTACAAAAATAGAGTTTTTCCAATACAACCGTGTTGAAAAGCTCGTAATCAATTGTACAAACTCCTAAATTTGGATGAAAACATATTCTGCAACCCTTTTGTAGAGGTTTCGGACGAGCGGGTCTAAAAGGGCCGAACAATGGACCCGGTTGAATTTTAATTGAGTAAAAAGTACAAAAATCGAGTTTTTGCAATATAATCGTGTTGAAAAGCCCGTAATAAAATATATGAACTCCTAAATTTTGATTAAAACTTGTTTTGCGGTCCTTTTTGTAGAGGTATCGGACGAGCGGGTCTAAATGGGCAGAAAAATGGACCCGTTAGAATTTTAACTGAGTAAAAAGTACAGAAATCGAGTTTTTGCAATATAATCGTGTTGAAAAGCTCGTAATCAATTGTATGAACTCCTAAATTTGGATTAAAACTTATTTTGCGGTCCTTTTTGTAAGGTTTGGGACGACCAGTCCAAATGGGCCGAACAATGGACCCGTTAGAATTTTAACCGAGTAAAAAATACAGAAATCGAGTTTTTGCAATATAATCGTGTTGAAAAGCTCTTAATCAATTATCTGAACTCCTAAATTTGGATCAAAACTTATTTTGCACCCATTTTTGTAGAGGTTTCGGATGAGCGGGTCTAAGTGGGCAGAACAATGGACCCGCTAGAATTTTTTTAAGAAAGCCCGTTAGAATTTTTATTGAGTAAAAGTACTGAAATTGAATTTTTGCAATATAATCACGTTGAAAAGCTCGTAATCAATTATATGAACTCCTAAAATTTGATTCTAACTTATTTTGCGATCTTTTTTGTTGAGGTTTCGGACGAGCGGGTCTAAATGGGTCGAACAATGGACCCGTTAGAATTTTAACTGAGTAAAAACTAAAAAAATCGAGTTTTTGCAATATAATTGTGTTGAAAAGCTCATAATCAATTGTATGAACTCCTAAATTTGGATTAAAACTTTTTTTTGCAACACTTTTGTAGAGGTTTCAGATGAGCGGGTCTAAATGGGTCGAACAATGGACCCGTTAAAATTTAACTGAGTAAAAAATACAGAAATCGAGTTTTTGCAATATATTCGTGTTGAAATGCTCGTAATCATGTATATGAACTCCTAAATTTCGATTAAAACTTATTTTGCGGTCCTTTTTGTATAAAAATTAAGTTTTTGATATATAATCGTGTTGAAAAGCTCGTAATCATTTATATCTCATAAACTTGGATTAAAACTTATTTTGCATCCCTTTTTGTAGAGGTTTCGGACGAGCGAGTCTAAATGGGCCGAACAATGGACCCGTTAGAATTTTTTTGAATTTTTGCAATATAATCGTGTTGAAAAGCTCCTAATCAATTATATGAACTCCTAAAATTTAATTCTAACTTATTTTGCGGTCTTTTTGTTGAGATTTTGGACGAGCGGGTCTAAATGGGCCGAACAATGGACCCATTAGAATTTTAACTGAGTAAAAAGTACAAAAATCAAGTTTTTGCAATATAATTGTGTTGAAAAGCTCGTAATCAATTGTATGAACTCCTAAATTTGGACTAAAACTTATTATGCAACCCTTTTGTAGAGTTTTCGGACGAGCGGGTCTAAATGGGCCGAACAATGGACCCGTTAGAATTTGAACTGAGTAAGAAGTAAAGAAATCGAGTTTTTGCAATATAATTGTGTTGAAAAGCTCGTAATCAATTATATGAACTCCTAAAATTTGATTCTATCTGATACAAGAAATAGTGGTACTTGGAGCTCAGAAAGCCTGTTGCTTCAGACTTATTCCAAGGCAGGTAAACACTGAAGCTGACTCTCTTGCCAAAAGGGGCATTGGCTAGGTTGCGACGCCATTAGCAATCTGCTTTCTTTAAGGTATATTGTTGCTATGGGTTTTATTTCGTTTCAAACTGTAACTTTTATATTGTAATGGTCTTTTTCCTAGAATCAATAATATTAATTGGCACTCTTTTCCCCCTTCCGCTATCGAATGATATATTTTTATGTCGTTCGATATGAGGGGGGTTTTTAACGAGGCCACCTTTACCCATCAAAAAAAACTTGTTTTGCGGTCTTTTTTGTAGAGGTTTCGGACGAGAGGGTCTAAATGGGCCGAACAATGGACCCGTTAGAATTTTAACTGAGTAAAAAGTACATAAATCAAGTTTTTGCAATATAATCACGTTGAAAAGCTCGTAATCAATTATATGAACTCCTAAAATCTGGTTCTAACCCGTTTTGCGGTCTTTTTTGTAGAGGTTTCAGACGAGCAGGTCTAAATGGGTCGAACAATGGACCCGTTAGAATTTTAAATGAGTAAAAAGTACAAAAATCGAGTTTTGCAATATAATCGTGTTGAAAAGGTCGTAATCAATTATATGAACTCCTAAATTTGGATTAAAACTAATTTTCCAGCCCTTTTGTAGAGGTTTCGGACGAGCGGGTCTAAATGAGCCGAACAATGGACCCGTTAGAATTTTAACTGTGTAAAAAGTAAAACAATTGCGTTTTTGCAATATAATCGTGTTGAAAAGCTCATAATTAATTATATGAACTCCAAAATTTGGATTAAAACTAATTTTCCAGCCCTTTTTGTAGAGGTTTCGGACGAGCGGGTCTAAATGGGCCGAACAATGGACCCGTTAGAATTTTAACTGAGTAAAAAGAATAGAAATCAATTGTTTGCAATATAATCGTGTTGAAAATCTCGTAATCAATTATATGAACTCCTAAATTTGGATAAAAATTTATTTTGCAGCTTTTTGGTAGAGGTTTCGGACGAGCGGGTCTAAATGGGCCGAACAATGGACCCGTTGGAATTTTAATTGAGTAAAAAGTACAGAAATCAAGTTTTTGCAATATAATCGTGTTGAAAAGCTCGTAATCACTTATATGAACTCCTAAATTTGGATTAAAACTTATTTTGCAGCCCATTTTGTATAGGTTTCGGACGAGCGTGTCTAAATGGGCCGAACAATGGACCCGTTAGAATTTTAACTGAGTAAAAAGTACAATAATCGAGTTTTTGCAATATAATCATGTTGAAAAGCTCGTAAAAAATTATATGAACTCCTAAAATTTGATTCTAACTTATTTTGCCGTCTTTTTTGTTAAGGTTTCGGACGAGCGGGTCTAAATGGGCCGAACTATGGACCCGTTAGAATTTTAACTGTGTAAAAAGTACAAAAATCGAGTTATTGCAATATAATCGTGTTGAAAAGCTCGTAATCAATTGTATGAACTCCTAAATTTGGATTAAAACTTATTTTGCAACACTTTTGTAAAGGTTTTAGATGAGCGGGTCTAAATGGTTTGAACAATGGACCCGTTCGAATTTTAACTGAGTAAAAAGTACAGTAATCTAGTTTTTGCAATATAATCGTGTTGAAAAGCTCGTAATCAATTATATGAACTCCTAAAATTTGATTCTAACTTGTTTTGCGGTCTTTTTTGTAGAGGTTTCGGACGAGCGGGTCTAAATGGGCCGAACAGTGGACCCGTTAGAATTTTTACTGAGTAAAAAGTACATAAATCAAGTTTTTGAAATATAATCGTGTTGAAAAGCTCGTAATCAATTATATGAACTCCTAAAATTTGGTTCTAACTTGTTTTGCGGTCTTTTTTGTAGAGGTTTCGGACGAGCTGGTCTAAATGGGTCGAACAATGGACCCGTTAGAATTTTAATTGAGTAAAAAGTACAAAAATCGAGTTTTGCAATATAATCGTGTTGAAAAGCTCGTAATCAATTATATGAAGTCCTAAATTTGGATTAAAACTTATTTTGTAGCCCTTTTGTAGAGGTTTCGGACGAGCGGGTCTAAATGAGCCTAGCAATGGACCCGTTAGAATTTTAACTGTGTAAAAAGTACAGTAAACGCGTTTTGGCAATATAATCGTGTTCAAAAGCTCATAATTAATTGTATGAACTCCAAAATTTGGATTAAAACTAATTTTCCAGCACTTTATGTAGAGGTTTCGGACAAGCGGGTCTAAATGGGCCGAACAATGGACCCGTTCGAATTTTAACTGAGTAAAAAGAACAGAAATCAAGTGTTTGCAATATAATCACGTCGAAAATCTCGTAATCAATTATATGAACTCCTAAATTTGGATTAAATCTTATTTTGTAGCCCTTTTTGTAGAGGTTTCGGACGAGCGGGTCTAAATGGGCCGAACAATGGACCCGTTAGAATTTTAACTGAGTAAAAAGTACAGTAATCGAGTTTTTGCAATATATTCGTGTTGAAAAGCTCGTAATCAATTATATGAACTCCTAAAATTTGATTATAACTTATTTTGCGGTCTTTTTTGTAGAGGTTTCGGACGAGCGGGTCTAAATGGGCCGAACAATGGACCCAATAGAATTTTAACTGAGTAAAAAGTACAGAAATCGAGTTTTTGCAATATAATCGTGTTGAAAAGCTTGTAATCAATTATATGAACTCCTAAATTTGGATTAAAACTTATTTTGCAGCCCTTTCTGTAGAGGTATCGGACGAACGGGTCTAAATGGGCCGAACAATGGAACCGTTAGAATTTTAACTGTGTAAAAAGTACAGAATTCGAGTTTTTGCAATATAATTGTGTTGAAAAGCTCATAATCAATTGTATGAACTCCTAAATTAGGATTAAAACTTATTTTGCAACCCTATTGTAGAGGTTTCAGATGAGCGGGTCTAAATGGGCTGAACAATGGACCCGTTCGAATTTTAACTTAGTAAAAAGTACAGTAATCCAGTTTTTGCAATATAATCGTGTTGAAAAGCTCGTAATCAATTATATGAACTCCAAAAATTTAATTCTAACATATTTTGTGGTCTTTTTTGCAAAGGTTTCGGACTAGCGGATCTAAATGGGCCGAAAATTGGACCCACTAGAATTTCAACTGAGTAAATAGTACAGAAATCAAGTTTTTGCAATATAATCATGTTGAAAAGCTCGTAATCAATTGTATGAACTCCTAAAATTTGGATTAAAACTTATTTTGCAACCCTTTTGTAGAGATTTCGGACGAGCGGGTCTAAATGGGCCGAACAATGGACCCGTTAGAATTTTAATTGAGTAAAAAGTATTGAAATCGAGTTTTTGCAATATAATCGTGTTGAAAAGCTCATAATCAATTATATGAACTCCTAAAATTTGATAAAAACTTGTTTTGTGGTCTTTTTGTAGATGTTCCGGACGAGCGGGTCTAAATGGGCCGAAAAATGGACCCGTTAGAATTTTAACTTAGTAAAAAGTACAAAAATCGAGTTTTTGCAATATAATCGTGTTGAAAAGCTCTTAATCAATTGTATGAACTCCTAAATCTGGATTAAAACTTATTTTGCAACCTTTTTGTAGAGGTTTCGGACGAGCGTGTCTAAATGGGCCGAACAATGGACCCGTTATAATTTTAACGGAGTAAAAAGTACAGAAATCAAGTTTTTGCAATATAATTGTGTTGAAACACTCGTAATCAATTATATGAACTCCTAAAATTTGATTCTAACTTGTTTTGTGGTCTTTTTTGTAGTGGTTTCGGAAGAGCGGTTCTAAATGGGTCGAACAATGCACCCGTTAGAATTTTATCTAAGTAAAAAGTATAGAAATCGAGTTTTTGCAATATAATCGTGTTGAAACGCTCGTAATCAATTGTATCAACTCCTAAATTTGGATTAAAACTTATTTTGCAACCCTTTTGTAGAGGTTTCGGACGAGCAGGTCTAAATGGGACGAACAATGGACCCGTTAGAATTTTAACTGAGTATAAAGTACAGTAATTGAGTTTTTCCAATATAATCGTGTTGAAAAGCTCTTAATCAATTATATGAACTCCTAAAATTTGATTCTAACTTATTTTGCGATCTTTTTTGTGAAGGTTTCGGACAAGGGGGTCTAAATGGGGCGAACAATGGACCTGTTAGAATTTTAACTGAGTAAAAAGTACAGAAATCGAGTTTTTGCAATATAATCGTGTTGAAAAGCTCGTAATCAATTGTATGAAGTCCTAAATTTTGATTAAAACTTATTTTGCAACCTTTTTGTAGAGGTTTCGGACGAGTGAGTCTAAATGGGCCGAACAATGGACCCGTTAGAATTTTAACTGAGTAAAAAGCACAAAAAACGAGTTTTTGCAATAATTGTGTTGAAAATCTCGTAATCAATCATATGAACTCCTAAATTTGGATTAAAACTTATTTTGCAACCCTTTTTTAGAGGTTTCGGACGAGCGGGTCTAAATAGGTCGAAAAATGGACCCGTTAGAATTTCAACTGAGTAAAAAGTACAGTAATCGAGTTTTTGCAATATAATCATGTTGAAACGCTCATAATCAATTGTATGAACTCCTAAATTTGGATTAAAACTTATTTTGCAACCCTTTTGTAGAGGTTTTGGATGAGCGGGTCTAAATGGGCCGAACATTGAACCTGTTAAAATTTTAACTGAGTAAAAAGTACAGTAATCGAGTTTTTGCAATATAATCGTGTTTAAAAGCTCTAAATCAATTATATTAACTCCTAAAATTTGATTCTAACTTATTTTGCGATCTTTTTTGTAAAGGTTTCGGACGAGCAGGTCTAAATGGGCCGAACAATGAACTCGTTAGAATTTTAAATGAATAAAAAGTACATAAATGGAGTTTTTGAAATATAATCATGTTGAAAAGCTCGTAATCAATTGTATGAACTCCTAAATTTGGATTAAAACTTATTTTCCAGCATTTTTGTCGAGGTTTCGGACGAGCGGGTCTAAATGGCCGAACAAAGGACCTGTTAGACTTTTAAAGGAGTAAAAATTACAGAAATCGAGTTTTTGCAATATAATCGTGTTGAAAAGCTCGTAATCAATTGTATAAACTCCTAAATTTGAATTAAAACTTATTTTGCAACCCTTTTGTAGAGGTTCCGAACGAGCGGGTCTAAATGGGTCGAACAATGGACCCGTTAGAATTTTAACGGAGTAAAAAGTACATAAATTGAGTTTTTGAAATATAATCGTGTTGAAAAGCTCGTAACCAATTGTATGAACTCTTAAATTTGGATTAAAACTTATTTTGCAACCCTTTTGTAGAGGTTTCGGACGAGCGGGTCTACATGGGCCTAACAATGGACCCGTTAGAATTTTAACTGAGTAAAAAGTACAGTAATCGAGTTTTTGCAATATAATCGTCTTAAAAAGCTCTTAATCAATTATATGAACTCCTAAAATTTGATTCAACTTATTTTGCGGTCTTTTTTGTAAAAGTTTCAGACGAGCGTGTCTAAATGGGCCGAACAATGGACCCGTTAGAATTTTAACGGAGTAAAAAGTACAGAAATTGAGTTTTTGCAATATAATCGTGTTGCAAAGCTCGTAATCAATTGTATGAACTCCTAAATTTGGATTAAAACTTATTTTGCAACCCTTTTGTAGAGGTTTCGGATGAGCGGGTCTACATGGGCCGAACAATGAATCCATTAGAATTTTAACTGAGTAAAAAGTATAGTAATCGAGTTTTTGCAATATAATCTTGTTGAAAACCTCTTAATCAATTATATGAACTCCTTAAATTTGATTCTAATTTATTTTACGGTCTTTTTTGTAGAGGTTTCGGACGAGCGGGTCTAAATGGGTCGATCAATGGACCCGTTAGAATTTTAACCGAGTAAAATGTACAAAAATAGAGTTTTTCCAATACAACCGTGTTGAAAAGCTCGTAATCAATTGTAAAAACTCCTAAATTTGGATGAAAACATATTCTGCAACCCTTTTGTAGAGGTTTCGGACGAGCGGGTCTAAAAGGGCCGAACAATGGACCCGGTTGAATTTTAATTGAGTAAAAAGTACAAAAATCGAGTTTTTGCAATATAATCGTGTTGAAAAGCCCGTAATAAAATATATGAACTCCTAAATTTTGATTAAAACTTGTTTTGCGGTCCTTTTTGTAGAGGTATCGGACGAGCGGGTCTAAATGGGCAGAAAAATGGACCCGTTAGAATTTTAACTGAGTAAAAAGTACAGAAATCGAGTTTTTGCAATATAATCGTGTTGAAAAGCTCGTAATCAATTGTATGAACTCCTAAATTTGGATTAAAACTTATTTTGCGGTCCTTTTTGTAAGGTTTGGGACGACCAGTCCAAATGGGCCGAACAATGGACCCGTTAGAATTTTAACCGAGTAAAAAATACAGAAATCGAGTTTTTGCAATATAATCGTGTTGAAAAGCTCTTAATCAATTATCTGAACTCCTAAATTTGGATCAAAACTTATTTTGCACCCATTTTTGTAGAGGTTTCGGACGAGCGGGTCTAAGTGGGCAGAACAATGGACCCGCTGGAATTTTTTTAAGAAAGCCCGTTAGAATTTTTATTGAGTAAAAGTACTGAAATTGAATTTTTGCAATATAATCACGTTGAAAAGCTCGTAATCAATTATATGAACTCCTAAAATTTGATTCTAACTTATTTTGCGATCTTTTTTGTTGAGGTTTCGGACGAGCGGGTCTAAATGGGTCGAACAATGGACCCGTTAGAATTTTAACTGAGTAAAAACTAAAAAAATCGAGTTTTTGCAATATAATTGTGTTGAAAAGCTCATAATCAATTGTATGAACTCCTAAATTTGGATTAAAACTTTTTTTGCAACACTTTTGTAGAGGTTTCAGATGAGCTGGTCTAAATGGGTCGAACAATGGACCCGTTAAAATTTAACTGAGTAAAAAATACAGAAATTGAGTTTTTGCAATATAATCGTGTTGAAATGCTCGTAATCATGTATATGAACTCCTAAATTTCGATTAAAACTTATTTTGCGGTCCTTTTTGTATAAAAATTAAGTTTTTGATATATAATCGTGTTGAAAAGCTCGTAATCATTTATATCTCATAAACTTGGATTAAAACTTATTTTGCATCCCTTTTTGTAGAGGTTTCGGACGAGCGAGTCTAAATGGGCCGAACAATGGACCCGTTAGAATTTTTTTGAATTTTTGCAATATAATCGTGTTGAAAAGCTCCTAATCAATTATATGAACTCCTAAAATTTAATTCTAACTTATTTTGCGGTCTTTTTGTTGAGATTTTGGACGAGCGGGTCTAAATGGGCCGAACAATGGACCCATTAGAATTTTAACTGAGTAAAAAGTACAAAAATCAAGTTTTTGCAATTTAATTGTGTTGAAAAGCTCGTAATCAATTGTATGAACTCCTAAATTTGGACTAAAACTTATTATGCAACCCTTTTGTAGAGTTTTCGGACGAGCGGGTCTAAATGGGCCGAACAATGGACCCGTTAGAATTTGAACTGAGTAAAAAGTAAAGAAATCGAGTTTTTGCAATATAATTGTGTTGAAAAGCTCGTAATCAATTATATGAACTCCTAAAATTTGATTCTATCTGCTACAAGAAATAGTGGTACTTGGAGCTCAGAAAGGCTGTTGCTTCAGACTTATTCCAAGGCAGGTAAACACTGAAGCTGACTCTCTTGCCAAAAGGGGCATTGGCTAGGTTGCGACGCCATTAGCAATCTGCTTTCTTTAAGGTATATTGTTGCTATGGGTTTTATTTTGTTTCAAACTGTAACTTTTATATTGTAATGGTCTTTTTCCTAGAATCAATAATATTAATTGGCACTCTTTTCCCCCTTCCGCTATCGAATGATATATTTTTATGTCGTTCGATATGAGGGGGGTTTTTAACGAGGCCACCTTTACCCATCAAAAAAAACTTGTTTTGCGGTCTTTTTTGTACAGGTTTCGGACGAGAGGGTCTAAATGGGCCGAACAATGGACCCGTTAGAATTTTAACTGAGTAAAAAGTACATAAATCAAGTTTTTGCAATATAATCACGTTGAAAAGCTCGTAATCAATTATATGAACTCCTAAAATCTGGTTCTAACTCGTTTTGCGGTCTTTTTTGTAGAGGTTTCAGACGAGCAGGTCTAAATGGGTCGAACAATGGACCCGTTAGAATTTTAAATGAGTAAAAAGTACAAAAATCGAGTTTTGCAATATAATCGTGTTGAAAAGATCGTAATCAATTATATGAACTCCTAAATTTGGATTAAAACTAATTTTCCAGCCCTTTTGTAGAGGTTTCGGACGAGCAGGTCTAAATGAGCCGAACAATGGACCCGTTAGAATTTTAACTGTGTAAAAAGTAAAACAATCGCGTTTTTGCAATATAATCGTGTTGAAAAGCTCATAATTAATTATATGAACTCCAAAATTTGGATTAAAACTAATTTTCCAGCCCTTTTTGTAGAGGTTTCGGACGAGCGGGTCTAAATGGGCCGAACAATGGACCCGTTAGAATTTTAACTGAGTAAAAAGTACAGAAATCAAGTTTTTGCAATATAATCGTGTTGAAAAGCTCGTAATCAATTATATGAACTCCTAAATTTGGATTAAAACTTATTTTGCAGCCCTTTTTGTAGAGGTTTCGGACGAGCGGGTCTAAATGGGCCGAACAATGGACCCATTAGAATTTTAACTGAGTAAAAAGTACAGAAATCGAGTGTTTGCAATATAATCGTGTTGAAAAGCTCGTAATCAATTTTATGAACTCCTAAATTTGGATTAAAACTTATTTGCAGCTCATTTTGTATAGGTTTCGGACGAGCGTGTCTAAATGGGCCGAACAATAGACCCGTTAGAATTTTAACTGAGTAAAAAGTACAATAATCGAGTTTTTGCAATATAATCATGTTGAAAAGCTCGTAAAAAATTATATGAACTCCTAAAATTTGATTCTAACTTATTTTGCCGTCTTTTTTGTTGAGGTTTCGGACGAGCGGGTCTAAATGGGCCGAACTATGGACCCGTTAGAATTTTAACTGTGTAAAAAGTACAAAAATCGAGTTATTGCAATATAATCGTGTTGAAAAGCTCGTAATCAATTGTATGAACTCCTAAATTTGGATTAAAACTTATTTTGCAACACTTTTGTAAAGGTTTTAGATGAGCGGGTCTAAATGGTCTGAACAATGGACCCGTTTGAATTTTAACTGAGTAAAAAGTACAGTAATCTAGTTTTTGCAATATAATCGTGTTGAAAAGCTCGTAATCAATTATATGAACTCCTAAAATTTGATTCTAACTTGTTTTGCGGTCTTTTTTGTAGAAGTTTCGGACGAAAGGGTCTAAATGGGCCGAACAGTGGACCTGTTAGAATTTTAACTGAGTAAAAAGTACATAAATCAAGTTTTTGAAATATAATCGTGTTGAAAAGCTCGTAATCAATTATATGAACTCCTAAAATTTGGTTCTAACTTATTTTGCGGTCTTTTTTGTAGAGGTTTCGGACGAGCTGGTCTAAATGGGTCGAACAATGGACCCGTTAGAATTTTAAATGAGTAAAAAGTACAAAAATCGAGTTTTGCAATATAATCGTGTTGAAAAGCTCGTAATCAATTATATGAAGTCCTAAATTTGGATTAAAACTTATTTTGTAGCCCTTTTGTAGAGGTTTCGGACGAGCGGGTCTAAATGAGCCTAGCAATGGACCCGTTAGAATTTTAACTGTGTAAAAAGTACAGTAAACGCGTTTTGGCAATATAATCGTGTTCAAAAGCTCATAATTAATTGTATGAACTCCAAAATTTGGATTAAAACTAATTTTCCAGCACTTTATGTAGAGGTTTCGGACAAGCGGGTCTAAATGGGCCGAACAATGGACTCGTTCGAATTTTAACTGAGTAAAAAGAACAGAAATCAAGTGTTTGCAATATAATCACGTCGAAAATCTCGTAATCAATTATATGAACTCCTAAATTTGGATTAAATCTTATTTTGTAGCCCTTTTTGTAGAGGTTTCGGACGAGCGGGTCTAAATGGGCCGAACAATGGACCCGTTAGAATTTTAACTGAGTAAAAAGTACAGTAATCGAGTTTTTGCAATATATTCGTGTTGAAAAGCTCGTAATCAATTATATGAACTCCTAAAATTTGATTATAACTTATTTTGCGGTCTTTTTTGTAGAGGTTTCGGACGAGCGGGTCTAAATGGGCCGAACAATGGACCCAATAGAATTTTAACTGAGTAAAAAGTACAGAAATCGAGTTTTTGCAATATAATCGTGTTGAAAAGCTTGTAATCAATTATATGAACTCCTAAATTTGGATTAAAACTTATTTTGCAGCCCTTTCTGTAGAGGTATCGGACGAACGGGTCTAAATGGGCCGAACAATGGAACCGTTAGAATTTTAACTGTGTAAAAAGTACAGAATTCGAGTTTTTGCAATATAATTGTGTTGAAAAGCTCGTAATCAATTGTATGAACTCCTAAATTAGGATTAAAACTTATTTTGCAACCCTATTGTAGAGGTTTCAGATGAGCGGGTCTAAATGGGCTGAACAATGGACCTGTTCGAATTTTAACTTAGTAAAAAGTACAGTAATCCAGTTTTTGCAATATAATCGTGTTGAAAAGCTCGTAATCAATTATATGAACTCCAAAAATTTAATTCTAACATATTTTGTGGTCTTTTTTGCAAAGGTTTCGGACTAGCGGATCTAAATGGGCCGAAAATTGGACCCACTAGAATTTCAACTGAGTAAATAGTACAGAAATCAAGTTTTTGCAATATAATCATGTTGAAAAGCTCGTAATCAATTGTATGAACTCCTAAAATTTGGATTAAAACTTATTTTGCAACCCTTTTGTAGAGATTTCGGACGAGCGGGTCTAAATGGGCCGAACAATGGACCCGTTAGAATTTTAACAGAGTAAAAAGTACAGAAATCGAGTTTTTGCAATATAATCGTGTTGAAAAGCTCATAATCAATTATATGAACTCCTAAAATTTGATAAAAACTTGTTTTGTGGTCTTTTTGTAGAGATTCCGGACGAGCGGGTCTAAATGGGCCGAAAAATGGACCCGTTAGAATTTTAACTTAGTAAAAAGTACAGAAATCGAGTTTTTGCAATATAATCATGTTGAAAAGCTCGTAATCAATTATATGAACTCCTAAATTTAGATTTAAACTTATTTTGTAGCCCTTTTTCTAAAGGTATCGGAAGAGCGGGTCTAAATGGGTCGAACAACGGACCCGTTAGAATTTTAACAGTGTAAAAAGTAAATGAATCGAGTTTTTGCAATATAATCGTGTTGAAAAGATCGTAATCAATTATATGAACTCCTAAATTTGGATAAAACTTATTTTGCAACCCTATTGTAGAGGTTTCGGACGAGCTGGTCTAAATGGGCCGAACAATGGACCCGTTAGAATTGTAACTGAGTAAAAAGTACAGAAATCGAGTGTTTGCAATATAATCATGTTGAAAAGCTCGTAATCAATTGTATGAACTCCTAAATTTGGATAAAACTTATTTTGCAACCCTATTGTAGAGGTTTCGGACGAGCGGGTCTAAATGGGCCGAACAATGGACCTGTTAGAATTTTAACTGAGTAAAAAGTACGAAAATCGAGTTTTTGCAATATAATCGCGTTGAAAAGCTCATAATCAATTATATGAACTCCTAAAATTTGATTAAAACGTGTTTTGTGGTCTTTTTGTAGAGGTTTCGGACGAGCGGGTCTAAATGGGCCGAACAATGGACCCGTTAGAATTTTAACTTAGTAAAAAGTACAGAAATCGAGTTTTTGCAATATAATCGTGTTGAAAAGCTCGTAATCAATTGTATGAACTCCTAAATTTGGATTAAAACTTATTTTGCAACCCTTTTGTACAGGTTTCGGACGAGCGGGTCTAAATGGGCCGAACAATGAACCCGTTAGAATTTTAACAGAGTAAAAAGTACGGAAATCGAGTTTTTGCAATATAATCGCGTTGAAAAGCTCATAATCAATTATATGAACTCCTAAATTTTGATTAAAACTTGTTTTGTGATCTTTTTTGTAGAGGTTTCGGACGAGCAGGTCTAAATGGGCCGAACAATGGACCCGTTAGAATTGTAACTGAGTAAAAAGTACAGAAATCGAGTGTTTGCAATATAATCATGTTGAAAAGCTCGTAATCAATTTTATGAACTCCTAAAACTTATTTTGCATCCCTTTTAGTAGAGATTTCGGACGAGCGGGTCTAAATGGGCCGAACAATGGACCCGTTTGAATTTTAACTGAGTAAATAGTACAGAAATCGAGTGTTTGCAATATAATCGTGTTGAAAAGTTCGTAATCAATTTTATGAACTCCTAAATTTTGATTCTAACTTATTTTTGCGGTCTTTTTTGTAATGGTTTCGGACAAGCGGGTCTAAATGGGCCGAACAATGGACCCATTAGAATTTTGACTGAGTAAAAGGTACAGAAATCGAGTTTTTGCAATATAATCATGTTGAAAAGCTCGTAATCAAGTATATGAACTCCTAAAATTTGATTAAAACTTGTTTTGTGGTCTTTTGTAGAGGTTTCGGACGAGCGGGTCTAAATGGGCCGAACAATGGACTCGTTAGAATTTTAACTTAGTAAAAAGTACAGAAATCGTGTTTTTGCAATATAATCGTGTTGAAAAGCTCGTAATCAATTATATGAACTCCTAAATTTGGATTAAAACTTATTTTGCAGCCCTTTTTGTAGAGGTTTCAGACGAGCGGGTCTAAATGGGCCGAACAATGGACCCGTTAGAATTTTAACTGTGTAAAAAGTACAGAAATCGAGTTTTTGCAATATAATCGGGTTGAAAAGCTCGTAATCAATTGTATGAAGTTCTAAATTTGGATAAAACTTATTTTGCAACGCTTTTGTAGAGGTTTCGGATGAGGTGGTCTAAATGGGCCGAACAATGGACCCGTTAGAATTGTAACTAAGTAAAAAGTACAGAAATCGAGTGTTTGCAATATAATCATGTTGAAAAGCTCGTAATCAGTTTTATGAACTTCTAAATTTGGATTAAATCTTATTTTGAAGCCCTTTTTTGTAGAGGTTTCGGACGAGCGGGTCTAAATGGGCCGAACAATGGACCCGTTAGAATTGTAACTAAGTAAAAAGTACAGAAATCGAGTGTTTGCAATATAATCATGTTGAAAAGCTCGTAATCAGTTTTATGAACTCCTAAATTTGGATTAAATCTTATTTTGAAGCCCTTTTTGTAGAGGTTTCGGACGAGCGGGTCTAAATGGGCCGAACAATGGACCCGTTAGAATTTTAACTGAGTAAAAAGTACAGTAATCGAGTTTTTGCAATATAATCGTGTTGAAAAGCTCGTAATCAATTATATGAACTCAAAAATTTGATTCTAACTTATTTTGCGGTCTTTTTTGTTGAGGTTTCGGGCGAGAGGGTCTAAATGGGCCGAACAATGGACCCGTTGTAATTTTAACTGTGTAAAAAGTAAAGAAATCGAGTCTTTGCAATATAATCGTGTTGAAAAGCTCTTAATCAATTGTATGAACTCCTAAATTTGGATTAAAACTTATTTTGCAACCCTTTTGTAGAGGTTTCAGATGAGCGGGTCTAAATGGGCTGAAAAATGGACCCGTTCAAATTTTAACTGAGTAAAAAGTACAGTAATCGAGTTTTTGCAATATAATCATGTTGAAAAGCTCGTAATCAATTGTATGAACTCCTAAATTTGGATAAAACTTATTTTGCAACCCTTTTTTAGAGGTTTCGGACGAGTTGGTCTAAATGGGCCGAACAATGGACCCGTTAGAATTGTAACTGAGTAAAAAGTACAGAAATCGAGTGTTTGCAAAATAATCATGTTGAAAAGCTCGTAATCAATTTTATGAACTCCTAAAATTTGATTAAAACTTGTTTTGTGATCTTTTGTAGAGGTTTCGGACGAGCGGGTCTACATGGGCCGAACAATGGACTCGTTAGAATTTTAACTTAGTAAAAAGTACATAAATCGTGTTTTTGCAATATAATCGTGTTGAAAAGCTCGTAATCAATTATATGAACTCCTAAATTTGGATTAAAACTTATTTTGCAACCCTTTTTGTAGAGGTTTCAGACGAGCGGGTCTAAATGGGCCGAACAATGGACCCGTTAGAATTTTAACTGTGTAAAAAGTACAGAAATCGAGTTTTTGCAATATAATCGGGTTGAAAAGCTCGTAATCAATTGTATGAACTCCTAAATTTGGATAAAACTTATTTTGTAACGCTTTTGTAGAGGTTTCGGATGAGGTGGTCTAAATGGGCCGAACAATGGACCCGTTAGAATTGTAACTAAGTAAAAAGTACAGAAATCGAGTGTTTGCAATATAATCATGTTGAAAAGCTCGTAATCAATTTTATGAACTCCTAAATTTGGATTAAATCTTATTTTGCAGCCCTTTTTGTAGAGGTTTCGGACGAGCGGGTCTAAATGGGCCGAACAATGGACCCGTTAGAATTTTAACTGAGTAAAAAGTACAGTAATCGAGTTTTTGCAATATTATCGTGTTGAAAAGCTCGTAATCAATTATATGAACTCAAAAATTTGATTCTAACTTATTTGGCGGTCTTTTTTGTTGAGGTTTCGGACGAGAGGGTCTAAATGGGCCGAACAATGGACCCGTTGGAATTTTAACTGTGTAAAAAGTAAAGAAATCGAGTCTTTGCAATATAATCGTGTTGAAAAGCTCTTAATCAATTGTACGAACTCCTAAATTTGGATTAAAACTTATTTTGCAACCCTTTTGTAGAGGTTTCAGATGAGCGGGTCTAAATGGGCTGAAAAATGGACCCGTTCAAATTTTAACTGAGTAAAAAGTACAATAATCGAGTTTTTGCAATATAATCATGTTGAAAAGCTCGTAATCAATTGTATGAACTCCTAAATTTGGATAAAACTTATTTTGCAACCCTTTTTTAGAGGTTTCGGACGAGTTGGTCTCAATGGGCCGAACAATGGACCCGTTAGAATTGTAACTGAGTAAAAAGTACAAAAATCGAGTGTTTGCAAAATAATCATGTTGAAAAGCTCGTAATCAATTTTATGAACTCCTAAATTTGGATTAAAACTTATTTTGCAACCCTTTTGTAGAGGTTTAGGACGAGCGGGTCCAAATGGGCCGAACAATGGACCCGTTAGAATTTTTTTTTTGTTGAAGAAAGGGCCTCGTTAAAAACCCCACTAATCACCCTGTGCCGAGGCATAGGATGGACATACGGGGAAAAGAGTGCCCTGGTATATATTAGAATAAAAAGACTAAAAATTAGTCAGTACATCAGATTGGATACAATCAGGGATGGTAGAGTCAAAATAAATGGAAGAAGTACAATGCATAGCCCAAGAAGCTAACTTATGCTCCACAAAATTGACAGATCTATGAACAAAGGAAACTCGAAAAGAAGAGTCACGAAGAAGGGCCTTGGCCTCAACAATCTGGGGGCCCAAAAGGGATGCGTCGTCCGTGGAACGTGCCAGCTTGTTGACGATGTTGGCGGAATCGGACTCAATGATCACCACGCTCCACCCTCTGTCTCTGGCTAGCATGGCACTAGCAAGGACGACATGAAGCTCAACCGTAGCTGCATCCCGGCAGCCGGCTTCGTGTACAGCGCAACCACCAAGAATAGAGCCCTGTGCATCTCGGGCAACAACACCGATAGCGGAAGATTCGGATCCTGGGTGAAAGGCACCATCCACATTGATCTTGATAGATGTCGTCGTCGGCGGTCTCCATCGTGGCGGGGCATCGGCAGGCTCGACTGTCGAAGGGTTGTAGGCCGGGAGGAGGTTGGCTCTGGCATAGTCTTGAAGCAGTCCCTGTGCATTCATGGCGGTTAGCCATGTCGGCTGAAGACGTTGAGAATGAATCCAATCATTCCTACGATTCCAGGTATTCCATAGAGTAGTCAACAGCAATGCAAAGTCTATGTCGTTCAGGCTTCGGGCACCAACAGATAACCACGATGCCATGGAAGTGGAAGTGTTGGAATGGATAATAGAAGGAAGTCCAACCAGGCGGAGAACCTCGTTGGCCCCTGTGCAATCGCGAAGCGCATGCACTGTCGTCTCCGTAACAGAGGGACAAAAGGGACAATTTCCGTCAAAGAGATTAATGGCTCGCAAACGGTCCCCAGTGGGAAGAGCATCACGACCCGCCCGCCAACCAAAGGAATGGACTTTGGGTAGCATTGAGGCTTTGGCGATAACCTTCCAAAGTCCCGTAGGCCTACCCAGTGGCCTGGGTGGCGTGTGTAAAAAGAAGTAGCCCGAGCAAACGGAATAGGTCCCGGAATCATGAAGGCTCCAAATCAAGGTATCGCGCCTATCACGTGCAATGGGTACTCGTAGGATACGATCTACATCGTCCCATTCAAAAAATTGGCGGAGTTTATCTTCATCCCAGCTAGCGGAGTTGCGAGACATAAAATCACGGCAGCGGGCAGGCAGCTCCTCATTGTCCACGTAATCCCCAAACAGAGTAACTGGGGAATCCCCTCCCCAACTGTCCCTAAGGATGCGGATATTACTTCTGTGGCCAGGCCTCCAGAAGTAACCCGGGCCTAGAAGCTGTATAGCAAGACTAATCCCCTTCAAGGCAAAAGAGGCACGTTTGTCCGCTTTGGCATGCAGTAAGTCACCCGATGGGTAGTACTTCGTGCGAAGGACATGCGCTAAGAGGGATTCTAGGTTAGAGATAAGGTGCCAAATCTGTTTCCCTAAGAGGGCGACGTTAAAGGCACCCAGATCCCGGAGCCCCAGCCCCCCTGCAGCTTTAGGGGCGCAAAGGGAATTCCATGAGAGAAGTGGCCATCCACGCTTGTTACTACGCCCAGACCACCAGTAACGGCGAATGGAGGCAGTGATGTCATCGATGATGTTCTGAGGCAATAAATAACACGACATGATGTATTGGGGCATCGCCTGTGCCACATATTTGATAAGGATCTCTCGCCCACTGTACGAGAGATAGTTGCTATCCCATTTGCTCATCCGGGAGTGCACTTTGTCACGGACGAAGCCTAAAGAGGCCGTTCTGTTACGCTTGATTAAAAGAGGCACACCCAGATATATACCAGGGTCATCAACCAAGCGTACCCCTAATGTAGAGCGCATTGTAGCAAGGAATTCAGGGGAACATTTAGGGCTACAAAACGTTGTTGATTTATCAAAGTTGACGATTTGCCCCGAAGCTGAGGCATAGAGTGAGAGAACGTCTTTAAGGCGTTCGACTTCCTCAGAGCAGTTACGAATAAAGACGATACCATCGTCGGCGAAAAGAAGGTGGGTAACGCGAGGCCCATATCGGCATGCATTAAGACCCTGCAACCGCCCTTCCCTATGTTCGATTGTTAGGGCAGCTTAAAGTCCTTGAGAACAAATTAAGAAGAGGAAGGGTGACAGTGGATCCCCCTGTCGGACACCCCGAGAGGGAAAAAACTCCTGGGATAGAGATCCATTGACCCTTACAGAAAACGAGACCGATGAAACACATCGCATGATAAGATTCACCCAATCCAGAGCAAATCCCATGCGCAGCATGATGTCACGTAAAAAGGACCATTCGACCCGGTCAAAATCCTTTTCCATGTCAAGTTTGACTGCCGCTCCTTGAGCGTTAGCGGACCCGTTCAAATGAAGCGAGTGCACTAGTTTGTGTGCTATTAGGATATTATCAGTAATGTTTCGGCCACTAAGGAACGCAGCTTGAGAATCACTGATACAGTATGGAAGGACAACCTTAAGATGGTTAACCAAAACTTTGGATACCGTTTTATAAATGACTGTACACAGGCTGATAGGTCTAAATTGCTTCATGGTAGTTGGCTCTGATATTTTGGGAATGAGAACAATTACAGACCGGTTTACCGAAGCCATGTCCGCATTCCCTTTAAGAAGATCCAGGCAAAGAGCAAGGAAGTCCGGGCCTATCAGGTCCCAATGTTGGCGATAAAAGCTACTTGGGAATCCGTCAATACCCGGAGCCTTTCTCGGGTGAATATCATGAAACGTAGCTAAAACCTCTACCTCGGAATAGGGTTGTAAAAGGGATGCGTTCATGTCTGATGTGATAGTGGGGCGAACATGTTCGAGCAGAGCCGGGGAAAAGGCACAATTAGATGAGGTAAACATGTTCTGGAAATAGGAGGACGCAATGTGCAGAAGAGTAGGATTTGAAGTATGCCAAGTGCCATCATCAGCGAAGAGGCCTCTAATGGTATTTTTCCTCCATCGTCGGGAGGCCCGAGCGTGGAAGTACGTGGTATTCTTGTCACCGTTAGATAACCAGGAAACACGAGATCGTTGAGCCCAATAAGCTTCCCTGGCATCCAATAGGCGTCTAAGCTCCGATTTGTCATTATGAAGAGAAGCCAGATCCTTGGTGGAAAGGCTACGTCGCCGCAAGTAATGGTTTATTCGTCGTTGCAACAACGCAATTCGTTTTGCGGACCGTTGGCGGTGGGCCACTTGCCATTCATGGAGCTTGTGGCCTAAGGTAACAATCTTGTCTACAAACGGCCCAGAACAGGAGGCCCACGTCTGCTGACAAAGTTGCACACAATTAGGGTCGGAGGCCCAACATGATTCGAACCGGAAATGATCCGGAGCAATCTGTCAGGTATTGTGGTGATTGTTATTGAGGGAAGTGTCCATAAAGATGACACTGTGGTCCGACTCAGCGGAGAACGAATGGGAAGTGGAAAATTGCGGGTGGTTTCGTAACCAATGGGAACAAGCGACAAAACGATCTAAACGCTCACAAACAGGGTTGACGTTAGGCCCCGTTCTCGTCCAAGTAAACCACCCATTGGTGGGCTTGCAATCAAACAAGTCGTTTCGAGAGAGACAGTCTCGAAAGTTATTGATTTGAGTGCGAGGTCGACGCCCCCCTCCCTGTTTTTCCGTGTCATCGAGGATGTCGTTAAGGTCACCTCCAATGAGCCATGGAAAAGAAGAGTTGGGGCGTAGTGAATCAATGATATCCCAAGTTCGTGATTTTAAATTAGTTGCCGCAAATCCATATAAACCAGTAAAGCGAAAGCAGTTGTTATCATAAGACAAAAGAACATCGATGTATCTCTCGGAGGACGAGAGCAAGCTAAGTGCAATATTTTTATTCCAAAAAAGGCCTAAGTCTGAGCAAAATGAGCTGCTATCCACATCAAAACAATTATCCATATCTAAAAGAGTTCTAAAGCTATCAATCTTAGCAGAAGGTAAATGAGTTTCAGACAAAAAACAATATCTGGTTGTAAACGAAAAACAATCGAGCGTAACTCATGAACTGCCGTGGACATGCCCAGGCCCCGACAGTTCCAACATAGGATCCTCATTTCTCTCGGCGGGGTTGACCGTCAACCATCGCCGAAGAGTTTTTGCTGCTCATCCCAGCTTTTGGAAGTTTGGATCCCTTGTCGTGCACTTTCGGTGAATTTTGCTTCCCAGAGGTGCGAAGTCTCTTAGCAATGCCTCCTATAATAAGAGGGGGACTTCTCTTTGCTTTCTTATGGCCGTTATTGGCTTTCCCAGAGTTAGCAATAAGCCAGGCTTCAAAATCAGGGTTCATTGCTTCTTCCCCTCCCGGTGCAGTTTCGTCTATCGGTGGAAGGGGGAAGTCATCTTCCTCAATAAGAATAAAACATTTATCCGGCGGGGTGGAGTCCTCATCAGCATTGTCCACCTCAGCAGAACCATTCACGACAGATTCCTCATCCGCTGGAATCATGTCGAGCGAAGCTACCTCAAGGGGCTGCAATTCTTCCTCAGTCCGGCGGGCCTCATCGTAAGCCTCATTTTCCTCAGCCCCCATACCCATCTCGGCTGCTTCCACAACATCAGCAGCCATATCTAATATGTCATCAGCCTCATCAGCTTCATTCTCCATTGCTGGAGAAGGATCCTCCATCACCGGCAGTGTGGGTTCTGCGTTCCCAGCAGACAATGTCGGATCGATAATGCCTTTACCCTTACGCTACCCAGATGCAGTTAGTGGCCTTAGAGATGCAGCCGGGGCAGCACCTGCATGTAACAATACAGCCATGACCCAATACGTAAGATCCTGGTGCAAGGTGATGCGAGGCATTGTGATAATATTATTGAAAAAAATGTATTATAATAAAAGAAGCTGTGTAGAAATTGAGTAACATGATGGTGTTACCTGATGCTGCCGCTAGGGCTTTGGAGGAGGACCCCGATACGAAATGTCCATTACCTATATGCCAGTACACACACATAGCCCAACGAGTGAGCACACAATATAATATACTGTAAGGATGGTTTAAACTAACTCTTAGACAGTGCATCATAAAATCAATAAGATACTCCCAGGAGAAACAGAAAAACTTTGAAATGTTACCCGTGGAAGTCGTTGGGGTTTTGGAGGAGGATCCAGGTTCGAAGTAGCGAACCTTGCCTCGAATTTGAGGTTTAACCGATGGTTTTGTTGGAGGTGCTCGAAGCCAATCTCCATACTGAAGGGCAGTAGCAGGTAGGTCCTTAAAAGGCTCGCAGCTGGAGCGGAGATGACCCAGCATACCGCAACCGTGGCAAAAAGAAGGTAGCTTCTCATATTGTACATGAATCATCTTTGTTTTGGGTTTGTCACCCCTCTCGACATAGGCCACTCCCCTTCGCAGGGGTTGTTCAATGTCCACTAGGACGCAAACCCTCAAGAAATGTACCATGTTTCCTTCTTCATCCCTACGGGAGTCTGTCCCTATTATCGTGCCTAAGCCCGCACCAAGCGAACGACCGGTGATATTGGCAGCTGTGTCACTCACCATGAAAGCCAGTGGGACTCTCAGGATACGTACCCAGATACGCATGTATTTGAACTTGTATTCATCTATCATTAGATTGGGCTGTAGGGGTTGTAGGGCCAGCCAGTCGCGCTTAAATGCCCATGGTTCTCTCTTAATGACCTCCTTCATGTTTCGAACAGATTCGAACTTAATAAGAAAGAAGCCTGAGCCTAGGGCTGTAAAGAGGCTGAGTTTATCACCTTTCCAGGTCATGTGAAGACTCTTATTACAGCAGTTTCATCGACGAATGTTGTGGCGAAAAGTTTACCTATCAAAGAGGTCTTGTCGTCTTCGATAGGTGCGATGTTGTTCGTAGGAGGGGTGAACACAAAGCTCTGTTCCTCCGCTGTGAATTCAAGATTATCAAAGCGTTCCAAAAAGGAGTCAGTGGAAGCCATGATCGTTGAAGCAAGGAGATGGGGAATCGCATGCAAAGGAGTAGAGAACCAAGGGGTTTCAATTATGATAACCGAAGCAGACCAGTAATGGAATTTAAGTTTGCAAATCCATCCGTGTGATCCCAAAGAAATCGGGATGAATAACTTTGGGATTTGAATTTTAAATGTCAACTTTGATTTAAGGTGATCCCATAAATATTCTAAAACACCGATTATTAGGGGGAATATATTCCATGTATAATTTGAATGATAACATATATGCCCTGGATAAATAAACTTAAAATTCAAAAAAGATCCCAAGAAAAGGGTGAGGTGTATCCGTTTGAATTTCAAGAATTGGATGGATAAAGATAGTTTATGCCAAAGATATTTGGTATATAAAAAAATCCTTAAAAAAGGAGGAAGATCCGAGAAAAGCAAAACAAGAATGTGAGTTTGAATAGACTTCCAAATATTCCGGACAGCTTGGAGTCGTTTGGATTTCCTAACCACCACTGTGGTTTAGTAGATCCCTCTGTAGATATTCTCTCTCCACCGTGCACGGTTGTGTTGCCAACGGAGGTTGGCCGTGTACCTTCCGTGCCACTGGATTTGCAGGGCTGTTGATGAACACGAGTCTTGGATGAGTGAGGCTTTAGCCTAATCCAACTAACCCATGCGCCTAGGAAAATGAATAAAAACTGCATGAAAATTATATTCATTAAGCCCATTGAAAAATCTGTTGTGTTGATTGCATGTGCAGCATGGAAAAACACGTAAGGGGCCCAATGCATGAACCATGCAATCTGGTTGTTATGCCACTCATTGGGACTGTTGTGCCAATCATTGGCGATGGGCCAAGAAGGCAGCACAACCTTTGGTTTCTTGGGCCATCCTCGCGTCAGCATTCCATGAAGTTTGGATGTTGATAGCCATGAAATAGAGGCCTGTTTGCCTTGCCATAATAGTGGCCTGTCAGCGTCGATACCAAGCCTAAAGGGTTAGTAATAAAACTCTCGAATTAATGAAATTAATTCGGACGAGATACAAGGCCAAAGAGGCCAGGATGAAGCCCGCACACTGTGAAGAAGTGACGGATAAAGATGGGAGAATAAATTGATCCCAACAAGAAGAATTTTGGTGAAACCAAAATATGGTAAATCACTCAGTTTGAAACATCCAATCGAATGGTAGAGCCGTGACGGTGGCATATAACAACCATTGTTAAAAAAGGATGATGAAATTGGAAGAATACCAGTAATTAAACTGATCAATAATGATAAGAATAAGTAAAATAAATCCAACAAAAAAGACAAACTTACCTTTGCTGTAGAGGAATCGTGCCCAACCAAAAGCGTTGAGAGATGGCACTGCCATATGGCTGAGGGCGATCGGAGGAGGAGAGAAGAGGATGGAGGCCGATGGAGGAGGAGGGAGGAAAGAAGGAGGAGGAGATGGTGGCGGGTAAAGGTGGCCAGAGGAGAAATGGGAGGAGAGAGCAAAGGGAAGTTCAGAGAAAAATTTGAGGGAATTTTCATCGACCCGTTACACCCGTTCCCCGTTACTCGTTAGAATTTTAACAGAGTAAAAAGTACGAAAATCGAGTTTTTGTAATATAATCTCTTTGAACAGCTCATAATCAATTATATGAACTCCTAAAATTTGATTAAAACCTGTTTTGTGGTCTTTTTTGTAGAGGTTTCGGACGAACGAGTCTAAATGGGCCGAACAATGGACCCGTTAGAAATTTAACTTAGTAAAAGGTAAAAAAAATTGAGTTTTTGCAATATAATCGTGTTGAGAAGCTCGTAATCAATTATATGAACTCCTAAATTTGGATTAAAACTTATTTTGCAGCCCTTTTTGTAGAGGTATCGGACGAGCGGGTCTAAATCGGCCGAACAATGGACCCGTTAAATTTTAACTATGTAAAAAGTACAGAAATCAAGTTTTTGCAATATAATCGTGTTGAAAAGCTCGTAATCAATTGTATGAACTCCTAAATTTGGATAAAACTTATTTTGCAACCCATTTGTAGAGGTTTCGGACGAGCTGGTCTAAATGGGCCGAACAATGGACCTGTTAGAATTGTAACTAAGTAAAAAGTACAGAAATCGAGTGTTTGCAATATAATCATGTTGAAAAGCTCGTAATCAATTTTATGAACTCCTAAATTTGGATTAAATCTTATTTTGCAGCCCTTTTTGTAGAGGTTTCAGACGAGCGGGTCTAAATAGGCCGAACAATGGACCCGTTAGAATTTTAATTGAGTAAAAAGTACAAAAATCAAGTTTTTGCAATATAATCGTGTTGAAAAGCTCGTAATGAATTGTATGAACTCCTAAATTTGGATTAAACATTATTTTGCAACCCTTTTGTAGAGGTTTCAGATGAGCGGGTCTAAATGGGCTGAACAATGGACCCGTTAGAATTTTAACTAAGTAAGAAGTACAGTAATCGAGTTTTTGCAATATAATCGTATTGAAAAGTTCGTAATCAATTATATGAACTCCTAAATATGGATTAAAACTTATTTTGCAACCCTTTTGTAGAGGTTTTGGACGAGCGGTTCTAAATGGGCCGAACAATGGACCCATTAGAATTTTAACAGAGTAAAAAGTATGGAAATCTAGTTTTTGCAATATAATCGCATTGAAAAGCTCATAATCAATTATATGAACTCCTAAAATTTGATTAAAACTTGTTTTGTGGTCTTTTTTGTAGAGGTTTCGGACGAGCGGGTCTAAATGGGGCGAACAATAGACCCGTTAGAATTTTAACTGTGTAAAAAGTATAGAAATCGTGTTTTTGCAATATAATAGTGTTGAAAAGCTCGTAATCAATTGTATGAACTCCAAAATTTGGATAAAAACTTATATTGCAACCCTTTTGTAGAGGTTTCGGACGAGCTGGTCTAAATGGGTCGAACAATGGACCCGTTAGAATTGTAACTGAGTAAAAAGTACAGAAATCGAGTGTTTGCAATATAATCATGTTGAAAAGCTCGTAATCAATTGTATGAACTCCTAAATTTGGATAAAACTTATTTTGCAACCCTATTGTAGAGGTTTCGGACGAGCGGGTCTAAATAGGCCGAACAATGGACCCGTTAGAATTTTAACTAAGTAAAAAGTACAGAAATTGAGTTTTTGCAATATAATCGTGTTGAAAATCTCGTAATCAATTATATGAACTCCTAAAATTTGATTCTAACTTATTTTGCAGTCTTTTTTGTTGATGTTTCGGACGAGCGGGTCTAAATGGGCCAAACAATAGACCCATTAGAATTTTATCTGAGTAAAAATATCAGAAGTCGAGTGTTTGCAATATAATCGTGTTGAAAAGCTCGTAATCAATTGTATGAACTTCTAAATCTGGATTAAAACTTATTTTGCAACCCTTTTGTAGAGGTTTCGGACGAGCGGGTCTAAATGGGCAGAACAATGGACCCGTTAGAATTTTAAAAGAGTAAAAAGTACGGAAATCGAGTTTTTGCAATATAATCGCGTTGAAAAGCTCATAATCAATTATATGAACTCCTAAATTTTGATTAAAACTTGTTTTGTGGTCTTTTTGTAGAGGTTTCGGACGAGCGGGACTAAATGGGCCGAAGAATGGACCCGTTAGAATTTTAACTTAGTAAAAAGTACAGAAATCGTATTTTTGCAATATAATCGTGTTGAAAAGCTCGTAATTAATTGTATGAACTCCTAAATTTGGATTAAAACTTATTTTGAAACCCTTTTTGTAGAGGTTTCGGACGAGCGGGTCTAAATGGGTTGAACAATGGACCCGTTAGAATTTTAACGGAGTAAAAAGTACAGAAATCAAGTTTTTGCAATATAATCATGTTGAAAAGCTCGTAATCAATTGTAAGAACTCCTAAATTTGGATTAAAACTTATTTTGCAACCCTTTTGTAGAGGTTTCGAACGAGCGGGTCGAAATGGGCCGAACAATGGACCCATTAGAATTTTAAGAGAGTAAAAAGTACGGAAATCGAGTTTTTGCAATATAATCGCTTTGAAAAGCTCATAATCAATTATATGAACTCCTAAAATTTGATTAAAACTTGTTTTGTAGTCTTTTTGTAGAGGTTTCGGACGAACGAGTCTAAATGGGCCGAACAATGGACCCGTTAGAAATTTAACTTAGTAAAAGGTACAGAAATCGAGTTTTTGCAATATAATCGTGTTGAGAAGCTCGTAATCAATTACATGAACTCCTAAATTTGGATTAAAACTTATTTTGCAGCCCTTTTGTAGAGGTACCGGACGAGGGAGTCTAAATCGGCCGAACAATTGACCCGTTAGAATTTTAACTGTGTAAAAAGTACAGAAATCAAGTTTTTGCAATATAATCGTGTTGAAAAGCTTGTAATCAATTGTATGAACTCCTAAATTTGGATTAAAACTTATTTTGCAACCCTTTTGTAGATGTTTCGGACGAGCGGGTCTAAATGGGACGAACAATGGACCCGTTAGAACTTTAACTGAGTAAAAGGTACAGAAATCAAGTTTTTGCAATATAATCGTGTTCAAAAGCTCGTAATTAACTATATGAACTCCTAAAATTGGATTCTAACTTATTTTGCGGTCTTTTTGTAGAGGTTTCGGACGAGCGGGTCTAAATGGGCCGAACAATGAACCCGTTAGAATTTTAACGGAGTAAAAAGTAAAGAAATCGAGTTTTTGCAATATAATCGTGTTGAAAAGCTCGAAATCAATTGTATGAACTCCTAAATTTGGATTAAAACTTATTTTTCACCCCTTTTGTAGAGGTTTCGGACGAGCGGGTCTAAATGGGCCGAACAATGGACCCGTTAGAATTTTAACTGAGTAAAAAGTACAGTAATTGAGTTTTTGCAATATAATCGTATTGAAAAGCTCGTAATCAATTATATGAACTCCTAAAATTTGATTCTAACTTATTTTGCGGTCTTTTTTGTAGAGGTTTCGGACGAGCGAGTCTAAATGGGCCGAACAATGGACCCATTAGAATTTTAACTGAGTAAAAAGTACAAAAATCTAGTTTTTGCAATATAATCGTGTTGAAAAGCTCGTAATCAATTGTATGAACTCCTAAATTTGGATTAAAACTTATTTTGCAACCCTTTTGTAGAGGTTTCGGACGAGGTGGTCTAAATGGGCAGAACAATGGATTCGTTAGAATTGTAACTGAGTAAAAAGTACAGAAATCGAGTGTTTGCAATATAATCATGTTGAAAAGCTCGTAATCAATTTCATGAACTCCTAAATTTTGATTAAATCTTATTTTGCAGCCCTTTTTGTAGAGGTTTCGGACGAGCGGATCTAAATGTGCCGAACAATGGACCCGTTAGAATTTTAACTGAGTAAAAAGTACAGAAATCGAGTTTTTGCAATATAATCGTAATGAAAAGCTCGTAATGAATTGTATGAACTCCTAAATTTGGATTAAAACTTATTTTGCAACCCTTTTGTAGAGGTTTCAGATGAGCGGGTCTAAATGGGCTGAACAATGGACCCGTTCAAATTTTAACTGAGTAAAAAGTACAGTAATCGAGTTTTTGTAATATAATCGTGTTGAAAAGCTCGTAATCAATTATATTAACACCTAAATTTGGATTAAAACTTATTTTGCAGCCCTTTTGTAGAGGTTTCGGACGAGCGGGTCTAAATGGGCTGAACAATGGACCCGTTAGAATTTTAACTGAATAAAAAGTACATAAATCGAGTTTTTGCAATATAATCTTGTTGAAAAGATCGTAATCAAATGTATGAATTCCTAAATTTGGATTAAAACTTATTTTGCAACCCTTTTTTTAGTGGTTTCGGACGAGTGAGTCTAAATGGGCCGAACAAAGGACCTGTTAGAATTTTAAAGGAGTAAAAATTACAGAAATCAAGTTTCTGCAATATAATCGTGTTGAAAAGCTCATAATCAATTTTATGAACTTCTAAATTTGGATTAAATCTTATTTTGCAGCCCTTTTGTAGGGGTTTCGGACGAGCGGGTCTAAATTGGCCGAACAATGGATCCGTTAGAATTTTAATTGAGTAAAAAGTACAGAAATCGAGTTTTTGCAATATAATCGCATTGAAAAGCTCATAATAAATTATATGAACTCCTAAAATTTGATTAAAACTTGTTTTGTGGTCTTTTTTTATAGGTTTCGAACGAGCGGGTCGAAATGGGGCGAACAATAGACCCGTTAGAATTTTAACTGTGTAAAAAGTATAGAAATTGTGTTTTTGCAATATAATCGTGTTGAAAAGCTCGTAATCAATTGTATGAACTCCTAAATTTGGATAAAAACTTATTTTGCAACCCTTCTGTAGAGGTTTCAGACGAGTTGGTCTAAATAGGCCGAACAATGGACCCGTTAGAATTTTAACTGTGTAAAAACTACAGAAATCGAGTTTTTGCAATATAATCAGGTTGAAAAGCTCATAAATAATTGTATGAACTCCTAAATTTTGATTAAAACTTATTTTGCAACCCTTTTGTAGAGGTTTCAGATGAGCGGGCCTAAATGGGCTGAACAATAGACCCGTTAGAATTTTAACGGAGTAAAAAGTACAAAAATCGTGTTTTTGCAATATAATCGTGTTGAAAAGCTTGTAATCAATTGTATGAACTCCTAAATTTGGATTAAAAACTTATTTTGCAACCCTTTTGTAGAGGTTTCAGACGAGCGGGTCTAAATGGGCCGAACAATGGACCCGTTAGAATTTTAACAGAGTAAAAAGTACAGAAATCGAGTTTTTGCAATATAATTGTGTTGAAAAGCTCGTAATCAATTATATGAACTCCTAAAATTTTATTCTAACTTGTTTTGCGGTCTTTTTTGTAGAGGATTCGGACGAGAGGGTCTAAATGGGCCGAACAATGGACCCGTTAGAATTTTAATTGAGTAAAAAGTTCAGAAATCGAGTTTTTGAAATATAATCGCGTTGAAAAGCTCGTAATCAATAATATGAACTCCTAAAATTTGATTCTAACTTGTTTTGCGGTCTTTTTTGTTGAGGTTTCGGATGAGCGGGTCTAAATGGGTCTAACAATGGATCCGTTAGAATTTTAAATGAGTAAAAAGTACAAAAATCGAGTTTTGCAATATTATCGTGTTGAAAAGCTCGTAATCAATTATATAAACTTCTAAATTTGGATTAAAACTTATTTTGCAGCCCTTTTGTAGATGTTTTGGACGAGCGGGTCTAAATGGGCCGAACAATGGACCTGTTAGAATTGTAACTGAGTAAAAAGTACAGAAATCGAGTGTGCAATATAATCATGTTGAAAAGCTCGTAATCAATTTTATTAACTCCTAAATTTGGATTAAATCTTATTTTGCAGCCCTTTTTGTAGAGGTTTCGGACGAGCGGGTCGAAATGGGCTAAACAATGGACTCGTTCGAATTTCAACTGAGTAAAAAGTACGGAAATCAAGTGTTTGTAACATAATCGTGTTGAAAACCTCGTAATCAATTATATGAACTCATAAATTTGGATTAAAACTTATTTTGCAGCACTTTTTGTAGAGGATTCGGACGAGCGGGTCTAAATGGGCCGAACAATGGACCCGTTAGAATTTTAACTGAGTAAAAAGTACAGAAATCGTGTGTTTGCAATATAATCGTGTTGAAAAGCTCGTAATCAATTTTATTAACTCCTAAATTTGGATTAAAACTTATTTGCAGCCCTTTTTGTAGAGGTTTCGGACGAGCGGGTCTAAATGGGCCGAACAATGGACCCGTTAAAATTTTAACTGAGTTAAAAGTACAATAATTGAGTTTTTGCAATATAATCATGTTGAAAAGCTCGTAATCAATTATATGAATTCCTAAAACTTGATTCTAACTTATTTTGCAGTCTTTTTTGTTGAGATTTCGGACGAGCGGGTCTAAATGGGCCGAATAATGGACCCGTTAGAATTTTAACTGTGTAAAAAAAATACAAAAATTGAGTTTTTGCAATATAATCGTATTGAAAAGTTCGTAATCAATTGCATGAACTCCTAAATTTGGATTACAACTTATTTTGCAACCCTTTTGTAAAGGTTTCAGATGAGCGGGTCTAAATGGGCTAAACAATGGACCCGTTCGAATTTTAACCGAGTAAAAAGTATAGTAATCGAGTTTCTACAATATAATCGTGTTGAAAAGCTCGTAATCAATTGTATGATTCCTAAATTTGGATTAAAACTAATTTTGCATTCCTTTTGTAGAGGTTTCGGACGAGCTGGTCTAAATGGGCCGAACAGTGGACCCGTTAGAATTTTAACAGAGTAAAAGTACGGAAATCGAGTTTTTGCAATATAATCGAGTTGAAAAACTAATAATCAATTATATGAACTCCTAAAATTTGATTAAAACTTATTTTGTGGTCTTTTCTATAGAGGTTTCGGACGAGCGGGTCTAAATGGGCCGAAAAATGGACCCGTTAGAATTTTAACTTAGTAAAAAGTATAGAAATCAAGTTTTTGAAATATAACCGTGTTGAAAAGCTCGTAATCAATTATATGAACTCCTAAATTTGGATTAAAACTTATTTTGCAGCCCTTTTTGTAGAGGTATCGGACGAGCGGGTCTAAATGGGCCGAACAATAAACCCGTTAGAATTTTAATTGTGTAAAAAGTACAGAAATCGAGTTTTTGCAATATAATCGTGTTGAAAAGCTCGTAATTAATTGTATGAACTCCTAAATTTGAATAAAACTTATTTTGCAACCCTTTTGTAGAGGTTTCGAATGAGCTGGTCTAAATGGGCCGAACAATGGACCTGTTAGAACTGTAACTAAGTAAAAAGTACAGAAATCGAGTGTTTGCAATATAATCATGTTGAAAAGCTCGTAATCAATTTTATGAACTCCTAAATTTGGATTAAATCTTATTTTGCAGCCCTTTTTGTAGAGGTTTCGGACGAGCGGGTCTAAATGGGCCGAACAATGGACCCGTTAGAATTTTAACTGAGTAAAAAGTACAATAATCGAGTTTTTGCAATATGATCATGTTGAAAAGCTCGTAATCAATTATATGAACTCCTAAAATTTGATTCTAACTTATTTTGCGGTCTTTTTTGTTGAGGTTTCGGACGAGCGGGTCTAAATGGGTCGAACAATGGACCCGTTAGAATTTTAACTATGTAAAAACTACAGAAATCGAGTTTTTGCAATATAATCGTGTTGAAAAGCTCATAAATAACTGTATGAACTCCTAAATTTTGATTAAAACTTATTTTGCAACCCTTTTGTAGAGGTTTCAGATGAGCGGGCCTAAATGGGCTGAACAATGGACTCGTTCGAATTTTAACTGAGAAAAAAGTACAGTAATTAAGTTTTGCAATATAATCGTGTTGAAAAGCTTTTAATCAATTATATGAACTCCTAAAATTTGATTCTAACTTATTTTGCGGTCTTTTTTGTAAAGGTTTCGGACAAGCGGGTCTAAATGGGCTGAACAACGGACCCATTAGAATTTTAACTGAGTAAAAAGTACAAAAATCGTGTTTTTACAATATAATCGTGTCGAAAAGCTCGTAATCAATTGTATGAACTCCTAAATTTGGATTTCAACTTATTTTGCAACCCTTTTGTCGAGGTTTAGGACGAGCGGGTCTAAATGGGCCGAACAATGGACCCGTTAGAATTTTAACAAAGTAAAAACTACAAAAATCGAGTTTTTGCAATATAATTGTGTTGAAAAGCTCGTAATCAATTGTATGAACTAGAAATGGGCCGAACATTGGACCCATTAGAATTTTAACTGAGTAAAAAGTACAAAAATCGAGTTTTTGCAATACAATCGTGTTGAAAAGCTCGTAATCAATTATATGAACTCGAAAATTTCGATTAAAACTTATTTTTGCGGTCCTTTTTGTAAGGTTTCGGACGAGCGGGTTTAAATGGGCAGAACACTGGACCCGTTAGAATTTTAACTTAGAAAAAGTACAGAAATCTAATTTTTGCAATATAATCGTGTTGAAAAGCTTGTAATCAATTATATGAACTCCTAAATTTCGATTAAAACTTATTTTGCGGTACTTTTTTTAAGGTTTCGGACGAGCGAGTCTAAATGGGCCGAACAATGGACCCTTTAGAATTTTAACCGAGTAAAACGTACTATAATCAAATTTTTGCAATATAATTGTGTTGAAAAGCTCGTAATCAATTATATGAACTTCTAAAATTTGATTCTTACTTATTTTGCGGTCTTTTTTGTAAAGGTTTCGGACGAGCGGGTCTAAATGGGCTGAACAATGGACCCGTTAGAATTTTAACCCAATAAAAAGTACAAAAATTGAGTTTTTGCAATATAATCGTGTTGAAAAGCTCGTAATTAATTATATGAACTCCTAAATTTGGATTATTATATTGCAGCCCTTTTTGTAGAGGTATCGGACGAGCGGGTCTAAATGGGCCGAATAATGGACCCTTTAGAATTTTTTTGGAAGAAAGCCCATTAGAATTTTTATTGAGTAAAAAATACAAAAATTGAATTTTTGCAATATAATCGTGTTGAAAAGCTCGTAATCAATTATATGAACTCCTAAAATTTGATTCTAACATATTTTGCGGTCTTTTTTTGTTGAGGTTTCGAACGAGCGGGTCTAAATGGGGCGAGCAAAGGACCCGTTAGAATTTTAACTGAGTAAAAACTACAAAAATAGAGTTTTTGCAATATAATAGTGTTGAAAAGCTCGTAATCAATTGTATGAACTCCTAAATTTGGATTAAATCTTATTTTGCAGCCCTTTTTGTAGAGGTTTCGGACGAGCGGGTCTAAATGGGCCGAACAATGGACCCGTTAGAATTTTAACTGAGTAAAAAGTACAATAATCGAGTTTTTGCAATATGATCATGTTGAAAAGCTCGTAATCAATTATATGAACTCCTAAAATTTGATTCTAACTTATTTTGCGGTCTTTTTTGTTGAGGTTTCGGACGAGCGGGTCTAAATGGGTCGAACAATGGACCCGTTAGAATTTTAACTATGTAAAAACTACAGAAATCGAGTTTTTGCAATATAATCGTGTTGAAAAGCTCATAAATAATTGTATGAACTCCTAAATTTTGATTAAAACTTATTTTGCAACCCTTTTGTAGAGGTTTCAGATGAGCGGGCCTAAATGGGCTGAACAATGGACTCGTTCGAATTTTAACTGAGAAAAAAGTACAGTAATTAAGTTTTGCAATATAATCGTGTTGAAAAGCTTTTAATCAATTATATGAACTCCTAAAATTTGATTCTAACTTATTTTGCGGTCTTTTTTGTAAAGGTTTCGGACAAGCGGGTCTAAATGGGCTGAACAACGGACCCATTAGAATTTTAACTGAGTAAAAAGTACAAAAATCGTGTTTTTGCAATATAATCGTGTCGAAAAGCTCGTAATCAATTGTATGAACTCCTAAAATTTGATTCTAACTTATTTTGCAGTCTCTTTTGTTGAGGTTTCGAACGAGCGGGTCTAAATGGGCCGAACAAAGGACCCATTAGAATTTTAACTGAGTAAAAACTACAAAAATCGAGTTTTTGCAATATAATTGTGTTGAAAAGCTCGTAATCAATTGTATGAACTAGAAATGGGCCGAACATTGGACCCATTAGAATTTTAACTGAGTAAAAAGTACAAAAATCGAGTTTTTGCAATACAATCCTGTTGAAAAGCTCGTAATCAATTATATGAACTCGAAAATTTCGATTAAAACTTATTTTTGCGGTCCTTTTTGTAAGGTTTCGGACGAGCGGGTTTAAATGGGCAGAACACTGGACCCGTTAGAATTTTAACTTAGAAAAAGTACAGAAATCTAATTTTTGCAATATAATCGTGTTGAAAAGCTTGTAATCAATTATATGAACTCCTAAATTTCGATTAAAACTTATTTTGCGGTACTTTTTTTAAGGTTTCGGACGAGCGAGTCTAAATGGGCCGAACAATGGACCCTTTAGAATTTTAACCGAGTAAAACGTACTATAATCAAATTTTTGCAATATAATTGTGTTGAAAAGCTCGTAATCAATTATATGAACTTCTAAAATTTGATTCTTACTTATTTTGCGGTCTTTTTTGTAAAGGTTTCGGACGAGCGGGTCTAAATGGGCTGAACAATGGACCCGTTAGAATTTTAACCCAATAAAAAGTACAAAAATTGAGTTTTTGCAATATAATCGTGTTGAAAAGCTCGTAATTAATTATATGAACTCCTAAATTTGGATTATTATATTGCAGCCCTTTTTGTAGAGGTATCGGACGAGCGGGTCTAAATGGGCCGAATAATGGACCCTTTAGAATTTTTTTGGAAGAAAGCCCATTAGAATTTTTATTGAGTAAAAAATACAGAAATTGAATTTTTGCAATATAATCGTGTTGAAAAGCTCGTCATCAATTATATGAACTCCTAAAATTTGATTCTAACATATTTTGCGGTCTTTTTTTGTTGAGGTTTCGAACGAGCGGGTCTAAATGGGGCGAGCAAAGGACCCGTTAGAATTTTAACTGAGTAAAAACTACAAAAATAGAGTTTTTGCAATATAATAGTGTTGAAAAGCTCGTAATCAATTGTATGAACTCCTAAATTTGGATTAAAACTTATTTTGCAGTCCTTTTTGTAGAGGTTTCGGACGAGCGGGTCTAAAGGGGCCCAACAATGGACCCGTTAGAACTTTGACTGTGTAAAAAGTACAGAAATCGAGTTTTTGCAATATAATCGTGTTGAAAAGCTCGTAATCAATTGTATGAACTCTTAAATTTGGATAAAACTTATTTTGCAACCCTTTTGTAGAGGTTTCAGACGAGATGGTCTAAATGGGCCGAATAATGGACCCGTTAGAATTATAACTAAGTAATAAGTACAGAAATCGAGTGTTTGCAATATAAACAAGTTGAAAAGCTCGTAATTAATTTTATGAACTCCTAAATTTGGATTAAATCTTATTTTGAAGCCCTTTTTGTAGAGGTTTCGGACGAGCGGGTCAAAATGGGCCGAACAATGGACCCGTTAGAATTTTAACTGAGTAAAAAGTACGGTAATCGAGTTTTTGCAATATAATTGTGTTGAAAAGCTCGTAATCAATTATACGAACGTCTAAAATTTGATTCTAACTTATTTTGAGGTCTTTTTTGTTGAGGTTTCGGACGAGCGGGTCTAAATGGGTCGAACAATGGACCTGTTAGAATTTTAACTGTGTAAAAAGTACAGAAATCGAGTTTTTGCAATATAATCGTGCTGAAAAGCTCGTAATCAATTGTATAAACTCCTAAATTTGGATTAAAACTTATTTTGCAACCCTTTTGTAGAGGTTTCAGATGAGCGGGTCTAAATGGGTTGAACAATGGACCCGTTCGAATTTTAACTGAGTAAAAAGTACAATAATCGAGTTTTTGCAATATAATCGTGTTGAAAAGCTCGTAATCAATAATATGAACTCCTAAAATTTGATTCTAACTTATTTTGCGGTCTTTTTTGTAAAGGTTTCGGACAAGCGGGTCTAAATGGGCCGAACAATGGACCCGTTAGAATTTTAACTGAGTAAAAAGTACAGAAATCGAGTTTTTGCAATACAATCGTGTTGAAAAGCTCGTAATCAATTATATGAACTCGAAAATTTTGATTAAAACTTATTTTGCGGTCCTTTTTGTAGAGGTTTCGGACGAGCGGGTTTAAATGGGCAGAACAATGGACCCGTTAGAATTTTAACTTAGTAAAAAGTACAGAAATCGAATTTTTGCAATATAATCGTGTTGAAAAGCTCGTAATCAATTATATGAACTCCTAAATTTCGATTAAAACTTACTTTGCGGTACTTTTTTTAAGGTTTCGGACGAGCGAGTCTAAATGGGCTGAACAATGGACCCGTTACAATTTTAACCGAGTAAAAAGTACAATAATCAAGTTTTTGCAATATAATCGTGTTGAAAAGCTTGTATTCAATTATATGAACTTCTAAAATTTGATTCTTACTTATTTTGCGGTCTTTTTTGTAAAGGTTTCGGACGAGCGGGTCTAAATGGGCCGAACAATGGACCCGTTAGAATTTTAACTTAGTAAAAAGTACAGAAATTGAATTTTTGCAATATAATCGTGCTGAAAAGCTCGTAATAAATTATATGAACTCCTAAATTTGGATTAAAACTTATTTTGCAGTCCTTTTTGTAGAGGTTTCGGACGAGCGGGTCTAAAGGGGCCGAACAATGGACCTGTTAGAATTTTAACTGTGTAAAAAGTACAGAAATCGAGTTTTTGCAATATAATCGTGCTGAAAAGCTCGTAATCAATTGTATAAACTCCTAAATTTGGATTAAAACTTATTTTGCAACCCTTTTGTAGAGGTTTCAGATGAGCGGGTCTAAATGGGTTGAACAATGGACCCGTTCGAATTTTAACTGAGTAAAAAGTACAATAATCGAGTTTTTGCAATATAATCGTGTTGAAAAGCTCGTAATCAATAATATGAACTCCTAAAATTTGATTCTAACTTATTTTGCGGTCTTTTTTGTAAAGGTTTCGGACAAGCGGGTCTAAATGGGCCGAACAATGGACCCGTTAGAATTTTAACTGAGTAAAAAGTACAGAAATCGAGTTTTTGCAATACAATCGTGTTGAAAAGCTCGTAATCAATTATATGAACTCGAAAATTTTGATTAAAACTTATTTTGCGGTCCTTTTTGTAGAGGTTTCGGACGAGCGGGTCTAAATGGGCAGAACAATGGACCCGTTAGAATTTTAACTTAGTAAAAAGTACAGAAATCGAATTTTTGCAATATAATCGTGTTGAAAAGCTCGTAATCAATTATATGAACTCCTAAATTTCGATTAAAACTTACTTTGCGGTACTTTTTTTAAGGTTTCGGACGAGCGAGTCTAAATGGGCTGAACAATGGACCCGTTACAATTTTAACCGAGTAAAAAGTACAATAATCAAGTTTTTGCAATATAATCGTGTTGAAAAGCTTGTAATCAATTATATGAACTTCTAAAATTTGATTCTTACTTATTTTGCGGTCTTTTTTGTAAAGGTTTCGGACGAGCGGGTCTAAATGGGCCGAACAATGGCCCCGTTAGAATTTTAACCTAGTAAAAAGCATAAAAATCGAGTTTTTGCAATACAATTGTGTTGAAAAGCTCGTAATCAAGTGTACGAACTCCTAAATTTTGATTAAAACTTATTTTGCAACCCTTTTGTAGAGCTTTCCGACGAGCGGGTCTAAATGGGCCGAACAATGGACCCGGTTTACTATTAACAGAGTAAAAAGTACAGTAATCGAGTTTTTGCAATATAATTGTGTTAAAAAGCTTGTAATTAGTTATATGAACTCCTAAATTTGGATTAAAACTTATTTTGCCGCCCTTTTTGTAGAGGTTTCGGACGATCGGGTCTAAATGGGCCGAACAATGGACCAGTAAGAATTTTAACAGAGTAAAAAGTACAGAAATTGAGTTTTTGCAATATAATTGTGTTGAAACGCTCGTAATCAATTGTATGAACTCCTAAATTTGGATTAAAACTTATTTTGCAACCCTTTTGTAGAGGTTTCGGATGAGCGGGTCTAAATGGGCCGAACAATGAACCCGTCAGAATTTTAACTGAGTAAAAAGTACAGTAATCGAGTTTTTGCAAAATAATCGTGTTGAAACGCTCGTAATCAATTGTATGAACTCCTAATTTTGGATTAAAACTTATTTTGCAACCCTTTTGTAGAGGTTTCAGACGAGCGAGTCTAAATGGGCCGAACAATGGACCCGTTAGAATTTTAACTGAGTAAAAAGAACAAAAAACGAGTTTTTGCAATATAATTGTGATGAAAAGCTCGTAATCAATCGTATGAACTCCTAAATTTGGTTAAAAACTTATTTTGCAACCCTTTTGTAGAGGTTTCGGACGAGCGGGTCTAAATGGGCCGAACAATGAACCTGTTAGAATATTAACTGAGTAAAAAGTACAGAAATCGAGTTTTTGCAATAAAATCGTGTTGAAAGCTCGTAATCATGTATATGAACTTCTAAATTTCGATTAAAACTTATTTTGCGGTCCTTTTTGTAAGGTTTCGGACGATCGAGTCTAAATGGGCCGAACAATGGACCCGTTAGAATTTTAACCGAGTAAAAACTATAAAAATTAAGTTTTTGATATATAATCGTGTTGAAAAGCTCGTAATCAATCGAGTTTTTGCAATATAATCGTGTTTAAAGGCTCTAAATCAATTATACGAACTCCTAAAATTTGATTCTAACTTATTTTGCGATCTTTTTTGTAAAGGTTTCAGACGAGCGGGTCTAAATGGGCCGAACAATGGACCCGTTAGAATTTTAACTGAATAAAAAGTACAAAAATGGAGTTTTTGCAATACAATCATGTTGAAAAGCTCGTAATCAATTGTATGAACTCCTAAATTCGGATTAAAACTTATTTTCCAGCCTTTTGTAGAGGTTTCGGACGAGCGGGTCTAAATGGGTCGAACAAAGGACCTGTTAGAATTTTAAAGGAGTAAAAATTACAGAAATCGAGTTTTGCAATATAATTGTGTTGAAAAGCTCGTAATCAATTGTATGAACTCCTAAATTTGGATTAAAACTTTTTTTGCAACCCTTTTGTAGAGTTTTTGTATGAGCGGGTCTAAATGGGCCGAACAATGGACCCGTTAGAATATTAACTGAGTAAAAAGTACAGAAATCGAGTTTTTGCAATATAATCGTGTTGAAAGCTCGTAATCATGTATATGAACTTCTAAATTTCGATTAAAACTTATTTTGCGGTCCTTTTTGTAAGGCTTCGGACGATCGAGTCTAAATGGGCCGAACAATGGACCCGTTAGAATTTTAACCGAGTAAAAACTATAAAAATTAAGTTTTTGATATATAATCGTGTTGAAAAGCTCGTAATCAATAATATGAACTGATAAACTTGGATTAAAACTTATTTTGCATCCCTTTTTGTAGAGGTTTAGGACGAGCGAGTCTAAATGGGCCGAACAATGGACCCATTAGATTTTTTTTTGAAGAAAGCCCGTTAGAATTTTAATTGAGTAAAAAGTAATCGAATTTTTGCAATATAATCATGTTGAAAAGCTCCTAATCAATTATATGAACTCCTAAAATTTAATTCTAACTTATTTTGCGGTCTTTTTTGTTGAGGTTTCGGACGAGCGGGTCTAAATGGGCCGAACAAAGGACCCATTAGAATTTTAACTAAGTAAAAAGTACAAAAATCGAGTTTTTGCAATATAATTGTGTTGAAAAGCTCGTAATCAATTGTATGAACTCCTAAATTTGGATTAAATCTTATTTTGCAACCCTTTTGTAGAGGTTTCAGACGATCGGGTCTAAATGGGCCGAACAATGGACCCGTTAGAATTTTAACTGAGTAAAAAGTAAAGAAATCGAGTTTTTGCAATATAATCGTGTTGAAAAGCTCGTAATCAACTATATGAACTCCTAAAATTTGATTCTAACTTGTATTGTCGTCTTTTTTGTAGGGGTTTCGGATGAGCGAGTCTAAATGGGCCGAACAATGGACCCGTTAGAATTTTAACTGAGTAAAAAGCACAAAAATCGAGTTTTTGCCATACAATTGTGTTGAACAGCTCGTAATCAAGTGTACGAACTCCTAAATTTGGATTAAAACTTTTTTTGCAACCCTTTTGTAGAGCTTTCCGACGAGCGGGTCTAAATGGGCCGAACAATGGACCCGGTTGACTATTAACAGAGTAAAAAGTACATTAATCGAGTTTTTGCAATATAATTGTGTTAAAAAGCTCGTAATTAGTTATATGAACTCCGAAATTTGGATTAAAACTTATTTTGCCGCCCTTTTTGTAGATGTTTCGGACGATCGGGTCTAAATGGGCCGAACAATGGACCAGTTAGAATTTTAACAGAGTAAAAAGTACAGAAATTGAGTTTTTGCAATATAATCGTGTTGAAAAGCTCGTAATCAATTGTATGAACTCCTAAATTTGGATTAAAACTTATTTTGCAACCCTTTTGTAGAGGTTTCTATTGAGCGGGTCTAAATGGGCCGAACAATGAACCCGTTAGAATTTTAACTGAGTAAAAAGTACAGTAATCAAGTTTTTGCAAAATAATCATGTTGAAACGCTCGTAATCAATTGTATGAACTCCTAAATTTGGATTAAAACTTATTTTGCAACCCTTTTGTAGAGGTTTCGGACGAGCGGGTCTAAATGGGCCGAACAATGAACCCGTTAGAATTTTAACTGAGTAAAAAGTACAGTAACCGAGTTTTTGCAATATAATCGTGTTCAAAAGCTCTAAATCAATTATATGAAGTCCTAAAATTTGTTTCTAACTTATTTTGCGATCTTTTTTGTAAAGGTTTCGTATGAGCGGGTCTAAATGTGCCGAACAATGGACCCGTTAGAATTTTAACTGAGTAAAAAGTACAGAAATTGAGTTTTTGCAATATAATCGTGTTGAAAAGCTCTTAATCAATTGTATGAACTCCTAAATCTGGATTAAAACTTATTTTGCAACCTTTTTGTAGAGGTTTCGGACGAGCGTGTCTAAATGGGCCGAACAATAGACCCGTTAGAATTTTAACGGAGTAAAAAGTGCAGAAATCGAGTTTTTACAATATAATAGTGTTAAAAAGCTTGTAATAAATTGTATGAACTCCTAAATTTGGATTAAAACTTATTTTGCATCCCTTTTGTAGAGGTTTCGGACGAGCGGGTCTAAATGGGCCGAACAATGGACCCGTTAGAATTTTAACTGAGTAAAAAGTACATAAATCGAGTTTTTGCAATATAATCATGTTGAAAAGCTCGTAATCAATTGTACAAACTCCTAAATTTGGATTAAAAATTATTTTGAAACCCTTTTGTAGAGGTTTCGGACGAGCGGGTCTATATGGGCCGAACAATGAAACCGTTAGAATTTTAACTTAGTAAAAAGTACAGAAATCAAGTTTTTACAATATAATCGTGTTGAAAAGATCGTAATCAATTATATGAACTCCTAAAATTTGATTCTAATTTATTTTGCGGTCTTTTTTGTAGAGGTTTCGGACGAGCGGGTCTAAATGGGCCGATCAATGGACCCGTTAGAATTTTAACTGAGTAAAAAGTACAAAAATAGAGTTTTTTCAATATAACCGTGTTGAAAAGCTCGTAATCAATTGTACAAACTCCTAAATTTGGATTAAAACATATTTTGCAACCCCTTTGTAGAGGTTCCGGACGAGCGGGTCTAAAAGGGCCGAACAATGGACCAGGTTGAATTTTAACTGAGTAAAAAGTACAGTAATCGAGTTTTTGCAATATAATCGTGTTGAAAAGCTCGTAATCAACTATATGAACTCCTAAATTTGGATTAAAACTTATTTTGCAGCCCTTTTTGTAGAGGTTTCGAACGATCGGGTCTAAATGGGCCGAATAATGGACCCGTTAGAATTCTAACGGAATAAAAAGTACAGAAATGAGTTTTTGCAATATAATCGTGTTGAAAAGCTCGTAATCAATTGTATAAACTCCTAAATTTGAATAAAAACTTATTTTGCAACCCTTTTGTAGAGGTTTCGGACGAGCGGGTCTAAATGGGCCGAATAATGGACCCGTTAGAATTTTAACTGAGTAAAAAGGACTGAAATCGAGTTTTTGCTATATAATCATGTTGAAAAGCTCATAATCAATTATATGAACTATTAAAATTTTATTCTAACTTATTTTGCGGTCTTTTTTGTAAAGGTTTCGGACGAGCGGGTCTAAATTGATCGAAAAATGGACCCGTTAGAATTTTAACTGAGTAAAAAGTATAGAAATCGAGTTTTTGCAATATAATCGTGTTGAAAAGCTCGTAATCAAATGTATGAACTCCTAAATTTGGATTAAAACTTATTTTGCAACCCTTTTGTGGAAGTTTCGGACTAGCGGCTCTAAATGGTCCGAACAATAGACCCGTTAGAATTTTAACAGAGTAAAAAGTACAGTAATCGGGTTTTTGCATTATAATCATGTTAAAAAGCTCTTAATCAATTATATGAACTTCTAAAATTTGATTATAACTTATTTTGCGATCTTTTTTGTAAAGGTTTCGGACGAGCTGGTCTAAATGGGCCGAACAATGGACCCGATAGAATTTTAACTGAGTAAAAAGTAAAGAAATCGAGTTTTTACAATAAAATCGAGTTGAAAAGCTCGTAATCAATTATATGAACTCCTAAATTTGGATTAAAACTTTTTTTGCAGTCTTTTTTGTTGAGGTTTCGGATGAGCGGGTCTAAATGGGCCGAACAATGGACCCGTTAGAATTTTAAATGTGTAAAAACTACAGAAATCGAGTTTTTGCAATATAATCGTGTTGAAAGTCTCGTTAATAATTGTATGAACTCCTAAATTTTGATTAAAACTTATTTTGCAACCCTTTTGTAGAGGTTTTAGATGAGCGGGTCTAAATGGGCTGAACAATGGACCCGTTCAAATTTTAACTGAGTAAAAAGTACAGTAATCGAGTTTTGCAATATAATCGTGTTGAAAAGCTCGTAATCAATTATATGAACTCCTAAAATTTGATTCTAACTTATTTTGCGGTCTTTTTTGTAAAGGTTTCGGACAAGCGGGTCTAAATGGGCCGGAAAACGGACCCATTAGAATTTTAACTGAGTAAAAAGTACAAAAATCGAGTTTTTGCAATATAATCGTGTCGAAAAGCTCGTAATCAATTGTATGACCTCCTAAATTTGGATTTAAACTTATTTTGCAACCCTTTTGTAGAGGTTTAGGACGAGCGGGTCTAAATGGGCCGAACAATGGACCCGTTAGAATTTTAACAGAGTAAAAAGTACGGAAATCGAGTTTGTGCAATATAATCGCGTTGAAAAGCTCATAATCAATTATATGAACTCCTAAAATTTGATTAAAACTTGTTTTGTGTTCTTTTTTGTAGAGGTTTCAGACGAGCGGGTCTAAATGGGCCGAACAATGGACCCGTTAGAATTTTAACTTAGTAAAAAGTACAGAAATCGAGTTTTTGCAATATAATCGTGCTGAAAAGCTCGTAATAAATTATATGAACTCCTAAATTTGGATTAAAACATATTTTGCAGTCCTTTTTGTAGAGGTTTCGGACGAGCGGGTCTAAAGGGGCCGAACAATGGACCCGTTAGAATTTTGACTGTGTAAAAAGTACAGAAATCCAGTTTTTGCAATATAATCGTGTTGAAAAGCTCGTAATCAATTGTATGAACTCTTAAATTTGGATAAAACTTATTTTGCAACCCTTTTGTAGAGGTTTCAGACGAGCTGGTCTATATGAGCCGAACAATGGACCCGTTAGAATTATAACTGAGTAATAAGTACATAAATCGAGTGTTTGCAATATAATCATGTTGAAAAGCTCGTAATCAATTTTATGAACTCCTAAATTCTGATTAAATCTTATTTTGAAGCCCTTTTTGTAGAGGTTTCGGACGTGCGGGTCTAAATGGGCCGAACAATGGACCCGTTATAATTTAACTGAGTAAAAAGTACGATAATCGAGTTTTTGCAATATAATAGTGTTGAAAAGCTCGTAATCAATTATAAGAACCTCTAAAATTTGATTCTAACTTATTTTGCGGTTTTTTTTTTGTTGAGGTTTCGGACGAGCGGGTCTAAATTGGCCGAACAATGGACCTGTTAGAATTTTAACTGTGTAAAAAGTACATAAATCGAGTTTTTGCAATATAATCGTGCTGAAAAGCTCGTAATCAATTGTATAAATTCCTAAATTTGGATTAAAACTTATTTTGCAACCCTTTTGTAGAGGTTTCAGATGGGCGGGTCTAAATGGGCTGAACAATGGACACGTTAGAATTTTAACTGAGTAAAAAGTACAATAATCGAGTTTTTGCAATTTAATCGTGTTGAAAAGCTTGTAATCAATTATATGAACTCCTAAAATTTGATTCTAACTTATTTTGCGGTATTTTTGTAAAGGTTTCGGACAAGCGGGTCTAAATGGGCTGAACAATGGACCCGTTAGAATTTTAACTGTGTAAAAAGTGCAGAAATCGAGTTTTTGCAATATAATCGTGTTGAAAAGCTCGTAATCAATTGTATGAATTCCTAAATTTGGATTAAAACTTATTTTGCAACCAATTTGTAGAGGTTTAGGACGAGCGGGTCTAAATGGGCCGAACAATGGACCCGTTAGAATTTTAACAGAGTAAAAAGTATAAAAATCGAGTTTTTGCAATATAATCGTGTTGAAAAGCTCGTGATCAATTATATGAACTCCTAAAATTTGATTCTAACATATTTTGCAGTCTTTTTTGTTGAGGTTTCGGACGAGCGGGTCTAAATGGGCTGAATAATGGACCCGTTAGAATTTTAACAGAGTAAAAAGTACAGAAATCAGTTTTTGCAATATAATCGTGTTGAAAAGCTCGTAATAAATTATATGAACTCCTAGATTTTGATTAAAACTTGTTTTGCGGTCCTCTTTGTAGAGGTTTCGGACGAGCGTGTCTAAATGGGCCGTAAAATGGACCCGTTAGAATTTTAATTGAGTAAAAAGTACAGAAATCTAGTTTTTGCAATATAATCGTGTTGAAATGCTCGTAATCAATTGTATGAACTCCTAAATTTGGATTAAAACTTATTTTGCAACCCTTTTGTAGAGGTATCGGACGAGCGAGTCTAAATGGGCCGAACAATGGACCCGTTAGAATTTTAACTGAGTAAAAAGTACAGAAATCGAGTTTTTGCAATACAATCATGTTGAAAAGCTCGTAATCAATTATAAGAACTCCTAAATTTCGATTAAAACTATTTTTGCGGTCCTTTTTGTAAGGTTTTGGACGATCGAGTCTAAATCGGCCGAACAATGGACCCGTTAGAATTTTAACCGAGTAAAAAGTACAAAAATTACGTTTTTGCAATATAATCGTGTTGAAAAGTTCGTAATCAATTATATAAACTCCTAAACTTGGATTAAAACTTATTTTGCAGCCCTTTTTGTAGAGGTTTCGGACGAGCGGGTCTAAATAAGTCGAACAATGGACCCGTTAGAATTTTTTTTGATGAAAGCAGTTAGAATTTTAATTGAGTAAAAAGTACAAAAATAGAATTTTTGCAATATAATCGTGATGAAAAGCGCGTAATCAATTATATAAACTCCTAAAATTTGATTCTAACTTATGTTGCAGTCTTTTTTGTTGAGGTTTCGGACGAGCGGGTCTAAATGGGCTGAACAATGGACCCGTTAGAATTTTAACTAAGTAAAAAGTACAGAAATCGAGTTTTTGCAATACAATCGTGTTGAAAAGCTCGTAATCAATTATATGAACTCCTAAATTTTGATTAAAACTTATTTTGCGGTCCTTTTTGTAAGGTTTTGGACGATCGAGTCTAAATGGGCCGAACAATGGACCCGTTAGAATTTTAACCGAGTAAAAAGTACAAAAATTACATTTTTGCAATATAATCGTGTTGAAAAGTTTGTAATCAATTATATGAACTCCTAAACTTGGATTAAAACTTATTTTGCAGCCCTTTTTGTATAGGTTTCGGACGAGCGGGTCTAAATAGGCCGAACAATGGACCCGTTAGAATTTTTTTGTTGAAGAAAGGCCCTTAGAATTTTAATTGAGAAAAAAGTACAAAAATCGAATTTTTGCAATATAATCGTGATGAAAAGCGCGTAATCAATTATATAAACTCCTAAAATTTGATTCTAACTTATTTTGCGGTCTTTTTTGTTGAGGTTTCGGACGAGCGGGTCTAAATGGGCCGAACAATGGACCCGTTAGAATTTTAACTGAGTAAAAAGTACAGAAATCGAGTTTTTGCAATAAAATCATGTTGAAAAGGTCGTAATCAATTATATGAACTCCTAAATTTCGATTAAAACTTATTTTACGGTCCTTTTTGTAAGGTTTTGGACGATCGAGTCTAAATAGGCCGAACAATGGACCCGTTAGAATTTTAACCGAGTAAAAAGTACAAAAATTACGTTTTTGCAATATAATCGTGTTGAAAAGTTCGTAATCAATTATATGAACTCCTAAACTTGGATAAAAACTTATTTTGCAGCCCTTTTTGTATAGGTTTCAGACGAGTGGGTCTAAATAGGCCGAACAATGGACCCGTTAGAATTTTAATTGAGTAAAAAGTACAAAAATCAAATTTTTGCAATATAATCGTGATGAAAAGCGCGTAATCAATTATATAAACTCCTAAAATTTGATTCTAACTTATTTTGCGGTCTTTTTTGTTGAGGTTTCGGACGAGCGGGTCTAAATGGGCCGAACAATGGACCCGTTAGAATTTTGACTGAGTAAAAAGTACAAAAATTGAGTTTTTACAATATAATTGTGTTGAAAAGCTCGTAATCAATTGTATGAACTCCTAAATTTGGATTAAAACTTATTTTGCAACCCTTTTGTAGATTTTCGGACGAGCGGGTCTAAATGGGCAGAATTTTAATTGAGTAAAAAGTACATAAATTGAGTTTTTGCAATATAATCATGTTGAAAAGCTCGTAATCAATTGTATGAACTCCTAAATTTGGATTAAAACTTATTCTGCAACCCTTTTGTAGAGGTTTCGGACGAGCGGTTCTAAATGGGCCGAACAATGGACCTGTTAGAATTTTAACAGAGTAAAAAGTACAGAAATCGAGTTTTTGAAATATTATCGTGTTGAAAAGCTCGTAATCAATTATATGAACTCCTAAAATTTGATTAAAACTTGTTTTGTGGTCTTTTTTGTAGAGGTTTCGGACGAGCGGGTTTAAATGGGCAGAACAATGGACCCGTTAGAATTTTAACTTAGTAAAAAGTACAGAAATCGAGTTTTTGCAATATAATCGTGTTGAAAAGCTCGTAATCAATTATATGAACTCCTAAATTTCGATTAAAACTTATTTTGCGGTCCTTTTTGTAATGTTTCGGACGAGCGAGTCTAAATGGGCCGAACAATAGATCCGTTAGAATTTTATCCGAGTAAAAAGTACTATAATCAAGTTTTTGCAATATAATCGTGTTGAAAAGCTCGTAATCAATTATATGAACTCCTAAAATTTGATTCTAAATTATTTTGCGGTCTTTTTTGTTGAGGTTTCGAACGAGCGGGTCTAAATGGGCCAAACAAAGGACCCGTTAGAATTTTAACCAAGTAAAAACTACAAAAATCGAGTTTTTGCAATATAATTGTGTTGAAAAGCTCGTTATCAATTGTATGAACTCCTAAATTTGGATTAAAACTTATTTTGCAACCCTTTTGTAGAGGTTTCGGATGAGCGGGTCTAAATGGGCCGAACATTGGACCCGTTAGAATTTTAACTGAGTAAAAAGTACAGAAATCAAGTTTTTGCAATACAATCGTGTTGAAAAGCTCGTACTCAATTATATGAACTCCTAAATTTCGATTAAAACTTATTTTGCGGTCCTTTTTTTAATGTTTCGGACGAGCGAGTCTAAATGGGCCGAACAATAGACCCGTTTGAATTTTATCCAAGTAAAAAGTACTATAATCAAGTTTTTGCAATATAATCGTGTTGAAAAGCTCGTAATCAATTATATGAACTTTTAAAATTTGATTCTTACTTATTTTGCGGCCTTTTTTGTAATGGTTTCGGATGAGCGGGTCTAAATGGGCCGAAAAATGGACCCGTTAGAATTTTAACCGAGTTAAAAGTACAAAAATTAAGTTTTTGCAATATAATCATGTTGAAAAGCTTGTAATCAATTATATGAACTCCTAAATTTGGATTAAAACTTATTTTGCAGCCCTTTTTGTAGAGGTTTCGGAGGAGCGGGTCTAAATGGGCAAAACAATGGACCTGTTAGAAATTTTTTTGAAGAAAGTCCATTAGAATTTTTATTGAGTAAAAAGTACAGAAATTGAGTTTTTGCAATATAATCGTGTTGAAAAGCTCGTTATCAATTGTATGAACTCCTAAAATTTGATTCTAACTTATTTTGCAGTCTCTTTTGTTGAGGTTTCGAACGAGCGGGTCTAAATGGGCCGAACAAAGGACCCATTAGAATTTTAACTGAGTAAAAACTACAAAAATCGAGTTTTTGCAATATAATTGTGTTGAAAAGCTCGTAATCAATTGTATGAACTAGAAATGGGCCGAACATTGGACCCATTAGAATTTTAACTGAGTAAAAAGTACAAAAATCGAGTTTTTGCAATACAATCGTGTTGAAAAGCTCGTAATCAATTATATGTACTCGAAAATTTCGATTAAAACTTATTTTTGCGGTCCTTTTTGTAAGGTTTCGGACGAGCGGGTTTAAATGGGCAGAACACTGGACCCGTTAGAATTTTAACTTAGAAAAAGTACAGAAATCTAATTTTTGCAATATAATCGTGTTGAAAAGCTTGTAATCAATTATATGAACTCCTAAATTTCGATTAAAACTTATTTTGCGGTACTTTTTTTAAGGTTTCGGACGAGCGAGTCTAAATGGGCCGAACAATGGACCCTTTAGAATTTTAACCGAGTAAAACGTACTATAATCAAATTTTTGCAATATAATTGTGTTGAAAAGCTCGTAATCAATTATATGAACTTCTAAAATTTGATTCTTACTTATTTTGCGGTCTTTTTTGTAAAGGTTTCGGACGAGCGGGTCTAAATGGGCTGAACAATGGACCCGTTAGAATTTTAACCCAATAAAAAGTACAAAAATTGAGTTTTTGCAATATAATCGTGTTGAAAAGCTCGTAATTAATTATATGAACTCCTAAATTTGGATTATTATATTGCAGCCCTTTTTGTAGAGGTATCGGACGAGCGGGTCTAAATGGGCCGAATAATGGACCCTTTAGAATTTTTTTGGAAGAAAGCCCATTAGAATTTTTATTGAGTAAAAAATACAGAAATTGAATTTTTGCAATATAATCGTGTTGAAAAGCTCGTAATCAATTATATGAACTCCTAAAATTTGATTCTAACATATTTTGCGGTCTTTTTTTGTTGAGGTTTCGAACGAGCGGGTCTAAATGGGGCGAGCAAAGGACCCGTTAGAATTTTAACTGAGTAAAAACTACAAAAATAGAGTTTTTGCAATATAATAGTGTTGAAAAGTTCGTAATCAATTGTATGAACTCCTAAATTTGGATTAAAACTTATTTTGCAACCTTTTTGTAGAGGTTTCGGATGAGCGGGTCTAAATGGGCCGAATAATGGACCCGTTAGAATTTTAACTAAGTAAAAACTACAAAAATCGAGTTTTGCAATATAATAGTGTTGAAAAGCTCGTAATCAATTGTATGAACTCCTAAATTTGGATTAAAACTTATTTTGCAACCCTTTTGTAGAGGTTTCGGATGAGCGGGTCTAAATGGGCCGTATAATGGACCCATTAGAATTTTAACTGTGTGAAAAGTACAGAAATCGAGTTTTTGCAATATAATCGTGTTGAAAAGCTCGTAATCAATTGTATGAACTCTTAAATTTGGATAAAATTTATTTTTCAACCCTTTTGTAGAGGTTTCAGACGAGCTGGTCTAAATGGGCCGAACAATGGACCCGTTAGAATTATAACTGAGTAAAAAGTACAGTAATCGAGTTTTGCAATATAACCGTGTTAAAAAGCTCGTAATCAATTATATGAACTCCTATAATTTGATTCTAACTTATTTTGCGGTCTTTTTTGTAAAGGTTTCGGACAAGCGGGTCTAAATGGTCCGAACAATGGACCCATTAGAATTTTAACTGAGTAAAAAGTACAAAAATCGTGTTTTTGCAATATAATCGTGTCAAAAAGCTCGTAATCAATTGTATAAACTCCTAAATTTGGATTTCAACTTATTTTGCAACCCTTTTGTAGAGGTTTCGGACGAGCGGGTCTAAATGGGCCGAACAATGGACCCGCTAGAATTTTAACAGAGTAAAAAGTACGGAAATCGAGTTTTTGCAATATAATCACGTTGAAAAGCTCATAATCAATTATATGAACTCCTAAAATTTGATTAAAACTTGTTTTGTGTTCTTTTTTGTGGATGTTTCAGACGAGCGGGTCTAAATGGGCCGAACAATGGACACGTTAGAATTTTAACTTAGTAAAAAGTACAGAAATCGAGTTTTTGCAATATAATCGTGTTGAAAAGCTCGTAATAAATTATATGAACTCCAAAATTTGGATTAAAACTTATTTTGCAGTCCTTTTTGTAGAGGTTTCAGATGAGCGGGTCTAAATGGGCTGAACAATGGATCCGTTCGAATTTTAACTGAGTAAAAAGTACAATAATCGAGTTTTTGCAATATAACCGTGATGAAAAGCGCGTAATCAATTATATAAACTCCTAAAATTTAATTCTAACTTATTTTGCGGTCTTTTTTGTTGAGGTTTCGGACGAGCGGGTCTAAATGGGCCGAAAAATGGAGCCGTTAGAATTTTAACTGAGTAAAAGTACAAAAATTGAGTTTTTGCAATGTAAGTGTGTTGAAAAGCTCTTAATCAATTATATGAACCCCTAAATTTGGATTAAAAATTATTTTGCAACCCTTTTGTAGATTTTCGGACGAGCGGGTCTAAATGGGCAGAAAAATGGACCCGTTAGAATTTTAATTGACTAAAAAGTACAGAAATCGAGTTTTTGCAATATAATTGTTTTTAAAAGCTCGTAATCAATTTGTAGAACTAATGTTTTGATATAATAATTGAAAAATGTTTTGGACTGATTTAAAAAGTGATTAAAACATTTCCAAAGTCCAAACAACTTGAAATTATGTTTAGGGAAGTTTTTAAAAGGGTTTTTCATGTTTTTCAAAGCCAAACTTCACAAACCTGTCCAGGTGTTTCGAAACACTTTAGGGCGTTTCGAAACAGGGGGTTCTAGTAGCAAAATCCTTTCGATACTTGTATCGAAACGGGCTTTCCATGGACAAAATTTTTGCCCAGCGTTTCGAAACGGGCTATGCCGTTTCGATACGCTTACGTGGCATTGACCACAACGGCTATTTTCCCAACTAACTTTTAAATGCAGGCGTTTCGATACGGGCCTATAGCGTTTCGATACGTGTTTCGAAATGGCAAGGGGGTGTTTCGATACGGATGCCTTGACAGACTGCAACGGCTCTTTCTACTTGAAGAGCGTTTCGAAACGGCTTCGAGCGTTTCGAAACGGGGAGCTGCAGAACTGCATTTATGGTGGGAATTAAAGTCCTCAACGGCTCCAAATTGATCCCAACGGCTAGTAACGGCTACAATCTCATTTGGGAGTATAATAGGGACCTCCAAGCATCAAGAGAAGGCTAATGCTCATATTGTCAAACATCAAATGATCAAAGATTGTCTTAAAGCATAAATTGTCATTTATTGTATAGACAAACACTAGTGAGCCAAAATTGTCAAATTTGCTCAAGTGTTTTAGGTTTTGGGTGAGTGCTTAATTGTGCAAACAAACACCTTTTAGAGGGTTATAATTTTGCTTCTTGTTTCTCTTTGTAAGAGAGGGTTTCAATCAAGGCTTTGGGTAGAAAGCTTGATTGTGTGTAAGGGTTACCTCCTAAGCCTAGAAAAGGGGACGAATCAATAGTGGATTGATTGAGAAATCCTTTGTGGGGAGCTAAGGTAGTGGATGTAGACCTTGGTTAGAAGGTTGAACCACTATAAATCTTTGTGTCAATCTTTATTTTAGCTTCCCAAACCCTAACACTCAATAATCCACCTCTCCACCACTTGGTGAGCTACATTGGTCGATCGAATCGAGCCTCTCACAACTCAACAATTGGTATCAGAGCTTGGCTCAATTGAGGAGGATTCACATCCTATTGAGAAGATCCGGCAAGCTCGATCACTATTTCATTAACCGGCTCAAATGGCACAATCAATCGACAAACCGCCTTTCTTTGATGGAACCCACTATGCCCATTGGAAGACAAAGATGAAGTTCTTCATCAAATCTAGAGACTACAAGCTATGAGATATAGTTGAAGATGGTCCGTTCGTGCCTCAAAGAAGCAAAGCGGAGTGGAGTGCCGACGATCGCAAGAAGATGGAGCTTAATTGCAAGGCTTTGCACATTTTGTTTTGTGCTTTTGGCCCAACCATCTATGACAAGATGTCTTCTTGTGAGAGTGCCAAGGAGGTATGGGACAAGCTTGAAGTCACATACGAGGGAACCGATGAAGTCAAGGAGACCAAGATTGGGCTCCTAACCTTAGAGTATGAGAACTTCAAGATGGATCCGGAAGAGAACATCGAGAAGATGTTTGATAGGTTCTCCACCATCACCAACGGTCTTAAAGGTTATGGAGAAGCCATCCCGGAAGAGAAGCTTATCCGAAAGCTCATCTACTCACTTCCCGAGTCTTGGGACTCAAAGAGGGCCGCCATCATCGAAGCCAAGAATTTGAAGACTTTGAAGCTTGATGAGCTCATGGGGTCTCTTCTCACTCATCAAATAATGAAGAAGAACAAGGAATAGGAGAAGAAAAGGGAAGAAATTAGAGCTATGGGAGAGAAGAAAATCAAAGGGCTTGGCATCAATGCAAGTGTCATGGCTCTCAAGTCCTCCACTTGTCATCATGTCTACTCAAGTAAGCAGGAGGATAAAGATGAAGAGATAGTTCATCTCTTCAAGAAGTGTTCCCCGTTCATGAAGAAAGCCTTGAGAGAGCTTGAACGAGAACCCAAAAGAAAGAAGAGGGCAAACACTTCAAGCCATAAGAAGAAGGCACATGTGGCTACTTGGAGTGATGAGGACTCCACCGACGATGAACAAGCCAACCTTTGCCTTATGGCCATCGAAGAAGATTCAAGGGTAACTTCTAATTCATCTACTTCATGTTCTTACTCTTTTGATGGATTACAAGATGCCTATGACGATTTGGTTTTAGATTTTAAAAGCCACATTTTGAAAAACAATAAATTGATTTCAAAGTTAAAAATTCAAAATGATTTGCTTTCTAAAACCAAACTTGAACTTGAAGAAAAACTTGAAGAGTTTGAATTAAAATGTTTTGATTTACAAAAATTGCTTCAAAAAGTTCAAGAAGAAAAAGATTTGATTTCCAAAGAGCTTGAAAAGAAAAATAATTTTGGAAAATCAAATTTTTATGTTAGACAATCTAGTGCCCCTAGATTTATAAAAGGTAAATGTTTTAGAAGTGTTTGGGTCCCAAAAGGACTAACCACTTCAATTAAAAAGGATGACATTGAAAAATGGATTCCTAAGGGGACTAAAATTTGTGCTACTAATGTTCATGGATCCAAAGCAATTTGGATACCAAAAATTACTTGATTGTCTATTGCTAGGTGTGATGGATATGTTCAACAAGTCAAACATTGAGGGGGAGCTCCATGCACACAAGGAAGAACACTTGAAGAAGGAAGGCTTCACATCCTACCTTGAGTTCAAGTGTTGGTAAAAATCTAGTTGTTTGAGCATTTATTTGCTTTATTTTTAGTTTATTTAAGAAGATGATCATATATGATGGACTAATATCTTTGACGATGCTTTGAGTAAGGGGGAGCCATTTTAAAACCAAATTCTTATTTTTGTCAAAGTTTTTACCTCTATTGTTATTTTGAACTTAATGTTTTAAATTCTTTTTGATATAACAAAAAGGGGGAGAAATGGTTTGAAAAATTGAATTTTCAAATGAATAAGGGGGAGCTTTATTTGATTTCATATCTTCAATCTCTTATTCACATTTTTAAAGTTAAAGGGGGAGAATCCCAAACAATTTTTCAAGTAAGCTTTATTATATCAAAAAGGGGGAGATTGTAGAACTAATGTTTTGATATAATAATTGAAAAATGTTTTGGACTTATTTAAAAAGTATTTAAAACATTTCCAAAGTCCAAACAACTTGAAATTATGTTTAGGGAAGTTTTTAAAAGGGTTTTTCATGTTTTTCAAAGCCAAACTTCACAAACATGTCCAGCTGTTTCGAAACACTTTAGGGCGTTTGAAACAGGGGGTTCCAGTAGCAAAATCGTTTCGATACTTGTATTGAAACGAGCTTTCCATGGACAGAATTTTTGCCCAGCGTTTCGAAACGGGCTATGCCGTTTCGATATGCCTACGTGGCATTGACCACAACGGCTATAAACCCCAACAGCTATTTTCCCAACTAACTTTTAAATGCAGGTGTTTCGATACGTGTTTCGAAACGGCAAGGGGGTGTTTCGATACGGATGCCCTGACATACTGCAACGACTCTTTCTACTTGAAGAGCGTTTCGAAACGGCTTCGAGCATTTCGAAACGGGGAGCTGCAGAACTGCATTTATGGTGGGAATTAAAGTCCTCAACGGCTCCAAATTGATCCCAACGGCTAGTAACGGCTACAAACTCATTTGAGAGTATAAAAGGGACCTCCAAGCATCAAGAGAAGGCTAATGCTCATATTGTCAAACATCAAATGATCAAAGATTGTCTTAAAGCTTAAATTGTCATTTATTGTATAGACAAACACTAGTGAGCCAAAATTGTCAAATTTGCTCAAGTGTTTTAGGTTTTGGGTGAGTGCTTAATTGTGCAAACAAACACCTTTTAGAGGGTTATAAGTTTGCTTCTTGTTTCTCTTTGTAAGAGAGGGTTTCAATCAAGGCTTTGGGTAGAAAGCTTGATTGTGTGTAAGGGTTACCTCCTAAGCCTAGAAAAGGGGACGAATCAATAGTGGATTGATTGAGAAATCCTTAGTGGGGAGCTAAGGTAGTGGATGTAGACCTTGGTTAGAAGGTTGAACCACTATAAATCTTTGTGTCAATCTTTATTTTAGCTTCCTAAACCCTAACACCCAATAATCCACCTCTCCACCACTTGGTGAGCTACATTGGTTGATCGAATCGAGCCCTTCACAACTCAACACAATTATATGAACTCCGAAAATTTGATTCTAACTTGTTTTGCGGTCTTTTTTGTAGAGGTTTTGGACAAGAGGGTCTAAATGGGCCGAACAATGGACCCGTTAGAATTTTAACTGAGTAAAAAGTACATAAATCAAGTTTTTGCAATATAATCATGTTGAAAAGCTCCTAATCAATTATATGAACTCCTAAAATTTGATTCTAACTTGTTTTGCGGTCTTTTTTGTAGAGGTTTCGGACGAGCGCGTCTAAATGGGTCGAACAATGGACCCGTTAGAATTTTAAATGAGTAAAAAGTACAAAAATCGAGTTTTGCAATATAATTGTGTTGAAAATCTCATAATCAATTATATGAACTCCTAAATTTGGATAAAAATTTATTTTGCAGCCCTTTTGTAGAGGTTTTGGACGAGCGGGTCTAAATGGGCCGAACAATAGACCCGTTAGAATTTTAATTGAGTAAAAAGTACAGAAATCAAGTGTTTGCAATATAATCGTGTTGAAAAGCTCGTAATCAATTATATGAACACATAAATTTGGATTAAAACTTATTTTGCAGAACTTTTTGTAGAGGTTTCGGACGAGCGGGTCTAAATGGGCCGAACTATGGACCCGTTAGAATTTTAACTAAGAAAAAAGTACAGAAATCGAGTGTTTGAATTATATTCAAGTTGAAAAGCTCATAATCAATTTTATGAACTCCTAAATTTGGATTAAAACTTATTTGCAGCCCTTTTTGTAGAGGTTTCGGACAAGCGGGTCTAAATGGGCCGAACAATGGACCCGTTAGAATTTTGACCGAGTAATAAGTACGGAAATCGAGTTTTCACAATATAATCGTGTTGAAAAGCTCGTAATCAATTATATGAACTCCTAAAATTTGATTAAAACTTGTTTTGTGGTCTTTTTTGTTGAGGTTTCGGACGAGCGGATCCAAATGGGCCAAACAATGGACCCGTTAGAATTTTAACTGAGTAAAAAGTACATAAATCGAGTTTTTGCAATATAATCATGTTGAAAAGCTCGTAATCAATTATATGAACGCCTAAATTTGGATTAAAACTTATTTTGCAGCCCTTTTTGTAGAGGTATCGGACGAGCGGATCTAAATGGGCCGAACAAAGGACTCGTTAGAATTTTAACTATGTAAAAAGTACAGAAATTGAGTTTTATCAATATAATCGTGTTGAAAAGCTCGTAATAAATTGTATGAACTCCTAAATTTGGATAAAACTTATTTTGCAACCCTTTTGTAGAGGTTTCGGACGAGCGGGTCTAAATGGGCCGAACAATGGACCCGTTAGAATTTTAGCCGAGTAAAATGTACAGAAATTGAGTTCTTGCAATATAATCCTGATGAAAAGCTCGTAATCAATTATATGAACTCCTAAATTTGGATTAAAACTTATTTTGCAGCCTTTTTTGTAGAGGTTTCGGACGAGCGGGTCTAAATGGGCCGAACAATGGACCCGTTAGAATTTTAAATGTGTAAAAAGTACTGAAATCGAGTTTTTGTAATATAATCGTGTTGAAAAGCTCGTAATCAATTGAATGAACTCCTAAATTTGGATTAAAACTTATTTTGCAACCCTTTTGTAAAGGTTTCGGACGAGCCGGTCTAAATGCGCCGAACAATGGACCCGTTAGAATTTTAACTGAGTAAAAAGTATTGAAATCGAGTTTTTGCAATATAATCGTGTTGAAAAGCTCTTTATCAATTATATGAACTCCTAAAATTTGATTCTAACTTATTTTGTGGTATTTTTTGTTGAGGTTTCGGACGAGCGGGTCATAATGGGCCGAACAATGGACCCGTTAGAATTTTAACTGAGTAAAAAGTTCAAAAACCAAAATTTTGCAATATAATTGTGTTGAAAAGCTCGTAATCAATTGTATGAACTCCTAAATTTTGATTAAAACATATTTTGCAACCCTTTTGTAGAGGTTTCGGATGAGCGGGTCTAAATGGGCCGAACAATGGACCCGTTAAAATTTTAACTGAGTAAGAAGTACAGAAATGCAGTTTTTGCAATATAATCGTGTTGAAAAGCTCGTAATCAATTATATGAACTCCTAAAGTTTGATTCTAACTTGTTTTGCGGTCTTTTTTGTAGAGGTTACGGACGAGCGGGTCTAAATGGGTTGAACAATGGACCCGTTAGAATTTTAACTGAGTAAAAAGTACAGAAATCGAGTTTTTGCAATATAATCATGTTGAAAAGCTCAAAATAAATTGTATAAACTCCTGAATTTGGATTAAAACTTATTTTACAACCCTTTTGTAGAGGTTTTGGACGAGCGGGTCTAAATGGGACGAACAATGGACCCGTTAGAATTTTAACAGAGTAAAAAGTAGGAAAATCGAGTTTTTGCAATATAATCGTGTTGAAAAGCTCATAATCAATTATATTACCTCCTAAAATTTGATTAAAACTTGTTTTGTGGTCTTTTTTGTAGAGGTTTCGGACGAGCGGGTCTAAATGGGCCGAACAATGGACCCGTTATAATTTTAACTGAGTAAAAAGTATAGAAATCGAGTTTTTGCAATATAATCGTGGTTAAAAGCACGCAATCAATCGTATAAACTCCTCAATTTGGATTAAAACTTATTTTGCAACCCTTTTGTAGAGGTTTCGGACGAGCGGGTCTAAATGGGCCGAACAATGGACCCGTTAGAATTTTAACTTAGTAAAAAGTACAGAAGTCCAGGTTTTGCAATATAATTGTGTTGAAAAGCTCGTAATAAATTATATGAACACCTAAATTTTGATTAAAACTTATTTTGCGGTCCTTTTTGTAAGGTTTCGGACGAGCGGGTGTAAATAGGCCAAACAATTGACCTGTTAGAATTTTATCCTAGGAAAAAGTACAGAAATTGAGTTTTTGTAATATAATCGTGTTGAAAAGCTCGTAATTAATTATATGAACTCCTAAAATTTGATTATAACTTATTTTGCGGTCTTTTTTGTAGAGGTTTCGGACGAGCGGGTCTAAATGGGCCGTAAACTGGACCCATTAGAATTTTAACTGAGTAAAAAGTACAGAAATTGAGTTTTTAAAATATAATCGTTTTGAAAAGCTCGTAATCAATTGTATGAACTTCTAAATTTGAATTAAAACTTATTTCGCGGCCCTTTTGTAGAGGTTTCGGTCGAGCGGATCTAAATGGGCTGAACAATGCAATTGTTAGAATTTTAACTGAGTAAAAAGAACAGAAATTGTGTTTTTTCAATATAATCATGTTGAAAAGCTCGTAATCAATTATATAAACTCCTAAAATTTGATTATAACTTATTTTGCGGTCTTTTTTGTAGAGGTTTCAGACGAGCGGGTCTAAATTGGCCGAACAATGGACCCATTTGAATTTTAACTAAGTCAAAAGTTTAGAAATTGAGTTTTTGCAATATAACCGTGTTGGAAAGCTCGTAATCAATTATATGACCTCCTAAAATTGGTTAAAACTTGTTTTGCGGTCTTTTTTGTAGAGGTTTCGGATGAGCGGGTCTAAATGGGCCGAACAATGGACCCGTTAGAATTTTAACTGAGTAAAAAGTACAGAAATCGAGTTTTTGCAATATAATCGTGTTGAAAAGCTCATAATCAATTATATGAACTCCTGAACTTGGATTAAAACTTATTTTGCAGCCCTTTTTGTAGAGGTTTCGGACGAGCGGGTCTATATAAGCCGAACAATGGACCCGTTAGAATTTTAATTGAGTAAAAAGTACAAAAATTGAATTTTTGCAATATAATCGTGATGAAAAGCGCGTAATCAATTATATGAACTCCTAAAATTTGATTCTAACTTATTTTGCGTTTTTTTTGTAGAGGTTTCGAACGAGCGGGTCTAAATGGGCCGAACAATGGACACGTTAGAATTTTAACTGAGTAAAAAGTACAAAAATTGAGTTTTTGCAATATAATTGTGTTGAAAAGCTCGTAATCAATTGTATGAACCCTTAAATTTGGATTAAAACTTATTTTGCAACCCTTTTGTAGATTTTCGGACGAGCGGGTCTAAATGGGCAGAAAAATGGACTCGTTAGAATTTTAATTGACTAAAAAGTACAGAAATCGAGTTTTTGCAATATAATTGTGTTGAAAAGCTCGTAATCAATTATATGAACTCCTAAAATTTGATTCTAACTTGTTTTGCGGTCTTTTTTGTAGAGGTTTTGGACAAGAGGGTCTAAATGGGCCGAACAATAGACCCGTTAGAATTTTAACTGAGTAAAAAGTACATAAATCAAGTTTTTGCAATATAATCGTGTTGAAAAGCTCCTAATCAATTATATGAACTCCTAAAATTTGATTCTAACTTGTTTTGCGATCTTTTTTGTAGAGGTTTCGGACGAGCGGGTCTAAATGGGTCGAACAATGGACCCGTTAGAATTTTAAATGAGTAAAAAGTACAAAAATCGAGTTTTGTAATATAATCGTGTTGAAAATCTCGTAATCAATTATATGAACTCCTAAATTTGGATAAAAATTTATTTTTCAGCCCTTTTGTAGAGGTTTCGGACGAGCGGGTCTAAATAGGCCGAACAATGAACCAGTTAGAATTTTAACTGAGTAAAAAGTACAGAAATCAAGTTTCCGTAATACAATCGTGTTGAAAAGCTCGTAATCAATTATATGAACTCCTAAATTTGGATTAAAACTTATTTTGCAGCCCTTTTTGTAGAGGTTTCGGACGAGCGGATCTAAATGGGCCGAACAATAGACCCGTTAGAATTTTAACTGAGTAAAAAGTACAGAAATCAAGTGTTTGCAATATAATCGTGTTGAAAAGCCTGTAATCAATTATATGAACTCATAAATTTGGATTAAAACATATTTTGCAGCACTTTTTGTAGAGGTTTCGGACGAGCGGGTCTAAATGGGCCGAACAATAGACCCGTTAGAATTTTAACTAAGTAAAAAGTATAGAAATCGAGTGTTTGCAATATATTCGAGTTGAAAAGCTCATAATCAATTTTATGAACTCCTAAATTTGGATTAAAACTTATTTGCAGCCCTTTTTGTAGAGGTTTCGGACGAGCGGGTCTAAATGGGCCGAACAATGGACCCGTTAGAATTTTAACATAGTAAAAAGTACGGAAATCGAGTTTTTGCAATATAATCATGTTGAAAAGCTCGTAATCAATTTTATGAACTCCTAAAATTTGATTAAAACTTGTTTTGTGGTCTTTTTTGTTGAGGTTTCGGACGAGCGGGTCCAAATGGGCCGAACAATAGACCCGATAGAATTTTAACTGAGTAAAAAGTACATAAATCGAGTTTTTGCAATATATTCGTATTGAAAAGCTCGTAATCAATTACATGAACTCCTAAATTTGGATTAAAACTTATTTTGCAGCCCTTTTTGTAGAGGTTTCGGACGAGCGGGTCTAAATGGGCCGAACAATGGACCCGTTAGAATTTTAACTGTGTAAAAAGTAAAGAAATTTAGTTTTATCAATATAATCGTGTTGAAAACCTCGTAATAAATTTTATGAACTCCTAAATTTGGATAAAACTTATTTTGCAACCCTTTTGTAGAGGTTCCGGACGAGCGGGTCTAAATGGGCCGAACAATCGACCCGTTAGAATTTTAGCCGAGTAAAATTTACAGAAATTGAGTTCTTGCAATATAATCATGTTGAAAAACTCGTAATCAATTATATGAACTCCTAAATTTGGATTAAAACTTATTTTGCAGCCCTTTTTGTAGAGGTTTCGGACGAGCGGGACTAAATGGGCCGAACAATGGACCCGTTAGAATTTTACCTGTGTAAAAAGTACAGAAATCGAGTTTTTGCATTATAATCGTGTTGAAAAACTCGTAATCAATTGTATGAACTCCTAAATTTGGATTAAAACTTATTTTGCAACCTTTTTGTAGAGGTTTCGGACGAGCGGGTCTAAATGGGCCGAACAATGGACCCGTTAGAATTTTAATTGAGTAAAAAGTATTGAAATCGAGTTTTCGCAATATAATCGTGTTGAAAAGTTCTTAATCAATTATATGAACTCCTAAAATTTGATTCTAACTTATTTTGTTGTCTTTTTTGTTGAGGTTTCGGACGAGCGGGTCCAAATGGGCCGAACAATGGACCCGTTAGAATTTTAACTGAGTAAAAAGTACAAAAATCAAATTTTGCAATATAATTGTGTTGAAAAGCTCGTAATCGATTGTATGAACTCCTAAATTTTTATTAAAACTTATTTTGCAACCCTTTTGTAGAGGTTTCGGACGAGCGTGTCTAAATGGGCCGAACAATGGACCCGTTAGAATTTTAATAGAGTAAAAAGTATTGGAATCGTGTTTTGCAATATAATCGTGTTGAAAAGCTCGTAATCAATTATATGAACTCCTAAAGTTTGATTCTAACTTGTTTTGCGGTCTTTTTTGTAGAGGTTACGGACGAGCGGGTCTAAATGGGCCGAACAATGGACCCGTTAGAATTTTAACTGAGTAAAAAGTACAGAAATCGAGTTTTCGCAATTTAATATGAACTCCAAAACTTTGATTCTAACTTATTTTGCGGTCTTTTTTGTAAAGGTTTCGGACGAGCGGGTCTAAATGGGTCGAACAATGGACCCGTTAGAATTTTAACTAAGTAAAAAGTGCAGAAATCGAGTTTTTGAAATATAATCGTGTTGAAAAACTCGTAATCAATTGTATGAACTCCTAAATTTGGATTAAAACTTATTTTGCAACCCTTTTTTAGAGGTTTCGGACGAGCGACTCTAAATGGGCCGAACAGTGGACCCGTTAGAATTTTAAATGAGTAAAAAGGACAGAAATCTTGTTTTTGCAATATAATCGTGTTGAAAAGCTCGTAATCAATTATATGAACTCCTCAATTTGGATTAAAACTTATTTTGCAGCCCTTTTTGTAGAGGTTTCGGACGATCGGGTCTAAATGGTCCGAACAATGGACCCGTTAGAATTTTAACAGAGTAAAAAGTAAAGAAATCGAGTTTTTTCAATATAATCCTGTTGAAAAGCTCGTAATCAATTGTATGAACTCCTAAATTTGGATTAAAACTTATTTTGCAACCCTTTTGTAGAGGTTTCGGACGAGCGGGTCTAAATGGCCGAACAATGGACCCATTATAATTTTAAATGAGTAAAAAGTACTGTAATCGAGTTTTTGCAATATAATCGTGTTGAAAAGCTCGTAATCAATTAAATGAACTCCTAAAATTTGATTCTCACATATTTTGCGGTCATTTTTGTTAAGGTTTCGGACGAGCGGGTCCAAATGGGTCGAACAATGGACCCGTTAGAATTTTAACTGAGTAAAAAGTACAGAAATCGAGTTTTTGAAATATAATCCTGTTGAAAAGCTCGTAATCAATTGTATGAACTCCTAAATTTGGATTAAAACTTATTTTGCAACCCTTTTGTAGAGGTTTCGGATGAGCGGGTCTAAATGGGTCGAACAGTGGACCCGTTAGAATTTTAACTTAGTAAAAAGTACAGAGATCGAGTTTTTTCAATATAATCATTTGAAAAGCTCGTAATCAATTATATGAACTCCTAAATTTGGATTAAAACTTATTTTGCAGCCCTTTTTGTAGAGGTTTCTGACGAGCGGGTCTAAATGGGCCGAACAATGGACCCGTTAGAATTTGGGAGTAAAAAGTACAGAAATCGAGTTTTTACAATGTAATCGTGTTGAAAAGCTCGTAATCAATTTTATAAACACCTAAATTTGGATTAAAACTTATTTTGCAACACATTTGTAGAGGTTTCGGACGAGCGAGTCTAAATGGGGCAAACAACGGACCCGTTAGAATTTTAACCCAGTAAAAAGCATAAAAAGCGAGTTTTTGCAATATAATTGTGTTGAAAAGCTCGTCATCAATTGTATGAACTCCTATATTTGGATTTAAACTTATTTTGAAACCTCTTTGTAGAGGTTTCGGACGAGCGGGTCTAAATCGGCCGAACAATGGACCTGTTAGAATTTTAACTGAGTAAAAAGTACAGAAATCAATTTTTTGCAATATAATCCTGTTGAAAAGCTCGTAATCAATTATATGAACTCCTAAAATTTGATTCTAACTTGTTTTGCGGTCTTTTTTGTAGAGGTTTCGGACGAGGGGGTCTGAATGGGCCGAACAATGGACCTGTTAGAATTTTAACTTAGTAAAAAGTACATAAATTGAGTTTTTGCAATATAATCGTGTTGAAAAGCTCGTAATCAATTTTATGAACTCCTAAATTTGGATTAAAACTTATTTTGCAACCCTTTTGCCGAAGTTTCGGACGAGTGAGTCTAAATGGGCCGAACAATGGACCCGTTAGAATTTTAACTGAGAAAAAAGTACAAAAATCAAGTTTTTGCAATATAATCGTGTTGAAAAGATCGGGTCTAAATGGGCTGAATAATGGACCCGTTAGAATTTTAACGGAGTAAAAAGTACAGAAATCGAGTTTTTGCAATATGATCGTGTTGAAAAGCTCTTAATAAATTGTATGAACTCCTAAATTTGGATTAAAACTTTTTTTGCAACCCTTTTGTAGAGGTTTCGGACGAGAGGGTTTAAATGGGCCGAACAATGGACCCGTTAGAATTTTAACTGAGTAAAAAGTACAGTAATCAAGTTTTTGCAATATAATCGTGTTGAGAAGCTCGTAATCAATTATATGAACTCCTAAATTTGGATTAAAACTTTTAACTGAGTAAAAAGTACTGGAATCGAGTTTCTGCAATATAATCCTGTTGAAAAGCACGTAATTAATTGTATGAAATCCTATATTTGGATTTAAACTTATTTTGCAACCTCTTTGTAGAGGTTTCGGACGAGGGAGTCTAAAAGGGCCGAACAATAGACCCGTTAGAATTTTAACTCAGTAAAAAGTACAGAAATCGAGTTTTTGCAATATAATCGTGTTAAAAAGCTCGTAATCAATTATATTAACTCCTAAATTTGGATTAAAACTTATTTTGCAACTCTTTTTTGTAGAGGTTTCGGACGATCGGGTCTAAATATGCCGAACAATGGACTCGTTAGAATTTTAACGGAGTAAAAAGTACATAAATCGAGTTTTTGCAATATAATCGTTTTGAAAAGCTCGTAATCAATTGTATGAACTCCTAAATTTGGATTAAAACTTATTTTGAAACCCTTTTGTAGAGGTTTTGGACGAGCGAGTCTAAATGGGCCGAACAATGGACCCGTTAGAATCTTAACTGAGTAAAAATCATAAAAATCGAATTTTTGCAATATAATTGTGTTGAAAACTCGTCATCAATTGTATGAACTCCTATATTTGTATTTAAACTTATTTTGCAACCTCTTTGTAGAGGTTTCGGACGAGGGGGTCTGAATTGGCCGAATAATGGACCTGTTAGAATTTTAACTGAGTAAAAAGTACAGAAATCGAGTTTTTGCAATATAATCATGTTGAAAAGCTCGTAATCAATTTTATGAACTCCTAAATTTGGATTAAAACTTATTTTGTAACCCTTTTGTTGAAGTTTCGGATGAGCGAGTCTAAATGGGCCGAACAATGGACCCGTTAGAATTTTAACGGAGAAAAAAGTACAAAAATCAAGTTTTTGCAATATAATCGTGTTGAAAAGCTTGTAAGCAATTATATGAACTCTTAAAGTTTGATTCTAACTTGTTTTGCGGTATTTTTTGTACAGGTTTCGTACGAGCGGGTCGAAATGAGCCGAACAATGGACCCGTTAGAATTTTAACTGAGTAAAAAGTAATGTAATCGAGTTTTTGCAATATAATCATGTTGAAAAGCTCGTAATCAATTATATGAACTCCTAAAATTTGATTCTAACTTATATTGCGGTCTTTTTTATAGGTTTCGGACGAGCGGGTCTAAATGGGCCGAACAATGGACCCGCTCGAATTTTAACTAAGTAAAAAGTACAGAAATCGAGTTTTTGCAATATAATCATGTTGAAAAGCTCGTAATCAATTGTATGAACTCCTAAATTTGGATTAAAACTTATTTTGCAACCCTTTTGTAGAGGTTTCGGACGAGCGGGTCTAAATGGGCCGAACAATAGTTCCGTTAGAATTTTAAATGAGTAAAAAGTACAAAAATCGAGTTTTTGCAATATAATCATGTTGAAAAGCTCGTAATCAATTATATGAACTCCGAAATTTGGATTAAACCTTATTTTGCAGCCCTTTCGTAGAGGTTTCAGACGATCGGGTCTAAATAGGCCGAACAATGGACCCGTTATAATTTTAACGGAGTAAAAAGTACAGAAATCGAGTTTTTTTCAATATAATCATGTTGAAAAGCTCGTGATCAATTGTATGAACTCCTAAATTTGGATTAAAATTTATTTTGAAACCCTTTTGTAGAGGTTTCAGACGAGCTTGTCTAAATGGGCCGAACAATGGACCCGTTAGAATTTTAACTGAGTAAAAAGCACAAAAATCGAGTTTTTGCAATATAATTGTGTTGAAAAGCTCGTAATCAATTGTATGAACTCCTAAACTTGGATATAAACTTATTTTGCAACCTGTTCGTAGAGGTTTCAGACGAGCGGGTTTAAATGGGCCGAACAAAGGACCCGTTTTATTTTAACTGAGTAAAAAGTAAAAAAAATCAAGTTTTTTCAATATAATCGTCATGAAAAGCTCGTAAACAATTATATGAACTCCTAAAATTGTATTCTAACTTATTTTGCGGTCTTTTTGTAGAGGTTTCGGACGAGCGGGTCTAAATGGGCCGAATAATGGACCCGTTAGAATTTTATCTGGGGGAAAATTATAGAAATCGAGTTTTGCAATATAATCGTGTCAAAACACTCGTAAATAATTGTATGAACTCCTAAATTTGGATTAAAACTTATTTTGCAACCCTTTTGTAGAGGTTTCGGACGAGCGAGTATAAATGGGCCAACAATGGACCCGTTAGAATTTTAACTGAGTAAAAAGTACAGTAATCAAGTTTTTGCAATATAATCGTGTTGAGAAGCTCGTAATCAATTATATGAACTCCTAAATTGGGATTAAAACTTATTTTGCAGCCCTCTTTGTAGAGGTTTCGGACGATTGGGTCTAAATGGGCCGAACAATGGATTCGTTCGAATTTTAACTGAGAAAAAAGTACAAAAATCGAGTTTGTGCAATATAATTGTGTTGAAAAGCTCGTAATTATTTGTATGAACTCCTAAAATTTAAATCTAACTTATTTTGCGGTCTATTTTGTAAAGGTTTCGGACGAGCGGGTCTAAATGGGCCGAACAATGGACCCGATAGAATTTTAACTCTATAAAAAGTACAGAAATCGAGTTTTTGAAATATAATCGTCTTGAAAAGCTCGTAATCAATTGCATGAACTCCTAATTTTTGATTAAAACTTATTTTGCAACCCTTTTGTAGAAGTTTCAGACGAGCGGGTCTAAATGGGCCGAACAATGGACCCGTTAGAATTTTAACTAAGTAAAAAGCACAAAAATCAAGTTTTTGCAATATAATTGTGTTGAAAAGCTCGTACTCAATTTTATGAACTCCTAAATTTGGATTAAAACTTATTTTGCAACCCTTTTGTAGAGGTTTCGGACGAGCGGGTCTAAATGGGCAGAACAATGGACCCGTTAGAATTTTAACTGAGTAAAAACTACAGAAATCAAGTTTTTGCAATATAATCGTGTTGAAAAGCTCGTAATCAATTATATGAACTCCTAAATTTGGATTAAAACTTATTTTGCAATTCTTTTATAGAGGTTTCGGACGAGCAGGTCTAAATGGGCCGAACAATGGACCCTTTAGAATTTTAACTGAGTAAAAAGAACAAAAATCGAGTTTTTGCAATATAATTTTGTTGAAAAGCTCGTAATCAATTTTATGAACTCCTAAATTTGGATTAAAACTTATTTTGCAACCCTTTTGTCGAGGTTTCGGATGAGCGGGTCTAAATGGGCCAAACAATGAACCTATTAGAATTTGAACTGAGTAAAAAGTACTGTAATCGAGTTTTTGCAATATAATCGTGTTGAAAAGCTCGTAATCAATTATATGAACTCCTAAAATTGTATTCTAACTTGTTTTGCGGTCTTTTTGTGAGGTTTCGGACGAGCGGGTCTAAATGGGCCGAACAATGGACCCGTTCGAATTTTAATTGAGTAAAAACTATAGAAATCGAGTTTTTGCAATATAATCGTGTTGAAAAGCTCGTAATCAATTATATGAACTCCTAAAATTTGTTTCTAACTTGTTTTGCGGTCTTTTTTGTAGAGGTTTCGGACGAACGGGTCTAAATGAGCCGAACAATGAACCCATTAGAATTTTAACTGAGTAAAAAGTACAAAAATCAAGTTTTTTCAATATAACCATGTTGAAAAGCTCGTAATCAATTATATGAACTCCTAAAATTGTATTCTAACTTGTTTTGCGGTCTTTTTTGTAGAGGTTTGCGACGAGCAGGTCTAAATGGGCCGAACAGTGGACCAGTTAGAATTTTAAATGATAAAAAAGTACAGAAATCGAGTTTTTGCAATATAATCGTGTTGACAAGCTCGTAATCAATTGTATGAACTCCTAAATTTTGATTAAAACTTATTTTGTAACCTTTTTCTAAAGGTTTCGGACGAGCGGGTCTAAATGGGCCAAACAATGATCCCGTTAGAATTTTAACTGAGTAAAAAGCACAAAAATCAAGTTTTTGCAATATAATTGTGTTGAAAAGCTCGTAATCAATTGTATGAACTCCAAAATTTGGATTAAAACTTATTTTGCAACCCTTTTGTAGAGGTTTCAGACGATCGGGTCTAAATGGGCCGAACAATGGACCCATTAGAATTTCAACTGAGTAAAAAGTACTGAAATCGAGTATTTGCAATATAATCGTGTTGAAAAGCTCGTAATCAATTATATGAACTCCTAAAATTTGTTTAAAACTTGTTTTGCGGTCTTTTTTGTAGAGGTTTCGGACGTGTGGGTCTAAATGGGACGAACAATGGACCCGTTAGAATTTTAACTGAGTAAAAAGTATAGAAATCGTGTTTTTGCAATATAATCGTGTTTCAATGCTCGTAATCAATTTTATGAACTCCTAAATTTGGATTAAAACTTATTTTGCAACTCTTTTGTCGATGTTTCGGATGAGCGAGTCTAAATGGGCCGAACAACGGACCCGTTAGAATTTTAACTGAGTAAAAAGTACAAAAATCAACGTTTTGCAATATAATCGTGTTGAAAAGCTTGTAAGCAATTATATGAATCGTAAAATTTGATTCTAACTTGTTTTGCGGTCTTTTTTGTAGAGGTTTCGGACGAGCGGGTCTAAATGGGCCGAACAATGGACCCGTTCGAATTTTAACTAAGTAAAAAGTACAGAAATCGAGTTTTTGCAATATAATCGTGTTGAAAAGATCGTAATCAATTGTATGGCCTCCTAAATTTGGATTAAAACTTATTTTGCAACCCTTTTGTAGAGGTTTCAGACGAGCGGGTCTAAATGGGCCGAACAATAGACCCGTTAAAATTTTAATTGAGTGAAAAGTACAGAAATCGAGTTTTTACAATATAATCGTGTTAAAAAGCTCGTAATCAATTATATGAAATCCTAAATTTGGATTGATACTTATTTTACAGCCCTTTTGTAGAGGTTTCGGACGATCAGGTATAAATAGGCCGAACAATGGACCCGTTAGAATTTTAACAGAGTAAAAAGTACAGAAATCGAGTTTTTGCAATAAAATCGTGTTGAAAAGCTCGTAATCAATTGTATGAACTCCTAAATTTGGATTAAAACTTATTTTGAAACCCTTTTGTAGAAATTTCGGAGGAGCGAGTTTAAATGGGCCGAACAATGGACCCGTTAGAATTTTAACTGAGTAAAAAGTACATAAATCAAGTTTTTGCAATATAATTGTGTTGAAAAACTCGTAATCAATTGTATGAACTCCTAAATTTGGATTTAAACTTATTTTGCAACCACTTTGTAGAGGTTTCGGACGAGCGGGTCTAAATGGGCCGAACAATGGACCCGTTAGAATTTTAACTTAGTAAAAAGTACAGAAATCAAGTTTTTTCAATATAATCGTGTTGAAAAGCTCGTAATCAATTATATGAACTCCTAAAATTTGATTCTAACTTGTTTTGCGGTCTTTTTTGTAAAGGTTTCGGATGAGTGAGTCTAAATTGGCCGAACAATGGACCCGTTAGAATTTTATCTGAGTAAAAAGTACAGTAATCAAGATTTTGCAATATAATCGTGTTGAAAAGATCTTAATCAATTATATGAACACCTACAATTTGGATTAAAACTTATTTTGCAGCCCTTTTTGTAGAGGTTTCGGACGAGCGGGTCTAAATGGGCGGAACAATGGACCCCTTAGAATTTTAACTGAGTAAAAAGTACAGAAATTAAGTTTTTGCAATATAATCGTGTTGAAAAGCTCGTAATCAATTATACGAACTCCTAAATTTGGATTAAAACTTATTTTGCAGCACTTTTGTAGAGGTTTCGGACGAGCGGATCTAAATGGGCCGAACAATAGACCCATTGGAATTTTAACTAAGTAAAAAGTACAGAAATCGAGTTTTTGCAATATAATCGTGTTAAAAAGCTCGTAATCAATTATATGAACTCCTAAATTTGGATTAAAACTTGATTTGTAGCCCTTTTTGTAGGGGCTTCGGACGAGCGGGTCTAAATGGATCGAACAATAGACCCATTATAATTTTAACAGAGTAAAAGTACAAAAATCGAGTTTTTGCAATATAATCGTGTTTAAAAGCTCGTAATCAATTATATGAACTCCTAAATTTTGATTAAAACTTATTTTGCGGTCCTTTTTGTAAGGTTTCGAACGAGCGGGTCTAAATAGGCTGAACAATGCAATCGTTAGAATTTTAACTTAGTAAAAAGAACATAAATTGTGTTTTTGCAATATAATCATGTTGAAAAGCTCGTAATCAATTCTATAAACTCCTAAAATTTGATTACAACTTATTTTGGGATCTTTTATGTAGAGGTTTCGGACGAGCGGGTCTAAATGGGATGAACAATGGACCCATTTGAATTTTAACTAAGTCAAAAGTTCAGAAATTGAGTTTTTGCAATATAACCGTGTTGGAAAGCTCGTAAACAATTATATGAACCCCTAAAATTTGATTAAAACTGGTTTTACGGTCTTTTTTGTAGAGGTTTCGGACGAGCGGGTCTAAATGGGCCGAACAATGGACTCGTTAGAATTTTAGCTGAATAAAAAGTACAGAAATCGAGTTTTTGCAATATAATCGTGTTAAAAAGCTCGTATTCAATTATATGAACTCCTAAATTTTGATTAAAACTTATTATGCGGTCCTTTTTGTAAGGTTTCGGACGAGCGAGTCTAAATGGGCATAAGAATGGACCGTTAGAATTTTAACCGAGTAAAAAGTACATAAATTGAGTTTTTGCAATATAATCGTGTTGAAAAGCTCGTAATCAATTATATGAAATCCTAAATTTGGATTAAAACTTATTTTGCAGCCCTTTTTGTAGAGGTTTCGGACGAACGGGTCTAAATGGGCCGAACAATGGACCCGTTATAATTTTTTTTGAAGAAAGCCCGTTAGAATTTTAACTGAGTAAAAAGTACAGAAACTGAATTTTTGCAATATAATCGTGTTGAAAAGTTCGTAATCAATTATATGAACTCCTAAAATTTGATTCTAACTTGTTTCGTGGTCTTTTTTGTAGAGGATTCAGACGAGCGGGTCTAAATGGGCCGAACAATGGACCCGTTAGAATTTTAACTGGGTAAAAATTACAGAAATCGAGTTTTTGCAATATAATCGTGTTTAAAAGCTCGTAATCAATTGTATGAACTCCTAAATTTGGATTAAAACTTATTTTGCTTCCCTTTTGAAGAGGTTTCGGACGAGCAGGTCTAAATGGGCCGAACAATGGACCCGTTAGAATTTTAACTGAGTAAAAAGTACAGTAATCGAGTTTTTGCAATATAATCTTTCTTAAAAGCTCTTAATCAATTATATGAACTACTAAAATTTGATTCTAACTTATTTTGCGGTCTTTTTTGTTGAGGTTTCGGACGAGCGAGTCTAAATGGGCCGAACAATGGACCCGTTAGAATTTTAACTGAGTAAAAAGTACAAAAATCGAGTTTTTGCAATATAATTGTGTTGAAAAGCTCGTAATCATTTGTATGAACTCCAAAAATTGGGTTAAAATTTATTTTGCAACCCTTTCGCAGAGGTTTCGGACAAGCGAGTCTAAATGGGCCTAACAATGGACCCGTTAGAATTTCAATTGAGTAAAAAGTACAGAAATCGAGTTTTTGCAATGTAATCGTGTTGAAAAGCTCGTAATCAATTATATAAACTCCTAAAATTTGATTCTAACTTGTTTACGGTCTTTTTTGTAGAGGTTTCGGACGAGCGGGTCTAAATGGGCCGAATAATGGACCCGTTAAAATTTTAACTTAGTAAAAAGTACAGAAATCGCGTTTTTGCAATATAATCATGTTGAAAAGCTTGTAAACAATTGTATGAACTCCTAAATTTGGATTAAAACTTATTTTGCAACCCTTTTGTAGAGGTTTCGGACAAGCGAGTCTTTATGGGCCGAACAATGGACCCGTTAGAATTTTAACTGAGTAAAAATTACAGTAATCCACTTTTTGCAATATAATCGTGTTGAAAAGCTCTTAATCAACTATATGAACTCCTCAAATTTGATTCTAACTTATTTTGCGATATTTTTTGTAAAGGTATCGGACGAGCGGGGCTAAATGGGCCGAACAATGTACCCGTTAGAATTTTAACTGAGCAAAAAGTACAGAAATCGAGTTTTAGCAATATAATCGTGTTGAAAAGTTCGTAATCAATTGTATGAACAACTAAATTTGGATTAAAACTTATTTTGCAACCCTTTTGTAGAGGTTTCAGACGAGCAGGGCTAAATGGGCCGAACAATGGACCCGTTAGAATTTTAACAGAGTAAAAAGTGCTGTAATCGAGTTTTTGCAATATAATCGTGTTTAAAAGCTCGTAATCAATTATATGAACTCCTAAAATTTGATTCTAACTTATTTTGCGGTCTTTTTTGTAAAGGTTTTGGACGAGCGGGTCTAAATGGGCCGAACAATGGACCCGTTAGAATTTTAACCGAGTAAAAAGTACAGAAATCGAGTTTTTGCAATAAAATTGTGTTGAAAAGCTCGTAATCAACTGTATGAACTCCTAAATTTGGATTAAAATTTTATTTTGCAACCCTTTTGTAAAGGTTTCGAACGAGCGGGTCTAAATGGGCCGAACAATAGACCCGTTAGAATCTTAACTGAGTAAAAAGTATAGTAATCGAGTTTTTGCAATATAATCGTGTTGAAAAGCTCGTAATCAATTGTATGAACTCCTGAATTTGGATTAAAACTTATTTTGCAACCCTTTTGTAGAGGTTTCGGATGAGCGGGTCTAAATGGGCCGAACAATGGTCTTGTTAGAACTTTAACGGAGTAAAAATTACAAAAATCGAGTTTTTGCAATATAATCATGTTGAAAAGCACGTAATCAATTGTATGAACTCCTAATTTGGATTAAAACTTATTTTGCAACCCTTTTGTAGATGTTTCGGATGAGCGGGTCTAAATGGGCCGAACAATGGACCCGTTAGAATTTTAACGGAGTAAAAAGTACAGAAATCGAGTTTTTGCAATATAATCGTATTGAAAAGCTCGTAATCAATTGTATGAACTCCTAAATTTGGATTAAAACTTATTTGGCAACCCTTTTGTAGAGATTTCGGACGAGCGGGTCTAAATGGGCCGAACAATGAACCCGTTAGAACTTTAACTGAGTAAAAAGTACAGAAATTGAGTTTTTGCAATATAATCGTGTTGAAAAGCTCTTAATCAATTATATGAACTCCTAAAATTTGATTCTAACTTATTTTGCGGTCCTTCTTGTAAAGGTTTCGGACGAGCGTGTCTAAATGGGCCGAACAAAGGTCCCGTTAGAAATTTAACTAAGTAAAAAGTACAGAAATTGAGTTTTTGCATTACAATCGTGTTGAAAAGCTCGTAATCAATTGCACGAACTCCTAAATTTGGATTAAAACTTATTTTGCAACCCTTTTGTAGAGGTTTCGAACGGGCGGGTCTAAATGGGCCGAACAATGGACCCGGTTGAATTTTAACTGAGTAAAAAGTACAGTAATCGAGTTTTTGCAATATAATCTTGTTGAAAAGCTTGTAATCAATTATATGAACTCCTGAATTTGGATTAAAACTTATTTTGTAGCCCTTTTTGTAGAGGTTTCCGACGATCGGGTCTAAATGGGCTGAACAATGGAACTGTTAGAATTTTAACCGAGTAAAAATTACAGAAATTGAGTTTTTGCAATATAATCGTGTTGAAAAGCTCGTAATCAATTGTATGAACTCCTAAATTTGAATTAAAACTTATTTTGCAACCCTTTTGTAGAGGTTTCGGACGAGCGAGTTTAAATGGGCCGAACAATGGACCCGTTAGAATTTTAACTAAGTAAAAAGTACAGAAATCGTGTTTTTGCAATATAATCGTGTTGAAAAGCTCGTAATCAATTGTATGAACGCCTAAATTTGGATTAAAATTTATTTTGCAACCCTTTTGTAGAGGTTTCGGACGAGCGAGTCTAAATGGGCCGAACAATGGACCCGTTATATTTTTAACCGAGTAAAAAGTACAGAAATCAAATTTTTGCAATATAATCGTGTTGAAAAGCTCGTAATCAATTGTATGAACTCCTAAATTTGGATTAAAACTTATTTTGCAACTCTTTTGTTGAGGTTTCGGACGAGCGGGTCTAAAAGTACAGTAATCGAGTTTTTGCAATATAATAGTGTTGAAAACCTCTTAATAAATTATATGAACTCCTAAAATTTGATTCTAAATTATTTTGCGATCTTTTTTTGTAAAGGTTTCGAACGAGCGGGTCTAAATGGGCCTAACATAGGACCCGTTAGAATCTTAACCGAGTAAAAAGTACAGAAATCAAGTTTTTGCAATATAATCGTGTTGAAAAGCTCGTAATCAATTGTATGAACTCCTAAATTTGGATTAAAACATATTTTACAACCATTTTGTAGAGGTTTCGGACGAGCGGGTCTAAATGGGCCGAACAATGGACCCGTTAGAATTTTAACTTAGTAAAAAGTACAGTAATCGAGTTTTTGCAATACAATAGTGTTGAAAAGCTCTTAATAAATTATATGAACTCCTAAAATTTGATTCTAACTTATTTTGCGATCTTTTTTGTAAAGGTTTCGAACGAGCGGGTCTAAATGGGCCGAACATAGGACCCGTTAGAATTTTAACGGAGTAAAAAGTACAGAAATCGAGTTTTTGCAATATAATCGTGTTGAAAAGCTCGTAATCAATTGTATGAACTCCTAAATTTGGATTAAAACTTATTTTGCAACCTTTTTGTAAAGGTTTCGAACGAGCGGGTCTAAATGGGCCGGACAATAGACCCGTTAGAATCTTAACTGAGTAAAAAGTACAGTAATCGAGTTTTTGCAATATAATCGTGTTGAAAAGCGCTTAATCAATTATATGAACTCCTAAAATTTGATTCTAACTTATTTTGCGGTCTTTTTTGTAAAAGTTTTGGACGAGCGTGCCTAAATGGGCCGAACAATGGACCCGTTAGAATTTTAACTGAGTAAAAAGTACAAAAATTGAGTTTTTACAATATAATCGAGTTTAAAAGCACGTAATCAACTGTATGAACTCCTAAATTTGGATTAAAACTTATTTTACAACCCTTTTGTAGAGGTTTCGGACGAGCGAGTCTAAATGGGCCGAACAATGGACCAGTTAGAATTTTAACCGAGTAAAAAGTACAGTAATTGAGTTTTTGCATTATAATCGTGTTAAAAAGCTCTTAATCAATTATCTGAACTCCTAAAATTTGATTCTAACTTATTTTGCGGTCTTTCTTGTAAAGGTTTCGGACGAGCGTGTCTAAATGGGCCGAACAAAGGACCCGTTAGAAATTTAACTAAGTAAAAAGTACAGAAATTGAGTTTTTGCATTACAATCGTGTTGAAAAGCTCGTAATCAATTGCACGAACTCCTAAATTTGGATTAAAACTTATTTTGCAACCCTTTTGTAGAGGTTTCGGACGGGCGGGTCTAAATGGGCCGAACAATGGACCTGGTTGAATTTTAACTAAGTAAAAAGTACAGTAATCGAGTTTTTGCAATATAATCTTGTTGAAAAGCTCGTAATCAATTATATGAACTCCTGAATTTGGATTAAAACTTATTTTGTAGCCCTTTTTGTAGAAGTTTCCGACGATCGGGTCTAAATGGGCCGAACAATGGACCTGTTAGAATTTTAACGGAGTAAAAAGTACAGAAATTGAGTTTTTGCAATATAATCGTGTTGAAAAGCTCGTAATCAATTGTATGAACTCCTAAATTTGATTTAAAGCTTATTTTGCAACCCTTTTGTAGAGGTTTCGGACGAGCGAGTCTAAATGGGCCGAAAAATGGACCCGTTAGAATTTTAACTGAGTAAAAAGTACATAAATCGTGTTTTTGCAATATAATCGTGTTGAAAAGCTCGTAATCAATTGTATGAACTCCTAAATTTGGATTAAAACTTATTTTGCAACCCTTTTGTAGATGTTTCGGACGAGCGAGTCTAAATGGGCCGAATAATGGACCCGTTAGAATTTTAACCGAGTAAAAAGTACAGAAATTGAGTTTTTGCAATATAATCATGTTGAAAAGCTCGTAATCAATTGTATGAACTCCTAAATTTGGATTAAAACTTATTTTGCAACCCTTTTGTAGAGGTTTCGGATGAGCGGGTCTAAATGGGCCGAACAATGGACCCATTATTTTTTTAACTGAGAAAAAAGTACAGTAATCGAGTTTTTGCAATATAATAGTGTTGAAAAGCTCTTAATAAATTATATGAACTCCTAAAATTTGAATCTAACTTATTTTGCGATCTTTTTTTTGTAAATGTTTCGAACCAGCGGGTCTAAATGGGCTGAACAATGGACCCGTTAGAACTTTAACTGTGTAAAAAGTACAGAAATCGAGTTTTTGCAATATAATCGTGTTGAAAAGCTCTTAATCAATTATATGAACTCATAAAATTTGATTCTAACTTATTTTGCGTTCTTTCTTGTAAAGGTTTCGGACGACCGTGTCTAAATGGGCCGAACATAGGACCCGTTAGAATTTTAACTAAGTAAAAAGTACAGAAATAGAGTTTTTGCATTATAATCGTGTTGAAGAGCTCGTAATCAATTGCACGAACTCCTAAATTTGGATTAAAACTTATTTTGCAACCCTTTTGTAGAGGTTTCGGACGAACGGGTCTAAATGGGCCGAACAATGGATCCTGTTGAATTTTAACTGAGTAAAAAGTGCAGTAATCGAGTTTTTGCAATATAATCTTGTTGAAAAGCTCGTAATCAATTATATGAACTCCTGAATTTGGATTAAAACTTATTTTGTAGCCCTTTTTGTAGAGGTTTCCGACGATCGGGTCTAAATGGGCCGAACAATGGACCTGTTAGTATTTTAACGGAGTAAAAAGTACAGAAATCGAGTTTTTGCAATATAATCGTGTTGAAAAGCTCGTAATCAACTGTATGAACTCCTAAATTTGAATTAAAACTTATTTGGCAACCCCTTTGTAGAGGTTTCGGACGAGCGGGTCTAAATGGGCTGAACAATGGACCCGTTAGAACTTTAACTGTGTAAAAAGTACAGAAATCTAGTTTTTGCAATATAATCGTGTTGAAAAGCTCTAAATCAATTATATGAACTCCTAAATTTTGATTCTAATTATTTTGCGGTCTTTCTTGTAAAGGTTTCGGACGAGCGTGTCTAAATGGGCTAAACATAGGACCCGTTAGAATTTTAACTAAGTAAAAAGTACAGAAATAGAGTTTTTGCATTATAATCGTGTTGAAAAGCTCGTAATCAATTGCACGACCTCCTAAATTTGGATTAAAACTTATTTTGCAACCCTTTTGTAGAGGTTTCGGACGGACGGGTCTAAATTGGCCGAATAATAGACCCGGTTGAATTTTAACTGAGTAAAAAGTACAGTAATCGAGTTTTTGCAATATAAACGTGTTGAAAAGCTCGTAATAATTTATATGAACTCCTGAATTTGGATTACAACTTATTTTGAAGCCCTTTTTGTAGAGGTTTCCGACGATCGGGTCTAAATGGGCCGAACGATGGACCTGTTAGAATTTTAACGGAGTAAAAAGTACAGAAATCGAGTTTTTGCAATATAATCGTGTTGAAAAGGTCGTAATCAATTGTATGAACTCCTAAATTTGAATTAAAACTTATTTTCAACCCTTTTGTAGAGGTTTCGAACGAGCGAGTCTAAATGGGCCGAACAATGGACCCGTTAGAATTTTAACTGAGTAAAAAGTACAGAAATCGTGTTTTTGCAATATAATCGTGTTGAAAAGCTCGTAATCAATTGTATGAACTCCTAAATTTGGATTAAAACTTATTTTGCAACCCTTTTGTAGATGTTTCGGACGAGCGAGTCTAAATGGGCCGAACAATGGACCCGTTAGAATTTTAACCGAGTAAAAAGTACAGAAATTGAGTTTTTGCAATATAATCATGTTGAAAAGCTCGTAATCAATTGTATGAACTCCTAAATTTGGATTAAAACTTATTTTGCAAGCCTTTTGTAGAGGTTTCGGATGAGCGGGTCTAAATGGGCCGAACAATGGACCCGTTATTTTTTTAACTGAGAAAAAAGTACAGTAATCGAGTTTTTGCAATATAATAGTGTTGAAAAGCTCTTAATAAATTATATGAACTCCTAAAATTTGAATCTAACTTATTTTGCGATCTTTTTTTTGTAAATGTTTCGAACCATCGGGTCTAAATGGGCTGAACAATGGACCCGTTAGAACTTTAACTGTGTAAAAAGTACAGAAATCGAGTTTTTGCAATATAATCGTGTTGAAAAGCTCTTAATCAATTATATGAACTCATAAAATTTGATTCTAACTTATTTTGCGTTCTTTCTTGTAAAGGTTTCGGATGACCGTGTCTAAATGGGCCGAACATAGGACCCGTTAGAATTTTAACTAAGTAAAAAGTACAGAAATAGAGTTTTTGCATTATAATCGTGTTGAAGAGCTCGTAATCAATTGCACGAACTCCTAAATTTGGATTAAAACTTATTTTGCAACCCTTTTGTAGAGGTTTCAGATGAACGGGTCTAAATGGGCCGAACAATGGATCCTGTTGAATTTTAACTGAGTAAAAAGTACAGTAATCGAGTTTTTGCAATATAATCTTGTTGAAAAGCTCGTAATCAATTATATGAACTCCTGAATTTGGATTAAAACTTATTTTGTAGCCCTTTTTGTAGAGGTTTCCGACGATCGGGTCTAAATGGGCCGAACAATGGACCTGTTAGAATTTTAACGGAGTAAAAAGTACAGAAATCGAGTTTTTGCAATATAATCGTGTTGAAAAGCTTGTAATCAACTGTATGAACTCCTAAATTTGAATTAAAACTTATTTGGCAACCCCTTTGTAGAGGTTTCGGACGAGCGGGTCTAAATGGGCTGAACAATGGACCCGTTAGAACTTTAACTGTGTAAAAAGTACAGAAATCTAGTTTTTGCAATATAATCGTGTTGAAAAGCTCTAAATCAATTATATGAACTCCTAAATTTTGATTCTAATTATTTTGCGGTCTTTCTTGTAAAGGTTTCGGACGAGCGTGTCTAAATGGGCTAAACATAGGACCCGTTAGAATTTTAACTAAGTAAAAAGTACAGAAATAGAGTTTTTGCATTATAATCGTGTTGAAAAGCTCGTAATCAATTGCACGACCTCCTAAATTTGGATTAAAACTTATTTTGCAACCCTTTTGTAGAGGTTTCGGACGGACGGGTCTAAATTGGCCGAACAATGGACCCGGTTGAATTTTAACTGAGTAAAAAGTACAGTAATCGAGTTTTTGCAATATAAACGTGTTGAAAAGCTCGTAATAATTTATATGAACTCCTGAATTTGGATTAAAACTTATTTTGAAGCCCTTTTTGTAGAGGTTTCCGACGATCGGGTCTAAATGGGCCGAACGATGGACCTGTTAGAATTTTAACGGAGTAAAAAGTACAGAAATCGAGTTTTTGCAATATAATCGTGTTGAAAAGGTCGTAATCAATTGTATGAACTCCTAAATTTGAATTAAAACTTATTTTCAACCCTTTTGTAGAGGTTTCGAACGAGCGAGTCTAAATGGGCCGAACAATGGACCCGTTAGAATTTTAATTGAGTAAAAAGTACAGAAATCGTGTTTTTGCAATATAATCGTGTTGAAAAGCTCGTAATCAACTGTATGAACTCCGAAATTTGGATTAAAACTTATTTTGCAACCCTTTTGTAGATGTTTCAGACGAGCGGGTCTAAATGGGCCGAACAATGGACCCGTTAGAACTTTAACTGTGTAAAAAGTACAGAAATTGAGTTTTTGCAATATAATCGTGTTGAAAAGCTCGTAATCAATTGTATGAACTCCTAAAATTTGATTCTAACTTATTTTGCAATCTTTTTTTGTAAACATTTCGAACGAGCGGGTCTAAATGGGCCGAACATAGGACCCGTTAGAATTTTAACGGAGTAAAAAGTACAGAAATCGAGTTTGTGCAATATAATCGTGTTGAAAAGCTCGTAATCAATTGTATGAACTCCTAAATTTGGATTAAAACATATTTTGCAACCATTTAGTAGAGGTTTCGGACGAGCGGGTCTAAATGGGCCGAACAATGGACCCGTTAGAATTTTAACTGAGTAAAAAGTACAGTAATCGAGTTTTTGCAATATAATAGTGTTGAAAAGCTCTTAATATATTATATGAACTCCTAAAATATGATTCTAACTTATTTTGAGATCTTTTTTTGTAAAGGTTTCGAACAAGCGGGTCTAAATGGGCCGAACATAGGAGCCGTTAGAATTTTAACTAAATAAAAAGTACAAAAATATAGTTTTTGCATTATAATCGTGTTGAAAAGCTCGTAATCAATTGTAAGAACTCCTATATTTGGATTAGAACTTATTTTGCAACCCTTTTGTAAAGGTTTCGGTCGGGCGGGTCTAAATGGGCCGAACAATGGACCCTGTTGAATTTTAACTGAGTAAAAATTACAGTAATCGAGTTTTTGCAATATAATAGTGTTGAAAAGCTCTTAATAAATTATATGAACTCCTAAAATTTGATTCTAACTTATTTTGCGATCTTTTATGTAAAGGTTTCGAACGAGCGGGTCTAAATGGGCCGAACATAGGACCCGTTAGAATTTTAACTAAATAAAAATTACAAAAATAGAGTTTTTGCATTATAATCGAGTTGAAAAGCTCGTAATCAATTGTACGAACTCCTAAATTTGGATTAAAACTTATTTTGCAACCCTTTTGTAAGGTTTCTGACAGGCGAGTCTAAATGGGCCGAACAATGGACCCGGTTGAATTTTAACTGAGTAAAAATTACAGTAATCGAGTTTTTGTAATATAATCGTGTTGAAAAGCTCGTAATCAATTATATGAACTCTTAAATTTGGATTCAAACTTATTTGGCAACCCTTTTGTAGAGGTTTCGGACGAGCAGGTTTAAATGGGCCGAACAATGGACCCGTTAGAACTTTAACTGAGTAAAAAGTACAGAAATCAAATTTTTGCAATATAATCGTGTTGAAAAGCTCGTAATCAATTGCATGAACTCCTAAATTTAGATTAAAACTTATTTTGCACCCCTTTTGTAAAGGTTTCGAACGAGCGGGTCTAAATGGGCCGAACAATAGACCCGTTAGAATCTTAACTGAGTAAAAAGTATAGTAATTGAGTTTTTGCAATATAATCGTATTGAAAAGCTCGTAATCAATTGTATGAACTCCTAAATTTGGATTAAAACTTATTTTGCAACCCTTTTGTAGAGGTTTCGGATGAGCGGGTCTAAATGGGCCGAACAATGGTCTTGTTAGAACTATAACAGAGTAAAAAATACAAAAATCAAGTTTTTGCAATATAATCGTGTTGAAAAGCTCGTAATCAATTGTATGAACTCCTAAATTTGTATTAAAACTTATTTTGCAACCCTTTTGTAGAGGTTTCGAATGAGCGGGTCTAAATGGGCCGAACAATGGACCCGTTAGAATTTTAACGGAGTAAAAAGTATAGAAATCGAGTTTTTGCAATATAATCGTGTTGAAAATCTCGTAATCAATTGTATGAACTCCTAAATTTGGATTAAAATTTATTTGGCAACCCTTTTGTAGAGGTTTCGGACGAGCGGGTCTAAATGGGACGAACATTGGACCCGTTAGAACTTTATCTGAGTAAAAAGTACAGAAATCGAGTTTTTGCAATATAATCGTGTTGAAAAGCTCTTAATCAATTATATGAACTCCTAAAATTTGATTCTAACTTATTTTGCGGTCATTCTTGTAAAGGTTTCGGACGAGCGTGTCTACATGGGCCGAACAATGGACCCGTTAGAATTTTAACTGAGTAAAAAGTACAGGTATCGTGTTTTTGCAATATAATCGTGTTGAAAAGCTCGTAATCAATTGTATGAACTCCTAAATTTGGATTAAAATTTATTTTGCAACCCTTTTGTAGAGGTTTCGGACGAGCGGGTCTAAATGGGCCGAACAATGGACCCGTTAGAATTTTAATTGAGTAAAAAGTACAGTAATCGGGTTTTTCAATATAATAGTGTTGAAAAGCTCTTAATAAATTATATGAACTCCTGAAATTTGATTCTAACTTATTTTGAGATCTTTTTTGTAAAGGTTTCGAACGAACGGGTCTAAATGGGCCGAACATAGGACCCGTTAGAATTATAACTAAATAAAGGTACATAAATAGTTTTTGCATTATAATCGTGTTGAAAAGCTCGTAATTAATTGTACGAACTCCTAAATTTGGATTAAAACTTATTTTGCAGCCCTTTTTTAGAGGTTTTGGATGAGCGGGTCTAAATAGGCCGAACAAAGGACCTGTTAGAATTTTAAAGGATTAAATATTGCAGAAATCGAGTTTTTGAATTATAATCGTGTTGAAAAGCTCGTAATCAATTGTATGAACTCCTAAATTTGGATTAAAACATATTTTGCAACCATTTTGTAGATGTTTCGGACGAGCGGGTCTAAATGGGCCGAACAATGGACCCGTTAGAATTTTAACTTAGTAAAAAGTACAGTAATCGAGTTTTTGCAATACAATAGTGTTGAAAAGCTCTTAATAAATTATATGAACTCCTAAAATTTGATTCTAACTTATTTTGCGATCTTTTTTGTAAAGGTTTCGAACGAGCGGGTCTAAATGGGACGAACAATGGACCCGTTAGAATTTTAACGGAGTAAAAAGTACAGAAATCGAGTTTTTGCAATATAATCGTGTTGAAAAGCTCGTAATCAATTGTATGAACTCCTAAATTTGGATTAACACTTATTTTGCAACCCTTTTGTAAAAGTTTCGAACGAGCGGGTCTAAATGGGCCGAACAATAGACCCGTTAGAATCTTAACTGAGTAAAAAGTACAGTAATCGTGTTTTTACAATATAATTGTGTTGAAAAGTGCTTAATCAATTATATGAACTCCTAAAATTTGATTCTAACTTATTTTGCGGTCTTTTTTGTAAAAGTTTTGGACGAGCGTGTCTAAATAAGCCGAACAATGGACCCGTTAGAATTTAAATGAGTAAAAAGTACAGAAATTGAGTTTTTACAATATAATCGAGTTGAAAAGCGCGTAGTCAACTGTATGAACTCCTAAATTTGGATTAAAACTTATTTTACAACCCTTTTGTAGAGGTTTCGGACGAGCGAGTCTAAATGGGCCGAACAATGGATCCGTTAGAATTTTAACAGAGAAAAAAGTATAGTAATTGAGTTTTTGCATTATAATCGTGTTAAAAAGCTCTTAATCTATTATATGAACTCCTAAAATTTGATTCTAACTAATTTTGCGATCTTTTTTGTAAAGGTTTCGGACGAGCTGGTCTAAATGGGCCAAACATAAGACCTGTTAGAATATTAACTAAGTAAAAAGTACAGAAATAGAGTTTTTGCATTATAAACGTGTTGAAAAGCTCGTAATCAATTGTATGAACTCCTAAATTTGGATTAAAACTTATTTTGCAACCCTTTTGTAGAGGTTTCAGACGGACGGGTCTAAATGGGCCGAACAATGGACCCGGTTGAATTTTAACTGAGTAAAAAGTACAGTAATCGAGTTTTTGCAATATAATCATGTTGAAAAGCTCGTAATCAATTATATGAACTCCTGAATTTGGATTAAAACTTATTTTGCAGCCCTTTTTGTAGAGGTTTCCGATGATCGGGTCTAAATGGGCCGAACGATGGACCCGTTAGAATTTTAACGGAGTAAAAAGTACAAAAATCGAGTTTTTGCAATATAATCGTGTTGAAAAGCTCGTAACCAATTGTATGAACTCCTAAATTTGAATTAAAATTTATTTGGCAACCTTTTTGTATAGGTTTCGGACGAGCTGGTCTAAATGGGCTGAACAATGGACACGTTAGAACTTTAACTGAGTAAAAAGTAAAGAAATCGAGTTTTTTATAATATAATCGTGTTGAAAAGCTCTTAATCAATTATATGAACTCGTAAAATTTGATTCTAACTTATTTTGTTGTCTTTCATGTAAAGGTTTCGGACGAGCGTGTCTAAATGGGCCGAACAATGGACCCGTTAGAATTTTAACTGAGTAAAAAGTACAGAAACCGTGTTTTTGCAATATAATCGTGTTGAAAAGCTCGTAATCAATTGTATGAATTCCTAAATTTGGATTAAAACTTATTTTGCAACCCTTTTGTAGATGTTTCGGACGAGCGAGTCTAAATGGGCCGAACAATGGACCCGTTAGAATTTTAACAGAGTAAAAAGTACAGAAATTGAGTTTTTGCAATATAATTGTGTTGAAAAGCTCGTAATCAATTGTATGAACTCCTAAATTTGGATTAAAACTTATTTTGCAACCCTTTTGTAGAGGTTTCGGACGAGCGGGTCTTAATGGGCCGATCAATGGACCCGTTTTTTTTAACTAGGTAAAAAGTACAGTAATCGAGTTTTTGCAATATAATAGTGTTGAAAAGCTCTTAATAAATTATATGAACTCCTAAAATTTGATTCTAACTTATTTTGCGATCTTTTTTTGTAAAGGTTTCGAACGAGCGGGTCTAAATGGGCCGAACATAGGACCCGTTAGAATCTTAACCGAGTAAAAAGTACAGAAATCGAGTTTTTGCAATATAATCGTATTGAAAAGCTCGTAATCAATTGTATGCTGAGTAAAAATTACAGTAAAAGAGTTTTTGCAATATAATAGTGTTGAAAAGCTCTTAATAAATTATATGAACTCCTAAATTTTGATTCTAACTTATTTTGCGATCTTTTTTGTAAAGGTTTCGAACGAGCGAGTCTAAATGGGCCGAACATAGGACCCGTCAGAATTTTAACTAAATAAAAAGTACAGAAATAGAGTTTATGCATTATAATCGTGTTGAAAAGCTCGTAATCAATTGTATGAACTCCTAAATTTGGATTAAAACTTATTTTGCAGCCCTTTTTTTAGAGGTTTTGGACGAGCTGGTCTAAATGGGCCGAACAAAGGACCTGTTAGAATTTTAAAGGATTAAAAATAACAGAAATCGAGTTTTTGCAATATAATCGTGTTGAAAAGCTCGTAATCAATTGTATGAACTCCTAAATTTGGATTAAAACTTATTTTGCAACCCTTTTGAAGAGGTTCCGGACAAGCGGGTCTAAATGGGCCGAACAATGGACCCGTTAGAATTTTAACAGAGTAAAAAGTATTGAAATCGATTTTTTGCAATATAATCGTGTTGAAAAGCTCGTAATCAATTGTATGAACTCCTAAATTTGGATTAAAACTTTTTTTGCAACCCTTTTGTAAAGGTTTCGAACGAGCGGGTCTAAATGGGCCGAACAATAGACCCGTTAGAATCTTAACTGAGTAAAAAGTACAGTAATCGAGTTTTTGCAATATAATCGTGTTGAAAAGCTCTTAATCAATTATATGAACTCCTAAAATTTGATTCTAACTTATTTTGCGGTCTTTCTTGTAAAGGTTTCGGACGAGCGTGTCTAAATCGTCGAGATTCTTGTTGTTCTTTGGAGTTGCCTTTGTGTGTCATTGTTTGCAGGATTACAAATGTGCAACAAGCATTGTCTGACTTTATGTTGTGCATTATTCGGAAAGGTAAAAGAAAGAAGGCATTTCCATTTCTGTTCTTTGTAAAAGAACTTGATTCGAGAGGATGGCATATGTGCCGAGCAAGACGGCTGAAAAAGTTCCCTGCCTAGCGAAAGTTGAAATTGTTCCCTTTTGTAATGAGGGTCGATTTGGGGACAAATCGCATTAAAGAAGGGGGGATGATGTGAGCACGTTTACGCCACCCAACGAAGCAACTTCAAACTTTCAGGGAAGTTTGCTTTTTCACTTGTTACATACTAATTGTAGCGACTAAAAAAATTTCAAGAAAATACAAGTACCTCGAATGTCGCTCGGACGAACCGGGTTTTTAGATGGTTTTCGAAAAATTAGTCAGATTTATAAAAAATAGAGGAGTCGCCACCGGTCATTTAAAAATGGTAGACCGGACACCAGAAAACAAAACCAGAGATTTAAAAGGGTTCGGGAGTCGGTTACACGCGAGGAAGGATTAGCACCCCCGACGTGCCCAAAATTGGTACCAAAACTTTACCACTTAATTAATATTAAATTTTGCGAATTAAAGTGACGATTCGTATCAAAATTTGGTTATACGGGTGAGTAAATTTTAAAAGTCTTAATATTCGAGAAGAAACGTCCGAACCACCACTACTACGATTGGTACTGGCCTCGTTCGTTCCCGAATGAAAAGACATCGCATTATATATATTTTAAACTAGGATGCAACTTAGAAAAATGAAACAAATAAATTGCATGATTAAATAGGGAGAGACGTAGAACAAATGGCATATGTAACGTGGACAACATATACGATATATAAAAAAGGATAATTATGCAAAAATTAAAATTCCACATAAATCATACGATTCATAAAGACATGCACGAAAATACATAACACATGTACGGGTGTACAACCTTAAGAAACTATGACACATGAACAAGGTTACATAAAAAACACATATTATGCAAGCTTACACATTCGATATCATATAAAATAACATGCAAAATGCAACAACAAGGGTTTAAGATATACACTAATGTATCTACATAAAAAGATAAGATAAATATAACATGACCAGCAAGTAAAATGAAGACAAATTACGGGGTCACATACATAAATAAACCAATGATTTTATGACGAAAATTGAAATAAAAAGATGGTCTATGGGTTCGAACGAGATTGTCCCGAAAAGAAGATGGACCAATTAAACCAAACAGTGTGAAATTAAAGGAGATTCTAAACATATAGGGACTGAAAGGGGGATTTCCCCGCGAAGGCTTGAACAAATCGGACGGCTGAGGGGTGAAATCCAATGAACCGAAAAACATCAGAGACTGCGGGGTGAAATCTAATGAACCGAAAAACATCAGGGACTGCGGGCGTAGATTTTTAAAAACTCGATGGCCTAAACTGAATTAAACCAACACGCTCTCGTATATATTCAACTTATTTTGGATTGAAAACCCTAGAACTAAAAGAAACCTAACGGCGTCGTTCATCCCCTTCCTCTCCTCATTTTCCTCACGACCAGAAACCCCCTTTACCCCTTTTTTATCTCCTCCGACAAAATGAGCCGGTCGGTTGCCACTAGCTGGCAACGGCGCTAATCTGTTCAACCCCAAAAAGAAAAGAAAAACCTAAAACCGACGAGACCCTTACCCCTTTTTGAAACTCAAAACAAAACCCTAAAAGAGGCTTCTCCATCGAAGTTCCGTTGGCTCACCCCGACGACTTTTCGATGGATGTCGAGGGCTTATTGCTGGAACGACTCGAAGCCGGAGATGACCAGGGCTCTTGAAAGGTAAAAAGACAGACCTCTCCTCTCTTTTTTGTTTCGATGGTTTACATGCAAAATGGACAAAAAATACCTCTGAATTTCTCTTTTGTTGTATTTCTTTTTCGAAATCCCGAATGGGTTTACAATGGATATTTGTTGATTTTTTTTGCTCACTGTTTCTCTCCGTTTTTATGCTCTCTGTCTTTTTTCTTTCGATCCTCTCTTCCCTTTACATTGGTTCATTCACAGATTTTATATCCGGATTACATTTGAAAGAAAGACAAAAAGGGTTTACTTCTCCTCTGCCATCCTTTTTGCTTTGATTAAATGCCTTCACTTTATTGTTTTTTTGTTGCTGTTTTTGGGCTTCTGAAGATTCTGACTTGTGTTCTAGTGTTGCCGGTTTCGCCTAATCGGGAGAGACACGGCTGGTGGAGATGGCAGACGGCGTGGGCGCGTCGGACAGTGAAGTCGAAAGGACGAGCGCATTCCAGCACGCGCGCGTGGGAGTTCTGGAGGCTTCTCTTGGTGATCTGGGACCGTTAGATCTCCTCTCGATCTAACGGTTGGGAACAGATGTGGCGCTTGGAAGAGTACTGAGCCTTTAGGGTTTCTCCTTGAAGTCGATCTGGACCGCTAATCGTGTCCCTAATCCGACGGCTAGGAGCTGGTGCGGCGCGAGACTGAAGAGGCTCTTCCCCTTGGGTTTCTCTTACCCGAGTCGATCTGGTCCGTACGATCATCAGCCAGATCCAATGGTCCAGATTTGGCTGTGCATAACAGAGACAAACATTAGAGTTTTTTATTATTTGGGCTTACGGGCTGTTTGGTCTGAATATGTAATATTAGATATATTTTTTTGGGTTTTGTATATGTGGACTTTAGTTTAAATGATAAACTTGGGCTCTCATTATTTATCAATATCTTTTATTTATACTTTATGTTTTATTTCCATTTTCGTCATAATAATAATAATAATAATAATAATAATAATAAATAATAATAATAATAATAATAAAAAGATAATAATGGTAATAATAATACTAATAGTTGAAATAAAAATAAGGATAATGATAGTAGTATTTATTTATATGTGTATATATATTTTTTTTTCTTTTTCTCATTTTTTTAAATTACCTAACAGCCCAATAAGCCCAAGATAAACACAAACTAAAGGGGCTCGAGGTCCAGACAAAATTAGTGATTACAGTTGACCCTCTTTGCTTATACTTGTGGAACAAGAATAAAGCAAAGACAATAAGCATTAATTTTGTCATACTTCCCTGTTGGACGGTTCGCCTTCCCAAAGTAGCCGCGCGATTCCAAGTAACTCTTTTTCCCGATTTTTCGATCACGAGTCCTCCCCTTAGATGCCCCGAACAGATAGATAGAGAGTTTTTTTTTTTTTGCAGATTTCCATTCTTCAAGTGCCCGAACGGATAGGCGGGTTCTATTCTCCAAGTGGCCGAATAGATGAGCAGATTCCAAATATCTTTGTCTTCTCTTTTTCGTAAGAACAAGCTAGTCATCCAAACAACTTTGCCTTCCCTTCGCGGTCTAAAAGCAAGCTGAAACTCCAGATATTTTTGCCTCCCCGTCGCGGTCAAAAGGCAAACTTGGGTGTTCAAGTGGGTTTGCTTTCCCTTCACGGTCGTAAAGCAAACTGGTCATAACTAAATTTGTCCAACTTCCCTGTTGGACGATTTACTCTCCTGGAGCTGCAACACGCCAGACCGAGTATTTTCTCTCCGAAGCTTTAAGAATATGAGTTCTCTCTCTATAGAACTCATTTCATTGGCGTATTCTTTGAGTGGTAGTTCTTTCTATACGGGACTCCCCTCTTCTCATATTTGAAGTTAAGGATCTACTAGTCCTCTCTCTATAGGACCCTCCACTTTCGAGATCCTGAAGCCTTGAAATTTTGAGTTCTTTTCCTCATAGAACTCTTCTTCCTTGGCGTACTCTTCGAGTAGCAGTTCTTTCTCTACAAAACTAGTAGTTCCTTCTCTATAGAACTCTTTTCTTCGTATACCCGAAATTAAAGATCTCCAAGTCCTCTCTCTGTAGGACCCTCCGCTTTCGAGATCCTGAAGCCTTAGGATTTTGAGTTCTTTCTCCACAGAACTCCTCTTCCTTAGCGTACTCTTCGAGTAGTAGTTCCTTATCTATTGAACTCCTTTCTGAAATCAAGGATCTACAAGTCCCCTCTCCGTAGAACCCTCCACTTTCGAGATCCCGAAGTTGCGAGTTCCTCCTTTATAGAGCTTGTTTGGACCCTTTCTCTGTAGGATCCTTTATCATGAAATTTTTCGGTAAGCTTGAAAGCTTTCATTTGAAATCCTTGAGTGACGAACATGAAGACTTCGCCTGACATTCTAGAGCGGCAGCTTAAAAGGCTTCGCCCGAAATCCTTTTAGTTATCGCTTTATCGTTTTCTCCTCATCCCGAGAGGTATTCAATTTGTCTTCCAAAAATCTGTGAAAAGATATAAAATGCTATGATGGTATGAGTTAGCATGATCCTATCCTAGGGATGCCTAACTACTCGTGATGCATGACTGAGGTTTCCAAGTTATTTAAACATATTAATTCTATTGACACCGTGTCCTTTGGTGCTACTTCTTGTGTTGATTGCACCTCTTCTTGGTTCTACCGGACCCTTGTTCTTATTCTTCTCATCTTGATCCACTTCTGGAATTGCCTACCTCAAAGTGCCCATTCAGGTTTCCACTTTGAACCACTTTCTTTCTTTCTTTTGCTGCTTTTTTTTCTTTTTTTTATTTTCTTCTTTCTTTTCTCCTTATTTCTTTATTTTTACTGACTTTTAATTGCCCGAATAGATAGGCAGATTTCCATTCTCCAAGTGCCTGAACAGATAGGCGTGTTTTATTCTCCAAATGCTCGAATAGATGAGCAGATTTCCATTCTCCAAGTGCCTGAACGGATAGGCGGGTTCTATTCTCCAAATGCTCGAATTGATGAGCAGATTTCCATTCTCCAAGTGCTTGAACGGATAGGCGATTTCTATTCTCTAGATGCCCGAATAGATGAGCAGATTTCATATATCTTTGCTTCGAGCTTTGAGTATCTGTCTACTTTGCTCTAAAATCTTTTGGCTTTAAGTTTCTGCCTCTTTTGCCATGAGTTTGTGATCTGAAGCGTCCCTTCTGATTTTCGCTTCATTCTCCAAAGTGCCTTTTGGGTTTTCACCGTGTCTCCTCTTTTCTTTGTCCTCTTTCTTCTTCTTTTTTTCTTTTTGGGCACTCCTTTGAGTTTTCTTCTTGAAGTCAACTTCTACCTTTGACTCTTATCGTCAATTTTTTTTTACATCTTTAGGGTGTGACCACATGTCTCTAAGTCTTCTAAACTTCTCATTTTTCATACAGCCCTGTCTCTATTTTCCTTCATTGAACCTCTCTTTTTTGCTTCTTCTTGAAGGGAGGACTTACACTAATTAGAATCACATTGCCCCCACCTACTTTAGGCTTATGTACCTTCTGACCAACCTCTGGTTAATGTCGGCTGTTTTAAATGGTGTCTTCTGTCCAAAGTTGCCACAACTTTGTGGCCCTTGTTTCTCTAAATTTGTGGTCAAAAGCGCCTCTTCTGAATTTTGCTCCTTTTCCCCCAAAATACCCTTTGAGTTTTCGTCTTGGCTCCTCTTTTTTCTCCTCTATCTTCCTTCTTTTCTTAGGCATATCTTCGTCGCCTTTTGTCGAGTTGATTTCAGATGATACTTAATGTCTCATCTTGGTGCGCGGCGCACACGGTCCTTCTTAGGACATTCCTTTCGGCAAGATGCCTAGGCTCCGAGGGTAACTTCTGTTCTCCGACTCTCAACGTCAAAATTTCTACCCTCATGTTCTATTCCAACACTCCTTAGCGAAGGTTGACTTCATAGCTCGACATTTTACCGAAGATGGTCTGGATATTTCAACTGGAGGTAATAGTAATGATGTTTGAACCTCCGAGGGTGCCCCTCCGGGTACTAATGGCTTTACCTCAAGCCATGGTCAGTCCGCTTGTTCATTCCCATGTAGGAGACTTATGCAAGTGATTGGGTAAAAATAATTTTATTATGAAAATATACATTTTAAAGAATCATGTCAAGTGAAAATCAAGTTTGGGGTCTTTGAAAAAAAGGTTGACCCGAGTGACATTTTCCGAATGTTGCAGGAATGCACATATGAAATCTTTTCTGGGCTATTAGGCTTCCGAGAGGAGCGACTCCCATTCCTAGTTTCTACCTGATTTAAAAGTGGCTCTCTTTAGCTCACTAACTAACCATGCCCCATCCTTCCCTCTCCTCTGATCTCAATCAGTCATTAGAAATGTGGCAATCCTTGAAGAAAGGTTAACCCCGATAGGCGGGATGTGATCTGAAGACAAATTTATCCGTCCGCGTATGGTCCAAATGGTCTTTTATGGCTTGTAATGTAGGCTAAGGCTCGCGGCTACGAAAGAAAGGGTAAGTAGGCCCAAACAAGTGTTTAAGGGTGGTGAAACCAAGGATCAATTTTTCCAACGGGAAGTCTCTCGATTATGCTAAGATGAAATGCTATTTCTTCTCTTATTTCTTTGGATCGCTCTAGACTGCCCCTTTTTTGGGGTTTTCACCCTAGAGTTCATTTCCTTTTATCAAGCGTAGTTGCGGATCAAATTGCACCTTCGCATTGTATTAGTGCAGGCTTTTGATCAAAGGTGAACAATCTTTCGAGGCTCATCTAAGCAGAGATTCATTTGGATAGTGAATCCTCTTGTCCCTTTTCTTTATTCACTTCTCTCTTTTTACAAAACTGCACTTTTCACTTTAGTGCCTTCACTTTTGATCTCTTCGACTTTTATGTCGGTAACTTTTGAATTATTTTGGGGTAGCTCTTTGAGCACCTACTTTTCTTTCGTTGTTTCCTTTTGATGTTTCTGCTGCTCAAACTGAAAGTGTATCCAATGAATCTGTTCTCTTCTAATCCCCCTTAGTTCACAAGACATCATCCTCAAAGCATAATCAGAATCCAATGTCATTTATTTGTCCATAGACTTATATCTCATTTGCCCCCGGTGTAGGGGTGATCCTTGATTTGGGTTCAATCAAAAGAAAAAAGTTTAAAAGGCTCAAACGGGGACACCAATGGGTTTTTTTTTATTTTCTTTCTATGTGAATGGAATTGAAGGAATGTCAAATGTCCTCTCATACACGGATATCAAAATTGGTAGAGGTTTCGGACGAGCGAGTCTAAATGGGCCGAACAATGGACCCGTTAGAATTTTAACTGAGTAAAAAGTACAATAATCGAGTTTTTGCAATATAATCGTGTTGAAAAGCTCTTAATCAATTATATGATCTCCTCAATTTTGATTCTAACTTGTTTTGCGGTCTTTTTTGTAGAGGTTTCGGACGAGCGGGTCTAAATGGGCCGAAAAATGGACCCGTTAGAATTTTAACTGATTAAAAAGTACAGAAATCGAGATTTTGCAATATAATCGTGTTGAAAAGCTCGTAATCAATTATATGAAATCCTAAATTTTTATTAAAACTTATTTTGCAGCCCTTTTGTAGAGGTTTCGGGCGAGCGGGTCTAAATGGGCCGAACAATAGACCCGTTAGAATTTTAACTGAGTAAAAAGTACAGAAATCGAGGCTTTGCAATAAAATCGTGTTTAAAAGCTCGTAATCAATTATATGAAATCCTAAATTTTGATTAAAACTTATTTTGCATCCCTTTTTGTATAGGTTTCGGACGAGCGGGTCTAAATGGGCCGAACAATGGACCCGTTAGAATTTTAACTAAGTAAAAGTACAGAAAGCGAGTTTTTGCAATATAATCGTGTTGAAAAGCTCATAATCAATTATATGAACTCCTAAAATTTGATTAAAACTTGTTTTGCGGTCTTTTTTGTAGAGGTTACGGACGAGCGGGTCTAAATGGGCCGAACAATGGACCCGTTAGAATTTTAACTGAGTAAAAAGTACATAAATCGAGTTTTTGCAAAATAATCGTGTTGAAAAGCTCGTAATCAATTTTATGAACTCCTTAAATTGGATTAAAACTTATTTTGCAACCCTTTTGTCGAGGTTTCAGACGAGTAAGTCTAAATGGGCCGAACAATGGACCCGTTAGATTTTTAACTGAGGAAAAACTATAGAAATCAAGTTTTTGCAATATAATCGTGTTGAAACGCAAGTAATCGATTGTATGAACTCCTAAATTTGGATAAAAACTTATTGTGAAACCCTTTTGTAGAGGTTTCGAACGAGCGGGTCTATATGGGCCGAACAATGGACCCGTTAGAATTTTAACTGAGTAAAAAGCACAAAAATCGAGTTTTTACAATATAATCGTGTGGAAAATATCGTAATCAATTGTATGAACTCCTAAATTAGGATTAAAACTTATTTTGCAACCCTTTTGTAGAGGTTTCAGATGAGCGGGTCTAAATGGGCCGAACAATGGACCCGTTAGAATTTTAACGGAGTAAAAAATACAAAAATCGAGTTTTGGAATATAACCGTGTTGAAATGCTCGTAATCAACTATATGAAGTCCTAAATTTGGATTCAAAATTATTTTGCCGCCCTTTTTTTAGAGGTTTCGGACGATCGAGTCTAATAGGCCGAATAATGGACCCGTTAGAATTTTAACGGAGTAAAATGTACAGAAATCGAGTTTTTGCAATATAATCGTGTTGAAAAGATCTTAATAAATTATATGAACTCCTAAAATTTGATTCTAACTTGTTTTGCAGTCTTTTTTGTAGAGGTTTCGGACGAGCGGGTCTAAATGGGCCGAACAATGGACCCGTTAGAATTTTAACTGAGTAAAAAGTACAAAAATCGACATTTGCAATATAATCGTGTTGAAAAGCTTGTAATCAATTATATGAAATCCTAAATTTTGATTAAAACTTATTTTGCAGCCCTTTTGTAGAGGTTTCGGACGAGCAGGTCTAAATGGGCCGAACAATGGACCCGTTAGAATTTTAACTGAGTAAAAAGTACAGAAATCGAGTTTTTGCAATATAATCGTGTTGAAAAGATCGTAATCAATTATATGAACTCCTAAAATTTGATTAAAACTTGTTTTGCAGTCTTTTTGTAGAGGTTACGGACGAGCGGGTCTAAATGGGCCGAACAATGGACCCGTTAGAATTTTAACTGAGTAAAAGGTACATAAATCGAGTTTTTGCAATATAATCGTGTTGAAAAGCTCTTAATCAATTTTATGAAATCCTAAATTTTGATTAAAACTTATTTTGTAGCCATTTTTGTATAGGTTTCGGACGAGCTGGTCTAAACGGGCCGAACAATGGACCCGTTAGTATTTTAACTGAGTAAAAAGTACAGAAATCGAGTTTTTGCAATATAATCGTGTTGAAAAGCTCGTAATCAATTATATGAACTCCTAAAATTTGATTAAAACTTGTTTTGCGGTCTTTTTGTAGAGGTTACGGACGAGCGGGTCTAAATGGGCCGAACAATGGACCCGTTAGAATTTTAACAGAGTAAAAAGTACAGAAATCGAGTTTTTCCAATATAATCGTGTTGAAAAGCTCGTAATCAATTTTATGAACTCCTAAAATTGGATTAAAACTTATTTTGCAGCCCTTTTGTATAGGTTTCGGACGAACGGGTCTAAATGGGCCGAACAATGGACCCGTTAGAATTTTAACTGAGTAAAAAGTACAGTAATCGAGTTTTTGCAATATAATCGTGTTGAAAAGATCTTAATCAATTATATGAACTCATAATATTTTATTCTAACTTGTTTTGCGGTCTTTTTACTAGAGGTTTCGACGAGCGGGTCTAAATGGGCCGAACAATGGACCCGTTAGAATTTTAACTAACTAAAAAGTACAGAAATCGAGATTTTGCAATATAATCGTGTTGAAAAGCTCGTAATCAGTTATATGAAATCCTAAATTTTGATTAAAACTTATTTTGCAGCCCTTTTGTAGAGGTTTCGGGCGAGCGAGTCTAAATGGGCCGAACAATGGACCCGTTAGAATTTTAACAGAGTAAAAAGTACAGAAATCGAGGCTTTGCAATATAATCGTGTTGAAAAGCTCGTAATCAAATATATGAAATCCTAAATTTTGATTAAAACTTATTTTGCAGCCCTTTTGTATAGGTTTCGGACGAACGGGTCTAAATGGGCCGAACAATGGACCCGTTAGAATTTTAACTGAGTAAAAAGTACAGTAATCGAGTTTTTGCAATATAATCGTGTTGAAAAGATCTTAATCAATCATATGAACTCCTCAGATTTGATTAAAACTTGTTTTGCGGTCTTTTTGTAGAGGTTACGGACGAGCGGGTCTAAATGGGCCGAACAATGGACCCGTTAGAATTTTAACTGAGTAAAAAGTACATAAATCGAGTTTTTGCAATATAATCGTGTTGAGAAGCTCGTAATCAATTAATGAAATCCTAATTTTTGATTAAAACTTATTTTGCAGCCCTTTTTGTATAAGTTTCGGACGAGCGGGTCTAAACGGGCCGAACAATGGACCCGTTAGTATTTTAACTAAGTAAAAAGTACAGAAATCGAATTCTTTTAATATAATCGTGTTAAAAAGCTCGTAATCAATTATATGAACTACTAAAATTTGATTAATACTTGTTTTGCGGTCTTTTTGTAGAGGTTACGGACGAGCGAGTCTAACTGAGCCGAACAATGCACCCGTTAGAATTTTCACTGAGTAAAAAGTACATAAATCGAGTTTTTCCAATATAATCATGTTGAAAAGCTTGTAATCAATTTTATGAAATCCTAAAATTGGATTAAAACTTATTTTGCAACCCTTTGGTCGAGGTTTCGGACGAGCGAGTCTAAATGGGCCGAACAATGGACCCGTTAGAATTTTAACTGAGGAAAAAGTATAGAAATCAAGTTTTTGCAATATAATCGTGTTGAAATGCTAGAAATCAATTGTATGAACTCCTAAATTTGAATTAAAACTTATTTTGCAACCCTTTTGTAGAGGTTTCGGACTAGCGGGTGTATATGGGCCGAACAATGGACCCGTTAGAATTTTAACTGAGTAAAATGCACAAAAATCGAGTTTTTGCAATATAATTGTGTTGAAAAGCTCGTAATCAATTGTATGAACTCCTAACTTTGGATTAAAACTTATTTTGCGGTCTTTTTTGTAAAGGTTTCGGACGAGCAGGTCTAAATGGGTCGAACAATAAACCCGTTCAATTTTTAACTGAGTAAAAACGACAGAAATCGAGTTTTTGCAATATAATCGTGTTGAAAAGCTCGTAATCAATTGTATGAACTCTTAAATTTGGATTAAAACTTATTTTGCAACCCTTTGTAAAGGTTTCGGACGAGCGGGTCCAAATGGGCCGAACGATGTACCCGTTAGAATTTTAACTAAGTAAAAAGTACAAAAATCGAGTTTCTGCGATATAATCGTGTTGGAAAGCTCGTAATCAATTATATGAACTCCTAAATTTGGATTAAAACTTATTTTGCCGCCCTTTTTAGAGGTTTTGGACGATCGAGTCTAAATAGGCCGAATAATGGACCCGTTAGAATTTTAACGGAGTAATCGAGTTTTTGCAATATAATCGTGTTGAAAAGATCTTAATCAATTATATGAACTCATAATATTTTATTCTAACTTGTTTTGCGGTCTTTTTACTAGAGGTTTCGACGAGCGGGTCTAAATGGGCCGAACAATGGACCCGTTAGAATTTTAACTAACTAAAAAGTACAGAAATCGAGATTTTGCAATATAATCGTGTTGAAAAGCTCGTAATCAATTATATGAAATCCTAAATTTTGATTAAAACTTATTTTGCAGCCCTTTTGTATAGGTTTCGGACGAGGGGGTCTAAATGGACCGAACAATGGACCCGTTAGAATTTTAACTGAGTAAAAAGTACAGAAATCGAGGCTTTGCAATATAATCGTGTTGAAAAGCTTGTAATCAATTATATGAACTCCTCAAATTTAATTAAAACTTGTTTTGCGGTCTTTTTGTAGAAGTTACGGACGAGCGGGTCTAAATGGGCCGAACAATGGACCCGTTAGAATTTTAACTAAGTAAAAAGTACATAAATCGAGTTTTTGCAATATAATCGTGTTGAAAAGCTCTTAATCAATTTTATGAACTCCTAAAATTGGATTAAAACTTATTTTGCAACCATTTTGTCGAGGTTTCGGACGAGCGAGTCTAAATGGGCCGAACAATGGACCCGTTAGAATTTTAACTGAGGAAAAAGTATAGAAATCAAGTTTTTGCAATATAATCGTGTTGAAACGCTAGTAATCAATTGTATGAACTCCTAAATTTGGATTAAAACTTATTTTGCAACCCTTTTGTAGAGGTTTCGGACGAGCGGGTCTATATGGGGAGAACAATGGACCCGTTAGAATTTTAACTGAGTAAAATGCACAAAAATCGAGTTTTTGCAATATAATTGTGTTGAAAAGCTCATAATCAATTGTATGAACTCCTAAATTTGGATTAAAACTTATTTTGCGGTCTTTTTTGTAAAGGTTTCGGACGAGCAGGTCTAAATGGGCCGAACAATAAACCCGTTCAAATTTTAACTAAGTAAAAACGACAGAAATCGAGTTTTTGCAATATAATCGTGTTGAAACGCTAGTAATCAATTGTATGAACTCTTAAATTTGGATTAAAACTTATTTTGCAACACTTTTGTAGAGGTTTCGGCCGAGCGGGTCCAAATGGGCCGAATAATGGACCTGTTAGAATTTTAACGGAGTAAAATGTACAGAAATCGAGTTTTTGCGATATAATCGTGTTGGAAAGCTCGTAATCAATTATATGAACTCCAAAATTTGGATTATAACTTATTTTGCAACCCTTTTGTAGAGGTTTCGGACAAGCGGGTATATATGGGCCGAACAATGGACCCGTTAGAATTTTAACTGAGTAAAAAGCACAAAAATAGAGTTTTTGCAATATAATTTTGTTGAAAAGCTCTTAATCAATTGTATGAACTCCTTAATTTGGATTTAAACTTATTTTGCAACCTTTTTGTAGAGGTTTCAGACGAGCAGGTCTAAATAGGCCGAACAATGGACCCGTTAGAATTTTAACTGAGTAAAAAGTACAGAAATCAAGTTTTTGCAATATAATCGTGTTGAAACGCTAGTAATCAATTGTATAAATTCCTAAATTTGAATTAAAACTTATTTTGCAACCCTTTTGTAGAGGTTTCGGACGAGCGGGTCTATATGGGCCGAACAATGGACCCGTTAGAATTTTAACTGAGTAAAATGCACAAAAATCGAGTTTTTGCAATATAATTGTGTTGAAAAGCTCGTAATCAATTGTATGAACTTCTAAATTTGGATTAAAACTTATTTTGCGGTCTTTTTTGTAAAGGTTTCGGACGAGCGGGTCTAAAAGGGCCGAACAATGGACCCGTTCAAATTTTAGCTGAGTAAAAACCACAGAAATCGAGTTTTTGCAATATAATCGTGTTGAAAAGCTCGTAATCAATTGTATGAACTCTTAAATTTGGATTAAAACTTATTTTGCAACCCTTTTGTAGATGTTTCGGACGAGCGGGTCCAAATGGGCCGAACGATGGACCCGTTAGAATTTTAACTAAGTAAAAAATATAAAAATCGAGTTTTTGCGATATAATCGTGTTGGAAAGTTCGTAACCAATTATATGAACTCCTAAATTTGGATTAAAACTTATTTTGCCGCCCTTTTTTTAGAGGTTTCGGACGATCGAGTCTAAATAGGCCGAATAATGGACCCGTTAGAATTTTAACGGAGTAAAATGTACAGAAATCAAGTTTTTGCAATATAATCGTGTTGAAAAGCTCGTAATCAATTGTATGAACTCCTAAATTTGGATTAAAACTTATTTTGCAACCCTTTTGTAGAGGTTTCGGACGAGCGGGTCTATATGGGCCGAACAATAGACCCGTTAGAATTTTAACTGAGTAAAAAGCACAAAAAATAGAGTTTTTGCAATATAATTTTGTTGAAAAGCTCGTAATCAATTGTATGAACTCCTTAATTTGGATTTAAACTTATTTTGCAATCTTTTTGTAGAGGTTTCAGACGAGCGGGTCTAAATGGGCCGAACAATGGACCCGTTAGAATTTTAATTGAGTAAAAACTACAGAAATCATGTTTTTACATTATAATCGTGTTGAAACGCTAGTAATCAATTATATGAACTCCTAAATTTGGATTAAAACTTATTTCGTAACCCTTTTGTAGAGATTTCGGACGAGCGGGTCTAAATGGGACGAACAATGGACCCGTTAAAATTTTAACTGTGTAAAAAGCACAAAAATCAAGTTTTTGCTTTTAATTGTGTTGAAAAGCTCGTAATCAATTGTATGAACTCCTAAATTTGGATTAAAACTTATTTTGCAACCCTTTTGTAGAGGTTTTGGACGAGCGAGTCTAAATGGGACGAATAATGGACCCGTTAGAATTTTAGCTGAGTAAAAGTACAATAATCGAGTTTTTGCAATATAATCATGTTGAAAAGAATTTTAACTGAGTTTTCAGACGAGCGGGTCTAAATGGACCGAACAATGGAACCGTTAGAATTTTAACTGAGTAAAAATTACAGAAAGATTTTGCAATATAATTCTGTTGAAAAGCTCGTAATCAATTATACGAACTCCTAAAATTTGATTCTAACTTATTTTGCAACCCTTTTGTCGTGGTTTCGGACGAGCGAGTCTAAATGGGCCGAACATAGACCCGTTAGAATTTTAACTCAGTAAAAAGTACAGAAATCGAGTTTTTGAAATATAATCGTGTTGAAAAGCTTGTAATCAATTTTATAAACTCCAAAATTTGGATTAAAACTTATTTTGCAACCATTTTGTAGAGGTTTCGGACGAGCGGGTCTAAATGGGCCACACAGTGGACCTATTAGAATTTTAACTGAGTAAAAAGTACAGAAATCAAGTTTTTGCAATATAATCGAGTTGAAAAGCTCGTAATCAATTATATGAACTCCTAAATTTGGATTAAAACTTATTTTGCAGCCCTTTTTGTAGAGGTTTCGGACGATCGAGTCTAAATGGGCCGAACAATGGACCCGTTAGAATTTTAATGGAGTAAAAAGTACAGAAATTTAGTTTTTGCAGTATAATCATGTTGAAAATCTCGTAATCAGTTGTATGAACTCCTAAATTTGGATTAAAACTTACTTTGCAACCCTTTTGTAGAGGTTTCGGACGATGGGGTATAAATGGGCCGAACAATTGACCCGTTAGAATTTTAACTGAGTAAAAAGTACAAAAATCGAGTTTTGACAATCTAATCGTGTTGAAAAGCTCGTAATCAATTGTATGAACTCCTAAATTTGGATTAAAACTTATTTTGCAACCCTTTGTAGAGGTTTCAGACGAGGGGGTCTAAATGGGCCGAACAATGGACCCGTTAGAATTTTAACTTAGTAAAAAGTACAGAAATCGAGTTTTTGCAATATAATTGTGTTGAAAAGCTCTTAATCAATTATATGAACTCCTAAATTTGGATTAAAACTTATTTTGCAGCCCTTTTGTAGAGGTTTCGGACGATCGAGACTAAATAGGCTGAACAACGGACCCGTTAGAATTTTAACGGAGTAAAAAGTACAGAAATCGAGTTTTTGCAATATAATCGTGTGGAAAAGCTCGTAATAAATTGTATGAACTCCTAAATTTGGATTAAAACATATTTTGCAACCCTTTTGTAGAGGTTTCGGATGAGCGGGTCTAAATGGGCCGAACAATGGACTCGTTAGAATTTTAACTGAGTAAAAAGCACAAAAATCAAGTTTTTGCAATATAATTGTGTTGAAAAGCTCGTAATCAATTGTATGAACTCCTTAATTTGGATTTAAACTTATTTTGCAACTTTTTGTAGAGGTTTCGGACGAGCGGGTCTAATTGGGCCCAACAATGGACCCGTTATAATTTTAATTGAGGAAAAAGTATAGAAATCAAGTTTTTGCAAAATATAATCGTGTTGAAACACTAGTAATCAATTGTATGAACTCCTAAATTTGAATTAAAACTTATTTTGCAACCCTTTTGTAGAGGTTTTGGACGAGAGGGTCTATATGGACTGAACAATGGACCCGTTAAAATTTTAACTGAGTAAAATACACAAAAAACAAGTTTTTGCAATATAATTGTGTTGAAAAGCTCGTAATCAATTTTATGAACTCCTAAATTTGGATTAAAACTTATTTTGCAACCCTTTTGTAGAGGTTTCGGACGAGCGAGTCTAAATGGGCCGAACAATGGACCCGTTAGAATTTTAACTGAGTAAAAAGTACAATAATTGAGTTTTTGCAATTTAATCGTGTTGAAAAGCACGTAATCAATTGTATGAACTCCTAAATTTGAATTAAAACGTATTTTGCAACCCTTTTGTAGATGTTTAGGACGAGCGGGTCTAAATGGGCCGAACAGGGGACCCGTTAGAATTTTAACTGATTAAAAAGTACAAAAATCGAGTTTTTGCAATATAATCGTGTTGAAAATCTCATAATCAAATATATGAACTCCTAATTTTGATTAAAACTTATTTTGCAGCAATTTTTGTAGAGGTTTCGGACGATCGGGTCTAAATGGGCCGAACAATGGACCCGTTAGATTTTTAACGGAGTAAAAAGTACATAAATCTAGTTTTTGAAATATAATCGTTTTGAAAAGCTCGTAATCAATTGTATGAACTCCTAAATTTGGATTAAAACTTATTTTGAAACCCTTTTGTAGAGGTTTCGGATGAGCGGGTCTAAATGGGCCGAACAGTGGACCCGTTAGAATTTTAACTTAGTAAAAAGTTCAAAAATCGAGTTTTTGCAATATAATCGTGTTGAAAATCTCGTAATCAAAAATATGAACTACTAAATTTGGATTAAAACTTATTTTGCAGCCCTTTTTGTAGAGGTTTCGGACGATCGGGTATAAATGGGCCGAACAATGTACCCGTTAGAATTTTAACTGAGTAAAAAGTACTGTAATCGAGTTTTTGCAATATAATCGTGTTGAAAAGCTCGTAATCAATTTTATGAACTCCTAAATTTGGATTAAAACTTATTTTGCAACCCTTTTGTCGTGGTTTCGGACGAGCGAGTCTAAATGGGCCGAACAATGGACCCGTTAGAATTTTAACTCAGTAAAAAGTACACAAATCGAGTTTTTGAAATATAACTGTGTTGAAAAGCTCGTAATCAATTGTATAAACTCCAAAATTTGGATTAAAACTTATTTTGCAACCATTTTGTAGAGGTTTCGGACGAGCGGGTCTAAATGGGCCAAAAAGTGGACCTATTAGAATTTTAACTGAGTATAAAGTACAGAAATCAAGTTTTTGCAATATAATCGAGTTGAAAAGCTCGTAATCAATTATATGAACTCCTAAATTTGGATTAAAACTTATTTTGCAGCCCTATTTGTTGAGGTTTCGGACAATCGGGTCTAAATGGGCCGAACAATGGACCCGTTAGAATTTTAATGGAGTAAAAAGTACAGAAATCGAGTTTTTGCAATATAATCGTGTTGAAAATCTCGTAATCAATTGTATGAACTCCTAAATTTGGATTAAAACTTATTTTGCAACCCTTTTGCAGAGGTTTCTGACGAGGGGGTCTAAATGAGCCGAACAATGGACCCGTTAGAATTTTAACTAAGTAAAAAGTATTGTAATCGAGTTTTTGCAATACAATCGTGTTGAAAAGCTCGTAATCAATTATATGAACTCCTAAAATTTGATTCAAACTTATTTTGCGGTCTTTTTTCTAAAGGTTTCGGACGAGCGGGTCTAAATGGGCCGAACAATGGACCCGTTAGAATTTTAACTAAGTAAAAAGTACAGAAATCGAGTTTTTGAAATATAATCATGTTGAAAAGCCCGTAATCAATTGTATGAACTCCTAAATTTGGATTAAAACTTATTTTGCAACCCTTTTGAAGAGGTTTCAGACGAGCGGGTCTAAATAGGCCGAATAGTGGACCCGTTAGCATTTTAACTAAGTAAAAAGTACAGAAATCGAGTTTTTGCAATATAATCGTGTTGAAAAGCTCGTAATCAATTGTATGAACTCCTAAATTTGGATAAAAACTTATTTTGCAACCCTTTTGTAGAGGTTTCGGACGAGGGGGTCTAAATGGGCCGAACAATGGACCCGTTAGAATTTTAACTGAGTAAAAAGTATTGTAATCGAGTTTTTGCAATACAATCGTGTTGAAAAGCTCGTAATCAATTTTATGAACTACTAAAATTTGATTTTAACTTATTTTGCGGTCTTTTTTCTAAAGGTTTCGGATGAGCGGGTCTAAATGGGCCGAACAATGGACCCGTTAGAATTTTAACTAAGTAAAAAGTACAGAAATCGAGTTTTTGAAATTTAATCGTGTTGAAAAGCTCGTAATCAAATATATGAACTCCTAAATTTGGATTAAAACTTATTTTGCAGCCCTTTTTATAGAGGTTTCGGACGATCGGGTCTAAATGGACCGAACAATGGACCCGTTAGAATTTCAACGGAGTAAAAAGTACATAAATATAGTTTTTGCAATATAATCGTGTTGAAAAGCTTGTAATCAATTGTATGATCTCCTAAATTTAGATTAAAACTTATTTTGCAACCCTTTTGTAGAGGTTTCGGATGAGCGGGTCTAAATGGGCCGAACAATGGACCCGTTAGAATTTTAACGTAGTAAAAAGTACAGAAATTGAGTTTTTGAAATATAATCGTGTTGAAAAGATCGTAATTAATTGTATGAACTCCTAAATTTGGATTAAAACTTGTTTTGCGGTCTTTTTTCTATGGTTTCGGACGAGCGAGTCTAAATGTGCCGAACAATGGACCCGTTAGAATTTTAACTGAGTAAAAAGTACATAAATCGTATTTTTGCATTATAATCATGTTGAAAAGCTCGTAATCAATTGTATGAACTCCTAAATTTGGATTAAAACTTATTTTGCAACCCTTTTGTAGAGGTTTTGGACGAGCGATTCTAAATGGGCCGAACAATGGACCCGTTAGAATTTTGAAGAAAATGGGCCTCATTAAAAACCCCTCTAACCACCCTGTGCCGAGGCGCGAGGTGAACCTAAGGGGAAAAGAGTGCCCTGAAATATATTAGAACGAAAAGACTGAGTATCAGCCAGTACATCAGATTGAATACAATCAGGAATAATAGAGTAAAAAAAAATAGAGGATGCAGAATGTAAAGCCCAATAGGCTAAGTTATGAGCCACAAAATTGGCTTATCTAGGTACAAAAGATAAACTAATCAAAGGAGAAGCCGCAAGCAAAGCCTTAGCTTCTGCGATCTGCGGGCCCGATAAGGAAACATCAGTAGTGGGCCGAGAGAGCTTATTGACAACGATGGCTGAGTCTGATTCAATGAGCACCTCACCCCAGCCCCTGTCTCTAACCATAATGATACCAGCAACGATGGCGTGGAGCTCAACCATGGTTGCATTCCGAAAGCCAGCCTCATGAATGGCACATCCTCCAAGAATAGTACCCTGAGCATCACGAGCGACAACTCCGATGGCCGCAGAACCTGACCCATGGTGAAAGGCACCAATAATCTTGACAACCTCCGTCATCGGCGGACCCGTTAGAATTTTAACTAAGTAAAAAGTACAAAAATCAAGTTTTTGCAATATAAACGTGTTGAAAAGCTCGTATTCAATTGTAAGAACTCCTAAATTTTGATTAAAACTTATTTTGCAACACTTTTGTAGAGGTTTCGGACGAGCGGGTCTAAATGGGCCGAACTATGGACCAGTTAGAATTTTAACTCAGTAAAAAGTACAGAAATCGAGTTTTTGAAATATAACCGTGTTGAAAAGCTCGTAATCTATTGTATAAACTCCAAAATTTGGATTAAAACTTATTTTGCAACCATTTTGTAGAGGTTTCGGACGAGCGGGTCTAAATGGGCCAAAAAGTGGACCTATTAGAATTTGAACTGAGTAAAAAGTACAGAAATCAAGTTTTTGCAATATAATCGAGTTGAAAAGCTCGTAATCAATTATATGAACTCCTAAATTTGGATTAAAACTTATTTTGCAGCCCTATTTGTTGAGGTTTCTGACGATCGGGTCTAAATGGGCCGAACAATGGACCCGTTAGAATTTTAATGGAGTAAAAAGTACAGAAATCGAGTTTTTGCAATATAATCGTGTTGAAAATCTCGTAATCAATTGTATGAACTCCTAAATTTGGATTAAAACTTATTTTGCAACCCTTTTGCAGAGGTTTCTGATGAGGGGGTCTAAATGGGCCGAACAATGGACCCGTTAGAATTTTAACTAAGTAAAAAGTACTGTAATCGAGTTTTTTCAATACAATCGTGTTGAAAAGCTCGTAATCAATTATATGAACTCCTAAAATTTGATTCAAACTTATTTTGCGGTCTTTTTTCTAAAGGTTTCGGACGAGCGGGTCTAAATGGGCCGAACAATGGACCCGTTAGAATTTTAACTAAGTAAAAAGTACATAAATCGAGTTTTTGAAATATAATCATGTTGAAAAGCTCGTAATCAATTGTATGAACTCCTAAATTTGGATTAAAACTTATTTTGCAACCCTTTTGAAGAGGTTTCAGACGAGCGGGTCTAAATGGGCCGAACAGTGGACCCGTTAGCATTTTAACTAAGTAAAAAGTACAGAAATCGAGTTTTTGCAATATAATCTTGTTGAAAAGCTCGTAATCAATTGTATGAACTCCTAAATTTGGATAAAAACTTATTTTGCAACCCTTTTGTAGTGGTTTCGGACGAGGGGGTCTAAATGGGCCGAACAATGGACCCGTTAGAATTTTAACTGAGGAAAAAGTATAGAAATCAATTTTTTGCAATATAATCGTGTTGAAATGCTAGAAATCAATTGTATGAACTCCTAAATTTGGATTAAAACTTATTTTGCAACCCTTTTGTAGAGGTTTCGGACGAGCGGGTCTAAATGGGCCGAACAATGGACCCGTTAGAATTTTAACTGAGGAAAAAGTATAGAAATCAAGTTTTTGCAATATAATCGTGTTGAAATGCTAGAAATCAATTGTATGAACTCCTAAATTTGGATTAAAACTTATTTTGCAACCCTTTTGTAGAGGTTTCGGACTAGCGGGTCTAAATGGGCCGAACAATGGACCCGTTAGAATTTTAACTAAGTAAAAAGTACAGAAATCGAGTTTTTGAAATATAATCGTGTTGAAAAGCTCGTAATCAAATATATGAACTCCTAAATTTGGATTAAAACTTATTTTGTAGCCCTTTTTGTAGAGGTTTCGGACGATCGGGTCTAAATGGACCGAACAATGGACCCGTTAGAATTTCAACGGAGTAAAAAGTACAGAAATCTAGTTTTTGCAATATAATCGTGTTGAAAAGCTTGTAATCAATTGTATGATCTCCTAAATTTAGATTAAAACTTATTTTGCAACCCTTTTGTAGAGGTTTCGGATGAGCGGGTCTAAATGGGCCGAACAATGGACCCGTTAGAATTTTAACGGAGTAAAAAGTACAGAAATTGAGTTTTTGAAATATAATCGTGTTGAAAAGATCGTAATTAATTGTATGAACTCCTAAATTTGTATTAAAACTTTTTTTTGCGGTCTTTTTTATATGGTTTCAGACGAGCGAGTCTAAATGGGCCGAACAATGGACCCGTTAGAATTTTAACTGAGTAAAAAGTACATAAATCGTATTTTTGCATTATAATCATGTTGAAAAGCTCGTAATCAATTGTATGAACTCCTAAATTTGGATTAAAACTTATTTTGCAACCCTTTTGTAGAGGTTTTGGACGAGCGAGTCTAAATGGGCCGAACAATGGACCCGTTAGAATTTTGAAGAAAATGGGCCTCATTAAAAACCCCTCTAACAACCCTGTGCCGAGGCGTGAGGTGAACCTAAGGGGAAAAGAGTGCCCTGAAATATATTAAAACGAAAAGACTGAGTATCAGCCAGTACATCTGTAACGCCCCGGTTTTGGGCTTAGAAGTTTTGGGCGTTGACCGGTTTGGTCAAAGTGCTGTTCGAATCTAAAGAGGTGAAATTAGGAAAGCCTAGTTCGGGTTGCATTAAAAATATGGAAAAATGTTCTAAAATCATCTTTTAATATAATTAAGTGAACTGTGAAATCAATTTTGAAAAATGGGTTTTGGAAGAGTGACATTTTGGCTAGTGACCAAAATGTAATTTTTGAAAGTTTTGTGACTGTTTTATAAAGAGTTGAAACTTTGAATCTTTAAGGAGCTATTATTCCAAAAGTAGTTTCTCCAGATTTTTCTAAGATATTTTGAGATTTATTCTGATTTTAAAACATATCAAAAGTGGAGGGAAAGGCCATTTGGCTATTTTCTTAACTAACTTCTCTATTTTCTTTCTCTCATTTTCTCTCAATCCAAACACTTGTTTTCCAGAGAGTTGTTTCTGATTTTCTCACCTAAAATCCTCCTTTCAATATTCTTTTGATTCCTAATCAACATATCTTCAAAACCTCATCATTTGCTAGTTGATTCAACAAGGTTTTTGATTCCAAAAAGTGGAGAAACACAAGTTTGGAGGTAAGAACGTCCTTCTCCTCTAAACTATCAGTTCTTTACTGAAATTCCCAAGTTCTCAACTCTTAATTGAAGTTTTATTAAAGGATTTTAAGTGGTGAAATGGATCTTGGCTTATAATGCAAGATTTGGTGATTTTTGATGATTTTCGTTAGATATGATTAATCTGTGATTTGAGGTGTGTTTTTGATGTTAAATGAACTCTAAATTGATAAGGAAATGAGTTTTGATTAATGCAATCCCGGATAGGTTGTGTTTCCTAAGTTTAGCTTGTGATTCTTGGATGTTTTTGTGGTGATCTTGTGGATCTGATGTTGCTGGAGGTATAAGGATGTTTATAGGTTGTTTTTAGATGTTAAATGGTGTTAATGGATGTTAGGTTTTGCTGGTTTATGGCTGGGCTTTGTTGAGAAGTGGTTTTGATGCCATTTCGGTTGTGTTTGGTGGCCGAAATTGGAGTGTGAATGAGAGCAGCGAGTTTGAGTGCTTTCATTGAAGCTTTTGATGCATGATGATGCATTAAATCTCTGCTTTAATGTGTTTAATCAGGGGAGGCATCTTTGGATCCAAGAGTTGTTGATCCGGAGGCTTGTTTTGGTGCTTTTGCTTAAGGCGAAGTGGAATCGGTGAGTGAAATTGGGTTTTCGGCTTTGAAACCAATGTCTTGGGAGCTTAGTTTAAGTCTAAACAACTTTGCTAAGCTCAAGTGTAAGTTTTCGGAAATACTCTCTAGTGGTGGCCATGATTTGATTGATGTGCAATGTGGTTTATTGCATGTTTTAAATTCTGTTTTGAAAGCATGATTTAGCATGGTTAATGCTGTTTTTGTAAGCCATATGTTGAGGGGAGCTCATGGTAAGAGTTCCTTGTATTTGAACATTGATTAAATGTGGGTTGATGCTTTTAAATGCATGATGAATATGGCTTGGTTTAATGCTTTAAAACAGTGGATTAATTGATGAAAATGATGTATATTGGCAAGTGATGTTTGAAAAGGTTAAGGTCACTAAGGTGGTTAAAAGTCCTTGAGTGAGCCTTGTTTACTTAAGAACATCAAGGTGGTTAAAAGTCCTTGGATGGTTCTTGTTACGGACACAAAGGTGGTTAAAAGTCCTTGTGTGGTCCATTCTATGGTGTTTAAAAGTCCATAGGCCAAGGTGTTTAAAAGTCCTTGGGGATTCAAGGTGTTTAAAAGTCCTTGAGGTGATCTAATTCATGGTGTTTAAAAGTCCATGGCCAAGGTGTTTAAAAGTCCTTGGGGTCCAAGGTGTTTAAAAGTCCTTGGGGTGAAAGTTGATGAACTTATTTTCAAAGAAATGAAATGTATCACTTGAGGCCAATATGACATGTAATGAAATGAAGCATGAGATGCTTGTTTTAAGTATGCTTTTGAGCATGTGTAAATGATGATTTGAATCATGATTTATAAATGTTTTGTTAATGCATTATTGGATGGTTTTATTGAGCATTCCTCACTAAGCTTTTGCTTACGCTCTCTTCCGTTTTCTTAATTCAATAATGCAGAACATTAGAGTACTTGAGGGCAGCAGGGAGGGCAAGCATCCAAGTGGAAACAAAGCTCTAAGTATGGAAAGTTTTCTAAGTACATTTTAGCTTTTGGTAATTTGGCAATGGGGGACCTATGTGTATGTTTTGGGAGATGTTTTAAACTCCCTAAGTATGTTGAATGTTGTTGAGAATGCTGGTTTTTGTGGTTGGCCTTTATATGCTTGAATTGGAAGTTTATGCTTGAATGGCTTACTTGTGTAGGAAGCATGCCTATAGATTTGGGGCTTTTCATATATGTGGATGTTTTGATGAATTGTTGATGCAAGTATGTCTCTTATATGTTGAATTGCATGTTGGCAAAGTTTGGTGGCATTTGGAGCATGATTGGTTGGTCAATTGCATGTTTAAGTATGCATTTCTGGGCAATCTGTGCAGGGTGTTTCGGAACAGCACCTACCGTTTCGGAACGGGTGCCTTATTTGTGCCCAGGCGTCCGAAACGGGAGGGGCCGTTCCGAAACGGAAAGGCCACTGCCAGACCCCCGTTTCGGTACGCGTTGCGGAACGGCCCCGAGTTTCGAAACGGGCTATGCCTGTTTCGGAACGGGTGACCGTTGGGGGCTGACATTGGCAGTTATATGTTTTGGAATGTTTGCGTTTTGGTCCTGAAACTTGTTTGTGCAATTGTATGAGTTTGGGAAGTCCTTTTGAGCTGAAATTTTACAGTGAAGCATGAAACATGATTAATTTCAAGATGGTAACTTTAATTTGGGTTAAGTCCTTATAATTATCAGAATTTACAATTTGGTCCCTAAAGTTGTATTTTGTTCAATTGAGTCCCTGTTTGATCTCTGATGTTTATGATCTTTGAGTATGCTATTGTATGATCATATCTAAGGATTAATTTACATCTAGACAAGTTTTAAAAGGAAAAAAAGGGTCGTTAATCAAGGTTGACTTTCGGGTTGACTTTGGTTTTCCCCGTGTGACTTTCTTAATTCGGGTCAACCGTCTAGGCCGGGTTAAGGGGGTTACATTTGGTGGTATCAGAGCCGAGTTCTCGAGTAATTGGGAATGTATGTATGCATGAGTGAAGTATGTATGCTTTGTATGCTTGTTGAGTGAAAGCATGTTTAATGGCTTGTGATTTTGATGCAATTGAAGTATGTGCTGTGATGTAGCATGTTGTGGGTACCCATTGCCAAATCAAAGCTAAAGGAAAGATGTTGTTTTGAAATGAAATTGAGCTTGAATACTTGGATTGCTTACCTTGCTGGGCCTGACTTTGTTTTATTTGTGTTGTGATTGCATGGTAAAAGTATGGCACCACGTAGAGAGTTACGAGGTAATGTGCGAGCTACGGCTCCTAATGAGAACGAGAATGAGGAAAACACGGGTAGTGCGGTGTTACCTCCTCCTCCACCTGGTGGTGGTGGTGCTGGGGCTGAGGAAGCTGGAGCTGCAGCTGGCGCTGGAGCTGCTGGACCTGGGGCTGGTCAGGGGCAAGCTATGCCTGATATGACGATGTTAGTGCAAGCTATTGCTGGTGCTTTTCAAGCAGCAGTAGCTGGGGCTCGTGGAGCGGGGCATCAGGAAGATGCTGGTGTTAGACTACCTTTGGAGCGTTTGCGCAGTCTTGGTGGGACTGAGTTCAGGGGTATGTCTGCTGAGAGTTCTGAAGCTTGGCTAGAGAGTACCAAGCGAATCTTGGGCCAGATGAGTTGCACTGATGTGCAGAAGCTGGGTTGTGTTGTGTCCTTGCTGCAGAAGGATGCGTATACGTGGTGGACAACCACTGTTGCTGGGATGGCAGAAGCTGATGTGACTTGGACATTCTTTCAGAATGTGTTCAAGTTGAGATATCTTGGTGTGAGATATCTTGATGAGAAGAAGCGTGAATTCATGTCTCTTACCCAGGGGAGCATGAGTGTGGCTGAGTATGAGGTGCAGTTTGTGCGACTCAGTCAGTATGCACCGGAGCTGGTACCTGATGAGCGGGCAAGGTGCGAGAGGTTCCGTTATGGTTTAGAGACGGATGTAAAGATGTATTTGCTGGCCGCCGAGTATGATGATTTCGACGTGTTGGTGGGCCGAGCCAAGGATGTTGAGATGAACTTGGGTTTATCTGTGAGAGGTGCTGGAGCAAGTGCTGGGAAGCGATCAGCTGAGTTTAGTTCTGGAGGTGGATGGAACAAGAGGGGACGTGATCAGAAGTATCAGTCTTCAGCTAAGAGAGGTGGTGGTGCACCTGCTAGAGGAGGTAATGCTAGAGCTGATCCGAGTGCTTGTTGGATCTGTGGTTCACGTGGTCACATGAAGCGTGACTGTCCTCGTGCTGAGAGAGTGGTGCAAGCTCCTGTTGCGGCTGCTGGTAACGGGTGCTGGAGTTGTGGTTCTGCAGACCACTTGAGGCGTGATTGTCCGAGGTTGGCTGGTGATCAGGTGCGTGCTCCTGTTGTTGCTGCACCGCAGAGAGGTCGTGGGCGCGGCCGTGGTAATTTCCAGAGGAGAGAGGAAGGTGGTCGTGGAGTGGCCCATGTTGTGGCTATTCAGCCTGAGGGTGGAGGCCAAGCGAGGGTGTATGCTCAGCGAGAGGGCAGGAATGATGCGGATGTGATTGCAGGTACCTTTACTTTGCAGTCCTTGTCATTGCTTTCTTTGATTGATTCTGGATCTACGCATTCATACATTTTGCGTGAGCATGCTGAATTGCTTGGTTTGCCTGTTGAGTCTTTGGATGTTGGTGTTCGAGTCACTAGTTCTTTTGGTGAGACTGTTGTGACTAGGAAGCTTTATAGAAGGTGTCCCTTGGTTGTTCAAGAGCATGTTTTCCATGTTGATCTTATGGAGTTGCCCTTCTATGGTTTCGATGTGATCCTTGGTATGGATTGGCTTGCTGAGCATCGTGCTGTTGTGGATTGTGAGAACAAGCGGGTTTCGCTTAAGCTTGCGGATGATTACGAAGTTGTTGTGGTTGGTGATAATGTGAAGTTTCTTGCCAATGTGGTGTCTACCTTGGAGGCGAGCAGGATGCTGAGACAAGGTTGCGAAGCCTATCTAGCTTTTGTGATGAATCCTAGCTCTAAAGAGTTGAGGGTGCAAGGTATCAGAGTTGTGAAGGAGTTTCCTGGTGTTTTTCCTGAGGAGTTGCCTGGTTTACCTCCTAACCGCGAGGTGGAGTTTGGAATTGAGCTGTATGAGAATACAACCCCTGTGTCCATTACTCCCTATAGAATGGCACCTAAGGAGCTGAAGGAGCTGAAGACGCAGTTGCAAGAGTTGCTTGATCGTGGGTTCATCCGGCCAAGTGTGTCACCTTGGGGAGCACCGGTCTTGTTTGTGAAGAAGAAAGATGGCACTATGAGAATGTGCATTGATTACCATCAGCTGAACAAGTTGACTATCAAGAATCGGTATCCTTTGCCGAGGATTGATGATCTTTTTGATCAATTTCGGGGAGCTGCTGTGTTCTCTAAGATTGACTTGAGGTCAGGGTATTATCAGTTGAAGGTGAAGGATGTGCATGTGCCTAAGACAGCTTTCAGGACAAGGTATGGGCATTATGAGTTTCTTGTGATGCCGTTTGGGTTGACAAATGCTCCTGCTGCTTTCATGGACATGATGAATCGTGTGTTTCATGAATACCTGGACAAGTTTGTTGTGGTGTTCATTGATGACATCCTCGTGTACTCGCGTACTGAGGAGGAGCATGAAGAGCATTTGAGGATTGTTTTGCAAGCTTTGTTGGAGAATCAGCTTTATGCTAAGCTGAGTAAGTGCGAGTTCTGGTTAAGGGAGGTGGTGTTTCTTGGGCATGTGGTTTCAGCGGAGGGGATTCGTGTTGATCCTCAGAAGATTGAGGCGGTGATGAATTGGAAAGTTCCTAAGTCTGTTCATGAGATTCGTAGTTTCCTTGGTTTGGCGGGATACTACCGAAGGTTTGTGGATGGTTTTTCCAAGATTTCTGCTCCTTTGACGAAGCTGTTGCAAAAGGATGTTAAGTATGAGTGGACGGAAGCGAGACAGCAGGCTTTTGAGAAGCTTAAGGCGGCTTTGACGCAAGCTCCTATCTTGATTCAGCCTGAATCAGGGAAAGAGTTTGTGGTTTACAGTGATGCATCCTATGTTGGTTTGGGGTGTGTGCTGATGCAGGAGGGTAAGGTGGTGGCTTATGCATCACGGCAGTTGAAAGTGCATGAGCGCAATTACCCTACGCATGATATTGAGCTGACTGCAGTGGTTTTTGCTCTGAAGATCTGGAGACATTATCTGTATGGTGAGAAGTGTACTGTGTACACGGATCACAAGAGTTTGAGGTATCTGATGTCTCAGAAGGAGTTGAATCTTAGGCAGCGGCGTTGGTTGGAGTTGCTCAAGGATTATGATCTGACGATTGAGTATCATCCTGGAAAAGCTAATGTTGTTGCGGATGCCTTGAGTAGGAAGGTAGCTGTTGAGCTGAGGGCTATGTTTGCTAGCTTGAGCATATCGCAAGATGGTGGTCTCGTTGCTGAGTTGCAAGTGAAACCCTCTTTGGTTCAGTTGATCAAGGATAAGCAGTTGCTGGATGATTCCTTGGTATCTCATGTTCAGGATATCGCGGAGGGTAGACCTTCGGATTTCTGTTTCAATGATGATGGTGTGATGTGTTTTGGGAGTCGGATAGTAGTGCCCAATGATGCTGAGTTGAGGCGTGCTATTCTGACTGAAGGTCATAGTAGTCCTTTTGCTATGCACCCTGGTAGTACTAAGATGTACCGTGATCTTCGTGATGAGTACTATTGGGTGGGTTTGAAGAAGGATGTTGCGGAGTTTGTGAGCAAGTGTTTGGTGTGTCAGCGAGTTAAGGCTGAGCATCAGTTTCCTTCAGGGTTGTTGCAACCGTTGAAAATCCCTGAATGGAAGTGGGAGAGGGTTACCATGGATTTTGTATCTGGTTTACCTTTGTCTCCATCGAAGAAGAATTTAGTCTGGGTGATTGTGGATCGCCTGACGAAGTGTGCGCATTTCTTGCCTGTGCATACCACGTTTTCTTTGGATAGGTTGGCAGAGCTGTACATTGCTGAGATTGTGCGGCTGCATGGTGTGCCTAAGTCGATTGTGTCGGATAGGGATCCGAGGTTCACATCGCGGTTCTGGCAGTGTTTGCATCAAGCTCTGGGTACAAGGTTGCATTTCAGTACATCCTATCATCCTCAGTCGGATGGTCAGTCTGAGCGAGTTATCCAGATTTTGGAGGATATGTTGAGGTGCTGCGTGATTGAGTTCCAAGGTTCTTGGGAGAAGCATCTGCATTTGGTTGAGTTTGCTTATAACAACAGTTATCAGGCAAGTATACAGATGGCACCTTATGAGGCTTTGTACGGGAGGAAGTGTAGGACTCCTCTTTGTTGGGCTGAGACTGGTCAAAAGTTGGTTTCGATGCCGGCTTTGTTGAAAGGGACCACAGAGAAGGTAAAGCTCGTTTGTGAGCGGTTGAAGGCTGCTTCTGATCGGCAGAAGTCTTACGCGGATTTGAAGCGTAAGGAGATAGAGTATGCGGTGGGTGACCGTGTATTCTTGAAGGTTTCGCCTTGGAAGAAGGTGATGCGATTTGGCCGAAAGGGTAAGTTGAGTCCTAGGTACATTGGACCATATGAGGTGGTTGAGCGTGTGGGTCCTGTTGCGTATCGGTTGAGGTTAGTACAGGAGTTGGAGAAGATTCATGATGTGTTCCATGTCTCTATGCTCCGGAGGTATAGATCTGATCCTTCGCATGTGATGCCTGTGGAGGAAGTGGTTTTGAATCCGGATTTGACCTATGATGAGGAACCGGTGAAGGTTCTGGATTCGGATAGCAAGGTTCTTCGTGGCAAGACCATTGAGTTGGTGAAGGTGCTGTGGAAGCATCGCGGTGTTGAGGAAGCCACGTGGGAGCGGAAGGAAGACATGCTGAAGCAGTTTCCTTATCTCTTTCCTTCAGGTAAATTTCGAGGACGAAATTTCTTAAGGGGGGGAGAGTTGTAACGCCCCGGTTTTGGGCTTAAAAGTTTTGGGCGTTGACCGGTTTGGTCAAAGTGTTGTTCGAATCTAAAGAGGTGAAATTAGGAAAGCCTAGTTCGGGTTGCATTAAAAATATGGAAAAATGTTCTAAAATCATCTTTTAATATAATTAAGTGAACTGTGAAATCAATTTTGAAAAATGGGTTTTGGAAGAGTGACATTTTGGCTAGTGACCAAAATGTAATTTTTGAAAGTTTTGTGACTGTTTTATAAAGAGTTGAAACTTTGAATCTTTAAGGAGCTATTATTCCAAAAGTAGTTTCTCCAGATTTTTCTAAGATATTTTGAGATTTATTCTGATTTTAAAACATATCAAAAGTGGAGGGAAAGGCCATTTGGCTATTTTCTTAACTAACTTCTCTATTTTCTTTCTCTCATTTTCTCTCAATCCAAACACTTGTTTTCCAGAGAGTTGTTTCTGATTTTCTCACCTAAAATCCTCCTTTCAATATTCTTTTGATTCCTAATCAACATATCTTCAAAACCTCATCATTTGCTAGTTGATTCAACAAGGTTTTTGATTCCAAAAAGTGGAGAAACACAAGTTTGGAGGTAAGAACGTCCTTCTCCTCTAAACTATCAGTTCTTTACTGAAATTCCCAAGTTCTCAACTCTTAATTGAAGTTTTATTAAAGGATTTTAAGTGGTGAAATGGATCTTGGCTTATAATGCAAGATTTGGTGATTTTTGATGATTTTCGTTAGATATGATTAATCTGTGATTTGAGGTGTGTTTTTGATGTTAAATGAACTCTAAATTGATAAGGAAATGAGTTTTGATTAATGCAATCCCGGATAGGTTGTGTTTCCTAAGTTTAGCTTGTGATTCTTGGATGTTTTTGTGGTGATCTTGTGGATCTGATGTTGCTGGAGGTATAAGGATGTTTATAGGTTGTTTTTAGATGTTAAATGGTGTTAATGGATGTTAGGTTTTGCTGGTTTATGGCTGGGCTTTGTTGAGAAGTGGTTTTGATGCCATTTCGGTTGTGTTTGGTGGCCGAAATTGGAGTGTGAATGAGAGCAGCGAGTTTGAGTGCTTTCATTGAAGCTTTTGATGCATGATGATGCATTAAATCTCTGCTTTAATGTGTTTAATCAGGGGAGGCATCTTTGGATCCAAGAGTTGTTGATCCGGAGGCTTGTTTTGGTGCTTTTGCTTGAGGCGAAGTGGAATCGGTGAGTGAAATTGGGTTTTCGGCTTTGAAACCAATGTCTTGGGAGCTTAGTTTAAGTCTAAACAACTTTGCTAAGCTCAAGTGTAAGTTTTCGGAAATACTCTCTAGTGGTGGCCATGATTTGATTGATGTGCAATGTGGTTTATTGCATGTTTTAAATTCTGTTTTGAAAGCATGATTTAGCATGGTTAATGCTGTTTTTGTAAGCCATATGTTGAGGGAAGCTCATGGTAAGAGTTCCTTGTATTTGAACATTGATTAAATGTGGGTTGATGCTTTTAAATGCATGATGAATATGGCTTGGTTTAATGCTTTAAAACAGTGGATTAATTGATGAAAATGATGTATATTGGCAAGTGATGTTTGAAAAGGTTAAGGTCACTAAGGTGGTTAAAAGTCCTTGAGTGAGCCTTGTTTACTTAAGAACATCAAAGTGGTTAAAAGTCCTTGGATGGTTCTTGTTACGGACACAAAGGTGGTTAAAAGTCCTTGTGTGGTCCATTCTATGGTGTTTAAAAGTCCATAGGCCAAGGTGTTTAAAAGTCCTTGGGGATTCAAGGTGTTTAAAAGTCCTTGAGGTGATCTAATTCATGGTGTTTAAAAGTCCATGGCCAAGGTGTTTAAAAGTCCTTGGGGTCCAAGGTGTTTAAAAGTCCTTGGGGTGAAAGTTGATAAACTTGTTTTCAAAGAAATGAAATGTATCACTTGAGGCCAATATGACATGTAATGAAATGAAGCATGAGATGCTTGTTTTAAGTATGCTTTTGAGCATGTGTAAATGATGATTTGAATCATGATTTATAAATGTTTTGTTAATGCATTATTGGATGGTTTTATTGAGCATTCCTCACTAAGCTTTTGCTTACGCTCTCTTCCGTTTTCTTAATTCAATAATGCAGAACATTAGAGTACTTGAGGGCAGCAGGGAGGGCAAGCATCCAAGTGGAAACAAAGCTCTAAGTATGGAAAGTTTTCTAAGTACATTTTAGCTTTTGGTAATTTGGCAATGGGGGACCTATGTGTATGTTTTGGGAGATGTTTTAAACTCCCTAAGTATGTTGAATGTTGTTGAGAATGCTGGTTTTTGTGGTTGGCCTTTATATGCTTGAATTGGAAGTTTATGCTTGAATGGCTTACTTGTGTAGGAAGCATGCCTATAGATTTGGGGCTTTTCATATATGTGGATGTTTTGATGAATTGTTGATGCAAGTATGTCTCTTATATGTTGAATTGCATGTTGGCAAAGTTTGGTGGCATTTGGAGCATGATTGGTTGGTCAATTGCATGTTTAAGTATGCATTTCTGGGCAATCTGTGCAGGGTGTTTCGGAACAGCACCTACCGTTTCGGAACGGGTGCCTTATTTGTGCCCAGGCGTCCGAAACGGGAGGGGCCGTTCCGAAACGGAAAGGCCACTGCCAGACCCCCGTTTCGGTACGCGTTGCGGAACGGCCCCGAGTTTCGAAACGGGCTATGCCTGTTTCGGAACGGGTGACCGTTGGGGGCTGACATTGGCAGTTATATGTTTTGGAATGTTTGCGTTTTGGTCCTGAAACTTGTTTGTGCAATTGTATGAGTTTGGGAAGTCCTTTTGAGCTGAAACTTTACAGTGAAGCATGAAACATGATTAATTTCAAGATGGTAACTTTAATTTGGGTTAAGTCCTTATAATTATCAGAATTTACAATTTGGTCCCTAAAGTTGTATTTTGTTCAATTGAGTCCCTGTTTGATCTCTGATGTTTATGATCTTTGAGTATGCTATTGTATGATCATATCTAAGGATTAATTTACATCTAGACAAGTTTTAAAAGGAAAAAAGGGTCGTTAATCAAGGTTGACTTTCGGGTTGACTTTGGTTTTCCCCGTGTGACTTTCTTAATTCGGGTCAACCGTCTAGGCCGGGTTAAGGGGGTTACATTTGGTGGTATCAGAGCCGAGTTCTCGAGTAATTGGGAATGTATGTATGCATGAGTGAAGTATGTATGCTTTGTATGCTTGTTGAGTGAAAGCATGTTTAATGGCTTGTGATTTTGATGCAATTGAAGTATGTGCTGTGATGTAGCATGTTGTGGGTACCCATTGCCAAATCAAAGCTAAAGGAAAGATGTTGTTTTGAAATGAAATTGAGCTTGAATACTTGGATTGCTTACCTTGCTGGGCCTGACTTTGTTTTATTTGTGTTGTGATTGCATGGTAAAAGTATGGCACCACGTAGAGAGTTACGAGGTAATGTGCGAGCTACGGCTCCTAATGAGAACGAGAATGAGGAAAACACGGGTAGTGCGGTGTTACCTCCTCCTCCACCTGGTGGTGGTGGTGCTGGGGCTGAGGAAGCTGGAGCTGCAGCTGGCGCTGGAGCTGCTGGACCTGGGGCTGGTCAGGGGCAAGCTATGCCTGATATGACGATGTTAGTGCAAGCTATTGCTGGTGCTTTTCAAGCAGCAGTAGCTGGGGCTCGTGGAGCGGGGCATCAGGAAGATGCTGGTGTTAGACTACCTTTGGAGCGTTTGCGCAGTCTTGGTGGGACTGAGTTCAGGGGTATGTCTGCTGAGAGTTCTGAAGCTTGGCTAGAGAGTACCAAGCGAATCTTGGGCCAGATGAGTTGCACTGATGTGCAGAAGCTGGGTTGTGTTGTGTCCTTGCTGCAGAAGGATGCGTATACGTGGTGGACAACCACTGTTGCTGGGATGGCAGAAGCTGATGTGACTTGGACATTCTTTCAGAATGTGTTCAAGTTGAGATATCTTGGTGTGAGATATCTTGATGAGAAGAAGCGTGAATTCATGTCTCTTACCCAGGGGAGCATGAGTGTGGCTGAGTATGAGGTGCAGTTTGTGCGACTCAGTCAGTATGCACCGGAGCTGGTACCTGATGAGCGGGCAAGGTGCGAGAGGTTCCGTTATGGTTTAGAGACGGATGTAAAGATGTATTTGCTGGCTGCCGAGTATGATGATTTCGACGTGTTGGTGGGCCGAGCCAAGGATGTTGAGATGAACTTGGGTTTATCTGTGAGAGGTGCTGGAGCAAGTGCTGGGAAGCGATCAGCTGAGTTTAGTTCTGGAGGTGGATGGAACAAGAGGGGACGTGATCAGAAGTATCAGTCTTCAGCTAAGAGAGGTGGTGGTGCACCTGCTAGAGGAGGTAATGCTAGAGCTGATCCGAGTGCTTGTTGGATCTGTGGTTCACGTGGTCACATGAAGCGTGACTGTCCTCGTGCTGAGAGAGTGGTGCAAGCTCCTGTTGCGGCTGCTGGTAACGGGTGCTGGAGTTGTGGTTCTGCAGACCACTTGAGGCGTGATTGTCCGAGGTTGGCTGGTGATCAGGTGCGTGCTCCTGTTGTTGCTGCACCGCAGAGAGGTCGTGGGCGCGGCCGTGGTAATTTCCAGAGGAGAGAGGAAGGTGGTCGTGGAGTGGCCCATGTTGTGGCTATTCAGCCTGAGGGTGGAGGCCAAGCGAGGGTGTATGCTCAGCGAGAGGGCAGGAATGATGCGGATGTGATTGCAGGTACCTTTACTTTGCAGTCCTTGTTATTGCTTTCTTTGATTGATTCTGGATCTACGCATTCATACATTTTGCGTGAGCATGCTGAATTGCTTGGTTTGCCTGTTGAGTCTTTGGATGTTGGTGTTCGAGTCACTAGTTCTTTTGGTGAGACTGTTGTGACTAGGAAGCTTTATAGAAGGTGTCCCTTGGTTGTTCAAGAGCATGTTTTCCATGTTGATCTTATGGAGTTGCCCTTCTATGGTTTCGATGTGATCCTTGGTATGGATTGGCTTGCTGAGCATCGTGCTGTTGTGGATTGTGAGAACAAGCGGGTTTCGCTTAAGCTTGCGGATGATTACGAAGTTGTTGTGGTTGGTGATAATGTGAAGTTTCTTGCCAATGTGGTGTCTACCTTGGAGGCGAGCAGGATGCTGAGACAAGGTTGCGAAGCCTATCTAGCTTTTGTGATGAATCCTAGCTCTAAAGAGTTGAGGGTGCAAGGTATCAGAGTTGTGAAGGAGTTTCCTGGTGTTTTTCCTGAGGAGTTGCCTGGTTTACCTCCTAACCGCGAGGTGGAGTTTGGAATTGAGCTGTATGAGAATACAACCCCTGTGTCCATTACTCCCTATAGAATGGCACCTAAGGAGCTGAAGGAGCTGAAGACGCAGTTGCAAGAGTTGCTTGATCGTGGGTTCATCCGGCCAAGTGTGTCACCTTGGGGAGCACCGGTCTTGTTTGTGAAGAAGAAAGATGGCACTATGAGAATGTGCATTGATTACCATCAGCTGAACAAGTTGACTATCAAGAATCGGTATCCTTTGCCGAGGATTGATGATCTTTTTGATCAATTTCGGGGAGCTGCTGTGTTCTCTAAGATTGACTTGAGGTCAGGGTATTATCAGTTGAAGGTGAAGGATGTGCATGTGCCTAAGACAGCTTTCAGGACAAGGTATGGGCATTATGAGTTTCTTGTGATGCCGTTTGGGTTGACAAATGCTCCTGCTGCTTTCATGGACATGATGAATCGTGTGTTTCATGAATACCTGGACAAGTTTGTTGTGGTGTTCATTGATGACATCCTCGTGTACTCGCGTACTGAGGAGGAGCATGAAGAGCATTTGAGGATTGTTTTGCAAGCTTTGTTGGAGAATCAGCTTTATGCTAAGCTGAGTAAGTGCGAGTTCTGGTTAAGGGAGGTGGTGTTTCTTGGGCATGTGGTTTCAGCGGAGGGGATTCGTGTTGATCCTCAGAAGATTGAGGCGGTGATGAATTGGAAAGTTCCTAAGTCTGTTCATGAGATTCGTAGTTTCCTTGGTTTGGCGGGATACTACCGAAGGTTTGTGGATGGTTTTTCCAAGATTTCTGCTCCTTTGACGAAGCTGTTGCAAAAGGATGTTAAGTATGAGTGGACGGAAGCGAGACAGCAGGCTTTTGAGAAGCTTAAGGCGGCTTTGACGCAAGCTCCTATCTTGATTCAGCCTGAATCAGGGAAAGAGTTTGTGGTTTACAGTGATGCATCCTATGTTGGTTTGGGGTGTGTGCTGATGCAGGAGGGTAAGGTGGTGGCTTATGCATCACGGCAGTTGAAAGTGCATGAGCGCAATTACCCTACGCATGATATTGAGCTGACTGCAGTGGTTTTTGCTCTGAAGATCTGGAGACATTATCTGTATGGTGAGAAGTGTACTGTGTACACGGATCACAAGAGTTTGAGGTATCTGATGTCTCAGAAGGAGTTGAATCTTAGGCAGCGGCGTTGGTTGGAGTTGCTCAAGGATTATGATCTGACGATTGAGTATCATCCTGGAAAAGCTAATGTTGTTGCGGATGCCTTGAGTAGGAAGGTAGCTGTTGAGCTGAGGGCTATGTTTGCTAGCTTGAGCATATCGCAAGATGGTGGTCTCGTTGCTGAGTTGCAAGTGAAACCCTCTTTGGTTCAGTTGATCAAGGATAAGCAGTTGCTGGATGATTCCTTGGTATCTCATGTTCAGGATATCGCGGAGGGTAGACCTTCGGATTTCTGTTTCAATGATGATGGTGTGATGTGTTTTGGGAGTCGGATAGTAGTGCCCAATGATGCTGAGTTGAGGCGTGCTATTCTGACTGAAGGTCATAGTAGTCCTTTTGCTATGCACCCTGGTAGTACTAAGATGTACCGTGATCTTCGTGATGAGTACTATTGGGTGGGTTTGAAGAAGGATGTTGCGGAGTTTGTGAGCAAGTGTTTGGTGTGTCAGCGAGTTAAGGCTGAGCATCAGTTTCCTTCAGGGTTGTTGCAACCGTTGAAAATCCCTGAATGGAAGTGGGAGAGGGTTACCATGGATTTTGTATCTGGTTTACCTTTGTCTCCATCGAAGAAGAATTTAGTCTGGGTGATTGTGGATCGCCTGACGAAGTGTGCGCATTTCTTGCCTGTGCATACCACGTTTTCTTTGGATAGGTTGGCAGAGCTGTACATTGCTGAGATTGTGCGGCTGCATGGTGTGCCTAAGTCGATTGTGTCGGATAGGGATCCGAGGTTCACATCGCGGTTCTGGCAGTGTTTGCATCAAGCTCTGGGTACAAGGTTGCATTTCAGTACATCCTATCATCCTCAGTCGGATGGTCAGTCTGAGCGAGTTATCCAGATTTTGGAGGATATGTTGAGGTGCTGCGTGATTGAGTTCCAAGGTTCTTGGGAGAAGCATCTGCATTTGGTTGAGTTTGCTTATAACAACAGTTATCAGGCAAGTATACAGATGGCACCTTATGAGGCTTTGTACGGGAGGAAGTGTAGGACTCCTCTTTGTTGGGCTGAGACTGGTCAAAAGTTGGTTTCGATGCCGGCTTTGTTGAAAGGGACCACAGAGAAGGTAAAGCTCGTTTGTGAGCGGTTGAAGGCTGCTTCTGATCGGCAGAAGTCTTACGCGGATTTGAAGCGTAAGGAGATAGAGTATGCGGTGGGTGACCGTGTATTCTTGAAGGTTTCGCCTTGGAAGAAGGTGATGCGATTTGGCCGAAAGGGTAAGTTGAGTCCTAGGTACATTGGACCATATGAGGTGGTTGAGCGTGTGGGTCCTGTTGCGTATCGGTTGAGGTTAGTACAGGAGTTGGAGAAGATTCATGATGTGTTCCATGTCTCTATGCTCCGGAGGTATAGATCTGATCCTTCGCATGTGATGCCTGTGGAGGAAGTGGTTTTGAATCCGGATTTGACCTATGATGAGGAACCGGTGAAGGTTCTGGATTCGGATAGCAAGGTTCTTCGTGGCAAGACCATTGAGTTGGTGAAGGTGCTGTGGAAGCATCGCGGTGTTGAGGAAGCCACGTGGGAGCGGAAGGAAGACATGCTGAAGCAGTTTCCTTATCTCTTTCCTTCAGGTAAATTTCGAGGACGAAATTTCTTAAGGGGGGGAGAGTTGTAACGCCCCGGTTTTGGGCTTAGAAGTTTTGGGCGTTGACCGGTTTGGTCAAAGTGTTGTTCGAATCTAAAGAGGTGAAATTAGGAAAGCCTAGTTCGGGTTGCATTAAAAATATGGAAAAATGTTCTAAAATCATCTTTTAATATAATTAAGTGAACTGTGAAATCAATTTTGAAAAATGGGTTTTGGAAGAGTGACATTTTGGCTAGTGACCAAAATGTAATTTTTGAAAGTTTTGTGACTGTTTTATAAAGAGTTGAAACTTTGAATCTTTAAGGAGCTATTATTCCAAAAGTAGTTTCTCCAGATTTTTCTAAGATATTTTGAGATTTATTCTGATTTTAAAACATATCAAAAGTGGAGGGAAAGGCCATTTGGCTATTTTCTTAACTAACTTCTCTATTTTCTTTCTCTCATTTTCTCTCAATCCAAACACTTGTTTTCCAGAGAGTTGTTTCTGATTTTCTCACCTAAAATCCTCCTTTCAATATTCTTTTGATTCCTAATCAACATATCTTCAAAACCTCATCATTTGCTAGTTGATTCAACAAGGTTTTTGATTCCAAAAAGTGGAGAAACACAAGTTTGGAGGTAAGAACGTCCTTCTCCTCTAAACTATCAGTTCTTTACTGAAATTCCCAAGTTCTCAACTCTTAATTGAAGTTTTATTAAAGGATTTTAAGTGGTGAAATGGATCTTGGCTTATAATGCAAGATTTGGTGATTTTTGATGATTTTCGTTAGATATGATTAATCTGTGATTTGAGGTGTGTTTTTGATGTTAAATGAACTCTAAATTGATAAGGAAATGAGTTTTGATTAATGCAATCCCGGATAGGTTGTGTTTCCTAAGTTTAGCTTGTGATTCTTGGATGTTTTTGTGGTGATCTTGTGGATCTGATGTTGCTGGAGGTATAAGGATGTTTATAGGTTGTTTTTAGATGTTAAATGGTGTTAATGGATGTTAGGTTTTGCTGGTTTATGGCTGGGCTTTGTTGAGAAGTGGTTTTGATGCCATTTCGGTTGTGTTTGGTGGCCGAAATTGGAGTGTGAATGAGAGCAGCGAGTTTGAGTGCTTTCATTGAAGCTTTTGATGCATGATGATGCATTAAATCTCTGCTTTAATGTGTTTAATCAGGGGAGGCATCTTTGGATCCAAGAGTTGTTGATCCGGAGGCTTGTTTTGGTGCTTTTGCTTGAGGCGAAGTGGAATCGGTGAGTGAAATTGGGTTTTCGGCTTTGAAACCAATGTCTTGGGAGCTTAGTTTAAGTCTAAACAACTTTGCTAAGCTCAAGTGTAAGTTTTCGGAAATACTCTCTAGTGGTGGCCATGATTTGATTGATGTGCAATGTGGTTTATTGCATGTTTTAAATTCTGTTTTGAAAGCATGATTTAGCATGGTTAATGCTGTTTTTGTAAGCCATATGTTGAGGGAAGCTCATGGTAAGAGTTCCTTGTATTTGAACATTGATTAAATGTGGGTTGATGCTTTTAAATGCATGATGAATATGGCTTGGTTTAATGCTTTAAAACAGTGGATTAATTGATGAAAATGATGTATATTGGCAAGTGATGTTTGAAAAGGTTAAGGTCACTAAGGTGGTTAAAAGTCCTTGAGTGAGCCTTGTTTACTTAAGAACATCAAAGTGGTTAAAAGTCCTTGGATGGTTCTTGTTACGGACACAAAGGTGGTTAAAAGTCCTTGTGTGGTCCATTCTATGGTGTTTAAAAGTCCATAGGCCAAGGTGTTTAAAAGTCCTTGGGGATTCAAGGTGTTTAAAAGTCCTTGAGGTGATCTAATTCATGGTGTTTAAAAGTCCATGGCCAAGGTGTTTAAAAGTCCTTGGGGTCCAAGGTGTTTAAAAGTCCTTGGGGTGAAAGTTGATAAACTTGTTTTCAAAGAAATGAAATGTATCACTTGAGGCCAATATGACATGTAATGAAATGAAGCATGAGATGCTTGTTTTAAGTATGCTTTTGAGCATGTGTAAATGATGATTTGAAGCATGATTTATAAATGTTTTGTTAATGCATTATTGGATGGTTTTATTGAGCATTCCTCACTAAGCTTTTGCTTACGCTCTCTTCCGTTTTCTTAATTCAATAATGTAGAACATTAGAGTACTTGAGGGCAGCAGGGAGGGCAAGCATCCAAGTGGAAACAAAGCTCTAAGTATGGAAAGTTTTCTAAGTACATTTTAGCTTTTGGTAATTTGGCAATGGGGGACCTATGTGTATGTTTTGGGAGATGTTTTAAACTCCCTAAGTATGTTGAATGTTGTTGAGAATGCTGGTTTTTGTGGTTGGCCTTTATATGCTTGAATTGGAAGTTTATGCTTGAATGGCTTACTTGTGTAGGAAGCATGCCTATAGATTTGGGGCTTTTCATATATGTGGATGTTTTGATGAATTGTTGATGCAAGTATGTCTCTTATATGTTGAATTGCATGTTGGCAAAGTTTGGTGGCATTTGGAGCATGATTGGTTGGTCAATTGCATGTTTAAGTATGCATTTCTGGGCAATCTGTGCAGGGTGTTTCGGAACAGCACCTACCGTTTCGGAACGGGTGCCTTATTTGTGCCCAGGCGTCCGAAACGGGAGGGGCCGTTCCGAAACGGAAAGGCCACTGCCAGACCCCCGTTTCGGTACGCGTTGCGGAACGGCCCCGAGTTTCGAAACGGGCTATGCCTGTTTCGGAACGGGTGACCGTTGGGGGCTGACATTGGCAGTTATATGTTTTGGAATGTTTGCGTTTTGGTCCTGAAACTTGTTTGTGCAATTGTATGAGTTTGGAAGTCCTTTTGAGCTGAAATTTTACAGTGAAGCATGAAACATGATTAATTTCAAGATGGTAACTTTAATTTGGGTTAAGTCCTTATAATTATCAGAATTTACAATTTGGTCCCTAAAGTTGTATTTTGTTCAATTGAGTCCCTGTTTGATCTCTGATGTTTATGATCTTTGAGTATGTTGTTGTATGATCATATCTAAGGATTAATTTACATCTAGACAAGTTTTAAAAGGAAAAAAAAGGGTCGTTAATCAAGGTTGACTTTCGGGTTGACTTTGGTTTTCCCCGTGTGACTTTCTTAATTCGGGTCAACCGTCTAGGCCGGGTTAAGGGGGTTACAACATCAGATTGAATACAATCAGGAATAATAGAGTAAAAAAAATTAGAGGATGCAGAATGTAAAGCCCAATAGGCTAAGTTATGAGCCACACAATTGGCTTATCTAGGTACAAAAGATAAACTAATCAAAGGAGAAGCCGCAAGCAAAGCCTTAGCTTCTGCGATCTGCGGGCCCAATAAGGAAGCATCAGTAGTGGGCCGAGAGAGCTTATTGACAACGATGGCTGAGTCTGATTCAATGAGCACCTCACCCCAGCCCCTGTCTCTAACCATAATGATACCAGCAACGATGGCGTGGAGCTCAACCATGGTTGCATTCCGAAAGCCAGCCTCATGAATGGCACATCCTCCAAGAATAGTACCCTGAGCATCACGAGCGACAACTCCGATGGCCGCAGAACCTGACCCATGGTGAAAGGCACCAATAATCTTGACAACCTCCGTCATCGGCGGACCCGTTAGAATTTTAACTAAGTAAAAAGTACAAAAATCAAGTTTTTGCAATATAAACGTGTTGAAAAGCTCGTATTCAATTGTAAGAACTCCTAAATTTCGATTAAAACTTATTTTGCAACACATTTGTAGAGGTTTCGGACGAGCGGGTCTAAATGGGCCGAACTATGGACCCGTTAGAATTTTAACTCAGTAAAAAGTACAGAAATCAAGTTTTTGAAATATAACCGTGTTGAAAAGCTCGTAATCAATTGTATAAACTCCAAAATTTGGATTAAAACTTATTTTGCAACCATTTTGTAGAGGTTTCGGACGAGCGGGTCTAAATGGGCCAAAAAGTGGACCTATTAAAATTTTAACTGAGTAAAAAGTACAGAAATCAAGTTTTTGCAATATAATCGAGTTGAAAAGCTCGTAATCAATTATATGAACTCCTAAATTTGGATTAAAACTTATTTTGCAGCCCTATTTGTTGAGGTTTCGGACGATCGGGTCTAAATGGGCCGAACAATGGACCCGTTAGAATTTTAATGGAGTAAAAAGTACAGAAATCGAGTTTTTGCAATATAATCGTGTTGAAAATCTCATAATCAATTGTATGAACTCCTAAATTTGGATTAAAACTTATTTTGCAACCCTTTTGCAGAGGTTTCTGACGAGGGGGTCTAAATGGGCCGAACAATGGACCCGTTAGAATTTTAACTAAGTAAAAAGTACTGTAATCGAGTTTTTGCAATACAATCGTGTTGAAAAGCTCGTAATCAATTATATGAACTCCTAAAATTTGATTCAAACTTATTTTGCGGTCTTTTTTCTAAAGGTTTCGGACGAGCGGGTCTAAATGGGTCGAACAATGGACCCGTTAGAATTTTAACTAAGTAAAAAGTACATAAATCGAGTTTTTGAAATATAATCATGTTGAAAAGCTCGTAATCAATTGTATGAACTCCTAAATTTGGATTAAAACTTATTTTGCAACCCTTTTGAAGAGGTTTCAGACGAGCGGGTCTAAATGGGCCGAACAGTGGACCCGTTAGCATTTTAACTAAGTAAAAAGTACAGAAATCGAGTTTTTGCAATATAATCGTGTTGAAAAGCTCGTAATCAATTGTATGAACTCCTAAATTTGTATAAAAACTTATTTTGCAACCCTTTTGTAGAGGTTTCGGACGTGGGGGTCTAAATGGGCCGAACAATGGACCCGTTAGAATTTTAACTTAGTAAAAAGTACTGTAATCGAGTTTTTGCAATACAACCGTGTTGAAAAGCTCGTAACCAATTTTATTAACTCCTAAAATTTGATTTTAACTTATTTTGCGGTCTTTTTTCTAAAGGTTTCGGACGAGCGGGTCTAAATGGGCCGAACAATGGACCCGTTAGAATTTTAACTGAGGAAAAAGTATAGAAATCAAGTTTTTGCAATATAATCGTGTTGAAATGCTTGAAATAAATTGTATGAACTCCTAAATTTGGATTAAAACTTATTTTGCAACCCTTTTGTAGAGGTTTCGGACTAGCGGGTCTAAATGGGCCGAACAATGGACCCGTTAGAATTTTAACTAAGTAAAAAGTACAGAAATCGAGTTTTTGAAATATAATCGTGTTGAAAAGCTCGTAATCAAATATATGAACTCCTAAATTTGGATTAAAACTTATTTTGCAGCCCTTTTTGTAGAGGTTTCGGACGATCGGGTCTAAATGGACCGAACAATGGACCCGTTAGAATTTCAACGGAGTAAAAAGTACAGAAATCTAGTTTTTGCAATATAATCGTGTTGAAAAGCTTGTAATCAATTGTATGATCTCCTAAATTTAGATTAAAACTTATTTTGCAACCCTTTTGTAATGGTTTCGGACAAGCGACTCTAAATGGGCCGAACATGGACCCGTTAGAATTTTATAAAGGTTTCGGACGAGCGGGTCTAAATGGGCCGAACAATGGAACTGTTCGAATTTGAACAAGGTAAAAACTAGAGAAATCGAGTTTTTGGAATATAATCATGTTGAAAAGCTCGTAATCAATTATATGAACTCCTAAATTTGGATTAAAACTTATTTTGCAACCCTTTTGTAGAGGTTTCGGACGAGCGGGTCTAAATGGGCCGAACAATGGACCCGTTAGAATTTTAACGGAGTAAAAAGTAATGTAATCGAGTTTTTGCAATATAATCGGGTTGAAAAGCTCGTAATCAAGTATATGAACTCCTAAAATTTGATTCTAACTTATTTTGCGGTCTTTTATAAAGGTTTCGGACGAGCGGGTCTAAATGGGCCGAACAATGGAACTGTTCGAATTTGAACAAGGTAAAAACTAGAGAAATCGAGTTTTTGGAATATAATCATGTTGAAAAGCTCGTAATCAATTATATGAACTCCTAAATTTGGATTAAAACTTATTTTGCAACCCTTTTGTAGAGGTTTCGGACGAGCGGGTCTAAATGGGCCGAACAATGGACCCGTTAGAATTTTAACGGAGTAAAAAGTACAGAAATCGAGTTTTTGCAATATAATCGTGTTGAAAAGCTCGTATTCAATTGTAAGAACTCCTAAATTTGGATTAAAACTAATTTTGCAACACTTTTGTAGAGGTTTCGGACGAGCGGGTCTAAATGGGCCGAACAATGGACCCGTTAGAATTTTAACTAAGTAAAAAGTACAGTAATCGAGTTTTTGCAATATAATCGTGTTGAAAAGCTCGTAATCAATTGTATGAACTCCTAAATTTGGATTAAAACTTATTTTGCAACCCTTTTGTAATGGTTTCGGACAAGCGACTCTAAATGGGCCGAACATGGACCCGTTAGAATTTTAACTTAGTAAAAAGTACAGAAATCGAGTTTTTGCAATATAATCGTGTTGAAAAGCTCGTAATCAATTGTATGAACTCCTAAATTTGGATTAAAACTTGTTTTGCGGTCTTTTTTCTATGGTTTCGGACGAACGGGTCTAAATGGGCCGAACAATGGACCCGTTAGAATTTTAACTGAGTAAAAAGCACAAAAATCGAGTTTTTGCAATATAATTGTGTTGAAAAACTTGTAATCAATTGTATGAACTCCTTAATTTGGATTTAAACTTATTTTGCAACCTTTTTGTAGAGGTTTCGGACGAGCGTGTCTAAATTGCCAAAAATGGACCCGTTAGAATTTTAACTGAGTAAAAAGTACAGAAATCAAGTTTTTGCAATATAATCATGTTGAAACGCTAGTAATCAATTGTATGAACTCCTAAATTTGGATTAAAACTTATTTTGCAGCCCTTTTTTAGAGGTTTCGGACGATCGGGTCTAAATGGACCGAACAATGGACCCGTTAGAATTTTAACTAAATAAAAACCACAAAAATCGAGTTTTCGCAATATAATTGTGTTCAAAAGCTCGTAATCAATTTTAAGAACTCCTAATTTTGGATTAAAACTTATTTTGCAACCATTTTGTAGAGGTTTCGGACGAGCGGGTCTAAATGGGCCGAACAATGGACCCGTTAGAATTTTAACTGAGTAAAAAGTACAGAATTAAAGTTTTCGCAATATAATCATGGTTAAAAGCTCGTAATCAATTATATGAACTCCTAAAATTTGATTCTAACTTGTTTTGCTGTATTTTTTTAAAGGTTTCCGACGAGCGGGTCTAAATGGGCCGAACAATGGACCCGTTAGAATTTTAACTGAGTAAAAAGTACAGTAATCGGGTTTTTGCAATATAATCGTGTTGAAAAGCTCTTAATCAATTATATGAACTCCTAAAATTTGATTCTAACTTATTTTGCGATCTTTTTTGTAAAGGTTTTGGATGAGTGGGTCTAAATGGGCCGAACAATGGCCCGTTAGAATTTTAACTTAGTAAAAAGTACATAAATCAAGTTTTTGCATTATAATCGTGTTGAAAAGCTCGTAATCAATTGTATGAACTCCTAAATTTGGATTAAAACTTATTTTGCAACCCTTTTGTAGAGGTTTCGGACGAGCGGGTCGAAATGGGCCGAACAATAGACCCGTTAGAATTTTAACTGAGTAAAAAGTACAGAAATCGTGTTTTTGCAATATAATCGTGTTGAAAAGCTCGTAATCAATTATATAAACTCCTAAAATTTGATTAAAACTTGTTTTGCTGTTTTTCTGTAGAGGTTTCAGACGAGCGGGTCTAAATGGGCCGAACAATGGACCCGTTAGAATTTTAACTGAGTAAAAAGTATACAAATCGATTTTTTGCAATATAATCGTGATGAAAAGCTCGTAATCAATTTTATGAACTCCTAAATTTGGATTAAAACTTATTTTGCAACCCTTTTGTCGAGGTTTCGGATGAGCGAGTCTAAATGGGCCGAACAATGGACCCGTTAGAATTTTAACTGAGTAAAAAGTACAAAAATCAAGTTTTTGCAATATAATCGTGTTGAAAAGCTTGTAAGAAATTATATGAACTCCTAAAATTTGATTCTAACTTGTTTTGCGGTCTTTTTTGTAGAGGTTTCGGACGAGCGGGTTAAAATGAGCCGAACAATGGACCCGTTAGAATTTTAACTGAGTAAAAAGTAATGTAATCGAGTTTTTGCAATATAATCGTGTTGAAAAGCTCGTAATCAATTATATGAACTCTTAAATTTGGATTAAAACTTATTTTGAACCCTTTTGTAGAGGTTTCGAACGAGCGGGTCTAAATGGGCCGAACAATGGACCCGTTAGAATTTTAACTGAGTAAAAATGACAGAAATCGAGTTTTTGCAATATAATCGTGTTGAAAAGCTCGTAATCAATTATATGAACTCCTAAATTTGGATTAAAACTTATTTTGCAACCCTTTTGTAGAGGTTTCGGAGGAGTGGGTCTAAATGGGCCGAACAATGGACCCGTTAGAATTTTAACGGAGTAAAAAGTACAAAAATCGAGTTTTTGCAATAAAATCGTGTTGAAAAGCTCGTATTCAATTGTAAGAACTCCTAAATTTTGATTAAAACTTATTTTGCAACATTTTTGTAGAGGTTTCGGACGAGCGGGTCTAAATGGGCCAAACAATGGACCCGTTAGAATTTTAACTGTGTAAAAAGCACAAAATTCGAGTTTTTGCAATATAATTTTGTTGAAAAGCTCGTAATCATTTGTATGAACTTCTAAAATTTGATTCTAACTTATTTTGCGGTCTTTTTTGTAAAGGTTCCGGACGAGCGAGTCTAAATGGGCCGAACAATGGACCCGTTAGAATTTTGAAGAAAATGGGCCTCATTAAAAACCCCTCTAACCACCCTGTGCCGAGGCGCATGGTGAACCTTAGGGGAAAAGAGTGCCCTGAAATATATTAGAACGAAAAGACTGAGTATCAGCCAGTACATCAGATTGAATACAATCAGGAATAATAGAGTCAAAAAAATAGAGGATGCAGAATGTAAAGCCCAAGAGGCTAAGTTATGAGCCAAAAAATTGGCTGATCTAGGTACAAAAGATAAACTAATCAAAGGAGAAGCCGCAAGCAAAGCCTAAGCTTCTGCGATCTGCGGGCCCAATAAGGAAGCATCAATAGTGGGCCGAGAGCGCTTATTGACAACGATGGCTGAGTCTGATTCGATGAGCACCTCACCCCAGCCCCTGTCTCTGACCATCATGATATCAGCAACGATGGCGTGGAGCTCAACCATGGTTGCATTCCGAAAGCCGGCCTCATGAACGGCACATCCTCCAAGAATAGTACCCTGAGCATCACGAGCGACAACTCTGATGGCCGCAGAACCTGACGCATGGTGAAAGGCACCATTAATCTTGACAACCGCCGTCATCGGCGGACCCGTTAGAATTTTAACTAAGTAAAAAGTACAAAAATCAAATTTTTGCAATATAAACGTGTTGAAAAGCTCGTATTCAATTGTAAGAACTCCTAAATTTCGATTAAAACTTATTTTGCAACACTTTTGTAGAGGTTTCGGACGAGCGGGTCTAAATGGGCCGAACTATGGACCCGTTAGAATTTTAACTAAGTAAAAAGCACAAAAATTGAGTTTTTGCAATATAATTGTGTTGAAAAGCTCGTAATCAATTGTATGAACTCCTAAATTTGGATTAAAACTTATTTTGCCACCCTTTTGTAGAGGTTTCGGACGAGCGAGTCTAAATGGGTCGAACATGGACCCATTAGAATTTTAACTGAGTAAAAAGTACAGTAATCGAGTTTTTGCAATATAATCGTGTTGAAAAGCTCGTAATCAATTGTATGAACTCCTAAATTTGGATTAAAACTTATTTTGCAACCCTTTTGTAAAGGTTTCGGACTAGCGAGTCTAAATGGGTCGAACATGGACCCGTTAGAATTTTAACTAAGTAAAAAGTACAGAAATCGTGTTTTTGCAATATAATCGTGTTGAAAAGCTCGTAATTAATTGTATGAACTCCTAAATTTGGATTAAAACTTGTTTTGCGGTCTTTTTTCTATGGTTTCGGACGAGCGGGTCTAAATGGGCCGAACAATGGACCCGTTAGAATTTTAACTAAGTAAAAAGCACAAAATTCGAGTTTTTGCAATATAATTGTGTTGAAAAGCTCGTAATCAATTGTATGAACTCCTTAATTTGGATTTAAACTTATTTTTCAAACTTTTTGTAGAGGTTTCGGACGAGCGGGTCTAAATGGGCCGAACAATGGACCCGTTAGAATTTTAACTGAGTAAAAAGTACAGAAATCAAGTTTTTGCAATAAAATCGTGTTGAAACGCTAGTAATCAATTGTATGAACTCCTAAATTTGGATTAAAACTTATTTTGCAGCTCTTTTTTAGAGGTTTCGGACGATCGGGTCTAAATGGGCCGAACAATGGACCCGTTAGAATTTTAACAGAGTAAAAAGCAAAAAAATCGAGTTTTCGCAATATAATTGTGTTGAAAAGATCGTAATCAATTTTACGAACTCCTAAATTTGGATTAAAACTTATTTTGCAAACATTTTGTAGAGGTTTCGGACGAGCGGGTCTAAATGGGCCGAACAATGGACTCGTTAGAATTTTAACTGAGTAAAAAGTACAGAAATATAGTTTTCGCAATATAATCATATTGAAAAGCTCGTAATCAATTATATGAACTCCTAAAATTTGACTCTAACTTGTTTTGCTGTCTTTTTTGTAGAGGTTTCGGACGAGCGGGTTTAAATGGGCCGAACAATGGACCCGTTAGAATTTTAACTGAGTAAAAAGTACTGTAATCGGGTTTTTGCCATATAATCGTGTTGAAAAGCTCTTAATCATTTATATGAACTCCTAAAATTGGATTCTAACTTATTTTGCGATCTTTTTTGTAATGGTTTTGGATGAGCTGGTCTAAATGGGCCGAACAATGGACCCGTTAGAATTTTAACTTAGTAAAAAGTACATAAATCGACTTTTTGCATTATAATCGTGCTGAAAAGCTCGTAATCAATTGTATGAACTCCTAAATTTGGACTAAAACTTATTTTGCAACCCTTTTGTAGAGGTTTCGGACGAGCGGGTCTAAATGGGCCGAAAAATAGACCCGTTAGAATTTTAACTGAGTAAAAAGTACAGAAATATAGTTTTTGCAATATAATCGTGTTGAAAATCTCGTAATCAATTATATGAACTCCTAAAATTTGATTAAAACTTGTTTTGCGGTTTTTTCTGTAGAGTTTTCAGACGAGCGGGTCTAAATGGGCCGAACAATGGACCCGTTAGAATTTTAACTGAGTAAAAAGTACAGAAATCGAGTTTTTGTAATATAATCGTGATGAAAAGCTCGTAATCAATTTTATGAACTTCTAAATTTGGATTAAAACTTATTTTGCAACCCTTTTTTCGAGGTTTCGGAGGAGCGAGTCTAAATGGGCCGAACAATGGACCCGTTAGAATTTTAACTGAGTAAAAAGTACAAAAATTAAGTTTTTGCAATATAATCGTGTTGAAAAGCTTGTAAGAAATTATATGAACTCCTAAAATTTGATTCTAACTTGTTTTGCGGTCTTTTTTGTAGAGGTTTCGGACGAGCGGGTCAAAATGAGCCGAACAATGGACCCGTTAGAATTTTAACTGAGTAAAAAGTAATGTAATCTAGTTTTTGCAATATAATCGTTTTGAAAAGCTCGTAATCAATTATAGGAACTCCTAAAATTTGATTCTAACTTATTTTGCGGTCTTTTTTGTAAAGGTTTCGGACGAGTGAGTCTAAATGGGCTGAACAATGGAACCGTTTGAATTTGAACTGGGTAAAAACTACAGAAATCTAGTTTTTGCAAAATAATCGTGTTGAAAAGCTCGTAATCAATTGTATGAACTCTTAAATTTGGATTAAAACTTATTTTGAACCCTTTTGTAGAGGTTTCTGACGAGCGGGTCTAAATGGGCCGAACAATGGACCCGTTAGAATTTTAACTCAGTAAAAAGTATAGAAATCGAGTTTTTGCAATATAATTGTGTTGAAAATCTCGTAATCAATTATATGAACTCCTAAATTTGGATTAAAACTTATTTTGCAACCCTTTTGTAGAGGTTTCGGAGGAGCGGGTCTAAATGGGCCGAACAATAGACCCGTTAGAATTTTAACGGAGTAAAAAGTACAGAAATTAAGTTTTTGCAATATAATCGTGTTGAAAAGCTCGTATTCAATTGTAAGAACTCCTAAATTTGGATTAAAACTTATTTTGCAACACTTTTGTAGAGGTTTCGGACGAGCGGGTCTAAATGGGCCGAACAATGGACCCGTTAGAATTTTAACTGAGTAAAAAGCACAAAATTCGAGTTTTTGCAATATAGTTTTGTTGAAAAGCTCGTAATTATTTGTATGAACTCCTAAAATTTGATTCTAACTTATTTTGCGGTCTTTTTTGTAAAGGTTTCGGACGAGCGGGTCTAAATGGGCCGAACAATGGACCCGTTAGAACTGTAACTGAGTAAAAAGTACATAAATCGAGTGTTTGCAATATAATCATGTTGAAAAGCTCGTAATAAATTTTATGAACTCCTAAATTAGGATTAAATCTTATTTTGCAACCCTTTTTTTGTAGAGGTTTCGGACGAGCGGGTCTAAATGGGCCTAACAATGGACCCGTTAGAATTTTAACTGAGTAAAAAGTACAGTAATCGAGTTTTAGCAATATAATCGTGTTGAAAAGCTCGTAATCAATTATAGGAACACCTAAAATTTGTTTTTAACTTATTTTGCGGTCTTTTTGTTGAGGTTTTGGACGAGTGGGTATAATGGGCCGAACAATGGACCCGTTAGAATTTTAACGGAGTAAAAAGTACAGAAATCGAGTTTTTGCAATAATATCGTGTTGAAAAGCGCGTAATCAATTGTATGAACACCTAAATTTGGATTAAAACTTATTTTGCAACCCTTTTGTAGAGGTTTCGGAGGAGCGAGTCTAAATGGGCCGAACAATGGACCCGTTAGAATTTTAACGGAGTAAAAAGTAAAGAAATCGAGTTTTTGCAATATAATCGTGTTGAAAAGCTCGTATTCAATTGTAAGAACTCCTAAATTTGGATTAAAAATTATTTTGCAACACTTTTGTAGAGGTTTCGGACGAGCGGGTCTAAATGGGCCGAACAATGGACCCGTTAGAATTTTAACTGAGTAAAAAGTACAGTAATCGAGTTTTTGCAATATAATCGTGTTGAAAAGCTCGTAATCAATTGTATGAACACAGAAAATTGGATTAAAACTTATTTTTGCAACCCTTTTGTAGATGTTTCGGCCGAGCGGGTCTAAATGGGCCGAACAATGGACCCGTTAGAATTTTAACAGAGTAAAAAGCACAAAAATCGAGTTTTCGTAATATAATTGTGTTGAAAAGCTCGTAATCAATTATATGAACTCCTAAATTTGGATTAAAACTTATTTCGCAGCCCTTTTTTGTAGAGGTTTCGGACGATCGGGTCTAAATGGGCCGAACAATGGACACGTTAGAATTTTAACGGAGTAAAAAGTACAGAAATCGAGTTTTTGCAATATAATCGTGTTGTAAAGCTCGTAATCAATTGTATGAACTTCTAAATTTGGATTAAAATTTATTTTGCAACCCTTTTTTAGAGGTTTCGGACGAGCAGGTCTAAATGGGCCGAACAATGGACCCGTTATAATTTTAACCGAGTAAAAAAGCACAAAATCGAGTTTTTGCAATATAATCGTATTGAAAAGCTCGTAATCAATTGTATGAACTCCTAAATTTTGATTAAATCTTATTTTGCGGTGTTTTTTCTATGGTTTCGGACGAGCGGGTCTAAATGGGCCGAACAATGGACCCGTTATAATTTTAACTGAGTAAAAAGTACAGAAATCGAGTTTTTGCAATATAATCGTGTTGAAACGCTCGTAATCAATTGTATGAACTCCTAAATTTGGATTAAAACTTTTTTTGCAACCCATTTGTACAGGTTTCGGACGAGCGGGTTTAAATAGGCCGAACAATGGACCCGTTAGAATTTTAACTGAGTAAAAGACACAAAATTCGAGTTTTTGCAATATAATTGTGTTGAAAAGCTCGTAATCAATTATATGAACTCCTAAATTAAGATTAAAACTTATTTTGCAGCCCTTTTTGTAGAGGTTTCGAACGATCGGGTCTAAATGGGCCGAACAATAGACCTGTTAGAATTTTTTTTGATAATCCTATTCTACTTCTACCTAGAGGGGGATTGGGGGAATCTAGGTGAAGGCAATGCTCCTGAGGGGTCTTGAACCCGGGACCTAAGGGGAAGGGAGTGGAACAGGTGAGCGTGCTCTTACCACCAGGCCATCATCGCATGCTCACCTGTTAGAATTTTAACTGAGTAGAAAGTACAGTAATCGAGTTTTTGCAATATAATTGTGTTGAAAAGCTCTTAATCAATTATAAGAACTCTTAAAATTTGATTCTAACTTATTTTGCGATCTTTTTTGTAGAGGTTTGTGACGAGCGGGTCTAAATGGGCCGAACAATAGACCCGTTAGAATTTTAACTGAGTAAAAAGTATAGAAATCGAGTTTTTGCAATATAATCGTGATGAAACGCTCGTAATCTATTGTATGAACTCCTAAATTTGGATTAAAACTTATTTTGCAACCCTTTTGTAGAGGTTTCGGACGAGCGGGTCTAAATGGGCCGAAAAATGGACCCATTAGAATTTTAACTGAGGTTTCGGACGAGCGGGTCTAAATAGGCCGAACAATGGACCCGTTAGAATTTTTACTGCGTAAAAAACACAAAATTCGAGTTTTCACAATATAATTGGGTTGAAAAGCTCGTAATCAATTATATGAACTCCTAAATTTGGATTAAAACTTATTTTGCAGCCCTTTTTGTAGAGGTTTCGGACGAGCGGGTCTAAATGGGCCGAACATTGGACCCGTTAGAATTTTAACTAAGTAAAAAAGTACAGAAATCGAGTTTTTTGCAATATAATCGTGTTGAAAAGCTCGTAATCAATTATATGAACTCCTAAATTTGGATTAAAACTTATTTTGCAACCCTTTTGTAGAGGTTTCGGACGAGCGGGTCTAAATGGGCCGAACAATGGACCCGTTAGAATTTTAACGAAGTAAAAAGTACAGAAATCGAGTTTTTGCAATATAATCGTGTTGAAAAGCTCGTAATCAATTGTATGAACTCCTAAATTTGGATTAAAACTTATTTTGCAACACTTTTGCAGAGGTTTCGGACGAGCGGGTCTAAATGGGTCGAACAATGGACCCGTTAGAATTTTAACTGAGTAAAAAGCACAAAAATCGAGTTTTTGCAATATAATTGTGTTGAAAAGCTCGTAATCAATTGTATGAACTCCTAAATTTGGATTAAAACTTATTTTGTAACCCTTTTGTAGAGGTTTCGGACGAGCGAGTCTAAATGGGCCGAACAATGGACCCGTTAGAATTTTAACTGAGTAAAAAGTACAATAATCGAGTTTTTGCAATATAATAGTGTTGAAAAGCTCTTAATCAATCATATGAACTCCTAAAATTTGATTATAACTTACTTTGCGGTCTTTTTTGTACAGTTTTCGGACGAGCGGGTCTAAATGGGCCGAACAATGGAGCCATTAGAATTTTAACTGAGGAAAAAGTACTGTAATCGAGTTTTTGCAATATAATCATGTTGAAAAGCTCATAATCAATTATATAACTCCAAAAATTTGATTCTAACTTATTTTTGCGGTCTTTTTTGTAAAGGTTTCGGACGAGTAGGTCTAAATGGGCCGAACAGTGGACCCGTTAGAATTTTAACTAAGTAAAATATACAGAAATCGAGTTTTGAAATATAATCATGTTGAAAAGCTCGTAATCAATTGTATGAACTCCTAAATTTGGATTAAAACTTATTTTGCAACCCTTTTGTAGAGGTTGTAATCACTAATTTTGTCCGTGCTGATTAGCCCTTAAATCTGCTTAAATAAGATTGGGTCTTGTATATTCATATTGGGCTTTATTCATATTGGGCTTTATCTGCTTGGGCTTTGTCCTTGTATGTTGGGCTTGGTTTAATTAATACTTGGATATTGAATCATTAGTGTAAATATTTTCGGCTATTATCATTAGTCCTTCCATTATTATCAATGTTATTCGTATACTATGTACTATGGTTGTTATGCTTCTTGTCACTTTCGGTCATATTTATTAACTTTAACACCACATTTGTTATCATCCTTATCATATTATCAACACAGATCTTATTTGTTTTGTTATTATTTCTACTATTATCTTATATATTATTAATGTTGTTTCCTGTTGTTATAATTACCGGTTAGATACTATAGTATTATTATTATTATTAGAATAAAAGATAAAAAAGAAATAATATAAATAAGCCCGATATATTAAATAACATAAGCCCAAATTGTATTTTAAAGTCCATTTACAGTCCATTACAATTAATACAAGGCCCGGTCGGCCCAAAGAAAAATAAGCCCTAATCTGATCAAAAACCCTAACTACCTTGTGTGATTGCAGCCGCCCCCAGATCTGGCCGTTGGATCAAGGCACCAGATCAACGGCCCAGATGTGAAGACAGGAGAACCCTAGGAGACTCCATCAGATGGTTCAGCGCCGCGCCAATCTGGGCCATTGGATCAAAAAGGGACATCAGACGGCCCAGATCCTTTCACTCGTGGAAGCCCTAGATCCCAGTCAGATGGTGATGCGCCGCTCAACTCCGAACCGTTGGATCAAGCACGATCCAACGGCTCGGATGGGAAATAACTTCATACGCGAGACCCCTCTGCTTCCCAGCACCTCCACGCGCGACGTTTGGGGGTCACCACGCGCACGCGTGTAGCCCACGCCCGACCTTTCGGATGTTCCCAAGGGCTCGCCACGTCATCCCCGTCCGATCCAACGACCGATCCAGTAGCCACGTCGACCGCCGTACGAGCCATGCAAGAGAAAAAAACGGATTAGCTATGCCAGATACAGAAAAAACAAAAGCAAAAAGGAAAAAAGGCAAAAACGAAATAGGCAACGGAATGGCAGAGAATGGCAGAAATCACACATGAATCCGGCCAAATCAGTGATACGAACCAATGAGCATTTTCGGTCATATAAACAATATGTAAAAAATCAGTCGAAATTCCGGCTATAAAACTGAATCGACAAACCACTGTAAAGGGATTCGTGCTCTCCCTCAACAAAACACGGAAGGCAATACACATCAGATTTTCAGGTATCCATTACCATTGTTGCATGTAAAAAATAGAATAATAAAAAAGAAAGCTTCTTTTTTTACCTTCTTCGTTTTCCTCCTCTCGAGCCGGCTACTGTTCTCTCCTCGACAACAATCCCAGCCTCACTACGGCTTCAAAGGGGTGAGTCGAAGGAGAGGCACGAAGCCCCTCCTTTTCAAATCGTTTTCGCGTCCGAAAAATGGGATTTTTGGGGCTTTAGGGTTTCGTTTTTCAGAGAACAAATGGGGGGCGTTTAGGTTCCTAGGAGTGTAGCGTCGTGTTTTTGGTCTTTTTGGGTTTTGGTTTTTGGTCAGAGTGTGTTTAGGGTTCGCCGGACGGTGAGTAGCACCGGCCGGCGTCCGATGTCGAGAGAGAAAGGAGGGTTTCGGTGTGACGTCTAGGGTTGTAATCCGGGCAAAAGGGGCGTCTGTTTCAATTAGGTAGTGTATTTATAGAGTTTTAGGGGTGTGTTTTTGGTCTATTTGCATCTTTAGTCCCTCCGTGTCAAGTAAATAGCGTCTTAAGGGCTTCCGTGTGGGTAAATAGCGTCTTAGGACCCTGAGGTTCTGAGTCGGTTCGTATTTCGGTCCTAGATCGAGTCTGTTTAGGGTTTATTTCCGCGTCTGGTCCTCCCCTGTTTACCCCGTACCCAACCGAGTCCCCACAGTCTTGAGTATTTTTGTGTCTTTCTGATTTCAGCCTCTGCTTTTACATTTATTTCATTTCAGTCACCATGCGAATGCAATATAATTTAATGTTTAAATGCTTTTTTTGTATATATGCAATTGTATGTTTTTGTTATGTGTTAATAATGGCATAATGGATCGAATATATATGCATGTTTGTCCCTCTTTCAAGTTTAGTGGGTCCCACATGTTTAATCACCGTTGTATCGAATGTATGTATTTTTTGGGGTTTGTTTATGTGATTTAAAATGCTTAGAGTCACTAGATTTTCATGTTAGACTCAAGTAATTATGTGAATCGAATATCTATGTGTTGCCATGCTTATTAATCAATTATTAATGTTATTTGTCTCCTTAATTAAGTTAATTAGTAGATAACTAAAGAATGTTAAATTTGGGCTTCATGGTGTTTAAATGTGGGTACCCTTAAAGTGGGCTTTTGGGCCTTAGGAGATAGTTCGGTCAATCATATTTTGGGCTTAATCTTTTATCAATGTGGGCTCTTTCTTTGTATGTTTATTTGAAGCATTTTTATGACACACATATACTTGTCATCCATAAGGCCGGATAATTAAGCATGATAACCGGACCTAAAAATCAACCCCAAGAGGGGTATTAATTAACCTCGGTATCCGAAAACGACAGTCCTAGCTTAATGGATGTCTATCGAATACTTAGGTTAATTTTCACCGCCTCTAGGTAAGCGAAAGCATAAAAATGGAAATAGCATGCATCATCCCTTATTTGCCCGCATCATGCATAAAGGTGACGTACGGGATCCGAACCCTAAACTAACACGGCATTCAACCTTATTTGATGTCGGTTTAGTCTATGGTCCGATGTACCGTCATCCTTCTTAATTAAATGATTAATTAATTCCAATGCCACTATTCTATAAAGCCCGTGTTATTTAAGTCACATTTTCATTTAAGAACATTTTTATTAAATTCACTTCGGTTTTTAAATAATTTCTATCGATCAAAAGGCAACAAGCAATTTGGTACCGATTTCCGGGCGTGATGGGGTTGCTAATCCTTCCCCCACACGTAACCAACTCCCAAACCCGTTTTTAAATGAATCTCTGGTTTTGCGGTGTCCGGCCTACCTTAGTGGCCGGTGGCGACTCCAAATTTTTACAGTTTTCCAAAATACTGATTTCCCCCTTTTTTAAATAAACCCCTTTTTCAAAAAGAAAATAGTGATAAGGACCCCCTACTTAGCGATTTTCTAGAAAAAACCTTATCACACAGGTTTCAGACGAGCGGGTCTAAATGGGCCGAACAATGGACTCGTTAGATATTTAACTGAGTAAAAAGTACAGTAATCGAGTTTTTGCAATATAATCGTGTTGAAAAGCTCTTAATCAATTATATGAACTCCTAAAATTTGATTCCAACTTATTTTGCGGTCTTTTTTGTAGAGGTTTGCGATGAGCGGGTCTAAATGGGCCGAACAATGGACCCGTTAGAATTTTAACTGAGTAAAAAGTATAGAAATCGAGTTTTTGCAATATAATCGTGTTGAAACGCTCGTAATCTATTGTATGAACTCCTGAATTTGGATTAGAACTTATTTTGCAACTCTATTGTAGAGGTTTCAGACGAGCGGGTCTAAATGAGCCGAATAGTGGACCCGTTAGAATTTTAACTGAGTAAAAAGTACAAAAATCGAGTTTTTGCAATATAATCGTGTTGAAAATATCGTAATCAAATATATGAACTCCTAAATTTGGATTAAAACTTATTTTGAAGCCCTTTTTGTAGAGGTTTCAGACGATCAGGTCTAAATGGGCCGAACAATGGACCCGTTAGAATTTTAACGTAATAAAAAGTACAGAAATCTAGTTTTTGCAATATAATCGTGTTGAAAAGCTCGTAATCAATTGTATGAAATCCTAAATTTGGATTAAAACTTATTTTGCAACACTTTTGTAGAGGTTTCGGACGAGCGGGTCTAAATGGGCCGAACAATGGACCCGTTAGAATTTTAACTGAGTAAAAAGTAAAGAAATCGAGTTTTTGCAATATAATCGTGTTGAAAAGCTCGTATTCAATTGTATGAACTCCTAAATTTGGATTAAAAATTATTTTGCAACACTTTTGTAGAGGTTTCGGACGAGCGGGTCTAAATGGGCCGAACAATGGACCCGTTAGAATTTTAACTGAGTAAAAAGTACAGTAATCGAGTTTTTGCAATATAATCGTGTTGAAAAGCTCGTAATCAATTGTATGAACACCTAAATTTGGATTAAAACTTATTTTTCCAACCCTTTTGTAGATGTTTCGGCCGAGCGGGTCTAAATGGGCCGAACAATGGACCCGTTAGAATTCTAACAGAGTAAAAAGCACAAAAATCGAGTTTTCGCAATATAATTGTGTTGAAAAGCTCGTAATCAATTATATGAACTCCTAAATTTGGATTAAAACTTATTTTGCAGCCCTTTTTGTAGAGGTTTCGGACGATCGGGTCTAAATGGGCCGAACAATGGACACGTTAGAATTTTAACGGAGTAAAAAGTACAGAAATCGAGTTTTTGCAATATAATCGTGTTGTAAAGCTCGTAATCAATTGTATGAACTTCTAAATTTGGATTAAAATTTATTTTGCAACCCTTTTTTAGAGGTTCCGGACGAGCAGGTCTAAATGGGCCGAACAATGGACCCGTTAGAATTTTAACCGAGTAAAAAAGCACAAAATCGAGTTTTTGCAATATAATCGTATTGAAAAGCTCGTAATCAATTGTATGAACTCCTAAATTTTGATTAAATCTTATTTTGCGGTCTTTTTTCTATGGTTTCGGACGAGCGGGTCTAAATGGGCCGAACAATGGACCCGTTATAATTTTAACTGAGTAAAAAGTACAGAAATCGAGTTTTTGCAATATAATCGTGTTGAAACGCTCGTAATCAATTGTATGAACTCCTAAATTTGGATTAAAACTTTTTTTGCAACCCATTTGTAGAGGTTTCGGACGAGCGGGTTTAAATAGGCCGAACAATGGACCCGTTAGAATTTTAACTGAGTAAAAGACACAAAATTCGAGTTTTTGCAATATAATTGTGTTGAAAAGCTCGTAATCAATTATATGAACTCCTAAATTTGGATTAAAACTTATTTTGCAGCCCTTTTTGTAGAGGTTTCGGACGAGCGGGTCTAAATGGGCCGAACATTGGACCCGTTAGAATTTTAACTAAGTAAAAAAGTACAGAAATCGAGTTTTTTGCAATATAATCGTGTTGAAAAGCTCGTAATCAATTATATGAACTCCTAAATTTGGATTAAAACTTATTTTGCAACCCTTTTGTAGAGGTTTCGGACGAGCGGGTCTAAATGGGCCGAACAATGGACCCGTTAGAATTTTAACGAAGTAAAAAGTACAGAAATCGAGTTTTTGCAATATAATCGTGTTGAAAAGCTCGTAATCAATTGTATGAACTCCTAAATTTGGATTAAAACTTATTTTGCAACACTTTTGTAGAGGTTTCGGACGAGCGGGTCTAAATGGGCCGAACAATGGACCCGTTAGAATTTTAACTGAGTAAAAAGCACAAAAATCGAGTTTTTGCAATATAATTGTGTTGAAAAGCTCGTAATCAATTGTATGAACTCCTAAATTTGGATTAAAACTTATTCTGTAACCCTTTTGTAGAGGTTTCGGACGAGCGAGTCTAAATGGGCCGAACAATGGACCCGTTAGAATTTTTTTGAAGAAAGCGGGCCTCGTTAAAAACCCCTACTAAAATCCCCAAGCACAAGGCTTGGAGAAACCTAAAAGGGGAAAAGAGTACCCTTAAAATATTATTAAGATGAGGTTAAACCTCGCAAAGTACAACGTTTTTAATACAATCAGGATACATAGATCCAAAAGACATAGAAGACATGGATCGAAGGGCATGGGTAGCCAACGTATGAGCTACGAGATTAGCCTCACGGCAAACGTACTGTACATGTGCTACAGAAAAATCCTCCAAAGCAGTATGAGCCTGCAAAATCATCGGACCCATAGTAGAAAGATCTGGGCCAAGGGAGTTGATCCTGTTCGCTAGGGATGCACAGTCTGTCTCAAAGATCAAATGGCTCCAACCCTTGGATAGGGCAAAAGTAATACCGGCAAGAAGACCTCTTCCTTCAGATGAAATAGCATCAGAACAACTGCCTAGCGAAAAAGCCAGGCCACCAACAACCGTCCCTGTGTCATCACGAGCGACAACTCCAACCGCCGCTGCACGAGTGGAAGGGTCAAAAGCCCCATCCACATTAACTTTAATAAAGCCACGAGGGGGATGCCTCCAGCGAGAAGGAGGAGTCGATGATAAGGGGATGGAAGATGTAGGTGAGGATATAGAGTTAGAGTATTCACGATGAAGACTAATAGAGTTGACGGCAATTAGCCATGGGGGTTGAAGATGTTTATTATGGATCCAGTCATTACGCCTGTTCCAGATGTTCCAAAGGGTAGTCAAGAAAAGCCCAAATTGATCAGGAGAAAGAAGGGAAGCACCTTCCTCAAGCCATTGGAGGCCAGTGAAGGCAGAGCTATTAATAAGAGAAGAGGGTAGACCAATCAATTTAAGGGACTCCGAAGCACCAGAGCAATCACGGAGAGCATGGAGAATCGACTCTGTACCAGAATTACAGATAGGGCAGGGACCGAAGTCTGGAACAAAAGTCTGAAGACGCGTCCCAACAGGTAGGGCCTCAGACCCCAGACGCCAACCAAAAGTTTTGACCTTAGGTAAAACCTTAAGCTTGGAAAGAAATTTCCATATACGTGGGGGACGATGTCTTGGCTCAGGGGGGCGTTGCAGGAAGAGGTAACCAGATCTGACAGAATAAACACCAGAATCGTTAGGCCTCTAGAGGATGGAGTCCCGAGTGTCATTGATGATAGGAACAGAGAGAATGTAATCGGCATCATCCGTAGTAAAGTATGCACGAACTTTGATAGGATCCCAAGATGGTTGGTTTCGCACCATAAAGTTACGACAACGAACGTGGACTTCCTCAGATAGCTCATAGTCTCCGTAGAGATGAATAGACGAAGAGCCTCCCCAGTTATCATGATGGATACGTATGTTACTATTAATACCAGGCCGATAGAGGAAACCACCAAAAAGGTGTTGCATAGCATTATAAAGACCTTGCCAAGCAAAGGATCCTCGAGAGGGTCGAGAGGCATTAATAATGTTTCCTGAGGGAAAGTATTTGAATTTATAGATTTGTCCCAAGAGGGAGTCAGGTTCACAAATAAGGCGCCATAATTGTTTACCGAGAAGTGCAATGTTAAAGTTGTTAAGGTCCCGGAAACCCAATCCTCCAACAGATTTAGGCAAGCACACTTGGTCCCATGGGAGCATATGCCATCCTTTCTTATTGGTTTTCCCAGACCACCAATATCGACGAATGGCAGATGTCATATCATCAATAATATTTTGGGGTAATAAGTAACAGGACATAACGTATTGGGGTAGAGATTGTAAAACGGCTTTAATAAAAATTTCCCTACCACTGAAGGAAAGAAGTTGTTTGTCCCATGTGGATAATCTTTCATGAACTTTATCGCGTATAAAACCTAAGGCTAGGGTCTTATTTTTACCAATAAGGAGAGGTACTCCAAGATAGACTCCAGGGTTGGAGACTTCACGTACTTGAAGATAGGAGTTAATAGTTTGACGAGTAGAAGTAGGAGTACGGGGATTGTAAAAGATAATAGACTTATCAAAGTTGACTGCTTGCCCAGAGGCAGAGGCATAAGTCAAGAGGGCTAACTTAAGGTGTTTAGCTTCATCGGATTTTGAATTAATGAAAACTATGCAATCATCCGCAAACAAAAGATGGTTGACCTTGGGACCATGCTTACATGCCCCTAGACCTGGGAGTAGGCCTTGATGTTTAGCATCGAACAAAAAAGCTGAAAGCCCTTGGGTACAAAATAGGAAGAGGAAAGAAGATAAAGGGTCTCCTTGGCGGAGACCCCTTTGAGGTCGAAATAATGGGGAAAAGGAATTGTTGACCTTAACCGTAAAGGAAACTGAAGAAATACATCTCATGATAAGAGATACCCATGATGAGGCGAAACCCATACGGTTCATAACATTTTCAAGGAATGACCACTCGACCCTGTCAAAGGCCTTTTCCATATCAAGTTTAAGGGCAGCTCCATGAGAGGATTTAGAGGTACCAGTATTAATTGAGTGAATTATTTCGTGAGCAATAAGAATGTTATCTGTGATGTTACGTCCCTGAACAAAGGCAGCTTGATTGGAACTGATACAGAAGGGAATAGTATGTTTCATTCGATTAACTAAAACTTTAGCAATGATTTTATAAATTACAGTGCAGAGACTGATGGGTCGGAGATGCCTCATAGTAGTGGGGTCTTCGATTTTAGGTATGAGTACCAAAATAGTTTGATTAACTGAAGCCATATCAGCTGACCCTTTAAGAAGATTGAGGCAGAGTGATATGATGTCTGGTCCTACAGTATCCCAATGTTGACGAAAGAATCCGCTTGGTAAACCATCGATACCCGGGGCTTTCCTAGGATCGATGTCTCGAAAAGCAGTGATGATTTCTTCTGAAGTGAATTCCTTAGAAAGGGACTCATTCATAGCAGTCGTAATAGTAGGAGTGATCTTTGATAGGATTTGTTCAGAAAAGCATGGGTTGGAGGAAGTAAAGAGGTTGTGGAAGTATGAAGAAGCTATTTCCATTAGGTCGGTGTCGTTAGTACACCAAACATTATTGGAGTCGAAAAGACCAGAGATTGTGTTCTTCTTCTTTCTGCTAGAAGCTCGGGCATGAAAGAACCGAGTGTTTTTATCTCCTTGGGAGAGCCATAGATTGCGAGAACGCTGTGCCCAATATGCTTCTTGTACCTCAAGAAGTTTGTGAAGTTCAGATTTGGCAGAGATATATCTTTTTTCAGCCGAAGCTGAAAGAGGTCGTTGTAGAAGTTTATTAATTTTTGTTGTAAGAAGGTTGATACGACCATTGGTCTTAAATATTTGTTGTGATTGCCATTCTCCTAGGCAGGATCCAATGGCTTTAATTTTATCCAAAGTGTTACCCTTGGTAGATGACCAAGTTTGTCTTACGACAGAAATACTTTCATCATTGGAAGCCCAGCAATTTTCAAATCTGAATTTGGATGATGGGGGACGATGATTTGTTAGAGAAGGAGGTTCCGTATTCAAGAGAAGAAAACAGTGATCTGATTTAGCGTCAAAGTCGAAAGTGATGCTATAATTGGGATAGGTGGATTTCCATGCCATATTCCCTACGAATCGATCTAATCTCTCAAATAAAATAGGAGTTTTAGGCCCCGTTTTGGTCCAAGTAAACCAACCCGTTGTAGGTTTGCAATCAAAAAGGTAATTTCGTGAAAGACAATGGCGAAAGTTATTAATTTGAGATCTAGGCCGACGGCAACCACCTTGTTTTTCATTATCAGCTAGGATTTCGTTAAAGTCCCCGCCAAGAAGCCATGGTTGACCATCATTATTATTGAGTGAATTAATTAATTCCCAAGTTTTAGGTTTGTTACATGTTTCCGAGAAACCATGAATACCAGTGAAGTAAAATGAAGATGAATTACAACTAACATAAGTATGGATAAAGCGATCCGAATAAGCAAGCAAATCAATCTTATAAGTTTTTAAAGAAAATAAAGCGAGTCCAGAACATGTATCCGAAAAATCAACCGAAAAAACTAGGTTCATACCTAGCAAAGTACCAAGACGGCTATAAGCCGTATTTTTAAGTTTAGTTTCGCATAAAAAAAGTAAGTCTGGATTATGAAGTTGAATGTATTGCTGGAGATGTTGAACTGCCTGGACCTTCCCGAGGCCCTGACAGTTCCAACATAAAATGATCATTTCCCTCGGCGGGGCTGCACCTCAGCCTCCGCCGGAGAGTTTTTTCCGCTGCTCATCCCAGCTTTCAAATTAGTTAGGTCAAGATGAGAGTAAAGAGTTTTTTCCATTGGATTTTTAATTATTTGCGGATAAAGATTGTAGTTCATAATAAAATTAAATTTTCCAAATAGATGTCCTTGAACATTTAATTTCACCATGAAGGTGATCGTGGTAATTTCCCCAAAGGGGGATAGTAGAGAACCACCTAAGAAGGTGTTGGTGATTGAAATAGAATGGAAAGAATTCCATAGATATAAAATAATATGGATGGATATAATAAAAGGAAGAAAAATAATAGCTAGAGATAACAACAGAGCTACAGAGGCAATTGCAAAATAATAGTAATAATGATGGATGTAAGATGGGCGTTGAATGGGGTGGAAGGAATAAATAAACAAAGAAAACAAGAAAATTAGCAGTAAAATCCGAATTGTATCTAGCATGATTAAATAGGAGCCATATAAGATTATAGAGTAGCCTATTGTCAAAAGTAGAGCATGGTAAAAAAATAATAAAGAAAATCCCTGGAGAGAAAGGTGGACGAAATGTATAAATTAAAAGAAAATACAAAATATTATGTGAGTGGAAAGAATAGTTCAATAGCATGAAATTATAGGATGCTCGATGGTGTATAATTTTGAAAGAAGGTATAATTATTGAATTTAAAAGAGAAAGAAGGATATGGTGGGGTTCATAGTTGACAAAAGTGGCATTCATATTGATTGAGAGCATATGTGGCCAAAAGTTATCATAATTGGTAATGGACCTATTTTTTTTAATATTATAAGTCCTTAAGGGAGGTACCCTTTGAATCGCAGTAACCAAGGAAAATAAAAAATGAAATAAGGGCATATTTTCAACATTACCGATATTATAATAAAGTAATGTGGGAACAATTAGATTTTTAATATCAAAATTAATGAAAAATAAAAGATAAATTGGAGTAATAAAAGATTTTTGTATCATTTGAATAGGAGTTATAATTTTAATTAGAGTGTGATAGATTAGGCAAGTAGTGATAATAAAGGATGCATTATAATTTAGTTGGGAATTGATTAAGTATAGATCCAGAAAAATGATATATTGATAAGGATTGACCCTTGAGTGTTCGAATTTATTGTTAGAAATAAAGTTTGAGGTGTTAATCAGAAATTGTGAATCATTTAAGTTAATGACTTGAAATTGTGAATCATTTAAAGTTATATAAAACGGATTTATAAAAGTAATAATTGGATTGTTGATTATTTGCGGATAAGGATTGTAGTTCAGAATAGAATGAAATTTTTCAGATAGATGTCCTTGAATATTTAATTTCACCATGGAGGTGATCGTGGTAATTTCCCCAAAGGGGGATAGTAGAGAACCACCTAAGAAGGTGTTGGTGATTGAAATAGAATGGAAAGAGTTCCATAGACATAAGATAATATGGATGGATATAATAAGAGGAAGAAAAATAATAGCTAGAGATAACAACAACAAAGCAACGGAGGCAATTGCAAAAAAATAATAATAATAATGATGGAAGTAATAAGAGGAAAAATTTTGTAATAATCGAAAAAAATAACAAAGGAAGAAGCAATTATAGAAGAAGGAGAAAAATATAAAAAAGATCCATAATCTATAGACAAAGAAAGATGGAAAGCAAAATAAAAAATGAATATAATGGTAGTGGAGCAAAGAAGTCAGCGAAAACCATGTGAAAAGAAGAAAGAAAGTAAGCATAGTGGGAAGCATAAGATAATATATTAAAAGGATACCATTATAGTTGGTTGTGGAAAAGATAGCTGTAAGGATATGAGCTGGTAAAATGTCAAACAACATATTAATAAAAGGATGATAGAAAAAGCAAGTAAAAAACCAAGAAAGAATAAATAAACAATAAAGCCAAAAGGAAAAGTAAAGCCTATAGCTGGAAAGATGGAAAAGATAAAAGAAAAGATAAAGAAAAGACAAAAACGTGAAAAGAAATATAGAAAGTGGCATGGAGCTATATTCAAGCAAGCAAACATAAATGAAAAATTCGCAAATTGCAAAGGAAAAATAAAAAATAAAAAAATTGCAGTAATTAAAATTTAACCGAAAAGGACAGATAGTAAATAGAGTAAAAAGATGGTAGGATTGGAAAATATAGCATTGGGGCCTGAGGAGCTCGCGTATAGGCCTGAGATAGGAAGCTCGGTAATGGCCAGAGAGAAGAGGCAAAAACGTAACATGCAAAACAAAATTAATACGAGTTAGTAGCTGGGAGAGAAGAACATAAAACTCAGGGAGGTAAGCAATAAAATTAAAGGCAAAAAGGATGAAGAAAAACGGTAATGATAAAAGATACATATGGATGGACATAGTGTAAAGATTGCAGGAAAAGCTAAGTGGAATAATAATGGAGGTAGAAAACATGGTCAATAAGATGCAAATAAAGGCAGCCCAATAATTGATATAACATTCATTATAGAACCATATAACAGACAGGTAGTAGTCAAGGAGGTACCCCACTTGGTGGTTCGAAAAAATTTCCCTATTAAGGGATCGAATATTCCCCTTAAAGGGGATAGACAAAGTAATGAAATTAAAATTCCGGATACGTTTGGAAAATAACATATACAAATTGGTTAATGAACAAACAAACAAAGAGGGGAAAAAAGCATACAAACACATACTGAAAATTAATAAACAAGGCCTATAGAAAGATATGGTATAAATGATGAAGCAAAACAGAACATTAAGGCAAACAATATACTTGTGAAGAAAAAGAAAATAGAGGCATGTCATAATAATAAAAATTAAATGGTAAGCAGCATGTATACTATAGATTGACATTAAAAAATAAACAAAAGATGAAGAAAAAAGAAAAGTGTACCGACACTTATAGGGAAAAAGAAAAAAATTATAGAAAGCTAGATCAAAAAGGCAAACAATCTGGGAAGAAAAGAGACGAAAAAATATATACCATAGCTTAGAAAAGGACAAACATATAATATCATAATGGGAAAATATAGAAATCGACAGCCATGGTGTAAACTGGATTAGGGAGAAAACAAAAAACAAAGTTGGGGAAGAGAGAAAAAGACCTTTATGAGATCGAAAGGTAAATGGCCACCCTTGTCGACAGAGCAAACTGATCACAGAGCTCCATGATTTCCGATCTGGAACCCATAAAACGAGGTTGAAAAAAGGTTTTAAGACCCTAGCAAATTCAGAAAAAAAGGATAGAACAACAAGGGTTGTCCACCACAACGCTAGATCTGGTACTGGCCAAACCAAAGGTCTGGTCCGATGAGAGGAACAAAGGATCAGGACGGATAATACAACCAAAGGATCTAAAAAACAGAAAAAAAATGAAGATTAGAGCCAAACAAAAAGGAATTACAATTAAAAAAACAACGAACATAAGATCTGGGAAACTGAGTAGATCATTAAAATAAAGCAACCAAAAAGTAAATAAAAGGAAAAAAACAAGAAAACATATTAAGAAATAAAAAGGATAAAAAGGAGGAAGAAAAGATGGCTCTCCATTTAATCGCCAGATCTGGTACTGGCCACCGATTTCAAGACCATTGGAGATGGCAAAAAGATAACCAAAATCTAAGAGTAGCAGGGATGGATATACCTCGTAAAACAAGAAAATGGAGAAAACATTAAAATAAAAACGATCTAAATAAAAATGGGGAAAAAATAGGAAATAAGGGCAAGAAAATACCGATCAGAGTGGATGGAGAGGTGGCTCTCGGAAATCTCTGTCGTGAAGTATATGGATCTTTGCGTCGAAGGGAGCGCCGACTGGAATGGAGATAAAGAAGGCGGACGGCATGGTATTGGCAGGAGGAGAGAGGCTTTTGAGAGAAATGTGAAGGGGAAAAGGAGGCGGAAGAAAGGTAAAGTGTGGGGAAAAGAGAAAAAGCAAAAGCAAAGCCTAGGGGAAACCCTTGAGAGAACCAAAAAAATTGAGAGAAAACCGAGTACAATAATCGAGTTTTTGCAATATAATAGTGTTGAAAAGCTCTTAATCAATTATATGAACTCCTAAAATTTGATTATAACTTACTTTGCGGTCTTTTTTGTACAGTTTTCGGACGAGCGGGTCTAAATGGGCCGAACAATGGACCCGTTAGAATTTTAACTGAGGAAAAAGTACTGTAATCGAGTTTTTGCAATATAATCATGTTGAAAAGCTCGTAATCAATTATATAACTCCAAAAATTTGATTCTAACTTATTTTTGCGGTCTTTTTTGTAAAGGTTTCGGACGAGCAGGTCTAAATGGGCCGAACAGTGGACCCGTTAGAATTTTAACTAAGTAAAAAATACAGAAATCGAGTTTTGAAATATAATCATGTTGAAAAGCTCGTAATCAATTGTATGAACTCCTAAATTTGGATTAAAACTTATTTTGCAACCCTTTTGTAGAGGTTGTAATCACTAATTTTGTCCGGGCTGATTAGCCCTTAAATCTGCTTAAATAAGATTGGGTCTTGTATATTAATATTGGGCTTTATTCATATTGGGCTTTATCCGCTTGGGCTTTGTCCATGCATGTTGGGCTTGGTTTAATTAATACTTGGATATTGAATCATTAGTGTAAATATTTTCGGCTATTATCATTAGTCCTTCCATTATTATCAATGTTATTCGTATACTATGTACTATGGTTGTTATGCTTCTTGTCACTTTCGGTCATATTTATTAACTTTACCACCACATTTGTTATCATCCTTATCATATTATCAACACAGATCTTATTTGTTTTGTTATTATTTCTACTATTATCTTATATATTATTAATGTTGTTTCCTGTTGTTATAATTACCGGTTAGATACTATAGTATTATTATTATTATTAGAATAAAAGACAAAAAAGAAATAATATAAATAAGCCCGATATATTAAATAACATAAGCCCAAATTGTATTTTAAAGTCCATTACAATTAATACAAGGCCCGGTCGGCCCAAAGCAAAATAAGCCCTAATCTGATCAAAAACCCTAACTGCCTTGTGTGATTGCAGCCGCCCCCAGATCTGGCCGTTGGATCAAGGCACCAGATCAACGGCCCAGATGTGAAGACAGAAGAACCCTAGGAGACTCCATCAGATGGTTCAGCGCCGCGCCAATCTGGGCCATTGGATCAAAAAGGGACATCAGACGGCCCAGATCCTTTCACTCGTGGAAGCCCTAGATCCCAGTCAGATGGTGATGCGCCGCTCAACTCCGAACCGTTGGATCAAGCACGATCCAACGGCTCGGATGGGAAATAACTTCATATGCGAGACCCTTCTGCTTCCCAGCACCTCCACGCGCGACGTTTGGGGGTCACCACGCGCACGCGTGTAGCCCACGCCCGACCTTTCGGATGTTCCCGAGGGCTCGCCACGTCATCCCCGTCCGATCCAACGACTGATCCAGTAGCCACGTCGACCGTCGTACGAGCCATGCAAGAGAAAAAAACAGATTAGCTATGCCAGATGCAGAAAAAACAAAAGCAAAAAGGAAAAAAGGCAAAAACGAAATAGGCAACGGAATGGCAGAGAATGACAGAAATCACACATGAATCTGACCAAATCAGTGATACGAACCAATGAGCATTTTCGGTCATATAAACAATATGTAAAAAATCAGTCGAAATTCCGGCTATAAGACAGAATCGACAAACCACTGTAAAGGGATTCGTGCTCTCCCTCAAGAAAACACGGAAGGCAATACACATCAGATTTTCAGGTATCCATTACCATTGTTGCATGTAAAAAATAGAATAATAAAAAAGAAAGCTTCTTTTTTTACCTTCTTCGTTTTCCTCCTCTCGAGCCGGCTACTGTTCTCTCCTCGACAACAATCCCAGCCTCACTACGGCTTCAAAGGGGTGAGTCGAAGGAGAGGCACAAAGCCCCTCCTTTTCAAATCGTTTTCGCGTCCGAAAAATGGGATTTTGGGGGCTTTAGGGTTTCGTTTTTCAGAGAACAAATGGGGGGCGTTTAGGTTCCTAGGAGTGTAGCGTCGTGTTTTTGGTCTTTTTGGGTTTTGGTTTTTGGTCAGAGTGTGTTTAGGGTTCGCCGGACAGTGAGTAGCACCGGCCGGCGTCAGATGTCGAGAGAGAAAGGAGGGTTTCGGTGTGACGTCTAGGGTTGTAATCCGGGCAAAAGGGGCGTCTGTTTCAATTAGGTAGTGTATTTATAGAGTTTTAGGGGTGTGTTTTTGGTCTATTTGCGTCTTTAGTCCCTCCGTGTCAAGTAAACAGCGTCTTAAGGGCTTCGGCGTGGGTAAATAGCATCTTAGGTCCCTGAGGTTTTGAGTCGGTTCGTATTTCGGTCCTAGATCGAGTCTGTTTAGGGTTTATTTCCGCGTCCGGTCCTCCCCTGTTTACCCCGTACCCAACCGAGTCCCCACAGTCTTGAGTATTTTTGTGTCTTTCTGATTTCAGCCTCTGCTTTTACATTTATTTCATTTCAGTCACCATGCGAATGCAATATAATTTAATGTTTAAATGCTTTTTTTGTATATATGCAATTGTATGTTTTTGTTATGTGTTAATAATGGCATAATGGATCGAATATATATGCATGTTTGTCCCTCTTTCAAGTTTAGTGGGTCCCACATGTTTAATCACTGTTGTATCGAATGTATGTATTTTTTGGGGTTTGTTTATGTGATTTAAAATGCTTAGAGTCACTAGATTTTCATGTTAGACTCAAGTAATTATGTGAATCGAATATCTATGTGTTGCCATGCTTATTAATCAATTATTAATGTTATTTGTCTCCTTAATTAAGTTAATTAGTAGATAACTAAAGAATGTTAAATTTGGGCTTCATGGTGTTTAAATGTGGGTACCCTTAAAGTGGGCTTTTGGGCCTTAGGAGATAGTTCGGTCAATCATATTTTGGGCTTAATCTTTTATCAATGTGGGCTCTTTCTTTGTATGTTTATTTGAAGCATTTTTATGACACGCATATACTTGTCATCCATAAGGCCGGATAATTAAGCATGATAACCGGACCTAAATATCAACCCCAAGAGGGGTATTAATTAACCTCGGTATCCGAAAACGACAGTTCTAGCTTAATGGATGTCTATCGAATACTTAGGTTAATTTTCACCGCCTCTAGGTAAGCGAAAGCATAAAAATGGAAATAGCATGCATCATCCCTTATTTGCCCGCATCATGCATAAAGGTGACGTACGGGATCCGAACCCTAAACTAACACGGCAGTCAGCCTTATTTGATGTCGGTTTAGTCTATGGTCCGATGTACCGTCATCCTTCTTAATTAAATGATTAATTAATTCCAATGCCACTATTCTATAAAGCCCGTGTTATTTAAGTCACATTTTCATTTAAGAACATTTTTATTAAATTCACTTCGGTTTTTAAATAATTTCTATCGATCAAAAGGCAACAAGCAATTTGGTACCGATTTCCGGGCGTGATGGGGTTGCTAATCCTTCCCCCACACGTAACCAACTCCCAAACCCGTTTTTAAATGAATCTCTGGTTTTGCGGTGTCCGGCCTACCTTAGTGGCCGGTGGCGACTCCAAATTTTTACAGTTTTCCAAAATACGGATTTCCCCCTTTTTTAAATAAACCCCTTTTTCAAAAAGAAAATAGTGATAAGGACCCCCTACTTAACGATTTTCTAGAAAAAACCTTATCACAGAGGTTTCAGACGAGCGGGTCTAAATGGGCCGAACAATGGACTCGTTAGATATTTAACTGAGTAAAAAGTACAATAATTGAGTTTTTGCAATATAATCGTGTTGAAAAGCTCTTAATCAATTATATGAACTCCTAAAATTTGATTCTAACTTATTTTGCGGTCTTTTTTGTAGAGGTTTGCGATGAGCGGGTCTAAATGGGCCGAACAATGGACCCGTTAGAATTTTAACTGAGTAAAAAGTATAGAAATCGAGTTTTTGCAATATAATCGTGTTGAAACGCTCGTAATCTATTGTATGAACTCCTGAATTTGGATTAGAACTTATTTTGCAACTCTATTGTAGAGGTTTCGGACGAGCGGGTCTAAATGAGCCGAACAGTGGACCCGTTAGAATTTTAACTGAGTAAAAAGTACAAAAATCGAGTTTTTGCAATATAATCGTGTTGAAAA